>OY728146.1:114715513-119715513 GCA_963277665.1 Viscum album
ACCGTGGGGAAAGCGTATTAGGCGGATGCACTAATCTGGCCGTGAATCACCCCAATTATCAGACAGAACCTATTTGACGAGGAAACTGTCGCTTCCCATCATTGCAATGGGGCATCCCGAGCTGAATCGGGGAAAATATCACAACTGCACCACTCTACCAGAAGCCAGGCCAGACGGTCGGCGACGAGGAGGGGCGGGACTCAGCGATCCCTGAGGCTGGACCCGAGCCGAGATGCTCGGGCGTTCCTACGTACTCCATCGGGCTGGAGATCAAGCCACATGTAGTTCTGAAAGTGCAGCTTTAAAGTCATGCAGGACGTAGGACCCCATTTAGGGAGATCTTAGTTTAAGGTCGTAGAGCTTGGACCATAGGGGTAGATCTTAGTTTAAGGTCTTAGAGCTCGGACCATAAGAACCTCAAAGTACGCCACATCGTGGTCCTATCCCCTGGATATGAAAAGATGCACTGAGGGATAGTGTCAAGAGTGTCGAGGTTTCGCCTTTCCAGAATGGGAGGTGGAAAATGTAATGTGAATCATGCGGCCATTCACTCAGGACTGGGGGCACCGGCGTAACAATATGGGAGTACTGCCGACCGTGGCGGAAAAGCAGCATCAATATCACACTTACCGTTGATGGAATGAGGCAGCAAACGAGCATCAACCGCTCAAGCGCAGGATTCATATCGATTTGCTGCCCGAGGCCCTTGGGGGCACCAGCCCGAGTCGGTGGGAGAGCACTGAGGCATTGTGTCCAGACCGCTCACGGGGGCTCCACCCAGGGCGTAGGCGATGGGTCCGAATGAAAGGGAGCACGAAGCCTGAAAAGTGGAAGGAACCTGACCAAGCTGAACCTGACCCTCCTGGCAATAAACCAGAGTACTCTTGACACTGGTGGACCACTGCAAGGGGTCGAGGGACACGCCTTGAGGGAGACCCGAAGGCGGCGGATTCCCCAGAGAAGGGGGAATCTCTAAGAGGTGGGGGGCTGGACCCGAAGTTTAAAACATCCGGGCATTCCAACGTATCCCATAAGGATGGGAATCAAGCCACACGTAGTTCTGGAAGCGTGGCGCAACACAATCGGGCACCAGCGCGGGGAGGGGTGCGGGTCTGGCCCTCGCACCCAAAGAAGCGGTATTTGATATTTCTTGTTTGTCCTTAAAGGTGGATGGTTTTTCTTTGTGCAGCGACATGCCTGTCTTTAAGAAACCCCTGGCGTCGCCACAATAATCAAGCCATGAAAGGCATTGATAAATGGCGTGGTTATTAACCAGCGCCCAACGTGAGTGTCCTCCGAGGAGAACATCACGATGCAATGTCGTTTCTCGTCGGGCGGCCAAGACAATCACTGTTTATGGTCGTGTGGTAGGACCAGACAACACAGTTTAAGGTCGTGTGGTTCAGACCATGGAGGAATCCTCTTATTGCGATATGGCGGACCCAGCGGAGGTGGGAGCATACCCAGCCCTGCGGTCACGCACGATTCCAGGAGAAGGATCCTGGGATAGGGGCCTGCGTATGTCCATCACCCGAGGGGCAGAGATGCTAGCCTCCAGCTATACTGGGCCCAGAACGCGATTGTTCGGGCGACTCCTTCCTCCTTATGGGGACGAGGGTCCAGCTACACATGGCCCTTAGGGAGGACATTAGCATATATCCTTGGTGCTCAGATCGTGGGAGCCTCGAAAGACACCATTACCCTGGTTGGCCTGCCTAACGTGTAAAGGTGTACTGAAGGTCAGTATGAAGAGAGTGTCGAGATTCCACTACAACGCACAAAGGCGGAGTGTGATGAGGACTGTGCAACCAATGTTCAGAGCCTGAAAGAGCCAAAATGGCAATCAAGGATGTCGCTGACCATATTCGCAACACAACATCCGATCGCGTCAGCCTAGGACAGGGAAAGCAAACGAGCATCAACCGCTCAAGCGTAGGATTCATATCGATTTGCGGCCCAGGACCCGCCGGTAAATCGACTCGGAGCGGTAGGAGAGCACTGAGGCATCGTACCCAAACCGCTAACGAGGATCCCTTTGAGTGAAGGCTCGAACAAGAGGAAGCGTGAGGCCCGACAAGCAACACAGGACTTGTCGGGATTGAATCCGACACCACGGGTCATAGACCTGAGTACCCAAAACATGTTAACAGATCACCGGAAAGGGTCGGAGGACTCACCCTGAGAGCAACCAAATGACGACAGATCCCCATGATCAACCAAGAGACGGGGCTGGACCTGAAACACAAGCGTCCAGGCGGTCCTACGTATCCCATAAGGATGGGAATCAAGCCGCACGTAGTTCTTGAGAGGCAGTTTAACGTCATGCAGGATGATGAGGGGTGTGAGGTAGTCCCACACACGGGGGAGGCGTACGGCACGGCCAGTAGACCGGCGTGAATGAGGGCATAGCCCCGCGTTCACGCCATACGCATCACACAAAAAGGAGGGGAACTGGGGCCAGAGGCCCAACGCGGGATAGAGATTCCCGAGAAATGGGGCTGGGCCTGAAACATAAATGTCCAGGCGGTCCTACGTATCCCATTAGGATTGGAATCAAGCCGCACGTAGTTCTTGAAGTGCAGTTTAACGTCATGCAGGACGAAAAAAGAAAAGGGGGGAGCGGAAGGCATCCCCAAACGTGGGGGGCGTACAGCGTGGCGAGCAAACCGACGTGCATGAGGGCATAGCCCCGTGTTCACACCATACGCCGCATACCCAGAGGCAACTGGGCCAAGGGCCCGAGATGGGATGGAAATTCCCGAAGGATGGGGCTGGGCCTGAAACATGAATGTTCAGGCGGTCCTACGTATCCCATAAGGATGGGAATCAAGCCGTACGTAGTTTATGAGGGGTAGTTTAACGTCATGCAGGACGATGAGGCTTGGCAGTTTAACGTCATACAGCGCGGACGTGGTACAGTTTAATGTCATGTTGGACGAATGCTGAACAGTTTAACGTCTTATAGCTTGGACGATACGCATGGCAGTTTAACGTCTTGCAGCGCGGACGATACACTTGGCAGTTTAACGTCTTGCAGCGCGGACGATACACTTGGCAGTTTAACGTCTTGCAGCGCGGACGAAGTGCACTCAGGAAAAGTACTTCTTGGGGAACCTAGCGTTGGTGGGAGGAGTGACACGCTCACCATCCATAGTTTCTAGGGAGTACGCGCCATTGGGATAGACTTTGTGGACAACAAAAGGCCCCTACCACTTGGGCTCCAACTTGGGTGGCTTCCTTCCGGGGATCATTGGCGCTCTTAGGGCCAATACTAGGTCACCCTGCAAGAAGGAGTGGAGGCAAACCTTCTTATTGAAAGCTCGAGCCATTCTTCTTTGATGCCTCTCCAAGTTGTGCAAAGCGCGAAGCCTATTCTCATCCAGTTCTTCCAACTCGACTAGACGGGCTTCAGCAGCTCTGTCCGGCGCTTGCTGGTCGTAGACCGCAGTGCGCAAGGACGGTAACTGGATCTCGATGGGTAGGACGGCCTCATCTCCATACACCAGGGAATAATGGGTCATCTGGGTGGAATTGCGAGTCGTCGTCCGATAAGCCTAGAGGGCGTTGGGGAGCTTGTCCGGCCAACTCTTCTTGTTCTGACCAACCATCTTTTGCAGAATGTTAGAGAGGGTTTTGTTAAACGCCTCAATCTGTCCATTCTCCTGCGCATGATAGCGAGATGTATGGTTCGAGCGAATGTTGTACATGGCGTACATCTTCTTCAACTCGGCTGCTCGGAAATTGGCTCTGTTATCCGTGAGGATAGCGTGAGGCACTCCAAATCGATAAATGATGTTGGAGGTCACGAAGTCAGCGATCGAACAGGATTTGACCTCTCTGAGCGGAATCGCCTCTGCCCATTTGGAGAAGAAGTCCGTGGCGGTCAGAATGAACCGGCACTGGCGAGCCGTCGCCGGTGGGTAAGGTCCCACAACGTCCAGACCCCAGACTGCAAAGGGCCAAGAATACCTAGTGGTATGGAGAGGCTCCGTTGGCCGGTGCACAAAGTTCGCATGAACCTAGCACGCATGACACTTCCTAGCATACTCGATGCAGTCATGGATCATGGAGGGCCAGAAGTATCCCAACCTCCGAATCTGGTGGGACAGCTTCGGCCCAGTCTGATGGGCACCACATGAACCAACATTAACCTCCTGCATGACTTGTGGGATCTCAACTCCTTGAAGGCAACGGAGGAGAACACCATCAAATCCGCGCCTATAGAGGATTTTCTCCAGGCCGGGACTGCTCTGGAGGACAAACTGCGATGCACGGCGTCGAACTCGCTCGCGCTCGGCCCGATCCGACGAGAGAATGCCATGTTGGAGGTACTCAACCAAAGGCGCCCTCCAATCAGGGGCTGATCCGACTGCCATATCTGGGGTACTCGGGGCTCCAGGCACAGGGGAAACCGTGGTGAGATTACTTACCGATGGGCCGCGATCTCCCTCCGGGATAACGGGAGCGATGAGCCTGCGGTGCGTCACGCGGATGATCGGGTTGTCCTGTTCAGGCTCCGCGAGTGACGTAGCAAGGCTGGCCAAAGCATCTGCTCGACCGTTCTGCGACCGGGGAATATGGACAATTTCGGGCCGAGAAGGAAACTGGGCCATCAGGAGGAGGGTGCACTCCAGCAATGGCACAAGTTCCGGCTTCCTGACAACATAGTCGCCATTGATCTGCTTAACAACCAGCTCGGAGTCCCCTTTCACACACAGATGGGGCACGTCGATCTCGAGAGCTAACTCGAGGCCGGTGATGAGGGCATGGTATTCCGCCTCATTGTTGGTACAGCCCTCTGACAATAGGAAAGAGTGTGTCAGCACGACTTGCTCCGGGTTAATGAAGACGATACCCAAACCCACTTTGTTGAGCTTAGGATTATCGAGTCTTCTACCGGTGGGGCTTCGGGAGGCACCGTCAAAGTGCATCTGCCAGCATGGATCGGCTCGATCGACCGAGAGAATGGCCTCATCAGGAAAGCCTAGATCCAGCGGCTGATCCGCGGAGGTCGGGTGAGCATCCAGAATGTCTGCCAATGCTTGCCCTTTGATGGCCTTCTAAGACACGTACCTGATGTCGAACTGCTGGAGAATCACAGCCCACCGCGCTAGACGGCCAGTCAACATAGGCCGGCTCAGGATATACTTCAACGGGTCTACCCGAGAAACCAATTGTACCTCATGGTGCTGCAAGTAGTGCCGTAATTTCTGTACGGAAAATACGAGCACCAGGCAGCTCTTCTCGATGGGGGAATACCTAACTTCCGCATCGAGGAGCATGCAACTGAGGTAATAGAGGCTATTCTCCGTTCCCTCGTTGTTCTTCTGGGCGAGAAGGGCACCAAGGGACCGTTCCAGGTCAGTCACATAGAGGACCTGCGGCTTCCCGGATACAGGCGGCATCAGAACAGGAGGTTGAAGCAAGTACTGCTTGATTTCATCGAAAGCGGTCTGACACTCTTTATCCCATACATAGGTGGCACCTTTCTTCATGAGCCGAGAAAAGGGCTTACACTTGCCGGCCAGATTCGCAATGAATCGGCGTATATAGGCTAAGTGGCCTTGGAACCCTTGCAGTTCCCGGATATTACCTGGGGGAGGAATCTGGCTAATCGCCCTGATCTTCTCTGGGTCGATCTCAATACCCCGGTATCTTACCACGAATCCAAGGAACATTCCGGAGGTGACCCCGAAGGCACACTTCAACGGGTTCATCTTCAGGCAGTGAGACCGGAGGAAGCCGAAAACTTTCTCAAGATCTTTGAGATGGTCCTGACGCTGGCGCGATTTGACCACCAAGTCGTCGACGTAGCATTCCACCAGTGTGCCGAGGATTGGCTTGAATATGCGGTGCATCGCCCGTTGATAGGTGGAACCTGCATTCTTCAGGCCGAAGGGCATGACCTGGTAACAAAAGACACCTTGGGGGGCCCTGAAGGCAGTGAACTCCTCATCCTCAGGGGCCATCTGGATTTGGTTGTATCCGGAGTATCCATCCATGAAGGAGAGGGCTTGGAACCCTGCCGTGGCGTCAATCAACAGCTCTGTCACCGGAAGGGGAAAATCATCCTTCGGACAGTGGCAGTTGAGATCACGGAAGTCGATACAGACTCTGATCTGCCCGTTCTTCTTCCTGACCGGCACAATGTTGGCCAGCCATCTGGGGTACTGAACTTCCCTCACGAAGTTGGCTTTGATAAGCTTGTCAACTTCGGCCTCAACCATGGCACCGTGGAATGGGTGCATCTTCCTGAGAGGCTGCTTGAACCCGCGATGGTTCGCCGGGAGACCAAGGCGGTGGACAGCTACCTGGGGATCTAGCCCCGGCATCTCGTCATAGCCCCAAGCGAACACATCACGGTGCTGCCTGAGGATGTCCACGTACTGCTGCCGCTCCTCAGAGGGCATGGCGGCACTGACCAATGTGGGTCTTGGATCTGCTTCGGTTCCAAGGTTAACATGTACTAACTCATCGACCGTGGCGGAGACGCCCTCCTCAAAGGCTGGGGGTGCATCTTCCACGTCCTCTCCACTCGGGGAGGGATCGTCCACGGGAGAGACTGCGTTGGAAACTGCATTGGGGATACCAGATCCTGCTGGGCCGCTGGTGCTGGCATGGGCGGTCGCGGTCATCTCATCCGGAGACTCACAGGCCGCCGAGACCATGGCTACGTCCAACCGTTGAATCGGGAGGACGTAAGCATCATCCAAGCTTGCCCAGGGATCACTTGCAACAACGACAGGCTCAACCTCACCTGCCAGGATCTGCTTATCCTTGCTCTTGTAATAGTCCGCGTCCAGATAGCGGGCTTCACATGAGGCAAAAGGAGAGGCATCTCCCTGAAGCACGCCTAATCGACCATTAAGGGAGTATTTAAGGCATTGGTGGTATGACGAGGGAACCGCCGCATGAAGGTGGAGCCATGGCCTGCCCATCAATGCGTTATACGTAGTGTCTTGAGAGACTACCATGAATTCGGTGTTGGCAACCAGGTCACCGAACCGGGTCTTCAAACGTATCTTGCCGACCGGAGTTTTCTCGGTGCGGTCATACCCCTGGATCCTAAGGTCGGAGGGAATCAAGTCATCCTCAGACAACCCCAATCTCCGGAGCGTCCGAGTTGGAATCAGGTTAATCCTGGACCCCGTGTCGACAAGACAGCGCCGGACTTCAAGGCCATTGAACTGGCCGGTAACATACAGCGGGCGAATGTGCCCCTGTATAGGAGGGTCTTCATCCTTACCAGAGAACGAGATAACTGCCTGACATTCGGCATCCTCAATCGTCTCGGCGTGAAAGGCCTCTGCAGCCGCAACCTCCGTCTCAAACAGGAGGGGGCTCTTCAGGGCTTCAGCGAGCGCCTCGCGCATCTCAGATGACATGCGCAGAGCCTCAAGGATGGAGAGCCTCGCTGGGATGTCGGCCAAGTGCTTCAGGACATCATACTTTTTGGGCAAGCGCGAGCCCCTGGTTGCAGGATGTTGCTCTGCGGTTGGAGGCATGACGGGCCCTGCCGGTTGGACCGGCGACCGACTGGTGCTTGGCGCATCTCGCTGTTCATTGGTTGAAGCCCGGGAATTAGTCACCGTACTGGGGTCAGGAGGCCGGGATGGACTCGTGGCAGGGCGGAGCTGATCGCGACGCGGCTGAGGCGGTTCTGCCTGGTCCCACACCACAAACAGTGGCGGAGGCGAATCCGTCATCCCCGGATGGGGGGGCTGCGCACGCTGAGCTCGGTTTTGAGCCTGCTACCTAGTCTCAGTGGCGTGCACGGCCTGGCTGAAGGTACCAACTGTCGTGCCCCAGCGACTCCTGTTGTTACGGTTCCTCCGACGGTGGCGACGATCGGGGACACTGGGGAGGTCCACCTGGTGTTCTTCAACGTCGGGAACCGAAAAGGGATTTACCAGCTCGACGGTATTAACCGAAGCGTACCCAACACTGTCATCGGACGAATCATCCACCACTGGGAGGATCCGGGGAGTGATCCCCATCTCCGGGGGCATGAAATCGCCGAGAGTGCGGGATAGCGGCGGAACTGGCGGGGCGCGCTCTTCCTTCTTGCGCCGCCGCCGTTTGCTCTTCTCGGAAGAGGCAGGCTGGGATGACGATGCCGAAGCAGCACCTGCAGATTCTGGGGGCTCAGGCTGATTCAAGTGAGCACGGATGATTCCATGGGCGTGAATTATCGTCTTGCGGGCCATCCAGTTTTTATACTTCTGGGATCCGCAGTCGGAGACCAGCTGTCATTCGTCCTCATTGCCGCTATCGTCATCTGATCCCACGAACACGCCCGCCACTTGTGACGGAGCTGGGCCCAACCTGATTACATTGTTGTTAATCTGGTCTTGGAGCCAGTCCTTAAACACGTAGCACCGCCAGATGGTGTGCCCCAGGGCCCAATGGTAAGGGTAGTAGCGGGGGTTATCCGTGAGATGTGCCTCCTCCGGCCTCCAACACTCAGGCAGTCGCACAATCCTCTCCTCCTGGGAGCTCCGGAAATAACCGGGGGCCTGATCCTCGTGAAATGAGTAAGTCAGGTATCGCGGGCCCCTGGGAGCGTGGTCTTGACGAGGGGATGGAGGGGCCTGCCGAGGAGGTGGACCCTGATTATCTCGCCTGGGTTGTGGCGGTACATTACGCGGAGGGGCCTTCCGGTTCTGGGGCTGCCACTGCTGGGCCGGGAACTGAGCCCGTGGAGGCGGATTCCTATGAGGCTGTGGAGCTGGCCTCACCGGCAGCAACTCCAACTGCCTGGGGGCCTCTATCTGGGCAACAGCAGTGGGCTCAGCCCTGCTGAATCTCCTTGCAGGGATCATAGGAGGCAGCGGATGTGCCTGACTGGCATGTTGCAGGGCTTCCTCGAGACGTTGAGCTTTGTCTGAGAAGTCCCTGAACCCTCCGGGGTAATTCTGAGTGATCAAGGAAGGGACCAGCTCGGTCTTGACGTTCCCGACGCACATTGTCAGCAACTGCTCTTGAGTCAATGGCATGCCAAGGGAATACGTGAGACCCTTCCATCGGGCGACGAAATCCATGACTCGCTCATCAGGCCTCTGCTTTCACTTGAAGAGGTCTGCGATACTCGTCTTTCGGGTCGTGGAACTGAACTAGTAGAGGAACTGTCTACGAAGGTCCTCCCAGCTAGTTATCGACCCAACGGGGAGCTGGCTGTACCAGACAAATGTTGGCCCTTCCAGTGTCTGGACAAAGCAGCGAAGCTTAGCGGCCTCCTGCTGCGCCGGAGTTCCCAACATAGGCCCGCACCTCGAGTTGAAATGGGACAAATGTTGTGGTGGATCTCCAGTCCCGTTGAAGGGGGTGAAAGTGGGGTTCTCGAATCCCGGAGGTGCCAGCATGTCATCCACCCATGCTGGGTATGGCTTGCCGTCCGGTGGGATTGCCACTTGCCGAGTCTCCAAGGCTTCCAAGCGGGCGATGAGTGCCGCCATCGGATCTTCCGGACATGGGTTCCAGTCCTGGCGAGGATCTCTAACCACGAGCGCATTTCATGGCCCTTCAATCGGGTCGTCGACCGGGTCGTCGAACTCGGCTGCTCGTGGGATGGCGGGCGGAGCAGCCCTTGGGGCAGCATGAGGAATCCGAGCGGGGTCTCTCAGGTAGTCACGCCGCTCGGGAGGGTGTGGTGAAACATACCGCGCCCTCTTTCCATAGGCAATGGACTCTCCCCTGTCGGCAAACACGGCATAATCACGGTTGCCCGGGAGAGCCTCATCGAGGGGTGGTTGTTCCTGTCCCTGCTGTCCTGGCCTAGGATCACCGTAGTCAGGCCGCCGCTCTACAGCGCGCTCGGCGAGGAGCTGGTCAACTAGCTTCTTCTGCTCGGTGAGCTGTTGACGTAGCGTGGCCTTTTCGGGATCCTCCTCTGCCCTCTTCATGGAGGCAGATGGGTCGGCGGGCTTTATAGCCCCGCCGTGCTCTTTACCTTTGCTGACGTTCCGGCTTAACGTCAGTGCTTCAGTGGGTGTGGGGAGACCCATGAGGTTCCTCTGGTGACGATTAACTCTCACCTATGGATCCAACGACGGCTTGTCTTCGGGGGGAGAGCCCCCGTCGAGAAGTTCCAAGTCGTTCCCCCTCCCGACAGGTCAGCCATATTGACCGTTTCCGTCCCTGGGGATGTACACTCAGGGCCACCCAGCGAATCGGGCTGTCGGAGAATCGCACTGAAGAGTAGGGCAGCGTACTGCCCCCATCCACGGATACATACATGGGGAGTGTCTTCCTCGATAACCTTGCGGAGTACTTGAAAACACTCAACGCATCGTTGTTGGAGGGCCTCGTGGTGCCCAAATGACCCGGGGTGCCGAACCGCGGGGAGCGTGGCCAGGTCAATTTGATGGCACTGCTCACCAATATCCTCCAGGTGCGCTTGACTCTCGGGATATGGCATTTGTAGGCGGTGAAGATGAAAGTGAGTCTCCCGAAGAGTTCGGCGGAAGCATTCGAACTCATCCGGGGTGAGTGATTCGGGTGCATCAAAGTCCGGTCCTGCGACTGGCCAAAACTTCTCAGGGAAGTGGCCCTCTGCAAGGACGGTCCAGAAGCTCCACGACTCAAACTCGGGACCCAGGTCGCCTTGGTCCTCTTCAACGACTAGGAATGGATGGGGAACCGGCAGTGGTGCCGAGGCGGGCCGCCGGGCCGACGGGCTGGCCGGCGGTGAATACGGCAAGCAGGCCGATTGGCCTCCATGTCCCGGGCCGCCCTCTGAGGGTGGCGGTGCCCCAGCTACCACATCACGATAGGACGGGTCGGCGAGCGAACATCCTGCCGTAGCGTCGGTGCTCTCCGAGGGTGCACTAGATCGTGGTTCGACCGTCGGTCCCCAGAAAAAGTCTCCGGCTTCTCCGATCGAGGCAGAAGGCGCTTCCAGAGGGGCCGGTACCAACCGCAAGCTTGATCCTTGGGGGTCTACCAGGCCCTCAATACTCCGGATATACCTTCGGAGAGAAGCGGGGATCGTATCGATCTTGCTCTCGGGAAGTACGAGGCTGACGTGCCGCATTCCTACCCCTGCCCCTAGCTGGCGGGATCGGGGGGAGGGCTCCGTCGCCGAATCATACTCCGCCTCTGTATCAGAGAAACGAACTGGTCGGATCTCTGTCCGGAATTCCGTAACATTCTTCCCTCGACGTCGAAGCCTCGCCCTCCTGCCCCTGGGTGGTTCTTCGGGGCATGGCTGATCTCTGTCCTGGCGTCCTCCGGCCACACCGGTGTTGGGGCCAAGAGGACTGGAAACCAAGGTGCGAGGAGCAACGAGACAGATATCAAAGGGGACGCGGGGAGAGATGATTCCGGGCAGGCCTCCGGGCCGGGATTGAAATGCGGGGTGACTCATGCCTCTTGGATCGGCCACACGGAGTAGACCCTGTTGGTGAATAGCGCTACCGCGAGGTGGTCCGCGGTGGCTATTGCCTGTACCAGCAACCGGGAGAGTCAACCCAACCTGCCTTTGGGGCGGTCGGGGCCTCGATCCAGGTCGGGCATAGAAGTGCCCCTGCTCAGGATGCGCAGGGGCCTAGTGACTGGAGCCAGCAGTGGCTTGAGCCAATGCGGCAGCTGTTGCTAGGGCCCCGAGGTGGGCATCCTCTTCCGCTCGTGCCCGACGCCGGCGTCGGGACAAACGAGTCGGGATGAGCGGCGCGGGCAGGTGGAGAGCCCGTTCTTCGACTTGAGAAGCCTGGCGGCGGTGTCGCCGTGGCCTGACATGAGCCCTTATCGCGGATCCGTGGAGCGAATCTCGGATAGGGTGGTCTCAGACATCTTCCACCTCATCCGCATAGGGGAAGGAGTTGTCAGAGCGCTCCGGGGATAAACCCCCGAAGCGGTTGGACGTCGAGGTAGGCAGCGGTGCCTCCCTGCGCGGCCCTCGGGGGCGGCGTTGGTGGCGAGATGCAGCTTCCTCGAGGTCTAGGCGAGCCATGTCCCTGGTGGGGATGACTCCCTCTTCCTCATATCTCCGTACCATGTTGTTAATCACCCTTCTCTGGATGACCTCCGAGGGGGAGAGAGGGCGTGGTTGCCCCGCAGTTGCGGCTTCTGGGACGGCTGTGGAACGGGCGGGACCGCGCGTAGGAGCCGCGTCGATGTTTCCCCTACCCCTGCGCCAGTGGGCGGGTGGCGATCGGGCACTGGATTGGGCGACTTGATTCCTGAAAGTAGGGAGAAAAACCCATTAACACTGATAGGAAATGGAATCGACAACCAACCATTAGTGCCACAACGCCTTCCATGGGGGGAACCCAGGCCATCGACGTCGTGAGACGGAGGGCCCGATTTCCCTTCCCCAGCCCCTGGCGGGTTCCGTGCCCCATTGCTGAATGCTTGGCCGGGAAACATGCTGGTCCTCCAACACGTCTGAAAGCAATCGGTCTTCGTATTGAGGAGAAGAGATTCACGTCGGGTTCACCATTTTTATGTTTCGGTGCGGATGTGCGTCGGGTTTCTGTTCCGACGCTGTTCCGCCAGGACGCGTTCGCGCGTGCGCCCGTCGACCCGAGGGGATGGGCGCGTGGCTTGTGGCCCCGCAGTCCCGCTTTCCAAAGGCGGGCGGCATCCGTCCCTTATTCAGGGGCGTCTGCTCCTTGATCTAAACCGGGATGATGGGATGTCGGCTCCTCCTTCCGTGGACGTCTCCTTGGAACTCGTTGCCTAATCCGGGTCTCCCTCATAGATTTAAGATGTGCTCGTGAATCTTGTTCCCGGTGCCATGTCTCCATGGACACCGGTTAATTACGCTGCTTCCGCCCGGACGCTCCAAGGAGTCTGGTCGGGGCAGCAACCTGCGGTGAGGAGACCGGGTAGCTCTGGGTGCTGGGGGCGTGTCTTAACACTGCGGCTCTGCATGTCTGCCTTCCGTCCCTAATAGGGCTTCACGAAGGCGTGATGGCCTGAGGCATCCCGCGCTGGGTGCGGGGAACTGTGTTACCTGAGGTTTTCCTCAGCTTCCCATGTTTAGCACGGGGTATGCCGCGAGTTTAACGTCCATCGGGGACGGCATCGGACTGATCAACACGAGAAGTGGATCAGATGACAGAACCCTTTGCGGGGAACCTCCGATGCTGGGTCCAGCACATGGGCGGCTTCCCGAGTGAAGTGGAGTGGAATGAAGTGACATGACCCCACCAGGATGTGGCAGCCCGGGTAAGGATCAGGATGGATGATGGAGTGAAGAGCTTGGACCCCGTAAAGGCTTCCTACGTATCGCGCGTTAGCGCGGATCATAGTCAGCATAGTTCGGACATACAGTTTAACGTCATGATGGACGTCGGCAAGCCGACTCACGAAGAGGTCGAGGCTACCGGGCGGAGGATTGAACCGAACCACCTCGCACAGAGGGGGATGGAACGGCCGGGTGGATCACAGTTTCACGTCATGCTCGACGCTGAAAGGAGAAAAAGGCAGTGGGGAAGCACAATGGAGATACACATGTGCAGTCTCCCACAAGGGCGGATTCATAGGTGAATCGACGCAAGTGTGAACCCGGAAGGGGTCCACTGATGGACGAACCGACGTGAATATGACTGGGACGACCAGGTGGTGGGCTTGAACCTCGGAGAGGCTTCCTACGTACCCTGTTTAGGAGACATGGATCAAAGTCCACGTAGTTCATTCTGTCAGGACTTACGCACTGAGGCGGCCCGGATGCGGCAAAACTCAGTTGGAGAGGGACTTGGGCCGAAGGTAAGAGACCTCGATCCATGTCACGCCCTCCACTGGTTTCGGCAGTGGGGAAGCACAATGGAGATACACACGTGCAGTCTCCCACAAGGGCGGATTCATAGGTGAATCGACGCAAGTGTGAAACCGGGAGGGGTCCACTGATGGACGAACCGACGTGAATACGACCGAGACGACCAGGTGGTGGGATTGAACCTCGGAGAGGCTTCCTACGTACCCTGTTTAGGAGACAGGGATCAAAGTCCACGTAGTTCGTTCTGTCTGTAATACTCTACCCCCATGGGCGAAGGCCACTCCAATCCCGACATCCCTGCAGAGACGAGCGGGTGGGGGCCACATCCAAACCGGGAGGGGGACCCTACGTGCGAGGCACGGGATCGGGCGACGTGGACGGTTTAACGTCTTGCCGGATGAAGTAGAGTTTAACGTCGTGTGTTGAGGACGAAGCAGACGGTTTAACGTCTTGCCGGACGAAGTACAGTTTAACGTCGTGTGTTGAGGACGAAGATGCTTGGCAGTTTAACGTCTTGCAGCGCGGACGTGGTGCAGTTTAACGTCATGTTGGACGAAACACTTGGAAGTTTAACGTCTTGCAGCGCGGACGATATGCTAGGTAGTTTAACGTCGTGCAACATGGACGTGGTATAGTTTAACGTCATGTTGGACGAAACACTTTGCAGTTTAACGTCTTGCAGCGCGGACGATACGCTAGGCAGTTTAACGTCGTGCAACTTGGACGTGGTACAGTTTAACGTCATGTTGGACGAAACACTTGGCGGTTTAACGTCTTGCAGCGTGGACGATATTCTAGGCAGTTTAACGTCGTGCAGCTTGGACGTGGTCCAGTTTATCGTCATGTTGGACGAAACACTTGGCAGTTTAACGTCTTGCAGCGCGGACGATATGCTAGGCAGTTTAACGTCGTGCAGCTTGGACGTGGTCCAGTTTAACGTCATGTTGGAAAAAACACTTGGCAGTTTAACGTCTTGCAGCGCGGACGATATGCTAGGTAGTTTAACGTCATGCATCTTGGACGTGGTACAGTTTAACGTCATGTTGGACGAAACACTTGGCAGTTTAACGTCTTGCAGCGCGGACGATGGTGATACCGCCGATGGGTTCGTGTCACTTCGCGCGAGCCTGGAGGGCCGCACGGGAAGACAACGCACGGTGCGGGCACCTAGGATGAAGATTATCGGGCGCCACGCAGGCGGGTACCCTCAGTAGGTCAAAGGGGGCGACCCTGGCGGATTGCGCGCAAAAGAGAAGTTCGGCGCGCAATACCGCGGGTCGGCGCGCAAATGGGCAGGCTGGCGCGCAATTGGGCCAGCGCTTTGCGCGCGGAAGATGGAGATTGCGCGCACCGGGCTTCGGGTAGCGCGCGGGGGCAACGGCTCATTCTTTAACGAATGGCCTCTTAGGAAAAGGGGGGGTGCGCGCAATCGGGATGGATTGCGCGCACCCGGAGGCAATTGCGCGCAAGAGGTTTCTTTTGCGCGCGAAGGCGAACCCCGAGGCTTTATTGCGCGAAAGAAAGGAGGTTACCTGAAGATCGGCATTGCGCGCGGAGGGGGTTGGATTGCGCAAACGAGCGACTCTTCGAATTCCGGCAACCTTCAAAACGTCGGGGGTCGCCTTATATTTATAGGCAACCCCGGGCGCGGAATCCGGTTCGCGAGCGTGGAATGTCCTCCGCGGGCGCGGAATCGGGCCCGGCGCGCATGGGAGTCGCGCGGGCCACGGGCGCGCAAAATTGCGTGCCGGCCCAGCGCATTGCACGCATCCCGGGAGGTTTGCGCGCCTGACTTCAACTTTGCGCGCGGGTCTCCAAAATTCCGCGCAAGGCCTCCGGGCCCTCCGAAACATGCTTCTGACTCCAAATATGACCTCGCTTTCCGCATCCGGAGCTTTGTTTGGGAACAACGGACTTTTCCGGCGTCTAAATATACACAAGTGGAATTTATCCAAAAATCATATTTACTTATTTCTATATAGGAAAAATAAGAATAATTTAAACTTATATAAAATTTAAATTTTATTAAAATTATTTTATTTTTGGAATTATATAGTCAAAATTATTTTAGGTTAAAATATTTCGATCTTTCTGAAAATAGTGATTTTTCGGGGAATAATGAAAAATACATGTTTTCTTGGACTCTAGTTTCATTTTATTTTAATGAACCATTATAATTTGAATTTGGATTAATATTAACATATATGTTAATTAATTATACATATCCTAATTAATTCTATATTATTCATCATAACACAAAATTTTCATATAAGTTCATTTCACTTAATAAAGAAAATTCAAAAAAATATTTCATTGAGTATTATGAATTTATATTAAAATTAATTGAATAAAAATACAGAAATTTAATCCCAAAAAAATTAATTCCACATTTTGAATTAATTGGATTAAATTTTGTATCTTGGTGAATATAATTTTTGGTGATTATGAATAATAACCAAGATAATACTGTTTACCTATATAATTATCAATGTAACAAAATAATGTTAAAACTATTGGATAGAAGCTAAAATTCAACACGAAACATCCCAAATAATATTAAATGAGTTATTCTTTTCAGTACAATTTATTCAAAAACAATATGGTAGTTTTAAATGACTACTGGAAGGATGTCTTTCCTACCGCCCCTATAATCTAGTAGAAGACTAGAAACATGATCTATGAGCTCCCCCATTTCCAAATAAATGGCCCAGCTAGGCTCGCCATGATATCCCACTCTTTATGATGAACATACTGGTCACCCTTATGAAACAGAAAGGCCACTCTCCATCAGTAACAATCGATGTGGGCTCAGTATGCTACTAACAAGTCTATACCCATAATCTGGTCGATGCTCATCATATCAAGGACATAAAGATCCCAAAGAAAATGATACTCTACGATCTCTAAGGATCATCTATTGAATAAAATAATATATATAGACTACAATCCCAATGGTGTATTGATGTTCCTCATTCTTCTTATGAAATTGACCTCCATGATCAAACCATTAACATGATTAGAAGATATAAAGGAATTAGTGGCACGAATATCAATCAAGGACCTAAAAATGTAGAAGCTACTAGAATAGTACCTCTCACTATCGATGGATTGACCTCTCTTTCCACATGTGTAGGTTTCATAACATGTAACAATAAGGAACCTATTTCCCATGGTATCATCCAATTTCCATTTGTAGCACCACAATATTGATACATTCCCTTATAGACTAATGCACCATGTCCACTACCTCTATAACCATTTCCTGAAGAACTCCAACTTCCATACCTATTAGTTTTAGAAGACCCCCTTCCCACACACTGATTATGTGCAATAGACCCCTCAGCACTAGCTGGTCTCTACATCCTACAAAAATTCCATAGTTTCCCTATATTACAACAAATTCATCACTCCACTAGTGGTTGAGGACAATGTGTATGATAGTATCCCACCCTACCAAATTGGTTTCAAAGCACATGAGTATGATTATATGAAACTATTCCTCTTAATTTCTGACCTTTCTTTTCACTTTCCTAAATAACATTCTCATAACATCTCATCCTTTTATTTTAAGGCACACTCCCTGATTATCAAGTGACAACTACCTATACAGTACGAATAGTCTCTTTCAGCTTCCCCTCTAAAATTAATTCTTGACTAACTACTTATCAGAACTTCTTAAGCCTAAATATTTTCATCGAGGGATTAATCTCACACTTATGTTTGTCCTGAAATTTTTTAGTCAAAAAATCCTAATATACTTCCAATGATAGTGGAAAACACAAAAAATCTCTGAATAATTCAGAAAAATCCATTATGGAGATGGATCACTAGGCCAGATGCTGAAACACAGAAGCCTTCTCTTGTCACAGTGTGTCTGGATATAAGTGTTCCATGAACTTATCCAAAAAATTCCTTGCATAACATATCATTAGTTTTATCCATATCGTACATGAATGTCATACTAGTGCTTTGTTAACCCCCATAGTTAATAAGATTCAAACTTCACCCATCTCTTAGGTGTAGTCTCAAAATGGTAAAATATTTTCTCTATTTATTCAATCCATAATTCATCTCCATGAGGTCCACCCTCTCCAATAAAAGTCGGAGGGTGCTGCATCTGAAACTCCCTTGTAAAACTATACATGCTTTTCAGAACCCACTCGAGGTCTACATCCAATAATTTCATGTAATTAACAATGTTATATGTGAAATTCTCTCATTCTTCTTCTGATTTTACCAAAGATTCCACATGTTCCTAGTCTGGATGTTCATTCTGAGCCATACACCTTAGTCTACCACTCGACAAGCACAATGGTGGAATATCTCTACGATGTGAAACACACATATTAGGTCTCGTAACATATCCATATATCATTTACATAAGATTATAAAATAGAAAACATGTTTCAACATTTCCTTTCCCCCTTTATCGCTATACGATCATCCTCGACGCCATATCAATACATGTACTCATCATACTCATATGTCTTTTTTAAATAGGCTACACAAATTCTCAATAATGAATTCTGAAAATTTATTAATTAAATCATTTCAAATTATGTAATTTATCAAATAATTAATCAAACCCATCCTATTATTCAGGATTCTCATTAGACACCCATTTATTCGAATTTTTCATCATTATTTCAATCTCACAACAAGGAAAAACAGATCTAGTTCAACAACATACTCATAAACCATTTTCCTGTCAATGCTTAAAATTATTCATGTCACCATAACCCGGACTGCTAGAATTATGCATGTAGTTTCAACTCTCAAGCCTTATTAGGCCATTAATCAATTTTGAACAATTTTTTAAACAACTATCACATAAAACCACATGTCTATCACCCAAGGTGAAATAATATCACACTATAACAAAAAACAGTAATCATAATAATATCACCCTTAATAGCCATAATTTCCCTCAGTCATGGGATTTTAACTCCCACACACGATCTAAATACCAAGCCCTGACTCTTCCAATTATCATGTGTACCATTCCCATAATAGTAGGAAAAATGTTGAAGTAGGAAATAAAACTCATCTAATACCACTTTGAAATTTCTTGACCAAGGTGCCACCAAATGGTTCACCAAAATATTTGGTAACATGCCACAAACCATGCCTCCCCATACGCTAGAGGGTCCTGAATAGTAGTGAGGGTCATACAAGTCATTAATGGGGAGAATATGCCCACTTTTATCATTATATAATACAAATTGATTGAAAATAAATAAATAAACAACTATGAGAACTTATTAATGAACAGAACAATACCAAGTCAAATGATTATCAAAACAAAAATATAATACTCAATAAAATGGGAATGCATTCTATGACAATTAACGTCTCAATTGTCTATAATGAAACTATAAATAAAGACCTTGATACTCCCATGCGGGTCCTGAACCATGTCTCTCTCCGTCACCCATGCTCTATTTCCAAATAGTAATCCACCACAGGGAATCCCCCTTGTCCCATCCTGAAACAGTAATGTGTACTCGATTATTAATAAGGAATCCCGAATAGGGCTTGAGTACGACTTAGTAGGCCACAATAAACAATGTCAAAAAAAATTACAGTCAACAGACATTGTATCCAATTCTATTAAGAAATAAATTTAAGGACGAATTAAATAGTTATCACATTTTTTATTTATTAATTAATCATCTTATTAGACCCCATTTCGATTCACGTTCCTCATTAAAATGATAATTCCTTATTGACATTCATTTTGTGATGAACACCATTCCATGTACCAAAACTCTCATTTGGTGTAGATAATCATTCCTAACAACTCTCATCAATTTTACAGCAGATCTCCATGTCTATCACCCCTCATCACAAGTGCTTGGAAAACTATTGGGGATGAATCCTATATCCAAGTAAAATATTCTCAATAGGTCTATAAAGCTATATCTAGAACCAATATTCGAAATCATTGAAATTATTCATTAATTCAAAATAATTACCCACTACATTCAATAAATAATATAATTATTACTTTAATATATATATAAGCCTATTAGTTAACCCAACAATTAACTACATACAAAACCCTTTAATAAAATCATCAATTAATTAATCAATAAACACTAATTTCAGTTAATTATTATTTCTCAGCAACAAATTACCCAAATAAAATATCAACTTATCTTAATTAATAATAAAATTAATTATCTTAATCAACATAATGGCACATAATTAATTCATCATTAATTATCTCACATATCCAAACATCATCTAATAATTAATTCCCCCATATTAATTTTCTTAATAACATAAAACTAAATATCTCAATTATAATATCCCAAAAAATAAAAGTGTTCCCCTATTATATTATCTATTTGGGAATCCCTCTTTGTTACATGATTTAATCAGTTATTAATCATCTATATCTCCAAATCATCAACATGTCAAATCATATTCTTTAGTACTCTAATTTAAGAAATCAATTATCAAGGAAAGATAAAAATAAATTATCTCAAATACACATATCAAATACAGTATTATGGGAGTTTGATTTATACCACCTACCTCGGTTCATTGATGTATGTTTTCCTAACCAAATTCCCCAAAAAAAAGTTGTACAACAATGTCGATCAACATCCGAATAAAAAATTACTAAAACCAAAATCAATATCAATATCATCAAGATAAAGAAAATATAGATATAGAACCACAATTTTATATCTAGAACTCAACCCATAGGTTCATATCAATTGAAATAGTGAATATCATCCATGAAAATATTAATGAAATATAGATGAAAGAACCGGAGAAGCATCGAGATGAATCCCACTTACCGAGAGGAGAGAAGATCTTCAATATGGGCTTTAGATCTTGTTGAGCGGTGCTCAAATATCCATGGAATACCTCAATAGGGATCTAAGATCATCTATATTTATTCAATCCCACGATTATATTGAAATAGAATATTTTAGGTGGTTCCGGTGATTTAATAACAAAATTTTAAGATAATAGAAATTCACCAGCATGGTATCATTGGAAAGGGTTCTCAGTTGGGGTAAACCATCTTATCCTCTCTATCCAAGTTCACATGGTTATTTGGAAATGACTCATTGTTAGGGTAAAACATGTTACAACCATGTGGACCTCTTTTTTGATCTTCTCACAATTACTTTTGTTTAGGTGTATAATTTTTCAAACCATAGGCAATTCATCCCCAGCCATCTATCAGTTTATTTTTCCTAAATACTTACCCAAACACACCTCAATCCACAATTGAAAAAAAGGTAAATAAAACGTAAAAATTTACCTAAAAAGAGATTGAGATGACTTTATAAATGGTTGTGATCTAACAATATGTTACAATTTTTAAAGATATCATTTTATTTTCATGTAATATGATTTCACTTTGAATTATTATTTTAAATTATTAAAAAAATACTTCCTTTATAACCAGAGATATATTTTTAATAAAAAATAATTTTATAAAATAATTTTTATATCATTATTTAAATCATCTCGATATTTATAATTTTTTAATATTAAACTCATCATTGCAATAAGTTAATACATTAATTTGGATTAATAAATATTTTATTAGTTTGAAATAACAAAATTCAATTTCGTTTTATTTCCCTTATGTATATGAACATATATGAATATATGATTAGTTTTTTAAAAATTGATATTATAAAAAATGGTTAATTTAAATTTTATGAAATTTGATAAAAAATATATATTAATAACGATTGTAATGGCCCAGACCTCTCCGACCCATTCCATTTTCAAAAAGAAGGCCACACAGTGTTCTAGAGGGTAAGATGGACTTTTCCCACACTTTCTAGAATTTCGAAACTACACGCCGTGTAGATTGAGTACACACCATGTACCCCCTTTCCGGGTATACCCCATGTTGATGGTCGTGTCCTTACTCTGTCGAATAAATGGGTACACGTCGTGTGTCCAGTACTACACGTCATGTAGTCCTTCCCCGCATACGTGTTACCAGTCAACGACCGTGTGCCGTGTTGGAGTCGTGTCCTTGCCGGGTGTAATAAATGGGTATATGCCGTGTGTCTAAACCACACACTGTGTAGTCCCTCCCCGGGTATGTGTTACCCTCAAACCGTGTGTTGACCAGTCAACTGCCGCAGAGCCGTGTTGGAAGCCGCGTGGAGATTGTGTAAAATAACCGAGTACACGCCGTGTACCATAAAGTACATGTTGTGTACTTTTGCTTTTCTCTCCTATAAAAGGAGGGTTCCCCTCCTTTCAACTCACCCCTCTCCTCCGCTTTCCTCTAAGCAGAGTTCTACAAAGAGACTCGAAGGCTCTTTCTTCCATAACTTCCTTGTCCAAGCTCCGATTTACGATCCGTTAGTAGCCACGGGATCGTAATGACGAGGTGGAACATCCAAGCTGGGATCTGTTGTCTTTCCTTCGGCCTTCCCTTTCCGACATCCACCCGAGGAGCTTTTTCCAGGGCCCGATAGAAGTGACGGACACCGACGGACGTCTTCTAATGTTGATCTGGGGAGGAGCTTTGCGATCAGAACCTATTGGGGTAGGGATCTTACCTTCTTCTATCTAGTTTGTGCATCATGCAGGGTGGGTGTTCTCTTGTTTATGTGAAACACTTTTGAACCAGTTTAATAAAGATAATAACTCTCTTATATAATGGGGTTGGAAAGTTTTGATTGCTGTTACTTTATATCCTGTGATATTATGTTGTGAATTGAATAAGCTTCTACCAACTGAAAATCATGGTCGTTGGGGTCCTTTGCTAACGTAACTAAATGTTTCCCTCTCCTTCTAGATTTTCTTATGGATGGAAACTTTTTGGAAAGTGGAAATTGGTTAACCACATAAAGTTGGCTGTTTAAAATCTGGAACCCTTGTGTGATCACCCCGGTTAACAAAAATGGAATAATGAACATGTAGGTGTTGGATTGGATACGTGGCATGTGATGGGGGTGTTTTGTTGGTTGTTGTGGATAGGGTGAGCAGTGGGGCTGCGGTTGAATTGGTTGTGGGTTGGTTTGAATGGTGTGTTGGTAACAGGCAGTGGGGCTGCGATAAATGGTATTAAAGGGATAATGATTTACGAGTTTCGATGCGGTTGTGGTTATGGTGGTTGACAGTGGGGTTGCAGGGATTGGTTGTGAATAATAAATAAAAGTGGAATAGTTAATGAATGGTGGGGGCGTGGTAATGAAATGAGAATAATAATTAATGGGTTGGTTGGATAATTAGAAAGGACTTGGTTATGTTGCTTATGTTTTCCTAACTTGATTTGTGGATGGAATGTATATGCTTTACGAATGATAGATGTGTTTGGTTGTGGATAGTTTCCTAGTAGTTAAGGAACTAAATAAACTAACTATGCTGAAAAGTGAATCCTAAATGGGGTTGGGGTTGTTTGTTGTATGCATGCTTCGTAGTAGCAGTGCCGAGGCATGTGCTCTATTTCTCTTTTTAGAATCCATAGGTTGGGCTACGTGTTTGGTATACATATATATTTGTATCTTTTTGTGTTTTGTCGCACCCCACCCTTGTTGAGCACTTAGTGTTGAACACTCCCATTTCGTGGGAGATGGTGTTTTTTCCTTAGTTACTAGCTCCTTCTTGCTCCTTCTCCCCTAAGATATGATTTCTTGAGATGACCTTACACCTAAAACTCTTCAGGTAGGTTTCGATTGGGGTGGATTAGCCCAAGACTCTTTTGGAAGGCTTACTTTTTCCCAAGAATCTTCGGGATGAGGCCCAGGTGTGTGCAGGCGGGATACGTGGTTGTGAGGCCCAGGTGTGTGTGGGTGGGATACGTGGTTGTGAGGCCCAGGTGTGTGCGGGCGGGGAGAGTGTGGCAGCATTAGGATGTTCGACCTTAGGAAGAGTATCTAACTAAAGGGAAATGATGTATGGTACCAAATACTCATGTTCTTATATACTACTACCTATTTTGATTGTTCTTTGGTGAGTGTGGCTGGTGAGGCTGGGTGGATAGAATTCCTTGCTAAGTTTCTTCTATTGTTCTCATGGGACATTAGGATATCTCCCCACTTGTGCACGAGATCTATAGGTTTCCTTACTGAGTATACTTGTATGCTCACCATACGTTTACTTTCAGGTATCCAGGAGGACTACCAGGGCCGTACGAGACCCTACTAGTCGGACAATTGGAGTTGTTGTTGTTGTTGTACTCTTGTTTTCTATCGGTATTTTACATTGATCTTTCTTTTACTTGCACCTTATTATAAAATTGTTTAAACATGCATGTGGTCTTGGTTTGGGTTTATTTATATATATTTGTTCTTTTTTGTAATTGAATTTTCCTATTTCCCATTCCTAAATAATAAAAAGGGTAATGCCTCGCATATTTGTGAAAACTCAATCCCTTGGTGCTAGTCTCCACCCCGGGGCCTAATGTAGGAGGGACTCGGGGGTCATTATCTCCCTTTCACCATTACCAGCTTAGGAGGGGCATCTATGGTGGGAGGGGGTCATGACAAAATGGTATCAGAGGTGATGGTTGAGAGATAGGATGGAGTATGGAGTTAGGCGCAGTCAGGATTGCATGGGATGGTAGGGCGGAAATGTTAGTTAATCATGGTGCGTGACATAGGCCAGGGAAGACCAGCTAGGACACGGGATTTTAGGGTCCCCTGTGATCTGATGCAAGGACACTGAGCCTACTGAACGAGCAAGTGAGACTATATTGATTGAAGGGTAGAGACCCTAGGGAAGGTACATGCATCATCATGATTGCGTTTTACTTGATTTGTGTGTTCTAGTAAAGAAATTGAAATAAAATGATAAAATAAAACCTTGAATTTCCTTACTACTTGGGCTCAGGCGATCCTTGTTTACCGTACAACTATGGCAGCGGGACCTCGTCCCCGGGTGGCTCCGACGGCCGAGGCCCAGCAGATTCAGGCGGTCGATCAGTTGAGGATTGACCGAGAGGAGGAAGATAGCCAGTGTAAGAAGACTCTCCATTCTTTCCAGCGGCATACCCTCAAGAAGTACGAGTATAGTACTTCGGATATGGAGACAGAGGGGTGGCTTGAGGAGCTAGGGATCTCTTTTACCTTGATCTGTGCTCCGAGGGAGTACTGGGTTCCCCTAGTAGTCAGTCAGTTGAGAGGTGCGGCGTGACAGTTGTAGACACTCCACCTCGGAGAGAGGATAAAGGCAGAGGTTCCATGGGCTGACATTGAGGAGGAATTCCATGAGTAATTCCTCTCTTCCATGATCAAAGAGGAGAAGCGGTAGGAATTACTCTCCCTTCAGCAGGGGAGTATGTCAGTACGAGAGTTGGGGATCAAGTTCTAGGATCTCCTGTGCTTTGCTCCGGATATTTTTCCGGATGAGGAGTCTCGGGCAAGACGTTTGGAGGAGGCGCTTCGTCCTTCGCTCCGGTATGTTGTCACCCCCTTCACCCTTCTGACATACTTGGTAGTACAGAATAAGTCAGTGGTTGTAGAGGGGACGCACTCGCTGGGAGGTGAACCATGAGAGGGGATCCAGTCAGGTTCATCGAAGGGGAAGGCAGTCAGCAGCAGGTCTCCTGCAACGGGACCCTCCAGGTTCAGGCCAGTGGGGAGCAGGCCCAAGTAGTTCAAGTTCAGATCTTCTGGTCCTCATCCCTTTTTCATGAGCCCATGACTGAAGTGTTTTTCTTGTGGAGGTTTCGAGAACGTTCAGAGTCGGTGCCTGACCCGAGCTCAGTAGGGTGGAGCTGGCCAGGTTCAGCGCCCACCTCAGCAGCACTAGTTGCCGGCGAGGCCCTTCCAGCAGCAGCATGATCGTGCTCCGCCGAGGACAGACATTGCGGGAGGCGGCCGACCTTAGGGTGATCCTTAGGGACCTCGACGAGGGCGTGGTTTGGGAGGTGGACGACATCAGAGAGGTAGAGGAGCTGGGCGTGGACAGTTGCACGCAACAGATTTGGCAGCTCCAGCGGGACCAGAGGTGGTACGAGGTACAATTTGATTGTTCAGCACTCTCGTTTCTACTTTGTTCGATTCAGGAGCTTCACACTTCTTTGTTGCACCTAGTATAGCCCATGATTTGGGACAAGACGTAGAAAGACTCTCTATGCCACTGGTGCTGAGTACACCAGTTGGAGTCCAGAACAGCGTATCTTGTGTTTGCCGAAGATGTGGGCTGACGTTTGGACCACATCGATCTAGTGGGGGCCTTCTGCTGTTACAGATGCAGCCATACGATGTCATCTTAGGCATCGAATGGTTGTTTTTTGTTAGTGCCATTATCGACTAATTCTGGAGAAGAGTCATTTTCTCCGACGTAGATGGGCAGCACGTATCTTTTGTTGGTGAGAGGAGTTATCAGGTAGGAAGCCGGCATGTGAAGCCTCTCTTTTCCTTGTTAGGCGGGTTATCAGTGGATCCAGCTGATAAAAAAATGATGGATGTCCCGGAAGTTGTTTGTGAGTTCCTTGATGTTTTTCCTAAGGAGGTTGTGACTCTACCCCCCCTGACATGAAATTGAGTTCGGGATAGACTTACATCCTACTGCTCGTCCAATTTCGATGGCCCCGTTTCAGATGGCACCATCAGAGTTGCTGGAGTTGCGGGTTCAGATTTATGATCTTATGGAGAAGGGTTTTGTTCGACCCAGCGTATCGCCATGGGGTGCTCCAGTTTTATTTTTGAAGAAGGAAGGTGGTGGTCTCAAGCTATGTGTAGACTACCTAATGTTGAACTAGGTAACGGTCAAGAACGATTACCCCCTTCCAAGGATAGATGATCTCTTCGACCAATTGAGGGGAGCAGGTTGGATTCCCAAGATTAATATACGATCTGGATATCATCAGCTAAGGGTAAAGGACAGTGACATCTCAAAGACGGTTTTCAGGTGCAGGTATGGGCACTTCGTGTTTGTAGTGATGTCGTTTGGAGTTACGAATACACTGAATGTGTTCATGGGACTTATGAACTTTGCCTTCCAAGAGTTTATGGACCGGTTCGTCGTTGTGTTTATCGATGACATCCTGATCTACTCAAGATCAGAGGAGGAGAACGTTGAGCATATCAGGGCTATCTTGGAAGTCCTTTAGCACCACCGACATTATGGGAAATTTTCGAAGTGTAAGTTCTTGACAGAAGAATTACACTTCCTTGGGCACGTAGTGTCTCAGCGTGGACTGTCAGTAGACCCGTCGAAGGTGGAGGCAGGTGTTTATTGGGTAGCACCCAAGAGCATGGCAGAAGTTCGTAGTTTCCTATGGTTGGCAGGTTACTATCGCAGGTTCGTTTCAGACTTCTCTTGAGTTGCTGCTCCATTGACATCTTTGTCTAGGAAGAACGAGGTCTTCTTATGGAGCGAGCAGTGTTAGAAAGATTTCAACTACCTGAAGGAGAAGATGGTCAGTGCTCCTGTACTCAAGTTTCCAGTGGAAAGGTTGTTGTATGATGTGTTTTGTGATGCTTCTGGCCTAGGTCTGCGGTGAGTTCAGATGAAGAAGAAGGGAGTGATCTGTTATGGGTCTAGGCAGTTATGCCCTCTTGAGCATAACTATGCCACCCACGACCTAGATCTTGCAGCAGTACTGTTCGCACTGATGTTGTGGCGACATTACCTCTTTGGGGAGAACTTTGTGGTCTTCTCAGATCACAAGAGCCTGCGTTATATCTTCTCCCAGCGTGACATGAACCTGCGACAGTGAAGATGGGTCAAGTTTCTCCAAGACTATGACATTGATATCTCTTACACTGAAGTTAAGGGCAACATTGTGGCTGATGCCCTGAGTAGGAAGTCACATTAGTAAGTGGTTCGGGAATCCGCTAATGCTTGGAAGGCGATGGGAGAGTTGGTTGCCTTGCACTGGGATTCCATGGTAGAAGGTGTTAGAGGCTGTTTGTTTCAGATGATGGTGCAGTCCTCCTTGTTGCAGCAGGTGGAAGAGTCTCAGTGGGGGGACTTCGAGGTGGAAGTGATGTGTGATCTTGTCGATTAGGGGAACACTCCAGAAGGATGGTCAGAGAACATTAGACATCAGATGCTTTTCTGTGGAAGGTTATTTGTCCAGGAGACAATGTGTGAGGAAGTTCACTGTGAGTTCCATAGCTCAGCCATAGTGGTACATCCAGGAGTTTCAAAAATGTACTGAAGCCTGAGGGAACAGTTTTGTTGGCCTGGGGTGAAACAGGCAGTTGTGGAGTTTGTGGCTAAATGCCTAGTGTGTCATCATGTGAAGGATGAACACCGGGTTCACAGTGGGTTGTTGCATCCTTTAGATGTCCCTAAGTGGAAGTGGGATGACATATCAATGGACTTCATCATAGGACTACCCAGAGCTTAGGTTGGTTATGATGCTATCTGGGTAGTGGTGGATCGACTGAAGAAATCAGCTCACTTCTTAGCAATTAAGGAGTCAGGCCTGGTGAGTACCTTAGCACAGAGGTACGTAGATGAGGTGGTAGGTTTTCATGGAATTCCAAAGACTATCGTCTCAGATCGGGATACTCAGTTTACCTCACGAGTCTGGAGGGGGTTACATCATGCTTTTTGAACCCAGCTACGCCTTAGCACTGATTTCCACCCCCAGACTAATGGGAGGACGGAGCAGACTATCCAGACGTTGGAGGACATGCTGCGAGCATGCGTTCTGGATTTCGGAGGATCATGGGTACGACACTTGCCTTTAGTAGAGTTTTCCTACAACAAAATCTTCCACTCTACTAATGTCATGGCACCGTATGAGGATTTGTATGGAAGACCATGTCGATCACCCATTTTCTAGGCAGAGGTTGGTGAGACAGGTGCTCTTGGGCCAGAGGTAGTGCAGAGCACCACAAAGAAAGTCCAGCTTGTACGTGAGAGGATGAAAGCTGCTCAGGACCGACATAAGTCTTATGCTGATCGTCGGAGGAGGCCCTTGGAGTTCGAGGTGGGAGATCATGTGTTATTAAAGGTTTCCCCTCAACGGGGGAAACAGAGGTTTGATAAAGGGAGCATGCTCTCACCTAGTTTCATCAATCTTTTTGAGGTGTTGAGGCGAGTTGGCGAGGTGGAATATCAGCTGGCCCTGCCACCTTAGTTGGAGAAGGTTCATGATGTCTTCCACATCTCTCAGCTTCGTCGGTACATACACGACGACTCCCACGTTATCAACTATGGAGAGTTAGATAAGAGAGACAATGCGACCTTCGAGGAACGACCAGTCAAGATCGAGGATCGTAAATATAAGGTGCTCCATGGACGAACCATTCCGTTGGTTCGTGTGTTGTGGTGGCATGGCGGCCTCGAGGAGAGCACTTGGGAGTGGGAGACCGAGATGCACGCTCAGTACCTGAAGATGTTTTGGCTTGTGTTTTCCCTTGTTCTTATGAGCTTTGTGTTGATGTTTTACAATGTATCCTTGATATATATGGAATGCATGGCTTGTTGGTTGTGAGACCATTACTTTACTTGTTCTCTAGAAGTTTGTAGCATGTCCGGATGTGTGGGGAAGGGGAAAAACGTGATCCTTAATCGAGATGCATTAATGCGGATGCAATTGAACCAGTGAGGGTGAGTCAGTGCCGCCTAAAGAGGATAATATCTCGACATAGGAGAAAGAATTTTTCCCCAAACCACATGTTTGGGCAGTGTGTTTGGTGTGTGGTGTTAGGGGTAGTGCAATTTGGAAAATCCTAATATATAGAAGTGGGAAGGCCCAATCCTTAATCGAGACGCATTAATGCAGATGTGATTAAACCCATGTAGGCGAGTCAGTGCCGTCTAAAGTGGATAATATCTCGACATAGGAGGGGGAATTCCTAAAACCTATGATTAGGGTTGTTGGTTGGGTTCCTGTTATAACGAGAACACTAAGAGGTATCATGTCGGATTTCCTCTGGGCTAGTTTTCTTGAATTATCGGGGACGAGAATGTTTTAAGAGGTATCTGATGTAATGGCCCGGACCTCTCCGACCCATTACATTGTCAAGAAGATGGCCACAATGTTTTCTAGAGGGTAAGATGGACTTTCCCCACACTTTCCAGAATTTCGAAACTACACGCCGTGTAGTTTGAGTACACGCCTTGTACCCCCTTTCCGGGTATACCCCGTGTTGAAGGTTGTGTCCTTGATGTGTGGAATAAATGGGTACAAGCCGTGTGTCCAGTACTACACGCCGTGTAGTCCTTCCCCGCGTACGCGTTACCAGTCAATGGTCGTGTGCCGTGTTAGAGCTGTGTCCTTGCCATGTGCAATAAACGGGTACATGCCGTGTGTCTAAACCACACGCCATGTAGTCCCTCCCCGCGTCTGCATTACCCTCAAACCGTGTGTTGACCAGTCAACGGCCGCGGAGCCGTGTTGGATGTCGCGTGGAGACCGTGTGAAATAACTGAGTACATGTCGTGTACCATAAAGTACATGTCATGTACATTTTCTTTTCTCGCATATAAAAGGAGGGGTCCCCTCCTCCTTTCAACTCACCCCTCTCCTCCCCTTTCCTCTGAGTAGTGTTCTCCCAAGAGACTCGATGGATCTTTCTTCCATAACTTCTTCGTCTGAGCTCTGATTTACGATCCGTTAGCGGCCACGAGATCGTAATGACGAGGTGGAACTTCTGAGATTGGATCCATTGTCGTTCCTTTGGCCTTACCATTCCGACTTCCACCCGAGGAGGTTTTTCCGTGGCCCGATAGAAGTGAAGGACGCCTACGGTCGTCTTCTAAAGTTGATCTGGGGAGGAGCGTTGCGATCAGAACCTATTGAGGCAGGGATCTTACCTTCATCTATCTAGTTTGTGCATCATGCGGGGTGGGTGTTCTCTGGTTTATGTGAATCACTTTTGAACTGGTTTAATAAAGATAAACACTGGCTTATATAATAGGGTTTGGAAGTTGTGATTGTTGTTACTTTATATCCTGTGATATTATGTTGTGAATTGAATGAGCTTCTACGTACTGAAAATCACGGTTGTTGGGGGCCTTTTCTTATTCAATTAAATGTTTACCTGTCCTTCTGGATATTCTTATGGATTGAAACTTTGTGGAATGTGGAAATTGGTTAACCACGTAAAGTTGGATATTTAAAATCTAAAACCCTTTTGTGATCACCCCGGTTAAAAAAAATGGAATAATAAACATGTGGGTGTTGGATTTGATACGTGGCATGTGATGGGGGTGTTTTGTGGGTTGTTGTGGATAGGGTGAGCAATGGGGCTGCGGATGAATTGGTTGTGGGTTGGTGTGAATGTTGTGTTGGTAACGGGCAGCGGGGATGTGATAAATGGTATTAAAGGGATAATGATGTACGAGTTTCGGTGCAGTTGTGGTTATGGTGGTTGGCAGCAGGGCTGCAGGTATGGGTTGTGAGTAATAAATAAAATTGGAAGAGTTAATGAATGGCAGGGTGTGGTAATGAAATGAGAATAATAATTAATGGTTTGGTTGGCTTATAAGAAAGGACTTGGTTTTGTTTCTTGTGTTTTCATAACTTGATTTGTGGATAGTAGGGATATGTTTTACGAACAATTGATGTGGTTGGTTGTGGATAGTTTTCCAGTAGTTATGGAACTAAATAAACTAATTCTTCTGAAATGTGAAACCTAAATGGGGTTGTGGTTGTTTTTTGTATGCATGCTTCTTAGTAGCAGTGCCGAGGCATGTGCTCAGTTTCTCTTTTTAGAAGCCATAGGTTGGGATGTGTGTTTGATATACATATATATCTATATCTATTTGTGTTTTATCGCACCACACCCATGTTGATCACTTAGTGCCAAACACTCCCATTTCATGGTAGAGGGTGTTTTTCCCTTAGTTACTAGCTCCTTCCTGATCCTTCTCCCCTAGGTTGTGATGGCTTGAGGTGACCTTACACCTAAGACTCTTCGGGTAGGTTTCGATTGGGGTGGATTGGCCCAAGAATCTTTGGCTGCACTTACTTTTTTCCAAGAATCATCGGGATGAGGCCCAGGTGTGTGCAGGCGAGATACGTGGTTGTGTGGCCCAGGTGTGTGCGGGCGGGTTACATGGTTGTGAGGCCCAGGTGTGTGCGGGCGTGATACGTGTTTGTGAGGCCCAGGTGTATGCGGGAGGGATACGTGGTTGTGAGGCCTAGGTGTGTGTGGGAAGGGAGAGTGTGGCATCGTGAGGATGTTCGCCGTTAGGAAGAGCAGCTAACTAAAGGGAAATGGTGCAGGGTACCCAATACTCTTGTTCTTTTATACTACTACCTGTTCTGATTGTACATTGGTGAGTGTGGAAGTTGAGGTTAGGTAGATAGAATTCTTTGCTAGGATTCTTCTGTTGTTCTCATAGGACATTAGGATGTCTCCCCACTTATACACGAGAGCTTTAGGTTTCCCTACTGAGTATACTTGTATGCTCACACTACATTTACTTTCAGGTTTCTAGGGGGACTACGAGGGCCGTACGAGACCCTACTAGTCAGACAGTTGGAGTTGTTGTTGATGTACTCTTGTTTTCTTTCGGTATTGTACTTTGAGCGTTCTTGTACTTGAAACTTGTTATAAAATTGTTTAGACATGCATGTGGGCTTGGTTTGGTTTTATTTCTATACACTTTCTCCTTTTGGGGATTGACTTATCCTATTTCCCGATCCTAAATAATAAAAAGGGTAATGCCCCCATATTTGTGAAAACTCATACCCTTGCTGCTAGTCGCCACCCCGGGGCCTACTGGTGGTGGGATTCGGGGGTCATTATCTCCCTTTCACCATTTCCAGCTCAGGAGGGGCATCTTTGGTGGGAGGGGGTCGTGAAAAAGATATATATTTTTATTTGTAAAATAATTAAATAGATATTATGAATATAATACATATTTTTTAAAGTGTATATATAGATTATTTAAATTATAAATTAATATATATATATATATACTTATGATAATTCAAAAACAATTAAATAATAATTATTTTATTATTTATAAATTTAAAATTATATGATTTATTTAATTTATTTTTTAAATAATTGATAAAAATCAGAATAAATTTATTATATTAATTTAATTATATTACAAATATTAATTTATGAACATTAATCCAAATACATTATTATAATTATTTAGAGTTTTTATCTTAATATCCATCATTAACATGGGATTCTACATTGGGGATCCCAATGCAAATGAGGGCCTTCGTCAGGTGAGAGATATAGCTTGGAAAAGGGGATCGGGGTAATTTCTGAACAAAAGGGAAATTATGGGATTTGAAATTGGAATAATTGAAAGGTTTGGGAAGAATAAAATCCATTCATAGATATAATAACTAATAATGAAATCTAAATAAGTTAAAGGGGTTAAGTGTGAGATCATCCACTATTGCGGGAGTCTGAGCATGGTTAAATTGGTTGGGGGTTTGACTATGAATGGGTTTTGACCACATAAGAGTTTTAAAAGTTTTTTCATCTCAATCCTACTATTACATGATTTTTAGATTGATTTTAGGATGGTGAGTGCGAGTTTTTTGACGTGTCAGAATAAGTTTTTATGTACCCTATTAGTCATTCTCCTTTACTTTTAAATATCAGTATATTGTTCATTTTCCTTATTTTTTATTATTCTAGATATTCATTCTTCCAATGCCTAAGTATAATGCTAGACAAAAATTAAAAATAATATTTTCAATTATATCGGTTGGTTGTTTTAATGATTAGTTAAAAACATTAATCAATTTGTGTATTTTATTCCACTGATTTAATGAATGTTGTATCATTTCATCATTCCTTCAAGAGGAATATTTGATAAATAATATAGATTTTATATGATTTATTCATTATAGTGAAAAATTTATATTGATAGGTTGACTTGAACCAGTTTTCATTTATTTATCAATGGCTAGTTTTGGCCACCAGGAATTAATTTTTGACCATGATTATTGATCACATTGAATAGTGGCAATAAATTATATCTTTTTCCTCCTTCTATTTTGTTGATGTATATATTCTTGTGTGGATTGTTATTTGGGAAAGACCATCTTGAGAGGCAGAGGAGGGACTTAGTATTTCATTTTAGATTTATATTTTCTAGTTTGAAAAGAGTAAGAGAAAATAATATAAAAGCACGATAAGAAGAACAGTTACATCATGTTATGAAAATAAAATTGGATAGAGGATTATTGTTAAATCAATATTTTAGGAAGAGTATATATTTTAAAAATATATATTTTATTGTAAATTATTTATTAATTTTTCCTGAAACAAATTTTTTTCAACTTCTATTATATGTTATTATTTTATTTTTAATATTTAGGTTTATATTTTTTAAATAGTCTATATATATTTTATTTATGGATATTATTAAATTCAATAGACTAATATATGAAAATGATTTTCTAATTAAAAATTATTGTTATGTATTCTATTATATGAAATTAATTATTTTAAAAAATTGATAAGCAAATTTTTTATTTAGTATTTAATTTTTATTAATTCAAGGTTTTATATCAAAATCTAGGAAAAAAATAAATTTTTTATTTTATATTTTAAATATAATAATTTCAATGGAATTTGAATTTATTTGATTTTATTTGTAATTTTTAATTATAATAGTTTTCATTTTTAACATGAATACGATTTTCTTCAAATTTCATGCATATTAGAATTAATGTCCATATTCCATAATTTCTCTTGATATTTTTGGTATTTTAATTGAAGAAGTTGGTTAATTTTAATGCGTTTATATTCATGTAAATATATGTAATTATTTATTTTTGAAATTTGTATTTAACCATGTTAGTTTATTAATATTGAACATATATTTCCATTATGATAGATATATAATTTTTGTCTAGGAAAATAATTTTAGCTTTATTTAGAAATTTTTTTAATGGTATGTTAATAATAAATAAGGATCAATTTTTTTTGTTTTTCTAAATTTATACATGGATATTATATATAAAATTCGAAAATGAGGAATAATGAGTGAACCCACAACCTAAACGAGATGTTTTTCCACCATTTATTCTTATAAGGGGTCCAAATGATTTTATATCACCTCTCAATTATCATTTTATCCCATAATAGTATATATAATTTTAAAATATTTTCAAGAAGTATTATGATATTTTTCAATGGTAATTTCTTAAGAAAATTTTCAAAATGATAAGTCTTATTGAACTGTTTTGAAATTTTTTCTATAAATAAAAAATATTTATAAGATACATAATTTTTAAAAAATATATTTTAAATATTAATGTATGATATTATTTTTTGTAGTTTTTAAACGGCTTACAATGAAATTTTATGTTCATCCCATGATTTAAAATATTTTTAATCATCATATGAAATTTCTTATGACAAATAACTACATCTACAGAATTAGATAAGATGAAGCAAAATAATTATTCTATTTTATTTTTGCACAAAAAAATTCTATAATTTTGTCTAATTCTACAACACCATGACTTAAAAATGGACTATGAATGTATGATATATTCGTTGTTTTTATGTTTTCTAATATAATAAATTTACAAGGTATTTTTTTATTGAATTCATAGGTTCATTTTCAAAACATTACAGTTCTTATTTATGTAGAAACATAAACATCATTATAGATGAGGTGTTTTCATTTCAAGGGAATGAATTTATGAGATATAATTTTATTTTACACTTCTACGTGATTAATATCCCTTATAAATTATTGCCATTATTGATTCTTCATATAATAAAACCTAATATTCATCTCTATGATGTTTGAATTGTGCGAGATAAATTAAAGTGAATTTGGGAAATGTTACATGCCAGAAATTTTATAATATTAAAATATTCATGATAAATAAATTATTTAATTATTTAAATAAACTATATTATGAACAACCATAATAAAAACATACATTTTTTATTTTTTAAAATTCAATTTGATTTTATCATTACAGGAATGTCTATAATTATAATAATCCTCAAAAATCAATATTAAAATAAATGTATCATTTTATTTGAAATAATAATACTTTTTTATGAAAAAATATTTGATAAATTATATAATCAATTATTATTTTATGATAATTTAATGTGTTTTGAATCATTTCATTTAATATTTCTCTAAATAAATCATTATTTTCAAGAAATATTTTTTAATTTAAATTAATATTTGTTATTAAAAAATAAATAATGATTTTATAAATGTGGATATGTTATGTTTAAAATAATATTATAATATAATCATACTTATATTATTATTAATTCATATCAAATGTTATTTTTTATTATTTAATTCATATTTGTAATAAGTTAATGCATTAATTTAAATCTCCCATTTTCAGACTTGTGTAATGGGTTTTTAATAATGTGGTTTTTCTTTTCTGGCCAAGGTCTCAGTTTACCATTAAAAAGTTATTACATTAATATACAAAAAAATTGTTTTATCAGTTCTAATTACAATAAAAATATTATTAATTTTTATAGACCTTAATATATATATATATATTAATAACTTAATAACTGATTAGTTTTATAAAAGCAATGATTTTAAATAACACAAGAATAATTTAAAAGTAATAAATTATTTAAAATAAATTTATTTAAATGTAGAATATTTTCATATATAAAATAATTATTTTGAAATTATTAATATACTAAATATTTTTTATCTTGAATTTTTAATTTCATGTATCATTAATTAAAATATAAATAAAAATATAGGTATTTTTTATAATTCTAGAAAAATGAATATTATTGATTATATATATATATATAATGTTATACTATATATTAATGTATTATTTTTTAAAATAAATGTTGAAAATTAGAATGATAGAATATTATTAATTTATTTATTGAAAATGTATGAATTTATTTAATATTAACATAAATATGATTATATTATTATTTAGGTCTTTTAATATAAATATTGATTGAATGATTCTTCTTCTAGTTTGTGATACAAATGAAAATGAGGGTATTCCATGTTGAGACCCTGAGATTAGAAAGGGGGATCAGGCTTTCTAATAACTGAAATGAAAACATGGGGTTTTTTTGAAACGAGGGGTTTAAAAGAATTCAATGCATAGTGTTGATATCATTCTATAGAAGGGCATTATAATTTTTCACGTGGGTTGACTCTAAGATCGATTTTCAACGAAGGAGCCCATGTGATCTTCAACTATTCGGGGACATTGACCTCAAATCAGTTTCAAACATAGAAGAGGTGTGAACAAGTCCTCAATGTTGTCATCCTATAATCTGGTTTGTATATCTAGTAGTGGTAGGAGTGTAATTAGTTTTTGGGGTGTCCAAATTGATTTAGGAGTTCCCTATTGTACTTTTTTATTCCATTATATCCCGCTCTTAATGTTTTGATTTCCACATCTTTTGTTATTCTGGATTGTTCATCTTCCCAACAGTTCTGTTTAATGCCATAAAATTTTGAAACAAATATCTCTAGTTTTTGAGTTGGTGTTTCTAATGATTTAATAAAATCATTAATTTATTTGTACATCTTATTCCAAATATTTATATAGCATTGTCTCTTTTCCATAAACATTTACAATGAATTTTTTTTAAAAAAATTTATATTTTTATTTTATTCAGTCACTAAACATATATTTTTCTATTAAGATATTTAATGGTGAATGTTTTTATTTATTTATCTTTTTCATTTATTGGTCCTCGAAAATTAAGAATTTCGGAAGAATATAGAATTGTTTGAGTATTAGAAACTAAATTTAATTTTTTTTTCTCAACATCCCCATATTGTCTTTTTCTTTGTGTATATATTAGTGCATGGAGAGTTTTTTGGGGAAGAAAGTCAGGTGAGGTAGACGGGGTCCATATCAGTTGTTTTTAGTTATGATTATTCTAATCTAGGATGTATGAGAGATAATAAGAACACACAAGGAGATGAAAACCAGTTACTTTTCATTCTATAAAAAAAAATTTATAGGGAATATTTTTAAATATCTATTTGAGAGAAAATATTATATCTTCAGGGAAAATAATATTCTTCATTTTTTTCATTTCATAATAAGGATTTATTTTAAATTGCATAATATAAAAATGATTTATTTTGAAAACAAATTTTGTTATTTATTCAATATTATTATGACATTTTATTATATGTAATTATCATATTCAATAATCATTTATATGAAAATTATGTTGAAATAAAAAATTATGTATATATATGTTCAATAATTTATAAAGTAATATTTTTTTTATTTATAAGGGAATTATTTAATTATTAAAAAAAGTGTTTTTTTATAAATTCAATGTTCTATGACATAATATTTATCAATACAAAATTCTTAATGTTCAATGTTAATGAAATGATTTTCAATTTAATTTGAATTAATTAAATCTTATTCGTAATTTATAATTTTAAAATATATCAATTTTTCATGAATTTAAATTTTTTTAATGTTAAGAATATTAGAATGAATATAAATTTTTGATAACTACTCATACTAGTTCTATTATTTTAGTATAATATATTATTTAATTTTAATTAATGTGTGTACATGTCATTTAGATGTATTTATTTATTTTCGAAATAGGGTATATTTCTTGTTATTTAAAAAAATTTAATTTTACCAAGCACAATGTTAGTGAAGATATGTTCATCATTGAAAATTATTAATATACCCTTTAGATATGAAATAGTGTGTAATTTATGATAATTATGGACTTTTATACAATATATTTATAAAATTAAAATTGTTCTTTCTATATCATTTGAGAAAATTAGGAATGGGGAGTGAAACCAAGACTTCTTCAAGATATTATCCCTCTGGTGATAGGACAAGGTGGACTAAATGATTTTATAGGATCTCTCAATTATAATAAAAATCAATAAATGTATTTTTTTGTAATTATTTTAATGGATAAATATTATTTTCTCTCTTAAATTATTTATGAAATGAATTTTGAAATTGATTAGTATTTTTGAAAAGTTTAGAACACTATACTATATATCAAATATATGTTATTTATGGGAACTAAATTAAAAAGTGCATTAAATATGATTTTACAAAATTATTTTTCACACGTTTTAATACCTTTAACCTGTAATTAAATTTTAAGGTAATTTATAATATATATTCACATGTCTTTTATAACTTCTAAATAGATTACTTCGTTTAAAAAGATATCACATTGAATACAATTAGTCAATCTAATGTTTTTACAATACTGTAATTTTTTCATTTGTTCTAATTTATTAAAATCGAGTTTGTAATATCATCCATGAATTTATGATGTAATACATATTTTAAGGTTTTCTCATGTAAAAACATACCAATAATATTATATTAAAAAATCTAGATGTGTCAGTTATAGAAAATTATCTTACTACAATTTGGGTACATATGTTTTGTAATAAAAATCACCTTATCAATAGAAACCGATTTGGAGAATAATTTATTAATGTAATTTTATTAGTATATCACTATCTATATGGGGGAAAATTAATTATTATGTAAAATATAACAATATTAGATCTTAGGAAATTTATTTTTATGATAATATTCCGAATTATGTTTTTGAAGAATATATTGTTATAATATTTCGTTTTAGGGATTCAGAGTAATAATGTTAATGAAAAAAATATTTTGTAGATTATAAAATACCGAAATATAAATTTTTAGAATTTCATTTATTAAGGACTAATTTTTATTTGATATAAATTTTAAATTTATATTGGATGAACATGGGATCACATCCTTATAATCTTTTGGATAAAGTGTTAGTTATAAATATAATGTTGAATATAGAATAGAAATTTATTTAATAATATAATGTCATCATTGTGTAATATTTTTTTGTATTTAGAGATTAATTTTTTATTTCCACATATAATGGTTTATTCATTTTATAATAACACGTGATAATTTTTTTTGTTAATTTCTAAAGACTGGGGGAATAAATTATTATCTATATTTAGATCGTGTGACCCATTATTTGTTTATTTTACTGTGTCTAGTATGAAAAAATCAACTAAAATACACATCAGTTAGGGAAAATAAAATGATTCATGTAGAAATTGATGAATGCATTAAATTATAATTTTAATTCATGTTTATATCCTTATTTAATTATAATTTAGGGTAAATAAATCCCTCAACTCAAGGAGAAGGATCTGGAATAAAAAATGTTAATGAATTTGCTCTATTTATGTAGAATTGATGGTATTTTTTAAAACTCATTTATTTATGGTATTGTGGTCATTAATTTTCTAATGATCATTCAATTTCTTTGATCAACGTTTCCTATCACTCTCTTTCTTCATCTATAAACTAATTTTCCCTCATGTTCATAGTTCTCTATTTTTCAAAATCTAGTTGTCTATTATTATATATTTATTTATTATTTCACATTCCACAATTTCAATTGAATGATTTCTTAACACATTTCACAATGTGGGTTTTCATAATTGATGATTTTAAATTTCAGACACATGACTACCGAGATCATGATAAAATTAATAGGATGTAATTTTTTAAATGTGGGAGAATTTTACAATGCATGATTTTTGAATGAATAATGTGTTTTATAATATAAAAAATATACAATAACAATATTAAATGATCTATGTGATACTATATTTTAAAGTTTATGGTTATATAGTAGAAGATAAATTCACACATTTGAATAGTAATAGTAATATTATGAAAAATATTTCTAATTTTACTATAAAAAACAAATGTATTTATTAATGTATCATAAATATGTAATATTTCCTATGTAATACATTTAACTATACACAAGTGGAATTTATCCAAAAATCATTTTTACTGATTTCTATGTAGGAAAAATAAGAATAATTTAACTTATTGAAAATTTTAATTTGATTAAAATTATATTATTTTTGGAATTATATAGTCAAAATTATTTTAGGTTAAAATATTTCGATCTTTCTGAAAAATAGTGATTTTTAGGGGCATAATGAAAAATACATGTTTTATTGGACTCTAGTTTCATTTTATTTTAAATAACCCTTATGATTTGAATTAGGATTAATATTAAGATATATGTTAATTAATTATGCATATCCTAATTAATTCTATTTTATTCATCGTTACACTAAAATTTCATACAAGTTCATTTCTCTTAATAAAAAAATAATTCAAAAAAATATTTCACGAAGTATTATGAATTTATATTAAAATTAATTTAATAAAAATATATAAATTTAATCATAAATAATTAATTCCACATTTTAAATAAATTCGATTAAATTTTGTATCTTGGTGAATTTAATTTTTGGTGATTATGAATAATAACCATGATAATAGTTTTTACCCATATAATTGTTAAACTAACAAAATGATGTGAAAACTATTGGATATAACCTTAAATTCACCATGAAACATTCTAAAATAGTATTAAAAGAGTTATTTTTTTTAATCCAATTTATTCCAAAAAAATATGGTAGTTTTATTCCATTTTTCTTAGAAAATGATATTAATTATATTTATATATATCTGTTTTCAATTAACCTATTTAAAAATATTTAGTAATTTATCAAAACAATAAAACTATAATTTGAATGAAAAATTTGTTACATAATATATCATATTTTTATCATTATTACATTGTTTTATATTTATTAGAAATAATATAATTTCCTAAGACTCTATATATCATATCTAGATCACTAATAAATATAGGTAAAAACATTGAATTGAATTAAAATTATTTTATTGGATGTGTTTCCAATAAGCTAGGGTAATGAATGATTTTTATATATAAGTTAGAATTTTTTTTTAAAAAAATATTCATAGTTTGTTATTTTTTTATATTTCAGCAGATAAATTTTTGTGAATAGTTAAAAAAATAGATTTTTTAGATTTGAAACTTTTTTTGATATTATCCTGATATAACTATTATATATATATATATTTAATAACATTATATAAATATTTATGTATTAGAATATTATATAAATTTCATGGAATATAGTGAACAATAATATAAAATATATTTTAAATCGTGAAATATATGATAATAATTTTTTTTGCTTACATTTTGCATCTCAATATTAGAAAAGTCAAAAAAATTTCCCAATGATAGATGTTGGGATTGAAAAATATATTTCACAACATTATTATTCAATTTTTTTTTATAAATTATTGTTTTTTTAATTATTAAATTTCGAGTTATATAAATCGTAATACTACCAAAATGAATTTTCAATGGTTGTATTTGGGTGAAAGCCAGAAAAAATAATTAATATATAATACTGATATAAATGAGAAATGATAAAACATATATATGAATTTGAATGAGGAAAATGATGTATGTATATTTTTTATGATAATACTAAATATAAATTTTTTAATATTTTTATATATTTCTCAAACATTTCATCATGACAGTGTAATGTTTATATAAGCAGTAAAACGACTAAATAAAAAATAATAAAATTTAAAAATCATTATATTTATATGAATATTAGTATTCAATTTTTTTAAGATTCCTAAAAAATTAAATTTGATTATCTAAAATATTATACTATAAATAAGTAGTTTTTATAATTTTATTCGACATCAATTGTCATGAATTAATATATAAAATGTATAAATTTGAATTTTATATATGAAATTAATTTTAAAAATTTAAGAAATTCATAAAAAACAGTTATGACTCATATAGATATTTAATTATCTCTTATAATTTTTTATATTCCATATGATTTCCATATTTATTTTTTACATCTATCTTTATGACTTTTAATACATGGAAAACTTTGAAAACTTCATTGATTTTTTCTTATAAAAGTTAATTATTTCAAAATATATCACATAACTAAAATTGTATATTTCTCTCAAACCACTTCTATAATCACTATATAATCATCCATTCCCACATCACAAATCCAAATGCATATTAATAACTCTTCGTACATAGGCCTTGACATCAATTTATGGGAGATTACAAAAAACAAAATATAACGGTGTCATTACTCAATCATATTTCATTGGGATGAATAAATTAATAATTGGTTATATAATGGCATGATTATGTTTTTACTTACATTATGTTTCTATTTGTTTTATCATCATTTTTTTAAATTCATATTTTATATAAAAAAATTATCGTATTTTTTAACTCTAAATTCAATCAAATGATTTTGTAAGGGGGTTTACTCTCCAATTTTAATTATTTTGGGATTATGTTTATATTATAAACCTATTTTCATCTATTATGTGTATATATTTTCCATATTTATTCTAATATTGTGATTATAATCATGTTCCCGATATTTATTATTTTATATAGATGTTACTCAATCATGGTGTTTGTGAATATAGTGATACCAAAGAGGAAAGGGTTTTATGTTTTTGTCCAATTTTAATTGGGAATATTAATGCCTTACTTTTAAATGATTAAATTATATCATCCTTATATAAATAACCCATTTATGTTTTTTCAACTATGGATGTTTTTATAATTTTTTTCTAAAATAAAATTCTCTTTGACATTCAAACTGGTTTAGAAAACATAATTTGAAAAATAAATCCTTATTTCTTTTCTTTTGATCAAAAAACCATGTTAATCCATATCAATGTTTTCCAAAATATTTTCAATAATTTTTTTGAATAATATACAATGATTACACAAATTTATTTTTCTCTATAATTGATTTATAAAAAATATTTTTCAAGAAAATTTCCTCTTAATTTTCTAAACAATGACGTTTTTTTCCAGAAACTCTGAACATTATATCAATTTTTATTGTTATATATTGAATCAAATTTCATGAATTAATTTCTAATAAATTATTTTAATAATACAATATAGTTTTCCATGGTTCTTTTATAAGAATATATTTTTCATAATATTCTGGATATTTATTGATTTTAAAAGTGATATTCATTATAGAAAAGGAATTTTCTTTTAAGGTTTTAATGAAATTTTTATGTAATTTATATTCATCAGTTAGAAAAAACATGATGTTACATATTCTACACTATGGAAATATTTTAATGATATCACTCATGTTCCTTATATATATTGATTCCAAGACAATATAATGGTTAATGTCCCTCTTCCATGGGTCAGTCAAACCATGAACAAACCATGATTCATGTTATATTCAAAACATCTTCATTAAAAATGATTAAATTATTACATGGTAAATGAACATAGGTATAAGTAATTTAAATTGTGTAATATTATAATCCATGTACGGTTAGATCTATTTTAAACCATGGATGTGTTTATACAATATACACTATATACTTGTGGTTCCATTATAGTCCAATAATGTGTTATATAAAGGGATGGTTTTTATTGAACCTGAAATTTATTGTATGATATTATATTGTTATGTTATTCCAAATAGATGATAGAGTTATAGGATAATGGTTAATCGTAAGTGTTTTGTGAATTATCATATTACGTAATAACCTAATGATTGTTGGATGTGAAAATTACCTATGGAGTTTTCATTTCTTTTTATGAGTTTTAATATATAAATTGTTCACTTATATTTTTACAAGGCTCATTATTGTGGTTTTAAATGGCTATTTTATTATGGGAATTACTTAGGTCATGTATAATGTTTTATAATCCACATTTGATGGCACTAAATTCTGTTATATTATACTCATGAATTTTTATTATGTTTTCAAACACAATAATAATATTATTGTTTTTGATGACAAAAAAAATTTAATTAAAACATTAACCATCCATGATATTTTTAGCTCACCGTTCTTTTGAGACCCATTTCCTTTGGTTGTGATGAATATTTATAATTATTTTATTCCTAATTAGGCTAATAGATATGAAGAAGATTTTTGGAGATATTTAATATTTTTATTGAACAACTATTTCTATATTAAAATTTCCATTTATATGTTTTATTATTAATTTGAATCACTAATCCAGAAAGGTAAATGGGTATATAAATAATCCAATTATTCAGTTGGATGTTATATGTTTTGAAGGGTTGATATTTGGTCATGTTTACAAATATGAAATCCTTAAATGTTAAAATATTATTTTAGAAGTGGGTATTATTGTATGTGGTTAAGGATCTTATATATATAGGGTCCTAAAAACTATAATAGGTTTTTAAAAAAATCATATGTTATAGAAAAAGTTTTGGATATAAAAGAATACATTTTTTTATTTAGGATGATATTTAATCAAAACAAGGATGTAATCATTATGTTGACCTTTATTTAATGAAGGAGTTCCATTGTTGAGTACTAGATAATTTATATAGTAAGTGAATATATCTTAGATTTTTTATTTTTAAATTAATTATTACTTATTGATACATGTTTATAGTATTTCTAATGAAAAAAGTAGTCTTATTTTTTATTTATAAAAAAATAAATTTTCTCAGAATGTTTTTGAAATGTTAATACATATATATCCCAATCCCACCACAATACATAAAAAATTATTGGATTATCAATTTAATATATGTTACATTTAAATCAAAGATGACTATAAGTGAGTATGATATAGATGAATCATAACATAATATTATCATATTTTTTTAATATAAATTTATAAATTAAAATAGTTGAAGAATATATAAATTTTGTGGGGTTTTATTATTCAATTTTTATAAACACAATGAATATATATGTTAAATTGATGATATACATTTATATAAAAAATATATACTAATATAAATATAATTTCCATGAATTAGAACAGTAATGTTATTCCAATATTAGATATTTTTTAAAAATATTTTGTTGGTCAGTAGAATTTAGATCCAATGTTGTTGATTTTCAGAATACTTATAAAGTAAGTCATTGTATTCCCTTATCAATATGAATATTCATGTTCTATAAAGGGTATTATTGTTTAATTATATCAATATATATTTATTTTTATTTATTAAAAAAATTATTTCCATATTAGAACATAATGTGATATAGATTATGAAAAATTCAAACATTAAAATGATGAGTGGAAAATTATCATATGAGAATAATAAATGTGACAGCCACTATAATTAATTATTAAAAACTAGGTATCATTTTATTTTTATTTATAATGAAAATAATTATTTTTTCTATATAGTTTTAGTTTTTTTATATTTTGATGAATTGGGTTATATGTTTAATTTTTTTAATTTCTAATATTATTATATAATAAAATAAAAATAATTTACCAGTGATAAATATTTTTTACTCTCCATTTTATAAATATTCTTTTCATTTTAACAAACGTAGAATATATTTTAATGGTTAACCATATTAAGAGTGTTATAAATTTTTTTTTAGAATATATCTGTAATGAATTTCAGTTTTTAATAATAATAATAATAAATAATGTATTATTAGTTATATAATTCATGAACATGGTATATTTCAACAACTTCATTAGAAATTAAACATAAATATATATATATATATATATATATATATAATAGATGTATATGAATATGAAAATGAAAATTTTAAAATATTAAAACCCATGAGATATAATTATGATTGGGTGATGTCAATTGGATTTAATTGTGATTTCAATAATATATATGACATTTACTATTTAATAACTTCTAATAAATAATATGTATTGGTAGAATGTTAAAAAACAATTTAGGGTATTGACGATCAAAATCCCTTTATCTAGTTGTGATTATAATCTTTTATCATTTTTTCATTTTTTTCTCATTATTATTATAATATATATCATAATTATTTAATAACATAATTTTTAATTTAGAATTTATTTTAGGACATTCATATGATAAAAAGTTATATAAGGAACCAAATGATACTTATGGGGTTATACATATTTAATTATTCATTTATACACTGAACAAAACATCTTGAATTTGTATTATCTATATTCATGATGTAATTGCATTGTTTAGTTTTATAAAAAATAATGATTCTACAATACATATGTTGTTTTTTGAGGGTAGTGTGGTGTTTTTAGAATGTTATTAGATAAAATATTAGATAATAGAAATTTTTTGATTCTCGAGCACTCTATAGTTGTGTTGTTATGAAAATTACTTTCAATAATATAAATAAGTATTTTATTATAGACAGTGGGGTCGAATATATATATATATATATCAAAGGGTCTATTTCAGATGATTTAAAACACAAATATTTCTATTTTATAGAGTATTATGTCATAGAAGACTCTAATTTGAGTTGTATACAAAGAATTCACTGAATGAATTATAGGGAGATTCATGAAAAATCTTAAACATAAGAAATTATGGATAATTATAATTATATTTTAGATATAATATCTACATATTATACCGAGTGGTGTACTCAACATAATTTTGATTTTTCATTGGTTAAAAAAGTACGTTCTAATCCGATTTTTTTTAGGTACACTATGATATCATCAAAAAATCATTATATTAATAATAATAATTATGTATATGTTAATGTTCATTGGAGGGGGGAATTACCTCAATTGTCACAACCCGCCTTCACCAAAGGGAGGGAAGGGTCAGTAGATTGCCAAGCCCTTCCTTCTTTAAGTTGAAGGAGAGATAATGACCCCCGAAACTCGCCTTCAATAGGTCCCGGAGTGGCGACTAGCACCAAGGGTTTAGAAAATTCTCGCAAATGGAAGGCATTACCCTTTTTATTTTATAGGATCGAAAGTTAAGGAGAAGAAAACCCAACAACACCAAGGTAGAAAGAAAAGTAAAGCCAAAAGTAAACCATTCCCACATGAATGTTTCAAAAGAGAAAGCCACAAAGTGCAAAAAGGTGACTACAAGGTAAGTACCAAAAAGAAAAAGGAAAACAACTGCAACTACTCCAAAAGTCTGAGCTAGTAACGTCCTGCGTGATCCCAGAAGTCCTCCTGGAAACCTGAAAGCAGTTTTATATATGTAGGGTGAGTATACAAGTACACTCAGTAGGGAAAACCAAGACTCTCGTGCACAAGTGGGGGAACGTACTAAAGTCACGTGAGAAAAGGAGTAAACCAAACACCTAACAAGGCAAACTATCCATCCCAGGCCTCACCAAGGCTCACTCCCCAAATAACGCAAGTCACGTAATATATAAAATAAGAGCACATCGATGTTTGGGTACCCCGAGGAACTTTCCCACTGGTTATTGATACATCATACGCATCGGACCAATCCCGCCATTCTCACCGCAGTCCCACTGCCACACCCGCCCGCACACACCTGGGCCATAACCACACGCAGTCCCACTGCCGAATCCCGCCCGCACACACCTGGGCCTCAACCGCACGCAGTCCCACTGCTGAATCCCGCCCGTACACACCTGGGCCTCAACTGTCACATGTAACCATGCCTGCAAACACCTAGGCCAGAGCAACCACCGCCACGCCCGACGACACCTGGGCCTCATCCTGAAGACACTTGGGAAACCACCTGCCGCACACACCTGGACAACCACCACAACACCCCGCCCGATGGTTCTTGGGCTAATAATGGACTTCAGGCCATCAAAGCCTGCCCGAAGGTACTTGGGCTATCCGGGAAAGGGAGCAGAAAAAGAGCTAATAACCAGCCACTAAGGATAGTGTTGGGAAAAACACCCTTCCCCCATAAATGGGGGTGTTCGGCACTGAGTTCTCAACTTGGGTGGGGCGCGAATAAGAAACACAAAGCTACAAGTATAGATATAGGTAACAAACACTCACCCAAAGACTAGGTTTTCCTAGCCAACCTACAGAACACAACACCACTGCGTCCGAGTCACAGTTCACGACCCTTGCCCAAAAAACCATTTGTCCCATTCTTGTTTCAAGTTCATTCAAATGTTCAATTAATTTTAAGCACTATTGGGAAACTACAATAAGCATTACCAAGGAAAGCGTCAAAAGCAAGGATCAACCAAAACACTCACACCCGGTTCTGTTAACAGAGGATCTCTCCCCAATTTGTGATATCTCATGTAACCAGTCAGATTTAAAACTCACAACCACCGAATCCATACCAACAGGAGATCCCATCCCCAAATTCACACAACCACCGAGAGTATAAAAGATCAGGGGATCCCATCCCCTCCCACATTTCCAGCAATTGGCCCAGAAGGAAAACAACCAACCACCACTACCAACACAAGTAAGGGATTTTCAGATTTAAACGACTTAACACACTCCATGATTCGAAATTCAGTGTGTTCTAACCGGGAATTATCACAGAAGGGCTGATCCTGGTGCTTTCAATTATTCAGCCAGATATACGTGATTAACCAATTTCACAGCAAGAGTTCACAATTTCAGCAACCCATTTAAAACATCACGAGGGGATTCATCAGTGCACATACAACGACCACCAATGGCCTCAATTTTCAGAAACATAAACCAGCACAACAAAAAGGGATGATCACAAGATAAAGCATAACAACGATCACAACCCCTTCCCCTTCTTTCTTTAGAACTTCGTTTATTATCTTCATTGAGGTTCAGTTCAAACAATTCCATAAGAACAAAACTAACGCCCACCCCGCATGATACACAAAAGTGAGAGACGAAAGAAATTCCCTACTTGTTGATAGATGATCGACGTTTAGGCCAGGGGCGCGGAACTTTACGGATAACAATGCGGCGGTCCCGATGAACCAGAAGAGCCATGATCGAAGAAGGGGGAAACCACGTCCTAACCCTTAATTTATAAGATCCGGGGACGGTTGAGATAAAAATGCTGAACCACGTAAGACGTGGAAGTCGTGGGTTGACCACGCGGCTTGACTCATCATTAAAGGTGCTGAGTGGTTTAAACCGACTCATGAGCCGATTCAGTATTTAATTAAACTTTTGTGCGCGTTACTGGAACAACTTGGCAAGGCCGGGTGACGTCGGCCGGTTCCGCCGATCAGTCACACCGATCGGTCTCAGCGATCGGTCTCACCGATCGGTCGCACCGATCGGTCTCACTGATCGGTCTCACCGATCGGTCGCACCGATCCGTACTCTTTAAGGATCCGGATTTTGGCAAAGGATGGGACCAAGGGGGGTCTGGGTCATCACATCAGATACCTCTTAAACGATTCTCGTCCTCGAGAATCACAACAAACCAGAAGGAAAGAAAGGGTCCGAACAACCATCTTCGAAAGATACCTCTTAGGAGTGAACCTCTGCTAACTAAAAACACTCTCCTGTCAAGAACTAAGCAACATACCATGCCAAACATCCCGGTCATGTGGGTTTGGGGAGTTTCCCTCCCCCATGTCAAGATATTATCCGCTTTGGGCGGCACTGACTCGCCCGCACGGGTTCAATCGCATCCACCTTAATGCGTCTTGATTTGGGGTCGGGTTCCCTCTTCCCTTTAGCCGGGGCTTTTCACACACAACCGAGGAAATAAACCAGTACATTTCATAGCCAAAAGTCAAACGTTCTACCACAACAGGTACAAAAGGAACAAAGCTCAAAAGAACTCGGGGTATTGGGCACGCATCGGTGCTTCCCTCTCCCACGTACTCTCTTCAAGCCCGCCATGTCTCCACAACACACGAACCAAGGGAATAGCTCGCCCACGAAGCACCTTCTCTTTGCGATCCTCGATCATCACTGGTTTTTCCACAAAGGTTACGTCGCCCTCGATGTCCAGTTCACCCCAATCAAGGACGTGTGAATCATCGTGCAGATAACGACGGAGCTGGGATACATGAAAGACATCATGTATCCTTAGCGGCGGAGGTAACACTAGCTGATAAGCCACTTCGCCGACCCGCCGTAACACTTCGAAGGGTCCGACGAATCTGGGGGAAAGCTTACCCCCCTTGCCGAACCTCCATTGCCCAAGCCGAGGGGAGACCTTCAAGAACACGTGGTCCCCAACCTCAAACTCCAAGGGCCTTCTCCTGGAATCAGCATACGACTTCTGTCGGTCCTGGGCCGCCTTCATCCTTTCCTGTATGAGATGAACTTTCTCTGTCGTGTTCTGCACCACCTCCGGGCCAAGGATGCCTGCCTCTCCTACTTCGGTCCAACACACAGGTGGACGGCATAGCCTCCTGTACAAGGCCCCAAACAGGGCCATACCGATGGTAGAGTGGTAGCTATTATTGTAGGAAAACTCTACTAGAGGCAAGTATCGCACCCATGACTCTCCTGAGTCCAGAACACTTGCCCGTAGCATATCCTCCAAGGTCTGGATGGTTCACTCCATTTGTCCATCTTTCTGGGGATGGAAAGCAGTGCTAAGGCATAACTGGGTGCCAAACGCATGCTGCAATCCTCTCCAGACTCTCGAGGTAAACCGTGCGTCCCTATCCGAGACTATAGACCTCAGAACTCCATGTAACCGCACCACCTCATTTACATACTTTCGTGCCAAAGCATCCACAGTACTTGACTCCCTGATTGCCATAAAGTGAGCCGATTTCGTCAACCTGTCCACCACCACCCAGATGGCGTCGCACCCTCCTTGGACCTTGGGTAGTCCCGTGATGAAATCCATTGATATGTCGTCCCACTTCCACTCGGGAATAGCTAAAGGCTGCAGTAGGCTGCCTGGAACCCGGTGTTCAGCCTTCACTTGCTGACATACTAAGCATTTAGCCACAAATTCTGCCACCGCTCTCTTAACTCCGGGCCACCAGAACTACCTTTTCATCCCCTTTTATATCTTGGTAACTCTTGGGTGCACCGCTAGGGGTGAGTTGTGGAACTCACTGAGAACCTTACCATGCATTACTCTTGGAACAAACAACCTTTTCTGGAAAAGAATCTGGTGCTGACCGTCCTCTGTCCATTCTCTCGGAGCATCGCCCTGGTCAACCCGATCACGCATCACTTCGCACTCGGGGTCTCCCCACTGAGACTCCTCCACTTGTCGAAACATAGATGACTGCACTACCATCTGATATAGGCAGCCTCTGCCATTATCCATCTTCGCATCCAGGTGTAAGGCAGCCAACTCCTCCATTTCCTTCCAGACATTTGCCGACTCTCGGACCGCATCCTTCTGCGTCCTCTTGCTCAAGGCATCGGCCACCACATTGCCCTTGCCCTCAGTATAAGAGATTTCAAAGTCGTAGTCCTGGAGGAATTCCACCCATCTCTGTTGTCGCAAGTTCAAGTCTCGCTGGGAGAAGATATACTTTAAGCTTTTGTGATCTGTGAAGACCACAAAGCATTACCTGATGAGGTAGTGCCGCTGTAACTTTAGCGCAAAAACGACCGCTTCCAGTTCCAGGTCATGGGTGGCATAGTTACGCTCATGGGGGCGTAGCTTCCTGGACCTGTAAGAGATCACCCCTCATTGTTGCATCAACACGCATCCCAGGCCCTGTCCTGAAGCATCACAAAATACCTCATAGGCCATCCCTTCTTCTGGTAATCTCAACACTGGTCCACTAACCAGCATTTCCTTTAGGTAGTTGAAGGAAGACTCGCATTTCTCGCTCCACACGAAAACCTGGTCCTTCTTGGTCAAATCCGTCAAAGGGGTTTCTACTCGGGAGAAGATTGGTACGAATCTCCGGTAGTAACCTTCCAGTCCGAGGAAACTCCGGACTTCCGCCACACTCTTGGGTGTTGCCCAAGAAACAACTGCCTCAACCTTTGATGGGTCGACTGCTACCCCCTTCTCAGACACTACATGCCCGAGGAAGTGCACTTCTCGTGTCCAGAACTTGCACTTTGACAACTTCCCGTAGAGCTGGTGCTGTCGGAGGACTTCCAAAACTGTCCTCAGGTGCTCTGCATGGTCCTTTTCTGACCTTGAATAGATCAGGATATCGTCGATGAATACCACCACAAATCGATCCAGGTACTCCCGGAAGATGGAGTTCATAAGCCCCATGAACACGGACGGGGCGTTCGTAACACCAAAGGGCATGACCACGAACTCGAAATGCCCATACCTGCACCTGAACGCCGTCTTCGGGACGTCGCTATCCTTTACCCTCAGCTGGTGGTATCCAGACCGCAGGTCGATCTTCGAGAACCATCATGCCCATTTCAGCTGGTCAAAAAGATTATCTATCCTCGGAAGAGGGTAGCGATTCTTGATCGTTACCCGATTCAGCCTCCTGTAGTCGATGCACAACCTGAGGCCACCATCCGCCTTCCTTGCGAACAAGACTGGAGCACCCCACGGTGACACACTTGGACGAACATAACCCCTTTTCATCAGATCGTCAATCTGTATCCGCAACACCCGTAGCTCCGAAGGAGCCATCCGGTAAGGAGCCATCGAGATTGGTCGAGAGCCGGGCTGTAGGTCTATCCCGAACTCGATATCACGTCGAGGGGGAAGAGTCGTCACCTCCTCAGGAAAGACGTCCATAAACTCACGGACGATCTCTGGCACTTCCACCATTACTGCATCTACTGATTCTACCGTCAGTTCGGTCAACAAGGAGAGGAGAGGTTCCTCCCTCATGTTTCCCTTCGGACAGCTCCGCTTGCCGGTGAAGGTAACACGCTGGCCGTCCAAACCGGAGAACACCACCCTTATTTGGAAACAGTCGATGATGGTGCACACAGAAAATAGCCAGTCGAAGCCTAGGATGACATCGTACGGCTGAATCTGTAGTAGAAGGAGATCCCTAACCGACTGATGTGGCCCTAACATCAGTCTACATCCCCGACAAATGAACAGCAAGTTGGTCTGACCTCCAACTGGAGTTCTCAACACCAGGGGCACTGGAAGTATCTCGGCATCTAGACCCAAGGCACGGGCTAGACTGGGTGCAACAAAGGAGTGTGAAGCTCCGGTATCGAAAAAAGCACAAGCAAGAGTGCTAAACACATTGATCATACCTCGAACAACCTCTGGCCCAGTTGGAACTGTTGCCTCTGCGGCGTGTAGCTGTCCACGCCCAGCTCCCCTGCCCCTTGGCTGTCGGCTACCTCCCCGACCACGCCCTGGTCAAGGTCCCTGGGGAGCGCCCTGAGGTCGGCCTCCTCCTCCTATGTCTGCCTGCGGAGGAGCGGGAGCTCGCTGTCCCTGCGGCTGCTGCCGGAAGGGTCTGGCTGGAAACTGCTGCTGCGGCGGATGCTGGGGATGACTGCCACTGCTGTACTGCTCCCGATCGGGGCACTGACTCCGGAGATGTCCAGGGCTCCCGCAGGTGAAGCACCGTGGTCCCGAGCCTGAAGGGAAAGAACGTGGGCCAGGGGATCGAAACTAAAACTGCTGCGGTCTGCTCCCTATGGGTCGGAACCTGGAGGGCCCCGATGCTGGAGGCCTGGTGCTGACGGCCTTCCCCTTCGATGGTCCGAGATGGATCCCTTCCCGTGACACTCCGCCCAGAGCATGCATCCTTTCCACCACTTCAGCCTTCTTCTGGACCTGTAAGTATGTCGGATGGGTAAAGGGGGTAACAGCATACTGGAGGGAGGGTCGGAGCGCATCCTCCAAACGTCTTGCCCGAGACTCCTCATCGGGAAAGAGGTCTGGAGCAAAATGCAGGAGGTCCTTGAACTTGATTCCAAGTTCCCTCACGGACATGCTCCCCTGCTGGAGGGAGAGTAGTTCCTGCCTCTTCTCCGCCTTCATTGTCGAGGAGAGGAACTCCGCCCGTAACTCCTTCTCGAAGTCCGCCCAAGCAACCTCAGACTCTTTCCTACTCCCCAGGTGAAGCATCCACCACTGACCTGCCGCTCCTCGCATCTGGATAATAGCTAGAGGAACCCAGTACTCGGTCGGGGCCCGAATCAGGCCGAAGGCTATAACTAGCTCCTCTAGCCAGCCTTCCGTCTTCATATCGGAGGTGCTGCCCTCATACTTCTCGAGGGCCTGGCGCTAGAAGGCTCGAAGAGTCTTCTGCCACTGGTAGTCCTCTTCCTCTCGATCAGATCTCTGCCGATTGGCCAAAGTAGTCTCAGGGGCCTCGATCGCCTGTACCACACGTGGTCGCCTTCCAGGTGCCATAGCTGGAAGGTAAACAAGGAATTCCTAAGCCCAAGTAGTGCAGAATATCGTTCTTAAAACTTCTTAAGATTTAATTTATTCTTAATTCCCGAAACATCCCAGAAACACAAGAACACAAGTCATTATGATGCATGTACCTTTCCTAGGGTCTCTACCCTGCAATCAGTGTGGCCTCACTTGGTCGTTCGGTAGGTCCAGAGTCCTTGCATCGGATCACGGGGGCCCTAAAATCCCGTGTCATAGCCGGTCTTCTCTGTCCTAATTCATGCTCCAAGGTCACCCAACACCGTTTCCTTACCATCCCATGCAATCCTTACTGTTCCTAACTCCAGACTCCGTCCAATCTCTCAACCATCACCTCTGATACCATTCTGTCACAACCCGCCTTCACCAAATGGAGGGAAGGGTCAGCAGATTTCCAGGACCATCCTTATTTAAGTTGAAGGAGAGATAATGACCCCCGAAACCCGCCTTCAATAGGTCCCGGAGTGGCGACTAGCACCAAGGGTATAGAAAATTCTCGCAAATGGAAGGCATTACCCTTTTTATTTTATAGGATCGAAAGATAAGGAGAAGAAAACCCAACAACACCAAGGTAGATAGAAAAGTAAAGACAAAAGTAAACCATTCCCACATGCATGTTTCAAAAGAGAAAGCCACAAAGTGCAAAATGGTGACTGCAAGGTAAGTACCAAAAAGAAAAAGGAAAACAACTGCAACTGCTCCAAAAGTCCGAGCTAGTAAGGTCCTGCGTGATCCCCGAAGACCTCCTGGAAACCTGAAACCAGTTTTATATACGTAGGGTGAGTATACAAGTACACTCAGAAGGGAAAACCAAGACTCTCGTGCACAAGTGGGGGAACGTACTAAAGTCCCGTGAGAAAAGGAGTAAACCAAACACCTAACAAGGAAAACTATCCATCCCGGGCCTCACCAAGACTCACTCCCCAAATAACGCAAGTCATGTAATATATAAAATAAGAGCACATCGATGTTTGGGTACCCCACTCCACTTTCCCACTGGTTATTGAGACATCCTACGCATCAGACCAATCCCACCATTCTCACCGCAGTCCCACTGCCACACCCACCCGCACACACCTGGGCCACAACCACACGCAGTCCCACTGCCGAATCCCGCCCGCACACACCTGGGCCTCAACCGCACGCAGTCCCACTGCTGAATCCTGCCCGCACACACCTGGGCCTCAACTGTGACATGTAACCATGCCTGCAAACACCTAGACCAGAGCAACCACCGCCACGCCCGAAGACACCTGGGCCTCATCCCGAAGACACATGTGAAACCACCTGCCGCACACACCTGGCCAACCACCACAACACCCCGCCCGATGGTTCTTGGGCTAATAATGGACTTCAGGCCATCACAGCCTGCCCGAAGGTACTTGGGCTATCTGGGAAAGAGAGCAGAAAAGGAGCTAATAACCAGCCACTAAGGATAGTGTTGGGAAAATACCCTTCCCCCATAAATGGGGGTGTTCGGCACTGAGTGCTCAACTTGGGTGGGGCGCGAATAAGAAACACAAATCTACAAGTATAGATATAGGTAACAAACACTCACCCAAAGCCTAGGTTTTCCTAGCCAACCTACAGAACACAAAACCACTGCGTCCGAGTCACAGTTCATGACCCTTGCCCACAAAACCATTTGTCCCATTCTTGTTTCACGTTCAGTCAAATGTTCAATTAATTTTAAGCACTACTGGGAAACTACAATAAGCATAACCAAGGAAAGCGTCAAAAGCAAGGATCAACCAAAACACTCACACCCGGTTCTGTTAACAGAGGATCTCTCCCCAATTTGTGATATCTCAAGTAACCACTAGGATTTAAAAATAACAACCACCGAATCCATACCAACGGGAGATCCCATCCCCAAATTCACACAACCACCGAGAGTATAAAAGATCAGGGGATCCCATCCCCTCCCACATTTCCAGCAATCGGCCCGGAAGGAAAACAACCAACCACCACTACCAACACAAGTCAGGGATTTTCAGATTTAAACGACTTAGCACACTCCATGATTTCAAATTCCGTGTGTTCTAACCTGGAGTTATCACAGAAGGGCTGATCCTGGTGCTTTCAATTATTCAGCCGGATATACGTGATTAACCAATTTCATAGCAGGAGTTCACAATTTCAGCAACCCATTTAAAACATCACGAGGGGATTCATCAGTGCACATACAACGACCACCAATGGCCTCAATTTTCAGAAACATAAACCAGCACAACAAAAAGGGATGATCACAAGATAAAGCATAACAACGATCACAACCCCTTCCCCTTCTTTCTTTAGAACTTCGTTTATTATCTTCATTGAGGTTCGGTTCAAGCAATTCCATAAGAACAAAAATAACGCCCACCCCGCATGATACACAAAAGTGAGAGACAAAAGAAATTCCCTACTTGTTGATAGATGATCGACGTTTAGGCCGGGGGCGCGGAACTTTACGGATAACGACGTGGCGGTCCCGATGCACCAGAAGAGCCACGATCGAAGAAGGGGGAAACCACGATCTAACCCTTAATTTATAAGAGCCGGGGACGGTTGAGATAAAAACGCTGAACCGCGTAAGACGTGGAAGTCATGGGCTGACCACGCGGCGTGACTCGTCATTAAAGGTGCTGAGTGGTTTAAACCGACTCATGATCCAATTCAGTATTTAATTAAACTTTTGTGCGCGTTACTGGAACAACTTGGCAAGGCCGGGTGACGTCGGCCAGTTCCGCCGATCAGTCACACCGATCGGTCGCACCGATCGGTCTCACTGATCGGTCTCACCGATCGGTCGCACCGATCCGTCTCACCGATCGGTCTCACCGATCGGTCGCACCGATCCGTCTCACCGATCGGTCTCACCGATCGGTCGCACCGATCCGTACCCCTTAAGGATCCGGATTTTGGCAAAGGAAGGGACCAAGGGGGGTCTGGGTCATCACATCAGATACCTCTTAAACAATTCTCGTCCTCGAGAATCACAACAAACCAGAAAGAAAGAGAGGGTCCGAACAACCATCTTCGAATGATACCTCTTAGGAGTGAACCTCTGCTAACTAAAAACACTCTCCTGTCAAGAACTAAGCAACATACCACGCCAAACAGCCCGGTCATGTGGTTTTGGGGAGTTTCCCTCCCCCAGGTCAAGATATTATCCACTTTGGGCGGCACTGACTCGCCCGCACGGGTTCAATCGCATCCACCTTAATGCGTCTTGATTAGGGGTCGAGTTCCCTATTCCCTTTAGCCGGGGCTTTTCACACACAACAGAGGAAATAAACCAGTATATTTCATAGCCAAAAGTCAAACGTTCTACCACAAGAGGTACAAAAGGATCAAAGCTCAAAACAACTCGGGGTATTGGGCACACATCTGTGCTTCCCTCTCCCACGTACTCTCTTCGAGCCCGCCATGTCTCCACAACACACGAACCAAGGGAATAGCTCGCCCACGAAGCACCTTCTCCTTGCGATCCTCGATCATCACTGGTTTTTCCACAAAGGTTACGTCGTCCTCGATGTCCAGTTCACCCCAATCAAGGACGTGTGAATCATCGTGCAGATAACGACGGAGCTGGGATACATGAAAGACATCATGTATCCTTAGCGGCGGAGGTAACGCTAGCTGATAAGACACTTCGCCGACCCGCCGTAACACTTCGAAGGGCCCGACGAATCTGGGGGAAAGCTTACCCCACTTGCCGAACCTCCGTTGTCCATGCCGAGGGGAGACCTTCAAGAACACGTGGTCCCCAACCTCAAACTCCAAGGGCCTTCTCCTGGTATCAGCATACGACTTCTGTCGGTCCTGGACCGCCTTCATCCTTTCCCGTATGAGTTGAAATTTCTCTGTCGTGTTCTGCACCACCTCCGGGCCAAGGATGCCTGCCTCTCCTAATTCGGCCCAACACACAGGTGAACGGCATGGCCTCCCGTACAAGGCCTCAAACGGGGCCATACCTATGGTAGAGTGGTAGCTATTATTGTAGGAAAACTCTACTAGAGGAAAGTATCGCACCCATGACTCTCCTGAGTCCAGAACACATGCCTGTAGCATATCCTCCAAGGTCTGGATGGTTCGCTCCATTTGTCCATCTGTCTGGGGATGGAAAGCAGTGCTAAGGCGTAACTGGGTGCCAAACGCATGCTGAAATCCTCTCCAGACTCTCGAGGTAAACCGTGCATCCCTATCCGAGACTATAGTCCTCGGAACTCCATGAAACCGCACCACCTCATTTACGTACTTTCGTGCCAAAGCATCCACAGTACTTGACTCCCTGATTGCCAGAAAGTGAGCCGATTTCGTCAACCTTTCCACCACCACCCAGATGGCGTCACACCCTCCTTGGACCTTGGGTAGTCCCGTGACGAAATCCATTGAGATGTCGTCCCACTTCCACTCGGGAACATCTAAAGGCTGTAGTAGGCCGCCTGGAACCCGGTGTTCAGCCTTCACTTGCTGACATACTAAGCATTTAGCCACAAATTCTGCCACCGCTCGCTTAACTCCGGGCCACCAGAACTACCTTTTCAGCCCCTGGTACATCTTGGTAACTCCTGGGTGCACCGCTAGGGGTGAGTTTTGGAACTCACTGAGAACCTTGCCACGCATTACTCTTGGAACAAACAACCTTTTCTGGAAAAGCATCTGGTGCTGACCGTCCTCTGTCCATTCTCTCGGAGCGTCACCCTGGTCAACCCGATCACGCATCACTTCGCACTTGGGGTCTCCCCACTGAGACTCCTCCACTTGTCGAAATAGAGATGACTGCACTACCATCTGATATAGGCAGCCTCTGCCACTATCCATCTTCGCATCCAGGTGTAAGGTAGCCAACTCCTCCATTGCCTTCCAGGCATTTTCCGACTCTCAGACCGCATCCTTCTGCGTCCTCCTGCTCAAGGCATCGGCCACCACATTGCCCTTGCCCTCAGTTTAAGAGATTTAAAAGTCGTAGTCCTGGAGGAATTCCACCCATCTCCGTTGTCGCAAGATCAAGTCTCGCTAAAAGAAGATATACTTTAAGCTTTTGTGTTCTGTGAAGACCACAAAGCATTCCCCGATGAGGTAGTGCCGCTATAACTTTAGCGCAAAAACGACCGCTGCAAGCTCCAGGTCATGGGTGGCATAGTTACGCTCATGGGGGCGTAGCTGCCTGGACCCGTAAGAGATCACCCCTCGTTGTTGCATCAACACGCATCCCAGGCCCTTTCCTGAAGCATCACAAAATACCTCATAGGCCATCCCTTCTTCTGGTAATCTCAACACTGGGGCACTAACCAGCTTTTATTTTAGGTAGCTGAAGGACGACTCGCATTGCTTGCTCCACACGAAAACCTGGTCCTTCTTGGTCAAAGCCGTCAAAGGGGTTGCTACTCGGGAGAAGTTGGGTACGAATCTCCGGTAGTAACCTGCCAGTCCGAGGAAACTCCGGACTTTCGCCACACTCTTGGGTGCTTCCCAAGAAACAACTGCCTCAACCTTTGATGGGTCGACTGCTACCCCCTGCTCAGACACTACATGCCCGAGGAAGTTCACTTCTCGTGTCCAGAACTTGCACTTTGACAACTTCCCGTAGAGCTGGTGCTGTCGGAGGACTTCCAAAACTATCCTCAGGTGCTCTGCATGGTCCTTTTCTGACCTTGAATAGATCAGGATATCTTCGATGAATACCACCACAAATTGATCCAGGTACTCCCGGAAGATGGAGTTCATAAGCCCCATGAACACGGTCGGGGCATTCGTAACACCAAAGGGCATGACCACAAACTCGAAGTGCCCATACCTGCACCTGAGCGCCGTCTTCGGGACGTCGCTATCCTTTACCCTCAGCTGGTGGTATCCAGACCGCAGGTCGATGTTCGAGAACCATCCTGCCCCTTTCAACTGGTCAAAAAGATCATCTATCCTCGGAAGAGGGTAGCGATTCTTGATCGTTACCCGATTCAGCCTCCTGTAGTCGATGCACAACCTGAGGCCACCATCCGCCTTCCTTGCGAACAAGACTGGAGCACCCCACGGTGACGCACTTGGACGAACATAACCCCTCTTCATCAGATCGTCAATCTGTATCCGCAACTCCCGTAGCTCCGAAGGTACCATCCGGTAAGGAGCCATCGAGATTGGTCGAGAGCCGGGCTGCAGGTCTATCCCGAACTCGATATCACGTCGAGGGGGCAGAGTCGTCACCTCCTTAGGAAAGACGTCCATAAACTCATGGACGATCTCTGTACTTCCACCATTTCTGCATCTACTGATTCTACCGTCAGTTCGGTCAACAAGGAGAGGAGAGGTTCCTCCCTCCCGTTTCCCTTCGGACAGCTCCGCTCGCTAGTGAAGGTAACATGCTGGCCGTCCAAACCGGAGAACACCACCCTTCTTTGGAAACAGTCGATGACGGCGCACACAGAAAATAGCCAGTCGATGCCTAGGATGACATCGTGCGGCTGAATCTGTAGCAGAAGGAGATCCCTAACCGACTGATGTGGCCCTAACATCAGTCTACATCCCCGACAAACGAACAGCAAGTCGGTCTGACCTTCAACTGGTGTGCTCAACACCAGGGGCACTGGAAGTCTCTCGGCATCTAGACCCAAGGCACGGGCTAGACTGGGTGCAACAAAGGAGTGCGAAGCTCCGGTATCGAACAAAGCACAAGAAAGAGTCCTAATCACATTGATCGTACCTCGAACAACCTCTGGCCCTGTTGGAACTGTTGCCTCTGCGGCGTGTAGCTGTCCACGCCCAGCTCCCCTGCCCCTCGGCTGTCGGCCACCTCCCCGACCACGCCCTGGTCGAGGTCCCTGGGGAGCGCCCTGAGGTCGGCCTCCTTCTCCTATGTCTGCCTGCGGAGGAGCGGGAGCTCGCTGCCCCTGCTGCTGCTGCCGGAAGGGTCTGGCTGGAAACTGCTGCTGTGGCGGATGCTGGGGATGAATGCCACTACTGTACTGCACCCGATCGGGGCACTGACTCCGGAGATGTCCAGGGCTCCCGCAGGTGAAGCACCATGGTCCCGAGCCTGAAGGGAAAGAACGTGGGCCAGGGGATCAAAACTGAAACTACTGCGGTCTGCTCCATGCGGGTCGGAACCTGGAGGGCTCCGATGCTGGAGGCCTGGTGCTGACGGCCTTCCCCTTCGATGGTCCCAGCTGGATCCCTTCTCATGACACTCCGCCCAGAGCATGCATCCTTTCCACCACTTCGGCCTTCTTCTGGACCTGTAAGTATGTCGGAAGGGTAAAGGGGGTAACAACATACTGGAGGGAGGGTCGGAGCGCCTCCTCCAAACGTCTTGCCTGAGACTCCTCATCGGGAAAGAGGTCCGGAGCAAAACGCAGGAGGTCCTTGAACTTGATTCCAAGTTCCCTCATGGACATGATCCCCTGCTGGAGGGAGAGTAGTTCCTGCCTCTTCTCTGCCTTCATTGTCGAGGAGAGGAACTCCGCCCGGAACTCCTTCTCGAAGTCCTCCCAAGCAACCTCAGACTCTTTCCTACTCCCCAGGTGAAGCATCCACCACTGACGTGCCGCTCCTCGCATCTGGCTAACAGCCAGAGGAACCCAGTACTCGGTCGGGGCCCGAATCAGGCCGAAGGCTATAACTAGATCCTCTAGCCAGCCTTCCGTCTTCATATCGGAGGTGCTACCCTCATACTTCTCGAGGGCCTGGCGCTGGAAGGCTCGAAGAGTCTTTTGCCACTGGTTGTCCTCTTCCTCTCGATCAGCTCTCTGCCGATTGCCCAAAGTAGTCTCAGGGGCCTCGATCGCCTGTACCACACGTGGTCACCTTCTAGGTGCCATAGCTGCAAGGTAAACAAGGAATGCCTAAGCCCATGTAGTGCAGAATATCATTCTTAAAACTTCTTACGATTTAATTTATTCTTAATTCCCAAAACATCCTAGAAACACAAGAACACAAGTCATTATGATGCATGTACCTTTCCTAGGGTCTCTACCCTGCAATCAGTGTGGCCTCACTTGGTCGTTCGGTAGGTCCAGAGTCCTTGCATCGGATCACGGGGGGCCCTAAAATCCCTTGTCCTAGCCGGTCTTCCCTGGCCTAATTCATGCTCCATGGTCACCCAACACTGTTGCCTTACCATCCCATGCAATCCTTACTATGCCTAACTCCAGACTCCGTCCTATCCCTCAACCATCACCTCTGATACCATTCTGTCACAACCCGCCTTCACCAAAGGGAGGGAAGGGTCAGCAGATTGCCAGGCCCTTCCTTCTTTAAGTTGAAGGAGAGATAATGACCCCCGAAACCCGCCTTCAATAGGTCCCGGAGTGGCGACTAGCACCAAGGGTATAGAAAATTATCGCAAATGGAAGGAATTACCCTTTTTATTTTATAGGATCAAAAGATAAGGAGAAGAAAACCCAACAACACCAAGGTAGAAAGAAAAGTAAAGCCAAAAGTAAACCATTCCCACATGCATGTTTCAAAAGAGAAAGCCACAAAGTGCCAAAAGGTGACTACAAGGTAAGTACCAAAAAGAAAAAGGAAAACAACTGCAACTGCTCCAAAAGTCCGAGCTAGTAAGGTCCTGCGTGATCCCCGAAGTCCTCCTGGAAACCTGAAAGCAGTTTTATATACGTAGGGTGAGTATACAAGTACACTCAGTAGGGAAAACCAAGACTCTCGTGCACAAGTGGGGGAACGTATTAAAGTCCCGTGAGAAAAGGAGTAAACCAAACACCTAACAAGGCAAACTATCCATCCCAGGCCTCAACAAGGCTCACTCCCCAAATAACGCAAGTCAAGTAATATATAAAATAAGAGCACATCGATGTTTGGGTACCCCGAGCCACTTTCCCACTGGTTATTGAGACATCCTACGCATCGGACCAATCCCGCCATTCTCACCGTAGTCCCACTGCCACACCCGCCCGCACACACCTGGGCCACAACCACACGCAGTCCCACTGCCGAATCCCGCCTACACACACCTGGGCCTCAACCGCACGCAGTCCCACTACTAAATCCCGCCCGCACACACCTGGGCCTCAACTGTCACATGTAACCATGCCTGCAAACACCTAGGCCAGAGCAACCACCGCCACGCCCAAAGACACCTGGGCCTCATCCCGAAGACACTTGGGAAACCACCTGCCGCACACACCTGGCCAACCACCACAACACCCCGCCCGATGGTTCTTGGGCTAATAATGGACTTCAGGCCATCACAGCCTGCCCGAAGGAACTTGGGCTATCCGGGAAAGGGTGCAGAAAAGGAGCTAATAACCAGCCACTAATGATAGTGTTGGGAAAAACACCCTTCCCCCATAAATGGGGGTGTTCGGCACTGAGTGCTCAACTTGGGTGGGGCACGAATAAGAAACACAAAGGTACAAGTACTGATATAGGTAACAAACACTCACCCAAAGCCTAGGTTTTCCTAGCCAACCTACAGAACACAACACCACTGCGTCCGAGTCACAGTTCATGACCCTTTCCCACAAAACCATTTGTCCCATTCTTGTTTCACATTCAGTCAAATGTTCAATTAATTTTAAGCACTACTGGGAAACTACCATAAGCTTAACCAAGGAAACCGTCAAAAGCAAGGATCAACCAAAACACTCACACCCGGTTCTGTTAACAGAGGATCTATCCCCAATTTGTGATATCTCAAGTAACCACTCGGATTTAAAACTCACAACCACCGAATCCATACCAACAGAAGATCCCATCCCCAAATTCACACAACCACCAAGAGTATAAAAGATCAGGGGATCCCATCCCCTCCCACATTTCCAGCAATCGGCCCGGAAGGAAAACAACCAACAACCACTACCAACACAAGTCAGGGATTTTCAGATTTAAACGACTTAACACACTCCATGATTTCAAATTCCGTGTGTTCTAATCGGGAGTTATCACAGAAGGGCTGATCCTGGTGCTTTCAATTATTCAGCCGGATATACGTGATTAACGAATTTCACAGCAGGAGTTCACAATTTCAGCAACCCATTTAAAAAATCGCGAGGGGATTCATCAGTCCACATACAACGACCACCAACGGCCTCAATTTTCAGAAACATAAACCAGCACAACAAAAAGGGATGATCACAAGATAAAGCATAACAACGATCACAACCCCTTCCCCTTCTTTCTTTATAACTTCGTTTATTATCTTCATTGAGGTTCGGTTCAACCAATTCCATAAGAACAAAAATAACGCCCACCCCGCATGATACACAAAAGTGAGAGACGAATGAAATTCCCTACTTGTTGATAGATGATCGATGTTTAGGCCTGGGGCGCGGAACTTTACGGATAACAATGCGGCGGTCCCGATGCACCAGAAGAGCCACGATCGAAGAAGGGGGAAACCACGGACTAACCCTTAATTATAAGAGCCGGGGACGGTTGAGATAAAAATGCTGAACCGCGTAAGACGTGGAAGTCGTGGGTTGACCACGCGGCTTGACTCATCATTAAAGGTGCTGAGTGGTTTAAACCGACTCATGAGCCGATTCAGTATTTAATTAAACTTTTGTGCGCGTTACTGGAACAACTTGGCAAGGCCGGGTGACGTCGGCCGGTTCCGCCGATCAGTCACACCGATCGGTCTCACCGATCGGTCGCACCGAGCCGTACCCCTTAAGGATCCGGATTTTGGCAAAGGAAGGGACCAAGGGGGGTCTGGGTCATCGCATCAATGTTATGGGTTAAATTGATTATAGTCTCAATTATAACAAAAATTATATGATTTCCCAATAAATTTTCTTTTATTAATAATGTGGGAGATATCAGAAGTTCCACAGACCCACACAACATGGTCTGATGATATATATATTAATTATAAAAATATTATATGATACCATGTGAGATGAACCAAGATAAACATATCTCCATTTCATATTATATAAATATGATAAACATTTCATCTAATAACTAATCTGACAGTCTCAGTAATAAATTGTTTACTTCCATTTATGAATTCATATATAAGGAATATAGTTTATAATTCTTTTATATAATTCTAAAAAATATAGAAACACTATAATTTATTATTAAAAATTCATTAATTATGACCATATTCATTCAAGGGTAATTGAATAAAAAAATTGGGATATTAGATGACTAGAAAATGAAATTATAATATATATTGCTTCAAATGATAGATCATACGCATCTGTGAAACATATATATTGAAAAATATCTTCTTAAAAATAACCTATAATTGATATAATTGTTATCTGTAAGAACTGATATTTAGGAAAAATAATCTTATCTAAAAGAACCTATAACATTTAAATATAGTTTGAGAATATATAATTTATACACATAGTATTATTTAATTAATATAAACATGTGGAATTTCATTTAGGAATATAATAATATGGAATTATGAAATATTATATATATTAGTAAATTATACCTATTTAAAAAATTAAACCCTCCTTATGCATTAATTTATGATAAAATAATTTTGATGAATGAGGTTTGGAAATATATAATTTGAACTTTTTTTATTCAAAAACAAAATTATTGTTTCATGTTGTGATGAAAACTATGCCAAACATCTAGTTACATGGACCAAAATCACCACTATTTGTTCGATGAGAAGTATTATTTCCAAACTTCATGATGTGAATAAAATAACCACACATAAATTTTGTATCATGAAAATATCCACCCATTATTTTTTCGTCAAATCAATTTATTTCTACCCTTTCTATGGTGATGAAATAAAATTATGTAAACCTTTTTGTTTGTCCCCAATTTTTTGTATTTCTACCTTTTATGTTGTGAATAAATCCAATAATTTGTGTGCTTCATTATTTAAGGAAATATATCACCCAAAAAAATATTTTAGGAACATTTATGTCCCCAACCATCATCATAAGTCATTTTTTGCAACAAATGAAGTCAATAACTAAAAATATATTTGTTATATATTGTAAAAATGTTAATGTAATTTCATTTGGAAATTTTATCACATAACCTGAATTAAATTGTATATTTACTCAATCGAAAATTAAAATCACACAAAAAGACTAATTGATAATGTATTATAGAGGGTAATTCATTATTAATAACAATATGGGATATAGATATTTTGGGGAACATGAATAAAATGTTTGTGAAGGTATAATAAGTGTATGTTAGGAAATATTTATTATCATTTTTCAAAATAGATAAAATGTGGAATTACATTAAATATATATCATAATAAATGATAGTAAAAATCACATTTAAAACTTATATAAAGTGAATCTAAATAATGGATCCTTCACTTATATATAATATTTCAAATGGGAATATGGTATGGAATATAAAATAACATGTAATGGATATCCAATTTAATATTTTAAAAACACTTTTCATGAAACCCCAATTCAAAAAAATGGTTATAAATAATGATTTTGAATATAAATATGAAAAATATTTTATATCATTATAATAAATTTATACTAATATTTAAAAGTAATAAATTTTACCATTTTTATGAAGAGTGAATAAGAATATTGTGGAAAGAGATCCCATTTGGGGGGGATGAGAATTATAATTAACATCATAATGTTTTTAATAAATGAAATCCTTATATTTGATTACCTAAAAAATAATAAGTAGTTTTTTTTCATATAATGTCATCGAACATAATAAACACATCATGAAAATATATAGTAAATGAGAAATAATTTGACCTCTAAATAATATTTTAAGTTATGAGACACCCATTATGAATTTCTTAAAATGTGAATCCAAATAATTGGAAGAGTAGATTCCTAAAATCCCTTATAAATAAAAAACAAATTAATAGAAAAAATGGTTCAATAATGAAATTGGTAATTTCTTTACCCACATGAAATAATCATTGGATCCATATATGAAATCATGTCTCAACAAATTGAATTTGAGATGGAAACCCATACAGAATTCAAAATTCCGGAATAAAGAAATATTGGAAAGAGGGTATGTCTGGTTGATATTTATAAACATTAAATAAAGAATAATAATCCCAATATAATTGGAAAATATGGTGTAGTATACCCAAATAATTAAAATAATGTTCAAGATTAATAATTTTTACACAATGAATGGATATTGTGTAATGAAACATCCTTAGTTTGTATTGTTGTTTAGTGAAACACGATATAACCACTAATAAAAAATACATAAATGTTAAAATAACTCATTTAGAAACATTATTAGTATAAAAATCCCGAAATATATTTCTATTATAAAAACCATCTAAAAATATATTTTTAATATATGTTTATTTTTACCATTGTTTTTTAGTAATAATAATTTATTCTTGACCATTTTTTGTTTTTGATGTTAGTAGTCAATATTTTATTTTACATTCATAATATTAATTATTATATGATATAATAGACCTTTTTATATTATATATGATTCCAATTTCATTCAAATAATTTTTTTTATAAACTACCAAGATGAAATCAATGGTACACGTGTTTTTTAATTTTATATGAATAAATGGTGGCATAATCAATATTAATGGGATAGGAAAATAAATTTTCCAAAAAAATAATCCAAAATTTATTAACCTGTTTAAATATAAATATAAAAATAGTTATGTTTTCATATTCTTCCCATAGTGAAATTTATTTCATTTTTCATATAGGTGGTTAAACTGACTAAAATGAAAACATGCTAAAATCGATGGATATTTTTTTTAGAGTGGGATTATTTTCTAATAATATCTTTGTTAAATAATAATGGTGATATTATTTTTAATAAATTAATTTTTATTATCTAAAATTAGGTAATTATATTATGAAAAAATATATTTTAGTTAGAAAGCAATATACAACACAGTGTAAGGATGCTAGACCACAATCACGCAAGGGTGATGTTATTGTTTTTCATTGAATAAATTAGGGTTTGAAATGGAATTATATTTCCAAAATATGTATTATGATATAAATATTAAAAAATATCAAAAAATATCTCTTAATTTTATAGGCATGTTGGATAATGAAAAGTAAAACATTTCATTCATGGTGGAGGTTCTTCCCACAAACACACATATATATGTTTTCATTTTTTGAGAATTTTTTAAATACAGAGTCTATTTTATATTTTGTTAATCTACGTTTACATTAATTTATGTTTACTATGATAACTACATCTTAATCCCTAGAAATTGATTATTAGGGGGAAAGGAAAAATATAATTCAAATTAAATTTCAAATAAAAATTTTAATAAATAAATCCATTTTCAAAAATAAAATTTATAATGATATGTAATATTTTTAAATTTCCAAAGAATATAGGAAAATGTATTTTTTAAAAAACATGTATTTTTAAGAATAAAATATAAATTTATAATATTTTTAATATTATCGATTTAAAAGAAATTTATTGATATTTTATTTCAAAAATAAGAGTTATTTTTATTTGAATAGAAATTAGAACATTATTTCACTGTTTGAATATTAATTTAAAATAATTGAAAAAAAAATATTTATTTGAATAAACTATTTATTATATTCCAAATTAGTATGATTTATATTTATATATCTATATTTTATTTTATTAATAAAAATTTTATTTCCACAAATTCATCATTGATCAATTATATTTTTTCTAATATTATTATATTATATTATATTATTTATTTTTGTAAGAGTTGTAGTGTTGGAATATACTGTATTTTAAAATATTCAGTTTAAAATAACCATTTGATAACAAAACATAAATCCATCCAATGCCGATTTATAAATTTTGAGTTAAAATATTATGTTCATTTTAAAAAAATTCAAATTCTAAAATTGAAATATTGATATTGTAATGTATCTTAATTTCCAAAAAAAAATTTCAAAATTTAATGGAATTATTTTGAGACCATCGTCTTTGATGGTAGGTTATTATGAGTATTGGTGAGACTAGAACTAAATTTTATTCATTTTTTAGATCGTTTAAGTAAATGTGTGAGTGGGTTTTTCTAACATTTGAAATGATACTCAGATCGAAAATCATATGGTCATAGCTGAACGTAGAACCCAAGGATTCACTTAGAAATGACATATATTGGAATTTCCTACATCAGATGAAAATTTTATTTTTGGAACTTTTCAAAAAATAAAAAAATGAGTTGAAAAGTTATTTTATTTTCATTTCCACCATTGAGAAGAAGATGATGGTGTTTTGGTGTGGTGATGAGGTGCAATAAAATAATCCCTTTAATGGCTTGTTAAGATGCAGTGTAATGATGATTTATGTGAATCATAATAGCTACGCTGTTTTATAAATGGAACAATGTAACTACGCAATGTCACAACACAAGAAAAACAATGCATTGTGGGAATGTTTTATAGAATAACACTTGAACAATTATTGGTTTAATGAAAGAAAATTCACTAAAGATCCATTGGGGAGTTTTCTCTCTAATGAAGAATGACGAATGAAGGAAGAACATTAAAAACATTGAAACACCTCAAAGAACGGAGCTGGGAAGCAACAAATGACTTTTACGTTTTCATCCATCATAAACAGACCACTTCAACATCGAACATCTTTGTGGAAGGGTTTTTTTTATGTTTTCCCAATTCTAGTTCTTAAACAATGAACAAAAATCAAACCATGAATACGTTAATCTAGGAATATTATGTTCTTGTGGTTGGGCTATGTTTCTAGGATTTTTATTCAGGATTAATTTTATGATTGAAAAAACTATAACCCTCAAACATCCCCCTACTTTAAAAATCTATGGAAGAGGGTGCAAGCTGACGCGAGTAAGTCCTGAGCCCCACTGCTTGTGAGTTCATCGTGATATAATTTCAAAATAGGAAGCATGGCATATTCTAGGTCATTACAGGTAAGATTCCATCCCTAAGAGTTCGTAAGTGCAAGCAGCGCAGAGAACAAACCACATGTGCGGACGTAGTGGTGCGTGGAATGCCCCACCGGTGTGCCGGAGACAACGATTGCTGGAAGCACGCCATGACGGCGCACCAAAGAAGACTGATGAGGGGAGATACGATGAGGGGACATGGCCACCTGTCCATGTCATAGCACATCAGATGTGGCACTGTGCTGCATCCCACGTGACGAAGCCATGGTCAACTGACCATCGCTGGGAGACGGCCATGCGGATGACCCGCAAAACATGGGGTGCTCAACTAGGATTTTAGATATGTCTCGGCCAGGAGGACTGGGTGGGGCGTGGGTTGTACCTACATTAGTAGGCAGGGTTTGGGTCTGACCTGCTCTAGCAGGCAGCATGCATGCTGGACCAGTAGCCCAATAAACCGAACCTAGGTCAGGACTAGTCTGGTTCTGGACGGTGGACCATTGTCGGGTTGGGTCAGGTCGGGTATGTTTGACTGGGTCGACCGGACGTGGATCCAACCATCCCCATTTTGGAAAAACATCAATATCATTCCAAATAGGTGTCCCATTGATGAGCCTTCTATGGTGTTGGAACCCTCACGATGAGGCAAATGTTTTAGAATAATATATATATGAATTAATAGAATTTGTAATTGGAAGAATGGATTGGTGAGTGGTTCTCCCAAGAGCAAGCGTGCAATTTGTTCAAACCATGTAGTTCACTAAGGCCTAAACACTACTGACAATAGAACCTATGTGTATCATATATTATGTCCATAAGGGAAGAATCTTCTGTGTTACCCAGCAAATCCACGGTGGGGAGCAGCATTTGGGTGATGTAGCAGACCCATGGTACTCGATATTATGAACACCTACATATGTCCATTGGTGGGAAGTGGTTTCTATGTGACATGGAATACCCACGGTGGGGAGTGTCTTTTGTGTGACCCATGATACCTACAGTACTCATCATGGATTAGTACTAAAATAGTATTAGGTTAGTGGGAGGCGGCTTCTGTGTGACATAGTAGGCCCACTGTACTCATTGAAGAGGATTTCTCTAGTAGCTGAGGTGTTTGATGATGTGACTAATGGTTATACTTTCCTACTCTAGAATATAACTACTGTAATATATAGTACTTCATGATGATGAATAGTGACCACGATTTATGGATGGGTTTTAGATTACTTTGTGGTCTTTTGGGTGTTGTTTTGGGGTCACTGCTGAGTATTTTAATATTCAACCATGCACGGGCTACACCGGCACGTGTTTTCTCTGGTTCAAAAGAACAATCCCTTGACAGATGAATTGGTATCTAGGGATTTAGTGGTTCCTATTGAGAGTATGTGGGAAGGGTGTACTTCTACAGGTTCCAGCTGTAACTCTGTACTTACCAATCGGGTGGGTTTTTCACCAGATGGCTATCTATAGTTTCTTTTTTGAAATTCCTTTTTTCAATTTAGTCTTTTTCTGGGATTGTTTTCTTTCCCATTTGACTCTCCATTGTACCGTACTTAGTGGTTTTTGGGTGGAATTCTTGTTTACTTTTACATCTTTGGTAAATGATTGAGTGTGAATGATTATATGTACTTAGGAAAATGTCTCTCCCTTGCAGTTTGATGCCATCGGCGCCAGTCACTAACCCTTTCCCTTTGGGCGACATGCCAGTGTTATGTCACGACATGGGCCCTAGGGGACCGGTCGTGGAAAAGTGGTATCATAGGTGGTCGGTTCGACCATAGAGACCAAGATTATCTTGTTTTATTTTATATAAATAGTTTTAAATCTTTTGAGTTCTAATTTTAAATTTGGGTAGTCTAATGATGGGGCTTTGTCTGACATATCCATACACCAGGACCGTGAATTCTTCTTTTTGGATCTATACATGAAAACACTAGTTTCATAAGTGTCTTAATAAGATGATTTTAAATAAGATTCATCCCACGAGGTATAATATTCAGACAGTATCACTACTTGATTTCTATTAGGATGCCTACATTTATATAGATTTCTAGGCTTCCAAGACGTGACCATATGGACATCCTACATAGTGATGAGACTTCAGATAATAGACTGGTGTTAGAGATGGCCTAGTCGGCTGGTGCAATTATGTTTCCAAAATCTATCGATCAAGAGTTACTACTGAAGTTAACTGTAGGGGATGTGTGCAAGCTCAAAATCATTCATGAGTTCTAGAGATAGAGACCTCACAGGTCATAGGGAGAGACATATCCTCATGTTGATGAGGACTGGCTGAAGGTAGCGATGTGGGTCTTTCACATTGTGAGGACGTCACTTGACCAGAAAGAAATCTTGGCCATGAGAAATCTGTAGGGATCAATATAGAGATGGTGTATCTTGACCATTAAAAATCATGATGAGGTGAACCTATCTTATTCTGGATTTGCGTGGCTATTTTGGGAGGAGTATTTCCCCACGACCTTGCACTCGGTGCCCATAACATAGTTTGTTCACCTATAGTAGCAGTGCCTATCGATTGGTAAGTAAAATATGAGGTTTAAAAAATACTCCTTCCACTCCACACAATTGGTGAAACACCCTTTCTTCAAGCCCTGGACCATTAATAAGGGACTCATATGGGATATCATGAAATCCATGGTGTCTCACAGCATCCCCACTATGGCTACAGTGTAGGAGCGAGACCTTCATGTGGAGATATATCTAGCAGAGGAAGCACCGACAGATAGAGACACCACCATACCTCATGAAGTAGTGTATTCAGTGGTGTGTAGATGAAAATAGACACATGGTCCCATAATGGAAAGGTATTTTAGTGGGCGACCCCAGAAATCATGATAAGCTATATGTGGCTCCCAGAGAAGAGGGAGACTGTAGGGAATCAAGTTTTTCTTCACATGCGGTGGACATGATCACATGGCTCATGAATACTCTACAAACCACAGAGATGATCAGTAGATGATCGAGGGACCACCAAGTCATAAAAATACATTCAAATGGGGAGGTCTGTAGGGTGGAAGATGTGGCAAGAGAGAAGACCGAGTGTAAGGAGGTGGATAACGATTCGAGGTGCTACTACCACCACCCCCTAGAGGTCCACCATAAGCATAGATAGTCATCAGAAAGGGGTGGGGAAAAAATCAAGTGATATAGTCAAACAACCATGGTGCTCTAGATATTATTGGAGGTATGATCTATTTATTCTCCACCATAGATTCAGTTCTTATAGACAGTGGTTCCAATCGAACTTTCTATTCCATAGACTGCAATCAAGGCTAAGAGATTCCAGTGGGGTTGTAGGATCGATTCTTATGATTAAAGGCTCCTACAAGAGGGTATTTTATTATTATACACATGTTCCAGTATTGTGAGATTAATCTAAGAGGAGAGAGCTCCGACAAAGATCTCATAGTAGAGTCATCTAGTACTAATGACATAATCTTGAGTATGGACAATTTCTCTATATTCCATGATCAAATTGACTGTTTTAAGTGAAATATATGGTGTGTCTACGAGTATGGGACCATGTTTTCCTTTATCTATGAGAAGAAAAATATGATCATTCATGATGGAATTTTTCAAGGGAGGATGAAAAAAATTAATCACCAGTTACGAAGCCTCACCGTCAGTACGGTGGACAAGAGGATTCTGATCTTTCTTGTAGTGGTGGAATAGTATGTGTATGTCATTCCTGAAGATGTTCTAGGACTACCTCTTCTTAAGGAGGTATACCTTTTCACTGATCTATACCCAGGGATGTCACTAGTATCCACACAGTCATATCATATTCCTCTAGTGGATCTTTTTGAATTGAGCATATAGCTGGAGGACTTACATGAGACGGGCTTCATGAGACCCAATGATTCACCATGGGAAGACCTAGTGCTATTTTACATGATGGAATATGGGAGCTTGGGTCTATGCTTGGAAATATAACTCTTGAACTATATGACCTCTAGGAACAAGCTTCCACAACCAATAATTTAGTTCCTCTTTGAAAATATTGAAGGAGAGAGGTGGTTTTCGATGATCAACCATAAATCAGGCTTCTGTTAGCTTCTGGTACATGATGAGGATGTACCAAAGACAACCATCAGATGTTATTATGACCACTACAAGTTCTTAGTGATTCCCTTTGGTGTGACTAATTCCCAAGAAGTGTTCATGGGACTCATGAATACGATCTTCCAACCTTACCTCGATTATTTTGTGGGTCTCTTCATTGATGACATCTTGGTGTACTTAGGGTTGGAGGAGGACAACCCCACACAACTAGGAATATTCCAGGATACACTCTAAGAGATCCATCTTTACGATATTGTCATGAAGTATCTATTATAGACTAGAGATGTCCACTTTCAGGGACACTTCATCTCGGAGGCTAGAGTTTTGGTGGATCCAGTGAACTTAGATGCAATGCTTTCTTTGGATCTAACCAAGAACGTGATTGAGGTTCAATGTTTCTTGGGGTAGTTTGGATAATAACATGGCTTCGTTCTCAACTTCTCCAGAGTAGTATCACCTTTATCAGTTTTGACAAAAAAGGACAACCCTTTGCGGTGATAATGAAGTGACATGAGAGTTTCTATGAGTTGAGGAAGATATTGAAAAGTGACCCCATCATGAGGCTACAAGAAGAGGGAATTGGGTATGTTATTTTTGGCGACACATCAAGAACAGGACTGGGTTGTGTCCTGATGTATGTGAAAGTGATGATTGCCTACGACTCAAGATTTCTGGGGAATCCTGAGTAGAACAATACTACACATGACCTAGAGTGAGTAGTAATGGTCTTATCCATGAAGATGACTTAGAATTCCGAGATGAGTGAACAGTTTACCACCTACACCGACCACAAGAGACTCATGTATATCTTAATATAAAATGATCTGATCCTGAGACTATGGAAATGAATAGATATCCTCCAGGACTATGACTTTGAGATAGTCTATACTATTATGAAGGGGAATTCGGTGGCAGTCAGGCTTAGTACTAGGTCTGGTTAACAACTGCTATGTTATGTGATGGGGTATCTAGGCGCGATATAGATATCGTTCATGGATGATGATGGAGAAGCTTACATTTAGTAAATTATTGTCACTCTCCCACAATTACAACATGTTAGGGAGGCGCATCTCATGGATGTTGACTATGAGGCCCGATGTGCTTAGATATCCTCAGGACAAGCTCCTTATGGGTTTTTGATTGCTGGTGAACACATAATCCTTTTTAGAGGATGCACCATAACACTAGTGATGTTGCGGGAGGAGGTGTTAAAGAAGTTCCATACATACCCTTTGGCAGTACATACTAGCATGTCAAAGATGTAACATGACCAACGGTGTTAGTACTAGTGTCCAAAGATGCAAGAAATAGTGGTAGAGTTTATTTCACAATGCCTCACATGTCTATAAGTGAAGGCTGAGCATATATTCCTTGTAGGTTTGGAATAAAAACATGAGGTACTAGAATGGGTGTTGGATGGTATTTCTATAGACATTGTGATGGCGTTACCACACACGTCTAGGGGCCACTCTTCTATATGGGAAATCATTTACGGACTCAGCATGTCAAACACATCCTACACATCTAGGAGCATGGATCAGTAGGGTGCCTGGCTTACCTCTACATTGAAGATATAGTGTGGCTACAAAGTGTTTCTTATATGATTGTCTCAGACAGTGATGTACACATTACATCTGAGTATTAGAAGGGGTTGTAGGAGGCAATTGGGATTCAACTGCGCTTAAGCACAACCTTTCACCCTCAAACAGATTGTCAGCCAGAACATACCAGAAATACCATGGAGGATATGCTTTATTTTTCTGACCATGATTTAGTTCGCATTTGGGAGGATCACCTAACACTGAAGGAGATTTCATACAACAACAATTATCACTCCACCATTGGCATAGCGTCATTTGAGGCCTTGTACGGGAGACCATGCACATCACCTCTATACTGGACAGACATAGGGGAGTCAACACTCATGTGTACATAGATATAATGAGATACCACTTAGATGGTGACGATCATTCAGGGGAAGATGAGGACTGTACATAGCCGATAGAAATCATATGCTGACATGAGGCGAGGACCCTTAGGGTTTTTTGAGGGAGACCATTGTGTTCCTTCAGATCTAACCCCAATGAGGATTGTGGAGATTTGATTAGGGAGGAATGTTATATACGAGGTTCATCAGACCATTTCAGAACATAAATATAGTTGGTGAGGTGTGGTACTACCTAGAACATCCCTAGGAGACACACCATGGGGATGATGTTTTCACGTGTCATAGTTGAGGATTTACATGCATGATCCATTACATGTTATCAATGGTGGCAACCGAGACATTTATGATGGGGAAATGATTGTGGAGTTCCCTTTGGAGATAGAGGATGATAGGATAAGGTCATCAATTGATATTTGATTACTTTGGTGCACATTCGGTAAGAATCATGAGAATTTGCAAGAGATCACATTGGAGTTGGAGGCTCAGATTGGTGCTCAGTACCCCCATTTGTTTGATTATCCCATAATTTTTCCTTTCAAGGACATAAATCCCTAAAAAGGGGAGAATGTAATGTCTGAAATTTTCATATAAGACATTTTTAAAATTTTATTGAATTATTTCAAGAACACCCGCTTTGGTGACACATGATTCCAAGGCCCGGTGAGCCCAGAATTGAATTTTGATCATTTCTTCAAAAGTGTATAAGTATGATTTTGAGCATTTTTTTAAAACATTTGAAACAATGATCGGATTAAAAATATGAAGGAATCATTAAACTCAGAACACTGTGATTCTCTTAGAAAGGACATTACATTGACCGACAAGGGTCACATGGAAATGTTTTCTTTTGGACTTTTCAGAAAATAATAAAATAACATAAAAATTTATTTTATTTTCTTCTGCACCATTGAGTGGAGGAAGATCGTTATGTAGTGCGGTGATGAGGCATCATAAAGGAATAACCTTAATGGATCATTACAGCGCAATATAATGACACTTTATGTGTATTGTAATAGCTACGTTGTTTAATAAATGAAACAACATAATGATGCAACTTCTCAAAGTATAAACAATTATAAGATGTGTTTCATTATTGTCGAATAACTTAGTAGATAAATGAAGGTTAATAGATATAAAATTATCTAACGAACCACTTGTGAGTTTTATCTCCAATGAAGAATGACGAATTTCAGAATAAATCAACAACATCATCAGACCTTGAAGAATATATCCGAGATTGAAGGAAAACCTTTGACTTCATGATCCTTCATAGGTGGACATCTTCAACATTAAACTGCTTCACGTTATGGGTTTGTTTTGGTTTATGTATTCCCTGTTCATGTTTTAAAATGACAAATTTTGATAAATCCACATATAGGTTATTCTACGGATTGTTTGTTCATGTAGGAGGGTGATTTTTCTCGGATTTATGTTTTGGATTAATATTATGATTGATATAACAATAATCCATAAAGAACCCTCAATTTTATATTTCTAATGTTGAGTGCGTGGTCTGGAACCAACATGTCTGGAGCCCTCCGCTTGTTCGTTCCTCGTCACCGAATTTCCATGTGGGCAGTATGAAATATTTGATGCCATCGAATAGAATATGACATCCCCGAGAGGCTATAGACATAAGAAACGTGAAGAATAAACCACCAGTGTGGACCTGGAGATCTATGGAATGTCACACGGGTACACCTGTGTTGTTGTGCCGGATAACATAGTCACGACCAACTTAGGTTGCGGCTCGGGGAAGAGAGGCTTCATGTGTTTCAGGGGATGGAAGCGGGTATACACTGTCACCTAGCCACACCAGCATATTGTGGACATGTCACCATACCATGTCCCATGCAGTGGAGCAATGGTTAATAAACTGCAGCTGGGTGATGTCCTCGAGGAAAATCCACATGGCGTGTGGTGTCATACATGTCTTCCATTAGCAACCTTGGCTGGGAACATACCGGATCCATGGGACAACGAATCAGACCCAGGTCGGGCCGGGTCCGGGTCGGGTTGGCCTCCCCGGGTTAGGTCTGATTGGTCTGACTAAGCTGGACAGGACCCAGACCCAGCATGACCTTTTTTGGAAAAACATCAATATCATTCAAACTGATAGTCTGATTGATGAGCCATTTATAGAGTTGAAACCCTTGTGATTTGGACGACCTCTTGGAATACTATATAGTGGATTTAATTGAAGTTCGAAATCAATGAATTTCTTAAGTAGTGGTTCTCATGAGATCAAAAATTCTATGTGCGGAAACCCTGCAGTTGGTTAAGACCAATGGATTTCGGACGAGCGACTCTATGTGTATCATATACTATGGCCTAATGGGAAGTAGATTATGTGTTTTTTGATAGGCCCTTAGTGGTGTGCAACTTCTGCGTGACATGGCAGTCCCAGGGTACTTGACATGAGTAGTACATCAGTATGGCCATAGGTGGGAAGCATTTTCTTTGCAACCTAGCATGCCTATGGTGGGTACCAATATCTGTGTGACCCAAAATACCCACTACACTAATCATGGATTATACCACCACTATACTAGGAACGTGGGAATCATATATTGTGTGACCAGGTAGGCCCACTATACTCATTGAGGAGATGTTCTCAAGAAATCAAGGTGTTCAATTATGTAACTAACGGTTCAACATTCCTTCTATAGAATATACACGGTGTGATCTATGTTACTTCATGATCATGCATGGTGATCATGATTTATGGGTTGGTTATGGATTTCATTATGGTCATTCCTTTATTATTTTGGGGTCCCTGCTGAGTATTTTATTATTCACCCTTACATGGGCTTTGACCGCACATGATGTGTCCGGTGTAGACGACCAAAACCATGACAAAGGACTTGGTGGCTCAGGATTCAATGGTTCCTAGTGAGACTTGGCAGGCAGGGCGTACATCTTCTCCTTCCTGAAGATACTATGAACATACCCATCTTGTGGTGTTTTTAGTAAATGGGTATCCAATTTTTTTTTACTTTCTTGTTTTATAGTTAGACTATTGTTGGGTTTTTATTCATTCCAAATTTTCTTTCAGTTGTACATGTACTCAGTGGTTGTTTAGTGGCTTTCTTTTTTAATTTTCCAGCTTTGGGACATGGTTGTGTGTGCCAGTATACATGTACTCTAGAAAATTCCTCCCACTTTTAGGTTGACGCCTTCAGTTGTAGTCACCAACCCTTGGCCTTCGAGAGGCGGGTTAGGGGTATGACATGACATGGGCCCCAGGGGATGGTTCTTGATATGTATTTATACTAGAAATAAAAAAATATGAAGGAAAATGTGTTTATAGAATAAATCTCTTTTAATAATTTCATGCATTTAATAATTTTTTTATCAAATTATAAGGAATTACGTGTTAATTTAAATGGTTGAAAATATAAATAGTACTTATTTTTATATTAAACATCTAAAATTGATCATTTTAAATAATTAAAATAATAATATTTCACTTTCAAATAGTAAATTGAAAAAAAATTACTTTTATATAACATAATTTTATTTATAACATATCAAACAAATAACAAAATATATTAACTTTAATTTACTTGTATCATTTTATTTACTTCATTCATTATCTGTCATGTAGTTTTCATAATAATATCCAACAACTATGTAGCTGCTCATTTTAGTTCGATTTTTTGAATAGTTAATTTAAATTTTTATAATATTAATAGAAAATGAAACGTTAAATTCAACGGTGTTCAAAATTTCCAAATTAAATAAATAAAATGCAAACACATTAAACATTCATTAAATTTAAAAAACAAATATGTGTGTCTATATGATAGAAAATACAGATGATATAATTTCAAACTCACTATCTTGGGAAAGAATATATAACTCATATTTCATATTTTAATGGCATATATTTAAATATTCAATCATTTGTCCAAAATAAGACTGATTATCTCTCTATAATATTGAATAGTTTCAATATTTATATCATGGTAAACATAAATATAATGATCCTACTACTAACAATGTAATATGATTTTTTTAAGATAATATATTATGAAATCATATAAATGAAAATATAAATATTAAAACACAATATTATGGTGTCTTCTCTATTGAAAGCATAATTAAATCCATTGTTACATTTGGTTTGTTAATTGTACCACTAGATGATATAATTTACCCATATATTTATCCTATGATTTCAATAGACATATTGAAATTATGTTATCTTACATAACTAGATATACAATGGGTTTTGATTAATATTTATATAGTTCTATTTATAAAAAATGACTAAAATAATATCCCAAAAAATTAAATTAATCATAAAAAATAATTACACCATTCCATGGTCTAAAATAGTCAACCACAATCCCGAGATTCATGATATAGTAATTAAATAATACTTTACACATAGGCCATGATATTATGTGTGAGGAAAAAGGATAATCAAATATTGTTTAAATCATATCAATAAGTTAAATATTATATCAATCAAATAACTATACAATAATAATGAACTAATATTTATTTTATGTATGGACTAGATACATTATAAACATAATTAACAATTTATATGAAAATTTATTAATTATTATTCTTCTATAGAATCCCATCTACACATCGAATAAATAAAAATCATTATCATAAATAAGTGAATACTCTAAATGGATTGGGTTGATATCAAATTCTCAATAGTTTAAAATCTAAACAAGTTTTCATCATGGATTGGATAAAAATAATAGGATAAGACATGATTATTAAAGATATACATATTTAAAGGGAAAAAATGTAAGAGAATTTCATATTTCATGATATGTGGACACATATTGTCAAATTAAAAAAGACATAACCTAGTATAATATTTTCTTTTTATATATATTTTTTATTAGGTATATAATAAGAATATAAAAATATGTAATTTCATGGAAACAACAAATAATAAAGAATTGTTTTAAAATAATAATTATTGGAAAATTAGAAATTTTTTAGAAAATTCAATCATACCCATTAATTATGTTATAAACAAACCAATTTTTCATAGATCAAGTTGTGATAAAATTATTATGTTTCTCATGTCTTGAACAAACTAAATTATCATCATTTGTTTTATTTAGAAAAAGTTTTAATTATTACTATTTTGAAAATGGAATAAGTCCATACATAATGTTTTCAATATTTTTTCACATTACATTTTTATATAAATGTCTTACATGATTGATCTAGTGTGAAAAAATGTCCAACAATTAATTTTTAAATAAATCCATGTATTTAAAAATATTAAATTAGAACATATCCAAGAATATCCACATCTTATACTATGAAAAATTAAATTCATATATTGCTATTGAGAACAAGATGAAATCCCAAGGGAACTATGATTCAGAATCTTAGGATATATAAATCCTTAATCAATGAATAAAAGGGATATATTGGACAACAATACTTGTTAATCGTACATATGTGTGTCAAGTGACATCAATAATTCATCTTAGCATAATTGTAAAGAAGAATGAATGGTGTTTTCCTTTAATTTTCTAATTATGTTTCATAATGGTATATCATAACATGATTAGTTGATAAAAATTATAATCAAAAAAAATATTCCACAAGTAAATTAAGACAATGATTTATGGAAGATACCAATAAGGGGTATAGAACATTCATATATCAAGGAGAAAAGGATAGTGAATCATTTTTATGGGTTTCATAGAAATCATTTCTTAATGTTATCAATAAGAGGTGAAATTATTAATTTTATTAAAATTCATTCTCATAAAGGAAAAAATATATAGAGAATTTAATAACCCATATTAAATAAAATCAAAATAATGTGTCATTGATATATATATATATATACGATTTCATGTTTAAATTTGTTTTTAAAAATAAATATACAATCATTAAAGGGAAATATTTTTAAATTTTTTAGAAATACAGATATTAATAGTCAACATAATAAAAGGGTGAAAATAGATAATTTATAAATTTAATAAAAACATATCAAAAATCACAAAACTTTAACATATCTAAAAATAATTTTCTGATTAAAGAATAATAGATGAAAAATATATATGTATATGGAGGAATAAAATATCATTCAAAAAAGTATGACCATTATACTTAACACAATCATTAATTAAGGGTAGAAAATCAATGTAATTACCTATAAATGAAAGAGGAAATTAGGAATACTATTATAGTAAAATAAAATCCATCCATATTATAAAAACATAGTATAATTTGGCTAATTTTTCCACAATGAAATAATTTTTTTATTATAAACCCCTTAAAAATCGTGTAACAATTGAATTAGATGTGTTAGAATGAGGTAATTAGGGAAACAATTAAAGATATTGTGATGAAAACTATAATAATCATAATATCAAAAAATATGGTTATATGTACACTATATAATGTAACAATAGATGAGAAACATGATCATATAAATAAATTAAAAAAATATAATTTATAAACCATTTTAGAATTCATAATTACTGATTTTATAATCATTTTAAAGGGGGGTTTTGGTGATAGAAAAGTGACTCCTTAAAAATAAAGGTATGAAATAAAACGTAATTAAATATTTGTGATGAATTTACCCATTATAGAAAAATAATTTTGAAGAATTGAAATTATGACATAATGAAATGGTATTATGTAATCAAACACCCATACCTTGAATTTTAGTTTTGTCGAACAGTCTATAGAATGATTATAAAAATTTTAATCACTAATTTCAAAAAACTATACATATATAATAAATTCTATAAAAATAATACATAATAACTTATTGTAAAATAGTTTTTCATCTGAATTCTTCATACCAATGTTTTTTATTAATCACAATTCATTCATACATGATTATTATTATTGATATAGGTCCACATTAATTTATTATAATATTATCATTTTTACACTATAAATTTTAATAAGATATAAATTTTAATTTTATTTAATTTGATCAAATTTAATTACTTGAAATTTAAAGTTATTGTTCATGGACAAGAAATCATTATAATGATAGGTTTGTTAATTTTAACAGAAAAAGAGTTCCAAATTTTTGACAAATTATATGTCAAAATAAAATTAATAAAAGTTTAAAAAAGAAATAATTTTAAATTTTTTTATGAAATTAAGAATATTCATTGTTCCATATAAATTATTGGTATAAATTTTTATAATTTTCTATATAAATAGCTGGATATACCCAAATAAGAAACAAATATTAATAAATGGTTATTACATAAATATATGTGATTTCTTTGCAATAATATTAGTTAATAATCATAAAATTAATATTATATATATTCATTTTAGGTGGTGAATGCTATGTTATGAAGTTTATATAAATTATAAAATATTTTATAAATTTAAAATGAAATTCTTCACTTCATAGGGCTGGTAATATCTATAAAAACACAAATGATATTTTCATTTTCTATAGAAAGGGTAAAATATTTAAAATTTATAACCTTTTATAAAATTTGAAACATGATATTAATTTTATTTTAATATATATAATAATATATTATTACCATCCATGTATTGAGGTGAATGAAAAACAATAAATTTCATTAATTTGTGTGGTTGGTAGTAATCGACACATATGTATGACGAAATTTTCATTTTACAATATAAATTAGTTAAATGTAGGTATTTTTTATTCAATACAATATACTAGAAAAATAAAAATAATAATAATGTAATTATTTATTATAGTAAAGATGGTTTTAGAGGGGATATATAGTAATGTAAAATATTAAAGATTTAATAATTATTATATTGACAAGTTGGATAATTGCTTCACGTATATCAATGAAACAATTGATTTAGTCATTTTAATTTGGTCATGTGAATGAAATTGTAATGGGATCTAGGATAATTATAAAGGGGGAACTTTCACAACGAAATATAATTTTAGAGTATCATTGATTTTGTATAGATGGACCCCTTTTATAAGTAGAGGGACTTGATATTTTCTAAATATTACGGATGAATTTTATTTGAACTCATAATACAAATAAAAAATTGATATAAAAGTGTAAAATAGTGTAAATGGTAATATATTTAAAAAATAGTAACCTGATCGACATAATTTGAGACATTTTCAATATTTTTTTAGCACTTTTATTATATGTTAAAATCATGTAACCATAATTAACTATTAGCAAGGTATCAAATTTTTTAGACATGTTAACTAATTTTTCTTTGTTTAATGGAAAATTTAATTATAAAATAATTATTAATATCTAATTATAAAAAAATAAATCAATTTTATATAACAAATTTTTTAAGGGTAAGATAAATTTATTTGCAGATCATTTAACATAACTTTAAAAAGTAATTATAAAAAATATTATATTTTTCAATAAAAATTTTCATTTTGAAAAATTTATCAATTTTATTCATTTATGGGATATTATATGATTAATGTCTCAAGAAATAATTATTATAAGGATTTATATGAAATAAAAAATAGAAATTTATAATGATAAAATTTCATTAAAATGAAAATGAAATATAATTTTTATTAAAAAAACTTTTTTACATATGTTTCAAAATGTTAAGAAAATATTTTTAAAATAAAATATAGAAATTTGAAATTTAATGATGGTTTAATAAAAATTACACAGTAATTAGTTAAATCTTAGGCAAGAAAACAAGATAATACTTAAGTAATGAAATATTCTTGTAATATTTTGTATTGGTAAAATAAATATTTTTTAATATTTACATAATTTTTTTTTTTGAGAATACTGATAACACATCGAAATCTAATTTTTAAATTTTGAATTTAAGAATAATGTGTGTTTTCTGTAATCAAAATAAAAAATTAATAAATATTTAATTTACATATAATTAAATATATATACAAATGGTTTTAATTACAATATTATCAAGTAATAATCTTAGGTATATCATCATATTTGATATCACATTATAATTAGATGATTTTTAATGTACTTGTTCACACATTAAAATCATACATTTTTAACAAATCATATTTTAAATGCCATCAGTTTCATTTATTAAGATAAAAATACAGATATGTTATCACTTTTAATTTAAAAGAAATAAATAATATTACATTAAATAATTCAAATTAATTCATAAAAACAAAATAATACTATATTATAATTTTATGTGATTAATATTTTTAATTATTCATTGTTTTCGATTATAATGTTTTTCATAAACAATTTCATCCCAAATTTAATAGTATGTTTTAGGATAGTGGGGTGAGGGATACAATAGATGAAATAAAACATTCATCAAAAGGGATAAGCTACTAAAATATTATGGTGTAAAGACATCATTTAGATAAAATATAGTGAGGAAACCATGAAATACAAGATAACAGAGGTTAGGTACATCACTATACTATAAGAATTGAATTATGTTATTTGGATTAAAAAGGTCATTGCAAATATAAGGATGTTTCCTAGCTCAAGGTACAAATTTTTATTTATAATTAAAATAATGTAACTATTTCACTATCCAAGGAACCCTAGCTCACACAAGTATATAAACATCTTATTAATATAACATATCACATCAGTGATCACTGAATAGGGTGATTTAAATATCTATTGGGTGGCAATATATTTTAATATAGAATATAAATGAAATATTATGTATTAATAGGAAATGATTATGGATATTTTGTATCATTAGGTATTGGATACATAAATGATTTTATATAATTGTTATATGTAAATTATAAATTTATTAAAATAAAATATCAATTTATATTCTATTAATATTAATTAAACTATATTATGGAAATTTCCCTCAATGTATGCTTTTGATTATCCCAGGATAGGTTATTATAAATGATTATTATGGGTTGTGAGGTTTTTTTCATATTAGTATGATAATAAAATTATACTCAATCAACTGTGTTTTACGTCATATAAACAACAGGATCATCAGATAATATGTCAAAAAAATTATAAGGTATTAACCAGAAAATATATCATATGTTATACCATGTGATCCTTGATATAATTACTGGATTATGAATACTAAAAATCATAAATACCTATTGTTATAGAAATAAATAAGATGATAACCATCATACTTTTATAAAATCTGTTGGCAATACATGTTCAATACATATTGAGTGGATGGTGGGGTATGAAATTGGCAAGGACACTAATTGGAGCTAAACTATAATTTTATTTTTCAACATATATGAATAGAAATTATATCTTGTTTTGTAATGATAAAGTGATAATTAAATTGAAAACCTTTCATAGTTATGTGACATGTTATGTGAAAGGATACATGGATGAATGAGATGTTATCCATTTATTTAATCACATTGATCTATTCTATGGAATCATTAATTTCTTTTTTGGGTAACACTAGATTAAAATGAACCATATATTTTCTTCACAGAGTTCCATGTACAATGGAATTATAAAGGTATAAAATTGTTTTATATGACATATCTTATTTTCTAATAGTTGGTCTGAAGATAAGTGTATTTTTTAGCAAGACCATGAAATATAAATTTCACTATTTAGAATAATTGATTAATATTTATAGGTATCTCATTCACTAAATTAATAAAATATTTTTTTTCATATATGTTATCGATATTAAAAAATCAAGTTGATTCAAAAAGTATGGCCTCATAAAAAACAACATAGTTTATATTTAGTATTATCATAATGGTTAAAAGGGAATCATAAAAAACAAATCCTTTTTTATTTTTTCACATAGATTTTTCATGTTTTTCATATATTCCTTATCAAAATTTAGAGTGAGCGGTTTATTTATGGATACACATAATAAATATTTTATTATTAATTTAAAATTTAACAATATAGCATGAATATATATACTTGTGATTCATATCACATGATGCCATTTATTGACATTATATTAAGATTGATTATCCCCCAATCACAGTAGTTGATAGAGTGCTGATATGTTTGTGTGCTTACTACCCAATATCTTATATATTTATTCTTTACTTATAAATCATCATGATAAATCATTTATGGGACGATTTTTAATGTATTATGAGTATAAAACACTAAGTAGAAAAGAGATATAATTATATAAAGAATACCATGTGATAGAAGTTGATGCTGAAAGGATGAAGTTGTTCACTTTGATAATGTGGTATGTATAAAGATTTGATCCATCATGTTGTGAGTATGTGTATCTTGTCAAAATACTAAGCTCTCTTCCCACATTTTCTCCATTTTGTCTGGATGAATAATTTTCTTGAACAGTGGATTAGTTAATAATATCCAATAATATGGTATAATTATTATAGTGGATGATGTATTAAATATAGAGGTACTATTTATTGCCCCATTGACCAATAATCCCAATCAATCATACTCCATCGGGAAAGGTAAAGATATAGTACACTATGATTAAGTTATTATTTTAAATTTATCATATTCATCAAATCATATATTTGGAATTTATTTTCCAAGTTTATAAATGGTCTTATTTCAATATATTGATCAAAATATGATACTAAAACATATATATTTTCTAAAAATCATTTATATGAAACTGATTTTTTCTAAAATTTAATATTCATTTTTCATATTGAATCATAATGGATGTTTTTTTTGTTATAAACCATTGAAAAAATTATAAGATTAATTATTTGTTATTTTATTTATATAATAATTATAGTTAATGATGTAATGTGAACGGTAGTTTTAGATTATATCAAAGGTATAGTTTGACCATATGATTTTCCTTGAATTTCTTGTTAGTGATATATTATTTTATTAAATATCATGATAGGTTGTGGTGATATTTCCAATTTAGAGTTTAAATAGTATAAACATAAATGCATTTAACATAGTGAACATGTTTATTATATAAAACTTCGTGACAAGAATTTATATATATATTGGATCCTTAATTAATCATATAAAACATGTTTGTTAGTGTATCATGACAATACATCTATTTATAAATTAGTGGTAAAAATATATGATATGATTTAAAGTATTATAAATGGTGTAGGATAATTATCATAGGTTATATCATTTCCATGAGTTGTAGATAATGGATATCAATATCTATTAATGAGTGGAAGGAGATAGTTTAAATATATTGAGTGGAATAACATCAATCGCAAACATAAACACCTATGAAGAATATTTTTTTATCAGTTTTTGTTACTTATTTATAAATATTTCGACGACCAATATTTAATATTGTAGTGTGGAATATTTTTTGTTTCATTAATATCATATCATTCAGATTGAGTATACTATTTCTCCTAAAATTAAGAGATCAATATTATTATCTTTATATAAAAAACGTTAGTTCATCATTTGATTGTTATCATTAATCTTTATGCCTAGAATTCTGAAATGTTCTTTATTTGACATTCAGATAATTTATATCATTATACATCGACTAATCACAATCATTTTAAACATAACAATTAATGATTGGTAATAATGATTGTGGGATATGTTCTGTAATGTTATGAATTATATAAATTATGATAGATAGTTTGGATAAAAATGATGAATTGTATGTTTCTATTAGAAAAATATTTAAGGGGATCAAAAAATATTGAATTGGTACTTATGGGTAATATTAATTAAATTATAACATATGCAATGATTATTGTATAAGAAGTTGTGATTATACATGATAATTATAATTGAATGAAATAAGCGATTAGTGAGAAGATCGAAAATTGTTAATATTATGATGAAATAGAAATCAATAGAACACTCCAAGCAGTTTATTGGAATATAAATATAGATGGATAATAATTAAATGATTTTTTTTAATGGGGATTTGAATTATAAATTCTCTAATTAATAATAAATGTTTAACATGTGAAATTGAAAAAACATTGAATACATGGTATTGAAAATGAGTCTACCAACATCATGAAATAATTTGTGGATAAATATTATAATCATTTATATATATAATAAAGAGTAATATATAACCTTGATACATCCCATACATGGTAAACTGTTAAAATATATATATATCATATGGTTGAGTGTTAATAGTTTATTTTCATAATATCATTAAATTTACTTATTTCTATCAAATGTACACTGAACATATTTATAAGGACCCAACCTTAAACATTACTTATTAATGAATTAAATGAAAAATTCACATAGAGGATCTTTTCAGGTTTACAGTTTTATAGAATTAGACCATAACTATTACATCTCAAATGATTTCACAGTAGACACTTCTACAAAGTTTACTTTTTTTCAAAACATGAACTCCGAAAAAAAGTCATTTCTAGTTCAATATTTTAGATAGCAAGAGGTTTCCCTTTTACCATCCATAACCCTATTCCACATTAAGTCCTGTGAAAAATATTTCAAAAAAAAACTTGGGCTGAGCATAAAAAGCTCAGTAAGCGATACACAAAGAAGGATAACTGTTTGTTTTTCAAAACAACAAGTAAACCATGAATACTTAATCAAAGTAATACTATTCACCTTTATGAATTAGAAAATACTCTTTATTGAATAAAAGATCATTACATAGCCTTTTGTAACCCAAATATTACCATAAAACCCATATAAAGCACACATAACATATAAAGGTAACTTGGGACATAAATATACTTAAATGGAATAACCATACGGTCGACTTCAACACATACCACTTAATAGAATAGCCATACGACCAACTTCCATTCCCAATGCATTGGAGGTTATAACGTAACCACCCATCCTGGTATTCACGGCACCACCCGTCATATGGTTTATCATGTAACCACCCGTCAAATGTCCAAGTTCTATTATAAAATCATAAGACATAAAACTAATATAATGGAAAGAAAACATTTCCACACTTTGATATAAATATATCACATAAATATATTGACATAACGAATCCATTATAAAAACCATTTTCAATACCAAAATACACAAAAGAGTATATGTTATTTATTCCATTTAGAAAAAACATCATTTCTTCTTGAGGAAGCCAAACACCAAATAATACTCTCGGCGGCGGAAAAGGTCGTTGTCACCACGTACGTTAAAAGAAACATTCCTTTTTGTCGTTTTGTAAAACGCTTCGTAGAAAAATATTCCTTTTGTATAAAATTAAAAGTCAAAGGGGTTTATACACTGTATAAAAGAAATCCTTGTATTAGAACAAAATATTCCAAATGAAAGGAGATTGAGACGAAGTACCTTACAAAGACAATATCCTTGGATTAAGGATATATCAGTTACATAATTATGTGTGACAAATGAATACACCAAATATATGTGGATATTATGTGTAAAAAATCAGAGGTCATTCACACATATTCATAGAACGACATATTCATGGAGTATAAGTTTATCCCAAAGAATCAAAATTGGGTTAAGAAGTTCCCTTGCAAAAATTTGACAGCCTAATTGCGTCACTTCAAAATTCAGAAAATGAGTTAATGAGAGATAAAAAGGGTATCTCATCACTTGTACATAATATTTAAATCAATAAAGATATAGAATAACATATCCCAAAATTAAAATATTTAAATTAAAAGGTTCAACAAAATAAGTCTTTTAAAAAGAGGAGGGTGAAAGGTTCCCTTACCGACTTGGGTATCTTTCAAAACATACACCCCATGAAAGAAGGAAAATACAAAATTCATGTAAATACCCATAAACGAAACTATATTACACAAAGAGTAGAATAATGTGAAGTACATATACCACTCAAAGGAAATGGTGGAAAATTTAGCATAAATCTCACAGGAATAAAAGTGAGATGAAAAATCCCTTACGAAAACTCGGCAGTCCAACGACGCCACATAAAACTTCCAAAAATGGATTGATGAGAACAAATAGGGTCTCTAATAATATTAACATAAAATGTACAGAAATAGGAATACAAAATAACATCCCCCAACATAACAATGATGAGCTTATAAGAAGTGACATAAAGGAGAGTACTTAAAAAGAAAGAGAGAGGTTGGATCTCTTACGAAAATTCTGCAGCCTAACGGTGCTAATCAAAAATTCCAAAATGGATTAATGAGAGAAAATAGGGTCCCTCATCATATGAACATAAAAATTACATTAATAATAATATAAAAGAACATCCCAATCATACTAAATATGAGCTTAGAAGGAATGACATAAAAGAGTGTACTTAAAAAGAAAAAGAGGGGTAGGATCTCTTACCTCAAGTCCGACTTGTCTTGTTCGTTTATTTATATTCCTAAATAAAAAACATTAGAAAATTTATAATTTCATAAGGACCTGCTTTAAATATTATTATTCATTTCATATCACATATTATAATGTTATAATAATTATTTAATAATGTTAGTTCATATCAGACGTTTTTCCCGATGTTTGGTACATGAGTAAAAAATAAACTTGTTTGAAAATGATTTCCCATGTAGTTATAAGAAAATAATTTAAAAAATAGTACTAATTATTGAAATATACTATATATCCAGTACATATTAATTTTATACTATTCCATAACATTTGGAGATAAAAAATGAAAAGCACCTTTCATGGAGATGGTAGGCCGTACGTACGCATGAACGCTACTTTCATTTTTTGTCATATTAATGGAATTAAAAATAAATGAGATATATATATATATATTATAATTCCAGTATAATATATATGTTATATAGGTAACATATGTTCATTAATTTCATTCTTTTTACATTCCATGTATTGCATTAACGAGTCACATCACTTGAGGGGGCGGTAGTCCACACTTCCTCATATGAAATTATCACATTTTCACAACATGCAAAGAATAAAGGTATTTTTTAAATATAAAATACAGAAGCATATAGTAAACATAAATATCATAAATATCAAATATAAAATACAGTGACATCATAATGACCAACTTTAAAGGTGTTAAAATAATATTGAACAATCATCGTTTCGTGAGGCAGAAAATCGCAAACCACAGAAACAATATGTTCTTTAATCATTAGACAAAGGTGTGTGTAGGTGTAGCTCTAATAATTCTCATAAAAACATCCTAGTATATTTAATATACTTTTTTTGTTACAAAATAAATGAATAAAAATATTTTAGGGGGTTGGAGAAGCAAAATAAAACATAAGAACACAAGATATGACACTAACTTTAAATCGGGTAACTCTTTTTGATTTGAGCTCAAAGGCTTCCTTGGAAAGAATTCTGCCCAAAGTGAGGCTTATAGGTGTAATAGAGGGATGTGGAGAGAAAAAATGGGTAGTGGTTGGCCAATTCAAAGGCTTGAGAGGCGTGGGTAAGGTGGTAGAGGTGGGGGCCTTTTATAAGAGGAGAGGAGGTGCACTCTTGGAATGTTATAAAAGGTTACTTTATTATAAAATGAGTTTCTGTTTTTAAAGGTACCAAAATTATATCATTCGAGGATATGGTAACAAGAGTTCTAAATAAACACATACAATAGGTTTTTGACATGTTTAGGTCTTAGATTTTACATTATCTTTTCATTTTATTTAAATCTTTAAATAATGAGGTAATCACTGCATCATCATGATGTCATAAATAATTCAATTTATTTAATGTATAAAAAATATAAAAAAACTATCATGATGTAGGAAATCATTTTATATTTCTAATGAATATTTATAGTAAAAAATATGACTTTTATAACACCATGTAAAAATTGTTTTAGTAAAACAACACATGTTTGTGACATTTTAATATTAACATTAAATAAAAAGTTATAAATGACATTTTCCTACCAAAGTGGCTCCATGGGGTCCCCAAGATGACCCATGGATTCTAATGGTCGTACATGACACATCCAATATGGTTAGGACTTGTTTCAATGTCATTTCATATTATTAAAACATTATTTTTACCTTAAATTAAACTAATAACTCTAATCGTGATTAAAAACTTAAAAGTTACTATTCACCAAAAACTTATTTTAATCCCACTGAACCAAATTTTACTTCCTAATGAAAACCATGTATGTCATATTTTTTAAATTCAAAATAGAGAGGTGGTAAAATTTCATTTAAACGAAAAAATCAGTTTTTTTAAGTGCCTCTTAGTGGTTTCACTATTCATCAAAAATTGAAGTTTTTTAAGAAAAATTCCAAAAATTCACCTTAAGCTATATTTGATATTACAAATTCAAAAATGATGTCTATTTTACAAAATTAAATACATATAAGTTAGATTAATTAATTTAATAATTAATTCCCGCTGTCAGAACAAATAGCGTGTTTTTTTGAAACAATATATATCAAAAGATTGACACTATTTTAAGTCCAATTTCAAAGTGAAATTAATTACAATGACCACTATTGGATTAAATGGTAAAAATATTTTCTAATTTTACTTTAAAACCAACTCAAATGATAATCTAATCATATAAATAAATTAGATTAAAACAATATTTTGAATTAAAATACAACAATTTTCACTATTCATTAAAAAAATGATCTTTATTGGGAAAATACCAAATATTTACACAAAGTAAATTTTTATGTCCCAATTCTAAAGAAGAATTTTCTTTTTTTCAAATATAACACAAAAAAGTGTCAAAAAGTGGATTTAAAAGAGGTTCGCCATCAAAAGGCGGTTAATCGACAATTTAAAGAATACTAGATTGTTTACGCTTAAAATTGGATTCATTCGCATTTTTAATCCTCTACCATTGATTGTAAAAAGTAAAAATATTTGACAAAAATATATAATAATTTTGTAGTTATTTATGTTCATTCCCGTCATTAAAACGGCTAGGTGTTAACTACCATTGAAAATAAAATTATTTTATTATTAGAGTGCAACGTAAGATTTCAAAGGAACTCGTTGTTCCCTATTGGGTAAGCCATCGAGCATAAAATTCTCTTTAAATTAATATTAACACTTTATTCACAAATAGGGATAAATATAAAAATGTCATATTCTTAATTTACATGGGGTTTTACATCCATTCTTCCTTTTGGGAATTGCGTCCTCACAATTTGAAAAGTGGGCCCAGAAACATCATTGAAAGTCCCACATCAGAACAAGAGTTGGCAAAACAATTACTTTAAAAGAAAGAAAGAGAAGTAAAGAGGTCACCCAAGTTAACCCATACTAGGATTCCATGTAGGAAAACATGGATATGGACAAAAAATCAAAGGGTCATGTTCTAAGGGAGTGTGACAGAAAACATGCTTAGGAGAAAGGTAACTACAAGAAAATCACAAACTTGTGGTGGGTTTAACGGTATTTGATTTCCCAGTAGGAAAAGTTAATAGACAACATTTTTGTTTTAAGTTACTTTTTATTGAGGAATTTATTTTTAATCTTAAGGAAACAAACTTACTTTTCATGTTTACTTTCATCTTTTATTAGATTTCTTACACAAAATCATACTTTCTCTAAAAGACGGGTATTTCGGAAGACTTGTTCGCATTAAGAGTACTATAATCAACTTCTAGGAAATCACCTAATCCACAAAAGAGAACTATATATTTCCCATGTATTTAGACCCTTACCAAAACCAAAATTGTTAGAACAAGATCAGATAATCCAGAAAAGGATAACCCTTTATAAAAAAAATCTATTCTTAATCTCCAAAACTTGCCCAACAAAACCCAAAGTTCAATGAGGACCCTTCGATAAAAAATTTGTCCATAAAATTATTCAATGTAAACCAATATAAGATTGAAACCCAAATATTTTAAGGATTTAGTGACATAGTCTTACAATGTACAAATTAACACGTATCTCCAAATAACATCAGTTGCTCTAAAAGTCTCATATTGGAAAGTAATTAACCTAACCATATATCATCTATGATAGGTTAATAATTTCCATAGATAACCCAAAATCAACATACTCTTAATTCATAAAATAAAACAACTAAAAAGAATAATTCATACTAACCAGGGACTTCACGTTGTCCAGTGGTAGGAGATAAATACCAGTCACACTTTGGTTGTGGGTTCGATTCCCGCAGCTTTGTCCAACGCGATGGGTTGTCACATGGTCTGCATGTTGTCATTTTTAAAAAACGCCAAAAATAACCCTAACATGTTTAAACCTCAATAGTTTCCTTATACATCTCATTTTCATCCAAATTCATTACGATATCAACATCTTAATTCTTGAAGTCTTATTTCACCACCATAAAATAAAACGATTCCCAAAATGAATAACAGCATATCATGATCATGGCGGCCACTCGGTTTCATCGTCATCTGGATCACGTAGGTAGATGTCCCATGCATTAAAAAAATGATTTAAAGATCATTCAAAATCATTTTCTTCCTCCATCATAATACACCTTGTATAACACGGGTCACATGGGTGTTCACAGAAAAACAGTTTTGGAAAATAATCATGTATGACATATAATTCCAAAACATCTGATAAAACATGATTTCTATAAAATTGTCAGAAAAAATTTGATTTCAAACTTTCTATTATTGGTCTTTTAAAATACCATAATTTTTTGCTGAGAGACTATAGTTTAAAAGTAAATATAAATAGTTTTTGCAATGGTCTTCTTACTCAGCACCATTTTTAAAATCATAATATGCATCAAATTTTTGTTATAAGGTAAAATATTTGAAAATACCTTGATAATATTTACATTTCTTGAAAATATGAGAATATTCTGAAAATACTATTTTCCTAAATACAACCCATTATCTATGATGATAACGAGATATAGTGGATGTTTTTGATATTCTCAAACAACTTCTTGAAAGTGAGTTGTATGCTAGAAAAAGTTTCACAATCATCCGAACATGAAATTGCAATAATTATTGCAATCATGTCATTAGGAAGAGATAGGAATGTCATTTGAGATCCTCCTCCTTCCATTCGTAACAGACTTTACTTGACCTGAAAAAGTTTATAAAACAAGGATTTAACTGAAATAATAGATATAGGGACTAACCATGTGTCTAACAAAAAACTCCTAATCCCTAAGGTTGTATAAACCGACCTCTGATACCAACTATAAGGACCTAGCCTTAAGCATTACTTATTATTCGATTAAATGAATAATTCACATATAGGATCTTTTCAGGTTTAGATTATTAGGGAATTAGACCATAACTATTACATCTCAAATGATTACACAGTAGACACTTTTACAAATATTCCTTTTTTTTCAAAACATGAACTCCAAAAAAAAAGTCATATCTAGTTCCATGTTTTAGATAGCATGACGTTTCCTTGTTCCCATCCTTGAACCTATTCCACATTAATTCCTGTGAAAAAATTTTCAAAAAAAAACTTGGGGTGAGAATAAAAATCTCATAAATGGATACACAAAGTAGGATAATTGTTAGTTTTTTAAAACATCAAGTAAACCATGAATACTTAATCAAAGTAATACTTTTCACCATTATGAAGTAGAAAATACTCTTCATTGAATAAAAGATCATTACTTACCCTTTTGTAAACAATAGATTACCCTAAAACCCATATAAAGTACACATAACATATAAAGGTAACTTTGGACATAAACATACTTAAATGGAATAACCATATGGTCGTCTTCCACACATACCACATAATGGAATGGCCGTACAGACGACTTCCATACCCAATGCATTGGAGGTTATAGCGTAACCACTCATCCTGGTATTCACGACACCACCCGTCATAAGTTTTATCATGTAACCACCCGTCAAATGTCCAAGTACCGTTATAAAATCATAAGACATAAAACACATATAATGGAATGAAAACATTTCCACACTTTGATCACAATATATCACTTAAATATATTGACATAAAAAATCCATTATAAAAACCATTTTCAATACCAAAATACATATAAAAGTATATGGTATTTATTTCATTTAAAAAAACATCATGGCTTCTTGAGGAATCGAAAGACCAAATAATACTCGCGGTGGCGGAAAAGGTCGTTGTCACTGCGTACGATAAAATAAACATTCCTTTTTTTCATTTTGTAAAACACTTCATAGAAAAAGATTCAATTTTTATAAAATTAAAATTCAAAGGGGTTTATACACCATATAAAATAAAGCCTTGTATTAGAATAAAATATGCCTCAATGAAAGGAGATTGAGACGAAGTCCCTTACAAAGACGGTATCCTTGGATTAAAGATAAATCAATTACATAATTATGTGTGACAAATGAATACACCAAATATAAGTAGATATTAAGTGTAAAAAAATCACAGGTCATTCACACATATTCATAGAATGACATATTAAAGGAGTACAAGTTTATCCAAAAGAATCAATATTGGGTTAAGAAGTTCACTTGCAAAAATTCGACAGCCTAACGACGTCACATCAAAATTCCGAAAATGAGTTGATGAGAGATAAAAAGGGTTTCTCATCACTTGGGCATAAGATTTAAATCAATAAGGATATATAAGAACATATCCAAATATTACAATATGTAAATTCAAAGACCCAACAAATGAAGTCTTTTAAAGATAGGAGGGTGAAAGGTTTCCTTACCGACTTGGGTGTCTTTCGAAACATACACCCCATGAATGAATGAAAATACAACATTGATGTTAATACCCATAAACGAAATAATATTACACAAAGAGTATAATAATGGGATGTACATATACCATTGAAAGGAAATGGTGGCAAATGTAGCATAAATCTCACAGGAATAAAAGTGAGATGAAAAATCCCTTATGAAAACTCGGCAGCCTAACGACGCCACTTAAAACATACAAAAATGGATTGATGAGATCAAATAGGGTCTCTCACCATATGAACATAAAATTTAAATAATTAGTTATATAAAATAACATCCTCAAACATAACAAAGAGGAGCTTTAAAGAAGTTACATAAAGGAGAGTACTTAAAAAGAAAGAGAGAGGTTGGATCTCTTACGACAATTCGGCATCCTAACGGTGCCAATCAAAACTTCCAAAATTGATTGATGAAAGAAAATAGGTTCTCTATTTATATGAAAATAAAAAGTACAGTAATAGTAATATAAAATAACATCCCAATCATAACAAAGATGAGATTAAAACGAATGACATAAAGGAGTGTACTTAAAAAGAAAGAGAGGGGTAGGATCCCTTACCTCGAGTCCGACTTGTCTTGTTCGTTTCTTTATATTCGAAATAATAAACATTGGTCAATTTATAATTGCTTAAGGACAATCTTTAAATATTTTTATTCAGTTCATATCACATATTATAATGTTATAATAATTGTTTAATAATGTTAGTTCATATCATATGTTTTTGCCGATGTTTGGTACATGAGTAAAAAATGAACTTGTTTAAAAATGATTGGCCACGTAGTTATAAGTAAATAATTTACAGAATAGTATTAATGAATAAAATATCATATATATCCAGTGAATATTCATTTTATACTATTCCATAACATTTGGAGATAAAAAATTAAACGAACCGTTCATGGAGATGGTAGGCCGTACGTACGCATGAACGCTACTTTAATTTTTTTTGTCATATTAATGGAATTAAAAATAAATGAGATATATATATATAATATAATTCCAGTAAAATATATATTTTATATAGGTAAAATATGTTCATGAATTTCATTATTTATACATTCCATGTAATGCATGAACGAGGTCACATCACTTGAGGTGCGGTAGTCCACACTTCCTCATATGAAATTATCGCATTTGGACAACATGAAAAGAATAAAAGTATGATTTAAATATAAAATAAAGAAGCATATAGTAAAAATAAATACCATATATATCATATATAAAATACAGTGACATCATAATGGACACCTTTAAAGGTGTTAACAAAATATTGAACAATCGTCATTTTGTGAGGCAGAAAATCGCCAACCACAGACACAGTATGTTATTTAACCATTAGACGAAGGTGTGTGTATGTGTATCTCTAATACATCTCATAACAACTTCCTAGTATATTTACGATACAGGTGTTGTTACAGAAGAAAGTAATAAAAAGAGTTTAAGGGGTTGGAGAAGAAAAATAAATCATAAGAACACAAGAGAAGACACTACCTTTAAATTAAGTAACTCTTTTTGATTTGAGCTCCAAGGCTTACTTGGAAATACTTCTGCCCAAAGTGAGGCTTCTAGAAGTAAGAGAGAGATGTGGAGAGACAAAATGGGCAGGGGTTGTCTGAGCCAAAGGCTTGAGTGGTGTGTGTAAGGTGGTAGAGGTGGGGTCCTTTTTTAGAAGAGAGGAGGGGCAGTCTTGGAAAGTTATAAAAGGTTACTTTATTATAAAATGTGTTTCAGTTTTTAAAGGTCTCACAATTATATATATCGAGGATAAGGTGATAAGAGTTCTAAATCCACACATCTAATTGGTTTTTGACAATTTTAGGTCTTAGATTTTACATTATCATTTCATTTTATTTAAATCGTTAAATAATGAGGTAATCACTGCATCATCATGGTGTCATAAATAATTTAATTCATTTAATGTATAAAAATTATACAAAAATATAATGATGTAGGAAATATTTTTAGATTTCTAACGAATATTTATTGTAAAAAATATGACTTGTATCATCACATGTAAAAAATGTTTTAGTAAAACAACACATGTTTGTGATATTTTAATTTTAACATTAAATAAAAAGTTATTAATGTCATTTTCCTACCCATGTGGCTCCATGGGGTCCCCCAGTTGACCCATGGATTTTCGTTGTCGATCATGACACATCCAATAATTTTAGGACATGTTTCATCATCATTTCATATTATTAAAACATTATTTTTACCTTAAATTACACTAATTACCTATAATCGCGATTTAAAACTGAAAAGTTACTATTCACCAAAAAATTATTTTAATCTCATTGAACCACATTTTACTTCCTAATAAAAACCATGTATGTAGGATTTTTCAAATTAAAAACACAAATGTGGTAAAATACCATTTAAACAAAAAAAATCAGTTTTTTTTAAGTACCACTTAGTGGTTTCACTATTCATCAAAAATTGATGTTTTTCGGAAAAATACCAAAAATTAACCCTAAGAAATATTTGATATTCCAAATTCAAAAATGATGTCTATTTTAAAAAATAAAAAACATATAAGTTACATTAATTAATTTCATAATTAATTCCGGCTGTCAGAATAAATAGCATGTTTTTATGAAACAATATATATCAAATAATTGACACTAGTTTAAGTCCAATTTCAAAGTGAAATTAATTCTAATAACCACTATTGGATTAAATGGTAAAAATATATTATAATTTTATCTTAAAATAAATTCCAAATATAATATAATGATATAAATAAATTATATTAAAAAGTGGTTTTGAATTAAAATACAACATTTTTCATTATTCATTAAAAAATGAACTTTATCGAAAAAATTCCAAAAATTTACACGAAGTAAATTTTGATGTCCCAATTCTAAAGAAGAATTTTATTTTGTCAAATATAACATATTAAATTGTCAAAAAGTTTATTTAAAATAGGTTCCCCATCAAAAGGTGGTTAATCGACCTTTTAAAGAATATTAGAATGTTTACGCTTAAAATTTGATTCATTCGCATTTTTCATCCTCTAACATTTATTGTAAAAAGTAAAAATATTTGAAAACATATATAATCATTTTGTACTTATTTATATTCATTCCCTTCATTACAACGGCTAGGTGTTAACTACCATTTAAAATAAAATTATTTTATTATTAGAGTGCAACGTAAGATTTCAAAGGAACTCGTTGTTGCGTATTGGGTAAGTCATCGAGCATATCATTCTCTTTAAATTAATATCAAAATTTTATTCACAGATAAAGATAAATATAAAAATGTCATATTCTTTATTTAACTGGGGTGTTACAATATTGATACAATAATTAATGATTTATTAGAAATTTATTAAATTTTGTTTCAATACCTGATTCCCTCACTCTCATTTTATCATCTTAAATATTTGACATAGTCATTTTGCAACTAATTATAATTATTATTGATGTTTTTGAAATAAAAATTTGTATTAGTATTCCAAATATAAATGTATATTTTTTGAATCCTAGATACATCTAATTATATCAATGTGATGATAATGTATAATTGAAGTGACATTAAGATGTATAGGAGTAATATAAAATACTATGTTGGGTAACTTATTATAGATTAAATATATTATACCTATAAAAAAGATATATTTTAAATGAAACTAAAATTTGGTTCACATAGATGTATAAGTATGCAATTTTTAATTTTGTAATGGCTATTATTTCTTTTTGAATTATTTATTGACATCATTTATATATATAATAAGGGATATAGTGCATTTAAATTCAACGTTAAGACGTTTTTTATAAATGTTTATTCTTTTTTCCGTATTCCATGGTGTCTAAAGGGTATATTTTAAAATATATAAAAATTATTTTTTAATATTATTCAAAAAATAGAATTAAAATCATTTTTGTAGAAAATAGGTTTTCCAAAAATATAAAAATCCATTAAAAAAATAATAACTATTTTATATATATATCCTTATTACATAATACAATTATATATATTTGATTTAAATATAGATATTAATATTCAAAAATTTATGTTTAGAATCATGGTTATAAATTTAACCATTAAATTATGACATTAATAATATATCATAGTTTTCAGAAAATGTGATATTGTATTCAAGAGAAGCTAATCTTTGTATTGAGAATAACAATATAAAAATTATAAATGGCATGTAACAAAATGTAATACCCCGGGTTCCATGAATTATAAGACGTACATAGTTCTATGAGTAATAAAACATATAGAAAACATTATATTTATTCATAACAGATATTTCATAAAATGTAAGGGTGATTAAACATGGGAGGAAATGAGACGTGGGGGGATCTTGAAAGTATCTATGAAATGAAGAGGAAGAAAATTAAAAACAAAAAAAATGCATTCATAAATTATTCAATAATAATAATAATTCTCCACGAATCCTAAGGTAAACCCTCGAGATTACAAGGAATGATTAACATGAGACTAAATTGGATTTGGGGGGCATTAGTTAAAAATAAAACCATGGAAAAAAGTGGAAAACAATATTTTATTATTTTATTGTGTAGTTCATGGTCAGGATATGTGGTTAGATAATATCTATTATAAATTTTCTTGTATCCTATCTCGTTAAAAATAAAAATTACGATTCTCTCTTGGGATAATCTGAAATTATTTTCCAAACAATGAAACACACATGGAAAAACACCCAAAACCTACATTATTTTCTCTAGTGAGTTGCATAGTCTCTTTAACTATAATGAATTTATGAAAAACCATACCGTTAAAACATTTCATCAAGAAAAAATGTTTCATCGTCATTATTACAAATCATTTTTCAATTTTTGACATTGTATACCTCCTTCAAGAATATAAATTTTTTCCATAATTCCCCAGAAACCAATATAATTACATAAAAAATTGATGATAAAATTAAATCAGACTTGAAATCCATTCGGTGATATAATTCTCCCAAATTTAAAATCATTCATTATCTATAATGTAATAAGGATCATTTCACCTTGTAAAATTAAATTCAACAATAACCTAATCAATGACACATATTTGCACATCTTGTCATTATCACTTATGTATTTCCAAATCTCATTACTAGGTGACTAATTTTGCATAGTTCTACCATATACTAGAGGTACATTATTAATATTGGGTCCTAGAAAATTATTTTATTTATCTCAAAATCAATATCCTCTATTTTAATAAGATTATAAGGATCTATCAGATACATAATTTACCTGTGAACATAAACACATCATTAATTAATGATGACAAAGAGGTTTTATCCGACCGATTTTCTTATTCCCAATCCTCTCCACAATCTCAAAGGGACTAATAAAACATTATATCATATATTCTTACTATCCAAATTCTGAGGACCCATGATGGGAGAAACTCTACGGAAAACCTAATCACTAACCTAAAAATATAGAGACTGCTGATGATGGTTAATATAATACATATGAAAAATCATTTTGATGAATATCATATTCTATATCAATTATACATTTTCCAACATCTCCATGATGACGCTTGACCCAATTAAATATCACTTTTCCAACCACCCCATCCAAAGATCAATTTATATGGACATCATTATAGTGATACAAATTAAACCATATTTATCATATCATAATCACTATTATTATAGGAAAAGTCATCCATATGTTAATATTATTCCAAAAATCCTCAAAAATACAGTATAGAAGTATAAATCGTATCATCAATAACATTGATACCTGACAAAATCATTCTATCTATCTATAGATGATTATACCATCTCTATTTCAATGGGGAAAAAATTTACTCATATGTAATTCATTATAGAATAAAGATGTGAGCATTGGGTCCCCATCCAATGAAATTTCATAGTGAACCCCATGAAGTCTCAAAATCACATGTATGTAATAGTCTCTGTGTTATTCCAAAATCACTAACATTTTTATTTGTAAAAATCGATAAATTTCTTTAATTTGTTCAATGATAAGACAAATCACATCTATCCATCATTGAGTCCATTGGTAACCTATGATGAAAACCATTAAAACTATATCTCACATATATACCTGAATTAGTATGGGTGAAATGGACCAGTTAGATTATGGTCTTTTACGTTAATTCTATTACATGTGAAAAAATATTATTCAAAAACTACTATCAACATCCACATCACTGAAAACCAATTACAACATATACTATTATGAAAACCCTCATATCCCCATGGTTTATGGAGTTAACCTAACAAGGGCCCAATAATAATTAACTCTTTATAAAGAGTAATCAAAACAACCGACATTGTTTAGAAGCATAAAGATCCACTAAGAGACTCTGACCACTCACTGGATCACCCCAGACACTAAAAGAATTTTCTAATATACTGGAACACTATATCATTCAGTATGACATTCCAAACTACTACACTGAAGGATGAGTTTTATTTTACTAATTAAAACAACACATATCCACCAACCTCACACAATCCAAAGAAAATCATAAAAAAATATCATCAAAGACCTCTACTTGACTGATTCATTCATATATTGTTTCTATAAATTTATTCTTATTGAATTTACAACCACATTACGTTTCCTATGAGTGTATGAAATATTTAAATAAATTCCTTAATATAGAACACCCATATTCTCCATTTAATATATAAATATCTTTGTATAAATATATGTTTTAGGTTATTATGATAATAATGCACTATTATATACTCCAAGAGAGATAGTGATTCAACATTTTGAGTTCGTGAATAATCAATTCCAACACATGATCATGGTATGTGTTACTGTTCTCATGGGTGAATAATTAGTGAGATAAATTGGCCACTACATGATCCACCTACATTAAGACATTTCTTAAAACAATACCTAAAAAATCAGAGAAACCATGATAACTCAAACCTTGTTCTAGAAGTTTAAAAAATTCTTATAATTAAAACACTCCTAGTATTCCTCAATAAATTTCTGGAATTTTTCATTCATTAAAAAAATTAATACCTTATGGTTTAAATATGTAATCCAATATGTTATCATAGAGAATCCCAAAACACATTGTCCATAGTAACTCAACAATACCAACATTCTAAAGATGTAAATCAGGCATTCTCGACGCTCACAATACATAAAAGCCTATATTTCCGTAGGATCCATTGTGACACAACTCTTAGAAATGACATACCAAAAATTTCACATCTGAGATTTAAATCTCACATTTGGAAGCATTCCCATATAGATTATGTATCCTCAATGTTTAATGAATTATATCCAAATAATATACATTCTCTTTCTCAAACATGGAGTGCTAAAAAACAACACCTAAACACATGATCAACAAAGAATATAGGAACCATTGAAATATTTTGTCCTTTAATGTCATTAATAACACATTAGTTTCAATTAGAACGAATGGAATAACTATTATTGTGAAATGCATGTAATACATACTAAAATAAATCATAATTATATCATATTCTATGAATCTCTAATGGTTGTACCATAAAAAAATACCAACCCATGAAAATAAACATTCCCCTATAAGTTGGAAAATTATATCATCAACACTGGTCAAATGATATTTGTTATTAACAATTACACGATTCAACTTTTGATAATCAATTGAAATATTATGAATTTTTTATTACATATTATCATGGAAAATAATAAAACCCCATGTTTATATTATAGTTTAGATAAATTTTAATCCCTCAAGGTCCTGAAGTTGGAATTTATGTTCAACAACTCAGTAGGTTCCATTAAAAAAGATTCAATATAAATGGGTATCCTATAATTGATAGGTTCAATAGTAAACATGGCCTCTATAAATGGATTTAGAATATAAAAATCATCTAGAATGACATTAGGTAATGCACACAACACAACGTAAAGACAAATACACAAAAACACATAAAAAACCAAGAAATATATCATTAAAATTGAATTACATCACTTAATTATAAGGAACAACAATCCCCACTATTCCAAATATGCTGTCTAACACACCTTCAAAACATGAATAACCTAATTAGAAGATAATAACTTATCCCCATGAACATAATTGTATATCTTTTACATTTCTTGAATTATCCATTCCATGAAAATTATCTTGTTGTATATTATACGTTCAAGAACTATAATATCCCACGTCATCTATATTTCGATGTACATAACAAGACACGTGAGATATTTGTTACATTGTTCGAACCTATTCTCCAAAAACACCATATGATCCAACATGAAAAAAATAATTTTAAAACAAAGTACCAAATGATAGTTAATTTTTATAATTTAGAAGAATGAGTATAAATCTTATATAAAAATTTTATCACCATATAGGATTAAGTAAATATCATACATATAACATTATCTACCCCCACATCAGATTTTAATAGTGCACACTCCTCCACATAAATTCGTCTATTCTTAGCCACATTAAGATCCCACAATCCTAAATAGTACTAGTCCCACCAATATTTCAATCATTCAAACAAACACGGTGAACATAGTTGAGTATGGATCAATCCATACTTTCTTGGTATATACTTTAAGAAAAACAACATAGATGGTTTAACAGACAACAACTATGACTTGGAAAATTTGTCTCCAAATAGAATGGTGCATTATGAATATTACAACCCATTGGAATAATATAAAATAATTTTTTATAGACGAAGCTCCAAAAACTAGTCATAAAGGAACCAAATCAATCATTCACTTCAACTTATTCCTAAAATACTTAACATGGATACTAACTGCACTAAATAATGCTCCACCAAATCAAGTCCTTCCATCCATATTATTTTAATAAAAAAACTAGTTGTTGACTACCCCTAAAAATATCTAATTGAATATTACAATGAGCATAAACTAAATATCAGGCCTCATTCCGAAATTAATAAATCCTTCCCATAGGTTATTTTTAGTGACTAGCTACTGATTATGAATCATGAAATAAAAAAACATGTGGAATAATAAAAACTAGTATGCAACCCTTGAATCATGGACATAAACTCAACTTAATTTCTAGGCACATAACATCTCATGGTAAACAAAATTAAGGAAAATTTTCTTGAAAGTGTTAAGGGTAATATTCCCACTAAACATATCTTTCACAATAGTGTAACACATTTCCTTCTCGGTCTCTTGACTATATACATGTAAAATACACAATAGATACCTTAGGAATCTTCAATAAATTTGATGATCCTTTAAATAATTCAGAAAATATCATAATGGCCTTGGGGTCCATTACCACCACAGAACAAGGGTGGATGATTGTTAGTTAATTCTAATCCATGATGCACTTTAAGTCCTTGGTTTACTGACACCTGCTTGACCTAGAGTCTAAGTAGTGTATATTGAAGCTTCTACCAATGAATAATCTATAATTGACTACCATGTTGATTGTTTCTCATATATTCCTAACATTGATTTAGATACCCTCTACTATGAGGTATTTTCTGCAAAATAAAAGGTAATAAAAATCATATTTTAAATAATATTTACAAAAATTTCAGAACAATAAAAAAAATTCATTTTATTTAACTAATAATGATAATTTAATGTAATATGAATTATATCAATGAAAAATATACTTTAAAATATAACATTTATATTTTAGTAAACTTATCATCGAGTTCATTCAGATGAACCCAAACTCTATGTCTGAAATTTGTTAAAAAATTATGACCACCGATAGTAACTAATGATCATTCATGTAATTAATATATCTAGGAATCCTCATTCACTTACTACCCAAATTATAACTATAATAACTCATATTGGGCCACCCAGGATGTGTTATCAAACATCATGGTAGTAGTTTCCCTCTGGTACCATTCTGTAAGAAACTAACCTAGGTTAACTAGACAAGAGACCCCATCCATCCATCCATAATGGTTATGTAAAACCTGAAAATGGATGAAGGCATGTAAATAAGAGAAAAATAAAACAATATAGAGAAAAAAGAGGTTTAAAAAGTTACACATAATATATATACAATACATGAAAAAATAGATAAAAAATTATAAAAATAAAATATTGAATGGTATCCATGTTTCTGACCCCCATTTCCAAACCATCTCGCTACGATGGGTATAAAAAATTTGAATACAAAATTATACAAAATTATATTACATTAATCTAAATCCTTTAAAAAATATATACATTGGTAATATTAAATATTGTGTATGAGAATTAATCCTATTATGATTCAACCATTGAATTAATGGATGGTTTAATATAAATAATTCAACAGTTCTAAACTTATGAGAAATATTGTCCATTAAATTAATATAGATAAATAAAAACAATTTATAAATAAAAATATGATTTTTCATAAAATATATTCATATATAAAATATATGGAATTAGAAAAGAAATAGTGAAAATCATGAAATCATAATCAATATAATCCATAGGTGGACCGTTAGATAATAATATAATTAATATAACCAAGAAATAATCTATCATTTATAAGAATATATATATATATAACAATGTCATAATATATAATTTTATAATAAACAAATAAAGGAAAAATAATAGTGTTTGAGCTCTAATATATGGTTATATATTCTATACATAAAAATAAATCCCCAATCCAAGAATTTGGTTGATCCATCCAAAATAGCCTCTAGTTTCATAACACTCACAAATGTGAATGAAAAAATCATGTTTAACTTCAAACACATTATAAGGGACATGTGTATTCTCGAAGAACAAACAAATTCCCAAAATGATATCTCTATCCAATAAAAATAAAAATCAATTCTCACAATATATAAAAAAATTATCAAAAATTCAATTTTTTGTTCTTGAAAATATATATCCAATTGAAAACCCTGATTAAAATATTTTATCAAACATATGTTGTCAAATAAACATAATTAATGAAAATCTGACTAAATAATTTATAGTATTCCAAAAACATCAGTATAATTAATAAAACTCAATTTTGGGATTATGAGATAGGAATTTATAATAAAATATGAAATTCATAACAAAATTATAGGGAATCCATCATTATGATTACAGAAAGAAATAATCGCCTTCAAAATAAGAGACCATGGAAGTGTAGATATGGTAATCAGAAAACTAAATCCATATGAAATAAATACTAACTATAATAATCCATATAAATCTGAAATCAATCTACAACATGGGTTTTATGGTGACATTAGAGGAGTGATCTTGCAAAGTCCTATTATGGGAAGCGGAAAACACTTCAAAACCCAAACATGTATTGATAAATACATCACAGAAAAGTTATATATCCATGAATACCAATGGATATGCATCTAGATCCCTAGTGAAGGATTAGTTTGAGCATAATGGGAATAGGGGTGATTAAAAAAACAATGACAAGGGGAAAATTGTAAAATCAACTTTTTTATGGTTTTGAGTGTCACACAATGTTATGTAGAACAATTTGAAAGACCATATTCCATCTGTTCCTGGATACAACTTCCATATATAGAAATGATTTATAGTCAACTAGGATAAGACACAATATATTTTAAAACAATTATAACACATCATAAAAACACCCATACCTTATATGGTTTTCCCAGGTGAGTCGCATAATTTCATTCACCCTTTCCAAACATAGAAAAAAAAATATTCCTAAAAAATAGATATATATCACATGGTTTCTACCCAAAAAACACTAAATATGTCCCAACTATGTATACTGCATTATTCTTTAATAAATCCCCATTTTCAACCCTTGTTCTGTCAATAATTATGGGTAGACGTTAAATACATACCATGATTAAAATAAAGCATTGTTGTGTTTTAGTGGGAAAAAAATTAATGCATTTATAGTGACACACATTAAATATAAATGGAATTTTATGTATCATTCCACATTCATTCAAAGTATATCAAATGATATATATTTATAGAATGTATTGAATTTTATTTAAAAAGAGGAAGGAAATGTTCTATTTTAATATACAAGGTAAGAAATTTCAGTCTTCTATAACTATTAATTGATTTAACGAATATAGAATAGGGTTTCATGATTTCATAAATGAAAAAAACACGCTTATATCATGATTTTTATATTTTGAAAACTTGGTTTTAAATGTAAGAGGTATTTTAATATCCATTTTTTCAATTAAGTTTGAAATCATTATTCATTCAAATTATTTATGATTTTTTCCGTTGAAAATTATTATGATAATGGATGAGATCCATATTATTCATGATAGTGGGAATCCAAAATATAGATTATATGATAGGATCACCAAAACAGTACTTTCATGCATTATGTGAATATTATTTTCTCCATATAATAATTCTTGATGTTGATTGTATGTTTTTTTCTAATTGTACTAGTCTGGTAAGTGTACTATGAAGATGATTTATAAAGGAACATACATGGATTTTATTTCTGTATAATGAGTTTTTGTTGATTTTTTATGTCATATGGTAATCTAATAATCCATTTTAAGCTAATAATTATCCCCCATGGGAAAAATGTTATGTTTTTTTACAATGTATTTTATAGATTCCAAATTATTTTCAGAATCACTAATAAATATAATTTTATTGTTATGTTTTCATATAAAATATTTTATGAAAAATTGTATTTAGAAAAAGAAATTTTCATGTGTATTTAAAAGAATATATTAGATCAAGTTTTGTTTTGTAAGTTACAAACTCCCTTTTTAATGAAATTGTTTTAAAATTGACTAAAAATTTTATATATTCATGTGTGACCCTTAATGATATTTTATTACTAGTCCCATATTTTAAAATGTTTTGAATCTGGTTTAATGAAGGTTATTTGAGAATTTGATAATATGTTAGAGGTAACGATGAATTTTGATAAAGACAAAATATGTTACATTTAATTTTTTTAGGATATATAGAAATACTGGATATTAAATAGTGGTGTCAAATATGTAATATATGGTAATTTTAAACAAGGTTTGTGACATATATCCCAAAAATTATAAACCAAAAAGTTTCTATCAAATACATGAAGGTGAACATTTGTTTAAAAACATAATAATATGTTATATTTATGTATGGACCTTTAGAGTTGGTATCATACAAATGGTATACATTACATTGATGAGGACGAGTTATTCATTTTAGGATAATATAAGAGACATAGATAGCATAAATATTCTATATCATCATGGTTTTTGAAATTTATGTGAGAAAAAAAATCTCATTTTGAGGTTTTATTTAATTCTATTTTAAGGACAATAAATGTTATTTTGGGAGATTATTTTATCATTACGTATATTTCACTTTTAAAATTAAAGTGTTGAATTAATTTGGAAAACAATAAAACAAATTGAGAATGCTATATGGATGGCAAGGGATAATATTTTGGGTTAATATTTCTATCAATATTGATGATTTTAATATTATTTTTCTAATTATATTTTAATGTATTGTAAAATTTATTTGGGAATTGTATACACTTGGAAAATTTTCATTATAAACTACAATAATTTATTTAATTATTTAATAATGTTTCTTTATAATGATTATTCAACCTTTTTTTACAATGAATGAAAAATGAAATCTCCTATACTTCTTCTCCCATCATGTTTTGTTAATCATCACCTTCATGGAAAAATATTAATCCAATGAATTTGGATGATTTTTGAAAAATTAAATCTCTAGTAAGAAAACTATTTTATATTCTCTACATGATTTCATTTATCGAAAATCACTAAAAATCATTGAATCTATTTATTTTTTTATCAAAATCTCAAATAATCGACAACATATTGTAAGGGAAATACCGATATAGACTTGGAAATTTCTTTTCTCGGGACATTGAATGCATACTAAATAATAAAGGGAATATCAATCATATAATAAAAGAACATAATGTTTTTCCTTAATTATAAATTTATTTTACAATATAATATTTATGAAACATGATTGAGTAGATATTTATTAACCAAATTTGTATAGTTCATATAATTTTTTTAGAATCTATTATATAAAAATATGATGAAAATGAATGGGTGAAAGCTTACGGAGGAGGATAAAAATGGTAATGTTTATGTGTCATGTTTTTATAATTAAATATAGATTTAAATTACTAGTGAATTTCGGATATATAATGAATATTTTAAAGATTATGATACATATATAGATTTTTCTATAATTCATTTTATCTTCAAAATTTGTCAAACATACTACAGATGGAATCAATACCATTGATTTTTTGTGTAGAAAATTGTATATAAATTTTGGAGACATCAATATAAGGACATATGAAAATAGAACAATAATATTTTTGGAAAGTATGTTCTTAATGGTCTATTAATCATATATTATCAGGATTATTATCTTTTATAAAAAATGATCTATATAAAAATACGTAGAGTTTTAGACGATATATTATAATTAAGGATATTTTTTTAGATTTTTAATATACTTTTGTGATTATTATTGGATTTATATTAATATTTTTTAATAAAACGACAACCTAATTTACTAGAAATTAATTATTTTGTCTTTTATGGCCATGAGGCTTAAAACGATAATAGAAATGTGATAGTTTTTCTATGACTTCAAATGATCTAAACGATGTACTAATTAGAATATCTTTATTTTATTCATAAATGAGTTATGAGTGAATAAAAATATTAATTTTGGGAATAATGTTTTTATCTTATTTATATCAAATCGATTGAAATGTCATTTGTAGATTAATTTTTAATTTTATTCTAACAAATAATATAATTTTAATAGGATTATATTATTATGTTGAATTAATTTTTTATGATAATATTGATTGTTATTTATATAATAGTGGTTCAATTATCATTTGGAATAATTATTATTCTAAAGTATATTTATAGTAAATCAAAAAATAATTATAATATATTGGAGTTTATCAATCTAAGTCATATTTTTTTTTGTAATGATACTTTAAGTGTTATTGATGTGATAAAATATTATAATGTTATTGTACAAATATTAGTAATGGATAATTTGAATAATTATAAGGGTAATTATTTATATAATGTTATACATTATATCATTAGTTATATTGTTATCATTTGGGTAATATGAATGATTTGTTCATATGATTTTTTATTAATTTTTTGGAATAATCTTACCTTATAAAAACTATTAGGTTTTTTATTATAATTATTGGAGGAATATAATTCTATATTTTATAGTATTGTGTTATCAATTAAAAAAAATTTAAGTACTTCATGAAAAAATATTTCATCTTGTGTACACATCATTTATTATAAAACATTATATTATTGTGAAAATATATTAAAGGATGAAATTATTAATGAAATATCACAGTTATTCCTTATTTTCATAGTAAATATGGTATGTAAACTATTCTAATCTATGATACTTTACTATGAAAAACATTATCTTACTAACATCATATTTGATGAATCGATTTAATATTTCATACCAATTTAGTTATTTGTTTTATGGTTGCTAACATTATTATGTACATTCACATTAAATTGAATAGTAAGGTCTATCTATGTCCATCAATATTTCTTCATTACTTTTTTTTCTCTTCTGTATATTTTCCAACACTACCAAGATTATCCTATTTGGGAGGCAATTAATGTTTTATTGTAGTTGAATTTTAAAATTCTATTTCACTATATTCCCGAGAATGTTTTTAACCCTTTATAATATATTTAATTTAAATAAAAATATTTTAAAATTTAAAACCATTAATTTCTGAGATCATGTTAATTTGGTATGATTCAATCTAAAATTGTGTGAATTATTTAATATCATTATTTTTTAAGGATATATTGTGTTCATTATTCTTAATGATATGCGACACCCACAATAAACATGATGAAAAATATTATTGTTTAAATATGATGGATATAACAAATTAGTTAGTTCTTTTTGTATGAATTGTGTTAACTATTTTATGAAATTTATATTTTTACTACTCAATACATATTTAATAATAAATTAATATTAAATGTAAATCCCTATTTTTCTAATGTTATTCTTCACTAAGAAAAGAAGATTATAGAATATATTATATCATTTTAATTTAATTGTATAGGAATATTATAATTAATACCAACAACATATTGAGATTATTTGTTTTTAAATAAAATAAATTTTACATATCAATCATGTAAAATAAATTATGAATTTATTAGATATTTTTGAAAGGACTGATTTGTTAATGACTAATGAAAAATATTAAATTTTATTGAAACCATTATTTCTGTTTTTTTGAGGTTAAATTATTATTTTCCAACATATTTATAACTTCTTTATTTTATTTTAGATAATTTGGAAAACAATTATTTAACAGTGAAAAAATAACATACATAAAATTATTATAAAAGTTATTTGGTACTTAATATAGATTGTTTTTGAAAAAATTGTTGTTTATCACAATTTCTTGCTATAATATCATATTAAAATCTTCCACATTAATTATTGGGGTCATTATATATTGATTTAAATTTAGAAATATTGAACCCTAAATTTGGTAAATCTACCTCTTAGATTTTCATTTACAATGATTATTAAAAGAATTATTTTGATTCCATGGTAAAGAAAAAAATTGGTAATTATGAAAATAATAATTTGATAATGAAAATAATGTAGCCATAAAACATGAAAAAGTTTATTTAATGTATATATGTCATCCTAAATCAATCAAAATAGGGATTTAAACAAAATTATACATATGGAAATAATTTGAAACCTTATAATATTATGTGTAAAGAAAAATAAAATTCAAAAATAAAATTTGTATTATGTTCAAATATATTACAATCGATTAAAATGTTTTCATATTTGGTAATAAATTTTCAATTTATATATAAATTATTTATATATGTCATGGATATATATCTATTATCATTAGTGACTAAAAACCTCCACTAACGACCTAAGAAACATTGATAAAATATTTGTTCTATAAATTCAAAAAATAAATTAGTGCTTTTATGTTATTTAAAAACAATATAATTTTTGATGAATCACTATGTCCTATTATTTTTATAGATAAAAATAATTTATTAGAGTGGTTTCAAGGAATTATATTTGAAATTATTTTTTATATTGTAGTTTTAAATGACATCTTAAATTAGTTTTTTCACATTTTGAATAAATGTTATTAAATAATAAGTAATTTTTTATTAAAGTATTTAACACTTAAAAATTCTTATATTTGGCCATGTGAAAATGATATTGATTAAAATATCATCAAATTTCTAGTTATGTTCCAATATTCACATTATAGTATCTTTATTTACACCGAATGAATAATTTTTTTTAATACCATATAAATTTACAAAAGAGTAAAAATTGGTTTATGGAATAATTTATTGGGAAAAAATAAAATAAAATTATCCAAAATTCTTTTTAATAGAGTGTTTTAAACAAAATTTACATTATATTAATATAAAAAAATTTATCCATCATAATAAAAATATTAATTTCTGTTAATTAAATATTTTATTAACATCTGAGACTATCCTGCCCCCTAACATATAAAAAGAACACCAAAATATCATTTATTCATAATTAATAAACAATTTTAATAATTTAAAATATTCGAAAATAAAATATTAAAATAACTCAAATTTTTATAGTCATTGGAATGGAAAGAAAAACATCCATGGAAATATTTTGATACAATAGTTAGGTAGTTTTCTGAGGAAGATGTATCATTCTAAACCTATACGTTTTTGGTTACTTTTTGGAACCTCTTCAAAATTATTAAAACGTGGCCAAATAATAACAAAACTAAATCCCATATACTTATAATGTTTTATATTAATTTTGATATCATATATCCATCTCCACTTCAATCAAATGTGAAACAAAACTATCTTTCTGTGTATGGTGGACTACAACCTCACGAACTGATATAATTCCCCTTGATCACATCCTATTACATTACGATTAAATTATGGATTAAATATATATTTATGTTATTATTTTAAAATTAATCATTATTATATTATAGTAAATCATTAAAATTATTAATATTCCATTGACAGAAAATTGATAAGTTTGTTTGTGTGTATCTATGGACAACCACCTCCATTCAGAAATATGATTCGTTTGTAGTGAACAAATCACATAGATGATATATATATATATATATATGCATATTTAAATAAATAACAATATATTTTTATATATTGATAAATGTAAAAATATAACATAATACATAACATCAATCAATTGTGATCATTGAAAAATGGAAAAGTTACACATTCGTACGTATGACCTACTGTCTCCGTGATTGTATCATAGTTCATTTTTCAAAACAATCTTTAAATGTATGATTTCAATTTATTACTAATTTATAAATTTAATAATAATTTCATTATTTTTATTCAATAGATAATATAATAATTTTATCATTGATCACAATCAACCAACTAAATCTATTATGGATATATGAGTCAAATATGTTCAAAATATACAATGTAAACATATGTGGTAAAATTATTGATTATAAAGATATAAATGGAATAATAAATAGTAAAATGGTTATTATTAATATAATAAATCCCCATAATTTTATTCATCACAAAGAGAAATAATGTAACATATGAGTAAGAATCATGTCTAGTGATATTCTTTTTATTATATATTATTAATGATTCCCATCATTTTCTTTTACATATTTTTCCATATTTTATTAAAAATATATTATTATTGAAATTATATGAATATGAAACCATTATGAATGTAATTTTATGTCTATTTCTATTTTCATTCAATGTTGTTTAGAAGTAATCCTTTTATGAATAGGTTACACATTGTTTACTATTGAAAAAACAAATGTTCTATTTTATTATATATGTAGACCGAAATTATTCTTGATAATGTAACCACAAATTAATTTCTTATTTCTATTTAAATATATAATTTTTTCATAAAAAACCCTTCATTCCATTCATTCTTGGAATTTTTTTTCAAATATCGTGTTTTAAACTGACAATTTATTATTATATTATAAAAATATTTTATTTCTATGTTTAACATAGTTTATCATGGATATTGTACATGATAATGTCAAGGAAATATTTTTGATAATTGGTGATCATTATATAGGTAATGGTGATAGGTGAGGCCAATATATCTTATACAATTGGAGTACCTAGATAGCACCCAATGCAATGTAAACTGATTGTTTCATTGGAAATTTATATAAGAAGTTGAGAACATTGTAATTATTTTTATAAGTGTTATGTAATAGTTTTATAAAGATGATATATTAGGTAATATACATTATTTTTTTCAGGATTTTTTTAACAGGTTTTCTGATCAAATTTATGAAATTAATTATTTGTTTAATTAAATAATTATGACTAATTGGTTTAAAATAAATGTTTTTTAGAAACTGAGTTTAATGGGTTATCATGTTTTTTCATAAAACCCTCAGGATTAATAATTTTTTTAGATTTTATTAAAAGTTATTTTATGAAAAGATATTGTCAAAATTATATTTTAATTTTTTAAAAAAAATATTTTTTTTTTCTTGAGGATTTTTATATAAGAAGAAAATAGATTGGTTGATTCATAATTTAAAAAATTTATCACTGGGATTATTGATGGTTAATAATAATTGTGATTTCAAATTTAATGTCATCAATAATTTTAATGAAAACTTATATATAAATTTTACTGTTTTATTTTTTTCCAAAAAGGTTTACAAACTAGATATGTCGATGATGTAATATATGGGTTTGATATTTATGTTTTATGATCTAAATATATATTAATCTAAGACTAAACTATCCATATAACTGATAGAATGTGAATCAGTTTTTAGTAAAACTAGATTATGTAATGTTGAATGATTTTTCTGTAATCGAACACATTTTTTAATTGAACCAATCTATATCACATCAAATTGAACAATACATAACAATAAGACCGTATTATAGAAAATATTTTGTTTTATTTGAGAGGATAGATGTAAATATATATATATATATATATGAATGTCTGATTTATATTTGTTCTAGTTATCCAATGAACAAATATACATAATAGCTGTAATTTGGATCAAATGGATCACTATTAACTCTTAGCATATAAGTGGATTTCATGATTTGTGATTACAGGAAAATGTTATGTTATATTTAGACTAACATAGCGTTGAAATCCAATTTTTAAATCATTTAATGAATATTACATTAGTAGTATATACTTTTTGGGAGGCTATTAAAAATCAATGTGGATTTTATTTCCTTGAAATTACCCTAAAACATTATTGATTTGAACAATTTTAGAATAATTTTCCTACCATTTTTTTCTATATTTTTCAACATAAACGTTTTTTAATGGAGATATATATAGATTTTATAAATCATGTAGTAATCATGGAAACATTACTTCTCTACTAATACTATATTTTGATTTCAGGGGGATAACCACATAGTATCCAATTACCATTCTAATATCATTGACCATTAGAAAAAAATTCACGTAAACTCTCATACCATATAAAAATATGATTAAAAAATATCATTTATTGTATAATATAAAAATATATATTTAATTGGTAATGTAGATGATACTTTGGGAGTTTCGTTCTCTCCACAATTGGTATTTATACTTCCAAAAATGTTATAGATTTATAATTCATTCAAACATTACAGGTAATATTCAAGAATACCATTCCAACATTCCCATTATTACTATAAAATTATATTATATTTTCAAAACCATTGAAATAATTGATTTCTTTTTACACATTATAATTTATCTTTTCCTTCTATGATATGAATTTGTGAATGATATATTTTATCATGTAGTTGATGAGAAACATGGTCTAATCTAATCATGTGGAATGAAATAGGTGAGTATGTAATAAATTAAAACTATTAGAATATATAATAAATAATAATAAATCATGGTATTGAAGTCATAATATAAAACTGATAACCAATTCATTATCATTTCAAAAAATAACACACATATACGTGATACAACTCATCTTACGTACCAAAATTGGTGATGAACCATCCCTAGTGAGTCATTTAAGAACAAATGATCTCTAATGAAAAGTGATATAGATTTAAATCCTATAAAATTATAATAACAAAATTTCATGGCTAATAAATATTCATTTATTATATTTATTTTTTTCATATTCATTATATGAATGTTATATAAATTTTCAGTAAAAATGATGTATGATTATTCTTATTAAAAACTTTGTCTTGTATGATATAGATATAATTAAAAATGTAAATTCTATATTTTAATTTTTTTGTGATATAAAATTAAAATAATTCACAAAATATAATGATAAAAATTATATTATATTATAATTTTTATATGATTTTATGAAGTGAATTATTATTTAGTGAATAGTGAAAATATTGATTGATATAAAACAATCATATTATTTCAATAAATAATGTTTTCTAAAATACCAATATTATTTTAAAATATCATAACTATCCTATAATTAAAAAGTAATTAATTTTACAAGAATCATTATTATAAATTATTTTGGTATGTATTAATTTTTTCTTAAAATGCATTTCTCTATGAACTGTTTTTCATTGCATGTAAATTTTTAGTCTTAAATTTATATCAAACACTTATATATATTTAATCTAGAAAAATATATTCGATATATGAAAAAATGGGGTTAATTTTTTTAAAATAGAACATTTTATGAGTATTTTTTCCTGGAATATATTTATTATAGTAAATATTCTTTACCTCATTATGCGTATACTGGGTAAATAATGTTAAAATAATATGAAAAGTAACAAAAGTAACCATTTATAATTCCTTAAATCTACATTATTAGTGGGGTTACACAATACCCATAAATTATTCTAAATTATTTCAATATTATTACTTTATATTTAAAAACAAATATTTTTTTGTAAATATAATTTAAAAAATATCACACTATTGCATTTAATATCTTTAATATTTTCTAAATAGTATAAAATACTCAAGTAAATTTAATCAATTTTTATTTTATATATAATTTAGTATTTTTAAAATAATGATAATTTATTACTAAATTGTGGTGATGAAATAAATAAATTAATGCATTCCAATCAAAGACAAAATGATTTTGAATATAGTTGAACAACTGGGTACTTAATTTCAAAATCACTAAAATTTATAACAATTCGGTGAGTTTTATATTCCAAAAAAATTAGTTCGTGATATAACACAATTTATAAATGAATGGATTATATTATAATATTATTTATGTAATTTGGGTGTCAATTTATAACCTCATGAATTGCTTAAAGAAATTATTAATGTTATTATATAATAAGTAATAACGTTTTTAATGATTCTGAAGTATTACAAATGATATATTTAACTAATTTAATGAGATTTTTTAAAAACTATGAACCATGTTACATTAAAATGTCATTTTTCCTATTATATTGACATTATCCAAAAATATAGAGTAAAAAATATAATATATTTTCAATTGTGAAAAGGGTTTAAGAGGTTGAAATAGCAAGGTAATTGAAATAATTATATTCATGTTTTCAAATTTCCAGTAATTAGAGTATATATATCCATAATCATCCTATAATATCATTATATAATTTTAGATTAATTGTTTTTGGTAATGTTTAATTTATAAAAATTTATTAACTAAATTACCTCAGAAATTCCATCCCACCTAATTTATAAAATAGAACCACCTCTCATATCATCCTGAAACCAACTGAGGAATACATTTAAAAAAATTCATAAAACTTACAATCCTAAAATCCCAAACCACATCATATAAAACATATATTTATCATAATATTCAACTAGGAAGGCTTTTTAATAATCGTAAAGTTGATTTCCAAAGATTTAGTATATTTTCTAACTGATTTTTTTGTTTTATTGCTTCATATAAATCCTAAAAATCATACCCAACAAACATTACATAAAAAAATAAATTCCACCATATAAATATATTTGTTAGGTAAATTAAATATTCTATATAAATATCATTATAACATTATATTGTAAATGAACCCATTGTTTTTATATGTTTCACTACAGCTTCAAAAATTGATATAATTTCCTTCGATCACCACTTCTCAATGAAAGATTAAATGAAAAATAAAATATATATATATATATATATGATATTCATGATATATTTATAAATTTTTAATGATAATATATATTATATTTTATCAACATTTTTTACGTTGAATAATGAGAACATTGTTTAAGTGTTTGTGTAGATTTCCAACTCCCAGAAGTGATGTGATTCATTTTTCATGGTCACATAACATGGATTCATTATATTAGAATATTTAAATATAAAATATTATAATTTTTATTTAATCAATCTTATTTAATGATAATAAAAAATTATAGCTTCTTCCCATCATTCTCTTGGAGAAATTACAACATTACTCATGATTACATTTGATCTATAATCTCCATGATTATAATGTGATTATTTATTCTTAATAAAATTAAATAGGTTATATTAAAAGTATAATTAATGTACAAAAATTACATTTATTTCATGATTATTATTGTTTTCATGACTTGTCCCCAGAGGCCCGTGACGTGACTACCCCATTCCCACCTTCCAAAGGCCAAGGGCTGGTGACTAGCACCAAAAGAATAAATCCCTAAGATGGAAAGGAATTTCCTCTATAAATTGTAAAAACAAACAATCAGATTACCAACTGGAAGTAAACACTATGTAAAAACTGTATAAAAAATGAGTGGTGAAAATTAAAGGGGCCGGAAATACAAGCCCAACTGTAAAGTAAAAGGAAACTGATGTAAAATAGAAGAAAGATGAGAAAGTTACCAGATCGTCCTCCCAGAAATCCTACCTGAAGGGTAGGTACAGATAGCCTCCACAACACACCACGTCCATCCGTATCCTCCGTGTACCATCACACCGTGTGGTCCACCACTGGGTACTGTCGAGTCCTAGTCCACTCACCCTCAGTCAGCATTGTACATCGTGAGCAGCCAACACAACGAGGTGCAAGCAATGCCCATGTAGGTTTGAGTAACGATACTCATAAGGGACCCCGAGACCCTCAAGGTCTCAAAAAATCCATCAAGGATAAACCACAAGGTATAAATTCAACAGATAACCTCACATAGGTATATGCCCATACATATACATAAATAATCAAGTAATCCATCTCATTCATGAGGAAAACACAAAGTTACTGACTCAGCTCACACAGGATTACAACATTTGTAGAGATATTGAGATGATCAGAAGTAGTCACTGTATAATCTAAGCTGTAGGACCCACATAGGATGCAGGACAATTAGTTAGAACTGTCGGACCCACACGGGATCTAAGAATAGTAGACAGTGCTGTCGGACCCACACAGGATTCATGACCAGCTGTGAGAACTGTCGGACCCACACAGGATCTAGGAACAACAGTAAGTGATATCAAACCCACAGAGGAGATAGGACCATCAATTCTGTTGAACCCACACAAGATCCAAGAACAGATTTCAGAACAGTCAGACCCTAACAGGATCGAGGAACAGTCGTCAGAGTGCAACCAACAACAGGGTTTCCACAAAGTATACTTTATTACGGGAGGGTCTTCTCTTCAATCCAAGAGTCAATATGTCAAAATTCAGATAATCCCATGAAAAATAATCTCAAAGGTCCGCCTCATCATAGGGGTCTCAACGCAATAGACGTCACACCAATTGGATGCCCGGTCTATGATTTATTACCCTTTTAGTCCCGGGGGCCTGGTCGGATTCCTGTACGATCTAACCTGTCTGCATGTCAAATATACCAAGAACTCTAGTTGTGTATACACAAAGGGACCGCCACGCTCTAAGATTACCAGTTCCACTGATGGTTCATCAAACGGGCGTCCGGTACCAAAGTTATGGCCAAAGAAGGTAAAGGGTTGGTTATTGGGCCCAGGTTTGGTCTGACCCTGTCAGGTTCGGCACGGCCCGCTGGGCCCGACCTAGCTGTCCGTGTCTGTGGTTCAGCCTGAAGGGCACCACCGGGGTGGTTTGTCCCGGTGGGCAGCGTAGGGGCATGAATCAGCATGACTCGGACCGGAGGGAACGACCTCTGCCGGTTTGGCCAGGGCACTGTGAGGGAGTCGGGACGCCGGTTTGGTCGAGAGGCTGCGAGGGGGGTCGAGACTCCGGCTTGGTTGGGTAGAATCATGGAAGGCCGGCTCGGTGGCCGCGAGGGGCCAAGTTCGGCCTTTTCATGAGGCAATGAAGTGGCTGGCTAGGGGGTGTGCGGGTCACGTGGAGGCCGGATCGGGGCAGTGCAGGTCGTTTGAAGACCGGCTCGGCCAGGGCTCTTCTCGGCAAGAGATAGTTAGGTCATGCGACCAGGAGGCTGGGGCGCATCTTGGGGGCACGCGGGGCAAACGGAGGTAGCCTCGGTCGGGACTCGGCTCGGCCGGGGTGCTTAGGAAGCCGATGACGGCCGGGAGCCGGGGGGTGCAGGCGAGCCCAGAGCTCTGGGTGGCAGCGAGGGAGGCCGGCTCAGGGGCCGGGAGGGGTCCAGTTCGGTAGGAGCATGAGGCCACGAGGTGGCTGGCTAGGGGGCGTGAGGGTCACGTGGATTCCAGATCGGGGGTGCATGGGCCGTTCAAATACTGGCTTGGCTGAGGCTCTTCTTAGCAGTGTCCGGTTAAGTCATGCGACCAGGAGGCCGGGGCGCGGCTCGGGGGCGTGCGGGGCACACAAAGGTAGCCTCGATCGGGACTCCGCTCGTCCGGGGCACACAGGAAGCCGACGGCGGCTAAGAGACGGGGGGCGTGGGCCGGTTAGGTCGTGCTGCAGGAGCGGCTTGGTCGGAGGGCCACAGTTCTGCCGAGAGCACCAGTGCGCCGTAAGGGGGGTGAAGTTCGTGGAGGCTGTGGGTTGCATGACCTTTGTCGTCACTGCATTCATCGTCTTCATCGTCGCTTCATTGTTACGTCAGAATACCGAATATCATCTCATACAAGAACAACGGAGGGGTCGGGCCATGTTGGTTAGGCCCAAACCATCCGCGTTTAGGGTTGTAACATTCGGCTCGTCAATGTAAGAAGTTTAATATCAATTGTTTTACTACCACACAATAGTTCATTTCCATCCGAAGATGAGAAAAAAATAGAAAAGTAATATTACACAAGAATAAACCCACTTCCTTTGATTTGTAGGTCATCGAAATTTGAAGGAGTCATGAAAAGTAGACAAAGAAGGTCATCATCTGTCACATCCGCCATTTACATCCAAACTCGAGCTGTGTAGTCTCATTGAAGAAGATGCATATGTCGGTCGTCAATGAAATTTCATGACAGTTGATGCTCCGAGGAAGAAGTCCAAGATGGTCATTGATGGCGCTCTTTGTTGGTAGAACACGTTCTTTGTTCTTCGTTGGAAGAAAAGGTTCTTCATTGGAGAACTCCTTTTCTCCCATGATCTCCTCCAAAATTGAATAGATGTGCCAACCCCCAAAATAATAAGAGATCGTTATATCTTATTATTTCATGGGAAAATATTCAAAAAAAGAAGAATTAAATTAAATGTCCCCACCTAATTAATTCATGAGTTTGGAACACTAATTAAAAGTGTAGGCTCAAAAAAAATAGTATTTTACATAATTAATAAGGGTTGTGGGTAGACTTAAGAAGGGAAGTGGTGGAACCATTAATTGGGGGGGTTTAGTCCCAAGTAGTCCCCACACCATAACCTCTCGTGGGAAGTTAGGTTCGGGTGGGCCCGACCACCATAACCTCTCAAGGGAGGTTAAGGTGGGGTGGTCCCCAACTCCATCCTCCACATAGATATTGTATCCAACAAAAATTAAAAATAAAGCTACCACTTTATTTTTATCTAATTTATTCATTACAACTCAAAAACTAGCTTTTATTCTCGACCAACTTTCGTCGAGGTGAAAGTCTTCTTAAGTGAATACTAGTGTTGTTACTTCAACGGTTCCCTTAGATTTCAATTCCAATCACCAGTTCAAAATTTATAAAAAACCCGCTCATACGTTTAATAAATGTACCCGAAAAAAACTTCGAAAATTTATTTCGAGCACACCAGGTATCATAATCATGCACCGTCAATTTTTGCGGACTCGTAAAATTCCAATGTATTTAAGAAAATGTTTTTCCACAGAAATTCTTGTTCTTTACATTTTCACCATCTTAGGGCATTACGTCCTCGTAAGCTACAACTCAAACTAAGGGAAAAAATGGGGGTACTGAGCATTCATCTGATCCTCCCGCTCCCATGTGCACCCTTGTAGGTTCCCGTGCTGCCAACAAATGCACACCTGGGGTCTCGACCATCCACGTAGGACCCACTCCTTTTAATCCTCAATATCCAATGGATCTTCCGTGAAAGTCTCCTCATCATCGACGTCAAGCTCTCCATGGTCTATGATGTGGGAAGGGTCGTGGACGTATCTCATCAGCTAAGATATGTGGAAGACATCGTGCACCCGGTGCTACTATGGTGGAAGAGCTAGGCAGTAAGCCACCTCGCCCACTCTATTGAGGACCTAGAAAGGTCTGTTTAATCTCAGAGTTAACTTGCTACCTCATCCAAATCTCTATAAACCTCATCGAGGTGATAACCGTATAAAGACATGGTTGCCATCCTCGAATTCCAGAGGCCTCCATCTCTTATCGGCATACGACTTCTGCCTGCTCTGTGCAGTCTTCATCTGCTCCAAGATGATCTGCACCTTCACCGAGGTAGCTCGTATCACCGCTGGTCCCACAAGTGTTGACTCCCCATGGTCTGTCCAGCACAAGGGTGATATGAATGGTCATCCGTACAATGCCTCAAAAGGTGTCATCCTAATGATGGAGTGATAAATGTTGTTGTAGGAAAACTCCATCGACGGTAAGTGATCCTCCCAGCTGCGACCAGAGTTGAGGACTCAAGCATGTAGAAAGTCAGAGAGGGTCTGAGTGGTCCACTCAGTCTGACCATTTGTATGAGGATGGAAGGTGGTGCTCAATCGAAGCTGTGTCCTGAAAGCCTCATGCATCCCCTTCCATAGCTGGGAAGTAAATCGTGTGTCAAAATCGGAGAAAATCATCGAGGTTATACCATGTAAATGCAAAATATCTTGCACATAATAGCATCCCATGCTCTTTACCGAACCCTGCTCTCTGATTGGTAGGAAGTGGGCCAACTTGGTGAGCCTGTCGATGATCACCCAAATGGTGTCAGGACCCGTGGATATACGTGGAAGTCCTTCCATGAGGTCGCAGGATAACCCATCCCACTCCCACTCTATGACCTCTTAAGGCTGGACCAATCTATCTTGTACCTGGTGCTCTGCCTTCACTTGCTGACAAGTGAGGCATCGAGCGACAAACTCTGCTACTGCCTTCTTCATACATGGACATTGGTGCTATCATCAAAGGTCCTGGTATATCTTCTCTACTCCATGATACACCTCTAGAGGGGATGTGTGAAACTCCATTAATAATTTCTTTTGAAGTGACATTGGCACAATAGTACGTCCTCTGAAGAGGATGACGTGATCCACACCTTCAAAAAATCCATCAGGTGCCTACCCTGTAGATATATGAACACGTTGTGTCTCACAGTCAGCGTCTCCACGATGCGACTCCCTAAATCATTAAAGAAGTATGGGAGTGACTATAAGAAACTATAGAAGGACTGCTACATCCCTATCCACAAAGGATATCTGTAAAGTAGCCAGCAACTTTGTCCCCTCACCTAGATGATATATACCAGATATCCTACTGAGCACATCTGCAACAACGTTCCCTTTACAAGGTGTATAGACTATCACGATTTTAATATCCTGGAGGAACTCAATCCATCTCCGCTATATCATGTTCAGGTTCTTCTTAGTTAAGATATACCAGAGACTCATGTGAACAAAGTACAGGGTAAAATGCTCTCCCATCAGATAGTGTCGCCATATCTTCAAGGAAAACACCACTATTGCTAAATCAAGGTCATGGGTAGTGTAGTTCTGCTCATTTTGTCTTAGCTGCCGAGAACCAATTGTGATCACTACTTTCTTCTGCATCAAGACACACCTGAATCCAGTCCCTGATGTCTCACAGTTAACTACGTACCCTACGCCTTCCTCTGGATGCCTCAAGATGGGAGCACTAGTCAGCCTCTATCTCAGCTCTTGAAAGATCTTTTGGCATCTCTTCGTCCAAATGAAGGGTTTCCCCTTCTTCTTCAAGGATGATAGTAGTGCTACAACCCAAGGGATGTCTGGTATAAACCTCTAGTAATAAGCAGCCAAAACCAGGAAACATTATACCTGTGTCACACTCCTGGGTGGCTCCAAAGCATGTACCGCCACAATCGTCGCTGGATCCACTGCCACTCCAGCCTCCGATATGACGTGTACCGTGATGTGAACCTCTCAGATACATAACTAGAACTTTAGAAGCTCACTATAAATCAGGTGCTCTCAATGTGTGTCCAATACCACCCACAAATTGTAGGTATGCTCCTCTTTAGTAGTCGAGTAGATCATCATGTCATCGATAAAGACTATGACAAAGCAATTGAGGTATGGCTGGAAGATCATGTTCATGATTCCCATGAACAATTCTGGATCATTGGTTATGCCGAATGGAATAACCAATAACTCGTAGTGGTACTACTGACATATGAAGGCTATCTTTGACACATCCTCATCTTGAATATGAGCTGGTGATAGCCTGATCTGAAGTATATCTCTGAGAACCACCGTGCTCCCTTCACTTGATCAAAGTTGTTTCTAATCCTTGGGTGTGGGTACTTGTTCTTCACAGTCACCTAGTTCAGGCGACGGTAGTCGACACAAAGCCTCAATCTCTCATCCGCCTTCTTGGTGTATATAACTGGGGCTGCCCAGGGAGAAACACCGGGTTGAATGAATCCCTTCTCCTGTAAGTCCTCCAGCTGTACCCGCAGCTCGCGAAACTCCGCGAGAGCCATCTGATATGCTGGTGTAGATATCAGCGTCCTCCATGCGTATCGTTCAATGTATAACTACACCTCTCTATGAAGAGGTTTACCAAGGAAATCATTAGAGAAAACATCCACGTACTGGTCCACCAATACAGGATAGATCAGACTCTTTTCATTAACTTCTCTAAGGGTAAGGCATGCCGACTGATGTGCGATTGGCTGCACCCTACAACGAGTATGTCCTTCCTGTGATGAAAAGGCTCCCTTCATTCTGGTTAATGTAAACCTGGTCCCATCTATACAGACACACCGCACTTTTCACCTAATATAGTTTATCTGAGCCCAGACTAGATAACCAGTTCATACCCATGATGACGTCGTAAGTCCACGATGCCACTACTAGGAGATCCTAGGTGAATCTCTCGCCTCCTGAAGTAATCTCACACTTCCACAACCAGTGCGTAATCATCGAATCTTCTCTCGTTAGAGTCTCTAGCCGTATGGATCGATCCAATGACTCTTTCGGAATCTACGAGCTCCAAACAATGCCAGTGGTAATTAATGTGTGACTGGAACCTATGTCTATGATAACTACATCTATGGTGGAGTAGACACAGATTGTACCTTGAATAATCTCTAGAGCATCATTGTAGTATGCCTCAGCTACCTCGAGCTGATCTCTCCCATGTCCACTTGCTCCCTATGGTCAGGGTGGACCTCCTGGGGGTGGTGGAGGTAACACCTAGAATTGTCGTCCACCACCAACTGCATGAACAACTCCTCTGCCACTTCTTCGTGGTCCATGAGTTTCTCCACTATCTAATATATGTCTCTTCCAGGGCAAGTCTTCGACCGTCTGCTGATCGTCAGTACGGAGGGTCAGACAGTCATGATCCTTGAATAGTAGTCCGTGTTTTCAGAACCACACAGTATTCAGGACCAGCAGTTATAACTATCAGACCCACATAGGATCCAGGAAGAGTATTCAGTGTTGTTGGACCCACATAGGATCCAGAACCATCTATTCTGTCGACCCCACAAAGGATCCAGGATCATAATTCATAACTGTCGGACCCACACAGGATCTAGGAACAGTCGTCAGAGCGCAGTAATCCACAGGGGTTCCATAAAGCATGCATGAATCTGGGAGGGTCCGCTTCTCAAGCCAAGATTCGATACATCAACTACCACAAAGTCCAATGAATAAATATCTCAAAGGTATTCCTCGTTATAGGGGTCTCAACACAACATACGAAACATAAATCAGACACCCGGTCTATGAGTTATTAGCCTTTTAGTCCTAGGGCCCGGTTGGATTCGTGTACGATCCAACCTGACTATATCTCAAATACACCATGAACTCTAGTGGGTTATACTCAAAGGGACCTTTACAAAATAAGATTACCCACGCCACTGACGGTTCGTCAAACGAGCGTATGGTTCCAAAGTTATGTCCAATGAAAGTAAACGGTCGGTTAGTGGCCCCGTGTACGGTCTGACCCAGTCCGACCGACCCGGCATGACCCCATCAGGGCCGACCCGATTGGGATCGGCATGGCCCACTAGGATCGGCCTACTAGGCCGCGAATTCAATTCTACATGAAGGGAAATGCGGGGGAGATTCGGTCGAGTGGGCACCACAGGGGCCGCAGCTTGGCCTGGAAGGTGCGGCCGGGGCCGGTTTGGCCAGGGCGCTGTGAAGGATCCAGGACGTCGGCTCGGCTGGGAGGCTGCGAGGGGGGATGAAACACCAGTTCGGCCAGGTTTCCGCAAGGGAGATCGGCTCAGGGGCCACGAAGGGGGTGGTTCGTCCAGCTTGGGAGGCCGCGAGGGGGCCAACTCGGGGGTGTGCGTGTCATGCAGAGGCCGGATCGAGGGCATGCGGGTCTCATAGAGGCCGATAGGGATAGGGTTTCGCTCGGCCGGGGCCAGTTCGGTTGGGCGACTAGGAGGCCGGGGCACATCTTGGTGGCGTGTGGGGCACACATAGGCCGTCTCGGTTGGGGCTCTTCTTGGTCAGGGCGCACTGGATGCTAGCGGTGGTGGGAGCCCGGTGGCACATGCCGGTGTTGGTGCGGCCAGAGCGGCTTGGTTAGATGGCCGCGGTTCGGCCTGGAGCACCGATGCACCGCAGGGGAAGTGTTGTTCACGGAGGTCATGGGTAGAATGACATGTGTCTCCCCCACCATCATCGACTTCAACGCCGCTTCATTGTTATGTATCCATGATTAAAATCATCTCAAACAAGATTGTTGGAGAAGTTAGGCCATGTGGATTTGTCATGCACCCTCCGCTTATAGGGTGGTATCTTTTTTCTCATCAAATTAATAAGATGAACATCGATTGTTTTTCTACCATGCAACAGTTACTTTCCATCTGAAAATGAGAAAAAATAGAAAAGGAATATTACACAAGAATAAACCCCTACCTTTGATTCGTCGTTCGTCGACGTTTGAAGGAGTCATGGAATGTAGAAAAAGAAGGTCGTCATTCATTGCGTCTGCCAAGCACTTCAAAACTCGAGATGCATCGGCTCGCTGATGAAGATGCGGAATTCGGTCGTTGAGGAAGTCTCACGACGGTTGAAGCTCTGAGGAAGAAGTTGAAGAAGGTTGTTGCTGGAGTTCATTATTGGAAGAACACGTTCTTTGTTCTTCATTGGAAGAGGAGGTTATTCATTGGAGTACTCTTTTTCTCCCAAGCTCTCCTCCAAAAATGAATAGATGTACCAACCCCCAAAACAATAAGAGATTATGATATCTTATTATTTTGTTGAAACATCATTATACAATAGAAATAAATTAAATTCCCCCCCTAATTAATTCTTGAGGATGGAAAATTTAATTAAATCTTTTGGATCATCTAATAAAGATGAGGATATGACATAATTTATAAGGGGAGTGGAAACACTTAAGAAGGGAGGTGGTGGCACTATTAATTGGGGGGTTTAGTCTTCGGTGGTCCCCACGCCGTAACCTCTCGTGGCAGGTTAGGTTCTGATGGGCCCGACCACCATAACCTCTCATTGGAGGTTATGGTAGGGTGGTCCCCACCTCCAACCTTTATGTGGAGATTTTAACCAACTAAAAATATAAATAAAGCTATCACTTTATTTTTATCTAACTTATTCATTAAAAACCAAAAACAAACATTTATTCTTGACCAAATACCTTCGTAATAACAGTCTACTTAAGCAAATACTAGTGTTGCGAGTTCAACGGTGCCCTCAGATTTCAATTCTGAGCACTAGTTCAAAAGTTATAAAAAACCACTCATACGTTTACTGAACATACCCGAACAAAACTTCAGAAATTAATTCCAGGAACACCAGCCATCAGAATCATGCGCCGTAAATTTTCGCGGACTCGAAAAATTACCCTGTATTTATGAAAAAAAATCCTATGGAAATTCCCAGTCTTTACAATTCCATAAATAATTTAAAAATACTCTATATGTGTGAAATCAAAATATTGAATTTAGTTTCGACAAAATAATGGAATATTTTCATAAAATTTAAGGTCAAATTAATTGATTAGGTATTTATAAATAACGTAGAAATAAAAAAATTCATAATAATTTTGAAATAAGTTTATAATAAACTAAATAATTATCATATGATTATAATTTATGATGAAAAAATCATATGTTACAGTTCTTTCATGGGGAAAATGACTCTTTAACTTTAAATACCATTATTAATGTTTAAATGATTTATATTATAAATAATTCAATTAAATTTAAATATTATTAAAAATATATTATGAATATATTTTAATTATAAAAGAAATTGTAACTTACATTTTGTTCCCTTTTTAATATATTTATAGTTTTTAATAAGGAATATTATATATGTTTTCCATACAGGTCACATTTCACTCTTTTTTAACAATTATAATAGATGTTTTTATTTAACATATTGACTATGAATATAATTTCACATTATCCTAAAACATCATAAATTTTTTAAGTTTCCATTACCTATTTTAATGGATTTTATGAGATTTGATAATTGATTTTTTTTTAAAATTTTACAATTTAAAATGTTTTCAAAGTAAATGGAAATTTCATGCTATATTTTTTTTAAAATGGAATGCACATTTCTTTAGTAATTTATAGAACTTTAGGGGACTTATAATGAAATAGTGAATTTATAAAAAAATTATTCATTATATTCAATTATTTCATTATATATTTTAAATGGTGAGATCTATAAAACATATAAAATATGTTACCCTGATAACACTTATACTATGGGTGATCCCAATAAATAAAATACAATGGTTGAGCCTAATAAAACATTCACAACTAGTTACCATAATATAGAAATGGATTGGATTGGTTAATAATCCTTATATTCTTATGTAAGATGAATAGTGTTTATCTAGGAGGATTCTTATATGGATTTATATGGGCTTTAGTTATTATTTACAAGATTTTTAAATATAAATATCTATTATTAGAAAGCATGATTCCCATTTGGCTGAATTTATTAGATTAAAATGCTGGTGAAATTAGAAGGTTTGTGATTGAAATAATATTATCAATATTTATTTTTTAATGTATGATATTTTATTGGATTTTCTGTTCATCATCTAACTAGAAAGTTTAGTTCTTATAAGTTCCTTTATAAGAAGTTTTTTTATGAACTCACATTTTTAAATAATATTCAATTAGAATAAGTTTTTGTATGAAAAATGATGGGGTAAATTTAATTCAAAATAATATATTTAATGGAAATAAAACATATTTCATTTTAAATGATTTAAATTTTTTAAAAATTAGATAATGTATAGATGTCTCAACGTTAAAATATATGCGGTTTTATATAGCAATTATGATTTTTTTTAAAACTAAGCCAAAAATATATTTATGAATTTTATAAATTTAATTATTTTAAAAGTACACTACACTTTGTGTTGATTAAGTCTAAGAAAATCTATTTTTTATTAGATATAACATTAAGATAACATTTGAGGATATAATAACTTAAATAAAATATCCATGGGGGGATTTAATTTATAGTTTTGTTTTAAATTTTCAATCATTTTATGTGTACATTTTTTATTCTTCTCAAATAAAATTTTTCAGTATATTATTCCACATGGGAAATAGAGAGAATGATATAGGATATATAGAGAAGATAATTCCCAAAAAAACCTTATTTTGTAATAATGGTAATCATAATTGCGAATCGTTTTATTCTTTCTCAATTGATAAAGGAAATAAATGTACTAGGAATCAAGGTTATAGATGAATAATAATTATCACATTTTAATATATAGATATTTGTGTATTTTTTATCCCAATTTATAAATAATTATGTTTATTATCTGATAATGTTTTATCTTATTGATATATTAATCCACATGAAATGATTTTGGATGTCATTGGTTGCCAAAAATATTAAAAACTATCTCTTTCAACATACTACATTGTAGTTTAATATAATTTACTATTGTTTATGTTAAGTAATATAGGTATGAAGTAATATATTATTCCATAGAGTGATATTTTATTAATAATTTTTTTCACAAAAATTTGTAACTAATATTTTTTTACTCATAATGGATAATACATTAGTCGAATTGTGTCATGATATTGATTTATTAGCATCCCACGATGAAAAATTTAAAAAATTGGACACGTATAAAATGATGATTTTTTTACGTTTATAGTAAAATTTATTTATGTTAGAAAATATTAAAAACATTATTATTATGTTCTTTGATTATTCAATATTTAAAATTTTATGTGAATTGTGTTAGTTGATATATAAAGGATGACATGGAGTTTGCTGATACATATGCTCCGTATGATTAAAATAGATTAATTTATAAAAGGGTTAATATAATGAAGAATTAGTAAAATATTTAATATTGAGGTAAACAATCAATATGATCCATGTATGTTGAATAATATATTTTTGATATTTTTGATAGGATATAGTGTGTTAATATAGTGGTATATTTGGTCATTAGGTTTGTGACTAATTTAGAAGAGTCTTCAATAATCAATGAATTGGGTAAAAAAATATTTATCAACAATGAATCATTTGATATTAAATTAGTTGTCATTTTTTAGGGGAAAACTATTTGAATGTAAAAAAATATTATATTTGAATGATGGTGTTTCATACAATTTATGGGCATTATGATTTTATGGTTATTCTAATTTATTTAATTAACCTAGAATAGTAATTTATCTTATAAATAGAGTTATCCATGAATATTAAAATTAGATTACGGTTGTTACTACTAATGATATATTTATATATTTTAATAGTAATGATGATAATAAACTACATATACCAATTTATTTTTTACATTATATTTAATATCTAATATGGAAAATTTAGGATTTGTGAATTTTATATGCATCTTTGTTTCCAATTTATATTGTATCTAAGGAAGGAATAACTATAGAACATTAAAAATAAGGTTATATAAGATTTTTTTAATCTAAAAAATACATATTGATTCACACTTTTCTAGTTATATCATGTTACTCCCACTGATTTATTTAATAATTAGCTTGGTTTTCTTAATAAAAAACTAACTAAACATGAAAATTAATAAAATTCAACAAGATAAATGGGTATCATGATTTTATATAGGAATTTAAAATTTTAGTAGTGAATTCTCAAATTTTGGATCTTCTATCTAGAAATTATGAATTTTTCAAATATTGTTATAATCCATTAATGGGAAACAGTTATGTTCCATAGTATAATGAGCAGGTAATTGTTTGATTGCCTAGTCAACTGAAACCACATGAGAAAAATATTCATACTAATGATATGGGAGGCTATATAACAAATTATAATATATTTATTGAATATATAAATATCCATGTATGTGATTTTGTTGATTAATTTACCAATATAGTGTTTTATGATTTTATATATTTGATATGTTTTACAGTAGTCAATTTTAAATAAAATTAAATGATTCTTATGAAAATTAAAATATTGTTTGAATCTAATGATATAATTTAAAAACCCTATACTGCAAAGATTCTCACTTATTAATATATAAACCAAAATAATTTATTCATAAATGAAATTACAATAATGTTTTATTAAATTTATCATATATTTATGAAAAATAAATAAATAAACACACTATATATGATGAATTAAATTGATCATGATATAGTGAGTAAATATTTATATTAAAAATAAATAATCATGAAAAATAGTCAAACTATAGCTTCATAATGATTTCAAAAGAAAATATATAATAATTTTTGATGTACATAGATGACTATGATCAATAATGTAAAATATCATTACCAATAGAAATTTACATATTATTTATATTTTTATATTTTTTTTCAAATTTCAAGTTAATTTAATGGAAATTATATCCGCACGAATGATAGTCATAATGTTTAATGTATCTAATTGATATAATAAAAATTATATAATTATGAATATATAAATGTTATATATAATTCCATGAGAGATAATTAGATTATCATGACTAAACATAATTGAAATGATGAACCGATGATTGTTGTTGTTGATTTAGAGGTTATACATAAATCAGTCAATGTCAACGATGCTAAATAATGATTTCATTTAAATCACCTATTTATATCACTTATGAATAAAAGAAATTATTTCTATACGATTATTTTATCGATAAATTCATTATATAATTATAATTAATCAATGGATGTTCATAATGTATGTGAACATATTGTATATATAAAGGTACTAAATAATGTAAATTTGGAAAATAATTAATTATATTATAATAAATTTAAAATGAAGAAGGTATTGGGATAAATAGTTTGAAGGAATAAAAATTCACACTAAAAATAAAAAAATATAAATAAAATCACCTATCGTTATGATGTTTTGTAGTTACTGAAGTGAATGTGAAGAATAAGGACATTATAAATGTTTTAATGGTTCTAATAAAATATAAATAAATTAATATTTTAATATACAAAATTATTATAAAAACTATATAAGGAAATTCTATGTAAGAACTCAAGAATATGTAATATGAAACTAAAAAAACACCCAATCATTGAATATGGGATAGATAAAATAATAATATAATTTTTATTTATAAATAATTTTCTTATAATAAATAGACACTAATGTTGTAGAATAATTGGGATCATTACAAATTTTTATTGAAGAATTTTTTTATAATCAATAATATATTTAGATATAATATAATGGAGGTTATTAATTAACTTTTTATTATTTTTCAGTACAGTTTACTGGAGAATGTAATATTTTTTATCATGAGACTAAAGAAGATGAGTATAAAAATATCTTCTCTTAAATTATCTCTATATATAAAAAATTGATAATATATTGTCTCCATTTTATTCTTTGATGTTAAAATTATATATAAATGAACATCATTGTATAATAGTGTGTGGAGGTTTATTGAAAATCCCACATATAATCTGTGAGAAACCGAGGAAACAAATAAAGGGGTATGAAACAGATAATTTAGTTAAACTATAATTAATATATTGTGAAAATTAAGGGGGTGTATATTTTATTGTAATCATTCCTCAATTTTTATAAGGAACCCCAATTTTTTGAAAATTATTACAACCATAGTAAATGAAAATTTATAATTACAAATAATGGTTCTATATAAAAAATTGTAATGAGTACAGATAATCTTGGTGACCCTGAAATATCTAAAGTTTCTATATTTGATGTGAAATTAAAAAATAATAGCTTCTATTGTATCACTTAGTTATGTAATATATGAAATTTTTTTAATTTAACTTGAAGTGGTTCTATTTTATATATATATAAATTGGTGAAAAACCATGATATTCTATTTTAAAATTCGTTACAGTTTTTTATGCTTTATATAATCAAAATGTGATGGTCACCATATCATAGTTTTGTAAATGTGTAATGTCATGTACATTAATAAACTCATAATTTTATTAATAAAATTTATAAAAAAAATCCTTAGTATTTCATCATCATATAACCCATAGAACATCCCCTATAAAATGATTAACATCCCTAATTAATTTGATCACAATATTTTGGACAATAGATTTAGTACCCATTGTAACATATAGAAATAGAAGGCTCGTACATCATCATTAAAAATATAAAAGGATGATGATATACATTAAATCCATATAATGATTCATATACATATTAATATTTCATAAATTATTTATTTTGATACATATAAAGATGACAATTTATTATTTACATATAAATTAGTGAAAAAATTAAATTTATACTGGGAAACATATTAATAAAACATTCATGGATGAATGGGAAATATAATTTTTATGAAAATAAATGAATCATTTGAAATGAATATTCTTAAATACCGATGTTCATTAATGAAGAAAATTCATTCTATTCATCAAATGATAAAAAGATTCCTTTAACATGTTTTAAAAAATAACATATATAAAAGCCAATAAAAAGTTACATCATTAAATAAAAATAAGGAAATTAAAAGATATTTAGTAATTGAACTATTTAATAATTTAATTATAATAATAAAATTTAAGAAAAAAGTCATAGATCATATATATTGGAAGGAAATATTCTAAATAAAACATTGAAACATTTATATAAATTTTTTAATGAAACCCCATTACCTAATGTATAAACCACCATGTTTGTTTTATAACTAAAATGTTATAAAATTATATTAAATATTAATTTTCTAAAGACCAACTATCTGATTGAATTCCTATTATAATCCAATTTATTCTATTTAATAACTAGTCTTATATTAATACTAAGTTGATTATGTTCATTTCATTCTTTTTGTGGAGGTCCTGTACAGAATCGTTAAATAACAACGGTAGTTTTCTCCTTGGTAAAAGAGTTTATGGTTCCAAAATATCTAGAAAATTAATCTTTAAATAATAATAATTTATAATTAAGAACTATTATTTTAGAACTATCCATAATAGCTGAAGAGTAAAACTAAATCATGTTACATTTTAGAGAAACTAGTCTTCACATATGCGTGATAAATTCTATCAATTTTTAACATATGAAACTGTAAAATGTAAAGTAACATAGTGTAATTATGATATTAAAATAATTTCTTGAATATAATATATATTAATTAAATATATTATGATATCGCCATATCCCCTCTGAAAACATTCGCTTAGGCGAAGTCAGAGGTGCTACTGAACATTTGTGACATCCACCTAACCCCAATGTCTATAGATAAATTTAATGGGATTACATTACAATTTTATGAATATTTTACATTGAAAAGAAATATATAAAAAAACTATATTATTCTTGATTTATAATGAATAAAATTAAAATTTAAAAATATTAAATGAAAAATATAATTTAGTATATGATAATGTATAATAACATGACTGAAGATATCCAATGTATGTCCATGTAAATGAACTCTATTGAAACATTAGTATAAAATATCTACAATTGAATCTCACATATCCATACACCATACTAATAATGAAACATCGAGATGATCCACTTATGAAGTATGCAAATTTTACATTACCTATTTCTTGATGTTTAATGTTTTCATATGCATTGATGTGCATAGGTAGTGGGTGTGTAATCACACCAAGTATGATTTCCCTAAGATATATCCCAACCCATTCCACTATTACACAAATATTTCAGCTATCATTTTATAATAAAATATAAAACATGTTCTTAAACATCATAATATTTTTCTATTTCAAAAAAAAAACAGAAATATAAAATCATTAATATACCATTTAGAACAACCAAACCATGACCATCCAATCATTCCCAAATTCATTCCTAACAACACTCCCAATACTCAGGTTTACTCATCCTTTTATCGAACCCCATTCAAATGGTGAAATAATTTCATGACTCCAATTTGGAACTGAATTCATGATAGTAACAATATGGACCTAGATAATGTGAATATGAACATATCATTATCTTGAATGCATGTTCTCAAACAAATTAATACATTTTTAATCGAATGTTTTATCTAAAAAGTAAATTTGAACATATTTATTACCTTAAATAAAAAAATCAATTTAAATTAAAAATAAATAGGGGTTAGAAAAATTAATCAAAAATAAAAACTATCTAAGACATAATAAATGTGGGGATTCATTTAAAAAACCATACAATTATTCCATTACAAATCCAAGAAAAAAACTAAAAAAATTGAGGAATTCAAGTTATAACAAAATTAGAGAATATAGGGAACTTACCTACCATTTAATGTGTGACAAAAATAATGAAAAATTAAATGGAATAATTAGATCCCACTCAAAATATATCCCTTCAATAAATATAATCAATATATGATCCAAATAAATTAATGATCATAGATCCACCCATAATAGATGAGACCTTTCATTGAGTGTATGAATAGATATGGAGATCTATATTTAATGATAGTTTAGTTAGAAATAAATTGACTATAAAGATAAAATGGACATAGATACAAAAAAATAGATTCCATTTAATTAGGACTACAGAGACATCTTAAAAGATTAGTATAGTTATTTTTAATGCTATAATAGGTGGATGATGAGGGAATCATAAGTTTAAATGTTATTCAAATATAATATTTGATTAAAACAAATTCAAGTGGAATTGTAAGTATCTATGTTTTAGAACACTATGCACAAATAGTTCACAATTTACTTCCTATAAACCACTACAATAGATAGGTGGTTCACATTGTTTGAAAAATTATTGGTTAACCATATAAGGTACCAGATCCATTTGCATTGACCCACTACATGTTTCTGATGGCTAAGTCACTGAGATGAAGAATGAAGGATGTTTGGAGGATTTAATCTGATAACAGATTTAATAATAGATATTTCATGATATTTAAACATTTACATGATGTGAAAGAAGGATTCACAACTCGTGATGATAACATCGCGTTGTGTAGTAAATCATGGATTTAAAAAAAAATAAAGAAATGTTTTTAGTAGAAACCAAACCATCAAAATTACATGACATTAGAGAGGATTAAATTCTTTGGAAATATAAGAAGATTTATTTTTCAGATGATTTCAACCACTTGGGTTTTAAAAACCCTATGACATTAGAACATCTCTCTTGATTCCTCATGACATGAGAACCTCATATTCTACATATTCAGGATTTATTTTTCATGGATCGATCAAAAACTACCCTCATTGGATCCATCTTCAATCTAGTTATTTTTAACCTACTTTATTGTGGTTTATGTGGTATTTTCACTCTTGTTCCTCTTTTTCATGTGATGCAACTTCATATCCATAGTAGAAAATGAGTTTTATAGGATTTTTGTTTGGGTGTTTTGTGAGCGAGATCCCAAGGTAAATATCATTCTTGTGGGAGAGGTGACCAGTATAGACATCATTGGACTATTTTTGTGAAATGAATCTTCAAACACTTTTTGATGTAGTTGATTAATTTCATTGTAAATTATATATATTGAATTGTATAGTTTTCATGATTTCCACCTTGAATCACTATGAAATTAACATAATAATTACTTGAACTATATAAAATAATTTATATAAATTTGAGGGAAATGTTGTTGTTTTGTAACGTGATAATGTTTTGCCTCTTGTTTTTCTAGAAAGTGGTATATCATTGTAGTTATTGTATAATAATGTTTTTTATGATAAAAAATTTAAAAATAATTTAATGTTGAAAGTAATTATCAGTTAATTCGACAAAATATTAAAGATGCATGTTATATGAATATCGTTTACATTAATTTTAATGTTTCAATAATGTTTACATGAATTTATCGTCTATGTTGTAATGGATCTGAATATATATGTTGAACATATTGATGATTGTTGATAACTGAATTAAATGAATGTTAAATTAATTATTTAATGAATTTGTGACATCTTGTGTAGGTTTTCTTCTTAGGATTCCCCTAGATGGAGCCTATAATTATTGAATCGATTAATTATAGACGGAATTAGAATCTATTGTGTGATTAAATATAATTCCATATATGGAATAAGTATCCAAATTTATTATAAAAGGCATGTTAATTTTGATTGGAGTTTATGAGGGCCCATTTTGAGGGAATGATAAATTCTATACTCTAGGGACAACATCTCGATATCAATGTTTGTTTATTGTTACTTACTATGTGAGGTGATACACAAATGGATAATCTTGGAGGGATGTTGTGGTATATTGGATAGGGAGTCTTTGATGTGATGTAATCAGTGGATGGTTGATCATGGGGAGATGTAATGGCATATATGGTGGGGACACATGAATGTGATATGAGTGTGAGATGGTTGTGCTCAGAGGGTAGTTGTGGTATATGGGGTCCATCAGACTAATGTTTATTGAAGGAGATGACACATGTTACGGAAGGCTGCATCATGATATTCTTTTGGTTGTTGGGGAGGATGAAATTAATGATAGAATGAGTTTATGATTCTCTTTCACTATTGTAGGAATGATTCATGTTGTATTAGATCTACTGTTTGGTTGAATGCCATATTGATTTCCTATTTACATTATATTTCCCACTTATTAATGTATATATATGTTCATGGTTTGATACCTCTATTGTAGAAAAGGATGTTTATTTGGAGTACCTGATAATATGGGATGTAATTTTATAAATAAATAAATAAATAGTTAACCCTTAGAGATGGAACTTGGTGGGATGAAATAACGATGTTAAAATTTTGAGAAGTCTTAGAATCAATTTTCTTATGCCCAGAGGGTACGAAATATCTTTTTAATTGTAATGATATGTAATTAAGAAATGATTAATTATTAATTAGTGGTTAAATAATAAATTCGTGAAATATTAAATTGATGAAAATTGATAAAATAATTTTACACAGCTCATTAATGGTTCTATGCTTATTGGGTATATGGTCTTATCATTGGAAGATCGGAGTGTAAGTCATGATAGCTTCTATTGAGTCCTAGACTAGTATATTCTGATAGTGTGGTTTTGATCATTATAATATTTTTTCATTTGAGTTATTAAAAAATACTCAACCCAATTTGTTAGGTATAATGACAAACTATGTATTAGGAGTGTTTAATGGTGTTTTTCATATCATCCAACTGGGAGGAAGGATGGATGACTTCCCCATTTGGACCTTCTCTCTTATACTAATAGTTACTACTGATTATATAAATTATAGTTAGATTTACACATATTTTTATGTTTGATAAATTTATTGGATTGTAGTTATTTCACACACATGCATTCTGGATATTGTTTTCTAAGGACTATAATATGTATAAAATATATAGGTTGTAATAGCTTTATATTTCTTACATAAATTATGGGCTATGATATCTTGAGGTACAGTACATGATGTTTTATACATATTATATATTTATTGCTAACTCCTATAATCATCCCAGTAACTTTTGGTTACATGGGTGCACTGTTGTTTAGCATGAGGGACACATTGCAGTGCTCTCCCCACGTATTTGGGGGATACTCTTTTGGAAAGATATGGTTAGGATGTGCTACATTGAGGAGGAGTGGAAAATAATAGGTAAGTTGTAGTGGGGTACCCATGATATTTTTTATTATATTATCTTCATTTTTATAAGATATTTGGTGATATTATTCTTGGTGATTATGGGAACATATCATACATGTTTATGTGACAAGTTAGTTTCAGTTGTTGTTCCCTATTAATTAATATGCTTTAATTATCATATTCAGAAGAGGATTCAGGGAGGATCCTACTGATTAAACTATTATACTCACCATATGAATCTATAAATATTATTATTTAGATCAATGGTATAATGTTGGAGATCAGGGTGATTACTTCTATCATGTGGTTTGGTGGACCTTTTTGGGATTTGTGTTTTTCATTGTCTTTTTCTTTACTTTTGGTGCTTCTAGTTTTCCATTATAGTTATATTACTTCATGAATATCATTAAATATGTGAACATCAGATTTTATTTTATATATGAGTCTAAAAATGAGTTGGTTTATGTTTATCTTATAACTATATTTTTCATGATTTCTCTTAGAGGAAAATTCATCCCTTATGTGTATATATTATATCGCCGATGCTAGTCACGAACTAGGGGATTGCTGTAGGTGGTACTCAATTGTCACTATCTCTATTATCCAATTTTTATTCTAGGATTTTTTATAACTTATGAATATTTTTTCCTCATTGTGTGGGGCCAGAGGAAGGATGAGGGATAGTATTCTGTTTGGTGATAGGAACATGTGAGTTTGTGTGGTATGGTTAGGAAATGGTGTTAGCTGAGTTTTATCAATCGTTTTAAACCGCAGATACTAGAATAATCATGAGAATTCTTGTACCTCTATGGTATAATGAACATACCATTAAACATATATATGATAATAAATGTTTTCATACAGGTTGATGGGTAGAGACCTGGTGAATGATCACGCATAATTCATTTTTGTGACTAAGTTTGAATGGGCAGACCTTATCATATGTTAACCTAAAATAAATAGAACTAAAGAATTATTAAATGTTATAGAATTATATATTATTAGTTATGAGCTCTATTTTTTAGAAGGAATGAATCTATGTTGACATCCAATTTTGGTTCACACAGAAGATTTTCGACAGGTTAATAATGGGGAAACTTGGAGGACGACACTCTAATAGTTTTAGCAGCAGAGTCTGTAGAAGAATGAGTGCTCCATTTTAGATGTAGTCACATAATACTGGTTGGAGTATGTTTTTATAGACTTTAGTTTGATCTGTATTTCGAAGTATAATTATGTATCATTTCTTGGGAAAATGTTTCATGGGGAAATAAGGGATTTTAGACTCTTGTTCGACATAGATTACAAGGATTCGGTAGTCAAATGGAAGGAGTATTAGGACAAATTTGTTGATGAGTTTATTTCTTCATCCATGAATGGAACAAGTCACCAGTAATCTTATTCCCTTCATTAGGGGGTATCTAGTGAGTGATATTTTCAGATCCATTTCCAGAAACATCAATGATATGCATCAAACTAGTTGCTGGTTGAGAATGTACGGGAACAAAACCTGATAGACGATTTCTAACCATAAATCAAATGCTTAGTCACCATGTTTACGTTTAATATATATCATGTGTTGATAGAGATAGAATATGTCATAAATAGTGTATTATCTAGAATAATATCTTTAAAAGAGAGGTGTCAACAAGATTCATCATGAAGCATAGATGTTTTCTGTGGTTAAAAGATGTTTTGATTAATGAGCTTCTAATCATTACATATTTTCTACAATCCCTCAAGGTATAATTTATTTGGGGTTCATGAATCGTAGCCTTATAAAAATGGATAAAACACATGTATTTTCATGGTTGAAAAGTTCATAAATGGATATAGTTCCAGAACTCTATGAGAAATAATTGTTAACCAGCTATTCCACATAGGGATCCTCAATGGATGTAGTTTATTTTGAGTCAGTAGCATCAGGTTTCTCTAGTTTGGGATTTGAAGAGAGTATATAGAGAGAGAATAGGATAATACATAGATCCAAACCTTCTATAGAGAAGATCAAGGGTGTGTAGGTGGAATTTATCCTATTCATAGAGGTCATCAACATGGTCGTGGCCATCATCATCCATTATCATTACTAGTGCATGGTTATCTAGACCTAATTTGAGGTACCTTTTGAATTTTTTCTACGTTGGTGCATTCCTTATTTGATATAGGAGAGATGCAATCCTTCATATCACCTACCATTTTCCATTATTTGGGACATATGGTACAAATAATTCTACTTCTATTGTCATTCACTACACAAGATGGTGGTTGAGATGACTAATTTGATGAATTTAAAGACTATGACCTACTGCAAGGGTAGAAAAACGCATGAGGTTATTTATTATTTTTATGGATATGACCATATTAAATCATCCTAAACCTAGATTGGTTTAATTTTTTTATGGATATCATTGATTAAATTAACATGATTATTGTGTTCTTAAATGCTAATAGGAATTCAAAAATGTTGTTGGTGAGAAAAACCCTTCTATGTGTATGAGGTGTTAGTTATCCTTGTCATTCATGATGAATGAGATGATTATATGTATTTTTGATGTTCATAAATTGATGTTTCCTATGGTCATTGAATAGTAATGTGATGTCATTACAGATGAGGTTGTAATATTATGCCTAAATGAGAGATCAATTTCTTGATTGAACTACAACCATAAATATCTCATATCACATTGTCTCTATATAGGATTTATACTTTTGAGATGCGATATCTGATTATATAGCTATATGGTCTATTATAATGTATATTTTTTCGGTCGAGTGTGTTATCATGGGGTTCGACATTTTTTTTGATGAATCCTAAGGGTATTTTGTAGTTTTGTATCAATTATCATTACTTGAACCTAGTGTTAGTTAATAAATTATATACTTATTCAATGATTAATGATTTATTCATTCAAAATAATTGGTGATAATTTGTTATTTAATATCAATTTTTTATCAGGATATCATCAAATACATGTGAAGGATGATGATATCCCAAAATCATCTTTCCATTTTCAGCATGGGAATTTAGATATTGTTGTGATGTTGGTCGGTGTGAAATATTGTCCACCAGTATTCATAGTGTGTAAGAATATTTTGGTGCATGGGTTCCATGATAAGTTCATGTTGGTTTTCATTGATGAAATCCTTGTTTACTCCTTGTCTATGGAGAAGCATGAAGATCACTTACATTTCATTTTCTGAGGTCATTGTTATGAGAAGTTGTTTGGGATGTTTCCAAAGTGTAATTTTTTGGATCAAGAACTACATTTTAGGGTAAATATTGTATCTCATCCATAAATATCTATGGTTGCATATATGAGATATGTATTTATATATTGAGAATACACCATGACATTGGATGATGTGGAATTTTTCACTAGTATTATAGGCTATTTTAGGTGGTTAATAACGAATTTATATCGAGTTGTGACTCCTCTAACATAGCTAACTTGAAAGGATTGGGATCCCTCCTGGACTGATATTTTATTGACATATTTTGTGTATTTTAAGTATAAGTTTTTCAGTTCTCCAGTCATTTTTCTACCATGATAAAGAGTTCGGTTTTTTTGTTTCTCTCATAATTCACATCTTGGGTTTAGGTATGTTCTAATGCATTAGAGATCATTTTTTATTATAGGTATTAATTGTTGCATCCCCATGATTATTACTAATAATACCATGATCTAAAGTTGGTAGTAGTAGTGTTTTCCCTATATTAATGGTGGAATTATGTCATCAGATTTCATTTTGTTGTCTTCGAAGACCATTAGAGCCAGATGTATGTTTTCATTCAATGTGACTTGATCGTGATCCAGTATCAACAGATGAATTTATTATTGAACTAAGACATTAAAATTTATAATATATTTGGAAAGGGGAATTTCTTGGCTGATGTGTTGAGGAATAAGTTGTGTAGTGATACAGCATGCGAATCATAGGATTCATAGATAGTTATTAAACAAATTTCTTCATTTCAACTAGTTATTAGAGAATTTGGAGAAATAGGTTCACTTTTTCAAATGATATTGTAGTCATATGTGGTTCAATATATTGAAGAGTCCTAGTTGTGGGATCTTGAGGTAGAGGTATGAGGAGAATGAGTTATCTATGGTGAGGCCCCTGATGGTAGTGCTGAGGTTGAATGAAATCGATTGTTTCTTTAGAGATGTGTTTTCATTCATTGGAAATGAATGTTATGGTTCTTAGATAGTTCCATAGTTATCCTTCTTCAATAAATCCTGACATGAAATTATATGAAGGGCATTGAGGGGTTATATTACAGGGATTGGGTTGAAGAATTCTATTTTATGGTTTGTGTCTAATATTTTTGACTTCTAGAAAGTGGATCCTGGGAACCCTACTTCAGGTGGTTTCCTAAGGCAATTAGTTGTTCATCTGTGAAAGTGGGTACACATATTTATGGACATTATTATTGGTTCACCCCAATATCAAGGTCTCTATGATGATATATGGTTTATAGTGGACCATTTGATGTAATTATCCAACAATTCAGCTATCATTTATTCGATCAAAGTATTGGTGTTACCAATGAAATATTTGAAGGTTGTGGGGAGACTCCATGATGTCTTGTGGACGATCATTTTTTATCGAGATCCTCATTTTACCAACAGGTTAAGGATATGTATCCCACATGTTTTTCGGTCTCATGTATTCATTTTCACTACATTTCATCAGTAGAAGGATTGAAATATAAAGTGAACAATCAATATTATAATGACATGTTGTTCCCTTGTGTCATAGATTCTTGAAACTCATGATTGGGGAAGCTACCCTTGGTAGATTTCACTTACAAAATATATTTCACTCCACCTTAGGTCTGGAACCTTTTGAATCCTTATATGGAAAATATTTTTGATATTGTTGTGTCAGATGAGGGTCATAGAGTCATTATGATTTGTGAGAGAATAAAAGTATCACAGGATCAACATAAATCTTATATTGATCATATGTGGAGACCTTTGGTGTCCTATTTTGGGAATCATGTGTTTCTGATGGTGACCCTCCATCATGGTATGTGATTGTTTGGTTGTGGGAGTAACCTTTTTCCCAAGTTTGATTAGGCGTTGGAGCTGTTATCAAATAATTTAGCCATGGAGTATTAAAAATAACATCCACAAAAAATGACACAGATAGATGATTTTTTTTCACATATCACATTTCAGTGATTAATTTTATGTATAATTTTATATCATCTATTATGGAGAGGTCAATTTTTACTATAGTGCTACCTTTTTGGAGAGGCACATATAGTTCGAGGAACCCTAGGAAAAGTTGTTGTGAAGGAATGTTCTACTTTGTTTGTGTCATGTGGTGAAATGATGGAGTGGATGAGAGTCCTTTGGAATTACATTCGGACAGACATTCTCAGAATCCTGAGCTATTTGATAATAATATCATCTCTGGTAACTCTTTCATTTTGTGTTGGTTTTTGATATATGATTTATGAGAACACTTTATCTTGTTTATTTTTTTGTGTCTTACACTTTTTTATAGGTATATCACCATAGATTAGAAATTATAATCTTATATTGTTGTGTGGTTTTACATAAAACCCAAATATAGTTGTTTGAGCTCTTAGGGTGTTGAGAGCCATGAAATGTATCCTGCTGGGTGGATCTCTAAATGAACCACTTTTTTTCATCACTATGATGGTTTTGAGTTCATTGGGATGAGAATGATTTAAGAGGCGTCTAATTTATGCAATAAGATCAAAGTTAATTGATCCTTTTTGTTTATAAATACCAAGGTTCATAGAGGAGTATAAGAGGATGTTAGGAAGAGTAAGACTCATAAATGATCAAAGCAGTTATATTTCAATTCATGTAATCATTTACACAACATGAAATTAGTTTTAATAACTTCTTCTAATTAGACAATGACATGTAATAAATTATTTCTTTTAAAAAGGATACAAATATTATGGAAAAAGTAAAACCATGAGGATTATAGTAAGTGAAATAGAATCAGGAAATATTTAAATCTTTGAAGTTTTAGGTTGGAATCATTTTTAGTTGATCGATGTTTTGAAACACTACTACAAAAACAACTTACACTGGATTATTGGATTTCCAAAAAAACCCCACATTAGCGTTTTTGGAATTCTTATGTCCATGATGGATCTTAATCTTACCTTATTTTATCCATCATTTATACATAGTATGTTCAACCTCCTTTCATGAGGTTGATTTTATATGTTCCCTTCTGTTCAGATTTTACATGTAATGGATCATGATCATATTGCTTCTAAATGAGTCTTGTTCATTTTTTGTTGGAGACTTTGTTGTGATATGTCCTTTGGAGGATGAAGTTATTGATGGTGAGGTGATTGGGATACATATTACTTTTATATTATTGTGAAAATAAAACTCACACACATTTTTAGTTAGAGTATTCATTTTTTATAAATTTATTTACATAGTACTATAGATCTAGAAGTATTTATCCACTTATATCAAAATCAAATTGATCAAAAAATTACTTAAACCAAATTAATGATTGATATAGATTTCATGAATATTTTCGTTTATTCTACTGAGACAACAGTTTATCAATTTTTTGTTAGATAGTGTCATATCATTGCCTTTCTTAGATAAACATGTCATTTATTGAATTTGTATTGTTGTAGTTTTAATGATGTGGTCTAGTTTAAATGCATTGATTTTCAATATATTATTGTGATTGAATAATAATTTAAATTATTTTTATATTTTTTGTTACAGAATTAATGTATTTATAAGTTAATAGATTAATTAATTCCTCCTAGATTATGGTGGCCTTGTGGATAGATTTATGCATATGGAACATGTAAATTATGAATCACCTAATTCAGGATGGAATGCCACTCAGTTGCGTGATAATAGAAAATCTCATGTAAAGATTGAGATTCCTACATGCTTGTATATGCCACTTGGATTTCTATTTGGGTTTGTGAGGAACCATTATGTATGAAAGTTGGATGCCTTTTTTTGGGATAAGATCCATGTTTCTATGTTTGTTTCCTACATCTTGTAATGTGATGTGAACCTGGGATGGATGAGACTAGAGGGATGTTGTGGTATGGTTTTTGGAGTCCTGAATGTTAGGTGAACAAGGGATGGCTAAGCCTAGATGGATGTTGTGGTATGTGGGGTATAAAGGCCTATATGTGATGTGATCGTAGGATGGACAAGCCTAACGGGTTGTTGTGGTATATTGGATAGGGAGGACCGATTTTTGTGAATGTAGTTTTCTATTGTGATGGAGGGAATCATAGAGATACTCATATGGGAGTCGTGGAGGACACAAGATATTTCAGAATAGGTTGATGATTATTTTATTCATTGATAGGGATGTTTTATTCTTTTTTGAATATATTGTCCTGTTCAAGGCCATGTGGTTTTTTATCTTCAATAAATTCTCATCTATTTGAGGAATTCAGATATTCTTGGTTTTATAACTAATTTGGTAAATTATCATGTTTTGTTATACTACCCTGTAATATTCAATGTAATATTGTATAAAATGGAATAAATTTCTAAACCTTGGGGTTGGATATTTCTATAATGCAATACTATTGTAGGAATTAAGAGATGTCTTCACGTCAGTTTTCTTATACCTAGAGGGAAATGAGCATTATTTTAATGTAAGTGAACGTAATGTGGAAAATTATTATGGTTAATTGACAGTTAATGAATTATTTAAAAGTATCTACTTACAAAAAGGGATAAAATAATATATTATATAATTTTAAGGGTTGTGTGATTATTGAATATATAGTATTTGTATTGGAAGCTGGGAGTCTGAGAGTTGTTAGCTACGGTTGATTCCCAGAGCAGGTAATTCTTATAGTGTGGTTGGGAGATATATTCTATCATCTACCATTTTGTTTCAATGTATACTACACCATTTTTGTTAGGGCGATAGACACCTTGCGGATTCTGATCATTAGGGGTGATTTCACTAATATATTGTGGAGATGATCGATGGTTGACTAACCCCTTTGGCTTCTTTCTCATCTCTTGGTAGTTAAATTTATTGGTAGTCAATCAAGTTATTTTTATCCCAATATGTATATAGAGGGTGGTAATAGATTGTGTTTATTTCAATTAATTGTAATTTAGAAATATTTTCCTATAAAATACTATGTATATAACGTGTATATTCTACACATTAGTACGGTTCCATACTTTTTGTATCAACAATGATGGATTGTGGTATAATAATTGATATATGATACACATTATATAGGATGAATTATATCTTGAAAACAACTTTGTCACTTCTGGTTATGTGGATGCGGTGGTTTGTTTCACGAGGTGCACATTTTGGTACTTCATCCAAGTGTTGATGAGCTAGAATTTTTGAGATATAATCTCTAGATCTGTGACATTATAGAAAGTCAGTAAACATGTATGTAAGATATATTGGGGTACACATTGTATTGTTTATTATATTATATGCTCAGGTATGAGATACTTGGTGAGAGTATCCATGGTGAGGTTGGGAACAACGTATACATATTTAGGTGATAATTCTGTATCAGATGTTGTTCATTACGCTTTAGTTTGATTTATTTTTATTTTCCATGAAAGGACTTAGGGAAGATCCTAATATGTGTGGTGTTATACTTCCCATGTCTATCTATAAATATTTTCTCCTAGGTGAGCAAGACACGGTTTTATATTAGGATAGTTACTACTAGGTTTGGTCTTGTAGGAGCTATTTGGGTTTCAGGGTCATCATCGTTTATAACGTTTTTTGGTAATTTTAATTTTCCTTGTAGTTTTAGTAGTTCATGCACGTCATTACATATATTCATTTTGGGTTTTCTTTAATATAAAAGTTTTAACTGGATTTTCTTTGTGTATATATTATCTTCATCATTCACATGTGTTCTATTATAGGGAAATGCATCCCATCTTCATATTTATTACACCCTCTGTGATAGTAGCAAGCCTAGGGCCTACTAGAGGTTGTATTTTGGGGGCACAATCACTCTTATCCAATATTAGTCCAGTATGGGTTTACCTTGGGTGGTGGGTTGTGACAAACCCTGAATATCCATCTTTCTACACAATCATTTTCTTTCCTTGGATGTTTTATGGTTTGGAAAAACTATTCACTTTTCATGCACACCTTCCTACAATCATAAACCTGTACGAAAATTTCCTTTAGAAAATCGCACAATTTCTACTAACCATTCTCAATACATGAAACAATATAAACCTACCCAAAAAATACATCAACATTACAAAAAAATATTTTAATTCATCCAAAATATTACAGAACAACATAATGCTTATTTAGGGGGCTATATACCGGAAATAATGTGTCTTAAATTCTTCCCTAAATTGGGAAATCCATACATGGAATAGAGAAGATATATGGTTAATTTTTTAAAATAAATTTTTTTATCACATCTCCTTCTCACATTACCATATTTATATTAATATCCATCATGTTTTCCTCACATCGACACATATAAATTACAATTTCTAATAAATATATTTTCTCTTCTATCTATGATATTATTCATTTCACGAATAAATTTAGAATATAGTTCATGGTCAATATGGGTCATCAAATCACATGGGTATAATCAGGATAGTGCATCATTAATTGAGAAACACGAAAAAATTATTAAAATAAATAACATATGTCATTAAATCAATCCAAAAACTAAATTCTGCCAATTGGTTCATGTGTTTCGAAACAACCATCATAGTGAGAAGCTAACATCCTTTGATTATCTATATGAAAATGGACTTTCCTAAAAGATACTTTTAGGATCACATGCTCTCCCATTATAATAGATAATTTATAACATCCCAATAAAATATAATAATTAATTCATTAATTCAGTAATTGTATTTTATATAGCTACATTCAAGATCATAATATTTTGTATATTTAAAATCAAAAGGTATAATTTTATGTTATTGTTAAACTATTTTTTGACTATTATATTATATTATTTAATTGTTTAATGTCAAAATTCACTATTACAATTTTATAAAATGAAATAACATGTTTATATATAGATATTAATATTTTAATAGGGTGAAAATATGGAATTTATTTGAAATGATTGAATTTTATATGAATTGTAAAAAATAAGAAGTTTGTTAAAGATATAATTTCCATCCATTATCGATGTCAATTAAAACGACTCATATGACATGAAATTTTTATATGTATCCATTATTTTGGAATATTTTAATAAATTACAGTGAAATCGTCATCACACATTATTTTTCCTTATGTTAATTTTTTGGAAAATTCATTTTTTCCAAAAAGATATTTTTAATTGTGGTTTTCATATTTATATTAAATTATATTCTAACACATCATAAAAAAATATGCAAAAACATATCTCCTATTTTAAATTATATGGTCCAATTTGGAATATAGGAAAATTTGACTATTTATCTTTATAAAAAGTAACGATTAAAAATATTCATCACCTCATTAAGGGTAAATTGGTTAATTAAAGTTAAAAATAATATAAAAAGGACTATTAATAACCATATCACTATCCATTAATATATAAAATGGGTGGGGTTCAACAATACCAATATTATATTCTCATTTATGTGAATTTTGTGCTTCTTATTACAAAATGAATTAATTTTTTATATAAATAAAATTTCAGTAATATCAACCACTTAGTTTTAATATATATATATAAATAAAAATTATTTTTTATATGGATTTAAAAAAATTATTTATAAATTTAAATTTTAGTGGAAAGTTATTTTTCCTATCATGATAGTGTTTTAAAAAAAATTTAGTGATTCTATAATTACCATTAATTCAAATGCTACACTGAAATGTATCATGTGAAAGGAGTAGAAAGATAATGTAAATAATTTTAAAAACTATACTAAAAATATTTTTTGGTGAGATTATTTATCTCAGGAATTTTATAGTTCAATATAAAATATTGAGGATTTTTTACTACCTAAAATTATTTTTATATTTTTCATTTAGTATTAAAAGTAAAATTATATCAGTATCTATAAAAAATAAATTAATGATATTATATAATTATAAATATTTAATTAATGATTGAAAAAATATAAAAATACTATTTTCAGAAAAGTAAATGGAATTGTTTTTAAAATATAAATAATTTCATGTATTTATCATTATTAATTTTATTATATATTTAATAACACCTAATAAGTAAAAACAATTAATATAATTGCAATTGTAAAAAGGGTTAACTAAGATTTAATCATTTTGATAAGGATAAAAATGTTATATTGACATATAAAAATTATATTATATAATATTATTTTGATCCATTATATTCCTAGAGTGTATATATTAATATTCAGAGTCATTTATCCAAAAAAATATTTTATTTTATTTTCTTTAAGAAATGATATAAATTCAAAAAATGTACGTGGGATAATTTATTAATGTTCACATCCTATTATATATTAATTAAACTTTTTGAGAGATATTGTTCGTGAAATTACTTTCTAAATACCTTAAATAAATCCATAATTCCTAATAGGTCAATATTTTTTAGAAATCAAACATAAGAAGGATTTACAAGAAATTTTATCGAGGATGTTTGAATAAGGTTTATAGTTAATATATAAGAATTATTTATTTCTTTTTTTTCTACAACATTTATAAAATATTTGTTCATTTTGAATTAATAAAAATAATTTATTCCATATATTAAAATATTCTAAAGTTAATGAAATAATATATATCAAACTCATTTTTCAATCAAATGGGAAATTAATCCATCGTTCCATTTTGTCAGGAACTATCATCTCACAAAATAATGTAATTAATTTTCCATCACCGAAATTTGTGGATGGTTATAAGTAAAGAATTATTTATTATATATACATATATATATTATTCTTGAAAAATTTCTCCTTACTTAATGGTAATATATAATCTTTTGTCTACTATTTCATATAATTGAAAATTGAAATTCAATCATGAGTATATGTTTATTACCAACTTTAAAATTTTATGTTTTTTGTTATTAATTAACATATCACATAGACACAATATATAAGAGTATTTAAATAAATAATAATAAATTATTGATATAATCATATTTATGTAATGATAATATTGTGTTTACCATTTTCCCTCAATCTCATTGAGAAATGAAAAGGATAAACATGAATATGTACAACCTACATTATCCATTATTGTAAGGAAATTCATTACTAATAAACACAATTCATTGATAGTTTTAAAATTATTTTAATGGTTCGAAATTAATATTATGTAGTTATTATTCTTTCATATATAAAATAATAATGACTAATATAATTATATTTATTATACTAAAGTCATTTTGGATAATTTAGATAAATATTGTAAAAAATATAATGTGAACACAATTCATTAGTTAAATATATATAACATGTTAATACATAATATAAAAGGAATAGTAACATTATAATTGTTCTTAAAATTTTAATTAAATAATTTCTAATTTTTTGAAATTCTTATTTTATTTTAATTTTTAAAATAATGGATTATTTATCAATTTTTTAAAAATTAAATTTGGAATTTATATTCTTAGGGGTAAAAAATTGTTTTTCAAGGATTTTATGAGAAATGTTTGAATGATAGAAAATTATTTAAAATAAGTTAATATATCATTACATGATGAAGATCGGTAATCTTAATAGATATTATAATAAATGTGATCCATATATTATTTAAATGACCAGAGAGAATGATGTAGCTTATACAATGGGTTATCCAGAAACATATTTTATAATTGGTGGCCCAATATATCTCTCTGATGCATTTCAAAATATTTCTAAAAATATTTGTAAAGATGTAGAGAGGTAAGTTAGTACGTTTGTCATTTGGATTGAACTGGGTTCCTCTAATTTATCACATGGGTTATAAATATAACACAATAGGATTCAAATAGAGTTATTATAATTTTTCTATGGGTTTTAATTGTCTTATCTAGGTAAAAAGTGTCTTATTTTTATTTAGCTAATATTTATTTAATAAGATAAAATAATATTTTGATAATGGTATACATATTATGGGATTTTTATTTTAATGTTGAGTAACAAATTTTCTTATTTGGTTTCCCCTACTATTCATTTTTTAGTCATCCCAAATTTTAAAATGATATTTCAGTTGGATTAAAGAAGATTCAAAACAATGATTCACTCAACATAAATGTGAATATGATTATTCATAATATATAAACATGTTTCAATTAATAACTTTTACATTATTTAAAAATGGATATTAAGTGTCAGTGTATAATTTTTAATATATATTTTTAATGTTAGAGTAATGAAATAACTCTATAAATTAGTTGAACTAGATTACAATTTAGAAATAAGACATACAAATTCTAGTATGAATAGTATAGATTATGTATTTTTTATGTTTGGGTGTTATTTACGATATTATAGATTATGTTTTGTTGAATATAATATTTATATTATAATAAATATAATACCCATGAGATTATAATATTTATTTATATGTTCAAATGATAAACCATTGAAATATTAACCTATTTTCCCTTCATGTATATCATTATTTATAATGGTTTTATATATGAAAAAAATTGAATAAGTAAGATGTTATTAATTGGATAATTATATTCCAAATCAGTATCCTAGAATAGTTGGAATTTGAATTAAGAAATTTACATTAGCAATGGATCAGTTGGCATTGACCATAACTACTGGTGTCATAAATATTAGGGTGGATCCTAAATTATCACAGTTGAATATGAGTATTATTGACTAATTTACGAAATCTAAACCCCTCATTTGTAATAGATCATAAAACATGATCCTAAATAATGGATTCAGTTTATGTATGATATTATTTAATTCACAATAGGTTCATAATTTCAAAATGTGTCTCTTTCTATTTTTCACATTTAATGTAAATTTAATCGATAGAGGTTTTTGGTTACGAATACTACAATGAAAAAGAGATTCATTCTATATAATGGGATAAATTGAATAATATTTTTCATGAAAAATATGTAACTAAGGTTTATTTAATAAATATGAAGATAAAATTTAATAGAATTTGGGAAATGTAAAGAAATCATGGAATAGTAATAATTATTTTAAACAATATTGGACTAGTAATGTAAATTTTTTATTCAAAATATCGATTGTAACATTAATTAAATATGCTATGGATTGAAGTAATGAGTATGTGGAGAATATTTTTCAAACAAGATTATATTATTTTATAATGTTTTACATTTTCCAGAGATGGTCAGGATGGATTTTTATACAATTTTTTCCTTAAGATAACAATAGTATAAAGTTGTTAATGTAGAATAAAATAGATAATATGTTGGATTTTAATTTTTTTTGTTAAGCACCCAACATATTCCAACTATTTTAAAAATGATTCAACGATAGACTGGAAGGATATATAATATGGTATTGGTGTGGAGTGATTAGTCATAGAGGATTTGATGATAAATTAATTTTTCTTTGAAAATATTTATTTTTGGTAATAGATAAACATCCAATGGTTAATTTTTTATATAAAATGATTTTTGAAATTTTGAAAATCTGTGTCTAAATAATGTTACATAGTTTATAAACCATTAATTATGAAATAAAAAACTACTGGAAAATTAATGTTCTACTATAATAGTTTTTTGGACATCTAAAGATGTGATGGAATGTATGGTATTTCTCTATATGAATCATGTATATTTTTTATTTGATTCTATATCGACATATTTTTTATTTTTTATAAATTTTCAATAAAAATTAAAATATCATGTTTTGAAAAATAGAAAATATTATTTGTTGAAAACATTGGATGAATGATGAAAAGTAATGACGATTTATACTAGTAAACCTATTATTATTTGTTGGATAGACTTTATAGATAATTATATAGAAATTTGATATAGATTGGATATCATTTTATCATGAACAGATATATTATAAAGATATAAATTTATATTCAATGATTTCATTCATTTTATGCCATAAAGAAATAAAAAATATTGGTTGTCGATGGAAGTGAAAATTTACAATATGTTGATGTTGAGAGAAAGGAAGTTGATTAGATTTTTGATGATTTAACAAATAATGGATTTATTGATATATCTCTTAAACAGTTTCCTGTTGTGTACTCAATAATTAGAGGTTGATTTTAAAATTTAATTAGCTATTGATGAGATGAAAATTTCCAAAATTATTTGTAAAATTGATCAATTTTAACAGTATGAATGGAAAGATAATTAAAAACATTACAAATCATTACATATGACCTAACATTCGAATAATTGTAAAATAAATCATAATTAATGACTGTATATAAGGGTTGGTTTTAAATGTATAACTAAATCAAAATAATACTAATTATATAATTATTATTATTATAGATATTCTAGAATAATTACCTCCATACCAATAGATAACATATATAATTCATTTTAGACATATGTGCTCCATATGGTTAAACAGTATGACATAAATATAACTAATATTGTAATTGTGGATAAATAAAAAATAGGATAAAAAATAGACACTAAAATGGTTATTTATAGAAAAAATATTTATCATCGTTTTACAATAAAAGAACATAAATAGATTACAAGATGTCTCAGATTAAAGGTAAGGGAAACTAAGTATTAAAATCTAAGTTAAAATGTTTTATTTTTATTATTTTGTTAATGTTTTCCTTCAATATAATTATTAGTAAAAATAATTTATTGACATATTTTGATGTATATATAGCAATTATAAATAAAATTATAGATGTGTTTTGACTATTTATACAATTACATAAAATGGGTTTTTCAAATTTTTATTGGTTTCTTTTATAATATTAACCAAAGAAAAACTTTTTTCATTAACATATTATTTAATGAATAATTTACCATCCATCATGAATTTTTATTATATTGATTCAAATATTTAGTGTCTATATTATTATTATAATTTTAAATTGTGCTCACAATATTTTTGAAATGTTCCGTTTTAAATATTTTTTAAAATAATGTGGTATTTCTCCATATCTCATGTGCAAATGTAAAGTGAATTTACAATTTGTTCAATAGTCTATTTAAATTATTTTATGATGAAATAAATAATCATTAAAATGTTATGTTTATTTTCTTATACATGGAAATTATATAAGATGACCAACGATACATATATAGTGAGTACATAGCTTATTCTTGATGTAGCTATACAATGATTTGGGGAAATATCTATATCGTCGTATGTGAGTAGAAGGGAGTAAATTACCACAGCTTATCAAATAGATTTAACTGGTCTCTAGTTGTATTAACCTTTCTAATTAACATAATTCCTTAAGATTCTATAGTATGGTTTTTTATTTTTATGCTATTCGGTGTAAAGTAATTTTTTGATATTAATTTTTGTGTATTTTTTCTAGTATTGACATTTTTTATATGATCAATCATTGCCTATATAAAATTAATAAAAAAAATTAGTTTTCATGTTTTCACTAGACTAATATAATAATTTATTATATTTCAAGAAATTATTTTTTCCTCGTCACATTTAATAACATTCACAGGGAATAAAGAAGTGTAATAATGAACAAGATGACATTCTGAAAGGGATAAATATTTTAATCTAGGTGAAAGAATGATTAATTTAAATAATTTATAATTTTTTTAAAAATAAAAAATAATTATATGTGTATTATTTTTAATATATGGTCATTTATTTAAATGTTATGAAGTAATTCTACAAATCACTGATCTTGAAAGATCATTATGAATTAATGAATGTAAATTATTTTCTAATGAAAATATATTGTGTAATGTTTATTATTTGGTCCATATATAAAGTTAGATGATGAATAGTGAAATCATATTTTTATATATTTTTTTAGATAAAAAATCATTTAAAATTTCATATAAATCATTGTTTGATGTATAATTAAAAAGGTTGGGACTCAATATTGATGCTTCTAAAGTATCTATCCAACATAATGGAGATATAGTAGGATTGAAATTAAATTCTGGGAATAAAGTAATCAATAACATGCCATATTAAGAATTATTAAAAGTAAAATCCCTTAAATGAAAATTATCCCCATGACCCAGTAATATTGATTATAAATCATGAAACATTTCTTTTTGTGTCTGAATTTTTTATTCATACATCCCATCCATTTGAGTATAAAATGAAGTTCTCATTTAATTTTGGAAAAAATTATTATTGAATTCATCAATAAATCCAAGAGGAAATGTCATTCTTTCATTAATAGATCATCGAAAATAGTTTTAAATTCAATTTTATCACATCTATAGCAGGGTTTGATTACAACTATTATAAAAATATTTTTTTTGAATCATGAATCGATGTAGAATGAAATTTTTAGTTTTCTTAATCTCCAAAATAAAATAAAGTTTCTAATGATTTCATGGGGAAACTGTGACATCATAAATAGTGATTAGTTATAAATTACAAATAAGTACTGGTAAGGATTTCAACATCCCATCTATTTATTGATGTTGGATCATGACCTCTCAGCTAAATTGAAATTCAAATAATAATGAATAACATTTCATTTCATACATAGAAACCAAAAATGTGTTCTTAAAGACTCTCAAAATATCAATTTCATTATTATAATTGTTTTTTATTTATAATATCACAAATCACTAAAAATAGAATTTTATATTTGAATGATCTATGAATGATATAAATTATATACAAAAAGAAGATAAAATTGTTCTACACAGATCACATAGAATATATTTTTTTATAAACAAAACAATGTTTTGCTTCTGTTACAATGATTTTTAGTTCATTTGAAGCTTCTGTTACATTAATACCCGTGTTTTACCGAAGTACAATATACTATCAATATTCTTATTAAAATACTATTATAGTAACCACCATGTTATTAGAATATAAGAAATGAACGATATTATATTCCTTGTAAAAATATGGTTTAAACATGTTTATAAAACTAATATATTAACTATCAATAAGTTTGAAATTAATGTATGAAATATTTTAGAATATAGAAACCCCCTTTCTAAGAAAGTTATTTTTTCTAATGTACTAATTCTATTTTTTCCAGGTAAATTTGACAAACCAATATTGATGAATTTTTTTAAATAAAACTCTACAAAATATATTCCAGAAAATATATGACCCTTATCCAATATATGTTATTATGTGTAATAAGAATAAATCTAATTTTATTATTAAATGATATATTTTTCAAAATGGAATTTTGACAAATTTAGAAATGTTCACCGAATTTTAAATCAGTTTTTTTAAATATCATTATCTGTATTTAATAAAATAAAAATTATTTTTGAATTTTTAATATCAATATTTTCATTGAAAATTTTTTTAAAATTTTTATGAAAAGATTAATTTTTTGATGAATACTTAGAAATATTAAATTTCAATTGAAAACGTCATTTTTGTCTTATTTAATTCAATAGGTAAATTATATAGTTAATTTGTTTTATGTTTAATTATGTATATTACTCATCAAATAAACCAATTTATGTAATTGAAATATATTTATCATTACAATTTTGGGTAAAAAAATCAATCTTTAAAACATTTTATCTTAAAACACCAATATAACGACACTTCTACGAGATTAATTCTAGAATAAATTCTACCACATCAATAATTATAATTCGGAAAATTGTATTAAATATTTTTAATTATAATAATATATAATATATAATATATTCATCCAATATTTTAATGTAAATATTAGAGAAGTCAATTAAATTTTATTTGTGTGATTAAGATAAAATCAAACTTACATAAAGGTTGATCATTATTTTATGTGGAAAAATAAACATGACAGATGACGAAAATACATTTACAGGAAAATATAAGAAAATTTACCTCTGGGATCTATAATATACAATTTTTTGAGCAACATTACCTATGGATACCTATCAATAGTGTTTGTATTTTTATATTTATATGAATGTCAATTGTCCTCTACTATAAATGGTCAATCACCACACACTTGTTCACTATTATCAAGAACTATGAATTAGAAATATCCTATCTAAATAACCTATGAAATTCAATCCCTTTATATTGGAGTCCAAACTTTTTTTATAAATCCATCCAATGCATACCTTTAGTGGAAACTGAAATAAGTTACCAAAAAAGAGTTACCACCCGTCGACAATCAATTTAGATTCAAATTATTTATCCACCATGTAAATTATTTATATTCTTTTTTAAATAACATCATAATTATCCGCCATATAATTATTTATTTTAATTGAAAAATTTTCAACCCATACCTACACACACTTCCATAAAATGCGTAAATAATATACCATTCGTGTGTACAGAGGATGACCACCCCTCGAAACGATGTCATTTATTTTTCATTTACCATCTCTCAAAGTTAGGAATTATAATGGAAATAATTTTTTATATTATATATATTATTTAATATTTATTTATTATTAATTAATTAATGTATAAAACATACCTTTTTTACTTTACATTTTGTGATAATATGATTTCTTTGTTTGTAGACGCGTTGACCAACACCACCTTCAAGCGATATGATTCGTCCATAGTTTTCATTGAATATATCAAAGATGGGGTTGTTAATAATATATGAAATAATATTTATAATGGAATATATTATATTATATACATCCCTATGTTTCATTTACATTCTTACTTTCAAAATGAAAATTAAACAGAAAAAACCTTCATGCATACTTAGAACTTATTGTCTCCGAGAAATGTGTATTCCCAGATATATTTATATATTTTATATATAATTATAAATATTTATATAGTAAATATTTATTTTATTAACATAACTATTTAAATCTATAAAATAATTAAATCAAGACCTAACTAAAAGTATCATGAAATAAAATTCAAAATATATATGAAAATCAAAGTAGTTATTACCCGAGAAATACCTTTTACATGAAATTATAAATAAAATGATAATATATTGTAATAATAAAATCATATTTAGTATGATATATAATAATATTATTTTATATTTATTAATAATAAAATTATATTTATTATAATGGAGTTTTTATCATGTGTGATGATATAGAAGAATTACGGTATGTGATTTCTCGTCTCACTCTTATTTCTACAAGACTTATGCCTTATTAACCACTCCTTTATTTTTTGATGTATATATTTTCCATGATTGTATTATATGTTCCATTTAATTAAATTTATTTTTATTTATTTATATATTTTATGATCTTTATTTTATGGGTTTTATGGTCCAAAATATTCTAAATTGGTATACTAATATTTGTACCAAGTTTTCATTCTTTCACATACATGATATTTTATTAAATGATAGTTTTATAATTGGTCTATATACATCCAATTAACATTTCATATCATGAATCTCATTATTTAAATAATTTTTTAAAATTTATTTAATTTATTAATCTAGGGTGATTATGATTCAATATTACCAAAGTGGTCAATATTTATCGCTAAAATCTCATCCTTTATCGATATTATTTATCATTATTCTTCCATTGATAAAATATAATGATCCATATAGAAATAAATCACATGAAATTTATTCTTCTCTGGTTATTAAAGAAAACTTCATATAATTGAACTATTTTCAACACTTTCATACTTATGATTAGTACAAATTGTTTTTTAAGAAACACCAAAATTGTTTCTCTTCTTAGGTAGATATAAGTTTTCTTCTAAAAGTGTGTTTCTTAAAATAAGTTTCAAAACGTTTATACTATATAATTTGTTGTTTAACATACACTTATACCCATATTTCATTTTTTTAATTTTTTTTTAAAAATATTCCCCTTTTAGTTCTCCAAATGCGGCACTATATATATATTTTACAGTGAAAAAATGAATGCTTGGAATTAGTGGATTTATCCACAATCATGACAGTTCATTGTTTAAATATTCCATTAAAACATTAATTTTTTTTATGTAATCATATCTTCATAAAATTATATACATTCAAATTTTTAACATTGACATTAAATATAATTTTTTTCCAAAAAAAATTAATAATTAGATTTTTATATGCTTTTAATATACACATTATTCATTTGGTAATCTATTTTAAAAAAAATGGTATTACAAATGATTCCATGATTTATTTCTATGATTTAAATTTTCTTTTTAATTTAATTGTTTTCAAAAAAAATTCAACATACAATTTGTGTTTTCAAATTTATTTTTAAAGAGATGTCTTTCAAAAAAAATTCATGATTAATTTTTATGTTTTCAATCATGTTTTCCAAAAATGGGATTTGATTTTTTTCCAATGATTCATTTATATGTTTTCTAAGTTATTTTTAGAGAAAATGGGATTAAATGGAAGTATATTTTAGGAATTATTTTTCAATTAAGAATGGATAGATTCATCCATAAATTAATTAGTTTTTTTAAACAGTTGATTATAATTTTTTCAATGTGGTTTTAAAAAATATATATTTTGAAAATAAAAAAATTGTTGATAATTATTTTTCATAAAAGATTATTTTATATGGAAATAATCTATACGATCCTTGAATATACATCAATATCTTATATGAAATACTTTGATATTGTTTATTATTTACTGGGCATATGATCCAAAGATAACATTCCTATTCATTCCTTAAATGGGTTATGCATAAAATGACATGTTTTTATAAGAATAGTTATTCATAAATGGTTTATAGAATGATAAAATTATTTTGAAAATTTCTGTTATTAACTGTTTATAATATGAAGAAATTATTATAAGGTCTATGTCTTTTCCATAGTTCATGGTATGATAAAATATTTAATTTGCACATTTTATTTCATGGGTTAGGATATGATGTTTTTTAATGCCCATCACCTTTTATGGGTCACGATATGAAATTTTTTTTGTTATATAGTGAAATGTGTTTCATTGATATTATTATGTGATAGGTGGTGATTTTATTATTAGGATGGTATGTGACTGAGTTTGATATACTATGTAATACCAAACGTAGGATCAAAATAAGAATGAGATTCTCAGATACAAGAGGGGGGGGGGGGTGAATTGTACCTTTTAAAAAATCTCGTAGGAAAATTTTAGGATGGTTATGTTTAACATGGTTAAATGAGATAATTCAAAAGACCTCTATAAGTTCTAAATACATTATTGATTCTAGAAAAGTGATTCCGGGAGTGAAACTTAAATAAAGTTACAATGAATAAGATTCTCCCTTAAAGTGTATAGAATCTAACTAAATCAGAGTACAAGTAAGAAGTATATGAAAGTTATTCTTTCCTTAACAATAAAAAATGCATAGCGGAAAACAAATTAGTAGCACTACAAGTAACCAACAAAAACTCTTTTAACCCAAAGAGAAGCCTATCCAACAAACATGGAAAAAGGTCCCTTGATTTATACATTCAAGAAAGTCTGTCTTACCCACACTAGGGTAAGACCTCGATATGAAGATCGCAGTCTGTCTTTTTATCCCCGCAAGTCCTCAACTATCAGGTAGTCAGCACCTTTATTTTCCTCAGCAATGAAGCCCTCAACTTCAAGGTGTTGGAACCTCTATCTTCCTATCCCTATAAGCCCTCGATTGTATACATCATCAATCAGTGTCTCACAAAGCAAATCTGCACAAGGAAAAGTCTAAATAAGTCGTTCAAACTTTCTGCACGAATCTTGAGAGTTTATAAGAGCCTCTCTCTCTGGAAATCACTTCAAGAGGTTCTGAGCACCAAAATTCCAAAATTTTTCACTTCTTTTCAAATGAGATTTTATTTATAGGCGAAGCTTCAAAGGTAGGCTCCCTCCTCCAACGGACATATTTCTCCTTGAATTTCAGAGGGAGTTGTACATGTGTCACTCATCCAACGTTTATTCAATAACTAAAAGCACGAAATCGTTTTATAATAAACAAGTGTAATCATAAATAAAACTGAAGTTCAGAATGTAAGATAATAAAAGTTCAGAGTCTATCCAAAATAGATTTTGGTGTCTATAATAAAGAGATATTCGAATTCTGTTTTGTAGGAATTCGGAGTCTGGATTCTCAGGAATTCGGAACTTGAACTTAAATAGTTTCGAGTTGAAATTATAGAAGTTCAGAGTCTAACTAGTAAATGTTCAGTGTCAAACTTATAGTAGTTATGAGTCGAACTAGAAGAAGTTTGGAGTCCAAAATTTCAAGGAAATTCGGAGTCTGTTTTCAACAGTATTTGGAACCAAAACTTATAATGTTCGGAGTCAGAGTTCATGAGAATTCGGAGTCAGAACTCATAATATTTCAGAGTCTGAATTCAGAGAACTGAGAGTCATAACAAAGATATGTTCATAATCATAATTCAGAGTCGAACTACATGAGAGTTTGTATCCATAATTTCGAGTCAAACTACATGAGAGTTCATATCCAGAATTCATACTGGAACATCATGAAAGTTCGTACTCGGAATTTGGAGTGGAAATTCATGAATTTTCATACACGGAATTCAGAATTGAACGCTATGAGAGTTCGTATCCAGAATTCAGAGTGGAACTTCATTATAGTTTGTATCCATAATTTAGAGTGGATCTTCATGAGATTTATTACTCAGAATTCAGATCCTAAAACAGAATGCTTCATATCTAAGTATTATGTGATTCCGAGGTTTTTGATATGAATCCGATTTTTATACTTATGAAAACTATTGATATGAATAATGAAAACATGGTAGGGGTAAATTCCTTTTGGAAGGAAATTTTCCGTATAGAAGTAAAATATATATTTTCTTATGTATAAGGTGTTTGTGATTTTCAAAAAAATAATTAATGGAAAAGTCATAAGGATAACCTTATTGACTCAACAATCCCCCCCTTTTTGGAAAGCTCAAACAACCATTCGAAAAAGGATATAAGGACATAGAAAAAAAATTCATTAGACTTTTAAATTAAAACATATCTCCCTTTGTTCATAGATTATGGTGAATACAACTAACTCCCCCTAAGGCTTTAGAACTCTAAGGATTGTATTCTGAATTTCTGTAATGTAGTTTTCATTATCATAGTAATATAAAACTTCATAATGATAAAATCCCCCTTACTTAAGGATAGTTCTTAACTTAGAATTTTTTTTCTCCCTTTTAGATTTTTCCATCTCCCTCTTTTGAGTAGTTCTTTTCACTTCTCACCCTTTGTGATTTTCAGAAAGAATTTAATGGAATGGGAATGAAATAATGAACCTAAATCCATATTGCATAATAACACAATATACAAACAACCAGAGATTTCCTTATAATTGAAAGAATTTTTACAAGGAAAGTCATTACAATAAAAAATCAGATTGGTCAATTTTTTTTCTTTTCCTTGGGGATTATCTTCTTCAATAGGGTTTTCAGCTTCTTCAAGTATTTCTGGTCCTCCTCATCTTGTTTTTCTAAGGCTTTAATCCTTTCATATTGAGCCTTCATATTCTCAGACTGTGCCTTAAAAATTTCATCCTTCTTCACAAGCTTCTCTTCGATCTCAATCTGGAGATCTCTTTCCCATTTCCAGTTTTGGGCTACCGAGTTAAGCTTCCCATTCGGATTCCTCACCTGTTGATTCTGAGAATTTTTCTCAAGGGTTAACTTATCCTAAAGAATCTTCATTTTGGAATCCTCAGTCTCAAAAGCTACTTTAACATCATTTTTAAATTTTTCAAGCTCTAACTTGTCATCATTAATTTTATTTTGACCATAGAGTGGTTTTGCTGCATGATTTTCTATGAACATCATAATTGATAAGAAAATTTCTATGCTCAGCCTCAATCTTCAAAAAATTATCCATCACCATGGATACAAATTCTGATTTCTGATTTAGGTTGTGTTGAAGCATCTGGCATCTGGAGTCTATGGTGGGAAAGATCGCAATTGAATCCACCAATTTCTTCAAAGATTCAACAAAAAAATCATGTCCAAGTGCTGATGATTCCGAATCAGAAACCTTGCTTGGTAATTGTTCTTCTTCAATTTACATGATCATTCTTCTTGAAGAACCACCAACATCCTTTTTACTTTTGATTTGTATTGTTGGGGTTTCTATAAGCACTTGCTTAGCCTCTCATCTTTCAGAATGGTTTATTCATCAGGAGATTCTTCCTCAGTTTCAGATAGTTGAACTATCTTGTCTTCATGAGGTTTATCCTTGTATCCTCCTTCAAGAATGTTCTTCCCATAGCTTTCTTCCTCAGATAACTCATTCTCTTTATCTTCTTTGTCTTCATATTCCTTTCCTTTTTACTCACCTCACTTTCTCGGAATGACATGCTTTGAAGACTCTTCCTCAGATGTTCACAGTGGTAATTTTTCTAAAGTGTTTGCCTTCTCTTGATATTCCTCAACTTGTTTAATCAAGTGATCTAGATCACCAATGTCTTCTTCAACTAATTATTCTTATTATACATCCTCCTCCTCTTCTACTCTTTCAACAAATTCGTTCTCTTAAGGTTTTTATGGAGTGAACTAGTGCTTTCCAAGTGTCTCCAGTAATGGTTGAACTAGAAATGTTTCTGGTATGGGAATCTTCTCAGAAACTACTTTTGTGTCTCTCAAAAGGGATTGTACAACTTAATCTTCAAACATCTTCTTCTTAATTTTATTCTCGTTTTCTACCTTCTCAAGGTATTCAGTAGTCTTCTCCCTTATAGATTTAGCTTCAGTAGGGTCCAATCAGAACGGAGGTTCCCCTTCTTTCATTTTCTCCTTATCTTCCCTCCATTTAGTAACCACCTCATCTGGAAATCCTTTTTGTTTCTTCGTCATGGGAGGTGTGGATTTGGTTTCCTTAGCTTTAGGGGTCTTCTCTTTAGTCACCACTTCCTTCAGCTTACTTTTCTTCCCTGCCTTCTTTGATGGTTCTACATTATCTACATTTTCTGGAACAGCTTTTGCCTCCTCCTCTAGAAAATCATAAAAATCACCTGACTATTTTGAAAAACCGACCTTCATACACTTTAAGGTGTCGTTACTAATCAGAATCACCTTAAAATTCATCACCTTGGATGTGCAAGAAACCATGAAATAATCAAGACACCAAACAATATTCTTGGAGAGAAGAGAAGGATACATAATAATTTGAGCTTTCAAAGACCCATTCTTGTTGTTCTGAACAATAATAAGAATGTGCCTCATCAGAGTGATATTTCATAGATTTACCAAGAAATACAAGATGTAAATATCAATTTTCATTATGTTATCCTTATCACATTTTCTCGAAACTAAAAACCCTTGAACCCAAAACTGCAAAATCCGGTTGTTGGTGGAGAGATGAGAAATCTTTTCTGTTTTGTCCTCTTTGAGTCCAAGGCATTCTATTTCCTTCACTTTTCTAAAACATCCCTCAACATCCGGTAACTTATGTGAACAAAATTAATCTTACCCATCATATGATAATCCCACCATTCTTTTCATCCTTGGTGTAAGAAAGATTGAATGTATTTCTATAGCTCTTAAAGGAGAATTTTTATCTTCCATCGTCTTCATAGACGGAAACAAACTCATGAAATTCAACAAGAAAATCTGTATAAGCAACATCCTGATCATTTTTATTTGATATGTGGAAATCTTCCAACCCATTTATCTTGATATTATTAGTAATAAGAGAGTCATAATTACTAAAGAATGTTCGGATGGACCAACCATTTCCTGTAGAACAACCAACTGGAGATTGGTTTGATAGTATAAATTTCTTATGAAGTGGATTCTACAGACATTCAGAATGGAAAAGCACTGAATGATTCAGAATGACCTTTAGGAACTGAGGTAGATCTTCCACACGCGAGGGTTTTGAAATCAATGTGGGAAAAAATTAGGGGTCCCCCTTTTATAGGCGATGGAGGTGACCTTTTAACTTACAAAACCAATCAAACGGTTAAAAAACTCCTAGATCTGATCTGATGTTTGAAAACATGCCTGGAAGGAAATATTGAATCTGATCTTTTGAGGTTATAAAAACATTCATATTTAAGAAGAAATTGATCCGAAAATTTTAAAAAACAAAGGAAATTACCAGAATTTAAAAGTGACTACGAAAACATAAGTAAGGAAATCATACCTTTTAGATTGGCTAGGAAGATTATTCGTAATAGGTGTTATTCTTCTTGAAGAAAATTTTACCGCAAAAAATTCATTATGAAAACGTTTTATTGAAAAAGCTTTGTGTACCAAAACACTAGTACAAAATGTATGTGTACAAAAATTTCCATTACGAAAAATTATCATTACGAAAATTCTCATTACCAAAACTCTCATTACCAAAATTTTCAATACAAAAATTTCCAGTACAAAAACATCATTATGAAATTTTCTAGTACCAAAATTTCCAGTACAAAAACATTATTACTAAAAGTTATAGTACAAAAACATCATTACGAAAATTTCTAGTACGAAAACTTCATTACGAAAATTTCCATTACGAAAACATCATTATGAAAATTTCCACTACGAAAACATCATTACGAAAATTTCCAGGACGAAAACATCATTACAAAAATTTCTTGTACGAAACCTTTATTACGAAAATTTCTACTACGACAACTTCATTAAAAAAATTCCAGTATGAAATCGTCATTACAAAAATAAAAAAAAACAACTGAAAATTTTACAAAACTTAAAATGAGATGTACTCCCCCTATGAAAATAAGATTATTACACTAAGGATAATGGTTCAACAAGAAGTTAATGAAGGAGGATTTCCTCATGGTTATCTTCAAGAAATTTTGTTTAATGTATTCAAATATATCGGAGGGTAAAGATTTTGTGAAAATATCTGCAAGTTGATCTTCTGTTCTGATAAAATGAAGAATGATATCTCTTTTAAAGTGTGTGATCCATAAGAAAGTGATGCCTCATGTCTATGTGCATTTCATGAGAGTGATGCGAAGGTTTTTTACTAAGGGAAATGACACTTGTGTTATCACAAAAAATTTGAGTCTTAGTAAAACTCAAGCCAAAATCTATGAGTGTCTATTGCCTCCAAAACACTTGAGCACAACAACTTCCAGCTGCTACATATTCAGCTTCAGCAGTGGAGAGTGCTACAGAATGTTTCTTCTTGTAAGAACAAGAAATTAATGAATATCTTAATAAATGAAATGTTCTGGATATACTCTTTCTATCTATTCTACATCCACAAAATTCAGCATCGAAAAAACTTTTTAAGATAAAAGCATTTCCAGAAGTATATAATAGTCCTAGATCCATGGTTCCCTTTATTAGCGAAAAATTATTTTCACTCCCTTTAAATGAGATTCCATAGGATCGGATTGATATCTTTCACATAAGCATGCTGAAAACATTAAATTTTTTCGACTAGCTCTCAAGTAAAGTTCACTTCCTATCATACCTCTAAAAGATGTTTGATCTACTGGTTTCCCAACTTCCTCAAGATCATCTGTGATTAAGGTTCCAATAAGAGTACTTATAACTTTAGTGTTTCCATATACATACTTTTTAAAAATATCTTTAATATACTTATGTTGGGATATGTAGATTCCTTCTGGTTTTTGAGAAATTTTAAAACCAAGAAAAAATGCTAACTCTCCCATCAAACACATTTCAAACGCAAATTTCATTAGATCCTCAATGGAATTAGTTAATTATTACTGATTTGAAAAAAAAATTCATCAACATAAATTTAAACAATCAAAACTTTTTTCTTATATTTTTTTATAAAAAGAGTTGGATCTACATTTACCTTAACATAGTTATTTTGAAGCCAAAATCTTGTAAGTCTATCATACCAAGCTCAAGGGGCTTGTTTAAGGCCATACAAAGCTTTGGTAAAACTAAAAACATGATCAGGATATTTTGTGTCTTCAAAGGTAGGAGGTTGATAAAAAAAATTCCTCTTGAACATAACCATTAAGGAAAGAACATTTTACATCCATTTGAAAAGAATGAAATTGAATAATGCTGAAAAGGCAAGTAAAATACGAATATATTCAAGTCTTGATACTGGAGAATAGGTTTCTTCATAGTTTATTCCTTCTTATTTATTATAGTCATTAGCTACCAATATAGATTTATTTCTTATTATGATTCCATTTTCATCACACTGATTCTTGAAGACCCATTTTACTCCAATAACAGATGTTTCCTTAGGTCTTTCAATAAAGGTCCAGACATTATTCTTTTCGAATGTATTTATTTCATATTGCATGGAATTAATCCAATCATCATCACCTAAAGCTTCATCAGTGCTTTTTGGTTCTAATTGGGAAAGGATTTATAGATGCTCTACTTCATTTCCTAGGGAACTTCTAGTCCATACAGGTTGATTCACATCCCCAAGAATACTATCACTGGGATGATTCTAAAGAAACGAATGGATTGGGTTTTGTTAAACTTGTTCATCAAAATAGGTTAGGAAATCTTCAAGGGTAAATGTTTCAGAAGCATCTTCTTCAACATTTTCCTTATCAAAAGGATTTTCTATCACAAGTTGATAATCAGTTTTTGAAAACACATATGAAGATGTAGGTTGGGGTTATTTGAAAACAAAAGGATTAGTTTCATCAAATTTGACATGTACTGTCTCTTCAACAGTACAAGTTTTTGTTGTTGAAAATTCTATAAGCCTTAGAAGTTGTTGAGTATCCTAAGAAAATTCCTTCATCAGATTTTGGTGAGAATGTTTGTAGGTTATCTTTAGTATTCAGAATTAATACCTTGCATTAAAAAACCTTAAATTGGGAATGTCTAGGTTTGATGCCATTCCATTACTCATCAGTGTTTTATTATGAAAATTTCTAATCTAAACTCGATTTATTGTATAACAAGAAATACTTACAGCTTCAGCTCAAAAATGTTTGGCTATATAATACTCACTCAACATGGTTCTAGTTATCTTTCGAAGAATTCAATTTCTTCTTTCAATAACACCATTTTTTGAGGTGTTATGGGTGATAAAAAGTTGTGATTAATACCATTTCTACTACAAAAAGTTTCAAAATCAATATTTTGAAATTCACTTCCATGATCAATATGAATAGATTTCAAGGGAAAGTGTTTCTTATTTTTTTACTTGGGCTCTTAAACTTTTGAAATAAGAAAAATCATCAGACTTCTTTGCTAGAAAATAGACCCACGTAAATCTGGTGTAATCATCAACCAAAACAAATACAATGTACTTGCCCCCAATGCTTCCAGTTTGTGTGGGACCGAAAAGATCCATATGAACTAGCTGTAATGCATCAGTGGTTGAGACTTCACCGACTAATTTAAAACTTTATTTATGTTGCTTTCCATATTTACAAGGTTCACTGACTTGTGAAGAATCAAATCTAAGCTCCAGTATATCCATAACTAAACCTTTGTTAGAAATTTTACATATGTTCCTAATATTATAGTGTCTTATCCTTCTTATGCAACAACCAAGAGTGATCTTCCATTACACTGTGGCAAGGTAAGTCTTGTCTCCTAAGGTATTCTATGTTTAGTGTGTAAACATTCTCTTACCCATTGGAAGAAAGAATAAATTCTTCCTTAGAATTGTGTACTATGCATTTATCATTCCTAAAACTCACAAGGTAACCTTCTTCACATAACTAACATTTGCTAATGAGGTTTTTCTTAAGACCCTTAACAACTAAAACATTTGAAATCAATGTTCTTCCAAGAAGAACAATGTCACTTATACCAATAATTTCACCCTGAGCATTTTATATGAAAGTTACTCTTCCTCCATTTGTCTGGATAAACTTCTCAAAATAGTTTTTGTAACTAGTCATAGGATGGGAACATCCACTATCCATGTACCATGTATTGTTGTTGGTACTATTCCTATTTTCCAGAAAATAAGAAACAAGTTAGGTTTTCGGAATCCAGACTTTCTTTGATCCAGAAATCTCAGAAAGTAATATTTTGGGTACCCACATCTTCTTAGAAAAATAAGCCTTATGAAATTCTATGGATTGGAATTTTTAAGGAACAATTATTTGCCTAGTGACCACCACACTAACACTTTGTGCAGAATGGGATTCTTTGCGGAACAAAGTAGTTGTTACTAAAAATCAGTTTAGAACTTGTGTAACCAAACCCAAAAGTATTCCTTCGAGGTCGTATTTGTGAATACATTTTATCAAATTTTTCTTTACATAGTGTATGTTTTTACAAACACTTTCTCATGGAGTATATTTAGGATTTGAGTTTTATATCAAGGTTCTTGTTTTCAAAAACATCTAAACTAGAACTAGGATCAAAAACATAATTCATAAATATTACTCTTTCTACTAATTAAGAATGTTTATTCTTCTCAGAACTTACTTCCTCAAGAATTTTTTAAATACTCTCAAAATAATCATTTTTCTTATCTAGATCATTAGAAGGATAAGATATTTCCTTTATAAGAATATTATTCCTAGAATTTTCCTTATCGAGTTTCTTCATGAGTGTTGAATTCTCATTTTCAAGAAGTTTGGAAAACCTAGAAACTTCTTCATAGATAGGTAAAGTATTATCTTCATCAGAAGAGGAATCTTCATCCAAAGAGTTATAATATTTACTATAATTAGAATTCAAAGAAACATTGGTCATAGATTCATCATTGTGTACCTTACCCATCATGAAATGATTATAGATAGGTAGCCTGGCTAAGAGACCAAGATTCTTCTGTCCATAAGATTCATAAACTGAAGATTCATCTAAGGAGTCTCCACCACTGGAACACCATGTGTAATTATCTTTCAACACTATCTTAGATTTGGACTTGTAATACTTTTTTCTATTCCATTCAAAATGCCTCTATTTTCTTTATTTTCTCTTGAGCACAAGGAAATCAAGTCTTATTTGTCCAGTTCTTTTGCATTCATAGCATGTAAATTCAGAATCTTTCTTTTTTTCCGTTCCTTATTATTATACGTGGATTGGAAATTCCTCTGTCCTGCTATCTTTTTCATCATTCGAGCAAGATTTTCTAATTCATTTTCCGAGGACTCAATTCTACTAGATTCGGAATGGATAACAACTTTCTTAGATCTGGATCTAGTAACTCTCTTAGGAGTCTCAACTTCCATATTATTGTAATTAGTATTAAAAGATACACTTACATTTCCATTATTTTTCTTCAATATATCTGCATATCTCTTCATTCTTGTCTCATGTTGAAGAGGAGTTCCAAACATCTCATCAAGGGTAATCTAAGTAACTTTTCTATTCGCATCAATTCCTGGCCTTTTTTATTCCCACTCATTTGGCATGATGTCGATGATATTTTCAATAAGGGATTCATCATCTAGACCTTTCTCTCATATTTATTGTATGATATTCACGATAGTCATGAATATTTATTGTACTTTTCAAATGGGTTCACCATAAGGAAAACAAAAACCATGATATTCAGCTCTAAGAATGGATCTTCTATTCTCAATTACTTTGGAAGTTCCAAAGCGAGTAACTTCTAGTTTCGTCCATAGAGATTTTGTTGCTTCACAAGAAGAAATTTGGCTTTATATATTTCTAGTAATTGAACAAAGTAAAGTATTGCGTACCTTATAGTTGAGTTGGAAATCATGCTTTTCTTGATTTGCAAAGGCACTTACTTCATTATCAGGAATCTTGTATCCACCAGTAAGAATAACAAAATTTTCGAACCCAGGGTTGATAATGAAACTCTTCATGCGATCTATCCAGTATTCATAATCATTACTATCAATGATTGGTGGTCTGGTAGAATTAAGGTTTTCTATGGAACCAATCTTTAAGCATGCCATCCTTAAGAATGAACTTTGGCACACAAACATGTAAGAAGTATAAGTTTGTAAACAAAGAAGATATTCTAAGCCAGAAAAATTGTATCTCTAAGCAAAAATTGAATCCGAAAAATGATTCCGAAAAATATGAATCTAGAAATGTAAATCCGAAAATTCAATTCCAATAATTCTCTTCTGAATCTAATCGTGAGATTAATTCAGATGGAACCTAATCCTTTCATACCAATTGTTAGGATGGTATGTGACAGAGTATGATATACTCTGTAATACCAAATGTAGCATCGAAATAAGAATGAGATTCTCTGATACAAGTTGGGCGGGGTGAATTGTTCCTCTTAAAAATTCCTGTAGGAAAATTTTAGGATGGTAATGTATACAAGGTTAAACAAGATAATTCAAAAGACCAATATATGTTTTAAAGAAATTCTTGATTCTAGAAAAGTGATTCCAGGAGTGAAACTTAACTAAAGTTACAAAGATTAAGATTCTCCCTTAAAGCATATAGAATCTAACTAAATTAGATTACAAGTAAGGAAGTATAAGAAAGTTATAATTTACTTAACAATAAAAAATGTAAAGTAGAAAACAACGTTGTAACACTACAAGTAACAAACAATAACTCTTTTAACCCTAAGAGAAGGGTATCCAATAACATTGGATAAAGGTCCCTTGATTTATACATTCAAGAAATTCTATCTTACCCACACCAGTGTAGACCCTCGATATGAAGATCGGTGTCTGTCTTGCTATCCCCACAGGACATCAACTATCAGGTAGCCAGCACCTCTGTCTTCCTCAACAAGGAAGCCCTCAACTTCAAGGTGTTGGAACCTTTGGCTTCATATCCCCAAAAGCCTTCGATTGTACATAGCAACAATCAGTGTCGTACAATGCAAATCTGCACAAGGCAAATATTGAACAAGCCGTTCAATCTTTCTACGTGAAGCATGAGTGTTGATAAAAGACTCTCTCTCTAGAAATCACTTCAGAAACTTCTGAGAAAAATAATTCCAAAAGTTGTCACTTCATTTCAAATGAGATCATATTTATAGTTGAAGCTCCAACAGTCGACTCCCTCCTCCAACGGTCATGTTTCTCCTTGAATTTCGGAGGGACCATTACACGTGTCACTCAACCAATGGTTAGTCAATAACTGAAAGCACTAAATCGTTTTATAATAAACAAGTGTAAGTATAAGGAAAAATGATATTCAGAATGTATGAAAATAAAAGTTTGGAGTCTTACCAAAATGGAATTCAGAGTCTGTAATAAAGTTATATTCAGATTATTTTTTGTAGGAAATCAGAGTATCAATTCTCAGGAATACAGAACCTCAACTAAAAATTTCGGAGTTGAACTTATAGAAGTTCGAAGTCGAACTAGTAAAAGTTCGGAGTCAAAATTATAGAAGTTCTGAGTCGAACTAGTAGATGTTCAGAGTACATAATTTCAAGGAAATTTGGAGTCTGGTTTCACCAGTATTCGGAACCAGAACTCATAATGTTTGGAGTCAGAGTTCATGGGAATTCGTATTCAGAACTCATAATATTTCGTTGTTTGAATTCAGAGAACTCGGAGTCAGAACATAAATAAGTTTGTAATTAGAATTCAGATTCAAACAACATGAGAGTTCTTATCCATAATTCGTAGTCGAACTACATGAGAGTTCATATCCAGAATTCAGAGTTGAACATCATTAAAGTTCATACATAGAATTCGGAGTGGAACTTCATGAAAGTTCGTACTCGGAATTCAGAGTGGAACTTCATGAGAGTTCGTATACAGAATTTGGAGTAGAACTTCATTAGAGTTCGTATCCAGATTTCAAAGTGGAACTTAATGAGAGTTCATACTCATGAATTAGGATCCTAAAACAGAAATCTTCATATCTAAGTATTATTTGATTCTGAGGTTTTATATATGAATCTAATTTTTATACTTAAGAAAAACATTGATATGAATAATGAAAACATGGTAGGGGTAAATACCATTGGGAAGGAAATTTTCCTTATGGAAGTAAAATATATATTTTCTTAAGTAAAAGGTGTTTGTGATTTTCAAAACAAAAAAGAATGGAAAAGACATAAGGAAAACCTTGTTGACTCACCATTTATCTCCCTACAACGAACTAGGAAATGATAAACGGTTTATGAGAAGAAATTGTTCATGGGTTGTAGCACAAGACTAAAAATAAGAGAGTACCAATTTTTATACCAATCCTATGATAATAGGGTACATGGGAGGGTGTCCAAAGATCATATAAATTGCTAATTGATAATGTAATCACAAGACCATAACATTAGGGGTATACATGATAGAATCCCAACCCCTTAGCAATAGGGAACACATGAGATAATACCAATATAGTAACAAGAGGGTATATAAGAGGAAATCATATGCCCAAAAAAAGAGGGTACATGAGAGGGCATCCCAATCCTAATGAAAGTTATCTAAAACAAAACATGTTATGAATGTATTAGGATACATGTGTAACATAATTATATCAATAATTATGTGTATTCTATGAATTCTATGTCTTATTACTATGTCATTCTCTCATGAATTATTCTATTGATTCCCTTATTACAATGGTCTTATAAACAATCAATATTATTTATCTAACTCATGTATACGTTCTTTTATATAGTGGTTATGATCTTGAAATAGCATCCTCATGTTGTCACACCCGTATACACATGTTATGCTTATGGGTCCCCATTATTAAACATTTTTTATTATCTATGCTCACTCATTCTTATGTTTTCATGCCACATATTTTGAATAATGATGTTATGTATATGTAATAAATGGGTTGATTATTTTGTGAAATATAGAAGATCATTAACATGATTAGAATATTTCTTTATAAGTCTCCAATGATATTAAAATATAATAGTCTTCATGCATGAAATTTTTTAATGTGCGAAATATTCAACTAAAATGATGTAATATCATTTTATGTTAGTCTTATGATGCATTAGTTGTTTTAAAATAAAAGGTTTAATAAATCATTATAAACATTAATAATAAATCAGCAGTGAGTTAACAAGGGTTATTTTTATAGATATGTAATGGGATCTCCTTAATGTTAAGCATATGGTGTCCTAGATTTAAAATAAGGAGTCAAAATTTGGACATCAGGTAAGTGATTTTTTATGATTTTGTGGTTTTAGTATATTATAATTACATATCACACAATAATTTTTCTTTTTATTTCAATATTCCATGACCCGACCCCTGGGGCCCGTGTCGTGACTACCCCATGCCCGTCTTCCATAGGTTAGGGGCTGGTGACTAGCACCAGAAAGGCATATCTCAAAAATCGGGATGGTGTTGCCTCTAATCCTTTAAACTAACAAAAACCAATAACGCAATAGGATACAAGACCTATGTAAACTATAATGTAAAAAATGTGTGTACATTATGTGATGGGGATATAATACATTCCCAACATGAAATTACATGTAAACTAAAAACAAACAGCTCCTATGAACACCCGCCAAGGATCCTACCTAATGGGTAGGTACAACTCCCGAGCAGTCATCTCCATGGATCGTCTCACCTATTTCCCACCTCTGAATAGAATCCAATATGTTACCCTCAACCTTAATTAGCATTGTCCATTGTCATCATAACACACAAAAAGGTGCGGGTGTTTCCCAAGCATGGGTGAGTATAACGATACTCAGTAGGGGTCCCAAGACCATCTTAGGTCTTCTAGAGTTCCATAATGGAAAAACCACAAATCAAGAAGAAATTTCCATCAACACTACTTAGGTATATGATCATACATATACATAAGTTATCATATAAAACACACCTCACACATGAAGAAGGAATACCACAAAGGTAACACCACTAAGGTAGAAGTACCACATAGTTAACACCACAAAGATATAGGTACCACCCAGGTACCCCATAAAGATATAGGAACCACACAGGTAACACCACAGTGATAGAGGTACAACACATGTAACACCATGAAGGTTAATACCATAATGTTATGGACTTAGCTCACCAGTATAAGTGATGTATATAATTACAGATGATCAGTCGTGAAGCTAAATTATCTTATTCTGTCAAAAGGAACTACTACTAATTATATGTAGTCTGACCCACACATGATCGATAGGTATTAAGCACCGCAATGAACCACACAGGATCTAACCCACATTGGGTTGGTATTCATTGAACCACACAAGATCGCTGAGTGCTAACCCACACAGGATCAGAGCCACACCAAATCGGGATGCACTGACCCACATAAGACCGCTGAACGTAGACCCACATAGGATTTGACCCACACTGGATCAGTATGCGTTGATCCACACAAGATAAATGGGAGCTGACCCACACAGGATCGATAGGTACTAACCCCCATAATGACCCACACATGATCCGACCTACCGAGAGTCGATATATATATACACTTTATATTATCCGTCTTTAACCTCCGCCTCACAGCCAACCACTTGATTCATCACACCCGGTGCACTCAAGTTCTATAGAAACAGTCCCTCGATTTATTAGTCATACTAGACCACCATTAAGCCCCAAAAATGTGTAACCCAATGGCCTGTCACATCATAGTTGACCAAACACAACAGACGACGTGTCAAACAGTCATCCATTCGGTATGTTATTAGCATTTCTGCATCGAGGGCTCAGTTGGAATCAGGGTTCAATCCAACCCAGCCATACTCCAACATTATCGAAAACTCAACTGGAGTATACCATAGGGATTGTATCCATCCATGGATCACAAGGTCATGGACAATTTGTCAAATGGACACCCAATTCCCATGTTACGGCCAAAAAAGGTTATGGGTTAGGATGGGCCTAGCTTCGGTACGACCTAGTCGGATCGACCCAATTTGAGTTGACCTGACCCAGTTGGAAGGGGCCACAGTGGGCCCGAGCCACTGGGCAATGGTGCATCCCAACCTGTGAGGGGCTGTCCCAGACCAGCCCACTAGTTGCGACCCGTGATCGGGTGGCCCGACGTGGTGGGGTCCGCCCTAGACACTACCAAGGGGGAGGCACCCCTGGTATTCTGAACAGTCCGATGGACATTCGATCTCCCTACTCGCATTAGGGACCCCTTGAGCGGTCCCACTCGGAGTGATGAGGGAGACCAGTTCTCCTCCCAGGTGCGTCGTCATGCGCCACTGCTCCACCTACGGCCGCCCAGGTGCCAGCCACACTCCGGCCTCTGCCGCGGCCAAGAGGCCGCAGAATCCAGCACCAGTGGTGCAGACGTGTGTCGCCGCTCCATCATGCGGCCGTCCAGATGATGGCCACCACCCAACTCAACTACATTTGATGAGTCGCGACCACCTGCTCAATCAATGGCGTGGATGCGAGTCGTCCCATCTCCTCGCGGCTAGCAAGCATGTCAGTTGTTGTCTTCTCACCGCAATGGCCAATGGATCATGGTCTCCTATGGCAGTGCTGTTGTGACCCTGCCATCATCGTGGCCAGTTAAGAACACATCAATAATAAAGTTGTGGAGGTATCGAGCTCCATTCATTCGGCCAGCACCCTTCGTGTCCAGTGGGAAGCAGGTGGTTCAAAGATTGAATGAATGATTTTTCATGAAGAATAAATAAAAACAATTTCCCTAACTTGGTTTCACATTGGTGATAGTATGAGTAAGGAGATGAAGATGATAAAGTCACTGATGTCCGTTTCTCCCACAATAGGCTCCAATGTCCGTTCCTTATTCTTGATCATGAGTGTGTTCTTTGTTGGAATGGTTCTTCATTTGGAGGATGTTTCCTCAAAGGATCTCATTTTCCACTCCTTTTCCCCATGAGAGGTGAGGTGTGAAATTAATAAGTTATGATTAAATATTGGCACATCAATGAGGATATTCCAATATTAAATAAAAATACCTCTTAATTAACATGATGATTCAATAATTTGGAAATAATAAATCTGTTTAATTATTGACGAATGTGTCTACACATTTTGTGTAACCGGGAATTTAATTCCCAATATTAAATGTCCGACCAGCGTCGTGTTGTCCCCACATTAATGACTCGAATGGGTGGGTTTAAAAATAAAATAAAAGTAATTATTTTATTTTATTACATTTATATCCCTCCAACAAAAAATCCGAAAAACTAACTTCTACAATTGACCTACTACGGTCAAGGTGAAGGTTTACTTAATAGAATATCAGTGATACGAGTTCAATGGGGTCCTCAAATTTCAATTCTGTACACCAGTTCAAAAGTTAAAATACACCACTCACGTGTTTACTAATGTTTCCCGAAAAAAGTTCAGAAATTTATTCCAGGCACACTGGGCTTTGATATCATGCATTGTAAATTTTTACGGACACGTAATATTCTCAAATAATTTTAATAAAAATTTTACATGGAATAATCAGGGTCTTTACATTCTCCCCACCACATGTCTTTGCATCTCCAAAACCCACAACAGAAACTAGAAAAAGAAGAGGGGGTACTGAGCACAAATCTAAGCCTCTCGCTCCCATGTTCTCTCTTGGAGGTTCTCATGCTGCCAAATAAAGCACACCAAAAGTATCGAATACCAACAAAGGACTCACTCCTGTCGATCATCAATCTCTATTGGAACCTTAGAAAACATCTGCCCATCTTCGATGTCCATCTCGCCCCATTCAATGGTGTGAAAAGGATCATGTACATATTTCCTCATCTGGGATACATGTAAATGTCTTGCACCCTGTGCAACTGAGGTTGAAGAGGTAAGCAGTAAGCCACCATGACAACTCTGATGAGGACCTGAAAGGGTCCATTGAACGTCAGAGATAACTTACAGCCCAAGCAAAATATATGCAAACCATTTCAAGGTGAGAACCTTATAAAGAAATTGTCACCATTGTATAACTCCAGAGGTCTCTGTATCCTATCGTCATAAGACTTTTTATTTCGATGTGAAGTCTTCATCCGCTCCTAGATAATCTTACCTTTCTCTCTGGTAGCCCGTACCATCTCTTGTTGCACGAGTGATGACTCCCCAGGGTCAGTCCAACATAGAGGTGATATGCATGGTCCACCAGAAAACACCTTGAATGGAGCCATTCCGATAGTGGAATGGTAGTGGTTGTTGTATGACAACGCTACCAAAGGCATGTAATCTTCCCAACAGTGGCCGAAATCTCTGACCCAAGAATGCAACATGTCCTCAAGCGTCTAAATGGTCTACTCTATTTGACCATCTCTTTGAAGAAAAATGGAGGGAATGATCACCATGAGATCATATGATGTCCCTAATAGTCGAAAAACACTGTACATGGCCTCCAGCCAGTCCTCAGCCACCTGTTGATCTGTCTCGCTTTAGAACCTTAGTGGCCTCTGGTGTTGGAACTCATGAAACGTTCTCAAGCTGCATGCACCCTCTGCTAATGGGGCTGGTGGAACCAGCTGCCCAACAGGTAGAGGTACTGCTGGTACACCACCTGATGGTTCAAATTCCATAAGGGGGCCACGCACCGATGCCTCGTTTCTTAGTAGGATGTCATCAAGTATTCTAACAGGAACTCTAGCTGGATGTCTGCATGGAGGAATCTTGAAAGAAAAAGGTGCACCACAGTTATTATGTTATACTTCGTGAGCAGACTCAAAGAGATCAAAATGATTTTTTTTAAAAACACAAGAAATCAGTGTTTTTATGCACTGATTCGGAAATCAGAAGTTAGGGTCTCAATGTTTGTATACATCGTCCTCCACAGTAACAATGTATTTCCAAAACTAAAAACCACACTCATCACACATAACACTATAGCCACATAGAAAAGAGCAGAGTCTTAGTTATTCAGTATAACTAAACTCCTTTGACACCAATTTGTCATGAGCCGACCCCCGAGATTGTGTTGTAACTACCCCAGGCCTTCCATCTATAGGCAATGGGCTGGCGGCATGCACCGGAAAGGAATAACCCAAAAATCGGGAAGACGTTTCTTCTAAACCTTTGAACTCACACAAAACAATGCACACAGTAGGATACATGCACAAGGATAAATATAAAGTTAAATGGGAGTGTATACTATGTTAAGGGGCCATAATAAAATACCAATTGGAATGTACAAGTAAACTTAATAAGAATAGCTCATGTGAACAACCACCAATGATCCTACCTGAATGGTAGGTACCGATCTCAAGCAGTCGTCTCTACAAATATTCTCGTCTATTTTACACCACTGATCAGCCTTCATTCAGATATCCTCAACCACGATCAGTGGTATCCATCATCTACATATGACACTACAAGGTGCGGGCGTACCCCATGCAGGGGTGACTATAACGATACTCAGTAAGGACACCAAAACCCTCGTAGGTCTCCTGGAGTTCCACAAAATAAAAACCAAAAAGCACGGAGCTATAGTCATCAACACTACTTAGGTATATGCCCATACATATACCTAAGTTATCTAGAAAAATAAATCCCACACATGAAGAAAGAATACCACAACGGTAACCCCGCTAAGGTAGTAGAACCACACAAGTAACACCATGAAGTTATAAGTACCACACATGTACACAAAGAAGATAGAAGTACCACACAGGTAACACCATGTATTTAGAGGTACCACATATGTAACACCACAATGGTATGTACCATAATGTTAAGGAATAATCTCACTAGGTATAAGTGATGTATAGAAGTACAAATGATCAGTCACGAAGCTAGATCATATTATTTAGTCAAGAGGCACTACTGCTGATTATACGGAGTGTGACACACATAGGACTGATAGGTACAAACACCCACAATGAATCACATTGGATCTAAACCACACATGATAGGTATGTGCAGACCCACAAAGGATCACTGACCGCTGACCCACATAGGATCTGACCCATACAAGATCATTATGTGATGACCAACACAGAATCGTTTAGCGCTAAACCACACCAGATCTGACCCACAGAAGATCGGTATGCACCGACCCACACAGGTTCGCTGAGCACTGACCAACATAATATTGATAGGTACTAACCCCAAAAATGACCCACATAGGATATGACCGTCCTAGAGTCAATTGGTAACTACCCTATGTATTCTCCCTCTCCAACCTCAGCCTCACTACCAGCCAATGGATTCCTCACACCCAGAGCCCTTTAGTTCTATAGAATTTGTCACTCACGATATCAGTCACACATAAACTACCACTAAAATCCACAAAGGAGTGACCAAAAGGCCTCTCACATCATAAGGGAACCAACACAATAGACGACGCATCAAAGAGACACCCGGTCTGTATATTATTAGCATTTCCACATTGAGGGTCCGATTAGATTCGGGGTTCAATCCAACCTGGTCGTACTCCAATATAACCCAAAACTCAAGCGCAGTAATCCACAAGGACCGTCTCGATCCAAGGATAGCAACATTGTAGATGGTTCATCAAACGGATTCCCAATACTTATGTTACGACAAAAAATGCATATATTGGTCTGAATGGGCCCAAGTTGGGTCCGACCTGGTTGGAATGGGTTGTGGTTCGGCCCGTCACATGAATGATAGGCTTGTTCTAGACCACTGGGAGTGGCCCACGGTGCATCTTACAATGGGGTGGCCCGCAGTTGCGGGGTCCGCCCTAACCAAAACTCATGGGGGAGACCCCCCCCAGTATTTTGAATGTCCCGATGGTCGTTAGGTCACCCTACTGGCATGCGTGACCACCTATGCAGTGACGCTCAACATGATGAGGCCGACCAGTTTCCCAGCTGGATCTCATCCTAGTAGCGCGGTCATGTGCTACTGCTCCACCCGCAGCTATCCGAGTAGACATTAATTCAATTTACAACATTTGAAGCTATTGCATCGTACTTATTTCTATTTGGTTAAAATCTAATTTTAAATAATATGTATCACAAATTTTTGAATTGTAAACATAATAAATTTATCACAAAATCATAATGACTCCATGTATTCAATAGAATAGGAAATATAACTCCAAATCGTGTATTTTGAAGTTATTCACAAGCATTTTTGGATTTCGTGATTGATAACTAACAACATTATCTCCCTACATTAAAAAAATCCCAACCTAGAACCCATAGAATCATAATTATGAATGTACCCTTGTCGTGCATCTAAAAACATCAAGATAGAAAATGAGTTAAGGTATGTATTAATCTCTTGAAAAGACATCTCATATTCCTAGTTTAATATAATGGAATATTCTTCAATGTCAAAGCTATTATGCTTCAGTACAGTCCGGAATATTCAGGAACAATGCATCAGTAATAACCATCTATACCAAGGAAAATGTGTATCTTAAGGACATTCCTTGGTATTTTCCAAGAGATATAGCCTCTATCATTTCTGGATCCATAGAAACACCATTTTCATAGATTATGTGTCCATGGAAACTTAACTCTTGTATTAAAAAATTGAATGATGTCATTTTTTTAATACAACCGATGATCCCTCGATAATTCCAACATTGCCACGTATTATTGCTCTTCCTCATCCATTGTCCTTAAATTCAAATATATGTCATCCAGAAACACCACCTCAAACAAAATAGATTTCTCTAGAATATCATATTCATCAATACCGTAAAAACTACTTGTGAATTCATAAGACAAAAATGAATTACCAAATATTTATAATAGAACTATAAAAAACTGAGCTCTACCATTTGAATATCATCCTTATAAACCCCTAACTGTTGATATCCTGGTCATATGTAATTATCAATGAACCTTTGAGCTCCACTAAATTGATATAAAATATTGTCAATATGCGGATGTTGATACAAATTCATTATCATAACTTGGATAATCTGATGATAATCTATAGAAAACAAAAGAGTTCCATCAACCTATTTGACCAAAAAAAATCGGTGATATAGAAAAATACAAGCTCAGTCAAATGAACTATATTCATTCCTACTATTCATAATAAACATTCATATCTTTTTATTCAATTGGTTCAATCAATAATAATGGAAGGTAAATATGATAGTTCCCTTGAAGGATATCAATCATACATTCCACTTTTCTAATGGTTTGAAACCATATGTTTTTTTATAAATTCATCCTTAAATAGATTAATAACTACTTGAAAATTATTATCCTCAATTTTTTCCTCAATTCCAATGTTAAAAACTCTAACTTTTATAAGATAATTCCATCTTCTGGTGAAAACATGATCTTTGTACCCTCCTTTAAATTAAATTTTCGTTTAATGTGACTATCAATGCCACCCTCAGTCGTGAAATTAACAATTCTAGTATAATAGTTGAAATGTGCCTTAACCTTTGTAAATAATTCCATACATAGGATTATATAATAGATATCCATATCAAGGGTATAGAAGGACTATATTAGATTAGATCTATTATAGTAATTTATAATTCATTACACAAAAAGGATATGTGTTATATTTAACCAAGAGTTGTCTAATGTTTAAACATCAAAGGTATCATCTCAACACTCAAACAAATCAAATCAAGAACATAAGAAACAAATAATTGAATGGGACACACCCCTATCATACAATGTTTTATAATTTTAGAATTAAAAATAACTATACTTATCTTGATAAATGGTGAAGACTAATCATCCAAAATCAACTACTGAACATTATATAATTTTTTTGTCATGGATATTTGTTTCTTATTGCTCGGTTGAGATTTCCTTTTCTGAGGAGTAATTGTATTACTAGAATCATTAGGTCTATCTTTGTTCTAATAGTGATATCGAGTCTTCTTCCCTAATCCCTTTGAAGCATATGAAATTTATAACAACTGAAATGTGTCCTATACAAAAGACCTTATATCACTACGATAATAGAAGTGAAGATTCCCCATTTGGATAAAAAGGAATAAATCTCTAGTTTTTGTTATCCACAATCACATAATTAGACTAATAGATTGACATTTTAACCATTAGAGGTTGACCATGGGTCTTGGGGGATGATTTATTGACCCAGTTATATGGTTACGAGTCATTATCCACCCATGGATAGAGATGTCCCTCTCCTAGATTTTTTGGCATTGGAGATACCAATATTTCACATTTTTATATGCACACATCCTCCACATGTATCCCCTAATATGTCACATTCTACCACATTCTCTATATTTATCGTCTCTGTATAATATGTTATACAAATCTTAATAAAAATATAGAAAATTTCTTGCCACATCCTTTGTTCAATGATGTGTTTGTTAAAGGACATGCTAGAAACAACATTTGTTGAAATGATGACGAAATTAATGAATTTAGAATTATAATCTATCAAATTGAGGATCTCGTGGTTCAAGATGAAGATGTTAGTCTCTCTCTATATTTCGAACAAGTGAGGATATAATTTTTTGTTTAAAAATTCTTTAGAATCCTCTAATGAATGTCCTTGGTTGATTCAAAACTACAATATTCCCTGATTGGAATGAAATATCCTCCAACATATGCATAACTGACTTGTCTTTCTAAACTGATATTGTGTTAATGAAATAAAATATATGATTCATATTTTCCAGCCAAAATTTTTCCATCTCTAGTTATGAATCACCTATAACATTTGTGGATTCATCTTCTATAACTAAATTGAATGATCCACTATCCATTGTCCGTACCCTTTGTTCCTTGTATACACAACTTCATTATCATGTTCTATACACTAAACCAGATGTTGGTTCACCTACGGATGAGGATGAACAACATTTTTCGAAGCTTCTCTTGATTGATTAATTTTATGGCTACCGAGTTCAATTGTATAAATTGAAAACACACAAAACATGTCTCAATATCTATAAACTAATTTCATAACAATATCACTATCTACAACATCATAATATGACACAATTTCTTTTCAAAAATAAAAAATTTTCAAACTGATCCATTTTTTTAAAAAATTCACCGTACATTCAAAAATAATACCATTTAAAAAATGAAAAAATAATTACTTTTTTAAAATATATCATTTGAAAACAAATTTTAATATTTTCAAAATTCAATAAATTTGTACCAAATCATAATACAATCCTTACAGTGAAATAATAACTCATATTTGGAAGTCTTTATAACAATTCATGTCATGATCATCTCATTGGATAATACAATGAAGATAATATTTCAAATCCTTTAAGTATATCCAAAATAATTATTTACCAAATTACATAGTAAATAAATGTTCAACATAAAATGTTTAGTTGTATCATTTATGATACACATTAGTTCCAAATATTAATTCTTCTTTAATCCAACCCAAAATAGATTATAAACCGTAATGAATTTCAACACAAAATCCAAATGAACAGGAGAACACTATTAGTCAAGGAAAAAATAATCGAAACCTCATTTTCCCCAATGATATTTTTATGGATAAATACTTATACACTAGTAACAACCCAACACTATTCATTTTCTTGGGGAGAGGCAATATTTTTATCTGGAATTAAGAAACATTCGACATGAGACAATGGGTAGAAATAAATTACATGAGTTTCATTAATGGAAAGTGGGTTATTTGACCATTTTAAAGGAAAGAACCCTACCAAAAATTCCATATCAAAATACGAATACTTGATTCATTATAAAAATGTAAAATAACTCAATGTAATACAATTAATATAAAAATTAATTAAAACAGTATAACATAGTATAATTTAACTAATATCAATGTACACAATTGAAGACAAACCCTACAATACCCAAATACCCCCAAGACAGAACTTCATAACTCCAAACATGATTCATCATCCCATTCCAAAATGAAGGTCATGTAAGAAAAATACTGACTTGTTATGTTTGATAAATTTCATTTTCTAGTATGTCGATAAAAAATATCTATAACAACACCAACATGAAAATGTATTGGTGGTAATGAAACATAGTATTAGTTTCCCAACTGACTTCCCTACTCATGGCATGAGTAAAGAACAGTTTTTCGCATTTATATTATTCTATTATATGAGGACTATTTTAAATTGTTCTGTAATTTATAACAAATACCACTAATTACATAAAAAATTATAAAATAAACCAATTACCATTGAAAATGATCTAAATAGTTATTTTACTATTTCTCAATGTCTATGTTGTCATAGACCATTCCATTTCATGCAATCACACACACACACACACACTGTTTACCAAACAACTACAAAATAATGGTGTTAGAAATGTTGGTATAAAATCATGTCCCTACTCCCACCCTTTTATTATGGTACATTATGACCATTATCTATCCCATTCCGTAAATGCATAAACCTTTAACACAACCATATAAAAATCTATCCTTTTCCAAAATGATTAAGTCATTTCAATGATACTGCATTTTATTATTAAATATAAAAATATCCATTTAAATTATAATATAGTTTTATTGAAAAAAATTGTATCTAAATTAAATGCCAATAAAATATTATATAATAACCATTTTAAAATCATGTTACCATTTTCACATTCCAGCAAAACACACAATTTGAACAATTCTATAAAATGACACCAAATTTAATCTCCATAAAATAATTCAAAACAATATCCCCATCAACAACATGAAATGAACCAATTTGAAATCAGTACTCCTAGTTTTTGAATGATTACTCAATAATTTACTCACCTAACATGATAATTTTTCATAAAATTTATAATGAAAAATAAACATCCACAAAACCGATTAGAATCTCTAAAAACAATCCATAGATATTTTTTGGTTACATTTACTATTCGAAATCTAAATATTATTTTCCTAAACCACCATATATCATCCTTCAATAGACTAGATATTTGAAATAGAGAGTGAGAGATGGCATGAGCGATGAAATTATAGAAAATAAAATAAAAAAAAAACTACAATTAACAACAATGTACCATGTTACTAAAGCTTAACCACCCCAATAAATTCCACTAGAACACATTTCATTTGATGGGGAAATCGTCTAAATCCTTTGGGGGTAAGTAATCATGAGTAATTTTCTACATAGGAAATAATTTATTTAAAACAAAATCCACACACATATACAAATTTTTAGTATCTTGTTTTTAAAACATGAAGGTTAGTTTTACGGTTAGAAAATGCTTTGCACTAATCGTGTCCCAGCCACTAACTCTAAGAAGACCATACAAGGTAGACCCACATAGTTAGATGAACCATGCAACAAAAATGAAAAAAATAATATTGTCACACATTTTATTACTTTTCTTTGGTGGATTCATTGTTTAGACAAAATTTTCACCTTCTCTTTTGCCCATGTCTAACTTGGAAGACTTTCAGATAGTAGTTTCACGATTTCCAAAAACTATGATCCAAATCTACAGTTGTAGAAATTCCCCAAATACATTCCAAAATTTTTACATACCCACAAAAACATCACCTAAATAAATTATATATATAAATATTTAAATTGATTGGTTATTAATGATACCGATTCTGCTAAAATAAATCATTACTGGTGAAATGTGAAATACTAATGTTAACATATATATATAAAAAAATAAAAAAACAATAATGATAATAAATAATGTTGAGTAATAAAAATATATTTTTTTCCACGATTATTATTACAAACTCATTCCATTAATTTATGAAAACAATAATTAATAGTTTAATATATAAATGATATTAATATATAGAACCTCAAAATGTTTTAAATTGTTTTTTCAAAAAAAAAACTAAATAGAAAAGAAATTTCTCTATCAATAGTAATTTAAATAACCAAAACATATTCACTATCTCACAAAAAAATATGTGAAATGTTAACCACAATATTATCAACTGTTGATCCATCCATTACCATGTCATCATTCGGTAATATATGTTCAAACCTCTATTTGGGAGTTGAGATCCTTGTCATTAATAAGAAATCCATTCACAATGAAAAGAAAAACTCAATATAGCCATGTATGACTATTTTCATAAAAATTATTTCCATATAAATTAATTAATTCATTTAAAACATATAATTGAACATTTTTCATTCATTAAACAATTAAGGATATTTTAAAGCCTTATATAAAATCATTTTATCAAAAATATCTGAAATATCCAATATGACTAAACCATAATGAAATATGTGTTTCATTTTTTTAATCAACCAAAATAAATATAAGAAATATGTGATTTTTTAATTTTTTTTAATAATTCTTATTCACGACTATGTTGATAAGAGAGTTAAACCATGCAACTCTTAATATTATATAAAACAAACGAACTACCCAATCAATCCTATATATAAATCTAAAATATCATATCAATCAACAGATCCAATAAACATCTCTTTAAACACATAATTTAATATCAATAAATCCATAACAGATTAGATATTGTTTTCCAGGTGAAATGAGATAAGGATACAAAAATAGAATCTTATAAAATCGTGGATTTTATATTCTACTAAAGATTCAATACACATAGATCCATCAAACTGTATTCTCAATCAGTGGGAATCATTCATAATGCTTAGGATATAAAGGTATCTTGAGAGCCTCATATGAGTGGGGATGAATCTGAATCTATAGGGTTATATATGAGAAAAATTAAAACATTAAATTTTTTAAATGGAAATAAAATGGTATGTCAGCAGGGTATGGGGATGTGTGAAAATACACGGTGTATGAAACTACCTATGAGCGACCCCCTAAAATAATTATTTTTCATAATTTAAAAAATTTTGTGCTAAACATACATTCCCCTCTATAACGAGTTGACGGGTTTCTCCTATAAACCCTAATGCTTTGGAAAATCAAGGTTATATACATTCATACAATCTTATCCTCAAAATGACAATGCCCAATTTCCTATAAAAAATTTCCCTAATTTTACTCACTGTATGAAAATAGTGAACCATTATAAGAACATAAAAACAAATAAACACCATATAGATTCTCTTATAAAATATCAAATATTACCGAATGTAAAAATAAGTAATAAAACTATAAATTAATATAAAAAGAGTTGTTAAAAATAACATTTCATTTATGTTGGTTATGATCAAAACACATCACTTTGTGTAGGTGGTTGTCCACATATATGTATGTGTAGTGTTTTTTTGTAATAAAATGGGAAATGAGAAAACATATATATTTAACAAAAATATAATAAAATTTAATAGTATTATAGGTACAATTGATATTAAATTAGCATAGTTTTTATTTGTTTTATGAATGTATAAGATGACATATTGATAGAAGAACCTGGTTTCATTTATAAATCTTCTTGGGAAAACCCCATTTTTATGACCCCTTTAAGGATTATTGGACGATATTTTAGTTTTACAAGAAAAAATAAACAATTAGGAATGTGGTTGAGGTGTCATATAGGAAAATCATGGTCGAGCTAATGTTCCCATGTGATTTGTAGAATTGAGGACTTGAGGAACACTTTAATAACTGTGGGGAGTGGAAGAATTGTAATTGTATACATGATTTAATATTATAGTTCCTTTAATCATTATATTGGGGAACTAAATTATTTCAACAATAACGATAATGAGATTATAACGTCCTAACCTGAGAGCCACATAGTGGTGCCCAAAGATGGTTAACTACTTGACCTCATGCATCCTTCCCTATATAAGAGAGACTAACAAATAGTAGAGAGGATCTAATATTAATATTGGGGCGACATTAAACACATTATTATAGTAATAAAACAATGTAAAATAACTGAAAAAACCAAAAAAAACAATTGAAATAATTGAAAGAAAATTCTAGTATCATAGGATGACAAAAATTGAAAATAAAATATGAAATCCAAATATTATATATTCCCTATTAATGCATGATCGAAGTGTTAAATTAAAACCCCAAAAGTAAATACATTAAAAACATCCATGCGGGGCCAAAACCACACCAGGTTCCCCAATCCATGATCCATTCAAAATAAACCATCCAAAAATGTGTCCTTTTCCATATTGTTTTCATGATTACATAAAGTATATTCGGTTACTGATCAAGATTTATGAGTTGGGTGTAGTCACAACTCACAATGCCACAATCGATCCTGACTATACCCATATCTAGTCAAAGGAGTATAAATAGTTTTATATAGAATATATAAAATATATAATGTAAAAAATTTTCATTTATTCAGGTACTCATTATTTAACAATAGTACCTATGGGTTTTTGAGGACTCGCAAACTCTCAAGACATGAATGAGTTGCATTATTACCATTCTACATTTTATGTCACAAATGAATTCCACTATTACCACTCTTTATTTCATGTCACACATGATTTCCATTTTTTCCATTCATCATTTCATGTCATATATTAATTCCTTTGTTAAAATTCATATTATCAAGTCACACATGAATTCCATGAATTCCATTAATCCTTTCAAGTCACAAATGATTGAAATTTTTACCTTTCACAATTTTAAGGCACACATGAATTCCATTATTACTCTTCATCATTTCTTGTCACACATGAATTCCATTGTTACCATTCTTCATTTAATTAATTAACTCTATAATTTATTATTCACAACTATCACATTAATTAATTCACTAATTAATTAATCACATTAAATACAATACTTAATTAAACAATTAATTAATCAAATATTTTAACTTAACTAATCATATGATAAATTAATTACCTCAATCCTATTAACTAATTTAAAATTAATTAACCATGTTAATAAATTTCACATTTATCATAATATTCAATAATTAATATTGCCATTAATTATTCCAATTCACCAATTTGAATATAATAATAATTAATTTGACTATTAATTATTCAATTTTACCCATCTCAGTCACTGCAAAATTAACAAAACAACTAAATAATAAATTTATAAAATATCAAAAACTCTATAGTTAATTAAAAAAATATTTCTTCCAATTCATAATCACATTATTCGCAATTTGAAAATTCCCATAATTAATTAAATCATTAAAATAATAAATATATTCTAGTAAACTTACATTTTAATCACATAATTGAAATTTTACAATTACATAAATGTAATTCAAATCATGCCTTATGATTTTAATAATAAATCACATACCTCATGATTGTGGTTAAACTCTCTATAACAAAAATCCAAAATTTTTTCTAATTAATGATGATTAAAAAGAAAAATATTCAATTCCTATATAGATTTAAACTAATAAATATCAAAAAAAACATTGATCTAGATGAAGATACAATAGAAGATAAACATCTAAATTTTATACGAAATATGAGTGAGAATAGAATGTAAAAGGAATTGAAACCAATCATGATGAGATAAACATATTTTAGATGTGAATATCTAAAATATGGGATTCAAATGATGAATAACGGCATATATTAATTTTTTTTAAATCATGCGGATGCATCCAAATTTGAGAGAAAACATTAGTGGTTTAGTTGGGATTTTGATTTGGTAAATTTGGGGTTCGGGTTTTTTAAAAACTTTTTTCTTATTAATTAAAACTATACACATGGTTTTCTAGGTACGAACAAATTGTTTTCCAAATGTTGTGCCCTAAACCTACAAAAACTATAATTCTAGGATTCCACATTGTTTTTTTCTATAGTGCAATTTTTGAGAAATTATTTTTCAATTAGTACACATCCTCTTTTCCTTCAATTTTTCTGAAATTTTCAGCAAAATTCACCGACATAAAATCCAAAACAAATACTCAAAAAATCACATGAAATGAAATCATACACATCTCTATAAAAGGAGAAGATAAATCCATCTCCTCAAATTATTTCATATTTTCCTCATACTATACTCCAAGATATATCTATGATTTTCATGTGAAAATATCATGCCATTGAGCCTACATATCTAATTACCTCTCTAATGTTTCATCCTGATCAAACCCATTTTTACACAACACATGAACTAATGCACAATTTTCCCCACATCATATTATCACTATTAAAAAAACACATATCAGTTTTCCCTCAAATGAAGAATGTATCTTATGATCAAAATCATAAACATTGATCACATGAGATCTATTTTGGTGAAACATCTGATATTGTGACACAGGGAAAACATCAATAATATAAATATATCTACGTGGATGAGTTAACAAGTATTCCACTATCATGTTGTCTCGATAACCTAAAAAATTCTAATGAACCCAGTTTCTAACATTCCTTTTATCTTGTATCATACGATGATTAAATCATGGTTACACCTAAAGGAATACATGATAACCCTCTGTAATCGATAGGGGTCATATAAATCGATCATCCTGCAACATTTTTATACTCTCATCCACTTCCATGTGTTTCCGAATCCGGATAACATACAACAATGTATCATACACGAGACTCGATCCCAATGGTTGTGACATACATGGTTCCATAGATAATATAGGTTATCTACATGACGTAGAATAATTTGCCTCGTGTAGTTCCATCTTTATAATTTCTTTATAATGTTATAAAAAATGCCACCAATGATATATTAATCTCCTAATACCCTCTTGTGTATAGGGAACTTTCACGACGCATATCATGATGAAACATTACTGTGAACTCCTAAAAACCAACTGTATAAGGGTGTAATGTCGTACTCAACACAACCAAAATTCTATGCTTATTCAGAAAGCCTTTCCTGAAGCGCAATGTAAAACGTGAGTCAGGTTCTAAAACAATAATATGTTTCTCCCCATGAAAATGAAATATCACATGAACATACTATTCTACCATTTAATCCAATGAGAATATATTTCATAGTAGTTTGAAATATGTCACCGTTTTCAAATATTCTACAATCACCGTAAATGAGTAATTATTATATGGTTCCATTGGGAAACCCAAAACAATGTCCATAGTAAAATAATCCCAATTCCATTGCATAATGATAAATGAATTTTATAAACAACTGGGTCTTTGAGGGATAGACTTCACAGATTGAGAAGTGATGAATATCTTTTATGAACCCTTCTTATCTCTTTTTTCATTCTCAGCCACCAAAACTATCAACATAGGTAATGTAAGATGTTTGAAACACTTGAATTTACCTCCCACATCAAGGAATTAAAAACACTCATTAGCTCCTACGGCTTCCTCTTAGTCATAAAAACATGATTCCTGACACAAATGATCTCATATAATTCTACAGTCCAATTTGACGATGGTTCCCCACATTCATGTATTTCCCTCAAGATAAAAAATTCCAGAAAATCATTCTACATTTCACTAATCAAGATCAAAAGTGTATAATACAATGAAAAAGATACAAGATCTATATTTTTATTACTATCTAAAATACAAAATTCATCTCATCTAGTGTTCTAATCATCTTCTTCTCAGCGCTAAACTCGTGACCATCATAATTTTAAATTTCCCTTCATCAATAATCATCAAATATATTTCCCATTCCAAGAACATATACTAACTCAAAATTAAATGATATCATATACTCTAACAACCTTTGCTATTGGATATTCAAATAAATATGTGAAAAGATGTATAACAAAATCTTTTGAGATGTATAAATAGAAAAACTTCTCTTAATAGATAATGCCTCCTATAATTCAATTCATAAACCACTGTAGCGAACTCAAGATTTCACATAGGGTAATTCCATTCAAGTTTCCTCATATTTAGTAACCCATAAAACAAAAATGCATTTAACTAAATAAAACCTACACAATGTCTAATCCCATATGTATCCCAAGAAACCATTTAATACTCACTTAAATTTGTTAGGACCAAAATTGGTGCTGATTTCAAATGCGTATTAAAATCTTAGAAGGTATTATTTCATCCATCCGTCCAATCAAAATTCAACCCCTTATTGGTTGAGCATAATTGCATTTCTTCCAATTAGATAAATTCATGGATGAAGCTCTGATAATACACCATCAATCCAATAATATTGTGGATATAAAAAAAATCCTTTCACTTCTACCATGAAAAACCTCATGAAAATTATATGAGTTTATAGTCACTACATCCTCTTAGATAATGTGTCACAAGAAGTGTACCTTGTCAATCAATAAATGAATCATATAAATAATGGTTTATAACTAACTCACACATAGTTTACATAGGATGTTGTCAATATATTAGGAATCATCATCATGAGTCTTGGAGTAAAAAATATATCATACCTAAAAATAAAAATAAATGATATATGAATTGAAAAAATATTATATTCACCGTGGCAATAAAAACATCTATTTCATTAATCAACCAAAATTATATTATGAGGTTCTCATATAGGCCATACATTCTTATAAACAATTTCAACATTATATCAGATGTCCAAATAGTAAACTAATTTTACCATAATCAATTTTGGAGCATATAGATAAATAAATCCCCTCAGTAAGAACAAAAATTTATCATTATGTAGAAGATGACACCTTTAAATCCCAATAATCTCATTTAACATCCCATAATAATAAAAAATCATAGGTTTTTATTACACGTCTTATTAAAAAAAATACTAGAGAAACCATGTGTGATTTAGTCATTTTGATAGAACCCTTTTCCATAAAATAATTCTATCTAAGTCAGTAACTTTTTAGACTCTATCGATTTCACTCACAATAGTGGAATAGAAACTATATAAACTCAAAGAGTGAACACAATAAAAAAACCTTATTTCTGTCAGGTGGAATTATTGAGAAGTCTTTAAGAAGAAAATAAATAAGTCTATCAACTTGCAGTGGAAATAAATCATTATTTACATCTTTTAATCTACCAACATACTTGCATCCTTTGCTATTAGATCCCCTAATTGTTGATGAACTGGTCTTTCACGGCCTACATGGATGTCCCATAAACCACGATGAATTTAATTTTCTTATTTTTGAGACGTACTTATTAATCTCTTGAGATTACAATATTTTTTTATTGGTATTATATTAACTATTCTATGCCCGATATTATATCAAATCTCATTGTGTCCTGAATTTCAATATCCCAATGAATTCAATACTCCCAAAATCTAAGAGAAAATACATTCCACAAAAAATATATTTCCCGATCATGCCCACAATGGTGTATCTATCATCAATTCCCTAATTAGGAACTCCACCACCTTCATCAATCCATTTATAATTTTTTTATAAATTAATGAATAACAGGCACTTGAATCAAAAATGCATATTGATGAATATAATCTAAAATAATACTACCTCTAATTGTCGATGGTCCATCCTTGTTATCCATATGTTTTGGAATAATGGAATTTATATATCTTTCCCCTATTTTCTATGATATAGTGGGAGCTCCTAGAGATACACCACAATGTTGATATTGGTGATCTTACATACAAGTTCCACATCCACTACCTCGACCACCATGGCCAGTTTTATTTCATCCTACTAACATATTTTGAGCAGAAGATCAAATTCCTGCAAGATGATTCAACCAAACTCCTTATCATTTTTCATCTATCATGAGTTATTTTAAAACATATATAGATCTACTATATGATTATAATTGTACTAGTGGTTGGGGACATTTTCTACAATAGTGTCCTGAACTACAACACCTGCTATAGATCCCAACGATCAAGGTCCAATGTGACTAACACTATCCCATGGATACCATTCTCATGGAGACTCATCATGCACAAAGAGGACATTCCAACTAATTGTTCGACAAAAAAATTCATTCATTCACAGAGATCTTACTTTTGGTTGGACTCATCTATGGGATCCTCATCCACTACCTCATCAAAATTATTTAATCAAATGATGTTATTGGGGGAATTAATCACACATTTCTATCTATCTTGGAAATTCCTCATAATATCTATCTCATCCATTGTCAATTCGTCATAAAATCTTTGCATGTGTATATGTTGACCATCATAGACCATAATAGATATATTCCTAAGATTTAACCACATGAAATCAACTATTGTCTCATATATCAAGGTCTCTATCAAAAAGTACTATGGGAACATGGATAATATTTACTTCCAATATATAATTTAGTCCTTCCTGACCAGGCCTGAATATCCCACTAATTCATTGGTCAACATCGCATCATGTATGAATCTAACTTGACCCCCTTCTCAGTAATATTCTCCAAAATTCCCAAATATAGTTTGGATGGACTGGATACATAACTCTACCTCACCAGGTCCACCCTATCTCAGAACCGTGGAAGGTTAATTCAACAAAAACATCTTCATTATATCCTAAATTATCTTCAAAACCCTCTCTATGTCATGTTTTAAAAAAACATGAATAAGGAAATGTTCCCTTGGATCATCCCCCACACATACTCACCTAACACTATTGGGTCCTCAATTTCCACCACTACATTATTATACACCGAAATGTTCTCCTGTCATTCTATCAATAGGAATATTCATGGAGACATCACGTTATAATTTCAAACACTCAACATAGGACCCATCGTACATCATTAACACATGTATAATGAATAACGTAAAACCAAAATAATTCATTTTCCAAAACAAATCCACACTATCAAAAGTTATGAGATATCACTACCCTTATCCATCCTATATATAGGTAAGTTCAATAAAGTGTAATCCCATACTCATTATTCAAGATTCATCAGACACACATTTATTCACATCATACATCATTTAGAATTATCTGTTTCATATTAGGATCAATTTCTATTGAAATAACAAAAGAATAATATATTCATTTTAATTTTAAAAATATATCAAAACACAACTTCTCAATGCATTCCTAAATTTATGCATGTCACAATAAATACTAAGTACCTAAAATGATACATGAATACTCATATATTTTGAATTACCTGGGCACAAGTCAAATCTCAGTAAATGTAAACATCAATGATCATGTCATAAATATTGTGTGTCACCAAATGTGAAAAAAATTTCAACTCTAACAAAAATTTAAAATTCCAATATTCCCTCACTAGTTACATGTGGTCTACCCCATACATTCATTAGTTACTCACATGAAACAACTTATAATGAATTCCCAAAACTATATAGTATCCTATCTATCTTCCCAAAATAGTAATAAAAATGAAAATAAAAGTGAAATGGGGTCAAAATACACATTGTAACATCCTAAACTGGGTTCCACACACCGGTACCCCACATTGGTTCACTATATGACCTCAGCCATTACTTCCTATACAAAAGAGTATACTGGCTATTAGTGAGGGTATAATATCGATTAGGTGGGGTAATATGCCCTCTTTATTATAGAAATACAAAAATGAAAAATAATTAAATATACATATTATAAAAAAAATTAAAAAAATTAATGACCAGAATAGTATCAATATTACAAGATGACCAAAACGGGAAATACAATATCAAATATGAATAACACATAACTTGGGTTGAATTACATGAATTGTGTGAAAATGAAACCAAAAAATGTAAATTCACTAAAAACCCCAAGGTAATTCCCAAACCATGTCTGGTTTCTTCGTCCATGCTTCATCCAACTCAACCATCTAACTAGTAGCCTTTTCCATTATCCGGGATTGAAAACAAGAATTCTATTCGATTATAGATCAGGCATCTCGTGTAGGGTGTGAGTGTAAATCACTAGGTCACCACATACAATTTCTAAATTAATATCCAATTGGAATATGTATGAGGTTTTATAAATAATTTATAAAATAAATAAATAATAAATTAAAACCACTAAAATTAATATTAATTTAACCACATAACCCTCATGTTCCCAAGGACACCCAAACTCTTATATCTCTTTTGAATTTCATTGTAAAAATTCATCCATTCAAGTCACACATCAATTACTTGATTATAATTCATCATCTCATGTCACACATGAATTAAATTGTTACCCTTAATCTTTTCAAGTCACACATGAATTCCATTTTTATGATTGATCATTTCATGTCACACATGAATTCCATTGTTAGTATTCATCATTTCAAATCACACATGAATACCATTGTTACCATTTATCATTTCATGTGACAAATGAATTCCATTTTTAAAATGTTTCATTTCAAATCCAACATGGACAACACTGTTACCATTCTTCATTTCATGTCACATAAGAAATCTGTTTTTACTATTCGTCATTTCAATAATTATTTATAAGACTAATTATTATCTTCAATGAAATTAATTAATTCAATAGTCAATTAATAACATCATTTCAAGTAATTACTTCAACACTTAATTAATAAAAATATTTCCTTTAATTAATTATACAATTAATTATTAATTATTTCAATAATAAATAAGACATCTCTATCAATATCCGAATAATCACAATATCAAATAATTAATTCATCCATTACTTATTAAAATAAAAAAATTAATATATAATATATATTAATTCAATAATTAATATTTCAATTTAAATAATCACAATATATACATAATTTTATCAACAATTAATTCATATAGATCAATAGTCTTACGAAAGACATAATTAATTCAATAATTAATTCTTCTTCTTCACAATACCATTATTTCAAATTTCACAACTCCGTAATTTAATGAATCCAAAAAATTAAAAAATTTAAAATAATAAACTCAATTGGATTTAATCTAGTATAAATATAAAATTTCATTTATATAATTGAAATCAATGAATTCATATTTGAATAATATACCACCATCATTATGATGGATGTTGAACACTCCCCAAATTCAATCCACCATTTTTAGCAGAATAGTGATGATGACTAAATTGATGATTAAATTCCTAGATCAATTATTTAAAATAAATCACCATTTAACATGAAAAAGATCATTATCTATATCTAATTGTATAAAAAATACGCTTTAATTATGAAAATGATAGGGGGAAGAACCAAAATGAGAAAGTAAACCAGTAACAATTATATTCACTTACATGAAATAGTGAGTATCTTTATTCTGTGATTCAAATCACGGTGAATCAAGGTTAATGGGGATTTTAATTCTTATGGGAGGATCTAAAACTGAGGAAAAACATTAAGGGTCCTGTGGGGGTCCATTTGGGGTTAAATAGGGTGTTTGAGTATATTAAAAATTAATTTATGTTTTAATTAAAATTATGTTCATGGTTTCCATTACAGGAGAGCATGTTTTGAATAACTATGTTCCTGAACCATGTGACCCTGATAATGTGTGTGTATGATCTGTACTAATAATATGCACTTTTTTGAGGAATCGTTCATCATCCATGATAAGACTCTATGTCAAGGGTTGCATGGTTTACTATATTAGGGTGCACTGTTTTAGAAACTCATTCGTGAATCATGCACAAAACATCATACATCCATTTTTAAAAACATTCACCAAAAAAACCATGGTAAAACTAAAAAAATTAAAATAATCTCAAAAAGGGTAATTAATAGCATGGTGGAGAAATCACCAAAAAAATTAGGTTCCTTATAGAGAAAATGGTCAAAATTCTATAATAATTTATGAATTTATATGGTATTTTACTACCTTATAATTATTTTTTACCCATGAATAAGACATTTTAACCCATCACCACAGTCTCAACAATTTTATTAAATTTAATATTCATGAAAAAAATTATATTAAACTCAATAATAAATTTAAAATTCAAAACAAAAAATATAATTATATTATTTTCAGTATTCAATATATAGAAGTGAAAAATAAAAACAACAATTTAATTAATCCAGACATAACCAATTAATATTACAAATAAATATTAAAAAATTATAATTTCTTAAAAAATAATGCATTATGCTAATTTTTATTCAAATATTATGATTATAATTAGTTAAATGGGAAATATATTACTTTGACATCAATCCATAATATAATGGTTCTATTAAATTTTTGGGAATGAAATTTCATATTTTTTTAAAAGAATAATTTTCTATAAAGCCCGGAACCCGCACTTATGGATTCAATACTAACCCATGCTATTTATTTTTTGGTATAAAATATATCTAAATAAATAAACTACACATTATAGAAATTCTAAACTTTTTGGGTCTAGGTTATGATGAATTAGACAACAACTTACATATAATGAATTCATGATTACCAAAATTAATAGCTAACATAAATAACTGGATTCATCTAAAATATCACATTAACTTCCCTTTGAATTATATTGATTCTTATGATTTTTTTAGAAACATGGGATGAGAACAAAATTTCAGTAAGGTGTATGAAAAGAAGGAATGGACATAATAGTCTATGAATACTTGATGCATATGAAATCATTTTCAAAATACATACTTGTCACCCATATATACTTAATTTGTAAAAAATGTGATTTAAAAAATATCCCCACAAAAGATAAATACCTAAATAGAACAATAATGGTATCTTGGGTTATTACATACATAATATTTTAACCCTATCAGCTACCATTTAATTTGTAACCATCACGAATCCCCTAAAATTTGTGTAACCATCGTAGTTACACTTGGAGTAACCATACAACCAACCTCCAACATACTCATACCCACTAATTTGGGGGGAGATATATGTACCAAAATTCATGATAAACCATTTCCAAGACCAAAACATAATCATACAACATGAGTAATTTCTTAAATACATTTATTTTGGAATTTCTAAAACCGAATTTGAAAACTTGATTTTAAAAGAAAATATCCTTTTAAATATCATATAATTAATTTGAGAATTAATATAGTGGATATAATTTGTATATAATCTGTAAATAAACATAATTATACATAATATAAAAAACAATCACATAAAAAATTATAATAACACATAAATAATGACACAGAAGTTTAACCTAGTGAATGGAAATCGGGTTAAGAATTCCCTTACCCCAGGTTTGTCTTACATAAAACATGTTCAAAACTCCTGTATAATTGTAATAGAGTGTTATCACTATATTAAAGAAATATATTAAAATTTATAATACCTTATATGATCTTTTAAATGCATAATTTTACCATTTATTTATTAGTATTATGTTCCATGAATTATTTTGGATGCGTTATTTACCTAATTTCCATGATCGGTTCATGATTGGTATTTTTGTCGATTGGATGTGAAACTACAGAATTATAATGGAGTGGTATTTATATATTTACAAAAACATGAAATATAAAATTTATTATTTTTAATCATTACATGTGAATGATTCACATTATTAAAAATTATTGATATTTTTTTAGGTTATTTTAATGATTCTTCGATAGTAAAGAACACATTTTGATATATAAATTTACAAAATTCATATAAAATGATTAAATAATCTTATATAACATATTATGAATAAATTATAATATTTATAAACCATAAAAATGGTTTCTAGACCACTATTTAAGCATGTGAAATAAATTGAAATCACATCATCAAAGATGTCGGTAAATCGACACATCACAAATGGTGTTTTAATTTCCTGTATAAGTGGGAGAGGAGAATATGTATAATGGTGAATGATATATAAAAATTATTAAATAAAAAATATGTAAGATAATGGATAATACATTATTATTTTATAAGGGGACATGGGGAATGAATATGATAGTATTAGAACTTGAAATAATATAATAATGGAGAAATCCTTTATGAACATTCAGTAGGCTCACGACTATGCAACTTGGTTTTAGAAAACATTAAAAAAAGAATGGAAATGGTTAACCATTAAATAAATGAATTATAATAAAGTATAGATATTTAATAAAATTGAAATAAGAACATTATATGGAAACTTTAATTCTATACCTCATAAAAGAGAATGTGAATGGAAAAACAAAGAAGTTGAGAATTCCCTAACCTCGTAATGTAACTCCACAGACTTGACGGTTGGGACCTTAGGGGCTTGAGGACACATCGGTAGGACTACAAGTGTGGTAAGAAGTCCATATTTTCATTGAATAAAAATTTTAAATAAATTTAATGATGTAATTGGTTCGTATTTATTGATAAAGTGAGGGAATATTTTATTAATTTCCAAGGGACACCTCATTTGTGAAATTTTCAAAACCATGGGATTGCGCTGGGTATTTTCTCATGCTATTGGCGACATGGGACATATCATATCATATTTTAAATTAAAAAATTCAACTATAACCATTAATTAATTATTAAATTATTAATAATTTCATTAAACATACAGAAAACTAAAAACTGTATTTTCAATATTCACAGAAAAGTCAACATTTTTATAAAAAACCCAAAAAATCACCCTAGCAACTTATTGACGTGTAGAATTAAAAAATAAAATACTTTATTTCAAAATAATTTTCTAAATATTATTAATTCAATTTTTATATAAAATTGTATATTATTAAAAAATTAATAATTTTAAAACAATAACTACTTTTATAACAGATTGAAAAATTAATCAAGATGTCATTATCTTAAATCCTTAAGAATATAAAACAATAATAAAAATTAATATTCATTAGGGTCATAATTATATTCATATTACCATTCATAAAGAAATCATCCTTTTCACTAAAATAAGACGGTTGTTCTATCAGACCCCAAATAACTTATTGATCACAACCGTAGAGGACTTTTTTTACTAATTCAGAACAAAGAATAGGAAAACTTATATTTAATGGTCAGTTTATAATAGTCACATAGTCATTATTAGATTATTTAAGCACATAGTGTTTCCTTCTAAAATATTGGGATGTTACATTATCACGCATTAAATGAATTGCACCCTCAAAACCCATTCATTGTACATATACTTATGAATATACATATCAATAATTTTGAAAAAACTATTTTATTATGTGTACATAATTGACTATTTTTCAAAAGTAACTTTTATCACAATTTTTTTTTAAAATTCCATCATTTAATCACCAAATTTGTCTGGTCCATTACTCTGATACCAACTAAAAATGCCAGAACCCACACTTTTGGATTATGTACTAAAACATGATGTGTTTTTTATAATAAATTCCTAAAAAATACGAAGTGAATTATACAAATGAGGACCTTTTATTGATTTAGTTCTGCAAAATTATACAACAACATACATATATTGAATCATTGTTTACAAAAATTAATATATAATATAAATAACTGTATTAAGAGGCTTTAGCACCATAACTACCCTTAAAACTTCTTAGGATTCATGTCAAAATATTTGAAAAACATGGGATGATCACAAAAGCTTAGTAAGGGATATGAATTGACGGAAAGAAAATAATAGTCCATGAATACATGTAATATATGAAATAATTTTCAAAAGATATACTTGTCACCCATTTATACATACTTTGTTGAACATGGGATTTCCACAAGATCCACAGAAAACATAATAACATAAATAAAACCATAAATGTATTGTGGTTTATTACTTACATATTCTTGTAATGCCCGTGTCTACCTTATATTTGGTAACCCTCACGGCTACCTTGCAATTTGTGTAACCATCACTGTTACACTTGGAGTAACCATATGACTGACCTCCAACCAACACATACCCAGTGCATTGGTTGGAGATATATGTCCCACCTGTAATAAAAAACAATTACCATGATCCAAAAAATAATCATAAAACATGAATAATTTTATAGAAAATCGATTTTAAATTTTTTTAAACAATATTTAAAAAGAGGATTTTAAATGAAAAACCCTATATAAATATGATATAATTAAGGTGAGATATAATAGAGTGTAAATAATATATATATACACTATCAACACACACAATTCACCATAATATAAAAAACACATCACATAAATTTTTTTACAAAACTTATATAACAATTTAGAAGGTTAACCCAAAGAGTGGAAATCAGGTTAAGAATTTCTTACCTTGAGATTTTCATAATTAAACCTTGTTCTAACCTCCTGTATAATTGTTAAAAGTTTGTTATTAATACCTTAAATAATCATATTCATCTTTATAATACCTAGTATGATCCATTAATTACATCATTCCATCCGTTTATTATTAGTATTTTGTTCCTTGAATTGTTTTGGTTACATTCTTTAGATGATTTCCATGATTGTTTAATGATGAATATTTATATCTATTGGACATGATAATCTTGAATTAGAAAGGAGTGGTATTTACATATTTACAGGACCATAAATGTGACCATTAATCATTTTGAATTCTGACCTGAGTATGATTCATAAGTATAAACTATATTAATATTTTTAGGATATTTTTTAGATTCACTTCTGAAGAAATGACCTATACCCACGGTTCAAAACCGTGGGTATGGCCCCCAAAACGATGGGTATATGCTATATCCACGGTTTCTGGAACCGTGGACTGGAAAGGCGTCACAGTAGGGGTCTCAACCTATACCAATGGTTTTTTCTAAACTGTGGGTATAGGCTTGTCAAATGGTAGACCACGTTGTTCCAATATGGCACACAACTGACCCCACGGTTTTTAAACCGTGGTGTATTTAAATTCAAAAAATATGATGCAAGGGGGAATTGAACCCACGCCTCACGGTCCGCCTCAAAGCCACACCTCACAAAGGATCCAACTGAGCTGTCCAATTTATTTATTTTATATACATATATCAATGTATATATATAAAATAAACTACGTTTCTAAAATTAATATAAACCACGTTTTGGGAAATATTGAAGATGGGAGGATTCAAACCCACGTCTCACGGCGCGCCTCAAGGCCATGCTTCACGGAAGGACCAATTGGGCTATCAATTTTATCTATTATATAAACATACATATATACATATATATATATATTAATATGATCTGTGTTTTGAAAAATGTTAACAATCAGAATCAAACACGCGACCTACAGCAGCAGTGGAGAATAGTTTACCAACCAAGTTAAGAAATTTTTTAAATGATATATTTATATTTACGTCAATATATTTTTCTAAACCGTGAATAAATGTCTTCCTGCGAAATTGTTTTCATGTCCCTCCTAATTTCTTCCCCGCCATAACGCGGGAAGGCTATACCCACAGTTCTGAATTACTGTGGGTATAGGTCTTCTAAAAAAACCCAATAACCACGATTTTGATTAACCGTTGGTTTAGGTCTTCAAAAAATATAATATACCCACGGTTTTCTCCAAAACCATGGGTATAGGTCTTAAGAGAAAACTATACCCGCGATTTTTAGCACAACCATGGGTATAAATGGCCTATACCCATGGTTTTGGAAAACCATGTGAATAGGCAGCCTATACCGACGGTTTTCCAAAACCGTGGGTATAGGTTCACATAAAATCCCTATACCCATGGTTTTTTGCAAAACCGTGCGTATAAACCCATTTTCCAGTAGTGATTCTTTGATCCTGAAGAATTGATTTTGTATTATAAATTAATAACTGGTGTATAAAATGATTCTAGAACCTTATATAAAATATATTACCTAAATTATTATCTGGATCCAACCTAAAAATAAATTCTTGATCATTCATGAATTATGTAAAAGAAATTGAAATCACATTTTCTATGATGTCGGTAAACTGACACATTATGGGAGATGTTTTAATTTCATGAATATGTGGGAAATAAGAAGAAGTATAATGGTGAATCTTCCATAAACAAGATGAAACCAAGAATATTTAGGATACTGGATAATTAATTCTTATATTATAAGGGTAAATGATTAAATAATATGATAATAAAAGAACTCCAAATAAAAAATAGTTGAGAAATCCCATAAGAAATTATGGCGACCTAATAATTATCCAACAAGGTACTAAAAAACAATTAAATGAGAGGGTTCCTGGGTAACACAAACATAAATGAATTATAATATAGTATAGAGATAGAATAAAATATAAATAAGAAAATGGTATGGAAACATTAATGTAATACCACAAAAAGGGTACCAAAATGGAAAAAGAAAGTATTTGATAATTCATGTACCTTGTAGAGTAATTCCCATGAATTGAGATATGGGACCTTGGGGGATTGAGGACTCCTTCATATGCCTACTAGGGTGGTAATAAAGACCTAGATTTGTGGAGGAGTAATTTGGAATGAATTTAATGATTCAATGGTTGGGTATTTATAGAAAAATTGAGGGAATCTTTTATTAATTTATAACGGACACCTCATTAGTGGTATTGGGAAACCCTTGGGATTGCCCATGGTATTTTCACATGGTATTCTCCATGTGTGACAAATCATATATTATTTTACTATAATAAAGTGGATCATAATTATTAAATCACAATTACACCATTAATGATGTCATTAAACTTAACTAAAACTCAAAACTGTATTATAACTATTCAAAAATATTTCAATTATTACAGGAAAATATCAAATTGTCCACATAACCATTTTTAATTTGTATAATTTAAAAAATAACTCCATTTATTTAAAATATTAATGAAAATATTATTAATTATAATTTTTAAATAAAAACCTAAATTATTTAAAAATTAAAAATTTAAAAACTATAACAACTTTTATATCACATAGAAAAATTAATCAAGATTTCATTATCTTAAATCCTTATGAAAATAAAATAATAATACAAATTAATATTAATAAGGGTCATATTACTACTCAAATTACTATTCATAAGTCTATGATTCTATTCACCAAAAAAACAAGTCGGTTCTATCAGACTCCAAATAACTTACTAATCAAAACTGTAGCTAATCGTTTTTCCAAATTCAAAACACAAGAAAAATATTAATTATGTTTAATGTTTAGTTTATGAAGGTCACATAGTATTTAGTAGTTTATATAAGAAAATATTGTTTTCTTTTTAAAATTATGAGATGTTACATTATAACCCATTAAATTAATTGCACCCTCACTATTCATTCATTGTACATATAATTACGAATATACATGTCAACAATTTTGAGAAAATAATTTTTTCTGTGTAAATAATTCAATATTTCTCAATTGTAAATTCTATGAAAATTTCTTTATTAAATTCCAACATCTAATCTCCAATGTTTTCTAGTCCATTCCTCTGATACCAACTGTAAAGCCCTGAACCCATGCTTCCAGATTCATTACTAAAACATGATGTGTATTTTTTTGTATAACAGATAAATAATAAAAATACAATGTGAATTATACTAATTATAAACTTTTCCAGTCTTGGTACTGTAGAATTAGAAAACAACTTATATATATTAAACCGTAGTTTAAAAAAATTAATAGTGAATATAAATAACTGGATTTAGCTGCATTAGAACATTAACTACCGTTTGAACTTCTAAGGATTCATGTGAAAAATCTATTAAAAACATGGGATTATCACAAAATCTCATTAAGTGATATAAAAATAAGGAATGAAAATATTAGTACATGAATACTTCTAAAATATGAAATCATTTTCAAAAGACATACTTATCACCCATATATACTTACATTGTGAAACATGAGATTTCCCCACGATCCCCACAAAACATAGTAACATAAATAAAGCCATAAAGGTGTCTCGGTTTATTAATTACATAATCTTATTACCCTCTGGGATACCTTATATTTTGTAACCCTCAAGGCTAACTTACAATTTGGGTAATTATCGCAGTTACACTTGGAATAACCATATGACTGACCAACAAAAAACCCATAAACGATGAATTTGAGCGAGAGATATGTAACACCCGTAACCATAAACATTTCCTATGATCCAAAACATAATCATAAAACATGATTAATTTCATAGAAAAATGTTTTTGAATTATTTAATTCAAAATTTTGATAGAGTATTTTAACAGAAAAAACCATATAAATATTATATAATTAGTTTGAGACATATTGTAATGTATATAATATTTATATATACTATCAATACACACAATTAAACATAATATTAAAAAACCCATCACATAATTTTTTTATGCCACCTAAATAACGAAGATGAAGGTTAACCCAAAGAATGGATATCGCGTTAAGAATTCCCTTACCTCGGTATTGTATTAATTAAAACCAATGTTAACTACTTATATAATGGTTAAAAGAGTGTTATTAATACCTTAAAAACATATTAATTTTTATAATACCCTATATAATCCTTTCAATACACCATTTCACCATTTTATTGTTAGTATTCTGTTCTATGAATTGTTTGTGATAGGTTCTTTACATGATTTACATGATTGGTTAATGATGGATATTCTTGTCTATTAGAAGTGAAAATATAGAAATGTAATGGAGTGGTATTTATATATTTTTAGAAACATAAATGGGACCATTTATCATTTTTAATTCTGAAAAGTGGATGATTCATAAATTTAAACATTAATAATATTGGTATAGGTTATTTTGTCGATTCTTCGATCATAAAGAACTCGTTTTGTTTTATAAATTAATAACATCTCTAAAAAATTAATCCAGTTCCATATATAAGATATAAAAATTAAATTTCAATCTATTTAAAAAATAAAAATGGATTCATGATCGGTCATGAAGGATGTAAAGGTAATTGAAATAACATTGTCAATGATTTTGGTAAATCAACACATTATGGATGATGTTTCAATTTCTTGAATAAGTGGGAGAAAAGAAGAAGTATAATGTTTAATATTACATAAACATGATGAAAACCATTACGAAAATTTGGATGCCTAAAGGCTATGAAACATGGTACTAAAAACATTAAAAACAGAGCGGCCATGGTAACACATAAATAAATAAATTATAATACATTATAGAGGTAGAATAATATTTATTAAGAACATTGTATTGAAACATGAATGTAATACCACAAAAAGTGAACGCGAATGAAAAAAGAATGAAGTTCAGAATTCTATTATCTTGTAGTTTAATTCCTAAGAAATGAAGGATGGGACCTTAGGGGATTTAACAAACCTTGGGATGACTAATAGGGAAGTAATCGTTATAGTTATTTGTTGAGGAGTAATTTTTAATGAATTTAAGGAAGGAATGGGTGTGTATTATTGAAAAAGTGAGGGAATATTTAACTAATTTCCAAGATACACCTCATTTAGGGTATTGAAAATAACATTGGATTTCCCTTGGTATTTCCCATGGTATTGGCCACATGGGAAAAATAATATATTAATTTATAGTAAAAAATTTGATCATTGTAATTACATCACTATTACACCATTAATGATGTCATTAAACATACTGAAAACTCAAAACTATATTGTCACTTTTCACCAAATTTTCAAATATTTCAGAAAAATCCCCAAAAACCACAATTACCATTTTTCTTCTTGTATAATTTAAAAACTAATTTTTTTTAGAAAAAAAAATTTATAAATATTATTAATTAAATGATTAAATAAAATCACAATTTATTAAAATATTAACAATTTTAAACTATAAAAGATTTTATATCTCATTGAAAAATTAATCAAGATGTCATTATCATAAATCATTATGATATTAAAATAATAATAAAAACAATTTTTCATTTAGGTCATATTACTATTCATAATGTTGTGTTACTATTCAATAAAAAACAATTTGGTTCTATCAGAATCCAAATTAGTTACTGATCAAAAACATTACTGAAAATTTTTCCAATTTCAAAATACAGAAGCATCTAAATTATGATTAATGGTTAGTTTATAATGGTCACATAGTATTTAGTACTTTATTAAATGAAATTGTTTTTGCTTTTGAACTCTATTGATGTCACATTTTCACAATTCCAACTAAAAAATGATCTTTTTATAAAATTCCTTCAGAATTAACCAAATGTATATATTATCTTCTGATATGAAAAATTAATTTCATTTTCATATAATAAATTTCATAATATTTATAATTTATCTAATAAATTATCATTTCAGTAATTGGAAAACACATTAACTAAAATAATAGTCTTTATTTCATCTAATTAATAATAATATATATTTATTGTAGTTAATATAAATGATTAAAATATAGTAATGAATACTATAATACTAGTAAACTAATTTATTAAAAAAAAATTTAGTTTTTCACATTATTATACACTTCATGAAATTACATCATGAAAATAGTATTTATCACATAAATATGTAGATAATGTTTTTCATCATATCCTTTTGATTTCATTTATTTCTTCCTCAATCATGTAGAAATTCAAAAAATCTATTTTGGAAGAGTTATATTATTTGAGAACATTTTAATTCTTTTATATATAAAATATATATGTTTTTTCTCAAATGAGTTATGTTTTCCCATTGTATGACCTTCATGCTCAAAAAAATATTCATCATGTGTATATTATATTAACAATGAAAATTGAAACTCATTATGTACCTGAGATAAAAATGGAAGAAAATATTATCAGCAATGAAATCATCCCCCTTTTCTATAACTTCTTATTGATGTGATGACATATATCAATTTTTACCAAATCCCATTACACCTTTTTGTTGAGGTGTTTTATGAAAAAACATAATCTTTATCCTTATATGAATAATATATCGTCCAATTTTTATACTTATTGCTAATCCTTCTCTGATACATCCTCTCCTGCTACTAAACCAGGTTATCCTCACAACTATTTCAACTAAAACTTTTTCCTCGATAACATCTGCACACTTACATTTTCCAAGTATACTAGAGATTGATTCCAATTTTCTTTTAATTTATTAATAGGTAATCACATTACAGTTAAATGAAAGATGTTATTATTTGAAAATTAGTCTAAGGAAATATATTGAAACATGATCCCCTTATAATCAAAGGTGTTCTCTATTAATATAAATTCAAACATTTACAATGTGTTCTATAACTGTCTATAAAATTAGGGATAAAAAAATTTATTAATGATTGTTTTATTACTCATTCTGTTTTTCAGGTATTTATGTCAAAGTAAAGGTAAATTTGGAATCAATGATATATAAAAAATAGAATAAATTGTATGTATCCCAATAATTTCCTTAATAAATTTTGGTAAAGATGATATAGGTACATTAAAACCCTAATTGGATGAAAATTCATTGATTTAGTAACTTCATAAAAAATAACACAAATCTAATTATTAATAGAATATGAATTTTAAATTACAAAATGAGTTTCTATGATATATTTTTCCTATTCACAATCCTGAACATGAAAATCATAAGAAAAATCACCTTAGTAGTTATCACTCGACTTTCATCGATGGAAATTTAAAACATTTCAATATATAAATTTGTATATTATTATTCCTTCTTACACACTGGTAATGTTATCGAAGGTATCTATACATATTTATGTTTTAATAAGTGTTGGATCTGGTTATACCAAATATACACAAGAGGGGGGGGGGGTGAATTGTGTCTTTTATAAATTCTTCACAAAATCATGTTCTTCCCTTTTACTTTAATCAGATGGATTAATGCATGGGAAATATAAAGAGTAGGGACACACGATGTATAGTGGTTCGGGTACAAAAGGTTCCTATTCTACTCCACCAATGGTCTACTCCACGAGCATTGTGATTTTCACTATCTGGTCCTCTTGTCAACTGACCTTTGGACAACTGAGTATAGGTTATTGAAACCTTTACAATCTAAGGAAGATCAAAGCCTTCTTGTTCAATCATAGAACTTACACATCTTAGTATGAGAAGTCAGTAACTCAATATAAAAAAAAATTTAAAATTCTTTCTCTTTATTCGTCAAAATTTCAATAGAATTCAATTGATAGTAGATGGATCATTAACTTTAGAAATAATGAACTTCATGTAATAGTCATTCTGAGTCGATCCTATTGTAGTAGATATAGAAATATAATTTGCAACTTCAGTAGCAGTATATTCATAGGAGATATTCGATGATGAATGATTGAATCTTCTATCATGATTCTTCTTCCTCAATAAACAGAGCATTGTAACTCTTCGTAATCATCAAACATATGTTATTGATAGTCTCTGTTTTTCTCCCATTATATATATATATATATATATATATATCGTTGTTATTCAGAAAATATTTTATATGTATTCTATATGTATAACGATTAACACTTCTCTGACAAATTTATATCCATAAAAGTCGCCTCTCACTCGTGATATTCAAAATTTGGATTAACAGAGCAGTCATAACTCCCCTTGAAATTAGGAATGAAAAGATCCTTTAAAACTAATCCTATGAATCATAGATAAAATGTCTTTGAATTAGAAAAATATGTGCCTTAAAAATAACATTTAATATGGCTTGAAATCAGTCTAACAATCCTCTTGTAGACTGTTGCAAAATAATATCTTCTGTAAATCTCCGACGCCAAAAATATGGTTGAATACCAAAGTAGGGTTGATGTCACATCCTTCAAACATAAGGTTGAATACATACGTAGGGTTGATGAACCATACTTTTCTTTTCAACATTAAAATGTAAGGTTGTTTAGAAATGTAAGGTTGATGAACCATACTTTTCAATATCCCAAACATAAGGTTTCTTCCAAACATAGGTTCCCTCTTTCATCCTTTTCTGATAACATATGGTTGATTACCCATAATTTGCAGATAACTCATAATGATTACACCGTATTCCATTCTTAGGCTACATTTCTCCATGTAGGGTATGAATAGTGATTCCAGAACACTCTTAACTAATTCCCGAATTTTCAATGCATGAACAGTGATTCCAGAACACTCTAATGTGAATACATTAGCAATTAAATCACGTTGTTCAAGAACATAAATATTTCTTCCTGAAATAAAAATATAATGAATTATAAATTCATGTTGTTGAACCCTCTGGAATTAAGTGGCTTTATTATGTTTTGATAATCCCAACCATACTTTCTTTATATCTTGATTATGCTTAATGCATTCCAAATATACTTTAATATATGTTGTTACTTTCATTATGCTTAAATTAGGTCTTTTGAGTTATCAGATATATGTTTACTATGACTTAACTCATTCTGCCAAGTGAATGCTCAAACAGTTTTTAGCTACCGTCACAAACTAGCTACCGATATAGAGTAGAGTAACCGTTAGACAGTAGTTACCGTCAGAACATATAGCTACCGTTACAAGCTAGAAATCGTTAAAGCTCACAGCGACCGATACAGTTAAGTCTACTGATATGTTGGAGCTACCGCTATAAGAGAGCTATCGATACAGCTACCGATACAGCTACCGGTAAAGCTACCGATACCCAAAGTCCATCGCTGCATCAAAGTCTACCGATAGAGCTATCGATAAAATGAAGTGGACAGTTACTACTAAAGCAAAGTTGACAGCTACCGATATGATGATGTCCACCGTTATGCAAAGTCTACCGATAGAGAGCTACCGCTACCGTTACAAGGCAGAGCCACAACTACCGATAGAGACTTACAACTACCGATACAAGGCAGAGCCACGACTACCGTTACAAGTCCACAGCTATTGATGTGATCAAGTCTAAAGTTTCAGCTACCGAATCAAAGTCTACCGTTACAAATGAAGTCTTCCGATATTGACACCTACTGTAACACAAGTCTACCGATATCAAGAGCTACCGTTCCAGAGATAGAACCCGACACTGCTTTAATTTATTTATCATTGTTTAATCTAACCAACTATCATATCAGGTATATTTTAATACACTAACATTTATTTAATGTGTGCTGTTGGATGTCAGGGAACCATACCTCGTACCTGCAAAAAGTAAATCATCCTTTGCCGGAGCACGTACTTTAAATAAAGGAAGGATGTGCTACTACAAGTGAAATGAAGAGACGAATACATAGAGATATACAGACCACGAGCTGTGCAAAAAAGAACATCCGAGTGTGAATGCAACGAGACGACTGAACATACACGAGGAACTCTTTCATCAATTCTTACTAGTGAAGAGCTGAGAACGAGAACATAACACAAGAACTTCATCGACTACTTTTTCTCTATCTCTGAACCTGAAAGTCAAGGAAACAGACGATAATCTGTTTTACAGACAAAAACTACAAGAGGAATAAGAGCGAATTCTGATCAATCAATGGAGTCCAGAACTGCACGACAATCACTAGAGCCATTTCTAAACTCTAAATATTTGCTCTGTGATTTATCTTTTTACATATTGAGAAGTGGGTGTTATATGCTGTATTTTTACACACACACTGTCTCCTATACTCTAACTGGAGGATTTGTAAATCCTCACTCAACTCTCTTACATTTTGTATTTCCCACTGAGATAGTGGTAGAGGTCGTGTGTGACCTGGACAGCTGGTTGTTGTTGTTATGTTTCCCACGAATAACAGTGGTAGAGGTCTTGGACCTGGACAATTGTATACTGTTTTTTATCCCCGATCCAGGGTGTGGATCACTTTTATATAATGTTTTGAGAGGACTAATTCCCAGCTTGATACTGAACCTCTTGGTTAAATCTGCTATGCTATATCTTTCAAAGTTATTATTTTATTCCACTGCTAATTACTTTAAAACCAAAACTATTTTAAAGTCAATTTGATAATTAAATTCACAAGTGTTTATATTAGTTGTAAATCAGTAAGTTGGTTTCAAAAGTTAATCAACCTTTCTGTTTTGATTAAATGGGAAATAATCACTGCCTTGAGAACCCAACAGAACCTTTACTTTGATATAAATTCACTACAATTTAATTCAATTTTTTATTTGGTGGTTTTTAAGACAAAATTTTAAAACAGAAATTTTAATTGGAACTCAATTCACCCCCCTCTTGAGTGTCCACTCCGACCAACATTTGGTATCAAAGGTTGTTTAAATATTTTATGAGAGTAATCTGTTTTTAAACTTTGATTTTAGTTGTAATTTAAAGTTCTAAAAATTTCTGTTATTTCTAAATTTTTATCTCTTTAAAATCTTTGCTTTAATTTAGTTATCATGGACAATAGAGTTGAAGGTGTTGCTACCAATAGACCACCATTTTTCAATGGCACCAATTATGGTCAGTGGAAACTTAAGATGAAAATTCATTTAGAGAGTATGGGTTTTGATATTTGGACTACTATAGAATCTAAATACAAAATACCAACTACTGTTAGAACTACTTGGAATGAAGATACTATGACAGCCTACAATAATAATTGTAAAGTTATGAATGATTTGTACTGTGCTCTAGGAGATGAGTAATTTAATAGAATATCCGCCTGAAAAACTACTTATGAAATTTGGGATACCTTAGATGTTTCTCATGAAGGAACAACTAATGTTAAGGAGATGATATTGAATACCTATACTATTAAGTATGATAATTTTACGATGAAGCCCAATGAACCCATTTCTGACATGTGTCTCAGGTTCAACGAAATTGTCAACAAAATGACTTCTCTGGGAAAAGATGTTCCAGCAAAGGAACAAATCATGAGAATTCTGAGATGTCTACATGAAAGATGGAGAGGAACCTCTGTCTCCATTAGAGAATTGTGTGAAATTGGAGAACTACCAGTCCAAGAACTAATTGGAAAATTGATTATGTATGAAGAGGAACTTAAAGTGAACAAAGAAGAAGATGATAAAACTAGAAGGAAATCTATTGCCTTCAAAACTACAACCTCAAAGAATAAGGATAAGGAAAAGCTTTAAGCTATCAATGAATGTTCAAGCTGTGAAGACAGTGAGAGTGATTCTAACAGTGATGCTGAGATGGCTTACATTGCTAGAAGGTTTATGAAATTTTATAGGAAGAAGAAGTTTTTTAGAAAGTCAAACTACAAAGGTCCGTTTGACAACAAAGGACATTGGAAAAAGGATTGGAAGAATCCTGATAAATCAGATGAAGTTGACTATTATTAGTGCAAAAGGAAAGTACACATAAAAGAAGACTTTCCAAAGCTGAAATACAAGAAGAAGTATGAATAAAAGGATAAAAAGTATAAGAAAGCCATGAAGGCTACTTGGAGTGCTTCTAAGGACAGTTCTAGTGAATCTGAAGTTTCTGAAACTGAACACAGAAATAAGTCAAACATGTGTTTTATGACAAACACTTCTGAGGTAACTTCAGAAACTCTTGCTTCTAATTCATATTATTATGTAGATGATTCTGAATGTGATAACATGTCTAAATCTGAACTGTTTGAATATTGTGATATGTTAGAAGAAACATGTAATGAGATAAAAGAAAAATACAAAGGTTTAAAGAAACAATATGTTTTAAATGTTAAACATAAATCTGATCTTGATATTGAAGTACAAAAGAATGCATAGTTGCTTAAAGAGAATACTGAACTAAAATTATCTAATGAGCAACTCAAGAAAGACTTAGAGAAATTTACCAATGGTAAAGATACTCTTACTCAAATTCTAGGTAAGAAAATAGCACCTAGATACACTACTGGTATAGGATACCATCCTGGGGAAAGGAAAATTACCCAAACTAGATTCATTCCTAAATCTGAACAAAATGTAGCTAGCTCTGGAACTTCATATGCTTCAACTAGTTATATTCATAGTTATGGATCTAATAAGGTTTATCTTTCCAAATCTGCTGATTTTAGAAATTTTATGAGACCCATTAGACAAATATGGGTACCTAAAGTGTTATTGGCTAACCTGTCTGGACCTAAGAAAATCTGGGTACCGAAATCATTTCCTATTTAAATCTGTTTTGTAGGAAACCTACTTAAAGAGTTCCTGTAAAAAGACATGGTACTTGGACAGTGGATGTTCAAGACATATGTCAGGAGACTTCTCATGCTTTAAAATCTTAGTCAGAGTTGATGGAGGTTTTTTCACTTTTGGTGATAACTCAAAAGGAAAATTCATCGGCTTAGGCCAGATTGGTAACACTGACTCAGTATTGATTTCTAAAGTTTTATTTGTTGATGGACATAAATAAAATTTGTTAAGTATTTCTCAGTTATGTGATGATGGTTTTTATGTTAAATTTGAAAATGATTCTTGCAATGTTTTCAATTCTAAAAATGTTTTAGTGTTTGCTGCTTTGAGAAATGAAAATGTTTTTTCTGTTGATTTGAATTCTTTAGCTAAGAAAAATATTACTTGTTTAAATGTTTTTCATAAAGAGTCTTGGATTTGGCACAGATGATTAGGACATTGCAATGTGCATTCTCTTAGAAAACTATCTAGGAAGAACTTAGTTAGAGACCTACCCAAACATGAATTTCCAGTAGAAAAAGTTTGTAATCCCTGTCAAAAGGGAAAGAAACATAATGTTTCTTTTAAATCAATGAAATAAGTTTCAACTTATCAACCTCTCGAGTTGGTTCACATGGATTTATTTGGACCTTCTAGTGTTTCTAGTTTAAATGGGAAGCATTATGTCTATGTTCTTGTAGATGACTATTCTAGATATACTTGGGTATATGTTCTAGCTCACAAAATTGAAGCTTGTTCTTAATTTGTTAAATATTCCATGTCTGTAGAGATCCTTAGTGGAATTATGATTAAAACCATGAGAAGTTATCATGGTTGTGAGTTTGAAAATCATGAGGTTGAATCTTACTGCTCACACAATGGGTATAGTCACAATTTCACTGCCCCTAGGACACCTTAGCAAAATGGTGTTGTAGAAAGAAGGAACAGAACCCTACAAAAAGTTTCTAGAACCATTCTTAATGAGTATGACCTACCTGTTTACATTTGGGCTCAAGCTGTAAATACAGCTTGTTATGTTATTAATAGAGTCTTGATTAGACCTGTTCTTAAGAGGACCCCTTATGATTTGTGGAACCATAGGAAACCTATGGTTATCTACTTCAATGTTTTTGGTTGCAAAGTCTTGATTCTTAATACTAAAGATAATATTGACAAGTTTTCATCCAAGTGTGATGAAGGAATTTTCCTAGGTTACTCTACTTCTAGTAAATCCTATAGAGTTTTTAATAAGAGAACCAAATGTGTGGAAGAATCTGTTCACATCAAATTTGTTGAAACTGATCCACATGAACCTAAGACCTCTCTTGAAAATATTGAAGATGATATCTCTGTTTCGAACCTTAATGATAAAGACAGTGGACCTATAGTTAAAACGTCCAGTTCTAGAAATTTCCCAGAACCTGCTCCTGTTGAACCCCAACCTGTTGATGAACCTAAAATCTCTAGTCCTACCTTTTCGAGACCAACAAGGATTCTAAAGAACAATCCTTTAGATGCTGTTGTAGAAAATCTAGATATAGGAACACATACTAGAGCTTCTCTAAGAAATCAGGTTGAACATCAAGCTTTTCTTTCACAGTTAGAACCTAAAAATGTCAATGGTGCTATCAATGATGAATTTTGGGTAATAGCTATGCAAGAAGAACTAAATCAATTTGAATGAAACAAAGTCTAGAAATTAGTAGAAAGACCTAAGGGCACTATCACCATAGGCACAAAATGGGTGTTTAGAAACAAAGTTGATGAATCTAGAAACATCATTAGAAACAAAGCTAGGATAGTTGCACAAGGTTACAATTAAGAATAAGGGATTGAATATGAAGAAACCTTTTCACCTGTTGCTAGATTAGAGGCTATTAGGATGTTACTTGCTTATGCATCACATCTGAATTTCAAGTTATATCAAGTGGATGTGAAAAGTGCTTTTTTAAATGGTTTTATTATTGAAGATGTTTTTGTATAACAACCACCTGGTTTTTCAAATCCTCATTTTCAAAATCATGTTTTTAAACTTTCTAATGCTTTATATGGTTTAAAACAAGCTCCATGATCTTGGTATGAAAGACTTTCAAACTTTCTTTTTTCAAAAGGATTTTCAAAAGGAATTGCTGATCCCACTATTTTTATAAAAAGCATTTCAAAAGATGTATTAATAGTACAAATCTATGTTGATGATATTATTTTTGGATCTTCTAAATATTCATTATGTACTGATTTTTCAGAAGTTATGCAAAATGAGTTTGAAATGAGCTTAATGGGAGAGCTTAAGTATTTTCTTGGATTTAAAATTTTTCAAATTAAATATGGAATTATATTAAATCAAAGTAAATATACTAAGTATTTATTAAAACGTTTTGGTTTGGATAGTATTAAGGAAAGTGATATACCTATGAGTACCACCTGTAAATTGGATATTGATGAAACTGGTAAAGCAGTTGATCAAAATAATTACAGAGGTATGATTGGGAGTTTACTTTATCGTACTGCTAGTAGACCAGATATTATGTTCAGTGTATGCATGTGTGCTAGATTTCAAGCTAACCCTAAAGAATCACACTTCCATGCTGTCAAAATTGTTTTTAAATATCTTAAGTATACTGCAAATTTAGGTTTGTTTTATCCAAAAGGACAATCATTTCACTTAACAAGTTATTCAGATACTGATTTTGCTGACTGTAAGTTAGATAGGAAGAGCACATCTGTAACATGTCACTTACTTGGAAAATCCCTAGTATCATGGTGTAGTAAGAAACAGAACTCAGTTGCATTGTCTACTTCTGAACAAGAATACATCACAGGTGGTAGTTGCTGTGCACAGATTCTGTGGATGAAACACACATTACTGGATTATGGATTTGATTTTAAACATGTTTCAATCAACTGTGACAACACCAGTGCAATTAATATCACTAAGAACCCTGTGTCTCACTCTAAAACTAAACATATTTATGTTAGACACCATTTTCTAAGAGATCATTATCAAAGAGGTGATATAACACTGGAGTTTATAGGCACTGAACTTCAATTAGATGATATTTTCACTAAGCCTTTATGTTCAGAAAGATTAAGTTTCATCAGACATGAATTAGTAATGATAACATACCCTTGAAACCGTTATAGAATCCTCACCGTTATATAATCCTCACCTTTATATAATCCTCACCGTTAGGGAGACCTCACCGTTAGGGATACCTCACCGTTAGGGAGACCTCACCATTAGGGAGACCTCACCGTTAGGGAGACCCTACCGTTAGAAGACTTTACCGGTACATTTGCGCGCTGTATTATTCTGTAAAGCCGAGTCATCGAACCATTGTTTAATTTATTTAGGATTTATGTGATTTATGAATCCTAAATGATATTAAAACTAGAACTAGACTCACTCAATCTCACCGTGAACATGTATGGTCGAATTCTCCTAAACCTAAACCTCTCAACCTTCAGAACACTAACCTCAAATATGTAATGGCCCACGTCAAGAGACGTCACATGACTGATGGAAGTGAAGCACTGGCAGCAAAGAGACAAGAAGTAGCTAGTACTGATGCCAGTGGTAGTGGCAGTGGAAGTGTAGCTCAGAGAAGACCAGTAAACCCGCACATATCGAAGCTTGAGATTGTTGTTGAAAAAGAGGTGTGTGCAGAATGGCTGATGGAAAAAAAGTAATTATTTCTTAAGGTTTTACAAGAACATGGTTGGCTAGAATTCTTCGCGAACAACAACGGACCTTATTATCCAGGATTGGTGAAACAATTCTACGAATTTGTTCGTTTTGAAAAGTCTGAAGAAGAAAGAAGAATGATTTCTGTGGTAAATGGTCAGGAAGTATCTTTTACATCAGTGGAATGGGCTAGGAACTTAAGAGTTCCACATGAAGGAGATTATGTGTTCTACTCAAATTCTATACCTTTGACCAGTGATGTGTTTCAATATGAAGATGCTTTCCTGGAGCTCACAGGGAATGGGACCCCTAGAAAGGTGATTGTTGTAGAGATGGCAGGAGAAGATAAGCTGTTGTTTGAATTTATTCAGCATGTTGTTAGTCTGAAAAGAGGAGACTTTGAAACTTTGAGATTCTAATACATATATCTGTTACATTTGCTGAAGCACAATGTGAGTATCAATCTATGTAGATTTATTATGGTTCAAGTGGAATAGATTACTAGACCGAAGTCAAAATCAAATGCCTTGTTTTTATCAAAGCTAATTTCTGTGATGCTGAAAGTGAAGGAGATAGATGGACCTCAGGGTGAGATGGTAGTGGTTAAGGATAACTTCTATATTACAAGAACTGTCTGTAAATACATGAAAGTCAGCTGGAATCCTTGGCAGAAATCATGGGTGAATGGTGATGGAAAAATTTATGACAAGTTCACTCCTGTGGATCATTCGTCTAGACCAATAGATGGGTGAGATCCTGGTCTTGGACCAGATGAGCTAGAACCGGTCTACAGTGATGATGAATCTGAGGAGGAAGGGACATCAGTAGAGGAAGGAGGTGACCCAGACTTACCCCCTAGTCCTATGCATCAAGTTATTTCTTATGGAGAAGCTAGCCCTCCAAAAAAAACTACCAATGAGAGAAACTGTCTTGAAGGACAATGATACAGAGACTACAGAAGAAGGAGAAGAATCATTCCAGTATGTTGTCAAGGACACCTCTAAGGAGGATGAGACAACCGAATCTGATCATAATGTTAATAGAGAAAAGGAGGCTGATGGTGAAGAATATGATGAGGAAAATGTTGAAAAAGAGCTCAGTTTGAGTCCTCTAATAATCAGTACAGTCGGGACAGTGGCTGATCAGGAAGTCATAGCAGGAGCACCTATTAATGAGAGAGTCATTAATGAATCAGAAAAAATGGCTATTGAATCTGCTGCAATTGTAGTGGAAATTTCAGAATTACCCCAGGAAGAACAGTTGGAAGAGATACCTTAGGAGAATGTTCCAAGAGATGGAGAGAATCTTGGCTCAGTATCAGTATTATATGACATTGAAGGTTGGACATCAGATCCTGGATATATGATTCTTGGACATTCTTATGAAGATTATGACGAGGAAGACCAACCCCAAAAGGAATAAGTTACCTTACCCATTGTGGCTGAAAATGTGGCAACCAAGGAGGACCTTAAGTCTTTAAAAGCCGAATTGATAGAAGCAATAAGAGAATCAGTGGAAGATATAAAGAAAAGTATGGTTGAAGAGATGAAAAGCGTGGAGCAATCTCTTGAGTTATCCATTGGATGTAGTGTGTCCAGTCCTGTGAAAGAAATGGTGGATGAACTTAAGGTATGCCACACTCAGATTGAGAGTTGGACAGGAGCTGTAGTTGCTCTTAGACAATCAATTGCTTCATTGAATGCTTTGAACAGTTCTCAAACCCAAGTGCACACTGACATTCGATATATCAAAGATGTGGTCAAACAATTTTTGGAAGCTTTTGAGGCCATTAAGAAGTCAGTCAAAGAACATCTGAATAGTCAGGATGAACTTGTTCAGAAGGTAGTTAGTAGTCTGACTCAATCTTTCAAGGAGACAGTGGCCTTCTCAATGAAACCTCTTCCCTCAACTAGCTCCATTGTGAACCTTGACCAGATCCGCACTATTATTTAGGAAGAATTGGATAAGGCCAGTCCAAGTGGTGCATCAGATACTCAGATTCTTGCTACCACTAGGGAAGTTAGTAGTTTTGTTCGTGATCACCTGCGGGTAGCTACTGCTTCTAAAGAGGAAATCAAAAATAAGGTGGATGCTTATTTTGAAAAGGTTTATACCAAGCACCAAATGAAAAACCATTTCATGCTTTTGATTGAGAATATGATTCTACCTCCAGTTACCCAAGCCTTTAGAGAACAGGTTAGTAAGCTCAGGGAGCTTACCCCTGCCTTGGAAAAATTTATTGAGAACAGAGATGATTTTGTATCTGCTATGGAGAGAGGTGGAAACATCATCATGGATTTCATGAATCTCTTGCTTCCTTTCCTACATGTGGATGATCGGCCAGTTATTGTACCATCTGCCCTTCCGCCATCTACCTCTAGGATTACTCCTCAACTGACTCCAGTTCAAGCCATCAGGAGCTTGACACCATTGATCCCTCAGAGAGAGATAGATTACAGAACTGGTGCTGTATCAGTTGCTGATCCACCAGTGGTTCTTTCAGAAATTCCCAAGCCTGCTGACTCTTCCTCTGAACCCTCTGCTGATCCCAAGGGAAAGTCACCTGTTCAAGAGGATGATTGACTGCTTCTAGCTCCATTTGTGATGGGATTCATTGTTTTTTTGTACTTTTCTTATTTTCCCAATGTATCTTTTTCTTATCAATTACATACTTCATTCCTCTCTTCACTGTATATTTTACTCTGTATATTTTCTTTCCTAGTCCTTCTCTTTTCTCTGATACCCTCCTTTTTGTTATTCACAAAAGGGTAGAAATTATTGGAAACCTGTACCTAGAGAGAGCGAGAGAGAATGTTGTTCACCTAAGGGGACAAAGGGGGAGAAAATCACTACTTTAGAGGATAATCCTATAGTTAAATTGATAGGGGGAGGAATATGCGAATCTTTTCAAACTAAAGAATCTTGTTTGTTTTTTCCTCTGATACTACATTATTTCTTGATATATTCCTATTTTCATATTTTTCCTCTGATACTATTTTATTTTTGATATCAATTGCTGAGATTTTTCCTCTGATATTATAATGTTGATATCATACTTTGATATATTTTTTCGTCTGATATTACTTTATTTTTGGTATAAGTTGTGATTAAAAAAATGGGGAGTTTGTTGAACCCTCTGGAATTAAGTGGCTTTATTGTGTTTTGATAATCCTAACCATACATTCTTTATATCTTGATTATTCTTAATGCATTCCAAATATACTTTAATATATGTTGTTACATTCATTATGCTTAAATTAGGTCTTTTGAATTATCAGATATATGTTTACTATGACTTAACTCATTCTGCCAAGTGAATGCTCAAACAGTTTTCAGCCACCGTTACAAACTAGCTACCGATATAGAGTAGATCAACCGTTAGAAAGTAGCTACTGTCAGAACATATATCTACCGTTACAAGCTAGCAATCGTTACAGCTCACAACGACTGATACAGTTAAGTCTACTGATATGTTGGAGCTACCTCTATAAGAGAGATACCGATACAGCTACCGATACAGCTACCGGTACAGCTACCGATACCCAAAGTCCATCGCTGCATCAAAGTCTACTGATAGAGCTATTGATACAACGAAGTCGACAGTTACCGCTAAAGCAAAGTTCACAGCTACCGATATGATGAAGTCCACCATTATGCAAAGTCTACTGATAGAGAGCTACCGCTACCATTACAAGGCAGAGCCACATCTACCGATAGTGACTTACCGCTACCGATACAAGGAAGAGCCATAGCTACCGGTACAAGTCCACCGCTACTGATGTGATAAAGTCTACAGTTGCAGCTACCGAAAAAAAGTCTTCCGTTTCAAATGAAGTCTACCGATACAGACACCTACTATAACACAAGTCTACCGATATCAAGAGCTACCGTTCTAGAGACAGAACCCGACACTGCTTTAATTTCTTTATCTTTGTTTAATCTAACCAATGGTCATATCAGGTATATTTTAATACACTGACATTTATTTAATGCGTGTTGTTGGATGTCAGGGAACCGTACCTCGCACCTGCAAAAAGTAACTCATCATTTTCCAGAGCACGTGCTTTAAATAAAGGAAGGATGTGCTACTACAAGTGAAATGAAGAGACTATTTCATAGAGATATACAGACCATGAGGTGTGCAAAAAAGAACAACCGAGTGTGAATGCAAATAGACGACTGATCTTACACGAGGAACTCTTTCATCAATGATTACCAGTGAAGAGCTGAGAACGAGAACATAACAGAAGAACTTCATCGACTACTTTTTCTCTATCTCTGAACTAAAAGTCAAGGAAACAGACGATACTCTGTTTTCCAGAAAAAAACCAGAAGAGGACTCAGAGTGAATTCTAATCAATCAAAGGAGTCCATAACTTCATGACAATCACTAGAGCCATTTCTAAACTCTAAATATTTTTCTGTGATTTATCTTTTTAAATATTGAGCAGTGTGTGTTATATGCTGTATTTTTACACACACACTGTCTCCTGTACTATAATTGGAGGATTTGTAAATCCTCACTCAACTCTCTTACATTTTTTATTTCCCACTAAGATAGTGGTAGAGGTCGTGTGTGACCTGGACAGCTGGTTGCTGTTGTTCTGTTTCCCACGAATAACAGTGGTATAGGTCTTGGACCTGGACAGTTGTATACTGTTGTTTATCCCTGAACCAGGGTGTGGATCACTTTTATATAATGTTTTGAGAGGACTAAGTCTCAGCTTGAGACTGAAACTCTTGGTTAAATCTGCTGTTCTATATCTTCAAAGTTATTATTTTATTCCGATACTGATTACTTTAAAACCAAAACTGTTTTAAAGTCACTTTGATAATTAAATTCTCAAGTGTTTATATTAGTTGTAAATCTGTAAGTTGGTTTCGAAAGTTAATCAACCTTTGTGTTTTTATTAATTGGGAAATAATCACTCCCTTGAGAACCCAACAGAACCTTTACTTTGATATAAATTCACTACAGTTTAATTTAGTATTTTATTTGGGGGTTTTTAAGACAAAGTTTTAAAACAAAAATTTTAATTAGAACTCAATTCACCCCCTCTTGAGTGTCCACTCCGACCAACACATGCAATATACGTAAAAATAATATCATTATAAGAAAAGTAAGGGTATTTGTGAGAATCAAAATCATCATAGAGATAGGGTATTGTTCTTAACAATCTCCCACACTTTAAATAAAAATATTATGTATTGTTGTCAACAAAAATTTCTCAACAATATCCCCCTTTTTTATGATCACAAAACCCATAAAATAACCAATGAAATTAACTTACAATATTAATTACATATAATTTTGAATTTTTAAAAGATAAATACAATATTAAAATATTAGATTTAACATAATTTCTCCCCCTTAAATCAAATTTCTCCCTAAGAAATTTTTTGTGTTTTTCCTAATTTCTCCCCCTTTTTTAGATATCAAAAAGAATTTTAGAATATGTAATAGAACAAATATAATATATAAATGAACTTAAGTAAATTATATTATTAACTGTTAGCAATAATTATATCTAGATTACTATAATATCAAAATAATGAGAGTAAAACAAATACAAAACTCACAAATATAGAATGAATCAAAATTTTCATTAATAACATGGAATAGGTACAATACAGATGAACAAGGGAATCAAGGTGTGGTAAGGGTGTGAAATAGGGTCTATCTCCTATGAATTATAGCCTTGATTTATCTCTACTACTCCTCAGACTTTTCATCATTCCATATCTTAGATACATAATAAGATCTCTATTATCCTCAGTCATATGAATATCTTCTATCATGATGAATCTAAAAAACACATGAAGTCTCTTTTCTATCTCCAAAAATAGGGTTAAATTTTCTGTGAATTGAGTCAATACAGTTCTAATTCTTGGTTAACATGAGGATAAATGGTTAACCGAAAACAAGTAATTATCTAAAAAATTGATATTGGAGAACTATTGTATTTAAAATAAAGAAATATGTCATTCATATTGCTCATTGCTTCTGTGATGGCCTAAAATCTTCTGATTAAATCAGGTGAAATACCAGATCCACTAGCTTCACTAGTCCTCATAGATGCTAACTGTGTCTCTATATAGTCATTAAAATCTGATAGATATGACTTCATCAAAATTTATAATTTTAGCACGTATACATCTGTTAACATCTCTTTCTTAAAATTTCCGACTTCCTTCCTTGAAACTGTACATCCATTAAGTCTCTAAAATTTTAATTGTTCTTTTTCTAAAGCTTTCCTCAGAGCAACATTTTCAGATTCCAAACTGGACAGCTTCCTGGATATTACTTCTTCTTCCTTATTCAATGAATCAGAGGCACCATATACTTGATTCAAATCTTTATCTTGTATGTGATGCAACAGTTCTAATGGAAAAGAGTCTACATCATATGTTTCTTTTGCTTTATCTCAAGTTGGCTGGTCCATAGACGTTTCCTCAGAGTCTTTTCTAGACTCTTCCATAGAAAAATAATCCGGAATTACCTCTATTTTACCTTTAGAAACATTCTCATCATGAACATCATTAATCATTTCATTAGAAACAGTCTCATCAGGATCTTCCATCTATTCCTTTTCAATTGTAATTTCAGATTCAACTACAATTTGAGGTTCTAATTCAGTTACCACCACATCCTATTCCTGAGTCTCAGTTTCACCTTCTTCTATGGTTTCATATTGTTCTAGAGAAGTCACATTATTTTGAGTTCTATCCCTTTCTCGTGGCTTCTCAAAAACTGCTTCTCTAACAAAACTGTAAGTGAGTAAATCTATTGATGTTAAATCTTGTGAACCAAATTTCTCATGAGAAATAGAATTTATTTTCCTTTGAATCCGATGTTCCTCCTGAATCTTTTATTCCTGGGCCTCTTCAGTTTCAAATCGTATTCTTCTCACAAAAGTGCTCCGTCTTGATCCATCCTATCATTCCTTGGACTTAGAAGACTGAGCCTGAGGACTCTCTTTGGTGCAGTACCTGTTTGCACAAAATTCACTAGGATTTTCTGATAAGGCTCCAAGTCCTTTATAAAAATATTCCTTATAGATGTTGAACCAAAAAGAAAAGACATAATATCATCAGAATTATATACTGAATCTCCTAAATTCATCAAATCAAAATGAAATACTCCCTCATGAGAGCAGTCCAGTATCTGATCGATCTCCACAGATATTATCAAAATATCGTGATCTTCAATATTGGATACCATAGTATCTTCATCGTCTATGAGACTAAATTTTACAGAGATAAAGAAATCTCTCAACTGTACCTCATATAAAAACTCATACTTCTCACCATTGGAGGTCTGCTCTAGATTTTAAAAAGAGAGAACTTGTTTCAATAGATGATTTGGCTCAAATAGGCATTCCAGGTCTATGACCTTTTTTTCAAAATTATCCTTCCTTTGGAGAACTGTTTCATTGTAGTTCTGGTCTCAGCCTCATCGAATCTCTTGGTCTTGGCCATTTTTTGAAAAAAATGTCCAAAGGGTTGAAAGAGGATTAGGTTTTCGAAGGTTCATGTTCAAATAGACAAAGTGTGGTAAAGCGTCATCGGTTCAAAAGGGTTTTTGGAAGAAATGAATCGATTCAAATTTTGAAATGTTTCTGATAGCCTGGATTCTCGTGTCATCAATAATTATTAAATAGATATTAAAATTTATTAAATTTTATCGCATGAGGAAAAAAAATATTATGTTTGAAAAACAAATACCTAATTTATTTTAAACACTATTAAAGGAAAGAAACAACGTAATGAAATAAAACGTGACTTAAAATTAAATAAACCTAGCTCCCCCTTAATAAAATCAAACCTTTGAGTGGGAATTTGTTTGGTAAAAATGTCTACAAATTGAATTTTTGTACTTATAAATTCTATGAATATATCTTTTTTAAGAAAATGGTCTCTTAAAAATGATGTCTAAGATCAATATGCTTAGTCCTAGAATTATTAGTAGGATTTTTTGAAATATTTATAGCACTAGTATTATCACATAAAATAGGCATACTATTGAAACATATTCCCAAATACATAAGTGTATTTTTCATCCACAATACTAGTGCAAACAACTGCTAGTAGATACATATTCTACCTCGGCTGTTGACAGGGCAATTGAGTGTTGTTTCTTACTTGACCTCGATACTAAGGATTTTCCAAAAATGTCACAAGTACCCGAAGTGATTTTCATATATAATCTACATCTATCAATGTTTTCATATGAATATGAGATTAAATTAAAATTAGAATTTTTGGGATGAAGAAGAGATTGAAAAATAGTTTCTTTTAAATATCTAAAAAATATTTTAACATTAGTTAAATGGGATTCTTTAGGATTTGATTATAATCCTTCATAATGGCATACTGAATACGTTATATCTGGTCTGATAGAAGTAAGATATAATAAACTACAAATCGTACCTCTATATAACTCGTTGTCAACTGATTTTCCAGTTTCATCTAAATCATGTTTTTTATTATTACACATAGGAGTTGTATATGCCTTGTTGCTTTGAAGACCATTTTTCTTACATAAATAAGTAATGTATTTTCTATGATTTAAAACAATTCCAAAATCTTTTTGATAAATTTGAAGTCCTAAAAATAAATTTAATTCTCCCATCACATTGATTTCAAATTCATTTTTCATTACATTTAAAAACTAATGAAAAAGAGATTTATTAATTGATAAAAAAATTAAATCATCAACATAACATTAAACCAATTAAATATTATAATTTACAATTTTCTTAAATATTCTTGGATCAACCATTCTAAAAATAAATTCATTTTTTAAAACAAAAGAGATTAGAATTTCATACCAAGATTCAGGTTCTTGTTTAAGGCCATAAAGAGATTTTGTATATTTAAAAAAAGAATCTGGTTTTTGTGAATTTTCCAAACCAGGAAGTTGATCAACATAAAATTCTTACATTAAATAACCATTTAATAAGGTAGACTTAACATCCATCTGGAGTAATGTAATGTTCATTTGAGATGCATCAGTTAAATGGATTCAAATTTTTCTAATCTAGCTACAAGTGAAATTTTATGATCATAATATATACCTTCTTCCTGATTATATTCTATAGAAACTAGTCTTTCTATCTTTCTAGTTATTATTCCTTGATCATCTTTTTTATTTCTAAAGACTGATTTGGTTCCAATAACTGGATAATTCTATATTCATTCAACAAATTTCCAAAAATCATTTCTCTTGAACTGGTTTAATTCTTCTTGTGTTATTATCATCTATCTTTCATTATCTAGAGCTTATTCTATAGTCTTAGTTTCTGGTTGGGATATAAAGGCAAGAAAACCCAACAATATTTTTTATGATCCCTCTAGTTTTAATTCATGCTGCAAAGTCTCCTATTACAGTTTCCAATGGGTGATTCTTTAGGGTCCTTGACTGTTTAGGTAGTACAATTATAGGTTCTTCAGTGTCATGTTCTTCTTGAAAAGACTGAGTTGTATTTATATCATTTATAAAATCATCTTTTAGGATCTACAGTCTCATGTTATCATTATAATCAAGCTCATTTATTTGATCTGTCCTTTTCTCAAAGTGATCAGTTTCATAAAATTTCACATGAACTGATTATTCAACAATCTTTGACATTTTATTAAAATCTCTATATTCTCTGGAAGAAGCAGAATATCCTATGAAAAATCCTTCATCAGATTTGGGATCAAACTTACCAAGATTGTATTTGGCGTTTAAGGTTTAAACATTGCATTCAAAACATTAAAGTAGTTTACTTTAGGTTTTCTATTATTCCAGAGTTCATAGGGAGTCTTTTTCAAAATTGGTCTCATTAAAACTCTATTCATTATATAGTAGGATGTGCTTATAGATTCTTTCCAAAAATATGTAGGAAGATTGTATTAATTTAGCATAGTCCAACCCATTTTTTGAATAGTCTTATTTCTTCTTTTTACAATTCCATTTTTTGAGGTGTTCTTGGACTAAAGAGGGTGTGTTTAATACCCATATTTGAGAAAAAGGAATTGAATTATAGATTTTCAAATTCTCCACCATGATCACTTTTTAATGAAATTATTCTAAAAACTTTTTCATTTTGTACAGTTTTATAAAAAGTATAAAAAAATGTAAAATAATCATTTTTAAATTTAAAAAAGAAAATCTATGTAAATCTAGAATAGTCATCAACCAAAACATATAAATATAATTTACCAGCAAAGCTTCCTACTCTTGAAGGACTAAACAAATCCATATGAATAATTTCTTGAGCTTTACATATTTCAATTTGGTTAACAGATTTGAAGGATGATTTGTGTTTCGTGTCATGTTGACTTGCATCACAATATCTATCACTTCCAAATTGAGACTGGGTAAATTAGAAAATAATTGTTTCTTGGATAATTTATTTAAAGCATATATATTATAATTTCTATGTCTTCTATGCCAAATCCAAGATTCATTTATCTTAGAAGTTAAGCAGTTTACTTGTTGTTTACACAAGGAATTTATATCCAGGGTATACACATTGTCAGTTCTAGGTCCCCTAAATTTAAGAAGATTATTTTTGAAAACACACCAACAATTGATGGAATAATCAACATCATAACCATCATAACATAGTTGAGAGATACTTATAATATTGTGTTTCAATCATTTTACATAAAGTAATCTGTTGATTGAGACAACTTCTGGATCTCAAACTATTCCAATACCAATGATTTTCCCTTTGGTATTGTCACCAAATGTGAAAAGTCAACCATATTGTTGAGTGAGTGTAGAGCAATTCGACGTGCTTCCACTCAAATGCCTTGAGCAACCACTATGCATATACCATATGGATTTTTCTTCTATGACCTACTTCCTGCATAGGCATTTAAAAAAGTTTCTTGGGTACCCATATTCTCTTGGGTCCAGTTGTGTTTGCCAGCAAAGATATGAGAATCTAGACTTGCTTTGTTTTTCTAAAATCAACAGAATCAAATAAATTATTTTAAACAAAATCTTTCTTAATAAAACTTATTGGAGGTTGTCTTATGAAAAAAATATTATAAATATTTCCCCTTGTTCCATAGTAATTACAATTTTATCTTTTTGTCCTTGGAACAAAATAATTCTTGTAGAGCATAGATTTTTCACCTTTACTGCCAATTACAAATAATTATTTCTTAATGACAGTTTTCTGAAGAATTTCATTCAAGGAGTATTATCCTTTAGTAAAAATGAGGGTTGCACTTTTATATGTCTCTAATTCAGTTTGAAGTGTATTTATTTTAGCTTCCTGATCTGTATAATCAAAGTTTATTGAATTATAGTTATCAGTTAACTCCTTAAATTGATTTATTATACTATATATTTCGTCTAAAAATTAATTTTTAATGTTCTTTAATGAATTATGATTCTTAAAAAGAGAATCATACTTTTCCTCAAGCATGTTGCAGTAGGATTCATGTTTTTAATTAGAATAGCTTATTTTAGAATTATAGTCTCCATTAGAATCAAAAGAATAGTATGATTGTAACTCATTTGTTTCTACCATATATCCCATGTTGGCTTTAAAATTAACTTATTCCTTATCTGAGTATTATTCTGAAGGACTTTTGGAGACTTCAAACACACTCCATGTTTCATTCATTTATTTCTTATCTTTTTTATCATAATCATTCCATTTAAAGAACTTTTTTTTATAACTTCTTTCAACTAAGAACAGTCAGGTTTGATATAAACCATCTTCTTGCACTCATAAAATATGACTTACTTTTCATCCTTTTTGAAGGTTTTTCTGAATCCTTTCTTCTTTTTGTAGAATTTTCTAAACTTTCTAGCTAGCTGAGCTAGTTCTATATTAGAAGTTGATGAAACAGAACATTCTGATTTCACCTTTACTTCTTTTTTCTTTAGCCTTTTTTCTTTTCCCTTGAGATGACACTTTTAAGGTAGTGTATTATCTCTTGATAATAACCTTATTCCCATTTTCTTCACCTTTCATCTCGGCTTCATACAACATAAGTATTCTAATCAATTCTCTCATGGTTAAGTCTTTGACAGGTGTTGACTATCTTATTGAAGTAGAGATTCCATTAAATTTATTAGGCAGTACTCTTAGTTATTTTAAAGATTGATCTACTTGTTATATTGGGTCTCCCAAATCTATTATATTATTGACAACCAATTTCAATATTCCATTCATTTATGTAATGTTTTCACCGTCAAACATTAGAATGTGTCGAATTTAAGCATAGCAGTAACATATCTCATTTTATGGACATTGTCAGTTCCTTGATAAGAAATAACATTAGTATTCCACAACTCACATGTTGTTGGGAATTAATGTACTATGACGAATTCATTAGGTCCTAGAACACATATAATGTCATTCATTTCCTTTGAGTTCATAACATATTCAACTTTAGTAGCTGCACTCCTTGTCTCATGTTATTCAGGTATTTCATAAGGAGTCAGAATCATTGAATATACTTTGTATTCAAGGATTTTTCGATACATTATCATTATTGATTTACATCATCAATAATTTTCTCCATTGAAGTACAATGCTCTGACCATAGACATTCACTCTTTTATGTCAGTTATCTTTCACGATGAATAATCAATATCAGCTTGCTAAGGCTTTATTAGAAAGCTCAACCATTGCTACCAATTATTGGATCAGGTTATACCAAATATATACAAGGGGGTGAATTATGACTTTTACAAATTCATTGAAAATTGTGTTCTTGACCTTTACTTTAATCATATGGATTAATCCAGTTGAAATTCAAATAGCAGTGACACACAATATATAGTGGTTCGGGGAACAGAATTCCCCTATTCCAATCCACCAATGCTATACTCAATGAGCTTGGTGATTTTCACTATCTGGTCTGCTTGTCAATAGACCATTCCACAATTGAGTACAGGAAGTTGACACCTTTACAATCTAAGGTAGAACAATGCATTTTGGTTCAATCACATATCCTACACGGCTTAGTACGAGAATCCGGTCACTGAAGATAAAAATAATTCTGTGAAAATATTTTCTCGTAGTTCATCACAATTGCAACAAAATGCAATTGATATTAGATGGATCATTAGATTTAGAAAAAATTATATTCAAGTAAGAGTCATTCATGGTCGACCCTACTGCAGAATATATAGAAATATAATTAGCAACTTCAGCACCAGTAGATTAACAGAAGATCTTCAATTTCAAATGAGTGAATCTTCTACCATGATTCTTCTCATTCTATAAAATAGGTCATTGTCACTCTTTGTAATCAACATATATGTGTTCTTGATAGTCTCTATTTTTCTCTGTTTATATATATATATTAGTCATTGTTGTTCATAAAATCATTTATATGTATTCTATGTGTATAACTAAGAGCACTTCTCCTGCGAATTTAGATCCAGAAAATTCACTTTCTGGGTCGTGATATTTAAAAATTCGAATTTACAGAGAAGTCGCCACTCCCCTTGAAATTCGGAATGAAGCAGTCCTTTTAAACTAATCCTCCATATCATAGATAAAATGACTATGAATTAGTCAAATACGTTCTTTAAAAAACATTTAATCTGGCTTGAAATCAGCATAATAATCCCCTTGCAGTCCATCGCAAAATATTATATTCTTTAATTCTCCGACGCCAAACGTAAGGTTGAATACAAATGTAGGGTTGATGTCACATCCATCAAACCTAATGTTTAATACAAACGTAGTGTTTATGAACCATACTTTTCATTTCGACATTAAAAATTTATGTTGTTTACAAAAGTAATACTCATGAACCGTACTTTTCAATATCCCAAACGTAGAGTTATTTCCTTACATAGGGTTCCTCTTTTATACTTTTCTGATAACGTATGGTTGATTAATGATACATTTCTTATAACTCATAATTTATACACCGTATTCCATCGTTGCACTATGTTTCTCCACATAGGGTATGAATAGTGATTTTAGAACACGCTTAATAAATTCCAGAATATATAAAGCATGGACAGTGTTTCTAGAACATGATAATACGAATACATTAGGAATTAAATCTCATTATTCATGATCCTAAATATTTATTATATAAAAAAATATAATGAATAATAAATTTCTGTAATAAACTTAAAAATAAAATCATTAGAGAACAAATAAGGGAATTTGTGAGCATCAGAATCATCATATAGATAGAGTATAGTTCTAAAAAATCTCCCCCTGTTTAAATAAAATTATTATGTATTGTTGAAAACAAAACTTTCTCAATAATAAGTTCCCAAAACATTGATAAATATTGTCTTCATTGAAGAATTACTTCTTCCAATGGGGATCAAAATGCACTAATAATTTCCGAAAATAGGCCAGGTACCTTGGTAACCCTATAATCAATCCTACACTAAAATGGCTCGAATTAAATTCCTAATCACCATGGGATGGCAACCAACAGCGAGCATAATAAAACAATAATGTAGTGACAATTTTTATAAATCATTATGGAAGCAAGATAAACATTATATATTCAATCAAGAAATATGCCACTAGGATATTTCTATTAGATGTCGAGTAGGAATAAATAATCTAAGGTACTATATAAAAGTAAGTGATAAAGGTAAAACATATCAGATCTTGTCATAAAAAACTCACCAATTCCACAAATCAATAGTTAGAAACAACTTTTATTGGTGAATTTACCGCACCCAGACCTAGAAGCGGATAATCAACAAATATCTCACGGAACATTTAGGGTGTGATCTAAAGGCCCTGTAGGTTATCCCTTTTGAATCTCTAATAGTATTCCAACATTTAGTTAACAGAATTAATATATTTAAATTTTATATAAATAGTTTTAGAATTCTAAATAAAATTTAAAAAATCATTCTTCAAATCACAAATGATTGAAATAATTTTAAACAAATGTATTAAATAAACATTAATAATTTATAAGTGTATATAAATTCTGAAGGAATGAAAAATAAATAAAATACATAAGAATATATTTATATCTCATATATAAAAAAGCATGAAACAAAATCATATACCACGTTATATACTAGTTCCATGTTATGGGATCCTTATACACTTATATAATGATAATAGAAAAGTGTACAAAAATCGTCTAACACTAGTCAAATAGGAATAAAAGAATTTATATTGAAGAATATATTTTCCCAAATAGTTTATGTAATAGTTTAAAGGATCAATATAGTGATACTGAATTCTAATCCAAGCATGTTGGTCCCGAATAACTCACTATCCACCAAGGAATTCAGGTTATCTAGTACAAATAAATGAGGGGAAAATTGTTTTCCTCAACCTACAAATAAATTTAACTCTCATAATCCCATTTAAAAAAATCAAAATTTTCATTTAAAACCCTAAATGGGGATTTAATCAAAACATGGTTTTTTCAATGATAAAAGTAAATGGATTCAATAAAAACCATTTATTCCATTTTTCTAAAATTGGAATTTGATATTTATTTAAAATTCATTTTCCAAATTCAATTTCCAATATTATTTCAATCAATTTAATTGAATCAATTTCCACCAATTTCAGATATTATATTCAATAATTTAAATGTCCACAATCTTCCATCAATTTCAAAATCAAACCCCCATTCCATTGAATTTTGGGTTTTTCTATTTTCATGTCTAAATTATTTTTCTATCAACCCAAATTATATAGAATAAGGTATTTAGTGAAATAATTGAATTTCATTGAATTTATAAAATCTATTGAAATTATATTCACACTTGAATTTAAATCATGAAATTTGGGGTAAATAAAAAATTTGGAATCATGATAGAACCACCATCCTCAATATCCTGAGATCTAAAAACAACAAACCCAAATCCATATATCTAATAGAAGAAATCAATAAATGTAATGGGGGATCAAACCTTTGTTTGAGATCCAATATAGTGTGTATTTTAACCTCCAACCAACAAAGTGTTCTACCTACCCCATGGGAGGAAAATTAAAAGAACCATAGATAGATAACATAAATATTAAACTAATTATGATATTATTACCATTCATTCGCCCAGAAGATTTAATATTTTATGAGCATTCGAAGGAGAAAAAATATTTTTAGAGCTCTCTTGGAAGGAGAAATCGCGTTGGGGTCGCGTATGTCTTTTTGGGACCTAAAAGAGGGGTATCAAGGATTTAAAATTTATGTCGTGTTTTAGAAAACCTATAGACAATGTTTTATATGAAGGGATACATATTTTTAATAAACTATTACCCATTTTTAAACATCTACATTAAATGGTATTATTATAATCTCATATTTAGTAATGATGTTTTTCAAAGCATGAAACATCCATGAAAACCTCAATTTTATAGGTTTGGAATATTTTCTTTGAGAGGGTGCATATAATGGGAAAACAGTGTGCCAACCCTTCAGTGGCCTAGATGAATTAAAGAAAATTAAAATATCACATGATTTACCCTTAAACAAAACCCAACCAAATCATGATAAAAATATTGGTTTAGTAATAAATTAAAATAATAACATGATGTTTCAACCTCCCCACCATAAACACTTTTTATCTCTATAAGGCCTACTTTGTAGCTACCATGACAAAAATCATAGGCTATTACTCTATCATCATCACCTACCTCTCCCACATCACATGTTAATCATAAATGTATTTATATATAAGAAACATGAATGTTATCAACCAATATCAATGTACCGTGTTATCAGAATCAATTATCCTGACTGGTAGTTTTTTCAAGGTTAAATTAGCTTCCACCTCAAAATCACTCCAGCTCAAATTATGATATGGATCAAATAGTTACTATCTGTGATGTGAGAAATATAACATTTTATGTATCACCATCATATTAGGTGGAGGATATAAATGTAAAGAAACATTACAATCCTACTAAAAAACACAAAAACGTCCTAGAAAATGATTATGAAGTTTCCATCTCCTCCCAATCTATCGATGTCCCAAATGTGGAGAAACAATCATGAGAACCTAGTCATAAACTGATAATTCCAATGGACAATGAATATGGTCTATATATGCTTTATACTATCTCACCCTCATCAAAATTCTATGTTGAATCAACTTAATATTTTCTATCATATCTTGATTCATGCTTGGTCTGACCAAGGAACATTTCCCAATATAAATCCAATACAACATAGATCAGCATGGCCTACCATTCAAGGATTTAAAATGATCCATTGGGATCATTAAGGGTAACTATTTTTATAAGAAAATTCATCTAGGTGAATTAAATATCTCATACCCACCAATTTCAATAACATAATCATGGAGTATATTCTCAATAATTGTTATATCTCTTTCAGTCCATCCATCCGTGTGTGGATGGTATGTATTTCTCAAACACACCTAAGATCCGAGTTCCCTAAGAAGGCCTCTGCAAAGGTTATAGTTGAACCATGTATCACTATTATATACTATTGAAGATGGAAATATCTGCATCCAAAAAATTTATTTCACATAGAAAATTCCCAACTCTACAACATTTTTCATCTTACGAATGGGTATTAAGTGAGATAGATTTTCAATTGTTCAATCACAACCCATGTCACATTATTCTTTTTATGGGTACAATAAAACCCAACCATAATTTTGATAGAGATCTCATCCAAATTTCTTGTTGGCAATTGATGTCACAGAAGAAACCTAATGGTATCGGGTTCTTCTCCTTGACCTGTTGGAAGGTATAAAAACAAGAGAATCCATAGAGATTAATCATATCAAACCTAGTCCTAATAATTGAACCTGCATTACATATAACATATTTCTGATTTATAGGGGTATTCCCTCTAGGTATTATTGAAATCCCTAATAATATATTTCCTTACCACTTACTGTAAAACAAAAGGATTATGATAAAATAGAATCCCCTATTTAGATAACTAACAATCAAAAATTATCTTACCATCATAAAGAGAGAATTGAATTATAATAAACTAATTTTCAAGATGTTGTTCTTAAAGAATCATCTTTAGAATCATGGATGTAATATAAAACATGGAAAAATAAACCTCATCCTATGATTCATGGACTACAATTTTCATTTTTGCAACGATATCCTTTACATTCCACTCATTATAATATTCATTCATGTCATAAGTTATATTATTCAAAATAAAATCCTATAAAATGAAATTATCTTTCCTTGGGGTATAGGTTATGTTGAAATCAAAAGACTATTGGTATTTTACCGAACACCTCATCCATATATTGAAATCATTCTAAGAGAATATAAAACTCATGCTCTTGTAGTCTAAAAACATGGTAAACCATTCTATGTGAAGGTAATAAAGCCAAATATTATGCATATTCATCACAAAAAAATGATCAAGGTCATTGGATAGTTAATTATGTTCATTTATATTATATTTAGAAGATACATAAGAAACTAAATGATCACCATAAATAAGAACACAACCCATACCCAATTTCAATGAATCACATAAAACCGCATCACCATGTGTGGACTCTAAGATAGTTACCACAAGAAAATTATTACAATGATGTTTCAGCTCACCAAAAGAACTATTATATTTTTCATACCAAATAAAGGTAATATATTATAATTTCAAGAGTTTATTTGTGATTGATCTCTAATATGTCCAAAATGAATTGATGATAATACCAAGGTAAACCCAAGAATCTCTAAACATTGAAAACATTTCGTGGTTGTTACCATATAAAAACCACCTTCAAATTCTGAGGATCCACTAAAATTCCATGTTTCTATACCACATGTCCAATTAAAGTCAATTAATAAAACCAAATAACCCACTTTTATATCTTGGCATACAAACTGTGATTTCTCAAAAATTCCATCACTACTCTTAGATGACACACATGATCCTCCTCGGGGATAGATTAAACAATTATGTCATCCTAAAATAATACCATGAAGGTATCAAGATACACATGAAAAATAATTTTCATCAAATCTATAATGAATGCAGTTGAATTGGTTACACCAATGGGAATAGAAATGTACTCATAATTTTAATACCTACTTTAAAATGTTGTTATCTAGATGTCATATTCTTTTTACTCAACTGATGGTAACCTGTTCAATATTCGGTCTTAGAGAAAAAAATTCCCCTTTCAACGGATCAAACATAAATATAAAACATGGAAATATATACTTTTAATTTATCAGAAACATATTGATTTATTTAATCAGCAAAAAGGATTATTTAAACATAAAAATTCATAGAAAATAGATCAGGCACTGTACAAGTGTCACACTAGGTCATATCGACCCTTTCCTTATAATATCATCATACTAATTCGTCAAATCATTCATTTATATTTGTTCAATGTGGTAAGAGAGAATGTACACTAGTTGAGTAACATGCACAATGTCTATAGAAAACATTACACCCATGACTGGTGTAAAAATACATAATTCAGAATGAAACACATAAAAAAACACAATGAAAATTGGTGGGGTATCCCCAATCAAATATTCCTACTATGGATCAAAAGTACACAAAAATATCAGGTTTACCAACTATGGAGAATAAGGTCTAGTTGTACTCAACCTCGAGTCCCATTCTCTATGTAAGACATGACACACACCATCAGGAGTAGTAAAAGAGAACCGTTGACGATTAAAATCAATCCATCATTTTTTGGTAATGAATCAATACATCCAAAAAATTTAGTCAAGCAGTATCAAGTCATTAACTAGATAAATTCATATAATCAAAAAATCATGAAGGGAGAAAATAGAAGAGAGAATAGAGAGAACCATCTCTCTATTCATACTGTGTGGAGTAGTAATATACATTAAATAAGAAAGAATATTCATAAGAAGATTTAGAATATTTACAATAAGAGTTGAAATAAATGAATGAGATTCTCCAGTATAAACTAAATCAGTCACTAATGAGAAAGTTATAGTGATTGTATATCTCATGGTCACTAGACACGTATATACTTCCTCTGGGGAATCATCCACTATATCAATAAGATTAATTCCATATGACTATGTATGGAACCATATTTTATATGAAACAACTAATTTCCCTATATATTAAGAAGGTGATGATGATCTTGTGCAACTAAGGGTAGTGCAATGTATATGGAAGAACATATTTTGGTTACCCGGGCATTCTGAATATCCACATATCTTGGGAGCCTTTGAGAAATAACTCTTGGAATTCACCATATATCCACAAAAGTGAAAAATAAATGAACCAATTCTAGGTAATGTATGAGGTTTAGAATGACACTGATGCTAAGAACCACGACAGGAATCATCAAACATACCCATCCCATTTAATGAACTTGCACCACCACTAGGAATAAATAACTCCCGACAACCTGGAATTGCTAGCTGGGTCTATTTTGGTCATAAGTGCTCTATCTATAACATCATCATATGTGTGAATTTTTTATAAGAGAACCCGCGACTAAAAATAATATTTCATTACAAACTAAATCATACATTCCTTCATATTATCATTTAATACTAACTCATGTGAAAAATTCTCAAACTCATGAAACCATTCTGTATATTCTCATACGTTTGTTTTAGTATTCTCTAGTTTAAAAAAATTATACCATTTCCCAATATGATCCACATTAGATATAATTAGTTATTTAAAATAACATTAATGTCCCTACTGTCAAATATTTCATGCTTTGTCAAGGTTACCATCATTTCCCACCATCTCCTGCTTCATCCTTCAAGAACAAATTTGAAAAAACACACTTTAATTTGTTATAGTATCTATAAGAACCCAAAAAATCACCATACTACTCTATAATTCCTTATCGTATTGAGGGTAATTTCTTCCCATGAAATATAATAGATTATAGGGAATTATTTATAGTGAAAAATTCTAAGGATCATCCCTTTGAATGTCCATAGCTAGAGAATAGACATAAGTTAGTAATGGTGCCTATTCAAAAATATAGAATGTATTAACAATCACCTCAACCATATTCAGGTTGACAAGATGATTTTAATTGATATTCAAAAACAACATCCACTTTGATCCAATTTTTACATCCAATTGGAGGAATGATGATATATAATTCCACCAAAAACAAACAAGACATTAGATTAACACTCAAATAAAGAAATAATGAAAATTAATCCCAACTGATAGAAAATGAATGATTTGGATTAAATCTGATACATATAAAAATAAGGGAAAATAAAATACCTAATCTTTAAGATGTGTTTCTGTAACCACCCATGGTGATATAATGTTCATTAAAATGAGAGTTGTCTAGGTACTCAACCACCACTACCTACTATGTCATAAAATGAAAACAAAAATGCATTATTACTTCAATACAATAAAATTAACCTCATCTAATCCAACCTAATGTCAATAAAGATGAAGTAAATTGTAATCCAAATAACTGAGTAGGCTCATACATTGGTTGATTGGTGTTCCCAATCCTCATGGGTTAGCGAATAACACCTGACATCATAAAAAATGAATTCAAGAATGAATTTTCCAAAAACAATTTCAGAATCAATATAAACAATACCGAATGCATACAATAAAAAATCCATACGGAGAAGTGGTTTATATTTCCACTAGGTATAGTAAGTACCAATACTAATCGAATGTAACATAAAAATGTTAAACATCCCAATTCCGAATTGACATAACTCACTAAGGAAACTAATCAATAATTAGAACCACCACCATGTGGTGATTTACCCTTGCTCAATCATAGATGAAGATAATCTAAAAACTCCCATAGTAATAGGTATGTTGTGATCCAAAAGCCCAACTACATATAACAAAGGATTATATAATTAGATTCTATAATTGAATTAATATAATATTGATATTCTATTTTCAAATAAACATTTACAATTTTTGTAATTCATATTTAAAATATTTCTTCCATTATATTTCAAATTATTGAAATATTATTAACCAAAAGTATTAAAAAATAATTTATATACATTAATAAGGTATGTGAAATATTTCATACAAATTTAAATATGTTTTTATATCATATATTAAAAATACAAAAACATATTCATCTTACAAGAGATACAATAGTTTTAGGTTATGGGATCCTCATAAATTTGTATAGTGATAATGAAAATGTGTACACCTATCCCTTAACACTAGTCAAGTAGGACCAATAAACATCTTGATGATGAGAAAAATGTTCCAAAAAGATTAGCATTGGTTTTAAAATTTTCAATTTGGTGCAATAGAATTCCCATATTTTCATGTGTGTCCCAAATAACTCACTAGATCTCAATGCTTGCATGTTCTCTAGTACAAATCAATGACGTGAATTTTTTTAAAAGACCACAAAATATGTTTAAATACCATTATACCATTTAAAAAAATAAAAAAAAATTAATTTAAAATTACAATATTTTTCTTAATAAAAACATGATTTTTTAAATATTAAACCCAAATGTTTTAATCAAATCAATTTTAAGACATTTTATTAATTAAAAATTTAAAATCAACTGACAATTAAATATCCCAACTCAATTTCAGGATATAAATTCAAAAATACAATTGAAACAATTACCATGAATTTCACAATTTAAACTAAAGATTTTATGTCATCAAAACATTCGATCAATTTCACAATGATCTTCCAATTTAATTTAATTATTGCTTTCCAGATTCCTATACAAAATCAATATCTAAAAACACTAACTCAAGGTAGTTGAGTTTTTTTCAAATAATAGAATGAAATATCATTTATATTAGTAATTTAATTTTAATAAACAATTTTATATTAATCAATCAAAAAAGGGTTAATAAATATAAGGCATCATGAGGGAACCACCTACCATAAGATAACTTGATTTCTAAACTCAAATAACAAATCAATATTTTCCAACTATGAAAAATGAAAATGGAAAACAAAAATCACATCGGGGTTTGAGATAAAAAAATATGATGTATTAGATCCTCCAACATACTCATATATTTGTAAACCTTAATGAGGAAATAAAAGTTAGTGGGAGATATATAATATGAAGAGGAAACTAACCAGGAGAGTATTGATCGCCATTTGACTAGGTTTAATATACATTTAAGTGGATTCCTAGTGGAAAAAACTTATATCTGATTATCTTATAGAAGCATACATTGGTTAGGGGGCATATAGGCCCATCAATGACATAAAATAAGGGTTTAAGGGTTTCAAATAATAACATCGTATTGAAAAAACCAAATGACAAGGTTTATTTGGATTGTCCACATTTTTTGGGAAGATCATGTGCTCTTACCATTTGCCTATTTTAAATGACATAGATGGATTCTTGTTAATAGGGTTAATGGGTTTTCCAACCATGCCCAAAATGTATAGACCGCAACTACCTTGGTTTTCATGTTATCATTTTTATGAAATACATTTTGGGAAAAATTATGATTCAACCATTTACCAGCCTAGAAACATTAAAAAATATTAAATTTTCATCTGACTCATCCTTAAACAAAACCCATCAAAATAATGAAAGAATGATGGGTTTAGAAATACCAGAAAATAGAAATAGGATATTAGAAATAGGATTTAATTATTTCTTTTAACATATATTTTACAATTTTATATTCAAGAAACAATCCATTATTAAATAACTCTAATATTTCAAGAAAACTATAATAATTATTCAGAGAATGATTCATTCTATGTGAAGAATATGACTATAATGACATCTAATAGAAAAGAAAGTAATCTTTTACAAAAATAATTTTTTGAAAACATTAAACAATAAATTATTTAGTTTAGATTATTCTAAACAATGTTTTATAAATGATTATCAATAATTTCAAAAGAATGTCATAAAGAAATTTAATTTTCATTATCAAGATGATATTTAATTTTCCAATAATGTTTTTTAGTTCCTACCATATTCTATACATTACTCTTAAATCATTTGGAGTGGATATATACATAAAATATTAATGTTTATTAAATAATTCTCATTTCATCCCTTGTATAAATTGTTAGATAAAAATTCCACTATTTCAAGATAAAGGCCATGCATATGGTTATTCTAATATGGTATTTTCCAATTTAATAAATCATGAAAAATTACAAGATAATATTTATTCTATATATAAAAAGGTCCCTCAGAAAGATTATTACAAAAAATAACAAATCCACAATTTAATATTGAATATGAAACAACCAGAGTAATATCCAATTGTGATTTTAATTCCAAAAAACACACATCAAACTCATTTATCACAATTAATGGGATGTAATTGGGATATAATAATCAATGTTATTTGGGGTGGATCTATTTTGGGAATTTATTATTATATAATAATATTATATAACTTGACCTCTTAAATATGATAGGATCTTGATTCAATGATTATCATTTCTTTATCATATGTATATATATTAAATCATTTAAAAGGAAAAAAATTAATGGTTCACTAGTCAATATATATTGGTAGTCCTTTTCAGACACAGTGATGATCAGAATATTAAATCTACAATATATTATGGTTCCCTTTATAATGGTTTTTCTAGAAAACAATTCATATCCTTATTGTATGTTCTATCATTTTATGAAATGGATAGATTACCAATCATGAAAACATACACTAGTGATAAACTCTTCCAATGTGTAATTACACATTGGTTGTATATAATACATATTTAAATAGTATACACCTTCTTAAATCGGTAATTTGTAACACTGTAAATTCTTCCACACGGAGAGGTTTTTGTTGGATTTCAATGTATTTCAATGTCCTATACACCATGTTGTTCCACTGTAACTTTCACTGTAGTGAGAAATAAACATTTTGTCTCCTCCATTCCATCATAAAATACCTATAAATATGATCATGTGTACTATATTTCATTCCAATATTTCAATATTATAATAATATTATTTTGACGGTGTACCACAGTAATGTTCATCCACTCCATTCAATATTTCGACTTTCACCTCATTCCAACATATAACATTACATCTCTCTAATATATGGATAAATATTAATTATTATATTTTATCGCTAGTTGAAAGTAAATAGTGTCTAGTTAAAAGGAAAATATTTATTATTTATTATCGTTTTATATAATGTCATAAACTTCTATAGTTATGAATAATAAAAATGAGTTTTATGGTACATGCACAGATAATAATGTTCCACACAATATTATTCCCATTGGTCGATTCAATAATTCACCATCTAGTAATGCTTCTCTGTCTGGAACAATCTAATTAATTAGATATTTATTTTACCAATAGCTTAGTCAATATTAGTATTCTAATTTATCCCAATGGATATATCTTTAATCAATGTTTCAATTCTTCCACATAATTAATAGTTGTGCTTAAATTCATCTGATTTGAAACGAATCAGTCCTCTTTTATATATATATTGGTTCTCCTAAAATCTAAGGGTGGGTAGATACATCAAAATCAGTATTCCATCTCAAATAATTCCATGGGAACTTCTTATCCCATATGGAACATAATTGAACGTACAAAAATTCTGCCCCATTTATCAAACAGACATCAAATAATTGTTAATGAACTTGTTTAAAATTACTTAAAATTACTATATAAATTTATATTGAATTTTATTCTTAGTAAAATCATTATTAATAACATTATGAGTCATTTCTGAATACCTTAAAATATTTTTTTAATTAGTGCATCATAAATCCTATTATATACATTAAAATTCATGTGCTATTTCATCAAATCAATATAGGAATATCGAGAAATAATACAATTGAAGCTTCCTTAGATTGATGAGATTATTAAAGAATTGTTTTTTAATGAAACACCTTCTAGTCATTTTACTGATGTTGTTTATTCAATAAAAATGATCAAAATTATTTTTAAAATGATCAGTAAGTTGATTATGTCTAATAATCCATTTAATGACATACTCAACATATTTTCATTCAGATCATCCATCGTCTAATGAGTTCCCATATGATTGATAGTTCAAATCCACCCAATGAACCCTTATATACCTTTATATTCCATTTTGTCCAGTGGATTTAGTAAACTCTATCTAATCACTTTGTAATACTGGACCTAATTTCATAGAAACTCATTTCCCAATGACATTTCTCGATGACTTATGTCCAATGGAATTTACTCATAAATGGACGTAATTTATTTTAAATCATATTATATCGGATACTTAGTCTAATGAATTTTCACTAAGAAACAATTATGTAGACATTATATGGAATATGTTAAATGGTGTATTATATAGAAACCATTACGAACCTCTATCTTATTATAATTATATATTTCTTCTACAGTTATTAGGAAATATTTTTCCAATTACCCAGAAACCATTATCAATTCTCCTAAATTTAATTTTTCTATATATTAATTTTCTTCACAAACATATTATTTATCTAATGATTTGATATCTATTTTATAATAAATATTTAATATCTTCAATAAATGATTTAAAAAAATTATCTATCTTTTTAAAGTGGTAGTAAACTCATTATTTATATTTCATGAACTTATTCACTTCATGATTATGACATTACCAATGTTAATTATATAGAAACATATTTTTATTTTTCCAACAACCATTTTGATCCGATAAACATTCTAAACATTAACTAATATGGTAAACTCCATAAATATTTCCCTAATGAATCTTTCTAGTGACAGAGATACTTTTATTTTCTTGTTATAAACTTATTATTTAAATGGGCCTAATGGGACTGTGATGATTGGAAAATTATGAACACTTTTATTAGAATCAACTGAAATAGATTTATACATTTGATTATGTATTGGTTTACCCTTACATTCCCAATTTATTTATTGTTTTACACTTTAATGAAATTGGGAGATTTACCCATACATGATAAAGGTCCTACTGATCTTACACATACATAGTGGTAGAGGGACTCTTATGATTATACTAAAACCATTATCTGATTCAAAGAGTCTTATCAAATCCAACGGATCAACATAGAATTTTAAATATTTTTAATCTGTATAATTGACTCCATATGATCACCTTTGTATGTTGACCTCCATCTAGTTGTAGAACAATGTAATTCTAGTTAAAACTGTTCAGAAAACATAAAAGGTTACTCTTTGGGGAATTTTTAATCAACTTTGAAAACATATAAAGTAAACTACTAAAGGGATCATCATTTAACATTCAAGGCTCTAAAATAAAATAATACAAGGAGATGTAATAATATTGGTAAAAATCATCATTCTAAAAAAATTTACCATTTGATTGGGATATTAATTACATCTCAGTATTCATAATATTATAAATACATATTAGAGAATAAAATTCCAATGTCATGATATAATAATCAATGTGAAATTTTTTTCTTCATTAATAATTTTCCATGAAGAATATACATTGCTACTACATGTGTATTCTTAAACCAAATACTCAAGTAGGTTATCTTTTTAACTTCTACACAGTATTGAAATAAATTAAATAAAATTTATTAATTGGAAGCTACATTAAATCAAAAACATCAAATTCTGACAAACAAAATTCACAAAAATTACTGGATCATTCATCTCAATCTTTGTATTTGTTGGAAATAAATTCAAATATCCTTGAAAACTAATATATCAATTCTTAATTTTTTCCTTGTCACAAATTAACATTACTAAATTATGTATCTCTATATCTCATCAATATTGAAAGTAAATACATTGTTCATGGAAAAATATAAATTAGTTAATTCTTAAAAAAATTTAAATATAAAATTTCACAAACTTAATACATGATCTATTCGGGGTTTTGAAAACCTGGTGAATTAATTTAGGAAAAAATATTTCCCCTCAATAATGTATTTGTATAAATAATGAAATTTTATCTCATATAGATTTCTTAATAGGTTATAAATTATTATATGTAGAAGATGAAACCAATTAAGATAATTTAAATTTTCATGATTTATTATCCTGAAACTCATAAAATAAAATAAAAAAATATATCAAAAAAAAATTTATATGAAGAATAAGAATCATCCCCGAAACACATTCACACATACACATTTCAAATTTCATTGAATAAATAAATTACCACCCATTTATGTAATTTTTTTGTTTTTTATCAGTTGATGAGATATTAATAAATAATATATACCATTTTCAAATTAATAGACTCGATTAATTTTCTATTATACATATATTTTTCCAAGAAAATAATTATTTAATTTTTATCAAAAATATGTTAATGTCACCCTATTTTTAGAAAATTTATTTTAAATGTTATAACTATGAATCATTATAATAAATTTTTGTTGGATCTAAATTATGAGAAATCCCCAAAATGGACCTATCAAAGGTGGCTATCCAAAATATTCAAAATTTATACATATTCAGCAAGGATGAAATATTCATAAGTAAAATCAATAAACCATCATATAAAAAAATTATTTGATGGAAGATTCCATAAAATATGTTTTCTATATTTGAAATAAATTTTTCAATCTCTAGTTATAACCCTGAGAATACGCCATACCTTCAATTCCCCATTTCTAAATAACACATACACTACAAAAAGGGAATGAGAATTAAATGGATTCATATATGATTCTCATTGTGAAGAACAAGGTTTATAATATTTATTAAACCTTTTTTCACCATTTATTCAATTCTTCATTATATCACATTTGAATAAAATTTTAATTGATGATGTATAGATACAGTCTCTTTTCCAATTTTAATTATTGTGTACATAATTTTACAGAATGATAATATATAACTTGTATATCATAGTTAAACAATCACCTTCTAAAATATCTCCACTTTTTGTGTGTACATAATATTTTAAGATATTATATATAACATGTATCACCTAGTAAAACATTTACCTTTTTATATAACTCGTCATTTATAAGAATTATTTTAGTATTTTTTATAGTATTATAAAAAACAATCATTCAACATAGTATCAAAAGATGTAATCTTTCATTCAGAATATTTTCTCATCCTTTCCACTATTATTTTATTCTAATTCTTTGATTTTAATTATTGTATCTAAATCATAAATCTAGATAAACAAAATATCATTTAGAATAACATTAGTATTTTTAGGTATTTTTAGGTATTCTATATAATTTTATATAAGTTCTATAATAATTATCTTTTCTTTAGGATGAATCACATTTCTTACACATATGGGATTCCGATTCATTGGAGTTCTTACCGTTATAATTTTAAATTTTATCGAGAGATAGTTTTCAACATTATTTTTACTTATAAGGACACTTTTTTATTCATAACTTTATATTTCAGTATTTTTACTATATAATTTGTATATATACTGATATGATCATTTATAAGCCATGTAACATCTAGTTTTCCAATATAACAGTTTTCTTTATTACTTTGACATCTATTTGATGGTTTTTGATTATTTTGACATTGCAGATGTTGTTTCTTAGTCACTATCATTCTCTACATTGTAAATTATTTCATTTTTTATTTTATATTGAATGGATATTATTGAAAATCCATTTTAAAATTCATGAAAATATTGAAACTGCAAAATTTAACCAAATGAAATGACTTTTTTATTTTATCTTTATAATGTTATATATACATTATCATAATTTAGTAAATATTAATGGGTGGAAAACATCATGAGATTTTTACATATCCCCCATATTAATGGTCATAACTTTTTTATCACATTCATTATCCCTATTTGAGTTGATTTTAACTTTTATCCTTCATTTTTCATGTAATAATAATATGAAACATTATTACAAGAAGGTATGGATGGTACCTCATTCTTTACGGCTACATGAGGTAGTTAATTGAGTGACGTCCTGATCTTATTATCACGAGATCGATGTTTTCAAACATTACAATCCTCCATTGTCATTCTGATGTAGAGTCATCATTATTTTTCTTTATTGAAGTCACGATATGTTCCTTATCATGAATGTAAAACATATATTACAGTACAAACATTGAAATTATGATGTGATTTTATATTACTAAATATATATTATCCAGTATTTAGAAATTAATTTCACTCCTTTAAGTTATCATCATGAATCATTACATTTCTATGTAAGAAAAATTTTTATTTCACAATTTTCATGGATTTCTCTTTCTTTGGAATATCCTTATAATCAATTATAAATTTCCAATTTTCTTATGTGAGAATACTCTTTCATAGAGGGAAATAATCACATTATATTTACCTCTAAATTCATTGATCAAAATAAAATAAAAGTTTAAGGAAATTATTTTAAACATAAATAATTTTTCACGAAGGGATCCATCATTTTTGGTGGATTTTATACATTGTAAAAAAGAATCTTGAATACCCTTACACATGTTATCTACTTATAATACCAACATGGTGTCCACATATGGAATAAATTGAAACAGTACCAAATCAATAGAGTTTATTATTTGGGTAAACATTTTATAATATCTATCAATATACTAATGCATATATATAGGAATTATTAAGATATGTCATCATGAAAACATTTTTTTCCTTATTAAAAAGTATTTTTCATGTTGTTTCACATAACTCATGACCAATTGGTGTAGGAATGTTTTTATTTTCCTTGGTGGAATCTTTATTATCCTCTTTATCACATTCCAAGATATATATATATATGATCTTTCATATAGTTCCCTAGAGAAATTGATACATAAAAATTATTAGGAAAGATGGGTATCTTCAACAAATATAATTTCTATACATTTTTTTGGATCATCATAATCATGGTTGAAATAAAAATCGAATGTGATACAAATAAATCCATACCCAAACTGGAATTTATGTTAATGTAGGAATGAATATAAAATCATCAAAATAAAAAAAATCAACATCGAGAATTTGATAGTTAATAATATTAACTGAAATACAAATTGAATAGACTACATTGAGATATAATAAACACTAAGAAAGTGTGAATCATTGTTGTATGCATTGTGTCATATTATAACTATTTTATAATGGATCCTTTGACCATTTAGTATCTCAATTAACGTATTATTTTTTCCTTTATCAAATATATTATATGAAATAATGTAAAAGAAATAACATTATATTTTTTAATGTATCCTATCTCAATGGGTATTTATACTACATGAAATATATAATTATACATGGATTCCATAATATAATGTGATATGAGTTATATTTATGTATATAGAAAAGAAACCATAATCTATGTGTGGGTAATTAAATTTTACAGGGTTGGTAAGGGAACAATTTTAAATCTCTAGACATCTGATGAGATTTCAAAAATAAATCTTCCCATTGATTGTTTCTGATATATGTGTAATTAGTATCCAACTATTCACAAAGGTATATTATGAAACTATGACTTTCTTCTTTATTATGAGACTTAAATTTCATCTTATATTATTTAATTAGTGTCCACTTCTTCATTTCCATTTTTTACATTCATTGTTATATGCATGATCATTCCATCATCTTCATTCCTTCTCCAATAATTTTTCAATCTAATGATTTATTTGATAAATTCATATGATATGTCAATTTAATAATGTTCTTATATGATATTATGCATAGATGTATTTTTTGGGTACCTTCTTATTCACAATATTTATATGATACCAAATGATAATATATTCATTATCTAGTAACTAGATAAATAGTCCTTGTTCATGATCACCACATTATTACAAAACACTCTCCAAATCCAGACCGACGCTTATTTCATTATGTTTGTCTAGTATAAATTTATCAAATTTTACTTCCCATTATGGTATATACAATTTAGTCAAGTTCATATACATCCAATCCTTCGTCTATACAATATTTGTCTCTTCATATAATATATTAATGCACCATCTAGTAATATTAATTCAACTAGAACACATTTACACATCTAATACATATTCAACCAACATATCATTCCCTATTTGAATTTATCTCAAGATTAGTGTCTATAAAACTTGTTTGTCTTTTCAATTATCTAAAATATTACACTACCAAATTTCATTTCTTCTCATTCACAATACATTATCATCCTTTTATATAATATGTGATACTATTATATATAATGGTTTGGAGGTGATTTAAATTTCATAAAAACATTAATATATATATATTTTAGAGATTTTCAACACTTCTATATCATTTTATAACACACATAAAACATCATTAATGTTATTCCATTATATAAAAAACATTTAATTATGTGGTATGGAGAATAAAAAAAAATCTATCAATTTTTTCTAATATTTTACAATGAAATTCCATCATAGAATATTCTTTATTCACATCGTAATAAATTATTTAGAATGTCCATAAAGATTTTTATATAGTGAAATCTCATAGCATGTGATCAATATGGGGAAAAACATTTAGTGTTCCTTAACTACATTGTTGGAAGAGATGGAAATATTTCGCAAAGAACATCCTAATAATGATTACATTACTAATTAAACGAAATTCTTTTCTTCATCATGGACTAATTTTTGGGTTGAAATTCATTGATGATATATTTTCCAAATGATTTTTCAATTATTAATTTTGTGTATTATATTCTATATTCCCTTTAAAATTATATAATTCATATGTTCATAGGGATATTCATCAATTTAATTTTTTTTATATGTTTTATAGATTTCCATGAAAAAGGAACCATAAGAGATTTTCTTGACCCTTTATATACAAAGGGTTCTTAGAAATCTATTAGATGAAATTGTAATACACATATAGATTTCTTGGTAATATATATCCTGATGCAATTTATCAGAGACTTTTGTATGATATAATATGTTTCGATGATTCATAATTTACAAAAAATAATATTTCATGGAAACACATGTCCCAAAAATATTAAACTTAAACCTATGTTAGATGAATTAATATGAAGACATTCATCTCACAACATATATCAAAAACATTTATAACCATTTTTCATATAAATTTTATATGATTCATTTAAAATCAATTGGAATAAAATTATAATTATTCATAACCATTATTAGGTCACATAATTGTTCTTTTGGATTACCTACATTATAAAAAAATTCTTTGCCTAATGATTCTGAATAACATTTCTAATTATTTGAAAATATATTCACTCAATCTTCTGCATAAATTTGCTCTAACATGTCAATAAATTTTGAATTATATGTTTATTATTATGATATAATCTTTACATAGTATCACATGAATTCTATAGTTTTATTATAAGGTAACAATATAGAAAATACAATAGTCTTCCTTCCTCTTTAAAATTCAACTAATTTCATATACGCAAAAATAATATTTTTTATGAAACATCCTAGTGACATCAAATGTTTTTAATTCATCTTCAAATTTCTTTTTATTGACTACCGCATGAACATATAATTCTTTATCATTTAGTCACAATTCATTATTCATAAAATGATATAGTTTTATACCATAACATAACACCTTGTAGACCTATACATTGATAGATTATAGGTTGTGTTATACATACATGAGGCCTGAGTTATACACATACATTATTACGGACAAAAAATCATGAACTCACATATTGTGGGAGTTAAATTAATTCCAATTAAAATACTTTCATCTAATTTATTTGTTCTAATCAACTCAATACGATCAAAATTGAATTATTAATTTCTTTATATCAAAGTAATTTGGAAATTACAATAAACATAATATGATAAAAGCAATCCATTCATCTATATTTCCTCTCTCTGGTAATAAACTGTTAAAAACATCAAAGAAGAAATAAATTAAAAAAATATTTATTCTATTTTGATTAACATTCAAGGAAACTCCATAAAAATATCTTAATTTTGATAACAAAATTTTTCAAAAATCGCCATGAAAATGATTTGTTAAATAATAATAGTTTCTTAATCAACATTAGTTAATAGAATATTTCAAATTAAAATTCCCATTATATTGAAAAAATAAGTCTATTGAATTATCTTTTTCATAATCCATTCGTACAAGAAACAACATCTTTGTAACTAAATATGAATTCTAAAACACGTCATTTCTATAGATTCTTCCTTATAATAGCATAAACATATTGAAATTGATGATATAATTATATTAAGTCTATAGTCATTGAAAATAAATAATAACCCTGGATAAAAATTACAACTCAAACACAAAGTGATCAATTTAGTTATGAATTTGTTTTTTTAGTTAATTTACACAGTGGTCACAAAAGCATAATATAATTATCAACAAAATTTCATTACTAATCCATTTATCAATGAAAAATAGAATATTAATTAATTTTTTTGGACATATCCATTATTCCACATCATTTTTTTGTCATTTTCATTAGAAATTACTTAAATTAAAATGACATGTAAATTTAATTAACTGAATTATTTAAAAATTTCAAATTTTCAAAAATATTTCAGGCATCATTAATTTTTTTAATATCAGCAAAACAATAATCATAAATTTCACATTTAAATTACAAATTTAAGAATAAACTATAATGAAATCAATGAAATCTACTATTTATTAATATGAACATACACAAGTCTATTAATATATTCTTTAAAAACAGTTTTCATTACCCAAATAGAATAACCAAAAAATCATATTGGGCATACCAATTACAAAACAATTACCTTGTAATGTATTAATCCTTCTATTAAATCTAATAATTTATTTTATTATGATCAATAATCAAAAAATACTTTTCCCCATTTGTTTTATTAGAAATTTAATAAAAATGATGTTTCACATACTTATAATTACTAGATATGTTATTGACATCTCTATAATTATGGAAGAGATCTATAAAATCATCATCAAATTTTTAATAAAAATAGATTCACCCCACAATAATAAAATAAGGGAGAGTTGAACCCTTATTAAACAACCCTATTGTCTATTTTTCCTATTCAAACAACTCTAATGGATCTATATGATATGTGGTTGAAAATGTTTCTAATATTCTAGTAGTATGTCAACAATGAATTCAAAAAGTTGTTTCTAATTCAAATTTGGGTAAATAACATATTCGAAACTCCATATATTCCATTTATAAAAACGCAATATAAATATATAAAAATATGATTAAATTAAATAATTATGAAATATAATGCTCACTTACATTTTTAATAATGTTTTCATCATATCTATATTTAATAAAATTGATGAACAAAGTCAAACCTACAAATTAATCATCACTCTAAAAATATAATATTTCTTACATATCTCTATAATATATATTATCATGATAAAATTAAATCGAATCCATACAATGGGTAATGTAAAATTTATTTCTTGTTAATGAAATGATATTTTTGTGTAAAACAATTTTACTTGTAATTATAGGAAAATTACTACAATTATATTTTCCTTTAGTACTTCTATATAAAGTTATTGTGAATGGAATTAACTCCATTTTTGGATATGATATTTCTCTCTACAAGAAATATTCATTTAAATTAATCAATTACTAGGATGTGTATCAATGAATAAATTATCATAATTATTGTTAAAATTCTAATTTATTTGACCACATCTATCAATTGTAGTATATTTTTAAATAAATTAAATAATGAAATTTTGATAATCTTCTTCTTTTTTCATGGTAATTTCTATTCATTTTTTATCATTACAAACACATTTTTATAATGATAAATATCATTAAAATTATATAAAATTTTTCTACACATTTCATTATTTATTTATCCATTCACATTAAGTTTAAAAATATATTCCTTAGTCCAATTTCTCAACATATAACACACAATAAAATAAACACTATTTTATAAAAATTTTGTACGATACTTCATTATTTCGAATTTATAATTAGTATTTAATTTCCCAATACCTTTACATATTAACAATATGTTTTTTCCTATCACTTTCAATGAAAATTATATTTTTCATTATTGTTATAAAAGTCATAAAAATATTTCCCAAACATCTTAACACTCTACAATACATTCTCATTGAATCTAAATTTTTTTATGAAATCCTATCATCATAAAAATTATTTGAATATTTTCTGAAACCTATCAATAATGAAATCATGGTTTAGAATAAAATTTAGGTAATAGCTGGAAAACATTTAAATTATATTGATAGGTGGAAACCTACACATCCTTATTTTATTCTAAATATCCATAAATTTTAATTCTATTGTATGATGAATATTAATAGGAAATAACTTCTTGATTAAATAATCATAAAATACTAACCACTTTATGGAATCAATACCATCATCATTCATTTCATTTTTAACTAATAGAAATGATCAAGAAACTTATTATTTGTAATGAAATATCTATTTAATATCATTTCGATGAAAAAAAATTAATAACATTAAATATCATTAAACAAATATTGGATCCAACCATTTTCTTACATTAGTTCTGAGGATACACAAAATTATAAAGGGATTGATTTCATAAAATTATATATTATACACATGTTTATATATGAAGTGTTTGATTTATCTCATTCTGGAGAATAATGATTAATAAAATCCTTCAACTTGGTTAATAGAGATACCTACATTTCTATGGTAATTCCATAAATTCCAGGTTATTAATTAAAAATAATATTGTCCCCTTGATTTCATTCCAACCCATGTGAAATATTAACACTATGGAAAGACATTCAAGTATAGTCGTTGATTATATTAATAGTGATGAAAAATATCAATATTATGTAATTGTTATATCAAAAATAAATTAACATCACAATTTTTTTAATGATATTCTAAGAAACTATATTATCTAAACATTTCATTATTACAAATAATTATCACCCCATCCTTTAAAAACTAATAATAATTATTTTAATAGCTAGGATTTATCATAATTACATTCTCATTAAATTTTTGGTCAATACATATATAATATTACTAATAACTATTATATATCAAACTAATTCATTAGAAAGTGGACACTTCCACCCAATATATACTTTTTTTAGAAAAACTATAATCTTAAATTTGAACAATTTTTTCATTTTAGTCAATTTTTTATAATTTAAAAATGACGGAAAATATTTTAATTCTATAAATATAATTATTTCATAATAATCATTATGCTATTTTCAAAAAAACTATCAAATCATGGGAATATCACTAAAATATTATTATTAAATATAAAAATTAACACAATCCATTATTCCATTTCATAAATAATGAAATATGTATATGATTTTTTTTCTATGAAATAGTAAAAACTGTATTGAAATTTATTTTAGATACTCATGAAATAATATTTATCTCAAAATAAATTATAATTTTTTATAAAAGTTAATTTTAATAAAATGATTACTTATATTTCATATAAAATAATAGAACATAAGAAAAACATTATTTTCACACTAACATGGGTCATAATCTATCCTAAAATGTAATCTTATGTTAATAAAATATTAAATGTACATATTATGATAACATATATCCATAAATAATTTATATTTCATGTATACTATAGAGGATATTATCTTCCTATAACTATAAAAACCACATACCAGCTCCCTTAAAAATAGAATATTTACTTTGTTAATTCCATCCTAATTCTTGATAGAACAATATCATTTAACCATTATAAGGAGATATAATTCAACTTATCCTATCATCAAAAAAACATGGGGAATATATTCTATATAATATTTTTTGAACCATATATTTCAATCAAAAAATATAATAAAATATTATGTTTGACACATATGAAAATTCACATTATAGCTTCATGTACAATAACTGATAAATATCGTTTTTCTATTCAAAACTCTTATATTAAAATAATAAAATAATAATATAAAATTCATTATACATTGAAATCCCATGAAAACATATAGATTTATCCTATCAAATAATATTTACTAGGTGAAAAATAAATTCATCATGAGTGAGTCACTAAAAAATATTCATTTAATAAATTTTCAAAAATAAAATTAATAAAATATAATTTTTTTGACCCAATGCAAGAATCAAAAATCCATTTATATTTGATTAATAATATTAAGGGAAATTAAATTTTTTATTCTCATGAGTTTTTAATCATATATTAAAAATATTATATGGATTCATATTAATCACATTATTTTTCCCAGAATATGGTGTCTAAACATATATAAGAGATTTGGGAAATTCTGAGTCATTCATTTTTTTCATGGAATATTTAATATTTTATTAGTGGTGTCTTTAGTTTTAAAACGTGTTTAAAATTTATTTCCACATAAATCAATGGTAGAGTGGTATTCATCAACTATATGAATGTATCACTTGAAAAAAAGAATATATATTTAAGTGAGGAATTATTAATTATTAATAATAAAGGGACATGAGTTTACAAATGTTTTTTTGGATCCCTTTCAAGAGCATTGTGAAAAAGAAGTGGAAGATAGTAATCCTTTCCACTAGAAGTGAGAATGATAATGACACATAGGGAATAACCCTTGGGAAAGAAGTTAGTTGAAGATAATCTTTTTAAAGGTTGTGATACAGGGCCAAAAAATTTTCTATCTCGAACAACATTTTTGATGTGGGACTTATTAGACTAGGCACATCATCATGGTGTCGTTGTATTCTGTCACGACCCATCCCTCTGTGGCCTGTGTCATGACTACCCCATGCCCAACTTCTATATTCTAGGGGCTCACAACTAGCATCAAAGGCGTAATACCTAAAAATTGGAATGAATTTCCTTTATAAATAAGAAACACACAACAGAGTACACAACTTGATACAAAACACTAAGTAAATTGTATAATAAAAGATTTCTGAAAAGTAAAAGGGGTCGTAAATACAAGACCAACTGTAAAGTACAAGGAACTGAATGTATAAGTACAACTGATGAAAGGAAAAATAGCTACTAGGTCATCCTCCGAGATTCCTACCTGAAGGGTAGTAAAGATATCCTCCTTAGCATTCCACACTTGTCCTTCAACTCCGTGTACTATCTCATCGTAAGGTCCACCTCTGGGTACAGTCCAGTCCTAGTACTCTCAGCCTCAGTAGAATTGTCTATCATCTATATCCAACACAATGGGGTGTGGGCATAGCGCTTGTAGGGGTGATTATAACGATACACAATACAGACCCCGAGACCATCAATGTATCACAAAATCCAACAAAGATAAACCACAATGTATGAAATCATCAGATAATCCCACTTAAGAATATGCTGATACATATACCTATGTTATCAAGTAATCCATCTTAATCATGTGGAAAACACAAAAGTTACTTACAAAAAAAAACGCACATATACAACTTATGTTGAGAGTTAGAGATGATTAGGTGTAACCACTAAATCATATATCTTGTGTAACCCATATAGGATCTTGGAACAGTAGTCAGAGCAGTCAAACCCACACATGATCAAGGAATAGTAGTCATAGCTGTCAAACCCACATAAGATCAAGGAACATTTGTTGAAATGAAGAACCCACACCAGATCTAGGAATAGTTTTCTAAGCTGTAAAACCCACTTAGGATCCAGGAATAATAGTTTGAACTTTCGAACCCAAACAGGATCCAGGAACAGTAGTCAGAGCTGTCGAACCCACACAAGATCAGGGAACAGTAGTCAGAACTATCGAACCCACACAAGACCCTGGAATAGTAGTCGGAGCTGTCAAACCCACAGAGGATCAAGGAATACTAGTCAGAGCTGTCGAACCCACAGAGGATCCAGGAATAGTAGTCAGAGCTGTCGAACCCATACATGATCCAGGAATAGTAGTTATAACTATCAAACCCAACAGTGGATCCAGGAACAGTAGTCAGAGCTGTCAAACCGACACAGGATACAAGAACAGAGCCACAGTTGTTGAACCCACAAAGGATCTAGGAAGAGTACTCAGATCTGTCAAACCCACACAATATCAAGAAACAGTAGTCAGAGCTGTCTAACCCACACAAGATCAAGGAATAGTAGTCAGAGTTTTCAAACCCATAGAGGATCCAAGAACAGTTGTCATAATGCATCCATCCATAGAGTTCCTCACAAAGAATATTTGATTTAGGGAGGGTCCGCTACTCATCACAAGTGTCGATATATTAACTTCCATGAAGTCCCAATAATTGTAATCTGAAAAGTCAACCATGTCATAGAGGTCTCAATGCAACAAACATCGCGTCAATTAGACGCCCGGTCTGTGAGTTATTTGCTTTTTAGTCCTAGGAGCACAGTAGGATTCATGCACGATCGAACCTGATCATATCTAAACTATACCCCAAAATCTAATGGTTTATACTCTAAGGTATCGCAAAGAACCATGATTTATAGCACCATTGACGGTTCGTCAAACAAAAATCTGGTTCCAAATATATGGCCAAAAGAGAGTAGAGGGTTGGTAGTAGGCCTGGGTCTGGTCCGACCCAGATAGACTGACTCGGCTAGTCTTAGTCTGGGCCGACCGTAGTTCGGTACGAGGGTGGCCTGGCCATGAGGGCACCACGAGGATGCGGTTTAGGCCAGCTCCGCCTGGGAGGCTGGGGCTGGTTTGGGTTGCTCGTCCAGGGAGGCCAGGGTCGGTTCGGGGGGTTCGGCCCGAGAGGCCGGGGTTGGGAGGCATGGGCCGGCCTTGTTCGGCCAGGGCGCATGGGAGGCCGATGACGGTTGGAAGTCGGGCAACATGGGCCTACGCGATTCTGTTGGGGTACACAGGAGGTCGGCAGTGGCTGAGAGCCAAGAGGCGTGGGCTAGCACTGTACAGCCAAGGTGCACGGGTGGCTAGGATCTAGGAGGCGTGGGCCCGTGTGGTTAGGCCGATGTGCTGCGAGGGCGGCGCGGATTGCGGAGACCGTGGGTAGCGAGATTTCTACCTGTCACCTCCGTCTCGACATCGTTTCATCGGCATGCCATGAAAAATAAAAAAAGAGATCTACTGAGGGAGTCTGGCAATGTTAGATTGGCCCACACCCTCCGTGTTGAGTGTGATAGCAATCAGTTCATAAGAATTAATCACAAAAACCCACCCACAAAAGGAAAACATCCTCATTCTTCATTTTAAAATAAAGAAAAAACATGAAATTTAAAAGAAAAAACCCCTTACCTTGATTGATCTTCATCGACAGAGTCGTGGGCAAGAAGACAGAGATGTCATCATTCATCGTGTCCACGACCCACATACATTCTCAAGCTCACATGTCAGTTGTGGATGACGTCCCACATGGGTAGAAGTCCGAGGAATAATTTTGAAGTCGGGGTCGATGTTCTTCTTCGATGGAGCGTTCTTCATTAGGAGAATGTGTTCTTCATACTTCATTGGTGAGATCTTTTCTCTCAAAAGTTCCTTCCTAAATTTCCAACAAAAGGGTATGTATCCAAGGATAATTGATTATAAAATCTATTAAGACTATGTCTTGAGAATTCAACATTGGGTGAATTAATTATGTTGGCTATGCCTAATTAAATCATGTGGTCGGCATAAACAAACAAGAGGAGGATTTGGTAGAATTAAAAGTTAGGGGAGTAGAAGAGGCTCCCCTATACTAAATTAGATTTTGTGGGATTCTTCCCATTAATGGGTAGTTTCAAGGGGGTTTAAAACCAGGGTGGACCCCATCATAATTAACAAGAAGAGGGGATTTAAGTTCGGGTGGGCCCCACTACTATAACCTGTCATGGGAGTTTATGGTGTGGTGGTCCCCATCGCCAACTTCCATATGGAGGCTTTAACCTTCAAAATAAAAATAAAGCTACCAAACATTTTTTTTAATTATTTCACAAGAAACCCAAAAACTATCTTTTATTCCTAACTATCTGTTGTTGAGGTGAAAGTCTACTTTAAAAAATACCAGAACTGTAATTTCAATAGTGTTTTCATATTTCAATACCGAGAACTGGTTCAAAAGATTTAAGACAACGCTCGCGTGTTTACTGAATGTACCCGAAAAAAAGTTCGGAAAATTATTATCATTAACCCTCGACATGTGGCAGTCGAGGTTAGGATCTTCCTAGGTGAAACATCCTCCATTGAACCCAATGGTACTCTCGTATTTTTAATCTGATTTACCATTTAAAATTTATGAATTTCACAATGAAATAATTGTCACTTAATTATTTTATTTGCATCTAAAAAACTAACTTTCTTTGGTGGCCTACCCATACCAATGTTAGTATATTTATAGAGAAAACATACCCTCACGAGTTCAGTGGTGGTCGCAGATTTGTAATCCGAGTTACCGTTTGTCATTTATAGGCATTTGAAATAAAAAATAATTTATATAATTATTTAATTTATTATTATGCCATTTTTAGGTTTTCTCACAGGAGGCAGGCGCAGACTAATCTTTAGTCACCCCTAGGGAAACCCGCCATCCTAAGCACAACGGTGCCCTCAAATTTTTTATCCGAGTAACCTTTTACGTGTTATTCCACTTTTTCTTGAAAACTTCTTACACGTGTTAATTTAAACTTAACAAAACATCGACAGATCATTCTGGTGACACCGGGCCTTAAAATCACACGCCTTAAAATTTCATGGACTCGTAAAATAGACATATATTTAAAAAACATTACATGTAAATTATAGTCCTCTAAATTCTCCCCACCTCATGACTCTATGCCCCTGTAATACACAACTCAAACTAAGGAAACCAGTGGGGGTACTAAGCACGCATCTGAGCCTCCCGCTCTTATGTGCTCTCTTGGAGGTTCTCGTGCTGTCAGCGAACGTGCACCAGAGGTATCGACCATCCATGAAAGAAATACATTTGTTGATCCTCAATCTCTACTGGAACATCTATAATAGTCTCCCCATATTCGATATCAAGCTTTCCATGTTGGATGATGTGGGAAGGGTCGTGCATGTATTTCCTCAGCTAAGATACCTGGAAGATGTCGTGCACCCAGTGCAACTGAGGTGGAATCGCTAAGTGGTAATCTACCTCTCCAACTCTGTTAACGACATGAAAAAGTCTGATGAATCTCAAAGATAACATGATGTGTCTGCCAAATCCCCATAGACCTTATTGTTGTGAGACCCGTAGAAAGATGTGGTCGCCATCCTCGAACTCCAGAGGTCTCCGTCTCCTATCGGCATATGACTTTTTCTTACTCTGTGCAGTCTTCATCAATTCTTTGATAATCTTCTCCTATTCCATGGTAGCTCGAACCATAAAAGGTCCCACGAGTGCTGACTCCCCTTGGTCAGTCCAACACAAATATGATCTGCAAGGTCACCCGTACAACGCGTCAAAAGGTTCCATTCCTTTGGTGGAGTGAGATCTGTTTTTTATAAAAACTCCACCAATGGTAGGTGATCCTCTCAACTGTGACTGAAGTCAAGGAAACAAGCATGCAGCATTTCCTCGGGGGTCAAAATGGTCCGTGCAGTCTGGCCATCTATTTTTGGATGGAAGGAGGTTCTGAAACAAAGATTGGTCCTGAAAGCCTCCAGTTACCCCTCCCATAGCTGGGAAGTAAAACGTGCATCACAATCAGAAATGATCGCTGAGGGTACTCCATGTAACCACCCAATCTCTTACACATAGAGGAGTCATAGGATCTCTAATAAACACTATTCTTCTAACGGTATGAAGTGGGCCGACTTAGTGAGTCAGTCGATGATCACCCATATCGAGTAATGACTCATGTATGTACATGGAAGTCCTGTCACGAATTCCTTGTATATCCCATCCCACATCCACTCTGGGACTATTAAAGGATTAACCAATCCTTTTGGTACGTGATGCTCTGCATTCACATACTAACAAGTGAGGTGCTGAGAAATAAACTCTGCATCTACCTTCTTCATTCTCGGCCACCAGTGCTATCGAATGAGTTCCTGGTACATCTACGCCACTCATGGATGTACTTCTAGAGGGGAAGTGTGAAAATCCCCCAACACTTTCTCCTGAAGTGACACTGGAACCATGGTCTTTCCTCTAAAGAGGATGATATTCTCTCTACCTTCAGAAAATCTATCTGGTGCATATCTAGTGGATATTGGAGCACGATGTGTCTTGGAGTCAGCGTCTCCGTGTTGCACCTCCCTGACTCATTGAAGGAGTGTGGGAGTGAATGTAAGAGACTGAAGAAAAGATGCTCCATCTCAATCCACAAATCATATCTTCAAAGAGGCTAGATACTATGTCACCTCACTCTGTAGATGCAGGCCAGACCTCCTACTGAGTGCGTCTGCTACACTGTTCTCCTTCCCATGAGTATAGACTATCAAAAAGTCAACATCGGCTACCACGCGAGTGAGGTTGGTAGACTCACATGTGAATGGATGCACCCTCATATTCTTGAGTTTATCGTGTGCTTCCTGGGTTTCCTTTTTCACCGACCAAGGAAAACCCCATACCAATGTTGTAGATAAACCACAACCTCTTTTCCTAATACAATCAATCTTAGTGTGAACTGTGGATGTCAAGTCCAAAACCAAAATAACGTCGTAAGGCCTTAACGCTACCACCAAGAGGTTCCAACCAAAGCTCTCACCTCACGGGTTAGATCACACCGTCGGTGTAATTGTGATTACTGGGTCTCCTCCTAAAGGAATCTTGAGACGTGAGGGTCATTTCAACGGTTTAACTGGAAACTCTGGGTCCTGGACAAGATTCGTGGATGGAAGGAATGATTGGCACCTATGTCTATTGATACAGTAGCTATTATTAGAAATAGACGATACCTCGAATCATTCGAAGATCCCTTCTGTCACATTACTTGATAGAATTCAACAAATATCTTCTCCTTCCCTCCATCTCCCCATGACTAGAAGGGTCCACAAAAAGGGGTCGGTTGTAACATGTCAAAAATTACACCACCACATACTGCTCTCCTAGCTCTGCTTCGACGTCTTTTGCCCTGTTGATTATCTTTCCCTAACACATCATCTTCCTAAAGAATTTTACACGCCCAAATCACAAAGACTAGCACCATTTCCCTACCTTCCCACTGCTTACATTCACTTTCTATATCCCTATAGAAAAAGAACACTCAACCACTAAGGTTCTCTCCAGAACCATAGTATAAGTAGGAATGCATAGAAGAATAGTGATGGCTAGGAAGTCCTTTAAACACAACTTGCTTGAATATTCAAGCCATGAGGTGATGAATGTATCATATTCATTATGTACCAGTAAAGATCATAATGCCTTGATGAATACTCAGCTACTAATATGTCATTCTGCCGAAGCTGTAAATGTTCTGGAGAACTCTCAGCCACCTCCTTGAGCCAATCCTTACCCACTTGTGGGTCGGGCTCACCATGAAACGTGAAGGGAATCTAAATATGAAACACATGTAAGGTACTAAGCCTATATGTGTCCTCTACTGGTACCGCCAGTGGTAACTTCTGAATAACATGTAGTGATATAGCTGACACACTACCCAAAGGTACTATCTCGGGAAACAGTCCACGTACCGAAGCCTCATCACTAAGCAGACCATACTCATGGTCACTCACTGAAAAAGACTAGTATCTAGGATCACTGTCTGCTCTACTGGTGTCTCACTTAGATGGTAAACTATAGAAATCGCCTCCATCTATCCCTCAACTACATGGATATCTATCTCGCCTCGAATCCTCAGAGTCCACTGGTACTAGATCTCCTAAAACAAGCTCAGTTAGTGTGCACCATCTGCTATTGTGGATGGTGGTATCTTCTGCCTAAAAGGTGGTGGTGCTTCTGGTACACAACTTGATGGTTCCAACATAGTAAGAGGGCCCTACATCGGATCCTCATTGCTCGGTGGGATATCAGTGCGTACAACTCTCAGAACAGTAAATGGTTGTCTTCGTGGTTTCATCGTAAATGAAACATTTGTGACATGATCTAAATAATATACCTGGTGATATGACTTAAGAAGTACCAAAGAAATAACACACGCAATCAGTGTTTTCATGTACTCATTCGGAAATCAGAATTTATGGTCCTGGTGTATGGATACGTCGTCCGCCACACAAACACTAGACTCCCTGAACTTAAAATCACACTCACAATACATAACACTATTGTTTTGCAAAAAAAGAACATAGTCCTATGTTTTATGGTACAACCAACCCCTCTGATACCAATTTTCCCTCACCCATCCCCTGGGGCCAGTGTCATGACTACCCCAAGGATACCTTTCGTAGGCCAGGGGTGGCGACTAGAACCGAAGTCATAATCCCTAAAACTGGGATGGCATAGCCTTTATAAATTGTAATCACATAACAGAGTGCAAATATGGATATAGAACACTATGTAAACTGTATAACAAAAGAGTGATGAAAAGTTAAAGGGGCCATAAATACAAACCCAACTGTAAAGTACAAGGAATTGTAAGTACAAGTACAACTGAAGAAAGGAAATATAGCTACTAGGTCGTCCTCCCAGATTCCTACCTGAAGGGTAGGTACAAATAGCCTTCTAATCACCCCATGCCAGTCCTTCTCCTCCATGTACCATCTTGTCGTAAGGTCCACCTCCAGGTACCTTCCTGTTTGGGAACTCTCACCCTCGGTTAGCATTGTATGTCGTCTGCATCCAAAACAACGAAGTGCAGGCATAGCCTATGCAGGGGTGAGTATAATGAGACTCAGTAAGGACCCCGAGACCCTCAAGGTCTCACAAATTCTAACATGGATAACCCACAAAGTATGAAATAAACAGATTACCCCACATAAGAATACATGAATACATATACCAATGTTATCATGTAATTCATCTAAATCATGACGAAAACACAAAAGATACTGACTCAGCTCACACTAGTATACAAATTATGTAGAGAGTTAGATAAAATTATGTGTAGCCACTAAATCATCTATTCATTCGAACCCACGTAGGATCCTAGAATAGTAGTCAGATCTGTCTAGCCTCTATTGGATCCAGGATCAGTAGTCATAGCTGTTGAACCTACACTTGATCCAAGAACAATAGTCAGAACTGTCAAACCCACACAGGATCCAGGAACAGTTGTCCAAGCTGTCGAACCCAAATAGGATCAAGGAACAATAGCCAGTCCTGTCGAACCCACTCAGAATCCATGAAGAGTAATCAGAGATGTCAAACCCACACAGGATCCCGGAACCGTAGTCGGACATGTAAAACCCACACATGATCCTGGAAAAGTAGTCAGCGCTATCGAACCCACATAGGATCGAGGAATAATAGTCAGAGATATCGAACCGACACATGATCGAGGAATAGTAGTCAGAGCTATCGAACCCACAGAGGATCCAGGAACAATAGTCAGACCAGTCAAACCCACACAAGATCGAGGAATAATAGTGAAAGTTGTCGAACCTACACAAGATCCAGGAACAATAGTCAAAGCTCTCAAACCCACACAGGATCTAGGAACAATAGTCAGAATTGTCGAACCCACACATGATGTAGGAACAATAATCACAGATTTTGAACCAGCAAAGGATCGAGGAATATTATTCATAGCTATGGAACCCAGATAAATTTAGGAACAATAGTTTCAATGCTGCTAGCCATAAGGTTCCGCACAAAGCACGCTTGATTCTGTGAGGGTCCGCTCCACCATCCAAGTGTCGATATATCAACTACCATGAATTCCCAATAAAGAGTATCTCAATGTTCTACCACATCATAGATATCTAAAGGAAATAGGTGTCGCGTCAATCGGATGCCCGATCTGTGAGTTATTAGTTTTTTAGTCCCAGGGGCCTTGTTCGATTCGTGCGCGATCCAACTTGACCTTATCTCAACTATACCCAAAAATCTTGTGGTTTATACTCTAAGGGACTGCCATGCTCCAAGATTACTAGCATTGCTGATGGTTAATAAATGGGACATTCCTTGCCAAAGATATGTTTAAAAGAGGGTAAAGGGTCGGTAGTAGGCCCAGGTCAAGTCTGACCCGATCGGACTGACTCAGCCATTCTATGTCTGGGCCAACACGGTTCGGGGAGACCCTTCCTGACCTGTTGGGTATGGCCTGGCCTGTTGGGCGTGTCGTCCCATTGGGTTTGGCCTCGCATGTTAGGCCAATATTAGCAGGCCGCGAGGGGCTGCAGAGGGCCGCTAGGGTGCAGATCGGCTGCCAGGGCACGGTCTGGTCACAGATCCATGCGAGGGCGGCTCGTCTTGGAGGGCACCATGAGGGCGCAGTTTATGGTGTCTTGGGCCAGTAGGTCAGGGCCGATTCGGGTGTCTCGGCCCGGGAGGCCGATGCCGGTTTGGGTGGCTCGGCCCGGGAGGCAGGGGGCGGGAGGGTCGGGCCAGCACGTTTTGGCCGGGGTGCATTGGAGGTCAGCGGAGGCTGTAAGCCAGTTGGTGTGGGCCAACACAGTTATTCTGGGGAACGTGGGTGTTCGGTGGGTGGGTGGTGTCGGGTGGCATGGGCCGGCGTGGTTCATATGGGGTCCACGGGAGGCCGGCGGGGCCAGGAGCCAAGTAGCCGGGGCCGGTGCTGGTCAAACGGGGTGCTTGGGAGGCCAGCAATGGCCAGGAGCTGAGATGCACTGGCTGGCATGGTTTGGCCGAAGCGCCACGAGGGCGGCGTGGCTTATGGAGACCGCAGGTAGCACGATCAGTGCCTCTTGCCTCCGTCGCCTCTTCATTTCATCGCCATGCCGAAGAACATCACAACAGAGATCGACAGAGGGAGTCAAGCCATGTTAGTTTGGCCCACACACTCCACATTTAGGGTGGTAGAAATCAGTTCATAATAACGAAGCACAACAACCCACCCGCAAAAGGAAAACATCATTGTTCTTCTTTTTGAAATAATTGAAGAACATGAAACTTAATATAAAATAACCCCCTACCTTGATTGTCCTTAGTCGACAGAGTCATGGGGAAGAAGACAGAGTTGTCGTTATTCATCATGTCCACTGCACTCTTCTAATCCCAATCTCGCACATCAGTTGTGGAAGACGTCCCACGTGGGTTGATGTCCGAGGTAGAAGGTCAATGTCGGGGTCGACATTCTTCATCGGTGGACCGTTATTCTTTCTTCATTGGTGAGATCTTTTCTCTCAAAAGCTCTTCTCTCATTTTCCAACTAAAGAGTAGGTAGCCAAGGAAAATATATTACAAAATATATTACATCATTGGCATGATAATTAAATATTGGGTTAATTAATTAAGTTGGCTCTGCTTAATTAATTCACGTGGTTGGCGTAAATAAACACTAAGAGGTTTTGGCAGAAATAAATGTTACGGGAGTTGAAGAGGCTCCCCTATTTTTAATGGTAGTTTATTAGTTTCTCCCCAAGAATGTGGAGTTTCAATGGGGTTTAAAACCTGGGTGGTCCCCACCATAATTAACATGATGTGGGGGGTTTGGGTTGGGTGGTCCCCACCACAATAACCTCTCATGGGATGTTAAGGTGTGGTGGTCCCCACCTCTGACTTTTACATGGAGGATGTAACCAAAAAATTAAAAATTCATCTCCACAACATTATTTTTATTTAATTCTATATTGAAAAACCGAAAATATATCTTTTATTCATGACTATCTGTCGTCGAGGTGAAAGTATCCTTACGAAAATACCAGAGCAACGAGTTCAATGGTGCCCTCAGATTTCAATTTCGAGCATGGGTTCAAAAGTAATAAGAAGTAGTTTGCGCGTTTACTGAACGTAGTTGAAAAAAAGTTCAGAAAATTATTATCAGTCACCCTCGTCCCGCGCCGGTCGATTCTAGGATCTACCTAGGTAAATCAAGACCCAACGAAACAAATGGTACTCAGGAATTTTCAATCCGAGTTTCCATTTATATGTTATGAATTTTAAAATAAAGTAATTTTCACTTAAATATTTTATTTGCCTCCAAAATCTAACATTCTCTGGTGGCCTGCGGCGGCCAATGATAGAATATTATTAATGAAAAAAATTTCTTCTTGACTATAGCGGTGGTCTCAAATTTTTAATCCGAGTAACCTTTTCTGAGTTATAATCATTTGAAAAATAAAATAATTTATTTAATTATTTTATTTATGATTATGTCATTTTTGGGTTTTATAATCGGAGGCCCGTGCCGACGAATCTTTAGTCGCACCTCGGGTGAACCCTCTATCCTCAGCGCAACAGTGCCCTCAGATTTCTGTTCAGAGTAACCGTTTATGATTTATTTGACTTTTTTAGGAAAACTTCTTACAAGCATTATCTTAAGCTTAACAAAATATTGACTGATCATTTCGGGCACTCCGGGTCTCGGAATCTTGCGCCGTCAGATTTTTCAAACTCGTAAAATTCCTATATATTTAAAAAAAATACATAGAAATTCTAGGTCATTACATATTATCCTAGGATGTGTCCCAATGAATGTGAACAAAGTAAAAATCTATGTGTTCATATTTATTCTTTCCTAAATTACATTATAAGAATCATCCTATGACAAATAAATAATCAATACGAATAAAATTAACACATATGTAAAAATAATTTTACCCTTATAATAAATAAGGCATGGTATATTGGGGCATGAATAATTATCATAAGAATATTCATACACTTATTCACCCCCTCTCAGCGTATCCAGGCCCCTTTTGGACATAACGACTTTTTTTTAGTTTTAAACATTTATTTTCCTTGACCAAATGGGGTTTTGATACATGAAAATGAATAAAACCTTTTATTTTAATCAACCATTTTTATAATAATAGATACATAATAGGATATTACATCATTATCATCAATCAATGGTAGATATTTTTGCAACATTGTCACATATTTTTTGTGGATTAATGTTATGATTTTTAACTAATGTAGGTCGGTTGGTATTATTTATTCTCTCTATGTAAATCATAGATTAAATTTTTGATGTTAAAATTAATATTTTAATTTCTTTGAACCCCTTTTGTGTCGATCAATTTTCATTATGGGATAATATGTGTCTATTGATAATAGTATGGGTTTTCCTTTTGTTAATCCACTCAAAAAAGTTTTTAGTTCTAAGAGAAATCTCTTTATGTTATTTAATGTTGGAGAATGTTATGTTTAGTCGGAGATAATTATTACCGATGGTCTATAAGGAACTAATAGACTGGATGCAATTATTTAAAATAAATATATTAATAATCAATGTAATTGATAGATCTTACATGTAGTTGATGAGTAAATTAATGAACACATAAATTTTCAATAGATGTTCTTTCCAATTACATGGTGAGATGTTCATTTTCACTATTTTTTAGTTGAATATTAAACAAATAAAATTTCAACCATTGTTATGAGACTAATGAAAATATTATAATAATGAATATATTATTTAGAGACACAACACATTCAAAAAATTGGGAAAGCTCTAAACTATTCTAAAAAACATGAATCTAAATTTTATAGGCTATATGGAATGAAATAAATTTTTAGATTCAAAAAATGTTGGAATCCTTTTTTGGAAATATCATATTAAAATGATTCAAAACAGAGGATAATTTTGAAAATATTTGACCAAAATAAATTATATACTCAAAAAACAATGGGAATGATCATAAATAAATATAATTCATATATTTATGGTTTATATTCTGGGTAAAAATCATTTCATAATGAAATTATTGATATTTGAAAGATTATTGTGTTCGAAACATGACTTATCAACCACAAAATGATGATTACTCATAGATGTTTAATTTGAAAGAAAATTACTCAATCTCATAACCACAATTGTTGTAATGGGTCACTTGAGAACTAAGAAGATCATATTGATGAACTATTTTTCCATTATTTCAATTTCTCTCCATCAATTAATTTCATGAACTCCATTGAAATATATAAACTCAACACATTCTAGCCATTGGTATGACTATTCAAATTCAAAATATATGTATTTGAATTATGAAGCGGGTGAAAGAGTGATTATAGATGAAAGATAACCATTAAATATTATTACACTAGGTAATAATTACAGCATAATGGGTATCACCATTAAATAATTTAAAAAAAGAAAGATAATATGTTAGTGAGACAGTACAAACATTTCAAAAGCAGTTTCCTAAATTATTTAAGAATTAAAAATAAAAAATTAGTGAATTCAGGAATATAAGAATATTAAAAAATTAAATACCATACTAAAATATATAAAATAGTTATGAATAATATCATATGATTGTAAAATATTTGAGAATCAATAAAAATAAGAAATTCATCCATAATACTAATTTTAAATTATTTAAATGTAAATTATATACTCACAGGAATAATGGATTTATTAATTTCACTAAAAATCCTCAACTCATATATTGTACATTATATATACCATTTTAAGGAAAATTAAAATAACTGAAAAAATATTATATGCATGTAGTGAATGAAATCATGAAAATAATTGAGAAAGTGAATTGTTTTTAGGAAAAAACATTCAAAATAATAATATGAATGAGGAGAATTTTTTTCTTATTTGTATGTTGTACTTACATCATCATACTTAATGGAATAATGTAAATTATAAAAAATACATAATTTTAATTGATCTCATATGGTTGAAACTATGATTTTAATAATGATAATATATAATATTTTATAAGGGTAATAAATACATGATTATGTATGGTTATCAATTTTTTTCTACTTCATGATAAGCATAAATTCATATAGTCTATATACATGCTAAATGAAATTTTACAATGAAGTGTATAGGTAGAACCAAGATGCATAATGGTAAACATATGTGGATATAAGGGTATAAAATAATCCATTTAATAGTATATAAAGAATTTTCAATGCTATATAATGTACATATTAATATTTCTCATATGTTTATACAAAGGATTTGTAAAGGTATTGATTTGTTATTGAAAAATTTTGTAAGAATAATTTATAATTAAAATATATTATATTGGGGTGGAAGAAAAATAAATGGAATGGTATGAATAAATACAACTTATTACATAACGGAAAATAATAACTAATAAAAAATAGAGATTTTTTGTTACAAAATAATAATATAAAATAATAAGATTAATGACTCATAATAATTAAAAATAAATAATTAAAAATGAATTGAAATACCAATTAATTATTTAATAATAAATAATTATTATATTTACATGAAATTAATGATAAAAATATAATAAATATTATTTCTAATGGAATATATAATATTATAAAACACAAAAATGTTAAAAAAATATTGAACAACGAAAACTCCAACCTATAATAAACTCCATAGTATTGAAAATATTAAAATATAAAACATGATTTTACTAAAATATCACTCAATATGTAATATTTCAATGACTGATTTATTACACTATCATAAAATTTTATTTTTATTTAAAAAAAAGAAAATTCTACCTTATAAATACATGTTAATTCAGTTTTATTTGAATATTAAAAATAAAATTAAATCTCCACTATATCAAAATCAAATTTTATTTTCTCAAATATTAACAAATCAAATGGTTTAGTAAAAATTTCTATAAGATAGATTTTAATTGAAATGAATTATATAATAGTTGATCCTTTATTGGTATTTTATCTTATAAAATAGAATGACATGTTAAAATGCCTAATATTGTTATTAAATAATGTAGCAACACCGACCCCAATAGTAAAACAAAAATTCATACTTTCATACATTGGGATAAGATACATGGAATCACATAACTAGGTGAAAAATGTTTTTGTTACCTTTGAAAAATATAAACATAAATTATTATCATATTATATTTGAATTAAAATTTTCAATATATATTTTGATTAAATGTTTCTTCTATCATGGATAAACATTCATATTATCCATATTCAAAAAACGGTCAAATATGGTTGTGATCACTATGTTATTTAGAGTATGATTGAACCAATTTTAATTTTTGGTGAATAGAAACATATCCTTATTAATAGTAATATGAATAGTAATATAACACATATTAATAGAAAATAAAATTATTAATTGTTTTTAAAAAGGTTATATGATAATGAGATCTTGATTAAACTCTTAAGGGGATAAAAATTGAGTTATAGTTTTAAAATAGTACCATTATAATTAATATATGGGTTTTTTAAAAATTAAATTAATCATATCAGGATTTTTTTTTCAAAAAATGGATATTATTTTTGAATTATTCATGTAAAAAATTGGTTTGGGTGAATTTCTGGGATTTTTACAAAAATCTTGAATTTTAGAAAAATAGTAAAGTATGGTAATATATCGCATAAATAAATTATCACTTAAATACACTATTTATAGGATGATGGTAGATGTAAGAACCCATGGATCGAACATAAATGCACTTATTACTATTTCATGTCACATGAATCAATAATATTCAAATTATTTGGCAAAAATATTAAAGTAATGATTAAAATATTGTAAAACCTGTCCACTCTTTCACAATAAATACAACCCTCACCCCACTATTCCTCTCAACCCAATTAAGCAATAGTCCATGCATATTTTCTACCAAATAAACTTCTTAATACCCTCCCACATGTCCAAGACCAACATGTCTCACCAAATGGGAAAAACAATGGGCCATAAAAAGTATCACAAGGAGAATAGATCAAGAGGTAAAAATCCTTTTTCATTTTATTATCTTTTATTTAAATTTTTTTTTCATATAACTTATTCTAATACGGATATCCTTAAGGAATGAATGCACTAGTATTATATATATTCAGAATTTTTATCTTAATTATGAAAAAAATAATTATTATACTCTTTCTCTTTCCCCCTCTTATGCTACAAATAAGAACCCTATCCGCGATTTTCCAATTTTCCAAAATCATGAACATTTTATTTTTAATTTATATTACATATATAAAATAAACTTGTAAAACCATTTTTATGGTCACATAATATTATAAATGTTTTCATATTACCTTTATTATGTTTTGAAATTAACTTATATTCAAAATCATAATGGTATAGGATGAAATAAGTTTGTGATTATCAAAAACCCATCAGAATGATTTAAACGAATATCATTAAATATTTATCAAATGATTCCTACTCATACCATATAATCAAATTTATTTATAGAATAATTTAATATTCATAACTCATATGAATACAATTTCATTCCACTTCTTGAATTTAATTTCCAAATAATATCGAAAACAACACGGTAATGGAAATCATGTAAAGAAGGCACTCGAAAACAAAGGAAAAAACACAATACTAATGTTTAATGGGTGAAAAGATATTATTAAATGATGAAATATGGTTTTATAAATATTAATATATCTTTATCATATTAATAACACTATCTTAACCATTATAAAATAGTTTTAAATGCATTTTATTTAAGACGAACACGACTTCAAATAATTATTAAACCAAATTCCAATCATTAGGTTAACCTTCTATATCATTAATTATGGGTAATAAATGGTGATTTTATAAATAATTTTGTATATATTATATATAATTATGTTTATTAATAGTTTATATACATTTTCCATCCACTATATTAAGTCTAACTTCAAATATATGATATTTTTAAGGGTATTTTCTTTTAAAACCCTCTTTTAAAATTCAATATTATAAAATTTTAAAGAAATGTTGGTATGAACATATTCAGGTAGTATGACTATGTTTTGATTCATGTGAATTTATTATTATGTAGGTTGATACCTATACATCAATCCAATTTATTATTTATATGAATGTTGGTGGTCGTCAGTATGGTTACTCCAAGGGTAACAATGATGGTTGCACAATATGGTTTCTAGGAGAGTTACATTTTCAGGTAGTTGTAATGGTTAAAAATCATAATTAATCCAATAGGGTTACAATATTATGTATTTAATAACACATGATACAATTATGATTCTATTTATGTTCTTTATATATTTTTTAAACTTCATGGAAATCATATGTCTCACAATGTACGTATATATGGGCGATATGTATGTCTTTATGAAATTGATTTTATATGTTTAAAAGTATTAATGGACTATTTTTTTATTTCCTTCTTTTTATATCATATATATGCTTTTTTCCTCATCCCAAGTTTATAAACTATTTTTATAGGATATAAGGATGTGTAAGAAAGAGAAGGAATCTAATTTAAATGTTATGACGATTTGCCATAGAAAATGTGTTTTATTTGAAAATATTTATTTTATGGAAGAAAGACATATTGTTTTGTGGTATCCAATCATTAAAAATGTGTAATGTCACATATTTATTATATCATATTTCTCAAAATCTATAAACATGAAATTATCCTCAATGTGGAGGAATGTGAGTTCTTGAATAAAATTCAATATTTTGCAATGTAATAAGGTTAGGTCTTTATATAAGGTATTAAAAGATGGTTTAGATAACTATAAGGGATAAGATGATGTTAAAAAAATATTATAAAATATTCTTACACTATGGATAATTTGAAATGTTATATAAATTAATTATTTCCATGTTTCTTCTATTAAAATATACTTTTCAGATTGGTTATCAAAAATAAAACAGGGAATCTGATGTAGAAAGGAATCAACAAAATGATTTCCTTCTAAATATACAGCCTGGATTGGTAGGGATTGGAACCGAATAGTCTGTAACAATAACGGCTCAGCTGGAATAAGAAATAAATCGAGGTGGAATCAATGAAATATAAAAAGATATTAAACATATTGTAACATGAAAATATTATAACATTTCATGAGGAAACACCCTAATATTTTCTGTTAATATTCTAACATAATACTGACTGAAGGATGGATTAATTCTCTTGAAATATATTCAATTTTACAGGATGTATATATAATCAAAAGTCGATTCATTCCAAATGTCATTTTGAAGTTGATGAAGATCAGTGGCTATCAATGGTCACAAATATCAGGGATAGATAGGATATTGATTCCTTATAGGAGGATGAATTTAAAATTAATTTCCCTGAAATACAAATTTTAAATCTTTTTTGACATAGAATGGAGAAAAAATTACATGAATTAAAAAAAGAAGATTAATTGAACTCTTGTGAAGTGAACTTCACCGAACTTTTGAGGTTTGACCCATATCTTATTTTGGATCATGATATTAAAATCAATAATTTTTACACTTGATTGAAGACACAATATTGAAGGTAGTGGTATTCATAGGAGTTCAAAATTTATGAGAAACATTTCAATTGTGCTGAGAGGGTAACAATTGTGTTTTTTATGGACCATGTGTACCTTCAATAAATTCACCAGAAGATGTCCATATGGAATGCTTTGTATAAAAAAAATCAATGAAATATAATGGTTTGTCTGTTCATTTCCACATTTTAAACAATGTTCTAAAAACCATCCTAGTGTATGTCCTACCAAACTGGGAAAGTGTTTTTGATGTGGTATGTTAGGACATATGGCCATTTTTATAATAAAAATGTTCTTAAGACTAATCCTGATTTTAAAACTATAAATAATTTTAAATGTGGTGATATGGGTCATTATAAAAAAAAATTCCCAAAGAAAGATTCAAATTATGAAAAGTAGATAAATGATAAGTAGCAACAGGTATTAAGATCCTTTGTGAATACATCACCAGATGTTTGGCTATCAAATGAAGTTGAATCATGTACCTCGTTTGTTTACACGGATTTTTCTAATTTATTGTTTGATTCAGGGTCTACATATTCTTTTATTTATTAAAATTTTGATGGTAAATTGGAAAATCACCTCTACAAATGAGACATGATCATATTGTTAAAATAATTAATAGAAATAATATATCAAAGATGAATTATAAGAATCTTCGAATTTTCAGCTATGGAAATAATTTACCTAAAAACCTTGTTGTTTTCCCATGGATGATTTAAATTCCATTATGGGTATGGATTGTATTACTATTTATAATCATACGATTGATTGTATATCTAGATAAGTTTTTTTCAAAAATAGTTTCTGTTGGTTTTCAAAAATGAACCCATAAAATTGATAACGCATCAAGAAGCTGAGAAACTTTTGAAAGGTGGAAGTAATGTTATATTTATCATATTGTTCATAACAGGGTAACTATTTTTATTAATGAGGTGATAGAGGTAAATGAGTATCTTGTTGTTTTCATGATGTGTTTCCCTGTTTTATACCAGATAACGAAATTGAAATCACAATAGATTTATTTCCTAATGCTAAGACAATGTCAAAACACCTTATCAAATGGATGAAATAGATCTTATTTTATTGAAAATCACTTATATGAGTTTATTTTTAAAGGCCTCATTCATCTTAGAACTTCTCCATGGAGTGTTATTGTTTTTTTGTTAAAAATAATGGTGGTTCTATGAGAGTTTTAATTGATTATAGAGACATGAAAAACATCACTATTAATAACAAGTTTGATTTTCCTCATATAGATGTCTTGTTTGATCAGCTCTAGGGAGAACATTATTTTATGAAGGTTGACCTAACATTGGGGTATCATTAGTAGATTGTAAAGGAAGAAGGCATCCTAAAGACTGTGTTCCATACTATATTGGGTCCTTATTAATTTTTTGATTTTTGTTTTGGGTTAACTAATGAACCTGTAGTATTCCTGGATATTTTATATAGAATATTTCATGAGTCCATGGATATATTTTTAGTTGCATTTATTGATGAAGTTATGGAATCATCTATAATTAATTAGTATCATCAAAAATATGTAAGGGTTATTTTGAAAATATTAAATCATAAGAAACAATATTGATAAACCAGTATGTGTGATTTTTGTTTGTAGATAATTTTTTTTCATGGGAACATAGTAATTTTGGAAGGAATAATATAATATATTTCCAACCCATGTGGTTGATAGTTGGCCCAAACATTCAACTGTTTTATAAATTTATAATATTCCTCGAATATTTTGTAATTACAAACAGTTTTTTTAAAAATCATGTTTATATATATCATTAAATTGGTTATCATGATAAGGGAAAAAATTTGTTTGGATAGAATAATGTGATGTTTTTTTTCATAAACTAAAGAAGAGATTGGTGAATGCAGCAGATTTGGATCTACCTTCTAGAAATTGAAATTTTTTATCCATAATGATTCTTCATTAAAGGGATTTATTTGTGTTTTCATATAGAATGAATAGGGAATTTATTATTCTTCAACACAACTAAAACCTCATGAGTTAAATTACATGAGAAATGACTTGGAATTGGAATCTGGGGTTTTTTCTTTGAAAATTTGGAGGCATCATTTATATAGATCCAAATGTCAAATATATACTAACTATAAAACACAGAAGTATGTATTCACTCATATTTAATTAAACATGAGATATAGAATATGGATTGAAAAAATAAAGGATTATGATTTCACCATAAATCCCTATAATAGAAAATAATACTAAGTGGTGGATTCCTTAAGTTGAAAACACCATGAATAATTATCCATGTCACACTTGGGACATGTTTCATTGATTAATGATTTAAAAAACATTGGATTATATGTTGTAGGTGCAAGAAATATCTACATTTTGTTTCATGTTTTAGATTTGTCAGCTTTTTCATAGATAATTAAGAATAAACATTTGGGAAACAATGAGCTACATAAAAATATAGAATTGGTTAAAATGGGTAATTTTCTATAATTTAACCTTGATAAATATTGTGTTTTATGATTTGGAAAATGATTGAGTGTGCCATGCGATTATCATCTAATGAAAGAATTGTTTTGTGAAGCTCATTGTTCTAGATTTTAAGTTCATTATGGAATCACAATGATGTAAATATACCTTCAGGGAAATTATTGGTTAGATGAAATGAAAATATATATTTGAAAATTTTCTATGAAATCTTTGACGTGTCAACACATTAATGTAAAGAGGTAGTTACCGAAGGTGATGTTTCATCCTTTACCAGTGCCAAAGTGGAAATAGAAAAATATATCCATGGAATTAAATGTAGGCCATACAAATACATATCAAGATAACAATTCAATATAGGTTATATTTGATAGACTGGCTAAATCTGCACATTTTATTCTTATTTGAGATACAATTTACTTAGGGTAGCTTTCACTATTGTACCTCAGAGTGATTTGCATGTTACATAGTTTACCTCATTCCATTGTATATAACAGTGATCCCATGTTGATTTCTAATTTATTAAACGGCCTTCAAAAACAATTGGGATCAAAATTAAATTTCCTTAAATATTTTCATCTTCAATATGATGGATAGTTAGAACGAACAATACATACATTATAGGATATGCTTCAAGCATGATTAATTGACTATTAGGGATGTTGGTACAAAAATATTCCTTTAGTTGTGTTTTCTTAAAATAAATTTTTTCATTTTGATATAGATATGGATCCTTTTTAGTTATTGTACAGGATGCAATGTAAAACATTATCTTATTGTGATGAAGTAGGGGAAAAGAAGTTGATGGGACCAAAATTTGTAGAGTAAGTGGTTCAGAGATGGAAGATAATCCAGAAATCTATGAGGACAACTCAGATAAGGTAGAAATGATATGCAGACAACATGAAGAAATACATTTCTTTTGAAGTAGGTGATCATGTTTTCCATAGAATCTCAATATAAAAAACTGTTACACATTTTGGAAACAATGGATATCCATGATTATTATTCATTAGACCTTATGAAATCCTAGATAATGTTGGCCATTTCCCAAACCAATTAGCTTTTCCTATGATTTTATGTCAGGTACAAAATGTTTCTCAATATTTGATGTTGAGAACGTATGTGCCAGATTCATCTCTTGTTTTGAGTGCAGAAGTAGTTCAGTTGGAAGAGAATATTTTTAATGAAGAAAAAACTATTCCAATTCATGATTTTGGAGAAAATGTTTTTGCAGAATAACGTATTCCACTAGGTATAGGTTTTTTATGAAACCACACGGTTGAATAAGAAACACATGAATCTGAAAATTCAATGAGGGAATGGTTCCTCAATTGTTTAGTAAGTAAATAAAAAAAATTATGTGGATGCAGTTTCCATAACATTGGGAGAATGTAACACCCCATGGTTTTAAAAATAAATTAAAATTCATGAATAATTTTGTAATTAGATAGTTATAATATATCTGTCAAATGTTATTTATCTTCTTCTATGATTTGAAATTAAAAAAATGGTCATATATTGTATGATAAGTAATGTATTTGTAGTCTGATAGAACCAACATGTTTTTTTGGTGAAAAGTAACATACCCTTATGAATAATAATATTAATTATAATGGGACACTTATGAATACAACATCATATTTTTTCTTTATTTTTTATGGATATAATATAATGAGATCATGATTTATTTTTCTATGTGATATAAAATGAGTTATAGATTTAATGTTATTATATATATAATAAATTGTGATTTTTTTAAATTAAATTAATCATATAGATAATATTTTTTCAAAAAATTTAATTCATTTTTGTATTCTCTACATCCAAAAATTGTTACAGTGAAGTTTTAGTATTTTTCTGAAATTATTGAATTTTAAGTGAATATCTAAATACTATAATGTAATCCATAAAAACATTAAAAGTTATTTAAACTATTCATATCATCATTGATGATATAATCAACCTTAGTTAGAAATCAAATTCACATATAAATTTATGGGGTCAAATGAATCATGTGCATTTATTATCATTATTAGGAATATTAAATTAATGAATAAAATAATGTAAAACCCCTCATTTATTTCACTATAAATACAAACATCACTCCCTCTTCCTCTCACACCACTCAAGCATTGAGCCTTGGAAAGGTTCTAGGAAATACTCATCACAATCCCCTCCATCTTTTCCAATACTTTCGAGTCTCACCAAAATACCAAAAACAAGGGTTGTGAGGATGATCTCAACTTGAAGAGCTCAATAGGTAAAGATCCTCTATCATTTTCATGTGTTTTCTTTTCAATTGTTTTCTTTTTTAACTATCTCTACTCCTCCATTTATCAAAGAGGCCTAAAAGATATTATATATATATTCTCTATTTTCATCATTTTTATGGAAGAATTCATCAATTTACTTCTTCTTCTTCCCAACTCTTATTCTAAAATTAAGAACATTGTAGGGGATGTGTGGATTTACCCATCTCATAAAAGATATGTTTTCAATTTCCATTACATAATTAAATGGTATTTTTAAAACCATTTTTATGGTAGAACCATATTGAAAATTTTATTATATAACCTTTTTATGTTCTATAATTAACTTATATTCCTAATATTAATTTTATATGATGAAACATGTTTGTGACTATTAATGAACCGCAATAATGATCTTAACAAATATAAATAGAGATTTATATATTCATTCGTTCTCTAACCATATATCAAAAAAATATTTGTGGAATCATTTAATATTATGGAATCTTATGAATACCATTGAATTAAACTTATATAATTTCATTTCAATATGATAATAAAATAAAATACAAACCGACCATGGTAATCAAGTAAATAACACACATGTGACAAAGGAACAAAATAATAATAAATTATATGTGAAATGTTGTCATGAAATTGTCATATAAGGTTTTTTTTCACATGGGTATGTTTTTATTATATTAATAAAACTATTTAAACCATTATACAATATTTGTAAACACATTTTATGTTTTATGAACATTAGATAAGGGAATTCAAAACACAATTTCCATTCTTTGGGTTTACCTTCTACGTCATTAATTATGTGGTATAAATATTTAGTGTGTGATGAAATTACATTATATTATGTTTAATTATGTGTATTAATTTTTTATATACATATTAAATCCACTATATTAGGTATCTGTTCAATTATATTATATTTAAAAGGGGTTTTTCTTGTAAAACCATCTTTAAAAATATGGTTTTAAAAATTAAAAAGAAACACTTTAATGCAAATATTCATGTTTTATGATTATTTTTTAGTTTCTAGTAATTTTTTATGATTAATGGTGGGACCTATATCTTCTTCAAATAGAATTAGTATGTGTACGTTAGAGTTTGGTGGTATGGTAACTCCAAGTGTAATAGAGATGTTTACAATATAAGGTATCCATGAGGGTTACAATGCAAGGTAATCGTGAGGGTTATAAATCATAACATAGCCAAGGGGGATACAATATTATGTAAATATTTCCAAAACATTCCTTTATGGTAATATTTATATTATTTAATAATTGTGGTAATCTTATGGAAATATCAATTTTCACAAAGTATATAAGGGTTACAAGTATGTGTTTTTGAAAATTATTTAATATATTTAAAAATATTGATGAATTGATGTTCTCTTTCCTTATTTTTATATACCTTACTGAGAATGCTTTTCTTATACCACATTTTTAAATGATATTCAATGTTTATAAGGATGTGTAAGAAAAATAAGGAATCCATGTATAATGTTATGATGATTTTCTAGAGAAAACATGTTTTATTCGAAATTATTTATATTTAGGAAGAAATGAATATTTTTTTGCAGTTTCTACTCTATATAAATATGGAATGTTATGTATGTATTATATCCCAACTATTTAGAACTCTAAGATTAAAATGATAAAAAATGTTAAAGGAATCGAGTTCATGTTTTATGTTCAAGATTATGTATAAGGCCCTGGCCTTAAACCTTACTTAATATTGAATTAAATGAATAATTCACATTAAAGATCTTTTCAGGTTTAGAGTTTTATAGAATTAGAACATAACTATTACAACTCAAAAGATTAAAAAGTAGACACTTTTACTATGTTTCCATAGAATAAAAAACTCTTAAAAAGAAACATGTCTAGTTCCTTGTTTTACATAGAATGACTTTCCCTTGATCCCATCCTTGAAACTATTCCACATTAAGTCCTGTGAAAAACATTTCAAAAAAACCTGGGGTGAGCATAAAAAGCTCAGTAAGGGATACACAAAGAATGAAAACTGTTAGTTTATCAAAACAACAAGTAAACCATGTATACTTTATCAAAGTAATACTTTTCACCTTTATGAAGTAGTAAAAACTCTTCAATGAATAAAAGATCAATACTTACCATTTTTATCCAAAATATTACCATAAAACCCATATAAAGATCACATAACATATAAAGGTAACTTGGGACATAAACATACTTAAATGGAATAACCATACGGTCGACTTCTACACATATCACTTAATGGAATTGCCATACGGCCGACTTCCATACCAAATGCATTGGAGGTTATAACGTAACCACCAGTCCTGATATTCACAGCACCACCCATCATATGAATTATCACGTAACCACCCGTCAAATGTCCAAGTACCATTATAAAATCATAAGACATAAAACAATTATAATGGAAAGAAAACATTTCCACACTTTGATCACAATATATCACTTAAATATATTGACATATAAAATGCATTATAAAAACCATTTTCAATACCAAAATACATAAAAGAGTATATGGTATTCATTTTAAAAACATTACGGCTTGTTGAGGAAACCAAATAACAAATAATACTCGCGGCGGTGGAAAAGGTCATTGTCGCCGCGTACGTTAAAAAAATTATTATTTTTTCATTTAGTAAAACGTTTCATAGAAAAAGATTACTTTTGTATAAAAATAAAAGTCAAAGGGGTATATACACCGTATAAAATAAAGTAGTGTATAAAACGAAATATGCCTCAATGAAAGGAGATTGAGACGATGTCCCTTTCCTCGGGTCTGACTTGACTCGATCATTCTTTAACGTCCTGAATAATAAACATGAGTTAATTTATACTTGATTAAGAACCCTTTACAAGTTCATTATTCCTTTAATATCACTTATTAACATGTTATGAACATTATGTAGTCATTTAAGTTGATAACGGTCGTTTGTCAATATATGGTACTTAAGTCAAAAGTGAACTTCTTACAATTACATGTTGTTCGTGTGGTCAAAGGTTAATTATATCCAGAATGATATTCATGATTTTGATATCATATATATCATATATATCCAGAATATACATGTATTTATAATATTACATAATCATTTAGAGGTAAGAAATGAAATTCACCGTTCATGGAGACGGTAAGCCGTACGTACGCATGAATGCTACTTTCATTTCTTTGTCATATTAATGGAATTAAAACTAAATGAGAGGTATGTATATTTTAATTCCATAATTATATCCATCATTTATATATAACATAAATCATATATAATAACTTTAAATCCATCCTTTATACGTCCCACATATGGCATTAACGAATCAAATCACTTTGAGGGGGCGGTAGTCCGCACTTCCAAAAATGAAGATATCGCGTATGCCCATAATGGAAGCCATGAAGGTGTGCCTTAAATGAAAAATACATAAGCCTAAGGAATATATAAACATATTATATATCATATATAAATATAGTGACATCTTAATGGCCACCTTTGAAGGTGTTGGAAGAATATTGAACAATCATCGTTTCGTGAGGCAGAAATTCACCATCCACAGAAACAATATGTTCTTTAACCATTAGATGTAGGTGTCTGTAAGTGAAGCTAGAAATATTCTTATAAAAACATACTAGTATATTGACGATAATGGATTTGTTACAAAAGTAATGAATAAAAAGAGTTTAGGGGGTTGGAGAAGCAAAATAAAACAAAAGGACACAAGTGATGACATTACCTTAAAATCGGGTACCTCTCTTAGATTTGAGCTCAAAGGCTTCCTTGGGAAGACTTCTTCCCAAATTGAGGCTTCTAAGAGTTATATAGGGATGTGAAGAGACAAAATGGGCAGGGTTTGGCCGATCCAAAGGCTTTGGAAATGTGGTTAAGGTGGTAGAGGTGGAGGCCTTTTATAAGAGGAGAGGAGGGGCACTCTTGGAAAGTAAAGAAATGTTACTTTATTTTAAAATGCGTTTCAGATTTAAAAGGTCCCACATTGATATATTTCGAGGATAAGGTGATAAGGGTTCGAGATATACCCAACCAATAGGTTTTTGACAAGTGTAGGTCTTAGATTTTACATTATCTTTTCATCTTATTTAAATCGTTAAATAATGATGTAATCGATGCATAATCATGATGTCATAAATAATTTAATTTATTTAATGTCTAAAAATTATAAAAAAACTATCATGATGTAGGAAATATATTTAGATTTCTAATTAATTTTTATAGTCAATACTCTTACTTGTATAACCCCATTTAAAAATTGTTTTAGTAAAAAAACTCATGTTTGTGACATTTTTACTTTAACATTAAATAAAAAAGATATTAATGTTATTTTACTTCCAAAGTGGCTCCATGGGGTCCCCATGTTGACACATGGATTTTCTTGGTCGTCCATGACACATCCAATAAGGGTAGGACATGTGTAAAGATTATATCATATTATTAAAACATTATTTTTACCATAAACTACACTAATTACCTCTAATCACGATTAGTAATCCTAAAAGTTACTATTGACCAAAAAATTATTTTAATCCCATTGAACCAAATTGTACTTCCTAATGAAAACCATTTATGTCGGATTTTTGATATTCAAAACACAAAGGTTGTAAAATTTCATTTAAACAAAAAAACAGTTTTTTAAGTACCACTTAGTGGTTTCACTATTCATCAAAAATTGAAGTTTTTCAGAAAAATACCAAAAATTCACACTAAGCTACATTTAATATTCCGAATTCAAAAATGTTGTCTATTTTCAAAATTAAAAACATATAAGTTACATTAATTAATTTAATAATTAATTCCCGCTGTCAGAGCAAATAGCGTGTTTTTATGAAATAATAACTATCAAAAGATTGACACTAGTTTAAGTACGATTTCAAAGTGAAATTAATTCCAACGAACACTATTGGATTAAATGGTAAAAATATATTCTAATTTCTCTTTAAAACCAATTCAAACAATAATCTAATCATATAAATAAATTAGATTAAAAAGAGGTTTTGAATTAAAATACAACAGTTTTCACTATTCATTAAAAAATGAACTTTATCGGAAAAATACCAAAAATTTACAGAAAGTAAATTTTGATGTCCCGATTATAAATAAGAGTTTTATTTGGTCCAATATAATGTATAAGAGTGAACAAAACTATATTTAATGACGGTTCGCCATCAAAAGGTGATAAGTAAACCTTTAGTGAAAATTAGGGTATATATGCCTAAAATTGAATTCTTTCCGTATTTTAAGCCTTTATCTTTTATTAGATAAATGTAAAAACATGTAAAAAACATATATAATCATATTTTAGTTATTTCTATCCATTCCCGCAAATACAACGGCTATGGGTTAACTACCATTTAAAAAAATATTATTATATTACTAGTGTGCAACATAAGATTTCAATGAAACTCATCGTTGCGTATCGAGTACGCTATCAAACATAGCAACCCCTTTAAAGAACAATTAATATTTAATTCGAAAATATTAATAAATATGAAAATTTATTATTCTTTATTTTCTTGGGATGTTACATCCTTCCCCCCTTTTGGGAATTGCGTCCTCGCAATTTTATTCACTGATCAAAATAAGTGGGGGTATTTATCCCTCATAGAATTTTCAGATTCCCACTTTGCCTCTTCAGCCATATGGTTTTTCCAAAAAACCTTTACCAGGTTAATCACCTTATTCCGTAACACTTTCTCCCTGTGGTCAAGAATCTGGACTGGGTATTCTTCATAAGATTGGTTCTCTTCCAGTTGAACTACCTCTATACTCAAAACATGAGATGGATCTGGCATATACTTTCTCAACATCGAAACATGAAAAACATTGTGTACCTGAGATAAACTCGGAGGTAATGCCACTATGTATGAAACTGATACAACTCACATTAGAATTTCATATGGTCCAATGAACCTTAGACTCAGCTTTCCTTTCTTACCAATTCGAATCACACTTTTCTCAGGGAAAAACCTTGAGAAAAACATGATCACCTACCTCGATAGATAGATCCTTCCTCCGGTTATCCACATAACATTTATGTCTACTTTGAGCTGTTTTCATGTGTTTCTGAATCAACCGAACCTTTTCTGCCATCTCTTCTACCAATTCTGGTCCCATCAGCTTCCTTTCACCCACTTCATCCCAAAAATTTAGAGTTCGACATCGCTTCTCATATAATGCCTCAAATGGTGCCATCTGTATACTGGAATAAAAACTGTTATTATAAGAAAACTCAACCAAAGAATGATGTTGGTCCCAACTTCCCTGATAATCCATAGAACAAGATCGTAGTATATCCTCCATGGTTTGAATTGTTCGTTCGGACTGCCCATCTGATTGCGGATGAAAATCTGTACTAAAATTTAATTCAGTACCCAACGACTTCTGAATGACTTTCCAAAAGTTATAAGTAAACCTGGGATCACGATCGGACACAATGGAGAGAGGAACTCAATGTAACCTGGCCATCTCTTTAAGATACAAATGGGAAAGTTGATCTAGGGAAAAAGTATCTCGTATGGCAAGGAAATGAGAAAATTTAGTTAATCGATCAACAATAACCCAGATTGCATTATTATCTCAAGATGTCTTCGGTAATCCCACAACAATGTCCATGGATATGTTTTCCCATTTACACTCTGGCACTGGTAATGGATGAAGCATCCCATTCAGTAACTGTCGCTCTGCTTTAACCTGCTGACAAGTCAAACACTTCATAGTAAAATTAGAAATATCTCTTTTCATTCCATCCCACCATTAATTCTCCCGCAGATCCCTATACATATTAGTACTTCCAGGATGAACTGAAAATGGGGAACTATGAGCCTCACATAACAACTCATTCTTCAACTGTGAATCACCAGGGACACATAATCTCTTCCCAAACCTCAAAACACAATCATTATCAATGTTGAATTTAGGAAACTTACCCTTCTGAACCAGCTCTACCTTTTTCTAAAACTCAATTTCTTCCCTCTGTGCTTTCTTAATTTTGACTGATAGGGATGATCTCACTGATACCTGAAACAAAATAGAAGAACTTACTGCACCAACAACTTCTATGCCAAAGTTCATCAAATCAAAAACCAAAGGATCTCATTCCGAACGTAGCATGGTTAATGAAGAATTACTTTTTCGACTCAAAGAATCGTCCACTTTATTTGATTTTCCCAGATGGTAATGAATTGTATAATCATAATACTTTATTAATTCTAGCCATCTCCTCTGTCTCATGTTCAATTATTTCTGAGTGAATATCTACTTTAAACTTTTGTGATCAGTATATATTTCACACTTTACTCCATACAAATGATGCCTCCAAATTTTTTGATCAAAAACAATAACAGCTAATTCCAAGTCATGTGTAGGGTAATTTACCTCATGAGTTTTCAACTGATGTGAAGCGTATGAAATTACCTGATCATTCTACATAAGGACACAACCAAGTCCCTTCAACGAAGCATCACTATAGATAACAAACTCACCATTCCTGGAAGGAAGTTCCAAAGATGGAGCATTCACCAATCTTTTTTTCAACTCATGAAAACTATCATCACAATCTATTGTCCAGATAAACATAACACCCTTCTGAGTTAACTTAGTCATTGGACTAGATAACCATGAACAATTTTCAAAAAACCTTCGGTAGTAACCTGCCAAACCAAGGAAACTGCGTACCTCAGTTACATTTTTGGGTCTTGGCCATTCTTCAACATCATTTGTTTTAGCATGATCAACAGTTATGCCATTTTTTGAATCTATGTGACCCAGGAAATAAATTTGTTATAACCAAAACTCACACTTGCTGAATTTTCCATACAGTTTCTTTTCTTTTAAGGTTTTCAAGATAACCCTTAAATGACTTAAATACTCCTCTTTAGTTTTAGAAAACACCAAAATATCATCAATGAAAACAACCACAAAATTATCCAAGAACTCATAAAAAATTCTATTCAAAAGGACCATGAATACAGCAGGTGCATTGGTTAACCCAAAAGGCATAACTACAAATTAATAATGGCCATATCTAGCACGGAACACAGTCTTCAGAATGTATTCTTCTTTTACTATCAACTGATGGTACCTCGACCTCAAGGCAATCTTCAAAAAATTCTAATCTCCGTAGAGCTGATCAAAGAAATCATCGATAGGAGGCTAAGGATACTTTTTCTTAACATTAATATTATTTAAGGCTCTATAATCAATGCAATGTCTCATTGATATATCTTTATTATTAACAAACAAGACAGGAGCACCCCATGGTGATGTGCTAGGTCGAATGAAACCTTTATCTAATAACTCCTGCAATTTCTTCTTTAACTCTAAAATTTCAACTTGACCCATTCGATAAAGGGGTTTTTAAATTGGCTTAGAATCAGGAACTAAGTCAACAGTAAATTCAACATCCCAGTCATGAATAATGCCAGGCAACTCATTAGGAAAAACATCAAGATACCCATTTTCCACTGGCACATCATTAATCAGAACAGTTCCTTTATTTTCAACAATATGTGCAAGGTAACATTCATTTCCATCTTTTACTAGTTTCTCAACTTCCTGATATGTTATCAAAATCAAGGGTTCATTCTTGTACAAAAACTGAAAATCTATCTGAAAAGAAACCATTTTAGATCTGCAGTCAATCTTATCATGATAAATAGAATGCCAATCCATGTCCAAAATAACATTAAACTCTACTAGGGAAAAAATAATAAGGTTTGCTGGTAGATTCTTTCCGCACACAAGGATAGGAAGGGTCTTATAATTCCTTTTTGTCTCACCATTCCCTCCGGGTGTTTTTAACATAAGTTCAGGATTCATATCTTGAGATTGAATTTTCAATTTACTAGAAAACTTCTTAGAAATGAAAGAATGTGTAGACCCTGAATGAAATAACACATTGGCATAATATGAAAAAACAAATAGTGTACCTGATACTACTTAATTCGATGGCCCAACATCTGCTGAAGTAGTTGCAAAAGAATTCACCACCCCTTTCTTCTTGTAGGTTGGCTGCTTTCCCTCAGTAGAGTTCTTCATTAGACACTCATTTTCATAATGACCCATTTCATTACACTTAAAACATATTACTGCTGACTTTTCATTGCCTGCTTGATCATATTCCTTACAGTTACGAGCAATATGACCTGACTTACCACACTGAAAGCACTTTCCAGACTTGGATAAACATTCTCCAGGATGCATTTTACCACACTTCTCAAAGGATGGATATTTGGTTTTCTTACCTCCTTGCTTCTTTGATGAATTATTCCCCTTTTCCTACCAACGGGATCTCTTATTCTATCGTTTTTCAAAGAACACCTGATCGTCGGAAAATTTCATTTCCACCTTTTCCGCACATCGAACACGTTTTTCATAACTTTTGAACTCACGAGAAGCTAAATCCATTTGATACTTTGGCTTTAACCCTGAGTAAAAACAGTTTATTTTACTATCAAGATCTCATATGAAGTTTGGAGCATACCTTGCCAATCGAGTGAACTTTGCTTCATAAGCAACCACTGAGTCATCCTCCTGTCTCAATTATAGGAACTTTTTTTCCATCATAAGACAAACCACTTTAGGAAAATATTTCTCAAGAAACATACCTTTGAATTCATCCCAGTGAAGATCATAAATCTCATCACTATCCCTGAAAATTTTCACCATAGACCACCACTTATCAGGTTCACCTTCAAAACGGTAAACAGAAAGACTAACCTTTTGATTTTCTGAACACCCCATGACATAAAAATTCTTCTCCAGTGCTTTAATCCACCCATCAGCTTGCACAGGGTCAGATGATCTTATGAATTATGGGGGTTGTTGCCTCATGAAATGTTCCACCACTGACATGTTCCTCGGTGGTTGATATGGCTGATCTCGTGCATGGATACCACCCCCATTTATAGCCTGAGTCAATTGTTCCATCACTGCAACAAACTGTTCAGTTCCGATTCCTACCATCTCAGGTTGCTGATTTGGATGGTTGTCTTCCTCTTGATGTTGTCCCAACATAGCTGCTTTGTTTCCTTTGTGGAAAACCATTCTGAACACAAAAATATCTTAGGCAAAGCAACATGGTAATCTTTAAATGCTATATCATTTCAGTCATACCATAAATTAACATATAATTTAACAATTTTCTAACACCTAAAGTTGTCTAAACCGACCTCTGATACCAACTATAAGGCCCCTGACTTAAACCTTACTTAAAATTGAATTAAATGAATAATTCACAATGAGGATCTTTTCAGGTTTATAGTTTTAGAGAATTAGAACATAACTATTACATCTCAAAAGATTAAATGTAGACACTTCTACTAAGTTTCCATTGAATAAAAAACTCTTAAAAAGAAACATGCCTAGTTCCATGTTTTATATAACATGACTTTCCCTTGATCCCATCCTTGACCCTATTCCACATTAAGTCCTGTGAAAAACATTTCAAAAAAACATGGGGTGAGCATAAAAAGCTCAATTAGGTATACACATAGAATTAAAACTGTTAGTTAATCAAAACAACATGTAAACCATGTATACTTTATCAAAGTAATACTTTTCACCTTTATGAAGTAGTAAAAACTCTTCACTGAATAAAATATCATTACTTACCCTTTTGTAACCAAAAGATTACCATAAAACCCATATAAAGATCACATAACATATAAAGGTGACAGGGGACATAAACATACTTAAATGGAATAACCATACGGTCGACTTCCACACATATCACTTAATGGAATAGCCATACGGCCAACTTTCATACCCAATGCATTGGAGTTTATAACGTAACAACCTATCCTGGTATTCACGGCACCACCCATCATATGGTTTATCACGTAACCACCCGTCAAATGTCTATGTACCATTATAAAATCATAAGACATAAAACAAATATAATGGAAAGAAAACATTTCCACACATTGATTACAATATATCACTTAAATATATAGACATAATAAATGCATTATAAAAACCATTTTCAATACCAAAATACATAAAATAGTATATGGTATTCATTTTAAAAACATTACAGCTTGTTGAGGAAACCAAAGACCAAATAATACTTACGGCGGCGGAAAAGGTCATTGTCACTGCGTACGTTAAAAGAAACATTCTTTTTTTTCATTTAGTAAAAAGATTTGTAGAAAAAGATTTATTTTGTATAAAAATAAAATTCAAAGGGGTTTATACACCGTATAAAATAATGTTGTGTATAAAACGAAATATGCCTCAATCAAAAAAGATTGAGACGGAGTCCCTTACCTCAGGTTCGACTTGACTTGATCGTTCTTTAACGTCCTGAATAATAAACTAAAGTTAATTTCTACATGATTAAGAACCTTTTTCAAGTCCACTATTCCTTTTATATCACTTATTACCATGTTATGTACATTATTTAGTCATTTAAGTTGATAATGGTCGTTTGTCGATATTTGGTACTTGAGTCAAAAGTGAACTTCTTACAATTACATGTTGTTCGTGTGGTCAAAGGTTCATTATATCCAGAATGATATTCATGATTTGGATATCATATATATCATATATATCTAGAATATACATGTATTTATAATATTAAATAATAATTTATAGATAAGAAATGAAATGCACCATTCATGGAGACGGTAAGCCGTACGTATGCATGAACGCTACATTCATATCTTTGTCATATTAATGGAATTAAAACTAAATGAGAGGTATGTATATTTTAATTCCAGAATTATATTCATCATTTTTATGTAACATAAATAATATATAATAACTTTAAATCCATCCTTTATACGTCCCAAATATGGCATTAACGAATCAAATCACTTTGAGGGGGCGGTAGTCCGCACTTCCTAAAATAAAGATATCACGTATACCCATAATGGAAGCCGTGAAGGTGTGCCATAAATGAAAAATACAGAATCTTAAGGAAGCTATAAACATATTATATATCATATATAAATATAGTGACATCTTAATGGCCACCTTTGAAGGTGTTGGAAAAATATTGAACAATCATCATTTCGTGAGGCAGAAATTCGCCATCCACGGAAACAGTATGTTCTTTAACCATTTGATGTAGTTATGTGTAAGTGTAGCTAGAAATATTCTTATAAAAACAACCTAGTATATTTAAGATACTGGAGTTGTTACAAAAGAAATGAATAAAAATAGTTTAGGGGGTTGGAGAAGCAAAATAAAACAAAAGGCCCCAAGTGAAGACATTACCTTAAAATCGGGTAACTCTCTTAGATTTGAGGTCAATGGCTTCGTTGGGAAGACTTATGACCAGAGTGAGGCTTATAAGAGATATATAGGGATGTGGAGAGACAAAGTGGGTAGGTTTTGGCTGAACCAAAGTCTTTGGAAGTGTGGGTAAGGTGGTAGAGGTGGGGGGCCTGTTGTAAGAGGAGAGGAGGGGCACTCTTGGACGGTAAAAAAATGTTACTTTATTTTAAAATGAGTTTCGGATTTAAAAGGTCCCACATTGATATAATTCTAGGATAATGTGATAGGGGTTCTAAATATACCCAAACAATAGCTTTTGACAAGTGTAGGTCCTAGATTTTACATTATCGTTTCATTTTATTTAAATAGTTAAATAATGAGTTAATCGAAGCTTCAGCATGATGTCATAAATAATTTGATTTATATAATGTCTAAAAATTATAAAACAAATACCATTATGTATGAAATCGTTTTATATTTCTAATGAATATTTATATTTAAAAATATGACTTGTATAACCCCATTTAAAAATTGTTTTAGTAAAACAACTCATGTTTGTGACATTTTTACTTTAACATTAAATAAAAAGATATTAATGTTATTTTCCTTCCAAAGTGGTTCCATTGGGTCCCCAAGTTGACCCATGGATTTTCTTGGTCGGACATGACACGTAAAATAAGGTTAGGAAATGTGTCAAGCTCATATCATATTATTAAAACATTATTTTTACCTTAAACTACACTAATTACCTCTAATCCCGATTAATAAACCTAAAAGTTACTATTCACCAAAATATTATTTTAATCCAATTGAACAAAATTTTACTTCCTAATGACAAACATGTATGTCAGATTTGTGAAATTCAAAACACAAAGGTGGTAAAATTTCATTTAAATGAAAAATCTGTTTCTTAAGTACCACTTAGTGGTTTCACTATTCATCAAAAATTGAAGTTTTTTAGAAAAATACCAAAAATTCACCCTAAGCTATATTTGATATTCCGAATTCAAAAATGATGTCTATTTTAAAAAATTCAAAACATATAAGTTACATTAATAAATTTAATAATTAATTCCCGCTGTCAGAGCAAATAGCGTGGTTTTATGAAACAATAAGTATCAAAATATTGACACTAGTTTAAGTCCGATTTCAAAGTGAAATTAATTTCAACGAACAATATTGGATTTAATGGTAAAAATATATTATAATTTTACTTTAAAATAAATTCAAACGATAATATAATCATATAAGTAAATTAGATTAAAAAGAGGTTTTGAATTAAAATACAACATTGTTCACTATTCATTAAAAAATGAACTTTATCGGAAAAATACCAAAAATTTACACAAAGTAAATTTTGATGTCCCGATTCTAAAGAAGAGTTTTATTTGGTCCAATAGAATGTATAAGAGTGAAAAAAACTATATTTAATGATGGTTCTCCATCAAAAGGCGATAAGTGAACCTTTAGTGAAAATTAGGATATATATGCCTAAATTTGAATTCTTTCCGTATTTTAAGCCTTTAACTTTTATTAGACAAATGTAAAACCATTTAAAAAACATATATAATCATATTTTAGTTATTTCTATCCATTACCGAAAATACAATGACTATGTGTTAACTACCATTTAAAATAATATTATTATATTACTAGTGTGCAACGTATGTTTTCAAAGAAACTTATCGTTGCGTATCGAGTACTCTATCGAACATAGAAACCCCTTTAAAGTAAAATTAATATTTAATTCACAAATATTAATAAGTATGAAAATGTATTATTCTTTATTTATCTGGGATGTTAAATTATGCCATATAATAAGGGGGGATCATTATAAAAACAATATATGGGTTATATTAAATACATGGTATAAGATAAATAAAATAAAATAAAAAATGAATCCATTAGAATAATAAATATTAAATGGTGAATAATTTAAAATAAATTTCATATAATAAATAATCTATTATGTAATTGGATCTAGATATATTATCAATATGAGAATATCATCAATAATAATAACTATTTTGAAGTATATTACTATAAAAAATTATATTAAATAAATAACATTGAAATCATAATTACATAAGGTTCAATGTATATGGAATAGTAAATAGTTGAAAAGAAATATAATATAAATAAAAAACTAATAATTAAATTCATATAGAAATAATATAATTGCGATAATATAGTGGATAATTATAACTAAATTCTTGAGGAATGAAATGTTAAATTACTAGAAGCCATGCTTCATTGGAATATGTTACATATATATTAAATATTTAAACCCAATATTTAAAAAAAAACATTGTTTAGAACCCCATTTAACATTGGGAATTACATTGATTTATTAGAGAAGGCTATTTACGCACCATGGGGATATAATTATTAAGCCCTACCAATTTATATCATGTCCTAATAATTCATCATATGAAAATAATAGATTTAATTAAAAAATATATATATTAGCCTCAAATATCAATATTGAAAAAGGAAAAAAACTATCAATATTACCCCATATATAAAAATTCTATTTAATTTAGAACACAATAGAGAAAATTATATAATTTTTTAAAAAAATTCCATGAAAAGTAATTTGTATAAAATTTTGAAATATAAAGAATAAAGATCACATAAAAGTAAATAATTAAATGGGTTGTTAATGGGAATAAAATGGCAAAATTTTATGAGAATTTAAATAAAATAATTGATAAAAATAATAATAAACAATCAATGATAATAATTTAAATTGTATGAATCTTTCATATCCCATTTGTATATTTTTAAAATGAGGAGTTGTATTTAATTATGAATAAAAAGATCTTTTAAAAATTCATTTTGAAAATATCCACATCATTTTGAAAAATAAAATTTCCAAACTAAATATTAAAAATACATTTTGAATACAATTTTTTATGAATATAATTATTAAAAAAAATAAACAAATATTTAAAACATTTTTTTGGTAAGGATGGTTATAATTTTCGTTCATTCTATAAACAATGAAACAAATATTCATTTCCCTTTATCAGGAAAATCCTACTGGTCATTGATTTTATAAAAAAATAATGATTCCAATAGATAATAAATGTACATCGTAAAAATTTTAAAAATGAATTTAACGAATCATTTGAAAATGGATAAAATCCATTTTCAAATAATTTAATAAATATATTATTTGCAAAAACATTTATAAATTCAGATTGATATGAGGAAGTATTTTATTTAAAAAATATCAATTATTTAAAGAATGGAACAGTTTAAAAATTGGTTGATTATATGAAAATGTTCATTAATAAATATTGTAAACAAAAGTAAATGATTTAAAAAATTTTGATCAAATAATTTAGACCAAAATAAATTAAATAGTATGAAATCCCGATTAGAATGAGATAGTGAAATAAAACTTTACAATGATCATAACATTGAAATGATGATGAATATATGAAATGATTATGTGTATTAATTTGAAATACCCACAATAAAGTTATAAATATAATAAAAGATAGAAAAAATTCATTACAAACATAATATTTGAATATAAAACACTATGAAGAGGTAATATAACCTAATAAAAAGTAATTTGGTGGTGAAATTATTTTCCAAATGGTGAATTTTAATTCAAATGAACGTCGTGAAATTTTGAAAATTGTTCCCAAAAAATAAATTAAAAATGAATTAAAAATGTTATATTATGTAAAATTATTATTATATAAATCATATATAATAAAATGTGTTTATAACAATACAATATGACACAATAAAATTAAATTAAGATGAACTCTCTTACCTCAAACATCCTTTTGGTTCTATGTTCCTTAATATTAAGTATTGTGTTTTTAAACATGTTATCAAATTCATCCATAAACAAATTAATATTTCTAATATAATACATTATCCTATTATAACATCTTATAACCCATTCATCAATAAGTAACCATTTTTTCAAATTTTCTTGTGTTAGTTGGCTTGTTTTTACATTTATGCTTTGTCCTGATTTTTACTGTTCTAGGGAACATTATTTAGTTGTATAAAATATATAATAATAAAAATGAAATAATGACAGTAATTTCACATATTTTATAGTTCAAAACCCATTAATTATTTAGGTTTATAAAAAATGAGTCCTGTTATGATCATGAAGATTTTACGTCATACATACACATGAGTAACATTTCAATTTTTAAAATATAATATATTAAATGTTACATTAAAATTTTTATCATTATATATTGATATTGATTTCATAAATTCCATATTATATATTTAAAAATATCATCCATTAAATTTGGTGGTTAAAAGAGAGTTACAATGCTTCGTGAAGGCTATAGTCCACATGTACCAGAATGATGTTATCATCATTAAGTGAGTGAAAAATTAATAAGGTAAAATATACTATCTTTTCCCATATTTATTAATATATAACAATTATTTCATTAATAACACATTAAATTTTAAAGCATTCTTTATCACCTTCCCTAAAAACATTACTGAAAGGCTAGTCACATCGCTTCGTCAAGCTGCAGTCTGTTGTACACACTAACAATTTTATTATATCCCTTATAAAATAGAATGTAAAAAAGATACTTATGATATACTTAATACATTTTTTAAAAAATTTATATATAAATTATATATAATTTATATCAATCATCCTACCAAACCATGTAGGCGGTAATGAAAAATCAAATGACATCAATTCACAAGGTTGTTGCTTTCCATACATGTGAAGGATGATTTCAAACCCCATTTAATGGATGTGGTGATATATTTAGTACATTACATTATTATAAAAAAATTAGAATATATTATATTCATAGATTTTATATCATCATTGTTTAAAAATTTTATATTTGTGGATAAATTAATAAAATAAGAAAGATCATCGAAGAACATTACCTCTTCTTCAGGTATCCTTCTATGGTACTCAAAAAAGCATTCATAGTATGGATATTTGAGAAAAAATTATTTATTTATATAATTTGTAGGATATTTTATTTGGGTATGTATTATGAACTGTAGGGGTTTATGCTCTGAAGAATAATTATTTGAGTGTGACCTTTTACATGTGAGGTGAGTGGCAGAAAAGTAATAATTTAAAAATATTGAATCAAACCCATGTTTCTATCATTCTAAAAGCCTCAATTTTTTTGAATCGGTAAAATATTAAATATATTTTCTAACCATGGTCCTAAAAATGTTTTCGGAATGTTTATATGTCATTTTAAACACCATAATCATGGTCCCTCACCTAATAATTTATTTTTTTCATTCACAAATGTAATTAATTTTTTCTATTCTAAATATTTATAATGGTTAACAATTATTTTGACCCACTTAGATATAAGAAATTATTAAAATTCAAAACCATTAATCAATTCTTACAAATTCAATTAACCTAATATAAAAATTAATATTCAATATTAATCCCATATTACGGTTCACAAATCAGGTATTTAAAGATAAAATGTACCAAATATTATAACAGATTTGAATAAAAATTAATATGATAGTTATGTAAATGATATAACATGGATTAATTGATTTATAATTAAACTTAGTTTACATCTAAATGATATATATATATATATATAATTTAGATGAATATTCAATTTTAAATTAAAATACAGTAGTCTTTACTATTATTCATAAAATGAAATGTTTCAGAAAAATAATATAAATAACCTTATGATAATAATAATAATAATAATAATTTAAAAAATAAGTTAATATAATAATATAATTTCTAAAAAATTATGAAATATTAATTTAAAATTATTTTACCAATTTGTGTCAAGTAAGTCTTCTAGAAAGGTGCAGTTTAATAAAATAATATTTTTAAAATGTTTTTTCTTATTTTATATATAATTAATAGATAAAAAATATTCATATTTTATTTTGTAATATTTATATACACCAATTTATGGTCTTAGTTCTAATTGAATAATATATTGCAGTTCACTTCTACCAGGGGTTATGTGTTCTGCAAGATATCGAGGAGATTTAATTTAACGGAATATATTTCATGGATTATTTAAAATAAGGGTTGTGTTTTTTATATTCTGTCAATTAAAAAAATTATTTAACAATTTTTTGGTCAAAAAATCTCCCACAATAATTGTACCGAATCTTATTATTTAATACTTCTTATCTATAATCAAGGGTATGATATTTTAAAATTATTTTCATAAAACCCGAAATCTTGGAAATTTTAAATTAAACAACCACAAATAAAGATACATAGGGATATAAAAACCAGATATGTAATAACAAATAATTAGGAAACTAAATAGTATAGTTTTTTTAGAATGTCGATATACATGCATGGAAGAAAACCATATATTATTTTAGAAATTTATTGAGGTCATTGATAATAATACATAGAATGGTAAATAGAATGTTAAGTCCTCAAAAACATGATTCTATACTTATTTACAGTTCCATATGATTCATAAAATGTGAATTTATTATGGAAATTAATTTTGGTATATCTCTTCCAAAATATATTTGTTATTTTTTAAAAAATGAATATAAAGAAATCAAATTACTTGATTTATTTTTATTCCATAAAAACTATTTAATTATTTGGCGGTGCATCATTCAATTAACAAATTAACACTTACTCTAAGAAATAGTTTTCAAGAAAATAATTTTTTTTTGAAGAACTAAAATTCACTTTTTATTAATCGTAATATACATAATTTTGTGTTAATTATTTATGTATGTCTCTAACTATTTTTGAAAACTAATATGGTTATAACATCTTATCCAATATTATATATTAATATCTAAAAAATTAGAAATACCACTAGGTCATCATTGACATTTATTTTTTATGTAATTTATCTAAAAAAATGGTATGCTATTAAAGATATCATTTAATCTAGTGGAGGGATCATAAACCCTTATTTTCACCTCGTTATGGTTCTAAGCGTCATGGCCTTACATGCCTGGTAGGTTTTCACGAGACATGTTGTTTTCCATTTTTTTGATGCCATTTTAATTTGACTCTTATATCATTCAAAAAAAAATGATAGACATATTTTAAATCAAATAATTCATTAAATAATATTTATAATAGTTTTTATAATATAATTTATTTATTTATTATTCCACAATGTCAAATAATTTTTGGAGTATTATTACAATGTCATTGATGAGAATATTAAATCCAAAGTATATCAATACCATTTAACGTAATTCTATATATTGTAAAAGAATTAATCTTCAAATAATTTTTTTAAGTAAAAAATATACCAATATAATGGGTTGTATATACAAAAATATGACCCAATATTCCATAATTTTGGTTGTCTACGATTAAATAATTCCTAAAATGTGGACTTATGAAACAAGCAGAGTAATATACAATTGTGATTTTAATTCATAAAAGCACACATCAAACTCATTTATCATAATTAATGGGATGTACTTGGGATATAATAATCAATGTGATTTGGGGTGGATCTATTTTGGTAATTTATTATTATATAATAATATTATATATCTTCACATCTTAGATATGTTAGGATCTTGATTCAATGATTATCATTTCTTTATCATATGTATATATATTAAATCATTTAAAAGGAAAGAAAATTAATGGTTCACTAGTCAATATATATTGGTAGTCCTTTTCAGACACAGTGATGATCAAAATATTAAATCTACAACATATTATGGTACCCTTTATAATGGTTTTTCTAGAAAAACATTCATACTCTTATAGTATGTTCTATCATTTTATGAAATGGATAAATTACCAATCATTAAAACATAAACTTGTGATAAACTCTTCCAATGTGTAATTACACATTGGTTGTCTATAATACATATTTAAATAGTATAAACCTTCTTAAATGGGTAATTTGTAACATTGTAAATTCTTCCATGCGGAGAGGTTTTTGTTGGATTTCAATGTATTTCAATGTCCTATACACCATATTGTTCCACTGTAACTTTCAATGTAGTGAGAAATAAACATTTTGTCTCCTCCATTCCATCATAAAATACCTATCGATACGATCATGTGTACTATATTTCATTCCAATATATAAATATTATAATAATATTATTATGACGGTGTACCACAGTAATGTTCATCCACTCCATTCAACATTTCGACTTTCACCTCATTCCTACATATAACATTACATCTCTCTGATATATGGATAAATATTAATAATTATATTTTATCGCTAGTTGAATGTAAATAGTGTCTAGTTAAAAGGAAAATATTTTATATTTATTATCGTTTTATATTATGGCATAAACTTCTATAGTTATGAATAATAAAAATGAGTTTTATGGTACATGCATAGTTAATAATGTTCCACACAATATTATTCCCATTGGTCGATTCACTCTTTCTCTATCTAGTGATTCTTCTCTATCTGCAACCACACTAATTAATTAGATATTTATATTACCAATAGATTAGTCAATATGAGAATTCTAATTTATCACAATGGCTATATCTTTAATTCAACGTTTCAATTCTTCCACATAATTAATAGTTGTGCTTCAATTCATCTGATTCGAAAAGAATAAATCCTCTTTTATATATATATTGGTTCTCCTGAATCTGAGGGTGGGTAGATGCATAAAAATCATTATTCCATCTCAAATAATTCCATGGTAACTTCTTATCCTATATGGAACATAATTGAACATACAAAAATTCTCCCATATTTATCAAACAGACATCAAATAATTGTTAATGAACTTGTTTAAAATTACTTAAAATTACTATATAAATTTATATTGAATGTTATTCTTAGTAAAATAATTATTAATAACATTATGATTCATTTCTGAATACCTTAAATTTTTTTTTAATTCGTGCATCATAAAACCTATTATATATAATAAAATTCATGTTCTATTTCATCAAATCAATACAGGGATATCTAGAAATAATACATATGAAACTTCCTTAGATCGATGTGATTATTCACGAATTATTTTTTAATGAAACACCTTATAGTCACTTTACTGATGTTGTTTATTCAATAAGAATGTTCGAAATTATTTTTAAAATGATTAGTAAGTTGATTATGACTAATAATCCATTTAATGACATACTGAACATATTTTCATTCGTATCATCCATCGTCTGATGAGTTCCCATATGATTGATAGTTCAAATCCACCCAATGAACCCTTATATACCTTTAGATGCCATTTTTCCAGTGGATTTAGTAAACTCTATCTGATCACTTTGTAACACTGGACCTAATTTCATAGAAACTCATTTCCCAATGACATTTCTCGATGACTTATGTCCAATGGAATTTACTCATAAATGGACGTAATTTATTTTAAATTATATTATATCGGATATTTATTCCAAGGAAATTCACTAAGAAACAATTATGTAGACATTATATGGAATTTGTTAAATGGTGTATTATATAGAAACCATTATGAACCTCTATCTTATTATAATTATATATTTCTTCTACAGTTGTTCGGAAATATTTTTTCAATTACCCAGAAACCATTATCAATTCTCCTAAATTTAATTTTTCTATATAATAATTTTGTTCACAAACATATTATTTATCTAATGATTTGATATCTATTTTATAATAAATATATAATATCATCAATAAATGATTAAAAAAATTCTCTAACTTTTTAAAGTGTTAGTAAACTCGTTATTTATATTTCATGAACTTATTCACTTCATGATTATGACATTACCAATGTTCATTATATAGAAACTTATGTTTATTTTTTCAACAACCATTTTGATCCGATAAACTTTCTAAACATTAACTAATATAGTAAACTCGACAAATATTTCCCTAATGAATCTTTCTAGTGACATAGATAGTTTTATTTTCTTATTATAAACATATTATTTAAAATGGGCCTAATGGGACTGTGATGATTGGAAAATTATGAACAATTTTATTAGAATCAACTGAAATAGATTTATACATTTGATTATGTATTGGTTTACCCTTACACATCGAATTTATTTATTGGTTTACACTTTAATGAAACTATGAGATTTACCCATACATGATAAAGGTCATACTGATCTTACACATACATAGTAGTAGAGGGACACTTATGATTATACTAAAACCATTATCTGATTCAAAAATTCTTATCAACTCCAACGGATCAACATAGAATTTTAAATATTTTTAATATATATAATTGACTCCATATGATAACCTTTGTATGTTGAACTCCATCCAGTTGTCAAAAAATGTAATTCTAGTAAAAACTGTTCAAAAAAATTAAAAGGTTACTCTTTGGGGAATTTTTAATCAACTTTGAAAACATATAAAGTAAACTACTAAAGGGAACATCATTTAACATTCAAGGCTCTAAAATAAAATAATACAAAGAAATGTGATAATATTGGTAAAAATCATCGTTCTACATATATTTACCATTTGATTGAGATATTAATAACATCTCAGTATTCGTAATATGATAAATACATATTAGAGAATAAAATTCCAATGTCATTATATAATAATCAATGTGAAATTTTTTTCTTCATTAATAATTTTCCATGAAGAATAAACATTGTTACTACATGTGTATTCTTAAACCAAACACTCAAGTAGGTTATCTTTTTAACGTATTCGCAGTATTGAAATAAATTAAATAAACTAAATTAATAGGAAACTACATTAAATCAAAAACATCAAATTCTGACAAACAAAATTCACAAAAAATATTGGATCATTCATCTCAATCATTGTATTTGTTGGAAATAAATTCAAATCTCCTTGAAAACTAATATATCAATTCTTAATTTTTTCCATGTCACAAATTAACATTAATAAATTATATATCTCTATATCTCATCAATATTGAAAATAAATACTTTGTTCATGGAAAAATATAAATTAGTTAATTCGTAAAAATATTTAAATATAAAATTTCACAAACTTAATACATGATCCATTCGGGGTTTTGGAAACCTGGTTAATTAATTTAGGAAAAAATATTTCCCCTCAATTATGTATTTTTATAAATAATGAAATTTAATCTCATATGGATTTCTTAATGGGTTATAAAATATTATATGTAAAAGATGAAACCAATTAAGATAATTTAAATTTTAATGATTTATTATCCTGAAACTCATACAATAAAATAAAAAAAGATATCAAAAAAATAATTTATATGAAGAATAAGAATCATTTCCGAAACACATTCATACATACACATTTCAAATTTCATTGAATAATTAAATTACCACCCATTTATATGATTTTTTTTTTATTTTTTATTAGTTGATGAGATATTAATAAATAATATATACCATTTTCAAATTAATAGACTCAATTAATTTTCTATTATACATAAATTTTTCCAAGAAAATAATTATTTAATTTTTATCAAAAATCCGTTAATGTCACCCCATTTTTAGAACATTTCTTTTATATGTTATAATTATGAATCATTATAATAAATGTTTGGTTGGATATAAATTATGAGAAAGCCCAAAAATGGACCTGTCAAACGTGGCTATCCAAACTATTCAAATTTTATACATATTCAGCAAGGATGAAATATTCATAAGTAAAATCAATAAACCATCATATAAAAAATTATTTGATGGAAGATTACATAAAATATGTTTTCTATATTTGAAATCAATTTTTCAATCTCTAGTTATAACCCTGAGAATACGCCATATCTTCAATTCCCCATTTCTAAATAACACATACAATACAAAAAGGAAATGGGAATTAAAAGTATTCATATATGATTCTCATTGTGAAAAACAAGGATTATAATATTTATTAAAACATATTTCTCCATTTATTCAATTCTTAATTATATCACATATGAATAAAATTTTAATTGACGATGTATAGATATAGTCCCATTTCCAATTTTAATTATTGTGTACATAATTTTACAGAATGATAATATATAACTTGTATATCATAGTTAAATAATCAACTTCTAAAATAACTCCACTTTTTTCTGTACATAAAATTTTAAGATATTATATATAACTTGTATCACCTAGTAAAACATTTACCTTATTATATAACTCATCATTTATAAGAATTATTTTAGTATTTTTTATAATATTATAAAAAACAATCATTCAACTTAGTATCAAAAGATGTAATCTTTCATTCGGAATATTTTCTCATCCTTTCCACTATTATTTTATTCTAATTCTTTGATTTTAATTATTGTATCTAAATCATAAATCCAGATAAAAAAATATCATTTAGAATAACATTAGTATTTTTAGGTCTTCTATATAATTTTATATAAGTTCTATAATAATTATCTTTTCTTTAGGATGAATCACATTTCATACACATATGGGATTCTGATTCATTGGAGTTCTTACCATTACAATTTTAAATTTTATCGTGAGATATTTTTCAACATTATTTTTACTTATAATGACACTTTTTTATTCATAACATTATATTTGGGTATTTTTACTATATAATTTATATACATACCGATATGATCATTTATAAGCCATGTAACATCTAATTTTCCAATATAACAATTTTCTTTATTCCTTTGACATCTATTTGATGGTTTCTGATTATTTTGACATTGTAGGTGTTGTTTCTTAGTCACTATCATTCTTCACACTGTAAATTATTTCATTTTTTATATTGAATGGATATTACAGAAAATCCATTGTAAAATGCATGAAAATACTGAAACTTCAAAATTTAACAAAATGAAATGACATTTTTATTTTATCTTTACGTTGTTATTTATAATTTATCATTATTTAGTAAATATTTATGGGTGGAAAACATCATGAGATTTTTACATATCCCCCATATTAATGGTCCTAACTTTTTTATCACATTCATTATCCCTATTTGAGTTGATTTTAATTTTTATCCTTCATTTTTCATGTAATCGTAATAAGAAACATTATTACAAGAAGGTATGGATGGTACCTCATTTTATATGACTACATGAGGTAGTTAATTGAGTTCGTCCGGATCTTATTATCACGAGATTGATGTTTTCTAACATTACAATCTTCCATTGTCTTTCTGATGTAGAGTCATAATTATTTTTCATTATTGAATTCACGATATATTCCTTATCATGAATGTAAAACATATATTACATTACAAACATTGAAATTTTGATGTGATTTTATATTAGTAAATAAATATTATCCAGTATTTAGAAATGAATTTCACTCTTTTAACTTATCATCATGAATCATTACATTTCTCTGTAACAAAAATTTTTATTTCACATTTTTCATGGATTTATCTTTCTTTGGAATATCCTTATAATCAATTATAAATTTCCACTTTTCTTATGTGAGAAATCTCTTTCATAGAGGGAAATAATCATATTAAATTTACCGCTAAATTCATTGATCAAAATAAAATAAAATTTTAAGGAAATTATTTTAAACATCAATAATTTTTCACGAAGGGATCCATCATGTTTGGTGGATTTTATTCATTGTAAAAAAGATTCTTGAATACCCTTACACATGTTATCTACTTCTAATACCAACATGGTGACCACATATGGAATAAATTGAAACAGTACCAAATTAATGGAGTCTATTATTTGGGTAAACATTTTATAATATCTATCAATATACTAATGGATATATATAGGAATATTTAAGATATGTCATCATCAAAACATTTTTTTCCTTATTCAAAAAGATTTTTCATGTTGTTTCACATAACTCATGACCAATTGGTGTAAGAATGTTTTTATTTTCCTTGGAGGGATCTTTATTATCCTCTTAATCACATTCCAAGATATATATATATGATCATTAATGTAGTTTCATAGAGAAATTGATACATAAAAATTATTAGGAAAGATGGGTATCTTCTTCAAATATAATTTCTATACATTTTTTAGGATCATCATAATCATGGTTGAAATAAAAATTTACTGTGATACTAATAAACCCATACCCAAACTTAAATTCATGTTAATATAGGAATGAATATAAAATAATCAAAATAAAAAAAATCAACATCAAGAATTTGATAGTTAATAATATTAACTAAAATAAAAATTGAATAGACAACATTGAGATATAATAAACACTAAGAAGATGTGAATCATTGTTGTATGCATTGTGTCATATTATAACTACTTTATAATGAATCCTTTGACCATTTTGTATCTCAATTAACGTATTATTGTTTCCTTTATTATATATATTATATGAAATAATGTAAAAGAAATAACATTATATTTTTTAATGGATCCTATCTCAATGTGTATTTATACTACATGAAATATATAACTATACATGGATTCCATAATAAAATGTGATATGAGTTATATTGATGTATAGAGAAAAGAAACCATAATCTATGTGTGGGTAATTAAATTTTACAGGGTTGGTAATGGAACAATTTTAAATCGCTAGACATCTGATGAGCTTTCAAAAATAAATCTTCCCATTCATTGTTTCTGATATATGTGTACTTAGTATCCAAATATTTACAAAGGTACATTATGACACTATGAATTTCTTCCGTATTATGAGACTTAAATTTCATGTCATAGTATTTAATTGGTGTCCACTTCTTCATTTCCATTTTTTACATGCATTGTTATATGCATGATCTTTCCATAATCTTCATTCCTTCTCCAATAATTTTTCTATCTAGTCATTTATTTGATAAATTCATCTAATATGTCAATTTAATATTGTTCTTATATGATAATATGCATAGATGTATTTTTTGGTACCTTCTTATTCACAATATTTATATGATAACAAATGATAATATATTCATTATTTAGTAACTAGATAAATAGTACTTGTTCATGATCACCACATTATTACAAAACACTATCCAAATCCAGACAGACGCTTATTTCATTATGTTTGTCTAGTAGTAATTTATCGAATTTTACTTCCCAATATGGTATCTACAATTTAGTCTCGTTCATATACATCCAATCCTTCATCTATACCATATTTGTCTCTTCATATAATATATTAGTGCTCCATCTAGTACTATTAATTCATCTAGAACACATTTACACATCTAATACATATTCAACCAACATATCATTCCCAATTTGAATTTATCTCAAGATTAGTGTCTATAAAATTTATTATTCTTTTCCATTATCTAAAATATTACACTACCAAATTTAATTTCTTCTCATTCACAATACATTATCATCCTTTTATATAATATTTGGTACTCTTATATATAATGGTTTGGATGTGATTTAAATTTAATAATAACATTAATATATCTTTTTTAGAGATTTTCAAAACTTCTATATCATTCTATAACACACATAAAACATCATTAATGTTATTCCATTATATAAAAAACATTTCATTATGTGGTATGGAGAATAAAAAACAATCTATAAAATTTTTCTAATATTTTACAATGAAGTTCCATCATAGAATATTCATTATTCATATCGTTATAAATTATTTATAATGTCCATAATGATTTTTATACAGTGAAATTTCATAACATGTGATCAATATGGGGAAAAAACATTTAGTGTTCCTTAACTACATTGTTGGAAAATATGGAAATATTTCCCAAAGAACATCCTAATAATGATTACATTACTAATTAAACTAAATTATTTTCATCATCGTGGACTAATTTTTGGGTGGAAATTCATTGATGATAAATTTTCCAGATGATTTTTCAATTATTCATTTTGTGTACTATATTATATATTCCCTTTCAAATTATATAATTCATATGTTCATAGGGATATTCATCAATTTAATTTTTTCTTATATGTTTTTTAGATTACCATGAAAAATGAACCTTAAGAGATTTTCTTGACCCTTTATGTAAAATGGGTTCTTAGAAATCTATTAGATGAAATTGTAATACACATATAGATTTCATGGTAATATATATCCTGATGCAATTTATCAGAGACTTTTGTATGATATAATATGTTTCGAAGATTCATAAATTAAAAAAAAATATTTCATGGAAACACATGTCCCAAAAAATTTATATGTAAACCTATGTTAGATGAATTAATATGAAGACATTCATCTCACAACATATCTCAATAACATTTATAACCATTTTTCATATAAATTTCATATGATTCATTTAAAATCAATTAGAATAAAATTATAATTATTCATAACCATTATTAGGTCACATAATTGTTCTATTAGATTACCTACATTATAAAACAATTCTTTGCCTAATGATTCTAAATAACATTTCAAATTATTTGAAAATATATTCACACACTCTTCTGCATAAATTTCCTCTATCATGTCACTAAATTTTGAATTATATGTTTATTATTATGATATAATATTTACTTAGTATCACATAAATACTATAGTTTTATTATAAGGTAACTATATAGAAAATACAATAGTCTTCCTTCCTCTTTAAAATTCATCTAATTTCATATACGCAAAAATTATATTTTTTATGAAACATCATAGTGACATCAAGAGTTTTTAATTCATCTTCAAATTTATTTTTATTGACTACTGGATGAACATATAATTCTTTATCATTTTGTCACAATTCATTATTCATAAAATGATATAGTTTTATACCATTACATAACACCTTGTAGACCTATACATTGATAGATTATAGGTTGTGTTATTTATACATGAGGCCAGAGTTCTACACATACATTATAAGAGACAAAAAATCATGAACTCACATATTGTGGGAGTTACATTAATTGTAATTAAAATACTTTCATCTAATTTATTTGTTCTAATCAACTCAATATGATCAAATTAGAATTATTAATATCTTTAGATCAAAGTAATTTTGAAATTTCAATAAAAATAATATGATAAAATCCATCCATTCATCTATATTGCCTCTCTCTGATAATAAACTGTTAAAAAACATCAAAGAAGGAAAAATTTAAAATAATATTTATTCTATTTTGATTAACTTTCAAGGAAACTCCCTAAAATATATTAAATTTGATAAAAATGTTTTTCAAAAATCGTCATCAAAATGATTTGTTAAATAATAATAGTTTCTTAATCAACATTAGTTAATAGAATTTTTCAAATTAAAATTACCATTATATTGAAAAAATATGCCTATTTAACATATCTTTTTCATAATCCATTTGTATAAGAAACAACATCTTTGTAACTAAATATGAATTTTAAAACACGCCATTTCTACAGATTCTTCCTTATAATAGCATCAACATATTGAAATTGATGATATCATTATATTAAGTCTATAGTCATTGAAAATAAATAATAACCTTGGATAAAAATTACAACTCAAACACAAAGCGATCAATTTAGTTATGAATTTTTTTTAGTTAATTTACATAGTGGTCACAAAAGCATAATATAATTATCAACAAAATTTCATTACTAATCAATTTATCAATGAAAAAATAAAATATTAATTAATTTTTTTGGACTTATCCATTATTCCACATCATTTTGTTGTCATTTTCATTGGAAATTACTTAAATTAAATGACATGTAAATTTAATTAACTGAATTATTTAAAAATTACAAATTTTCAAAAATATTCCTGGCATCATTAATTTATTTAATATCAGCAAAGAAATAATCATAAATTTCACATTTAAATTAAAAATTTAAGAATAAACTATAATGAAATCAATGAAATCTACTATTTACTAATATGAACATACACAAGTCAATTAATATATTCTTTAAAAACAGTTTTCATTACCCAAATAAAATAACCAAAAAATAATATTGGGAATACAAATTAAAAAACAATTACCTTGGAATGTATTACTCCTTCTATTAAATCTAATGATTTATTTTATTATGCTCAATAACAAAAAAACCATTTCCCCATTTATTTTATTATAAATTTAATAAAAATGATGTTTCACATACTTATTGTTACTAGATATGTTATTGACATCTCTATTATCATGGAAGAGATCTATAAAATCATCATCAAATTTTTAATAAAAATAAATTCACCCCACAATAATAAAATAAGGGAGATTTGAACCCTTATTAAACAACCCTATTATCTATTTTTCCTATTCAAACAACTCTAATGGATCCATATGATATGTGGTTTAAAATTTTTCCAATATTCTAGTAGTATGTCAACAATGAATTCAGAATGTTGTTTCTAATTCAAATGTAGATAAATAACATATTCTAAACTCCATATATTCCATTTATAACAACACAACATAAATATATAGCAATATGCTTAAATTAAATAATTGTGAAATATAATGCTCACTTACATTTTTAATACTGCTTTCATCATATTCATATTTAATAAAATGGATGAACAAAGTCAAAACTACAAATTAATCATCACTATAAAAATATAATATTTCTTACATAGCTCTATAATATATATTATCATAATAAAATTAAATCGAATCCATACAATGGGTAATGTAAAATTTATTTCTTGTAAATGAAATGATATTTTTGTGAAAAACAATTTTACTTGTAATTATAGGAAAATTACTACAATTATTTTTACCTTTAGTACTTCTATATAGAGTTATTATGAATGGCATTAACTTCATTTTTGGATATGATATTTCTCTTTACTAGAAATAATCATTTAAATTAATCAATTACTAGGACGTGTATCAATGAATAAATTATCATAATTATTGTAAAAATTCTAATTTTTTTGACCACATCTATCAATGGTATTATATTTTTAAATAAATTAAATAATGAAATTTCGTTAATCTTCTACTTTAGTCATGGTAATTTCTATTCATTTTTTATCATTAAAAACACATTTTTATAATGATAAATATCATTAAAATTATATAATATTAGACTACACATTTCATTATTTATTTATCCAGTCACATTAAGTTTAAAAATATATTCCTTAGTCCAATTTTTCAACATAGAACACACAATAAAATATACACTATTTTATAAAAATTTTGTACGATAATTCATAATTTCAAAATTATAATTAGTATTTAATTTCCCAATACCTTTACATATTAACAATATGTTTTTTCCTATCACTTTCAATGAAAATTATATTTATCATTATTGTTATAAAAGTCATAAAAATATTTCCCAAACATCTTAACACTCTACAATACATTATCAATGATTCTAAATTTTTATGTAACATCCTATCATCATAAAAATTATTTGAATATTTTTTTAAACCTATAAATCATGAAATCAGAGTTTAGAATAAAAATTAGGTAATAGCTGGAAAACATTTAAATTATATTGATAGGTGGAAACCTAGGCAACCTTATTTTATTCTAAATATCCATAAATTTTAATTCTATTGTATGATGAATATTAATAGGAAATAACTTCTTAATTAAATAATCATAAAATACTAACCACTTTATGGAATCAATACCATCATTATTCATTTCATTTTTAACTAATAGAAATGATCAAGAAACTTATTATTAGAAATGAAATATAGATTTAATATCATTTCAATGAAAAAATAATAATATCATTAAATATCATTAAACCAATATTGGATCCAACCATTTTCTTGCATTAGTTCTGAGGATACACCAAATTATAAAGGGATTGATTTCATAAAATTATATATTATACACATGTTTATATATGAAGTGTTTGATTTATCTCATTCTGGAGAATAATGATTAATAAAAACCTTCAACTTGGTTAATAGAGATACCTATATTTCTATGGTAATTCCATAAATTCCAGGTTATTAAATAAAAAGAATATTATCCCCTTGATATCATTCCAAACCATGTGAAATATTAACACTATGGAAAGACGTTCAAGTATAGTCCTTGATTATATTAATAGTGATGAAAAATATCAATATTATATAATTGTTACATCAAAAATAAATTAACATCACAATTTTTTTAATGATATCCTATGTAACTATATTATCTAAACATTTAATTATTACAAATAATTATCACCCCATCCTTTAAAAACTAATAATTATTATTTTAATAGCTCAGATTTATCATAATTACATTATCATTAAATTTTTGGTCGATACATATATAATATTATTAATAACTATTATATATAAAAATAATTCATTAGAAAGTTGACACTTTCACTCAATATATACTTTTTTAGAAAAACTAAAATCTTAAATTTGAACAATTTTTTCATTTTAATCAATTTTTTATAATTTAAAAATGATGGAAAATATTTTAATTCTATAGATATAATTATTTCATAATAATCATTATTCTCTTTTCAAAAAAACTATCAAATCTTGGGAATATCACTAAAATATTATTATTAAATATAAAAATTAACACAATCCATTATTCCATTTCATAAATAATGAAATGTGTTTATGATTGTTTTTCCTATGACATAGTAAAAGCTGTATTGAGATTTATTTTAGATACTCATGAAATAATATTTATCTCAAAATAAATTATAATTTTTTTATAATAGTTAATTTTAATAAAATGATTACTTATATTTCATATAAAATATTAGAACATAAGAAAAGCATTATTTTCACACTAACATGGGTCATAATCTATCCTAAAATGTAATCTTATGTTAATAAAATATAAAATATACATATTATGATAACATATATCCGTAAATAATAAATATTTCATGTATACTCTAGAGGATATTATCTTCCTATAACTATAAAAACCACATACCATATCCCTTACAAACAAATTATTTACATTGTTAATTCCACCCTAATTCTTCATAGAACAATATCAATTAATCATTCTATGGAGATATAATTCAACTTATCCTATCATTAAAAAAACATTGGGAATATATTCTATATAATATTTTTTGAACCATATATTTCAATCAAAAAATATAATAAAATAGTATGTTTGACGGATATGAAAATTCACATTATAGATTCATGTACAATAACAGATAAATATCGTTTTTCTATTCAATACTCTTATATTAAAATAATAAAATAATAAAATAAAATTCATTATACATTGAAATCCCATGAAAACATATAGAGTTATCCTATTAAATAATATTTACTAGGTGAAAAATAATTTCATCATGAGTGAGTAACTAAAAAATATTCATTTAATAAATTTTCAAAAATAAAATTAATGAAATATAATTTTTTTGACCAAATGCAAGAATCACAAATCCATTTATATTTTATTAATAATATTAAGGGAAATTCAAATTTTTATTCTCGTGAGGTTTTAATCATATATTAAAAATATTATATGGATTCATATTAATCACTTTATTTTTTCCAGAATATGGTGTCTAAACATATATATGATATTTGGGAAATTCTGAGTCTTTCATTTTTTTCATGGAATATTTAATATTTTATTAAATGTGTCTTTAGTTTTAAAACGTGTTTAAAATTTATTTCCACATAAATCAATGGTAGAGTGGTATTCATCAACTATATGAATGTATCACTTGAAAAAAATAATATATATTTAAGTGAGGAATTATTAATTATTCATAATGAAGGGACATGAGTTTACAAATGTTTTTTGGATCCCTTTCAAGATCATTGTGAAAAAGAAGTGGAAGATAGTAATCCTTTCCACTATAAGTGAGAATGATAATGACACATAGGGAATAACCCTTGGGAAAGAAGTTAGTTGAACATAAACTTTTTAAAGGTTGTGATATAGGGCCAAAAAATTTTCTATCTCAAACAACATTTTTGATGTTGGACTTATTGGATTAGGCACATCATCATGTTGTCGTTGTATTCTATCATGACCCATCCCTCTGTGGCCGGTGCCGTGACTACCCCATGCCCGCCTTCTATAGTCCATGGGCTTGCAACTAGCATCAAAGGGGTAATCCCTAAAACTTGGAAGGAATTTCCTTTATAAATTATAAACACACAACAGAGTACACAACTTGATATAAAACACTGAGTAAATTGTATAAAAAAAGAGTGCTGAAAAGTAAAAGGGGCCGTAAATACAAGCCCAACTGTAAAGTATAAGGAACTGGATGTACAAGTACAACTCAAGAAAGGAAAAATAGCTACTACGTCATCCTCCGAGATTCCTACCTGAAGGGTAGTACAAATAGCCCCCTTAGCAGTCCACGCTTGTCCATCAACTTCGTGTACCATCTTGTCGTATGGTCCACTTCTAGGTACAGTCCAGTCCTAGTACTCTCAGCCTCAGAAGAATTTTTTGTCATCAATATCCAACACAATGGGATGTGGGCATAGCACTTGCAGGGGTGATTATAATGATACACAATAGAGACCCCGAGACCGCCTATGTCTCAAAAAATCCAACAAAGATAATCCACAATGTATGAAATCATGCTGATACATATACCTAAGTTATCAAGTAATCCATCTCAATCAAGAGGAAAACACAAAAGTTACTTACCCAAAAAACGTACATATAAAACTTATGTAGAGAGTTAGAGATGATTAGGTGTAACCAGTAAATCATATATCTTGTGGAACCCATATAGGATCTAGGAACAGTAGTCAGAGCTGTCAAACCCACACATGATCCAAGAATAGTAGTCATAGCTGTCGAACCCACATAAGATCAAGGAACATTAGATTGAAATGATGAACCCACACCAGATCCAGGAATAGTTGTCCGAGCTGTCAAACCCACATAGGATCCATGAATAGTAGTTAGAACTATCGAACCCAAATAGGATCCAGGAACAGTAGTCATAGATGTCGAACCTATACAGGATCAGGGATTAGTAGTCAGAACTATCGAACCCACACCGGATCCAGGAACAGTAGTCGGAGCTGCCAAACCCACAGAGGATCGAGGAATAATAGTCAGAGCTGTCAAACCCACAGAGGATCCAGGAATAGTAGTCAGAGCTGTCGAACCCATACATGATCCAGGAACAATAGTCAGAACAGTCAAACTCACACTGGTCCAGGAATAATAGTCAGAGCAGTCGAACCCACACAGGATACAAGAACAGAGCCACAGCTGTCGAACCCACACAGAATCCAAGAAGAGTAGTCAGATCTGTCAAACCCACAAAAGATCCAAGAAGAGTATTCAGAGCTGTCTAACCCACACAGGATCAAGGAATAGTAGTCAGAGTTTTCAACCCCACATAGGATCCAGGAACAGTAGTCAGAATGCAGCCAGCCATAGGGTTCCTCACAAAGAATATTTGATTTAGGGAGGGTCCGCTACTCATCCCTAGTGTCGATATATTAACTACCATGAAGTCCCATTAATTGTTATCTCAAAATTCTGCCATGTCATAGAGGTCTCAATGCAACAGACATCATGTCAATCAGACGCCCGTTCTGTGAGTTATTAACTTTTTAGTTCTAGGGGCACAGTAGTATTCATGCACGATCGAACCTGATCGTATCTCAACTATACCCCAAAATCTAATGGGTTATACTCTAAGGTACCGTCAAGCACCATGATTTAAAGCACCATTGATGGTTCTTCAAACAAAAATCCAGTTCCAAATATATTGCCAAAAGAGAGTAGAGGGTTGGTAGTAGGCCGGGGTCTGGTCCGAGCCAGACAGACGGACTCAGCCAGTCTTATTCTGGGCCGACCCGGTTCGGGTTGACCCTTCCTGACCCGCTGGGTCTGGCCTGGACTATTGGGGGGGCCAGCACATTATGTTCAACTATGTTTGCTAAACCCTGCATAGCAGGCCGTGAGGGGTTGCGAAGGGTCACTGGAGCACAAACCGGCTATGAGGGTGTGGTCCGGCCGCTGTTCGGTACGAGGGTGGCTCGGCCAGGAGGGCACCATGAGGATGTGGTTTCGGCCAGATAGGCCCGGGAGGTTGGGGCTAGTTTGGGTTGCTCGGCCAGGGATGCCAGGGTCGGTTCGGGGGGTTAGGCCCGAGAGGTCGGGGCTGGGAGGCATGGGTCGGCGCTATTCGGCCAGGGCGCATGGGAGGCCAACGGTGGCTGGAATCCAGGAGACATGGGTCGGCGCGATTCGGATGGGGTACACAGTAGGCCGGCAGTAGCTGAGAGCCAGGCGGCGTGGTCCAGAACTGTACAGCTAGGGCGCACGGGAGGCTAGGATCCGGGAGGCACATGCCCGTGTGGTTAGGCCGAAGTGCCGCAAGGGCGGCACAGATTGCGGAGACTGTGGGTAGCGAGGTTTCTACCTATCACCTCCGTCGCCACGTCGTTTCATCGGCATGCCATGAAAAATAAAAAAAGATATCGACAGAGGGACTCTTGCAATGTTATATTGGCCGACACCCACCGTGTTGAGTTTGATAGCAATCAGTTAATAAGAAGTAATCACAACAACCCACCCACAAACGGAAAACATCCTCTTTATTCATTTTGAAATAAAGAAAAAACATGGAATTTAAAAGAAAAAACCATTTACCTTGATTGATCTTCGTCGATAGAGTCGTGGGGGAAGAAGACAGAGATGTCATCATTCGTCGTGTCTGCCACCCACATCCATTTTCAAGCTCAAATGTCAGTTGTGGATGACGTCCCACCTGGGTAGAAGTTCGAGGAATAATTTTGAAGTCGGGGTCGATGTTCTTCTTCGATGGAGCGTTCTTCATTAGGAGAACACGTTCTTCGTACTTCATTGGTGAGATCTTTTCTCTCAAATGTTCCATCCTCCATTTCCAACAAAAGGTTATGTAGCCAAGGATAATTGATTATAAAATATATTAAGTCATTGGCTTGAGAATTCAATATTGGGTGAATTAATTGATTTGGCTATGCTTAATTAATTCATGTGGTCGGCATAAATAAACAAGAGGAGGATTTGGTAGAATTAAAAGTTAGGGGAGTAGAAGAGGCTCCCCTATACTAAATTAGATTTTGTGGGATTCTTCCCATTAATGGGGAGTTTCAAGGGGGTTTGAAACCAGGGTGGACCCCATCATAATTAACATGAAGAGGGGATTTAGGTTTTGGTGGGCCCCACCACTATAACCTGTCATTGGCGGTTATGGTGTGGTGGTCCCCATCTCCAACTTCCAAATGGAGGCTTTATCCTTCAAAATAAAAATAAAGCTACAAAACATTTTTTTATTTAATTATTTCATGAGAAACCCATAAACAATCTTTTATTCATGACTATCTGCTATTGAGGTGAATTCCTCCTTTGAAAAATACCAGAACTGTACGTTCAACAGTGCCGTCATATTTCAATACCGAGAACCGGTTCAAAAGTTTTAAGACAACGCTCGCGTGTTTACTGAATGTTCCCGAAACAATTTTCAGAAAATTATTATCATTATCCCTCGACATGTTGCGGTTGAGGTTAGGGTCTTCCTAGGTGAAGCATCCTCCATTGAACCCAATGGTACTCTCGTATTTTTAATCTGATTTACCGTTTAGAATTTATGAATTTCACAATAAAATAATTGTCACTTAATTATTTTATTTGCATCTAAAAAACTAACTTTGTTTGGTGGCCTACCCCTACCAAAGTTAGTATCTTTATAGAGAAAACATACCCTAACGAGTTCATTGGTGGTTGCGGATTTGTAATCCGAGTTATTGTTTGTGATTTATGGGCATTTGAAATTAAAAATAATTTCTATAATTATTTAATTTATTATTATGCCATTTTTAGGTTTTCTCACAGGAGGCCTGCGCAGACTAATCTTTAGTCACCCCTAGGGAAACCTACCATCCTAAGCACAACAGTGCCCTCAAATTTTTGATCCGAGTAACCTTTTATGTGTTATTCCACTTTTTCTTGAAAACTTCTTACGTGTGTTAATTTAAGCTTAACAAAACATCGACAGATCATTCTGGTGACACCGGGCCTTAAAATCACGCGCCTTCAAATTACATGGACTCTTAAAATTCACATATATTTAAAAAACATTACATATAAATTATAGGCCTTTAAATTCTCCCCACCTCAGGATTCTACGGCCCCGTAATCCACAACTCAAACTAAGGCAACCAGTGGGCGAACTAAGCACGCATCTGAGCCTCCCGCTCTTATGTTCTCTTTTGGAGGTTCTCGTGCTGTCAGCGAACGTGCACCAGAGGTATCGACCATCCATGAAGGACCCACATTTGTTGATCCTCAATCTCTACTGGAACATCTATAATAGTCTCCCCATCTTGGAAATCCAACTTTCCATGCTCGATGATGTGGGAATGGTCGTGCACGTATCTCCTCCGCTGAGATACCTGGAAGACGTCGTGCACCCGGTGCAACTGAGGTGGAATGGAAAAGTGGTAATCTACCTATCCAACATTGCTAATGACCTGAAAAGGTCCGATTAATCTCGGAGATAACATGATGTGTCTTACAAATCTACATATACCTTGTCGTGGTGAGACCAGTAGAAAGATGTGGTCACCATCCTCGAACTCTAGAGGCCTTTGTCTCCTATCGGCATACGACTTTTTCTTACTCTGTGCAGTCTTCATCAATTCTTTGATGATCTGTACCTTCTCCATGGTAGCTCATACCATAAAAGGTCCCACAAGTGTTAAATCCCCTTGTTCAGTCCATCAAAAAGATGATCTACAAGGTCACTCATACAACGCGTCAAAAGGTTCCATTCCTTTGGTGGAGTGAGAGCTGTTTTTATACAAACTCTACCAAAGGTAGGTGATCTTCTCAACTGTGACTGAAGTCATGGAAACAAGCATGCATCATTTCCTCGGGGGTCTAAATGGTTCGTGCAGTCTGTCCATCTATTTGATGATGGAAGGAGGTTCTTAAACAAATATTAGTCTTGAATTCCTCCAGGTATCCCTCCGATAGCTGGGAAGTAAAACGTGCATCTTGATCAGAAATGATCGTTGAGGGAAATCCATGTAACCGCCCAATCTCTTGCACATAGAGGAGTCACGGGACCTCTAATAAACACTATTCTTCTATCAGTATGAAGTGGGATGACATAGTGAGTTAGTCGATGATCACCCATATCGATTAATGACTCATGTATGTACATGGAAGTCCTATCACGAAGTCCTTGGATATCCCATCCCACTTCCACACTAGAACATTTAAAGGATGAACCAATCCTTTTGGAACGTGATGCTATGCCTTCACTTTCTAACAAGTGAGGTGTTAAGAAACAAACTATGCATCTACCTTCTTAATTCTCGACCACCAGTGCAATCGAAGGAGGTCCTGGTACATCTACGCCACTCATGGATGTACCTCTAGAGGGGATGTGTGAAAATCCCCCAAAAGTTTCTCCTTAAGTGAAACTTGAACCATGGTCCGTCCTCTAAAGATGATGATGTGCTCTCTACCTTCATAAAATCTATCTGGTGCATATCTAGTGGATATTAGAGAACGATGTGTCTTGCAGTCAATGTCTCCGTGTTGCGCCTCCCTGACTCGTTGAAGGAGTGGGGGAGTGAATGTAAGCGACTGAAGAAAAGATGCTCCTTCTCAATCCACAAATCATATCTTCAAAGAGGCTAGATACTATGTCACATCACTCCGTAGATACATGACAGACCTCCTACTGAGTGTGTCTGCTACACTGTTCCCCTTCCCAGGAGTATAGACTATCACAAAGTCAACTTCGGCTACCACTCGAGTGAGGTTGGTAGACTCAAAAGTGACTGGATGCACCCTCCTATGCTTGAGTTTATCGTGTAATTCCTGGGTTTCCTTTTTCACTAGCAAAAGGAAAACCCCATCCCAATGTTGTAGATAAACCACAACCTCTTTTCCTAATACAATCTATCTTAGTGTGAACTATGGATGTCAAGTCCAAAACCAAAATGACCTCGTAAGGCCTCGACGCTACCACCAAGAGGTTCCAACCAAAACTCTGACCTCACTGGTTAGATCACACCGTCGGTGTAATTGTGATTATTGAAGCTCCTCCTAAAGGTATCTTGAGACGTGAGGGTCATGTCAATGTTTTAACTGGAAACTCTAGGTCCTGGACAATATTCGTGTATGGAAGGAATGATTGGAACCTATGTCTATTGATACAGTAGCTATTATTAGACATAGAAGATACATCAAATCATTCGAAGAGCCCTTCTATAACATTACTTGATATAAATCACCAAATATCTTCCCCTGCCCTCCATCTCCCCAAGACTAGAAGGGTCCACAAAAAGGGGATGGTTGTAACATGTCAAAAAGTACACCACCACATACTGCTCTCCTAGCTCTGCTTCCACGTCTTTTGCCCTGTTGATTATCTGTCCCTAACACATCATCTTCCTGAAACTTTTTACACGCCAAAGTCACTGAGGCTAGCACCAGTTCCCTGCCTTCCCACTGCTAACATTCACTGGCTGTATCCCTATAGCAAAATAACATTCAACCACTAAGGTTCTCTCAAGAACCATAGTACAAGTTGAAATTCATAGAAGAATAGTGCTGGCTCGGAAGTCCTTTAAACACACCTTGCTCGAATGTTTTACCCGTGAGGTGATGACTGTATCATATTCATCATGTACCAGTAAAGATCAGAACGCCTTGATGAATACTCAGCTACTGATATGTCATTCTGCAGAAGATGTAAAAGTTCCAAAGAACTCTCAGCCACCTCCATGAGCCAATCCTTAGCCACTTGTGGGTCGGGCTCACCTTGAAATGTGACGGGCATCTAAATATGAAACATGTGTAAGGAACTAATCCTATATGGGTCCTCTACCAGTACCGTCGGTGGTAAATTCTGACCAACATGTTGTGATATGGCTGACACACTACCCAAAGGTACTATCTCGGGAAACAGTCCATGTACCAAATCCTCATCACTATGCAGACCATACTCATGGTCACTCACTGAAAAAGACTAGTATCTATGATCACTGTCTGCTCTACTGGTGTCTCACTTAGATGGGAAACTATACAAATCGCCTCCATCCAGCCCTTAGCTACATGGAAATATGTCTCGCGTCGAATCCTGAAAGTCCACTGCTACTAGATCTCCTGAACCAAGCTCAGTTAGTGTGAACCATCTTCTATTGTGGATGGTGGTATCTTCTACCTAACAGGTGGTGGTGCTTCTGGTACACCACTTGATGGTGCCAACATAGTAAGAGGGCCCTGCATCAGAGCCTTATCGCTTGGTGGGCTATCAGTGCGTACAACTCTCAGAACTGTAAATGGTTGTCTTCGTGGTTTCATCGTAAAAGAAACAGTTGTGACACGATCTATAGAATATACCTGGTGATATGAATTAAGAAGTACCAAAGAAATCACACACGCAATTAGTGTTTTCATGTACTCATTCGGAAATCAGAATTTATGGTACTGGTGTATGGATACATCATCCTCCACACAAACACTGGACTCCCTGAACAGAAAATCACACTCACTATACATAACACAATTGTTTTGTAGAAAAGAACATAGTCCTATGTTTTGTGGTAGGACCAACCCCTCTAATACCAATTTTCCATCACCCATCCCCCAGGGCTAGTGTCATGACTACCCCAAGGCTACCTGTCATAGGCCAGGGGGTGGCGACTAGAACCGAAGTCATAATCCCTAAAACTAGGATTACATAGCCTTTATAAATTGTAATCACATAACAGAGTACATAGCTGGATATAAAACACTATGTAAACTGTATAAAAAAAGAGTGATGAAAACTTAAAGGGGCCAGAAATACAATCCCAACTGTAAATTACAAGGAATTGTAAGTACAAGTACAACTGAAGAAGGAAAAATAGCTACTAGGTCGTCCTCCAAGATTCCTACCTGAAGGGTAGGTACAAATAGCCTCACGAGCACTCCATGCTAGTCCTTCTCCTCCGTCTACCGTCTCTTCGTAAGGTCCACCTCTCGGTACCTTCCTGTCTGGGAACTCTCACCCTCTGTTAGCGTTTTATGTCGTCTACATCCAACACAATGAAGTACAGGCATATCCTATATTGTGGTGAGTATAATGAGACTCAGTAGGAACCCCGAGACCCTCAAGGTCTAACAAATTCGAACATGGATAACCCAAAAAGTATTAAATAAACAGATAACCCCACATAAGAATACGTGAATACATATACCAATGTTATCATTTAATCCATCTAAATCATGAGGAAAACACAAACGTTACTGACTTAGATCACACTGGTATACAAATTATGTAGAGAGTTAGATAATATTATGTGTGGCCACTAAATAATCTATTCTTTCGAACCCATGTAGGATCCCAGAATAGTAGTCAGAGCTATCTAACCTCTATTGGATCCAGGATCTGTAGTCATAGTTGTTGAACCTACACTTGATCCATGAACAGTAGTCAGAACTGTCAAACCCACACAGGATCCAGGAACAGTTATCCAAGCTGTCGAACCCACATTGGATCAAGGAATAATAGCCAGTTCTGTCGAACCCACACAGCATCCGGGAAGAGTTATCAGAGATGTCGAACCCACACAGGATCCCAGAACAGTAGTCAGACATGTAAAACCCGCACATGATCCAGGAAAAGTAGTCAGAGCTATCGAACCCACACATGATCGAGGAACAATAGTCAGATCTATCGAACAGACGCATGATCGAGGAATAGTAGTCAGAGATATCGAACCCACAGAGGATCCAAGAACAGTATTCAGACCTATCAAACCCACACAAGATCTAGGAATAATAATCAAATATGTCGAACCTACAAAGGATCCAGGAAAAATAGTCTAAGCAGTCAAACCCACACAGGATCCAGGAACAATAGTCAGAACTGTCGAACCCACACATGATGTAGGAACAATAATCATAGCTGTTGAACCAGCAAAGAATCGAGGAATAGTATTCATAGCTATGGAACTCAGGAAAATTTAGGAACAGTAGTTTCAATGCTGCCAGCCATAAGGTTCCGCACAAAGCACGCATGATTCTGTGTGGGTCTCCTCCTCCATCCAAGTGTCGATATATCAACTAAAATGATGTCCCAATAAAGAGTATCTCAATGTTTTACCACATCATAGATATCTCAAGGAAATAGATGTCACATCAATTGGACGCCCGATCTGTGAGTTATTAGCCTTTTAGTTCCAGGGGCCTAGTTCGATTCGTGCGCGATCCAACTTGACCTTATCTCAACTATACCCAAAAATCATGTGGTTTATACTCTAAGGGACTGTCAAAATCCAAGATTACTAGCATCGCTGATGGTTAATAAATGGGACATTCCGTGCCAAAGATATGTTTAAAAGAGGGTAAAGGTTTGGTAGTAGGCCCGGGTCAAGTCCGACCTGATCGGACCGACTCAGACATTCTATGTCTGGGCCAACACGGTTCGGGGCGACCCTTCATGACCTATTGGGTCTGTCCTGGCTTGTTGGGCGTGCTGTCCCATTGGGTTTGGCCTTGCATGTTAGGCCAATCTTAGCAGGCCGCGAGGGGCTGCAGAGGGCCGCTAGGGCGCAGACCGGCCGCCAGGACACGGTCTGGCCGTAGATCTATGCGAGGGTGGCTCGTCTTGGAGGGCACCATGAGGGCACGATTTAGGGTGGCTTGTGCCAGTAGGCCGGGGCCGATTTGGATGGCTTGGCCCGAGAGGCTGAAGCCGGTTTGGGTGGCTCGGCCCGAGAGGCTGGGGCCGGGAGGGTCGGGCCAGCACATTTTGGCCGGGGTGCATGGGAGGTCGACGACGGCTGTAATCCAATCAGTGCGGGCCGATGCAGTTATTCTGGGGAAGTTGGGTGGTCAGTGGGTGGGTGGGTGTCAGGTGACATGGGCCGACGCGGTTCATATGGGGTCCACGGGAGGTCGGCGGGGGCCAGGATCCGAGCAGCCTGGGCCGGCGCAGGTCGGACGGGGTGCTCGGGAGGCCGGCGGCAGCTGGGAGCTGAGATGCACTAGCTGGCATGGTTTGGCCGGAGCGCCACGAGGGAGGTGTGGCTTGTGGAGACCGTGGGTAGCGCGATCAGTGCATGTTGCCTCCGTCGCCTCGTCATTTCATCGCCATGCTGAAGAACATCACAACAGAGATCGATAGAGGGAGTCAGGACATGTTAGTTTGGCCCACACCATCCGCATTTAGGGTGATAGAAATCAGTTCATAATAACGAAGCACAACAACCCACCTGCAAACAGAAAACCTCATTGTTCTTCGTTTTGAAATAATTGAATAACATGAAACTTAATTGAAAATAACCCCTACCTTGATTGTCCTTAGTCGACAGAGTCATTGGGAAGAATACAGAGTTGTCGTTATTCACCGTGTCCACTACACTCTTCCAATCCGAAGCTCGCACATTGGTTGTGGAAGAAGTCCCACGTGGGTTGATGTCTGCGGTAGAAGGTCAATGTCGGGGTCGACATTCTTCATCGGTGGACCGTTCTTCGTTCTTCATTGGAGAGAGCTTTTCTCTCAAAAGATATTTCCTCCTATTCCAACAAAAGAATAGGTAGCCAAGGATAATAGATTATAAAATATATTACATCATTGGCATAATAATTAAATATTGGGTTAATTAATTAAGTTGGCTAAGCTTAATTAATTCACGTGGTTGGCATAAATAAACAATAAGTGTTTTTGGCAGAATTAAATGTTACGGGAGTTGAAGAGGCTCCCCTATTTTTAATGGTAGTTTGTTAGTTTCTCCCCATTAATGGGGAGTTTCAATGGGGTTTAAAACTCGGGTGGTCCCCACCATAATTAACATGATGTGGGGGGTTAGTTTTGGGTGGTCCCCACTGCAATAACCTCTCATGGGATGTTAAGGTGTGGTGGTCCCCACCTCTGACTTTTACATGTAGGCTTTAACCAAAAAAAATAAAAATTTATCTTCACAAAATTATTTTTATTTAATTCTATCATGAAAAACCCAAAATATATCTTTTATTGATGACTGTCTGTCGTCGAGGTGAAAGTATCCTTACGAAAATACCAATGCAACAAGTTCAATGGTGCCCTCAGATTTCAATTTCAAGCACGGTTTCAAAAGTAATAAGAAGTAGTTTGCGCATTTTCTGAACGTAGCTGAAAAAAAGTTCAGAAAATTATTATCAGTCACCCTCATCCCGCACCGGTCGCTGTTAGGATCTACATAGGTGAAACAAGACCCAACGAACCAAACAGTACTTAGGAATTTTCAATCCGAGTTTCCAATTATATGTTATGAATTTTAAAATAAAGTAATTGTCACTTAAATATTTTATTTTCCTCCAAAATCTAACATTCTCTGGTGGCCCACGACGGCCAATGTTAGAATAATATTAATGAAAAAAATTCCTTCTTGACTACAGTGGTGGTCTCAAATTTTTAATACGAGTAACCTTTTTTGAGTTATAAGCATTTGAAAACTAAAATAATTTATTTAATTATTTTATTTATGATTATGCCATTTTTGGGTTTTCTAATCGGAGGCCCACACCGACAAATCTTTAATCACACCTCAGGTGAACCCTCTATCCTCAGCGCAATAGTGCCCTCAGATTATTGAACTGAGTAACCCTTTATGATTTATTTGGCTGTTTTAGAAAAACTTCTTACAAGCATTAACTTAAGCTTAACAAAACATTAACAGATCATTCCGGGCACTCCGGTCCTCAGAATCTTGCGCCGTCAGATTTTACGGACGCGTAAAATTCCTATATATTTAAAAAAATACATGGAAATTCTAGGTCATTACATATTATCCTAGGATGTATCCCAATCAAAGTGAAAAAAGTAAAAATATATGTGTTCATATTTATTCTTTCCTAAATTACATTATAAGAATCATCCTATGACAAAGAAAGAATCAATATGAATAACATTAACACATATGTAAGAATAATTTTACCCTTATAATAAATAAGGCATGGTATATTTGGGATTGACTAAATATCATAAGAATATTCAAACCCTTATTCACCCCCTCTCAGGGTATCCAGGCCCCTTTTGGACATTACAACTTTTTTTTAATTTTAAACATTTATTTTCCTTGACCAAATGGGGTTTTCATACAAGAAAATGAATAAACCTTATTATTTTAATCAACCATGTTTATAATAATAGATACATAATAGGATATTACATCATTATCATCAATCAATGGTATATCTTTTTGCAACATTGTCATATATTTTTTGGGGATTAATGTTATGATTTTTAACTAATGTAGGTCGGTTGGTATTATTTATTCTCTCTATGTAAATCATAGATTAAATTTTTGATGTTTAAATTAATATTTTAGTTTATTTGAACACCTTTTGTGTCTATCAATTATCATTTTGGGACAATATGTGTCTATTGATAATAGTATGGGTTTTCCTTTTGTTAATCCCCTCAAAAAAGTTTTTAGTTCTAAGAGAAATATATTTATGTTATTTAATGTTGGAGAATGTTATGTTTAGTCAAAGATAATGATTACAGATGGTCTATAAGGAACTAATAGACTGGATGCAAATATTTAAAATAAATATATTAATAATCAATGTAATTTATAGATCTTACATGTAGTGGATGAATAAATCAATGAACACATAAATTTTCAATAGAAGTTATTTCCAATTTAGAACACATATAATCATTCACCCAATTACATGGTGAGATATTCATTTTCGCTATTTTTTTAGTTGAATATTAGAAAAATACAATTTCAACCATTCTTATGAGACTTATGAAAATATTATAATAATGAATATATTATTTAGAGACACAACACATTCAAAAATATTGGGAAAGATCAAAACTATTCTCAAAAACATGAATCTAAATTTTATATTCTATATGGAATGAAATAAATTTTTAGATTCAAAAGAAATGTTGGAATCCTTTTTTGGAAATATCATATTAAAATGTTTCAAAACAGAGGATAATTTGGAAAATATTTGACCAAAATAAATTACATACTCAAAAAACCATGGCAATGATCATAAATAATTATAATTCATATATTTATGGTTTATATCTTGGGTAAAAATCATTTCATAATGAAATTAGTGATATTTCAAAGATTATTGTGTTCGAAACATAACTTATCAACCAAAAAATTATTATTACTCATAGAAGATTAATTTGAAAGAACGTTACTCAATCTCATAACCAAAATTGTTGTAATGCGTCACTTGATAACTAAGAAGATCATATTGATGAACTATTTTTCCATTATTTCAATATCTCGCCACCAATTAATTTCATGAACTCCATAAAAAAATATAAACTCAACACATTCTATCCATTGGTAAGACCATTCAAATTCAAAATATATGTATGTGAATTATGAAGAGGGTGAAAGAGTGATTATAGATGAAATATAAGCATTAAATATTATTACACTAGGTAATAATTCCAACATAATTGGGATCACCATTAAATAATTTAAAAAAAGAAAGATAATATGTCAGTGAGAGAGTACAAACATTTCAAAAGCAGTTTCCCAAATTATTTAAGAATTAAAAATAAAAAATCATTGAATTCAAGAAAATTAGAATATTAAAAAATAAATACAATACTAAAATATATAATATAGTTATGAATAATAGCATATGATTGTAAAATATTTGAGAATCAATAAAATTAAGCAATTCATCTATAATACTAATTTTAAATTATTGAAATGTATATTATATACTCACAGGAATAATGGATTAATTAATTTCACTACAAATCCTCAACTCATATATTGTACAACATATATACCATTTTAATGAAAATAAAAATAACTGAAAAAATACAACATGCATGTAGTGAATGAAATCATGAAAATAATTGAGAAAGTGAATAGTTTTTATGAAAAATCATTCAAAATAATAATATGAATGAGGAGAATTTGTTTCTTATTTGTATGTTGTACTTACATCATCATACTTAATGGAAGAATTTAAATTATAAAAAATAAATAATTTTAATTGATCTCATATGGTTGAAACTATGATTTTAATAATGATAATATATAATATTTTATAAGGGTAATAAATACATGATTATGTATGGTTATCAATTTTTTGCTGCTTCATGATAAGAGTCAATTCATATAGCCTATATACGTGTTAAATGAAATTTTACAATGCAGTGTGTAGGTAGAACCAAGATGCATAATGGTAAACATGTGTGGATATAAGGGTATAAAATAATCCATTTAATGGTATATAAAGAATTTTCAATGCTATATAATGTACATATTAATATTTTTCATATGTTTATACAAAGGATTTGTAAAGGTATTGATTTTTTATTGAAAATTTTTGTAAGAATAATTTATAATTAAAATATATTATATTTTGGTGGAAGAAAAATAAATGGAATGGTATGAATAAATACAACTTATTACATAACGGAAAATAATAAATAATGAAAAACATAGATTTTTTGTTACAAAATAATACTATAAAATAATAAGATTAATGACTCATAATAATTAAAAATAAATATTTTAAAATGAATTGAAATACCAATTAATTATTTAATAATAAATAATTATTGTATTTACATGAAATTAATGATAAAAATATAATAAATATTTTTTCTAATGGAATATATAATATTATAAAACAAAAAAATGATAAGAAAAATTATTGAACAACGAAAAATCCAATCTATAAAAAACTCCATAGTATTGAAAATATTAAAATATAAAACATGATTTTACTAAAATATCACTTAATATGTAATATTTCAATGACTGGTTAATTACACCATCATAAAGTTTTATTGTTATTTAAAAAAAAGAAAATTCTACCATATAAATACATATTAAATCAGTTTTATTTGAATATTAAAAATAAAAATAAATCTCCACTATATCAAAATCAAATTTTATTTTCTCAAATCTTAACAAATTAAATGGTTTAGTAAAAATTTTTGTAAGATAGATTTTAATTGAAATGAATTATATAATAGTTGATCCTGTAATGATATTTTGTCTTATAAAATAGAATGACATGTTAAAATGCCTAATATTGTTATTAAATAATGTAGCAACGCCAACCCCAATAGTAAAAAAAATCATACTGTCATACGTTGGGATAAGATACATGGAATCACATAACTAGGTGAAAAATATTTTTGTTATCTTTGAAAAATATAAACATAAATTCTTCTCATATTATATTTGAATTAAAATTTTCAATATATCTTATCATGAAATTTTTCTTCTATCATGGATAACCATTCATATTATCCATATTCAAAAAATGGTCATATATGGTTGTGATCAGTATGTTATTTAGATTATGATAGTACCAATTTTATCTTTTGGTGAATAGAAACATAACCTTATTAATAGTAATATAAATAGTAATATAACACATATTAGTAGAAAATCAAATTATTAATTGTTTTTAATAATGTTATATGATAAAGAGATCTTGATTAAATTTATAAGGGGATAAAAATTGAGTTATAGTTTTAAAATAGTACCTTTTTGATTAATATATGGGTTTTCTAAAAATTAAATTAATCATATCAGGAATTTGTTTTTAAAAAAATGGACATTATTTTTGAATTATTCATGTAAAAATTTGGTTAGGGTGAATTTCTGGGATTTTTACAAAAATAAAGAATTTTAGAAAAATAGTAAAGTATGGTAATATATCGCATAAATATATTATCACTTAAATACACTATTTATAGGATGATGGTAGATGTAAGCACCCATGGATCGAACATAAATGCACTTATTACTATTTCATGTCAGATGAATCAATACTATTCAAATTATTTGGCAAAAATATAAATGTAATGATTAAAATATTGTAAAACCCGTCCACTCTTTCACAATAAATACAACCCTCACCCCAATATTCCTCTCAACCCTATTAAGCAACAGTCCTTGCATATTTTCTACCAAATAAACTTCTTAATACCCCCCACACGTCCAAGACCAACTTGTCTCACCAAATGGAAAAAACAAAGGGATATAAAAAGTATCACAAGGAGAATAGATCAAGAGGTAAAAATCCTTTTTCATTTTATTATCTTTTCTTTTAATTTTTTTTTTCATATACCCTGTTTTAATATGCATATTCTTAAGAAATGAATGCACTAGTATTATATATATTCAGAATTTTTATCTTCATTATGAAAAAATTCATTTTTATACTATTTCTCTTTCCCCCTCTTATGCTACAAATAAGAACCCTATCCGCGATTTTCCAATTTTCCAAAATCAATAACGTTCTGTTTTTAATTTATATTACATATATAAAATATAGTTGTAAAACCATTTTTATGGTCACATAATATTCTAAATTTTTTTATATTACCTTTATTATATTTTTTAATTAACTTATATTCAAAAACATAATGGTATAGGATGAAATAAGTTTGTGATTATCAAAAAACCATCAGAATGATTTAAACGAATATCATTAAATATTTATCAAATGATTCCTACTCATACCATACAATCAAAATGATTTATAGAAAAATTTAATATTCATAAGTCATATGAATACAATTTCATTCCACTTATTGAATTTCATTTCCAAATAATATCGAAAACAACTCGGCAATGGAAATCATGTAAGGAATGCACTCGAAAACAATGGAAAGAACACAATACTAATGTTTAATGGGTGAAAAGATATTATGAAATGATGAAATATGGTTTTATAAATATTAATATGTCTTTATCATATTAATAAAACTATTTTAACCATTATAGAAGAGTTTTAAATGCATTTTATTTAAGACGAACACGAGTTCAAATAATTATTAAACCAATTTCCAATCATTAGGTTAACCTTCTACATCATTAATTATGGGTAATTAAAGGTGTTTTAATAATTAAATTTGTATATATTATATATAATTATGTTTATTAATAGTTTATATACATTTTCCATCCACTATATTAAGTATAACTTTAAATATATGATATTTTTAAGGGTATTTTCTTTTAAAATCCTCTTTTAAAATTCAATATTATAAAATTTTAAAGAAATGTTGGTATGAACTTAATCAGGTAGTATGATTATGTTTTGATTCATATGAATTTATTATTATTTAGGTTGATACCTATACATCTATCAAATTTATTATTTATGTGAATGTTGGTGGTCATCAGTATGGTTACTACAAGGGTAACAATGATTGTTTCACAATATGGTATCTAGGAGAGTTACATTTTCAGGTAGTTTTAATGGTTAAAAATCATAATTAATCCAATAGGGTTATAATATTATGTATTTAATAACACATGATATGATTATGATTCTATTTATGTTCTTTATATATTTTTTAAACTTCATGGAAATCATATGTCTCACAATGTACGTATATATGGGTGATATGTATGTCTTTATGAAATTGATTTTATATGTTTTAAAGTATTAATGGACTAATGTTTTATTTCCTTCTTTTTATATCATATATATCCCTTTTTCCTCATCCCATGTTTATAAACTATTTTTATAGGATATAAGGATGTGTAAGAAAGAGAAGGAATCTAATTTAAATGTTATGACGATTTGTCATAGAAAATGTGTTTTATTTGAAACGATTTATTTTATGGAATAAATACATATTTTTTGTGGTATCAAATCATTAAAAATGTGTAATGTCATATATTTATTATATCATATTTCTCAAAAGCTATAAACATGAAATTATCCTCAATGTGAAGGAATGTGAGTTCTCAAATAAAATTCAATATTTTGCAACGTAATAAGGTCATGTCTTTATATAAGGTATTAAATGATGGTTTATATAACTATAGGGGATAAGATGATGTTAAAAAAATATTATAAAATATCTTTACACTATGGTTAATATGAAATGTTATATAATTTAATTATTTCCATGTTTCTTATATTAAAATATATTTTTCAGATTGGTTATGAAAAATAAAACAGGTAATCTGATGTACAAAGGAATCAAAAAAATGATTTCCTTCTAAATATTCAGCCTGGATTGGTAGGGATTCGAACCGAATAATCTGTAACAATAATAGCTCAGCTGAAATAAGAAATAAATCGAGGTGGAATCAATTAAATATAAAAATGAGAGTAAACATAATGTAACATGAGAATATTAAAAAATTTCATGAGGAAACACCCTCATATTTTCAGTTAATATTCTAACATAATACCGACTGAAGTATGGATTAATGCTCTTGAAATATATTCAATTTTATAGGATGTATATATAATCAAAAGGTGATTCTTTCCATATATCATTTTGAAGGTGATGAAGATTAGTGGCTATCAATGGTCGCAAATATCAGGGATAGATAGGATATTGATTCCTTAGAGTATGATGAATTTAAAATTCATTTGCCTGAAATACACATTTTAATGGTTTTTTGACATATAATGGAGAAAAAATTACATGAATTAAAAAAAGAAGATTAATTGAACTCGTGTGAAGTGAACTTCACCGGACTTGTGAGGTTTGACCCATATCTTATTTTGGATCATGATATTAAAATCAATAATTTTTACACTTGATTGAAGACACAATATTGAAGGGAGTGGGATTCATAGGAGTTCAAAATTTATTAGAAACATTTCAATTGTGCTGAGAGGGTAAAAATTGAGTTTTCTATGTACCATGTGTAACTTTAATAAATTCACCAGAAGATGTCCATATAGAATACTTTGTATAACAAAAAATCAATGAAATATAATGGTTAGTCTGTTCATTTTCACATTTTAAACAATGTGGTAAAAACGATCCTAGTGTATGTCCTTCAAAACTGGGAAAGTGTTTTTGATGTGGTATGTTTGGACATATAGCCATTTTTATAATAAAAATGATCTTAAGACTAATCCTAATTTTAAAACTATAAATAATTTTAAATGTAGTGATATGGGTCATTATAATGATTTTTTCACAATGAATGATTCAAATTATGAAAAGTAGATAGACAATAAGTAGCAACAGGTATTGAGATCCTTTGTGAATACATCACCAGATGTTTGGCTATCAAATGAAGTTGAATCATGTACCTCGTTTGTTTACACGAATTTTTCTAATTTATTATTTGACTCAGGGTCTACATATTCCTTTTTTTATTAAAATTTTGATGGTAAATTGGAAAATCAACTCATCAAATGAGACATGATCATATTGTTAAAATAATTAAGAGAAATAATATATCAAAGATGAATTATAAGAATCTTCGAATTTTTAGCTATGGAAATAATTTACCAAAAAACCTCTTTGTTTTCCCATGTATGATTTAAATGCCATTATGGTTATGGATTGTATTACCATTTATAATTCTACGATTGATTGTATATCTAGATAAGTTTTTTTCAAAAATAGTTTCTGTTTGTTTTCAAAAATGAACCCATAAAATTGATAACGCATCAAGAAGCTGAGAAACTTTTGAATGGTGGAAGTAATGTTATATTTATCATATTGTTCATAACAGGGTAACTGTTTTTATTAATGAGGTGATAGAGGTAAATGAATATCTAGTTGTTTTCATGATGTGTTTCCCAGTTTTATACTAGATAAAGAAATTGAAATCACAATGGATTTATTTCCTAATGATAAGACAATTTCAAAACACCTTATCAAATGGATGAAATAGATCTTATTGTATTGAAAATCACTTATAGGAGTTTATTTGAGGTGCCCTTATTCATCCTAGAACTTCTCCATGGCGTGTTATTGTTTTTTTTGTTAAAAATAATGGTGGTTCTATGAGAGTTTTAATTGATTATAGAGACATGAACAACATCACTATTAATAACAAGTCTGATTTTCCTCGTATAGATGTCATGTTTGATCATCTCTAGGGAGCACAATATTTTATGAAGTTTAACCTAACATTGGGGTATCATTAGTTGATTATAAAGGAAGCAAAAATCCTGAATACTGTGTTCCATTCTATATTGGGTCCTTATTAATTTTTTGATTTTTGTTTTGGGTTAACTAATGAACCTGCAGTATTCCTGGATATTATATAGAGAATATTTCATGAGTCCGTGGATATATTTTTAGTTGCATTTATTGGTGAAGTTATGGAATCGTCTATAATTAATTAGTATCATCAAAAATATGTAAGGGTTCTTTTGAAAATATTAAATCAAAAGAATCAATATTGAAAAACCAGTATGTGTGATTTTTGTTTGTAGCTAATTTTTTTCATGGGAACATTGTAATTATGGAAGGAATAATAGAATATCTTTCCAACACAAGTGGTTGATAGTTGGCCCAAACATTTAAATGTTTTAGGAATTTAGAATATTCATAGAATATTTTGTAATTACAAACAGTTTTTTTAAAAATAATGTTTATATATACCATTAAATTGGTTATCATGATAAGGGGAAAAATTTGTTTGGATAGAATAATGTGATGTTTTTCTCATAAACTAAAGAAGAGATTGGTGAATGCAGCAGATTTGGATCTACCTTCTAGAAATTGAAAATTTTTATCCATAATGATTCTTCATTAAAGGTATTGATGTGTTTTCATAAAGAATGAATAGAGAATTTATTATTCTTCAACACAACTAAAACCTCATGGGTTAAATTACACCACAAATGACATGGAATTAGAATCTGGGTTTTTTTCTTTGAAAATTTGGAGGCATCATTTATATAGATCCAAATGTAAAATATATACTGACTATAAAACACAGAAGTATGTATTCACTCATATTGAATTAAACATGAGATATAGAATATGGATTGAAAAAATAAAGGATTATGATTTCCCCATAAATCACTATAATAGAAAAGAATACTAATTGGTGGATTCCTTTAGTTGAAAACACCATGCATAATTAACCATGTCACACTTGGGACATGATTCATTGATTAATTATTTGAAAAACATTGGATTATATGTTGTAGGTGCAAGAAATATCTCTATTTTGTTTCATTTTTTAGTTTTTTCATCTTTTTCAGAGATAATTAAGAATGAACATTTTGGAAACAATGAGCTACATAAAAGTATATAATTGGTTAAAATGGGTAATTTTCTATAATTTAACCTTCATAAATATTGTGTTTTATGATGTGTAAAATGATTGAGTGTGCCATGCAATTATCATCTAAGTAAATAATTTTTTCGTGAAGCTCATTGTTCTCGGTTTTAAGTTCATTATGGAAGCACAATGATGTAAATATACCTTCAGGGATATTATTGGTGAGATGAAATGAAAAGATATATTTGAAAATTTGCTATGAAATCTTTGACATGTCAACACATTAAAGTTAAGAGGTAATTACCGAAGGCGATGTTTCATCCTTTACCAGTGCCAATGTGGAAATAGAAAAATATATTCATGGAATTAAATGTAGGCCATCCAAATACATCTCATGATAACAATTCAATATATGTTATATTTGATAGACTGGCTAAATCTACACATTTTATTCTTATTTGAGATACAATTTATTTAGGGTAGCTTTCACTACTGTACCTCAGAGTGATTTGCATGTTACATAGTTTACCTCATTCCATTGTATCTAACAGGGATCCCATGTTGATTTCTAATTTATTAAAGGGCCTTCAAAAACCATTGGGTTCAAAATTAAATTTCCTTAAATATTTTCATCTTCAATATGATGGATAGTTAGAACGAATGATACATACATTAGAGGATATTCTTCGAGCAGGATTAATTGACTATTAGGGATGTTGGTATCAAAATATTCCATTAGTTGTGTTTTCTTATAATAATTTTTTTATTTTGATATAGATATGGATTCTTTTTAGTTATTGTACAGGATGCAATGTAAAACATTATATTATTGTGATGAAGTTGGGGAAAGGAAGTTGATGGGACCAAAATTTGTAGAGGAAGTGGTTCAGAGATGGAAGATAATCCAGCAATATATGAGGACAACTCAGATAAGGTAGAAAAGATATGCAGACAATATGAAGAAATAATTTTCTTTTGAAGTAGGTGATCATGTTTTCCATAGAATCTCAACAAAGAAAACTGTTACGCATTTTGGTAATAATGGATAGCCATGATTATTATTCATTGGACCTTATGAAATCCTGGATAATGTTGGACATTTCCCAAACAAATTAGCTTTTCCTATGATTTTATGTCAGGTACAAAATGTTTCTCAATATTTGATTTTGAGAACGTATGTGCCAGATTCATCTCTTGTTTTGAGTGCAGAAGTAGTTCAGTTGGAAGAGAATATTTTTAATGAAAGAAAACTATTCCAATTCATGATATTGGAGAAATTTTTTTTTGCAGAATAAGGTATTACACTATGTATAGGTTTCTTAACAAACCACACAGTTGAAGAAGAAACACATGAATCTGATAATTCAATGAGGTAATGGATCCTCAATTGTTTAGTAAGTAAATAAAAAAAATTATGTGGATGATGTTTCTATAAAATTGGGAGAATGTAACACCCCAAGGTTTTAAAAATAAATTAAAATTCATGAATAGTTTTGTAATTAGATAGTTATAATATAACTGTCAAATGTTATTTATCTTCTTCTATGATTTGAAATTAAAAAAAATGGTCATATATGGTATGATAATTAATGTATTTGTAGTCTGATAGAACCAACATGTTTTGTTGGTGAAAAGTAACATACCCTTATGAATAATAATATTAATTATAATGGGACACTTATGAATAGGAAATCATATTTTTTTAATTTTTTTATGGATATAATATAATGAGATTATGATTTATTTTTTTATATGATATAAAATGACTTATAGATTTAATGTTATTATTTATATAATAAATTGTAATTTTTTTAAATTAAATTAATCATATAAAGAATTTTTTTTCAAAAAATTTAATTCATTTTGGAATTCTCTACATCCAAAAATTGTTACAGTGAATGTTTAGTATTTTTCTGAAATTTTTGAATTTTAGGTGAATATCTAAATACTGTAATGTAATGTATAAAAACATTAAAAGTTATTTACACTATTCATATCATCATTGATGATATAATCACCCTTAGTTAAAAATAACATTCACATATAAATATATGGGGTCAGATGAATCATGTGCATTTATTATCATTATCAGGAATATTAAATTAATTAATAAAATAATGTAAAACCCCTCATCTATTTCACTATAAATACAACCATCACTCCCTCTTCCTCTCACACCACTCAAGCATTGATCCTTGGAAATGTTCTACTAAATAATGATCACAAGCCCTTCCATCTTTTCTAATACTTTCAAGTCTCACCAAAATGCAAAAAACAAGGGTTGTGAGGATGATCTCAACTTGAAGATCCCAATAGGTAAAGATCCTCTATCATTTTCATGTGTTTTCTTTTCAATTTTTTTCTTTTTGTATTATCTATACTCCTCCATTTATCAAAGAGGCCTAAAAGATATTATATATATATTCTCTATTTTCATCATTTTTATGGAAGAATTCATCAATTTACTTCTTCTTTTTCCCAACTCTTATTCTAAAATTAAGAACATTGTAGGGGATGCGTCGATTTAACCATCCCATAAAAGATGTGTTTTCAATTTACATTACTTCATTAAATGGTATTTCTAAAACCATTTTTATGGTTGAACCATATTGAAAATTTTATTATATAACCTTTTTTATGTTCTATAATTAACTTATATTCCTAATATAAATTTTATATTATGAAACATGTTTGTGACTATCAATGAAGCACAATAATGATCTAAACAGATATAAATAGAGATTTACATATTGATTCATTCTCTAACCATATATGAAAAAAGATTTGTGGAATCATTTAATATTCTGGAATATTATGAATACCATTGAATTAAAATTATATAATTTCATTTCAATATGATAATAAAATAAAATACAAACTGACAATGGAAATCATGTAAATAACACACATGGGATAAAGGAACAAAATAATAATAAATTATGGGTGAAATGTTTTCATGAAATTATCATATAAGGTTTTTTTCACATGGGTATGTTTTTATTATATTAATAAAACTATTTAAACAATTATACCATATTTGTAAACGTATTTTATGTTTTATGAACATGAGATAAAGGAATTCTAAACACAATTACCATTCTTTGGTTTTACCTTCTACATCATTAATTATGTGGTATAAATATTTTGTGTGTGATGAAATTACATTATATTATGTTTAATTACATTTATTAATTTTTTATATACATATTAAATCCACTATATTAGGCTTCTGTTCAATTATATTATATTTCAAAGGGGTTTTTCTTATAAAACCGTCTTTAAAAATATGGTTTTACAAAATTCAAAAGAAACACTTTAATGAAAATATTCATGTTTTATGATTATTTTCGAGTTTCTAGTAATTGTTTATGATTAATGGTGGGACCTATATCTTCTTCAAATATAATTACTATGTGTACGTTAGAGTTTAGTGTTATGGTAACTCAAAGTGTAATTGTGATGTTTACAATATAAGGTATCCATGAGGGTTAAAATGTAAGGTAACTGTGAGGGTTATAAATCATAACATAGCCAAGGGGGTTACAATATTATGTAAATATTTCCAAAACATTCCTTTATGGTAATATTTATATTATTTAATAGTTGTGGTAATCTCATGGAAATCTCAATTTTCACAAAGTATATAAGGGTTACAAGTATGTGTTTTTGGAAATTATTTAATATATTTACAAGTATTAATGAATTGATGTTCTCTTTCCTTATTTTTATATACCTTTCTGAGAATGTGTTTCTTATACCACATTTTTAAATTATATTCAAAGTTTATAAGGATGTGTAAGAAAAATAAGGAATTCATGTATAATGTTATGATGATTTTCTAGAGAAAACATGTTTTATTTGAAATGTTTTATATTTAGGAAAAATGAATATTGTTTTGCGGTTTCTACTCCATATAAATATGGAATGTTATGTATGTATTATATCTCAACTATATAAAACTCTAACCTTAAAATGATACTAAATGTTAAAGGAATCGATTTCATGTTTTGAGGTCAAGATTATGTATAAGGCCCCGACCTTAAACCTTACTTAATATTGAATTAAATGAATAATTCACATTGAGGATCTTTTCATGTTTAGAGTTTTAGAGAATTAGAACATAACTATTACATCTCAAAATATTAAAAAGTAGACACTTCTACTAAGTTTCCATAGAATAAAAAACTCTTAAAAAGAAACATGTATAGTTCCATGTTTTATATATCATGACTTTCCCTTGATCCAATCCTTGACCCTATTCCACATTATGTCATGTGAAAAAAAATTCAAAAAAACTTGGGGTGAGCATAAAAAGCTCAGTAAGGGATACACAAAGAATGTAAACTGTTAGTTTATCAAAACAACAAGTAAACCATGTATACTTTATCAATGTAATACTTTTCACCTTTATGAAGTAGTAAAAACTCTTCACTGAATAAAATATCATTACTTCCCCTTTTTTAACCAAAAGATTACCATAAACACATATAAAGATCACATATCATATAAATGTAACTTGGGACATAAACATACTTAAATGGAATAACCATACGGTCGACTTCAACACATATCACATAATGGAATAGCCATACAACCGACTTCCATACCCAATGAATTGGAGGTTATAACATAACCACCCGTCCTGGTATTCACGACACCACCTGTTATATGGTTTATCACATAACCACCCGTCAAATGTCCAAGTACCATTATAAAATCATAAGACATAAAACAAATATAATGGAAAGAAAACATTTCCACACTTTGATCACAATATATCACTTAAATATATTTTCATAAAAAATGCATTATAAAAACCATTTTCAATACCGAAATACATAAAAGAGTATATGGTATTCATTTTAAAAACATTACGGCTTGTTGAGGAAACCAAAGACCAAATAATACTCGTGGCGGTGGAAGAGGTCATTGTCACCGCGTACGTTAAAAGAAACATTCTTTTTTTTGTTTAGTATAATGCGTCATAGAAAAAGATTACTTTTATATAAAAATAAAAGTAAAAGGGGTTTATACACCGTATAAAAGAAATTTGGGTATAAAACGAAATATGACTCAATGAAAGGAGATTGAGATGAAGTCCCTTACCTCGGGTCCGACTTGACTCGATCATTCTTTAACATCCTGAATAATAAGCTTGAGTTAATTTATACTTGATTAAGAACCTTTTCCATGTTCATTATTCCTTTTATATCACTCATTACAATGTTATGAACATTATGTAGTCATTTAATTTGATAACAGTTATTTGTCGATATTTGGTACTTGAGTCAAAAGTGAACTTCTTAAAATTACATGTTGTTCGTGTGGTCAAAGGTTCATTATATCCGAAATGATATTCATTATTTGGATATCATATATATCATATATATCCAGAATATACATGTATTTATAATATTACATAATCATTTAGATGTATGAAATGAAATGCACCATTCATGGAGACGGTAAGCCGTACATACTCATGAACGCTACTTTCATTTATTTATCATATTAATGGAATTAAAACTAAATGAGAGATATTTATATTTTAATTCCATAATTATATTCATCATTTATATGTAACACAAATCATATATAATAACTTTAAATCCATCCTTTATACGTCACACATATGGCATTAACGAATCAAATCATTTTGAGGGGGCGGTAGTCCGCACTTCCTAAAATGAAGATATCGCGTATACCCATAATGGAAGCCATGAAGGTGTGCCATAAATGAAACATACAGAATCTTAAGGAATATATAAACATATTATATATCATATATAAATATAGTGACATCTTAATGGCCACCTTTGAAGGTATTGGAAGAATATTGAACAGTCATCGTTTCGTGAGGCAGAAATTCACCATCCACAGAAACAGTATGTTCATTAACCATTAGATATAGGTGTGTGTAAGTGTATCTAGAAATATTCTTATAAAAACATAATATTATATTGAATATACTGGATTTGTTACAAAATAAATGAATAAAAAGTGTTTAGGGGTTGGAGAAGCAAAATAAAACAAAAGGACACAAGTGAAGACATTACCTTAAAATTGGGTACCTCTCTTAGATTTGAGCTCAAAGGCTTCCTTGGGAAGACTTCTTCCAAAAGTGAGGCTTCTAAGAGTTATATAGGGATGTGTAGAGACAAAATGGGCAGGGTTTGGCTGAGAAAAAGGCTTTGGAAGTGTGGGTAAGGTGGTATAGGTGGGGGCCTTTTATAAGAGGAGAGGAGGGGCACTCTTGGAAAGTAAATAAATTTTACTTTATTTTAAAATGAGTTTCTGATTTAAAAGGTCCCACATTGATATAATTAGAGGATAAGGTGATAAGGGTTATAAATATACCCAACCAATAAGTTTTTGACAAGTTTAGGTCTTATATTTTACATTATCTTTTCATTTTATTTAAATTGTTAAATAATGATGCAATCGATGCATCATCATGATGTCATAAATAATTGAATTTATTTAATTTATAAAAATTATAAGACAATTATCATGATTTATGAAATCTTTTTATCTTTCTAATGAATATTTATAGTCAAAACTCTGACTTGTATAACCCAATTTAAAAATTGTTTTAGTAAAACAACTAATGTTTGTGACATTTTTACTTTAACATTAAATAAAAAGATATTAATGTTATTTTACTTCTAAAGTGGCTCCATGGGGTCCCCATGTTTCCCCATTGATTTTAATGGTCTGCCATGAAACATACAATAAGGTTTGGAAATGTGTCAAGCTCATATCATATTATTAAAAAATTATTTTTACCTTAAACTACACTAATTACCTCTAATCGCGATTAATAAACTTAAAAGTTACTATTCACTAAAAAATTATTTTAATCCCATTGAACCACATTTTACATCCCAAGGACAACCATTTATGTCGGATTTTTGAAATTCAAAACACAAAGGTGGTAAAAGTAAATTTAAACGAAAAATCAGTTTTTTAAGTACCACTTAGTGGTTTCACTATTCATCAAAAATTGAAGTTTTTCAGAAAAAACCAAAAATTCACCCTAAGTTATATTTGATATTCCTAATTCAAAAATGATGTCTATTTTACAAAATTCAAAACATATAAGTTACATTAATTAATTTAATAATTAATTCTCGCTGTCAGAGCAAATAGCGTGTTTTTATAAAACAATAAGTATCAAAAGATTGACACTAGTTTAAGTTCGATTTCAAAGTGAAATTAATTCCAACGACCACTATTGGAATAAATGGTAAAAATATATTCTAATTTCACGTTAAAACCAATTAAAACTATAATCTAATCATATAAATAAATTAGTTTAAAAAGAGGTTTTGAATTAAAATACAACAGTTTTCACTATTCATTAAAAAATGAACTTTATCGGAAAAATACCATAAATTTACACAAAGTAAATTTTGATGTACCGATTATAAATAAGAGCTTTATTTGGTCCAATAGAATTTATAAGAGTGAAAAAAACTATATTTAATGACGGTTCTCCATCAAAAGGCGATAAGTGAACCTTTAGTGAAAATTACGGTATATATGCCTAAAATTGAATTCTTTACGTATTTTAAGCCTTTATCTTTTATTAGATAAATGTAAAAACATTTAAAAAACATTTATAATCATATTTTAGTAATTTCTATCCATTCCCGCAAATACAATGGCTATGTGTTAACTACCATTTAAACTAATATTATTATATTAATAGTGTGCAACGTAAGTTTTCAAAGAAACTCATCGTTGCATATCGAGTACGCTATCGAATATAGCAACCCCTTTAAAGAAAAATTAATATTTAATTCTCAAATATTAATAAAATGAAAATTTATTATTCTTTATTTACCTGGGATGTTACATCCTTCCCCCCGTTTTGGAATTTCATCCTCACAATTTTATTCATTTATCAAAATAAGTGGGGGTATTTATCCCTAATATCATTTTTAGATTCCCACGTTGCCTCTTCATCCATATGGTTTTTCCACAAAAACTTTACCTAGTGAATCACCTTATTCCGTAACACTTTCTCCCTGTGGTCAAGAATCTAGACCAGCTATTCTTCATAAGATAGGTTCTCTTCCAGCTGAACTGCCTCTGGACTCAAAACATGAGATGGATCTGGCATATACATTCTCAACATTGAAAATTGAAAAACATTGTGTACCTGAGATAAACTCGGAGGTAATGCCACTCTGTAGCCAACTGATCCAACTCTCTTCAGAATTTAATATGGTCCAATAAACCTTGGACTCAACTTTCCTTTCTTACCAAATCGCATCACACTTTTGCCTGGAAAAAACTTGAGAAAAACATGATCACATACCTCGAAAGATAGATCCTTCCTCCGGTTATCCGCATAACTTTTCTGTCTGCTCTGAGCTGTTCTCATGTGTTTTTGAATCAACTGAACTTTTTCTACCATCTCTTCTACCAATTCTAGTCCCATCAGCTTCCTTTCACCCACTTCATCCCAAAAAGCTGGAGTTCGACACTGCTTCCCATATAATGCCTCAAATGGTGCCATCTGTATACTGGAATGAAAACTGTTATTATATGAAAACTCAACCAAATAAAGATGTTGGTCCCAACATCCCTGACAATCCATAGAACAAGCTCATAGCATATCCTCCAAGGTTTAAATAGTTCGTTATGACTGCCCATCTAATTGCGGATGAAAAGATGTACTAAAATTTACTTTATTACCCAACGACTTCTGAAGGCCTTTCAAAAATATTGAAGTAAACCTGGGATCACGAACGGACACAATGGAGAGAGTAACTCCATGTAACATGACTATCTCTTTAAGATACAAATGGGAAAGTTGATCTTGGGAAAAAGTATCTTGTATGGAAAGGAAATGAGCAGATTTAGTTAATAGATCAATAATAACTTAGATTGCATTATTACCTAGAGATGTCTTTGGTAATCCCACAACAAAGTCCATGGACATGTTTTCCCATTTCCACTCTGGCACTGGTAAAGGCTGAAGCATCCCTTTTGGTAACTGCCACTCTGGTTTAACCTGTTGACAAGTCAATCACTTCACAGTAAAATTAGAAATATCTCTTTTCATTCCATTCCACCAGTAATACTCCTGCAGATCCCTGTACATATTAGTACTGCCAGGATGAACTGAAAATGGGGAACTATGAGCCTCACATAACAACTCATTCTTCAACTGTGAATCACCAGGGACACATAATCTCTTCCCAAACCTCAACACACAATCATTATCAATGTTGAATTCAGGCAACTTACCCTTCTGAACCAGCTGTACCTTTTTCTAAAACTCACTGTCTTCCCTATTTGCTTGCTTAATTATGTCTGATAGGGATGATCTCACTGATACCTGAAACAAAACGGGAGAACTTCTTGCACCAACAACTTCTATGCAAAAGTTCATCAAATCAAAAACCAAAGGATCTCATTCCAAATGTAGCATGGTTAATGAAGCATTACTTATTCGAATCAATGAATCAACCACTTTATTTGCTTTTCCCGGATAGTAATTAATTGTACAATCATAATCCTTGATTAATTCTAGCCATCTCCTATGTCTCACATTCAATTCATTCTGAGTGAATATCTACCTTAAACTTTTGTGATCAGTATATATTTCACACTTTACTCCATACAAATGATGCCTCCAAATTTTTTAGAGCAAAAACAACAGCAGCCAATTCCAAGTCATGTGTAGGGTAATTTATCTCATGAGTTTTCAAATGACGTGAAGCATATGCAATTACATGATCATTATTCATAAGGACACAACCAAGTCCCTTAAACAAAGCATCACTGTAGATAACAAACTCACCATTCCTGGAAGGAGGTGGCAAAGCTGGAGCATTCACCAATCTTCTTTTCAACTCATGAAAACAATCATCACATTGTTTTGTCCAGATAAACTTAACACCCTTCCGAGTTAGCTTAGTCATTGGACAAGATAATCGTGAAAAATTTCAACAAACCTTCAGTAGTAACCTACCAAACCATGGAAACTATGGATCTCAGTTACATTTTTGGGTCTTGGCCATTCTTCAACAACTTTTGTTTTAGTAGGATCAACAGTTATGCCATTTTTTGAAACAATGTGACCCAGGAAAGAAATTTTTTGTAACCAAAACTCACACTTGATGAATTTTCCATACAGTTCCTTTTTTTTAAGGTTTTAAAGATAACCCTTAAATGACTTTCATTCTCCTATTTAGTTTTAGAAAACACCAAAATATCATCAATTAAAACAACCACAAACTTATCCAAGAACTCATTGAAAATTCTATTCATAAGGTCCATGAATACAACAGGTGCATTGGTTCACCCAAAAGTCATAACTACAAATTCATAATGGCCATATCTAGTACGGAACGCAGTCTTCGGAACATCTGCTTCTTTTACTATCAACTGATGGTACCCCGACCTCAAGGAAATCTTCGAAAAATACTAATCTCCCTGGAGCTGATCAAACAAATCATCGATATGAGGCAAAGGATACTTGTTCTTAACCATAATGTTATTTAAGGATCTATAATCAATGCAATGTCTCATTGAGATATCTTTATTTTTAACAAACAAGACAGGAGAACCCCATGGTGATGTTCTAGGACGAATTAAAACTTTATCTAATAACTCCTTGAATTGATTATTTAACTCAAAAAGTTCAACTTGAGCCATTCGATAAGGGGGTTTTGAAATTTTCTTAGAATCAGGAACCAATTCAACAGTAAATTCAACTTCCCGATCATGAATAATGCCTGGAAACTAATCAAGAAAAACATCAAGATACTCATTTACCACTGGCACATCATTAATATGAACAGTTCTGTTATTTTCAACAATATGTGCAAGGTAACATTCATTTCCATCTTTTACTAGTTTCTCAACTTCATGATATGTTATCAAAATCAAGGGTTCATTCTTGTACAAAAACTTAAAATCTTTCTGAAACGAAACCATTCTAGCTCTGCAGTCAATCTTATCATGATAAACAGAAACACAATCCATGCCCAAAATAACATCAAACTCTACTAGGGGCAAAACAATAAGGTTTTCTGGTAGATTCTTTCCGCACACAAGGATAAGAAGGTTCTTATAATTCATTTTTGTATCAATGTTCCCTTCGGGTGTTTTTACCATAAGTTCAGGATTCATATCTTGAGATGGAATTTTCAATTTACTAGAAAACTTCTCAGAAATGAAAGAATGTTTAGACCCTGAATCAAACAACACATTGGCATAATCTGAACAAACAAACAATGTACCTGATACTACTTCATTCGATGGCCCAACATCTGCTGAATTAGTTGCAAAGGATTTCACCACCCCTTTCTGCTTGTAGTTTGACTACTTTACCTCAGTAGAGTTCTTCATTAGACAATCATTTGCATAATGACCCATTTCATTACACTTAAAACATCTTATCGCTGAATTTTCATTGCCTGCTTGATCATCTTCCTTACAGTTACGAGCAATATGACCTGACTTACCACACCGAAAGAACTTTCCAGACTTGGATAAACATTCTCCAGGATGCATTTTACCACACTTCTCACAGGATAAATATTTGGTTTTCTTACCTCCTTGCTTCTTTGATGAATTATTCCACTTTTCCTGCCAACTGGACCTCTTATTCTGTCGTTTGTCAAAGAACACCTGATCGTCGGCAAATTCCATTTCCACCTTCTCCGAACATCGAACAAGTTTTCATAACTTTTGAACTCACAAGAAGCTAAAGCCCTTAGATACGTTGGCTTTAATCCTGAGTAAAAATGGTTTATTTTGCTCTCAAGATCTCGTATGAAGTTTGGAGCATACCTTGCCAATCGAGTGAACTTTGCTTCATAAGCAGCCACTACATCATCCTCCTGCCTCAATTCTAGGAATTTTTTTTCCAACCTAAGACGAATCACCTGAGGAAAATATTTCTCAAGAAACATACCTTTGAATTAGTCCCAGTGAAGATCATCAATCTTATCACTATCCCTGATATTTTTCACCATCGACCACCACTGATCAGCTTCACCTTCAAAATGGTAAATAGCAAGACTAACCTTTTGATGTTCTGAACACCCCATGACATCAAAAATATTCTCCAGTGCTTTAATCCACCCTTCAGCTTGCACAGGGTCAGATGATCCTCTGAATGATGGGGGATATTGCCTCATTAAATGTTCCACCACTGACATGTTCCTCTGCGGTTGATCTGGATGATCTCATAAATGGATACCACCACCATTTATAGCCTGAGTCAACTATGCCATAACTACAACAAACCGTTCAGTTCTAATTACGACCATCTCAGGTTGCTGATTTGGAAGGTTGTCTTCCTCCTGATGTCGTCCCAACATAGCTGCTTTGTTTCCACTGTGGAAAACCATTCTGAACACAAAAATATCTTAGGCGAAGCAACATGGTAATCTTTAAATTCTATATCATTTCAGTCATACCATAAATTAACTTATAATTTAACAATTTTATAACACCTATAGTTGTCTAAACCGACCTCTGATACCAACTATAAGTCCCCGGCCTTAAACCAAACTTAATATTGAATTAAATGAATAATTCACATTGAGAATATTTTCAGGTTTATATTTTTAGAGAATTAGAACATAACTATTAAATCTCAAAAGATTACAAAGTATACACTTCTACTAAGTTTCCATAGAATAAAAAACTCTTAAAAAGAAACATGTCTAGTTCCATGTTTTATATAGCATGACTTTCCATTGATCCCATCCATGACCCTATTCTACATTAAGTATTGTGAAAAACATTTCAAAAAAAATTGGGGTGAGCATAAAAAGCTCATTAAGGGATACACAAAGAATGAAAACTGTTAGTTTATCAAAACAACATGTAAACCATGTATACTTTATCAAAGTAATACTTTTCACCTTTATGAAGTAGTATAAACTCTTCACTGAATAAAAGATCATTACTTACCCTTTTGTAACCAAAATATTACCATAAAACCCATATAAAGATCACATAACATATATAGGTAACTTGAGACATAAACATACTAAAATGGAATAACCATACGGTTGACTTCCACACATATCACTTAATGGAATAGCCATACGGCCGACTTCCATACCCAGTGCATTGGAGTTTATAACGTAACCACTCGTCCTGGTATTCATGGCACCACCCGTCATATGGTTTCACGTAACCAACCGTCAAATGTCCAATTACCATTATAAAATCATAAGACATAAAACAAATATAATGGAAAGAAAACATTTCCACACTATGATCACAATATATCACATAAATATAATGACATAAAAAATGCATTATAAAAACCATTTTCAAAACCAAAATACATAAAAGATTATATGGTATTCATTTTAAAAACATTACGTCTTGTTGAGGAAACCAAAGACCAAATAATACTCGTGGCGGTGGAAAAGGTCATTATCACCGCGTACGTTAAAAGAAACATTCTTTTTTTTCGTTTAGTAAAACGATTCATAGGAAAATATTTCTTTTTTATAAAAATAAAAGTCAAAGGGTTTTATACACCGTATAAAAGAAAGTCGTGTATAAAACGAAATATGCCTCAATGAGAATAGATAGAGACGAAGTCCCTTACCTCGGGTCCGACTTGACTCGATCGTTCTTTAACGTACTGAATAATAAACTTGATTTAATTTATACTTGATTAAGAAGATTTTTAAAGTTTATTATTCCTTTTATATCACTTATTTCCATGTTATGTACATTATGTAGTCATTTAAGTTGATAACGATCGTTTGTCAATATTTGGTACTTGAGTCAAAAGTGAACTTCTTACAATTACATGTTGTTCGTGTGGTCAAAGGTTCATTATATCCAGAATGATATTCATGATTTGGATATCATATATATCATATATATCTATCATATACATGTATTTATAATATTACATAATAATTTAGAGGTAACAAATTAAATGCACCGTTCATGAAAACGGTAAGCCGTACGTACGCATGAACGCTACTTTCATTTCGTTGTCATATTAATGGAATTAAAACTAAATGAGAGGTATGTATATATTAATTTCAGAATTATATTAATCATTTATATGTAACATAAATCATATATAATAACTTTAAATCCATCCTTTATACGTCCCACATATGGCATTAACGAATCAATTCACTTTGAGGGGGCGGTAGTCTGCACTTCCTAAAATGGAGATATCACGTATACCCATAATTGAAGCCATGAAGGTGTGCCATAAATGAAAAATAAAGAAGAATAAGGAACATATAAACATATTATATATCATATATTAATATATTGACATCTTAATGGCCTCCTTTGAAGGTGTTGGAAGAATATTGAACAATCATCATTTCGTGAGGCAGAAATTCACCATCCATGGAAACAGTATGTTCTTTAACCATTAGATGTAGGTGTGTATAAGTGTAGCTCGACAGCTTCTTATAAAAATGTCATAGTATATTGAAGATACTAGAGTTGTTACAAAATAAATGAATAAAAAGAGTTTATCGGGTTGGATAAGCAAAATAAAACAAAAGGACACAAGTGAAGACATTACCTTAAAATGGGGTAACTCTCCTAGATTTGAGCTCAAAGGCTTCCTTGGGAAGACTTCTGACCAATGTGAGGCTCCTAACAGTTATAGAGGAATGTGGAAAGACAAAATGGGCAGGGCTTGGCTGAGCCAAAGGCTTTGGAAGTGTGGGTAAGGTGGTATAGGTGGGGGCCTTTTATAAGAGGAGAGGAGGGTCACACTTGGAAAGTAAAGAAATGTTAATTTATTTTACAATGCGTTTTGGATTTCAAAGGTCCCACATTGATATAATTAGAGGATAAGGTGATAAGGGTTCGAAATATACCCAACCAAGAGGTTTTTGACAAGTTTAGGTCATAGATTTTACATTATCGTTTCTTTTTATTTAAATCGTTAAATAATTAGGTAATCGATGCATCATCATGATGTCATAAATAATTTAATTTATTTAATGTCTAAAAATTATAAAAAAAATATCACGATGTAGGAAATAGTTTTATATTTCTAATGAATATTTATAGTCAAAAATATGACTTGTATAACCCCATTTAAAAATTGTTTTATTAAAACAACTCATGTTTGTGACATTTTTACTTCAACATTAAATAAAAAGATATTAATGTTATTTTCCTTCCAAAGTGGCTCCATGGGGTCCCCAAGTCGACCCATGGATTGTCTTGGTCGGACATGACACATCTAATAAGGGCAGGACATGTTTCAAGCTCATATCATATTATTAAAACATTATTTTTACCTTAAACTACACTAATTACCTCTAATCGCGATTAATAAACCTAATAGTTACTATTCACCAAAAAATTATTTTAATCCCATTGAACCACATTTTACTTCCTAATGACAACCATGTATGTCAGATTTTTGAAATTCAAAACACAAAGGTGGTAAAATTTCATTTAAACGAAAAATCAGTTTTTTGAGTACCACTTAGTGGTTTCACTATTCATCAAAAATTGATGTTTTTCAGAAAAATACCAAAATTTCACCCTAAGATATATTTGATATTCAGAATTAAAAAATGATATCTATTATAAATAATTCAAAAACATATAAGTTACATTAATTAATTTAATAATTAATTCCTGCTGTCAGAGCAAATAGCTTGTTTTTATGAAACAATAAGTATCAAAAGATTGACACTAGTTTAAGTCCGATTTCAAAGTGAAATTAATTCCAACAACCACTATTGGATTAAATGGTAAAAATATATTCTAATTTCACTTTAAAACCAATTCAAACGATAATCTAATAATATAAATAAATTAGATTAAAAAGAGGTTTTGAATTAAAATACAACATTTTTCACTATTCATTAAAAAATGAACTTTATCGGAAAAATACCAAAAATTTACACAAAGTAAATTTTGTTGTCCCAATTCTACATAGGAGTTTTATTTGGACCAATAGAATGTATAAGATTGAAAAAATCTATATTTAATGATTGTTCGCCATCAAAAGGCAATAAGTGAACCTTTAGTGAAAATTAGGGTATATATGCCTAAAATTGAATTCTTTCCATATTTTAAGACTTTATCTTTTATTAGATAAATGTAAAAAAATTTAAAAAACATATATAATCATATTTTATTTATTTGTATCCATTCCTGCAAATACAATGACTATGTGTTAACTACCATTTAAAATAATATTATTATATTACTTGTGTGCAACGTAAGTTTTCAAAGAAAATCATCGTTGCGTATCGAGTATGCTATCGAACATAGCAATCCCTTTAAAGTAAAATTAATATTTAATTCGCAAATATTAATAAATATGATAATTATTAATCTTTATTTACCTAGGATGTTACATTATTCCATGTAGTAAGGGGGTCTCATTATAAAAACAATATAAGGGTTATATTGAATACATAGTATAAGATAAATAAAATAAAATAAAAAATTAATCCATTAGAATAAAAAATATTAAATGGTAAATAATTTACAAAAAAATTCATATAATCAATAATCTATGAATTAATTGGATCTAGATATATTATCAATACGAATATATCATCAATAATAATAAATATTTTGAAGTATGTTATTATAAAAAAATTATATTAAATAAATAACATTGTAATCATAATTACATAAGGTTCAATGTATATGGAATGGTAAATATCTGAAAGGACATATAATATAAATAAAAAATTAATAATTAAATTCATATAGATATAATATAATTTCTATAATATAGTGGATAATACTTACTAAATTCTTGAGGAATGAAATGTTAAATTACTAGAAGTCATGCTTCCTTGGAATATGTTACATATATATTAAATATTTATACCCAATATTAAAAAAAACATTTTGTAGAAGCCCATTTAACAATGGGCATGACATTGAATTATCATAGTAGGTTATTTACGCACCATGGGGATATAATTAATAAGACCCACCAATTTATATCATGTCCTAATAATTCATCATATTAAAATAATAGATTTAATTAAAAAATATATATATTAGCCTCAAATATGAATATTGAAAAAGGGAAAAAAATTATCAATATTACCCCATATATGAAAATTCTATTCAATTTAAAACACAATTGAGAATATTATATAATTTTTTTAAAAAAAATCCATGAAAAGTAATTTGTAAATTTTTTGGAAATATAATTCATAAAGATCACATAAAAGTAAATAATTAAATGGGTTATTAATGGAAATAAAATGGTACAATTTTATGAGAATTTAAATAAAATCATTGATAAAAATAATAATAAACAATCAATGGTAATAATTTAAATTGTATGAATCTGTCATATCCTATTTGTATATTTTTAAAATGATGAGTAGTATATAATTATGAATAAAAAGATATTTTAAAAATTCATTTTGAAAATATCCACATCTTTTTGAAAACTATAATTTTAAAACTAAATATTAAAAATACATTTTGAATACAATTTTTTATGCATATAATTATTAACACAAATAAACAAATATTTAAAACATTTTTCTGGTAAGGATGGTTATAATTTTCGTTCATTCCATAAACAATGAAATAAATATTCATTTCCCTTTATCAAGAAAATCCAACTGGTCGTTGATTTTATAAAAAAAATAATGATTCTAATAGATAATAAATGTACATAATTAAAATTTTAAAAATTATTTTAACAAATCATTTGAAAATGGATAAAATCTGTTTTCAAATAATTTAATAAATATATTATTTACAAAAAAATTTATGATTTCAGATTCAAATGAGGAGGTTTTTTATTTAAAAAATATCAATTATTTAAAGAACTGAACAGTTTAAAAATTGTATGATTATATGAAAATGTTCATGAATAAATATTGTAAACAAAAGTAAATGATTTAAAAAATTATGATCAAATAATTTACAACAACATAAATTAAATAATAAGAAATCCCGATTAGAATGAGATTGTGAAATAAAACATTACAATGATCATAACATTGAAATGATGTTGAATATATGAAATGATTATGTGTATTATTTTTAAATACCCAAAATATAGTTATAAATATAATAAAAGATAGAAAAAATTCATTACAAACATAATATTTGAATATAAAACACTATGAAGAGGTAATATAACCTAATAAAAAGTAATTTAGTGATGAAATTATTTTCCAAATGGTGAATTTTTATTCAAATGAACGTCTTGAAATTTTGATAATTGTTCCCAAAAAATAAATTAATAATGAATTAATAATGATATATTATGTAAAATTATTATTATATAAATCATATATAATAAAATGTGTTTATAACAATACAATATGACACAATAAAATTAAATTAAGATGAAATCTCGTACCTGAAACATCCTTTTGGTTCTATGTTCCTTAATATTAAGTATTTTGTTTTTAAACATGTTATCAAATTCATCCATAAACAAATTAATATTTATAATATAATACATTATCCTATTATAAAATCATATAACCCATTCATCAATAAGTAACCATGTTTTGAAATTTTCTTGTGTTAGTTGAGTTGTTTTTACATTTATGCTTCGTCATGATTTTTACCGTTCTAGGGAACATTATTTAGTTGTATAAAATATATAATAATACAAATGACATAATGACAGTAATTTCACATATTTTATAGTTCAAAACCCATTAATTATTTACGTTTATAAAAAATGAGACCTGTTATGATCATGAAGATTGTAGGTCATACGTACGCATGAGTAACATTTCTATTTTTAAAATATAATATATTAAATGTTACATTAAAATTTCTATCATTATATATTGATATTGATATCATAAATTCCATATTATATATTTAAAAATATCATCCATTAAATTTGGTGGTTAAAAGAGAGTTACAATACTTCGTGAAGGCTAAAGTCCACACGTGCCATAATGATGTTATCATCATTAAGTGAGTGAAAAGTTAAGAAGGTAAAATATAATATCTTTTCCCATATTTATAAATATATAACAATCATTTCATTAATAACACATAATAATTTAAAGCATTCTTTATCACCTTATCCTAAAAACATTACTGAAAGGCGAGTCACATCGCTTCGTCAAGCTGTATTCTGTTGTACACACTAACAATTTTATTATATCCCTTATAAAATAGAATGTAAAAAAGATACTTATGATATAATTAATACATGTTTTTAAATATTTATATAAATAATATATATAATTTATATCAATCAACTTACCAAACCATGTAGGTGGTAATGAAAAAACAAATGACATCAGTTCACAAGGTTGTTGTTTTCCATACACGTGAAGGATGATTTCAAAACCCATTTTATGGATGTGGTGATATATTTAGTTCATTACATTATTATAAAAAAATTAGAATATATTATATTCATAGATTTTATATCATCATTGTTTAAAAATTTTATATTTGTGGATAAATTAATAAAATAAAAAGGATCACCAAAGAACATTACCTATTCTTCAGGAATCCTCCTATGGTACTCAGAAAAGCATTCATAGTATGGATATTTGAGAAAAATTTATTTATTTATATAATTTAATAAGATATTTTATTTGGGTATGTATTATGAACAGTAGGGGTTTATGCTCTGAAGAATAATTATGTGAGTGTGACCTTTTGCATGTGAGGTGAGTGGCAGAAATGTAATAATTTAAAAATATTCAATGAAACCCATGTTTCTATCATTCTAAAAGCCTCAATTTTTTGGAATCGGTAAAATATTAAATATATTTTCTAACTATGGTCTTAAAATTGATTTCGGCATGTTTATATGTCATTTTAAACACCATAATCATGGTCCCTCACCTAATAATTTATGTTTTTCATTCACAAATGTAATTAATTTTTTCTATTCTAAATATTTATAATGGTTAAAAATTATTTTTACCCACTTAGATATAAGAAATTATTATAATTCAATACCATTAATCAATTCTTACAAATTCAATTAACCTAATATGAAAATTAATATTCAATATTAATCCCACATTAGGGTTCATAAATCAGGTATTTGAAGATAAAATGTACCAAATATTACAATAGTTTTGAATAAAAATTAATATGATAGTTATGTAAATGATATAACATGGATTAATTGATTTATAATTAAACTAAGTTTACATCTAAATGATATACATATATATATAATTTAAATGAATATTCATTTTTCAATTAAAATACAGTATTCTTCACTATTATTCATAAAATGAAATGTTTTAGAAAAATAATATAAATAACCTTATGATAAAAATAATAATAATAATTTAAAAAATAATTTAATATAATAATATAATTTCTCAAAAATTATGAAATATTAATTTAAAATTATTTTACCAATTTGTGTAAAATAAGTCTTTTAGAAAGGTACAGTTTATTAAAATAATATTTTTAAAATGTTTTTTCTTATTTTATATATAATTAATAGATAAAAAATCTTCAAATTTTATTTTTTACTATTTATATACACCAATTTATGGTCTATGTTCTAATTGAATACTATATTGCAGTTTACTTCTACCAGGGGTTATGTGTTCTGCAAGCTATCGAGGAGATTTAATTTAACGGGATATATTTCATGGATTGTTTAAAATAAGGGTTGTTTTTTTTCAAATTATGTCAATTAAAAAAATTATTGAACAATTGTTTGGTCAAACAATCTCCCACAATAATTATATTGAATTTTATTAGTTAATAATTCTTCTCTGTAATCAAGGGTATGATATTTTAAAATTATTTTCATAAAAACCCAAATCATAGAAATTTTAAATTAAACATCCACATATAAAGACTCATAGGGATATAAAAACCACATATGTAATAACAAATAATTAGGAATCTACATAGTATAGGTTTTTTAGAATGTCGATATATATGCATGGAAGAAAACCATATATTATTTTAGAATGTGATTGAGGTCATTGATAACCATACATAGAATGGTAAATATAATGTTAAGACCTCAAAAACATGATTCCATACTTATTTACAGTGCCATATGATTCATAAAATGTGAATTTATTATGGAAGATAATTTTGGTATATCTCTTCCAAAATATATATGTTCTTTTTTTAAATATGAATATAAAGAAATCAAATTACTTGATTTATTTTAATTCCATAAAAACTATTTAATTCTTTGTTGGTTCATCATTAAATTAACAAATAAACACTGTAAAGACCTATAAATTTCAAGGAAATTATTTTCTTAATTTTCTTTATAATTTTACCAGAACGCAGTTTCTGACAGCACCTGATTCTGAGGCTCGGTGTGCCCGGAATCATTTTCCGAAGTTTGGCTCGGGTACGTTCAGTGAACGAATGAGCGGGTTTTTCTAACTTGTAAACCGGTGCTCGGAATCGAATTCCGAAGGCACCAATGGAATAACATCGCCGATATTTGCTTAAAAACGCCACTCTTGGAGTTGCGTTTGCTCGGATGTGGTTTTTAAATTTTTGGTGTTAAGTTAAGAAATAAAATAAAGTGTGCGACAACTTTATTTTTATTTCACTTAAAGCCACTTGAAAGCCACTGAAAGCTAGTTAAGATGAATTGATGCAGATAGGGTGCTATCTGAAAATATTCTACCAAGTGGGTAGAATATTTGTGAGGTGGGGCCCGCACAAGCCCACCGTTTCATTTCCGCTAAATAACGCACCCGTGAAAACCCCTATTAAATGAAAGTCAACTAGGGAGTTTCTTAGACAATTAAACGCTCCTATTAATTGGGCAGTTTATTTGTTGAATTAATTCTATGAATTAATGGGTCATGACTTAACTTAGTTTTTTTCGTTTGTTGGCATGTAATAAAATAAGACCAACATTCTTCTTCTTGTGTGTTGTTCGTTGAGAGGATTTGACAGAACCTTAAGTCCTTCAACCTCCTTCGCGAATAATGCGAAGAATTCAAAGAACGCGAAGAACGCGAAGAACGCCAGCCTTCGACGAAAGGATATGAAGAACGCCGAACCCTTGGAGATCGATGACGCGACGCCATGTTCCGCGATGCCAACAATTCTTCCCCCGCGATTTTCTTCTGCGACGTTCTTTCATCCGTGACGAATCATCGATCATCCGTTGATGTGAGAGATTGCGGACCTTTTTTCTTTGTGGTTTATAACAACAACATGGATTTAATTTTTATAATTAAATCTGTATGTTCTTGATCCTCGGAGTTCGTTGACGCAAAGTTGTATACCGCGACGAGGCGAAGCCCTTCCACGACGCGACGATCCTCTTCTCCCGTGACGATCAATTCCGCAAAGAACGCACGCTCGACGACGACGGCGAGGTAGGTGTTTGATTCTTAAAAATCTTTGTGATTTATGCCCGCGACGTTTGTTAATATTTTGTGGTGTAATATTCTTTTAAAACCGCTAACACGGTTGGTGCGGACTAACAAACAAGTCCGAACCCACCGCACTTTTTCGTTCTTGGTGCGTGAAATGGAGGACGATGACAAACGAGGCCACAATGGCGATTTGATGGCCTGGCAGTGAAGAATGTAACCCGGGAGGAGCCACGGCGCAGACGGAAGTGGAATCGGACCGCCGGAGCAACTCCGGCGGCCCGCGGAATCCGCCGGTTGCCGGAGGGGGCGGCGCCCCGGCGCGCCGCCGGACGGAGCAGCCGCGACGGCGGCAGACTAGACCCGAGACCGCGCAGGTCCGGTGACACACGGGACGCGGAAAAGCTGCGTCCGCTGACCCAACGCGGCCCCTCGCGGGGCCAGAGCCCCCCCCCCCGCCGCTTCCTCCGCTCGGCCGGGCCGAGCCAGGCCGGGTCGCGCCCAACCGGGTCGGACCCGGGTCAGGTCGACCCGGTTCGGGCCGACCCACGGGGGGGGGGGGGGGGGGGGGGGGGGGGGTTGGGCCGGGTCGGTCTGGGCCCCGACCCCCCTTTCCTGGACCTTTTCGGTCATTCGATGATAACTTGAGCTACATGCCTCTGAACGACGCGCCGTCAGTGGCGATACGATCCTTGGATCGAGAAGTTCGTTTTGGTATATCGCACTCAAGGTTTCAGAATACTTTGGGTTCATCCAGGTTGGTTCGTACACGAAACCAACCAGGCCCTCGGAGCGGAAACGCTCATATCGTGAGCTTCAGACATCCAATTTACGTGCCATCGACTTTGTTGAATTTCTCGAAGTGAGACGGATCTTTTGGCTTACTCTGCTCGAGGTTTGGACGTAGGTGGAGTACGATCGGGTTGGTTTTGCCTTAAAAACCAACCGGGCCCCTACGACGAAAACACCAATATCTCTCAGACCGGGCGTTTGATTGACGCGCCGTCTGTTGCGTTGAGTTCCTGTTGGAGATACGGAACATTTGGATACATCAACACTGGACTAGGTGTAAGTTGATGTATCAGCCTCTCGACTCGTGGAGCGGACCCTCCCGAACGAGCGTGCTGTGTGCGGGGACCCTAGAGCTGGCTGCGACTGCTACTATGACGATGACTGTACAGAGATCCTCAGTGGATTCGACTACTATGATGATGAAAACTGTACGGGGATCCTCCGTGTTTTTGGAAGTGACCACTACGGTACATCTTGGGATACATCAACTCCGAACTACATGACAGTTGATGCATCGACCACTTAGCTTGTGGAGTGGACCCTCCCGGAATGAGCATGCTGTGTGTGGAAACCCTAGAGCCGGTTGAGACTTGATGACTGCTGATCGAACGACTCAGTGTGTTAGAGATAGCCCAGTGGGAAGCGCTTGGATGTAGCAGCAGACCCACGGCGGAGGAGCGCTTGGTTGTAGCGGCAGACCCGCGGTACTCAACCGAAGGAGTACCTCTGGAGGCTATGAGGGGGAGCGTTTGGTTGTAGCGGCAGACCCACGACGGAGGAGCGCTTTGTTGTAGCAGCATCGGGGAGCGCTTGGTTGTAGCGTCAGAACCACGACGGAGGAGCGCTTGGTTGTAGCGGCTGACACATGGTACTCAACAGAGGAGTAACTCTAGAGGCTATGAGGTGGAGCGCTTGGTTGTAGCGGCAGACCCATGGTGGGAAGCTCTTGGTTGTAGGAGCAGGCCCACAGTACTCGATAGGTGGAGTACTACAGCAGTCAAAGGTAAGAGGGAAGCGCTTGGTTGTAGCGGCATAACCATTGTACTTGATGGAGAAGGAGTTTACCAATATCTTTGGGTTCAACTTCATGATCGATCATGTGTGGGTCATTGCGGGGGTTAGTACCTACAGATCCTTTGTGGGTCCGACGGCTTAGATGAATCAGTTGCTACATCTGATCATCTCTAACATCATATGAAGAAGTATACCTGTGTGAGCTGAAAACCCTATTTGCATTCCTTTGTGGATTGTGTTGTGCTATCCTGTGTGGATTTACGTTTTTCTTTCCTTTGTGGATTGTGTTGTGCTATCCTGTTTGGACTGGGTTGTACTTGAGCTTGGATGTTGGAGCCGAGCGAGAATTGATGGCTTAGGTATATGTATGGGCATATACTTAAGCCGTGTCGGATGTTACTTCGTTATTGTATCTTTCCTTTGTGGTTTATCCATTGTGGATTATGGGAGACCTTCGGGGGTCTCGGGGTCCCTACTGAGTAGCTTATACTCACCCCTGAACGGCCTATGCCCGCAATACGATGTGTTGGTTACAGACGACGGACAGCGCTGATCGTGGTAGAGGCTTGCGGAGCAGGACGATACATGGAGGTGGACCACTGGACAGGACGTACTCGGAGCAGTCGGCTGGACCCGAGGAGTAGTGGAGGCAATCTGCACCCACCCTTCATGTTGGACTTCCAGTGGATGGCTCGACGTTGCGGCTTTACTTTTCAGTTTTTGTTTTCCATTTCGAGTTGTACTTTAAATTTAGTTGGGCTTGTATTTTCGGCCCCCTTTACATTTTTGCACTTACTGTTGTACCATTTTTTACTTAGTGTTTACTTTTTCCGCTTGCTTACTCTGTGGTTCTCATTTACATTACAAAGTAAATTCCTTCCCTTTACCGGGATTTACCCCTTGGTGCTAGTCGGCAGCCACTGGCCTATGGATGGCGGGCTTGGGGTAGTCACGACACGGGCCCCGAGAACGGGTCGTGACAATTGGTATCAGAGGAGTTCGGTTCTTCTACAGACTCCGATCTTTATTTTATGTGAAGCAATAGTGTTAAGCGTATTTAGTGTAGTTATCAGTTCAGGGAGCCCAGTGTTGGTGCGGCGGCCGACGTATCCGTACACCAGGACCCTGACTTCTGATTTCCGACTTAATGCACAAAAACATTAATTGCATGTGTGTTTCAAGTTTTCTTTTTGATTACTTGTATCAGCTCACCAGGTATACTGTTCTGACCGTGTCACACCTGTTTCCTTTCAGGATGGCCCCACAATGGCAGCCAGCTAGGGTTCCGAGTGTTGTACGTGGTGACAGCCCGCCGAGTGACTAGGCCTCGGTACAGGGCCCTTTGACAGCAGAGGCACCGACGGTACCACTACCCGCCAAGCCACCAATGCTTCCAGCCACGGCCGCTGACGATGCAGGTCGCCTTAGTGCACTGCATGAGTTCCAGTGCCAGCGACTGCCCAGGTTCCGTGGGGAGACTGACCCCCAGGCAACCGAGGACTGGCTGGAGGCGGTTGTACGAGTTTTCCAGTTAGTGAGGACACCAGCAGACCTTATGGTGGTCCTTGCAGCAAGCCTCCTACATGCGGAAGCAGGAATATGGTGGATCTTGATGCTCCAAGAGCATGACGACGCATCACTCCTTTGAACAGACTTTGAGATCCTTTTTTTATTAGAGTTCGTCCCAGCCACCCTCCGAGCGGTGCGCATCCAGGAGCTACTACAGCTGCGACAGGGCAGCATGACAGTAGCCTAGTACGTGAGGAGGTTTACTGATCTCTCGCGCTACACCACGAACATGGTATGGGACCCATTCTTCAGGTCCCGAACCTTCGAGCAGGGGATCAGGTGAGAGATCAGTGCTTCAGTTGTTTCTCACAACATTTTGACACAGACATGAGTGCTGGAGTGAGCCCTCTAAGTGGAGAGTTTCCTTGCTGAGCAGTCTCCAGCAGCAAGACCCACCACTAGACGGCATGCGGCAAAGTCTTCTATATCGGGCAGTAGATAGATGACGCAGGGGTCCAAGAAGACTAGACCTACCGGTGGTTGACCGCGTGACACAGGTTCGATTGTGCGAGGCACCCGGGGTGGACAATGACTTACCATGAGCGCACAGTGTTACTCCTGTGGCGGGGTTGGTCACATGGCTCGTGACTGTCTGACCCGCCATACGGATGACCAGCAGATGAACGAAGGACCTCCCAGGCAGAGGAAGAGGTTCGATCGAGGCGGAACGCATGGATCAGGAGACCGTGGCAGAGGAGCTGGCCGAGCAGTAGGTAGTGGACGACGCTTCAAGGTGTCGCCACCACCACCACGAGGAGGTCCACCCCGACCGCAAGGAGTTGGTGGAAATGGGAGAGCTCATCTTAAGGCAGCTGAGGCCTTCGATCATGGAGCTCTGGGTGCAGATGGACAGCACCAGAACTAGTGGATACGTCTTTTGTACTTCTAGTTCCTTGTTGCTGTTGTGCAGCGTCTTTGTATTATGAGCTGCAAAAATAAAAGACGTATACCTTTGTGATGTTTTCATTCCTTTCCTCTTTTGTGTTGTTACTAAGTGGTTCCAGTTTAAATTGTTGACTTGACCCTCACTTGTGAGACATCTACTGGAAGAGACCCAGTTACCACACATTGATGCCGACAGTGTGACTCATCCCTTGGAGGTGAGAGTAATGGTTGGATCTCTTGGTAGTAGCGTCGAGGCCTTACGACGTCATCCTTGGTATGGATTAGTATCATCCATGTCGGGATAGACTGTATTAGGTGAAGAACATAGTTCATCCAGGGGATGAGACCGGATTTCTCTTATTGGAAAAGAAGAAATCTCAGCAGCTATTGTAGGACCAGAAAGGTCCAAGTCATCCATGAGTGGATGAGGACAGCTCAGAACCGGCGAAAGTCTTGTGCTGACAGAAGGCGGAGGCTACTAGAGTTCGAGGATGGCGACCAAGTTTTCTGGCGTGTCTCACCTCGACGTGGCTTACGGAGATTTGGTCGTGGCAACAAGTCATCTCCACACTTCATCGGACCATTCCAGGTCCTCAGAAGGATTGGCGAGGTGGCTTATCGCCTGGCTCTACCACCTCAGTTGCACTGTGTGCACGACGTCTTCCACGTATCTCAGCTGAGGAGATATGTGCACGACCCGTCACACACCATTGACCATGGGGACTTGGACATTGTTGATGGGGCGACTTTTGCGGAGGTCCCAGTGGAGATTGAGGATCGACAGAAGCGGGTCCTACGTGGATGATTGATTCCTCTTGTGCGCATCAGATGGCAGCACGTGAACCTCCAGGAGAGCACTTTGGAGCGGGAGGCTCCGATGCGTGCTCAGTACCGCCTTTGTATCCCTAAGTTTGTGGTGAAGCTTTACGGGGACGTAAAGCCCTGTGGTGGGAGTAATGTAAAGACCCATAAATTTCAAGGAATTTTTTTTCTTAATTTGTTTTGGAATTTTACAAGAACGCAGTTTCTGATAGGACCTGATTCCGAGGCCCGGTGTGCCCGGAATCATTTTCTGAAGTTTGGCTCAAGTACGTTCAGTGAACGAACGAGCGGGTTTTTCTAACTTTTAAACCGGTGCTCGGAATCGAATTCTGAGGGAACCGATGGAATCGAAGTGCTGGTATTTGTTTAGAAACGCCTCTCCCGGAGTTGCGTTTGCTCGGATGTGGTTTTTTAAATTTTGGGGGTTAAGTTAAGAAATAAAATAAAGTGTGCGACAAATTTATTTTTATTTCACTTAATGCCACTTGAAATCCACTTAAAGCTACTTAAGCTGAGTTGATGCGGATAGGGTGCTATCTGAAAATATCCTACCAAGTGGGTAGAATATTTGTGAGGTGGGGCCCGAAAAAGCCCACCGTTTCTTTTCCGCTAAGTAACGCACCCGTGAAAACCTCTATTAAATGAAAGTCAACTAGGGCGTTTCTTAGACAATTAAACACTCCTATTAATTAGGAGGTTTATTTGTTGAATTAATTCTATGAATTAATGGGTCGTTACTTAACATAGTTTTTTTCGTTTGTTGGCATGTAATAAAATAAGATCAACATTCTTCTTCTTGTGTGTTGTTCGTAGAGAGGATTTGACAGAACCTTAAGTCCTTCAACCTCCTTCGCGAAGAACGCAAAGAATGCAAAGAACGCGAAGAACGACGACTTTCGACGAAAGGTGACGAAGAACGCCAAACCCTCGGATATCAACAACGCGACACCGTGTTCCGGGACGCCAACGATTCTTCCACCACGGTGTTCTTCTGCGACGTTCTTTCATCCGCGACGAATCTTCGATTATCCGTTGAGGTGAGAGATTGCGGACCTTTTTTCTTTGTGGTTTATAACAACAACATGAATTTAATTTTTATAATTAAATCTGTATGTTCTTGATCCTCGGAGTTCGTCGACACAAAGCCGTATACCGCGACGACGCGACGCCCTTCCGTGAAGCGACGATCCTCTTCCCCCATGATGAGCAATTCCGTGAAGAACGCACGCTCGACGACGACGGTGAGGTAGGGGTTTGATTCTTAAAAATCTTTGTGATTTATGCCCGCGACGTTTGTTAATCTTTTGTGGTGTAATATTCTTTTAAAACCGCTAACACGGTTGGTGCGGACTAACGAAGAAGTCTGAACCCACCGCACTTTTTCGTTCCTGGTGCGCGAAATGGAGGACGATGACAAACGAGGCTGCAAGGGCGATTTGAGGGCCTGACAGTGACGAATGGAACTCGGGAGGAGACACAGCGCAGACAGAAGTGGAATCGGACCGCCGGAGCAACTCCGGCTACCGCGGAATCCGCCGGCGGCACGGGTCGCCGGCGCGGCGGCGCCGGCAGCCGGAGGCGGTGGCGGGCAACCACACCCGCGACCGCGCGGGTCCGATGACACACGGGACAAGGAAAAGCTGCGTCCGCTGACCCGGCGTGGCCCCACACGGGGCCGCGGCACCTCATCTCGCGGGGGCAGCCCACCCCCCCCCCCCTGCGGCTCCCTCCGCTCGGCCTCTCGGGTGAGCTGAGCCAGGCCGGGTCGCGCCCAGGCCTGTCTGGGCCGCTAGGCCGGTCCGGGTCGTGCCCAACCGGGTCGGACCCAGACCCGGGTCGGGTCGACCCAGGGGGGGTCGGGCCGGGCCCCGACCCCCCGTTCCTGGACCTTTTCGGTCTTTCGATCATAACTTGAGATACGGGCCTCCGAACGACGGGCCGTCAGCGGCGATACGATCCTTGGATCGAGACGGTCGTTTCGGTATATTGCACCCAAGGTTTAGGAATACTTTGGGTTCGGCCAGGTTGGTTCGTACACGAAACCAACCAGGCCCTCGGAGCGGAAAAGCTCATATCTTGAGTTTCGGACATCCGATTGACATGCCATCGATTTTGTTTAATTCCTATAAGTGAGACGGATCTTTTGCCTTGCTTTGCCCGAGGTTTGGACGCAGGTGGAGTATGGTCGGGTTGGTTTTTCCTTAAATACCAACCAGGCCCCTAGGACGAAAATGCCAATATCTCTCAGACCGGGCGTCCGATTAACGCAGCGTCTGTTGCGTTGAGTTCCTGTTGGCGATACGGATATTTTGGATACATAAACTCTGGACTATCTGTCAGTTGATGTATTAACCTCTCGGCTCGTAGAGCGGACCCTCCCGAACAAGCTTGCTGTGTGCGGGGACCCTAGAGCTGGCTACGACTGCTACTGTGACGACGACGACTGTACAGATATCCTCAGTGGATTCGACTGCGACGATGATGAAAACAGTACGGGGATCCTCCATGTTTTCAGCAGTGACCACTACGGTACATCTTGGGATACATCAACTCCGGACTACATGTCAGTTGATGCATCGACCACTTAGATTGTGGAGTGGACCCTCCCGGAACGAGCATGCTGTGTGTAGAAACCCTAGAGCCGGTTGAGACTTTATGACTGCTGATCGAACGACTCAGTGTGTTACAGATTGCCTAGTGGGAAGCGCTTGGTGGTAGCAGCAAACCCACAACGGAGGAGCGCTTGGTTGTAGCAGAAGACCTGCGATACTCAACAGAAGGAGTACCTCTAGAGGCTATGAGGGGGAGCGCTTTGTCGTAGCGGCAGACCCACGACGGAGGAGCGCTTGGTTGTAGCAGCACTGGGGAGCGCTTGGTTGTAGCGGCAGACCCACGACGGAGGACCGCTTGGTTATAGAGGCTGACACATGGTACTCAACAGAAGGAGTACCTCTAGAGGTTATGATGGGGAGCGCTTTGTTGTAGCGGAAGACCCATGGTGGGAAGCGCTTGGTTGTAGCAGCATGCCCACAGTTCTCGATAGGTGGAGTACTACAGCAATCCATGGTGAGAGGGAAGCGCTTGGTTGTAGCGGCATAACCACTGTACATGATGGAGAAGGAGTTTCCCAATATCTTTGGGTTCAACTTCATGATCGATCCTGTGTGGGTCACTGCGGGGGTTAGTACCTACAGATCCTTTGTGGGTCCGACGACTTAGATGAATCAGTTGCTACATATGATCATCTCTAACATCATATTAAGAAGTATAACTGTGTGAGCTGAAAACCCTGTTTGCTTTTCTTTTGTGGATTGTGTTGTTCTATCCTATGTGCATTTACGTTTTGCTTTCCTTTGTGGATTATGTTGTGCTATCCTGTGTGGACTGGGTTGTACTTGAGCTCAGATGTTGGAGCTGAGAGAGAGTTGATGACTTAGGTATATGTATGGGCATATACCTAAGCCGTGTCGGATGTTACTTTGTGATTGTATCTTTCCTTTGTGGTTTATCCTTTGTGGATTCTGGGAGACCTTCGGGGGTCTCGGGGTCCCTACTAAGTAGCTTATACTCACCTCTACACGGCTTATGCCTGCACTACGTTGTGTTGGTTGCAGACGACGGACATCGCTGATCGTGGTAGAGGCTTGCGGAGCAGGACGGTACCTGGAGGTGGACCACTGGGCAGGACATACTCGGAGTGGTCGGCTGGACCCGAGGAGCAGTGGAGGCTATCTGCACCCACCCTTCAGGTGGGACTTCCAGTGGACGGCTCGACATTGCGGCTTTACTTTTCAGTTGTTGTTTTCCCTTTCGAGTTGTACTTTACTTTTAGTTGGGCTTGTATTTCTGGCCCCCTTTACTTTTCTGCACTTACTATTGTGCCAGTTTTTACATAGTGTTTACTTTTTCCACTTGCTTACTCTGTGGTGCTTGTTTACTTTACAAAGGCAATGCCCTCCCTTTACTGGGATTTATGCCTTGGTGCTAGTCGCCAGCCCCTGGACTATGGAAGGCGGGCTTGGGGTAGTCACGGCATGGGCCCCGAGGACGGGTCGTGACAAACACTTACTCTAAGAAATAGTTTTTAAGAAATTAATATTCTTATTTTTGAAGAACTAAAATTCACTTTTTATTAATCTTAATATACATAATTTTTTGTAAATTATTTATGTATGTCTCTAACTATTTTTGAAAACTAATATTGGTATAACATATTATCCAATATTATATATTAATCTCTAAAAAAATTAGAAATACTACTAGTTCATCATTGACATTTATTGTTTATGTAATTTATCTAACAAAATGGTATGCTATTAAAGATGTCATTTAATCTAGTGTAGGGATCATAAACCCTTATTTCCATCTGGTTGTGGTTTTAAGAGTCATGGCCTTACACGCCTGGTAGGTTTTCACGCAACATGTTGTTTTCCATTTTTTTGATGCCATTTTAATTTGACTCTTATATCAATAAAAAAATGATAGACATATTTTAAATGAAATAATTGATTAAATAATATTTATATTAGTTTTTATAATATAATTTATTTATTTATTATTCCACAATGTCAAATTATTTTTGGAGTATTATTACAATGTCATTGATGAGAATATTAAATCCAAATGATATCAATACCATTTAACGTAATTATATATATTGTAAAAGAATTAATCTTCAAATAATTTTTTTCTATAAAAAATATACCAATATAATGGGTTGTATTTACAAAAATATGTCCCAATATTCCATAATTTTGGTTGTCTACTGTTAAATAATTCCTAAAATGTGGACTTGTGACAGTGAACTTATAATAAATTTTAAACCATATACCATAGTATTTTCTGAATATCTCTTATGATAATGAATCAATATATGATTCATCAATTAAAAATAATCCTTAAACTATTCATGATTTTTATAGAAAAAATAACATTTTTAAAAACCATCTACTCTTTTATTATCAATACACAATATCCACCCATGAAATCTATTTAATTAAAAAAAAATATTTTTCATGATCTAGGTATTATCATTTATAATAGGTAGTTGATTTAGATAAATACCATTCTCTCTAAATTCATGATAAATAACTAGAAATGAATCCTTGGAATGTGATTTATTTACTTCCATATTATTCTCTATTCTTCATCACAAATTCATTCCATGTCTCCTTTTACTTAAATACATAAAATGTTTTCCTTTTTCGTTAAGACACATTCTAGGGTGTCAATTTCAATATATCATACCGAATTTAAATTGATATATCTTTCATATATGTTTTCCACAACTTGAGATTTTCAAATCACTATTCCTTCTCTTTTTTGGCTAGCCTAAGATATGGTTAATGTATAATTTTTTATCCATATTATTGGATAACTTATTAAAAATAATTAACATATAATTCATGCATATCATTATGATATTTGGACTCCCCTAGTTACCACATTTTCCATCTTTTTCTATGTTAATATGATTCATTTAGGATCTATCCATTGACTAAAACCAAAAATATAGCATCAGAAATAAATCATAGTGGGAAGAAATATTTTTTATTTTAATGTGTCTAATGTGTGTCACATTATATTTAATATAAAAACTCTCATGGTTGACTTAGTGCATTTATTATCACCATCTTTCAAAGCCCTTCATAAGGGTTGACCATAAAAATGTTAATTATAAAATTCATATCCCTCGGTAGTGTCAAACCAGTTGTACAGTCAGGTCTTTTTTTGAAGCACTATTTAATGATCGGCTCAGGACAAATGTTTCTGTTTCCCTTTTATTTACCTTAAGTTCTTCTATTTTATAACCACATAAACTTATTATATCAAAATAGAGATTTATTTCTATAGAAAACTAGATAATGTTATTCTTATAAAAACATTGAGATTTTTCTACAATTATCATAAAAATAATAATACGGTTATGTTACCCAATATATTTAATCCAAAATCCAATTATGATTATTTCTACTTCACTTCATATAATACTAAGTAGAAATACCATGACCCTATATCCTATAGATTGTATCTATTTTATTATACTGTAATAAGAATCAAGGAATTCCACCTCGATGAAATTAAATGATTAATTGTTTTAATTAATTAGAAGGATTCTTGATTCCCATATTATAAATGAATAAAAAATTTACATGTTATTTTTTAAAAGAATAATTTTTTTACTATACAATTTCATTTCATATTAGCCTCCTAAAACATTATAGGTTCATTTGAAATGATACAAAAAGGGTGATTGTGAATACTTAGTTTGTGATATGTATATTATAATTAATGATTAATAATTAAAAATATTAATCATTTAAAGGAAAATTAATAAACATGAATACAATGTAATCAAACAACTGATAAGGATGGGTTTCGAGAGATATTATCATTATGAGAATCTCATGGATCATAATCATTATAGAATGTTAAATAACTAACCACGTGTTCATGTTAATAAATCACCATTTTAAAAATTATTAGACAATGTGTAATCAATACAGATTGTTAAATACCTGAACACACATTAGATTAAAATAATAAACTAGGATTTAATTGAATCCACGGATAATATCATTTATAAAATCTCTTGGATAATAATAACTAAACTATTAATGATGTAAATGATTAATTAATGCACATAATGTTTTCCATTAACATGAAAAATTTAAAATCAATATAAATTCCCAATATTGTTTAAAAATATTTTTCTAAAACCATATAACCAAGGACTTATAGATGACTCATCCCATGAAACTACTAATTCATTTATGGGTGACCACTAATTGGTCCCCACTCATTTATGTAAGGCCTAATGCATTCATCGAGTATCTAATAATAAATTTATTTAATAAACAATGTCCCTTATCATAACATATTTGTCTTGAGTAATATTATAGAATTTTCATATTTCCCTAGATAAAAAATGACATTAAATATTGGAATCCATATGTAACAATGACTTCTAGAATAAGAAATTAACATATCCATGTAATATAAAATGGATTTTCATGGGAAATATAACTACCAAATATTATACTAATGTTATTAATTAAATGTTACTATAATGTGTACAGAAATATAACAGGGATGTGAATTCCAGTAGTAACATTTTTTTAATAATCATAAAATATCACGACTAAGAAATTTGATGATACCAATCCTATATATCCCCAATAGAATATAAGTAAAATAAATGGTTTTTGGGTTAATGGATTAAAATATCATTAATAACATTTTGATATGAAATGTCTGTTTCATTTCCATAATAGATTTTTAAAAATAAAAATTCATAAAATATTTTAGAAATAATTTTCATTTAAAATAACATTAAAAATATATAAGCCATTTGAGTTGTGATAAGGATGGATATTAGGTTTATGGTATACAAAACCAAACAAATGCACCTTTTTGTATTACTGTAAAATTGAAATTGGAATTCATTTTAAAAAAACATGCTTCTTCCTTTCATTAAATATTTAAAAATATAAAAATGTAGTAATTAATTTATTAAATAAATGTGAAAGTGGTTAAAAATAAATTTTAATACATTTTTATAAAATTAGGGTCTGAGGAAAATGTATTTTCATTTTAAGAGTGTAATTTTCTATCATATTATTGAAATAAAAGATTCAAATTTGCTTTACTAATCAAAGAGTGAAAATATTGTATAATTACACACAAAAAAACAATTTTAAAACCATAAAGGAAAAAAAAATATTCGTTATTATATTATTATTGAAAAACATCCATCATTTGATATTCAATAATAATAATATTGTGAAATCATAATTGATAAAAAAACTCTTTCAATTTTCATAACGTTGATGTTAGTATTTCTTACTAAAATTATTATGATTATGATATGTACATACACATTAAAAAATTGGTTATACAAAAATATATAGGAAATATTTATTATACACATTAAAATATAATAAAAATGATGATGAATCATTAATAAATCCCAAAAAAATAAATTGAGTTATCAAATACCTTATAACTTTTCAATTTTTGGTCAATTTCCCAATGATGAAATAATTAAAATTGAACACTAAAAAATTAATAATGAATTATTTCTGAGATTACAAGTAAATGGGGTACTAAAAACAATATATTAAGAAATATATGCACATAAAATTAATATACATGATAACAAATTAAAATTGAGATAGAATACATTAACCGAATATTACATTTAGATTACATTGATTTAACATTTATTATAATAGTCCAAAAAATGTTATTAACTTAAAAAATAACAATATTATGATTTATAATTTAATATATAATCATTTTAGTACATATTGTTACACATTCAATAATAATCAATCATTATTGTTATTGTTTCGGGTGTCAACTAACTTATTGTCACATCCACGCTAAATCATATGATATTTGGTTATTAGTAATATTATATATTTCATCTTCAACAAATTAATAATTATTGAAATATTATCTCACATATACATCAATTGTAATTTAGAACACATTACTGACATATTTTCATGAAAAATGCACTATGATCATATAAAAGGTAAGCATAATGTACGCATGAGTAACGTTTCATTTTTGGTGATAATTATTTAATAGAGGTAAGTAACAAATTATCATTATAAAATGAATATAATATCATATATAACTACATATTTCATAAATGTGATGTTTAAATGAAAATATATCTCTATTACTTGGTGAAGGTGGTAGTTCACACATACCCGAATAATGATATCAACATTATGTGAGTTAATATGTAAGATGTAAAATAATATATTATCATTATAAAATGAAAAATAAGATAATTTTATTATAATTTTATGATGAATATAATTTATAATAATTAATATTAACCTTACCACATAAAGCATTAGTAAAAGACAAATCACATCGTTTCATGTAGTGATAATCCAGCATAAACAATAGGAAAATTGTCATACACACTACGAAAGGGAACAAAAAAGGTACGTATTTAATAATAAATTAATATGTATAATTATACTCCAAATATTATATTTTTAATTTAAATTCAACAGCATACCCATCCATGAGTGGTGGTAATTGAAAAAATGATGACATCTGTTCGTGAGGAGCTAGTCCTCAATAAACATGAATATTGATTCAATAACCCATTTTATGAAAGTGGAAATTGTTATAGATTATAAAACTATTAAATAATTTTATTACAATATGTATGAATAATTTTTAAATATACAATCTTGGATTAAATAGTAATTAAAAATATGGAGGTAAAAAAAATAAAAATTCTTATTAATAAGGTGACCTCTTAATCGAGTATCATCTGTAGGATTTCACCAATGCCTTCCTAAGATGGGTTTCATCCAAAAATTGGTCATCAATGTAGAAATTATTGAATACGATAAGTGATTTATTCATATATTTTCATAATAAGTTTTTTTATGGTGTGAAGAAGAGAAAAGAGAGGGTGACCTTTTATAAGTGAGGTGAGAAAAACAGCTGTAATTATTTTCAAAATTATAAATTATACCAATGTATTTAAGATGAAAAAATAAAAATAATTGGTTACTATATATATATTTGAATAAATATGGTCAGAATATTTCCATAAAATTTGTAGTTTAAATGATTTTATGTTATATTAATCCCTTATCCTCTTGTAATAACCCCATGTAAATGTAATGTTTCCTTAAAAGAAGTACTAAATTTTTAACTTTCATTACAATAATTTTCATATAAAAAATAATATTTATGTTATTTAACATTATAATTCACACTTATTATATATATGGAATGCATTATTTTGTATTCAATTCATTTATGTTTTAAATATTAATTTAAAATAGACCCACAAAGAAGGAGATAAAGTGGGTTTTCACCATAAAATGATCAATAGATTAAAATGTTTTTTCATCAAAATGAAATATAAAAATTATAAAAATAACCTAATTTATATTTATAATTTAATTTATTATCTAATTTTACATTAGAAAAATAAAAATAAAAATTATTTTTATATGAAAATTAAATTAATATAATATTTTCAATTTAAATTGTAAAATTTTCTTTATTTTTCAATGAATGACATATTTTCAGAAAATCAACAATAATAACCACCTGATAAATTTTATATTTTAATTTAAATAATTATTTTTAGTTTTTCATTTAAATTTTCATAAATTCGTAGAAAATAATTTAAAATTACTTGTGCAATGAGATACTAAGATGCATTTTAGAAATGTAAATCTTTCTGAAAGCAATATTTTTTATTTTAAATGATTCAAATTTTATTTATAATAGATAGATAATCATAATTTTAATACATTAGTCTGTAATATTCTTAAAATATAATGTAACATCTAGTTTTTAATGGTTTAATATATTATCCTTCATTTTGACTCGGTTATCCATGTTATTCATGATATCGAAGAGAATAAATTTTATTAAAAAATATTTTGATGTTTTATTAAGCACGGTGTTTTGTGTCACATACAGTGTAAAATATAGTTAACTTATTTGATGAATACATGTTGCAAAAACTAAGTATTATTAAAAAATTTAATTTATTAAATTTTTTTCATCATAAATAAGTGTTTTTCAAAATTAAAACTATAGACTAAAAAATTATTTCAAGTCTATTATGGTTGATAAATTTTATGGAGAAAAAAATATATATTCTATTTAATTAGTAGAAAAAAAATAAAAAATATTCCTCAAACTCCATGACACAAATAATTTTACAATTAAAATGGCACATATTTGAGTTACTTTTTAATTAGGTTAACATCTGAAAACATAGAATCCTCAACACTAATTAAATTAAATCAAATCTTTCTCATATAAAATAATAAATAATTTTTATAAAACTATCTTATAATTATGATAATTTAAATATATTTTTATATAGATTTCATCAGATCAGATTGAACTATTTCACATAAAAAAGTCAACAAAATATTAAATATACAAGAAGTGAATCATAATAAACATTGTTTCATACATCTAAAAATGATAAAATCTACATATTTACAACAAATATAAAAATTTAGTATATAATTAGCACACATAGAGTATATAATAGTTTCAAAATAATCAGAATTCTAGTGATTAAATAATATATATCATATATAAACTGAAATAGAAATATATGATTATTTATTTGACATATTTTAAAAACAAAATTTGAAATTATGTTTTACCATTAACACATAAAAAATTAAAGTGACCTCAAAATATAAAAATTTCTACAATAAATTTCAACTGTTGATCAAAAAATAGTATACTAAAAAAATATGACAATTATAATTTCAGATGATTTAGATTTAATAAATAAAGTAATAAATACGTTACATTTATTAAATAAATATTTAATAAATAACATTTTATTTATATTTTAATAAGTTAAAAATTCTAACTTAAGAATATATATATAAATTTTTACTGATAAAATTAATTAGAAAATTTACCATTTCCAAAACAATGTTGTTAAAAACAGTAAATTATTTATATTGTTTAAAATTTTAAACGATAATTTTAATATCCTTTTAAATATTTTCACGTGTTTACTACATTCTAAAATATTAAAATCAAAACATATTAAATATTATAAATATGTTCATATTAATAATCAAAATATATATATATTTTGGAAAACAACATTGGGACAATAGGATTCCTTTATAATCATTATGTTAACCAGGGTAATCAGTTTTATTTATCTAAATACAATTACTTACAATGACATAAATATCTATATGGTGATTTAAAAAGTACTAATATTTTTTATATGATACTGATTATGTTCATATTATATCGAAATAATCAAATTATATTCATTAAAATAATAAAAAACACCATTAGGAAAACAAATAAATAGGTGAACAATTTTCGTAAACATTGAAAATAAAAATTATTTTATTAACAGTAGAATACATATTATATATAAGCGTATAAACATGGTAGTAATTTTAAACTATCAATGACATATTATCATAATGATAAGAAGTAATAACATTCTTAATAGTTACATCATCTTTATATTCTTCTTCAAACTAATTAAAACCATTAAAATCAACATGAAAATATTATTAAATTGCATCATCATTCCAAACATATACAAAAAATTTAACATGATTAGACTATTTAAAAAATCAATTATTATAAACTAAATAAGTCTTATATTTATTATAATTTCGATGTAAAACTCCATAAATAATATTACAAATTAATTTATACATGTTATCTGCTGTGTTTCAAAACAATACACTAAATAAAATTAATTTTATAATATTTTTATTTCTTTTCATTAATCAATTCACATGGTTACTTCATAAAAAAGAATAAAATTAAATGTTTATTTAAAATATAACATGTTTTCTTATTATCTTCATCCAATTTTTTTGGAATGTAATGTTCATTTAAATAATTCAAATATTTCAATAATTGTTCCTTATTTTTTACATCAAACACCATTTTTTGTTTTTAGATCATATAAAGTAGGAATATGTTTATTTTAATCACAAAAATTTTCATAATTTAAATTAAATAATTCAAATCCGTTATAAAAAATTAAATAAAAAATTAACATTCCTTTTCGACATTTTACCAGCTTAAAACATATCTAAATTTATTAAAAAATTAACATTTATGAATATTTTTTGAATTATTAGAAGTAAAATATTAAATAAATTATTCAAATTTTTTATTTCTCAATGAATATTTAACCATGTAATTTTTTAGTTTCTATTGAAATTTTATTCTTTTATCCAATATCTTAATCATATACCTATTATATGAGAGATAATTATCTAATTGTACTATCTCTGGATTCATTATATCGGAGGGATTAGGTATGTACTTCTCAAGAATGATGCACTACACGCATCATGAACTTGACACATTTTTTGTAGAAGTATTATCTTATTTTAAATTGATCCTATAAAATCATGAATATCAAATGTTATTCTATACAATGGGATAAGCTTAACAATCTATAAAAAATAAAAAAATCTCTTACATATTGATATTCCTTGGATAATCATTACTCGAAAAACAAATTCCCAGTCTCTTTGATAGTTTATAGAATATCTCTTATTGTAAATATGAGTAGCTCATATATATGTTTTTATATTCTAACCTTTTCATCTAATCTATTTCACAAGATATGATCCATGTCACTTCTAATCAATAAATATTTTTCTATAATGTATAATTTCTCAATCACATTGCAACGAGGGCTTCATATAGAGACATTTAAATATAAGAGATAATGTTTTTCTAGAACTAAACATATGTGATATTTTAATCCTATCAACATTTAAATTTATTTAAGCTAGTTATACACATATACATAATTATTTTAATTTTTCTGTTATATCTGCTATTAGTTTTTAAATGATTGGCAGTAATGAAATGAAATTTATTAATGCGTTCATTTTGAATATTTCAAAAAAACAATTTTGAATATAATTTATCATTATTGTAGATGTTAAAAATATAATCCACATGTAGCATCGCTACATCATTTTTATATATCATAGTGTTTTGTTCAAGTGAGATATCATCCTAAATATTGATGATTTAGTATATCATGGGGATTATATCCCTATTACCCATATGACATTGATTCTTTTGGACTTATTTGGTAGTACAATAAACATTTACATCGTAATGTTCTCCCATTTCAACATTGGTGTGAAAATTGGTGCAAAATCTACTATGAATTATTCAACTATTATTTATCATGGTATAATAACATTCAGCATGAGGTGAAATAAATAATCAATTTATTTATGTTTTCCAACTAGAATTTATCACTAAGATAAATATAAATATTTTTACTTCTCTAATCAATAGAGAAAGATGAGTTATGAACATTAACTATTTGGCTATTATTTATATTAGGAAATTATGGAACATAATGTTTAGTTCTAATCCATCTGACTCCATCTTCATTTAATGTGGAATTCATGAATCTTACAATCTATTACCACTTCCTCTATCATTTGATGATTTATATAAAAAATTTCACCCTCCATGATTTTCACATAGATATATAGTTTGGTAATAATCGTTAAATGGATGGATATATTCTTTATACTAGTGAGTTAAATATCCATAGTTTGAATTCAAATGATGATAGGTACTTTATTTATCTACCTCACGGATATAATAGTTTAATGTTTTTCTTTTAATTACATCATCTATAATTTTATCCATTTCAAGATGACAGTAAATTGAGTATTCATAGTAATTGAATATCTTTAACCATCTTCATTGAAAAATATTCAACACATTCTTTGTGAATATGTATATTGAACAATTATTATATGTATATTTTTACACTTATAAGAAAGTAGATATTAATGAAATAATTTCAATGTAAAAATCACAAAAAAACTCCAGATCATGTGTTAGGTAGCTATGCTCATGGGTCATAAACAATTGTATGTCGTTGGATATAATTTAATCATTTTATTAGTAAATAGATGAAATATTTCATTGAAGGACCATGGTATTTCACAAATACTTCTCAGGTAGAAGGTCGTGTATGTATGAAAATTCATATATGACTCATTTTTATTCCACTAAAATCATAATTACATTCTTCTATCTTGATATAAATTACCCCTTTTTTTAATATTTGTTTATGGGAAATAAAATCAAGAGAAATTTCTAAATAATATGCATAGTAACCCATAATTCCATTAAAATAATAATTTTCACGATTTTCTTAGGTCTAGGAAATTATTTAACTTCTATTGAAATCTATGTTCCCATAGAAATTTTCAATCTTGTGATTATGAGACCCGTGAATGCGACTTTATACACCAAAAGGAACAGATTTTGGATATATTATTCATGATCTTCATTCTTAATGTTTCTTGCATAATCCCCATATTTAATTAATGTTCCTCTATTCTCTTAGAAAAAATTATAATATCATTAATAAATATTATAATAACTTTTCTAGGTAGTCAATAATGACTATATTAATCATATCCATTATCAATAAAATGATCATTTTATGTCTGATAAGCATCAGTGCATACTCATAGTGTCCATAACTTGTATATAATGAAGTCTTCATAAGATATTCATTCTTCCACATTAGTCAATGATATACTATATAAATATTTTCCATTGATAATTGAGGAAATACTTATAATTGTAAAAACAATATTAGCTTTATGGGGATACTTTCACTTTATGGTGATATTTTTCAAATCCCATTACAATTAATACAACCATATTAAATTATATTTTTCATGAAAAATATCACTAAAAACCCTTAAGTAAATACTATAGAGAGAATGATACATTTTTAAAAATTATATTATTTTTTGTTCATTAATATATCATGTTCGATCGAGGCTATACTATAATGTATATTAGATTTTAGAGGGGATCTATTAATGAGATCTATATTGAACTAAACATCATGATATAGTGGTACTACAAGAAACTCTCAAGGAAGTACATTAGTTTATTCAACCAAGAATGGGAATTCCTTCATTGTCTATCATTTTCATTGATTCATGAATTTTTTTATTGTATTCATCCTCAATGGGTATGATCACCAACACTATGGAGGGATTTTACAGTAGATAAGGATCACCAAATGATTTAGAAATGAGAATGGGATGGTTTAGAAAAATGATTGTGATTTTATTTTTCTCAACAGTTATTGTTGAAACTATATAAATATGTCTAATACCTTTCATGAATATAGTAAAATTTTACATTAGGAAATATTATGGGATTATCTGGAAGATTTTACCAATTATACATCCCAGATATGTTCACAACTCAAAGGTTTCATTAATTTCACCTTTAACAGTACATATAGATATCTCAAAATTAAGGTATTATGGTTGTGATTCAATAGTTCATGCATAAATGATAGATATAATAGATTTAATATAAGTTTAATAAAAAACGTATAATTAAATTTTTATTGAATAATAAGTGTATAAAATTCATCTTCATTTTTTAACTTCAAACTCAAATGTGGTGATGGAATAGTATTTCACTTTTTTCTTCAGATTTGGCATGTTATATTGGTGATTATCCTTTATTAGACATGTTTTATTTTAATGATTTAGATAGTTTCCCTTCTCCATATAGTTACTCCATTGATAAATGGGTAGTGCATTAAAATTTAATTACATTAATCCATGAAATTAGTAATATTATCCATATATCATCAATATTAACATGCTCTATGAAATTATCTACCTCATGTGAATCATTTCCATCTACCTTTTTTGTATTTAACTAAATTAATTTTTGTTCATTTTTAAAATTAGGTTGGATGTATCTTCTTCGATCTAATTTCAATTTAACTCCAAACATTAAACTCCATCTTTTATTTCATATAATTGTATACATGGATTATTCTCCAAAAACCATCTCAATTTTGAGAGAACATAAAAATAAATTATATTAACACCGAATGTATAATAGGAATAAATATACTTTGGTTCATGGTTATATATAGAAAAATAACATATCTATTTTACCAATGAAATTAATAATAATACATGATGTGTATCGTAGAAGGACCGTTAATATATATTTAGAGTCCATGAAAGAATCATCCTCCTTTTTCTTAGGATATATGTAGTATCCCTACATATATTATTGAAGTGTTGTATGGAAAAAATTTAAATAAATTACAATTTATTATCTCACCAGACCATTTCTTCCATTTAATCATTTGGATTATTGTATTTCATTAGTGAAAATATTGACCAGCCTCCCCAATGAAATGTTATAATTTAATGATAACATTCCCGTTCTTAGACTAGCCGATATTACGAAATATATTCCATCTTGAGAAAACCTATGATTCTAAGAAAAATGAATTAGAATGTGAAGTGAATTATTACTATGGTTGTCATCTAATATACTCAATGATTAGTTTTCCATTATTAGATTATGTTTTATGTTCATAAATATTAATTTCATAGTTCAAAGCGAGACTCATTTAAATGAGTGTTTCCATAATGTTTTTAACTCCACCTCCAATGAAATACAAGATTTTATTTAGGGTATCCTTCAATTTTACCTAAAAAATGATATAAGTATGGGTTTTAAATAATCCATACATTGTTTAAAAACCTCATTAACCCATTATAAGTCAACAAAACCCGAAAATATAATTAATTCTTATATAACTGCAATTAATAAATTCAATTATTAAAGAATATATATGTTTCTAATTTCTCAAAAATGATAATACATATATCATGCAAACTAATACTTATTTAACATTATGATTAATACTTACATTTCTTATTCATCCATTATTAAATTTTGTATAAATTTTGTGATGAACAGATGTATATTCAACTATAGTGTCAAAATGTTATTATAAAATGTACTTCTTTTTTTTACACTAGTTGATGTTCAATTCCATTATCATTCCACGAATTTCATGTTTTGTATCCCTATGTATAGATAGTATACTGCCCAAACAACTATTATCATCATTATATTTATTTCCTTTCTCTTAAACCACACCCAATTAAAAAATTCCAAAAAATATATGATATATACCTTTTCATATATTTTTCATTGTGGTTTTCAAAACGATTTTCAAATAATAATTACTTTATTAACTAATATATATAATGATAATAAATAAATAATAACAAAATTTATTACATTTTAGCACATAATAATTTAGGTCAATGTTGCACATGTTCATAATAAAACATTTACATTATTTATTAATTTCTCCATTATAAACTAAAAGTATTTCCCATTTTATTTAATCTATAATATCAATGTATGATATACATATATGAAATGGGTGATGAAAAATTCATTTAAGAGGATGAATAAAAATGGTGGAATAAGGGAGATGAATCAATTTTACATGGGTGATGCTAATCAAAATCATCATAAAATAAAAATATGATCAAAATAATCATAATTAAGGAATAATATGATAATAGAATTAAATTTTTAATATGTAGAATAATTAAACACAAAAATATATTAGTTAATTACCAAAAAAATTCCTAACAATGTCATGTTCATGTTCAAGCATAACATTACATCATCTATATCAAATTCATAATTATGAAACAAGATAGAACAACATTAATAAATAATAAACATTTTCTTATATGATATATAAATCATAAACATTAATTATTGGAATATATAATTAAAATCCAACCTATCACATCAAACATTTATCATTTTCATACATGCATATAAAAATAGAATAATACAATTATAGAGCCATCTAAATGATTGGGTTGATAAAATAATTAAATAGAATAATTTTTTTAAAAAATAATTTTTCCTAATGTAATATTTGATATCCAACTATTTTATATTAAATCATCATTATTGGGTGGGAATGAAATAATTGTAGAAGATTCAATGTAAAGTATTATAAAAAAATATATTCTTTAAAAAGAAATATTAACTGGAATTGAATATATATTCCATGTTTTGAAACATATATATTCCCAAAAATAAAAATTATGTTATAATGTAGAGAAATATTAGTCGAATTATAAAATATTATATAAAAAATAATATGATATTTTACATAACAAAAAAAGAAGATATTTAGGATCAAGAATTCGTTGACCTTAAATCCCACAATATTTTTTCAGCATTAGGTAATATGTATAATAAAATATAGTTTATTAATATATATTACCATAAATAGAATATATTATTATTTGTGGTAGTTGATGTATTATAATTATTAGATTATATTATATATATATATATATTAACTGTAAATTATATTAATTAAATGTTTTAATTAAATTATCCATTATTGATTTGATTTAAATAATTGTGTGTATGATCATTTGTAAATAATTATAATTAATTACGGAATCCAAATATTATATTTATTAATAATTTAATTATTCATAAATAATTTTTTATAACCATCAATGAAATTATATTATTTCATTTCGATATACTTTTGGGATTCTAATTGCACATTATTTACCAAAATGATGATGTATTTTAATCCCTTCATCATCTTTATAACTTTTTCATTAAATAAAATCCATTTATCTCTTCATTGAAAAATTCTAATATTTCCAAATACTCATGTTATTAATCATAACACTCTGAATTTGGGTGATAATTTCCCCCATATTTTTAATACAATTTTTGTCCAATTTGTTTCATCATTTTTAAAATTACCATGTTATCTTATATAACCATTATTAAAAATATTTATTCAATCTCCAATATTTTCGAAAGAAAAAATGTTACTCATGATTGATAATTAATAATTTTGTAACTAAATTACCTTATATAATATAATGAAAATACAATCCCATGATTCCACACATTATGGCACTGTTATGTTATGATTTCATTCATTTGGTTTAACCTAGTTCATTAAAAGGTCAACCAAATATTATTTATAATATTTTATCTTATTATTAAAAATCTAATACCAAATTTTTTTATAGAAATAAATAACTAGGTATAGTTTATAAATAGAATTCGAGATATCCAATGGATGTCCACTAGTTGTGTCTATCTAGGTGTACATTCATAGGCCCACACATTATATACAATGGTTTAATTTGGTTTGATAATAAACAATGTTTTGGAGTTTGATAAATAAATGGATAATAAGGTCCATATCCATAAGAATATTCTAATATAATGAATCAGAGAAAATCAATTTTGATCTACATGATCATTACAACAAAACAATATTGGGTCATTATCATATAGATATATATATCCCATTAAAATTAATCTAGTGGTTTAAAATAATTTCTTTTATTCTAATAAAAAACTATTTATCAAATATGACATATTTATTCCTCTAAATAAAACTAAACCCTATCTTTATACAAAATGAAGTTCACATAATCCCCACCCATATGTTCATTAATAATAAAATTATATCAACACTTGTTTCTATCTAAAATATTTTGGGAATATCATTATTAACAATATTTCTTTTTGAGAGAAAATACATATCAAATATTTGAAAATTCAATGATTGGGATACTTTTATCTGAGTATTATGTATAAAATAAACTTATTTTATCACAAATTTGATCATTTTTCCATATTCAAACCACTATATATTAACATCTACAAATTTTATAAGTTTTAATCACAACTCTATCCTAGGAAATGAAAACAAAAGAAAAGGGTGAGATTGAATTAGTTTTTAGCGAAAACCTATCAACATGTCATTAAGAGTTTATGAAAAAAATGTGTGATAATATGAGCATGGTGATATATATATTTAATAGAAAATTGAATAATTAAAGTTATCAATAGGTAGTGATTTAGGAACACATAATCTCAAATAAATAACATTATACCATATATGATGTTTTCCAAATCCTAATACATTAAATATAATATAATTTGAAAATATATCGGCAATCAATATAGAAATATAAAATAATAATAAGAATTGGGATCCACGTCATTTTGAACAATGATAAATACATTATCTATATGCATATTATTCTCCAACTTGCTAATATGCATTATGTTAATAATATTTCCTCTCAAGGTTCATACTCAATATTGTGTACATAAATCAACCATAATTGATTAATTCTCTAAATAATGAACCTATTTAACCTACATCGAATTTAAGCTCAATTTTTTGAAATAACATAACCACATCAAATTTGGGATTAACATTATTATCTCTTGATATATAAAACCATATCTAATGAATTTGATGGCGATATATGACGCTGAATATCATCATACATGTATATATGTGAAAAAAACGTTCAATCACTCAACAGAGCATGAAATAGTATTGCAATAAAATGGGATTCATTAATCATAACATAATGTAACAATGGACTAAAAAAATTCCTAACATTTCCAAATGGCATCACAGAAAATGACCTTAATAATGAAAAAGTTGTCGACCAAAAATGAAAGAAAACTATAATAGTATTCCAATAGAATACATAAGTGGTTATTCATGAAAACTAATATATGGGAAGTAAATACCTTTTTATATACTGAGTGATATCTTATATAAACAACAAGTGTTTTTATAATATTTTTGTGTCATTATCAAAAAATAATAGGTTATTTTTCACACTCAAATTTCATTTTAAAAAATATAATTTGGAACAATTGTGAGATAATTTATTTATAAATAATATTAAATAATATTTTTTCTAATATATATATATATTAAAAAAATAATTTCTCATGGAATATAAATCAATTTCTTTTGATACGATGGAAAAATATTTGAATACTTTGAAATATTTGTTTAAAATATTTATTAAAAAGATTTATCATTTAATAAATTATTATTGGGATATTAAATATTAAATGGTGAGATGATATAACAAATAATTTGGTATGCATATAAAAGGATATCATTAATGGGAAATGGAAGTATTGATTAGAAGTGGTAAAAATTGTGAATAGGGATTAGAATTATAGTCAACATTGTCATACTATATATGGGGATGCAATTCATCTATAGAGAATATTATTGAAAAAAGATTAATTTTCCATTGATGGATTGGTAATTTCACATTGTATGAAATCCTTGGGTTGAATAATAATAAACTAGAAAGAAAAAAGTGTACAGCAAATCATTGTAACAAAATGAAGAGGTTGAGTTAACCAAAACTATCAAAGAATTGGAATCATTTGAATTGATAAAATATTGAAAATGAAAATTATATGGATCAAAAGATCTATGGATTATAATAAAATTTAAAATACATTAATTATGAATTAATAACAAAATATAAATTATTTGGTAGTTTATTATCAGAAATATATAACAAGGATATATATTTCTTATAAAGGATCCCTAGTCAAAATACTAACATAATAATAAACAAAATATTAGATACGATGTAATAAAAATTTATATAAAATTAAATGATATATTTCCACTATAGTTGATGTATATGTGGTATAGTATATCCAATATAAAATAAATAATTATACTAAATATCTATCTTGTGTTGTGAATTTCGAAACGTATCAAAGAAATACTTACCATATATTATTGTTCCATAAAATTCACTATAACATTACTAATAATTAACATAAAATTGTGTGTAAACTATTTAATAGAAATATTAATATATAAATTATTTTTTACTATATCATTATAAACATATATTTTATATTAATAAGTTATTCATTTATTCTATATTTCATAATATGTTTGTCATTCTATTATTTTAATGCATTTTTTATCATTATAGTATTCATAACATTAATTGATACTATGTTCAATAATACTTTATCAATAAATATACGTAATGAAATAAAATATATTTATATAAAATAAAAATATCTCATCTGATTAGTGTTTTAGTTTGTTTTGGGAATATGAATTGGTTTGGTATTATTATTTTTAATTTATTAATCAATAATTATATTTTAATAATATTTAAATTGATTAATGTAAACATTTTATAACAAAAAAATAATAAAAATTTTATTTTTTACTAAAACAAATAATAGTATTTGATTTCCCAAAAGCATCCATGATAATGATTTATAATAATATTCAGTAATATGGTTAAAACGAACTAAAAAAGAAAAAGTATTTACTCGATGGTTATGAATTTTTATGGAATTATTTAATATATTAACAATATATTAATATTTATATTATATAAATTTATTTACTTTCAAGAATAATATTTACTTCAATTTTGATAAATACCAAAAATAAATGAAAAATTTTAAAAATGTTCCTTCATAGAGGCAGTTGTTCAATTTGTATTTGTTCTTTTATTTATATAATTTCATGGTAATAAACTATATAATAGTCTTGAATATATTCTATAAAACATTATTATATAAATTTTACTAGATTAATTATATATCTACATTATGGGTACGTTTTTATGAGAAATGTTTAAGAATAAAATTGTGTTCATTATGTAATAACAACTTGGGAACCATGTACCTTCTATAGAAAGTATCCTTCTAATTGAAGGGATAAATATAGATAATTGATATCACATGGTGAATAATATAATTGTTTATTATATGATATTTTAAATAGAATATATTAAATTGAAATCTGATGTAATAATAACTATTTGAATATGTGGAAGTGTTCTCACTCTATAATTTTTTAAAAGTGAACATTTCTTAAGGACCTTTATTTATCTATAATGTAAAAAAATATTAAAGGATCAATTTATCAAAATGTGAAAAATAAAAACTAGTTTTATGAGATAAATTAAATAAATTATATAGAAAAAATTTAAATACATGTTTGAAAAGGAGAGTCATAATAGTGGTGCACGATTTGTCTAACAGTGCGACCAAACCACACGTCATTGGTCCTTTTGAGGCTGTGGATTCCTCATAGTGGGGACACGACTAGAGAGAACGTGTGAAGAAGCCATGAGATGGTCTTATATAGCAGCATCTAATGTATAGTTAGTTCATGGTTTGTCTAATCATGTGATCTAAAAGTGCAGACATTAAGTGTGATCCTAAAAATGTGGATCTCAGGTTTTTTTCCCCTAAGTGGATATTTTTTCCATCTAGTGGTCCATAACATGGGATTTTTCTTTTCCTAAGGCCATAAGAGGTTCTCCCAATGTTCTAGAGGCAATATGAATGCCTCCCATTGTGAATTGAAGATAGATTCTTGAGGTATGTGATTTTTCTTCTTCATTCTTCTTCGGTTTCACAGATCTACAATGATCAATTACACCTCTTCCTTCGGCTTCATATGTATACACACACATTATTAGTAGTAATATGTGAGTGGATTCCATGTACAATGATATTTGGTCTTGATTTTTCTAGGAGAAGATATCTAAGTAATCTTTTTTGTGAAACAACCCGATTTTCTTGGGATTTCTTCGTTCGTTGGGGTTTTATTCAAAACCTTCAAAGTAAGAGGATTATCTCATGAATCATCTTTTTGGAAAGGAATTTATTAGTTTTAAATTGTTTTATTTAATGGGATTGGTTTTTAAATGCATGGAATAAAACTTCTTCATGGATGATTTATAGTTTTAGTTATATTGTGAAATCTTGGTGAATTGTTGGATAATGTGATTTAACCTATTGAATCTGAAATGACGATTTTAAATTATTTATTCACTGGAATTGATAAATGGTTTGATAAAAAATTTATTATCAATAAATATGGTTTTTTATTTAAATGTTTTGGTATTTACAAGACATTGAAGGAATTGGTTTTTAATAAAAAGGTTCTTTTATTGAAAATGTGTTTTTGTATAATCCTTATGCATATTAGTGTGTGAGATCATATTTCATTTTTGGGGCTTGGTTGAAATATGAAATATTGATCAGTGAAAAACGTTAAATGGAACAAGGAATATAATGATCATATTTCATATATGGTATTTGGTTGAAATATGACCTTATTCTCAGTGCCAAAGGGTTATTGGAACATTGGGAACACTTACCTTATGATGACTTGGTTATGTCCAAATGGGGATATATTGAAATGGTCTTAAATGTTGTTTAGTTATTTTTCTGTAAAAATAAATTTCTATAAAATTGGTTTCAATTTCCCTTGTATGCTTTTTCATTATAAATGGTTTTGGGAAACTCATTTATATCCTATTATAAATTGATTTGAGAAAATGTTTTAAACAAAATGTTCATTGAAAATGTTACTAACTCTTCATTATTGGTGGAGTGAGTACGAAAGAAATTATGGAAAACCTACTAAGTGTTATACTCACCTTTACATTGGAACATTGGTTCTTTTGTAGATTCTATCTTCTGAGATATAGGAAATGGTAAGGTCTCATAGTTTTTTTACCGCTACCTCACTTTGATTGGGCTGTTTGGAGATTGTAGGGCATGGATCTTATGGAGCCTAGAGTATTGTGGTCATTTGATATTCTTGTGTCCTTTATCAATTGTGTACATTGATAAAACGTTTTTCATCCCTTATTTCATACTTGGATAAGGTTTTGAGATAAATGAATATTTTAAGATGTATTTCATTTTCCATTGATCATATAGTGAATTTTTGGTTGTGGTTGATTGGTTGATTGGTTTATTTCATAAAAGGTTACTCATTATTAACTAGAATTATAATCCCTTATACACTTATTTATACCATTTTTCTTATTGGGGATGTCATTCAATGCTTTTTAATGACACTTTTTCTCTAAATCCAATAGGAAGTGGTGGGGAATTACAAAGGGTATTAGTTTGGTCCTTCTATTGCGGTACAGATAATCAATGTTCATTGTCTTGGAGTTGGAATTCCATTTCTTCTATTCCATGGGTGTGAATCGTAGATTGGAGTAGGATTGTTAGAACATGAAATTTATAGAATAAAAGGACAAAACTAATCTGTTTATATGGAACTTCATTTTACGAGTGTGTTGGGTATATAAGTTATTTGAATTCCCTACTAGAATGTCGGAAATATCATTGTTTGGGTTGAACCAAATTGATGATTAGGAAATGCATTGTAGAGGAATTACTATACACTAGGATTTCATATCTTATTATGAGCAAAGATTTATGATTTCATGTAAATAAATAAAATTTCGAAAAATTCTGATTTTTTTTCAAATGAATGATTTTGAAAAGAGGATACTCGGGGATTTTTGAAAATTGTTTTATTTTCAAAACAAATTGTTGATATTCATAAATGGTTGAGCATCGAAAATGGTTTTTTTTTGAAAAAAAATGTGTTGATGGTTGATGTGATAGAATTTGAAATTAAAATCCATCAGTTTCTATATAGTGAGATTAATTGAGTTTGTTGTTGTTTTAGAAAATGGAACTTAGTAGGCATCATTGAACCCAACTCAAAGTAGATTTAGAGAATGTGGTTTCCCCAGAACCATAGGTGAACCATGAGCTGGTTCAGAGTATTGTAAATGCTTTTCAAAATGTTGATACAGGGAACTGGAGGAATGATCCACAACATGTATCAAACCATCGAGTCATGAAGTATAATCCACCTATCTTCTGAAGTGATTCTGAAACCAGGAAGGTAGTGGTGTGGGTGAGTAGGATGAATCATATCTTTTATTTTGTTGGCACACCATCCAAACTCAAAGTCAATATGGGGACTTTTCTGCTCAATGATCTTGCACAATAGTGGTGGGATTTAGTGGTGCATGTTAAATTAAATGAAGTCCATACATGGTAGGATTTTAGGATTTCTTTAAAAAACAATTCTATCCTCACACGTTCATGATCTAGAAAATGATGGATATCCTTAGCTTGAAATAGGAGAGTCTCTATTTCACCGAGTACACAGATAAATTCTTGAATCCAGTTTGTTTTTTCACTAGAGGTTGTGGAATGTGTGTCATTGATTTCATGCATCTTCAAATTGGGGATAACGTATGAGATTCGATCAAAAATAGTAGTTCTATGTATTACATATTATACAGAGATGGAGAATAGAGAGATTGTTGTTGAACGTGATATCTCGAGATCAATATAATGAGGAATGGTGATAACTACATGGAATGGTGGGAACTCAGCCACAAGGAAGAAGTGGAAATTGGACACCTATGTCCAAGGTTTATGTGAAAATCAAAATTTGACAAATGGATCCATGAAAATTCCTCAACAACACCAGAGAAAAGAAGGTTTCTCTAAATGTGGTTCACTTGACCACATAAAGATAATGTATACTAAACAACCAAGGGCATGTCATAATTGAAACAATATGAGATATCATTAGCGCTATTGTCTGATCACTCTATGGTAGGGTTCTTGAGACCCTTCTCAGGAATTTTTGTTATCGTATAATTTAGTGGGGCAATGAAGAAAGAATCAATCTCACCAGCATAACAGAGATTTCCATGGTGATTCTCGGAATACCATGACTCCTCAACCAGGGAAATCTCACCATGGAAATAATATCAACTATGTAGTGATTAATAAATTGTATGGGTCCAAGGAGATGATGATCATTGATCAAGACATACTATCTAAAATGATAGATATAATTCTTTAGAATTATACCCTTGTTAAAGTAATCATAGATAATAGTGAATCACATTCTTTCACTACTTTCATGATGTTGATTATCTATGTTTTTAGATTGAAATGATGCCTTATTTTTAAAACAGTAAACTCCCTTCAATGTTAGAGAATGTAAATACTTTGTGAGTCGATCATGTGTTATAATGGTTGATAAAGATGAACTAAAATGGTACTTCCCGATGTTGGACATGGATGTCAATGATGTAATCCTGGGAATGTATTGGTTGAAAATGTTCAAGTCTCGCATCGACTGTTATAGGATAACTGATAGTTTCCTGACTGAGGATTGCATCAAAAAACTTTTTAGGGGATAGTGAATTGTATAGAAATGGGAAAAGAACTCATTGGCACCAACAGTGAGAACGATATCTTATCAGTTTCTAGTGTTGACATTTGCATCATTGGGATAGATATAAGAAATTAATTTTCTATGACTTTTAGATCAATTTCATTGTGTTTTCCCCAAAAAATCTCTATTTTACCACCTATAAGGGATGTGGATTTTGTTAATGATCTCATTCTAGGGACCAGTCCTATTACCCTTAGGTCTTATAGGATGGAACCAATAGTGTTATTGGATTTCATTGTGAAGTTTTAAGAGTTGGAAAGTAAGTGTTTCATTTAACCAAGTATGTCTCTATGGGCATCACCAGTTTCGTTCGTGAAGAATGTAGATGGAACTCTACTACAGTGTGTTGATTAACATAAGATTAAACAAGTTATGGTAAATAATATATATCCACATACACGCATTGATGATCTATTTGATCAACCAAGGGTAGATCAATGGCTCTCTAATATTGACATGCGATCAGGACTTCACCAATTGTGAGTTCATAAGGAGGATATTTTGAATAAAGCATTCAGAAATTGATATGGCCACATTGAATATATAGTCATGCCTTTCATTCTAATGAATGAACCAGAGGCCTTCATGGAATTGATGAATCAGATAATTCATCAATATCTGGATTCTTTTGTTCTGGTGTTTGTCGAGGAAATCTTGGTGTATTCAAAGACAAGGTCTAACCATGAAGAGAATTTGGATATAGTATTGCAAATCATAATATATCACTATTTTAATTCCAAATTATCTATTTTTGATTTTTGATATAGGAAGTACATTTTATTGGCCATGTCATTTCTAAAAGAGGTGTTTATGTTGATCTAGAAAAGATAGAAGTTGTTATCTCATGGAAATCACTGAATAATGTCTTCTAAATAAGATGTTTTTTGGGTATATATGGTTACTATTAATACTTTGTGCATGATTTTTTACGACTATAATCACCAATGATAGCCTTGAAAAAGAAGAATACTCCATTATAATAGGCAGAGGAATACCGAAAGTCTTTTTAGGAGTTGATTGTTCAGCTTACATCAGCACCTGTCTGGAGTTTTCCTGAATCAGGACAAGGGTATTTGGAGTAATATAATGCTTCGGGATCAAGAATGGGTTGTTTTCTCATGCAATTAAACCGTGTTTTTGGTTATCATTGAAGGCAGTTAAGACTGAATTAGAAGAACTACCCAACACACTATTTGGAATTAGCTGAAGTCATCTGTGCTATGAATACATAACGACGTTATTTATTGGTTGAAAAATTTACTATGCTCACAGACCACAATAAATTGAATCAAATTTTCTCAGAGTGAGATATAAATATTAGGAATAGTATATTTATGGAGTATCTCCAGATGATTGATAATGAAATGATGTATACACCTAGAAAATGTAATTCATTGGTGGATGCATTGAGTTGAGTGTCATATGCTCAATCGGAAAAAGAAGTTTCAGATGAATGGTAGTTGATTTCATTATGAACTAAAATGGATGTTGAATGTCAAGACCTAATTTATGTTAAGGTTTTCTTTTCATCTACGCTTGTTCTGGATTTGGTTAATGTGGTAAAATAGGCATAAGCATCTAATAAGAAATGTCTAGTTATGAGTTTAAAACTCAATGGTGGGGAGACCATTGAGGGTTGGAAATTCTATAGGAGTTCACCTTTCGGCTGTAGTGATCCGATAGTGGTACTAATTGAATGTTAGGAATAACTCCTTAATGCTTAACAACATTCGAGATGGGCTGTACCTATTGGTACACAATAGATGTTTAAGGAATTGAAGGTGCGGTTTTGGTGGAGAAATATGAAAATGAAGGAGGCTGAGTTTGTATCTCAGTGCTTAACTTGTTAGCATATTAAAGTATAGCATCAGATATGAGATAGAATATTTTAATATTTACCTACCATAGTATGGAAATGGGAGTAGACTGTGATTGATTTTGTTAAAAGTATTCCAAGAATAGATTAGAAACATGATGCCATATGGGTGATAGTGTTTTGTCTTTCCAAGCCAGTCCATTTAATCCCTATTTGTGAAACCCATTCAGTGGAGGGTCTATCAAAAATCTATATCCAAAAAGTGGTAAGGAGGAATGGAGTACCAGTTTCAATTTTCTCAGAAAGCGATTAGTGGTTCACGTCTCATTTCTAGAAATCCTTTCAACATGCTCTTTGGACTCAGTTGACTAAGAGCACGGTGTATCATCTTCCGATGGATGGGAAATATGGTCGGATTATACAAACATTAGATGACATTTTTTGGGCTTGTATAATGTATTTTGGTGGTTCATTGGAGGATCATATACCCTTGGTGGAGTTCACAGATAATAACAACAATGAGGCCTCGATATACATAGATCAATTTGAAACATTTTATGGGTTTCCTTATCGTTCATTACTATGTTGGGTGTAACATGTGAAACATCACTTGTTGGGACAAGCCTTGTCCAGGAAACAATAGAGAAGTTCCCGTTCATCATGAAGTAGATGGAGAAGGCTCAGAATCATCATAAATTTTATGAAAATCACCATAGAAGACCATTGTCGTTCTCTGTGGGTGATTGTGTATTCTTGCGTATATATCCAAGGCTTGGATATCATTGATTTCGGAATTAGGGAATTATATCTATTAGATACATAGGACCTTTCAATATACTGGAACGAGCTAGAGAGTTGTCATATTTTTTGGCATTACCACAGTAGTTCATTTTAGTGCATAATGTCATCCATTTATCTCAGTTGGAAAAGTATCAGCCTGATCCAGACCATGTGATCAAAGGGGAACATGTTTCCCTATAGACAAATTCTTCATAGATATATATCTTGCAAGGAATTTTAGATTGGATAGAGAAATTCTTGAGAGGAAAAAGCATTGGTTTAGTGTGGGTTTTATGGCATCATGGCCACATTCCAGAAGAGACTTGGGAACCTGAAAATGATGTGAAGCGGTGGTGGCCAGAACACTTTCAGTTTGGTGAGGGTTGTCTACTTTTAGAGGATATGAAGACCAATGGAGGGTAGAATGTAGTACACCCATTTTTTTAATGTAGAACATACATATTTCTTTTAATGGTAATAATGTTAAGGGTGATTAATGGGAGAGTTGGAAGAACTTGGAATAAGGTTTTGTGTTAAAGGGGAAGTCGCGCGAGCAGCACACAATTTGTCTAACAGTGCCATCAATCCTTGTGTAGTTATTCCTATTGAGGTATTGGCTCCAACATAATGGGAGTATGGTTATGGAGACTATGTGAGGAAGCTGTGTGAGGGTATACCTAGGTAGTGGCTAATGCATGGTTAGTTAACAGTTTTTCTAACCATGCGAGCACTTATGCGAGATCCTAAAAAATGGAATCTCATAAATTTTTGCCTCTAAGATTCTCATTATTCCACCTAACCAGCCATAACTCTATATGTCTCTTATCATAAAGTCAAAAAAATTCTCCTCTTATTCGAGATGTGGTTTGAAGTCTTCCCTTGGAGAATCAAAGCCGTATTCTTGAGCGATGTGATTGTTCTTTTTTGTTATTGTTCGATTTCTTAGATCTATATTGATCTACTTATCCTATTATATCTGTTTCTTATATCAATGACTGTTATGGGTATATCTAGGTGTGTGGATTCCATGTATTATGAGATTTGGTCTTGATCATTCTATGGGAAGATATCTAAGGCGGATTCTTGGAGAATCGGCCCAGTTTTATTTAGTGTTCTATGTTTGTTGGGGTTTTCTTAAAAACCCTCAAGGTTGGAGGATTTTCTCTTGATTCCTCTTTCTAGAAATTATTTTCATAGTTTCGAATAGTTTTATTTTAATATTATTGATTTTGAAAATCATGGAATAAATCTTCATCAATGATGATTTATGGTTTCAGTGATATCATGAAATCATTCCAAATTGTTGTGCAATGTGATTTAGCCTATTGAAATTAAAATGAGGTTTTGAAATTTTTGATTTTCTAGAATTATTAAATGGTTTGATGAAAAATTTATTTTCAATAAAAATGATGTTTTATTGAAATGGTTTGGAATTGATATTAATTTTATGGAATTGGTTTTCAATAAAAAATGTGTTTTTATTTGAAATGATTTTTTCATGATCCTTGGGCATATTGGTGAGTGAGTTAATATTTCACTTCTAGGGCTAGATTGATATATCACCTTCTGCATAGTTCCAAGGGGTAAATGAAGAATGGGATATAATGTTCATATTCCATATAATAGGATTTGTTGAAATATGACATTGTGCTCAGTACCAATGTTATAATGGAACGGGGGGACCAATTACCTTGTGACAACTCGATAGATCGATGAGAGATCGCTCACGATTATGGAACAATCAAAATGTAGCATGCATGTTGGGTTTCATGGGTTTGCGGAATGGTTGGGTATGGAAAAAAGGGATACATTGATATGGATTTAAAGATTTTTTAGTTATTTTTTTAGAAAAATGACATCAAGGAAAATTGGTTTCAATTGCTCTTGTATGATTTTGGTTATAAATGGTTTTGGGAAACTAGTTAATATCTGTTTATAAACTGTTTTGAGAATTTTTTTTATATAAACTGTTCATTGTAAATGTTTAAAAATCATCTATCCTAGTGGTTGTGATTTGGGATGTCATTGGGAAAACATACTAAGTGTCATACTCTCCCCTACATTGGATCTTTGGTGATTTTACATATTCTATATTCTGGGACAAGGGAAAAGGTAATGTATCACACGTATTTAACACCACCTCATGATGTTTGGGATGCTTAGAGATTGTGGATCTTGGAAATTGCAGAGAAAGGATTTTTCGTATCTTTTGAGATTCTTGTGTCGTTTATTCACTGTGTACTTTGATACATGGTTATTCTAACAATTTATCATACATTTATGAAGTCTGGAGATACATGATTTTGTTGATATGTCTTTAATTTTATCATGCATCATATAGTAAATTTTTGGTTGTGGATGGTTGGTTTATTTATATATTTATTAATGTGTTAATCCTCCCCACTTGTATTTTAAACCCTTCAACATTTACTACTAGCCCTTGGAATCTTGGGGATGTTGCTTAAGGACTAGTAATAAATTGTTGTGATCTCAAGACAATGTGAACTAGAGGGTAATTACATACCTAAAATGAATTTTTAATTTATCAAATGTTTTCATTATTTTGGATCGATTATCTGGTGGTTTGTTGACGTGCAGCTGATGTTTTCCTAAGAAGATGTATCAATTTGGACTAGGTGTAATGAGTTTGATATGAAATATTTGAATAAGAAAAAACTATGAACATGTATATGTACTTTAAGAATATGGTCTAGTGTTTATAAAATTTTTGGATAATTTTATTATGTGGGTTATGATATAAAGATGATAAATCACTCTTCGATGAGGATGATAGAGGGTTTATAATTTATTTCATTATAATATATTTTTTCCTAAGGGAAATTTTTTTTGGGTTCATTGAATGTATTAACGCATTTAAATTTTGTTGAAAAACTATATGTTGGTCTACGGATGTTGGTTTATGTAATGATATGACAAGATTGACTTTGACACTATTAACCTCATGAGGACTTCACTCGAGGAGTGGTGTATGGAAATCCTTATAGTAGGAATGGAACCATATGATTTAAGATGGTTTTATCCCCCTTTTGTGTTTTATTTAGTGTTTTTAGGCAATTATTGGTGAGTATGGTTTGGGTAGTGGTTGTGTGACAAATGTTTGTTCATTGGTGTGAGTAATTGTCTACATAAATTCCTAACATTCATTAAAGGATGGAGTGTGGGGTATATGGTATTTCATTTTACTTCATCATAGATGATATGGATACTCAAATAATGGAGAGAATTATATAGGTCATGGTTTAAGGACATTCATATTTGGAGAGTTGAGGATTCATTTAAATCAGTTTGTAGTTTTTGTTGATAAAATCATTTCCATTACTGTTTAAGTTAAATAATTGTTTTTGGTTTTCCATTGAGTCCTCTCGAAGGCTGGATTCTTTATGATGCGTTTTTTATGAAATACATTGTTACATTTTAATAGAAAAATTTGAGATATTAATTTTTTTAATGTGAGTTATAATGGGGGGAGGTGATTATTTTTTATCTTATCCTGTGATAGAAATATATTTTTGTAACACTAGGTTGGTTCAAAAAGAAGATGTTTAAGTTATTATATGAGTTCAGTGGAATTATGATCCATTTATTTTTTCCAAAATATTTAACATTTAATTAATTAATAATTAATTTTTCATTCATGATCATTTTCTGAAATATTCATTTTAGAATCATTAATTGATATTGGGACTCTTTTTTTGAGTATAGAATGGATGTTTTAATTTTTGTGGAATATAAATTTTATGAGCACTTGATCATATCCCATATCAATTGTCTATTTCATTTCATTTTTTTCTCATTTTTTACATTTTCCCCATTTCGTTTTGCTTTCTTCCTACCTATTCCATTTTTTTATTTTTTATGAAATAACACTTTATGTTTTGTTTTTTTATTGTTATAAGTTAGTGTGGGATAATAATATAATACCAAATTAATTTATTCTATTTAGGTTTAGAAGAATAATAATTATTGGGTGGATCCGATCATAATGTGTTTTTTTTACGCCTAGATGTAGTCTTGTTTTTTTCCATTATGACCACCAATATTAAAAAAAAACTTTTATAACCATATAATGATTAATTGTGACTCTTTGATGAGGAATTTATTTCAATTTTTTAGAAACAATTTTTTCATAAGGATTTTAATTATTCCTATTTAGGAAAACCCATTTTCTCTATAAGTCATATAGTAACCAAAAAAAATGTATTAATTCAGTCATATGATGTGTTGATGATTATAGTTACATGGTGATTTTGTGTATAACACATCATGTATAGATAACTTGGGTCGTGGTCAGCAACTCGACGAGACACACTGTGTGTGGCTAAATGGTCATGTATAATCCTAGGTCTAAACCTAATAAAAGTACCTAACTAATATCTATATATGGTTTTTTTCCAGACTACATGTTGGGTGCTTGGACAAGCACCAGGTGAGGGTAACACATTACTTATGTTCATTAAATGTCAGTTAAATGTTTTTTATATTCAATATTTAGTACAGTATTGATTCTATAGATGATTGTTTGGGGTATATATCATCTAAAATGTGTTCATGGACTATACCATTCATTTTTAGTCTCATAACTCATTACAACACCTTGAATTCATTATTAAACGTGACATTATTTTATAATATGTTTTTAATAGATTTTAATGATGATATAATTTTGTAATTTACATGTGATCTCAATATTTTTTTGTTATGGTCTAGGTTTACCTTTAGGTTTTATTATAAATTTTTTCTTAGTATACACTTAAAGGTAATAAGCTACAGAACATTTTCTAATTTAGGGTCTCTGACTAGTATAATGAATTGGAATGTGGTAGTAGTCTATGTTTTTTTATTTTTTATAATATTACCACAAGTAGAAGCATACACACATTATTATATGGAATCAGGTATGAATCATTTTCAGACTATATATTTAATTGGTTTGGTTCATTTTTATGTTCATATAAGGATTAATATTGTTATTGTAATGATTATGTTATATTATAAATGGTGAGGGTACCTAGATATCTATTTCATGTTGTAAAAACATATATAGTTCTATAAGTTCAACTATTCAACTGATAAAGACCTATAAATATAGACTCTCCAATTCTATTAACTAAAATGATGGATGATTATTATCCGCCAACCAGTGGTCCAACAACTTTAAGGTTGGTGTCCAATTTCCCACTGGTGATACCTCAAAGAGTGTGCCTATGTAGGGGAAAATTTTCATTATGGATAAAAAAATTAAAATTCATTTATCCAACCCTATGAAACCTCACATTATTCCCATTGATCAAAAGGGTCAACAGTTATGATTTTATCAATCTTTCTATTAAAATAAGTAGATCATAATGATGGTTAAAAATTGGATCTACATTTATTTTTTTATGGAGCATTATTTCAATTATAAAATGAATCTATTTTGATTATAATTACATATAAATAGATCAAGAATATACATATATAAACTATTAGGCTTTCATCAGATATAACACCTCTATTATCTAATCTCTTCCACTCCTATAACTAGTCATGATGGAAAATATTATTTCATTGTTCTTGTGGTTGGATTGTCTATTATATTATCTATCCATGGGAATTATTTTTTATATTGATGCTCTTCATAGTTAATTGTTATTTGTTTTCCATATATCATTAGTGGAAATGGAATGTTTTTGAAAGGGGTTTTATTTTGAAACTAGGTTTTTATAAAGATGATGTGTTGATAAAATGAATCAATTATTTTTTTAATTTGAAATTGGGTTTCACGTATGTAATTGATTTTAATGGCTATATGAAATGGTTTATGAAATGAGGAGTTGATTTTATATAACTTTATTTATAATATTTGGAATATTTGTAGTCCATGGGTTATGAAAAAGAATCAAAACATAAAAGAAATGTTGTGTATTATTCTATCATGGTGGAATGAGATTGGGATTCAATAATTCATACTGGTTAGACCTACCGTGGGACTATAATTCATTAAAATTAGTATTATATTATGTCAAATAGTGTTAATTTTTTGGTTCTATTTCTATTCAAACACATATTTTTGATAATCCAAAAATGATTTGTGGATTTATTACATGAATTTTAATTTGTAATGATTATTTTTTATCTGAATGTATATTAGGATTCTTGTAACTGATATTAGTTCCATATTTACACCTCCTGAATCATTAATATGTCATATATAAATATTAATATGAAAATGGAATGTTTTCATTAGAGAAATAATTAACGATTTTACATGGATAAATAAAATAATTATGAAAATTTTTATATGTTTGGTTTAGGAAATAACTATTACTACACTTGTAAGCAAATTGTTTATATTATTTATTTTTATCATAATTAAAATTACATCTCACTCATCATTTTACTTTGGGATTTTGGAGAATTTTTTTATCGAGATACATTTAAATGCAGGATTTCATGTATAAGATGATGTACATGATTTTGTTACATAGTGGTGGCTTCGGATAATGGTGACATATGACTATGAGTAGTCGGATGGAATAGATTCCTCATAGTCACTATTGTTTGTAATCTGATTTTTTCACATAACACATATTATTCAGTAATAGTATGTATTTTTTTTGTGTGTTAAATTTTTTATAAGATGTATTTTTATATATGTTAGTGTGATACTCCAATAGTATCCATCATATCAAATGTCATTCAGAGGGTGTAATCCTTTCAACATTTCATTATATAATTATCAAAATATTTTATTAATCCTTAAAAAATTATTTTATTATTTGTGCCTTGATTAAGGCCATATATATTAAAATTATGGGTTATCTATGTGTGGTCTATTAAAAATTGGTATCATATACACCAGGTTATTATCAAATCTTATGCTCAAGCTTATGTATCACCCTCACATATATTGGGGTACTTATATACTGGATTTTGGACTGTCAGAACTTTATGTGTAGTTTGAGAGTGCTCCAAGGTACCTAAAATTGTTGAAAATCATTTTCAAACCATGTGATGTTTACTAATTATTAAATCCATGTTTTTATTTTTAGAGTATTCTCTTTAGTCCTCTAAAATTCAATTTGAGAAAAAAAGAATTCAATTGTTTTCATGATGATTCTTTTTCAACAATTACATTAAATTTCCACCATCAATGAGACTATAACTATATTCTAAATAGAAAATTATAGATAAAATATCATTGGTGAATCATAAAGTTTACTCTATTTTGTGGAAATTCTTCTATGAGTGATCTAGTCCATAGTACAACTATTAAGTATTGAACTGGATTGTGATTTTGAACAATTATTATAATTCTTATTGAAAAATACACTTATTATTCCTGGTGATAAAAGAATATATGAATTAGAGGAAATAATCAAGATGATGGAGAAGAATTTAAAATTCCTAACATATCTGGAATAATCCATAGGTATTTTCAACCCTAATGAGCTTAATGGGTCCGAAATAAGGTGGTGTGAATATATTACTAATTATGTGTTTTATGAAGATATCCCTAAGACTAAATTAAAGATGGAAATAACTAATTTTTTTATCCTAATACATAAAAGTGGATATGTCATGAAAATATTTAACATAATAAAAAGGGTTTTGTTTAAATATATATTATTATTTTCATATGACCATGTTAGTTTACCTATCACCCATTATTATTTCTAATTAAAAAAATTTATTTTGGGACATATGAAATGGGTTTTAGGTGTCATATATGGATGATAAAGATCACCTTGTTCATATTTACCAGTTCTAATGTCAATGATAATGTTGTTATGGAGAAAGAAAAAATATTTGAGATCATATAATTAGGTGGTGTCTAATTGTCAGAAAGAGGCAGCCATAGTTTATACTATTACTATAATAGGAAGTATTATAACTATAAATATGTTGGTGATTGGGTTTACAAAAAATGTTAGGGAAATAATATTTGGTCTATTTCTAGTGTGGAAAAAATGGGATCCTCCATCAATATAATAAAGAATCACTAATGGTGTGTCATGAATTTTTAAAATTTTTTCATATTCACTATTTATTTTAGAGATCACCCTCGGCAGAATAGACTGATCCGCCTTTACAATAGACACATAGATTATTCATGATATAGAAAAAGTGGTGATATCTTAAATGGATTCCATTGATGAGCCTGATGTTGTGATAAAAAGGAATTATGATGCTATATATTTGCATAAAATAGAGTGTGTAAAATATAATTCAATGGTGAAACTGATTACTGTGAAGTGTATGGTGTTTATATAATCATATATTGTAAATAAAATGTTTTTATATTAGTGAAACATAATCTTTTTTCACATCCATGATATTCTATGTTTTGGAATAATGCTTCGATCAAGTTCCATCCAAGAAGAATCACTCAATTTCTTTTGAAATGATATGAATGTAGGTTTGTAGATGTTCGTAGAGCTGTGTGATGACCATTGACCAAAAATGGTATGGAATGTTTTATTTCATGATATTTTAATCCTTTTTCCATCATTATCATGGATTTGATTATTGTTAATAAATCCCATATTTATTGTATCACCTTTGGGATTATTTTATTTGTACTAATGGAGCTAATGATATCTCTTACGTGGAGTGGGCTCATTGATCTTTGATATTATGTCAAATTTTTCTTGTGATAGGTTGATTTCTTCTTATTAATTATATAATATTTTAGATACAATTTTTCAACATTGGGGTTATTATATTCCTATAGTGGTGAATGAGTATCTCGATGTTTTTTTAAAAAATTTCTCTTCATTCCCCCCTAATAGGGGAGTTGAGTTATATGTATACATCCCTCTTGGTATGAGGCCAATTTTAATACCTTGACATATGGAACATATTAAAATTAATAAATTAATGCTTTACCTTGATGATCATTACCCTGTGTAATATTTTCATTATATAATTTCTTCATGGGAGTCAATGGTACTCTTTGAGATATTGTAAGATGGAAGACTCCAACTTTGTTCTGACTGCATAAAACAAAACAATGTGACAATAAAAAAAATATTACATCAAATAGAACGATGTCATTTTCCCCTAGCTTTAGGGAAGTAAATGTTTTTCCAAAAGGGAGATTATGTTGTGGTGTCATCCACTGAGATCTAGAGGGAGATATTCCAAATATTTAGTTTTGACAATCTATTAGTAATTATTATATGTCCATGTGGTTTGGCCTTATTAATAACAATATTGTATTTATTTTTATTATGAATTGAATATTATAATTTATCATTGAACCATTCATGGTTTGTTTTGATGCTGATATCATTATTTATTGCATACCATACTAGGATCATGCTCTATATTTTAATACAATAATAGGTGTATTGAAAAAACATTATTTATATGATAAGCACTCTAGTTAACTCTCAGTTATGAAAACGATGACTTTTTAAAAAAATCCAATGGTTTTTTTAATATATATCTTAAATATATTTTATTTATTAAATTGGTTAAATTTCACGCAACACCAATTTTAAATGAACAAAAAATTAAAATTAAAACATTATTATTTAAAATAATATTTATCACCTACATGATTGATTAGAGGGTTTGAGTATGACTAAATAAATTGTGGAAAATTAATATAAATATATATATAACTCATCCATTGGTCATCAATGTATTATAAATGAAAATAAATATATTTTGAAATATACTAATATATTTTTGTGATAAAATCATTAACAAAAGTATAATATTTATATCATAATAAAATAAATAAAATATTATAGGTGAATTATTTAAATGTATAACATTTAATATATTTCAAAAATTATAAAATAATTTATCTTCACAAATCAATTTTTTTTTTGTTTTAATGCGTTAAATTATTTGTATTTTTTAAAAAAAATTGTTTTTTTAAATTATCATGCTCAAATTAAAATTAATTTCATATGTTTATATGTATAGTTTTTTAAAAAATTAATTAAACATTTAAAACATGATTTTCAAATTTGGAAAATATGCCACTTTTATTTTTGGTAAATATTATTAGTAACTATTGTAAAACATTTCACCATGGTAAATGGTAAATCAGGTTAATAGAGTTAAAAAATAATCAATGAAGAAAATATTTTTCATAATAATTTTTTTTTATGAATCGAATTTAACCATTATCTTCTTAGAAATGGAAAATAATCTTTTAAGGGACATTAGTACCTCAAAATTAATTATGTGATATTAAATACAAAAAATGTTACGAAATGTTACTCGTATTGTTCTTAAAAAGTCTTATGTCTCAAAAGAGGGGAGAATGGATTGTATGAATAAATATAAGTTTCTATTTTCATATTAATCAAATTATTTTAATTATATAAATTTATTTAAAATTTTTAGTTATTAGAAACTGATGAATATTTATTATGAAACAATGATGAATTACATACCTATTTATTAAAAAAAGTTATTAAATGATATTAAAACCATATAAATGATAAAATTTTAATCATTAAATGTTACCCATGATTTTTATAGATCAACTTAAAATATTAAGGAGGTATGAAATATTTATATTTTCATTTTCCATTTCTTTTATTGAATTGAAAGGATTTATTAATTATTAGTTTAAAAAATGAAAATAATGATATTTAGGAAAATATATTTAATAAAAATCATTAAAATAATCAAATAAGGAACGTTGGATAAGATATTGAAATTTATTTCATAAAATATCCACATATAATCCAACTATTACAATATAAGTAAATATCACAAAATTTACTATTAAAAATGATGTTAACATTGCGAGAATTAAAATTGTATAACTAACTATTAATAAAAATTATGATGTTTAAAATCACACCGATACATTGTTGAATTTAATTTTATATGTGATTAAAACCATAAAAACCTTATATTAGATCCCATGTCCATTTTTCTTCATTTTTAAATAGAATGAATTTATGATAATATAATCATTTTAGTTATTTCATAAAATTCCCCTCAACTCATTTTTTAAAGGGCACACTCTCACTCTGTCATTTAAAACACATTATCATTATATATTCAAAAACTATACAATAGTTCTTCCATAATATCCATATCCCCGATGTATTTTTTCTTTTATAGAGTCCAACCGTATATCCCTTTAGATGATTTTTATTTGTGTCAATCTAGTGTCGATTTAATCAACCTTATAGATCAATTTATTTACATCTATTTTTTACATCCCATTAATATGTGTTATTTACAATAAGATAAAAGTTTTAATTTTTTCCATATCCCTTAGGAAAACTATTATTATTAAAACACCATTACACACAATCTATCCCATGAAATGAGAAGTAAATTTATCTCTTGTGCATACATATAACTTTTCTTTCCACATAGCGATACAATTTATTTTTCATCACTATAATTTAATGATGAGTATTATATTTTTTTCATGATTATATATGACATCTACATCAGATATAATTATAATTTTTTATTAATAATTTCACATCTTTTTACTTACCATCCAATCATTGGGAAAATTATAATTTCGTACGAGCATACGTGTGGATTACCACATTGACAATGAGATGTGATTTGTAATTCATTTATATAGTAAATGATTGTATTGGTGAATAATTTGAAAATATATATGATATATAAAATTTAATAACTATCCTATAATTCTTAATTAATAGTTACCTCTATTTCTTTCAATCGTTTGGAAAATGAATAAATTATTCACTCGTGCGTGTGACATAACGTCTCAATGAATAGTGTAATTCATTTATCTGTCTCTTACAAATAATGATGACAATAAATCTTTATATAATGAATATATATGATATTTATTATATATATCTTAGGTTGTGTATCATGAAAATTTTAAAATTATTGGAACTACTGAAATGAAATAATAATGATAATTTAAAAAGTTAACACATAGAAATAATGATTTTAAAAATGAAATATTTATTAAAAAAGATATTAAAATGATTTAATTGGATTATATGTGATATTATATGTATGAAAGTAACTAATTTATATAATTATTATAAATTTAAATTTATTTTATAGGATGTTGGATTGATTTTAAAAAAAGATCAGATGTTAGGTTAAGGGGTTCTTTCACAATCTCAACAACATTCAAGATTGCCTCTATAAAAGTATCAAATAAAGAATATCTATATTCCATGAATGTGTATCATTAAAAAAATTCAGAAATATTATTACCATTACAAAAATAAATTTTAAAATCACTCTCAAAAATCAGTTATTGTTCACAAAATATTTTTAAATGAATCATTATAATGTTTCCCATATTAGGTATTTTCGATTTTTCATTTAAAAATATTGAACTTGTTATTTATTAACATATGTGGAATGAAATTATTTTCCCAAAATCATGATTAAAATTTTATAAAATCATAAATTTAATTATTATATAGAACATTTCAAATAACTTTTTTTCTATTATAATAATACAACTTCATAAAAATTAATGATTTCAAAATGAAAAGGTTATTTTCCATCAATATCATTGAATGAGATATTTAAAAATAATTTTAATATCATTGATTACATTATAGGATATTACAGATTATTTAATGTTGATTATATCCAAGGATACCATATTCACAATATATCTTGATGTTTTATTTTTAAGATAGAAATACAGAATATTTATGAAACCCAACTATCATTTTTATATTTTATGATGAAATGTTTACGACACCCAAATATTTTCTATAGGTTCGGTTAGGATTTAAATTTTATGAAACACATTTATTTTCATGGGATTTGATACGATAAATTATTTATAATCACATGTCAAATATATTATTGAATTTCATTTTATGATTGGTGGGACCCATATCTCACTACAAGGAATAAGGTAATGATTGATTTTTCATAAGATAAAATTAAAATGAATGGGATGCGAATTATGTTCAATAAGGGACTCCATCCACTATGATTATCTTGAGATTTATCCTTGATTACTATAATGATTTGGGAATTGATCACATTCCACTATGATAGAATTGGAAATTAGCCTTCTCTACCATGGTAATGATTTTTGATAATTATATCTATTCTACAATTTATTTTATTATAACTATATTATGAAATAAAGGTACATGTTCACTAATTACTATATTGATCATGTCTTATGAGCTACCATGATTAATTTCATGACTCGATATTATGTTCATTGAAATAAAGGGTATTATTTTCAAACATCAGGATTATATTTGAATATCCTTAAATTAATTTTAAGCTTATTGTATCATTGATATATACATCTATTACCTTTAATAATAATGTAAAACCACCGTTTCAAATGTATCTTTTCCCCATGTAGTGAATAATGATATTATGTTTGGTATTTATGTGAATCATGTTAGTTATATGGAAATATGTGGGATAGGATGTAGATATTTTATGAACCAGTTGATTATGTTTCCATGTTTCTGTGGATAATAGAAATAAATTATTTTTTATGATTGATATTTTAGAAATAAATATTATTTTATGTATAGATGTCATATATCTTTATGAAAATATTGAGAAGAAATATTAGTCGATCAAGAGATATTTTAGGAAGTTATATCTTTGGAGATAATAGTGAAATTTGTTTGTAAATTCTAGTTTCTGTGGAAAATATGGTTATTAGAAATACGTTCATTAAGGATTATACAACATTGAATTTATTATGATAGAGTTAATCTAGAAGTGTGATATTTTATTTGTTATCACTGATTGGAATATGTAGATTATTTGAAATTCATATTAAAATTAAAGGCATACTTGATTTTTCCTAATCATTGTTTAATATATGACGTATAGTATAATAACATGGGTATATGTTTCATTTGTGATATGATACAAGGAATTCATGTGGTGGATTATTTAAATTTTCAATTACAGCATAATGAAAAATATTTCCCCATAATTTATCTTGGGTTGGATGGAGTTATTCACTCTCATCATACATGGTTACACTATATATTTATTGGAAAATTAATTTTTATTCCAACCATATGTATCTATATAATCTCAACACATAGAGGTATATAATAATAAGACAAATCTACATGGTGAATTACCAATAAATCATTAATTTTTAAATCACATACAGACCCATAATGAAATGTTTTTTTAAATTATTTGAGAAAAAAATTGACCTAGGTAGTAAAGAAACCATGGAAGAGTTATGTTTGATGGGATATTTTATTAGGATATTATTTCATAAAGGAATAGCTAACAAAAATTTATTTTTTGATATTACATGAGATATATTATTTATTGATAATCACTTTAAACATTGATAGATTGATGTTTTTGAATACCTTATCTTAGTGGGATTATTTATCATGTGTAGGCCTCATGTTAGTGGACAGTAACTCATAATGGGGTTTTGTGATTATGTGTTATGATGATTTTTAGGATAAAACTATGATAGGAATCATTGCATTCTTGAAACAAATATAATTTTTTTGGACACCCTTGAGATACCCATTTAATATCATGACCTACAATGTAACTATTTATGTCTATGAATGAGATGGATGATTGTGGATTATATAGCTTCATGCCTTCATTGTCAGAAAATTAAGGTGAATTGTCATAGTTCTTGTTGTTTTCCAAAACCATACCCATTATAATATTTTAATGATATTTTATTGGAATTCTCCCTCTACATTCTTTTTTGGTAAGGGATTACAAACTAATATGGGTTCTCAGTTTAAATTGAACATGACATATTATTCGTAGATTAATAGACAGAAATATTGTTCCATCCGGACTCATTAAAACCTCTTTCGATCATATGTTCTTGACATCATCATAACATGGGGGAAACTTATACAGTTACCAATTCATTCCTAAAAGTGTATTTATTAGGATTTAATTAGGATGGATCGTTTTTGAGGAATTATATGGGATTCCTTATAGATCACCTTTTTAAGTGGGGGATAAGGAATGAGACTATGCTAAAACATGATTTATTAAAGTGAAAGGGGATATTGTAAATTTAATTAGATGCAATATTGTATGATCTAATTTCTGGTATAATTCATATATTAACTATTATATAAATCATATGTAATTTTAGTTTGGTAATTGAGTTATTATAAATGGTTTTCCACATTTGGTACATGGAAATTTTGAGAAGTAGTATAAACTATAAGCTCGTAATTATTTATAATAATTTTCATTTTACAGATACATGGGATGATTTCATATTGATTAAAAACCCATATCATTTGACTTTTTTCAAGGATGTGTTATATGATTCCTAATTAAAAATGTAAAAACTGGTTTCAACCCATACGATTGAGTATGAGGTTGTTAAAAGAGAACCTCATAACTATTTTATATAATGGTTTCATCAAATAGTGGACCGATATGATACATTATTATGTTTATAAGAAATCATTTTGGTAACAGTTAAAACATAATATAGTTGGGATATCTATGGGACATGGGATCATGAGACCTTGATGATGTGTAAATGGGATTTTCTATTCATGGGATTATGGACTTAAGAATTATCATGAATATAGTGATTTTATTGTTGTGATAGTTGAAATACTATATAATAAGGATTCAATTGCATGGAATACTTTGACATTTTATTTTATTTTCTTGGTTATTCAAATGTTTGGATAATGATCTGGTCATGAGGGTGGATGTAAAAATACAATAAATAACTGATGAAGGGAACAGAAAATAATAAACCACTATTAGCAATTTTCAATTAGTGGTCTTATGGTATATTGAACAATAGCTTCATAATTTAGTGGTAGATCCTAAATCCACTATTTATTTCACTATGTCTAGTCAATTAATAATGGTTTATATTATTTCGTGATTGTTTTTGAAGACTCATTTTTGGAGAATTAAGTGGTTGTTTTTTGTTTAATTATAGGTGTTTTTTAGTAAAAATATGCACTAGGAATATAAATAAAATCAAATTAACTGTCATAATGTAAATACTGCAAATTATTTTTAGTGCTTTGTAATTTAAATTACGGCTAAATACATTCAATATAATATGATTATAGGTGGTTACTAGAAACTGAAACAAAATTTTAATTTATTTGTTAAATAAATATGTAATAAAAAACTATAAATACAAAAAACAAATTCATGATATAAAATACATAAATACCTGAAATACACATCTTTCATATGTCATGCATCCACATTCAAATATAAAAAAACACACAATCATTGTTACCTATGTTTCAGTCACCCCACACATCAACTTATACCTTGACTATTTATATATACATGTATGATTTTTCAATGAAAATACCATTCCCAATAAATATTCTTGTAATGAACTAGAATTCATATTTCTAAATCAACATCATCTCATCAATGGAAATAGACTACGTCATGTCAATAATTATAACAAAAAATTGAAACATAAATTAAAACTAGACATAATAAATCATATTTAAAGTTGAATAATTGATAAAATTGTAACATTACATGGAATCTATAAACTATCATGTTTGAATGATGAAAATTTTCTAGGATTGTAATGGTCAACATCCTTCCAACAGATAGAATCTACTAAAAATATGAAATAATATAATGTTTAGGAAAATATATCTAAAAGAGAAATAACATAGAATATATATATGTAATTTTTCATTTATAATTTTTTATTTTCTAAATCAAATAGAATGAATTTTAACATAAAAATAATATATAATTAATTGAACTTTTAAAATAGAAACATACATATTTATGATATGATTCAACATCTAAAACTGAATAGGAATGCATAAATATTATAATTTATTTTTGAAGTGATGCACATTATGATTGATATTTAAATAACCATTTTTTAATTATTTTTATATCACATGAAGAAATATAATCCAAAAACAACTAATATGTGGTTTTCACATGATTTCACATCTATATGCGTTTTTTCCTCTGGTTTTGACTGTTCTACGCCTGTTTTTTTTTTGTGTTTTAATCAACAAAAATGAGCTTCTGGCCATAAAAAGAAAAATATAATTTAAAAAGATGTTATGTTGGATCCAAAATATAAAAATTAAATATAATATCATTTTATAATTATACAGTGAATATATAATGATTTTTTCCTATTTTAGCCATTAAACACTCATTTTTAGTGTTTTATAATAGAAAAAAACATTTTTTGATATAGTGGGAAAACCGTCATTCTGAGTGAAACGATGCCAGTTTATATATTTAAAAATTATTCCATCAAAAAAATTTATATATTATTGGGAAATATAATGTCGTGTTATATATTTGGCCATTCCATGCATGTTGTAGTGTTTTAGAACTCTAATAAAACTCTTAAATCCATAATGAGAAAAATCATTTCAAAACATGTCATCAATTCCAATATTTCAAAATTATATCTATGGTGATTGTACTATTATTTGACGATAATATGACATGTTTTCATGGTTTTTATCATTCTATAAATGTTTCAGTTTATAAAAATAGTAATACATTTTTATAGCCATTACGAAAAAACTGTGAATCAAAATGATATGTCGTAGCTTCCTATATTTTACTATTATATTTATTGTTGTTTTCCCAATATTGTAAGACAATCGGACCATAGTGTTCTATTTTTTACCATTACATGTACATTTTATTATTTTAAGACACTAAAATCACATTTAAAAATATAATTGAAATACCTCTATTCATAATAATATGCCATTAATTCTTACATTTTACAATTAATACTATGGTTAATATCCCCTCATTTCTAGAAAATTCGACACATTTTCCAATGATTTACCATTCCCCAAATGATTTATTGTGTTAAAACCCTAAAACAGGGTTACAAAGACAATGTGAAAACCATCATTATGAATGATGTTTCGTCTATTACAAAATTTAAAAAATAAATATATAGTAATTTTCCACTGATTTTAAAAGAAATCTGACATCATTTTTCCAATTTGGATTATTCCACGCACATATTTGTGTTATAAAACACTATAATCATGTTTAATTACATAATATAAAACCCATAATTCCGAATGATATGTTAGTGGTTCATACATTCTGACATTAAATATACTAATTTTTTACCTTATTTTTGAGAAAGCTAATATTTTTTCATGGGATTGACCCCTAAGTCATGTTTTTAAGGTATTGATATTTTTTATAAGGTTTTAATGAGTAATTATGACCACATCACAGATATTATTAACATATTTTCTCCACATACTTTTCAATAACAAATAACTAGTGAGTTTTCCATGATTTCATGGTAATATTAGGGCGTTTTAGTAGTTTTTACCATTCCACTCATTTTGAGTTTTTTAAAACTCATAAAATAAATTTATGAATCTAATAGCAAAAATGTAATTTAATATGATGTAAATTTAATTTCTATAGTTAAAAAGGAAATATATACTCATATTTCACTTATCTTAGGGAAATATGATATCTTTTTCAATGTTTTCACCAGTCCAAATACATTTTTTATACACTAAAAATTAATTACAGCCATAATATGAAAGCAATCATTATAAATGATATGATGTATATTCCAATATCTAATAATTTAATATATAGAAAATTTACACTGATTTTTGGATAATCTGATGTCATTTTCATTATTTTGACAGTTCCATGCATTTTTTACCATTCTAAAACACTAAAATGTATTTATGTCCATAACTAGAAAATCATCATACAAAATCACTTTTTGTTGGTTATAACACTTTAAAATGACATATATGGTCATTGTAAAATTTATTTATGTAAATATAACATCATTTTCTTCGTTTTAACCCCCTGGACAAATTTTAAATGGATTTAATAGCTTATATTAGTGTTTACCATGTCAAAACAAAGAAAACAAGCATGGATTGATTTTAGAAATTTTCGATAATGACCTATAATTTATATTTATTGTGTAGTAATCAACCACATGTTTATCCATCACATGATTTGGACTGAATAACATGAAATCTATGTTTTCAATATAAAAGTGAAATTTTAGTTTTTCATAAATGTTTTATGTGTTCTTTGTAATGTCCATTGACGTGAAATAGAGTCATAGATATCAAAATGAATGAAACATATATGAAATAAAATTATGGATATTAAAAAAATACTCTTGTTTTTTACGTTAGTTATAAAGGAATATATTATTAATATAACTTTTTCAAGAGTATCAAAGACATTATTATTTGATTATGTATGAATATGACTCTAATATTTATAAATAATGGGGATGGTCACTATATCACAAGTAATACACCCATGAATCTGGCCATATATTCAAAAATAATCACTAGTAAAAATCCCAAAAAACATCAAATTGAATGATAATATCAAATTTATTTAGGTCTAATACATATTTTTTGTTCCACGTATATCTGTTATTTTATTTTAGTTATCTTTTTTAGGAATGAATTAAAAAATTAAAAAAAATTAATTTCTTTTAAAAATGACATACATAATAATAATGGTAACTCTCTAATATTACCTATATGGAGGTGTCACCAACAGAATTATCAACATAGGTGAATCCATAAGTTGTCTAGCAATGAGATCTGGTGAAATGGATGGCTCGTTAGTAGACTCGAGTATATTAGAATCAAAAGGATCTATATAAGATGATGGCAGTGGTGGAGTTCACCAAGATGATGATCATCTAGAAACCTGAATTATTTTTGTTTTAATCATCTCTAAATTTTATTTGGTTAAGCTATATTAAATAAATACTAAATGAAAAAATAAACTCATATTAAATAAAATCAAAACAAAAGTAATATATATATATATAATAAACATTTATCGATGTGAAATTTTATTATAATTTCATTACCAATTTATACATTCAATTATCTTCAACTTCATTATAATCAATATTTTTCATCCAACACTTTGATGAAAACATCATTTTCAACCAATTGTTCATGATAAAATATTTCAATATTTTCAAGAAATAGTTATTCAATATTTTTTGGTTCGTGATGATCACTATCACACAACACCAATTGATCTGTGTCCCCTATATCATATAAGTCTCTCTTCTTTACATGTACAACAACACTTTGAACAACATATATTACAAGATTAACATAATAATACATAAGTAAATATAAATGGATCCTGACTTGAACTCTCACTAGTGTCCATCAATTGATCTAATTAAGAAAAAGTATAATGGAATGAATCTTTCATTATACCCCTACCAATATTAACAAACATGAATTTGAATAAAACAATTGAAAACTCGTTATGATTGACTAATACTACTATATAAATCATATTCCTATTTTATCCCTCTTTAAACAATTTTAATAAAATACTATTTAGAGTTTTCAATTCTTCTTAAATATAAATTGTATGAAAACTAATTCCAATAATATTATATTTGATAATTCTATTATCCAACTTTAGAGGACCTCGATACAAAAACATCAAATAATTTGACATTTCATCTCAATTATAAATATTCATTATCTACACAAAAAAGATATAAGTTGTTACTCTAAACTAGAAAAAATAACTACATGTCTATAATATTGATATGATTATATACGTAAATAACTGGTCAACATTAGAAAATATTTTTATTTTTAGTAAACGTTAATTCAACCTAATTTTTATCTCTATGCTCATGTATCCTATTTTTTTTTACAGTCACAATTCATAAATAAATCCATCTACAAAATCACCACTAAGTGGCACATTTTTATGATCTTGTATAATCTCCAAATCATTTAGTGTAAAATTTCATCCCCATCTAATTGTACCTATAATAGTTTTAAATACCATTGGTTTATTTTCAAAACTATGACTATAGATATATCATCGTCATTTCCAAATGACTCAACCTTGTCTAAATCCCATCCAAAATACGAAGAACAGAGGGCTAATCACTATTCATCTTGGTAACATTATGTATTAGATACATCTATTTGAGATCTATTAGACATTACTTATATTCAAATCAAATAACTACCTGTTGAAAAAACTACAAATAATTTTTAAAAAAGTACACAATTATTTGATAAAATAAAAGTAATCAAATGAAAATAATAAAATCAAAATAAAAACCAAATGGGATACATATATCTATAATGTATAATTCCACCATCTATAGCTTCAACAACCCAATGAATAGTAAAATTATGCCATATTATGAAGAATTAATGTGGATATAATATATCTAAATGAAAAAGATTCAAAACAATTCATTCAATAGTTTTATAAAACCATGTTAGATTTTGAGTATTTCCACAAAGATCTATTAAAGTTGTACAAAAATCATATGTAATAGTAATTAATTTTTCAGATAATATATTATTTATATCCTATGGAAACAACTATTCTATCAAAACAGGTGAACCTGATTTTTATATTTATGTTACATTTGATGTTTTAAGTCAAAAAAACTTGATATATTACCTGAATATACATATATATATTTTATATATGATAAATTTTTATGGAATATGTATCTCTCTTAATTTTTCATTGAAAAAATAGAAGAAGAAAACCATCCACAATAATATTTTCACAAAATATCTTTTAATTCATTATCCTCAAATAATTATGATAATTATGGTGATGATTCCATTTACCTTACTCATTAAATTCTTTACAAATTCATTGTCACAGATATTTTATTCATTTTTCATTACATAATGATTATTAAATTTAAAATTAAACTATAAATTATAATTTTCTAGAGTAATAATCATTTCTATCCATCATTTTCTTCAAGCTTATTCGGATATTAAACTGCATACCCATTCCCCTTCATAAAACTGATTTCATTTTTCATATTCTCTATTGAAATTATTTTATTGTACAATGATTTCAGAACTAGATAACACCATTTTTTACATTATCATTTCAATATCACAATAAAATCATGTATTTATTAGATTTAATTTATGAAAATCATAAATAAATTAATAATGACACAAAAACACAATTTTTTACTATAAAATATTCGTTGAGGATTGAAATTAAAAATAGAAACTTAAAAAGCCAATCCAATAAGACATTTCCAAAAAATAAATTTCATACTCCATTGAATTCATTGAGCTTCCACATTAATGTGGTATGAATATTTAATTTTTTTCTTGTTGAAGAATCATATGTTTCCGTTCCATCATCCCAACTTTCTTGTAATTCATTGATTATAGGATGAAGGTATACATTTATGTCAACTATAAGAATTTGTTTACATGAATAATAATTGATATAAAGATATAATTCTAATTTATACAATTATATGGAGGTAGATTATATTAAATCCAAATAACCTTGTAAATGCTATAATTAGTACTTAATGTACCGAATGGGTTAAAACCATCAAAATACAATCCCAAACATACATTCCAAGAATTCAAAGAAAATTATAGATAATGTGAAGAAAAAATCATTCATGATGATGATTATATTGAAGTATCATCAATCCATCATTACTATACTGGTTACTCCAATTTGTATCATCTGCAGTCTTAGACAACATGAATAATCATTGAAATTGTGTATTTATTGTAAAGTGACACAAAACCATTGTATGAGTTTTCTTCATCTGTTTATTATTCGGGTTGAATTAATTTACAATCTCCTTATTTTTCATTTACATTATTATGCTTCAATCACATCATATATAATTTTGTTTATCAATCTCTTCTCCCTAGTAAATCATGAAATCATTAACGAATTCATTTATCATTGTAAAATCAAGCCCATGTTTTTGTGTGGCTTTATTGATCTCATAGTAAGACTCCAAGTTATTTGATTCAATAAATGTATCATGAACCAACTCTAAAATCACATACATTAATTTTTTAGTAATTCACTAGAGAATCATGATGTGATACAACGTATGTATAAAATAAAACATCAAATATCGGGAACACCATTACAATAATTCTTGTGGACTAATTCATAAAAATTGATTTTGTCAATAAAATTTTCTGAAATAATAACTTTTATAGGATGAACCGATGGTCTTGTTGATCTTTTTAATCATGTGATTTATATTCTAAAAAAATTTCACTTTTAATAAATATTGGATTGGATTATCCTATGTCAGGCCAATTTGTATTTTTTTGATGGTATTGTCATTATTTTGACATTCCATAATATTTGATTCACCAGCCAAATGAAACATACATATTGATCATGAAACATTTTCAATATCAAATTATTATATACATTGTTTCTATTGAACAATATCTTTAATCAACATGCTGGACAAAAAAAAATTATTATATTAACCACTTATCGTATTTCAATTGCACGAACTAAAAAATATTCCAAACACATGGCATATTGAGGTGTGGTTAGAGGTAAATTGTGGAAAAATTTATACATGGGTATTGGATTTTTTTCTCCATATATAGATATATGTAAATATATAAATTTTTAATAAGACAATTAAATTAAAAATTATATATCATCCAATTTTCCATTGTCGAATTTGATAACAACTATAATGTAAAATTGGAAGAATCAAATAACTTAAATTTTTATACTATAATTATAATAGAAAACAAGAATAAAATTAACCATTCTTTCTTAAAAACATAGATAAATTGGTTTAATTAATTAATATATAATTGTTTATTATACCATAGTGTTGTAACTAAAGTGGGTTTATTCCATTTCCAAATTTTCTACATGGATCAATGTATGAATCATTTATAATGATATAAATAATAACAACAATAGATCATTAAAACTATGAATGAAAAAAATACTGTATTGGGATAACATGATAAGTATTGCATACACAAAATATTCTATTATACTTGTCTGTATTCAATTAAACTAGTTTAGTGTGACATTAGGTTGTTCCATGAGTTATATAAATCAACTCTATCCATATGACATCAATTATGATGTTCCTTCATGTTGTGATAAAATTAAGAATCATTTTTTGAACCCAAATTTTAAATATATATATATATATATTCCAATTGAAATATAATATATTTTTCATTAGACTCACCAAAAATCAATCTACACACTAAAATCTGTTGTATTAGTAATTATGTCAGTTAAATAAATAAAAGTTACTATATTGTTTGTTCTAATTAAAATTATCAATAATTGATTATAATGTTTCTAAATCACTACCCTAAAACTCTATCATTATTCAATTATTTTTTTGAAGCTAATTGATTCATCACATTTGAATAAGACATGAATCTTTATGCAAAATTTAAAAATGGTCTAACATCTCATTTTTAATGACATTATATATAGAGACCCTACCATGTTTAGTGATGAAAGCCTATTTCACCCCATACTCTACCAAAAAATGGTGATGAGTTGAAAAATAGAATCAGTTATGTATCATTATAAAATTAGTGGCATTAACATATATATAACCAAGTGTAATTCAATGATATTAATTAAAAACCATGAAATTTTGTACCAACTAGTTTTTGTAACTGACATATATAATAAATTAACATTTATTATTAATTAAATATAACATAACTAAATGAAATGGTTACTATCACTCCAAATAACAAACTGGAAAATCAAAATAACTCATTACAAACAAAAATTACATATATAGTTACTATATTATTGTTTCCCTCTGGAATTGGGGATGACCTCGTTGATTGAAGGTTCAAACATTCCAACTGGTTTCTAACAGGTTTGTTCGTAGAACCGGAAACATCCAATGATTCCATATCCATTTGGAAGTATTTTCCAAAGGTAGGTGCTCATTAGTTGTAGAATGATGAGGCTTAGGAATTTGCATTGGTTGAGAGGATGAGAGTTCGGACTCATCCCACCTTTTTTAGGGGAGTTTTTGTCTACTCCGGGACTCTATTTATAGATTTAAGTTATGTTCGTGAATCCTTATTACATTACCAAGTATAAAATGAGCATTCCTTTAGATCTGAAAATCAATGATTTATATGTTGGAAATTTAGAGAATCTTTTATATGTATTTGAGGTTCTCCATCGATCGAGAATCAACTGTATTTGTTAGAGATTCTTAGTCAATGTTATCCTTCAGTGCATAAAATTCTCTTGGTCCTTATGATAACCATACAGGTTTTAAAGCCACTCAGTGGAGCACATGAAGTTTATTGTCATTCAGAAGGTCATGGATTGTTTCAGAGCTGGGACTGTACCCACTGATGGGCTACCTACGTATCATTTGTTTTGGAAAAGGAATTAGAACCCACGTAGTTCGAGTAAGGGAGTATGATGATTACGCATGATTAATGGCTCAAAGAAAGATTTCATGATTACTTTTACACTCTATGCTCAAGTGAGTCATGCTCGGTGTGAGAAACAAAAGGTATTAGTGAAACCAGACAATTGTACCATGAAATATTCAATGATGTGGGGCTTATGTATGTATGATTGCCCAAAATATATGAGGGATAAGATTTACTTCAGGGAAGAAATCCAGGAACAAGGACCATAAATGTATATGTACTTCATGGATATTTGGGTACTCTAACATAGGTATTACTCCTAAGGAAGATGCCCAAACTAGTAGAGGACTCATGATTGGGTTTTACTCTTGAGAACGAAGCCTAGATCAAAAGTAAATTAAGGTTGGTTAAGAGAAATTAAGACTGGGGCTTACTCCTGAGAAGGAATCCCAGGTTAAGGGACTTGGGGCTTACTCCTAAGGAGGATGCCCATATTTATATACTTTTAGAATGGGGATTATTCCTAAAGAGGATACCCAGGTTAAGATTCCCATGGTTGGGGCTTACTCCTAATAAGGATGCCCATAATTGGGAGCTTTAAGACTGGGGCTTACTCTTAAGAAGGAAGCCTATGTTAAGAGACCCATGGTTGGGGCTTACTCCTGAGGAGAATACCAATATTTGGGATCTTTAAGACTTGGGATTACTCATGAGAACGAAGAACAGGTTAATAGACAAATGGTTGGGGCTTAATCCTAAGAAGGATGCCCAAATTAGGGGGCTTGGGGATTACTCTTGAAAAGGAGGCCCAAATTAATGAGGACTTGGGGCTTACACCTAAAGAGAATTCCCAAATTAATGATAATTTGGACTCGGGATTACTCCTAAAAAGGAGGCCTAGATTATGGATTCTATCATCGTAGAGGATGAGGTTAAATGAATGAACTCTATAAAATTAGTGATATAAAGATGTGTAAATCACTAGGTTTTGAGAAATGTTCCACAAAATTCCTTTCAGATAGGGAATCCAACAGGGAAATCATGCCATAAATGGATTTGGAAAGAGTTCTGAAGGCTTAATCCTGAAAAGGAGAGGTGGATAGGTGTTAGAGGGGTGAAATGGGTTGGATGGGCACCCAAAACGTGAGGGGGACGCAAGTCCTTGTGGGCACACAAGTCCTGGTCGCACATGTATACTTGTGTGACACATGGGTACTTGCATGTCGGCCAATCCTTAGGGTATAATTTGGGTGAGTCATGGCTCATGCCTTTTATCCTAACCATGGAGACATTCAGAAGAGAGGCGTGCAAGTTATGTGGAAGGAGTAAGGTGGCGCGCAAGTGTGGTCATTTCCCTTAAGGGCTTGCCACCCAGGCACGCAAGTGTTGATGAGTTTCAACACTTAGGCCTTTCTACCCCCCTTTATATCTTCCTTTCTAGGTAAGAAATTACCTTAGAAGTGTTCGGAAGCTTTGAGAAGAGACTAGGGCAACAGGAGCTCAAATATGAGGTTCTGGAATTTTTTTCGTCCCCTCAAATGGGGGGCCCACAAGTGTATTTATAGAATGGAGGGACCCTGGGAGAATTTTCAAAGAGGGCACGCAAGTCAACTGCGCGACCATTAGGAGGAGCGCAAGTATACTTCCATGACCATGAGGTAACTTGCGCGACCCAAGTGCATTTGAAGCCTTGTTCATTCCTTTGTTAATTATTGATGTTTTTGACAAAGGATGAATCACTTTATGCAACGTAATTTTCTTTTCAATTCATTTAGACTCTGTGATGAAAACGATCTCCAACAAATGTCCCCCCTCATAGTTGGATCCGAATGAAATGAGGATGTAACTCTGATGAACGAAGAAAACTAAGGAAACTTTGGCGCGTAGGTACTTAGCGCGCAGAGGGTGGCACGCATGTGTTGATCACGCTGGCTGTAGAGCGAGCTGGCTTTAGGCGCCTAGGGGTACGGCCGTGCCTATATATATGTGGCCATTTGACACGTATAGCACCAAATTTCGGATTTTCGAGCTCTCTCCGCGTAAGCCACCTTCGTCGTGCATGTTGCTCTCTTTTCCGCTACTTTTTCGCTATCATGCTACTTTCATGGTATCTGGACTTACACGGTGGTACTTGCGCGCCAAATATTTATGCGACACATCCACACTTGCACGACACATTCATACCTGCACGCCAAGATTAGACTTGTGCGCCTATTTCCTTAGCCATTTTTTCGAATTCCTTCACAAATTTTAAGGAAAAATCAACTTACTTAGGAGTTAATTTATTCAACTTTTGTGAAGTTTCAATGGATCCTAAGAGAATCGGAATGACTGATGAACTGGAAAGAAAGCACCTTGATGATATGATGACAATAATTGGCCATTATTATTATACCATCTGCGACAACACTCTCCTGGATTTGGCTAAGTATTTGAAGAAGTATCATCTTGAATTTCCCTACAGTATTTATTTTCCTTCGTATGTCTATGGTCATATGCAAGAAGTTACCATTCTAGAGGCAAAGAACTATCTCCCAATTTCTTCATTTCAGAACTACAAAAATTTTTCTTTATCAAATATCTCATGTGGTTGAGTATTTATAAATGCTGGAACAGTGGAGAAGGATCATATGATGCATCATAGCCCTTGTACTCTAGATCTGAAACCTAATAATCCTGAGATGCAACCACATTGTTATCCCTCAATTTTCTAAAACTCTCATATGGATCAATCCAAAGGCTGAAGAGAAGTTGGTATTTCTGTCCAGGAGGTGGTTTGATGCCAACCTGGATGTGGGAATACTAGGTGTGACAAACCTATGCAGAGTTTGTTGCAGATTTGATGGTAGTTGCAATATACGAAAGCTGTCTGGGTTGGCCAAACATATGTTAAGAGATATGATAACTTCGTGCCGTAGATACTCATCCATTTGATCCTAGAAACCAATTCATTCAATTTGACTCATGGATAAGTAGGCATAAGTCTGTGGGATATCCACAAGATCTTCGGGGCTCCAATTTTTGGTGATATGTATGATGAATTCCTCCCTCTCAAGGTGACTTGAAATGATTCCGAGAGAACTCCGACTTTAACTCGGGAATTATTTAAAATCTTCCAAAAGATCAAGTGTTCAGAGACCTCCATAACTCATTCTCGAAAGGATATTCATCTAGATGAGTTGATGGATATGTTTCTTAGCAAAAAGAAAGAGAAGGAACCAAAGTAGAAGGTGTCGAAGGATAAGGGATCCATGAAAAAGAATCCAAAGGAGAAAATGCCCACTCGTCCTTCCACATATCCCAATACAGTGACGTGGGGTGATCCAGGCACATTCTGGCCGACTATGAAAGCAGGGGACTTTGATAATTGGGGATATGAGGTGAATCAGAGGATCCCAAAGAAGACTCCTCTGGCGGGCTCCTTGGCCTTGTGGCTCAGTGTTTATCTTCTACCAGTTAGGGACTCGAATGGAGGCGTCGGTCCAAGGACCTTCAATATTGCGGCCAAGTTGGCTGAGGGGAAAATGGTTGGGTTGGATACCCCCATTTTAGCAAATATTCACAGGATCTTACTCCATGTATTCATGGGTATGTATTCTTTGAGAATAGTGGGACCATTCCATGTTTTGTGGGGATGGATCGCCACTCACTTTAGGATGTATAATGTACAGAATGGATTACAGATCCCCAAAAGTTCTTTTTGGCCATCAGTGCAAGAAATCTCTACAATTTCTTCACTATCTCTCAATTATAATTACATTAAGGTCAGGCTAATCATGTATAAGGAATTCAACTTCTTTCATTATGGAAATCTGCCAACCGGGTGGTTTGTTGATGATGGAACATCCAGCTTGGATTTGAAGGCATACATGCTGGCTTGTAGAGATGGTGTGCTGGTTGCTAGAATTGGCAGAGAGATTATATGTGAGGCCTATGCTCCATATAGATTTGCACGTCAATTTAAGTGTTTACAGAAAACTGTTGTATCTCCCCTAGTGCATGTCAGGTCAAAGAAACATTCAATGGTTTCTCGGAAAATATGGTTGCTAATATCTAGGGAGAAGACTGGGGAAGTGTGTGATCTATCGGATGAAAAGGCAGCATATAACTTGACTACATGTTATTCCGAGCACTAGATAGCAACATATCCTAGAGGGGTGCTGAATCATCTGGTTTATCAGGTGCGGAAAAGGAAAAGGACTATAGAGAAACAAACACTTCCGCATGAAGGTGATGCTTCCCCACCTGAAACTGATTCGCCAAATTCCTCATCTAGGATTGATTCACCGGATTCCCAATATGAGGATGATGAGTCACAACAAATGGAAAAGCTTCCTCGTGCTCAATATAATCCTTCGGTCAAAATCAAAATACCCACTCCATCAACTCCTGGTGAGTTACATCATAGTTTCAATTTAATCACCATTACATTAAAGAGAAATAAATCTTATTTTCTTATTCTCTATCAATAAGTGCAGGAGCTGGGAAGAAATTGATGTCCAAGATTGTAGGACCTCCCTCACAGCCTTCTGGTACACATACTGAATATCTATGACCAGAGGCTGTCCAGACATAGCAGAGTCTATATTGTGGTACTAAGACTGCATGAATGGATTTTTGTGAGGGTCTACAACTCCCTGGAATACGGAATCTTGTGGCTTCTATATATATCCATTATGAGGTAACCCCAATGAAGTGCAGACTTACATTAGAGAGCTGGAAATGCTCAAATATTCAACTGAAGATTCTATTCCTCTCACCAAGCGGGTGAAGGAAAAGATAGATCGTGGTGCCGCTGAGGGGACTAATGAGGAGTGGCACGATTACGTGGCCCCTGATGATGTAAATTTAATTTCCTTATTTTCCTTACAAATTGATTTCAGTGAAAGCTTTTTTAATTAATTATAGAAATTATTTTCTTCATCCTATAGCTTGCATAGAAAGGAACGAATGAGGTTCCTTCGCCACAATATAGCCCTGGTGGTACTTCCATTGGGGCTGCTGATTAATTTTCTCTCGAATCGGGCGAGATATCTCTGGGTCAGTAGGACATGAATGAAGAGTTGTACATGGACTTCCATTCTCCAATTAAAGTGCCTTTAAGGGAGACTGTATATACTACCAAAAAAAAAGAAGAAAAGGCAATGAAGGACGAAGTCCACAACTAAATGCTTCATTAGTAGCGGTAAGTCCTTCGGATAATCATGAATCTATACCCATGAAAGGTTTTCTCATATTTCTGGGGATTGCAGGGGGTTCTTCAGTTTCCCCTCCGAGGGAAAATATTGATCCTCCTTTGATGACTACGGAGGGTGCTGTGGAAAAATCGCAAATTCAGGCTGACTTGGCTGCTCTTAGAGAAGATCCAACATCTGTTCCCAGACTAACCAGGATTTTGAGATGACATTAGATGAAATGATGGAACTTGGCACATATTTCGAAGATTTCATAAATCATGTTAAATTACCATGCAATTTAGAAGATTAAGGAAATGAGTGTTATTCGTCATCCTATTAAAATTAACTTCTTATTACATGTCTAATCATGATTGATTCAAATGTGCAGTTCTGTCTGAGATAGATTCTGAACTAACCATGCCTGTAGGAGGTATAGAAAACCCTACTATTACAGAAACATTAGCACAAGTGGAGCAAAACCCAGTGGAGTTTCCTCAAACTCATCCTGAAAATCCCGTCAAAGCTAGGAATGATGGGGTGGAGCCTTCTCAGGTTTTTAATCTACCATTGGGTAGTGGATAACAATATTTGCAACTGTACTTAATTTTCAAGACAGTTAATTAACTTTTGTTATCCTTTGAAACTAACCAAATATTTAAATTGATTATGCAGGGCCATCAATTTCCGTGGATAGATCTAGAGGTGAGGCCTCATCCTCCACCACAATGGGAATTGAAAGTAAATAAGAAAATTTCAGGGGGGAAGGAGTAGAACAGGGCACTTCATTAAGTGAATTAATCCTAGATTACATTCCCCCATGTGACAGTGATGTTGAGCCAGATCCAGAAATATAGAAGGCATTCCAATTTTCATGAAACAAGGCAGGGAAAAACATATGGAAGATCATATCTAAAGTGCCTTTAGAAGACCTATCATCGATGATCCCTCAACTGTCATCACTATTTGTCAAATTGGGACTTGGAGGATTTGGATATGAAAAGATCAATGCTGTGGTGGAAGATGTAATTTTAAGAAGGTAGCGGGAGAAAAAGTGTCATGAAGATCTGACAAGGGAGAAGCTATCAGCCAATATTAGTGAATTTGAGGCTTCGGTATCCGGAGATGAGGTTGACTATGCAGCCACGATGAAGGAGTTGAAGCATAAGATCAATGATAAAGTCATCCAGAAGATGCACCTTCAGCAACAGTTAGATGCTGTTACAGGGGAACGTGACCAACTCAATAATTCACTGGAGGGAGCTCAAATGAAACGTATGAAAGCCATCGTAGATGCCAAGAAATCTCTCCATCAGGCTGAAAAGAGTGAAGTTGGTCGGGTGCATGAGCTTCAAGTAGCTACTGATGATGCTCGGGATGTTTTCCATCAAGTGAAGACTTATGTTGACAGCCTCATGTAATTTCCTAGAAAAGATAAGTGACTCCAATCTGTGGACATCCTTCTAATCTCTTGTACACGAAATGTAATGATTTTTCATCTACAATCATTTGTGCGTGTATTTTCCTTTGCTACCAGCTTTAGATTTTAGCCTAAGCCAATGGGCCTAGTAAGAATAGTTTGATTTTTACTACGATTCTTATAAATAACCCTACAAACTTTGAATATTTTAATTGATCAATATTACCTAAATCATACAAAATGTATTTTTAGTGAGCTGGAACTTGACTTTTATTCAGAGTTCCCTTGTCTTTTCTAGGCAGTTTAAAGTCATAAACATCAGACATAAAGAGGATAATGTTTATGGTTGAAATAACTTTGACTGAAAATGAATTAAAATGGACTCAATTAATTGACAATTTATCTAAAAACATATTACCATACTCAAGTATGAGTGAAAATATAGAATCTATGACTTAAGAAAATTTATATTAGAGTTTTTAGTATAGAAAGAGGTACTTAAATTGGGAGAAGATATTTTGAATCAAGATTGTCTAAGAATTGGATGAATGTTACTCCTACGAAGGTCTGACCAAAATATAGGGACGGAAAAATATAAACCATAGACTTGAATACTTTCAGATCATGAAAAGTAATATGGGACAAATATGTTAAGGATGTCTATTTTTCCAGATCCCTGCATATTTTTATTTAGAAAAATAAGGAAAAAAGAAGTTTTCCTCCCACGAATGATGTTACCATTATTTAAAAACCCATTAGGGGGTTGAATTATGCTGGGCCGCCAAAGGGAATTAGCTACATAATCAAATAATAGCATCTTTTGGCTGACAGGTCTGTTATGTTGACTACTTATGCAAGGCCACCTAATGGAACATGCTGCATAGTCAGGAAAAATAACTCTCAGGTATCAAGCCTTTTGTGATTAGAAGTTAAGAAAAGGGGTATGAAGATCTGAAAATATTTAAGGTTAAGAATATGACACATAAAAATGGGTATTTTTCAATGTATGTAATGATACATAGATCAATGCTAACCATAATCACGTTGTGGATGGGTTAGGAATTGAAATACTGGACTTCACTACATATCCCATAAGGATGGGAATCATTCCATACGTAGTTCTTGAAATACAGTTTAACGTCATGTGGGATGAACGTATTAGAGATCTTAGTTTAGGGTCATAGAGCTCGGACCATTATAAGAAATACACAGTGTGTGTTTTTATGGGGACTTTTCAGCCAGGGACTAAAAGTGGAATTTGGGGTTAGGCCCAAAAGACATGGGGCTGGATTCGAGGGACACTCGAATGTTCCTACATATCCCATAAGGATGTGAATCAATCCCATGTAGTTCTAGAAATACCCACCATTCAAATTTGGTTCGTACATGTGAAGGGTGAAAGGGGAATTTAGTGGAAAGATGGTTTAACCCATGATAAAAGGTTCAGGTATTGTCATGTGTGCACATAGAATTTTTGGAATATAACATGATTAAAAATCAATGTAAAAAATGATTACCTCTCAGGTGAGGGTATCAATGAATATTGTAGTTTATTGTCATACAGGAAAAAAGTGTGGTATAGTTTAACATCTTATAGCAAGGACAATGGTGAACCAATGTAAAGATATTGATTCTGGGAGTGGTTTCATGAATCAACATCGTATGAGATAGAGGTTAACCAATGTGAAGAGATTGGTTTTGGGCTTGATCCTTGGGAGGTTGCCTATGTACCTAGCCAAGAAGGAGAGGATCAATGTTCGCATAGTTCAATTAAAGAACGAATTAGTGATCAAGTTGTTCTTGGGGAAAACAACCTAAAAATGGTGTTGGGACTTATGCGTGGTTAGTGTCCCAAAGAGGGTTTTATGGTTGAAGTTTGCTCTAATATCATGTGAGTCATACTCGGTGTGAGAAATAAAAGGTAACAACAACCTTAATGATGCACAGTTTAATGTCATGTAGGACATATGAAGGGACTACGCAGTTTAAAGTCTTTCAGTTAGGACTATTGGTGCTGCACAGTTTAGTGTCATGTAGCAGGGACAAAAATACAGTTTAATGTCATATAAGATGTATTAAGTTATTTCTATACAGTTTAGCATCATGTAGTTAGGACGATAAGGAAAATACAGTTTAATGTCATGTTGGACAAAAAGAGGACTGTGCAGTTTAATGTCATGTAGTAAGGACAAAAGATGACACATTTTAACGTTGTGTTGGACATATTAGATACTTTTTCACAGTTTAACGTCATGTTGGATGAAAAAAGGACGATACAGTTTAGTGTCATGTTGGACAAAAGTGCGAATAGTTTAAAGTGATATGCATGGACCGTTGGTTATGCAGTTTAACATCATGTTGGATATAAGTTCCAATAGTTTAAAGTCATATACATGGACCATTGGTGGTGCAGTTTAACATCATGCTGGACATAAGGGACATGAAAATAGTTTAAGGTCATATGCATGGACCTTTGATGGAGTATTTTTTGTTTATTCGAAATACTTCTTCAAAAATATTGCATTGGTTGGAGTAGTGATGAGTTCTCCATCTATTGAGATTAAATAATAAGATCCATTGGAATATACCTTATTATTTAATATGGCCCTTCCCACTTTGGTTCAATCTTGGGAGGTTTCCTTCCTGGTATCATTGGAGTTCTGAGAACTAATACCAATTCTCCCTGAACGAATGAACGAAGACGAACTTTTTTGTTGAAAGCTCGTGCTATTTGATTATGATAGACTTCTATGTGGTGCAGGGTGCACAATATTTTCTTATCTAACCATTCAAATTCATTCAATCGCTTTTGAGATTGTTCATCTGTATATGACTGATCACAAATTTCTACTCTAAGTGAAGGTAATTGAAATTCAATTCGCAAGACTGCTTCCATTCCATATACTAATGAATATGGAGTTGACCACGTTGCAGTGCGGGTGGTGGTACGATAAGCCCATAAAGCATGAAAGAGTTTATCAGGCCATGACCTCGTATCCTTATCCACCATCTTTTGTAGTATATTTTAAAGAGTCTTGTTTGAAGGCTTCTATTTGGAAATTGGCTGCTTCATGATACCGAGATGAATGGTTGGATTTGATGTTGTAATCTTGATACAACTTTTTCACCTCGGATGAATAGAAGTTGGTATCATTGTCCGTCAATATAGTATGAGGGCCACCAAATATGGTAATGATATTAGACTTGATGAATCTAACAATGCATTAATAACTGACTTCATTGAGGGGTATTGCCTCTGTCCATTTGGAAAAGAAGTCAGTAGAAGTAAGAATATACATTCACTGCTTGGATGTAGCTGAAGGATAAGGACCAACCACCTCCATTCCCCATGTGGAAAATGTTCATGAGTATTTAGTTGTATGAAGCCACTCCTGGGGTTAATGAATGAAGTTGGCATGTACATGGAATTAATGACACTTCTTTGTGAAATCAACACAATATTGTATCATGGAAGGCCAAAAGTATCCAAGCCTTCGAATTTGATCAGATAGTCTATGTCCAGACTGGTGGGCACCACAAACTCCTACATGTACTTCTTTCGTCACAGACATTGTGTCTTCACCATCAATACATCTGAAGAGAACTCCATAAAAACCACACTTGTAGATAATTTTCTCTAGGTGATCTGAACTATCATAAAGATTAAAAATTTACACACATCACCGGATGTTTTCTTTCCCAGCTCTATCAGGTGGATGTGTCCCATTTTCAAGGTATTCCCTGATAGGTTTCATCTATCCCGTAGTGTGACCGTATGGTTCAGAGATGGGACTAATTTCTTTGATTTCCTCTGTTCTGGCTTTAACATAAGGTGAAATTGTACGACGGTGGGCAATACTGATTGTTCTCTCATCCTAATTTGGATCTGCCAGAGCTGTGGATATATTAGCCAGTGCATCAGCTAGGGTATTTTGTGACCGCGGGACATAAGAAAATGTCGGTTATGAAGGTAATTCCTCCATTAACTCTTTGACGTAATCATAAAAAGGTATTAGTTCTTATTTTCTGATAGAATACTCTCCATTGACTTGTTTGATTCCCAGGTCTGAATCACCTTTCACCTTTAAGTGATTCACATGTGCTTGAAGCGCCAACTCTAAGCCTACGATAGGAGCTTGGTATTCCACTACATTATTTACACCACCTACCAACAATGAGAAGGAATAGGGTAAAACTGCCTTTTCTGGAGAAATGAGCACAATTCCCAAGGAAACTTTTTGAATTTAGTATTTTCTAATTTCCATCCTGTTGGACTTCTGGAAGCTCCATCAAAGTACATTTCCCATGTTTGAAGACTTTCTTGAATAGAGAAGACTTCCTCATCAGGGAGTTAAATATCTGAAGATGTGTCTTCCACTAAAGGGTGTTCAACAAGAAAATCATCCAATGCTTGGCCCTTTATTGCCTTCTGTGACACATACTAAATGTCAAATTGATGTAAGCTAACTGCCCACCTTTCCTGACGTCCTGTAAGCATTGGGAGACTAAGGATTAATTTGAGCGGTTTATTGCGAGATACCAATTGGACCTCGTGATGTTGCAGGTAGTGTCTTAACTTCTGAACTACGAAGATTAATGCTAAGAATCACTTCTAAATAGTTGAATATCGGGGTTGTACTTCAAAAATAGTCTGACTGAGATAATAGAGGCTGTTTTCATTCCCATCATCATTCTTCTGAGCAAGAAAAGCACCCAATGATTGCTCTAGAGCTGTTATATAGAGGATAAGTGGTCTTCCTTCAACAGGTGGCATTAAAACACGTGGAATCAATAGATACTTCTTGAGAATATCAAATTCCTATTGACATTCTTCAGTCCACTGGTATGTGACTCTCTTCTTCATCAATTTGGTGAAAGGTAAGCTTTTTCCTACCAAATTGGTGGTGAAACTCTGAATATAGGCTAAGTGTCCTTGATGTCCTCTGAAATCTTTCAAATTTCAAGGAGGTGACATACCAAGGATTGACTTTGTCTTCTCAGGATCGAATTCGATTCCCCGATGACGTACAACAAAGCCGAGAAATTTTCCTGAGGTTACCCCAAAAGCACATTGTAAGGGGTTCAACTTCAAATTATGTTGTCGAAGTCTGTGGAATATGACTTCCAAATCAGCCAAGTGATTAGGAAGTTTCCTGGATTTGACCACCAAATCGTCCACATAACATTCAACAAACTTCCATAAAAAGGGTTTGAAGATACAATGCATTGCACACTGATATGATGCGCCTGCAATTTTTAGGGAAAATGGAATTACTCAATAGAAAAACACACCCTAAGGGGATATGAAAGCTGAATATTTTTAATCTTATGGAGCCATTCAGAGTTGATTATACCCGGAATATCCATCCATGAAGGAGAGTGATTCATTGCCAGCTGTTGCATCAATTAATTGTTCTGTAATCGGAATTGGAAAATCATTCTTAAGATAATTCCTATTAAGATCTCTGAAATCAATGAAAACATTAATTTGGACATTATTCTTTTTCACTGGGACAATATTATCCAACCATTTGGGATATTGAACTTCTCTGACAAATTTAGCTTTGATACGTTTATCCACTTCATCCTCAATTTTGGAAGCATAGGTTTGGTGTGCTCTTCTAGCAGATTGTTTTAATCCTCGATGATCTTATGGAAAACCCAAACAATTAGTGGCGACATCAGGATCAAGCCATGGAATATCTGTATAGATCCAAGCCAATATATCTCTATTTTTCTTTAGAAAGGAAATTTACATCTCTTTCTCTTCAAGAGTCGTAGCCACACTAATTAAAGTGGGGGCATGGATCTTCTTTTGTACCCAGATTTATTTCTCTGAGTTCATTCACAGTAGTAGAGATACCCTCTTCAAATGCTGGAGGAGCATCTCTGATATCTTCCTCTTCTTTTTCAACATGTTTTATTTATTCTGTTTCTAATTTCATAGTAGATGATGAAGCAGAATTTTTATGATCAGAAGAGACTTTAAAATTTGCATATCTTAAAGAAGAAGCTTCCATTTCTGACCTGAATGATGATGAATGGTCTTCCTTGGATAATAAAGAGGAGATGATGGATTTAGAATCAATACCATCATTCACCTCTAACATTTCTATAACTTCTCCTGACTCGGTTAGAAAAGTATAGACATTGTGGATTTCATCAGATGAAATGAAGACATCTCCATTTGAGATTTCATCATTTCTTGGTGGATCGCCACTTTCTCCCATGTTGTCTGAATTGATTGCAGTAATTGAAATTATGGGGGTTTTTAAAAGAATATTTTGATTTGGGTCTATCCCGTCAATTTTACTGATAGGTAATACATAATCTGTACTCACATGTGCTAATGGGTTTACTGGAATCGTTTCCAAACCATATGGAGCATTAAAATTGGTAATCTCATTTGTTGTGGATTACTCCTTTCCCCTCATGTGGTAGAATTACACTTGAATGTATTGAGATTCACATATCTTGAATGGGGCCTTATCACCACACAATGTCCCAACTTGACCATAAAAACAATATTTGATACATTGATGATATGATGAAGGGATAACAACTTGTTGATGTAGCTAGGGTTTTCCAAGAAAGATATTGAAGGCTGAGTCTTAATCAATAACCATGAAATCTCAATTGGATAAAAGATCTCCAAACTGAGTTCTCAGTGTAATCTCGCGCAGTGGTTATTGTTAATTATTATCATATCCATGTAACATCATAGTAGAAGGAGATAAATTAGATTCTGTGAGGCCCAATCGACGAAGTGTACGAATGGGGATGAGGTTGACTCCTGAACCGTTATCAATGAAGACTCTTATGACATCTACACCATTGACCTTTCCAGATAAGTATAAAGGTATGATATGTCCATTCACGACATCATATTCATCTTCATCTGTGAAAGATATCACTGCATGGAATTCAGCAGGATTATTTTCAACATGGTAGACTTAAGCCGTAGCAATTTCAGTTTCAAACTCCTGAGGACTCGAAAAAGCCTCGATGAGTGCATCCTGAAGATCCATCGATAAATTCAAGGCATCCAGAATTGATAACATGGCTGGTACATGGGCCAAGTGTTTTAATACAACATATTTTTGATCCAAAGGTTAGTATTTCCCAACAGGAACATCTGGTTTTGCAGGTACCTTATAAGTAGATGCTTTGGATGTTGATGCATCTTGTACTGGGATAGGAGTTGGTAACACTCCTAGCTTTGTAATATTAGACTGATTAGGTCTATTTACTTGCTGAGAGGAAGAATATATGACCTTCAACCTATCTTCTAGAATAAATTTTCTAGGGCTGAGTCTGCCTTGTGTGGAAGAACATACTTGTTCTTGTTGAGCTCGTTGAAGGGCTCTTCCATGAGTTTCTTCTGCATACACAGTTCTAGCAGGGGTAAAATTGGAATAGTGGCCTCTAAAAGGTCCACGTCTTCCCCTGTATCCTGAGCCTCTATAACTTCCTCTGATTCCTCTATTAGATACAGGGAATTCGGGATCATCAAAATCTAAATTGCGACTGACATATGGATCTGTTAATTGAATTATATTAATAGAACCTAAGATCAATTCTTCATCTGATGAAGACTCTGCCTGATTAGCATGTTTATGCTGTGCCATTTGGTGGGATGGTTCCCGTTACTTCGAAGTAGATGGAATGAAATCTTCTAGAGACAAAGTCAACTTAAGCTTTGACACATACTCATCTTCTTCTGATTTTTCTTCTTTCTTGGAATTATTCCGTTTCCTTGAGGATTTTCCATCTGAGGAAGAGGGTTTTTCTGCAGCATTTATGGAAGAAGGAACAATTGGTTTCTTCAATTGTGTTCGCAAAATAGCATGAGTTCAGTTGATCATCTTTCTAACCATAAAATCATCATATTTTTCGGCATTTTTTTCTTGACTTTTTTCCACTCTCCCTCCTCCTCGGGATCTGTAGCAGTAACACATGCTACCTTAGCTGAAGAACCTTTCACTTTGATTTGTCCCAGGTCGGCCATTTTTTGCATGAGGTCCTTGAAAACAAAAAACTCTGGAATGGGATTCCCCAACATCTGATGAAATGGGAAATAATTGGGACGGTCTTCATCCCCTTCCTTATTCAGCCTCTTAGGCCTTGTCAATTGAACCAAATCATTTTCTAGGGCCGAAATGAAATAACTAGGAACTTGTTCATTTTGGAAAGAGAAAACCGTACTTTTCAATTCCTCAAATTGTTTTAGTCTTTGATATCTTTGATCATCTTGATGAAACGGCCTTAGTTTCTGACACTGAGGAGGTGGAGCCCTTTGAGAAGATAATGGTTTTAAAGTAGAAGCAGGTGCAGGTGCTTGTTTAGCATAACTGTAGTAGTTTATACTTTTCCCATTCTCCTACCTAGAGCTGATGGAATTACAATATCTTTATCATTTTTCTTTATAAGATAATCTTTATTCTGTTGAGATATTGAAGTAAAGTCTCAAAACCCTCTTGTGTATTTCACAGGGATTAGTGGTGTGCACAACTCATCACACAAATTTTCCACACAGATTGGAAACAATTCCTCTTGAGGGAGTGCTATGCTTAGGGAATATGTTAATCCCTTCCAACGAGCAATGAAATCTGAGACCCTTTCATTCTCCATTTCCATATAGTTTGTAAGAACAAAAATTGTTTCCTTTGGAAACATTGAGAAGAATTAGAGAAGGAATATTTGGCGAAGATCCTCCCATCCGGTAATTGACCGGGTTTGCAAGCTTGTGTACCAGTCAAAGGAAGGTCCTTGTAATGACTGTACAAAACACCTAAGCTTTACTAATTCTTGTTGCTGTGGGGTTCCCATCATATGATCGCAACGAGAAACAAAATGTGTTATGTGTTGCTCTAGGTCTCCCGAACCATTAATGATTGGGAATTTGGTACATGAAAAATTTGATGGGGGGGGGATTGTATCAACCCATTCAGGGTAAGCTCTTTTTCTGGTTGAATTTTAGCACGGTTTCCCTCCATAGCTTCAAACAGATATTCTAATGACTCAATAGTAGTTATTAACTATTGAGAAACATCAGGTTGAGCTTGGACATGTTGAACATGGACCTGAATAGGTGCAATGATTGGAGCTCGTACATATGTGGTGGCTGGTGCTTCCACTGATGGTAGCACCACCAATTGATGTTGCACTTGACCCATAGGATTATACCTATGAGGGTGTACTTATAAAGAGGATATTCTTGATCCATTTAAGTAGCCACAACAAATTTCTTTGACTGACTAACTCTATCATTCTTAGGAGGAAGAGTAACCTGAAGTATTTTTGCATCCATCCTCCTCAATTCCTTCATTTCTTCCTCTTGTTGTGCAATTATTTTCTCTAGTGAGAGCGATTGGAATTCTCCAGAGGAAGGGTATGTAACATGATTCCTTCCTTTCCCCTTGTTTAATCCCTTTTGGAGAGGGGGAAGTAGGTTACTTGAAGGATTACCTACGTTCTGAGTAATCCTCTGGTTTCGTGTATTCACACCTTCTTCATTTGTGTCTGTGCGTACAAATTCTTGAGCGGGAACCTCTTAATCTGATCCCTTCGAGTGACCCTCATCTGTTTGATCAACAACAACGACATTGATGACATTGATTGAGGCATAATGCATTGCATCTCTTCTATCAGCATTTCAAAAATATTGTCTTTTTCCATGTCCTTGATGAGACATTGCCTTTTGTTGATTCGATCCCTCAGGAACTTCTTGACGAACCGTAATTTGGAGGGAATCTCTTGATGATTTAGATCTTCGTTCCTATTGTGACATCTTCCCCAATCGAGAGAAGGTTGGATTTCTCTAAGGGAGAGATTGATGATTTGAAAAAGTCCCCAGTCCGGTGGACTGGGGTTATCCCTGCTCAACTCCTCGAATCATATCTGTGGATTCCAAAGGTTGAGTTAAAAGGGTCCCCAGTCTGGCAAACTGGGGTGGCTCTTAACATGCTATATCTGAGACCTTCTTGAAATCTCTCCATATCTAGCTGACCTTAGTCCGGAAATTAGCTGGATGCATCAATCGATATCCACTTTTGTCACCCAGCTCAAAAGACCATTGGATGATTTTTGACACTTCTGTCACTTGGTGATGTGCTTGCTCCATATGAGAGACATGTTCAATATTCTCGTTTGCTTGATGTAGGAGTAATTCAATAAATTGTTCTCTATATTCTTGATTTTGAGAGGAACTAGTTGAAGCCTGTTCTTGGGAAAGCTTTTGATTACAAACAAAACCCATTGACTATGGCCGGCCATGGGCAATAACATTGCATGAAACCATTTTCGTAGGCTTTGACGACTAGAGAGTATAGTGAAATGTAGTGATCCATGAATAACCCATCCCCTGATATGAATATTGGATGGGGCATTAGAAATTAACTGGAGCAATCTTTTTAGTGTGCCAAGGAATGAATTCTGAAAGGTTCTCTGCTTCTTTTCACCCTTCGGATATCAAGAAACTGATAGAGATACCAAGTCAATTTGGCATTGCAAACCTTCTATTATATTAACATGATTTTCATATTCATCATTAGATAATATTTACTTTTTCAAATGACAAAGAGTTTTCCACATTTTGAGACGAATATCATGAATTCCATCTTCCGTCAACATCTATGGAATGTCGTAATGAGAATCAGCCAGAGGCCAAAACATAACTGGCACCTCACCTTTTGCCACTTGTTTTCTCATGCTCATTACATCCTCTTTATCATTCAATGATGATTATTCTACCTGATTAGACCAGAGCTGGTGCTTACTTATTTCTTAATCGGATTCAGTAAGATTGGTAGAGAAAGCACTGATCAAACTAGAGGATTCATGACTTAGGGGTGGTTTGTAGAATGACCTACACCCTGTGCTATATTCTTGTTGAGAAAGTATTTCACCTTCTAATGGTAAATAATTACACATGACTGGAATTACATTTTCAAGTTACTCAAGATAAGAGGGCTTTCTCATCACTACATTGTCTACTGGAGAATTTTACAAAAAATTTGAATCAATACTACGGAGAAGACTTTCACAACGAAATTCATTATCATGGGGAGGACCACCATGGTGGGTTACACCAGAAGATGATACATTTTACTCTTTGATATTCTGACCACACAGAGGGTTCTTGTGGATCTCATGTGAAGATGAAACTTTGAGATCGAACGAATTGTCATGAATCAAGCATTCATGAGGAAGTATCTGATGTAGACTATCAGAATTAATGGTCCCACTATTTGAAACATAGATAGAAGAATCTTGAGTTTCAACAGATAGTTGTCTGTGTTCATCAAGAACTCTAGAATTGAGTAAGGATTTGTCACAGTTGGGCCTTTGATTTCTGGAATGTGCTGGGTGGGTCTTCCCCTTAGACTCCTTCTAACTCAATTTGGTAGGTGTATGTGCCTGCTCAGGAGAAATGATCAGGTTAGGCTGATTATCTCCTCTCAAACTAGGTGTATGTGCATAAATTGAATGTCCATATGATATGGGGGAGTAATCCCCACAAACCTATTGGACTAGAACAGATGTGTGTGTCTGTTCCGAAGTGAACTGTCGATGTTTCATTCCACTAGTAGGGATAGATTTATATGTATTTCCCTGAGATGCTGCTGAAGCTGTTATAATATCCTAGCAGGCATCCATAATATGAGCAGGGATTTTCTTCTGCTCTTTCACCATTGATATAATATTCTTGGTGACTTCAGCTTCTGGAAGGGGGATATACGTCCATTTTGTGATTGTAGTAGGTGCGTGTTCCTGCTTCTGTCCTCCTTTTCCTATTAGTGAATCCCAACAGTACTCAAGTGTGGGGGTAGAGAGTTGAGTATGCCTCTTGTTTGTCACCGGAGCTTTCTGACTGACTTCTCTAAATGCTACCAAATGAGACTGTTGGTAGGCTTGATCAATACTAACATGTTTATGTGCCTGCTGATTCCACTCCTCCGAATTTGGTTGACGAGCCTCATTTAACACTGGCAGACGAGGTTGTTTGCAGGATTGATGAGTGTAAGCAGGTGTATGTGCATGTTTACAAGTTTTCAACACACTGGGAAGGGTCATGAAATATGAAATGAAACCATCAACCATTTGTTTCAATTACTCATACTTCTATAAACAATGTAAATATATTTCCCCCATCACCTATCAAGTATCCACTTCCACACCATGTGATTTTTACTCTTATGCTCTTAATTAATAAAAAAAATTAGGAATCACCTATATATAATGAATATAATTTTTATATAATGGATATATTTTATTTATATAAACCAAATATAAATATTTGATTATACTATCTCATATATCATCTTACCTTCTATTCAATTGGAAAATTAGGACTCCTCTCTTGTGTCTGTGTGAACTAATTCCTCCATCATGTGATGTGATACATTTTGCATTTTATTTTTAAATGTGTGGTAATAAGGTTATATTTTACGAATATGTCTGATATGTATTTTATAATGTTAATATCTTAATGGTTATATATTATTCACCTCAATTTTCCTGTATTTATTAAATAATTGGAAGCATTCCTCAAGAATTTTACTACCTACCATATCCACAAATGGTTTTACTCAACTTACAATCTAAATTATATGGATTAATATAATTATTTAATATAATTATTTAATATTATTTTTATATAATTATTAATATTTTAGTTAAGATAAATCCATAATCAATGTAAGAGGTCCAAACTAGAAGAACGAAAACATCCTTGAAATACAAAGCAGTTATCACAAAGAATAATGTTTTTATAAAAAAATTACTATAATTAGGATATAAAGTCAAAAGTAAATTATATAATTTTCTTTTTATATATGATTATTTTCATGTGATATATATGTAAAAATAACTATTTATTATAAAGAAGTTTCATACATGAACGAATGTAATCATCCGTAAGGTAATGGTTGGTCAACTCAATTTTACTACCATGAGACATATGCCATATTAACTGCTTATTCTAATTGTGTGGAAAATATAAATATTTTGTAAATGATATATAATTTATTTATTTATCTCCATTATATTTTATGTTACATCATTAATGATGGTAATGACTCATATAACATCTCATTACCATTTTCTAGGTACTTCTGGACATTAGTATCATTTTTCATATTTCTGGTTCAATTTTAGGGTTCTAGAGGATATATATATAATCTGGGGCATAATTGAATATTTTTGTATTATGTATATGTTTTATAGATGCTATCTTGAAATGTGTTAGCATGCGAAAATTTTGTGGTGTAAAGGATATCGTATAGAGCGTCCCAATAGAGTTCTGGTTAAATAGGTTGTGGTGTAGTGGAGTCTGGGGTTAGACATAGATATAATGTGAGATTTGGAAAATATCATTGAGAAATGTAGAATTTTATTTCAGATCAGCTTACAATTTCTTCATAGCTACACCATGGAGGGTTAAATATTACACAGATTCATATTTTGTGAATTTATCAATCACTTTCTATTTGGTAATAGTTGCAACATGATTCATTTGTTTCATTATTTATTTAACCAACTTGAAGAATATATTTTTGAGTTATTTGGAATGTGTTTATGGGATAGTTTTAGCAGAGGTAGAAAAAACATGGTTTTCAGAGGCCACAACCTGGCCTAGCTATTTTTAGATATTCTGCAATGGGGACATGGGGGCTACAACATGTTCAATGTTTTTAGAGTCTTGAATTTCTTGATCCATGTGATATATTTAAATTTAGACGACTTGAATATCATTTAATATTTTGTCTCTTGAATTCTCTATATAGTTTTTTAAAATCCATTGAAATCCATTGTTCTTATATCGAGACTCATGAGGATGAAATTTATTCATCTTTGCTAATAGATATGTCCAACATTTGTATGTACCAATATTATATTATTCTCACTTTTTTGAGGATTGAACCCTCTTGCAGATGATTCATTAGATATATATTTTTTAAATGATTGGGTTTATAGGATCATCCTCTTGATCTTATACACCTTCAACTATATTTTTTAACTCATGTTTAGAGTGTTTGATCATTTGAACACTAAATTCATTTATGTGGTTTCATAATGTTTCTTACGCACAATTAGATGACTATTTTGGCGATTTTTTAAATTTAAATTCGAAACATATATTCAATTAAATTAATTAATATTCAATTTTTATGTTATTACAATTGAATTTTTTTGTAATAAAAAATCCCATTTTTTGTTTTTTGATATATAGAAGAATGTTAGAAAAGTGGACTTTTGATTGAAATCATTTGGTAAATTTATTATCCATGATTTGAGAATTTTTATAAATGAAATTTTATTCAAAAAGTGATTGATCTTGATGCAAATATATTATTTCGGTTTTAAATGAGAAAATATGGTTCAAAACCAATAGATGGAAAATGTATTTTTGAAAAAATTTGAAATGTCCCAAGATATAATTATTGATTGAGTATAGAAGATATGTTACATGTTAGTGAGTGTTGACTATGAAAGTCATTCTAGGATCTGTCCCCAAGGAACATGATTGAAGATAAAAGAATTGACTTATATATATTGTGTAATGATTCTTTCCCCAATTTGGAGTTAATCAATCATGAAATGTTTCATGGGATGTGTAAACTCTTTGAGAAGAATAATCAGTTGAGTAATTTGAGGATCATATTACCATTGAATTGATTCACAATAGGGTTTTATTCATTGTTCTATGTTGTCATTTGTTTTATTATTAAATTCCATCTAATTATGAAAATATTTTATTCATTCTAAACTCTATATATAAATTAATAAATAAAAAAGTTAATTTAGTCATATTTTTAAGATTATTACATATATTTTGATTATGCAATTTTGTTTTGTGGATAATATTTGAGTTTCATTCTATTCCATTTTTATTTAAATTTGATTTATTTTAGGTTTTATTTTTATTAACAATATTATGGAACACTTAGTGAGACATGACCATTATTTATAGCTCACACCCAATCTTTATTTATCCCGAGTCTGTAGATTTCCATATTCAAGGTGTGAATAATAGAAATGAGACACTTACAAGTGGGGGATATTCATGATCCATTGGACCCAATGTTATGAATGTTATCATTGGAGATGTGATCTACTTTTTTAATGAGGTTATTTTTGATCCATATCATGGAATTTGTATGAATTTTGATTATATACTATTTAGGTAAATATTTACCAATTTTATTCTACTATATAATCACATTATATCATTTATAATAATGATTTGTATCTTTTAACTTTTAAATTTTTCAGAAGTTATAATTTCCCCAAGATTATCTTATGATTCAAGGAGTTATTTATCAACCCTTGGGGATCATGGAATACCTTCATTTCATGTGAGGGTTAGATCAATTATCAACATATAAGTGTATATATGGGGGTTTACCAAATTTTTTTATCAATGTTGCTTTTTTTAATTCAGTTATTAGTGTTTTTTCGTGGAAGTGAGGATGTTGGATTTGATCATACATAACAGGTAGTTTAGGGTAAATTAATGGAAAAATATCATAATAAATATCCTTAATTGAAAATGGGTGTATGGGAAAAGTGTATTGAGGAATTTTTTGACCATATGTTTAACTTTTATATTATATTAAACTGATTATGTTACAATACCAATCCTTATTTTTATTAGATGGAATTGATATTTTGGGAAATGTTTATTGAGATATTGAGATCGGTATTCTTGATGATTTTATTTGTATTTTGTATTTATATTTTATAGAATCAAACCTCTGAGAATAATATTGAAAACTATTTTGTAGGAAGTCAATGTCAAACCAAAATAGTAGAATCCGCTGATCTATAAGAATCATATTTATATAGTTGAGCAACCTTTTATGGGAAATTCACCACTACCTATTCCCATTTAGGATACCAATATGCGATAAATATGGGACGAACTCAGATATTATAATAAAGTGTTTCATAATTAGAAACCACATTAGTTATTATGATGGTATTATATTAATGGGAAAGAGTATTGGTTAAAAAACATCAATTTTATTTTTTTGGTTCATTGAAACTGCTCATTCAATATTAGTATTGTGATCAAAAGTCAATATTAAGTAATCATAGAGGAGATTGTGTGATTAAATTATAACATTAAAGATTATTGTGAGAATTGAGTGGACCGATAATAGAATTATTTTCACTTATCTAATCTATCGTTAGTCGATAGAAATGGATAATTACAAGAAGTTTCTCAACTTCAATCATAGTGACATGAACATGTAATGTTAATTGAACTATTTTACTGAGATTGTGCAGTGTTTTATTTATGTATTCACCAATGAAAATATTATGGACCAATTATTTAATATTTTTCTTCGTCCTAACATATTATACCAATTATTGTTACTATATATCACTACTTATGTTAATGATTTGAATAATGTGTGGATGGTAGTGCATGTAATAGCTGGTAATTCAAGGTAGATGGGAGTTCAATTTTAACAAATAGTAAATAAAATGATTTCCATTAGAGGAAGGATAATGTGGGATGAGTATAATTGTGTTCATATATTGTACACATAAACTAGTCCTCCTTCAATTGTAGTTAAAATAGATTTTCCATTTTTTTAAGTGTTGAAATGAAGGTCATTCGCGATGAATTTATACCGATAAATACATGATCTATAGTTTGTTTCATCACTATAGGAACTGGAATAATTTTTTGGATTTCTTTTCTTCTCCACGGTGGGTAAAATGTTCATTGACAACAATATTTATATTTCTTAAATTCATTTAATCAATAAATACCGATTTCTATCCACACGAATGTTGAGTAAATCTTCATTATGTATTCAAAGAGACTTCAGTGGAAGTCAATGTGGGTAAAGTGACTATGATATATTCCATTAATATTAAATAATTGTAAATGAGTTATTTTTTATATGGGTGCATTCGACACAGTCATATTGACTAATTTTGTAATTTTTTTGAATACTATTGTGTATCAATTTTATTATATGAATGTTATTATTATTCCCTATAGAAGTATGATAGATTAGGGTATTCAATGTCCTATTTTTTTTATAGATTTTGATTTCATGGAATTTTTTGAAATTTTAAAATGAAAACACATGATTCCATTTTTGGGGTTGCTATTCATTTTTTCTAAAAAGGCATAGATATAACATTTCCATTAATTGGTCCCCTGGCCTTCACGAGATGGAGTGTGTCATGTCCTTCTAGGATAATGGGACATATGGTTGAGTAGATATGGAAAGTTATTTATAGAAATGTTAATGGTACTATTGGTGTTTTTTACATGTATTAAAAATAATTGAGTTTATTTCTCCATCAAAATATGATTGTGTTCCTAGATTTTAATCCTTCTAGTTTTTCTATCTTCACCCATGTAAGTTATGTGAATTTATTATTTATTTGGTAACTATTACATTGCTAATATCTCTTCATTCATACTATATGTTTAGAGCAGAGTTAAAATATTTGAAATATCAGTTGGATGATTTTATATACAAAGTATTAATACACAAACTTGGTTCACTTTGGTTACACCTGTTCTCTTTCCAATGTCAATTGTTGTAAAATTTTTCTTATTTTTTGATTTATATAAACTGAAAAAATATGAATATGATTAAAAATTATCATTCACAATATAGTCATGACATGTTTGATGATTCTAAATGGGTGAGTTAATTCCCAAATATTGATCCATATAATAGAAATTATTTTTCAGTCTAATTCAATCTAACATTTAGAAAAAAATATCATTAAAAGTCGGTTGGATAATACTTATTATCTTGTTATTACATTTGGAAAAACAAATGATCCTATAATTTTAATGGAATTGATGGAAATTATTTCCCTCAGTCCCTTGGAACATTCATGGTAATATTTTTAGATGATATCCTAATTTACTCATAGACCATGGATAACCATTTCCATCATTTTTTAGAAATAATTTAAATCTTCTAGAATCATCAATCGTTCAAAAAGGATTGAAAATTATATTTTTAGAATCTATAACTAAATTTTGTGGGACATGTTGTCCTGAAACATCGTATTTTAGTTGACCATATTAAAATCAGTGATATTATGATATGGAAAACACATATAATGACTTCATTATTTGAAGCTTATTTTGTTTGGTTGGATAATAAATCAATTTTTTTTGATATTTCCCAAAACTGGAATATCATATTACTGCTCTCATTTGGAATATACTGAAGTATCTTTTAAATGAGATATTATTGAGTTATTTTTTATTATGAAACATATATTGACTTCTATAATAGTTCTGAATCTTCATATAGATAGGTAAAAACTGTTGGTTATCTTTAATGAAACATGATTAGGCTTGGGTTGTGTACATATATATAGAGTTCAAATGGTATCCTATGGTTTCAGAGTATTTTGTCCAAAAAAAGTAATTAACATCCCATGATCTCAAAAAAAATTACTATGATGATTTCACATAATACTTGGTGAAGTTACATTTTTTGGGAATGTTTTACAATTTATTTTGGGACAAATATATTGAGTTATAAAATCATCCAAATGTTTTTGAACCATCAACAGAGGTGTTGGGTGAAGAACCTAAAATATTTTCTTTTCAACATTTAGCTTCATCCTAGTATAATGAATGTTTTTTATGAATCTTGTAGGTAAAATATGTTTTATGTTGTCAATTAATGGTAATATGAGTGGACCTAGTGGAACTATTTTCTCATTTGTATTTTGGAATCGGTTAGAATGAGTCTATATTGGTTTGGAAGAGTGTGAAACAATCTCATATCAGTTTTATATGATTACTTATGAGAAGGATCATGATTATTATTTTAATCGAATTATGGATTATTATTATGAATGGATGACTATTAGTGTGTCATTGTTCACTATTCATGGTACCCTGTGTATTCAGAATCAGGATTTATCTTTTCCTTTGATAATCATATTGAAGGGGGAATACCATAGCCCCTTATTGAATCATGAACCATGAATCAAAAAATTGTTCAATGATATATAGAAAAAATTTGGGGGTTTATATATTTGATGAGATATAACTAAATTTTTATCTTGATCTAATACCAACAAAGATGGCATATATGAGAACCCGAAACATAGGTTTTTCATCAGACACTTCCTATTCCATGTTTTTCATGGGATTATATTTATTTATACTTCATGGTTCAGCTTACACGTACCAATAAATGAAATAATGAAATCTGGGTTGTGATAGATAGTCTAGACACAACATGATACTATAAATCAATTTGAAATAAAATCATTTTTTTGAAAATCTGTATATAAACAATCTATATATTGTTATATTTTAAGAAATTTCATCTTTATATTATATTATAGGTATCCCAATTTCACTTATATATTAACCGGAGGACTCTTGTTGGAAAATTGATTGGATGTACCATTGAGAATGGAATATGAACAAAAAACTGATGGCTATACAAATGAGGGTTTTTGTGTGAATTTATTCTTAACATCAGTGGCTATTGGGATTAACATATTGGGGAACATGATATTTCCTGAAACAACATGTAATTTTCATTAAATAATATTAGATTACTTTGAGTAATTTTATATTCTTCCATTTATATCTGTATTTCATGGGTAGGATATTTTAGAATGTTCCTTTGTGGGGACTAATTTGTTCTTAAAGACTATACTGATTTAGAAAATTAGTAAAAAAAATTCCCACTGATCTGGTATATGTGTTATGATGATCATCATTGAAAAAAATTAATTTTCCTACAATTAATCATGAGTATTCTATATTCATTGATCAGTTGGGTTACTGATGTCCTTGAAAATAGGGAAAACATATTCCATGATTTCTGGGTCCTTTGTATGTAATTGGGTGGTGGGGAATGTGGACTACCAATTTTTAATTCCATTGTAGTTGAAATTGATCAACAACATGTCTCATGTATCATAACATTGAAATTATATTATTTACCCTTATCATGTTCTAGGAGGGTAGAATCTAGATGTTGAGCCTAATTTTTCATACACTATACATCGAGTCAGGAATGTTAATTTTGATATAATGGTTCTTTGTGGGAAGTTGATAAATTTGGTCTTGGTGATTTTGCAGCAGGGTTATGATTCTCATAAAATGAGAGGTTTTTAGGCTCACGTTCAAGAGTAGATTCCTCATATCATTGTTATTGAATATTCTTTATTGGAATTATAGAGACATAACGTTTTTATTATGGGGGGTTTTGAAAATGTTTTAATATAATCCTAAAACTTGTTGACTATCAGTTCATTTTCAATTTTCACATAGTTATTTTTGGAAAATTTGGATATGTAGTTCACTTATTGGGGAAATGAAATAATGTTTGTCGATGGTTTTTTTCTAAAATAATGGTGTTTTGGTATAAATTTTTATTAATGTGATGTGATATCATGTTAACATTATAGAATAGGGATTCCCAAAATCACCACATAAAATTTAGTCATTTAATTGGCGAGTTTAGGGTTTTATAGGGTAATGTATAATCTATTTAATGCATTCTTGAGCCTTTAATGTTGTTTTCATTAGATTTAGTCAATTTATGCATAGTTTTTCCATAGTGGGAGAGATGCATCATGGAGTCTAAATTTGTGTATTTCTATGATAATAACTAATTAATCAATTTTTTTATGGATGTTGTGTTGTGTCGTATATTTTTACTGGAATAATGATATATGGAATAATTATAAGGACTGTTTTTAGGATAGAGGTTGACTATGGTGTTTTTGGCATGGTCTGAGGAGGTTGCTCCCTAGACTAGGAAATTTCAGATTCTATATGATGCGGCCATTGGTACTATGGTGTAGTCAATTTTTTCAGGGTCATAAATTTATCAAGATCAATTTTATATTTCTTACCTCCACCTTTACTCTCTTTGAAAAAATTTCTCCTGGAGCATTCTAATAGGTGTTTCAACTCCTTTTTATTTCATTTTTAAAGGACCAAATATCTGGTTAATGATGTTTGATTTTTCAGCATTAATAATCTCACATTTTTTTGTGTTATTTCCATACATTTTCTACAATTATATTGATGAATCCACATATTCATGATATATTAGATATCTACAGTGATTGTTTGTTATTATAGGTAATTCCTTTAGAAATTGAAATCCTTAAAAAACCTATTTTCATTCCTTATTCAACTATCTAATAATGAGATCGATAATTAATAGTATTTGTTTCTATAATATTTAGTCAAAATAATTTAGGCCTCTTTTTATTGATTGGATAATTTGGAATTTGAAACATACTTTCTATTATATTTATTAATTATGTATTTGATACATGATTCCAAAGGAATGTTTTTGTGAAATGATACTACATTATAGGAGTTTTTCGATGTTTAATTATTTCTAAAGTGATGGTCTATGATAGAAATAAATTATTAAATAACATTCCATGATTTTATAAAACTAATATTTAAACTAATTAAATTTATAATAATGTAATATTTTAATTATAAACTATGATCTTTTTCTGAAATGAGATAATAATATTATAATCTAAAATGTAGGAATTATTTTTTTAAATAGATATAAAATTTTTGGGTTACCTATTATTGATTTTTTTTAATTGACTAAATAAATGTGATCCTGGGTAATTAGTGGTAACAATGACAAGCACGATTCTATTTTACCCTTATATCTAGATTGAATATAAAAATAATGACATAAATATACTATGAAATTACTTTTACTCAAATGTTATATTATTTCCGGACATCATGACTCATGGAACTTCTGAACACATTTATCCATGGCAATTAATTGAGTAGGGACGGGATCCTAGTGTAAGGAAACAAACCAACCACAAGTCTTGATACATGATTTTGTGATCCCCGTGATTAGGTGAATACATGTCATTGATTTTGGAAATTATTTAAGTCTTTCCCACTAACATTTATAATTTTTTTATAAAAATTTAATTAAAGAATCTTCTTATACATATATATTCTCAAATGAATAAGAAATCATGTTTTGTGGTATATATATGAATTCCATTCCATTCCATTATTATTTAAATTTAAATCAATATAGTTTTAATTGTTATGTTTATTATTATGCAATACATGGTGAGATCTTACTAGGATTAATAGCATACACCAAACAATTTATTTTTGGAATTTTTATATTCTCTTATACTCCGTATGAGCATAGAAAAAGAGGAACTTGGAGGTGGTGGATTTTCATCATCAATTAGACCTGTAGTGATAGATGAGACCTGTGGAGATGTGATCATCTTGTAACATGACATTATTTATGAGTTATATCTAGGAACATGTTGAGTATTTAATTATTCTATATTTCAGTACTATTATAACTATTTTATTATATTAATTTCTATGGTTGGATATTTGATAACAATAATTAATTTATTTTATCTAAAAATTTGTGTGCCAAATATAGTTAATTCTGTATTCATGTATGATTCTATGTTCCATTCACACATGCCTAGAGGTCTATAATTCCATTATGAATTATATCATTTTAAACTCATGAATTTTGTCCCCCTTATGTTATTAATGTAAATTTCAAGTAATAGTATCATTTATCTCATATAGTTTGTTAAATTTATTGTGAATATATTATTAGAAAAAGATTGAATTATGTATCTCTTTATTCAATGGGATTTTTTCTTCTATATCAATGACATAGAAAAAAATCATGAATTGTTTTATAATTGTAAAAATGATTTACTAACTTCAATTAAACCAATTATTGCATTTTTACAAAGAGGTGTGTACAAAATAATCTTATCATTTTCAAAATGATTTATTAACTGACCATTTTACAATATTTATAAAAGAATTTATATCTGAAATGTACAGATTCATTAAAATTTATGACAAATAATTTATTCAAATCCTAATATATATATATATTCTTCATTTGGCACAAAGAAATATTTTTCCTTCATATACTATAAATTTATTATTATTATTATTTTCAATGTGAAAATAATATTTTCCTCCATATTATTATTAATGTAATTTTCTTTGTATTTATATTCATCAATGAAAAAACAATCATTTCAATGACACTCTATTGGGAATATGGTAAAATTACCCCATAATTATTATTTTTCAGAATGATTATTAATATGTTTGACATGGGATGTACTATATTGATATGACATTAAATATTACTCTAGATGGTTTATAATTATGTTTAATGCTTAGGGAAATTTTAAATATTTCATATGATACGTTTAAAATATGGATTACTAAATTTACTATATTATATAATTTCATATGAGGAATAAAGTAGACATAATATTTGTTGGGTGGGTCACTCAATACCCCCTTGATGCATAAGTAGGCTTCATGAGACAAAAATGATTTAGTTTTTATTAGTGGACTAACCCGAATATATATTATATTATTAAATAAGTCCACTATGATATAATTATGAAGTCCTAAATTATGGGAAATAACATTATGGGAACAGTTTTTTATATTCATTTGTTTAATTTACCTAGTTATAATATACAGAGATATGTTTCTTAATTCTGTTATAATTTATAACTCATAATCTAATAGTTATAAATTATATTCAAATTATTCATCATGATAACTTATTTGATAAAATGGAATGTTTATTTAGTTATATAACTACCAATATAATTTTTTCACTATGTAATCATTATTTATTAAACTATAAAAATCCCCAAAATGAGGATATGAGATCACCACTATTTTGTTTTTCCATTCCTTATGATTATTAGAAATGTATTCTGATTGATACATAGTGATATGATATATAAATTATTTTTGTTATAAATAAATTTAAATTATTGATTATTATAAAATAAAAATTAATTTTAAATTCTATATTGTATCATATTTTTGAAATATTATTAATTTATCTAGTTATTTGGGATGTGATAACTTGTATATAGAATCATTGTAAAAGGTCATAACTCAATCTAGGATAATAGTGTTGGGTATTTAATATTGTTATTAGATAACATTTAATTTATAACATGGAAATTGAATTTATGAAAAAGTATATATTAAAGAAAAACACCGTATTAATAAATATATGGTTATATATATGTAGGGGATAACATCCTAATTATATCATAAATAATAAATTATGTGAATTTCATCGCAATATATCACTTTATGTATACGAAAAATTGATTTGGAACAAGAATTGTTTTAACATGGTCTATTAAATTTAAAAAGGGGTAATTTTATTTGATATAATCATCTCACAATGTGTGATAATTGACTTTTATGCACATATAGATTGATACACATAATTTATATGCATAAAAAATACACATTATCATTACAAAAAAATGAATGTTTGGAGAATATATTTATGATATGAAGACATTTCCATATAAACCAAGTTTACCTTTATGTGATTTAACATTAATTTGTTCTTTAAATTATGTTAATGGGTTATCTAGTTTTTGGAATATTAATTATTCTTCATAGTGTTATGATATAATGCATTGTATTTTATTGTTTAAAAATAATTCATAATAGATTTAATGATAACCATATAATTGTATGTAATTCTTGTAGGGATTTACCTCTAGGTAAATATATTGTGGTTATAGCTGTAAAAGACAATTTTCACTATATTAAGGACTTATTTTCTCATTATGACAACATCCTGTCTAAAATGGATCAACCAAGAAATCTAAAATGTGTTTTTATAATGTTTGATAAATTCACAAATTCAAAACATCCATTATTTATTTGAACACCAAATCAATTTTTTACTATGAAATGGATAATCATCCAAGGGAAAATATATATTTCTATGGAATGTATTGAAAAATTTAAGGTTTTAATTTTTTTTATCATCTCTAAGGGGATGAAAATAAATTTATTTCATTTATTAAAAACAATACGGATAAAAAACTAGTATTAAACATGGAGTTGAAATATTTTATTTTAATTTTCACCAAAAAATATTTTTCTCCAGAGACAATAGTGGATATGAAGAGGGGATTATTATGTCTGAGATATATGTAATAATAAAATGCTTCTATGAATGAGAAAAAAAATTACATGAATATAAATTAATACTAAATATAATATATTTAATCTAGTGGGAATATTTCGTTGATGGTATTATTCAAATCATTTTAAGGTTACTAGACTCTATTTCATTCTCATAATACCAGATAATACATTCTTGTGTTATCAAGAAAAAAAGGTCATTATCCATGATTTATTTCTTTGAATGAAATATGGGTATGATAAGGGTTTCAAAATAAATTGGAATAGAAAATATGGAAATAGGTATGGTGGTTTAAGTGGAATTTCTAGCTTGTAGTAAATTTTGAATAAAACATTGTATGAGATGAATGTTGTGAATAGATGTTTTCTAAAAGTTTGGAGAGAAAGACCACTATTTATCATGTTTTTAAAGATAAATAATTTTCAATGAATTAAAGAAAATATTTCATAGAATGGTCAAACTTTTTCAATCACAAATAAATTATGTTTAAGTTCGGAATTATATAACATTAAGTTATTTAATCACATTCCCAATTTCCGATGAAACATTAGTTGATTATATATTATCATTATATTTAATAACTTCCATGTTTTATAATAACTATATATACATCCAAATAACCTTAATAACGAATATATCTGTTAGAAATCCTAGTGGATGTCTCACCTCAACATTCATGTGTCAATCTGTTCACATTATGACACATCAATGTGCACTATTTTTTATTGAATTATTACTAAAATTGTGGTTGTTTTTTAAAAAATATTTTCTATAGAATTGATTTCATGATTTGCTAAAAATTTCAATTACTAAGAAAAGGATATTATTTTTTGTGTATAAGATGTGAAACTACATATAATTAATGAGAATATATTTTCATCTATGTTTTGTTTAGATCTAACTCCATTATTTGTTATAAATTATATATTTGGGGAGGATGTGAAGAAATAATATAGAAAAGCAATAATCTGATCATAAAACAACGGTTTATCCTATGGTATATGAATTAATTGATTTAATTTATATATAATTACATGGGAATCCACTAAAAAATATTTTAATTTCAATTTATTTAATCAGAGAAAAATAACCAATATAAAACACTGTGTATTTAATATACAATATGGAATTATTGTAGTACCTAAAACAATTAGAGCGGTTTTATGTTAAGGTATTTAATCATCATAGGGATTACCTCTGGGGATCCCAAATTATTTTTATATATGAATGGAGGATTTATATGGATAAGAAATAATTTTCCATAAATAAATGTTATTGTTATACTCAAAATGAATCATATATCATACCTTTATGACTTCTATTATCAAATTAAAATAGCTCAGTATTTTTCTAATATTTAACATTGATTTGGGTATCATTAATTTTGAGAAATAAAGGAATATACTTTGATGCTATGTTTTATTTTTTATTTATGGACTTTATTTAATCATATTAAATCAATTTTTAGTGAGTAATCTACAAAAAACAGTCAAATGTTTAATGAATATTGTATTTAAGAAATGCCTCAATATCATTATTATTTTATTTGTTGATGATATCATGGTTTACTAATAGGGCTATGTGGATTGTTATAATCACAATTTAATCAATCATAAGATTCATATTTCAAAATTGGTGTATTGTAAATTTTTCCTATGTTCATTATAGATTCAGAGTATATATTTTTATGCCATATTTAAATCATGTTTGGAATATTAGTTAATCTTACAAAAAATAATGAGGTCTATTTATGGCCTACAACATCAAACTAAACCTATATATATAGTTTACTTATAAATTATTTCACTCTTTGATATTTATAAGAAATATATTCTTATTGGTTATCCTATTAACCATATTTACCTATAAATGAACTATATTGATATTGAAAGAGGAATACGATGAATGATTTGATGAATGAATGTATATATTGGAGAAATCTATGATTTTCCCCTATAATATGAATATAATGGGTTATTAATATATAGTGATTCATCAAATACGATACTTATAATGTCTTTAAATAGAAAGAAAATGCATATTTTATTATATAAATGGATTAAACAATTCATTAACAAACATATCCAACCCTTAATCTTGATTGGGTTTACAAAATTTTTTCACTCTATCTATAGAAACATATTCTATGTGGTGAAAAGAGAGATATATATTCAGATAATGAAATCTTGGAATTTATATTTTCATATAATATAGTCAACACAAAAAAAGGAAATGACTGAAGATACTCAATGATAGTAATTTCTCAATACACTAGATCATAAGGAAGGAAAATAATGTAGTTGATTCACTAAATCATAAGGACCTTGTAGTCCTTACAAATTACAAGATTGAAAAGGATCTAATATTAATGGATGTAGTGAAGATGGATCTAGAAAATGTGGAATAAGGGGAGACGTCAAACATTTTTTAAATGGCTGAAAACCCATATTTTTTGTAAAATATAATCTTTTCTGAGATAGATTTTTAGAATAATATAAATAACATGAAATCTATGAATGTGGTAAAATTTGAATACATTTTTTTGGGGATGTAATTGTGATCATTTACAAGAGATTGCGCATCCCATGTATGCCTGGTCTAAATATGGAATTATTGAATGATACTCCTATATCAAATTAATATACACACCATTGTAGAAAAAAGTTTTATATATTTTTTATTGGACTTTTTGTTTGAATAATATGAAATTTCAAATTTGTTATTTGATCTAAGATGTTTTGTTTTATAATAGGTGGAAAATGAAAAAAAAAAACCATTATGGCCTATGAATCCTCATTCTATATTGATGGGAAAATGGGATGACATTATAATATTTATTTTCTCATGATTATGAAAAACACCAATATTGAATAATTCAATATTGGTATATTTGGTCACTTCACCAAAACTACATATTTACTCACTAAAGTTGTAGATTTATCTCCATAGATCCCATCAAGAATATAAATTAATAATGTTCTATAATTAATGGAACACTAATATATATTCTGTTTAATTTTGTTCCCACATTAAATCACCATTCTTGAAAATTTATTATGAGGAACTTCATACTGATATTCGTTTGATAAACTATTCTCATCATCAAATAGAAGGGTCCTGAAAAAGGGAAATTATAATTTTATAAAAACATATTTGTGTAATTATATCTTGATTTTTGTGAAATATATTATTAAATACCTATGATATTTTTTCCTTTAATAATACCAACAATAAAATTAATTATATTAAACTATATAAATAATTATATCGAAAAAATTTTATTCCAACTTATTCAGATAATGTTAGTGAATGTATTATAGAAGTCCATGAAAAAGTTTTTAATTCCATAAAAATGGTTAATATTATTTTAACTATATTTAATAATCTCAAATTAGTCAAAATAATTATAATGGTTACCGATGATTTCATTTGGAATATATTTTTAGAGATTTCATTCTCTTGAGTGTATCTCTATGTATGCGGGTTAAAAGGTTTTATGGGAAAGGGATTGTGAGCATCAAGAATATCCATACTTTTTAGATCCACTAAATAATTAGACAAATAGAGTTCCATTTTTTGTACCAACATGCATCATTACTATATTTGTTGTGTCCCATAAGCTATTATTATATAATTTAATGCTAGATCGACGAAATATGCACTCTTATGAAGGAAGAGAATTGGAACATGATATATCATACTATGAATATACTAAATAGATATCTGATAATTGATATTTGAGAAATCGACTACTCATCATATTATGTGATTTTAGGGAGATCATATGATGAAATAGGAAACATAATTAACTGAGAATCTTGGATTAAAAACTAACCAAATCATTAAAGGATGGCACATTCGTGAAATTTCATGGTTATTTTTTAAATGGGTGAATAAGATAACTATCACTAACCAACATGCGTAGCCATCGAAAAGATGCAAGACTCATTCTACGGTTGGGCATGCATGACGTTCCTGATCCCCATAGGTAGGCATAAGTGCCCGAGTATCCAAATGTATTGTTTTGGAATAATTTACACACACACACACACACACACATATATATATATATATATATATATTTGGAAACACCAAACAATTTAAGATAAATCCAAATTGGATGTAACAACCAAACACGCCTTAACCCAAAAACAAGAAATTGAGATTCATGTAGAACAAAAACCCAAACAACAACTGTAATGTGTTGTGACCGAAAACCAACTAAACAACCACCACCTAGAAAGGGGACACCACCCTATAGCCATTTACACGTCATTCTGCCATGAAGTCTGTAACACCCCAGGTAAATAAAGAGTATGACATTTTCACATTTATCCATATTTGTGAATAAAATATTAATATTACTTTAAAGGGGATTCTATGCTCGATGGCGTACCCAACACGCAACAATGAGTTTCTTGGGAATCTTACGTTGCACTCTAATAATAAAATAATATTATTTTAAATAGTAGTTAACGCCTAGCCGCTATAATGGCGGGAATGAACAGAACTAACTACAAAATGATTATATATGTTTGTCAAATATTTTTACTTTTTACAATAAAGGTTAGAGGATTAAAAATGCGAATTGATCCAATTTTAAGCGTAAACATTCTAATATTCTATAAAAGGTCGATTAACCACCTTTTGATGGCGAACCTCTTTTAAATCCACTTTTTGACAATTTTATGTGTTATATTTGACAAAATTAAATTATTCTTTAGAATCGGGACATTAAAATTTACTTTGTGTAAATTTTTGGTATTTTTCTGAAAAAGTTCACTTTTTAATGAATAATGAAAAATGTTGTATTTTAATTCAAAACCTATTTTTAATCTAATTTATTTATATGATTAGATTATACTTTGAATTGTTGTTAAAGTGAAATTAGAATATATTTTACAATTTAATCCAATAGTGGTCGTTGAAATTAATTTCACTTTGAAATCAGACTTAAACTAGTGTCAATCTTTTGATACATTTTTTTTCATAAAAACACGCTATTTGTTTTGACAACGGGAATTAATTATTAAATTATTTAATGCAACTTATATGTTTTTAATTTTTTAAAATAGACATCATTTTTTAATTCAGAATATCAAATATAGCTTAGGGTGAATTTTTGGTAATTTTCTGAAAAACTTCAATTTTTGATGAATTGTGAAACCACTAAGTGGTACATAAAAAAACTGATTTTCCGTTTAAATAAAAACTTTCCATATTTGTGTTTTGAATTTAAAAAATCCGACATACATGGTTGTAATTAATAAGTAAAATGTGGTTCAATGGGATTAGAATAATTTTTTGGTGAATAGTAACTTATTAAGTTTTTAATCGCGCTTAGAGGTAATTAGTGTAGTTTAAGGTAAGAATAATGTTTTAATAAAATGAAATGACATAGAAACTTGTCATACCATCATTGTATTTTTCATTTCCGACCAAGAAAATCCATTGGTCAACTTGGGGACCCCATGGAGCCACTTTGGTTGGAAAATGACATAAATACCTTTTTATTTAATGTTAAAGTAAAAAATGATACAAATATGAGATGTTTTACTAAAACAATTTTTAAAAGGGGTTATACAAGTCATATTTTTGACTATAAATATTCATTTGAAGGATAAATATATTTTATACATTATAGTATTTTTTTTATAATTTTTAGACATTAAATAAAATAAATTCTTTATGACATCATGATGATGCAGCGATGACCTCATTATTTAATGATTTAAATAAAATGGAACGATAATGTAAAATCTAATACCTACACATGTCCAAAACCTATTGGATAGGTGGATTTCGAACCCTTATCACCTTATACTTTGAAAACATCAATGTGGGACCATTAAAATCCGAAACGCATTCTAAAATAAAGTAACATTTCTTTACATTCCAAGAGTGTCCCTCCTCTCCTCTTATAAAAGGCCCCCACCTCTACCTCCTTTCCCACACATCCAAAGACTTTGTCTCGGCCCACCCCTGCCCATTTTGTCTTTCCACATCCCTCTATAACTCCTTTAAGCCTCAAATTGGGGAGAAGTCTTCCCAAGGAAGCCTTTGAGCTCAATCCAAAGGGCGTTACCCGATTTTAAAGTAATGTCTTCACTTGTGTCCTTTTGTTTTATTTTGCTTCTCCAACCCCCTAAACTCTTTTTATTCATTTCTATTGTAACAAATCCAGTATATGAAATATACTAGGATTTTTTTATAATAAGGATTCGAGCTACACTTACACACACCTTCGTGTAATGGTTAAAGAACATACTGTTTCTGTGGTTGGCGATTTTCTGCCTCACGAAACGATGATTGGTCAATATTCTATTAACACCTTTAAAGGTGGACATTATGATGTAACATAATTTTATATATGATATATATGGTATTTATGTTTACTACATGCTTCTGTATTTTATATTTAAACCATAACATTATTCTTTTCATGTTGTGTAAATGCGATAATTTCATATGAGGATGTGTGGACTACCACCCCCTCAAGTGATGTGACTCGTACATGAAATACATGGAATGTATAAAGAATTAAATTAATGAACATATTTTACCTATATAACATATATATTATACTGGAATTATAAAATATATATATCATTTATTTTTAATTCCATTAATATGACAAAGAAAAAATGAAAGTAGCGTTCATGCGTACGTACGGCCTACCGTCTCCATGAACGGTGCTTTTCGTTTTTTATCTCCAAATGATATGAAATAGTATAAAATGAATATATACAGGATATATATGATATTTTAATCATTAATACTATTCAGGAAATTATTTTCTTATAACTACATGGACAATCATTTTTCAAACAAGTTCATTTTTGACTCATGTACCAAACATCAACAAAAATGTCTGATATGAACTCATATTATTAACCAATTATTATAACATTAAAATATGTGATATGAACTGAATAATAATATTTATAATAGGTCCTTAAGAAATTATAAATTCACCAATGTTTATTATTCAGGAATATAATGAAACGAACAAGACAAGTTGGACTTGAGGTAAGGGATCCAACCTCTCTCCTTTTTTAAGTACACTCTTTTATGTCATTCCTTTTAAGCTCATCTTTCTTATGATTGGGATGTTATTTTATATTACTCCTACTGTACATTTTATGTTCATATGATGACAGTCCCTATTTTCTCTCAACGATCCATTTTGGAAGTGTTGAGGGGCGCCGTTAGGCTGCCAAATCTTCGTAAGGGATCTTACTCCACTCATTCTTTTTAAGTACACTCTTTTATGTAATTCCTTTTAAAGCTCATCTTTCTTTTTATTGTGATGTTATTTTATATTACTATTACTGTAATTTTTATTTTAATATGGTGAGAGACCCTATTCTCTCTCATCAATCCATTTTGGAAGTTTTGAGTGGCGCCGTTAGGCAGCAGAATTTTCGTAAGAGATCTAACCTATCTCTTTCTTTTTAAGTACTCCCCTTTATTTCACTTCTTTTAAGCTCCTCTTTGTTATGTTTGTGGATGTTATTTTATATTCCTCTTTCTATAAACATTATGTTAATATGATTAGATACCCTATTTTATCTCATCAATCCATTTTGGAAGTTTTAAGTGGCGTTGTTAGGCTGCCGAGTTTTCGTAAGGGATTTTTCATCTCACTTTTATTCCCGTGAGATTTATGATACATTTGCCACAATTTCCTTTGAGTGGAGTATGTAATGCCCATTATTTTAGTCATTGTGTAATATAATTTCATTTATGAGTATTTACATCAATGTTGTATTGTCCTTTTTTCACGGGGTGCATGTCTCGAAAGATACCCATGTCGGTAAGGGAACCTTTCACCCTCCTCTTTTTAAAAGACTTATTTTGTTATGTCTTTTAATTAACATACTATTATGTTGGTATATGTTCTTCTATATCATTATTGATTTAAATTTTATTTCCATGTGATGAGATACCCTTTTTATCTCTCATCAACTCACTTTCTGAATTTTGTATTGACGTTGTTAGGCTGTCAAATTTTTGCAAGGGAACTTCTTAACCCAAATTTTATTCTTTGGGATAATCTTGTACTCCTTGAATATGTCATTCTATGAATATGTGTGAATAACCTCTGATTGTTTTACATTTAATATCCACTTATATTTCATGTATTCATTTGTCACACATAATTATGTAATTGATTTATCCTTAATCCAAGGATACCGTATTTGTATGGGACTTCGTCTCAATCTCCATTCATTGAGGCATATTTTGTTTTATGCGGAACTTTATTTTATACGGTGTATAAAACCCTTTGAATTTTACGTTTATTAAAAATGAATCTTTTTTATACGAAGCATTTACTAAATGACAAAAGGGAATGTTTTCGTCATACGTATGCGGCGAAAACGACTTCTCCTCCGTCGTGACCATTATTTGAGTTTCGGCTTCCTCTACAAGCCATACCATCTTCTTAAAAGAAAAATAAATACCATGTTTTAATTTTTTTTTATTTTGGAATTGAAAATGGTTCTCATAATATTTTTATATCAATGTGTTGTATTGATATCTTGTGATTGAAAGGTGGAAATGTTATGTTTCCTTTATGCATGTTTTATGTGATACGATTATGTTGTGTTTCTTGGGAATTGTTATAAAGACAGGTGGTTCCGTGATAAAATAAGGGCGTGTGAGCCCGATATAGCTCTCTAATGCATTGGGTAATGCGAAGTAGTGAAACTTTATTGTTTCTCCGAAGAGATTTAGGGAATATACTGTGGTGGGTATTCCAAACGTAACCAAGAGGGTTACTCAATACGTAAGAATGTTATGAATGCATCAAGTTACCTTTATGTCTTATGATTTCTAGGATTTATTCATGATTTGATGAGGTATGTTATAGTTCTTATGTTTTGTGAGTAAATTATGATTTCATTGATTCTTATGTGTGTATGTACTCATGTTTCCTTTCCATATATTTTTATAGCCCTTATTGATATTTTTATGCTCATCCCATGTTTTTGAAATGTTTTTCACAGGTCAAGGGAAAGGTACATGATATGATGATTGTGTCAAGGAAGTGTCAAGAAATAATCCATGTTTTATTTTAAATATGTTTCTGTTGATGGAAAAAAATGAATACTATCTTTTATGTAACCACTTTGTTTAAATGTGGAATGTAATGCAAGTTTATGATCTAATTCTCTAAAACTATAAACCTGAAAAGATCCTCAATGTGTAATGTTTAATTAACCAAAGATTAAGTAAGGTTTAAGGCTGGGGCCTTATAGTTGGTATCAGAGGTCGGTTTAGATAACTTTAGAGGTTAGGGGATTCTTCAAAGCATAAGTGACAGTCCCATAATGGATCGGATTTCAAAAAGAGTCCTAGTTTCAGATAAAGAGAATGAGTATGTATATCTTAGTGTTTACCTTCCTCATTAGTACATTATGGTTTTTTTGATATACTCACACTGACATTTCTGTTTTTAGTGAATGGATGGATCTAGCTGGCAGAAATGAGAGAACAGGTTTGAAGGAAACTGTGGTGGTTCTCTGATTAGGATACTAGATAAAATGGGGGATTCAATGAGGAAACTCTTGGTTGATCTAAAACAACTATCAAGGAGTCATGATCAACAACTTGATCCTTGGTATGTTCGGTAATGCATCATGTACGAGATAACCAATCGTTTTGGAAGTTCAGGTAATAATTATAAAGGTAACCATTAGAGTTTATATGATCCTTACTTTTGAGGTAATTATGGGTTATTATATGTTATGATGGAAAATGAAAGGCATGAGATAAACATGAGTTTAAAATATGTTATGATTATTTTTGATGATTTTTTCTCGTTTTGGGAATTTTTTTAAGAATTATATAGTTTTGGAAAAAGGACAACACGCAGACTGTGTGACAACCCGTCGAGTTGGACAAAGCTACGGGAATCGAACCCACAACCAAAGTGCGACTGGTATTTATCTCCTACCACTAGAATACATGATGTCCCTGGTTAGTTTGACGGATTCGTTTTAGTTAGATGATTTTATGAATTAAGAGTAAGTTGATTTTGGGTTATCTATGGAAATTTATTAACCTATCATGGAGGATATGTGATTAGGTTAATTAATTTGCAATACGAGACATTAAGAGCAATTGATGTTGTTTGGATATAAATGTTACGATTTAACTTGGAAGACTATGTGACTAAATCCTTCAAATATTTCGGTTTCAATCTTAGTTTGGTTTAATTTGAAGAATTTTATGGACAAATTGTTTATCGAATGGTCCTCGTTGAACTTTGGGTTTTGTTGTAAAATTTTGAAGATTAAGAATAGATTTTCTTTTAATAAAGGATTATCTTTTTCTGGATTATCTAATCTTGTACTAACATTTTTGGTTTTGGTTTTGGTTAAATTCTAAAGACATGGGAAGTATATAGTTCTCTTTTGTGGATTAGGTGATTCTCTAGAAGTTGATTATAGTACTCTTAATGTGAACAAGTCTTCCTAAATACTCTTCTTTTGGAGGAAATATGAGTTTGTGTAAGGAATCTAATAAAAGTTGAAAGTCAACATTATAAGTGATTATGTTTCCTTATGAATAAATTCCTCAATATAAAGTAACATAAAACAAAAAAAAATTCTATTAACTTTTCCTACTGGGGAATCGAATAATGTTTAACATGTCACATGTTTGTGATTTTATTGTGGTTAACTTTCTCCTAAACATGTTTTCTATCAATCTCCATCATAACATTACCCTATGTTTTCTCCTACATGTCCATGTTTTCCTATATTTAATCCTAGTATGGGTTAACTCGGGTGACCTCTGTACTTATCTTCCTTTATTTTAAAATGATTTTTTTACCGACTCTTGTTCCGATGTTGGACATTAAAGGATGTTTCCAAGCTCAATTTTAAAATTGCGAGGACGCAATTCCCAAAAGGGGGGAAGGATGTAAAACCTTAGGTAAATAAAGAGTATGACATTTTCACATTTATCCATATTTGTGAATAAAATATTAATATGACTTTAAAGGGGACACTATGCTCGATGGCGTAACCAACACGCAACAACGAGTTTCTTGGGAATCTTACGTTGCACTCTAGTAATAAAATAATATTATTTTAAATAGTAGTTAACACCTTGCCATTGTAATGGAGAGAATGAACATAAATAACTACAAAATGATTATATATGTTTGTCAAATATTTTTACTTTTTACAATAAATGTTAGAGGATTAAAAATGCGAATGAATCCAATTTTTAGCGTAAACATTCTAATATTCTTTAAAAGGTCGATTAACCGCCTTTTGATGGAGATCCTCTTTTAAATCTGCTTTTTGACAATTTAATGTGTTATATTTTACAAAATAAAATTCTTATTTATAATCAGGACATCAAAATTTACTTTGTGTAAATTTTTGGTATTTTTCCGAAAAAGTTCAATTTTTAATGAATAGTGAAAAATGTTGTATTTTAATTCAAAACCTCTTTTTAATATAATTTATTTATATGATTATATTATCTTTTGATTTGGTTTTAAAGTGAAATTAGAATATATTTTTACCATTTAATCCAATAGTGGTCATTGGAATTAATTTCACTTTGAAATTGCACTTAAACTGGTGTCAATATTTTAATACATTTTGGTTCATAAAAACACGCTATTTGTTTTGATAGTGGGAATTAATTATTTAATTAATTAAAGCAACTTATATGTTTTGAATTTTTTAAAATAGAAATCATTTTTTAATTCGGAATATCAAATATAGCTTAGGGTGAATTTTTGGTAATTTTCTGAAAAACTTCAACTTTTGATGAATAGTGAAACCACTAAGTGGTACTTATAAAAACTGATTTTCCGTTTAAATGAAATTTTTCCATATTTGTGTTTTGAATTTCAAAAATCAGACATATATGGTTTTCATTAAGAATTAAAATGCGGTTCAATGGGATTAGAATAATTTTTTGGTGAATAGTAACTTATTAAGTTTTTAATCGCGATTAGAGGTAATTAGTGTAGTTTAAGGTAAGAATAATGTTTTAATAAACTGAAATGACCTAGACACATTTCCTACCCTCATTTTATGTGTCATGGCCGACCAATAAAATCCATGGGTCAACTTGGGGACCCCATGGAGCCACTTTGGTGGGAAAATGACATAAATACCTTTTTATTTAATGTTAATGTAAAAATGACACAAACATGAGATGTTTTACTAAAACAATTTTTACAAGGGGTTATACAAGTCAGAATTTTGACTATAAATAGTAATTGGAAATCTAAAACGATTTCCTACATCATAGTCATTTTTTTATAATTTTTAGACATTAAAAAAATTAAATTATTTATGTCATCATGATGATGCAGCGATGACCTCATTATTTAATGATTAAAATAAAATGGGAAGATAATGTAAAATATAAGACCTAAACATGTCCAAAGACTTTTTTATGAGTGTATTTAGAACCCTTATCACCTTATCCTCGAAAAAAATCAATGTGGGACCATTAAAATCCAAAACACATTCTAAAATAAAGTAACATTTCTTTAAATTCCAAGAGTGCCCCTCCTCTCCTCTTATAAAAGGCCCCCACCTCTACCTCCATACCCACACATAAAAATCCTTTGGCTCGGCCAAACCATGACTATTTTGTCTCTCCACATCCCTCTCTAACTCCTTGAAGCCTAACTTTGGGAATAAGTCTTCCCAAGGAAGCCTTTGAGCTTAATCTAAATGGAGTTACCCGATTTTAAGGTAATGTCTTCACTTGTGTCGTTTTGTTTTATTTTGCTTCTCCAACACCCTAAACTCTTTTTATTAATTTATTTTGTCACAACTAGAGTATCTTCAATATACTATGATGTTGTAATAAGAAGTATTCAAGCTACACTTACACACACCTTCGTCTAATGGTTAAAGAACATACTCTTTATGTGGTTGGCGATTTTCTGCCTCACAAAACGATGATTGTTCAATATTCTTTTAACACCTTTAAAGGTGGCCATTATGATGTCACCTAATTTTATATATGATATATATGGTATTTATGTTTAATATATGCTTATTTATTTTATATTTAAACCATACCTTTATTCGTTTCATGTTGTGTAAATGCGATAATTTCATATGAGGAAGTGTGGACTACCGCCCCCTCAAGTGATGTGACTCGTACATGCAATACATGGAATATATGAAGAATTAAATTAATGAAAATATGTGACCTATATATCATATATATTATACTGGAATTATAATATATATATATATCATTTATTTTTAATTCCATTAATATGACAAAGAAAAAATGAAAGTAGTGTTCATGCGTACGTACGGCCTACCGTCTCCATGAACGATGCTTTTCGTTTTTTATCTCCAAATGATATGGAATAGTATAAAATGAATATGTACTGGATATATATGATATTTTAATCATTAATAATATTTAGGAAATTATTTACTTATAACTACATGGACAATCATTTTTCAAACAAGTTTATTTTTAACTCATGTACCAAACATCGACAAAAACGTCTGATATGAACTCATATTATTAACCAATTATTATAAAATTAAAATATGTGATATGAACTGAATAATAATAATTATATGAGGTCCTTAATCAATTATACATTGAACAAAGATTATTATTCAAGAATATAAAGAAACAAACAAGACAAGATGGACTTGAGGTAAGGGATCCAACCTCTCTCCTTTTTTTAAGTACACTCTTTTATGTCATTCCTTTTAAGCTCATATTTATTATGATTGGGATGTTATTTTATATTATTACTACTGAAATTTTTATGTTCATATTATTAGAGACCCTATTTTCTCTCATCAATCCATTTTGGAAGTTTTGAGTGGTGTTGTTAGGCTGCCGAATTTTCGTAAGGGATCCTACTCCTCTCTTTCTTTTTTAAGTACACTCTTTTATGTCATTACTTTTAATGCTCATATTTCTTGTTATTGGGATGCTATTTTATATTAATCTTACTTTAATTTTTATTTTAATATGATGAGAGACCCTATTCTCTCTCATCAATCCATTTTGGATGTTTTGAGTGGCACCGTTAGGCTGCGGAATTTTCGTAAGAGATCTAACCTCTCTCTTTATTTTTAAGTAAACTCCTTTATGTCACTTATTTTAAGCTCCTATTTGTTATTTTGGGGGATGTTATTTTATATTCCTCTTTATGAATACTTTATTTTAATATTATTAGAGACCCTATTTTCTCTCATCAATCCATTTTGGAAGTTTTAAGTGGCGCTATTAGGCTGCCAAGTTTTCGTAAAGGATTTTTCATCTCACTTTTATTCCCGTGAGATTTATGCTACATTTGACACAATTTCCTTTGAGTGGTGTATGTACTACACATTATTTTACTCATTGTGTAATATACTTTCATTTATGAGTATTTACATCAATGTTGTATTGTCCTTCATTCACGGGGTGCATGTCTTGAAAGATACCCATGTCTGTAAGGGAACCTTTCACCCTCATCTTTTTAAAAGACTTATTTTGTTATGTCTTTTAATTAACATATTATTATGTTGGGATATGTTCTTCTATATCCTTATTGATTTAAATTTTATGTCCATGTCATGAGATACCCTTTTTATCTCTCATCAACTCATTTTCTGAATTTTTAAGTGACGTCGTTAGGCTGTCAAATTTTTGCAAGGGAACTTCTTTACCCAAATTTGATTCTTTGGTATAAACTTGTACTCCTTGAATATGTCGTTCTATGAGTTTGTGTGAATAACCTCTGATTTTTTTACACTTAATATCCACATATATTTTGTGTATTCATTTGTCACACATAATTATGTAATTGATTTATCATTAATCGAAGGATACCTTCTTTGTATGGGACTTCGTCTCAATCTCCATTCATCGAAGCATATTTTGTTTTATACACAACTTTCTATTATACGGTGGATAAACCCCTTTGACTTTTACATTTATTCAAAAGGAATAGTTTTTATACGAAGCGTTTACTAAATGACAAAATGGAATGTTTTCATCATACGTATGCGGCGACAACGACTTCTCCGCCGTCATGACCATTATTTGAGTTTCGGCTTCCTCTACAAGCCATACCTTCTTTTTAAAAGAAAAATAAATACCATGTTTTACTTTTCTTTTATTTTGGTATTGAAAATGGTTTTCATAATGTTTTTATATCAATGTGTTGTATTTATATCTTATGATTGAATGGTGGAGATGTTATGTTTCCTTTATGCATGTTTTATGTGATACGATTATGTTGTGGTTCTTGGGCATTGTTATGAAGACGGGTGGTTCCGTGATAAACTAAGGGCGGGTGAGCCCGATATAGCTCTCCAATGCATTGGGTAACGCGAAGGAGTGAAATGTTATGGTTTCTTTGAAGAGATTTAGGGAATATACTGTCGTGGGTATTCCAAATGTAACAAAGAGGGTTACTCCCTACGTAAGAATGTTATGAATGCCTCAAGTTACCTTTTTGTCTTATGATTTCTATGATTTATTCAGGATTTGATGAGGTATGTTAAAGTGCTTATGTTTTATGATTAAAGTATGATTTCATTGACTCTTATGTGTACATGTACTCATGTTTCCTTTCCATATATTTTTATATCCCTTACTGAGCTTTTTATGCTCATCCCATGTTTTTGAAAAGTTTTTCACAGGTCAAGGGAATGGTACATGATATGATGATAGTGTCAAGGAAGTGACAAGAAAGAATCCATGTTTTATTTTAAATATGTTTCTGTTGATGGAAGGAAAATTAATACTATCTTTTATGTAACCACTTTGTTTAAATGTGTAATGTAATGCAGGTTTATGATCTAATTATCTAAAACTCTAAACCTGAGAAGTTCCTCAATGTGTAATCTTGTATAAACTCAAGATTAAGTAAGGTTTAAGGCTGGGGCCTTATAAAGTTAGTTAAATACCAGAACCTCCATCTCCAAAAGCCTTACCCTTTCCTGTATTAAACATAACCACATATATTTACACCCACATGTGTAATTAGTAACTGAGATAACTCCAAATAGAATACCTTTGAGAAAATATTCCATTCATAAATATTAAATGGAAAATACAGTTTCAAGTTTAAAAAACAAAAAGAAATTTTTTTTAATAATTATAATGAAAACAGATTTATGGACAAAAATATTGATGAATAAAAAATGAGGGAAAACAACATTATAGAAAATGAAATTAATTTAAACCGAAACACAATTACATTTATGATAACCAAAATGTTTCACCTAATGAGTACCGTCAGCATAATGTAAAAAACTGGCACCAAATATGTTAGGGTCCCTATGGGTACTAGAGAAAAGGGTGACCCAAGAACCTCATGTCTCATTGAATGTGATATAGAGACCCTGGCCACCAATATTCTAATGTGAAGACAACTAGTATTGTACTTCCCCATAACCCTAGTGGTCACCCATCATCATCTAGCTATTTAGTTTGTGTCGTAGTCGTCAATAGAACAATGTGAAACCAATCCAATGCGTATTATTTATCACTTGAACACTAGTTCTATTCCACCTAACTTGTCCCCGAGATTCTTGTTAGTTATCAAGAGGTTCAATGTTCATGTCACATGTTATGATGAAATAAAAAAATAGATGAGCCGTAACCTGTACTCAATACCACACAAAAATTACATTTTGAAATAATACACACACCAAAAATCATTCTAAACCACATCGGAATAACTCACAAAATTAATCAGTCCAATTTCACAGTTTCAAAGGAAAATTTATATTATTAAAAACCCCCTATAAAATTTATCAAACCATTTTCATAATGTGTAGTATGACTCAAAACACCCAAAATTCATTCAAATAATATTTTATGACCCAACCAACATTTATGCCTCAATAAAGACAAATTCCATAGTTTATAAAATTCTAATAAATAGTTTCAAATTGTTTTTCATAAAGAAAAACACTTATATCGGATAAATATGAAACTAAAAAAAACAAATTCACATTAAATACAAACAAATCAGGATTCCCAGCACACAAAATAATAAATAAATATGATTAATTAATTAAACTCACAAAACTAATTCTACAGACAACAAATATACACGGAACCACCTACCTATGTGTAGGAAAGCTCTGATAATATAGTGTGCTTACACCACTTTTTATCAACTTCACATCAGGACACACAAATACACCATAAAAACAAGGCCTCGATCCAAAAACAGAAAAACTGAAGAAAACTCTATACTAAACACTAACCCTACATTCTCCAAATGGAAGAAATTAACAAATCAAAGAGAAATGAAACTGTAGAGTATGTGTGAGAGGATAACAGAGCATGAACGAGTGCAGCCAGAGGTGAAATGCATGGGTTGGAGACATTCAATAAGGAGGTGTGACCAAGGGAAGGTGTGGTGTGAGGGGTGCATGACATAGGTAGCAGGTCCATCGCAGATGTGATGTGTGACTTTCTGCAGTAGAGAGTTGGGGGAGCACGGTCAACGGTAAGGACTAGGAGAAGAGGGCCACCTTGATGGTGTGGAGAACTACTTACATCATTGGTAGGGTTTGGGGATGATGTATCATGACGGGGAAGGGTGAGCAAGAGGGAAATGGGGAAAATCAAAATAAAATATAACAAAAGAAAATCTAAAAGTAAAATAAAATGGAACCTAAAAATACTAAACTCACCTAAAAATAATCATAAAAATAATATTATTGTTAATAATATCATGTTAAAAATTTTATAACAATAAAAATAATATTATTAATATACTGATTAATATATTAATGACAATAATAATAATAATCATATAATTTTTAGTATTTATTTATAATAGTTTTATAATAAATTTTAATTTTCTTATTAAATATATTTATTATTCATCTTGTGAATTAATTAACTAACTCCACACTGAGCAGGACACGTGGTGGTCTCGAGAACCCACATGGCATTGGATGTGAACTCCCCATGCACCATACATTGGTGTGAAAAAAATCTCTCTTATCAAAAAAGAAAACAAATTCAACTAAGGCCTAACCTCATCCTCAATAAAAAATATTTCAAGTCAAATATAATTTTAATATAACAATAAATATTAAAATAATTACCTATGTTATATGTCTGAGTGTGACAATTCTCCCCACCCTGAAAACATTCTACCATTAGTATGCCAACTAGAAACCTTATCAGAGAATACAAATGAGTACTCCTACTCAACCGAAGACATCATCTCCCAAATATTTTTTACTTCATTCCAATGTTTCCAAAGGATAACAACCAATGGAATATACTTCCCATGAAGCCCCATATTTTGGGAATCCACTTTCCACACTATCTCCTCAAAGTCTCATAATTTATGCTTTATCTCCAACTCTTCCCATTTTAACAACTGAGATGAATCCTTATAATACATTGTCGACTGGGATACATGAAATAATTCATGAATCGATGTCAACTGAGAAGTTAAAGAAAACATATATTCCACCTTGACAATATTCTTGGTGATATCAAATGGCAAGACAATCCTCAACATTAGTATTCCTCTACGGTAAGGCCTGAAGGGCGTTCCCTATCCCCATAGGTTGGAACAAGTTCATGGGTATCAAAATATAATGTTTGGGAATGATTTACCAAAATATATATACATATCAATGAAAACATCCAACAATATAATATAAATAAATAATGGAAGTCAAAACAAAACAATCCTTAAGTCAAAAAAAATTACATACATGTTAAACCAAAACCCAAGAAACGACTGATAATTGTAGTGACCAAAAACCAACTCAAAAACCACCACATAGAAAGAGAAAACCAACCTCTAGACATTTCCACTAAGTCACACAAAGATGATCGCAAGAAACATGAACCACTTTCTCCAAAATCCTTACCATTACTTATATCGAATATAACGTAATCTAATTACAACCAAAGGTGTAACTAGGGTGTGAGATAACACCCAATAGGATTCCACTGATCTAATATTCCAATCAATAATATTAAATTAAAAATAAAAAGTCATGTTTAAAAAATTAAAAGAAATAAATGCATTATAAATTTAATGAAAGAAATTGTATGGATAACAATGTTATTGAATAAAACATTAAGGACGAAATCATTAAGGAAAACAACATTAATTAAATTTGACACACACATACATTTAAGATAACCTAAATGTCACACATTATTTTGACAGTGGGAGTAAGTAAAACAGTGAGCCCCAAGTATGTTATATTACCTATACGTACTAGGAAAAAGTGGGACCCAAGAACATTGTGTCTTTGTGAATGTGGTATAGAAACCATGACAACCTTTTTTTCATGCTAGAGACACTAGTAGTGGACATCCCTATAACAATATTGGTCACCCATAATCATCCATAAAGTTTGATAGTGTTGTAGTTGTTATTGTATCTAAGTATAAAAGGGATGATGGCACATTAGTATCACTATCACAGTAGGAATTGTATTCCCAACTAGTACTCAAGCATCCCATTTGTGATCAATAGGTTCAATATTCAGGTCTCATGTTCTGGACAAATAATAAATAAAAAGAGTCACCACCTATTCTTAATATGAAACTAGCTCATGAAAATTCAATTTTGAAATAATTTGTACAGAAAATTGTTTTCAAAACCCCACCTTCATCCCTCACACAATTAACCAAACAATATTACATGTTTATAAGTACCAATTTTACGATTAAAACCCCACTAGAAAATTTATAAAACAATTTGAATAATTTTTTGCATGAGTCAAAATACCATAAAAATATATCAAATATTCATTATTACACATTACATGATGATGGTACACCAAAACATAATCTTAAATGTTTATAAAATTCTATTAAACCGGTCAATATGGTTTTTATAGGGAAAGACATCTATATCGAGTAAATTTGATTCTAACAAAAAATCCAATTAAATATCAAATAGAAACTAATAAATTAACAAGATAAATTAATTAAACTCAAAAAGTAATTATTCAATCAGTAATTATACGTGGAACCACCTACCTCAATGTAGGGAAACTCGATAAATTTGGGGCGCAAATACCATTTCACCTCAGTTGCACCTCAGTCTACATAAATAGACCCTAGAAACATGGTTTTGACCTAATAACATAAAAACTAAGCCCAATTAAACAGTAAACCCTAACATGATATTTTCTCAATGGATGAAATTAATAAATTGGAGAGAAACACACATATAGTAAAGGTGTGGGGGCTTGCAGAGATTGAGGGAGGGTGGTAGAAGGTCCGATGTGCTGGGTGTAGCCATCTAGAAAGAGGCATGTCCCAGGGAGGGTGTGGCAGGAGGGGTAGGTGATACAGGTCGTTGGTGTGGCCCATAGGTGAAGTGAGAATGTCCTCCAGAAAGAGTTAGGGGAGCGTTATTGAAGGGGATGCTATGGAGAAGAGAACCATCAAGAAGGGTGGGAGAATCAAGTGATCCACATTTAGAAATTGGGGCTAGTTTAGAGTGATGGGGAGGGGAGAGGAAGAGTGAAAGAGGGATGAGGTGTAGAAAATGAAAATATATGAAATGGAAATGGAAAGTAAAAACATAAACAAGCCTAAAATAATAAACCAACTAAAAATAATCATTAAAATAATTGTAATGATAAATATTACATGTTTATAAATTTATAACTGTGGAAATAATTATATTAATAGCTAGATTAATATTTTAAATAATATTAATAATAATAATAATTTTAGTTATAATATAATAATTATTATTAAAAATGTTCTTAAATAAATATTATTTTATGTTTTCATGGAATTTATTATACATCCAGTAAATTAATTAACAAACTATTTACTAGGAAGGCTAGACAATAGTCTAGAAAATCCACACATCTTTTTCCATTCCCTTCCCATTTTACCAACATTTCCAAACCAAAAATGTTCTTTAGTCAACAAAATCGAACAAATTCATACCAGGCTCGACCCACAAATCAATAAAACATCATTAAAATCCAATGAGATGATAAAATAAGCATAAAAATTAAAATGATCACCGAATATTGAGTTCTGATTATATCATTAAAAACTCTAATACATTAATATATTTCTATATTTAAAAAAATTCTATCTATTTTATAGTTTGTGACACATAAAACTAGTTGTCTCAACTAAAAATATGAAATTATAACTTTATAACCTATCTGCTAAATAGATTGGTATGAATAGAAATAACTATATAGTTAATATTATATGTTCCATAAATTTATAAATAAAACAATTGTTTATTAATAACATATAAATTAAAATTAATATAATTTGAGAGAGAAAAAAACTATTTTTTCAATAAATGTTGATTTTTTCTAGAAGATATTTGATACTGTTTTGAAAACATATTTTAAAAAATCCACATTATTTAAAAAATGTGATAAAAATTAAATTACATTTTGATATTCACATGAAAATATTTTTCATAATTAATTTATATATAATTTTATAAAAATAATTTTTTTTCAATGGATTATAAAAATAATGACTTATGTTAAAATTTTCAATTTCAATTAATAAATATATAAAGTATTAATTTTTCAGAAAATATAATTTTTATTACTGTTCAATTATATGTATATAATCTATTATATGTTATTGGAACCAATATTATTTTTAATATTTATATAATAACATGTTACTAATGGGAAAACATTTCTATGGAAAACCGTACTTTTGAAACCTTTATAGGTATATTTTCCAAAGAAATCCTTCAAATATATGACTTGAATTTAGTAAAATGGATTCCATATTTCAAATGAAATAATCCTTTTTATATATTAATTACTAAATAATTTTTATTTATTGGGAATATTAAATTATTAAAAATTAGTTATTATAGATAAGGTTAAATCATGTTTATGAGTGGGGGAAGGTAAACATAATGGTAAGGGTATATTTGTAAATTAAGCTTTTAAAAATCCCATATTCCAATATTTTTGAATTATCAATGTATTGAATTTTTTGTTATTTGGATGAATTTTTATTCTCAATTAGTTTAACATTCTTTATAAATACTAGAAATTTCAATGTAATTTCACAGGATGTCATATCCCACACTTATAAAATGACAACACTATCCTCTACTCCACATAAATAAATAGAAATTTTTTAATTATATAATATTCCAAATACATTACATATATCCCTCCCCAAGGTCGAGGGGCTATTTCTAGATTAAAAAATATATGAAGTATTTTGTTATAATCTTAAATAGTTTCTTAAAATAAGGGCAATATTTCATAACCATGTTTCTTCAACAAATTTATTTATGTATCACCTAAAATTATTATATATATAAGAAAAAATAAAAATGATAATATATTCCATATATATATAAGTTATTACATTATTGGAAGATAATATATTCATCTATTGTCCTTAAAATGGTGAACAAATTTTTATTATGGTTTCTATAGAGAATTATTGCCTCACACACTGATATAATTTCTCCCCTCACCACCTATAAATGGTGCATATACTGATAAATATTTTTTATATGTAGGATTTTATTGTAAGGTTTATAGTTCTAAATTAATAATATCATATCTGAAATGGTACCATAAACTTCATTGGAAAACTGTAATATCACTCACATGTATATATGGGAAACTAGTTCAATTTGACAATGTGATAATTTTTTCATCATATTTTTACATGGATAGTTATAAAATTATATTTAATAAATATATATGATATAATAATTTATAATTTATTGTAAAATTTCATATACCTTTTTTATGTTCCATCCATTAATAAATGGAAACAAATTTTATCCACACATATGACATATCGCCTCCATGAACTTTGGAATTATTTTTCTTATATTACATTTATATATTACACTAAATATTAATATAAATAATATATAATATATTAACATTAGGAATAAAACATTCTAGATTATGTAACCAAAAACAAATTTAATTGTAAAACTACAAAACGAAACCATTCAAGAAAAATGAAGCAGTTATCACCACGAAGAGGAATTTTTAAAAATAGTTTTTAATAAAAAGTGTAAAAATATATAAATAGTAAGCCATATTATGTCAGACACATATGAATATTATAAGGTAATATATTTATTGTTAATTTAAATTTATGATATAAAATATTGATAAATTTATGAGGGCTATAAATCCTATGGTATGTTTTTCTATCCTCACTATTACCGTTGGGAAATATATGTTATATTAACCATTTTTTAGTGAATATGTGAACAATTTTAAATGTAATATTGAATATATAGTTATTTTATTGATATTTAAATTTTCATTTTATGTTATTTATTTCAAATTTAATATGATTAATAGGGTATCAAATTGGTATGTGTTTATGATTACAACCTCATCGTTTATCTGTATTGTTTTGGATTACGTTTTTGACGATGAAATATAATGATATATCTATCAAAAAACGAAACAATATTAGTATACTGTAAGTGTTCATGATATTTTAAATCAATATTACCATTTTCATTATTTTTTATATGTAATGATTGTTACTTTTTATGAATATATATTAATATTTCCCTCCTCAATCTGAAATATTTTTTTCTTCCTTATCTATATTTTTTTTCAAGATTATCGAAATTATTTATTAATGAAATCTCTATCTAATTTTCTTTTTAAAAAACTTTTAATGGAACATTCTTATAAATTCCCAAATGAGATGCTCATTTACACAATGACAATATTGTGAAAGGAATGTGATTTTAGTATAAACTAATGAATTTCCTGCTGATATGACCACTAATTGCCTTAAATATTTCCAAACTCATATCAATTATTATCATTAAATAATAATATTCCACTATTTTTGTGAGATTTTAATTTTACTATTGTGATTATCAAATTAAAATTTATGATTCCCCATATAATTTCTTTCAGTGTACTCTTTTTTATATTTCAATTCGTCAAATATAAAAACCTTCACAATACTTATTCTCTATTTATATTGAATTTTAAGGATACCGTCATTATTTTTTATTGGTATTATTTATGAAAATATTAATATGGGATATACTATTTTTATTGTATTTCCTATATTACCTATTCAGTTCATGATTATGTTTACTGATTCGAAAATTAATAGTGTTTCATATGTTAGATTTTAAATTCAAATGCTTACATTAATTATATTTCTTTCCATTAATGTATGAACATACTGGACTTATTAATGAGGGGTGTGTTTTAATACCCCTCGGTTTGAGGTATGTGGCCTTTGTTTTTTCATTTTTATAGTTTTAATGTGCATGGGTTGAGTTGGTAAGAGGTTGGGAATGATTGGAGTGGTTTAGAATGAGATTGGAGGCTTTTCTTAGGGATCACAGTTTGAGCACAAATAATGGAACCCATGTAGATTCTCCAGGAAACCATGCAGGAGTAGAAAGTAGGCTTCGCATGGCCTACACACAGTTTTCCAAATCATGCATGGCAATCGTACGGACCCTTGATCTTGAGGCTATATCGTGTGCACGATTAGGGCACAGTTTACCAAACTGTGCAGCCACTTAAAATTAGGGTTTTAAAACCAGGGTCTACTTGGGCATGCCTCATTTCTATCCAAGCTTCCTCCCACTAGATTCACACTCTGTATTTTCTCCTCTCAATGGTTAGAGGGGGAATTCCACACTTTTTGAAATCAAATTTAAGGGGTTTTTTTGGTGATTCAAAGGCAGTTCTTCTCAAGTAAGTTTCCTCTTGTGATTTTTTATGGTTTCCCCTAAATCTGCATTTCCCTCTCTCTCAATTTTCTAGATATATACCCGTTTTTTGTTGGTCTAGGGTTTTGGTTTCCTCAGATTTTAATATTAAAGTTTTTGGATGTTAGGTAAAGAGATCTAGAGAGGTTTCGGTGGTCTGTTTGCCGGTTTTGAGGAGTAGTTTCCTGTGTGTCGATTTCACCGGAACCCTAATGGTTGGTGGATTCTCTCTCGAATCCACATTGTTTGAACTGTTGGTTTTAGTTGCAATTAACTTGTGTTGATTAAAATTAATTGTGTGGTTGATTTCGTAAATTGGATGGAAATCCCATTGGGGACGGTTTGGGGATTTATGGGAAAAATGGTTTGTGGGAAAATGTTCTTGATGTGATTTTGAAATGGGATTTTAAAATGAGTTGTTTTGTTTGTTTGATTAAGATGATTTGAGAAAGTCATTTTCAATAAAAAGGGTTTTTTTTATTGAAATGTTGTTGGGTATGGAAAATTATTGGAGGGTGTTTTCACTAAATGCTTGATTTATTGAATTGGATTGACATGTAATGGAAATTGTAAATTTCATATTGTTGTGGCCTTGGGGGGTTACATACTTTGTTATGGATTGTGTTTTTTTAGGAAGTCGGAGGGAAGTCTCACTATAAAAGGTGAATGAGTTGTGCGGGAAGTCCCACCGTTACTGTCTTGGGTTTTCAGGTAGTGGGAAGGAAGTCCAGCTAGCTGATGATGGGGGAACGAGTTGGGCGGGAAGTCCCACCGTTACCCTTTTGGGTTGTCATGTATTGGGCGAGAAGTCCTTCGAGCTGAAGATTGGGTGAACGAGTTGGGCGGGAAGTCCCACTATTCTGGTTTCATTGTTGTGTGTTTCTTTTCATAGATATATTTTTTTTGTGAAAATGAAAAATGGTTTAATTAGCTTCCTTCTGTGGCATGGTTGATTTGGCTTCCTTGTGTAGCATGTTTGGCTTACGGCATGATTGTTTGGATTTCCCTGGGTTTACATGGTTTGGGAAAGATTTCTTGGTAAGGCTCTATTAACATATGGTAATGGATGCAGAGGTGATTATTTTATATAAACTGTTTATATAAATGTGCTAACGGATTAATCCTACTGGACTCTGTAGGGAAGTCATTTGGGGAAAACCTAATGAGTAGTTGTACTCACCCCATGCTTTGGAACTTTGGTGTCTTTGCAGATGTCATATACTGGGATTTAGTTAAAGGTAATGCATCTCATTGCCAGTGGTTCATGGTGATGCTTGTGATGTGTTGGTGGAGCTTGGAACTTGGATCTTGGCGTGGAGCTGTGGTGGTGTCATGGCTCGTGGTGTTTTGTTGTTTAGTATTCTAAATAGTACATTGATATTGTGCTGGATTATATTGGTTTTGGGTTGTTTTATATAAAAACATGTTTGTCTTTTGGAATACATGCTTGAATGTTTTATTAACATGCATTATATAGTGGTTGTAGTTAGGGTTTGGTCGGTTTTGTCTTAAGGGAAAATCGTTCCCCAATTTGTTCTCGAATCCCTCAGCATTTTTTCCCCGCATTTGGTGCCTTGGGAATGTCACATAAGGCCATGTAATCCCTCACGGTCTCCTCATTCCAATGAGGTAGGGTTGAGGTGTTACAAGTGGTACCAGATGGAGGTTCTTAGCTTTCAAGTGAGAGAAGTTGTTCGATCATTGGTGTTGATCATTGGTTGGGGTGTTGACTTTCATTTTGGTATATACCTTGAGTCGGTATGGTAGAAGGGCGTAGGAATTTCAACACTTTTAATTTTTAGCATAAACGGACGTAGCTAAACCTCTTATGCTAAACTTAATTTTGCTAGGTAGTTGTGTACATAAGTGGTTTGGAGACACCCATTGGAATGGGATATCTCATTATCATGGGTGTAGCCAATGAGATGAGCATGGCATGAAGGGTAGAAATGACTTACCAATAGAATTCATATTTAATTGTGTTATAATGATTTTTGGTGTGATATGAATGTGTGAAATTTTAATGTGAATAAATTGGTGTTTTGAAAATGGTTTTGTTTTAAAAATAGTGAAACATGGAAAATGTCGAAAGGTGGAAAGACACATTGTGATAGTATTGCGTAATGTGATTTGAAATGATATTTTGCTATGTCTACAGAAGTGAGACTCATGGTTTTTCGTTTTATGGTGATAGAAATGGAATAGGTTAGGCATCGTGGAGACCAACCGGAGGAGGCTGCTGACAATGCGGTAGCACCTGAGCCTCATGTGAACCAGCAGCTAGTGCAAAGTATAGTGCCAGTTTTCCATGCTATGGAAAGTGGAAATAAAATGGACGAACCAAGGCTTGTGGAACTTGAAGTTCAGTTTTAAAATAAGAATCCACACATATTCAGGGGTGATTCAAATCCATAGAGGGAAATAGAATGGTTGAATATAATGAACAAGATCTTCAAGTTCTTGAGAACACCTGTAGAGTTGAAAGTGAAGTTGTCCACATATATGTTGGAAGATCTTGCCCTATAGTGGTGGGAGTTGGTAGTCCAAGAGGGGACTAACTAGGGGAGTCAAGGTAAGGCTTTAATGAATTTTTTAATAAAAAATTAGACCCACATACGTTTAGAAATCAGCGTTTTATAGATTTCTTCAGTTTTAAGCAATAGCATATGTATATGACGTAGTATACAGCTATGTTTATGAACTTAGTGAGGATTGCACCCGAGGTGGAGGGTAGCACATCGTTGAAGTCAAGGATAATTGATGAGGGGTTAAGGCAAGAAATATGTTCAAAGGTAGCATTACTGTGTATATATGATTACACAGAGATGGTGACTAGAGCCTCGGTGGCTGAGCGGGATCTTATTGGGCGCTTCGGGCGGAGGAAGCATTGTGGTACCCCTGGGGAATAGTGGGAACTCTAAATATGGGATCATGCAAATGAGGGACACTTATTCCTAGGGTGGGAATATGGAATATAATCTAATGGATGGTTCAGTGAATCTTCCTTTGGAGCCCTATAGCAAGTCGGGATGTTTTCAATGTGGTTTTATGAGCCACATCAAGCAAGATTGTACGACACAACCTCTATCATGTCATAATTGTAAGCATATGGGTCATCTACAACGTTATTGTTAGAATGATCCAAGGTCAGGTGCGGGTGACACTCCTCAGGGATCGCAGAAGTCGTATGATTCGACATGACAATGACAAAACCACACCACTTTTCAATAGAGTAAATTGGGTCATAGTGATTGTTGAAATACCAAGACGCCTCAGAAAATCAATAAAGAGTTTAACATGGAATGAAAAAATGTGTTTGGAGATTAGAAGATTATGGTGGATGATCAGTTGGTACCATCCACAGTGCGAGGTACTATTCTTTTAAATTCTACCATGATGCAAGTGCTATTTGATATGGGTTCTTCACACACTTGTATTGCTACAAGTGTGGTTGATTTGATGGGTTTCAGGGTATAAATGATTCCCTCAGTTTTTAAACCTTCAAACTCATCTAGGTCGAAGAGAGTGTCGATCCTTCTTCTGTAGAGCATGTAGTATTGTTGTGGGTGAGGTTGAGATAACATGGAATTTCTCAGTGCATGAGATGGATGTGTATGATGTATTCCTAGGAATGGATTGGCCGGTGGCTTTTAAGGCCCACATTGATTGTAATGTAAGGATAATGGCTTTTACGACACACGATGGCATTAAGAATCTCTTTAGAGGAGAGAGGAATTAAAGGAAAGGTGTAATGGGTTTGTTGGAACTAGAAGTGGGCACATTTTTGTATCATTTGGTGCTATTGTTGTTGGAATCGGTAGACAATATTGAGTAGAGTGTTCTTCCAGTACTGGAGGATCGGTTCCAGGATGTTTTTCCTGAAGATTTTTCTGAGTTACCTCTCGTAAGAGATGTTGATTTTATGATTGATCTCTTTCCTGGGACCAGTCCTATCTCACATCCTTCTTATTAGATGGCCCCTACTGAATTGCAGGAATTAAAAGTCCAGTTGGAAGAGTTAGAAAACAAAGGGTTTTTACGGCCTAGCACATGTCGGTGGTCAACACTGGTGTTGTTTGCGAAAAAGTTGGATGGAACATTGAGGCTCTGTGTTGATTATCGTAGACTTATCCATGTTACAATAAAGAAAAAATATCCACTTCTGAAAATTGTTGATTTGATCGACCATTTGAGGGGAGCCCAATGGTTTCTAACGATCGTCCTGAGGAAGAGGTAACATCAATTGTAGGTGAGGAAGGGCGATATTCCTATAACAACTTTCAGAAGTAGATATGACCATTATGATTATGTGGTTATTCCCTTGGGTCTATCGAATTCACCATCGATATTTATGGAATTCATGAATCGGATATTTCAGATATATCTGTATTCATTTGCGGTGGTGTTTGTAGATGATATTCTATTGCATTCAAAGATAAGGGTGGAGCATGAGCACCACTTGGAGAGATTTCTAGGGATCTTGAGGGATCATCGGTTGTATACCAAATTGTAAAATTGTATTTTGAATACAGGAAGTTCATTTTCATGGCCATGTGATTTCTGAAAGGGGTGTTTCAGTGGATCCGGATAAGACAGAGGATGTTATCTCATGTCAACCGCCAAAGAATGTGTTTGAGATACGGATTTTACTTGTTATAGTTGGGTATTACCAGTGTTTTTTTTGTGATTTTTCATGTTTGGCTTCCTCAATGACAGCTTTGACAAGAAATAATGTCCTATTCCAGTGGAATGAACAGTGTCAGTAGTGTTTCGAAGGGCTATAAGGTATCCTTAGATTAGCACCAATCATTGTTTTTCCAGAACCAGTAAAAGGGTACATAGGGTATTGAGATGAATCAAGTTCAGTGTTGGGGTGTGTTCTCATGCAAGGGAATCATGTGGTTGCATATGGATCACAACAGTTTATGGTGCATGAGAATTACTACACATATCATGATTTATAATTTTTAGCAGTTGTCTATGCTTTGAAAGTGTGGTTCTATTATCTCATCACTGAGAAATTCCTGGTATATACCGATCATAATAGCATGAAGCACATTTTCTCACAAAAGGGATTTTAACTTGAGGTGAAGGAGATTGATGGAATATCTCCAGATATTTGATTTCGACATAATGTACACACCAGGTTAGAGAAATTTGGTGATGGATGCAATAAGTAAAAAATCATATGCTCAGATGGTGAAACAGGCATCAGACAAGTGGCAGTTGATGTCAATTATATCTGATATGTAGTTGGAATGTGAGGACAAGGGTGATAGAGTGGTCGTTGTTCCATTTTTGTTGATTCTGGGCTTTGTTGGCCTAGTTAGAGAGGAACAGATATCATATTCTTAGTGTGTGACCATGAGGATGAGACTCAATGATGGGGAGACCGTTGAAGGTTGGTAACTGAATGGAGATTTAGTTTTGGGTTTTCAGAATCATATGGTTGTATCAGTTTCTTTTCAAGAGAATCTTTTCAAGTTATATCATCATTCCAGGTGGGATGTTCATCCTATAATTTAGAAAATGATTAAAGCATTGAAAAAATAGTTTTTTTGGCTGGTTTGAAAAGGAGAGTGGCTGAGTTTATTTCGAGATGCTTGACTTGTCAGCAGGTCAAGGCAGAGCATCAGAAGCCAGCAGGAATGCTGTAGCCTTTACAAATCCATCAATATAAGTGGGATAAAATAGCGAGGGATTTTGTCATAGGTCACCCAAGAACGGTCATAAATCAGAATGGCATTTGGGAGATAGTGGATCGACTAACGAAGTCTTCTCATTTCATCCTGATCCGTGAATCTCATACGTTGGAGGATCTATCCAAAATCTATATCTGGTAGGTGTTGAAGAGTCATGGTGTTCTAGTTTCGATCATATCTGATAGAGATCTTTGGTTTACATCTCATTTCTGGAAATCCTTGCATCAATCCTTTAGGAAAAGGTTGACAATGAGCATTGCGTATCATCCTCAAACGGATGGTCAATCTGAGAGGACGATACAAACTTCGGAGGATAGGTTGCGAGCTCGTGTCATGGATTTTGGTGGCTCCTATGAGGAGAACTTGTTGTTTTATTATTTCTCGTACAATAATAGTTATCAAGCATTCATTAATATGGCTCTGTTAAAAGCATTGTATGGGTGGTCATGTCGTTCATCATTAGGTTGGGTGGAAACGGGTGACTCCTCGATGGTTGGACCAAGCCATGTCCAGGAAACTACGGAGAAGATCTAGCTAATCAGAATGAGAATAGAGACGACTCAGGGTCTTCAGAAATCGTATGTGGATCATCGTCTATGGCCGCAATCATTCTAGGTGGGTGTTCATGTTTTCTTGAGGATCTCCCCTTGGTTGGGACATCGTCGGTTTGGGAAGAAGGGAAAGTTACCTCTGAGGTATGTTGGGCCTTTTGAGATTCTTGAACTTGTTGTTGAGGTGGCTTTTAGTTTGGATTTTCCACCTAGGATCAGTGCAGGGCACAATGTGTGTCATGTGTAGAAGTGAAAAATTATCATCCGGATCGTGACTATGTGATTCGATGGGATCATGTCAAGATAGAACTGGATGCTTCATTGGTGCACGTGCAAGTGCGGGTTGTGGATAGGAAAAAAAATGACTTGCATGGTAAAAGAATTTGTTTAGTTCGTGTGTTGTGGCAGTATGGACAGATTCAAGAGGAGACTTAGGAGAGGGAGAAAGAGATGTCCGAGCAATGGAACAAACTCTTTTGGAAAAGGTTTGGTTCAATACATACCGAGGACGGAAAGACCAATGGTGTAGAGAATGTAGTACCCCTAGTTTGAGGTATGTGGTCTTTGATGATGGATATATATGTGTTTAAAATGCATTGTATGAGTTGAGAAGAGGTTGGGAGAGTTTGGAATGGTTTTTAATGAGTTTAGAGGAATTTTTTAGGGAGCATGATTTGATCACGGATAGTGGAAACCCTGTGAATTATCCAGGAAACTCTGTAGGGGGAGACAATAGGCTTCACATGGCCTGTGCACTATTTTCCAAACCATGCACGGAAACCGTGCGAACCCTTTTTCCCAAAGAAGTAGCGTGCACACGGTTAGCGCACGGTTTCCAAACTATGCTGACTTACCATACGACCACATAAAAGTAGGGTTTTCAAACCAAGGTCCACTCGGGCATGCCACATTTCTCTCCAAGCATCCACCCACCCAAGCCTAACTCGGGATTTTCTCCTCTCAATGGTTGGATGTGCTCTCCCACAAGTTTTGAAGTAAATTGAAGGGGGTTTGTGGTGATTTGAGGGTGGTTCTTCTTGTGTATGTCTCCTCTCGTGGTTCTTTGTGGTTTCCTCTATATCTATATCTCCCCCACTCTTGGTTTTCTAGATCTACACCCATTGTGTGTAGATATGGGGTTCTGGTTGCCTTGGATGTTAACTTTAAGGCTTGGGGATGTTAGGGAAAGAGATCTAGAGAGATTTCTGTGGTGCTTCACCGATTTTGGAGGAGTTTTATCCTGTGGGTCGATTTCACCAGAACCCTAATAGTATGTGTCTTCTCTCTCAACTCCACATGGTTTGAAAGAGTGGTTTTAGTTGTAATTAATTTTCATTGCTTAATTTTTTGTTGTTGTTGATGTGTGAAACTAGATGGAAATCCCTTTGGGGATTGTTTGGGGATTTTTGGGAAAAATTTCTTGTGGATAAATTCTCTTGATGCGATTTTAAAATGGGATTTTAAAATGACTTTTTTTTTAGATTGATTAATAAGATTTGAGAAAATGGTTTTCAATAAAAAGTGTTGTTTTATTGAAATGTGGTTGGGTATGGAAAATTATTGAAGGGTGTTTTTAATAAATGGTTGATTTATTGATGTGGATTGACATGTAAAAGAAATTGTGAATTGAGTGTTGTTGTGGACTTGGAGGGTTAGACGCATGGTTATGGCATGGGTTGGTTGTGGGGAAGTGGGTGGGATTTCTCACTATAAATGGTGATCTAGTTGAGCTATAAGTCCCACCATTACCGTCTTGGGTTGTCATGTTGTTGGCGGGAAGTCCTGCTAGCTGAATATGGGGGGAACGAGTTGGGCTGGATGTCCCACCGTTACGGTTCTCGGTTGTCAGGTAGTGGGTGGGAATTCCTGCTAGGTGAAGTTGCGGTGAATGAGTTGGGCATGAAGTCCCACTATTATGGTTTCTTGGTTGGGTGTTTCTTTTCAGAGATGGAATTTGTTTTGGAAATGTGAAATGTTTGAATTGGATTCCTTGCGTGGTATGGTTGATTTGGATTCCTTGTGTGGCATGTCTTTCTTATGGAATAATTGTTTGGCTTTCCCTGGGTTTACTAGGTTTAGGAAAGATAGCTTGGTAAGGTTGTATTGACTTATGGTAATGGATGCACTTGTGATTATTTTATATAAACTATTTATATAAATGTGCTAATGGTTTTATCCTAGTGGAGTGTGTAGGTAAATCAGTTGGGGAAACCCTACTGGGTAGTTATACTCACCCGAGATTTGTCACATTGGTGTCTTTGCTAATGTCATATACTGGGATATAGGTAAAGGTAAGGAAACTCATTGATAGTGGTTCGTGGTGATGCTTATGATGTGTTGGTGGAGCTTGGATCTTTGATCTTGGGGTGGAGCTGTGGTGGTGTCATGGCTCGTGGTGTTTTGTTGTTTAGTCTTCCGCATAGTACTTCGATATTGGGTTGGATTATCTTGGTTTTGGGTTGTGTTGTAGAAATACGTGGTTTCCTCTTGGGAATAAATGCTTGAATTTTTTATTAACATGTATCATATAGTGGTTGTAGTGATAGTTTGTAGGTTTTGTCTTAAGGGAAAATTGTTCCCCAATCTGTTCTCGATGCCATCTGCATTTATTTCAAGACTTCGACACCTTGAGAATGTCTCTTAAGGCCAACAAATCCCTCCCCACCTCCTCAAGAAAATGAGGTTGGGGTGGGGTGTTACATGTGTCATGTTAAATCACCTCAATGTATCTGTTGTTAAAATGAGAAAAAACAGCTACAATTATTGGTTGAGATCATACCAATTTTTTAATTATGTCCTCGCATGAGGCCTCGATAAAATATTTATATTTTTTTGAAATATGTAATCCTTCAATATAATATATATTATTTTTATTAATGTGATTATTAATATTACCCATATAATCAATGGATATTTATAATGATCATGTGATTATTTATATAGAACAATTTTATAATCATTTTTTGTGCCTTATTATTATTCTATGTCATGTTATTGATTAAATGGACTTATTTTTTATCATTATCTAGATATATTGATTCTAAATTATATATTTATGATAGAATTTTAAATACATGATACCCTACTAATAATATAAGATGAAAACATTTTTATTATTCCTTTTCTCAATTTCTATGAAATGGATTACGATTAATATTCAGATACATGTTTAAGAAAATAGATGTGTTACCAGATAATGTAACCTATTTTTTATTAAATAATGATATATTAATGTTTGTTTCTACTAGCCTAATAATAAAAATCAATTCAATGATTTTAGATTCTATCACTAATATCTAGAACTAATTTATTAAATTAATCACTTTTATCTTCAAATTATTTTAGTGGTGTTTAAGCACAATACTAGTACTAACATTCTCATCAATAACATTTTACTAATATTCATTAATAAATTGAATTTTTCCTCAATTAAGAGTATATATTTCTCATTGAACTCAACTTTTTTATTGATTTTTTCTTCCTGAGAATCATCTTAACATGTTTTTTATTTAATTAACATAATCTCTCTCTAAATAGTAAATTTTTTTCATATATATTACTGATGAAAAATATATAATTGATAAAATATATTGGAATTTTTTAATTTATTAAATTATTTTATAGTAAAATAAATTTATTAATTCAAAAAATACTGAGGCAAATCATAAAGAATTTCATTTTTATGGAGGATATTTAAGAATAACTACAAAAATATATTATCAACATTAAATACAAACTATTAGTGGGGAATCATATTGGTAATTTCCCATTGGTAATATATTTTTTTAACTTTATTACCTATATTATTCATCTGGTTATTAAGTTATTTTATATATAATAATTATTTTAGTAGTACTAATTTGAAAAATCTAAAATTTTTTAATTTTTTAAAAAATTCCTCTTAAATACATACCTTATATAAGAGGATAAAATAAATTTGAAATACATAAATCTAACCAGTGTTTTGAATTGTTATAGTCAAATTTTTATTAAATATATTGTCTTATTATTTTAACCAATTATCCAATTAAGATTAAGGATTAATTTTTTATAATTGGTTTTACATTCACATCATAAGGAACAAATAATTATTATATAGACATTGGATTATATAATTTTTTTTGGTTATCTGTCAACATGGGTGAATGAATCCTTACTGTATTTTGGGTATTTTGACCAAATACTACTCCACTAATATAATTAGGGGAATATAAACGTGGATGGCTTCATCATTAACCAAAATTTTATTCCTATATATTTTTTAAGTATTGAAGTATTCTATATATAATATCATTTATTTTTAAAAAAATTTATAATAATGTATTACATTTAACTACATTATTTTACATCCAAATTGAAATATATTTTGATGACTATTAAATTTAGTAAATAATAAAATAAATATTTATTCTTTAAGTGAATAATTTTTTTATAATTTCCTTGAATACATAGAAACTCTATTTAATGATGATATCATAACCATCATCTTCATACTAAGGCCCACTATACTCAAAAATATTCCATACTATCTTCTAATAGATCGATCTAATAACCATTAAAACATTATATCATTGGTAATATTATTCATTTATATCATTACTTCAAATATATAGTTTAAATAAAAGAACATATTTTCCAACGTAAACAAATTAATATGGTTTTTTATATTATAATAATATTGATATTTCTTAATATATCTCCCCAAAAATCATTTTCTTGGATTATGACACATTTATAAACATAAAATGATCATATGTATAGATTTAAATATATTAAATTGGAATACTTATTGATGTTTTCCATATTATACATATAATTTAGTTTTTGGAAAAATTGTAGCACATGGAATCCCAAGATTCATTCATCATTAGTGCCTGAAATTTTAAGCTTTAAAAATTTATTTCAATGGAATTCTTGAAGAATATCATCATTCACTGTTAATTATGTCCAAAAAAACTTCATCACACTCAATCAATCATAAGATATAATAATGGTAAAAACACATAATGTTAATTTCAATATTGTTTTTGAGATTTTTGGACATGGGTCTAAATTTTTATTATATTTACTTTTATATTTTGACATTAATATTATTCATATGTAGCATAAAAAATAATATATTTTTTATGTTTTAACATATAATTTATCATATTATAGAACATATTTCTAAATTATAAGTAATTAAATATTCACTTTAATATGACTCGATATATATATTATTCTATTGATGATTCTAAAACACTGGTTATATAAAAACATAGAATGTATAAATTAAATTATACTATTATATATTTTGATTATATTTTCTCCAAATCATTAATATTTCATCCAAAAATCAATAATAAATGAATCAAACTATCATATATATATATATATATGTTTATATATATATATATTAAATAAAACTCATTATTGAAAATCTATGAAAATAATTTTTTCATAAGTCTTTTATACCAATATAACTATAATAAAAAAAAATTCACAAACAATGCCCTTAATTTTTAATTAGTCATAAAATAATCAATTATCATTAATATGTGAAACACATCTCAATATTAAATTCTAAGAATACTATTTCATATAACAAAATGATTTAATAATAAAGAATTAGTTTATTCATATAAATTCTAAAATAATCATTATTCCATAATTATGTCATGAAGATATATAGATCATTATTGATCTAAGTTTTTATGTTATAAATTCATGGAATATAAAATCTATTTATTCACATCAAAACATCCAGTATTATCTTCTCATATATTGACCCATCCAATCTCATTTCTCATGTAAAATATTTAATAAATGAATGCACAATACTCCAAATTAATATTAATATCATCCAATGTATAAAATTATATATTGGTATAGTAAAATTCCTTACTATTATATCAATTAACTAGGATCATCAGTATACCATAATACATTAGTTGCATAAAAATATAATTTAAAACACTAATCATTGATTGAAATATAATTACATTGTTTATAAAATACATCACTCCCAGAGTGAAATTATCCATCATCACAATTCATTATGTTCATCAGTTTCTTCTATAAATGGTTCAATATATAAATAATTTGACCCCACATACTCCCATTTACATTCAAAATCCCAATATATAACACAACGAATTAAAATAAAAATGTATTAATTGAATTACATCAAATAAAAATTCTTCTTGATAATTTTAATATGTTATGAAGTATTATTTCCCAATTTTCCATTATTATATATTAATAACTCAACTTGTCATCATATTCCTTCCAAGTGAAGCTATATAAATATTTTCATAATAGTATACTATTAAAAAATTTAAACGTATGTTTTCTATTGTAAAATTATTTATATAATATCATTTTTAGATTAATGATATTTAATTACTGAAATTAATTACATTATATTCAACATTCGATTATTCAATGTAAAATTTTTTTAATTCATGTGGTATAAATGTAATTAAAAATTTAAATGAAATCTAATTTTCTTGGTTTTTGCTTCACATTCATAGAATTACCTATCCTCATAAAATGATTTATAAAAACATTATTGAGCTAAAAAAGGGTATGAACATCCAATTTCCAATCCACAATAATAGATATTTTTAATAAAAATTCGAATTATAATAAAAATAAATTTCATTTCAATAGTATATTCATTAATAACATTTATATTACATATAAAAAAGATAAAAATACTCTTCTCAAAAACAGTCATATGTTATCTAATAATCACAAATTTAAATATCATAAACAATATCATGAATGTTTCCCAATCAATGCCCCGCGACATTTTTTATAGCCATTAATAAAATAATATAGTGTTCCTTAATTATAATTACCTTCCATGAAGCCAATAACTCATGTAATTTATTTCAAGTAAAGGGTTGATATTATTTAATTTCTCATTATACCATATGCTTCAAAAAATTTATTCACATATAATTTATTGACTAACAAAAAATTTGGAATATAAACACCATTTTGGAATAAAATAAGAATGTTTAAACCCTAATATAAAAGGTAAAAGTCACTCATTCATTTTCTAAATGGAATAATATTTCATCAAAAAAGCAACTCCTTATTGAAAAAAATTCATGATGACCATATAATATCAGTAAAAATTGTTATGAAGATAAAACTACTCAATCCATAAAAAAGACATGGAACTTGTACTCTAACAATACATAATTATAGTAATTGTAATATAAAATTGAATTTACAATCCTAATTTTAAAAACATTTTATTAGACCATTTAAGAGATTAAAAGAAAATTGATAGTGGGAGTGAATCTGTGGCCAACAAAAACACTAACTATAAACTAAATTTAATGAATATATATATAATGAATGTGAATGACAATGAAATAATTATGTTAGGATAATATATTTAGAGTAATATATAATTGGGAAAAGTTATTTATGATATTTATTCAATAGTCAAAAACCATTTTTCATAGAAATGATCGAAGTTTAATTTTATAATCATTCATTCTAATAGAAAATTATTGATCATTATTTGTATGAAAAACCCAAAATTCTAGATAAACATTTGAATAACCACATGTATAACTGTTTTTTGTAACCTTAATTTGTGTGAATATAATTTCAATGCTCAAATTAAGGATATTTGATTAAATTACTCATTCTAAATAACCATCTATAAAAATTCAATTTGGATAATATGAAAAATAATTGAATACAATGGCCTCTAAGACCATAGAAATAAAATAAATTTGAATTAACTGGTTTATAGCTAAATCTTAATCCATTAGAAAAATATGGATACACTTTATTACTAATACATAATATTGATTATAATATTTATCTTATAAAAATTATTGTTCCCAACTCACCAATTTATAGGAGAGTCCCACTAATAGATCTTCTTCCACCACCTCTTAATCTAAATGAAATACAAATACGTAATTTTAGTATATATGCTTACAATTTTTCCATTTCAAGAACTCTAATTTCCACACCACTAAATAATAATGTAATAGTAAATAAATACCTATATATCAGGTTATTGATGTTTTATTAATAATATGACAAAAAATGTTGTATTCAAATTTTGGTAAAATGGATTTAAGCATATATAAGTATAAAATACTTTTTCACTTCATCATTGAGATAAAATCGTCATTGTACAATACAATATTCTATATATTCAACTCATGTTGTTTCAATATATAAATTAATAATATCTGATGAATATGGCCTAATATTGATCTGATCATACGTCATAATGTAATATCCTTTCAAAAATAGATTAAATAAACAAAAACCATTTTACAAAAACCCAAAAAAATCCCATTTATGATTTTTTCTAGGATTCACAACCATGTCTTTAGATCCAAATATAATTTAATTATTCAGTATTTCCCAAACTAATGTCAATGAGGTTCAATTAAATTATTCATGGTTATCCATATTCATTGGTAAATAATTTTGAATAAAATTCCATGCTTAATATCTATGATATAATATCAATGGTATTTTTTCATCTGTTTTTTATCTTATTACATGAATACTACTTTCTCTATAAATGTAAACATGATTTGATATTTTAATTAATTTTTTATTTTACTTGTGACAAAACATTTTATTTTCATGTTGAATATAAATAATAATATCATATAATATTTCATGCTTTATTTTTATCGATTCATTATATTGAAAAAAACCTACAATTATATCATATAAATCCATTATTTAATTTTATAAATGTTCATTTACTCTATGAATTTATGTAAAATATAACATAGAAATCTAAAAAGCCCAAATCTAAATGTTCTCCAATTATTAAGCAAATATTGAAGAGATTTTTTCATGTTTTTTAATAACAATTAATATCTTTATGAGCATGAACATATAATGAATCTAAATATATTAAATATAGATCTAGTTATTCCTACCCATTATTACAGAATACTATCTAATTATTATGTTATTAGTGAATATTTATTAAATTTATAAGTAATCAACTATAAAATCCTACTACATTAGCAATTTTGATCCATATACAAAACATTCAATACATAAATATTACATCAAATAATTCATAAGGACTATACCCATATACCTAGAATCCTAATCTATTTTAATTGCATTTAAATTTATTTTTATTATTTGATCAAAAATTAGGTACATATATATTTAGAACAACACATTCCATACATTTCCACAATCATATAGATGTAATAAAAATATAGACATTTAATTTTTTTGATCCATTACATCAAGATACTCATTAAATAAATACAATTGGCATACTTATGAATGTTCATCTAAAACCATTTCAACAAATCCAGATCCATCTCTTCAATCAATATTTCCCATGATGTTAAAATTGAATTTAATCCTTATATAAGTTAGTTATGTTAAAGAAACCATCGTCAAACATAATCGTATAGAAACAATGATTTATATTTTGACAAATAAACCAATATTCAACTATAAATGAGGTAAAAAAAATTCCACTATAGAATATATTCCTTCATCCTATAAAAACAATTTTTTCCTTTTCAGACAAGGTTAATTATTTATTTTGACGACATTTTTAACATAATGTATATTTCAACATATTTATATCACTGTAAGAAGGTTAATATAACATTTATCTTTTGATGATGCAACATTTTAAATCACTTATTCCATACCACCTAAATGTTTTCCCATATATGAAGTGGGGAGAACATTTCCATAATATTAAATGTATTATTATTTTGAAATCCCTTAAAAACTATTCATTACATGTATCATTTTATGGAATTTAATTCTTCCATTTAAAATAATCTCATTGGTTCAATAGTGACTTCTATCATAGTAGAATATCCTAAAGCTATAAAACCATTGTTTCCAAAATCATTATCACTAAATTATTTTCATAAAAGATATTTCTCACCACATATAGACTCTTTGGGTCATCGACATCCAAGAATATTAGGTAATGACATTCAAACAAACACCATTTTAGGATATTTCATACTCAGGTAAACTCATTCATCTCATCAGTCTATATTTATAATATTATTTATTCATTTTATTCAATTCTTCTATATATAATAGTTATGAGAAATATTAAGTACATATATTATTTGATAACAATATATTACATTAAATCCATATTAAATTAATCTATTTATTCTACCATTTTCATTCAAAATACGGGAAATAACCTGAACATATGAACTTCCATTTTGATGAACCAATCATGAGATTAGTTTTTTCACATATATGTCGTAATCATTTTTCTGATCCTTCTAACAGAACACCTAATTAAATTGAAATTTTTTACTACTGATTTTTTATATTGGTTATTTTATTAAATATAAAATTAAAATTCGGTATTATTTTTCCATGGGAAAAGTATTTTATGGAAATTAAATTTCATTAGTTTCATTATATAATATATGCAATTTTTTAATGAATATTTATAAATAAATTAATGTTGCATCCATTGAAAAATATTCCAGCCTATATATTTTTCAATTTCCCTACACTAATGGAATAAATGAAATAACAATAAAAATATTTTCTATATAAACTAGTAAATTTAAGTAAGAAACATAATAAATACATAAGTGACTTATAATACTTTTCATAATATGACATATCGTGTGGTCTATGTAATCTAGTATTCCATATTTTTCTATGATTTTAGGAAATGATTTATAAAAAAAATTTATTTCTTTCCCAAAAACCATTTGAACAATGTACTTCGATAATCTCTACTATTATCAGACCTCAATAACATAATCATTATACCATCTATTTATTTCACAATTCCTAGCCATCTAAATGACATTATGAATTTCTCATACATGTAAATGTGAATGAATTTTCCCACCATAAAGTTCACATAATTTTTAATGTTGGGATATTACTATGATATGTCATGATATTAAATACTAATAGAATATTTGTATATATTATTATCAAATATCATTTAAGGGAATGTGAAAACCCCAGATCCAAATTAAAATCATTTAAAACCATAAAACCCAGAACCAATCAATATAAACTGCCCCTCCCTAGCCAATACAATGAGATGAAAAACATCACCATTTACATACCACTCAAAAAGATGTCCCATGCATGAATTAAGAGGACGAGATGCGATGGTATAGCCATACCCTCTCTATCAAACATATCCAACTGGAATGTACCAAGGAAGGTTAAGGCTCTAGTCCCCATCTGGAGTAGGTCCCTAAAGAATTATGGTTTGGAACCACCATGATTCTTTAAAAACAATCTATTGTTATTAAAAAAGACAAAAAACACAATCCAACAACTTCCCTAATGCTCAAAAGATTCCACCCATTTAAGCTTACTCATTGAAACATTATTTTAGATTATGGGAAACCAATTTCCGAAGAAACATCTATGAGATAGAAGTTACCAGCATACTTGGAAAAGTTGACATCATATTTTCATGTTCAATAGCCAGTTGATCCCAAGTCATTATGTACTCATCAAGGCTGATATTCCAATTATCGAATCCCCCCACAAGAATTAGGTCCTATTTATCATCCCATTAGTATTGTTCCTCGTTGAGTGACATCCCTAAATACCCAAAATAATTTTCATTTCCTCCTCTTTAGGAGCATAAAATCAGTAAAACATGGTTAACCACCTCTTCTTTATATCTTTGCAATAATTCTAGGGTGTGATTACCCCAACATCTACTTTTATTTTCATGGAATTTATCTTTTTTACAAATCATGTCTCCAAATTTGGAAGTAATGAGGAGTAATATTTCCAACCTTTCCTCCTCCTATTACTCTTGTTACTCATTGGGATTTCATCTTCAACAACCAAGAGATAAGGGGAAGTTCCATTGGTTACAAATTCATGTTTTCCAACTGCATTGATCTGAATAAAATTCTCAGAACACAAACACTAACTATAAACAAAAATTAATGAATTTATATATAATGAATGTGAATGAAAATGAACTAATTATTTTAAGATATTATATTTATAGAACGATATATTTTGAAAAAGATATTGGTGATGTTTATTCAATGGTCAAAACAATTGTTTTCATAAAAATGATAATCATTTAATTTAATAATAATTTATTCTAATAGAAAATTATTGTTATTTATTTGAATAAAGAACTCCAAATTCTAGAAAAACATTTGAATTCCCACATGTCTATCAATTTTAGGTAACCTTAATTTGTGTGCATCTAATTTAAATGCATGAATTAAGGATATTAGAATAGATGTATCATTATAAAAAACCTTCTATACAAATTCAATTTGGATAATATAAAAAATAATTGAATACAACGACCTCTAAGACCACCGAAAAATTAAATATGAATTTAATTGTTTATAGCTAAAAATTAATATGTTGGAATAACATGGGTACACTTCATTACAAAAATATAAGATTGATTATAATATTTATATCATAAAAATAAGTGATTCCAACTCACCAATTTATAGAAGAGTCCCATTAATAGATCATGTTCCACCACCTCCTAATCTAAATGAAATATTACTACCTAATTTTAGTCGATATGTTTATAATTTTATCATTTCTAGAAATCAAATTTCTGCACCACTAAATAATAATGTAATAGTAAATAACTACATATGTATCTATTTATTGATTATTTATAAATAATATGAGAAACTCTTTATTCTAATTTGGGTCTAATGGATTTGAACATATATAAGTATAAAATAGTTTTTTACTTAATCATTGAGATAAAATCACTATTCAACAATACAATACTCTAAATTTTCAACTCATGTTGTTTCAATATATAAATAAATAATATCTGATGAATATGCCTTTATATGGATATGATCATACGTCATAATGTAATATACCATTAAAAAATAGATTAATTAAACCAAAATCATTTTACAAAAACAAAAAAAATCCCATTTATGATTTTTTCCTAGTATATACAACCATCTCCTTAGATCCAAATATAATTTAATTATTCATTATTTCCACAACTAATGTCAATGAGGTTCAATTAACTTATTTCTGGTTATCCATGTTCATTAATAAAAAAATTGGAATAAAATTCAATGCTTAATATCTGTGATATAATATAAATGGTATTTTTTCATCCTTTTTTTCTTATTACATGAATACTACTTTCTTTGAAAATGTAAACAAGATTCGATATTTCTATTATTTTTGTATTTTACTTTTGACGAAACATTTTATTTTCACGTAGAATTTCAATAATAATATCATATAATATTTCATGATTTTTTTTATATATTTATTATATTGAAAAAACCTTACCATTATATCATATAATTCCATTATTTAATTTTATTAACATTTATTTTATCAATGCATTTATGTAAAATATAACATATAATTCTAAAAATCTCACATCTAACTATAATTCTATTTGTAAACAAATATATAAGAGAATTTTTTCAAGTGTTTTAATAACAATTAATATTTGTATCAGCATGAACATATAATGGATCACAAAATATAAAATATAAATCTAGTTATTCCCACCCATTATGACATAATAATATCTAATTAATATGTTATTAGTGGACATTTATTAAATTTTATAGGAATCAACTATCAAATCCAAATACATTAGAAATTTTGATCCTTATACAAAACATTCAATACATCAATATTACATCAAATAATTCATAATGATCATACCCATATACCTAGAAACCAAATATATTATTATTGCATTTCAATTTAATTGAATTGTTTGTTCAAAAATTGAGTACATATATATTTAAAACTACATATTCAATAAATTTACACTATCATCTATATGTAATAAAAATAATGATATATAATTTTATTAATGCATTACATCTAGATCCTCATTAAATAAATCCAATTAGATTACATATGAATGTTCATCTAAAACCATTGCAATAAATCCAGATTCATCTCTTCAATAAATATTTTCTATAATGACATAATTGAATTTCATCCTTATATAAGTCGGTTATTTTAAAGTAACTGTCGTTAAACATAATTGTGTAGAAGAAAATATTTATATATTGATAAATAAACCTCTATTCAACCATAAATGAGTTAAAATAATTCCAATATAAAATATATTCCTTCATCCTATAAAAACAATTTTTTCCCTATCAGAAAAGGTTAATTATTTATTTTGTCATCATTTTTTACACCATGTAGTTTTCATCATATTTATATCATTGGAAGAAGGTTACTTTCACATTTATCTTTTGATGATGCAAAGCCCTTTACATCACTCATTCCATAATCCCTAAATTTTTTCCCTTATATGAAGTGGATAGAACATGTTAATAATATTAAATATATAATTTTTTTGAAATCCCATAAAAACTAATCATTCCATGTATCATTTTTTGGAATTTACTTCTCCCATTAAAAAGAATCCTAGTGGTTTTATAGTGACTTTTATCAGAGTAGAATATCATAAATCTAAAAAACCATTGTTTCTTAAATCATTATCACCGAATTATCATCATAAATGATATTTATCACCACATATAGAATCTATTTTTCATCATCATCAAATAATATTAGTTAACGTCTTTCAAACAAATACCATTTTAGGATATTTCTTACTATGGTAGACTCCTTCATCTCTTCTATCTATATTTATAATAATATTTATTCCTTTTAATCAATTCTTCTATATATAGTAGATCCGATGAATATTAAGTAAATATATCATTTGATAACAATATATAAAATTACATCCATATTCAATGAATACATTTGTACTACCATGTTCATTAAAAATATTAGAAATAACTTGAACATATGAACCACCATTTTGATGAACCAATCCTTAGATGAGTCTTTTTCACATCTATATCATAATCAATTTTCCGATCCTTCTAGTAGAACTCCTAATTAAATTGAAAATTTTGGCTACGGATTTTTTATATGGGTTATTTTCCTAAATAGAAAATTAAAATTTGGTGTTATTTTTCATTGTGAAAAGTATTTTATGGAAATTTAATTTAATTAGTTTATTTCAACAATGTATGCATTTTTTAATGAATATTTTTAAATAAATTGAGGTTTCACCCATTGAAAAATATTCCATTATATCTTTTTTTCGATACCCCTACCCTAATAGAATAAATAAAATAACAGTAAAAATATTTTATATATAAACTACTACATTTAACTAAGACACATAAGAAAAAAATAAGTGGTTTATAATACCTTACGTACTAAGACATATCATGTGGTATATGCAATCTAGACTTCAATATTTTTCAATGATTTTGTGATATTTCATCTAAAAGAAAATTTATTTCTTTCCCCAATACCATTTGAACTATGTACTTCCATAATCTCTACTATTATCAAACCACAATAACATAATCATTATAAAATATAATTATTTCACAATTCCTACCCATCTAATAAATATTATAAATCTCTCAAACATTTAATGGTGAATGAATTTTCCCACCATCGAGTTCAAATAATTTTTAATTGTGTAATATTATTATGATATGTCATGATATTAAACAATGACTAGAGAATATTATTTATTATTTTCAAAAAACATTTAAGGGAAAGTAAGAATCCCCGGATCCAAATTAAAAACATTTGAAACCATAAAACCCAGAACTAAACAATATAAACTTCCCCTCCCTCGCCAATACAAAGAGATTAAAACCGTCATCGTTTCCTGTCCACTCAAAACGTTGTCCCATGCATGAATGAACTAGCACAGATGTGATGGTATAGCCATACCCTATCAGTAAAACATATCCAAATGGAATGTACTAGGGTAGGTTAAAGCTCTAGTCCCCAACTGAAGTAGGTCCTTAATTAATTCCGGTTTGGAACCACCATGTTTCATTAAAAAACAAACTAATGTTATTACAAAAGACATCCAAACCCAATACAACAACTTCCCAACCACTCAACATATTCCACCCATTTAAGCTGACTCATTGAAACATTATTTTATATAACCAGAAACCAATTTACTAAGAAACATCCAAGAGATAGAAGTTAAGAGGGTACTTGGAACAGTTTACAGCATTTTTTCAAGTTCAGAAGCTAGCTGATCCCAAGTCATTATATACTCAACAAGGCTGATATTCCCATGCTGAATCCCCCACTAGAATTAGGTCTTTTTTATCATTCCATGAGTATTTTTCCTCATTGAGTGACACCCTTAAAGACCTCCCCATCATTTTATTTGCTTCCTCTTTAGAAGCACTAATCAGAAAAACATTGTTAGCCACCTCTTTATCATATATTAAAAATAATTCTAGGGGCTGATTACCCCCAACATCTACTTTTATTTTCAGGGAATTTTGTTTTTTGCAGATCAAGTCTCCAAATGTGAAGGTAACGAGGAGTAATCTATCCAACCATTCTTCCTCCTATTACTCTTGTTACTCCTCAGGATTTCATCTTCACTGTCCAATAGAAAAGGGGCAGTTCCATTAGTTTCAAAATCATGTTTTCTGACTGCATAGATCAGAATAATAAGCTTAGAACAGAAACCAACCTCTTGAAGACCATCAATGATGTTGCACAACTTAATTGTATTAATTTCTCTTGAAGTAGCACCCCCTGGCTGCCAAAATCTGTATTGAATGTATAGTTCCAACCTGATCTTACATGAATCATCCTTACCGACCTCAAAACCTCTTCATAGGAATCAACTAGAGCATACACCTCTCCACTTTCCCACTATTCCATAGAAGATGAACCTCCAGTCATATGACTTGTCATGCGAACAACCTCATACTAGACCATACCATCCCCCACCCTTACACCCTCAGAAGGGATCACCTCCATACCAAATAAAGAACCAACATGGTCCTACATCAACCTTTTGAATACCTCAGAGACCTTCAGAATAACCATTGAATCCATTGCCTTCTTCCCCATAGTCTCACTATGAGTATAATCCATATACACATTGGGGTCCAGTGAGTTTTAGTCAGACCAGTTCTCCTCTACAGGATGTAACGACTGAGGCACATCCAGCCTGTTATGAAAGTTATTGGTGTTGAAATCCCAACATATAGCTTCTAAACCCCTATCCATATTCTTCAGTGATCTGGCCTCATCACATACCTCTGACGCAAAGCCACTTCCTCTACCCACCTTCCTAAGATGAACTTGGTCTCCGCATCAATAGTTATTTTCATAATGACCTAGCCGATTACATGTACAACAGAATTCCACCCAAGACTCATAGACAACACGTTTCTTGAACATGTATTCCCCACCAAATTTAACCCAAATAACTCAAAAGAAATATTTGATATGTATATTTCCACACTAACCCATTTGTTGAAAGGATGAAATATTTATTCATTTTGACTATCAGAGCAATGAAATATACCAACACAATTTCCAATCATCTTAATGTTATAACGATATTTTAATAGCCAATGTAAATTTAGAAAAAAAAAACCCAGATCACAGATGTAGGAGAGTTTCACATCATATGGAAGTTTAAGGGAAAGTGGAATAATAATTAATAAAATCCATTGATGTTGAGGGTGGAAATCGTCCAGGAATTTATGAGGTCCACCTCTAAACAAAATCGAACCATAATGTGGTGTATATCCAGCATGCCCACATTCTCCCTCTTCTGAATGTTCCATGAGTCAAAGATGAATCCTTCTAAAAAATATACCGAAGGTAGCCTATGTTAAGATGGATAAACCATAGTGTGGTTTGGAAGGGATAAGGTTTCTATGAACTCTGAAGTCTGCAAATAATGATTTGGGAACCTTCTACCAGATCTGGGACTTTAGGGAATAAGGAGGCCTTCAAAAAAAGAAGTAAAAAATCAGGATTAGAGAAGGGGTTGAAAGGTGGCACGATTATCTTGAATGAAGACAGAGGTCCCTTCCCATTAGGGAGGGGAGGGACCAATACAAATTCCAGCTTCATCGCTATAGTGAAGAGAGAATCACCTCCATCGTCAAGAATGAACCCTTCAAACAATTCAGTAAAATTTATTATATTAAACACATAGTGGTACAAATACATTAATATTAACTATATATAATTTTCATTTTACTTTTTTTATTCTTTTCTTATTTAAATTCACCCCTATCTATTTCAAAATTATAAAATGATATACTGACATTTTCTATAAATGCGTTTTTTTCATCATTTGTGCTATAATTAATAATATCACCTCATTTTCAATTAAATATATTTCAATCTAATTACTTAAAAGATTAATTTTGACTGTTATTTTTCTTGAATGGAATTTATAATTAAATATCACATTATGATACAATATTATATCTTTCACTATATTGGAATGTTTAGTCCAACCATGTGAAATATTCCATGTTCACAAGTGACTGCATTTTTAGAATAATTTCTATAGGAATACATTCTAAAAATTTATCTTCTTCCCCTATAATATTTCTTTATATTTACCTTGATATAAATATACCATTTATTTCTAATCCTACCCAATTTACCTTTACTCATTTTTGTCGTCTCATTGTTTTATTCTGAGGATGGTTTTCCCATTTATTCTAACATATCCTATATTTCTCAATAATATTTTTTTTGAATTCCAAGATAGAAACATATTTAAAATAACAACATTATATATTATTAATTACATATATTAGTGAAAAAAATTAAACTATATATAGTAATTCTTGAAACCATGAAATCCCAAATTTAGTTAGATAAATAATAATGTATTGAGACCCACAAACCTCTTGTGATCTTTAAGATAAATGATTCATCTACTGTCAAACCGTATTAATGGAATTGATTATATTATCTTATAAACTTATTTTCAACATTGCAAGAAAAAGAATCCATATGAAATGAAAAAAAAATCATTCTAGAATGATAAAAATTTATGTATGAATGATTATTGATAAGTATTGTAGTTCTATTCCCATTAATGATATTATAGGGAAAGTTTCATTCCCCAAATATCTAGAGAAAGAATATTATGTTCAAGACAATTCATTCAAATTTTTTTTGTCCATTTACACTAGACTATTATTTTTCATCTAAAGATCAAGATACTACCAAAATAGAATAATCATCATGTGAATCTTCCTAAACCCAAAAACCTAACCATTGAACTTATTTAACCACATCATATATTATTATATTTTCATTCCATCTAGGAAAATGAGATCTAATTTAAATTAATATTATACAAATATATAACCATTATATGTATATAACTAATCTAAGATACATCTTGTTCTTTTGATAAATGAAATTATTGAACAAATTCTCATACACCACAAATAACTAAATGATAGAATATATCATACCATACACCCTTATTATTAATTTCTAGATGAGGTAACTTTGACCAAGTATCTCATGATGAATAAAATAGATTTAACTTTCCTTGAAGAATATAAAAAAATCAATAAAAGACAAATCATTCCACAAAAAAACAAAACAACCTATTGTATTTTTTAATTATCATAACATTATCTTATTACATGATTAAATAATCACTGATATTGTTTACTAATTAAATATAATGTATAAAATAATTATCATTTAAACATAAGTTATAGTGAAAATAAAATATAATGAATTTTTCTAGTAGTCGATATGGTGATACCCAGAGTCGATCAATGTGGACTCTACTCATCAATGAAAACCAAATGAATCATATATATAACTTGAATATCATAATGTTATTCTTATATGATTCCACTAGTGTTAATGATGCGTGATAAAAATTATATCCATCACATCATCACCAAAATCATGTAGTTACTAAATGGTCTTATCATATCCATATTACAATTATACTACTTATAATTCAAAACATATAGATTCTACTAAACATTATTTCATCAGATTTTTAGAAGGAAAATTTCAAAAATACCCATTCTTGAATTTCCAATTGGTATTAAAAATACTCTTTATGTCAAAATTAATTATATTATTGTTATAATTTATGTTTTTTTTGTTTTAGCCTAAAATATTTTGATGTGACAAGATACAACAAATTTTTTACAGATTCATAGAAGCATTATAGTATTACCATGTGAATTTTATCATCTAAATATCTATATAGAAATATTTTTTAACATAAAATAATTAATGTGTTTACCATCATATATAAATATTCCATGTGAAATCATCATTTTTTTATATAAATAAATATAGAGAATATTGTTATGAAATAGTATATCCCATACAATTTAATTTTAGTTCCTATAGATTATTGTTTTGGGATATAATGCATTCTTCCAAAGAAAAATATTTAAATATTAATATGTTACAAATTCATAAAATTAGTAAATCACCTCCTTCATTTTTAACTACCAATAACTATTCAAATTTATTTTATACCTACATATGAATCACATTTTCTAATAAACTATTATGAAATAAAAAAGCATAACATGAAAAAAACAATTAAAATGATCTACTAAATATGATAATCATTCTTAACTCATGAAGTCATTATCCTTTTAGATATCATCAAAATGCTTTGTTTGTCCTTTTAATTCCCATATATTATGACATTGATGAACCTCTATAATAATACGTCCATATAAAACACCATCTATTGTGCATTTTAACACCTATAACCTATGAATTCTTCCTAAACTAAATAGAAATTCTAGTAATCTCTCTAGATTATCATTATCTTACATCACTCACAAATTAATCTGTATTTCATTATTCTCATTGATTTTATCCATCTGTAGGATCCAATTATGGAAATGTATATTATTTTTCATGACCTTCTAGATATCAGTATCCATTATTCAAAATCTAATTTATTAATTTTTGTAACCCTAAATTAATAATTCATTGATAATTTTTTTTAAATTAATCATTTGACTAGAAATCATTATAGATATAGACAATGAATCTGAAATCAAATTTCTAGGACATAAATACCATTATTCATATCCAATATAATTATAAAATATCATTCGCTTGATTAAAATAAGGAATTTTTTTAAAATTTATAACACATTATTTAATGTTTTATTTTAAAACACCATAATAAACCAGGATTTGTTTCTCAAACAACTATATATCGCACTTAAAATTATTCCCAGCTTCTACACTAAACGATTTTTTGTGTGTTGGAAACCCTTTTGTAAATATTTATTCAATTATTCTAGTAATAAAAATCAATTTCATGCTTAAATATTAACCAATATTATTTGATCTTGAGTACATATTATCGAATAATTATTATTTATACTACATGAATCACTATCCAATGATGGTATTGACTATAATGTCAATGCTTATGATAAGGAACACCCACACATTCTATGTGAAATCATTTTTTAGGATATGAAAATAAAAAGAACCTCAATGAAGATTATATATAGATTGTATTAATCTTTTAGTATGTAGTATATTTTAAATATGAATAATTAGTATAAGGCCCCGGCCTTAAACCTTACTTAATATTGAATTAAATGAATAATTCACGTTGAGGGTCTTTTTAGGTTTAGAGTTTTATAGAATTAGAACATAACTATTACATCTCAAAAGATTACAAAGTAGTCACTTCTACTAAGTTTCAATAATAGAAAAAAAACTCTTAAAAGAAACATGTCTATTTCCATGTTTTATATAGCATGACATTCCCATGATCCCATCCTTGACCTTATTCCACATTAAGTCCTGTGAAAAACATTTCAAAAAAACTTGGGGTGAGCATAAAAAGCTCAGTAAAGGATACACAAGGAATGAAAACTGTTAGTTTTTCAAAATCAAGTAAACCATGTATACTCTATCAAAGTAATACCTTCAACTTCATGAAGTATTAAAAACTCTTCACTGAATATAGTATCATTACTTACCTTTTTGTAACCAAAGGATTACCATAAAACCCATATAATTAACACATAACATATATAAAGGTAACTTGGGACATAAACATACTTAAGTGGAATAACCATACGGTCGACTTCCACACATATCACTTAATGGAATAGCCATACAGCCAATTTCCATACATATTTAATGGAATATCCATACGGCCGACTTCCATACCCAATGCATTGGTGGTTATAACGTAACCACCCATCCTGGTATTCACGGCACCACCCGTCATAAGGTTTATAACGTAACCACCAATTAAAATGTCCAAGTACCAATATAAAATCATAAAACATAAAACCAAAATAAAGGAATGATAACATTTCCACATTTCAATCACAATATATCATAAATATATTGACATAATAGAATCCTTTATCAAAACCATTTTCAATACCAAAATACATAAAAGAGTATATGGTATTTATTTTATTTTAAAAACCTTATGGCTTGTTGAGGAAGCCAAAGACCAAATAATACTCGCAGTGGCGGACAAGGTCGTTGTCACCGCGTACGTAAAAAAAACATTCCTTTTTGTCGTTTAGTAAAACACATCGTAGAAAAAGATTCCTTTTGTATAAAAGTAAAAGTAAAAGGGGTTTATACACCGTATAAAATAAAGTTGTGTATAAAACGAAATATGCCTCAATGAAAGGAGATTGAGACGAAGTCCCTTACCTCGGGTCCGACTTGACTCGATCATTCTTTAACGTCCTGAATAATAAACTTGAGTTAATTTATACTTGATTAAGAACCTTTTTAAAGTTCATTATTCCTTTTATATCACTTATTGTCATGTTATAAACATTATGTAACCATTTAAGTTAATAATGTTTGTTTTGTCAATATTTGGTTCTTAAGTCGAAAGTGGACTTCTTACAATTACATGTTGTTCGTGTGGTCAAAGGTTCTTTATATCCAGAATGGCATTCCTGATTTGGATATCATATATATCATATAAATCCAGCATATACATGTATTTATAATATTACATAATCATTTAGATGTATGAAATGGAATGCACCGTTCATGGAGACGGTAAGCCGTACGTACGCATGAACGCTACTTTCATTTCTATTTCATATTTTATAGAATGGAATCATAATGATATAAGAGTATATTATAATTCCAGTATAATAACATATATAATATCATTAACTTTATCCTTTACAAATCCCACATATGGTATTAACGAATCAAATCACTTTCAGGGGGCGGTAGTCCGCACTTCCTAAAATGAAGATATCATGTTTACCCATAATGGAAACAATAATGGTATGCCTTAAATGAAAAATACAGAAGCTTAAGGAAAGAATAAACATATTATATATCATATATAAAAATAGTGTCATCATAATGGCCACCTTTGAAGGTGTTAAATGAGTATTGAACAATCATCATTTCGGGAGGCAGAATTTCTCCATCCACGGAAACCGTATGTTCTTTAACCATTTATGTAGTTGTGTGAGAGTGTAGCTCGAATAAATCTTATAACAACATCCTAGTATATTGCAGATACTGTTGTTTTTACAAAAGAAGTAAATTAAAAGAGTTTAGGGGGATGGAGAAGCAAAATAAAACATATGAACAAGAGAGAATGAATTACCTTTAAAAGTGTAACTCCTTTTGATTTGTGCCTAAAGGCTTCTTTGAAAAGCTTTTTCCCAAAGGGAATCCTCTAGGATGAGGAGAGGGATGTGTAGATAGTAAATGGGAAGGGGATGGCTGAGCCAAAGGCTTGAGGAGTGTGTGAAATGAGGTAGAGGTGGGGGCCTTTTATAAGAGGAGAGGAGGGGCACTTTTGGAAATCATGAAACTATTATTTTATTTTCAAAAGTGTTTTGAATTTCTAAAGTCCCAAATTTATATATTTCGAAGATAAGATGATAAGGCTTAGAAATATTTCCATCCAATAGGTTTTGGAAATGTTTAGGTTTTAGATATTACATTATCTTTCCATTTTATTTAAATCGTTAAAAAATGAAGTCATCGCTGCATTATAATGATGTCATAAATAATTTAATTTATTTAAAGTATAAAAATTATACAAAAATACTATGATGTAGGAAATTTATTTATCTTTCCAATTAATATTTATAATAAAAAATATGATCTTTATAACCCCATGTAAAAATTGTTTTCGTAAAACATATTATCTTTGTGTCATTTTTACTTTTATTTAAAAAAAGGCATTAAAGTCATTATCTCACCCAAGTGGCTCCATGGGGTCCCCTAAATCGACCCTTGGGTTGTCTTGGTCGGCCATGACACAACCAATACGGTTAGGACATGTTTCAAGCTCATCTCATTTTATTAAAGCATTATTTTTACCTTAAACTACACTAATTACCTCTAATCGTGATTAAAAACTTAATAAGTTACTATTCACCAAAAAAATATTTTAATCTCATTGAACCACATTTTACTTCTTAATGACAACCATGTATGTCGGATTTTTGAAAATCAAAACACAATGATTGCAAAACTTCATTTAAACGGAAAATCAGTTTTTATAAGTACCACTTAGTGGTTTCACTATTCATCAAAAATTGAAGTTATTCAGAAAATTACCAAAAATTCACCCTAAGATATATTTGATATTACGAATTCAAAAATGAAGTCTATTTTACAAAATTCCAAACATATAAGTCACATTAATTAATTTAATAATTAATTCCCGCTGTCAGAGCAAATAGTGTGTTTTTATGAAATAATAAGTATCAAAAGATTGACACTAGTTTAAGTCCGATTTCAAAGTGAAATTAATTTCAACGACCACTATTGGATTTAATGGTAATAATATTTTATAATTTCACTTTAAAACCAATTAAAAATATAATCTAATAATATAAATAAATTAGATTAAAAAGTGGTTTTGAATTAAAATACAGCATTTTACACTATTCATTAAAAAATGAACTTTATCGGAAAGGTACCAAAAATTTGCACAAAGTAAATTTTGATGTCCCGATTCTAAAGAAGAGTTATTTTTGGTCCAATAGAATTTATAAGATTGATCAAAACTATATTTAATGATGGTTCACTGTCAAAAGGTGATAAGTGAACCCTTAGTGAAAATTAGGGTATAAATGCCTAAAATTGAACTCTTTCCGTATTTTAAGCCTTTATCTTTTATTGGGTAAATGTAAAAACATTTAAAAAAATATATAATCATATTTTAGTTATTTCTATCCATTCCCGCCATTACAACGACTACTTGTTAACTAATATTTAAAATAATATTATTTTATTACTTGTGTGCAACGTATGTTTTCAAAGAAACTCATTGTTGTGTATCGAGTACGCTATCAAACGTAGAAACCCCTTTTAATTAAAATTAATATTTAATTTGTAAATATTAATAAATATGAAAATTATTTATTCTTTAATTACCTGGGATGTTACTTCCTTCCCCCTTATGGGAATTGCGTCCTCGAAATTTATTCACTTATCAAAATAAGTGGGGGTATTTATCCCTCATAGAATTTTCAGATTCACATGTTGCCTCTTCAATGACATGGTTTTTCCACAAAACCTTTACCTGATGAATCACCTTATTCCGTAACATCTGCTCCCTGTGGTCAAGAATCTGGACTGGTTGTTCTTCATAAGAGAGGTTCTCCTCTAGCTGAACTACCTCTGGACTCAAAACATGAGATGGATCTGGCATATACTTCCTCAACATTGAAACGTGAAAAACATTGTGTACCTGAGATAAACTCGGAGGTAAAGCCACTCGGTAAGCAATTGATCCAACTCTCTCCAGAATTTCATATGGTCCAATGAACCTTGGACTCAGCTTTCCTTTCTTACCAAATCACATCACACTTTTCCATGGTGAAACCTTGAGAAAAACATGATCACCTACTTCGAAAGATAGATCCTTCCTCCTGTTATCCGCATAACTCTTCTGCCTGCTCTGAGCTGTTCTCATGTGCTTCTGAATCAACTGAACTTTTTCTGCCATCTCTTCTACCAATTCTGGTCCCATCAGCATCCTTTCACCCACTTCATCCCAAAATGTTGGAGTTCGACACTGCTTCCCATATAATGCCTCAGATGGTGCCATCTGTATACTGGAATGAAAACTGTTATTATATGAAAACTCAACCAAAGAAAAATGTTGGTCCCAAATTCCCTGATAATCCATCGAACAAGCTCGTAGCATATCCTCCAAGGTCTGAATTGTTCGTTCTGACTGCCCATCTGATTGAGGATGAAAAGCTATACTAAAATTTAATTCAGTACCCAATGACTTCTGAAGGCCTTTCCAAAAGTTATAAGTGAACCTCAAATCACGATCAGATACAATGGAGAGAGGAACTCCATGTAACCTGAATACCTCTTTACGATACAAACGGGAAAGTTGATCTGGGGAAAAAGTATCTCGTATAGCGAGGAAATGAGCAGACTTGGTCAAGCGATCAACAATAACCCAGATTGCATTATTACCTCAAGATTTCTTCGGTAATCCCACAACAAAGTCCATGGATATATTCTCCCATTTCCACTCTGGAACTGGTAGAGGCTGAAGCATCCCTTTCGGTAACTGCCGCCCTGCTTTAACGTGCTGACAAGTCAGACACTTCACAGTAAAATCAGCAATATCTCTTTTCATTCCATTCCACCAGTAATACTCCCGCAGATCTCTGTACATCTTAGTACTGCCAGGATGAACTGAAAATGGGGAACTATGAGCCTCACATAACAACTCATTCATCAACTGTGAATCAAAAGGCACACATAATCTCTTCAAAAACCTCAAAACACAATCATTATCAATGTTGAATTCATGCAACATACCTTTTTGAACCATCTCTACCTTTTTCTGCAACTCACTGTCTTGCTTCTGTGCTTGCTTGATTCTGTCTGATTGAGAAGATTTCACTAATACCTGAAACAAAACAGAAGAACATCATGCACCAACAACTTCTATGCCAAAGTTCATCAAATCTTGAACCAAAGGATCATGTTCCAAATGCAACATTGCTAATGAAGCATTACTTTTTCGACTCAATGAATCATCCACTTTATTTGTTTTTCCCGGATGGTAATGAATTGTAAAATCATAATCCTTGATTAATTATAGCCATCTCCTTTGTATCATGTTCAATTATTTTTGAGTGAATATATACTTTAAACATTTGTGATCGGTATATATTTCACACTTTACTCCATACAAATGATGCCTCCAAATTTTTAAAGCAAAAAAAAAACAGCAGCTAATTCCAAATCATGTGTAGGGTAATTACCTCATGAGTTTTCAACTGTCGTAAAGCATAAGCAATTACCTGATCATTCTGTATTAGGACGCAACCAAGTCCTTTCAATGAAGCATCACTGTATATAACAAACTCACCATTCCTGGAAGGTAGTGCAAAAACTGGAGCATTCACCAATATTCTTTTCAATTCCAGAAAACAATCATCACATTATTTTGTCCAAATAAACTTAACACCCCTCCGAGTTAGCTTAGTTATTGGACTAGATAACCGTGAAACAATTTCAACAAACCTTCGGTAGTAACCATCCAAACCAAGAAAACTACGGATCTCTGTTACATTTGTGGGTCTTGGAAATTCTTAAACAACTTTTGATTTAGTAGGATCAACAGTTATGCCATCCTTTGAAACAATGTGACCTAGGAAACAAATTTGTTGTAACCAAAACTCACACTTGCTGAATTTTCAATATAGTTTCTTTTCTTTTAAGGTTTGCAAGATAACCCTTAAATGACTTTCATGCTCCTCTTTACTTTTAGAAAAAACCAAAATATCATCGATGAAAACAACCACAAACTTATCCAAGAACTCATGGAAAATTCTATTCATAAGGTCCATGAATACAGCAGGTGTATTGGTTAACCAAAAAGGCATAACTACAAATTCATAATGGCCATATCTAGTATGGAACGCAGTCTTCGTAACGTCTGCTTCTTTTACTTTCAACTGATTGTACCTCGACCTCAAGTCAATCTTCGAAAAATACTGAGCTCCCTGGAGCTGATCAAACAAATCATCGATATGAGGCAAATGATACTTGTTCTTAACAATAATATTATTCAATGCTCTATAATCAATGCAAAGTCTCATTGATCCATCTTTCTTTTTAAAAAACAAGATAGGAGCACCCCATGGTGATGTGCTAGGTCGAATGAAACCTTTATCTAATAACTCCTGCAATTGTTTCTCTAACTCTAAAAGGTCAACTTGAGCCATTCGATAAGGGGGTTCTGAAATTGGCTTAGAATCAGGAACTAAGTCAACAGTAAATTCAACTTCCTGATCATGATTAATACTAGGCAACTCATCAGGAAAAACATCAAGATACTCATTTACCACTGGCTCATCATTAATCCGAACAGTTCCTTTATTTTCAACAATATGTGGAAGGTAACATTCATTTCCATCTTTTACTAGTTTCTCAACTTCCTGATATGTTATCAAAATCAAGGGTTCATTCTTGTACAGAAACTGAAAATCATTCTGAAAAGAAACCATTTTAGCTCTGCAGTCAATCTTAGCATGATAAACAGAAAGACAATCCATGCCCAAAATAACATCAAACTCTACTAGAGGAAAATCAATAAGGTTTGCTGGTATATTCTTTCCACACACAAGGATAGGAAGGTTCTTATAATTCCTTTTTGTCTCAACGTTCCCTCCGGGTGTTTTTACCATAAGTTCGGGATTCATATCTTGATATGGAATTTCCAATTTACTAGAAAACTTCTCAGAAATGAAAGAGTGTGTAGACCCTGAATCAAACAACACATAGGCATAATGTGAACAAACAAACAGTGTACCTGATACAACTTCATTCGATGGCCCAACATCTGCTGAAGTTGTTGCAAAGGATTTCACCACCCCTTTCTGCTTGTAGTCTGGTTGCATTCCCCCAGTTGAGTTCTTCGTTGGACACTCGTTTGCATAATGACCCATTTTATTACACTTAAAACATCTTACCGTTGGCTTTTCATTGCCTGGTTGATCATCTTACTTACAGTTACGAGCAATATGACCAGGCTTACCACACCGAAAGCACTTACCAGACTTGGATAAACATTCTCCAGGATGCATTTTACCACACTTCTCACAGGATGGATATTTGGTTTTCATACCTCCTTGCTTCTTTGATGAATTCTTCCCCTTTTCCGGTCAACTAGACCTCTTATTCTGTTGTTTTTCATAGAACACCTGATCATCGGCAAACTCCATTTCAACCTTCTCTGCACATTGAACAAGTTTTTCATAACTTTTGAACTCACGAGAAGCTAAAGCCCTTCGATACTTTGGCTTTAACACTGAGTAAAAATGGTTTATTTTACTATCAAGATCTCATATGATGTTTGGAGCATACCTTTCCAATCAAGTGAACTTTGCTTCATTAGCAGCCACTGAATCATCCTCCTGCCTCAATTCTAGGAACTGTTTTTCCATCCTAAGATGATCCACCTTAGGAAAATATTTCTCAAGAAACATACCTTTGAATTCGTCCCAGTGAAGATCCTCAATCTCATCACTATCCCTGATATTTTTCACCATCGACCACCACTGATCAGCTTCACCTCCAAAATGGTAAACAGAAAGACTATCCTTTTGATGTTCTGAACACCCCATGACATCAAAAATCTTCTCCAGTGCTTTAATCCACCCTTCAGCTTGCACAGGGTCAGATGATCCTCTGAATGATGGGGGATGTTGCCTCATGAAATGTTCCACCACTGACATGTTCCTCTGCGGTTGATCTGGCTTATCTCGTGCATGGATACCACCACCATTTATAGCCTGAGTCAACTGTGCCATCACTGCAACAAACTGTTCAGTTTCGATTCCGACCATCTCAGGTTGCTGATTTGGAAGGTTGTCTTCCTCCTGATGTCGTTCCAACATAGTTTCTTTGTTTCCTCTGCGAAAAACCATTCTGAAAACAGAAATATCTTAGGCGAAGCAACATGGTAATCCGTAAATGCTATATCATTTCAATCATATTATAATTTAACACTTTTCTAACTCCTAAAGTTGTCTAAACCGACCTTTGATACCAACTATAAGGCCCCGGACATAAACCTTACTTAATATTGAATGAAATGAATAATTCACGTTGAGGATCTTTTCGGGTTTAGAGTTTTATAGAATTAGAACATAACTATTACATCTCAAAATATTACAAAGTAGTCACTTCTACTAAGTTTCCATAATAAAAAAAACTCGTAAAAGAAACATGTCTAGTTCCATGTTTTATATAGCATGACATTCCTTTGATCCCATTTTTTACCTTATTCCACATTAAGTCCTTTGAAAAAAATTTCAAAAAAACTTTGGATGAGCATAAAAAGATCATTAAGGGATACACAATGAATGAAAACTGTTAGTTTTTCAAAATCAAGTAAACCATGTATACTATATCAAAGTAATACCTTCACCTTCATGAAGTAGTAAAAACTATTCACTGAATAAATTATCATTACTTACCTTTTTGTAACCAAAGGATTACCATAAAACCCATATAAAGAACACATAACATATATAATGGTAACTTGGGACATAAACATACTTAAGTGGAATAACCATACGGTCGACTTCCACATATATCACTTAATGGAATAGCCATACGACCAATTTCCATACATACTTAATGGAATCGCCATACGGCCGACTTCCATACCCAATGCATTGGAGGTTATAACGTAACCACCCATCCTGGTATTCACGGCACCACCCGTCATAAGGTTTATAACGTAACCACCTGTTAAAATGTCCAAGTACCAATATAAAATCATAAAACATAAAACCAATATAAAGGAATGATAACATTTCCACATTTCAATCACAATATATCATAAATATATTGGCATAATAGAATCCTTTATCAAAACCATTTTCAATACCAAAATAAATAAAAGAGTATATGGTATTTATTTTATTTTAAAAACCTTATTCCTTGTTGAGGAAGCCAAAGACCAAATAATACTCGCGGTGGCGGAAAAGGTCGTTGTCACCGCGTACGTAAAAAAACATTCCTTTTTTTCATTTAGTAAAACACTTCGTAGAAAAAGATTCCTTTTGTATAAAAGTAAATGTCAAAGGGGTTTATACACCGTATAAAATAAAGTTGTGTATAAAACGAAATATGCCTCAATGAAAGGAGATTGAGACGAAGTCCCTTACCTCGGGTCCGACTTGACTCGATCATTCTTTAACGGCCTGAATAATAAACTTGAGTTAATTTATACTTGATTAAGAACCTTTTTAAAGTTCATTATTCCTTTTATATCACTTATTTCCTTGTTATAAGCATTATGTAACCATTTAAGTTAATAATGTTTGTTTTGTCAATATTTGGTTCTTAAGTCGAAAGAGGACTTCTTAGAATTACATGTTGTTCGTGTGGTCAAAGGTTCATTATATCCAGAATGACATTCCTGATTTGGATATCATATATATCATATATATCCAGCATATACATGTATTTATAATATTACATAATCTTTTAGAGGTAAGAAATGAAATGCACCGTTCCTGGAGACGGTAAGCCGTACGTACGCATAAACGCTACTTTCATTTCTATTTCATATTTTATAGAATGGAATAATAATGATATAAGATTATATTAAAATTCCAGTATAATAACATATATAATATCATTAACTTTATCCTTTACACATCCCACATATGTTATTAACGAATAAAATCACTTTCAGGGGGCGGTAGTCCGCACTTCCTAAAATGACGATATCGTGTTTACCCATAATGGAACCAATAATGGTATGCCTTAAATGAAAAATACAGAAGCTTAAGGAAATAATAAAAATATTATATATCATAAATAAAAATAGTGACATCATAATGGCCACCTTTGAAGGTGTTAAATGAGTATTGAACAATCATCGTTTCGGGAGGCAGAATTTCGCCATCCACGGAAACCGTATGTTCTTTAACCATTTGATGTAGTTGTGTGATAGTGTAGCTTGAATAAATCTTATAACAACATCCTAGTATTTTGAAGATACTGTTGTTGTTACAAAATAAGTAAATAAAAAGAGTTTAGGGGGTTGGAGAAGCAAAATAAAACAAATGAACAAGAGAGAATGAATTACCTTTAAAAGTGTAACTCCTTTTGATTTGAGCCTAAAGTCTTCTTTTGAAAGGATTCTGCCCAAAGTGAATCCTCTAGGATGAGGAGAGGGATGTGGAGAGAGTAAATGGGCAGGGGATGGTCGAGCCAAAGGCTTGGGGAGTGTGTGAAATGAGGTAGAGGTGGGGGCCTTTTATAAGAGGAGAGGAGGGACACTTTTGGAGATCATGAAACTATTATTTTATTTTCAAAAGTGTTTCGAATTTCTAAGGTCCCACAGTGATATATTTCGAATATAAGATGATAAGGCTTCGAAATATTCTCATCCAATCGGTTTTGGACATGTGTAGGTCTTAGATATTACATTATCTTTCCATTTTATTTAAATCGTTAAACAATGAAGTCATCATTGCAACATAATGATGTCATAAATAATTTAATTTATTTAAAGTCTAAAAATTATAAAAAAAATACTATGATGTAGGAAATATATTTATATTTCCAATGAATATTTATAATAAAAAATATGATCTTTATAACCCCATGTAAAAATTGTTTTCGTATAACATATTATGTTCTTTTCATTTTTACTTTTATTTAAAAAAATTCATTAAAGTCATTATCTCACCCATGTGGCTCCATGGGGTCCCCCAAATCGACCCATGGGTTTTCTTGGTCGGCCATGACACAAACAATAGGTTTAGGAAATGTGTCAAGCTCATCACATTTTATTAATGCATTATTTTTACCTTAAACTACACTAATTACCTCTAATCGCGGTTAAAAACTTAATAAGTTACTATTCAACAAAAAAATATTTTAATCTCATTGAACCAAATTTTACTTCTTAATGACAACCATGTATGTAGGATTTTTTAAAATCAAAACACAATGATTTCAAAACTTCATTTAAACGGAAAATCAGTTTTTATAAGTACCACTTAGTGGTTTCACTATTCATCAAAAATTGATGTTTTTCAGAAAATTACCAAAAATTCACCCTAAGCTATATTTGATATTACGAATTCAAAAATGAAGTCTATTTTAAAATATTCAAAAAATATAAGTCAAATTAATTAATTTAATAATTAATTCCCGTTGTCAGAGCAAATAGCGTGTTTTTATGAAACAATAAGTATCAAAAGATTGACACTAGTTTAAGTCCGATTTCAAAGTGAAATTATTTCCAAGGACCACTATTGGATTTAATGGTAAAAATATCTTCTAATTTCACTTTATAACCAATTCAAAATATAATATAATCATATAAATAAATGAGATTAAAAAGTGGTTTTGAATTAAAATACAACATTTTAAATTATTCATTAAAAAAATGAACTTTATCGGAAAGGTACCATAAATTTGCACAAAGTAAATTTTGATGTCCTGATTCTAAAGAAGAGTTATTTTTGGTCCAATAGAATTTATAATATTGATCAAAACTATATTTAATGATGGTTCACCGTCAAAAGGTGATAAGTGAACCCTTAGTGAAAATTAGCGTATAAATGCCTAAAATTGAACTCTTTCCGTATTTGAAGCCTTTATCTTTTATTGGGTAAATTTAAAAACATTTAAAAACATATATAATAATATTTTAGTTATTTCTATCCATTCCTGCCAGTACAACGGCTACTTGTCAACTAACATTTAAAATAATATTATTTTATTACTTGTGTGCAACGTAAGTTTTCAAAGAAACTCATCGTTGTGTATCGAGTACGCTATCGAACGTAGAAAATCCTTTTAATTAAAATTAATATTTAATTTGTAAATATTAATAAATATTAAACTGCTTTATTCTTTAATTACATGGGATGTCACAATTAGTATTCTACTACAACCCTATTTTGAAATCATCTCATATCATGTATTAAGAGAAATTTTGTTCCATTATTCCCTCTGGAATTATGATTTTCTTTCTGATTTCACCTATGTATCTATAGTCATATTTCTAGAATATCATTATTATTGATGTTTTTGTCTTTGAATTTTTGAATCCTTTTAGATAATTATATTTTATAATGTTTTTGTCAAAAAAAATTGACCACCACTAGAGAATCACATACAACTAACATTTTCCAACTAGAAAATTGGAAATAATGTTACATCATCCATCTAACCCATAGGGATAAATTTTTAATTTAATAGTGAATTATTCATAAGCTTTTGAAATCCAACATTTAATAAAATATAGTACAGATATTGACCAGATATTATCAAATTATTAAAATAATTTTTATCAATATGGTATACCATTATAAATAATATAGATACATTGTTATGAATGACTACACTATTGGACGGTAAGTGAAATTAAACCCCAGAATCAATGATCAATCATCCATCCAATGGCCCGAAGGCCCTTATGTTTTTATTGATTTTTGATAATCCACCTTTCAAGGGTTGAGGTATAACCCTTACAAGGCCCATAGGCATAATTATTACATGTCCCGTAGGCCTTAGAGGAATTCATATTGCCCTTTGGATTGAAACATTACATACAACCCTGAATAACTACTTGGAACTGCTCATCCACAGCATATTCATCATGTAATCAACTCTCTACCTTCACATGTCTGTTCGGATAGGCATTTCCATGCATGCACATGCTTATCCAGATGGCAGGTTCCATACCCTCTAATTCTATCAATCTGTTTAGATTCTGCTATGTTGAATGCTCCTTGCTTATCCTCCTGGTAGAGCTTGTTCTTCGTAGGCCGTCTACTTTGTATCTACACGTAAGGTGTCCCGAAGTCCTTGACGTGGCCCGAAGGCCTTAATGTCCCAAAGTCCTAGGTGTCTCGAAGGCCTTAAAGGACTTTGTGACCATATCAGTGGCCCAAATGCCCAAACGGAGGCATATTCCCAGCTGCTATAGTGCCAAACAATACCTGCAATAGTTTCCAATACAGTACCTACTACAGTACTGCACAGTTCCCACTAAAATTCCTGCTATAGTTCACGCTACAGTGCATGTTACAGTATTGCTACGGTTCCTGCTACTGAACCGGAAAATAATGTCTCTTCTTGGATTTGATATCGGGTCTCCTAGATGCACTAACGTAGTCCTTACCAACCGGGCTAAGGCTCATGTGCGAATCAATGATCTATGAATCTGATGAAATTGTATTAGAAAACATAAACATTCTTTTACCCATAACAACATTATTTATAGAATAATATTAGAAGGTTAAATTTATATAATATAAATTTTTTTAGTATAAATCAATCTCCAAACATCTATCTTTAATATAATAGTAGAATTTGGGTCTAGGTAGTGATAATATCCCTAGAATCTTCTCCATGTTATGTTTTATATTATTTTATATTTTTCCAATTCATTTATAATTTCCCCTTCTTAGAACCAAATTTTATATTATTATATATATTTATTTATTCCATTTATCTATGTCTCCTCATTACTGATGATATATTAGATTAACTAAACAACCATATAATTATGAAAAACATAATTTTTTTAATATTACCATCGTATCCCAAAAATTGTAGAAGCGATGAATGAAATATCATTTTATACAATACATTATTGAACCCCAATCCAATTTATTTTCGGAATATATGTGTTGTAAAAAATGATATATCAAAATTTAAATAATAAAATGTGGTGTTTTATTTTCATTATCACATGGTCGATCAACAAGATGAAATTTTTTCTAGGTGCAATAGATGATTATGAGAGAAATATTGTTTCATTGTAGGTTACTTTTATTCAATAAATATATTCCAGATCCATTCATTTAAAGGATCCAAAATTTTCATGAAGCCTAATCGATTTGATTTCATGAATGATTTATCAAAACATAATTATTACGTGAATATATGAAATTTTACAAAAACAGGATTCAAGAAATGAATTGTTGATAAAAAAATTTATGAAAATGGGTTTTGATTAAGTAGGTTTCAAAAAATATTAACATTTATCAAAATAATTTTTTTCATGAAATTATTGGATTTCTAAATGGTAGCACGTTTTTAGAAGAAAAATGGGGTTTCATGAAAAATAAGTTTCTTGAATGTTTCGTACATGAGTATAGTTGAAAATTTAAAATATAAGAGTAATAGATTGAGGGATCATAATACGAACTAAAATATACATTAAATCATCAACATATCATAATATAAGTAATAGACCTCATGGTTAATAAACTTAAAATGACTTCACCCAAAATATATATAATGGGTGAGTTGATTGAACTGATCTAAGGGATTCAATGTGTTATTCACATGTTTATTATAATGGAGGTGACTCTAGAATCACTAATTGTAACCAATTAATTATAATCAATATAATGTAGTAATTAATTTTTTTTGAATAACCAATAAATATTTTCTGATTATTATCAATAAAAATTACATTAGAGTTGAATGTTTATAAATTTTATTGTAGGAATTCATTTTCTACATTAATATATTGGGTTATTGGACAATTAAATTTGAAAAAATTCATGACATAATACCAAATGCTGGGATACGATCTATTTAATTCAAATGAATATTATTGAAACTCTAATTTAACATCCCCTCTCAAGGTGTTTTGTCTTACATGTGTATATGACCATGATATGAAGTAATTAAATATTTCATATAATCAAATATTGATTGTCAATTTGATTAAAATAATGGGAGTTTACAATTCAATTGGAATAAATTCAAATATTTTTAGGAATATATTATGGTCTTTTTTTATATCTCTTAAGAATTATGTTCTCTATTTGGACTGAAAATATATTTATGTTTTTAGTGTTACAAGAATTTTCATGTGTGAATAAAACTGTAAATTCAATGATTCACATGATAAAACAAAAAATTATCTTATCCTTTAGATTTAAATTTAATTTAATTGACTATTATAATGTCTAATATCGTAAAAGTAAAATATGATAAACATTAAAATATATATTATGAGGATAAAAAATTGAATGAAGTATAGGATCATGTTCAATACATTAAGAATAATAATTTGAATGGAAATATTTATGAAGAGACATATATTTTAATTAATAAAATCACTGTTCTGTTTGGAGGCATTCAAATACATCCTGATGAAATTTCAAATATTGACATTTTTATGCAAATTGTAAGAAGCATCCCATCTTTAAATAATATGAATTTCTCTAATACTGAGAAATGGAATTTATCATTACATTATATTTATGATATTATATTAGGTTTGGTGTCCTTTACATAGTAGATAAACATGAAGAGGTAACAATTAAATACTTAAAATATATTGATTTATGTTATATAGAATACATGGTTTTTATAAATACATTAATGATAATTATTATGTCTATTATAATTCTATTAATATTATTTATAGAAAAATCATGAGAGTAATGTGTATATTTGATGTAATTATCCACCTAATTTTTATTATATGGAAATGAATGGAACACTGTGAAAATGTTCTCAATAAAATTCCATGATTACAAAAGTGTAGAATAATCCATGAAGTAGTACATGAGGATGATTCCTCTATGTGAAAACATAAAATTAGGAATCATTTGTAATGAATATATTTTTTCAAAAAGTGTATCAGGATGATGGTGTCTTTATAGATGAATTGGTTAAATATTATACCTATGAGGATGAAGATCTCATAAATGATACTGATGAAAAGGATGAACCTTTGAAATATGGAGGTAATCACATAGATGTTATGTTAGATCAGTAGGTAGAACATGAGGATTCCCTGGATAGGCATGAAATTCTGAAAAATCAAATTATAATGAATGGATATTTTTTGAAATAATCATCAATGTCTATGAATTTATTTGAAGAACAAATCATTCAATTAAAAGGATAGGCAATGAAAATTTCAAAAAAAATTAATTTTCATTAGAGTTTATGTAGTTAAATTAATTTTTTATGAGATGTAAAATGTTATCATTGACCATTCATAGTGGTTATAGGAGAAGGATATGATATTTTAGGGTTCTAGAGAAGAATTCATTTCCTTAGGTATTAAACTGTAAACTAAAAAAGTTTTAGTAATTTAAAAATAACTTATATTTTTAAATGTTCTCATTTGATTATTTTTTTAAAAAAATTCAATCATAGATCCAAATAAATTAATAAGGAGTTTAATAAAAAAATTCATAAATTGACAAATACAAGAGTAATTTTATGTGATATAGAAACAAAAAATGTCTAGAAATTATTTGGATCAAAAATCAGAAGAAAAATCGTTGTAAATTCCCTATGATTATTGTATTTTGAATAATGAATAATTTGAACCATATAGAAATAGATTTTATAATAATCCCCAATTATCTATTGATAATAAGTATCTAAATATACATATGAATGTATATAAAATGTTTATGAATTGAAATTAAATGATATTTTGTCTTATGAAGTGTTGATTATATGGATATTCGCTGTATAGAATGTCTTACTATGAATACATAAATAGATTTCTAAATTGGGATATATATTGAAGTCGAAAAGGAGAATGGAAACATGTAAATTCTTATAAAAATGAAATAGTTTCTATGTAAAATATTTCATTTTTTAAAATTAATTAGAGAAGATACCCATTTCATTAAAAGGGATGTTGAAAAAATTAACCATAGAACATAATGACCTATGAATTCTTGTCATCCTTGATACATTACCCATGAAAGTATGCACACTATTAAGGAATATGAAAATATGTATGAATCAACCATGAATGTTTAAAATTTATTAGAGTATATAATTTTTCTCTACTCACTTGAAAATATCATTGTAACGCCCCGACCCCAGTTACCTAGAGTCGGTGCAGTATTACATAACATTGGCATGATCAAAAGAAAGATCAAATCTTGAAAGACCGATTGGTTTAGTAGCCTTGGAAACACTAGATATATTCATAAGTTTTACATTACATCATAAAATGAAAAACTACTACAACAACATAATATCTCCACAGTCCACACTATTATCCCCTCATAATATCCCTTTAGGTCATTCATAACTTACTTCTTCACATACTGGGGAAAATAAACATAGAAAAGGGGTGAGCTCAAATGCCCAGTAAGGATAACAATATAGCGGAACAATCAAAATAAGCACAAACATTTAAGGCAATGCATTACTAAAACAAAAGCCTTTTAAACTTGAACTTCAACATAGTATGGAAAAAGTAAAATGAAATAATTCCATTTACTTATTCACATGGATATTCTACTAATCGAATAATCACATGCAAAATCAATAACCACTTTCATAATGATTGAATGCATAATGCTAAACATTAATTTCTTTTCAAGGCCTCGTACCAAGACCTTGGTGCTAACTGTAACCGGAACCCAACCCGGAGTGCCTCTAATAACCGGACACCAACCCGGAGTGCCTCTAATAACCGGAAACCAACCCGAAGTGCCTCTAATAACCGGAGACCAAACCGGAGGGCTTACTTTTACCAGTCCCTAACCTGGAGGGCTTACTTTTACCAGTCCCCAACCTGGAGGGCTTACTTCAACTAGTCCCCAACCTGGAACATACTTGTCCAACACATTCATATGAAGTAAAGGTTGAAATATAACATAAACATTCTTATTGGAACTAGCATACGAAATGTCAATACTTTACTCATAAACCATGAATGACACATCTACAGTCAAACATATCACAAAAATTCATTACAATATGGAAGTTTTATATCATAATAAATCAACTTAAAATAATCTTAAAATCCATCAAAGGATGTTGACATAGATGAAAAGGTATTTTCGATAATTATTGAGAGAAATATCCCTTTTTCATGAAAATATTTTAATGTTACACAATTTAGAAAGTAAGGCATTTAAATAAATTTTTGGATCAAAGTGTCCCATACCACTTTGAAACTTTTGAATGGAATTAACACTTTTAAAACATTCATTTTCATATAAATAAATCCTTACAAACCATTTTGAAAACATGGACATAAATGAGGATGATTTAGAAGAATAAATATTTAAAACATTTAAAATGATGTTTTAGTAAAAGTTCCCTTAGAAATAATCCCTTTGAAAACTCTTTTATGAAATATGGACATGGATAGTAAATATGTCCCTGTAGATACTTACGTAAAGACAACCTCGGATATTAAAGAGATTGTGAAGTAAACCCTTATCAATTTGGTAACTTATGAAACATACAACCCATGAAAGAGGTATCATACAATGAAAATGTAAATACACATAAGGTAAAGTGTATTACACAAAGAATTCAATTTTGGGCATTACATACACCACACAAAAGATAATAGTGGAAATATGGCATGAATCTCACGGAAATAAAGAGTGAGATGAAAACCCCTTACCATGTTAATCAACTGAGTCGTATGGCCAAAAGTTAATAACCACCAAATTATTTACAGAATAACATGAATATAAAGATAATCATGATAATATATATCAAATGCCAGTACATAATACACCACTTTCAATAATTTACTGGTGAATAATAGAAATCTCATGGAATTGAATGTGAGATAAGAAAATCCCTTACCTTGTACTTTTACTTGGTTGGGGTAGGTTAACCTCCTCTTCTTCGGGTTCTTCCTTTTGATTTGATCAAAAGGGCTCCATAGGTTGGCTTTATGATCAAACTAAGGCCCCTAGGTTGTAGTTAGGGAAGTTGGGAGAGTATTTGGGCAGAGTTTGGCCGAACCAAAAGGCTTTGAAGGTGTGAATAAATGAGAAAGAGGAGTGCCCTTTTATAAGAGGGGTGAGGGGCACCTTTGGAAAAGCTTGAAATATTAATTTATAATAAATTAATATTCAGTTTCTAATGGATCCAAAGTTTATTATTCAAAGGTTATGGTGGGGATGGGTCGAAAACAACTCAACCAATATAATTTATACAGGTTTGGGTACTTATATTAACCTTATCTTTAAGTTTTAACTCTAAGTTAATTAGTTTCACTTTTACAATGTCTCTTTGTATTTTTATATAATATGGTTAATAAACTTACTACATACATCCAAGAGACCCAAAAGTGGTCCATTAATGATGAACCTATCATTATATAAGTCTCTTGGCCGAACCTTAGATTTTTAGGAATTTAATATCAATTAATAATATAATATTTGTTTTAAGAACTCTTTTATGTCAATTTTGACACTATTCAATAGTTGATTTTTGTGAAACTCATAAAAGATTGATTAATTCGAACAAAGTCAATTAAATCAATCCTAATATATCATATTATCCTATAAAATTAGTTTAATTCATTAAAAGTTTCATATTATATTTATTTGGGTATTTATAATATCAATTATTTTAATTTTTCACTATTATAATAATTACTGCATCATCATTGTGTCATAAATAAAATAAATTATTTAATGTCTAAAAATTATAAATAAATTATAATTCTGTAGGAAAACTGTTTATCTTTCTAATTAATATTTATAATCTAAAATCGAACATATATAACACTATGTAACAATTTTGTTTCTAAAAGATATATGCTTGTGTCATTTTTGTATTCATTTTAACGTAATTAAAATAAAGTGTCATTATCACTTAAAAGTGGATCCATGGTGTCCCAAAATCGACCCAAAGATGACTATGGTCGAACATGTATCAGCCAATAATGTTAGGACACGTTTTAGGGTAATTTAGTATTATTATAATATTATTTTTTAACCCTTATTTACCGGATTTACCCTTAACCATGGTAAATAAAATATTTACCGCAGTAATTATTCAAAATGTCTAAAAATAAAAGTTACCTATTTACAAAATTTGAACATCCTGATTCCAAATATGGAATCCATTTTTCTAAATTCAAAACACAGAAGTGGCAGAAATTAATTTGAAATTAATTCCCGCTGTCAAAACAAAAAGCGTGTTTTTAAGAGATAATAACTGTCAAAAGATTGACACCTGTTTATGTTCGGTTTAATTGTAAAATTATGTCCAATGACCAAAATTATATTAAATGGTAAAAATATATTATAAATATAATTTAAAACCACTTAAATTCATAATTTATCTCTATTAATTATTTTGATTAAAAAAGTTGTTTGTAAATAAAATTTAGTAATTTTCACTATTCATCAAAATATGAAAGTTATCTGAAATGTAACAAAATTTCACCTTAGGCTAAATTCGATATTCCGAATCCAAAAATGAAGTCCATTCTAAAATATAAAATATATATAATTTCAAAAAGTAGGTATTACTATTCATAACGGCTAGTTTGATTGGTTGTGGTGTGTTAGAACTCGAAGTTGCGTACAACACACGCTACTATATTATTCAAAGGAAAGCGTACCGTGGAAGCTTGGGATGTTTCATTTTAAATTTTTTTGATGTCCCCATTTAGTAAAAAAGTTTAAAATATTGTATTTAAAAAGGTTTCACTATTAAAATTTGATAAAAGTGCAATACTGAAAATGAATCTGTTCTTGTATTATGTCTAAGAAACTCATAATATGGACTCTAAAATTATAAGGATTATATAAAGTTTAAAATTTAGTTAATACCATTCATAACCTCTTTTGAATGGATTGTTTGGTAATTCATGGTGTGCTTGAACTCGGTGTTGCGTGTAGTGCAAGTTATTGTATTATTTTAAAGAAATAACACACTATGAAATCTTGGGGTGTTACATTCTCCCCTCCTTCAATAAATTGTGTCCTTGAAATTTGAAATTGTTCTTCGAAAATAAAAGGTTGAAAATAAAAAATATCTTTGTGTGAAAACCCTCATCGGAAATTGGGTTACTAAAATTTAGTCTTAATATGAGGAAATGAGAAATGAAAGGGTCACCACCAAATTATGATCTCTATTAGGAGAACATTGGTGGCAATTAGAGACATATAATTGGATGAAAAACGTAAATATATATAGGTAGTGATTGAGGTCATCAATCACAAACAAGTACAAAATTGAGGTCCTTAAACTCATCAATCTATGATGATTTGAAATACCATATGTTCAACAAAATATAGGGTATTAGGATAACACATTTTTGACGTTTCAAAATATCTTAGTTGAAATCCCACATCGAAAAATGAATTAATGAGGCCTCTATTTAAAATAAAGAGTGTAAAGTATGAAGATTACCGAAAATAACACATACTAGGTTTCCATGTAGGAAAATATGGATATGGAAGAGAAATCAAACCATCAATTATATGATGGAGAGTGGTAGAGAACATGGCTATGAAAAGGACAACAATCCCAAAGCCATAAATTAGTGATGATTTAAGGTACCATCTAGGACAACATTTTTGTTCTAAGTTCCTTTTCTTAATGTTGAGGAATTTATTTATGAGATTGGATAAGATCATAAGGAGATATACTTACTTTATAATTAGAGTTTTGTCCATTAATAAATTTCTACCACAAACTCATCTTTCACTCGTAAAAAAAATTCTATTTATACTATTCGTACAGGGTTCCAAAATAAACGAATTTATAATTCATCTACCAGATCTTTAAAAAAAACTACATTATTTAATCCAGGACATCTCTTGGGCCAGTGGTAGGTGATACACCCTTGTCGCCCTTCGGTTGCGGGTTCAAGTCTCGCGGCCTTGCCGGACGCGACGGGTTGCCGCCCGACCTCTGGGTTGTCCTTTTATGGCAATCCAAAATTAATCTCAAACTAGAATTTATCCAAAATATATCTGACCAAACTCACAGTCCAACATTTATAAGGAAGTTAAACATAATGTAGATCCTTTTTACCACGTAATAGCATATGAATACCTTCATCATGTATTCTTTTAATACACTGAAACATCACGAATTACCATATTCCTTATTGATTACATTCATGCTCCCTTATTCCATATAGAATGCTGGATATACCTCATCAATCCAAAAATGTTTTAAACCCCAACAATAATGGAATATACAGATCATTAATCAGTTCCAAGGTAGTCAAGAATATCCAATATAATTTATCCAAAACAATCATGTATTATTCCAAAATCACTAACTCGGTATCAGAACTATATTATGGTTTATCATTATCTCAACCATATATTTTCCAAAAATTTATCCTTCTGTTGAGTCACCTTTCATTGCTCCACACAATCTCAAGTCCTTAATGAAATAGTACTGCAGTACAATCCTTATATACTCCATAATTATTATATCAAGTACATTGTTGATACAACACTCAATTGACATAATCAACATAAGAACTCTAATCATTCCTCTTCATCTGTGGTAGTATCATAACTTGATTATTATCCAATAACATCATTTGCGGCATATTCTGATGACTGGGACATAGGTTCAAATAGTGTCCAAACTCCTTGAAAATGAAGCATTATACATTTGAAACCATTTTCTTACCCTTGCAGTCACGTACTTTGTGCCCTTTTCCTCTACACTTATAACAAACTCCCATTCCTTTCAGGCATGTTCCAGGGTGTTTCTTTCCACAGTTACCACATATGGGAAAATTCTTCTTTTTCTTCTTCCCTTTATCCATCTTTCTCTCTTCCACCCTTTTCTTCTCTTGCTTCCCTTCAAAGCCATAGGACTCAGTAAACTCTTTACTTATCTTATCAACACATGATATTATTTCTTCATATGATGATAATACATGCGAGACTATTTCTCTTGTAAATTCTGGATTAAGACCATAAAATATATGATCCTTATTTCTCTTTGTATCATGTGAATTGCTGGAGTTCTCATTCCTTCTACTAGGCGCCATTTCTAAACATTGGCATACACTAGATTATTTTATGAATAACAATACCTAATCCCAAACTTTTAAAACACATAACATAAATTAAATAGTTTATGGATATAATCCATAATCATAAAAATGTCTCCTTTGAGGAAGTATATACTCATAAACCCTTCATAATGATTTGTAAAGAAAATTATAGTTATCCTAAGCATATCCCCCGGGAGTGTCGTAACCAAGAGTGCAGCAAGGCCCGTTGTCGTGCACCAGTTCCCATTCGAGTCTAGCTCAAAGCGGTGTTTTCGGGTTTTACCCCTAGGTACATCTGTTCCAGAGCCGCCTTTACCTGCTCGTATCCTGACAGGGATGTATTGCTCAGAAAACTTACAAAATCTCTACAATACCAAAATTCTAGGAAGTTCTTCTATACTAATCCTCAAAGTTCATCTTAGGTCTACGTGTTCTAATCAGAGTTTATCTAAATCTAGCTTCCAAGGTTTGTACTAAACTTCCTCTGATACCAACTGTAACACCCCAACCCCAGTTACCTAGAGTCGGTGCATTATTACATAACATTGGCATGATCACAAGAAAGATCAAATCTCGAAAGACCGATTGGTTTAGTCGCCTTGGAAACACTAGATATATTCACAAGTTTTACATTACATCATAAAATGAAAAACTACAACAACAACATAATATCTCCACAGTCCACACTATTATCCCCTCATAATATCCCTGTAGGTCATTCATAACTTACTTCTTCACATCCTGGGGAAAATAAACATAGAAAAGGGGTGATCTCAAATGCCCAGTAAGGATAACAATATAGCGGAACATTCAAAATAAGCATAAACATTTAAGGCAATGCATTACTAAAACAAAAGCCTTTTAAACTTGAACTTCAAAATAGTATGGAAAAAGTAAAATGAAGTAATGCCATTTACTTATTCACATGAATATTCTACTAATCGAATAATCACATGCAAAATCAATAACCACTTTCATAATGATGGAATGCATAATGCTAAACTTTAATTTCTTTTCAAGGCCTCGTCCCAAGACCTTGGGGCTAACTGTAACCGGAACCCAACCCGGAGTGCCTCTAATAACCGGACACCAACCCGGAGTGCCTCTAATAACCGGACACCAACCCGGGGTGCCTCTAATAACCGGAGACCAAACCGGAGGGCTTACTTTTACCAGTCCCTAACCTGGAGGGCTTACTTTTACCAGTCCCCAACCTGGAGGGCTTACTTCAACTAGTCCCCAACCTGGAACATACTTGTCCAACACATTCATATGAAGTAAAGGTTGAAATATAACATAAACATTCTTATTGGAACTACCATACGAAATGTCAATACTTTACTCATAAACCATGAATGACACATCTACAGTCAAACATATCACAAAAATTCATTACAATATGGAAGTTTTATATCAAAATAAATCAACTTCAAATAATCTTAAAATCCATCAAAGGATGTTGACATAGATGAAAATGTTTTTTTGAAAATTATTGAGAGAAATATCCCTTTTTCATGAAAACATTTTAATGTTACACAGTTTAGAAAGTAAGGAATTTAAATAAATTTTTGGATCAAAGTGTCCCATACCACTTTGAAACTTTTGAATGGAATTAACACTTTTAAAACATTCATTTTCATATAAATAAATCCTTACAAACCATTTTGAAAACGTGGACATAAATGAGGATGATTTAGAAGAATAAATATTTAAAACATTTAAAATGATGTTTTAGAAAAATTTACCTTAGAAATAATCCCTTTGAAAACTCTTTTATGAAATATGGACATGGATAGTAAATATGTCCCTGTAGAAACTTACATAAAGACAACCTCGGATATTAAAGAGATTGTGAAGTAAACCCTTATCAATTTGGTAACTTATGAAACATACAACCCATGAAAGAGATATCATACAATGAAAATGTAAATACACATAAGGTAAAGTGTATTACACAAAGAATACAATTATGGGCATTAAATACACCACACAAAAGATAATAGTGGAAATATGGCATGAATCTCACGGAAATAAAGAGTGAGATGAAAACCCCTTACCATGTTAATCAACTGAGTCGTATGGCCAAAAGTTAATAACCAACAAATTATTTACAGAATAACATGAATATAAAGATAATCATGATAATATATATCAAATTCCAGTACACAATACACCACTTTCAATAATTTATTGGCGAATAATGGAAATCTCACGGAATTGAATGTGAGATAAGAAAATCCCTTACCTTGTACTTTTACTTGGTTGGGGTAGGTTAACCTCCTCTTCTTCGGGTTCTTCCTTTTGATTTGATCAAAAGGGCTCCTTAGGTTGGCTTTCTGATCAAACTAAGGCCCATAGGTTGTAGTGAGGGAAGTTGGGAGATTATTTAGGAAGAGTTTGGCCGAACCAAAAGGCTTTGAAGGTGTGAATAAATGAGAAGGAGGAGTGCCCTTTTATAAGAGGGGTGAGGGGCACCTTTGGAAAAGCTAGAAATATTAATTTATAATAAATTCATATTCGGTTTCTAATGGATCCAAAGTTTATTATTCAAAGGTTAAGGTGGGGATGGGTCTAAAACAACTCAACCAATAGAATTTATACAGGTTTGGGTACTTATATTAACCTTATCTTTAAGTTTTAACTCTAAGTTAATTAGTTTCACTTTTACAATGTCTCTTTGTATTTTTATATAATATGGTTAATAAACTTACTACATACATCCAAGCGACCCCAAGTGGTCCATTAATGATGAACCTATCATGATATATGTCTCTTGGCCGAGCCTTAGATTTTTATGAATTTAATATCAATTAATAATATAATATTTGTCATAAGAACTCTTTTATGTCAATTTTGACACTATTCAATAGTTGATTTTTGTGAAACTCATAACAGATTGATTACTTCGAAAAAAGTCAATTAAATCAATCCTAATATATCATATTATCCTAGAAAATTAGTTTAATTCATTAAAAGTTTCATATTATATTTATTTGGGTATTTATTATATCAATTATTTTAATTTTTCACTATTATAGTAATTACTGCATCATCATTGTGTCATAAATAAAATAAATTATTTAATGTCTAAAAATTATAAATAAAATATCATTATTTAGGAAATCGTTTTATCTTTCTAATTAATATTTATAATCTAAAATCCAACATATATAACCCTATGTAACAATTTTTTTTCTAAAAGATATATGCTTGTGTCATTTTTGTATTCATTTTAACTTAATTAAAATAAAGTGTCATTATCACTTACAAGTGGATCCATGGTGTCCCAAAATCGACCCAAAGATGACTATGGTCGAACATGTATCAGCCAATAATGTTAGGACACGTTTTAGGATAATTTAGTATTATTATAATATTATTTTTAACCCTTATTTACCGGATTTACCCTTAACCATGGTAAATAAAATATTTACCGCAGTAATTATTCAAAATGTCTAAAAATAAAAGTTACCTATTTACACAATTTGAACATCCTGATTCCAAATATGGAATCCATTTTTCTAAATTCAAAACACAGAAGTGGAAGAAATTAATTTGAAATTAATTCCCGCTGTCAAAACAAAAAGCGTGTTTTTAAGAGATAATAACTATCAAAAGATTGACACCTGTTTATGTTCGGTTTAATTGTAAAATTATGTCCAATGACCAAAATTATATTAAATGGTAAAAATATATTATAAATATACTTTAAAACCACTTAAATTCATAATTTATCTCTATTAATTATTTTGATTAAAAAAGTTGTTTGTAAATAAAATTTAGTAATTTTCACTATTCATCAAAATATGAAAGTTATCCGAAATGTAACAAAATTTCACCTTAGGCTAAATTAGATATTCCGAATCCAAAAATGAAGTCCATTCTAAAATATAAAATATATATAATTTCAAAAAGTAGGTATTACTATTCATAACGGCTAGTTTGATTGGTTGTGGTGTGTTAGAACTTGAAGTTGCGTACAACACACGCTACCATATTATTCAAAGGAAAGCATACCGTGGAAGCTTGGGATGTTTCATTTTAAATTTTTTTGATGTCCCCATTTAGTAAAAAAGTTTAAAATATTGTATTTAAAAAGGTTTCACTATTAAAATTTGATAAAAGTGCAATACTGAAAATGAATCTGTTCTTGTATTATGTCTAAGAAACTCATAATATGGACTCTAAAATTATAAGGATTATATAAAGTTTAAAATTTAGTTAATACTATTCATAACCTCTTTTGAATGGATTGTTTGGTAATTCATGGTGTGCTTGAACTCGGTGTTGCGTGTAGTGCAAGTTATTGTATTATTTTAGAGAAATAACACACTATGAAATCTTGGGGTGTTACATTCTCCCCTCCTTCAATAAATTGTGTCCTCGAAATTTGAAATTGTTCTTCGAAAATAAAAGGTTGAAAATAAAAAATATCTTTGTGCGAAAACCCTCATCGGAAATTGGGTTACTAAAATTTAGTCTTAATATGAGGAAATGAGAAATGAAAGGGTCACCACCAAATTATGATCTCTATTAGGAGAACATTGGTGGCAATTAGAGACATATAATTGGATGAAAAACGTAAATATTTATAGGTAGTGATTGAGGTCATCAATCACAAACAAGTACAAAATTGAGGTCCTTAAACTCATCAATCTATGATGATTTGAAATACCATATGTTCAACAAAATATAGGGTATTAGGATAACACATTTTTGACGTTTCAAAATATCTTAGATGAAATCCCACATCGAAAAATGAATTAATGAGGCCTCTATTTAAAATAAAGAGTGTAAAGTATGAAGATTACCGAAAATAACACATACTAGGTTTCCATGTAGGAAAATATGGATATGGAAGAGAAATCTGACCATCAATTATATGATGGAGAGTGGTAGAGAACATGGCTATGAAAAGGACAACAATCCCAAAGCCATAAATTAGTGATGATTTAAGGTACCATCTAGGACAACATTTTTGTTCTAAGTTCCTTTTCTTAATGTTGAGGAATTTATTTATGAGATTGGATAAGATCATAAGGAGATATACTTACTTTATAATTAGAGTTTTGTCCATTAATAAATTTCTACCACAAACTCATCTTTCACTCCTAAAAAAAATTCTATTTATACTATTCGTACAGGGTTCCAAAATAAAAGAATTTATAATTCATCTACCATATCTTTAAAAAAAACTACATTATTTAATCCAGGACATCTCTTGGGCCAGTGGTAGGTGATACACCCTTGTCGCCCTTCGGTTGCGGGTTCAAGTCTCGCGGCCTTGCCGGACGCGACGGGTTGCCGCCCGACCTCTGGGTTGTCCTTTTATGGCAATCCAAAATTAATCTCAAACTAGAATTTATCCAAAATATTTCTGACCAAACTCACAGTCCAACATTTATAAGGAAGTTAAACATAATGTAGATCCTTTTTACCACGTAATAGCATTTGAATACCTTCATCATGTATTCTTTTAATACACTGAAACATCACGAATTACCATATTCCTTATTGATTACATTCATGCTCCCTTATTCCATATAGAATGCTGGATATACCTCATCAATCCAAAAATGTTTTAAACCCCAACAATAATGGAATATACAGATCATTAATCAGTTCCAAGGTAGTCAAGAATATCCAATATAATTTATCCAAAACAATCATGTATTATTCCAAAAGCACTAACTCGGTATCAGAACTATATTATGGTTTATCATTATCTCAACCATATATTTTCCAAAAATTTATCCTTCTGTTGAGTCACCTTTCATTGCTCCACACAATCTCAAGTCCTTAATGAAATAGTACTGCAGTACAATCCTTATATACTCCATAATTATTATACCAAGTACATTGTTGATACAACACTCAATTGACATAATCAACATAAGAACTCTAATCATTCCTCTTCATCTGTGGTAGTATCATAACTTGATTATTATCCAATAACATCATTTGCGGCATATTCTAATGACTGGGACATAGGTTCGCATAGTGTCCAAACTCCTTGAAAATGAAGCATTGTACATTTGAAACCATTTTCTTACCCTTGCAGTCACGTACTTTGTGCCCTTTTCCTCTACACTTATAACAAACTCCCATTCCTTTCAGGCAAGTTCCAGGGTGTTTCTTTCCACAGTTACCACATATGGGAAAATTCTTCTTTTTCTTCTTCCCTTTATCCATCTTTCTCTCTTCCACCCTTTTCTTCTCTTGCTTCCCTTCAAAGCCATAGGACTCAGTAAACTCTTTACTTATCTTATCAACACATGATATTATTTCTTCATATGATGATAATACATGCGAGACTATTTCTCTTGTAAATTCTGGATTAAGACCATAAAATATATGATCCTTCTTTCTCTTTGTATCATGTGAATTGCTGGAGTTCTCATTCCTTCTACTAGGCGCCATTTCTAAACATTGGCATACACTAGATTATTTTATGAATAACAATACCTAATCCCAAACTTTTAAAACACATAACATAAATTAAATAGTTTATGGATATAATCCATAATCATAAAAATGTCTCCTTTGAGGAAATATATACTCATAAACCCTTCATAATGATTTGTAAAGAAAATGATAGTTACCCTAAGCATATCCCCCGGGAGTGTCGTAACCAAGAGTGCAGCAAGGCCCGTTGTCGTGCACCAGTTCCCATTCGAGTCTAGCTCAAAGCGGTGTTTTCGGGTTTTACCCCTAGGTACATCTGTTCCAGAGCCGCCTCTACCTGCTCGTATCCTGACAGGGATGTATTGCTCAGAAAACTTACAAAATCTCTACAATACCAAAATTCTAGGAAGTTCTTCTATACTAATACTCAAAGTTCATCTTAGGTCTACGTGCTCTAATCAGAGTTTATCTAAATCTAGCTTCCAAGGTTTGTACTAAACTTCCTCTGATACCAACTGTAACACCCCAACCCCAGTTACCTAGAGTCGGTGCATTATTACATAACATTGGCATGATCACAAGAAAGATCAAATATCGAAAGACCGATTGGTTTAGTCGCCTTGGAAACACTAGATATATTCACAAGTTTTACATTACATCATAAAATGAAAAACTACAACAACAACATAATATATCCACAGTCCACACTATTATCCCCTCATAATATCCCTGCAGGTCATTCATAACTTACTTCTTCACATCCTGGGGAAAATAAACATAGAAAAGGGGTGATCTCAAATGCCCAGTAAGGATAACAATATAGCGGAACATTCAAAATAAGCATAAACATTTAAGGCAATGCATTACTAAAACAAAATCCTTTTAAACTTGAACTTCAAAATAGTATGGAAAAAGTAAAATGAAATAATGCCATTTACTTATTCACATGAATATTCTACTAATCGAATAATCACATGCAAAATCAATAACCACTTTCATAATGATGGAATGCATAATGCTAAACTTTAATTTCTTTTCAAGGCCTCGTCCCAAGAACTTGGGGCTAACTGTAACCGGAACCCAACCCGGAGTGCCTCTAATAACCGGACACCAACCCGGAGTGCCTCTAATAACCGGACACCAACCCGGAGTGCCTCTAATAACCGGAGACCAAACCGGAGGGCTTACTTTTACCAGTCCCTAACCTGGAGGGCTTACTTTTACCAGTCCCCAACCTGGAGGGCTTACTTCAACTAGTCCCCAACCTGGAACATACTTGTCCAACACATTCATATGAAGTAAAGGTTGAAATATAACATAAACATTCTTATTGGAACTACCATACGAAATGTCAATACTTTACTCATAAACCATGAATGACACATCTACAGTCAAACATATCACAAAAATTCATTACAATATGGAAGTTTCATATCATAATAAATCAACTTCAAATAATCTTAAAATCCATCAAAGGATGTTGACATAGATGAAAATGTTTTTTTGAAAATTATTGAGAGAAATATCCCTTTTTCATGAAAACATTTTAATGTTACACAGTTTAGAAAGTAAGGAATTTAAATAAATTTTTGGATCAAAGTGTCCCATACCACTTTGAAACTTTTGAATGGAATTAACACTTTTAAAACATTCATTTTCATATAAATAAATCCTTAAAAACCATTTTGAAAAAGTGGACATAAATGAGGATGATTTAGAAGAATAAATATTTAAAACATTTAAAATGATGTTTTAGAAAAATTTACCTTAGAAATAATCCCTTTGAAAACTCTTTTATGAAATATGGACATGGATAGTAAATATGTCCCTGTAGATACTTACATAAAGACAACCTCGGATATTAAAGAGATTGTGAAGTAAACCCTTATCAATTTGGTAACTTATGAAACATACAACCCATGAAAGAGGTATCATACAATGAAAATGTAAATACACATAAGGTAAAGTGTATTACACAAAGAATAAAATTACGGGCATTAAATACACCACACAAAAGATAATAGTGGAAATATGGAATGAATCTCACGGAAATAAAGAGTGAGATGAAAACCCCTTACCATGTTAATCAACTGAGTCGTATGGCCAAAAGTTAATAACCAACAAATTATTTACAGAATAACATGAATATAAAGATAATCATGATAATATATATCAAATTCCAGTACACAATACACCACTTTCAATAATTTAGTGGCGAATAATCGAAATCTCACGGAATTGAATGTGAGATAAGAAAATCCCTTACCTTGTACTTTTACTTGGTTGGGGTAGGTTAACCTCCTCTTCTTCGGGTTCTTCCTTTTGATTTGATCAAAAGGGATCCTTAGGTTGGCTTTCTGATCAAACTAAGGCCCATAGGTTGTAGTGAGGGAAGTTGGGAGAGTATTTAGGAAGAGTTTGGCCGAACCAAAAGGCTTTGAAGGTGTGAATAAATGAGAAGGAGGAGTGCCCTTTTATAAGAGGGGTGAGGGGCACCTTTGGAAAAGCTAGAAATATTAATTTATAATAAATTCATATTCGGTTTCTAATGGATCCAAAGTTTATTATTCAAAGGTTAAGGTGGGGATGGGTCTAAAACAACTCAACCAATAGAATTTATACAGGTTTGGGTACTTATATTAACCTTATCTTTAAGTTTTAACTCTAAGTTAATTAGTTTCACTTTTACAATGTCTCTTTGTATTTTTATATAATATGGTTAATAAACTTAATACATACATCCAAGCGACCCCAAGTGGTCCATTAATGATGAACCTATCATGATATAAGTCTCTTGGCCGAGCCTTAGATTTTTAGGAATTTAATATCAATTAATAATATAATATTTGTCATAAGAACTCTTTTATGTCAATTTTGACACTATTCAATAATTGATTTTTTTGAAACTCATAACAGATTGATTACTTCGAAAAAAGTCAATTAAATCAATCATAATATATCATATTATCCTAGAAAATTAGTTTAATTCATTAAAAGTTTCATATTATATTTATTTGGGTATTTATTATATCAATTATTTTAATTTTTCACTATTATAGTAATTACTGCATCATCATTGTGTCATAAATAAAATAAATTATTTAATGTCTAAAAATTATAAATAAAATATCATTATTTAGGAAATCGTTTTATCTTTCTAATTAATATTTATAATCTAAAATCCAACATATATAACCCTATGTAACAATTTTTTTTTCTAAAAGATATATGCTTGTGTCATTTTTGTATTCATTTTAACTTAATTAAAATAAAGTGTCATTATCACTTACAAGTGGACTCATGGGGTCCCAAAATCGACCCAAAGATTCCTATGGTCGAACATGTATCAACCAATAATGTTAGGACACGTTTTAGGGTAATTTAGTATTATTATAATATTATTTTTTAACCCTTATTTACCGGATTTACCCTTAACCATGGTAAATAAAATTTTTACCGCAGTAATTATTCAAAATGTCTAAAAATAAAAGTTACCTATTTACACAATTTGAACATCCTGATTCCAAATATGGAATCCATTTTTCTAAATTCAAAACTCATAAGTGGCAGAAATTAATTTGAAATTAATTCCCGCTGTCAAAACAAAAAGCGTGTTTTTAAGAGATAATAACTATCAAAAGATTGACACCTGTTTATGTTCGGTTTAATTTTAAAATTATGTCCAATGACAAAAATTATATTAAATGGTAAAAATATATTATAAATATACTTTAAAACCACTTAAATTCATAATTTATCACTATTAATTATTTTGATTAAAAAAGTTGTTTGTAATTAAAATTTAGTAATTTTCACTATTCATCAAAATATGAAAGTTATCCGAAATGTACCAAAATTTCACCTTAGGCTAAATTCGATATTCCGAATCCAAAAATGAAGTCCATTCTGAAATATAAAATATATATAATTTCAAAAAGTAGGTATTACTATTCATAACGGCTAGTTTCATTGGTTGTGGTGTGTTAGAACTCGAAGTTGCGTACAACACACGCTACTGTATTATTCAAAGGAAAGCGTACCGTGGAAGCTTGGGATGTTTCATTTTAATTTTTTTTGATGTCCCCATTTAGTAAAAAAGTTTAAAATATTGTATTTAAAAAGGTTTCACTATTAAAAGTTGATAAAAGTGCAATAATGAAAATGAATCTGTTCTTGTATTATGTCTAAGAAACTCATAATATGGATTCTAAAATTATAAGGATTATATAAAGTTTAAAATTTAGTTAATACTATTCATAACCTCTTTTGAATGGCTTTTTTGGTAATTCATGGTGTGCTTGAACTCGGTGTTGCGTGTAGTGCAAGTTATTGTATTATTTTAAAGAAATAACACACTATGAAATCTTGGGGTGTTACCCTCATAGACCACAAATTTGAAGATATGTAACTACATCCTTGTAGACTTCTTACTGATGTCAACAAATAATAACAGATCATTGATTATTGATAGGAGATTATAAAGACACGTGATTTTAACTATGAATTTATTGAAAATTGTTAATGATGTAGTTGATAGAACATTTAATCAACAAAATGATGTTGTCGTAAAGGTCAAAGGATGCAGTAATATCCTATATAAAAGTGGAAAGAAACAGAAAATGGTTGTTCTTTATAGGGATTGTTTTCACAACTATATTATTATTATAAGTAATATCTTAGACTTTCAAATGGTTGTGAGAATTAAATTTAATTTACGAAATATCAAATTAAGGATGGGAAATTATATAATTTAATGAATTATGAGTTTTTTTTATTAATATATCATTGATTGTAAAGAAAACACATTATTCATAATAACTGAATGGGAAAATATTAGGGAACTTATTGTTGTGTTAAATTAATAAAACATGAACTGAAATATTAACTATGAAAATGGATGTTTTAGAGCACCTAAATGTAATGTGTGGATGAGAAAAAACATTCTATTCTTTTATATATGTAAAAATATTCTGAAATTGTTGTTGACCAATGGAAAATGTTTTTCAAATATTCTAGATATAGTTCACAATTTTGGGTGTGGGTTAATGAACAGTTAATTATTATATGAGGAAGAGTTATTATGTGTTTTTATTAATAACTATTGATGTATATAATCTGTGATGTTTACGTTGAGTAAATGAAAGTTTATTTAATGAATGATGTTTTTCATGTGAATAATTGAAAAAATAACTATCCACATAATCTGGATAAGATGGTATGATATTTAAATACAGTAAACATACATTAAATTATAGAAATACCTCAGATAACATGGAATCAAGAAAGAGGTATCCTTAATGAGAACCCCATTGAAATGGATTTTATGAATTCATTAATTGGAAAATGCATCGTCTGGAAAATATTTTTTTGATTTATGTAGGTTTTTATCATCACTAAAATAAAGAGTTTATTCATGTTGTGATATACACTAAAAATTATATGAGTTTAGTCCAAAATGAAAATACACCCTATGAAATATGTCTTCAGTGTTATACCTCAATATTTTATTCCTACATTTTTTATATTAAATGATTAATGCATACCAAATAAGTGAATTATGAAAATTATGGTAATACAATATATTGATGAATCTTCTATTAGATACTCAAGAAAGAATAAAATTTATAAAGGATGGAACAATAAGTTTAAAAAAAACTCTAAAGATTAATGAAATTAAAATTATTGAGGATAAATTATTGAAGATCTCATGGGGGTAATATATATTTATATTAGAATATAAAGAAGTATTTTCAAAAGAGATAGATTTAAAATGACACATTTTGTGAGGGTCTACTAACAATAAAGGCTCTATAATTGATCATCATACTGATATGGAATCAGAAGAGAAAAATACTCTAGATGAATAAAAACCAGAAACAAAAATATGAATAAAATGATAATATTTTGATCAATCCATCATTGTTGGGGTTTTCTAAATCCAATACCATTTAAACTAATAATTAATACAGTATATTCTACTCACATATCATTGGTTGATCAAACATATTTTGATGAACTAGTGACGTGTTAATCAAGGGTTATGTCTATGAATGAAAAAATAGATCATAAAGAAATTTATTTTGGATATTTTCCTGAAAAAATTGATTGTATCAATGAAGGTCATGAATAATAAAACTGTTTAATGAAATGTGAAAATAAATAAGGAACGCAATTTGTGAAAAGACTATACATTGATTAATAGAATTTATTTTAACGAATAGATATAATTTTTTTTAATAGAGTCCTTTAGGCTCTCCAGTTCACTGGAAACTCAATAAGGGTGATATGTTTATTAATTGTATAAAAATAGATTCTTAAATAGTTCTCCTGATGAAAATATTTTATAATTTTTTTTAGTATTTTAGTATATAAATGATGAAAAAACATTTGTATGGTGAATATGACCCTCTATGGTCTCCGGAATTCACCATGAGCATAATATGCTCTACTATATGATTATATGAAGAATATAAAAATTTAAAGGGTGGGTATTGACCATAATATCTATGTAAATAAATCTGGTGGTAATCTAATAAAGTTACTTGCATATAATATTGATATAGTATTTACTGGAATAAATAATTCATTAGTTTAATAATTCTATAATAACCTAAAACTATATTTTGAAATATCATTGATTGGTGAATTCATATACATTTTGTGATTGCATTTGATTCAAATTAATTAATAAACCTTCATTTATAAGTTAAATTATTTAATGGATGTTGTAATTAAATTCAAAATTCGTGATTCCAAAACAATTTTGAGTCTAATTTGATTTGCAAAAAGCATGTAATTCTTATTGATGGTAAATATTTAAATCCTACATTATAGAGTTTCATCATTAGAAATATTAATTATTTTAATATGAAAAATAAAAATATTGTCTTTACAACATGTTTAGTGATGCACAACCTATGTAATTTAAAGGAATGTGATTTTTTGATGATCAATGAACTATCTGGTAAATTAAAGGCACTCACACATGTTCCATATATCATACAGATTGAATGGATAATAAATTTTTTTAATTTATGTATTCATTCTATGATGAAGATATGGTTTATCTAAGTTCTATAAGTGAGGGTTCATTAATCATTACACACTAATATGTGGGATGATTGATAGAACACTAGGGAAATATCTACTAGTATTGATGAAGAAGTATATATATCACTCAAAAAAGAATGAAATAAGCTATTATATATGAAAAAAATCTTATTGATATTATGAATTAGGTGAAACCACTGATTATGATATTCATTGATAATAAGAGTTCAATATATCCAAAGTAAAATCTCTATCAATACAATATTTCATAATATATTGAAACATGATATCACTTCATCAATAAAAATGACTTATAAGGAATAATAAAAATAGTTAACGTTGGATGTAATGATAAAGTGTCTAAAATATTCAATAATCCATTATCCACTCTAGTAATTTTGAAACACCGATTGAATTTGTTTTATGACCTCCCGTTGAATGCAGCAGATCAAATATAAAACCTCTATTAATTTTTTTTTTATTATTGATAATTTGATTTCTTTTGGAGGATATATGATCCATGGATTTTCTTTTGGTTTTTTGGGGATAAATAATGTTTCTTTATATTTATTTCATAAGAGTGAAAATTTTGAAATGCACTAGATTGGAATTTAATATTAGTTATTTGGATGGTTGTTTTCTCATTGAATGAATTTATCTCTTCACATTATTGTTAAGTAATAAAAAATTTTATCACAATGAATTATATATATACATTTATTACCTCACTGATATCAAAATATTGATTTGGGTTTATAATTAATTTAATGTATCAAAAAAATATCAACAATCTGAAATGGGGATATTATAGGACCTATGGATATTCACAATGAGAAACTAATAGCGTGATGTTTTTCTCAATCCTTAGTGTGTTGATATATCTTTTTTATGATATGTGAAATTATCTATGAAGATGGAAATAGTATTAAAAGTGTCATTTATTTCTAATTTTCTAAAAAAAAATCACTATAAATACACCACAAATGAAATTGTTTTTTAAAATACATCATTGCAAGAACCAAAATGAGACTATGTATCAATTGTAGAGTTTCATGAATGTTTAGTAAATTCATGAATGTAAAAAATGTTAAAATATTATCAAATGATCAATTTACATGAATTTTTTAAATATAGGACTACATTATAAATTCATTGACAGTGATTTTCCCATGAATGGAAGAGTTTCAAGAGTGCAATAGAATTTTGTGTAATGGTGAATCACACGTATAAATATTATTATTCTATTCATTTAATTGATCATTTTTTCTATGATTTTATATTTCTCTGATTTGAAAAAATATTTCCTTGAATTTAATTCATACAGAAATGATAATTCTTATATGAACACAAGAATCATTAAACATATTAGTGAGATCTAATTGGGGAAATGTGATTTTAAAAAATTGGATTTCATGAAATATTGATGTTTTGTTAAAATAACAATATGGATGATTTTTTTGAGTTATGTGATAGATGTATTTTTTTGGTAAGATGAAATGGGATTAAAAAAAGGATTTACACAGTAGTGAACCATCCATGGTCAACAATAAATGCCACCATATCTAACTAATCAAATGATATAAGAAAAATAAGTGAAATTGAATGAAATATTGAATATTAGAAAATTATGACAAAAACAAGTGTACAATGAGGGAATAAGAATAAACCCACACAATATATTCATTTTGAAGAAAAATAGGTCTATCTAGAATTTATTTAACGTCCCCACATGAAAACTAGTCACCTCGAGACCAACCCAAACATAAAAGAAATAAAATGAGAAGAACCAGACATACTAAAATATTCTATTCCCTTTACCTAAATCTTATAACACCACATCTAAAAAAATTATGCAACGTGTAGGGTTTGATTCAAATCCCAATAGGATACCACCATAGCTTCAATTTTTTTTTCTAATATCAATAATGAAATAAATCATGAAGGCAAAAATAGTTTTAAAATTTATTTTCATAAATTAAAACTGTTTATAAATCATTATCCATTTTTTTTCCTTTAGTTTCCAAAAATCCATTCATATTCTCAAACCAAAAATATTTTATTTCGATGTGATAAAAATAGAAACGAAAAACCATGTATGAAGTGGAAAACATGTATATACATATCTATAAAATAACATATAATGAAATCTATAAGACAAATCATCATATAAAAATACATTTTAATCAATCAATGATATAGAAAATCACAAATCAAATAAAAAAATGACCAAGAACCTCCCATAATTTTTTCTAGACAATGGGTTATATGTAAAAGGAAATCGAAATCCTAAAACTCTATACAGTAGAAACAATAGATATCTAGTCAACCTATTTGATATCACAAACTATTACCTCGGAGTGGTACAACAAATACTAAGGGTAACCAATACCTTTTTTAGATAAACCCATGGTTACCATGTTTGATATAACATTACATTATCAAAACAATGATCAGAATTTCACAAAAAAAAAAGTTATGACAAGATAATCTATATTGATGTTTGAAAACAAAATTTTAAATTATGAAAATCTACATTGAAAGATAATCACATTTTTTAATAAATTTTCTTTTCCAGGAAATCATTTAAAATAGTTTATATGTTCCAATAAATGAATAAACTATTGTATTTTATCATGATAAACATGAAACTCAACAAATTAACCCATTATATAAAAACAAATACCCCAACCTAGTAGATTCATAACTCATTTCGACAACAATGACTAGAATACGAGAGAATGTCCTCTAAATGAAAAGGAATCCATGAAAAGAAAATGATCATTAGAAAACACTACCTGGTTACAAGTAATTATCTAAAACATATCGAAAAAATATAATGAATCTGAATGAATATATATATAGACAGAATAAAACTGAACACAACTATGATCAAATAATGAAATAGGTGTCCAAGAATTGAAGAAGTATCCGAAAAATTAATAATAAGATCCTATATTTCATTTTCAATGAAGGATTTACAAATAAAATTAAAATTTCATTAAAAACACATAATCATAAAAACCCTATGGAATTTAAAATACAAAAAAACCCATTACACATTGTGTAACCCTAGAATCCCACATTCACTGAAAAACATATCAATTTTTATTAAATAACTACTATTTCATAATTACATGAAATTGTTTAAAATTTTCATATTGTGTATCAAATCACGATTTCTTTCCACTATCCTTTACAATTCATGTATTCCCATTAAACATCAGCTATTTTTCTAGTGAATAGAAAATACTATTGGTTTTACACTGAGAATTACCTTTTATACTATAATTCACATTTACAAGTATCTTCCCAATTAATTCATTGAATTACACATCAATCAATAAATAAAATCCATGAATCAATGGTTAATGAAATCCATATAAAAAATCTATGGGGAATTACAACCACCCTAACATAAATGATTTTTCCAACAGAATTAACTAATGAACGAAGAATAAAAAAAATATGAACATTTTTTCCAAATCAATGACTCAATCCTTTACCGTAACACTATCATATATGTACTACACCAGTACCAGGACTTGGGGGATGGTTTTCCCATTTAGTACATTATCCTAGTTATCCATATTCTAAAATCGATTCTCAAACAAAGTTGTATTGGGATCAAGAAAAAAATACTCTTATCTAATTATATGGGGGGAATATGGTATATACATCCTCAAAAAGTAAAAATGAAACACATCCTTAATAGATATCAGTATATTCGGTATGTGAAAAGGATGAACCAAAATCTATTTTCATCCAGAGATCATAAATGGTCCCCCAAACCTGAGGGCGAATATAGCCTTCTAACAAACAAGGGATGACCCACTTGACGTGAATCATAGAGAATGATAATATCACCATACTCAAACACCATTTTCTAATTACAATAGGCTGAATTGGATTTCTCATAACTCTCATACATTGTAAAATTCCTCTATATAAACTGCATTATCTGTGTATATATAAAACAAAAATCAGTACAATTGAGTAACATTCTCCCAGCTCTTCCTAATTTAAGTGTGATATACATTTACAACCATAAAAATCCTCGATGGGAAAATATTTATTTTAGACAAAAAACTGTAGTTATAAGAAAACCAATCGAAATGAAAAATTCTATCCTCAAGAACATTTAAAATCATGCATACAATCCCTTGGAATATCCTCTAATAACTGGATTTCACTGTTTTCCATTCATTTGTATACAAATAATAATTTTTGATTAATTTAATCTTATAATCCATTGAATCCTGAAAGACATTATATAAAATGTTTGTGAATCATAAATATCTATCAAAAACAGTTTTAGAGAGAACCCCTTGAAGAATCAAAATCACTTTGAAATACGCCTCCAAATGTTTCTTCACCTTGGTCACCCCACAGATATGTAAAGAATGAATTTATTTTCTTATTAAATCAATGATCACCCAAATCACAACCATACCGAATAATGAACACCAAAAAAAATGATGAAATCCACTGAAATGATATCAAACATCCATTCAATAATAGTTAATGTTTTAAGAAACCCCACATTTCAATGATTTTCCTCCTTAATTCTATAAAAATGTAGCCATTGTGAATGAAAATATTCTATCGACACATTATCCTTTGTAACTAATAATAATGGTTCATGTCATGAGATGGATTTATATTCATAGTGTTTATTGATGAAAATGAGTCATTTCTTGAATGAAAGTACACATTTCAATAGTAAAATCTAACATTTTAACTACTATGGAAGAACAATGATCCGCTAGAGGCGGATAACACCCACGAGATGTCTCCCACCATAAAGGCTATCACTAAGGACAGACTCTTAGTTTCTTCCACTTTATCAAACCAAAAGCTCTCATATAATTATGAGTTATCTTTCATCAATATCATGAAAACCTATCCACCAAAATTTTCAACATAAAAAAATCATCTAATTAATAAACATAAATAGACGCAACTATTCAATTGATACCATTATAATATTTTTGGTAATTATTTTTTAAATGCACTAGAAACCACAATTAATTTTATAGAGGTATACTTAAAAAATGAAATGTATGATGATACTGAACCCATAGACTATATAAAAATTTAATATCCCTCTAAGTGAAACAATATTTTTTCATATTATTATATAAATAAACTATAAATCAATCCACAAATAGATTATAACACCTTATTCTGTGGGAACTCATAAAAAAATCCAAGTCAATATTATAGGAGTGAATGTTCTTCTTTTGAGCTTGTAAATTATGAGATCCATAATCCATAAACTATTTCCCCTGAATCAGGAAAAATTCCAAACCCAACCCAAAATAATGACCTAAAATATAATAAATCGACTCATATTACCTATGAATAAAAAAGATTTCCTATTTAAATGAAAAAATATTCTCCTCAAAATATCACTAACACATTTCATTTCAATGAATCATTACTCCATTTTGGTTAAAATATTTCATCGAATGTGAAATCTTGGAGAAGTAATAACCAACCCCTCAATTGTAATGAGCCAAAGCCCTAATTTTCTGGATCTCAAACACATATTATCGTTTCTACTTAGTTGCAAGCTCATTTAACTTTTATGTAACTTATGATATGTAAATCATAGATATCACATTTCCTAGAGAATTCTCCCCTCACATCCAAACCTCTCTCGTAGAATGATTACAATACAAGAAGATGTTCTTTTGGGGTTTTAATAATGATATAAAAATGATCAATACTCTTCTCATCTAATTAAGAGTATAAAAAATATCATCCATGATAAAACCAACAAAACAATCAATGAATTGATCAATGATCTATCTCATCATAACTATTAACATTGAATGATAATTCATGAGACCTAATATCATAACCAAAAACAAGAAATTACTATATCAACTCCTAAATTCTACCGTTGGTATATCTAACTCTATAAATATAATATGGTGATGTCAGTTCCATAGAACAACATTTGGAAATTATGAGCCCCTTTATAAATATTAATCAATTCAAATATCCTTAGAAAATGATATTTATTCTTAATAATCACATGATTTATCTATTTATAAACTATAAAATGTATAATAATCCCATATGGATTCTTATAATAGATACGTGTAAATGTGTTTTGTATCAAAAAATGGTGAATAAATCATTTATAGTATAGTTTATCATGTGGGAGTTTATGTTTCTGATACACATCATGTTACATATGGTAATACAATATAGAAACCATATTCATAACCAGGTGTAGGACAATTGTAAACTCGAAATATATCACCGATCATGAAATAGAAAAATTGTACAAAAATACCTTAGGGTACGAACAAAAAATATCATGAGGTTGAAAAATCCAAAAAGGATCAACTGATTTAAGTAGGACCTCTAAAAATAAGAATTAAATTAACCATAAATATAGAATAAAATCCCTTTACCTTCTAGATCTAGAGTCCCTCTCTCCCAAAATAACATTACATACTCCCTATGGAAATAAAAACTAAACCCAATGAGGATAACCATTTATCAATACCATTGCATAAACTATTAATTCTATTCTGATAATCAAGTGAAAATTTTCAAGATCAGGCACTAAGATGTCCAAATCCTCCTTAAAGTCACCTATAATCACCTAACATGTGTTACATCTAAAACAATATTATGATGTCTCTTCCTTAGTCAGGGAAATATGAAAATTGAAATTCATATGTTCTAAAAAAACACAAATTTTAAATTATAAGTGAAAATGAAACCAAATTAGTAACACATATACCATTAAAAACTAGCAACATTGATGATAGAATAATCAATTTACCACTAAAACACCCTGGACCTACTTAAAATTCATCTTCCACACACACTACATTATAAATTCATCTTTTTATTATCCACATGAACATCTCTATGACATAAAAATTAAATCTCGTTCCGTTTTATGAATCTAAATAAACTTGTGAACCCTTGGTGAATGTGAATAATTCCCCACTACACTAAGATATTGTAACACCCCAGGTAAATAAAGAGTATGACATTTTAACATTTATCCATATTTGTGAATAAAATATTAATATAAATTTAAAGGGGATGCTATGCTCGATGGCATACACGACACGCAACAACGAGTTTCTTGTGAATCTTACGCTGCACTCTAATAATAAAATAATATTATTTTAAATGGTAGTTAACGCCTAGATGTTGTGATGTCGGGAATGAATAGAACTAACTAAAAAATGATTCTATATTTTTGTCAAATATTTTTACTTTTTACAATAAATGTTAGAGGATTAAAAATGCAAATGAATCCAATTTTAAGCGTAAACATTCTAATATTTTTTAAAAGGTCGATTAACCACTTTTTGATGGCGAACCTCTTTTAAATCCACTTTATGACAATTTTATGTGTTATATTTGAAAAAATAAAATTCTTCTTTAGAATCGGGACATCAAATTTTACTTTGTGTAAATTTTTGGTATTTTTCCGATAAAATACATTTTTTAATGAATAGTGAAAAATGTTGTATTTTAATTCAAAACCTCTTTTTAATATAATTTATTTATATGATTATATTATCTTTTAAATTGGTTTTAATGTGAAATTAGAATATATTTTTACCATTAAATCCAATTTTGGTCATTAGAATTAATTTCACTTTGAAATTGGACTCAAACTAGTGCCAATATTTTAATAGATATTGTTTCTTAAAAACACGCTATTTGTTTTGACAGCGGGAATTAATTATTAAATTATTTAATGCAACATATATGTTTTTAATTATGTACAATATATATCATTTTTGAATTCAGAATATCAAATATAACCTAGGGTGAATTTTTGGTAATTTTCTGAAAAATATCAATTTTGATGAATAGTGAAACCACTAAGTGGTACTTATAAAAACTGATTTTTTGTTTAAATGAAATTTGGCCACCTTTTTATTTTGAATTTCAAAAATCCGACCTACATGGTTGTCATTAAGAAGTAAAATGTGGTTCAATGGGATTAAAATAATTTTTTGGTGAATAGTAACTTTTAGGTTTATTAATCGCGATTAGAGGAAATTAGTGTAGTTTAAGGTAAAAATAATGTTTTAATAATATGAAATGACCTAGAAACATGTCCTACTCTCATTGGATGTGTCATGGCCAACCTAGAAAATCCATGGATCAACTTTGGGACCCCATGGAGCCACTTTGGTAGGAAAATGACATAAATAACTTTTTATTTAAAGTTAAAATTAAAATGTCACAAAAATGAGTTGTTTAACTAAAATAATTTTTAAATGGGGTAATACAAGACATATTTTTTACTATAAATAGTAAATGGAAATGTAAAAAGATTTCCTATATCATAGTATTTTTTTTATAATTTTTAGACATTAAATAAATTAAATTATTTATGACATCATGATGATGGAACGATGTCCTCATTATTTAACGATTTAAATAAAATGGAAAGATAATGTAAAATCTAAGACCTAAACAAGTCAAAAACCCCTTTTATGGGTGGAGTTCGAACCATTATCACCTATACTCAAAATAAATCAATGTGGGACCATTTAAATCAGAAACTCATTCTAAAATAAAGTAACATTTTCCTTACTTTCCAAGAGTGCCCCTCTCCTCCTCTTATAAAAGGCCCCCACCTATACCTCCTTACCCACACTTCCAAAGCCTTTGTCTCGGCCGACCCCTACCCATTTTTTCTCTCCACATATATCTCTAACTCTTAGAAGCCTCAGTTTGGGCAGATGTCTTCCCACTGATGCCTTTGAGCTCAAACCAAAGGGAGTTACCCGATTTTAATGTAATGTCTTCACTTGAGTCCTTTTGTTTTATTTTTCTTCTCCAACCCCCTAAACACTTTATATTCATTTATCTTGTAACAAATCCAGTATCTTCAATATATTAGGATGTTGTCATAAAATGGATACGAGCTAAACTTACACACACCTACATCTAACGGTTAAAGAACATATTGTTTCCGTGGATGGTGAATTTCTGCCTCACGAAACGATGATTGTTCAATATCCTTCTAACACCTTCAAAGGTGGCCAATAAGATGTCACTATATTTATATATGATATAAAATATTTTTATGTTTCCCTTAAGCTTCTGTATTTTTCATTTATGGCATTCCTATATGGCTTCCATTATGGGTATACACGACATCTTCATTTTAGGAAGTGCGGACTACCGCTCCCTCAAAGTGATTTGATTCGTTAATACCATATGTGGTACATATAAAGTATATATTTAATGATATTATATATATGATAGCATAATATAATTTAAATATTATTATGTATCATTACGTTTTAATTACCTTAAATATGAAATAGAAATGGAAGTAGCGTTCTTGCGTACGTACGACTTATCGTCTCCATGAACGGTGCATTTCATTTCTCACCTCTAAATGTTATGTAATATTATAAATACATGAATATACTGGATATATATGATATATATGATATCTACATCATGAATAAAATTCTATATATAATGGATATTTTACCACATGAACAACTTGTAATTATAAAGAGTTTATTTTTGACTCAAGTACCAATGATCGTTAAAACGACCGTTATTAACCTAAGTAATAACATAGTGTTCATGACATGGTAATAAGTGATATAAAAGGAATAATGAACTTGAAAATTGTTCTTAAGGAAGTATAAATTAACTCAAGTTTATTATTCAGGAGATTAAATAATGATCGAGTCAAGTCGGACCCGAGGTAAGGGATCCTACCCCTCTCTTTCTTTTTAAGTACACTCTTTTATGTCATTCCTTTTAAGCACAACTTTCTTACGATTGGGATGTTATTTTATATTACTTTTACTTTACATTTTATGTTCATATGATGAGAGACCCTATTTTCTCTCATCAATCCATTTTGGATGTTTTGAGTGGCGCCGTTAGGCTGCCGAATTTTCGTAAGAGATCTAACCCCTCTCTTTCTTTTTATGTACTCTCCTTTATGTCACTTCTTTTAGGCTCCTCTTTGTTATGGTGGGGGATGTTCTTTTATATTCATAATTCTGTAAAATTTATGTTAATATGATGAGAGACCCTATTTGATCTCATCAATCCATTTTTGTAAGTTATAAGTGGCATCGTTAGGCTGCCGAGTTTTCATAAGGTATTTTTCATATCACTTTTATTTCTATGAGATTTACTCTACATTTTCCACAATTTCCTTTGATTGGTGTATGTACTGCCAATTATTTTACTGATTGTGTAATATAATTTCATTTATGAGTATTTACATCAATGTTCTATTGTCCTTCTTTCACGGGGTGTATGTTTAAAAAGATACCCATGTCGGTAAGGGAACCTTTCACCCTCCTCTTTTTAAAAGACTTATTTTGTTATGTCTTTTAATTCACATACTATTATTTTGGGATATGTTCTTCTATATTCTTATTGATTTAAATTTTATGTCCATGTGATGAGATACCCTTTTTATCTCTCATCAACTCATTTTCTGAATTTTGTAGTGACGCTGTTAGGCTGCCATATGTTTGCAAGGGAACCTCTTAACCCAAATTTGATTCTTTGGGATAAACTTGTACTCCTTGAATATGGCGTTCTATGAATATGTGTGAATAACCTCTGATTGTTCTACACTTAATATCCACTTATATTTGGTGTATTCGTTTGTCACAGATAATTATGTAATTGATTTATCCTTAAACAAGGATACCGTCTTTGTATGGGACATCATCTCAATCTCCTTTCATTAAGGCATATTTTATTTTATACAAAACCTTCTTTTATACGGTGTATAAACCCCTTTGAATTTTGCGTATATCCAAAAGGAATATTTTTTTATATGAAGCGTTTTACAAAACGACAAAAAGAGAATGTTTTTTTCATACGTATGCAGCGACAACGACTTCTCTACTGCCGTGACCATTATTTGAGTTTTGGCTTCCTCTACAAGCCGTACCTTCTTTTTAAAAGAAAAATAAATACCATGTTTTTCTTTTCTTTTATTTTGGTGTTGAAAATGGTTTTCATAATGTTTTTATATAAATGTGCTGTATTGATATCTTGTGATTGAAAAGTATAAATGTTCTGTTTCCTTTATGAATGTTTTATGTGATACGATTATGTTATGGTTCATTGGCATTATTATGAAGACGTGTGGTTCCATGATAAACTAAGGGTAGGTGAGCCCGATATAGCTGTCCAATGCATTGGGTAACGCGAAGGAGTGAAACGTTATGTTTTCTCCGAAGGGATTTAGGTAATATATTGTGGTGGGTATTCTAAACGTAACCAAGAGTGTTACTCCCTACGTAAGAATGTTATGAATGCCTCTATTTACCTTTTATGTCTTATGATTTCTATGATTTATTCATGATTTGATGAGGTATGTTAAAGTGTCTATGTTTTATGGGTAAAGTATGATTTCATTCTTATGTATATATGAACTCATGTTTCCATTCCATATTTTTTATAACCCTTACTGAGCTTTTTATGCTCATCCCAAGTTTTTTTGAAATGTCTTTCACAGGTCACGGGAAAGGTACATGATATGATGATAGTGTCAAAGAAGTGTCAAGAAAGAATCCATGTATTATTTTTAAATATGTTTCTGTTGAAGGGAAAAAATGAATACTATCTTTTATGTAACCACTTTGTTTAAATGTGGAATGTAATGCATGTTTTATGATCTAATTCTCTAAAACTCTAATCCTGAAAAGATCCTCAATGTGTAATTTTGTAATAACTCAAGTTTAAGTAAGGTTTAAGGTTGGGGCCTTATAGTTGGTATCAGAGGTCGGTTTAGATTACATTAGAGGTTAGGGTATTCTTTAAGCATAAGTGACATTACCATAATGGTTAGGATTTCAGAAAGAGTACTAGTTTTATATAAAGTTAATGAGTAAGTATATCTTAGTGTCTATCTTCCTCATTAGTACATGATGGTTTTATTGATATACTCAAACTAACCTTTTTGGTTTTATTAAATGGCTGGATCTAGCAGGTACCAATGTAACAGTGGATGTGAAGGAAACTGTGACAGTTTTTTGAGCAAGCAACTGAATGATATGGGAGATGCAATGAGAACTCTTGTGTTTATCCTCAACCAACTATCTGGAGTCATGATTGACCACCTAAACCTTGTTGATTTCTATAAGGCATCATATATGTGGGAAACAAATCCCTATGGAACTACGGGTAATATTCATAAAGGTATGTATGTTCAAAAACCTATGTTTCAATGATGTGGAAAGAAACACCAAAGAAAATGTTTCAAAGGGACAAAAATATGCTATAGATGTGGAAATGAAGGTCATAAAGCAATAACCTACCATGGAAAAAGGAATCATTCAGTTGACTCAAGGAAAGGGAAAGAATTTCTTTCTGAGGGATCAATTGAATGTTTTAAATGTGGTGTGCATGGTCATTAATCAAACACATGTCCTATGAAGAAGTTTCATGAATGGGATCACCAAGATCGTACAAATATTCATTTACCAATACCTAATGCCATTCCGATTGAGGATAAAGAAACTGACAATGAACAATCATAGGTATGGATTATATTATAACTTTTCTTTTCCTATTTTGTAATCTTAGGATATGATTCATGATTTTGTTTGTAAAAAAGATGTATTTCAGAATAAGTTGGAATGGAATGGTTAATGGATCATGAAGAATGTTGAATGAGTAAGAAGTCAACATATAAGGGCTTCAAGAGTTAGGGTGAAATTTTTAAGAGTATTAAGTCTCTTTTTATGATGGGGTTACATTAGAAGACCATTTATAGTATGTGTAACCCTGATGTTTAATATATGAAAATTTTATTCAAGGACTAGTTATCTGTTCTTTTGTGGACATAATTATAAAGAACCATTTGGGTTTATATGATCCTTATTTTTGAGGTAATTATGGGTTACAATATGTTATGATGGAAGTGAAAGGCATGAGATAAAATTGAGGTTAAATTATGTTATGGTTATTTTTGATGATTTTATATCTTTTTGGGGAATGATTTGAGAATTATATAGTTTTGGAAAAAGTACAACACACAGACCGTGTGACAACCCGTCACGCCAGACAAAGATGTGGGAATCGAACCCACAACCAATGTGCAACTGGTATTTATCACCTACCACTGGACTACGTGAAGTCCCTGGTTAGTTTGACTAATTCCTTTTAGTTAGATTATATTATGAATTAAGAGTAAGCTTATTTTGGGTTATCTATGGAATTTTATTAACCTATCATGGAGGATATGTGATTAGGTTAATTACTTTTCAATACGAGACTTTTAGAGTAATTGATGTTATTTGGAGATAACTGTTAATTTGTACCTTGGAAGACTATGCGACTAAATCCTTCAAATATTTGGGTTTCAATATTAGTTTGGTTTACTTTGAAGTATTTTATGGACAATTTGTTTACTGAATGGTCTTTGTTGAACATTGGGTATTGTTTGATAAATTTTGGAGATTAAGAATAGATTTTTTTAAAGGATTATCCTTTTTGGGTATTATCTGATATTGTACTTACCTTTTTAGTTTTGGTTTTGGTTAAGTTCTAATGATATGGGATGTATATAGTTCTCTTTTGTGGATTATGTGATTCTCATGAATTTGTTTATAGTACTCTTAATGTGAATAAGTATTCCTAAATACTCGTCTTTTGGGGAAAGTATGAGTATGTGTAAGAAATCTAGTAAAAGTAGAAAGTCAACATGACAAGTAAGTATGTTTCCTTAATATAAAAAATAAATCCCTCAATGAAGAGTAACTTAAAACAAAAGTGTTGTCTGTAAACTTTTCCTACTGGGGAATCGAATACCGTTTAACCTATCACAAGTTTGTTATTCTCTTATGGTTAAATTTATCCTAGACATGTTTACTATCACTCTCCATCAAAACATGACCCTTTGTTTTTTCCTCCATGTCCATATTTTCATACTTGGAATCCTATTATGGGTTAACTCGGGTGACCTTTGTACTTATCTTTCTTTATTTTAAATTGATTGTTTTACTGACTCTTGTTCCGATGTGGGATTTTCAATGAAGTTTCCAAGCCCGATTTTAAAATTGCGAGGACGCAATTCCCAAAAGGGGGGAAGGATGTAACACCCCAGGTAAATAAAGAGTATGACATTTTCAAATTTATCCATATTTGTGAATAAAATATTAATATAAATTTAAAGGGGACGCTATGCTTGATGGCGTACCCAACACGCAACAACGAGTTTCTGGGGAATCTTACGTTGCACTCTAATAATAAAATAATATTTTTTTAAATGGTAGTTAACGCCTAGCTGTTGTGATGGCGGGAATGAATAGAACTAAATACATAATGATTATATATGTTTGTCAAATATTTTTACTTTTTACAATAAATGTTAGAGGATTAAAAATTCGAATGAATCCAATTTTAAGCGTAAACATTCTAATATTCTTTAAAAGGCCGATTAACCGCCTTTTGATGGAGAACCTCTTTTAAATCCACTTTATGACAATTTTATGTGTAATATTTGACAAAATAAAATTCTTCTCTAGAATCAGGACATGAAAATTTACTTTGTGTAAATTTTTGGTATTTTTCCGATAATGTACATTTTTTAATGAATAGTGAACAATGTTGTATTTTAATTCAAAAACACTTTTTAATCTAATTTATTAATATTATTAGATTATATTTTAAATTGGGTTTAAAGTGAAATTATAATATATTTCTACCATTAAATCCAGTGGTGGTCATTGGAATTAATTTCACTTTGAAATTGGACTCAAACTAGTGCCAATCTTTTAATAGATATTATTTCTTAAAAACACGCTATTTCTTTTGACAGCAGGAATTAATTATTAAATTAATTAATGAAACTTAAATGTTTTTAATTTTGTAAAATAGACATCATTTTTGAATTTGGAATATCAAATATATCATAGGGTGAATTTTTGGTAATTTTATGAAAAACTTCAATTTTTGATGAATAGTGAAACCACTAAGTGGTACTTATAAAAATTGATTTTCCGTTTAAATGAAATTTTGCCACCTTTGTGTTTTGAATTTCAAAAATCAGACATACATGGTTGTCCTTAAGAAGTAAAATTTGGTTCAATGGAATTAAAATAATTATTTGGTGAATAGTAACTTTTAAGTTTATTAATCGCGATTAGAGGTAATTAGTGTAGTTTAAGGTAAAAATAATGTTTTAATAATATGAAATGACCTAGAAACAAGTCCTACCCTAATTGGATGTGTCATGTCCGACCAAGAAAATCCATGGGTCAACTTGGGGACCCCATGGATCCACTTTTTAGGAAAATGACATAAATAAGTTTTTATTTAAAGTTAAAATTAAAATGTCACAAACATGAGTTTTTTAACTAAAACAATTTTTTCATGGGGCCATACAAGTCATATTATTTCCTATAAATAGTCATTGGAAATCTAAAAATATTTCCTACATCATAGTATTTTTTTATAATTTTTATACATTAATTAAATTAAATTATTTATGACATCATGATGATGCAGCGATGACCTCATTATTTAACGATTTAAATAAAATGGAAATATAATGTAAAATATAAGACCTACACATGTCCAAAACCTATTGTATGGGTGCATTTTGAACCCTTATCACCTTATACTAGAAACACATCAATGTGGGACCATTCAAATCCTAAATGCATTCTAAAATAAAGTATCATTTCCTTACTTTCCAAGAGTGCCCCTCCCCTCCTCTTATAAAAGGCCCCCACCTCTACCACCTTACCCACACTTAAAAAGCCTTTGGATCGGCCAACCCCTGCCCACTTTGTCTCTAAACATCCCTATCTAACTCTTAGATGCCTCACTTTGTCCATAAGTCTTCCCAAGGAAGCCTTTGAGCTCAAACCAAAGAAAGTTACCCGATTTTAAGGTAATGTCTTCACTTGAGTCCTTTTGTTTTATTTTGTTTCTCCAACCCCATAAACTCTTTTTATTCATTTATTTTGTAACAACTACAGTATATTAAATATACTAGGATGTTGTTATAAGAAGGATTCTATCTAAACTTACACACACCTACATCTAATGGTTAAAGAACATACTGTTTCCGTGGATGGCGAATTTCTGCCTCACGAAATGATGATTGTTCAATATCCTTCTAACACCTTAAAAGTTGTCCATTAAGATGTCACTATATTTATATATGATATATAATATGTTTCTGTTTTCCTTAAGCTTCTTTATTTTTCATTTATGGCATACCTTTATGGCTTCCATTATGGGTATACGCGATATCTTCATTTTAGGAAGTGCGGACTACCGCCCCCTCAAAGTGATTTGATTCGTTAATACCATACGTGGTATGTATAAATGATATATTTAATGATATTATATATATGATACCATAATGGAATTAAAATACTATTATGTATCATTATGTTTTAATTCCATTAAATGTGAAATAGAAAAGGAAGTAACGTTCATGCGTACATACGGCTTACCGTCTCCATGAACGATGCATTTCATTTCTCAACTCTAAATGTTATGTAATATTATAAATACATGAATATACTGTATATATATGATATATATGATATCTAGATCATGAATAAAATTATGGATATAATGGATATTTTACCACATGAATAACTTGTAATTATAAAGAGTTTGTTTTTGACTCAAGTACCAATGATCGTTAAAATGGCCGTTTTTAACTTAAGTAATAACATAGTGTTCATGACATGGTAATAAGTGATATAAAAGGAATAATGAACTTGAAAAAGGTTCTTAAGGAAGTAGAAATTAACTAAAGTTTATTATTCAGGCGATTAAAGAACGATTGAGTCAAGTCGGACCCGAGGTAAGGGATCCTTCCCCTCTCTTTCTTTTTAAGTACACTCTTTTATGTCATTCCTTTTAAGCTCATCTTTCTAATGATTGGGATGTTCTTTTATATTACTCTTACTTTAAATTTTATGTTCATATGATGAGAGACCCTATTTTCTCTCATCAATCCATTTTGGAAGTTTTGAGTGGTGTCGTTAGGCTGCCGAATTTTCGTAAGAGATCTACCCATTGTCTTTCTTTTTAAGTACTCTCCTTCATGTAACTACTTTTAAGATCCTCTTTGTTATGTTGGGGGATGTTCTTTTATATTCCTCTTTCGGTAAACTTTATTTTAATATGATGAGAGACCCTATTTGATCTCATCAATCCATTTTTTTATGTTTTATGTGGCGTCGTTAGGCTGCCGAGTTTTCGTAAGGGATTTTTCATCTCACTTTTATTCCAGTGAGATTTATGCTACATTTTCCACAATTTACATTGAGTAGTGTATGTACTGCCCATTATTTTACTCATTGTGTAATATACTTTCATTTATGAGTATTTACATCAATTTTGTAGTGTCCTTCTTTCACGGGTTGTATGTTTCGAAAGATACCCATGTCGGTAAGGGAACCTTTCAACCTCCTATTTTTAAAAGACTTATTTTGTTATGTCTTTTAATTCACATACTATGATGTTGGGATATGTTCTTATATATTCTTATTGATTTAAATTTTATGTCCATGTGATTAGATACCCTTTTTATCTCTCATCAACTCATTCGATGAATTTTGTAGTGACGCCGTTAGGCTGTCAAATGTTTGCAAGGTAACTTCTTAACCCAAATTTGATTCTTTGGGATAAACTTGTACTCCTTGAATACGCCGTTCTATGAATATGTGTGAATAACCTCTGATTTTTCTACACTTAATATCCACTTATATTTGGTGTATTCGTTTGTCACACATTATTAGGTAATTGATTTATCCTTAAACCAAGGATATCGTCTTTGTATGGGACTTCGTCTCAATCTCCTTTCATTGAGGCATATTTTATTTTATACACAACCTTCTTTTATACGGTGTATAAACCCCTTTTACTTTTACGTTTATCCAAAAGGAATATTTTTTTATACTAAGCAATTTACAAAACGACAAAAGGGAATGTTTTTGTCATACGTATGCGGCGACAACGACTTCTCCGTTGTCGTGTCCATTATTTGAGTTTTGGCTTCCTCTACAGGCCATACCTTATTTTTAAAATAAAAATAAATACCATTTTTTTGCTTTTCTTTTATTTTGTTTTTGAAAATGTTTTTCATAATGTTTTTATATCAATGTGTTGTATTGATATCTTGTGATTGAAAAGTGGAAATGTTATGTTTCCTTTTTGCATGTTTTATGTGATACGATTATGTTATGGTTCTTGGGCATTATTATGAAGACGGGTGGTTCCATGATAAACTAATGGAGGGTGAGCCTGATATAGCTCTCCAATTCATTGGGTAACGCTAAGGAGTGAAACATTAAGGTTTCTCTGAAGAGATTTAGGGAATATATTGTGGTGGGTATTCCAAATGTAACCAAGAGGGTTACTCCCAACGTAGGAATGTTATGAATGCCTCAAGTTACATTTTATGTCTTTTTATTTCTATGATTTATTCATGATTTGATGAGGTATGTTAAATTTACTATGTTTTATGGGTAAACTATGATTTCATTCTTATATATATATGAACTCATGTTTCCATTCAATATTTTTTATAACCCTTACTGAGCTTTTTATGCTCATCCCAGGTTTTTTTGAAATGTTTTTCACTGGTCAAGGGAAAGGCACATGATATGATGATAGTGTCAAGTAATTGTCAAGAAAGAATCCATGCTTTATTTTTAAATATGTTTCCGTTGATGGGAAAAAAATGAATACTAACTTTTATGTAACCACTTTGTTTAAATGTGGAATATAATGAAAGTTTTATGATCTAAGTCTCTAAAAATCTAAACCTGAAAAGATCCTTAATGTGTAATATTGTAATAACTCAAGTTTAAGTAAGGTTTAAGGTTGGGGCCTTATAGATATATTTTCTAAAAACACTTTATATGTATGGATAATCCACAATGATGAAATGACTCAAGAGCCTCCAAACAGTTAGGCTTAGTATAACCTCTCATACCATAATGATAGTAGAAATCTTGATGATTCTTTGTCTTCTACCTGATACCAGTCATGTGGAATGAAAACCATTCTCATGCTTCCTTTTAAATCAAGAATATACACACTATATAACCACTTAACTAACCAAAGATCCTCTTTATCATGCCTTACTATCTATATCTACTTTAGCTAAATATGCATTACCAACTACCTCCAAAATTATTTGAATATACATGAGTATACAAATTGACTGAATTCCAATCCTACATCCTAAATCATCATTCAAATCCATAATTTTCTAATTAGGGACAAGGCCTAGTTAAACATTAATAGACATAGAAATATTGGTAGAATAAAAAATAAAATTATTCTCCCCTTGCTACAATGTCACAAACACCATGGTCTACATTTCCTACAATGTATCAAAAAAAACATACAGGTTAATGGTTTTCTTAAAAAAAATCATTGGAAAAATATTCATTCATCATAACATTCGTAGTATTGTCCCATCATCTCATTCCTGGATTATCGAGTATATATGTCACAAAACCAACATTAGGGTCTTCATGAGTCTTTATGAATTTGAATATTATCTCAATCTTCTAAATACAGTTCATAAATTCCACGGTTCTTTTTTTACCAAGAATGGTGGGTGGATACTAATAAGTAAATTTTGATCCATCATCCCCTATGTGTTCTTGGTTGTCAACTACCATATAACCCACAATCTGAATAGTTAGGTTAATGTATTTTACAATGAATGATCTACAAGAGATATAAACATTGAAACCTATCTCATAACATGTTTCCATTTATTTGGAAAACATCTTCTCCTTATCATTTTGAAAATAAATCAAAACCCAAACCGGTCATGTGAAAATTCCAAAATAACAGGGACATATTAAGGTATTGATAACAATTACTTAAAAAACATAATTTAAAGAAACCATAACCAATAAAAGATTTCCATTTCTATAAAAATACCATAAATTTAATCCAAATGTCATCAAAATCAATGTCTCAAACATGGTAAAAAAATTGGTAAAGTAATGGTGTCTTTATTTCAACCATGAATGTGAACTCACAATGCCCTTTTTCCACACATACTATATGAATTCTGATTGTCGTGATAGTAGTCTTCCCCGAATAAATAACCAAACACAAGTTGTGCTAAGAATCTTCAGGATTATCATAAATTTTGACAATAAATTATAACAATACAAACTATTTTAACTAGGAAATCAACACAAACGAGCCCTCCAAAATATATAGGTAAATAAGATAAATGTTAACTAGTCTTTATAATCATAAAATCAGGGAATCAAACATGAATTGAAGTCATAAATTCTGAAAAAAATTCATTAATTTGATATTCAAAAAAATTATTAGGTCCACACATGACATTAAATCACCTATAAAAAATCTTGAACATAAAGTTGGAAAAATAGTGATTCTATAATAATACAACAATCACTTCCCATAACATAAATCTTGAAAAAAATGTAAAAGTTATCAATGGAACATATAGCATGTAAACTAAATTATAGTAGGATACCACTATATTTTATATACATGATCTAATATCAATAATGTTATAATTCATGATTTTTATGAAATATAGTTTTATAATAAAAATTATTAAATATAAACCTTTTTTTATACATTTACCTTTTTCTTCATTTTGTTTTCATAAAAGATTTCATATTATCAATAATTAAATATTAAAAGTGTAAATAAAAATAGTAAATCATAATCATGAATCCAGAGGAAAAATGGGTAACACATATCCATAAAAAACTATAATTTTAATATTTTTGAAACAACCTCATATGAATATATGTGGAAAACATTCAATGATATAAAAACAATCACATGATAAATGACCATAATTGATAATAAACCTCACTTATTGTGCACTATCCAATGGGACACTGCATACAAGAATGTCAAAATATTAAATAATAATACATTGGATCTATCAGATATCATGTAATTCCAATATATATCACAATAAGACACCTCAAAGTTGTGCAACACACACTATGGTATCATCTGTTACTTTCTCTATGCACCAATTATTCCAAAATGTGGAATTTTACAATAATAATTTATAACCATGATCACTATTTACAAAAATTTAAAGCCAAGCTGATACCCTTTAGATATTGAAAACCCATTTCAAAATTAGGAAAATACATTTCAAAATAAAATTCAATTTTTTATTCAAATTTTCATTTCCATTAAAAACAATCAGATAATCCTTCAATTATAATCATTTTACAATCCAATGTATTTTTACAAGGATAACATGTAAATAATAAAATTAGTAACCAAGATTCTTTCAAAAGTAGTTACATACATCCTAGAGAATAACCCGTAAAAAATATTGATCACCAAGAAATATAAAATCATAGATAGAAAACACTACCTAATAAAATATCCATATGCAAACCATACTTTTATCCAAAACCAATAATAACCAAAAAGATTATATACTTGAAGAGTTTAAATCCAACTCTAATGATGATAAATCTATGATTAATGTGATCCATATGGGATGTTGTAAACCAAAATTACCTAGAATGTGCAAATAGGATGAGAGAAATGAATATTATATGGACAAAATTGGCATTTTATCTAAAAAACTTGTATGAAACCCAACCCCTTCATGTTTCTTGGCTTGTAACCCCATTAAATGTCATGTGACCCACTAGTCTGACTAATTCTAAAAACAAATAAATTTTTATAAAAACATGTGATTTACTCATTTCAAGATTTATATACTTTACACAATCTATAAAATTATCAGGATGTGTATTGAATTCATGGGTTCTATCTACAATCCATTATATATCACATATTTCTATTATAGGTCCTGTAATTTTTAAGTAACCATCCAAAACAATACTTTTTTTATGAAAATTCTAAAAAATCGTTGACATCTCCATTGTTTATATCCTCCCAATTCACATTTATCATTACAAAACTAACAAAAATGGAAAAAATGGCATAAAAGATAATCGATAGAAATGTAACAAGTCATTGAATATAGTGAAATATTATTAGTTGATCACTGATGTAAGTGGGAAATATTTTTGAAATATATTGAACAATCATAATTGAAACCTAATGAAAAAACATTATCCTCATGTTCTCAGATATAAAAAAAAATATCTTAAATATACCAAGAATTTATTTACCAAAACAAATGAATAATGGTCTATTTAAATAATTGGTTTAATAGAGGATGTTTGTTATCTATAAAATTAATTTAAAATATGTGATCATGTAATGAAGTGGACATGAAAAAAATAGTGATCCATATAATCTTGTAAATGTTAGTGCATTGTGATATAAATGAAACACTATCAATGTGTGATACATATACTATCTATTAGTGGTGAAGCATGAAATTTTTTTAGTTAGTTTTATGTTTCCTATAATTAGTTTGTGTGATGTTACAATTAAATTCGTAATATCTCATGTGTTCCAAAAATAATGGGGAAAAATAAATTAATTAAAAAAGAAAATGTTAAAATTGGATTCACCCCTCCCCTCCCAGGGTATTCTGGGCTCTTACACTATGAATCATATTGTTATTTTTATCATATATACAATATATTACTTTCAAATAATCATTACATAAATACACATTATTTATTATGGAATGATTTCATGAATATTAAATATTATTGTAATTATATTCATATTTGTCTCAAAATATATGTGGATAAATTATTGTTTCATCATTTGTTTTATCCAAAAGAAAAAAATCTATTTCTAATCATGACATATTTATGTATTTAGTATTGTTTCTTTACCATCAATAGAATCTATTAAGTCATTTGTTATAGTTAATATCTACATTATTTTGGATTTTCTTTTAGACCCAAAAAAACTAATTTAAATAATTCTTTCTTCTAGTTATATTATTTTATAAATAAAGAACTCCAGAATATTAAAATAACATATTGTATAAGAACATTTCTTGTAATATTCTTAAAAGATCATATGTATCATTTTTTTAACATAGACCAAATTTAATGAACCCAATTTGGAAACTCAATTTTCAAAAAAGTTTAAACTAGTATAAAATTGTTATCACCTAATGTTGTTGAATGTAAAAGGAAATTACAATCTAAAAATTCATGAATTATAACAATTATCTACTAAATAAATTTTTTTAATACATACAAATGATGTTCAATAATGATATCAGAGTCACATGGAATATTTAAGAGAACAACCAAGGTAAAATATAGTCTTACACACCAATATTAATATAAATACCTTTTATTATAAAAAATTGTATATGAATAATTATATTCTCAGGAATAATTATACATTGAGGATAATATATTAATTTAACGTTATGGTTTATTTGGATCCACGACCGTCTGATCTCATGAAGCATTTCTTCTATTGGTCAAGGCCACCAGTTTTGACACAGACTAAAATATGATTCCTAGTGAACCATGAAATATATAATGTCTATTATAGCACATCTCTAAAATTATTAAAATATAGACCCATGAAAAACATTGTTATATTTATAAAATTATATTAATGATACTACAGTAAGTTTTAGATGATTATTTTACACTTCCACCTTGTGGTTCTACTTTTTTATTACCATTAACTCCTATATTAAGATCTTGATATTTGTTGGTCCAAAAACAATGCATCCATTGGGGTTTGGTAATATACATTTACAATCAACCAATTAAAATAAATATTAAAATTAATAAACATTAATTTATTAAAGATGTAATATTTCATGTTTGAAATCTCTCTTTAAAAGAGTTAAAGTGGAATTAAAATTTTAAAAAGAATTATAGATTACATATATACTTAAATAATTTAGTATATACAAATATAGATAAATTTTATGTAGTGTATTAGGACTTGTAAATGGAGTTTAGTAATGGGAAATGTTTTTCAAAAGCCGAAAATGACCTTATACATTGGTATGCTATGGATGTTTTAAACCATATTATTGTTCAAATTAAAATTATCATTATACACATAAAGTATATTTTTTCATTTTTTATTTCTAAAACTATTCTATTTGAATATAAATCCACAATACATGGTCCCCTCTATGAAGGTAGTATTATAATATACATTAAATATATATTAAATCCTCATAATCAAGAAATATATTGTAAATTTACTTCCACCCCCTACTTTTGTGGGGATGGAACTAATAGAAAGACTGTATATTGAAATTTTAATTTCAAATCTTTTAAAATATTATATATAGACTCTATAATAAATTCAAGATGGTACCATACATTTTTTTAATATAATTGTAATCGTAATACATTTCATTTTATTACTATATAGTGGAAATATTGCATAAATTTTTACTATTTTATTAAATTCATCATTATCAATTGATATTAGATTATTTAATTTATTAAAAATTTAAATATATTTGATTCCAAGCGCCTATAAAATCCATCCCATATCACAAATATTTTAAAAAACAGGTGAAATCCTTTTGGATAAGCCCATATTCCTAGGATATTAAATTTCTTAATAAAAATATAAATGAGTTCATACAATATAATTGTTGTATTTAATGAAAATTATAATATAAACGGAGAATAATATATAATGTATTCATCCTTAAATACTTATTAAATCATTTCCAAAAGAATATCTCATTTATCATTATTATTTCATTATTTTTTTGAATTAATGATTTAAATTATTCATTATTTATATTATAATACACTATAATTTTTTTATCTAAATATTTTCTATATAAATATTTCATCTGTAGTTACTAAAATATAAATTAATATAATTTGATGAAAACATAAATTATAATATACATACCATTATCAATTTGGATATAATCCTACATATAATTTTCGTTTATAATGATATGATTGAAGGGGTATTCAAGAATAATTTTCTAACTTACTATATTAAAATAGGTTTATGTGTGATCAGACTTAATGTGTGATCATTATTAGTGTTCCTTTTTGTATACACCACAATTCACAATGATATATTAATCCAATATATCATATAATTCTTTTCAATTACCATGATAATTATAAATTTAATTTTAACACTTATAATTATCATAACAATATATTGAAAATATGTTATAAAATATTAATCAATGTTTTTGATATAATAAACATATTATATTGGATTAAACATAAAATTTTCTTATTAATGTCCCTAAAAATTATTATAAAAAAACAATTCCACATTTTGTTAAAATAATTTTCATATAAATTATATATAGGAAAATAATTTAACCTCATAATCGGAAACTTTTTAACTCCCTCAATTAAATAAATCCTTATCCATGTAAAATATTAAATACCCCAATTAATTAATATGTTTTACATTAGTTAAATAAATCCTGAAGGAATTTTTCAATTATTGATCCCATGACTCATCAGTTATATCTAAATAAAAGTGATCCTTATCACAATAATATTAATATTTCATTATACACTAACATGGTGATCATCAATGATCAATAATCTAGAAATAAATTTATATTAATGGACATTATGACAAAAACTTTCATATTAAATAGTAATACATTATTTGAACGGAAAATTATTTTTAATAAGACAAATTTCTTAAATCAATGTGGAACACCTAATTTTATAAGAAATTTCAATAAATATCTCACTAGTATAAAATATAATAACCCATGTATCCAAAATATTTGTAGCTATTATTGATTACATATATCTATTGAATATGTAAATTCATTACTGTATCCAATATACAATACTCTATTGGAATATAAAATGTGTTGATATCATATTTTTAATTAACAACTATAATTTGATGAAAAAGTAATGAATTTTCTGGTATATCTATTAATGGCCAATCTCCATAGATTTTACACCAAAAAAACTGTTATAAATGTATTGATTCATTTGATATTTTACATTTCAGGCTATTATTTCTTATTAAAATATATATTTATGTTGTAATTTTTTTAAGCAATATTAGATGTTGTTATATATTCATATTTTATTATTGAGACATCAAATGTGAGTTTCTTGTTTTTATATTACACCACGAAATAATCATTTAAAAACACATATATATCAACTAAAATAAAAATATAATTTCCCAAAATATATTTATTATAACCCATTAAAATGGATTATTATTTATCACTAAGGAATAATAACATGTCGTTAATTCATTATTAGAACATAGTGTATTCTTATTTGATACAAAGTGACTATATATTTGATATGATAGGATTATATTATACAATCTTATTGAATATGATATCTTTTGATTTTAAATGAAATTTAATAAATTAGTATTCAAATAGATAATTAATAAGAAATATTACTCATGAATTCATTATCATCAAATATTAATCGATGCCTTTTCAATGAAATAAATTCACCCAGAAACATCTTTACTAAAATTGTCTAACACTATGCATTGGTAATGAACAAAATTATTTTACCAATGTTTATTATTTATACCATGTCTATGTTATATTTCATAAATACTTCTATTGATATTCATTACATGTATCGAAATTACTTCACTAAGATCATTTACAAATAAACTTTATCCAAAAAATATATTATTCATGTTGTAATAGTGTAATGTTATGACAAAGTCCAACTATTGTACACTCGTAAAAAAGAAAATAGGTCCAACACAGGATGAAAAATGATATAATCCAAAATTATCATGGGATGGAAGAAGATCCAAGTTATTTATAAAACCAAAATTGTTAAATTTTTTTGGAATAAAAGAGAAATTAAATAAGTTGTGAAACATCATTACGAATTCTAGCAGAAACCAATTTAATTCAAATATCCATTCTAAAAAAATAATATTATAAATAAAGCATAAACTATAATGAATTTGAAAATAGATACAATAAAAATAAAATAACCCAACTAAATCAAAACTCTTCACATAGACATAAAAATGAGATCTATCACTCCATCCAAACATATATAGTTTTACATAGATTAAAATAAATAAAAGGAAAAAGGTCATATTTTTTTAATGGTTCAAGGTAAATAATGAAAAAAAATTAACATAATTATACCTGAATAGGATATTCATTATAGATCCAAAAATTAACTCAATCCATGACCAATCAAAATACAACCTCAAATGTGTATAGAGATGTGATTGAAGTCCCATTTGTATTTCCATTGAAACCAAACACCTTGTACAATATTAATATTAAACATCCATTACATGTTAGTATAAATAAGATAATTTAAATTTGTTATTCATACATGATATCCAACATTCCGGATACACTTCCCATATATATATTTAACAATATGTTTTTTAAGAAAACAATATCTTTTAATGCATTTTCATGTTGAATAATTATTTATTAAAATGACTGAGCAAAAACACAATTACATAACCTTTTAAAAATATTATTTTTATTATTCATTATAATTTTTTACTAAATCAAATTAAATACCATTGAAGAGTAAATATTACTATAAATTATGAGTAGTATAATGTTTGACAAAATAATGTGAAAATAAAATATCCCTTAATCAAATTCAGAAACATGGATGAATAACAAAATGTCATTGAGGTAAGAGTGCCTATAAATATTTCAATAATTAGGTTTTCAACCCCAATTAGTTGAAAGAGTAACACTTTATTGGATAATAATGACATAACATTTACATTACTATTATATCTTGTAGAAATAGTATGGATCTTATCGCATTACTCCTAATGTACAATTATCTTCCCATGAGGATTACAAACAAAGAAAAAATCAACCTCACACATCATCGATTACAATTTCCTAAAACACCACACAACATAAAAATTAACAATAGGAAAGTGGAAGAATCAACCATCTATCTAAATCCATAAATATTTATGAACATATTTTGAAATCAATATTTTAAAATTATAATTTTTATGACTAACTTTAAAATAGTCTTATATTATTTTACAAACAAGGAAATGCATTTTTATTTATTAAATAAGCCATTTCAAGAAATGAGAACACACTATAAAGTGAAACCATTATTTGTTAAAATATTTTAATGACAAAAATAATTATTATTCAAAATTAAACTCATTAAATTCATTTTGTAAATGTATGAAATGGTCCTTTTTTATAACGAACCTAACTAGATTTTTACAGTTTTTGAAAAATGAATATTTTTTTTAATGTTGTATGAGAAAAATAGAAAAATGATTTCCCACTAATATCCACCTTAATAATTTTAATTAATATTATTATTTATCAATTATATTAATTTGAAACACATAAAATTGGGGTAATAATATTTTCAGTGAAATAAGAGGACACCAAAATATAAAATTGATCTTTTAAAAGGTAAACTATATTAAAAATGATTATTGATGTAATATTTACACATTTAACTACCAATAAATAAATATCATAGTGATTGATATAAATCCCCTATCGGGGGTTTTGTCAAATTATTGATCATTGAAAAGATTATGGTACTTCTGAAAGAATACAGGGAAAGATAAAAGAGTAGTCCTATACTTCTATACATGACCATGAATCTCATGACAACCACATCCAATTACCCAAGTAGATTTTGAAATAAAAAGTAGGGGGATATCCATGATCGTGGTATTAGTTAGTTTACATATATATGTAATGGAATAATGATGGGGATTGATATATATAAAATTTATATGTGCGTAATTGTCATTTTAAAAAATTATATTAAGTGTGAAATGTTTATATTTTTATTATACTATTAGTTAAACCATTTTCCAACCATGAGAATCCCAGTAGGGGATTTTGGAACTGATATTGATAGGCCATAATGTTTCACCAATATTGAAACAAATCTGTAATGTTCTATGTAAAAATTATAGGATTCTTTAATAGCGATACATAGTTAGTTTTAATGAAGTACAAACAATGTGAAAAGAACTACATTCCAAAAACATAAAAATTTATTTGAAAATATGGTCAAGATTATGGAGTAAAAAGAGATAATAAAAAATAAAAAATCAAAGGATAGAGGAATAATTATTATGGAGTGTGAAAATTTTCTGTATTATATTAGTTCTTCCCTAAATAAAAATTATTATTCTTATTATAAAACAAGAATTGATTGAACTCAACTTCATAAAATTATACAACATTATAACAGTAATTTAAACTATAATCACTTTAGAGACATTGGTTTCAACAACAACTGATAGACATGATATTCATTACACACAACTAATTTACATCATATATAATTTTTATCCTAATTCATGTCTCTTCCCATTTATGTAGTCATTGGGTTAAATACATGCTTCGAAATTCATCAAAATTTGAAACCCCTTAATTTTTTTTGAAATTTAGGTACTATAATTAAAAATGTTCATGTGTCAAAAATTTCAAAATAAAAAAGTAGATATCTAGGTCAATAATACTTTGAATGTGAAGGGATGAAAATAATGAGGGACAATATTGGTGGCCCCAAACAATAACTATTATCAATTAAGGATACTAAATCTGTATTTGAAACCCTATGTATCTAAATAATAACTAAAAAATAAATAATCCAAATGAACCCTTAAAAAATAATTTTAGATAAAATATGAAAATAACAAATTTTTTTATTTAAAAAATTTCATGGGATGAAAATTAGGGAAAAGTGTAAGGTAAAAATAAAAAACATAATCATGAAAAGAAAAAAAATATTCATTCCTCACAAGAACAATATTGGACATGCCTTTGGTCAAAAGGTAGTGACCAATGACCCTCTATTAGAACATCAGATCTTGAGGAACAATAATATCCTAATATTTTATTTGACAATCTATTTCTTATTTATTACAATTTATAAATCACCGACCATAAATAAGAAATTAATATAGTTATTTAAATATGATTATTATAACCTAGATGTTGAATTCATACATATAAATTAGATTTGTTAATATTTGAAATATAAATACATATACGTATAACTCTATATTGTATTCGACCTCCTATATTGTTACATGGTTTTAAATATAAAGGTAGAGTTTTCTATAAGAGGTTCCATGGATTATTGAGAGGAATAGTATAAGATTATGGGGAAATAATGTTGGGAGGAACCCTATAGTGTGGAGCCTAATTACAATTAATTGGCGTTAAAGTTATGGTGTTGTAAGGTCAATATATTGTAAATCATTTTAAGTTATGTTTTTAAGTTTTTTCCTCTTCAAATGTTCGTTTAGGATTGTTTTATTAATTGAAAATTCAGGACATCCTGATGTTGGTACTACACACTTGTGCCCCAAGCCGATACTCCACAACATTCCAGTCATTCCTCTACATGAATTAGAGGATATCGACTAACATCAATGTTCTAATATCGATCATGGGTTTACTATACACTCATTATAATTTTAGTACAACAACATAAATAAATAAATAATATCCAAATGGGATAAACATGACCAAAATAATATAAATATATTAGGATGACCAACCTATGAACACAATTTCCAAACTAATGAAGTAGATATATCATGTAAAAAAAGTGTCAATTTATTTATTAAAAAATTTCACTAACAACCCTTACATGACTCAAACCCATTTCGAGATCCCTCACCCAGGTTATATCCCAAATACATCATCTAATATAGGTATCCTATACTTATCTCATCATGAAAAAATGTATTCCATTTATGTGCCGAGTAGGATGCCCGAGTAAAAATTGAGTACAACTCATTATAATACCCCAAATTTAGTTTAATATAAAATACAGTCAACAGAAGTTTATTTAGAATAATAATGAATAAAATAAAAATATATATTTATAAATCATTATATATATTCAATTATTATTTATATAATTACATAGAATCCTAGGTTTTTGAGAATCTATGAACCATCAATACTTGCTTCCCATCATGAAAATTTTAAACTATGACACATATTCAATTCTCATGTCATTATAACACATGGGATTTAATTACCCATTTCATTTAAAGTCAATATCATGACCCCTAGGAACCATTTTTCAATGTCAATATCATGGGTGTGGAAGATCATTTCTATCACACCAAGTTTGTGTTTAGCCTATGTCTCTATCCCACACCTCACGGTATCTTACATAATTGGAACATCAGTCCATGTCACTCACATTCTAACATGTATAGGGATTTAGAGCCTACGGACTTGTGCCACACTCATTTATCACTCACAGGTAGTGGTTTAATCAATTCATTTCCACACTCATTTATCACACATGTAAAAAATATAACTATATTATAAATAAAAAAACTCATATATATCAAGGTTATGCATTATTTACCTTCTTATTAGAAAAAATTATTAATGTTAACCATGTATAATTATCACAATAATTATAATTATTTATTTATATTAAATTTAATAGTATTAACTAGTAAACCAATTAACAAAATTTAATTATATAATTTATTAACCCATCATCCATAATCTAAATATCACATTAATTAATGTTAATCTCTTAATTCATCAATAAATTAACCAATAAATATAAAAATCACATATATTATTCAATTATATATTCTCATTAATCAATCAATTTAATGTCTAATCATTCACCAATTTAAAATTGCATTTACCAATCCCAAATTTCCAAAGTATAACTCAGTTTTTAATCCAAAGGAAAATCAATTAATTCATTTCATATTTACAATAATTATTAGTAAATTAAATAATAATTTAAAAATTTTATAATTGAAATGTAACAAATAAAACATGAAATTGGAATTCAAGACAATGTGAATTGAATTTATACTATCTACATCATGATCATTGATGGATTCTTGCCAAACAAAATCCCCTATTTTTGTGGAATAATTAATTTTACAATGTATAATGACTTATTGATCCAAAAAATATTTCCAACAACAAATATATTCATTACCTATAAACCTATATCTACAACCATTAAAAATTTAGAAGAACATTCGTTCCCAAGATGAGAGAAGGACTACGGAGAGGGAGGAAAAAATATAGGATAGGAATAACATACCAAAAGAGGTACATATCTATAAAAAAATCTTCTAATCATCATGAATATTGGTTGGAATGCATTGTAAATCATTTTAGGGAATCAAAAATCTGAATCAGTTTTTTGGAGTCTAGTTGGGGTGTTTAGAGATATAAGACAGGGTTTGAGAAATTTTTCAAGAATATTAATGGTTTTAAATGTCCACCCACAAAGATTTCTATACAGAGCATAGAATTTTCCATAACCATGCACCTGACTAGGATCCTCCTCCAAAGGGGTCACATGATAAAAACTAGTTGGGTGATTTGTTTGACAAACCATGTACCATACATTCAAATCCCCTTGGATTTGTTTCTCACGGTTTGCTGGCATGGGCACATGGTTTGGTCAAACCACCAGACAACAATGTTGCACCCCACATCTTCCTAAAATTCCCCAATTTCACCCAAAATAATCCCACTATATAACTAAAACATGATATACTATAAAAATTTTAAAATTTTACTTGCACATGATCTTGATAAAACACCATAAATTGATGGGATCTTATAATCTCTTCAATATACAATAACTCATCCTTGATCTATACTCCAAAGCATTGAAAATATTTTGAGGAGAATGTTTTTTTCCATTGATCCTGCAAAGTCGATTATATCTTTATTGATATCTCATAATTATTCTCATTTCTCCATTAATATTGAAATTATCAAAAAATGTTCTCTCGCTCGCCACTTTTTCACTATGATCAAGAACACGTATCATATTCTCATCAAAGGAAACATCTGTCTCAAGATCAGCATCATCCACATCGATCATAGTAGAAGGTTCAGGGGGATTCCAATTTAGTTGTGATGTATAAAAACATCATGCACTATGGTATACCTCATTAGAAGAGACAATATGTGCGACATCGATCAAATTCTCTCTAAAACATCAAGTGTTCTAGAAAAATTGGATTCCATAATTCTCCACCTCTTAATCCTTTGGTGACCGAATCTAAGAGACTCCTATGAGAGTATATGATCACCCACTAAAAACACAAGGAGTCATCGATATTGACCATCCTATGACCATTGTATACCTTTATCCATATCCATATGTTTCCAAATTCACTAAACATACTCTAATGTATCAGAAATTTAAATACCACATGATTAATGTATAATAACATTAAATTACTTTTGTGTAATATTTATAATACTTTACAGGAAAATATTCCCAAATACAGTATTAGATTACTGTATCTTTAAACTCGTAACACATTATCATAATTTGATCAAATATCTATAACGTCTTCCATAAGGATCTTTTCCTTCAGTTTACCTACCTAAAATGTATCTTTACATCCTGGGAAAAATAATTCCAATTGAAGGGGTTAGCTCAAATGGGCTGTAAGGGTAATCATGGAATATATCACACAAAATAAGAACATAAGATTATAAAAATATGAACATAAATTTTAAATACAACACCATTAATAACATATATCAAAATATTGGCAGATTCATAAAATCATTGTAGTTTATAAGTCATGAATCAAAAAATAAACATGAGCCATGAAAATATTACTTTTCAAAAAAAACATGGATCGGTTTATAAACAAATAGTTAAAATTATAACTTCCATATTAGTCAAGGATCTTTTCCAAGATCACCATCCTTTAAAAATTCCATAACTGATCTGGGTTTACTTGTCATTTTAACCCACTATTATTGGGCCCGATTTACATGTCATTCAACCCATGTATTATAGAACCAGATTTACTTATCATTCTAGCCCTGTAATAGTGAATTGGACATCTCTCCTATTCCTGTCATGCCTATGTCATGAGACATAAATATTTATCAATATATTGGAGGGAGATATATTTCCCACTCTTCACATAATGAAAACCATACATATGTGTTCCCCGAAATCATTAATCAGTAAACATATCATTTCCCAATGAATAAAATGGGTTTCATAAACATCATTTCATCATAACTTAATTCAGGAAAAAAAATGATTTCATAAACTGAATAAACAAATTAAAACCATAGGAATAATAGGGATAATGTAATTGAAACATATCCTTAATAAATAATTATATTTATGCATAATATTTTTTGATAAAGCATTTTAAATTAGTTCGTGAGTAAAATATACTTTCTTCTTCAATTTTTGTTTTCTCAAAATTCCACACAAATCAAAAAGAAAATAATTTCATTGAAGAAACGAAATATCGTAAATGAAGCTTAAGGGAAATAAGGTGTTGTGAAAGTGTAAAACACCATTCATGACATATAAGTAAAAAATAAAACATTATTATCATACTTTTTTCAAAAGGTTAAATTGTAAATATTATCTAGAACAACAAAATATTAAATTAAAATCATTTCTTAAAAATTTACCAATTGGTAATTTTTTATTTAAAAAAAATGTTGAATAAAATAGTGCTTTTTTTAAATAAAAATTTATAAAACATGTACATCGATGATTAATATATACCCCAATAAATACTTACTTATAGACACTGTGGGATAAAAATGAAATTACAAAATTATCCACTACAAATTTATAATCAATCATATCATATGCATCATAAAAAAATTAAATTACATGCCTATGTAAATATCATAAACTTTAAAATAATAATAATAAAACATCCATTGAAAACAAAAACACCACACAATAGAAAGAGGTTTTGTATAAGGCTTTTGTCGCATGGAAATAAAATCAAGACAATATAATTACATACCATAGGATAGATATCTATTCTATGTATATGAATATAATGTATAATGATTAAAAAGGTTCATTGATATATTCATGAATCATAATCACCATAAATGATCATATTATCATCCATTTGTTTGTAACATTTTATTGGTACACGTTATAAGGTTGTTAAATGCATTACGTTCTTATGCATATTTTGTTGAATTAGTTTCTGTTCACTTTATTAGGTCATAGTAATACCATTAAAAATGATAATAACATAATATATACCATACTTATTAATAATAAATTTCAATATAATGATGCAGTGATGGATATCTTGTTAATGAATCGCTTCACATCGTGGAGATAGTTGGTCATACATATGCACGAGTGATGATATCATTTTGATAATTGTGCAATGGTATTGAATTAGACAAAAAAATATTGTTATAGAATACATATCATGTTATAAATAACATATATATTTATTATTTCCATCATTATTTATATTCTTGTAATATGGTGGTGATAAACATATTACACCATGGTGTGGAGATAATAAGTTGTATTTATGCACACCTTGGGATTTAATTTTACATAGGATAGATATAAGGTCTAATATGGTTATTCCATAACCATAATAACATCTAATAAAATAATAAATTATTTACTTTCTTCTTTATAATGGAAATAACTCAGGAATATTCTGCAATAGAAGAAATATTTTTAAAGAATCTGTAGAGGAGATTACCTCTTCATCGGCATTCTCCCTCTAAAGCTCATCTTACTAGAACTATAGTAGGTATTTGTAGAATACAAAATCCTATAGAATGTAACTAGGAAATTTTATAAGGGAAATGGATACAGTATGGTCCAGAATGCAATCTTGTCATGACTTGAATATGTGAGGGAGGAGGTTCCCTTTTCAATTTTTTTGAGTGACAATGTTCGAAACTCAAAAAATATTAAGTTATAAAAAATAAAACCACATCCAAAACCCCCAAAATATCATAATATCAATGATTAGTTGAGATATGTTATTAATAAAATCAACTAATAAATTTTCATCATGTTATTATATATAATTAACCATGTCATTTTAATATATCACTTAGTTACTCTATTTCTAGTTAACTATGTTTACAAATATTTCAACCTTAAAAGGTTGAAATATTTATTTATTTGAAGTAAATTAAATCATAAATAAATAATTTAGAAACTTTTAGACAATAAAATATTTATTATATATTCATAAAAAATCAATGGTTTTAAAATATTTAAATAAAATATTATTTCGACAAAACAACAATACAGTCACTTTTAAAAATATTAAAATCATGGATTTATTAAAAACATAAGATAGAATTTTATCCTCTAAAAAATATTTTATTAAATTATTTTTAGGACATGTTTTTAGTGAAAATGAATTTTATAAATTAGTTATCCAAAATTATGTTTATATTAATGTTATTGATAACTTTAATACTATTAATAATATAATTTGAACATCATATTTGTTTAATTATTTTAGACCATTATATATTCAATAATATTAAAATATAAAATACTATAATGAATATAAATCTAATAAATTTTAGAATAATACTTTTTGTTGGATATATCTTCTTGAAAAACTAGCATTAAAAATATCTTACTTATTAAAACATGAACTTGACATGATTAACATCACATTAAATAAAATAATATAAGTTCCATAATATATTCAATATAGATCCAAATAGAAAATAACTTGACCTTTAATGATTCTAGTCGAGATATAGTATACCAATTATACTTGGAAATTTTTTGGATTTTAATGGTTGTTATCATTTTAATAAAAAATATTTTATTTATTTTAATAAAATTACATAATTTCTGCATCAACAATGAATAATCCTTTAAAATATTTATTTATTTCCTAAAAAAATACTGGATAAGGGAAAATATTTTTATGTTTCTAATGAGTATTTATTGTCTAATTGAGCCTTTGTATAATCTAATTTTTTAAATAATAAATGTATTAAAATTGGAGTAAGACCTATATAACTTTTCTTTAAATAAAATATATTAAATGTTCTAATCTAATCCATGTGGCTTCCAAATGGTATAATTTAGACCAATTCATGGTTTAGTACTAATTATAAATCATCCAATCATGATAGGAAACATTTTATGGCAATTTTATAATATTATATTTACCCTTAATTATTTTATTTATCTCTTTACCATATTAATAAAAATAACTGATGTCACTTTTCATAATTCCCATAAAACAAAATAATTATCTTAACATAATCTATAAACACTGATTCAAAATATTGATTCCATTTTTAAAAATTCAAAACACATATGTTCCGATAATTAATATTAAATTAATCACGTTGTTGGAATGAAAAACTGGTTTTAATACATAAAACATTGAAAATCATTGAAATGTTTTTACATTAAAATTCAATGTATAATTAATGCCAATTAAATAAATTATATGGAATGATAATAATATATTTTATTTATACTTTACATAAATTAATTAATATAATTTTTCCATATAATCTACATAAATGGACAATGTTTTTTTCAATTAATATTTATCATATTTTTAATTTTTATTAAAATAAAAAAATTATCATGAAAACTTAAAAAATTATTCAAAAATAAATTAAAATAACCCATATTTAAAAAATTATTTTTTTAAATAGAATATATAGAATATAAAAAACTATATTTAAAATGGTTATGCAATCAAATGGTGGAAAATCATCATTTTTTTAAAACATACATATTTTATACGATATATTTAATTTGATCTTATATCATGTTTAAAAAACTATATTATGAAATTTAAAGATAATATTGAGTATTATATATATAAATCATTAATAAAATCCATCATGAGTGGTTTTATTAGTTTATAAATTAACTTATATACATTTAAATAGTTTTTCAGAAAAGCATTTCCTTTTATTCAAAAATGGTTTTATATTTTTATGGATAATTTATCAGAAAATAATTAATTATATATACATGTGTAAATCATAATTTTATTATAATTTTGATAATGTTCATTATTTTAGTAATAATTAATCATTTATAAGGTATTATAATAATATTTAGTAGTTTTCTTGAACATGGATTTGGGTGAAATGAATTTTATAAAAAATACATGAAATTGTTTGTAACACAAGACACGAATAGTGATGCATATACAAAAATCAATGATTATGTTGAATGTAGTGTAAATGAATCTTCGGGTTGCATACAACACCAAACATAAAATACAATATCATAAAAAACTCAAGGTTTTACATAATACCCCTTTAAAATGAATTTGTCCCTCAACATTTGTCTGGGTTATCATCCACAAATCATTTTAATTATTATTAAATGTTCAAAGAAGAACATCATACAAATACCCACAAAGACAGGACCAAAACAGAACTAGAATTAGGGTGGCCTAAAATGGAAAATGCAAAAAGCATCACCCCTAATGATATTGACAACTTCCACTCTAAGACTTATGAAATCATGAAGGAATAATTGCTCTAGGCCTAGATAATCCACCGAAGAAATAAAATCTGCAGCTTTATTACCCTCTCACCGATTATGGGAACCCTTAATATGATCATCAATAATACACCAACATTTATGAATAGTATATACGATATACCATGGAACATTACCTCTACCACACAAGGAATTATACAAGATCATAGATTCAGTTTTCACCACAGAAATGTTTGGCCTCCTCTGAATACATAAACTCACCCCAGTGAATAATACCAGGGCCTCTCCATTGAGAGAATTCCAATGCCCAAGCTTGATGGAGAAGGCCATAAAGACTGAACCACAAGAGTCTCGTACAATACCTCCTCCACAGATTTCTCCCAAGCCACTGGAACCATCACAATTAAGTTTCAAGACACTTTGGGGAGGCGACCAGCAGATCCAAGAACCCTACAAATTTATAATAACTAGAGGCGGAGCAGCAGATATAGGAAGGAATTCCTATAAGGATGGAGCCTCTTTCCCACACCCAAGCACTCTGACCATATCCAGAAGGAGGTTTCTGGTTCTACAAATAATACCACGACTATTTGATGATATCTCCCTAAACAACCAACTGTTTCCTGCCTACCACAAGCACCAGCAACCAGCAAGAAGAATGGAAAGGCGAGAATCTTTCTCTATACCACTAGAAACCAAACCATTAATCCAACATTCCAGGAATGGTCATTCAGATACATTATTAGAAGAAAAACCAGTGAAACCACCAAAGAAACTCCATACATCATGAGCCCACTCACTATAGAAAATAGATGTTCCGAGCATTCTTCATTATGGATATTAAAACAGACACATTTGGAGACAAGTAAAATCCCACGGTGTCTCACATTTTCATTTATAGGAAAATCTCACATCTGAATTGTCAAGAGAATAAAGCTGTACTTTAATGGAATTTTCTTTTCCCAAAGAGAGAAAAAGTTATCAATTTCTGTAACTAAACTAAAAGATATCCTTATGTAATATTTAGAAGTAAAGGATCCAGAGGAGGAAGGAGAAAAGATCAGCATGTCCTCATCCAGGGAAAGTTCCATGCGGTTAAAGAAATCTAGCTGATCATTGTTTAAAACAGAATTAAAGAAACTAGTATGTTGACATGCTTCTTTAAAAGAAATCTGTGGAACTAGGCATCCTGGGAATTCAAGGATCCCCCCACACCAATTACTGCTCCAAAATAGATATCCTATCTCCCAAAAATCCATCGACAATGAGGTTTTATAAAGCTGATAATTGAATCAATTTCAACCCAGAATGGAGAAAAAAGAGTAACCTTGTTACGATATAGATAACACCTCATAGACCTTCCACAAAGTGTGCGACCCTCCAAGAATCCCCAGGCTAGCTTGGCCTGCATACATTTGATAGTCCCCTCAATACTATTCATCCCAACACCTCCTTCAATAACAGGCTGGGCAAACCACCCCCATGCAACCCAATGCCTTTTCCCTTCCTTATTTGGATCTCATAAAAAATTGGAAAATATCCTCCCAATATTACAGATCACACCCTAGGGAACTGTAATAGTCGAAAGAGCATGGATTGGAGAGGTCCAAAGAACACTGTTAATCAAATATATATTCCAACCAAAGGATAGAAAATAATTCTTCCAGTTCATAATATGATCTAAAATTTTACTAGAAATATGATTAATGTCATGAATATGAAACCTTTGAGAAGAAAGAGGGGCACCCAGATATTCCATGGGAAAAACACCTCTTTGTATATTAAGATGAGAGACCACCTGAGAAATCCTTTCACTAGTGCATCTTCTAGAAATGTAAAACCATCGTTAATTTTTGTTAACCCACTATCCACTCCAGTGGAAATAATCATCTAAAACTTTATTCAGACCCCACATCGATCTACTTGAGCCATTCATGAATATCACAGAATCATATGAAAACATCAAATGAGAAACTAGGGAACCCCCCAATCTTCTTCGATAATCCACAATGCTTCCATTAAAAAAGATTAAATGTAAATGCCTACTAAGAACTTTCTGAGTAATGATAAAAATACTTTGAGATATTGGATCCCGCTGATGAAGGCCACAATTTTCTTTAAAAAATAATAATACATTCCCATATAAGAAACTGCCATCAAAGGAGAATAAATACATCGAAAGATGAGATCATCATTTCTATGAGAAAAGCCCATACCTGCCAAAACCTTATTTATATAACTCCACTTCGTCCGATCATATGCATTACTCATATCCAACTTTATAGCCATATTAGACCCCCTGGTTTTAATATTGATATCCCTAATCAAATCGTAGGCCAAAGCAACAACCCCTTGTATAGAGCGTCCTTTCACTAACCCATGCTACTCTAAAGAAATCCACCTGGGAAAATAGACAGATAAATGAGCATTTATTATACCATCCAAGATTTTATAGGGTAAATTACACATTATTATAGGTATTAATTGGATATTAGAAGAAGTATCGTTTGATTTGGGGATAAGCACAAAGTTAGTGGCACTACCAACACGAGGCAATTGACCTCCCAAAAAGAAATCACGGAGAGTCGTGATGATATCCCCCTTAATAATGTCCCATGAAGACCTATAAAGAGAAGAAGGAAAATAGTCTAGGCCAGTAGCACTATCCGGATTTAAATTCATCATGGCCACAATGATTTCCCTCTCTTGTGGAATAGAACCCAAATAATCATTATCTTAGTCAGAAACACATCTCTCGATAACTTCAAAAAAAAATGTAGGCCCCCTAGATAACCAATTGCCATCAAAGGATTAACACCTGCCAGTAGCTCCCTTACATGAGAATTGGACAGTCTCCTAATCTTCCCTATATCATTATTACTAGACCGATCTTCCGGCACAACATTCGGTTTCACAAAACATTTCTGTCCCATAATACAGGCATGGAAAAAATCGGTATTTATGTCTCCCTCTTTTAGCCATTTGACTTTAGCCTTTTCCCAATCCAGCCTCTATTGTTTGAGCACCATCTCTACTAGATGATCTTTCCTATTTGCGAGTATGCCAAAAACACTAGGATCCCAGTTTTCTTCCAACCTCTGTTCTTGTCAATCAACGATATCCATAGAATCCTGAATGTCACTATCTGAAGGAAGACTATCCTCCGACCATATTAAAAGACTATGATTGAGCCGTCTCAACTTATAGTGCACCACAAAAAAGTCATTACCATCACACAACTCCTCCCAGGACTTCTGAACGAGTTCATGAAAACCGGGACATTACTCCCACTAAAGAAAAAACCAAAACTTCTCATGATGAACTGTACCTGGAGATAAAGTAATCAAGAGGGGGGAATGGTTCGAAATACCTCTCCTGAGATGAGTCACCTTCATATTAGCATAATAGAAAATGGCCTGGATATTACCAAGGCGTCTGTATAGACGACTCCAAAATATATGTTCTCCTTGATTATTTTTACACCAGGTAAAATAATCACAAAAAAAACCAAGATCAAGGAGTCCTTTTCCTGTAATGAACTTGTTAAACTCAAGGCTAGCATGTCTAGGAAAAGGAAGTCTCCATTTTTTCTCCCCATGGGATGCAATAATATTGAAATCCACCCCCCCCAATAAACCAAGGGGTATCTCCATGTTCAAATGAACTAAGGATATTCCAAAGAATTAGCCTTTGAAGATGATCACAGCTACCATAAACAAATGTCATGAAAAAAAATGAGATTTATAAGATACCCTAACAGTAATGAATTGGTCACCTTCCTCAAATAACTCCACCCTGAAGTCCCTATGCCAAAATATCCAAATATGTTTATTACTCGGGTCAGCATGAAGACACCCCTTCATCTTAATCCTTCTTGAAAATTCATCAATCCTGGAGGGATGTTATTTATGCTCTAGAATACCCACTAATCCAATCTAATGTTTAACAATCTCAGAAGTAAGGAAATCAGTCTTTATCTGGGATCCGAGACCCTGGGCATTCCATATAATCATAGGGATCATAGAAATAGAAGGGCTCTCGGATTGGCTCTAGAGATAACTTCCTTTTCAAATTGTGACAATAATTTTTCCATAAAAGAATTATAAAAAGGGCTAGAACCTCACATACCCTTACAAAGAACCAAACCTTCCTCTCCATCCAAAATGGTTCCAGTCCCACCAAACACTCCTGCTGAGAAGGGAAAAATCATATTATTTCCCCTTGAACCTTGAGAAAAAGTAGAAGATATCAAGGAAACCGAACTATCAGAGATCATATTCTCACCCCTAGAAAACTCCTCTACTGTAGAATCCTCCATGTGCTCAATAAAATCCAACAACAAAGGCTCCTGAGGTAAACCCCGAGAGGCTGAAACAACTTTATTGACATACAAAAGTCTATGCATCAAATTACCAAAGATAGGAACAAGGCCATTAACTACTTGGATTGGGGGAATATACCTTGGAACAAAAGGCACAATATCCCAACAAACATTACGAAAATCCTTATGAATACTTTGAGGAGAATCTAAGGACACAGAATCATGAAACCCAGCCTCCTCCAAGGTTCCATTAGAAAGAATCCCAGTAGGGGGAGACAGATCCACCTTGTTCCTTTCCACTTGGCTGAAAACAGGGCGAGACCGCTGCTTACATTTCCTGCAAACTGCACGAGAATGACCCTACAATAGATAGTTCGGACAATATTTTGGATACACTGGATACCAAATGTCTTGATTCCAAAAAAAAATCCTTCACCTAAAGAGAAATTCTATCCGAAACTGGGAGGGAGAGGTCAAGTTAAACACAAATGTGATCCACTGAAAAAATTATCACAAGAACAGGTCCTGGAATCCGAACAGAGAAATCCACCCATGGTGTCTCCAATAATCCTCATGAACCCCTCGTTCTGAAAAGGGAGCGGGTGTCCAGGTAAACAAATCCAAACCACTGCTACTGTGATTTCTTTCCCACGATACACATCTAGAGACCACTTGGAAATATTGAAATGCCATCGACCAAACATTCTAGGGGAAAAGCACCATTGCTGTAGGAAATCGTCCTGGGAACCCAAAATTAAGCAGAATGATTGTTTATGAATAGCAGAGATCTTGACTAGAGAACGAAGAAAACATGAATCCAAAAATCATTGAAAATAAGATAGGGAAGGCTTCGCGCCACCAAACCTAGCTACCAGAGTCCATTGCAAACAATCCACTGCCTCCTTGAATGAAGAACTCGGAACATCAATGCAAAAATGAGACCCTTCACGTTCCACATGCGGATCGAATGTAGCAATTTAAGGAAAGCAAGGGAGAGCTGCAGGACCACCACAGAGAACATCCATGAAGGATCCCTGACCAAGACCCCCAGAATTAGGAGAAACCGGCCCCCATGAACCACGAAAAACCAAAGTTCCTGGATCAAGAACCTTCGGAGAACAAGCCCGCGCCGGAGGGATATTTGAAAAAGCACATAACGAAGAAAGGAGAGGGATTGCGTGGTGCACAATCATTATTAAAAAATGGATGGACATCCCTCATTTAAATGTTATCATAGGTTTAACACTTAAATGTTTTCTTTTATAGAAAAAATAATTGTAAAAATTAATAACACATCCTTTGAAAATGAAATAGTTTGAAAATAATAGTTACCCAAAATAAATCATAACTTGTTATTTATGTTGATAAAATAGCTGAAATTTGTTACGGGGGGAAATCATAAAAAATCTTTGAGATTGATAAATATAATTGAATATAAAAAAGTGGGTTATATATAGAAGGATAACAATAAAAAAACCGTAAGCAAATGAAATGTGAAATTGGCCATTTATATCATCAAAAATGATAACAAAAAGAAACCCTTTCAAACAATGATTAATTTTTCATAATGTTTATTAATTTTCATAAAAACATATACTTACTTGTTTTAGCTATAATTTTATTATTATTCATGCGTTTAACAATTTCACCTCCATCCCTTATTAAACGAAATGAAGTTTAATGTTTGATTCCTAATGCATTTGTTTATTATACTATCCAAAAAAAGAGTTACATTTCATTCCATCTTTCTTTAACACATCAAACATGTTTGAAAAAGTTATATTAAATTCATATGTTAACTTATGGAGAGATAATAATTTATTCTAAAAAATTAATAAAAATATTAACATAAACTTAACATAATTTTATAACCTTACAAATCCATGTGAAATGAAATATTCCAAAACATTATAAAGTGTTTAACAAAATATGTTTTAAATTTATCCCCTATATATCATATGGTATCCCATGTTGGTCACATTCCATACATTTAAACACCTTCATCTTGTACTCATGAGTGATTGTAATAACCTGAATTATTTTATATCCTTATTTGAAAAAAAATCATGGATTCTTATTCAAAAACAAATTGGATATATTCATTATGTCCATAAAAGTGTTATACTTCATCCATGATTTGATAAACTCCATTACAACAAATCCATTATTAGTTCCCAAGAAACTGTTATCATATGATTTACTTATCAATATCCAACATATCTTATTCCAAATATCATTATTTTAACATAAGGGAAATATTATGTGTTATATTTCCCTTAATCATGTGTTCTCAAAATATACAACATTTCCATTATATCACTTTTCAATGTTATCATCACTGTTTAACGCATCCTTTATAATAAATAATTAAAATCACAATCTAAAATACTTATATATTTAATAATTTATATAACATAATATTTGAATTACAAAATATATGCACCATAATAATCCATATTTATTCTTAAACCATTACACAAGATCCATCATAATAGACTTTCCTAAAATATGAATCATGTATTAAGGTTCTTCAACCTCAATCAAACAATGATTCTTTGGTTTAATGTTATCAAAAATGAAAAAAAAATCCCATAACATTCACATGATGCCTAAAATATATTTATCCTTAGTAGAATTACCAATACTCATACCACATTAATGAGTCTCATCATGATATTTCGACTTAATAAAACCATTTTCATAATTCCCATACCCCCCACATCTGAAACATTAAATTTTAACATTTTTCTATCTAGTTTAGGCTATTGACTAAGAATATGAAGGAAAATGTCATAGAATAATGTCATAGGTGAAAATCACATAACCAATGTAAATAACATATAATATTTCAGTACATGAAATAATAGGTTTATTCATAATATATTCATGATTTTTAAAAAAATTATGATTTTACCCTATAGTTTTACTTGTATATAGGGACATCAAAAGAAATATCCATAGAAATATCTATTGAGACATCAAAATTGTTTGCACATTAAATATTCAAATGGTTAACTAAAACATTGTTCTGATACCAATGGTAAAGACCCCCGGATTTTGGTATATGGAAATTGAATTAAATTTTTAGAATACATAATACATTACACAAACATGCACCCAAATACAATATTCATTTAGTGTTTTCAGAAACTAGTAACACATTCTTCTAATTTTTTAAATGATCGTCAGCATCTCTACTAAATATCTTCCCATTTAGTTTTCCCGCATAAAATTGTACTTTATAAACTATGGGAAAGAAAACATATGAAAAGAGTGAGCTCAAATGCTCAGAATGGGTAATCATAAAAAATATAATAAAAAAACATAAGTATGTAAAAACATTAAAATAAATTTTGAAAATCATATCATGTATAACATATATCAAAATATTGAGTCATGAAACAATTCTTGGATGTTCTTATGGCATAAATCTTAAAGCAACATGAGCTATTAGAACATAAATTTGAGATAACACATGGAATTATGGAAAGCACATATACATATAAAATCATTTCCTTATTATCCAAGGATCATTAAAAAGACCATCAAAGTAGGAAAAGAGCCTTTCTGAGATGAGCTTACTTATTTTTTCATATCTGTATTACAAAACTACATTTAATTTCCCTTCCAACCATATATTACATAACCGGATTTATATGTCATTATTTCACCTTATTGTTGAACCAGATTTACTTTCTATTCTAGTATTATCTATATCATGAGATATAAATCATTACCCCATGAAATGAAGGGTGATATTTTTCTGACCCTAAACACCATGAAAACAATACTTATGAGTTCCACAAAAACAAAAATAATTCCACATAAGATATCCCAAGCAATAAAATGGGTTTTAAAACATCATTTCATCATAAAATAATACAGAAAAAAAATGTATTTAATAAATATAATAAATTCATTAAATACAAACGAATAATAGGTATAGTGTACATGGAACATATCCTTAATAAATAATGTCATCATAGATGGAACATATTTTTGATAAAATACATGAAATTAAATCTTGAGTAAAACATCATTTGTTATTAAAAACCACTTCGTTTTATCAAATGTCCAAAAAAATAATGAAAAAATAGCAATGAATTTTTTTTGGAATCATGTAAATAATGCTTCATAGAAACAATTCATTATTAATATATAAAAATCTTTTCCTGTTTTGTATTTTAAAAGAAAACATTTTTCTAGTAATTTTATTATAAATTCAAAAGGTACCATGTGTTTAAATTGATAAAAGATTACATTCACATCATTTCATTAAAATTTATGAATTGGTAAATTTGACTGTAAGAAATAGTAGAAGAAAATAATGAATTTTTTAAAAAAAATATTAACAATACAATGTCATTTATTATAAATATACGCTAGTAAATACATATATATAAACAATTTCGGATAAAAATGAGATTGTAAAATTATCACATTCCAATTAATAATCAGTAAAATAATATACATCATAAAATAATGAAAATTAAATGAATATATAATTATAAAAATCTTTTTAATAATAATCATAAAAAAATTCATGTTTACAGAAACACATCAATAGAAATAGGTGATGTATAAGGCATATGTCCCACAGAAATAAAGTGAGTCATTATAATCCATTTCCTTCGGTATGATATATATATTTTAATATAAAACACATTTATAAAGATTATAATAATTTCATTGAATTATTCTATAATCATTATCATTGTATATAATCATATTTTCATCCATTTGGTAGTAACATTTCATTTTACTAGATATTCCTATGTTAAAAACATTTTTTTCTTTTACATGTTTTGTTGAATGACTTTAGGTTATCCTTCTTATATCATATTTATATCATTTAAAATGATATTAACATAATATAAACCATATAAACTAATTATGTGCATTTAAATAGTAACAAACTAATGTATATCTTGTATAATGAGCTTCATCACATCGTAGAGATGGTAGGTTGTACGTACACACTATCAGGGATATCATTTCGATAATTGTGATATTTTATGGAATTGGATTTGACAGATGGTGTTTTAAAATCCATGACATGTTAAAATAATCATATATAGTTGTTTTTTCTTTCGTTATATCCATCCAAGTAAAAATGTGGTTAAAAAATATTACACCATGGTAATGAGATGATATATCATATGCACGGACGGGTGGTGATTTTATTTTTTCAGATGGAAAAAAGAGTAATATAGTTGTTCTATAACCATAATAACATCTCAAAATTTATTTGACACTAATGTTATTACATTCTATTAAAATCAACTCATGATGTGTAAATTGAAGAAGAAATGATTTTAATGAATCAGTAGAGGGGATTACATCTTCAACGTCATTCTACCTCTAAATATCCTCTTAATGGAAATAGAGTTTTTCTTCTTTGAAATCCATAACCACTAGAATGCAATTAGGGTACCTAGGAAAAAAAATTAAAAGGTATTACCGATACATAATGATCTAATTGAAGTAATGAGGTGGGGGAGAGTTTCCATTTTATAATTGAGGTGAGTGGCATCTTTGGAATCTCAAAATGTATTAATTTATAATAAAATAAACCCACATTTAAAATGTACCAGTTTTGAATATGAGATCATATAAGGCTCTAATATCATCAACCTATAAATTTTTGAAATGTTTTATGTTCATAAAAAAATTTCATTTTAATATATCACTTAGTTATTCTATTTCATTTTAACTAGGTTAACAGACATTTCAACATAAAAATGGTGGAATATTAATTTATTTTATGTAAATTAAACCATAAATAAATAATTTATAACATTTTAGACCATATAAAATTTATTATATATTATTAATAATGATATAATGTTTTAAAATACTTTATCAAACATTAATTTCAAAAAACATCAATATTGTAAATTTTAAAAATATTCAATTCTATGAATTTAAAACATATCAAGATAATATGGTATCATCAAAATAATTATTTTATTATATCCTTATTAGGTCAAGGTAATCTATAAAATTAATTTTATATATTATTAATCTTAAATTATATTTATTTTATAATTTTTAATAAAATTTATTTGATATTCCTAGTAATGAAATAATTTCAACATATATTTTGTATAATTATATAATGAACATCAATGTTGAAAAAAAGAAAAAAAAATTAATATGATTAATTTAAATAAAAAATACTTCATAATAATACATGAGTTAAGATAAATCGCCTGGAAAATATTTCATAAAAAATGATATACATTTTTAAAACATTAATGTGGACGTTGAACATCACTTTAAATAAAATAATATAAGTGTTGTAACCTCTTCTATATGGCTTAAAATTGTCAAAATCATCAAACATGGATAATTATGGATGATATATACTTCAACAAAAATATTTGGTAATATGTGTTTGGATTTCACTGGTTATTATAATTTTAATAATAAACATCATTAATCTGTAATACAATAACAAAATTATTTATTTAAAAAATATTATAAATTAATTGACATGATTAAAAAAATTATATTTCAAATTGGAATTTAATTTCAAATTTATCTTATATAGAACACTATTTTTAAAATGATATTGTTATTAAAATTTGAGTAAGATATAATTATTGTTCCATTAAATACAATATATTAAATGCCCTTATATTATCAGTGTGGTTTCTAAAGGGTGTCATTTCGACCCATGTAAGGTTTAGGTAAAAAATCAGTCATCAAAAAATATTAGGAAAAGTGTTATCGTAAATTTATAATAATATATTAAACATTAATTAAATGAGTTAACTTTTTAACATATTAATAAAAATAACTAATGTGAATATTCATAATTCCCAAAAAATAAAATAATTCTATAAACATAATTTGGACCCATATAATCCAAACATGGAGTAATGTCTTAAAAATTAAAAACGTTGAATTTATAGAAATTAATTGTAAATTAATATAGTTCTTAGAACGAAAATCAGATTTTAAAATCAAGAATAATGGAAAAGATTGAACTGTTTCTACCTCATAATTCAATGAAAAATTAAATCCAATTAAATAAATATATTAAATGATTTATTATATATTCTATTTATAATTTAAACACATTTAATAATAATATTTAACCATTTAAATTATTTTGATGAAAAAAGTATTTATCAATTAAAATTTGATGTATTTTCATTATTAAAAAATCACAAAATTTATTAAGAAAAATATCAAATATGAATCCAAAGAATTGTTTCATATGTAACATCAAAATAAAATTCTTTTGTTAATAGATATAATATATAATAGCTTCCAAAATTATATTCAAAATGGGTGCACCATCAAAGGGAGGAAAAACTATACTTTTTTAAAACTAATTAATTTATTCGGTAAATTCAAATTTTTTTTATATCATGTCTATAAAAATTATACTATTTATTTTAATGATTATATTGAGTATATTACATATATAATTAATTAAAAAAATTTATAATGTGATATTATATTATTTTAAACACTCACTAATATGTATTTAAATAGTTTTTCATCAATCATTTTATTTTATTTAAAAACGGATTAATATTCATTAATAATTAATAGACCAACAAATAATAAATCATATATACATGATTGAATCATATTCATTGACTTTTTTTTAATAATTTATGTACATTCATTTATAATTACTAGGTTTTATAGTAACATTATAATATTTATTTTTTCTCTTAAACGTTGTTTTTCATAGTGTTAATTTTACCAAAATATTTGAAGTTATGTGTAACGTAATCCATGAATGGAAATGAAAATAATACAAGCATATATGATATTGCGTATAGAATGAACAAATCTTGGGGCAACGTACAACATATGACATCAAAAACTCCATCAAATTAAACTATTGGGGTATTACAATATTGAAGACTCGATATGAAAAACTATGACCCACACCCCCGTATCCAACATAGAGTTGATCTACATGAGAGACCATAAATATCATCAAATGGTACCATAATTATATTATCATAATAATTTTCATTTTATGGAAATTCAACCTGATGTATTTCCTTCTCCCGATACCCACCAAAATTGATGACACACAATACAAGCATATCCTTGAGAAACTATATAGTATGTATTTAACTCCCTTATGTTTGTGTGTGGAATGAAATACTTGTTATAACCTATATACCAAGAATCTTCAATGAACACTTCTAGAAGTGTGATATAAAATGTGATCCATGGTACGAAACAACAATACATGGAACCCTATGTATACTGACTGTCTACTAAACTTACAATCTGACCAACATCACACCTATGATAGTCTCTATTATAGGCATGAAATGTTCTTCTTTAACCAATTAGTCAAAAAAAAACCTAAATAGTATCTTTACTCTAAGGTGTCAAAGGTAGTCCCACCAAAAATACCATGGAATGATTTTACCACCTCCATTATATAATGAAAAAAAATGTTGCAATAAAAAAATTCATTGACGCTCTCCCATAAATTTTTGTTAGGTGTAGAATCATTTCTGGGACGAAGAAATTTAATTTTTTATTTATGACATAAAATATTGTCAATGTAGGTTATATCGTATTTTGGTCAAAGTAGGACACAATACACACTTTGAAAAGTAAAATTTATGAATCATCTTTTTATGAATACACCTAGGGAAAATGACATGATTCATGAATTTTATGATTTTATCCTCATACAAAATCCAATATGAATGCATCCCCTCACCATAAAAAATTTCCCTCAAGGAAAAAAGTTCCATATCCATATACTATCGTTCCCTTGTCCGACTCAAAAGTAAACATTCTACTAAAACATATTAGAGACTCTACTTCTCCTAGCCATTTTGACCCAAAACATGTTTTTCATCCAGTAATGTACTCATCATGCACTCATAACTGGACTCTTTATCATAGTTAGTTTGTGTTTTCCTTCATAGAGAATCTACAAAAATGTTCCATTTCCCGATCATATATGATAGATTATTATCATATGAATTCATATACTCAACCAATATCCAGTATGATAGATTCAAATTCCACTATGAAAAGATATATATTTATATATTCTTATCATTAAACCAAATAATCTTTTCCCCCAACAGATAATTCCTCAAAATCATCAATGAATATTCAAATGCAGCTATTTTGAAGTCATGCGAAAGTAGTTTTATTTCTGAATCCTTAAATATAAGTTCCCATATTCCCCAAATACATCACCCTCAATAAACAATTCAACAATCATGATCCCATAAGAGTCCACAAACAACTTAAAATCCCCATATTTATTTGAGAGGATCAATATTTGTGAGTTTCTCAAACACTTCTTCATCACTTATAATGCATTATCACGTGATCCAAACCACTCAATCATCACTACCTTTTATTAAATCCCATATAAGGTGTTTCCATGAATTAAAAGTCCTAGATTAGTTTTAGATATTATTCTACTAATTCTACAAAACGGTGGCTGTTAAAGATGTATGTGTGTGTCCCAACAATCAATTGCATGATTGTTTTTTACATCTACTATCACACCTTCCTCTAGGATTATTTGACCCAAAAAATGTACTTGTTCCATGAAGAATATATTTTTAGCTATATTGGAATATTTTTTTATCTCTCTCAGTTTATGCATGATGATGTGAAGATGTTGCTAATGATAATCATGAGTCTTGGGGTACACCTAGATTTAAACCACAACCACAACCACAAATAGGTCTAGGTAAGGGTGAATGAATTTTTTCATCAGTGCCATAAATACATCTAGTGAATTCTTCAACCCAAAATGCATCATGGTGAACTCATAGTGTCCATTCCTACTTCGAAAATATGATCCTGGTATGTTAGAAGCTTGGAATATCATCTTATTATACCGATAACTTATTTCCATCATGGAGAAAACAAAATAACTCCTCAACTAGTAATATTGTTCACTTATACGTAGTAGTGGATACAGGTTCATCTCAATCATCTAGTTCATCTTTTGGTAATCAACACAAATGAAAAATGTTATGTCAGTCTTCTCCTGAATCAAAATTTGAGAAATCCAGGAGACATAATCATACATATAAACCCATTATCCATCAAATATTCTTGTTGAGTCTTACTCTCTTGATGCTCTACTGGATGAATTATTTATGTTTGAATAGAAACTACCACAACATTAATATGATCTCAATCATAAATTCCACATATCTATGAGGTGGAATCCTTCATAACTCAACCAATATCACATCCTAGTAGTTTTCAACTATGGGTGGAATGACATACTACATTACACCACATTCCTCTAGCAATAAAATATGACCCAAGGTGGGGAGATCTAAGAGTTACTTCTGATATGGCCACACACATCCCACCTTTATATCACACTCTCCATGGTGAATATAATTTCCAACCTCAATATATGTAATGGTGACTGTCCGTTGGTCCAAATGAACTTTTGAACTATGTACTACAACTAAAACTATACATATAATTTGGTCAAATCATTAATTTTCAATGACATAATAATCCCAACTGAAATGGAACTCCCCTATGTCAAGATAACACCCCTTGCAAAAACATATGTCTATAAATTATACTCTAAATTTTGTTATCATAATTTTAACCCCGCACATTAAATACACATTCATGATCAATCCATTCAAGTGTTTCAAATATAAAATAAATAGTAACACTTTTATCAAATAAGGTATTATCTAACATTGAAGATAACATGATAATATCTCTACCAATTGATGTCCTAGCCTCTCCATCCATGAATTTATGATGAAATAAATGATAGTTTCTTGTCCCTCTTCCCAATAATGAAGTATTATTCACATGGGATTTTCCACTCTATTGAAACAAGAACTATTTTATTGAACTAATATTTCTAATGCCTCTACTACCATGTTCAGTAGAACTAAAAATACCAGGCTAATAAGATTTATTGGACCCCCATCCATCATTATTATTATGCCTCACTCACCTATCGTGACCTATATTTCATGTGTTCCTCCATAACCTATGCAGATTTCCAACTATACCACTTATTATTCACTTAGCAGGTGTTGGGGAAAATGTCAACGATAATGCCCCATCCTACCAAACGGGTTACAAAGCACTCTAGTACAATCATGTGTAATATTTCCCTCTCATTATCCATTATTATTTCCATAGATCTTGTCATCATTCTCATAATGATGTTTCCCAACCATGGAATATGTACCTCCTGATTGTCAAAATGTAACCAATTTTCATCCATTGGAATCCCTTTTTAGCTACTCTTTGCAAATGAGTTATTGATTCACCACATTGGAAAAAATACATGGAAAAAATATATTCACATGGGATTAATCAAATATTTAATCCCATCAAGAAATAATTTCACCAAATTCACCTCATTGCCTTCCAATATTGAATACAATCGTTGAAAATCCATGAATCATATTTCAATGTACAACATGAAAATAATCCCCTACATTAACCTCATATCCTCTCCTAACCACTATCATCTGATCATATTGGTGTAAAATTGCTTCTAGAACTTCTCCCAAAATTTCTTCCATACGAAATCATATGCATGCCTTGTATATGCATGAACATCCAAACAACGCTTCACTAATCATCAGAATATATAATCATATAAAATTAATATATTCTTATAATCACAATTTAAATGGACATGTATATTAGGGGAAAGCCCAACTCATAAATTAGATACCTCATGTCCCACTATAGAAGTATCTTTTCCGGCGATATACTCATGTATTCTTATAATAACACATTGTCAAGGTGGCATATATCTAAAATTTCTACACACTCCACATGGAGAATTTTACAATATAATCATTTTCAACAACTATGATTCATATAAATCAATTACTTAATTCCCAATTTTCAATTAACTCCATCAAAAAACAATGGCACTATATGTATTGTTATCCATCCTATATCATGGTCATTTTTATGAAAAATTGTAAATACATTGTCATTTTTTTGTTTCCCATTAGAAACCCTATTATTAACAGTTTGTATCATCTTAAGACATCCAATTCCATATTAGGAACCATTTTATATTCAACTTCACGTGAATGGATAACATTTCAGTTTGGTTAACCAAACCAATATCATGATTTCCCCATGTGGGCCTAAAAGGATGCATGATATAGTAAATGATAAATTCGTTGAAGGATGAATTCATATTATGAAATAATTCCATAACTAGGACTCAAGAGAAATGTCATGAAATATTAGAAAACATAATCACACACACAATAAGTGAATCACATGAGGTGAAAGAATATAAAACTATAACATCACACAATAATAAATACACTCCCACTAGTTGCACATTGATTTTACCCTCATATAATTTTTAAATAATACCTTGAACAAGCACATATAAAATCCCAACTCATTCTAATATTTTTTCTAACCATCTGAAATATTATTTCCGAAGAAAATAAGTGAAAACTCATCTGATACCTCTTTGTCACATCACAATCCATGTTCCCCAAACCATCTCCCTAAGAAGATTGGACAAACAAACAAAGGTATTCCTTACCTTATGTCAGATGTTGTAGATTAGATGTGATGGTCTAATATCGTCAATTGTGAGACTATATAATTTTTATCATAATGTAAAAACTATTTTATTAAACTAAAAATAATATATGATATAATAATATCTAGAATAATTCCAGTATCTATTGATGACCAATAAATAAATAAAATATCTTAAATAAATATTTAAAATATGACATGACCAAATAAGTTTCAATTGTTGAATGAAAACCCAAAAGTAAATACACTAACAACTTTAACAATTCCCCAAAACCATTTGTTGTTACCTCATCCATGATTTATCCCAACTCAACAATACAAAATAATTATTTTTCTATTATCCTATACCACATACAAGAAGTATATTTGGGTACTGATTAGGAATCCTAAGTATGGTGTCCATACAACATAGTGTTCCACGAGAAATTATATAAAAAACATGTAGAACGTAACTGTGTATATAGTTTTATAAATAATAAAATACAATATTATAAATTAACAAACATATAAATATATATGTTTATTTTTATTTGACAATATACAACTTGATGTTCTCTTAGGAACTTGATCCTTCAATAACCTCTTTGGCATGTGCCAGAGTCTGGACCATAACACATATTTTATTCAAAAAACCATATAACACATTTTATTTAGAAAATAATTTCATAGAAATTCAATATCATGTTCACATGGAACCATGGTCCATTGAAAATATTTTTTTCATATAACATTGTGTATATAACCCTATGGGTATTTGTATAATCATTTTCTATCCCACAACAAAATGTCAAATTATTATTTCGAGCCTCAATATATAACCCACTATTTCTATCTTATGTGGTCAATTGGTTCCTCAATCAATTTCCCACAATCATTTAAAACTGATGGTTATTTGGAGACTTAGTCTATTTCAAACCTTAATTCATCACACATATCATGTATATATTAGTAATTAAAATTTCATATGCCTCAATGTTATTCTATAGTAACCTTCATATCATTGAATTTCATTTATGGGTAGATTATTAATTAATCAAAAGAATCATAATTCATAATTTCAATTACATGGAATAATATGAATAAATAATGATTAAATGAATTTACACTATTTAATCATATATTTTATTAACTGTTTATGATTATGAAAAAACCCCTTTTAGTCCAATTTATCAACTAACTCAACATTTAATTAGTCAATAAATTACACAATCACAACAATTAAAATATTATAAAATCCTATTAATCAATCAATTTAATGTCCCATTATTCACCAATTGAATATCTAAAATTACTAAACCCAATTTTAATAGGTTCAAATAATTTTTTTATCTCATTGGAAATCAAATAACCAATTCAATTAATCAATCAATTATCTAATTATTTAATTAGTTTAATTCAAGATTAAATTTCCAACAATTCCAATTAAAATAAAATAATTCATTAATAAAATTAAAATTCAAGACTGTGATAATAGAATTTAGACCACCTACATCAAGATCGCTAATGTATGATCACAAAAAAATCCCCCATTAATGAAATAAATTAAATTTCAATATGTAGGAAAATATCTAGATCCAAAACCTAGATCCAAGATAAAATGTATTAGATCCATGAAAACCTAGAATAAGATCCATTAAGAACATTAGATAACATCCCTTCAAAGGATTAGAGAAATATTTGAGAGGGATATGAAACCACATTGGATCATAATATTTTACCAATATACATGAATATTGGTCTATGTATCTTCAATTCGTCAATAATAAAAGTTAGAATGACTTGAAATTTGTCTACGAACCTCTATAATCAGAAAGAGTGGTATATGTGTCGAGCTATGGTGTTTATGTATAAAAGATGGGGGTTAGAAATTATTTAACTAATATTATGGGGTTTAAATTTCTTCATCCGCAGTATCATGTATGGGGTACACACCATTCCCTAGACATGATTCTAATTGGGTGCCTCCTACAGGGGGATTCCCACTTTCTACTAGCGGGATGTAGGGTTTGAAAAACCATATCCAAACCATATAAAACACTCTTTATTTAGGATCATATGGTATCCTATCATGGGTTCATTGTTTGGTCAAACTATGTTCCAACCCTACACAACATTTCTAATTCAAATATTTCTCTTAGTTCACAAAATAATTCCTCAAGATTTAGAGAAATCAATATAGACTAAAAAATCTAAAATAGTATATATACATGATCACAAGATAACCTTACAAAAGGTTATTATCTAAAAAAAGTACATTCATATAATTATTTATTCAATTTTTCTTATATAATCCTCATAGTTGTAGCATTGATGAAATATTAAACATAACATTTAACACTAATTGTGGATGATAGGTTAGAAGATTTTGGAAATGGAATGAGATTCCTATAAATTATTTTGGGTTGGTGGTGTAGTGAAAATGGATGTAATGTTCTCTCCTATATTTTGGGGGATTCATTCCATGGATATATATATATATATATATGAATCTAGATTAAAATTTGGCCATATTGTTTACTACGTGCCAGTTGGTGGTGTGTTGTACTTCCCCCCAATTTTAAAAATTATATTACATGGTGAAGGTGTAGGTTTTATTGTTCTATATTTTTATATATGGGTATAAATTTCTAGAAACTCTCATACATGGTCATGTTTCATTCATTTATCTCATTTAATGGATGACCCACCTATTCACCAAATAACCATTTCATCCTCTAATATGTGTATTTTTTTCTAGTCTTGGAGATTAGTCCATGATTATGATGTTGAGTTTTCTCTTTATTCAACTGTTTTTTTTTCTTATCTTACTATATGGGAAGAATTATTAAATGGGAAAACATGTAAGATTAATGGGTTTTAAAGGAGAGGTTTTTAGTGGACTAATTTAATATGATTTTCCCAGTTATTTTTGAGCATGATGATTATTGAATTCCTAATTATACCTTGAAAAGTGTACTGAAAAGTTTGTAAAAGTATGAGATATTTTATTTATGATATACTATATCATGCTAGATGGGTATTATTTTTTTTCCATCGGTATGTTTTCTTCCATATTCTTTAATTAAGATAATCTTCTAGTTTAGTTGAAATTTAATGGGAAAGGGTATATATATTCATTATTTTATATTTGTACTATTAATATTGATATTATTAGTACAAAATATAAATATCTATTAAAAATGAGGAAATTGTGTGATCCCCTATCATGGATGCTTTTTGGGTTATTAAGATCATGTAATATTCTTTTTATTATCAAAAAAATTCTTTCATAACCATTTTTTAAAATGGATTCCCTTATAGATTCATGGAATATTAGATAATTTCCATAATATGGAATTTAAATGAGATTACCCCCTTCTAATTATAAATATTATATATGAATGTATTAAAAAGGGTGTTTGTCTTAATGTACTTAGTGTGTGGGGTTGATGGATTTGGTGAGATGTAAAGGTGAGGTTCAATTTTTTATGTAGTGATTGTTAATTAAGATGTGCAAGTGGCCTGTGGAAAATGGTTGTTATGTAAAGTGTGGTTGTGGATTTGTATTAGATATATTGTTGGATTTGTGGAATGGTTTTTCTATAAATTTTATCTATCGTTTGTTTTGGTAGATTACCATGGAGTTATGTAATTACATTATAATGTTGATATGAAAATTAAATTGGATGGATTAGTTAATGGTATGGAATTGATGAAAAATTGAACTAAAATGGGTTTTATGGTTTAAATGGGTCTTGTTATAGGCGATGTAATAATTAAAAATAATGAAAGACATTGTATTGAATGAATAGAATGAATATTATAATTAACATAAATTGGTTGTGAATATGAAATATCTGAAATATATTCTTTTTTAGGTTGATGAGATGTGAAATGTGACTTAATGAATTTTTTGTGGAGTTCTAGAAGTACTAGTGATAGAAAATTTTTTGATTTTGAGATGATTGTAGATACTATTGTGGGTTGGTTTGTGACCCATTCTAAATGAATAAGTTGGGATTCTGAAATAATATATTATATATATTTTACTTCCATTTGAATTATATATGGACCTCATACATTTCAATAATCTTTTACCAACAACTAAATGTTTGGTGGTGTTTTCCCAATAGCATATTGTCGAGGAAGGATGATTAGAAACCCCTTCTTCTCAAATCCCTTGTGCAGGAAACATTAGAATGCATGGAACATGATGAATAAAATTGAAAAGATATATTTCTAAATCTTATTTGATGTGGTGTGAATTCACAGTGGTCTATGGGATTTTTTTTGATATGAGATGTGAGTATATGGATCTATCTGGGGGTCATGATTGTTTGGATTATGGACCAAGGATGATGAAATTCATGTTTAAAATACAATAAATTCAAGGTTATGAGATTATATGTTATGTAATTTTATGACCCAGGTGTCTTTGGGAGATACGTGATGTTATGTGATAGATCGAGTGTCTTTGTGTGAGATATGGTGTTATGTGATGGTTTAGGTGTCTATATGTCTGATGTGATTTTATGTAATGTGATTTGATATGGAAGAGGTGGTAGAGATATGAATTATAGTATTGGGGTATAAGAGGGTAATATCACAATGAAATGAAGGTGGGGTTCCATTCAATATGGGGATTAATATTTTGTTATTATACATAGCTTCCTCATTTTGAGAGACTTCCATTATCATGTTGAGGATTTTTTTAATTGAAATTCAAAGAGTCATGAGGTTTTTCAAATGAATATAATTATATAAGATACCTACATATAAAACCATTTTTTGGCCTCTAAGAGGACATTATGGATCATTCTGATAATTACTTGTTTATAACTCTAGATTTTTCTTATTTCAGGACCTTACCTTTTCTTTTGGTATTTAATTTGGATACATTATATATTTCATGAACATTTATTAAATTCATTTTGATGTTGAATATTATTCTTTTATGTTAAAATATGGAGTTTTGCTTATCTGATTTATCCTATTACACGATAATATTAATATAATATGTAATTCCATCTAATTATGAAATTTTCTTACCATTGGAGTTAGTCTCCAAACCATGGCCTACTAATGTTGTGAATCATGATTCATTATCTCACATTAATATTTTTTACCTAGTATGGGTATATTTACAGGGAAGGTGTTTGGGGAAAATTAGTATATTAAGTAATTTTAATGTCATTTATTAATTTTAGAGTTAGAAACAGTGAGTATTAGTTGGTCAATAATGTTAGGGTTTCAGCAGAACTTTTTACAAGGATTATTGAAAAGAAGAAAAATTAGAATATATGATTTTAAGGATCATGTGATAAAAAAAATGAAATTATGATTATTGAATAAAAATGTGAGGTAGAAACAACGATAGGGTGGGTACCTAGGGGAGGTGCACGAATCATGAATTACATGGGTACTTTTTTGTTAATTTGTTAGATTTTAGGAAATTTAAAGAATGATATATTCAAATAAATATGTTATAATGATTTTTAATAATATATTGGATTAGGAAATAATTTTTCCCTTTTATAAATATATTATTATAATCATATTTGTGTTATTTGAGAAGATTAATTTCTATAAAATGATCTAGGTGATCACTAGATCGTTGATTCAGCTGAGGAGGAATATTAGTGGTAAAAAAATATGACTGTTTTTAGAAATAGAGTTTATGGATATACTATAAAAGTGTTAATATTCCCATAACTCAATGATATCTGAATTATATCTATATTTTATATTTCGTTTTTTCTAGAATCCAATAGTGAAATTACTCAAATAAGTAGACTATCAGATTATAGGATATGTGGATTAGTGGGGGACATTAATCTTGGAAACTATAAGGATGAATATGTGTAATAGGTCAAAATTTTGATAGAGGTTGTAGAAGAGTTTTTTTCTTTAACTATAAATGCATTGAAGCTGATCGATAAGATCTCTCTTATATAATGTAGTATGTCTATTTTTTTAGAACATTGTTCACATAAAGATTAAATTTATTATAGGAAAACTTAATGGATGATGATTCATGATTAATATTTCTTGAGTTGGTACTTTTTCATTGTATGCAGTATGTAGTTACATATTTTTCTTTTCCAAAACTATTAGATAATTAAAATTAGGATATGGTGATTGAATAGATTCAATCATGAGGAGGTTTACCATTAAATATAAATGAGTAGGGTTCCAAAAGTTAGATAATTTATTATTATCTTATGTTCTATGTCATTATATGATTCAATAGGATGGGACTTGACCTCAATATCATCCCTTACAACCATATCGTTCTAGTGGGTTATATTATCTTCGTGGGGGTTTGGGTCTTGGTGATTTGTGTGTGGATTTCATGGTCATCATCTAGAAAAATATCATGTGGTTATTTTAGATCATTTCGGTAGTGGAAAACGTGTCTAGATATATTTATATTGGATGTTTCTAGTGATATCATTGTAACAGTATTTGATGAAGGATTTCCTTCCCTCAAGATGAGAATTTGGATATAGAGGTCATGCAATATTTTTTCCTTATGTTCCAAAACCTTATCCTGAGCGTGTCTACGGGTGTTCTATTCACAAGAGATGTGGTGGATATAGGAATGACTTCTTTTCTAGCATGTATTCAGTAACTCTAGAGAGTTTATTGATCATTCATGGTATAATCAGTTTAATATATACCATTATTTTTAAATTTTTGGATTCATGAGCTTTAGACTCTTTTATTTATCACTGCATAGTCTATTCAATGAGATAGGACATACAGATTGTTCTCATCACCTTGGTGTTCATTACTAAATTTATAGAATAGAAAATTATAATTTATGTGTGTTACAACATTAGTCTAATAATGGTGACTGATTAGAAATGCGGGTGTCCATCTTGGTTGAATTGTTGGAATAAAATCTCATTCCCAATATCAAATGGATATATTCATTATTTTATCTTATATTATAATTATATATGAGAGTAATGTTTATAGATGTGGATGGATATAATGTTGTTTTTGTTTGAAAGTATGGTTACAAGTTGGGAAATATATGTATTGATCCCCTTCATTAAGTGTTGGATGAGATGTCTATAATATTAGTGGTTTCAATGTTATTGGATGTTATATGTATTTTTTGGGGGTTATTTTTTTCATTACGAATTTCAGACACAACCCCCATTATTTGATTATGATTTTGGTAATGACTTCTATCCCAGCGTTTCTCTAATATCTGTGGATCCTTATTAGATGGAACCTTTGAATTTATAGAAGTTAATGATCAATGTAGATTATCAAATGTAGAAGTGTATAATCCGGACCAGAGTGTCAATGTGGGTTCTCAAGTGTTATTATTCATAAATGTATGTTATATAGTGTGGTAATGTATAAACTAATATATGATGAATTTACTGAAGATCATGATTTTAACCACTTCAATCTATAAATGATCTTTTCAACTCATTTAGTAGTGATATTCTGATTTATAATATTGATATGTGATCTACATATCTCCATTTGAGGATAAAGGAAGATATTGATCCAAAAATTCCATTTGAATATAGGTATGGGAACATAAAATTCTTGGCCATGTTGTTCATGATCACAAATATGTTGACTGTGTTCTAGGATATAAAGAACTCTATGTTGTAAAAATTACTTGACAATTTTATAGTCTTGTTTTTTGTATACACTATATTATACTTGAATTAAAAGGAGAATTATTCAGGTCATCATAGAGATGTATTTTATGTGTTTTGATTCCATACATTCTACGAAATGTTTCCATGTATTTGTTTTTCACATGATAGTTGAATTTTATATGGCATGAGTAGTATCATTAGGGCATGTTCATCGACTTTATATGGTTGATGTAGTTGTTTTATTGAATGAAACCATGATGGTGGTAGAGTTTCATTGCTTATCGGGTTATTCTAGATATTACTTGTGGATTATATATTGTTTTAATAGATTACAATCACATTTATAGCTCTAAAATAAAATCAACCATATTTAATATATATTGATCAATGTCATAAAAATGTTTAATACAAGAAGTAAGACTTATCAGTGATATTATGCTCTAATTTCAATAATATGGGGAGATTTTTTAGAATTCCATGATGCATAATCTCTTTTAATGAGATATGTTTTGAGATAGGGAAATGAAGTGATATATTATGGATATAGGTAGTTACATATCAATGAGAGTAAATCCCCCCCATTATCTTGATTTGGGTGTGGTTATTTTTGAGAAAAATATAAATGGACAACTACTAACAAGATTGGTTTATCTAGTGCTGGTTATTTTACTGTTGTAGCTAAAAGCACAATTAATTATCCAATTTAAAAATTCTTGAATAAACAACATTAAAGAGTTTATTTAGCAATTCTAATTTAGCAGTGTTAAAAGGTATCCTAAACTATGATTTTAAAAATCATTGGTAATGCCACCCAATTTATCTACTCTAGTAAAAATCACTGGTAATGTGTAAATTTTTAAAAAATATTCAATATTATATTTTCATATATAAATATATTTATACTCAAATGAATATAATAAATATTTTTAAAATTATATTTTATATAAAGATAATGTGAATTTTTTAAACATATACTATATTTAATGAAAATTGAAGATAAAAGAAATAAAAAATAATTTAATTTAATAATATTATAATTTTTATTTTGTGCTAGTTATTTAATAACAATTTGAAGAAAAAATGAAAAAATAAATAAATTTCCAAAAATATTTGAAACGTAACTGAAAAATTAAACCACTATATCTTTTTAAATGGGAGTCTAATTAGGATCAACCATATATTGAATTTAATAATGCGGTGAAATCTATGTCACAATTGTTTGAGAATACCACCAAGAAATTTGTTCATGGCCAAAAGATGCCAATATTTCATCAAAAAGTGGGATTTTAGTTTGGGTACGCCAATTTAATAACATTAAATGGAATTCAATCATCATTTATGTAGGTATTTTCTTTGTTTTTGGAGGGGATGAAATTTATTCATATCAGTTATGCTTATATTGATATTATGTATTATAAATTTTATCATTTTATCATAATTTTTTAATTAAATTTATATTTATTTTCTTATATTATCTTATTATAAATGACATTAAAAAATACATATATATACATATTAATATAAAAATTTATTCTTAAATATATAAAATTAATATTAATTATTCATTTTATTTAAGTTATAATGGTATCTTTTTTATTCAATTTATAAAAATTCATTAATATGAAAATATAAACCTATAAAATGAATATTTATATATATACATCCATGTGTCAATAATTAATAAATAAATATTTATATGTGAATACTTGTATATATAAATAAATAAATAATATAAAATTTTATTTGAAACAAAATATAACAAATTTTTAAATTTTACAAATATATAGAGATATATATATAATGTCTACATATATATATATATTCTCTAATAAACTAATGTATATTTTATTTTATTTTAGTATATGTAAATAAATATAAAATATAATATACTATTAAATGTTTTTAGAAATAATAATATAAATATATTTATATATATATTTATATAAATATCAAAATATTGAAGAAACATAACATGGTAAAGTCGTAATAGTGTTCCATCATCCAAGGAGGTTTGTAGTGTTCGAATGCAGGTTGGTCCAGGGGGCTATGAAATATACAATGAGATGAAAATGGGGGAAACGATAATGGGTTCATTGAAGAGAGAATATGGTTGGGATTATAGAGTAGCAATAAATAATATTTTACTTCCCTTAAAAATGTCAAAACTATCTATTAAAATAGTTCTTAAATAGTTCTAGAAAATTTCTTATTTAATAGGTCATTTGATAGCCCTATATTAGAAATACTAATGGACGGATTTTTTGAAGATTTTTTTGAGTTACTTTAAATCCAACCCTTTAATAGATTCTATGTCGGAAAATATTTATAAATGTTGTTTAAGGCCATTTACTTAGGATACTAAAAACTTGTTTTGTACTGGTGGGCATTGACACACTTAAGAGTTCATTGTGGGGTTCGATGATCAAAAACGTTTGAGGTATGAATTTTTTGTGACCATAACCTATTATAGTGAATGTCAATAATGTTTTCTTAGGACTATTACTTTGGTATTTCATATACAACAGTAAAGTGTAATATTGGGCCTAATTATTTGTGAATGATTTCATAGAAGGATGATCTTTGGGAGTTTTTAGATGCTTTGAGTGTGATTGCATAGTCGTTATCCCTTCACATATATGTGTGGATGGTTGATAATTTTAGATATTGTAGAAATATTATCAAGTGTAGTGGTGTATGAATCTTAGTTGGGATAATAATAGGATAAGTTGATACACAATCATGTTGGCCACATTGATTCCTTGGAGGAAATCACAGAAGATATTATAAACTGAATATTTTTATGGTAGTTTTTTATTCTAACATTGATGTGTGAGGGAGTCCCCCGCGAGTATCATAATTCACCAAATGAATTACATCTATGAGTATCCAATATGTAATATAACATGATGATGCATTTTTGATTTCCCAAAGTGAACAACACGATGGCGATGCATGTGGCTCGACGTCAAGTTTTCTAGTGTTAAATGTTGTGTATCATGTTCTTTGTATTTCTATAAAATTATTAGATTATCATGAGATGAGATGTAATGAATTTATTATAGATTCCATCATTGTATTACCCCATTTTCATGTTGGTTGCGATTCTATATTGGTAATCATGGTTCATTTGATGAAATTGTCCCACATCAGGGAAATCCAAGTGTTGGGACCTGTGAATGATTTGGAGTGCATGAATATTTATGGGGTGGTTTGGTTTGATAGATTCACAATGTTTATTAACTTATAAAATGATGAAAATTTTACATATATAATTTAGAAGTTATTTTATAATTTATTTGAAATAAGTGATTCCATAACACTATATTCCACCAAAATATGGATGAAAAATAGTGGTGAAAATACATAATAGGAGGAAATGTTGCTGGATTTATTCTTAGTTATTAGTAGATCGAAGGAAAATAATATTCATTTGGTTATGTTTTTATTAAAAAATATCAAATGATCATCAATTATAATAGTCTATATATAATACTTCTCTATTTATTTTTTCCTTTCTCCGATTTCATAGATAGTCGTTAGAGAGACAACAGTTGTCAGACACAATACAGTGCAGAACATAATATAGATAGTATTAATTTTTCATGAGAGGATGGAAATAGTGTATGACATTAAAAAATAATAATTCCAATAATGATTGGATTATATTATAGTTTGATGATAGGAAACATATGTTTCGTAAGTTATCCCATAATGTTGGATTTTGATGTTTGAAGGGTTACTAAATTCATTTAACTATTTTTGTGAATTATTATGTGTTGGTGTCCATAGGAGAAGAATCATATCAATTGAAAAGTCTAACAGGGTAATATTAGATCAATGATGACTTTCCCATATCTTAAAAACATCAATATCATCATGATGAATCCCACTTCATCTATTAGGTGTACATGATTATTTATGATTAAAGGATGCTTGTAGAGATGCGAGTAGCGATCTAGGATTATTAAGAGAATGTGCTGAGAGGATGAACCATCACATTGGGTGATGTTTTTAGGATACATGATATTATTAAATAGAGTATATGTGTTAATGTTTCATTAATGTTGACTTATTACCCATACTTATTTTTAAATATTATGATCATACTTTTTTCATGATGATATGACGATCAGATCACTATGTTTTATGAAACTTTTTCTTCCCATTTTGGTTGGATGTGTATCTTAAAACATATTGAATACAAATATGGTGTCTTGATTCCAAATAAATATTTTTAATATAATTACAAAATTATAACCATATGAGTGAGCCAGTGCCATCGAAGAAAGAGAATATCATGACCTGGATGATAGAATCTATAAATTTTTTTCTGTTGAAAATTGGTTTTTTGTTAGTAGTTGTGAGAATTTGCTTTTTCGGTAATTTTTTAGTGGTTTTATTGTGTTATATATTTGGGGGATTAATTAATTTGGTTGTAGGATTCATTTAGTGGAATTGTTTTGGTGGTAGAGGGCTCATTATGAAATATCATTATGGATGGATGTTTGGATGTTTTTAGTCTTTCTGAATGGGACACTTTTTGATTTCATAGGAAGGTAATTGATTAATAGGTATCCAAATGAATTTTCCAAATATTATATCGTATTACATTGTTGTAAATATGTTGGATGTGGTTCTTGTTATGACAGACCAAGACCCGAACTTCCAGATCATGTAATGAAATATAAAAATTTATAATCATATAAGTGATGAAAATAAATGTGACATACTTTTATCATCTATACAAGATAATATCAATAGGAAAAATTGATTTAATAAACCAAAAATTTCATTTTAGGATTATATTATTATATAATTAAGAAAAATATTATTTAAATAAATAATATCTACATTGACTAAAAGTTATATGGTTGATACTGATAAACTCCATCTCTGATTGTACGAGGATTTTCTTATTTCTTATTCCTTCATCACCATCTACAATTTTAGATCCTTTATAGAAATAAATAGACCATCCTCATTCACTATAAAATGGTAAAAATGAAACATAAAAATGGTGAAAAAAAATTCATCGTAAATGAAAACATAATAATTAACAATTAAATCTAACAAATGAGCATAAGAGCTCACAAGGATATGATGACCTAATCAAATATTTCGTGAGAATCATAAAGAAAATCATACCCATAATTAGTTGTATCTTAAAATATGGAAACATGAAATTTGAAAATGTTATAAGAATCCATAATCAAAAGACATGTGAAATCCATTTCTATCATGAGAATCATTATAAAACCCTAGGAAACACAATGAAAAAAATTATGTTACATTGGAAATCATTTTCATATCACTCTTACAATCAATCTTAAAAATGGAATAAACATTAGATCAACTTGCATATCCAATTCATTGGTAGGATATTACATACACAACATTTATTACAATATAATACAATCAATCATTATTGGTTTATCATAGAACCAGCCATTATTGGTTTATCATGGAATAAACAATCATGGGTTTACATTGTAATGACCAGTCGCATGAAAATGTACCATTACAACATTACATCACATAAAAGGATTCATTCCATAATAAAGTCATTGTAATCCAACTTAACCTTTTATAACATGATTATATAATGTAAAATAAATATATTTTAAAAAAATATCAATGATGAATTAGATACAAGTTGAAATTGATTAAGTTAAATAAAAATATCACAAAAATATTATTAGCCCATTTAAAATAATAAATTTCAACAAAAAACTCTTTGAAATATGATTAAACTCTAGAAGAGAACTAGGTCCCCTAAAAATCTCTTAGATAAAATATTAATCCAAGCGGAGATGGAATGAGTCTATTTTTATTAAAATTTGTCAATATTGTATCATAAGTAAAAATTTTGGTTTATTATGTTAATTAATTTAAATATCCTAAAAATGGTATTAAAAACATTCATAAGGAAAATAATATTAATGAATTCCAATGTGTCACGTACCACTTTGAAACATTTGATTCCTCGTCCCAATGAAATAATTACATTATTTGAAATGCAGAATATCATGGGATTAAAATTATCTCTGCAATAACATATCAAAGGCTCCCTATATACACATCATATTTGAAGATATGTGTATAGAATAAAAAATATTTCAATAAAGTAAAATTTTGATAAATAACCACTACCACATTGAAAAATTTAAAACTATAAATCCAATGAAAGTGATTTAATCAAAAGGACATAGATAAAAATTATGGATAATAGTAATCAAATAGATTCATTTCCATTATAAACACCACACAAAAAAAGACATGAATATATAATATATCCCTTAAAAAGAAATGTGGGATGTGAAAAATATTTAATAATAGAGTGAAATTTGAAACATTATATCAATGAAAGAAAAATAATAATTGAAACAATTAATAACATGAAATGTATAAAAAACAAGATATAAAATTTCATAGGGATTTTTATACACTAGAAAAAATAATTAGAACATAATAACTAGTATATCTCAATTGAATATAAATTGAGACCAAACCACTTACCTTGAGTTTGATTCTATATTATTGTCCTATATATTCATGAATAATAAATTTTTGTTAATTATTTACAATATTTAGAACAATTTTCAAGTTTATTATTTTCTATATTTCATTTTTTATCTTTTAAATTACAATTACTAATTCAATCTAATTATTCATATGTTTTGACCATATTCAGTTTATGTATCAATAATAAATTTGTTAGGTTGACTATCGTCAAAGGGAGTTATTATAGAAACATATATATAATAATAAGAATGACATAAGAATCATATTATAGATCAATTATCATCTTAAAAATAATTAGGTAAAATGGTTACGAAAAAATATTCAATGTTTTAATTGTGGAAATTGTAGGCCGTACGTACACATTAGTAACATTCCAATTTTTCAATGAAATTATTTTAAAATAATGAAAGTGGCATATAGATTTCATGAATAAATTTATATCAGAAATAAATCATTATTTTATTGTACATACTTGAATACATAATTCTGTTGGTATGGTGGGGAACAAGATGAAAAATAACATCTTTTTTATGAGGTAGTAGTTCACATATCCATAAATGACGTAATCAATATTTTAGAGTCTGAAAAGGTAATAAATAATGTGATATTTTTTATTTTCAGAAATATAATAATGTAATGAAAATATTATATAGTTCATTTATGTTAATTATTTTTATTAAAACCATCCTCAATAAATTCAATTTAAAGCGTGAACTAATGACATCATTTTTGGAAGGCGGTGGTCCACACATCAAAAAATGATGTAATTATATTCTCAGAATTTTTTAATCATTCAGTTATGTGTAATATAATATTCCAATAATCATAAATTTATTTAAATATAACATATATAAAATATAAAATATTAATAAATCATCATTACTAATCGTGAATGGTTGTATTGGACGAATGAAGGATGTTAGTTCATGAGTGGGTAGTCCATGTACACACGAACGATGATTGTGTATTCCACTTGTGGGAAGTGTGTGTGTATTTTTTTTTGTTCTTTTGACATAATAAGTTATCAGTATATTTATGATAATGATTTTATTATTGAAATATAAAATAGGAAATATTTTTGGGTTTAGAGAAGGAAATAAAATTAATGTGTTTGTTGAAGAAAACTACTTTCAAAACTACTTTTAACTTTATATACATTATAAGTAAATATTATTCCAAAAATTTTACCCATTTTTCAAATTTATGTATAATAAGTGGTATATAATAATTTAAAATTAATCATGTTGATGAGACGAAACAATCCTTTTTTAATGTAGAAAAGTTCTAATGTTTGATTTCTTTATTCAATATCATTGTAAAATTGATTCCAATAACCAAAATTATATTTATTAATATATATTTGAAATAATAATATAGTAAACCAAATATAAAATATAATTTAACTAAATTTTTTATTATGAAATAGTAATTTCTGATTATTATTCTATATTATTCATTATTCCTCCAAATAAGAATCCTCTCAATAAAATACCAATCATTAACCAAAATTAAATGTTGATAATAAAATTTATATTATTATATTTTTTTATGAAATAAAAAATATAAATTTATTAAAGTTTTGTTTTATAACAAGATCAAAATTAAATAGAGGGTAAAATGTAATTTATAGAAATATAGTTTTTAAACTAAAATATGGATTAATTCATATTTTAAGACTATAAAACATATTGGTTGATAGTAAAAACATTTTGTAGAATATATATTATATATTTATTGTTATTATTTTTCACTGATAGTTTTTAATTTTCTTTATTATGATAAAACATTTTTGTGTGAATATAAATAGTTTTTGATAAAAATACATCCATTATAATAAATAGTTTTTATATTCATTTATAATTAATTTAGAAACAATGAATTAATTTTATAAAATTTTGAAAGATTTATTTTAATAAATTTGATAATCTCATTAATTCTTTACATCCCAAAAGCTATGTGATAATAATAATGTTATATAATATCCTCAATATTATATATATATATTCATTATAACTTGAAATTCCATCTAATAAATCTTATTGAAGAAACATGATGTTTCACGTCACAAAATATAAACAACGTTCCACTTTTAATGAAATATAATATATTCATTGTTTGTAACATAATTTATTAATGAATTTTAAGGAAGATATTTCTAAAAATATTGTCCTAACCCCTTAAAATGTATTTCTCCATCAAATTTCATATTTTTTGCAACATGTTTATCCTTTTTAGAAGTCATTTATTGAAACCCACATACTACAAATTTTTAATAAAAAATACTATTAAAATGGAAAATTGGGAAACATAAATTTCACCATAAGTCGGGAATAACTATGATTCCACGTCGGGTTAATGTATTTAGAATGAATGAAAAGAGTAAATAATTATAAACTGTGACTGAGGTCAGTTTTTAAAAACAATTGAATGAAAAATAAAATGTTATTGGACTCAAAACACTATATCGATGTTGATGGAAAAGACCATTAATTCATTAGAATTAATGGATATGTTATTATACTTTTTATCAAGATCCTATTCCTAGGGTTAAATAATTTTATTTCCATCTAGATATAGAAAAAATAATTTTATATTATCACATGATGAGTATAATTATGTCATCTAATTTATTTTATGTGAAATGTGATCTATTTCAAAAAATGATTATTATTAAAGATTAATATTTATTTCATTGATCCCAAAAATCATTTTTTTAAAGACGACATGATCACAAAATTATTATTCATGTAATTCCACCCACATTTAATCATTATCCAAATCCAAAATGGTTAGATCATAGTTAGATAATTCCCTTATTTAGTGACCCATTATATAAAAGTTTATTCATAAAATTTAATAGAAAATTTTCCATTCAACCCATTCCATATATGTCACAACTCGTCCCCCAGGGCCCATGATGTGAGTACCTCATGCCCACATTCTATAGGCCAGGGGTCGGTGACTATCATCGGAAAGGCATATCACTAAAACGGGAAGGGATTTCCTTTAATCTTGTAGAAAAACATTTCCCATGATCAAAATAATATGCATCCACGATGTAAAACTAAAGTAGAAAAAGTGTATACTGAGTGTAATGGGGATCACAATACAATCCGAACTAAAAAAATACAACTACAATAGAACATAGAAAAGAGATCATGATATCGTAAACCTCAGTTCCTACATGAAGGGTATGTACAAATAGTCTCCACAGATCTCTACATCACCCAACAACATCTCTGTACCTCCAGGTCATGGCTCTTATAGTCTTAGCTGATCTTCTCGTCTTCGACACAAGACACAACACGGTGCCGGTGATGACCGTGCAGGGGTGAGTATAATAAAACCCTGTAGAGACCCTGATACCCTTAAAGGTCTCTCATTATTCAACAATGGAAAACCAAAAAGCATGGTTTCTATCACAAATCCCAAAGAAAAAGACTCAACTAAAACCAGGTATACAAATCAGAGTTCAAGAATAAAGATGCTTAGTCAAAATATATACAATTTTTTTATGTTACGAATTTTCATCAATGAAACCACATGGGATTTATTCAATTGTTGATCATCATAGGATCATATATCTATGTTCCACGATTGGTCACTCTAAGGATGTTCCTCCTCGAGTCACGCACTACTGATCCACACAGGGTCACAAGAATGCGGATCCCCACAGGGTCGTTATAGTGCTGATCCACAGAGCATCTCTATATGCTGACTCACACAAAGTCTCTATTATACTATTCCACATAGGGTAGTTATTTTGTGATCCACACATGGTCACTCTGATCATGATCCACACAGGGTCACTATATGTTGATCCACACTGGGTCACTATGATGGTGACCCACATAGGGTTGCTTGATTTTGATCCACATAGGGTGGCTATGATGTTGATACACACAGTGTCTCTAGATGCTAATCCAAATAGGGTATCTATGATGCTATACCAAAATGGTTGCTAGATTCTGATCCATAAAGGTTTACTATGATACTGATCCAGACAGGTGTGCTACTCAGATGACAACCAGCCATAGGATTCCCTACACCGAGTACACTTGAGTTACATAATATCTTCTCTTATAGATATCAGTAAAAGATCAACTTCTATAAAGACCCAAAATGGAGTAACCCAATGTACCTCCATGTATTAAGGGTTCCTACGCAATAGATGGTGCATCAATCGGACACATGGTCTGTTAGTTATAGAAATTTTAGTGCCAAAGGCCATGTTGGATTCAGATACGATCCAACCTAGATTTACAGCAACTTCTTCCAAATACCAGGTGTAGTGTCATAAATAGACTATCTCTTCCAATGTATTATGATGCCATATACAGTTTTTCAAATGGAGGTATGGTTTGCATGATATAGACTTTTATGTGTATTTGGGCCCGGAAAGTGTCTGGGTCCGGTCAGACCCGGTCGGACGGATCCGACATGGTTGGTGGGAGGGAGGTTTGCGGTGGCCTCTTCCCACTAGGTAGTAGGTTGGCTAGCATGACCTGCAAGAAGGGTCATGCGGTCTACCTCCCGAATGGACCCCTAATCTGTTTGGTCTTCTGAATCTTCAACGTCACGTGGCACCACCTTTGTTAGAGGGACCCACATGGAATGGGTCGCTTTATCCTCCACTCACTACTGAAAAAACGACCTATACCCACGGTTCAAAACCGTGGGTATAGCCCCCAAAAATGTGGGTATAACCTATACCCACGGTTTTCTGAACTGTGGGCTGGAAAGGTGTCGGTATAGGGGTTTCAACCTATACCCACGGTTTTGTTGAACCGTGGGTATATGCTTCTCAAAGCGCGGACCAGGCTGTGCAAGCGTGGCATGCAACAGTCCCCACGGTTTAAAAACCGTGGGGTATTAAAATTCAAAAAACATCCTCCTTAGGGGTTTGAACCCGCACCTGACGAACAGCCTCCCAGCACCGCATTAACAACGAAACAACGGAGCAATATATTTCAATTTTTATACTAACATATATCTGTTTATATATATTATTATTATACGCACGCACTATTTGAAAATGGAATAATGTGGGCTTTGAAAATCATGGTGCGCTGTATGAAAATCGAGAATGCTGGGGGTCGAACTGGAGACCTACCTAAGGAAAACGCCGCACCTAACCAACCAAGATGCGGAAATTCTTGTTAAATATATATATATTAGTATACTTATATTAATAATAGTTATATATTAGAAAAACAGATAACACCACTATTTGATCACAGGACCGGTTGATATAACAGACAAGGGCTTAACCGACTCAGCTATAATGTTTCTGTTATTTAATATTTCTATTCCAAAAATTATATTAATCAATATTGTATTCCCGCCAAATTTTTTCCATTGTCCCGTGTTTTTTTCCCGCTTTTTGGTGGAAAAGCTATACCCACAGTTCTTTGAAACCGTGGGTATAGATCACCAAAAAAATACCCCACTATACCGACGGTTTTGCAAAACCGTGGGTATTGGTCTTTAAAATTATGCTATACCCACGGTTTTGACAAAACCGTGGGTATAGGTGACCTATACCCACGATTTCGGAAAACTGTGCGTATAGGTCCCCATATTTCCCCTATACGCACGGTTTTTTGCATAACCATGGGTACAGACCCGTTTTCCAGTAGTGACTGTGGACACCTCACCACGGTGCGCGGTGGTGCGCTGCCTCTCTAACACAGTTATTCGAGTGTCAGATGCCAATTTGGATCCACCGTGATGCAATGTGGTGCTGCCCAATTCCTTGGCCAGAGAGTGTCGAACGCCTCTTACACTGTTGAACCAGTCTCTAGTGCAACACCGATAGATCTTCTGTGGACCACTGAGTGATCTCTGTTGGTCCATTTTTTCTTCCTCTCCTGCCTATGGGCCCCTGAGATTTCATCTTCACAGTGTGGCTCCTAGTTTGAAGGTTTGATTGTGTTAGAAAATTTTCCCTCGATGAACGCGACATGAATGAAGTGATGGAGGGTCTGGTCCTTGTTAATTTGGCATGCTCCCTACACGTTATTATCATAAAAAGTGGTAGAAATTTAATTCATCAATGATAAACTAAAATAATAAACCCCCTACCTCGAGATTCATTGGGTATGTCATAGTGGTGGATGAAGAATACTTTTTCATGGAAGTCGCCTGTATTCGTCAAACCTGGTTCGATTCGTATATTCTTCATTGTGAGTGTTCCTCTTTGGCACTTCGTCAGAGTTCTCCAGTGGGTTTTCAAAACCCACACCCTGAATTAATTTAAAAGGGTGATATTGGAGATTAAACCCCATTTCAATTAAAGGCTCATTAAATGGGTCTATTAATGAATCGCCTTAATTACGCAAGATGTGGTTACACATCAATGTTTTACTGGGAATTTAATATCCTTCATTAATTTCCCCAACATCTTCATGGGTAACACAATTACTACTCATGTGATTTAATGACGAATAAAATAACATAACATTGTTATTATATTATTCTTTCAGATGTCCACAAAAATATCTTTTTCACATAAACTATAGCAGTCATAGTGAATCCTCCCCCATGTGAATCTCAGTTCTGTGGATTCAACGGTATCCTCATATTTCAATTACATGCATCAGTTAAAATGTTAGAAAACTCCACTCATTTGTTTATTGAACATACCTTAATAAAGATAAAAAACAATCTAGGGACACTGGATCCCAGAATCAAGAACCGTCAATTTTCACAGATTTTTAATAATCTTAAATAATATTAAAAAACATTTATAGAATGTATGGGTGTTTACATTATCCCCACTTTAGTGCTTCTCGTCCCCGAAAGCTAAATAAAACTACAGAAAAAATTGGGGTACTGAGTACATATCTAAGCCTTCCACTCCCACGCGATCTTCTAGAGATTCATGTGCTGCCAACGAACTTGCACCGGAAAAATCGACCACCCATAAAGTACCTGCTCTTATCATTAAACTATCTCAACTTGGAATTCCATAATATTTTCCCCATCATCGATGTCCATATTTTTCCTATTGATAAGATGTGATGGATCATGCACATACCTCCTCAGCTGTGTCACGTGGAAAACATTATGAACCTAAAGCCTATGTGGGGAATGTTCTAGATGGTACGCCACCTCGCCTACTATAATGGGGATTTGGAATGATCTAATGAATCTTGGATATAGCTTTCTATCCTAGTCCTACATCCGTTATAAACATCGTGGTGAGACCCATAGGAAGACATGGTGTCCCTCATTAATATCCATGAATCTCTGCCTCCTGTCAGCATAAGACCTCTACCGGCTCTGTGTAGTGTTCGTCCTCTCTGGGATGATCTGAAAATTCTCCTTGGTAGCCTGTACCAACTCTAGACACATGAGATCTAACTCCCTTGGGACTATCAAGAAATGTGGTGACCTGTCTGATTTCTCATAGAGGGCCTCAAACAGTGTCATGCTGATGGTGGAGTGATATATGTTGTTTTATGCGAACTCCACCAGTGGAAGGTGGTCCTCCCAACAACAACCAAAATCAAGTACACAAGCAAAAAACATTTCCTCAAGTGTCCATATGGTCAGCTCCATCTGACCATCTGACTAAGGATAAAATGAGGTGCTCAAGTGTAGCTGATTTTCAAATGCCTCTTGTAATGCCCTCCACAATTGGGATGTAAAATGAGTGTTGTGATCTGAGATGATCATCGACATCACCCCGTGAAGCCATACAATATCTTGTACATAGAGATGTCCCACAATCTCTACTAATCCCTGCTTTTGAATGGGTACTATGTGGGCCATCATTTTGAGTCGGTCTACAATCACCTGGTTGGGATCATGGACCCTGAACATACGTGGCAGCCCTGTCATGATTCACATAAAGATACCATCCCACTTTCACTATGGCACCTTGAGTGGTTGAACTAAGCATGCTGTTACATGATGCTCAACCTTCACATGCTAACAAATCAGGAAACAAGATAAGAACTCCACCACTACTTTATACATCCCTAGCCACCAGTACTGATGTTGGAGGTCCTGGTAAATCTTTTCCACTCTAGAATGTATGACCAAACCGTTTTTGTGGAACTCCCACAACACCTCCTCTCGATGCGTCACAGGTACAATTGTGTGTCCTCAGAAGAGGATGGTGTGCTCCCTACCTTCATAAAATCCACTAGGAGCCTGTCCGGAGGATATCTGAGCATAATTGACTATGAATTCTACATCCAAAAGTTGTGCTTCTTGAACTCATTGAATAATTAGTGGATTTATAGTCATAGACTGGATTTAAGCTGATCCATCTCTATCGACAAATGATATCTATAATGAAACTAGAGGCTTTTCCCCTCACTCAGCAACTGTAGACCATACATATTTCTGAGTGTGTATACTACTATGTTTCCCATTCCAGGAGTGTAGACTACCTCATAATCACAGTCTAAGAGGAACTCCAGCCATCACCAATTGTAACAGCCCGAGATTTTATGAAAAATATTCTTTTTAATTTTATTAATGTCTTGTGTTGTACGCTACACCAAAAGGAGATTGCACAAAACACATCCTTGACTTTCCTTGCATTACACGCACTCGCGACCTTCCTCGATAGCGTGTGTAGTACGCAATACCGAGTTTCACTAAACAATGATATGCTATTAAAATATTATTATAACTAGCCGTTATGAATAGTAATAACCACCTTTTAAAATTTTAGAAATTTTAGCTCTCAAAATGGACTTCATTTTTGGATTCGGAGTATCGAATTTAGCCTAAGGTGAAATTTTGGTACTTTTTGGATAACTTTCATATTCTGATGAATAGTGAAAATTACTAAATTATAATTAAAAACAACTTTTTTAATCAAAATAAATAATAGTGATAAATTATTAATTTGAGTGGTTTTAAAGTATATTTAGAATATATTTTTACAATTTAATACAATATTGTTCATTGGATGTAATTTCACATTTAAACCAGACATAAACAAGTGTTAATATTTTGATAGATATTGTTTCTTAAAAACACGCTATTTGTTTTAACAGCGGGGTTTAATTATAAAATTAATTAATGAAACTTCTATGTTATGAATTTGGAAAAATAGACTTCATTTTTGAATTCGGAATATGAAATATAGCTTAGGATGAAATTTTGGCATTGTTCTGAAAAACATCAATTTTCGATGAATAGTGAAACTACTAAGTGGTAGTTAAAAAACTGAATTTTTCATAAAACTTAATTTTACTGCTTCTGTGAATGAAATTTCGAAAATACGACAGACACAGTTGATATCAGTAAGTAAAATGTGGTTCAATGAAATAAAAATAATTTTTTGGTGAATAGTAACTTTTTATTTTTTTTACCGCGGTTAATAGTAAATAGGGTAACTAAGGGTAAATATGATATTACTATTACCCTAACACATGTCCTAATTCTATTGGATAAGTGTAATTCGACCAAAAACAAGCTTAGGAATAAAATATGACCATTTAGGCCCACTTGGATTAGATTAGGACATTTATTATTATTTAATTCAAAGAAGAGTTAAAAGAGTTAAAATCAAAGTTTATTTACTAAAACATTTTTAATATAAGGTTATACGTAAGATAAATTCGATTGTAAATATTCATTAGAAATATAAAAAGCTTTCCTACATAATGGTGTTTTATTTGTAATTTTTAGACATCAAATAAGTTAATTTATTTATGACACAAAGATGATGCAGTAATTATCTTATTAATGAAATATTGACAAAATTGATACTATAAATACCAGAATAAATGTAATTTAAGACTTTTTATGAATTCCACTAATTTTATAGGTTACTATGATATAGTAGTGTTGATTTAATCAACTTTTTTCGAACTTATAATTCTGTTATGACTTTCACAAAAATCATATATCAAATAGTGTCAAAATTGACACAATATAGTTTTTAAATCAAATATTATATTATTAATTGTTATTTTATTCCTAAAAATCTAAGGTTCGGCCAAATGACTTAGATAAGGATATATGTGTTAATAATATACAATTTGGGGTTCTTTTGGCATGTAATAGTAAGTTTATTAACCATATAGTGAAAGAAAACAAAAAGACACGGTAAAAGTTAAATTATTTAACTTAGAGTTAAATCTAATTGATATGGTTAAAATAATACCCTAAACTTGTCTAAATCCTATTGGATGATATTATTTCGACCCTTTCCCACTTTATCATCTAAATAAGACCCTTTGGAACCATTATAAACCGATTTTTACTTTAATATAAAATAATATTTTGAGATATTCCTAAGGTTCCCCTCTCCTCCCTTATAAAAGGGCACCTCCCCCCCCCTCCTCCTCACACCCATTTGAGCACTCATGCTCGGCCAAACCCTTCCAAAATCCCTTCTCCACTTCCCTAGAATAATCCTAGAGGTCCTGGTCTTCTTCAAAGACCAATCTTAGTTCCCTAAGTGGAGGATTCAAAGAGGCGTTTCAAAGAAGAGGTAATATCCATTACCGAACTTTTCAATTTCTTTTTTCATTAAACTTCTTCTTCTTTAGTTGTTTCATGATAAAGTAATAACATAAGTATTCCTTACATACTGATATGTTATTATAAATATTAAACAACCCTAATTCACCTTCTATCCATACTACGGAAAAATGAAATCACCGCGCGTGCGTACGTACGGAATACCGTCTCCACGCCGTGGTGTAATCTATTTTCCACCATCACCTTACAAGGATGGGTATAATGGTGTAATGAGTAACTATATATGATTATTATAAAGTGATATTGATACTGAAATAGTATAATTACACTTAAATACAATTCCACGACCATGGGAACGATATCATCGCTCGTGCGTACGTACGGACTACCGTCTCCACGACGCGATGAGATTCATTATCAATGATTAACCATTCATGAATGATTATAAAGTATATATAATAAGTACTAATGAAATATATGACCACATAATGATACTGGAATTATTTATATTTATATTTATGTCATCTACTTAATTCCATTCAATTCAATAGGGAAACGAAAACAGCGTTCATGCGTACATACGGACTACCGTCTCCATGAACGGTGTATTTCTTTCCATTTACTGATTTATTATATATGTATATTCTGAATATATATATATATAAATCATGTTTTATATTCTGTAATTAAGTAATCATGATCTAAGTAATCATATGACTAATTACAAGTTAAAAACATGAACGACAAATGAGACGATTTTACCCAAAACGCTACTTTAACATGAATTTACAAAAGAACGGGTAATATAAAGTCATAAGTGGACCATATATGATATAATAAAAATGAATATGATTCTGGAATAAGTGAATAAAATGATTTAAATCATTATACAGGAGGTTCGGATACTTACAAAGCAAGTCGGACCTAAGGTAAGGGAAATATCACAATCTCATTTTTATCCGAGATTGTTTATACTTTGGTATTTACTGGGGTGTATTTTATCATCCACATCCATGTTCCCTCAATATGTAATGTTATTTATATCCACCTACAATTTTTTAAATCCAATTTTACCCTTCGGAAAGTTTTTAGTAAAAGATATAAAAGGAATCTTTTGTCGTTTTTCATACGAGGTACTTTTTGACTTTTCCAAAAAAAAGTATGAAGAATGTTTTTTAAACTTATACGGCATGAATGGATTTTTAAAACATTATTTCCAAGAATCTTCCTTTACAAGTTTTCAAGTTTATTTTTAATCAACTTATTTTAGTTTAAAATTGTATGACATGTTAACAAAAGAAAAGTGTTTTTGAAGAAGAAAGGATATTTTCCTCAAGAATGGAGTTCATGTTTTTAATCAAAAGTATTTTCCATCTAAGATAATAAAGGGTACTGTTTTTATCCCTATTATTACATTGATTTGATTATGTTGTGATGGAATTATTTTTATGAATTCCTTTATTTTATATGAATTGTTTTATGATGTCATGATGTTTAAGATTCCCATTTTTATTACATGGGTTATGCAATGATGTATGATTTATGATTTTGTGGCACACATAAGAATGGTATCATTATGAGATGGGTGGGACCTATATCTCCCTCCAATGCATTGGGTAAAAATTTCATATCTCATGAGATAGACATGGCTGGAATGGTAGGTTATACCGGTTCAGTGAAACAGGACTGAAACGAGGGTGACTCGATTCAGAAAGGGACTTTGTCCACTAAGATAGTCTTGGCAATGAGTCATTACTAACAAGAAATGATTCTCTATGATTATGTGTGTATGCCACAAAGTTTCATGTTTTATGTTATGCTTATTGGGATTTCATTTCACTACAATGATTTATCCCATGTTATGAAATTATTCTCTCTTTTGCAGGTTAATATTTCCAAAAGTTATGTTCTTATGAATATGATGCGATTGATTTTTCTTTTGTTTACCCTTACTGAGCATTTGAGCTCACCCAATTATGTTTTCTTTTCCCCAGGATATAAAGAAAGGTTTTAGGTAAAAAAAAGGAAGATCTTTATGATAGATATTGAATATCTTTCACCACGATTAGAAGATTACGTTCTGAGTTTCCAAAGACACTAAACTATTACGATCCTTGTGTGTGTGTTTTTGTTATGTACTAAGTATTCCGCAAAAGTAATGTAATGTCCATGTACGATAAGCTTCGGGTCTCTACAGTTGGTATCAGAGGAAAGGTTTAGTCAACCTTTGAAACTAGGATGCAAAAACATTATTGAGATCCCTAGAGATATTTATAAGGTATGTCTAGGGATGTCCCTAAGGTTAAGTATACGTATAGGTTATAGTACTAGAATTACGCTAACGATCATAGAATTAAACCTAAGATGTTAGATATTGAAGGTACTCCCCCATTATTATGTTGTTTTCCCTAGCATGATTTTTGCCTCTCACACTATTCTTTTTGGGTTTTAGACGATGGATGGAACCCGAAGGAACCGCGTTGATCAATGCAATGGAAAATGCAATGATTACCCTCATGAACAAACAAATTTTATGGGAGATGGAGTGAAAAATCTTTTTGCTATACTTACACAAGCTATGAATCATTCTGGACTTCCAAATGAGTAGAGAAGGGAACAATATTCTATTGAGTCCTTTATGAGGAAACGTCCACCTTCTTTCAGTGGGTCTTCCGATCCACTTGTTGCTGAACAATGGATCAGTACCACTGAAAAGATATTTTCAGTTCTTCAATGTTCTGAGCATGATAAAGTCATCTTAGTAGTATATCATTTAGAAGGTGAAGCTAATCAATGGTGGAATCTTATCAAGAATACGAGGCCAAGAGATGAAATTGAGTCCATGGAATGGGATGAGTTCAAGAACTTGTTTTTTAGTAAGTACTTCCCTCGTATTCTTAGAACAAAGATGGAAAAGGAGTTTCTTGAGTTGAAGCAGAAGGATGATGAATCAGTTGGTATATACGAAGCGAATTTTACAAGACTTGCAAGGTATGCATCTGGAATTATCATCCAACCTGAAATTAAAGTTGATCGATTTTTCAGTGGCTTAAAACCTAGTCTTCGAAGGGCATTAGCTATAAGAGACTTTAGTAGCTATGAAGAAATTCTGCGTTGTGCTATCATGTTAGAAATGAAAGTTGGTGTTACATATCCATCTCATGGTTTTGACAAGAAACGAAAGATGGAGTTCAAGGAGAAATCTCAGAATAATGGTGAAAGGAAGATGAATGTTTCCTTATGCACAAAGTGTGGAAAGAAGAATGGTGGAGATTGTCTTAAAGGGACTAGAAAATGTTTTAAGTGTGGAAAAGATGGTCATCGAGCAGCTGAGTGTCAAAGTAATGGAAAAAGGGATTCTAATGATGTGAATAAAGAAAACACTGCAGAGAACGCACCACCAACACTTAAATGCTTCATGTGCAAGGAAATGAGGCATTATGCTAATAAATTCCCTAATCCAAGGGTTAGTGATGATAAACATGAGCAACCACTGAAGGAAAAGGACAAAGGGAAGTCACATGCGATCACTATTGGTAATGTTGAATATGACAACGATGTGGTGGAATGATTAAGTGTTTATGTAATGGGATTCCAAAATAATATTGTATCATGGAGTATTGGAATATTTATGTATTGGTCTAATGTGGTATTCAAAGTAATTGAGATATTTTTGGAATTTAGATGATATGTGCATAATTAAGGGATAAGGAGAAAATTAAATGTTTAACAGTATTCATGAGCTCATGATTGATATAAGGACTAAGTGATATCATGGTTTGAGTATATAGAATTTTGAGGATTTTGGTATGTGGAAAGTGTTAACGTTTAACTGCATTCATGTTTTCAATAATGTTCAATGGGTATTTAAGAGAATACATGATTAAGGCCTTTGAATGTTTATAATGTGACCAACAAGACACATCTTATGATATATGGGGATCAACGATGGTATTAAATCTCTGGTAATCGTTTTCACTATATTATGAGAGTGGACAGAAGTATTATGGATAAGCCTAAATATTGGAATGGATTATATTGGACATAAGTTAGTATTGTTTAAGGATAAAAGTTTTTTTTCGATATTATTGATGGGATGTTATAGTAATATAGTTTTAGAAAAAGGACAACCTGCAGGACGGGCGACAGCCCATCGCGTCGGACAAGGCTGTGGAAATCGAACCCACAACCGAAGTGCGACTGGCCTTTATCGCCTACCACTAGCCTACAGGAAGTCCCTGTTTAGTAGAAACTAGTTTTTATTATATTAACCAGTATGATATATGATGTATAAGTTCATTTTAGAAACCATATATCATTAATCTCACTATAGATGGACTTATGTATTTTTTTTGATAACTTTTCTAACCTTTTGAGACAGATGGAATGACCCATCATTCTATCACATGATCTGCTAGCACATCACGAATGAAAAATTCAACTTCATTTATTTAAGAGATGAAGTAGAAATTGTCCAAATAACGACAAACAGTGAGACTATACCAAAATCACAAAAGTATTTCTTCTAATTCCAATTTCATCGACTTTAGGGAAATGATCTTGAAAACCAAAAATGTTTTCCTAGTGCTCTTATATCTGATTAATCAGATGGTACCTTAGATCGTCACAAATTTATGGATTTGTGATTGCTAGCTTTTCCATAGATATGTTCTCTACCACTCTCCATCAGAACATGATCGTTAGATTTCTCTTCCATATCCATATTTTCACCTATGTGGAAACCCAGTGATTAATTTATTTGGGTAATCGTTACATTTCATAATTTAGTTTTTAAAGCCAAGTTTTGGTATTCTTTTTTACGATGTGGGTTTCTATTAAAGAAACTTTCTAATAGTAAACCATTTATAAACCCGACGAATTTCGAGGGCTAAATTCATTTTAAGGGGGGTAGAATGTAACAGCCCGAGATTTTATGAAAAATATTCTTTTTAATTTTATTAATGTCTTGTGTTGTACGCTACACAAAAAGGAGCTTGCACAACACACATCCTTGACTTGCCATTCATTACACGCACTCGCGACCTTCCTCGATAGCGTGTGTAGTACGCAATACCGAGTTTCACTAAACAACGATATGCTATTAAAATATTATTATAACTAGCCGTTATGAATAGTAATAACCACCTTTTAAAATTTTAGAAATTTTATCTCTCAAAATGGACTTCATTTTCGGATTCGGAGTATCGAATTTATCCTAAGGTGAAATTTTGGTACTTTTCGGATAACTTTCATATTCTGATGAATAGTGAAAATTACTAAATTATAATTAAAAACAACTTTTTTAATCAAAATAATTAATAGTGATAAATTATTAATTTGAGTGGTTTTAAAGTATATTTAGAATATATTTTTACAATTTAATACAATTTTGGTCATTGGATGTAATTTCACATTTAAACCAGACATAAACAAGTGTCAATCTTTTGATAGATATTGGTTCTTAAAAACACGTTATTTGTTTTAACAGTGGGATTTAATTATAAAATTAATTAATGCAACTTCTATGTTATGAATTTGGAAAAATGGACTTCATTTTTGAATTCGGAATATGAAATATAGCTTAGGATGAAATTTTGGCATTGTTCTGAAAAACATCAATTTTTGATGAATAGTGAAACTACTAAGTGGTAGTTAAAAAACTGAATTTTTCATAAAACTTAATTTTATCGCTTCTGTGAATGGAATTTCGAAAATCCGACAGACACGGTTGATATCAGTAAGTAAATTGTGGTTCAATGAGATAAAAATAATTTTTTGGTGAATATTAACTTTTTATTTTTTTTTACCGCGGTTAATAGTAAATAGGGTAACTAAGGGTAAATATGATATTACTATTACCCTAACACATGTCCTAATTCTATTGGATAAGTGTAATTCGACCAAAAACAAGCTTAGGAATAAAATATGACCATTTAGGCCCACTTGGATTAGATTAGGACATTTATTATTATTTAATTCAAAGAAGAGTTAAAAGAGTTAAAATAAAAGTTTATTTACTAAAACATTTTTAATATAGGGTTATACATAAGATAAATTCGATTGTAAATATTCATTAGAAATATAAAAATATTTCCTACATAATGGTGTTTTATTTGTAATTTTTAGACATCAAATAAGTTAATTTATTTATGACACAAAGATGATGCATTAATTATCTTATTAATGAAATATTGACATAATTGATATTATAAATACCAAAATAAATGTAATTTAAGACTTTTTATGCATTCCACTAATTTTATAGGTTACTATGATATGTTATTGTTGATTTAATCAACTTGGGTCGAACATATAATTCTGTTATGACTTTCACAAAAATCATATATCAAAGAGTGTCAAAATTGGCTCAAAATAGTTTTTAAATCAAATATTATATTATTAATTGTTATTTTATTCCTAAAAATCTAAGGTTCGGCCAAATGACTTAGATAAGGATATATTTATTAATAATATACAATTTGGGGTTCGTTTGGCATGTTATAGTAAGTTTATTAACCATATAGTGAAAGAAAACAAAAAGACGCGGTAAAAGTTAAATTATTTAACATAGAGTTAAATCTAATTGATAAGGTTAAAATAATACCCTAAACTTGTCTAAATCCTATTGGATGATAGGATTTCGACCCTTTCCCACTTTAGATTCGAAATAATACCCTTTGGAACCATTATAAACCGATTTTGACTTTAATATAAAATAATATTTTGAGATATTCTTAAGGTGCCCCTCTCCTCCCTTATAAAAGGGCACCTCCTCCCCCTCCTCCTCACACCCATTTGAGCACTCAAGCTCGGCCAACCCCTTCCAAAATCCATTCTCCACTTCCCTAGAATAATCCTAGAGGTCCTGGTATTCTTCAATGACCAATCTTAGTTCCCTAAGTGGAGGATTCAAAGAGGCGTTTCAAAGAAGAGGTAATATCCATTACCGATCTTTTCAATTTCTTTCTTCTTCAAACTTCTTCTTCTTTAGTTGTTTCATAATAAAGTAATAACATCAGTATTACTTACATACTGATATGTTATTATAAATATGAAACAACCCTAATTCACCTTCTATCCATCCTACGGAAAAATGAAATCACCGCGCGTGCGTACATACGGAATACCGTCTCCACGCTGTGGTGTAATCTATTTTCCACCATCACCTTACAAGGATGGGTATAATGGTGTAATGAGTAACTATATATGATTATTATAAAGTGATATTGATACTGAAATAGTATAAATACACTTAAATACAATTCCACGACCATGGGAACGATATCATCGCTCGTGCGTACGTACAGACTACCGTCTCCACGACGCGATGAGATTCATTCTCAATGATTAACCATTCATGAATGATTATAAAGTATATATAATAAGTACTAATGAAATATATGACCTAATAATGATACTGGAATTATTTATATTTTTATTTATGTCATCTACTTAATTCCATTCAATTCAATAAGGAAACGAAAACAGCGTTCATGCGTACGTACGGACTATCGTCTCCATGAACGGTGTATTTCATTCCATTTACTGATTTATTATATATGTATATTCTGAATATATATATATAAATCATGTTTTATATTCTATAATTAAGTAATCATGATCTAAGTAATCATATGAATAATTACAAGTTAAAAACACGAACGACAAATGAGACGATTTTACCCAAAACGCTACTATAACATGAATTTACAAAAGAAAGGGTAATATAAAGTCATAAGTGGACCATATATGATATAATAACAATTAATATGATTCTGTAATAAGTCAATAACATTATTTAAATCATTATACAGGAGGTTCGGACACTTACAAAGCAAGTCGGACCAATGGTAAGGGAAATATCATAATCTCATTTTTATCCGAGATTGTTTATACTTTGGTATTTACTGGGGTGTATTTTATCATCCACATCCATGTTCCCTCAACATGTAATGTTATTTACATCCACCTACAATTGTTTAAATCCAATTTTACCCTTAGGAGAGGTTTTAGTAAAAGATATAAAAGGAATCTTTTGTTGGTTTTCGTACGAGGTACTTTTTGACTTTTCCGACAAAAGTACGAAGAATGTTTTTTTTAACTTATACGGCGTGAATAGATTTTTAAAACATTATTTCCAAGAATCTTCCTTTACAAGTTTTCAAGTTTATTTTTAATCAACTTCTTTTAGTTTAAAATTGTATGACATGTTAAGAAAGGGAAAGTGTTTATGAAAAAGAAAGAATATTTTCCTCAAGAATGGAGTTCATGTTTTTAATAAAATTTATTTTCCATCTAAGATAATAAAGGGTACTGTTTTTATCCCTATTATTACATTGATTTGATTATGTTGTGATGAAATTATTTTTATGAATTCCTTTATTGTATATGAATTGTTTTATGATGTCATGATGTTTAAGATTCTCATTTTTATTACATGGGTTATGCAATGATGTATGATTTATGATTTTGTGGCACACATAAGAATGGTATCATTATGAGATGGGTGGGACCAATATCTCCCTCCAATGCATTGGGTAAAGATTTCATATCTCATGAGATATACATGGCTGGAATGGTAGGTTATACCGGTTCAGTGAAACAAGACTGAAACGAGGGTGACTTGATTCAGAAAGGGACTTTGTCCACTAAGATAGTCTTGGAAATGAGTCATGACTAACAAGAAATGATTCTCTATGATTATGTGTGTATGCCACAAAGTTTCATGTTTTAAGTTATGCCTATTGGGATTTCATTTCAATACTATGATTTATCCCATGTTATGAAATTATTCTCTCTTTTGCAGGTTAATATTTCCAAAAGTTATGTTCTTATGAATATTATGCGATTGATTTTTCTTTTTTTTACCCTTACTGAGCATTTCAGCTCACCCTTTTATGTTTTCTTTTCCCCAGGATATAAAGAAAGGTTTTAGGTAAAAAATAAGGGAAGATCTTTATGAGAGATATTGAAGATCTTTCACCACGATTAGAAGATTACGTACCGAGTTTCCAAAGACACTAAACTATTACGATCCTTGTGTGTGTGTTTTTGTTATGTACTAAGTATTCCACAAAAGTAATGTAATTTCCATGTACGATACGCTTCGGGTCTCTACACCAATAGTTTAGTTTCATGTCCTTCTATGAGAATTTATAATAGATAATCTTGTTATCAGAGTATATAGTAATTATTTCACACAACAGGTATTTCTGCCACATCTTCATCACAAAGACCACTACTTCTAACACCAGGTCATGTTTTTTTTAGTTCATATCATGTTTTCTCAACTGTCATGATCCATAATTGATCACTACATTCTCCTACATCAGAACACAACCTAGTATGGTCACTGATGCCTCAAAATATATTACATACCCAATGCCCTCTTCTGGTAGCCTTAACATTGGGGCACTCGTCAGTTTCTGCCTCAGCTTTTGAAAACAAGGTTGGTATCTCTCTATCAATAAAAGGGTTATCCCTTCTTTGAAAAAGCTGACAAGGGTGTCTCACCTCATTAAAAGATGGGTATGGACCTCCACTATTACCAAACCAATCCTAGGAAACTCCATATCTCTTTCACACGCCTTCGTGGATCTCAAGAAATCACTATCTCTATCATCGCCTGATCCACTTCCACTCTAGAGTTCAAGATAACATGCCACAAGAAATGGAATTCATAAATCAAGAACAAGTGCATTGAGATATTACTATAAAGCCGGTGTTCCTTTAATGTATCCAAAAATATTTGTAGGTGTGTGGGGTTCTCCTCCTCTAATGCTGAGTATATCAAGATGTCGTCAATAAGGACTACCATGATGTGATTAGGTTAAGGCTAGAAGATCCTGTTCATGAGCCCCATGAATAGTGTCAGACTATTAATCCTACCAAAGGGCATTACTATGAACTCATAATGGACATGCCGACATCTAATGGTTGTATTAGGTACATCCTAATCGCTACCCCGAGCGGATGATAGCCTGATATGAGATCTATCTTCTAAATCCATCGAGCTCCCTTCAGCTGATCGAAGAGACCATCAATCCTTGGGAGTGGATACTTCTTCGTCAAAGTCACCAGGATTGGGTACCGATAGTCCCCACAAATCCTCATAATCCCATTTTCATTCTTGGTAATCATAATTAGGGATGTCCATGGAGATAAACAAGGAAATTTGAATCTATTCCTCTATAAGTCCTCTCTTTATACCCATAACTCAGGAAGGTCTAATAGATCCATCTTCTATATTGTCGTAGATATTGGTGTCTTCCCGAGGTATATGTCTTTATAGATATATAACACTCTGTAAGGAGGTAGTCCCAGAACATAATCTAGAAATACATAAGTATATTGGTCCACCACTACAGGATAACTTGGGATCCTCATGTCAACTACTCCAAGGGTAAGGCTATCCAACTAATTAGTGATTGGTTGCACCCTACTTCAAGAAATTACATCAAGTGTTGTAATGGTTTCCTTATCACCGGTGAAGGAAAACCCGATCCCATCTGTGGAGACACACATCACATTGCACATAAAATAATATATCCGAGAATTGATCGAGGATACCAGCCCATACACATGATGAAATCATAAGGCCTCGATGCTATAACTAGGAGATTGCAGCTGAATCTCTTGCATCATAATGTGATCTCAAAATACCTGAACTACTGTGTAATTGCGAAATCATCTCTCATAGGAGTCTCTAATTGTAATGATTGATCCAATGACTCCATCAAAATATCTGAGATCTAAACGAATGTCGTGGCATTGAAAGACTTCCAAACACATGGGACTATAAGTACTTCACCTAGGGTGGAATAGACACAGATCAAACCTTTAATCATCAATGGATCACCATGGTTATAGGCCTTTATTTTCTATATCAGAGATCACCCCTGTCCACCTTCGCTCTATGGTCGGGATGGACCACCTGGGGTGGTGGAAGTAGAACCTCAAATCCCCACCCACCGCTTGTTTTATGGCCTGATCCTCTACCACATCTGCTACCCTACGAACGTCCACCCTCGAACCTCAGTCGCTATCTTGGTGGTCCGTCAATAATATTCTGATTGTTGGTACATTGGTTTGGGAATTCTTGCACCATGTGACACTTCCCACCACATGTGATGAACAGTCTACTTCCTAGATGATCCCCTACGCCTCGTGAGCCCCGCACCTCCGACCCTGCATCCCTGGGTGGTCCACCCCTGGGTCTAGACTTCTTGGACATCTATGTCATATGCCTACTTCCTATTTCAGATGACTTAGCCAACTGTCATCAAGTGGTTTCTCTAACTGTGTGTGCCTCCTCGGCTAAAAATCTCTCCACCAACAAAAAGATGTGCCCTGAAAAGGCTAGTACCAAGGATCACCAAATGCTTTACTGGTTTCCCAACTAGGAGGAAAACATTTTCCACAACCTCTAACCCTTCCTTAGCTGCATAGGGATCTGTCTCACCTCAAAACCTCATAGGCCTATATTTTTGAATCTTGTGAAATGTGCTTAGTCGGCGTACACCATCTGGGAGGGGCTGGTGGAAACCGATACCCTCTGAGTGTTGGTGCTATGGGTAAAAAACCCGAAGGTGCAAATATAATAAGAGGGCCCTACAATTATTCCTCGTCATGCTTTGTTCTGTCATTGTGAACTCTCTTAGAAATCCTGGTTGGCTGTCTACATGGTGGCATCCTAAAAAGAAACAGGTGCACAATGGTCAATATGTTATACTTGGGGATATGAATAAAAAAAGTAAAAAATTTCCAAAACACACGCAATCAGTGTTTTTGCTTACCGAGTCTGAAATCAGAATTTATGGTCCTATTGTACGAACATGTCTGCCGCCACACCAACAGTTGACTACCTAAACTAAAAATAACGCAAAACACTTAACACTGTTGATCAATAAGAAAAATCATAGTCCGTGATCTTCTATAGAACTGACTCCTCTAATACCACTTTGTTACGATCCGTCCCATTGGCCCCATGCAAGGAAAACACCACGCCTTCCTACCATATGCCTGGTTTTGGGAACTAGCACTATAAAGGAAAATCCCTAAAATGGGAAGGTATTTCCTTTAAACCTGTATAAACACACGACCCATGAACCGAACAAGATGGTACCATGATGTAAAACTAAATTAGTAGAAGTTTATACTGAATGTAATGGGGGCTGGAAAAAGATTCGCTCGTCATCTATATAAGACACTACATGGTGCGAGAAAATCACGTATAGGGGGAGTATAAAAATACCTAATCGGGACCCCAAGACTCTCTTTGAACTCTCAGAATTTCACAATGGAAAAATACAGTGCATGGTCTCAATTCAAAATCACAATGAAAAAGTCTCCACTCAAACCAGTCATATAACTCAATGATCATGAATAATGATGATTAGTATAAATCTATATCATTTTACTTTGTTAGGTTGTTTTCACAACTGATCCATGTGGGAGTTGATCCATCGTCGATCTACACAGGGTTGTATATTGATGATCCATGTTGGGCCGCTCAAAGTCTTTTCCTCATCGGGTCACACACTGATGATCCACATAGGGTCGCTAGAGTGTTGATCCACATAGGTTATCTGTGGCGCTGATCCACACAAGTTCTCTAGATGTTGATCCACACATGGTATCTATGATACTTATCCACACAAGGATGCTAGAAGCTCATCCACACAGGGTTGTGATGATGATGATTGACAAAGGGTCGCTAGATGTTGATCCACACATGGTCGCTATGATGATGATTCACATAGGGTCACTATATGCTGATCCACACATTGTCGCTATGATGTTGATCCATATAAGGACACTAGATGTTGATCCACATAGGGTTGGTATGATTCTGATCCACACAGGGTTTCTAGATGTTGAACCATATAGGTTCGCTATGATGCTGATCTACATAGGGTCGCTACTCAGATGACTGCCAGCCACAAGTTTCCCCATACCTGGTGTGCAATATATCCATATTATATTCTCCTATGTATATTTTTCATGCCTAAACAACTATGAATATCCATAAAGGAGTAACCCATATAACCTATATGTTGTTAGGTTTCCAACACAATAGATAGTACGTCAATCGGACGCATGGTCTGGGATTTATATGAGTTTTATTGTCAAGGGCCCTGTTGGATTCACATATGATCCAACCTGCTATAATACAATATTCTAAAAAAATAATGTGGTGTTCCTCAAAAGGATGGTATTATCACAATTTATCCAACACAATAAACAGTTTTTCTAAACAGACGTCTAGTTTGTATGATACAATCTTTTAAGTGTTTGTCGGCCCGGAAGGGGTCCGGGTCCAATCTGAACAGGATCGTGTCAACCAGGCCTGGACCGAACTAGCCTGGGCAAGCCCGATTGGATGAGATCATGTAAGTCTTAGCCAGCATGATAGTGGACTAACCCGACCTACCCTAACTAGGATACAACGCGATGGGCTCAACCCTCGGGGTAGCGGAGTAGCTCGACCCACCAGAGAGCACCACCCACGTGATGGGTCACGCCGTCTACCTCTAGAAATGACCACTAGTCCGTTCAATCTTCCAAAACGATGGAACCATGTGGAAATTCCCCCTATCAAGAGGACCCATAGGGCACTGGTCCCCTTCACTTACACTGTGGATTTGAAGTCGTGGCCAATTCCCCGCGGCGGGCGATGGTAGGCTGCAACCCCAATACGGAAGCTCGAGTTTCAGCCGCCTCTTCCGATCCTCAGTAGTGTAAAGAGATTTCTTCCCCTTCATCGGCCATTGAGCACTGGTTTCCCCCAGCAACAGTTTCCGATCCCATACCAGATGATCATATTTGGCCAAACGGGTGAGCTCCAGTGGTCTGTTTTCCCTTCCTCTCGTGCCTATGGGCTCTCCGAAATGCCGCAATCACTAAGAAGATCCCAGATTCAATGTTCTATTGTGTTGGAAAATTCTTCCCTTGATGAATGTGATAAGAAAAATGTGATAGACAGTCTGATCCACGTTCATTAGGCCCACTCCCTCCACATTATTATCACAACCAGCAGTAGTAATTTATTGCATGAAATCTACACTTAATTAATAAACCCACTTCCTCATGATTAATTGGGGATGTTGTGGTGGTGGATGATGAATCCTTGTCCTTTGAACCCACTGGAATTCGTTGATCCTGGTTCAACTCCTCCTTTCTTTATTGGGAGGGTTATTCGTCGATGCTTCATCGGAGTTCTCCCATGGGTTTCCAGAACCCACACCCACCGTTTAATTTAAATGGGTGAGTTAGGAGATTAACCCTCTTTCAATATAAGTATAATTAAATGGTGCAATTAATTTATCCACTTAATTACACAAGATGTCGTTACAAATCAATGAGTAACCGGGCATTTAAAGTCCCTCATTAAATTCCTGACCATTTCTGTGGGTCCTTCCACTTTAACTATATTGATTCTAGGAAGAATAAAATAACATAAAATTTTATTTTCTTATTCTATAAAAAGTCAAAAATGCTATCTTTTTTATCGTCACTATTATGATGGATGTGAAGCCTCCTTTAAGTGAATCTCAATGTTGTGGATTCAACGTTGTCCTTGCATTTTAATTCCGAGCACGAGTTCAAAAGTTAGAAAACTCCCCCTGTACGCTTATTGAACATACATTAAAAAAATTAAAAAAATTTATTTTGGGAACATTGGGTCTGGGAATCAAGCACTTCCAATTTTTCCAGTCTCGAAATAATCCCGAATAAATTAAAAAAATTATATGGAAATCATGGGTCTTTAAAATATATAAGTTTTCATAAAATTTAAAAAAATCATATTTTCAAAAACCCAATGATTATATGGATTTGATCATATATTCATCCTTGGTAAAGAAAAAATTATTTCATAAATAAAATACCACATTTTTTCCAAATAATTACAATCATTACCTGAAAAGGGTCATACTAACCAGGAAATCATGTAGGCTATTAGTAGGCATGAAACTCTTTTCATCCATTGATTTTTGTTTCTAGACCCATTTCGTAGCCATATTTATTTTTTTTTCAATAATAATATGGGTTTCCACTTTTTAATTTACACATAAAAAATATCTCCCCTGTAAAAACACTTCATTTTGTTTGTAGTGGTTACAAAAACATAATTCTTAAAAAACACCTAAAAATTTATTAATTTCATTATTATCTCAGAACATTAAACCAATAATGGGTGTCTAGTATTTTTAAAATATGATAATCCTTAAGAATTTATAGTTATGATAGTATATATACCTCTCATGATAAAATTACATGAAAATATACTAATTTCTAAATTTATCTAGACTAAACATTTATACCATCTATAAAATCCTAAAACCTTCACTTTTGGAATCATGTACTGAAATTCATAAATTTTAATTTAGGGATTAGATAATTCTACATGTGACCTAATTTTGTCAAATAGTAATTTAAATTTATAATTGAAAACATGGATCACCTATAACCTCAATGACCATTTATATCTATTTTCTATGTGAATTATGATTTTTTTAAAACTCATATTATGTATTTTTCATATAAAACCTAGTTCATAATGTTGATCATCATCTCTAAAAATAACCAGATTTTCATATTTCACATTAGTTCATAAAAATAATCCTTATTAATTATATTATAGATATAATGTTTTCAAGCTTATTTTTTAAAACTTGTAGAAGAGAAAACATAAGAAGCGTGGGCTTAAATTCCCCGTAAGGGTAATCATACGAATTAATAATTAAATTTAATGAAATATAATTGGATTTATTAAATTTATGGAGAATTAATAAATTTCCATTATAGACTCATTTTTGAATAAAGACCCATCAGTAACCGAATCATAAAATAGAAAAACTGAGAAATGAAAATAATCGTTAGAATCGATAAGTTTGAACCATGTGATATCAATATAGACAATGAGTAACGTTATAAAACATTTTAATGTATAAATAAACAAGTATATAACTTGGGAAATCATTTTAAATTTACTCATACAATAATTATTTCCATTGGAATAACCATACTACTAACATCCATACCAAAATCATGGGATGACTATCCTAGACCCACCCATCATTGGTTTATCACAAAACAACTTGTAATTAATTTATCATAGAACAACTATTCAGTATTTTATTATGAAACCACACATAAATTTCTAATAATGTAACTAAAACTCTATATTACATGTACCATTTTAAATTCATTATACCTAAAATGCTAAATTTCATCATAAAATCATTCGAATAACTATAAAACCATTTTCGAATATATAATCCTATAAAAAGGAAATGGTTTCTAAAAAAATTTAACATAAACATTATTAAACAATATAAGTGAAATGGATTCCATAATAATATATTAGAATGTATATTACTCCTTAGAAAATAAACAGGTTCCATAACAAACTATTTGAAACATGATTAACTCATTAAAAAGAAATGTGTTTCAAAAATATATATTTGAAAAAACATTCATCAATTATGTTAAGGAATGGATAAGTAATTATTAATAAATATATTCAATGGTTCATATGTAAAAATTTGTTTATGACAATAATTAATGGAATCTTTTTCTAAATGTCATTAACAATATCTGAAAATTATCATTAAATATTGAAATGTGTCACATTCTGCTTCAAAAACATGAATCATAATCCCCATGAATGAATAAAAAATGATACATAAGTTATTATGATTATAAGGTTAGTTCTGACACAATATTTTAGTGGATCATTATATACACCTCATAATATATGACATGTGTAAAACCTAACAAACTTCTCAAAGAAGGGAAATTCTGACAAAAAAATGTTATAACTTTTAAAATAGGTAAACCATAAACCATATTAGAGTGATATCGATAAAATATATTTAATACTCAAAATATTAAATATAATATTCATAAAATGAATTATTGGTTTGTATATACATCACAAAAAAATAAGTGGTGAATATGGAATCAATTCCATACAAATAAAATTGTAATCAGAAAAACACTTATTACTTGATTATATTTTTATTCATGAGATCAATTAAGAAATTAAATAATATAAATTTTTAGTATAATAAAATGAATTAAATTCCTAAACTACAATTTCATAGGTCATTATATACACCATATAAAATAATTATGTTGGTAATAACAAATAACATTAAAATGAATTTAAATTGATATGAAACCCCTTACATTGAGTCTAATTAATCATTATTTTACATGGTTTCAATGATAATAATATTATTTATGTATTTAAAATATTTATAAACATATTATTGTCTATTATTAATTTTATCAGATATATTCTCATGTTATAAAAAATTACATAGAAATTAAATTTCTTTCAGGTCTTTCGAGCATATTCAGTTCATCTGTCAAAAATGAATTTGGTAGGTTTAATATTGTAAAACATGGTTATTATTTTAAAATTTATAGAAAAATTTCAACAGAATAATTATGAAATTTTTAAATAAATATTTCTTTAAAAATAATCATGTAAAATGATAATGAATAATTAACAAGCATTGTAATTCAGAAGACTTTATGTCGTACATATGCATGAGTAAGGTTCCCAATTTTCAATGATCATTATGGAAGGAAGGTAAGTAGCATTTTTTATTATAGTATGACCTTTATATCATTCATATCTTTTAATATATATATATATATATATGGTGTTGATAAAAATTAAGAATCAAATCATATTACAAAGACAGTACTCCCCGCATCAGTAAATAAAAATCTAACTATTTCAGTGTGTGAAATTGTAGGAATGAAAGGGATATATTATATTTTTTTTAAATACAACAATGAAATTAAAATAATATATATTTTATTAATAAAATGAGAATTTATTTAATTCATTTTTAATAAATACCATTTTATGTACGAAAAAATCACACAACTATGAGGTGGTAGTAGTCCACACATCCACAAAATATGTTATCGTATTCCCAATGAATGGAATACATAAGGTTAAATGATATATAAAAATTATAGTATAGATTATACATTATAAATTAAACTTATATATATATATAACTATTAAATATTTTTATTCCCAACATCGAATGGATGTAATGGAAGAAGAAACATGGTCAGTTCTCGAGACGGTGGTCCACTGTACACATGAATAATGATTGTGTATCACAATTTATTGACGTGTTTATTTTTATAGTTAATACCCTTAATGTAAAAAATTATCAATACATGTTTTATAATTATTTTAATATGTAATCATGTAATAAAAATAATTGAATGGGATTGTTAGGGAAATAAAACAAAATAGTTCATTGATAAAAGTTACATCTTCTTCAAGTACCTAACTTAGGTTTTCACTAATGTGATTCCATATGTTTCATGATGAACTGTTTTATTATTATATGATGTTATTATAGATTATGGTGTTTATGTGATATGGGTTTGGAGAAGCCAAATATCATTATAGATGTGAATAGGTGAGGGGGTGTGTGTCCATTTATAGGAAATGATGGTTGTTATTCTTTTCAATACAAAACGTTGAACAATATTGGGACGTCTCCCATGAATTATGTGACTCAATGAGGGTGTTTTGTTATCCAAGAGAGTATATGGTCGAAATATGACCATATAATTAGTGTTTTTATAATTTATATTTAATTTTACCTATTAATATTAATTTTTATCAGTAAATAAGTTCGTTTTTACCTTAATTATTGTAATTAGTATTATTCATTTTCACTGATATTGTATTTTAAAACTATATTGATCATAATAGACATTATATATTATTTTGATTCCAAATACGGATTTAGTTTATATTAATATTAATTAAATCATTTCAAAAAAATAGTTTAAAATTAATCGCAGATACAGGATGAGTCAATATGTTTTAAAAGTAGAAATTATGAAAAGATTGAAATGTTATTATTTAAAATTAGAATCTATAAAATATTAAAAAGACCACTACTTGATTAATCTATTTATAATAGAACTAATTATCATTTAAAAAATTATATAATTTATTTAAAAATTAAAAATAAATTTCATGAAAAAATGTGTTTCGATTAAAATTATTTATTCTTTAACATACGTTGAGACATGAAACTTATAAAAAACCACCAAAAATAAATATTGATACCACTTCAAAAAAAATATGTCTATTTTTTCGAATAAAAATTATAAGATTTTCAAAATATATATTAAAAAATTGACCCATTAGAATTTGAAAAACTAGTGTCTAGAAAAAGGGATTTTTTTCTTAACATTGGATTTATTATTATCATAATCCACAAAATGTATTCTATAGTTGTAAAAATTTTGGTTGAATATAATATATATATATATATATATATATTTCATTAATATATCTCAATGTGATTTATTTATTTAATATATAAAAATAAAACATGTTTGTGTGCATGAAAATTGTTTTCATAAAAACACATCCACTATAATCAATTGTATTTTATATTCATTTAAATTAATTAGTAACCAAATAATTCATTTTTTAAACATGGGAATAAAATATTTCCATAATGTAAAAATTCTCATTCATTACATCTAATACATTGGATATATTATAAATACAATGTTAAACAGTAATATTAACATTATATTTTTTCAAACAAGACATAGCATTACTTGTAAAACATGTTACATAAGAAAATCAATATTACATACAATACAATATGGACATGATTATTCTGATAATAGAACTAAAACTCTCCATTACATTAAATAAAATCTATAAAAAAATTTAAAATGTGATATTCCTTAAAACCTTTATATGTTACACCTATAGGAGGTTCCATGGATTTTTTATCAAAAGTGTATAATCTAGATATGTAATTCACATGGTAGGATTCCTATGAAGTGGATACAAATGATTAATTGTTCATGTTATTGTAGGGACATAGGAGGTACATCGGTATATTGTATATAGTTGTTGGTGTTTATGATTATAATTCTATTTTTATGGTAGTTATGGTGTGGAGGATCAATCATGGTGTAGATTCTTGTTGGTTATTCTTTAGATATTCTATCAAAATCAAAATAACTGCATGATGGAGGAAGGCTATGGTGTAGAGGTTAGTTCTTGTCTTTAAGGATATGAAATCAACAAATTATGCATTATTAGGGGTGTAGAACATAAATCACATGGTTATCCATGGTGTCACCTTGATTTTATTGGATATGTATAGTATAGGTAAATGTGAATATTATGTACAATATAACCCTCTTAGTTTTCGAAAGGTGAAGTGTCTGTAATCATAGTACCTATAGTTTTTATATAGGATAAAACATTGTATGGGTTGCTACACAGTGGTCTGATATTATGTTTTATGGTTATAAATTTCTTAATCCCCTCAGAGATAGTATGATTTTACATGATTCTCTTATTTCATTGGATATTCATGCTCATCCAAATGTGTTATGTCAACCCCTAATAAGAGTCTCTTAATCCCATTTTAGGGTAATAATATTTTGTTTCAATGGTGAGTATCCTCTTTGTTCATCTCTTGTTTTTTCTATTTTTCAAATATTGGAATGATATTGTCAAGTGTAACATGTAGTTTTCATATTTTCTAATAATTTAGTGATATAGTTATTTTGTTTTATGATACCAACATGTTAACCTTCATGAAGGTACTCGGTGGTAGCCCTATCTTGACTGAACTTAGAAAAGAGGGTAATAAATTCTTATGTTATATGATCCATATTTTCTAACGTATTTTATCATGTGTGATATGTATGCCTTTTTATCTTGGGAAATATGATTTTCATCCAGATTAATGAAGATAACTGAGTCGTTTAATTCAAATATAATGATGAATATGACATATTAAAATTCATTATAAAATATGTAATAATTTATTATATTGTTATTATTTTGAAGAAAAGTCAAACTGAATATTATAGCCAGTAGTAGAATTTCATGAAAAATGGTTTATGTGCTTGTAGATATTTTTTCTATTTTTCATTTTTAGATCTAAAATAATAAGTAGATAACAACTTATATATTGTCACTAAAATGGTTTTCATTAGGAGTATGGATTCTATAAGAATTTACATAAATAAATAAGTGGCATGTGATAATAATCCCCAATTAAAATTATTAATGTTACACATTCATGTAATATGATTTTTTTATGTGTCTTTAATTTTTTGTGGAGAGGGTTTTAGTGATAGTGGAAAGGGATGTGAATTTGTGATTTGAAGATATTATGTGACAAAAACATGATGTGGTACATGAAATCTAGTTTTAATTTTGGAAGGATTTTTTTTAATGGTGATTATTTGGTACTATTGCCATGGTGTTTTTTTTATTTTATTGTTTTTTTGGAATTTTTGTAAGTAATAAATTAATTAAATGATAATTTTAATATTTATATGGAATAATTTTCCTTGGGTAATGTGATGAAATTAGATAATTACTAAATTATTTTGAGTTGCGTGGTTTATATATGTATAATTAAATGATAATTAGGAGCCTAAATAATAATGTGAATGGGATATAAACAATGTAATGAATTTTTTATATAATTTAATTGGGATGTGATATGAAATAATAGAATTGGTATTATTGATAGTTATATAAAAGCTGAAATTTGAATTTTGGTATATTGTGTGTTAATTTTATATTAGTGGTGTAATTGATAAGATGATTTTTGGTATTGTTATTATTTGGATAATGAATAAATGTGAAATCATATGATGGAATTTTTGTACTATGATATTGTTTACATTTTATTTATCCGTTATTATAAACACCCTACACCCATCTCGATCACCCTTGGTAGACAAAAAAATGAATTTTGGGACTTGTTTTCAAAAACCAGGTGATGAGATGGCATATTGTGGATTTCATACATATTTGGATGAGGGGATGGTGTTTATTTAATTTATTTTAATGACACCCTACTACCGAATATTTGATATGATGTATGAATAAATGTGATTAACATGTTTTTACCAATAATGATGTGATGTGATGAGGTAGAAAAAATGTTTTCAGGTTATATGTGTTGTGATATGATGTAATGGCCCAGGTGTCTAGGGGATGGATGGAAGGTGATATAACCTGATGTTATATGGGAGATGTGGATGGCCCTTTTGTACTCTATTTAGGGCAGAGAGAGTAAAATCATGGGAATTAATTATGGTTTATCTTCTATGGATATGCTACATAGTATGTTATAACACATTGGTATATTATATGGTGAGTATTTTATATTGTTGTTGGTGATCATTTATTCGAACAACATAAGTGTTGCTTGTTGTACTATTTTTTACGGGTTCATTAGCATTCTATTTTATCATATGAATTTTATACGCTGATTTTTACTATTGAGTGATCCTGGGGTTCTCCTCTCGCCGTCGTGAGCTTCATCACTGCGAATGGCGCGACGTTCCTCTTCGAGCTCATCAGGTTTTGGGGGAGGCTCTTTGCTGCAGTGGCGTTAGGAGGCTTCGCGGTCTCCTCTATTAGAGAGGCACTATGGGATTCTGCGGTTGTTGATTCAGATCTGTGGGTGTAAGACCGGATCATCGTCGGCATACTCTTCAGAGCGCTGTGGGTTTTTTTCCACAGCTTGTTGTTGTACTATGGTTAGTTTCTCCTCATTTGAAGGTTGCACCCATGCGTCAGCGGTTTGGTTTTCCTCATCTTCTCTAGTGAGTGAGGTAGGGTTTTGTTGTGCCTGATGCGGCTGGTGTGCTTTGTGGCGGCGGGATTTTCTAGTTTTTTATTCGGTGTGATTTTGGGGTGTTTGTTATTTCTTCTTCTTCTCTTGTTCCTTTGCGGGGTTTCGAGCCACAGTTATTTTCTATTCATGCGTCTTCATGAGCATGGTTTGAATCTGTTCCTCAAGGTTTTGAGGGTGATGTTTTTGAGTGCATGGATGGTTTTCGACTGTGGTGATGGTTTTCGGCGATTGCTCCTGATGATATCTGGCGTGCGTCGTTGATGCGTTTCCTTATCGGTGAATGGTTTGTAATCCGGCAATGTCGATGGACGCTGAAGGTCCGTGAAGACAGTGGCATGTCCTACATTTCTCACCGGTGACCTGGTCGGAGGTGGTGTTGGGATTCGAGATGACTCGCATCTCGTGTTCGATGCGGATAAGAATGAAGATGTGTCTGCCGAGGTGATGCAACAATCAAGTGTTTCTATTTTCAAGGTCCATGCGTGAGGTTTCAGGCCGCGTGTCAGGGCTCGTGGCTCAAGGTGATGATGGCGGTGGAGTTGAATTTTGAATTTTGAATTCGAAATCTGAATGTTTAAATTTGAATTTTGAGTGTCTGTTTGGTTACCAGTTCTCCTTAAACTGGCATTGATAAATAAAAAAAATGATTTGCTGGATTTTTACTATTGAGTGTACTTTTATTATTACAATCCTTGTTTATAATGTGTTTTCAGTTTCCCATGAGTACGTTGTGTATATTTTTGGAAATTACTAGCCTAGTCCTAGGGAATGTTGTTGTGTTGCAGCCTAATAATTTCAATTAGTATTAACTATTGACAATTTATATAAATTTTCCATTATTTATACATGAAATGTCAGATGTTTTTGTGTTATTTTTTATTTTTAAATTGAGTTGATTTTAGTAGATATATTATATCATCAGAACCTTTTTTTATATCGATTAATTCCTCATATTTATGTGAAATCAATACCCTTAGTGCTAGTTTCCATCCAAGGGCTTATTGAAATATTTTCTATAGTGTAATTATGTCTCTTCCATCATTTTGTTCTAATTAGGGGTACCTTCTGATATATGGTTTTGGGATATCATCATAATAATTATAAATATTTATTCAATAATCATTTAAAAAATCAATTTATTCATATAAATATTTTTTATATTTATTTTTAAGGGAGAATATTTCAATTAGTTTCATTTACATTAATAAATTTTGGTTTTTTGTTAATATTTTAATTTTTTTTAAATTTATAAGGGAAAAATATATTATTATTATGATTCTAGAATATTATAAAATATTTGAGTTTTTAATTAATACCAAAAATATTTGATTTATTTTTAAAATACTGATATTAATTGAAAATTTAATTCATTCTATTTAAATATTTATATTCAATTATTGATTAGTATAACCTTTTCAAATTTTCATTTTGTTAAATGGAATTAAAATATACCATTTTAGATCATTGTTTAATGAATATGTCAATAAAATTTTATTTTTTCAAAATGAATCCTTTGTGAAAAAACTATGTTTCACCAAGTCTTTTACAGTATAATTTTAAATATATAATACCACATATGTAACACCCCAGGTAAATATAGAATATGACATTTTATCATTTATCCATATTTTTGAATAAAATATTAATATAACTTTAAAGGGGACGCTATGCTTGATGGCGTACCCAATACGCAACAACGAGTTTCATGGGAATCTTACGTTGCACTCTAATAATAAGATAATATTATTTTAAATGGTAGTTAATGCCTAGCTGTTGTAATGGCGGGAATGAACAGAACTAACTACAAAATGATTATATATGATTGTCAAATATATTTACTCTTTACAATAAATGATAGAGGATTAAAAATGAGAATGAATCCAATTTTAAGCGTAGACATTCTAATATACATTAAAAGGTCGATTAACCACCTTTTGAAGGCGAACCTCTTTTAAATCCACTTTTTGATAATTTTATGTGTTATATTTGACAAAATAAAATTCTTATTTGGAATCGGGACATCAAAATTTACTTCGTGTAAATTTTTGGTATCTTTCCGATAAAGTTCATTTTTTAATGAATAGTGAAAAATGTTGAATTTTAATTCAAAACCACTTTTTATTCTAATTTATTTATATGATTAGATTATATTTAGAATTGTTTTTAAGTAAAACTAAAATATATTTTTACCATTTAATCCAATAGTGGTCTTTGGAATTAATTTCAAATTGAAATTTGACTTAAACTAGTGTCAATCTTTTGATACTTATTGTTTCATAAAAACACGCTATTTTCTCTGACAGCAGGAATTAATTATTAAATTAATTAATGCAACTTATATGTTTTTAATTTTTTAAAATAGAAATCATTTTTGAATTCGGAATATCAAATATAGCTTAGGGTGAAGTTTTGTTTTTTTTTCTGGAAAACATCAAATTTTGATGAATAGTGAAACCACTAAGTGGTACTTAAGAAACTGATTTTTCATTTAAATGAAATTTTACCACCTCTGTGTTTTGAATTTCAATAAATCCGACATAAATGGTTGTCATTAAGAAGTAAAATTTGGTTCAATGGGATTAAAATAAATTTTTGGTGAATAGTAACTTATTATGTTTTTAATCGTGATTAGAGGTAATTAGTGTAGTTTAAAGTAAAAATAATGTTTTAATAATATGAGATGATCTTGACACATGTCCTACTCTCATTGGATGTGTCATGGCCGACCAATACATTCCATGGGTCAACTAGGGGACCCCATGGAGCCACTTAGGTTGGGAAATGACATAAATAACATTTTATTTAATGTTAAAGTAAAAATGACACAAACATGATATGTTTTACTGAAACAATTTTTACATGGGGTTATACAAGTCATATTTTTTACTATAAATATTAATTAAAAATCTAAAAAGATTTCCTACATAATGATATTTTTTTTATAATTTTTAGACATTAAATATATTAAATTATTTATGACATCATATTGATGCAGCGATTACCTCATTAATAAAAGATTAAAATAAAATGAAAAGATAATGTAAAATATATGACCTACACATGTCCAAAACCTATTAGATGGGTATATTTCTAACCCTTATCACCTTATCCTATAATAATATAAATGTGGGGCCTTTTAAATCCGATACTCATTTTAAAATAAAGGAACATTTCTTTATTTTCCAAGGGTGCCCCTCCTCTCTTCTTATAAAAGGCCCCCACCTCTACCACCTTACACACACCTCTCAAGCCTTTTGCTCTGCCAACCCATGCCCATTTAATCTCTCCACAACCCTATCTTCATCATTGAAGCCTCACTTTGAGCATAATCCTTTCCAAGGAAGCCTTTGAGCTTAAATCAAAGAGAGTTACCCGTTTTAAAGGTAGTGTTTTATCTTGTGTTCTTATGTTTTATTTTGCTTCTCCAACCCCTATAAACTCTTTTTATTATTTAATTTTGAAACAAAACCAGTATCTTAAATATTTTAGGATGTTGTTATGTTATTTATTCGAGCTAAAGTCACACACACCTTCGTCTAATGGTTAAAGAACATACTGTTTCTGTGGTTGGCAATTTTCTGCCTCACGAAACGATGATTGTTCAATATTCTTTTAACACCTTTAGAGGTGGCCATTATGATGTCACTGTATTTTATATATGATATATATGTTATTTATGTTTACTATATGCTTCTTTATTTTATATTTAAAACATACCTTTATTCTTTTCATGTTTTGTAAATGCGATAATTTCATATGAGGAAATGTGGACTGCCGCCCCCTCAACTAATGTGACTCGTACATGAAATACATGGAATGTATAAAGAATGAAATTAATGAAATTATGTGACCTATATAACATATATATTATACCTTAATTATAATATATATATATATATCATTTATTCTCAATCCCATTAATATGACAAAAGAAATGAAAGTAGCGTTCATGCGTACGTACGACTTACCGTCTCCATGAACAATGCTTCTCGTTTTTTATCTCCAAATGATGTGGAATATTATAAAATGAATATGTACTGGATATATATGATATTTTAATCATTAATACTATTCTGGAAATTATTTACTTATATCTACATGGGAAATCATTTTTCAAACAAGTTCATTTTTGACTCATGTTCCAAACATCGGCAAAAACGTCTGATATGAAATGTCATTATTAAACAATTATTATAACATTATAATATATTATATGAACTAAATAATAATATTTAAACTAGTTCTTTAGGCAATTATAAATTTACCAAAGTTTATTATTCAATAATATAAAGATACGAACAAGACAAGACGGACTTGAGGTAAGGGATCCTACTCCTCTCTTTCTTTTTATGTACTCTCTTTTATGTCATTCCTTTTAAAGATCATATTTCTTGTTATTAGGATTATCTTTTATATTAATATTACGGTAATTTTTATGTTCATATGATTAAGGACCCTATTCTATCTCATCAATAAATTTTGGAAAGTTTTGAGTGGCGTCGTTAGGCTGCTGAATTTTCGTAAGAGATCTAACCATTCCCTTTCTTTTTAGGTACTCTCCATTATGTCACTTATTTTAAGCTCCTATTTGTTATGTTGGGGGATGTTATTTTATATTCCCTTTTCTGTAAACTTTTTGTTAATATGATGAGAGACCCTATTTGATCTCATTAATCAATTTTTGTAATTTTTAAGTGGCGCCATTAGGCTACCGAGTTTTCTTAAGGGATTTTTCATTTCACTTTTATTCCAATGAGACTTATGCTACATTTTCCACAATTTCCTTTTAGTGGTGTATGTACTACCCATTATTATATTCATTGTGTAATATACTTTCATTTATGAGTATTATCATTAATTTTTTATTGTCCTTCTTTCACGAGGTGTATGTTTCGAATGATACCCATGTCGGTAAGGGAACCTTTCACCCTCCTCTTTTTAAAATAATTCTTTTGTTATGTCTTTTAATTCACATACTATTATGTTGGGATATGTTTTTCTATATCCTTATTGATTTAAATTTTATGTCCATGTGATGAGTTACCCTTTTTATCTCCCATCAACTCATTTCTTGAATTTTGTAGTGACGCCGTTAGGCTGTCAAATTTTTGCATGGGAACTTCTTAACCCAAATTCGATTCTTTGGGATAAACATTTACTCCTTGAATATGTCATTCTATGAATATGTGTGAATAACCTCTTTTTTTTCTACACTTAATATCCACTTATATTTGGTGTATTTGTTTGTCACACAAAATTATGTAATTGATTTATCCTTAAACCAAGGATATCGTCTTTGTATGGGACTTTGTCTCAATATCCTTTCATTGAGGCATATTTTATTTTATACACAACCTTATTTTATACGGTGTATAATCCCCTTTGACATTTACGTTCATCCAAAAGGAATCCTTTTTATACGAAGCGTTTTACAAAATGACAAAAGGGAATGTTTTTGACATACGTATGCGGCGACAGTGACTTCTTCGCCGCCGTGACCATTATTTGAGTTTCGGCTTCCTCTACAAGCCATACCTTCTTTTTAAAAGAAAAATAAATACCATGTTTTACTTTGGTGTTGAAAATGGTTTTCATAATGTTTTTATATCAATGTGTTGTATTGATATCTTGTGATTGAAAAGTGGAAGTGTTATGTTTCCTTTATGCATGTTTTATGTGATACGATTATGTTATGGTTCTTGGGAATTATTATGAAGACGGGTGGTTCCGTGATAAACTAAGGGCGGGTGAGCCCGATATAGCTCTCCGATGCATTGGGTAACGTGAAGGAGTGAAACTTTAATGTTTCTCCGAAGAGATTTAGGGAATATAATGTGATGGGTATTCCAAACGTAACCACGAGGGTTACTCCCTACGTAAGAATGTTATGAATGCCTCAAGTTACCTTTATATATTATGATTTATTTGATTTATTCATGATTTGATGAGGTATTTTAAAGTTCTTATGTTTTATGAGTAAAGTATGATTTCATTGATTTTTATGTGTACATGTACTCGTGTTTCCTTTCCATATTTTTATATCCCTTACTGAGCTTTTTATGCTCATCCCATGTTTTTTTTGAAATGTTTTTCACAGGTCAAGGGAAAGGTACATGATATTATGATGGTGTCACGGATGTGTCAAGAAAGAATCCATGTTTTATTTTAAATATGTTTCCGTTGATTGGAAAAAATGAATACTATCTTTATGTAACCACTTTGTTTAAATGTGGAATGTAATGCATGTTTTATGATCTAATTCATTAAAACTCTAAATCTGAAAAGATCCTCAATGTGTAATCTTGTATTAACTCAAGATTAAGTAAGGTTTAAGGCTGGGGCCTTATAGTTGGTATCAAAGGTCGGTTTAGACAACTTTAGGGATTAGGAGTTTTTGTTAGACACATGATTAGTCCCTATATCTATTATTTCAGTTAAATCCTTGTTTTATAACTTTTTTCAGGTCATGTAAAGTTGGTTACTAATAGAAGGAGAAGCATCTCAAATGACATTCCTATCTCTTCCTGATGACATGCTTACAATAATTATTTCAAAGTCATGTTCGGATGATTGTGAAATTTTTTCTAGCATACAACTCACTTGCAAGCAGTTGTTTGAGCTATCAAACACCTCCACTATACCTCGTTATCATCATGGTTCATGGGTTGTTTTTAGACAAATACTATTTTCTCAATATTCTCATATTTTCATGAATGGTAAATATTATCAACGTATTTTCAAATATTTTACCTTATCACAAGAATTTGAAGCATATTATGATTTTAAAAATGGTTCTATGGAAGTAGACCCTTGCACAACCTATTTATATTTGCTTTTAAAATATAGTCTCTCTGCACATACTTATGGTATTTTAAAAGGACCAATAATAGAAAGTTTCAACTCAAATTCTGTCCGACTATTTTATAGAAATCATGTTTTATCAGATGTTTTGGAATTATATGTCATACATGATTATTTTCAAATACTTTTTTTCTGTGAACACCCATATGACCCATGTTATACAAGGTGTATTTGGATGGAGGAAGCAAATGATTTTGAAGGATCTATAAATAATTGTTGTAATGCATGGGACTTCTACCAACGTGAGTAAGATGACGATGAAACTGAGTGGACGCCATGATCAAGGTATGCTGTTATTCATTTTGGGAATTGTTTTATTTTATCTTATGGTGGTGAAATAAGACTTCAAGAATTAATAAGTTGAGATCATAATGAATTTGGATGAAAATCATAGGTATAAAGAAACTATTGAGGTTAAAACATTTTAGGGTTATTTTTGGAGGACAACACGCAGACCGTGTGACAACCCGTCGCATTGGACAAAGCTGCCGGAATCGAACCCACAACCAATGTGTGACTGGTATTTATCACCTACCACTGGACTACCTGAAGTCCCTGGTTAGTTTGACTGATTCTTTTTAGTTATATGATTATATGAATTAAGAGTAAGTTGATTTTGGGTTATTTCTGGAAATTTATTAACCTATCATGGAGGATATGTGATTAGGCTAATTACTTTTCAATACGAGACATTAAGAGAAATTGATATTGTTTGGAGATAAATGTTATGATTTAACATGGAAGACTATGTGACTAAATCCTTCAAATATTTGTGTTTCAATATTAGTTTGGTTTACTTTGATGAATTTTATGGAAAAATTGTTTATCAAATGGCCCTCGTTGATATTTTGGTTTTGTTGGAAAATTTTGGAGATTAAGAATAGATTTTCTTTTTATAAAGGGTTATCCTTTTATTGATTATCTGATCTTGTACTAAATTTTTGGTTTTGGTTTTTGTTAAAGTCTAAAGACATGGGAAGTGTATAGTTCTCTTTTGTGGATTAGGTGATTCTCTAGAAGTTGATTATAGTACTCTTAATGTGAACAGGTCTTCCTAAATACTCGTCTTTTGGAGAAAATATGAGTTTGTGTAAGGAATATAATAAAAGTTGAAAGTCAACATGATAAGTGATTATGATTCCTTATGAATAAATTCATCAATAAAATGTAACCTAAAACAAAAATTTTGTCTATTAACTTTTCCTGCTGGGGAATCGAATACCGTTTAACCCATCACAAGTTTGTGATTTTCTTGTGGTTCTCTTTCTCCTAAAAATGATTTCTATCACTCTCCATCAGAACATGACCCTATGTTTTCTCCTCTATGTCCATGTTTTCCTACATGGAATCCTAGTATGGTTTAACTCAGTGGACCTCTGTACTTATCTGTCTTTATTTTAAAGTGTTTGTTTTACCGACTCTTGTTCTGATGTGGGACTTTCAAGGATGTTTCCATGCCCAATTTTAAAATTGCGGGGACGCAATTCCCAAAAGGGTGGAAGGATATAACACCCCAGGTAAATAAAGAATATGACATTTTCACATTTATCCATTTTTTTTAATAAAATATTAATATAACTTTAAAGGGGACACTTTGCTCGATGGCGTACCCAATACGCAACAACGAGTTTCTTGGGAATCTTATGTTGCACTCTAATAATAAGATAATATTATTTTAAATGGTAGTTAATGCCGAGCAGTTGTAATGGTAGGAATTAATAGAACTAAATAAAAAATGATTATATATGATTTTCAAATATATTTACTCTTTACAATAAATGTTAGAGGATTAAAAATGAGAATTAATCCAATTTTAAGCATAGACATTCTAATATTCTTTAAAATGTCGATTAACCGCCTTTTGAATGCAAACCTCTTTTAAACCCACCTTTTGAAAATTTTATGTGTTATATTTTACAAAATAAAATTCTTATTTAGAATCGGGACATCAAAATTTACTTTGTGTAAATTTTTGGTATCTTTGTGATAAAGTACATTTTTTAATGAATAGTGAAAATGTTGAATTTTAATTCAAAACCTCCTTTTAATATAATTTATTTATATGATTAGATTATATTTTGAATTGTTTTTAATGTAAAATTACAATATATTTTTACCATTTAATCCAATAGTGGTCTTGGAATTAATTTCACTATGAAATTGTACGTAAACTAGTGTCAATATTGTGATACTTATTGTATCATAAAAACATGCTATTTGCTCTGACAGTTGGAATTAATTAATAAATTAATTAATACAACTTATATGTTTTTAATTTTTTAAAATAGATATAATTTTTTAATTCGGAATATCAAATATAGCTTAGGGTGATGTTTTGGTTTTTTTCTGGAAAACTTCAGTTTTTGATGAATAGTGAAACCACTAAGTGGTACTTAAGAAACTGATTTTTCGTTTAAATGAAAATTTACCACCTCCGTGTTTTGAATTTCAAAAATCTGACATATATGGTTTTCATTAAAAAGTAAAATGTGGTTCAATGGGATTAAAATAATTTTTTGGTGAATAGTAACTTATTATATTTTTAATCGCGATTAGAGGTAATTAGTGTAGTTTAAGGGAAAAATAATGTTTTAATAATATGAGATGAGCTTTACACATTTCCTACCCTCATTGAATGTGTCATGGAAGACCACAAAAATACATGGGTCAACTTGGGGACCCCATGGAGCCACATTGGTTGGGAAATTACATAAATAACATTTTATTTAATGTTAAAGTAAAAATGACACTAACATGAGATGTTTTACTAAAACAATTTTTACATGGGGTTATACAAGTCATATTTTTGACTATAAATATTAATTAGAAATCTAAACACATTTACTTGATCATGATATTTTTTTTTATAATTTTTAGACATTAATTATATTAAATTATTTATGACATCATAATGATGCAGCGATTACCTCATTAATAATGTATTTAAATAAAATGAATAGATAATTTAAAATCTATGATGTAAACATGTCCAAAACCTATTGGATGAGTATATTTGGAACTCGTATCACCTTAGCCTCTAATTATATCAATGTTGGACTTTTTAAATCCGAAACTCATTTTAAAATAAAGGAGAATTTCTTTACATTCCAAGGGTGCCCCTCCTCTCCTCTTATAAAAGGCCCCCAGCTCTACCACCTTACACACACCTCTAAAGCCTTTGTCTCGGAAAACCACCGCCCATTTAATCTCTACACATTCCTCTCTTCATCATTGAAGCCTCACATTGGGATGAATCTTTTCCAAGGAAGCCTTTGCGCTTAAATCAAAGAGAGTTACCCGTTTTAAAGGTAGTGTTTTCTCTTGTGTCCTTATGTTTTATTTTGATTCTCCAACCCCCTGAAATATTTTTATTCGTTCATTTTGTAACAAAACCAGTATCTTCAATATACTAGGATGTTGTTACGTTAAGGATTACAGCTACACACACACACACCTTCATCTAATAGTTAAAGAACATATTGTTTCTGTGGTTGGTGATTTTCTGCCTCACGAAACGATGATTGTTCAATATTCTTTTAACACCTTTAAAGCTAGCCATTATGATGTCACTGTATTTTATATATGATATATATGGTATTAATGTTTTCTATATGAATCTGTATTTTATATTTAAAACATACCTTTATTCTTTTCATGTTTTGTAAATGTGATAATTTCATATGAGGAAGTGTGGACTACCGCCCTCTCAAGTGATGTGACTCGTACATGCAATACATGGAATGTATAAAGAATGAAATTAATGAAACTATGTGACCTATATAACATATATATTATACTGTAATTATAATATATATATATATATATATATATATTTAATTAATTTTCAATTCCATTAATATGACAAAAAACAAAATGAAAGTAGCGTTCATGCGTACGTACGACCTACCGTCTCCATGAACGGTGCATTTTGTTTTTTATCTCCAAATGATATGGAATAGTATAAAATGAATATTTACTAGATATATATGATATTTTAATCATTAATACTATTCTGGAAATTATTTACTTATAACTACATGGGAAAACATTTTTCAAACAGGTTCATTTTTGACTCATGTACCAAACATCGGCAAAAACGTCTGATATGAACTAACGTTATTAAACAATTCTTATAACATTATAATATGTGATATGAAATGCATAATAATATTTAAAGGAGGTCCTTAGGAAATTATAAATTGACCAAAGTTTATTATTCAGGAATATAAAGAAACGAACAAGACATGTCAGACTTGAGGTAAGGGATCCTACTCCTCTCTTTCTTTTTAAGTACACTCTTTTATGTCATTCCTTTTAAAGATCATATTTATTGTTATTATGATGTTATTTTATATTACACTTACTGTAATTTTTATGTTCATATGATGAGGGACCCTTTTCTCTCTCATCAATCCATTTTGGATGTTTTGAGTGACGCCGTTAGGCTGCCGAATTTTCGTAAGAGATCTAACCCCTCTCTTTCTTTTTAAGTACTCTCCTTTATGTCACTTATTTTAAGCTCCTCTTTGTTATGTTGGGGGATGTTATTTTATATTACTCTTTCTGTAAAGTTTATTTTAATATGATTAGAGACCATATTTTATCTCATCAATCCATTTTTGTAATTTTTAAGTGGCACTGTTAGGCTGCTGAGTTTTCGTAAGGGATTTTTCATCTCAATTTTATTCCTGTGAGACTTATGCTGCATTTTCCACAATTTCCATTGAGTGGTGTATGTACTGCCCATTATTTTACTCATTGTGTAATATACATTAATTTATGAATATTTACATCAATTTTGCATTGTCTTTCTTTCACGGGGTGTATGTTTCGAAAGATACCCATGTCGTTAAGGAAACCATTCACCCTCCTCTTTTTAAAAGACTTATTTTGTTATTTCTTTTAATTCACATACTATTATGTTGGGATATGTTCTTCTATATCTTTATTGATTTAAATTTTATGTCCATGTGATGAGATACCCCTTTTATCTCTCATCAACTCATTTTCTGAATTTTGTAGTGACACCGTTAGGCTGTCGAATATTTGCAAGGGAACTTCTTAACCCAAATTTGATTCTTTGGGATAAACTTGTACTCCTTGAATATGTAGTTCTATGAATATGTCTGAATAACCACTGTTTTTTATAGACATTATATCCACTTATATTTAGTTTATTCATTTGTCACACATAATTATGTAATTGATTTATCCTTAAACCAAGGATACCGTCTTTGTATGGGACTTCGTCTCAATATCCATTCATTGAGGCATATTTTATTTTATACACAACCTTATTTTATATGGTGTATAAACCCCATTGAATTTTATGTTTATCCAAAATTAATCCTTTTTATACGAAGCATTTTAAAAAATGAAAAAATGGAATGTTTTTGACATACGTATGCGGCGACAACGACTTCTCCGCCGTCGTGACCATTATTTGAGTTTTGGCTTTCTCTACAAGATATACCTTCTTTTTAAAAGAAAAATAAATACCATGTTTTAATTTGGTGTTGAAAATGGTTTTCATAATGTTTTTATATCAATGTGTTGTATTGATATCTTGTGATTGAAAAGTGGAAATGTTATGTTTCCTTTATGCATGTTTTATGTGATACGATTATGTTATGGTTCATGGGCATTATTATGAAGACGGGTGGTTCCGTGATAAACTAAGGGCGGGTTAGCCCGATATAGCTCTCCAATGCATTGGGTAACGCGAAAGAGTGAAACGTTAAGGTTTCTCCAAAGAGATTTAGGGAATATACTGTGATGGGTATTCCAAACGTAACCAAGAGGGTTACTCCCTACGTAAGAATTTTATGAATTCCTCAAGTTACCTTTATGTCTTATGATTTTTAGGATTTATTCATGATTTGATGAGGTATGTTAAAGTGCTTATGTTTTATGAGTAAAGTATGATTTCATTGATTCTTATGTGTACATGTTCTCATGTTTCCTTTCCATATTTTTATATCCTTTACTGAGCTTTTTATGCTCATCCCAAGTTTTTTTTGAAATGTTTTTCACAGGTCAAGGGAAAGGTACATGATATGATGATAATGTCAAGAATGTGTCAATAAAGAATCCATGTTTTATTTTAAATATGTTTTTGTTGATGGGAAAAAATGAATAATATCATTATGTAACAACTTTGTTTAAATGTGGAATGTAATTCAAGTTTTATGATCTAATTCTCCAAAACTATAAACCTGAAAAGATCCTCAATGTATAATCTTGTATTAACTCAAGATAAAGTAAGGTTTAATGGTGGGGCCTTATAACATAGTCTATTTAATTCATAAAAATTTTATTTCATATTTGAAATCAAGATCTCAAAATTTAGGAATACAGTACATTTATTTTTATTCAAGCTAAATAGTAATAATATTAAATATTATACACAAGATATATGAAATAAGGTTAATTAAGGGTATACACCATGTGATATAATCAAATATAATGATAAAAAGTTCCCTAATTTTGTTAATTAAATATTTTTAACCAATTTTAATTCGAAAATAAAAAATATGAAAATTTACCTTTATTTTTCCATGGTTTTAACGTTTAAAATAATTTATATATAAACAAGAAAATAATGGACATAAATTTGTATCATTATCCCTATATTTCCAATATATAAAAAACTATCAATGTATATCAGGATATAAATAAAATTTTTAATGAGAAATTTTTATCATTATAATTAATTTCTAATTTTTAGTTATTTAAAACTTATATTAAATTACTAGGAACAGTTCATATATTATTAGTGAATGTACTAGGAGAATTAAGTAATTTAATTTAAAAAATAATAAAATAACAATATTTTATTAAGTAAAATTTTGAATGAATATTTGAGATAAATATAACACCCTAGATTTATGTTAATATTATATATACTTACTACATTTTTGGGATGTTATTTTTAATGAAAAATTATTTGAATAGTTAATATGAAACAAATTAATAGTGTTTTATGTTAAATATTATTTTATTAAATTAATTATAAATACCAAAAAAATAAGGGAAAAAATTGATAATTAATGTGTATGACTTTAAATTATTTGAAATTTATGATCTATTTTACAACTAATAAGTAAAACTATAACCCTTTAATATTGAAAATTCAATAATACTGTTAGGGTTAAAATTGTTTCACAGAGGGGTTATACCAAATAGATTAAGTTTATAATGATATCAAAACTCTAAATTTTTTGGGTGATTATATTAATATTATAACATTACAATCTTAAATTTAATTATTTTTATATCAATTTTACATGAGAAATAGACATCATATATTATCATATTTCATAAAATTTTAAAAAACAATAATGATAATATAAATCTAAAAATATTATACAAAGTGATTTATATTTATTAAAAATCATTTCATTAACATGGTGACAATGATATGATGGAAATTATCGTTTTTGGTACACTAATTACTCAATGGTCCTTTTATTATGACTTTTAAAAGCTATAAATTGTAAAAAAAAAGATATAAAAAAATCTAAAGTGTAAATAAGGGGTTAAAAATGATATGGGTAAAAATATAATGTAAACTCATTTAAATATAATTTATTTATATTATTTTGACTAATAATAATTTTATCATTAAATAATACCAATTTTATCATATTTATTTTTGAAATTAATTTATATTAATATAATATTTGAAATAATTCCTAGTGTTATCCACCCCTCTATATTAAAAGGGGACCTCTTATCCTCTTTTTTTAATACAAAAAAACATATTTTTCCCATAAATTCTTGTCCTAATAAATTCTTATAATCCCAATCCTCATTCATGTATTCATTTTTTGAAAAAATACTTACTATATAGGGAATAATGTGTAATACAAATCAATTTTCTTGAAGAATATGATGAAAATGAATGTACATAAGATGTCAAATTCTTTATAAGGGACATTATTTTATCAATAAACTTTTAATGTTTCTACTACATCAATTTATTGTATATTTAAATATTAAAAAAACATATTAGTGATTTTTTATGGGATGGAATAATTTATAATGTTTATTTCATGAACATTTTTTACATTCATTAAGTGGTTTTCAGACGGCATGTTTTAATAGTATATTTTCACATTCTTCGAAATAATTAAAAAAAAATGTTCTATTATTAAATATATAGTAAAAATGATATTTCCAACTTCTATATATGTTATTTAATGTTTTCAATAATTGATATTATTTAATGATTCATTAAAATAAAATGCCATTTTCCCATTTTGGAATAGTATTTTAGTTTCTAAAATGGGGTGTCAATAGAATGTGCAATCCAATATAAAAATGTGTTTTTCATATGTAGTAAAATGAGTTTTCCAAGAATTCATGATATAAATGTTAATGTTTTAAATATTTTCTATATGAAATGGTATTAGAGAATTATATAGGATAAAAAGATGATCTTAATAATGTGTATATGATTGGTTGATCCCAATTATAGCTCATGAGGATTCATGAGGCCGATATAGCTTATAAAAAGGGTGATCCCACTTATATCACTCCAATATATTTCATAATTTTCCTTATCTTCCAAGGAAATAATGATGGATGTATCTCGTTTGATTTCTGAAAAGTATTTTAGTGGTCTATATTTATTAATTTCATAGGATGAAAATTGGTTATTAATTTGATTAAATAATTTAGAAAAAATATATTTCTATTTTCTTGTTATATGGTTTGTGTATTTATTTGCATAAATATTTATGACATTTATAAATTATTTATTTTATATTCTTAATGAATAATGTAATAGAAATAATTTTCAGGATTTAATTATTTTCACTAGGCTATCCAATTTCTCATTTTTATGTGTCTTCTATGAACTATTTATTCATAGCATGTTTTGTTTAAAAAACAGAACAATGTTTTGGGATTAGAAAGAACATATAAGACCTCATTCTCATATTATTTAATATTTATCATGAAAATAAAATTTTTTCATTTTAAATGGATAAATATTTTGGAAATTTTAATACTAATTATTTGTGTCCACTTTTAAAAATATTATTGTATTATATGAGACATATGAAATAATTTAAAAAAAACTAATCCATAAATTATTTAGGTGTGTATGATTGTCAATTATAGTCATAAATCCCTCAAATATTTCTTGTTAAGGATCTCTTTACTATTGGTTTTAATGGTATCAATTAGATGAAATTATCTATTGTGATGTTTTATGTGATGTCAACATAAGATTCATGGACACCATCAATAGTTAAGAAATCTAATTTTTATCATATGATCAAAATCACTGATACTAATATTTCAGATTTTATGAGATAATATTTTAATGTTATTAATGATACTTTCGAAGATGTATTAATTTGGTGAGGTATTTGTAACCCTTAGGATTATAATTATGGTGTATGTCATAAGAAATGACATACATTTTGGGGATGTAATTAGAGTGGTATAATGTATCATTTGGGTTTGACACATTCTTTCATGGTGATTTTATTAATTTATTTTTAAATATCTGATAGTAAATGTATTATAGAGGTTTTATGAGTAATATGTTTACAATGAATATTTCCAATTTTTATTTAAGTATTTCGTTACATGTTTTAATGATATTTTGTTATTCATATTAATGATATATTATCATGCTTAAAGGAAAGGGATCTCAAACCTCCCATTAATAACTTCAATGTTATTTAATTATCTCTATCAAGGAATAATTTACATCAAATTATGTTTAATATTTTTAAATATAAAAATCACATATATAAAATTATATAATATCTCAAAAAATGATTTATCAAAAATCTCTCTTGATAATGGTTTTATTTTATTTTATTTCAAAATATCTATAATCCATCACATTTTAAAGTGGAAATTTATTAGATGGCATGAATATTTCATTACAAGATATATGGAGTTCCTGATAGAAGGAAATATAGATATTAGCAGCATAAAAAGAGAACAAATTTTTTTCTTTTATGGTTTGAATTATTTTCATATATTCTTTGTATAAAACATGATTTAAGTTGATAATAATAAATAATAATGAAATATTTCATACCAATGATTTTTTGGAGAAATGTATTAATAAATATGATAAAAATAATGGTTATTTTATTATGAAGGGTTTTAATTAAATTATTTGTTTATCTATAATACTAAAATATATTCAATGTTTTTTGAGAATCATGAATCAAAAAATGATAATTATATAGAATTTTTTTTCAATATTATAAACATATTATTGAATGATTATATTTCATATGATGGTTGTATATTGAAAAAAATATTATTTTGACAGACACATTTAATGACATAGGATAAAGGGTTAAATAAAATCTTCATTAAATATATGCTTATGTTAGGGACATAATGTCAAAATAAAAATATTTTATTTTGTGGAAAAACATATATTGTATAAACCCCTAAAGAAGATAAAAATATATTAAATGGATAAAAATAATTTTTTATCTTTCCCAAAAATTTGTTGAAAATGTTATAGGAAATATATGAATCAGTTTTATTATAAAATTGATATGCATTTTCGTTTATAAAGTCCCAAATGAACAATCATGGAACCTATATATGAAAACGGTGACATCCCTATCATTTTCATATGTCATATAATTGTTATTATGGTATTACATGATCTACATTAAAAATATTGATTATGTTGATATTGGGATCATATGTACTATCTTATAGAATTATGTGGGAATGAAAATTAATGTATTGATTATGTGATTTATGTCAGTTTAGAAAATTTGCACACATTTTCAACCTAATATGAATATGTTAATTGGAATTATTTTTCGACAAAATGGAATTTTATTTGAATAATTATGGTTAAATTATTTTTCTGGATGAATCATGATTTTACTGTATCTTTATGGTGATTCATGTTATTTATAGATATAATTATCAAAACATAATGATTATATATCTATGTAATATATATATATTGAGACTTATATATTGTTTTAATTTATTTTTAGATAAATTTTAAATTTACCATAGAAGAATATCGTACTGAATAATTATAATAATTTTTCCTTAACCATAGTCATGAATATTTTTTTACAGTTATGTATTTTTATTTACAGATTGATTTAGTTTATTTTTCAAAGAACCATACAAACATATTGATTCATATGATGGTTTTTTGATTATCTAATTTATTTTATCATTTTCTACACATTATTTAATTAATTTATAATAACATGTCTAGTAAATTGTTATATTTTTATGGATTATGTGATCCATTAGATGTGAATATTAATGCTTTAAGTGTGGAAACATCTTATTGTATAATAATTATTTGGAATAAATATTTTTAGTTTTGTCTAAATTCATTATAGGATGAAATTATACTTCTTAAGTAATTATATTTCTTTATTTTATTAGTCAATATGTCAAAGGAATTACTTTTATATAAGAAAAATATATAAAAACCGAATTTTTACTTCATTAAATTATTTTTTAAGGAATCAATTGACTTGTTCTCAACCCCATTAGATTGTGGGTTTTTTTCATATCCACATTCCCAAAATTATATATATTCTTGTGAATAATTTCATCTATTATAATCCATCAAAACTTGAACATTGTATTTTTCATCAATGATAATATTTTCACATATAACTTATTTTCTCCCATTTGGAACCCTAGTAATGTGTCATTCAAGATAACCATAATAATCCCATTTCTATCCTATGAAGGAGTGTTGCTGCACCCTATGGATTTATAAATAAATTTATAATATAATTTAAATCTCCCAACATTGAGTATTTGTGAATCAACACATTGTAATTATAATTATTCAAATAAGTTATTTATACCACATCCATTTAACATAATTTTTCTATTTCTAGGAATTTAATACAATATATAGACATACATTTCTAAAAAATAATGTTATTTTTAGTATGATACAATCAACCGAATATTTTTTTGACTTCTAACTAGACCATTTTGATTTCTAATTTTCCATTTTGATTTATAATATGATATTTATAAATAGTAATCATATCAAATGAATATTAAAATCACCCATGAATGTATATATAAAATTTAGGCATCTAATAAATTGTATAATGATATAATTATATCAAAATATAGGTAAATAAATGTTTTATAAATTATTAATTATGTATTAGTATTTTTAGAAAACATTAATACTTATTTAAAATTTTATAATTAATATGTTTATTTAGAAAAAATATTTCAATAAAATGGACTGATATATTAATATATTCTTCTCTTATGATTATAAGTTCATCTTAAGATACCTTATTTAATTTTTCATTGTGTCATTTAATCATTAATAATTTTTAAATTTTTATTTTTTGAGAAAATATGTTTTAAATTTAAAATATAATTTCTTATTTTTATAAATTTATTTTCATAAAATATAGATAATTTTGGAACTATTAACATTAAAATAATTGTTAGGATGAATTTTTCGGCATATTCGAATATAGTTGGATTTGTTATGAATAGTAAAAATACATTTTTAAGAAAATATTGTTTTTTTGTGACATCATCAAGATATATTTATCATCTAAAATTTAGTAAACATATGGAATAAATAAATAGTTATTAATTTGAAACTTTTTTAAATTAATAATTCAGAACATATATATTATATTATTCATTATATATATAAAAACCCATTATTATATTTGACACAATGATAGTTCTGTATTGATAAATACAATTTGGTTTCTTGAATACAATAACTAAGAGGTAAACATTATTTTCATTAAATTTTATTTAATTATTATGTATAATGTATTTTTTGGATGATAATTTAGAATTTTATAGTTATACAATTTAAATGTTATCCAAAATCCTGTGCAATGCATGCTCAAGGAAAGTATAGACAAAAAATGGAAAAACATTTATGGATAGGAGTGAATATACAAAATGAATTATTAATGAATTTTATATTGAACATAGTTAATATATTTTCATAATAGTAAAATTATTTTTATACTTTATATATGAAATAATTAATAATAATTATTATGAAATGCTGATGTAGTGCTAGTACAAGAGTAATAAATATAAAAAATTGTATTTAGTTAAAATTATTTGAATTATTAAATAGAAAATATTTTGTATAAAACATTTTATATTAACATTTTTTACCATTATCGTTTTTTTATTCTTATTATGTTCATTTTGGCCGAACATGAATCACTTCATAGAATTTATAATATTTTTTTCAAAATGAAGTGACGTTATAACGTTATAGTTTTTAGTATTGATGATATTTTAATATGAATTTATGAATATGTTTTATTTATGAAATAAATTGATATGGAAATATAATGAAATAATATTTCTTATAGAATATTATTTTTAATTTTTAGACAAAAAAATATCATAATGGATTTCAAAAAGATGAAGATGTGTTAATTTTTTAAATAAGGAAATCTAACTAATGAAATTAATAAAACTAAATAAATTTTAGTTTTAGGTTTTAGTATATATATAATACACTAAAAAAAATTTATCATATTTATATTATATAATAAAGAAAATTGAATCGGAAACCATGGTTTGAATTTTTTAAAATAAAAAAATATCAATATTTTTTAATTTGACAAAATCATTTTTCATGAATAAAATATTTCATTAAATTATATAAAAATAACAATGTTATATAAAAAAGACAAAAATATAAATATTTTGATGAAAATGTGATATCTTATTATTTTAATCCTATTTTATTGTCTGAAAACCTATAATATATATATATATATATATTATTTTAATAATTTGAGTATTTTCTATGTTACCTCTCACCCCACATTAAAGGAGTTTCCTTCCTTCACAATTATACACCACCTTGAGACATTATTTTTGACCATACTATGTAAAATTCCATTCTCCTCATCCATTTGAAAAATTACAGTGCTTCTGGTCTAAGAAAAAGGCCACCAAAATGATCCCAAGGATGATCTCAAGGAGAAATATTGAATAGATAATATTATTTTTTCTTATAATTTAAATACTTTTTAATTTCAACTATATACTCAACTCATATAATATGATTCATGAAATTTATAGTATCATATATAATGTAGTTTTTGTATTTATGGTATATAAATCATAAAATATCATATTTTATTGGTTTGTTCTTAAATAATGAAATCATTGTCCCTTGTGTATAAATTCACTACCTTTTTGGAGAAAAATTTTTCATTTCACATTACCAAAATCATTGGAAATTTTAATTAAAAAATAATTTTAAAAAATGAAATTAATATATAGAATATCAATTTTGTATTATTATATCCATTTGAAAATGGAATATCATAATAAACCGATATTGGAAACCATGAAACCAATTTACCTGAAACAATAGAAATAAAAAACTATTGTAAATAAATGGTGGAATATATTTTAAGGATATTATATTTGCTAATATAAAAATTAGTGAATGTCCATAATAAATTAATCACAGTATTAAAACCATTATACATGTGGTTCGAATTTTTTAAAGGAAGTAGAACATGCTGTAAAAAAAATTTAAGTTAATTTTATATCAATTGAGTTAGTCATATATATCATTGGTTATATTATTTCCAAAAATATGTTTGAATGAAACATGGTTATATTATACTGAATATTCACTTATATTTGGTATATATATATATTTCAGACATAATTAGTTAATTGATTTATCCTCAATCTAATGATATGATCGTTGTATGGGTTTTTCTTTCTGAACCTCCAATTTCATTCAGGTTTTTCTTTCTTACTCGAAACACCAATGTAATTATTCATTTATTTAAATAATTCATAAAAAATATCTATATACCTTCCAAAATTATGTTTCTTGATCAGTTCATATTTCATTTATATGAAATACAATTCTAATAACCCCTTTTCAATTCTTCGCGATACACAATACAGATTAAATGGAATATCTCTATTTCTTAGGCATTTTCATGTACCATACACAATCTATTTTAAAAGAAATTTATTTTTATAAAATCACTAGTTTTTATTGATAAAATATTCATTTTCATTTTTTTTTTCAAAAATTATCAAAAAATCAAAAATAAATTATCTTTTCATAGTAAATGTTGTATTTATTTCAAGAATTCAATGATGATTTTATTAGAGTATTTTTATCTATTCCCACACCTTTGTTTAATTATATTGATTATTGATATTTATATCTTACTATATTCATCATGCATATGCTATTAAATAATTTATGATTGATTAGGTTCTAGATGTTTGGTCTTTACAAACATTTACTATGCTACTAAGATTGGTTAGTGATTTAGATTATATATTGGGGAAAATTATTTAAATTACACATGATCATGTTGTTTATGTTTAGATCCCTGAATATGAGGAATTTATTCAACATAGAAATTAATGTGCGGGTCTTCTGTATCCCTTATCGGTTTATATTAGAAGACATAACTGAATTGGATATTGGATGAGGCCTTACCATAGTATTATTGGAAATCTAGGTTTTGTCATTGAAAATATGATTCAAATATCCAAACATATTCATTCTCTCATTATGATGTTAGAAATTGATAAACCAAGTGTTAGTTTTCTAGTATAATATCCATTATTAAGTTTCATTTCCTTTTGATTATACATATATAATTATTTACAATGTTTTAATTAATTATATATTATACTGTTGTTTATTTTTAATTGCATGTATTTTTAGTTATTCCCCACACCTAATGACTGTATTTATGATAACATCAACTATATTGCATATCTTTAATGAGAAATTGATCGCACCCCTTTAGTCTTGTTTTTATCCCTAGGATGTGAATATACATATTATGAAGGACTTCTAGGGATACCCATGGTGTTATAGATGTTTCTAATGGAACGTCTTATATTGTTTTACATTAATATTTTTAATATATAACACGTGTTTGTATGTAGTTTTATTTTTATACTAAACTTATTGGTCCTTATATATGAAATTCCTTATAATCATAAAAATGTAATAATGTATGGAAGTGATTCCAAGATACTACAATTGAGGGAATTACTATAATTTTTATTAACCCCTTTCTCGATGCGGGGAATCAAAAAAATTATTTTAAAATTTAAAACCATTGATTACCATGATAATGCTAAAAAATTTAGGATGAAATTTACTAAAGTTGGGGATAATGTTATATATATATATAATAAAATAAATCCTATATTGAATAGCTTATATGATACACAACATTGAACTTAAAAAATCTTCAGATATTATTACGTAAATATAGTTGTCAGAAAATAAATATTGAATTGGCATGCATGAATAGGTTCATATAATTTATTAAATATATATATAAATTTCATATATCATACAAAAGTAATGATAAATTATTATTATATAATAACAAAATTTTATTAAAAAAATTTAATTGATTGATGTATGATTTATTCAAATTGTAAATTATCTATTTTTTGAGAAAATATTATAATTCTTTTCTATATAATTTTAAAATTATTCTTTTGAAATTAATTTAATTTTAAAATTCATTATGTAATAAATATCATAGGAGGTTGTTTATTTAATATGCTAAACAAATATTTTTCACTGAAAATTTAATAATATTTAGTTATTTGGAAAGTATATTTTCATTTAAATTTGTAGAAAGTTTATTTTTTAGATTAGTATTAATGTTTATTTTATTAATTTTGATTAAAAAAACATGAAATATTTGTTCTTGCAATTAAATTTAATCCATAATTTATTATAATTTTCATAAAAAATTCCATTTTTATAAAAAACAATTTGTATCACGTTTTTTTCATTTTAATTTTACATTCAATCTTCCATTACATCTATATTGAATATTTAAAACATTATATTCTATTTTGAATTATTACGTCTGTATTTTGAAAAAATAATTAACTTTTTTCACTATGAGTTTTCATAAAATTATATTATGATATCTAAACAAAGGGGAAGTAGGTTAATTAATAGTGAAAATATTGTGAACAAGAAGAAAATGAAACTATTAACCATTCTTTAATTTTATGTTATGAGTATATCTCAAGACTAATAATATAAAAATGTAATATTTGATATACAGTTTCAATTTGAAAATGACATTGATATTTATAATAAGTTATGAATCAAAAAGTCAAAAATGTTCTTTTTTTGTTTTATTATCATTAATTTAGTGAAATAGGGAAAAAAGAATGGATGTTTCCTTAAAAATTATCATTTGAAAGATATATTTTATTTTATCATGATATCATAATTTTTATTTTTATCGGATGTAATAATTACAATTTAAGATTACCCAATACTGATACAATTCATGTGTAGGCCATAGAAAAATCATGTAAATTATTTTAGAAAATATTTGAAATATAATTTTCGATGAGTTAATGAATCTCAAGAATAGTGAAGAGAAATATAACACATTATAATTGTGTTACACATTTATATTATATTTATATTTATATATTTTTTTCAATGTCAAATTATATAAACTTCTCTAAAAAAGGAATTAATAATATTCCATGTAAAATTATATTAAATTAAATTATAAAAAAGGATAACAGTCATGCACATGTAAAATAATTATGATAAAGAGTCTAACAGGACATACCATGGTTTTTACCTATAAAATGTTTAGCATATATGTGGAAGAAGGACAATTTTGTTTTGAAATTTCATTCCCACATGAATAAAATTGTTTAACCAATTAATTATTACATAACCATAATGTTTGAAAAGACATGAAGATTTTATGTTGGGGAATTGGATATTTTTGAATGTCAAGTTGTTAATGGAATACTATTTTAGAGGTGGAGAGTTAAATAGTGTAGCTTGTTCCATTGAGGTCATTCGGATCCCCAAAGTGAAGGATCCCATTACTTTTAACCAATAAAGACCCATTTGTCTATGTAATTTTTATATAAATCCTTTATTTATTTTTAACAACAGAAATAAAAATTTTATCCTCAAAAATCATTTTAAGGGAAGGAAATCTATATTTGAAGGAGAGAACCACACCAGGAGAAATTAAAATCCCTAAGAAAATGTTGTCATATATAAAAAATAATACAATCATTTCTAATGTAAGGGTAAAAGATCACATGTAAAATGATTATTATGTAATGGAATAAAATTACATTATATGGGTGGTGAGGAATTTTTTTCCTGAGTGGTTATATGACCTATGATTTAAATGTTACGAATCATAATGGAACAATATATCACTACTAGTGAATAGTTTTTGATTTATCAAAATGATGATAGGAGTTAGGCAAGGGGACCCTTTATCCCCAAGACATTTTATCATGGATCAAGAGTTTTTCCAAAGAAATATATTTTTAATCATGGAGGAATGAAATATCTTTTCATACAAGAATATATGAGGGAGTTGTATGATGGCTCATTTTATGTGTTATAAAGATATGTTATTTTTCATTAATTTTATAAAATAGTAAATTGAATAATTTTTTGATGTTATATAGATATATGGAAATTTCAGTGGAAAAGGTATCAATTCAATAAAACCCAATTGTATATGTCCAATAAATTCCTAGTAATACAAACAGATGTTATTCTTGAGATGCTAGGAATTTAATGTTAGCAGCCTCCAAATGGTTTTTTTGGGTCCTCTTTCTCAAATGGAAGAATAATAAACAAACTTCTTGATGATATTATCAATCATATCATAGGTTTCATATGAATCTATAGTAATGTTTTCTTTTCATTCAGAGGGTGAAAAAATATTATCAGTAATGTTTTGACTTCTATTATAGTTTATAATCTTTCCATGTTCAATCATACATTAGGGATGACCAATAAGATGGAAAAAAATTTAATGTATTTTAACTGAAATCTAAAACTATATTGAAATGTTATTAGGATTCAAGTAAGTGACTTGAATACCCACATTATGAGGGAGTCATTTGACATTGTAGAGTGGCGAAGAATAGAAAAGAAATGCAGGAAATGATATAATGTGAGGTAATTGATGGTACATCTTTATGAGCCACAGTAATGAAAGATAGATACAATCGAGATTGGAGGACACGATCAAATTATAATTGGAGGCATACAAGCCTGTCATGGTTTTTGATAGAACACATATAGGTTTTTCATGAAACAAGATGGATTTTGTGCTCTATAGATATTAATTTTTGTAAAATAATTTTGAGGGTAATAGTCTATGATTCCAAAGAAGCCTAGTTCAAAATATAATAACCATGGTGGATTTCTTGTTTTTAAACAACATCATAAAATTTTTTAATAAGTATTACATGAATTTTTTTAATGTATAATTATCAATGAGGAGATAGAATATTTTGTGTTTTGATACATTCTTCGTGTAATTTCAGGGGAATGGAGTACATGAATTTGACAAATGCAACTTGTGAATTGGACAATTGGGCTACTAAACTATTGTGGACATAAATTTTAAGTAAGATAATTATTTTGGTATAGAAGATAATGAATAATTCTTTACCAAAAGATTATCACGTTTAAAATAAATGGGTGTAATTTCCCTCTAGATGTCACAGAAGTAGCTAATTGAACTACGAAACAACATAGAAAGTCTTCTTAAAGGGTGATTGGGTGATAACAGATTGTAATTTCATAAGGAGTGACATAAATATATAGGATGGTGTCTTATCGGTTCATAGGATTATCAAAAACCGATTTTATTACAGTGAAAAACATTGTTTAAAGTGTAGGGTCCAAGACATGGATTTTACGTTGGCATGTTAAATTCTATGGATGGCATGGAAATCAGTGAGAGAAGGGATGAAATAATCATTGTTTTTCTTATATGTATGTGTATATATATATTAATTCAATAGTTGGTTCCTTGATTAAGGGTGGTGTGACTTCTCAATTTCTCAAGAGGATACATTTGTGAGCATGTACCAACTAGGGTTATACCAAGAAATATTTTCAAGGCTAATGGGTAAGATAGAATCCACTAATCATGGGAAATAAGTTGATTGTTAATTGATCCTATATCGATGGAATACTGGTTCGATGAGTTCTCGTAATATATTACAGGGGATCAATTATTTTAGGATTAACTTCCTATTTTATTGTATTAAATTCTATTAGGGTGGAGGAATATTTTATGGTAAAAAGAGTCATTTTATGAGACAATCATCATATCCAAATTGATGAGGTAAAATCGGACTTTGTAGTGTTGGTTGACATTTTTAATAATAATAATGTAGTTTTATGGGAGTCTCCCTATTTCATTAGAGGACACATGAATATTAATATTCAAGGAATTATTCTTAGGAATAACTAGAGAGAATAAAACTATGTGGTATAATATTTACCTATTAAAGGATGTCCATATCAGAGATAAATCTTACTCAACTCCTTGTTAACATTACCTGATTCTTGTCAAAAAATTATTTATAGATAATATCTTGGCCTTGATGATTTCTTTCCACCATGAAATGGTGATGATGAACCTATATTATATATATTATTAATAAAATAATACATTTCATAAAAATATTAATCATTGAATGGACAAAAAACGTATAAAAAATTGATTGGGTAAATATTTTAATACTATTTCCACCTTATCCTTGAATTCAGATGGTTTTGGAACAAATTTATATTAGTTAAAAACCTAATATATTATATTATTTCATTAATTTCCAAAAAATATAATAATGATATTTTATAGAAAATATTTCTTTACGAAATGATATAAAATTCAAAAAATCATATATTTTTAAAATGAATTTTGAAATGGTTGAACTAGTATAAATTGTTCTATTTATGGTAAAAGTGTCATTTAATGGTGACTATTTTAACCCCTAACAAATAAAAAACATTTATATAAATGTATTTTTAAAATGGGATAATAGATATTAATAAAATATTATCGAAAAAATATTAAAGAAACGTTTTTAATGTTTATAATATGTGATTATTTAAACTCAACCATGTATTTTCATAAATATTTATCAATTTGGGTGTATTTAATATGGGACTAAATTTATATCAATGGAATACTTTAAAATCTTCTATTATATCCCCTCTACTCATTTATAAAATGAATCCACCACAATTATTTTTTCACACATGATAATCATTTAACATATTTTAAGACTGGTCTAAATATATTCTATGGGTCCCCCACATAAAATTTTAGGGCATGTTTTACCAACAATTCTCATATTAAATTTTTTATGGATTAATGATATGAAGGAAGTCTAAATAAGAGGAACATTAATTACATGTGTGGTGAGTCCATCTTAATATAAAGAATGTTCATTTACAAATTCACTTTTATAGTTTTTCATCTATCATATTTTCATTAATTCATTTTAAAAGACGTTCATATAAAATAATATAAGTCGGAATAAAATATTATTGAATGACATATTATGTATCTTCTATACCTTAATTAAAATGATTTTAAAATAAACCATTTTATGAATTTTTTTATCATTGTTAATAAAAGTCCAAAAAAATTATATTTTATATTTTATGATGACAATGATATTTACCTTTTCTATAGACATTGTGTTATCTTTTTCATCCTATAAAATATATAATTATTTATTATAAAAAATTCCCTCATTATCTTTTCCTGTGGGTATTTTAGTTTACAAAATTCTGTTTTAAATAGAATCTATATTTCTATTATATGAATGTTTTCTGTATGAGGTATTAAAAATCTTTTTTAAATAATTTAATATTGAATATGTGAATGAATAAAATATTCCATTCATTATATGGTAATTGTTCATTATATGTGAGAAATAGTTTATCTCTATATATAGGTTATATAACGGGTTGAACCACACTATAGCTCATGATGATGAGTGATCTGTATATGTTTTATAAAATGTATGGGCCCCTTAAAATCCATATAATTCTTTTGGTAATGTGTCATGTCTATAAACACAATAAAATGGTTGTTTACTAACATTTTTTCTCTTATGGGTTTAGTATTTCTCTAGTACTTTCTGACATGTTTTTTAAATTGGTTATGAATATGATTATCTCAGTCACATATAACAAAATTCTATTTTTTTCTATGACTTATAGAATTTTTTGTTGGAGTAGATGTTTTTGTATATATGTATAATTTATTTATTTCATATTCCTAAAGAATAATTTACAGATGTTTGTATTCTTTGGGTTTTCAAATTCTAAATGGAAAAATTGATTTAATCTGTTTAGGTGGATTTATGATATTTTTTTGCTAAAAATTTTATTAAAAATATTTTTCAAATGTTTTAAAATTGAGTATGTAGGAAATAATTCATGTTGAATTTCATGACGGTATTCATTGAAAATAATAAAACTCAAAATTTATATATTGTGGGAAAATGTATAATTATAAATTGTTAACAAAATATAAAATATGGTATTTTAATGTATGAGTTATGAAACATTTCTATAAAAACCAAAACCATAATCATACTTGGTTTGGATTAACATTTAGATTTATTATAATGTTTCTTCTAAATTTAATGTTTAAGGATGGGTTATTATTTGTACCCAACAAAATGATATATTATTCAACATAGTTATCCTAGTTAATCTCTCAAGATATCCCTTATTTAACTCATCAAGAGAGAAGGATTGCTAGAAAAATATAATCTCATTATATTGGGGACAAAACTATTTCACTAAGTCCAAATCATTCTAATGATAACAATATCCCAAAGACAAGGGTCACTCAGTGAGATAATCAAAATTAGGGTTCCACCGTGGATTTTATTCCCTCCTAATAGCCTGATCTATAAAACTCATATAGGTTCATATTGGTAAAATAATGGAATCACTATTATGGATCCTCTAATGATATGATTTTTCATGGATATTTGAAATCTCTCATAATGTATTACCCATACTAATATGACACAACATACGAGGAAATTCATAACTAAAAATATAAATGAAAAAATTATATTAAAAAACATTATCCCAAACTAACATATAGTCCAACAATAAATATTATATACCAAATCCATCATTCTATTTCAAATAATACAAAATAAATTTATATATTTTAAATCTTTTTAAATCTATTCCAGTAATGTTAATTATAAATCGAATAAATTTCATCACCACCCCTTTGAAATATTACATACCTTGATTGTAACTCATTTTATTTTTAAAACATTAATGGCATATACTTCGTGAAATATAATTTTTATATTCTATTAATAAATCTATTATATTTAAACACATCCTATTTCATATAATGAATCCATATATTTTACTGACCACTAAACTATGTGGTTTAAATTATATAATTAACAAAATATTGATTATTTCTCAAAATTCAACTATTTATTAATCAATTTTATACTATATTTAAAACTCCACATTTTTAAATTTAAAATATATTTTTCATAAACTTATAACATGGATGGAACAAAAAGTTTTTATTTTAATAAAAAATGCATAACACAAAATCCATATTATTTAGTTTTTAACTCAATTATTGTCTTTCGATTTATTCAAGAAAACCAATAATTTGAATTTAAAATCAAATAATTAATAGTTTAAACCCAATATTTTAGAATTAAAACCGATGAGTTTCCTAAAAAAAATATTTACACAATCAATAATTTATCAATATATAATAATTCTAACACAAGGTTTAATATATTATTACTTTTGGTTTATAGTATTGATGAATGGATGTGTTAACTATGTTATGACCACACGACATCCACAATAATATATATATATATATATATATATATATATTAGTTATTGGGATACACATTGAAATTCCAGACCTTGGAATCCATAAAATAAAACTACATTACACGTTTTGTAGTCCTGCAAAAAAAATAAGAAAATAAAAAAATTATATATCATGATTGAATTTTCCAAAGTAATCTTAATCCTGAAATCCTAACTATCAATACAATCTATAAACTCAAAATGTGGAAGGAAAATATAGGATAATCATGAATGTAACAAATTCATCTTGACTAAACTATATCAAATTTACCATTAATATTCAAATATCGAATCAAATTATGCAACTGAGGCATTCTATTGAATTTTTGATATAATTTCCTTTACAAAAAACTGGTTGTATTACACTGCAAAACCAAGCACTTCGACCTATATATGATAAATCTAATTGGTATTCTTAATACACATGTAATGTAAAAATAATATGAAATTACTGAAAATAAATTTTGGCAATTATTTAGAAAATGAAAATAATGTAAATATATAGGGATACATGAGATGGAATTCATTAATGTCTCATCTGTAATTCAAACATGCATGAAAAAAAATTAATTATCAAATTCTAAATAAAATTTCAATTGTGAATTATAAAAAAAGGTAAATTGAAAATTATTTCCACCAATTAACCTCTAATTCCAATCATATAAATACAAACACACAATCATAACCTATCATCCACATATATAATTCCCAATTGAGTAATGAAATGAAAAACATAAAAATTTTATTTGTTTATGAGAAAAGGTTGACCCCAAAAATTAAATGAAATGAATTTGTCTGATGATACTTCTAACCATCAAACATCTAACAAAAAATGAAAGAATATAAATATATATATTAACATGAAAATTTCACAGGTCTATTCATGAATACCCAGAACGAAATCTAAGGTAACCAAACAAATTTTTGTATCGTTAAATGAAAATACATTAAAATATAGCTAGATATTATATATATATATATTTTTATATATGATATCTTAAAAGACCATTTAAATTCTACAATAGTTTTTATAAAATTCTTTTTATTTTTAATTAATTGAAAAAAATTAACATTGAAATCATTTAAAGGTCAACGAAAACTATATTAAAACTAACATTTCAAAAAACTAATATTTATCCATTCTAAAAAGAAATATTTTCTTTAGAAGATGTTTTTTGAAACGAAATATAATGATAGAAAAATAATGAAAAAATAGGGATATAAATCTTGTGATGTTTAAATTAATATAAGAGAAATTAAAATAAATTCATAAATTAATCTAAAAAAATAATTTTGGGAGTATTTTGTAATTTCATTAATTCTAGAAAACCGATAAATACATCACTAACAAGGCATACAATATCAGTTTGTGAAAGAATTATCATGCCACTACCTAATTAATATATTTCACTAAAATCGCCATAATAACTAGTAGAATAGGACCCCATCACCTTTATATTAACTACCCCTAGTACCCTTGGTTTCTTATGAGATTTAAAAGACAATAACAATCCAATTGTGTATATAATCACCATGAAACATCGCAAATAAAAATTATATAAAATAAAAAACAAAATAAGGTAAGATAAAAACCACATATCTAATTTATAAAATATGTTTTGAATGGGAATCATAGATATTTATTCAGAAAAATAAAATTTACTTTTTTTTTCAAATAATAGTTGGAATTTTATAATACCATCAATACTTTTTAGTCATTTTGAATAGCCATTTAAAGAAATAAATAAACATTAAAATTTAATAAAAAACTTTAATAAGAATAAAAAATAATACACAATATGTAAATAAAAAACAAGTTAATAAATAAAAATTAGAAATTTAATAAATATATTGTATTTTAAATTAACTAACATATATTTTTTTTCAATTATCTATAGTGGAAAAAATTCCTTTTCATAGATATGAAATCAAGTCAAATTGTTACCAATAAAATTCATATTAATTTTATTTTATAATATCAGTACTTGTCCAAGATATCAGTTTAGAACACATGAAATTATGATTCTTGATTTTAAATAAAATTTATGGGTAACCATACTTGAATGGATACAGTGAAAACAAATTCCCCTTAAACATATATGAATATGACATGATAAACCATTATCATACTCTAGTAATAAAGGAAATATCTATTTATAAAAAACCATATTTTTGTTTTGGAATAATACTACACAATAATGGTAGAAGGGTAGTGTAACGTCGAATGAGGAATGTATAGATGAAAATATACTATCATAGAGATATGACCATGACTCATAGTGAAAAATATTCTAGTTTCATATGGTGATGATGAAAAAATGCAGGGAGGAATAAATAGAGGTTATCTTGGTTTGATATCAAGATAAATAAAAATGTATTCAATGATATTGACATATATAAAAAAATAGATGAGAATAATTTTTTTCAACGAATTAATAAACTGGGACCACCGAAAAAATTGGCCAAATATATGTGCCAACCATGTGCCTCCTACTAGAGGATATGTCCTCCCAAATGTGAAGGATAAAGAAATGAACTAAATTTAAACCAACTTGGAATTTATCTTAAGTAAAAACTATATTTATATTGTATTATTTCTAAAAAATTAATTACTAACTATTCAATACCCGATAAATATGAACGGTATGCCAAAAAATCAATAATTAATTAAAATATAGCATTGGGAGAGTGTAATAAAATAGGGACTCCAAAGAAAATAACATATATAGAATGAAAGAAGAAAATAATGGTTTTGGTGTATCAATTTATCCCACTATATCTTATTCTACCACATAAAAGAATTAGTATGTACTGTTATAGAATATTCTAGTGGATTCGAATGAAATTTTTGGATATTAAGTAGTTTAAATTATTTTTAATGTATTAAAAAGTGGTATTAAAATGTAATTAGAAATTATGAGAGAAATGTTCAGGTTTATAAAAAACCTGTAAAATAGAATTTTATATTTTAAAGATTATTTTATTATATTTTTATGGATTTATGAATTTAAAAAATTGAATAACAAAACCAATAGTTTATTATTTAATGTATGTCTAATAGAAAAATTAATTTTCATATAAATTTTATTACTAGTATGAATAATATCTTATTTGTGTGAGTCTAATAATGATTTATTCATTATCCATTTTATAATTTTATTTTTTTTAAAGTATCATAAGTGTAGGTAGTAATTTAGAAAACAAGAATAACTGCCTGTTACTCTCAAGCTAGTGTATATTCACTCTAGTGTAAGGATTCATGACTATTTAGTAATATTTCCAATATATTATTTGAATTGTTATTATAGGAAGGATCATGCTTTATGAATCTACATAATAGAATATTTTCTCTTGAAAAAGATATATAGTTTCATCTCTTTCTTTACCATACACATATAAAAATAATCTATCTCTCATGTATGTATATTACTTTATTCATGTATGGGTAACCCATACATGATGTATGGGTATTTATGAATGTCTTATGGGCACATATGGAATGATAAATCTTATCATTATGCATTTATGGATAGTCCTTTTATATTGAAACAACAATCAACAAATTTCAATTCTCAAATAAGGGTCATCCATTAATATAGAATCAGACATTAGTTTGCGTAGCCACATAAGATTAAAATATTGTTACCCTTTTGATTCACATATGACTTGTATTTCAATCAAAGTTTCTTAAATTTTTTTGTTTAAAAATTCCAATATCTTGTGAAAAAAATTTCTTCATAATAATATAATTGAATATTTATATTTTTTTAATCTATTATGGAAAAGATAAATTTATATCATATACTACTAAAATAAAAAAATATATTAGAACAAGTCACAGGGAGAGTAAAAATGGAAACAATATAAATTAGGATTTAATTTGAAATAAATATTTTTATTCTAATATAGGTATAATATCCATATATGGATATTTGTGAATTTTATAAATGATTTTCCTTATATATTTTGCGCCTCAATTATCTTCCCCCATATTTGTGCCCCCAAGCCTCACCTTCTTATATATTTATACCTCCACCAAAATATATTATGGCTCCTCTCATTTTTAGAATTTTATGAATTAACTTAATCTATGATTATTTTTGTTTCAACATGAGTTATTATTCTTCTCTATATAGGAGACTAAATTCTAATACATATTTCTATGAGTATTTTATATGAACATATATCTTTTTATTTGGCTGGATATTAAAAGAGATCCTAATAATTAACCAGACATGTTGAATAAACTAGAAATGTGATATATTAAATGATCTTTGAATTTTTTCAAGATATCTAAATTATATGATTTCATTATACATGTATTTTTTCATGATATTATTTTTCAAATATGATGAGGGTATCTTTCAGAAATATTATTTTAAAAAATAACCTCCGTATAATACCATAAAATCTATAGAGAAAAAAATTGATCTCATTAAGTATAGATAATGAATCTTTCTTTTCACAATTTTATTGATCCTAAGAAGATATAAATTATTTTTCAAATGGTTAGTAAAAATGTGTATATATATAAGAATTAATCATGGGGTTGTAGTGGTGATTTCTGATAGATGTGGATGATACTATATTGGGAAAGGATGATGGTATTGTTTGTTTGATTGATTGTATCCATCTAATAATGGAATTCATTAAATGTTTTTTGTCCTAGTTAAATGAACATTTTTAGGTGTAAATTTCATGGGAATGATAATAAAGTAATGGTCGATATTTAAATGTTTTTCCGTAACGTATTTGGAAGATGTAAAAAGAGAATATAAATGGTTGGAAAATGATTGAGTTAAATAGAATTTATGAAATTGATTACTGATTATATGACTGGATAAGTAGAAAAATATGTGTGGCTATTTTTATGGTATTGATGATGTTGATTCACTTTTCTGATGTATAATTTGTGTTAGTTTTGTGGTTTTTGTTTTACAAACACATAGGATTGGATATTTTATAATTATTATAAATTATATTTTCATTATGACTTATATAGTGACACAACCATTATCAATTGTTTATTTTGATTAAATAGAGTTTCATATTCTATATGATATCAATATACATGTAGGTTATTTAGGATACTTGATTTCTACCCCACATCACATCCCTATTTTTGAAATGTGGTAATAATTAGAAAGTTATGTTGGCATATAGAATTTATTCACTAAGGGTGATGTTTGGCGGGAGGATATTGTGGATCATGGTGGGGTCATGCATGGTAGGTGGTGATAACATGGTTTATATCATTCATATTCACAATAGCATACTATATTAATGAATTTTTGTTGTTATATAATGATGACTCTGTAATGTTTTTGGTGGTAGATTATGAATTAGGAGGTAGTAATGTTATAATTATTAGGGGTAGAGTGTTAGGGATTTATAATTAGGATGCGTCTTATGGAATTATTAAAAGTGATTTATATGGAAGGGATGTGAAGTAAAGCATTTATTATGCTGGGGTATGTGTGTGTAAAAAATATGGATAATGTGTTTTGGAATTAACTTTCTCAAAATGAATCATTAAATATAAATAAATAATGATGGGTTAATTTGGGAGTGATACATTGTGTGGATTGGAAGTAGATAACATGATATATTATTTTTTAATTTATTTTTTATTGGAGAATTAATATATTATGTTCCGATTTACAATATATTCCATTGGATTGTTCCAAATAGTTCTATATATTATGAACACCCTATGTGTATTGAAACTATATTTCAGGTTTCTAGGTGGACATCAAGAACAAATATTCACTCAACTAGATTTGGTGTTTTTGATAAAATTGATCTACTATCATAAAATATTCATTAATACAGTTCATTAAGTATATCATTATTATAAATATTAATTTTGTACACATTTTGTGATAAATGTAATTTTTTCATTTTTATTATGTTATGGAATTGTTTACTGATTTAATTTATATCGAACAATACTAATTTTTTACATTAAAGGTAAATCATCCCATTTGTGTTTATTTAATTTAATTATTTGTGAATATCAACATTCATGGGTCTACTAGAAGAAATAATAATGGGTTAATATATTTTTTCCATCATTATTTGACTAGTAGAAGAGCCTTTGGATGGACGATTAATGGAGGATTTTTATTAGAAATTTTTTGGTTGAGTTATAAGGTGGAGTTTACTATGAGTAATTTTTTTCTTGTATTTGAATGAAATTATATTTTATTATAAAATCTTCATTCATTATAAGTGTGAAGAATATCGTCTAGTATATAGAAATTTGGTGCACACCCTACCTGCTATGATCTACTGTAATGAAATTGATTTTATTTAAACACATTTTGATGTGGTGTCAATTGTTGTCTATACGCCTAGGTGAGGTATATCCATCATTCTCTTATATGATTATCATTTAACTAGGAGAATTCCGGAGTTTATTAGTATCTTTAAATGAATTAATAAAATTATAATCCTTTATAATGTGTTATCCTTTCATTATAATTATAGTGAGAAATCTTATTTTACTACAATTAAACCCAACTATTATATAATGGATATGTTATTGTTTCTTCAACTAAATATTTAGTTACCAACTCCAAACATTTTTCCTCTATAGATGATAAGTATATCTGATTCAACTAGAAAAAAATAGAGAAAAGGTTATGTAATGGGGAAACAGTTACTCTGACCTTGTAAACATGAATCTAAAAAATTCTCCATGTTCAAAATGTTTTCATACATTAACATTACATAAAAGTTACAGAATATATAAAACATTATTTAAAGAGTCACCTCTGTACTGCAGTAGTAAACTCCATTTGGTATCATATTAATATAACTACTAATACATAATTGAGCAACATTAACTATAACTAGGTACTTCTTTTCTAGAATCCTTTTTATATACATCATATATAATTCATATTTTCATTACTATGGTATGGAAACTTAAAAAAGGGTGAGATAAAATGCTCAATAAAGGGTAAAATGGGTGATATGTTAGAATAATCATGAGAATAAGGGTATGAGTAAATGATCAGGAAAATTAAAGATCCAAAACTATAAAACCAGGATCATGTACATGAATCTTGGCATAAATCAGGGTAGTTTATATGACATGATTTATATGGAAATAAATATCATAATCCATAAAATAATAAATTAAGCATATAAAATAATTGTGGGGACACTTGGGAATATATAATGATTTGCGTAGAAGTCAAAGAATTATTTCTGAAACTATATTAGTGGTAATTTCTTTTACAAAACTGTGTTCACACCCTATTGAAACCATGTATTACTGAACTGATTTCACTCACCCTTCCACCTGTATAATACTGCACTAACATCATTTATATTTTCATCCCTACAATAGTAAACAAATTTCATTTCCCACTACTTTAATTTCAATCACCTTACATATAAATCTTTACCCACTGAATTGGAATGATATATTGGTTACAACCTTCTCATAGTAAATGCATACAAACATATGACACTAAATCATTAAAAAAATATCATAACATATGAAATAAAATTGGTATCAAACAAATATAGAAATATCATAACATATAAATACAACATAGGTTTCAATATCATATCATCATGTGAATGACATCAGAAAAGGAAATAGATTTTGTAAACATATAACTCGTGAAAGACATACAAGTTACATAATGATCGTGATATTAAGATTAACCCATTCAGATATAGAATATGAAAGGAACCATTAGATAATTTCATATAAGTGAATGAGTAAACTAAATAGATGTCATCTTAGATGAAAAATAATCATGAAATATGTTTTAAAAAAATTATTGAGAAAAATATATTTTCTTTTTTGAAAAATTCCATTTAATACATAAATATTTATGAAAATAATTTCCTAGAAAATACAATGAAAACTTATAATGAATAATTGAAATCATTTGGAAAACCATTTCCCTGAAAACATATAAAATATGATTCAAAATATTTTTAAAACCATTATATTTGATGAAAAATTGAAAAATTATAAATAAATATTTAAATTGTTTTGAAAATAATTCTATTTGAAAACATACAAACGAAGTGTTAAAATGTTTTGGAAACTATTTCATTCTAAATACTGTGAAAATTTATAAATATGGCTTGAAATAATTATAAAATAATTTTACCTTGAAATTTCATAAAATAAAAATTATGAAATTTTTGATGGAAAATTCATTGAAAATTTGTTATGAAATTTTTTTCGTGAAATTAACTTTTTTAAAAATAATTGGATATTTTAATGAACTGAAGATATGTCAATACGTACATGTTTTATGTGGTAAAATGAACATTCCATTTACTTGGTAAAAAGGATGAAACTCCTTGTTCAGAAAGTGACAAGACGATTCCTTTTAAGAGTTCTCTAAAAGGAAAAATGGGTGAAAATGTATTTTAATGACTAAAGGATTCTGGTATAATATTTTTGGAACCCTATTTATAAATCCCAAATTCTCGACCGAATAGAGGATAATGTCAGGATTTTTAAAAAACAATTTCATAACTATCTTATGTACCATATTGGAGAATTATAGTAACAGTACATGAATAATTCATCAATAGCTAGAGAAGAAGAAATATAATTATCCTTCAAGAGATTTGTGTTATATGATTTCTTTAAAGGAAGCCTTAACATAAACAATCATCAAAAGCGATGAGATTGTTTCTATATACTATTATCACATCGTATCTCAGGATCATAATAACCATTTAATAAATAAAAATTATATATAGCTTAATATACCATGAAACTATTTATATTCATGTTATATAATATGAAATGGATGTATATATATGTCAAAATGAATTTAAGTGCATAACAAAACATGAGTTCAAAGAAAAAAAATTGAGACAAAACTATTTTACCATGTGTGTAAACATTGAAACTTAAAACACATGAAATAAATGAAATATAATTGAAATGTAAATACCCATATATTTAAATATAATAATAATTTATTAAAACCATTGTAATTATAAGCACGACACAAAATGAATTGGTAGTGAATAAAGCATGTATCTCATGTAAATAAAATGTTAGATAAAACCCCCTTACCTTGTGTAATGACTGACACTATACTCATTAAAAAATCATTTATAATAAATATAAATCAATTATTCAAATATAAAATAACCATATTCTTACTTATAAAACCATATTTTATTTTGTTATGGCGTTATATTCCATGTGTGATAACAATTCTATGTTTCTGTTTTACTTCAGGTAAAATCTTCTTTAATTTTGGCATGTGTCTTATTTTGTAACATATATGGTTCTTTTATGTTTATCATGATTTTTAGAATCTAAACAGTAATATAAATATAATTTTAATCTATAATATTTTTATTATAACAATACATTGGATATAAAAGTATAAGATGTAAAACACTATTCATGGTGACAGTAAGTCGTACGTACACATGAATATTATTTATATTTAATTGTCTTGTCGAATGAAAAAAATCAAATAATTTATATATATATATACATTAAATAATATTAATTATATCATATATATCATATATATTCACTAAATATATCCTTAATACAATATGTGTATTTTATGAATGAATTATAATGCTTTGAGGGGACGTTAGTCCAAACTTATTCAAACGATATTATAATATTAACCAAAAATTGAAAGAAAAAAAGAAATGTGTTTAAACAAAATAAATAAGAATAATTACATAATAAATAATATATATTATATAAAAATAGTTTAACTATCATAATGTCTACCATGAGTGGTGGTAATGGAAAGAGGAACCATTATCAGTTAGTGAGGTTTTAGTTTTCCACTCATGTAAACAATACATTCATTTCCCATTAGATAGATGTTTGTCTAGATATTAGTAAAAATATTTAGCATAAAAACATCATGAATTTTTATAATAGATATTATTTAATAAAAAATGGAATAAAGAGAATATATTGGGTGGACAAGGAATATAAAAAAATAGTTTCAGAGAAGTTGTAACCTCTTATTTCCGTAAATATTTTTGGTTTGTTCCAAAAGGCTTCCATTGATGTCATTATACCCCATTGGAGGCTTGATGGAATAAGGGATGGTTGTTTTGAAGTGGATTTGGTAGATCTTGTAGAACCTGTGTGATTTTATAGGTGTCAAGAATATAGAGATGTTCTGGCCTTTTATACGGAAGGTGGACCGACACCCTTATAAATATTTTAAGTGAAAATTACACCCATAATTTTCATGTTCTATATGGATCTAATAAATATCCCAAATCAACCAAATAATCGATATGGTATAAATTGATCTATTAAATGGATTTTTAGATGTTTATAAGTATTTTTGGGCATCCATGTCATGATTTAGTTCTTTATTTTTCTTAATGTAACCTCATTCAATTTAATTAATTTTAATCCCTTTCACGAATGTTTTTGGTCAATAAATAAGTTTACCATATTATAAATTATTATTATTATAATACCATATTTGGAATCCATTTTTCAAATTTATAATAACATAAATGGAAGAAATTAAATTAAAATTAATCCCACATTCAGGTTGACAATACATGGGTTTAATGTAAAAACATGGAAAAGGATGGTATTTTTTTACATTCAATGTCTATATGATATTGAACTAAATGACCTATATTTAATTAATTATAAAATAAAATGTTATTATAATTTTGACCAATTTCATAATATAATATAATTATTTAAATATATAATATGAAAATTAATATATCTTTTAAAATTAATTTTTTAAACTATTCATTAAAAAATGAAACCATAAAAAAATATCAAAAAGTTATCCTAACCTTATTTATATGTTTATATTATAATTTTAAAATTTAATTGGACATATTTATTCTATAAAACTTCCAAAATATGGATTCAAATTGGGTACCCCAATAAAATGTTTAAATATTTTATTCATAAAAATATAGGTTCTCGAACATTAAATTGGGTTTGTTCATATCTTATGTCATTAAAATCTATTCAATGAATATGAAAAATATTTTATTGAATATAAATCATAATTATTTCATTAATATCGTTGATTAATTATATATAATTTAATTTATTATGTTAAAATAGTTTTTTCTCCATGTAGATAATAATATTTCATTTTACATTCAATTAGTTTTCATATTCATTTACAACAAATTGGTGACTAAAGAATTAAATTTATAGTTTGTAAACAATATAATTCCATTAATTAGTTAATAATATTTATAAACACTATCTTAATTCCTATTTTATTACATATAATATTAAATAATTATATTTTAAAAATTATTATTATTTTTTGTAAACCTCGGTCTTTCATTTTATGCATGTCATCTAGGAATTTCATTATTCTCTATAACACAAACTATCCTCAGTGTTCTATAAAGGGAAAGTTAATGCTTATGTTGTGTGTTGTGAATGATTAACATAGTGTTGAATATAATGAAATTCAATCATAATACCTTAATATTAAATAAAAAATATTTAGTACTGTGTAAAACAAAAAATACAAAAAATATAAAATTATTTCAATTTTTTTCTGAAAATCGTTGGTTGATGCATTTTACCACCATAAAATGAATTTATATTTTAAAATTCATCTAGTTAATATTTGATTTGATACATGAATGTTTCATTCACATATACCCACATTGTTAAAAAATTCTAAAGCACCCCTTAAAGAGTGAATTTTTGAACTATAATGGTTAGCCAATGTAATATATATATCAGTTTCCACTTATGAGAATATTGGTTGTTAGTGAATATTGGAAATGGAAGAAAGAATAAATATTAATAGGTAGTGATTGAGTTCATCATTAAAAATAAATTGAATTATAAAAGAAATATTAAGAGGCTCAAATTCATAAATATGTGATGATTTATTAGGCCCTCTGTGGAATTAATATTAAGGTATTTGGGCAACATTTTTTATCAATATCCAATCTTTGAGTAATTATTTTTTTCACAATGAATATATGGTAAAATAATTACTTGATATATTTATATAAAAAATTAATTAATTGGTATTTTTAACCATTTCTAATTAATCCATTAACTCAATAAATGGATGTCCAAATATTGGCATTACTACTCAAAGAACTAAATTAAATTTTTAGTAGATATTAATACCCAAAAAGAATAATAAATATAAATATAAATCAATAAATATTCCACACAAAATAAAGTTAATTGTAACATATGAGGTAATAAAAAAAGATGAATTTTCTATATTTATTAATTTTTATATATTAGAAATTAATTTTAGTTTAAAATGGACATTATGATGGGTAGTGTACCTGAAACACAACAATAGGTTTCTCTGAAATCATACAGTGGACACCAGAATGAGTTATACCAAAAAATTATATATTTTTATTATTATTATTATTTTATGTTGTAGTTTTCACATAGAAATTTTAATGGTGTTAATGAATGATATTAACTAAAATATAAAAATATGAATTACACAAGTTTATATAATGATACATTGGTTAGTAAATTAATTAGAAGTGAAAATAAATACAAATAAAATAAAAATGATGTATTTAAGTGAGAGAAATTGACTTCATAAAATAATCTAGTCACCCTTTATGGATTATATTAATGTAATAAAAATTAAAAATGATGGAAAAAATTAAACCTATTTATTTTAGACATTATATAATAAAAACAAATTTATGAATAAGTTGAGGGATTTTTTAAAAATACTATTTTACCTCCATTTGATGGGAAACCCATTTTAAATCTGGTGTGGACAATATTATAAGTTATATTTTACAAAATAAATTTTCTCTTTGTATTTGTGACATGAAAATTTTATTTGGTTTTATCTTAATTTATCATTCTGATAATATTTATTGTTTTATTGAATAGTAAAAAATACTACATTTTAATTTAAAACATAATTTCCTTATAATCTATATGTATTGTTAGATTATCTTTAAAAATTGGTTTAAGGTAAATTATATCATGTTTTTATCATTTAATATAACTTTTTTACATTAGTTTTCATTTTACATTTAAATAGGATATAAACACATGTAAATATTTTGATGGTTTTACTTCTTTAAAACTTGCTTCCACATTCTGTCAATGAGATTAACATTAAATTATTTTTAGTATGTATTGTGCTCTGAATTAGAAAAAAAATTAAATGAATGGTTATAATTATATTAAAAAATTGTCACTTAATAGCATCAAAAGTAATTTTTTTTGTGAATTCTCTCTTTATTATTATATTTACCATAGCTAAAAGGTAAATTAGGTATATATAGTTTAAAATAATATTATAGTTATAAAAAACAACCATAAAACGTTTTATAAACTTATTTTGATAATTTATGGCCAACCAACATAACCATTAGGCCAAATTTTTTGAAATTTGGAATCCACTAGAATGTTCAAGATATTTATAACACTTAAATTAATGTATATGAAAAAATCACAATAACATGATGCTTATTACTGAATCAATTTTAATATAGGGTATATACCATATCTATTTGAAAAGGAAAAAGTAATTATAATTATATAAATATTACCCTTATCATGGAATTTTATTTATTATTTTAATATGATAAATAATAAAAATTATTTTGGACACAAATGATGATGTTGTGATTGCTTTATTAAAGAAAGAAACAAATAAATGTTATTAATAATATTTAAATAATTATAAATTGAAATAATTTATTCGCTACAAGAATTTTATAGAATAATATGAAAATTTTGGATTTATTAAATGTAGTTTGTTCGAAGAAATACCTTTTTTGAGGTTTTGAAAAATCTATGTAATCAATATTGTCAAACATGGTATACTTCATATTTTAATAAATAAATTATTTAATTAAATGATATAAAATTTAAAAATATCCATGATTCGACCAAGATTTTTATATAAAAAAATTCAATAATGACTCATTCAATGGTTGTTGGTTATTATTTGATGATTATTTTATCTTTCAAAGTGTAAATAAAAAAAATTAAGAGTACAATTGGTTAATAACCAAAAATATAATTTTTAAAATATTCAATACAACACTATTTTTCATTGGATGATAGGAATTATACCCAGTGTCAATATATATTATAAATAAATCCATTTTGGGACTAATTTTAAGTTAATATTATTTAATATTTATTTAATACATATGATAATACCAAGGGTTCCACTCCACTCTATTATAAAAAGGAGCCCATTATTCTATATTACTCACACTTCAGAACCATTTTGGATTATAAATGATCTACCCCATACCATACATATAATACCTAATAATAATCTTGAATAATTGTTTTAGGAATAACACCTACTTTTAAGGTTTTATGGTTTTCATCAAAGTGTATCAACCAAAGAAGAGGTATCATGTTCTTTAAGTATTTCTATTTTACTTCTTCATACACATTCATAAAATATCATCCAACCATTATGATAAAACAAATATATTATATATAATATAAAAAGATTTTATTATGTTAATACCATCACTTAAATCCATCTCTAGTTTCATCAAATAGTAAATTATCTTTTCATTCATCTCTTCTGTTGGCTACCGCCTCACGAACAGATATAATTCATTTTTATAATTGTATCCCAAGACTGATAATAAATCTGTAATTAATGTTTCTATATTATGTTACTAATATTTTTATCATGATAATATAATAATATATCAATTAAATTCTTACTTAATCTGAACATAAAAATGAGAATTTTATTCATGCATAGGTGTGAACTATTACCTCTACGAGGAGATATGAATCAGTTTTATTTATTTTATAATTTTTATGATAAATATGAGAATATTTAATTAATTATTATGATATTAATATTACCATTATCATTTTTGAAATATTAAATAATAATTTCCTTATCTCCAGAATGATAAACATAAAATGGAAACCATACTCATGCATACATACGGTTTACCACCTCCATGATTGAAACATTCTTCATTTTTTCATATCAATATTTAATGAAAGGATTTAAAAATATAATTTATATGTAAATGTGAATATTATTTCAGGAATATTATAATAGGTATGATGAACATATGACCACATAGACTATTGAAACCATTCTGAGTTTATTTTCGACTCTAGTATAGATCGTTGAAAAAACATCAGATATGAACTTAAAAATTTATGTAATATTTATAACATAATAAAAATACATAAAAAATTAATAATAAAAACTAAAATTGTTCTAAATGTTATTGAACTTATCCTATTTGAATTATTAATGAATATAAAGACTTTACATGATGGGTAACACTCATGTTAAGGGATTCTCTCTCAATATTTTTTCATTGAATCATTTTTTGATAATAAAAAAATTCTTTTATAAGGGGTATAAAAATTCATTACGAAATTTAATATTCATATTTTATTTAAAACAATGATACATATTCTTTTTAAAAATTGTAAATTCATGGAGATTATTATTTAAATTTTCCAAGTGGTTTAAAATACCATAATCGTATAAAGAATTAATTTTAAAATTATTTACTTCATGATTTTAATTGATATATTAATTTATAGTGATATTAAGTATTGTACATAATTTTTCATTTTATATCTTGATTTTAATTGAAACTTTTTAAAAATTACCTCTTTAAATATGTTTTTTCTTTCATTACAAAATGAATAATGTAATGTTGTTATTTGGATTTATAGAGAAATAATGACTTCTCAGCCAGTGTAATCGTTATTTGATATTTGGATTACACTATAAGAATTAGTGTTTTTAAAAGGAGAATAATTCCATTTTCCATTTTTCTTTGATTTTATATTGAACTTTGTTATTAATGTGGATTTTATATTTTAAGATCATGAAATGATTTCTAGGTAATGCAGATGAAATTTTATGAGTGAAATATTGATAATTTTAATCTTTTATGTTTTATAAATATATAATTATACTTGGAAATTTGGTGGGTTGTTACATGATAAAAAAAATATTGGTGGTTGTGTGATAAACCAAATATAGGAGGTTTCATGATAAACAAATTATTGGTGGTAACATTATATCCTATAATATATTGTGTATGGAGATTGGTCGTATGGATATTGCATTTAGTAATATTTGTAGATGTCGAAAACATGATTATTTTATTTAAGTTTTATATTGTCCCAAGAAACAATTATGTTTTATATGTGATTTAAGTGGTCTTTAGGGTAATATTTTTATTACAAAAAATGGAATTCATTGAGTTTATTTTTAGTAAAGAGTAGTTATTACGTCTTAATGGTAAAAATTATTTCATTATCATAATGTATTCATGGATTGAATTTTTTCTCGAGACTAGTTATTTTATTTATTTATGTACTCCATATAGAGATTATTAAGTTTATATTAGGTTTTATAATTTTTTCATATGATCTATAGAAGAATATAGTCAAGGATGAGATCAAGGAAAAGTTACGATGTATAAACAGTAAACAATTCCATGTTTCTTTTTAAAAAACCATTTATTGAAAAAAAAAGTCAGGGAGTAGAATAGTATACCATGTAATATTAAGTAGTAATGTATTTTTTATAATATTATTATCTAATTTTATGAACATTAAAAGATCCTCAATGTGAAATAATGTTAAATTATTGACTTAGCACAAAATTAAGTAACATTTAAGGCTGGGTCCTTATAGTTGGTTTCTGAAAGTGTTTTAGAAATATTTGGAGATTTGGATGTATACATAAGAGATGATGATAACATCATGGGTTTCTATGTTTAAGGTTGATCTTTTTTTTTTTGGATTTCATAGAATCAATTTTCTTGGTTTATGTGGTGAAATTTCAAGGTGATTAACGTTATTCGTGGAGACTTTTATTTTTTTAGTATGTTTTTTGTTATTAATTTTTGGTATAAAAAATGAATGGTATAGAATAAAAATTGAGGATAAGTAATTAAATTGTTATATTTGGGATTTTATTTATTTTTTTTAGTGTTATAAACTTAAATAATATTTGAAAAATGAAAATAGGGAGACCATGTGACAACCTATCGTGTAAGACATGGTTATGGGAATCAAACCCACAAATAAAGAGTGATAGTGATTTATTACCTAACACTGGCCTACGTGAAGTACCTGGATAGTATGAATTATTATTTGCAGTAAATTAATTAATTGTTTATGAATATTTATATTTTTGAGACAAATATTTTATAGAAAATATGACAATTGGATTGGAAAATTATTTGCGGATGAAGTGATAAATTTTATTTTGGAAGACGTTCACTATTTTTGGAACATTATACTATAATGAAAAATAGAATACAATGGAATTTTATTTGTATAATTACAGTTGAATTAATTAATTGTGGACATATTTTTATTGGGTTATTTATGTAAATTATTAACTGATACTAGAAAATATATGATTTTGGTATAATACATTATTAGTGGTTGGTGTAAGTTGATGATAAATTTTAAAAGTTATCTTGGAAGACCATGTGATCAAATTATTCTGAAATTTTTGTGTCAATATTTGATTTGATTATAGGATAAATTTACTGGATATTTATTTTTGAAATAGTTTTTCTTGGACTTTGGTTATTAATTTACAATTTTCTATAGTAAATGTTTTATTTATCAATATATATATTATAATTTTTGACGAAATTTCTTATATTATACTAATAATTTTGGTTCTTCATAATGTTTCAAGATATGTGAAATATATATTTAATATTATTTCGAATATTTGAATCTATATAAGTTGAATACTATTCAGAAGGAAGGAAAAAAACTCATCATCGATAATCATCTTTTGAAGAAAAAGATGAGTTTTTTGGAGGACTTTTTTAAATGATGAAACTATACATTTCGAGTTGCGGTATTTCATTATGATCTTAGTCAAATATTTAAAAACATAATCAACTCTATTAAAATAGATTTATTAAAAAACATATCCCATTTACATTTCCTACTACAAAATAAAAGATCAGTTCACCAATCATAAGTTTGTGGTTTTTTTATTATTAACATTCTCATGATCATGTTTTCTATCAGTCTCCATCAAAATGTGATGGTTATTAATTCTACCATATATATTTTTTCCATCAAGGAATCATAGTATTTGTTTTCTCAGGTTACCTTTTTACTACACATTCAATTATAATTGAAGTTTTATTGACATATTTTCTAATGTGGGATGTCAAATAAGTAATTTTGAAATTTGAAACCGTAGTTACTAATTTTATATTTTAAATTGAAAGGATGAAATTTTGAAAAGTGGTAATGGATGTAACATTAATGTTAATTATATAGTAATCATTTTTATATTAATTAATATTTATAAATAAAAAGTTATTTTACTTTCATAGGGACTCAATTGCATACATCATACTTGAGAGGCTACTATAGGTTTCTCTAAAATCATACATTTCACACAAGACAATGTTATACAAAAAAATAATACATTATTACTATTATTATTTTATTTTGTATTTATTTTATATCCTTTATAATGGTTGGAATTAATGATATTAGTTTTATTATGAAAATTAGGATTACACATGTTTATATATTGATTTCTTGGCAGGAATATTAATTAGAAATGGATACAAAAAATAATCAAATATAATGGATGTGTTTAATTGAAAATAAATATGTTTAAAATATAAAACAATAACTATTGTTGGATTATATTAATCAAATATAAGTTATATATGATTTATAAAATTAATATTATATTTTTCTCTAGAAAATATATAAAAACAAATAATGTTTTTTTGGAAAAAATGGGTGTTTATAAAAAAAAATATGTTTTTAACCCCTTTTGTTGGAGAATCCATTTTAAATATATTTTTTTGATAATTTTAGAAGTTATATTTGATAAAATAGACATTTTATTTTTATTTTTAAAAAAAAACATATATTATTTGAATATTGGTAAATTTTTCAATAATATTCATTTTTTAATGAATTGTGAAAAATACAAAATTTGAATATCAAAATAACTTTTCGTCTAATTTATTTATATTATAATATTATAATTTTTTATGGTTTTAAGATATAATTAAATTATATTTTTATTAAATATTATAAATTTTCCAATATAATTAATTTCATATTTAAATTGGATATAAACTATTGTCAATCTTATGATGCATTTTACTTTTTAAAAACATGTTTCCTCAATCCATCTAGGGGATTATCATTAAATAAATTTTGGTAACTTTTTATGTTATAATTTTAATAAATGGAATTACATGGTTTTAATCCATATGAAAATTTTTATCTAATATGATCAAAATAATTTTTGTTGAATAGTCACTTTATTATTTTATTTACCATGCTAAAATGATAAATTAAGTAAATATGGGTTAATATAATATTATACTAATAAAAAACGACCCTAAAACATTTCATAACCGCTTTTTGTGAGTTATGGATGACCAATATAATCCTTGGGAAATTTTTTTGGCCTTTTTATGCCACTTGGGTGTGATTAAGACATTTATAACATTTAATTTAATGTAAAAAGGAAAATATCATAATCCTGCATCTTATTACTCAATCCATTTTAATATGGGGTTATATATGTGTTATAGTACTATAAATATTTATTATATAGAAAAATATATTACCTACATCATGTTATTATATTTATAATTTTTATACAGTAACTAATTAAATTTAATTATGGAACAATGATGATAATGTGATTGAATAAAAAATAAGAATCCAATAAATGATATTAATAATCCCTATCACGTGATTAACATAGTGTAAAATTCTCCTCTAACATGTCTACAACCTAAATTACCCAAAATAATTTTGGAAAAAATTCATGATTCCATATTCCATATATTACAATACATAATCCATATATCTAATAAGTTGTAATCTGTATCATTGAAATCATGAACTACTTTTCAGTAGGTCCTCAATAAGTTCAAAGGGAATCAGTACCATCAAATTTAGTAATTCATATCTGGCATATCTTTCTCAAAACGACATTATCATTACATTAAGAACATATTACTATTTATATTTATTTTAATAATGTGTTTTCCATGTACATCAAATTTTTATTATATAACTTTTCAATTCCATCAGAACCATTAATATTGTTCTTTTAAACCCATAGAGAAATACATAAACTTAATATTCCTTATATATTTCCCCATTCATTTGAAATAATTCTTGAATCCAAATAAATAAAATATTTTATTATTCTACTTCATCCTTAAACCATTATCAAGGCTAACTCGTCCATTTAAAAAATAATTTTTTTTCCTTTCACATTTCATCTATAGTCTCATCATCATCCATGATGTAACCATTACTCACACAACCATGATGATTCTGTTTATAAGAATTCTTAGTGGAACATTGAGGTTCATAATTCACATTTAATCCAATAATAAAGCACTTAACATTCAATGATGAATTAGGGAGGCCAGTATTCTCATACATTTCATTAATTATACTCGTCATTTTATCATGTAGTCACATGGTTTGTGTCCTTATTTTCTACAATAAAAACATTTTATTTTTATTCATAGACATTCACATATGAGAATCCTTTCAAATTCATGACTTAAATAAACTAAATTTTCATTCCACATGTTCTACATTATCCAAAATCTCTGAAAAATCTATATTTCTCTTATATAGGGAGTTTGAGAGTTGGTTAAGGTACAAGTTGTAAATAATATGTTTTTTGAAAAATATTGTGGCATGATAACAACATGTTTCACCCAGTGATCACCCCACATAAATTCTCATTTGAATTTCATTTTTAATATTCATATTTAATCTTTTTTATCCAGTTCCAACTATTAACTAAAACCAGAAGCCTAGTATTATTTTTACTTATAATAGCACAAAACAAAATATTCAAGAAAGTAATTACTTATAAGATTTCTAAATCAGGCCACCATTCTTATTATATTACATCCTAAGTTCATCCAAGACTATTCTTATTAAAATATTATTTAAAGAATTCAAAATTTTTCGTGATGAGTTTCATAATTACCAAATCATATACCCCTGGGGTTTCTAACTAGTTGTGATGCAAGGCTTGTTGTAAAATAAAAATTATCCCCACGTTAATCCCAGAACATAATGTCGGAGTTGTTACCCATAGGTTCATATTTTCCTGATTAAAATCCTCTTGTAGTATCCATAAAGAGATTTATTTCTTGGAATCCAACCACTCTATCATTTACCAAAATTATTGGAATTTTTTTTAATCGTTAACACGTCCTTGTAATTATTCCTAGAGACTCCACTAAAAATTTCAATAGAAATATAACTAGGGATATCACTAAAGTTTTATCACCATATATTCCAAAGCATAAGTAATCCTTGTCTTAGATACCAACTATAGAGAAAATCACTTTTCAAACATTTAAATTATATAACCTTTACGGAATACTAAACACATTATATAAAAAGATTAAAAGAAATTATACTAGTCTAGTGACTTTTGAAATATTAAAACATAACCACTAATACATATGTGAGATTAAATATCTCTTAAAAGGATTTTCTTGAATATATCCATTATTATACTTAGCATACATAATACATATCTTTATATCATGGGGATGGAAGCACAAAAAAGGTGAGCTAAAATTCTAATTAATGGAAACCAAGTGGCATATATAAGAAAATATTTGATCATAAGGGTATAAGAACATGATCATGAAATTATTAGAGCATTCCATGCATAAAAACGGTCACATACATGAATCATGTCATAAATAATGGAAATTCATAATACATGAATCACAAGTAAATAAATAAAAGAATCCATGAATGAATAGCATAGGAAAAAACATGGAATTGTGGTATACATGGAAGCATGTATATTGATTCCCATAGTAAAAAAGAATTACATGAGATACTATCTTAGTTGACAATGTCCTTTATAGAACTAGGATAAGTCCCTGTTCTAGCCCTGTATTATTGAACTGAGTGAACTCCGCATTTCAACCCTATAATACATAACTGACGTAATTTTCAATTCCAGCCCTGTAATACTGAACCGAGTTCATTCCATTTTCCATCCATTTCTATATCCTGCTATATAAAGCACTACCCAAATAATTGGACATAGATACAGGTTCCAACTCTCTCAAAGTAAAATCATAAATAGATGTGCCACCAAATACAAAAGAATATTTTCTTACCCCATCAATGTAAATGGGAATCATAAACATTTAAACATATTCTAACCTGTGGAAACTTATACATGATTCATAATCATTTCATCAAAATAGTAACCCATGAAGGAGAAACATATTTCATAAACATAAAACCCATGAAAGAGAAAAGGGTTTCACTAAGACCATGACCTGAAGCTAAACCCATTCGTATAAAGAATTTGAATGGATCATTTGGTTCATTTCTTATAATGCAATTATTAACATCAACAGATGTAATCATAAATGGAAAATAATTTTGAAATATCATTAAAAAATTTCCTTAATGAAAATATTCATTCTTCATTGAGAAATAATTTTAATTACAAAAATATATTTGATAATAAATTTCTTAGAAAAAACCATGAATACTTATTGAGAAGTCATGAAATTAATTTTCAATCCTTTTTCATTGAAATGATATAAAATAATATTATAATTATTTTATAAAAATTTGTATTTTAAAAAACATTGAAAACAAATCAATAAAGGTTGATTTTTTTTAAAACCATATAACATTAAAATGAATGAAGAAATAATTTTATTTGAAAACCAATTATCTAAAAATAATTTCAAAACATTTTTATAAATCATGAAAATATTTTGAAGACAATTTAACTAAAAGACTTATAAAATATAGTTTAAAAAAAATTGACATAAAATTTCCTCAAAAATTACTATTAAAAAATTATATTGAAAGTAATCCTTTAAAAAATATAATCGAATTAATGAATGTTTCCTTATACCATATATTACAATAGAAATTTCTTAAATATAATAAGTTATAAACATTGTCAATGATAACATCATATATTTATCAATAGGACCTCAATTAGTTCAAAGGTAATCTGTGCCTTCTAATTTAATCATTCATATCTCACATAACATTATCTAAAGTACATTATCATAAAATTAGGAGCATATTACTATGCATATTTCACTTAATCATGATTTTTTCATTTATGTAACATTTACATTATATCACTTTTCTATTCCATCAAAACCGTTAAAGTAGTTCTATTAAATCCATAGAGAAATACATAAAGTTAATATTTCTTATATATTTCACCTTTCATTGGAAATAATTCATGAATCCTAATTCCTAAAATATTTCATTATTCCACTTCATTCTTATTCTATTAGTATGGATGTATCATCGATTTACAAAATACATTTTTTCCTTTCACATATCATTTATAGTCTCATAATAATCCGTGATGTAACTATTACTCAACCCACCTAGATGATTATATTTCAGAGCATTCCTAGAGGAACATTGATTTTCATAACGACCATTTAATTTAATAAAAAAACACTTATCCTTCAATGATAAATTATGGAGGCCAATATTCTCATATATTTCAATAACTGATGTCTTCATGTTAACATGTAGTCACTTGCTTTGTGTCCTTATTTTCCTCAGTCAAAAAATTTTATCTTTCTCATTAGACATCCACTGATGAGAGTATTTCCAAATTCATTTCATAAAAGAAAATAAATTTTCATTCCTCTATGGTAACCATTACCTAAACTCTCTGAAAAATCATTATTTCTCTTACATAGGGAGCCTGAGAGTTATTTAAGGTACATATGGTTAATCATTCTTTGTGAAAAATAATGTCGCATAATAACAACATGATTTACTCTAGTGATCATGCCACTTGACTTCTCATCTAAATGGAATCTATCATATACATCATTAATCTTATTCCATACAGTTTCAAACATTAACTAAAAGTTGACGCACCGTGTGATAATTACTTATCATATCACAAACCTATGTAGTCAGGAAAATAATTACATATAATATTTCTATATTAGTCCACCATCATTAATCTATGAAATCCTAGGTTCATCCTAGGTTATTTTAATGTAAAATATATTTAATGAATTCATTATTTTTTGTGATGTGTTTCATTATTTCTGAAGCATATCCCCTTAGATTTTAATACTAGGTGTATCTCATGGCATGTTGTCATATAAAAGGGTACCCCAAGTTAGGCCCGGAACATAATTTCAGATTTTTAACCACTAAGGGCATTTTTTCCAGATCTAAATAAACATGTTGTATCTAGAAAGAGATTTATTTCTTGGAAACCAACCACTCAATCATTTAACAAAATTATCAGAAAGATTTCTAAACAATAACTCGTCCTTGTAATTATTAATAGAGACACACATAAATATATAAATAAAAATATAACTTGTGATATCACTACTATTTGATCATATTATCTTCTAAAGGATAACTAATCCTTTCTCTGATGCATACTATATAGACCATAAATTTTCAAACATTTACATTTCATAACATTTAAAAAATACTAAAAACATTATACCAAGAGTTAAAGAAAGACTATAAACATAACCACTAATACATAAGTGTTCTACAATATCTCCCACTGGGATCTTATTAAATATATCACTTATTATACACATTAAACATAATAAGGGAATATTAGATCATACCATTCATTACAAGATCCCACACATGAATTATGTCTTAAATAAGGGAATTTCATAGTATATGAATCATAAAAAAATAAAGGATAAAATCCATGAATGAATAAAATTGGGAAAACATGGAATTGTTGTATAAACATATTTTTATATATTGATTCCCATAGTAAAAAAAGAATTTCTAGAGATACCTTGTTAGTTTAAAATATCCGTTACTAAATTGGGATCAATCCCCGTTCTAGCTTGTATTACTAAACTGACTGCACTCCCCATTTCAACCCTATAATACCGAACCAACGTTATTTCACATTCGATCCCTATAATACTGTTCTGAGTTCATTACCTTTTCCATCCATTTTCCCATCATGAGATATAAATCATTACCCAAATAAATTGGGGAAGATAAAGGTCCCACCTCTCTCATAGTTAAATCATAAATGCATGTGCCAAAAAATCCTAAATAATCTTATCATAACCCATTATTGTAAATAGGAATTATAAACATATAAACATTTTCTAACCTGTGAAAATGATACATGATTCATAATAATTTCATCATAATAACTTACCATGAATGAGAAACATATTACATAAACATAGAACATGTGAAAGAGAAAATGGTTTCTTAAAGACCATGACATGAAGCACAAATCAATTGTATAAATAATGTGAATGGATCATTTGGTTCATTTCTGATAATACAATGATTATAATCAATGAATTTAATCTTAGATAAAATATAATTTTGAAATACAATTTAAAAATTTTCCCTTTGGAAATATTTATTCTTCATTGAGAAATTATTTTCAATACATTAAACCATTTTAAAATAATTTTCTTAAAAAAGAAAAAGAAAATTTATATATAAGACATGAAATATTTTTAAATCCTTTTCCCCTGAAAACAAATAATATAATATTAAAATAATTTTGAAAACATTTATATTTTAAAATACATTGAAAACAAATAAATTTTGATAAAAAATGTTTTGAAAACATTTTTTCATGAAAATAAATGACGTATTAAATGTTTTTATAATCTAATTCTTTGAAACCACATTCCAGACATTTATATAAGGATTGAATACATTTTGAAACCAATTTTATATAAATACATATAAAAGTAGCTTGAAATGTTTTTTAAAAAAATTCATTCAAAATTACATAAAAAAATCATGAAAATTATCCTTTTAAAATGAAATGGAACATTAATGAAATGATAGTAGAACAATCTGTACATGTCGTACGGGGTAAAAAGAACATTCATTTTTAATAGTAAAATCGATAGAAAAATTCCTTGTTTATAATTTTTAAAGGAATATTGCATTGAAGAGTTTTTTAAATGGCAAAAATGGTGACCATGACTTTTAATTATTAACAGATAATGGTATAATATTCCTGGAACCATTTTTTGAAATCATTGACCCCTGACCAAAATTTGGGTAAAACTGAGATTTAATAAATACACTATCATTGCTATCCTATGAAATAAAGAGTAAAATATCATTCCAATATATTAATATATCATGAATATCTATAAGAGAATAAATTTAATGACTTATCTTGAGAAATGGGTTATAAAATTTCATCAATGGAAGCATAAGCAGAGAAAATATTCAAAAGTGATGATTTGGTTTCATTAAACTCTAATCACATGATAAAATGGAATCATACACTTCACATAAGAAACTGAATTTAAATTATTCATAAAATTTCAAGAAAGTATAGATAATTATTAAAAAATATAAAAAATGGATTGTTATACCCCCCCCCAATGAATTTCGTAATATAACGAAACATTAGTCTCAATGATGAAAAATTGAGAAGAAACTATATAAACTGATTTGGTAAACTTTTAAACATAAAACCCATGAAATAATGATAAAATAATGGAAATTAAAACAAAAATTTTTTAACTATAATAATCATTGAGTATATACATGGGTATTATGTACAAGTCTCAAATGTAATTGGTGGATAATAAAGCATGTATCAAATGAAAATAAATAAGAGATGAAATCCCATTACCTTGTGTCTTGACTATCTTCATACATGTTATAAACTCATTTATAATAAATATAAATTTGATATAAATGTATCATATATCCATAATATTACTTTTTAAACCATTTTTAGTTTTATTATGTCATTATAATACCAGCTCATTAAGAATTCCATGTTATGGTTTCACTCTGGGTAATATCCGCTTTGTTTTTTGAATGAGTCTCAATTTGTTATATCATTGATATATATATTTATATCATTATTTCAGGAATGTAAAAATTGAATTAATTATTATTTAAATTCATTATATACTTATTTTAATAAACTATGTTATTGAAACGTATGAAACAGAATTCATCATTCATGGATACGGTAAGACATTAGTACACATGAACATTATTTCCGTTTAATTGATGCTTTGAGGGAATTAATGTAAAATATAAATACGTATATTAATATATAAATAAATAAATATATATATATATATATCATTATTATATTATAATTATTATATAATATATATAATATATATTTACTACATCCATTATTAAAACATTCCATGTAGTGTATGAAATAATTACATTGTTTTGAGGGGGCATTATTCCGGACATATTCGAACGAAATTATATTATTATCAAAAAATAAAATTTAAAAATATATGTGATTTAAAATGGGTATATAATATTAAACACGTAATTATTTTAATAAATATCATGTATAAATTTTTTTTCCATCATATTGTTCTCCATGATAGGTGGTGAAAGAAAAATTCAACAAAGATCATTTATTGAGGAGGTAGTTCACCGTAGAGGTAAATAGTATGCCCGTTACCAATTAATTAGTGGTGTTTGTAAGTTTAGTACTATGCATTATCGAAACAAAATAATAGTATAGTAAAAGTACTGTTTTTTTATATAATAATGTATTAATGATTTATTATGGGATGGAAAATTAAAATAAATAAAGGATCTTGAGAGATAGTCTTTCCTCTTAATGGGGTAACTCCATTCAGATTTTTCCAAAATGATTCTTTGGAATACATTATGACCAAAGGTATGATTCATGGATTAAGGGAAGGTATTGGTAAATGTATTTGAAAAATCATGACCACGCATATGTGTTTTTTGTTTTGTGAAGAAGAGTGTGAGGTAGGGGCCTTTTATAGGGAATGAGGAGTGCCACTCTTGTAAATATTTGATGAAAGAATTCCACCCACGTTTTTCATGTCACATGTTGATTCCATAATGATCCAATGAAGATAAAGTGATTATAGGGTATAAATACATCAATTAAATTTATTTTGGTTAATTTTATAAGTCGTTTTGGGATTAATGTAATGTTTTAGTACCTTTTAATGTTAATTTAACATTAATTAATGTTATTAATTTCAATCACATTAACTTGGTAAAAATATATGATGAACTTATTTTCAATTATAAATTATTGATATTAGAAATATAGATTTTATTTTAACAAATTATAATCACATATTTGGTAAAAATGAATGTAAAATTAGTCTTGTATTCAGGTCGACAATGTAGTATTTTTAAATGAAAACATTCAAAATATTTATATGTTTTTATATCAAATTTTAATGTGAAATTGAAATAAATGACCTAAATTTATTATTTTATAAAAAAATATCTAATTAACAATTGAATCAAATTTAAAATATAATTTATCCTTATAAATAAAGTTTACAACAAAGTATTTTTGGATTACAATTCAGTATTTTTAACTATTCATTAAAAAATAACACCTTACAGAAAAATACAAATAATATATCCAAATATTGTTTTTATATTTCTATTTTAACTATTAACGTTAATTATAAATTTTATGGTCATATAAGTACATTAATTTTGATTTAAAAATGGTTTTTTATAAAAAGGTAGTAAAACTCCATTTTTAAAAATCATGGTTTTATTTCAAAAATTTTGGTTGTTCCAATATTATGTAAATAAAATATATTTAATGAGTGTAAAAAATATATGATTGAACATAAAAATTATTTATTATATCAATATCACTAAATAATTATATTAAATTTAACTAATTATGGAAAAACAGTTTTGTGACCATATAAATAATATTATTATCATTTACATTAAATCAGATTTCATATTAATATCTTATTAATTAGTAGTATAGGAATTTATATTATATTATGTAAAACTAATATTATTAGAAAGAAGATAATATTTTTCATAACATATAATTTAATATATAGTTGATTTTTTACTATATTATATCATTATATTTTAATAACATATTATTGTTTTGTAAACCTTTTTCTTTCTTGTAACACAATCCATCGAGTAATGTAATTATTCCATGTGATGAAAACTAACTTCATTGTTCCAAGTAGGGAATGTTAAATGAAATGATGCGTGATTAGGATGAATAATTTTTTTTCATATAATTCATACAAAAAATAGTTCTTTAATATAAAATAAGCGATCATAAGTGTTTTCTAAAATGAAAAATATGAAAATGGTTAAATTAATTTGTAAAAATAAATATATCACCTGGTGTTACAATCACCCAAAAACAATACACTTACCCCATTCCCATTGTTTTGGATATATGGTTAATTGGTAGTGGTACTTTTTATATTTCTTTTTTCAATCAATTTAAACGTCACTCATTCAAAGAGATATATTCCCTCGATAGAGGAAATAAAATATTTAATTGTTTAATTTTATTTATTTTCTACCTCATACTAGAAAAATATCTCTCTATATTTTAATTTAAATTATCATTCATTTTTTGGTATGTTATGTATCTTTTCTTATAATGTTTCTATATAATTTTATACATTTATACTAAAACTTTCTATCTTATATACTAGTATTATTTATAGCCTTGATCATTTTATGAGTGGGGATACTCACCCATAATAATAAATTATTCATTTCCTGCATTTTAAACTCATGTGGGTGAGCCAGTTTCACCCAAATCATATCACGGGGTGGATGTGTTCACTAAATATTTATGCATAATATGTCCCTATTTATATAGATATAGCTATTTGTATTATTTATGTAATTTATTTTTGTGTTCACATGAATATATAAAATTGTAATCACATACACCAGAGGTAAATGAAAAAGAGAATCATTTAAATTTTTAGAATTAGTTTTCATTATTTCTCGATATTGTTTGGTTGTTAGATATATAGAGGTTCTTTAAACTAATGAAAATAAATGTTTAAAACCCATGTTACATTATGAATGTAGTTTGTTTAATTATATTCTATAATTGTTATACTATTCATACTGATACTGAGTTGATATATAAAGAATAATTTTTTATGTACAAGTTTAAAATATTTATTAATTAATTTTTCACTTAATTTAAATTTGAAGTGATCTATTTTCAGATATGTAAACCATTTTATTTAATATTTGTTTTAAAAAAATTTTGTCTTCTCCTTAGATTCATATTTAATTAAAACTGGGTTTATATATGATTGAAATGATACCCATGATTTTTTAATTCTCATCATGATTTCTATTCATGGGTTATAAAGATATATTTTTTAAAGGATAAAATTTTATTAAAAGTATATAAGTGAAATTATTTTTTAATCATCCATTTAGAAATAATAATCATTATTTCATTTATTAATTTTATTTTCAATATAATTATAGTGATTTTCTGTGGAAATTGTATTTAAACTGATTACTTATAAAATTATGGTACATATATAATAAAGTCTATCTGAACTGGGTAAAACATGATTTCCTAAAAATCATGTAATGAAGAGATTAATAGTTTTCCTTTATAAAATTCTATAATAGATTTAAAATTTTTAATTTTGAATCATCATTAAATTAGTATTATTATAGTAAACAGATATTTATATTATGTTATTTTCTTTTCATTAATGATGATTCATTATTAAAATATCATAACATCTCTAAAAAATAATTCTGAAGGTTTTTCATAATTAAATATTTGTTGAAATTTAAATTAAATTATATATCAAAATGCATTATATTTTAGAGTTAAAAATTTATAAATTTCATTCTATGTACTATGTACAAATTAGCTACATGTTTTATAAATTAATATAAGATATAATGAGTTTTCTAAGAGTTTTTAATACATGTTGAATATTTGTGTGATATAAATCGAGAAGAAATTAATGTGTAACATGTGTAAAATTATTAAAAACATATTAATAATGCATTTATTAAATTAAGAAATCATGCACTACATATTGTTGATGGATGATATATACATATTAATATTCCTAAAAGGTAGAATAAAATACTTAGTTCATTCCATGTTATTCATAATAAACTATGAGTTTTAGATATTTTATTTCATCATTATTTATTTATCAATATTTTTCTTCAGTTTATCTCCTAAAAGGTAAATATGATGAAAAATATTGACAAACTAAAGGTGTGATTTTATATTAATATATAAGGTAATATGGAGACTATATTTTTATATATTCTTAATAATGTGACGAAACAATATAATTGGAACGAAACATGTTAGTATAACCTCCCATGTGATGTTGTTGAAATGTAGTGTATTGGATATTAATATTATTTCCATAATAATATTTAATATAAACTGAATTCTTTCATTTCTATTGAAATATATAAATTTTTAATATCCTTATATGATGGTAAATGAATCATAAAGTTTCCATGTTAAGAATATTTTCTAGTCCATTCCTTTATAAAACATGTTTTTTTAATAGGTTATAGAGTATATGGATTTAAATTTAATTTTTTCATCACTAAATTTTTTAATTTCATATAATATTGAATTTATTAAATTTTATATTCACATATTAGAATTTAATTTAACAGATAAACACTTTCACATTTTCTTTTCAAATTTTTAGGGGTTGAGCTACATGCATGTAGATAATCCATTAAAATATGATAACATTTACAAGAATGTACCTTTTTTCTCATTCAAAGAATATATTATATTTTATTATTTAAAAATATATATAAGCTATAATAGATAACATAAATATTATTCTATATGAATTTTAATAAACTGGTAATATACAATTTTATGTAAAGAATTATTATTTTAGAAAAAATCATGTGGCATGAATAAAAAAATTTATGTTCTTCAAGATGAGATCATTTCTACAACCAAATAATATTTTAAAAATAAAATTAGTTAAGAAAACTATATTCTACATTTCGTAACATAACAATGTTTCACTATAAGAGTAATTTAAAATCATGGAATCCATTATATACCTTAAAACCATATGTTCATTATATTTAAAATTATGAAAAGAATCTTTGTTGTGAATTATCAATCTAAAGCATTAATGTAATGCATCATCAGTTATATTTTTAAATATGTAAACAATCGTTTTTTTTTGATAAAATAAAAAAAATTAATTTGATGAGTTGGAATCTTGATTTTTAACAATAAATATGGTTAAAATAATTATTTTAAAAGAGTTCCTTTATAAATATTTTATTGTATAAGATATTAATAGTTAAATTAAATTATTATTGCTGAATGAAAAAAAATATTGAAGTTCAATGTTGTTATTTATTTCATTATAGTGCTGAATTGTTTTTTCTATATTGTCTTTTAATCCATAAATAAGCCTAAAATACATTCTATAATATTTATTTCACTAATTTAATAAATTAAATATAGATTGAAAAATTAGAAACAATGTGGAGTAATGTTTCCCAATAATATTTCCTATTAATGTTGATATGTGATTGTATATGGATAAACATATTGTGATGTAATGTTTAGAATGTGAATGGTTATTTATAAATCTCGAATTTGATGATGACACTTAGTTAGCTAGAAATAATTCATGATAATGATACGATAATAGGTCATTTATATATATGAATTGTTGGTTGTGTTTTTTGGGTATTCCATGTGGATTTGAAGTGATTCATGTCTTTTAATTGTAAAATTATTTTGCTTATGATGAAGACTTTAGAATTTGGTCTCCTATTATTTAATACTTCATGATAATAGTTCACTCTTATTGTAAAGGTCTCTTCACAGGGAGAGTGTCCCAATGTATTGATGTCATACATTATACACCATGATCATCTAGAGGTGGTTTATTCATTGAAGGGTGCTGCAATAGAAGGTTATTTTCACCCCCACTAGACTGTCCTTCTTGATTTTATTTTATTTTAAAAAGAATGATAATTGTATAATAGTTATCTATTTTGAATTTATATAATATATTCAATACATCCATTCTTATTTTTTTTGTTATAGTTAGTTAAGAAGTATTTTAATGTTTTAATATGTTTTTGAAAATTGATTTTTAATAATATGTTGTTAAATAAAATATTATAGAAAACTATAATTAAATATATTTGGATTTTTGAAATAACATTTGACAACATTTGGAGGTATTTTATAAATTTTTAATTATAATTTAATTATTTTTATCATTAATTATTGATTAGATAAATTTAAAATTAAATTTTTACAATAAATATTATTAGCCCAATGGATTTTTTATCCTTTTTTTAAAGATAATAATGAGTATTTTTTGCATAAAGGTTAGTGTCATTTTATGTATATAATAATGGTTATATAATTTTCTAGACCCTATTCATTGGTATGATGTTATCATAGTAGGGTATCACCACTACTATGTGAAGGTAATTTTCTCTTTCTAAACCCAGATGAAAGGTCTGTAGTTTAATATGCACTGGTAGGATCATGTTATATATAGTTTCATAATGGTATATTTTTTTCATATACAGACATAAAGATATATCACACTCTTCATTACCCACATATTCATATCTTGAATATAATGTATGGGTATTACCATAGTCATGTAAGGTTAATCCATTTCTTGTATAAGGATATTTTGAGTTTCATAGGGCTGGAACCATCATGGTATCTCTTTTCATTACCTTTGTATGGGTATAAATGTTATTAAATAATGCTAATCCAAAAAACATAAATTTTATATAACTTTCATTTATGAATTATGAATCCCATGTAGCAGTAGAATGATGCATTAAGATAAAACTGTATTAAACTGATGTATAATATATGAGTTATCATGCGTATCAATTTTTTGGAAATTTTATAGATATCCATTTCTAGTCACTTATGAAATATATTATCAATTTAATTAAGAAATTAAATATGAAAATAAAATATTTTTCAAATATTTTATAATTATTAATTTGTAATATTATTTAATATCTTGATTTTGGGGGTTTTAAAAATGATTGAGTGGATATATTATAATAGTAATGAGGATACTATGAACATAATATAATTAAATTCTCTATTTGTGAATGTATCTAGAGTTACAATGGAAGGATATCATTCATTCTTAATTACATCTTCCCCTACATTGTAAATAGACTATTAATTTCAATTGAGTATGGGTGAATCAATAATCACATTAAGTGGTCTATAGAACATCATTTCTATTAGATGATTATTCTTTAATATTTACATTAAAATGAAATATATTTCCCTCTCGTTAATTTTGGGAAATTCCAGAAATATTCTTCTAATCAATGAAATGGATGTGATTTCTATATTTATTTTTCTGGTATATTTTATCATATCACGATTTTGAATGTATTTTTTTGAATTATTATCGTTTGACTAACTAATAATATTCTGTATAAAAAATAATTTATTGTTAAACATGATATATTATGTACTCTATAATTGTATTAATGGTATCACCCTTCCATTATTTCATTCAAGATATTCTTTTTTTTATCAAAATATGATTTCATATCATTAATATATGATTTATTATAAAAATTTAATTATTTAAAATCGCTTCAAAATGTTTTGAAATATTTCATAATTTTGTTAAATAAATTAAATATGTAAAATTAATGATCTTATATGTGTATATTTCTCTTATGAGATATTTTATCATCAATACTTTTTCATAAATATGGGAATTATATGTTTCTTTATGTTTAACTACTGGAGTTGTGATGATGATGGGTGGTATGATTTAATGGGATTGACATAGAAATTGTTGATGGATTTTTATGAGGGAATTTTTGTTTTCTGGTAGTTTTGAATTTCATAAAAAATGGTAACTTCTTATTAAAGTCAAATTGAACAAACAAAATGGATCATTGATAGAAATAAAATAATGGAAAATTTGATGAAATTTATTAATTTGAAACATAATTAATGTATCATTAAATGGTTTTTAATTAACTTGTCTAAATTGGAATTATGAATCTAATTTGTGATAGTGTTCATGGAATGTTTAATTGGATAGGTCGTAATAATGGAAGATATTTTGATGTTTGATAGTAGAGATGTGGAGTAAATGTTTGATTCTTTTTTTTATTGTGTGACATGATTATATTGTCAAATGTGCCTAGATAATGTGGTCTTGTAAGAAATTATTATACATAGAAAATTAATATCTTTATTTTTAAAATTTTTAATTTACACATTATAAAAAAATTAACAGGACAACATGCTTATTTTTACTACAATCCTTGTCAAATTACATTACCTTTTCTTACTATATAGTGGAAATATTCACCAAATTTTTATTCTTTTATTAAATCAATAATTATTAATTGATTTCAAATTGGATTTGAAATTAAATTTAGATATATATAATTTTCCAAATGAGCCATACAATCAATCCAATATCATGAATTTAATTACAAAATATGTTTCATCCATTCGGGCTAAGAACATATTCGTAGGAAATTAAGTGACTTAATAAACATATAATAGTGTTTATAATGTATAATAGTTTTATTTAAATATAATTATAATCTAATATGTATTTTTTTATCATTTATGTGGACTTAAATTCCCATTACATAACACAAAAAACAATTTATCATTTATCATTATTATTTCATCAGTTTTTTTATTAATATAAAAATAAATAATTATTTGTATTATAATACACAATTAAATTTTGATATACGTATTACTAATTTAAATTTTTCAAATCTAAAACACAATAAATTTATTTATATATTATGATAAAAAAATAAGATATAATATATATAATGATATTAGTTTTGATATAATCAAACATATCATTATCATTTAATATCATAAGGTAAAAGGGATATTTAGAATAATTCCAGTACTTCACATATTTCCATGCTGTTTTGTGTGATGCAATCTGATTGGTAGTGTTATGTTTTCTATAACATCATGAATACCAATGCGATATTAATCCCATAAAAAAGATATACTTTTCAAATACTCATGATAAATAAATCAGTAATTTCAACACTTATAATTATCATTCAAGGATAATGAAATTAGATAATCAAAAATCAATCGATGTTTATGATATCATAAACCTATTATATAGAATTATTAAAAAAAATTATTTTAAATTACATATAATTTATTAGTAAAAAAACCTTTGTATTAAGGAAATTTACCCTATAAATTACATATTGGGAAAAATAATGAAACCTCAAAATGGGGACCCATTCGACAGCCTCTATTCAATATATTCTTATCCAATGTAAATAAGAAAAAACAAAAATACCCATTTATTAATTCTTGTAATTTTGATTAAGAACTAATATATTTTATTTCATTCTTTCATTATATATCCTTAGAGTCATTAATTAAATATAATCAAAGGTGGTCTTAATAACATTAATCATAATATATCCCTATACACTATCATGGATATTATCAATGATGGATAAACTAGTAATACATAAGTGTTTTGGTATATTTTGATATTAAAATTGATATTAATTAGAAAAACAATACATGAATGAAAACTTATAGTCATTAATAAATAGTGCACGATGTAAAGAGGAACTAAATATTTTATATTGGAATTTATTAAATATCACAATATTATAAAATACAGAAACCCTTGTATCCAATAAATAAGAATTTATTATTGATTTCATACATATTTTGAACATGTAAATTCATTACATTATCTAATGTATAATACTCTATTGGAATATATAATATTTTCATTCAATTATTTTTTAAAAAATTCAACAATTAGATGATCTCTGTAGAGAATATATATGTATACATAATAATACATAGTCACTATAGATTATGAACCAACAAAACATATAAATGAATTTATTTATTTGATATATGATATTTGGGGATGTCATTTATTATTAAAAAAATTATCTTATAATTATTTTAAGCTATATTATATGGCTCCATATATTTACATTTTTTTTAAAGAGACCTCAAATGTGATTTTCGTGGTTTTGAATCATCTTACCACCTAATATTTCTATAAAAAATAAATAAGTATATTATAAAAAGGGATATATTTATTAAAAATATATTGAGTATAACCCTTTAAAATGGTCTCGTATTTTCCACCAAGGAATAATAATGATTCATTAATTATTCATCGGTAGATAGGGGTATTGATTATACCGACTATGTGACTATAAGTAGGAAATTATTAGAATATATTGCACATAACAAATGAATAAGATATATTAGGATATGTAACATCATTTAGAAAATGATTATTGTAATATTAAATGAATAAGATATATTAATCAAAAATTGTTTCTAGTCAACTATCAGATGAGACTTTTTCATTGAATGAAACTTACCATGAAATATTTTTAATAATATTTTTTTGAAAATCACATTCTAATTAACATCATAATTTTTTTTTATTAAGATGAAATTTATATTATTTTTATTGGATATATTCCTACTAGTATTCAATAAATGTATTCATATTACGTCACTAAGTTCAAATGAAATGAATAAATATCCAAAATCAATTTTTCATAGTTATAATATTTTTAATCTAGGTCATAAACCATCTATGGTCCACCCCTAAATAATATTATAGGGCCCCTAATTGATGAACCTAGAGATCATTCTAAATTTGCATGGGCCGGATAATTTCTAAGGTATTTAGAAAACAACATTAGTGAATTTTGTTCTTAAAGGAAATATAAATTAAATGAGTAGTTGAATATCAATAAAAATTATAGAATAATCCATTGTAAATATAACTTCAAGTAAAAAAGTATATGAAATTAAAAATTATTCACAAACAATAATGTAGATGAGAAAATGAAAATACTATAATACACACCAACTAAATATAAAAACCTCATATAAAAACAAAACATGAGATCTATTAATCTGTAGACACATATATAATTTACCACATATTAAAACAAATAAATGAAAAGAAGTTCTATTTTTTGATTATATAAGGAATAGAATGTAATAAAAGATTCAACAGACCTCTAGTACAATAGTCAACATACATCCTCTAAATAAAATTACTCAATTATCAATCAATTAAAGGAAAAATTTTTTAATAAGAATGTGCTTGAATATATATATGTATTTCAATTGAAACCACAATCCATGTAAAAAAATTGAATAAAAATCCATTACATGTAATTATAAAACAAATTAATAAAATATTTTATTTATTCATGCAAACCTACAATGTAACGACCCAAAGTTTCATTAATGGAAAATCCCTCTTGATCCAGTTAAATGTCTATTTATGAATAATGTTTTTATAAGATGTCAAATTCTTTGGATTTATGTTAAGAATTTTGACCGTTGTTAATATAGCCTTTGAACAGTAATCACATGATTATTATAAATATAGGACTTTGACAAATCTAATTTACTCAAAAAAAGAAGCAATGGCCTCATACAGTAGAATTGCCCCATATGAAGCACATTTGTTGGAGCTCAGAAAAGAGGTGGCATCCATGGGCTTCGCCATTGACCAAGCCCAAGCTGAGCTTCACCATGTCAAGCTCGAACGGGACCGTCTACGGGAAATGTGGAAGTTGATAGAGATTACCACTCGAGCGATGTTATCCGAGCCACCCCAAGAGTCTGCCACCATCGCAGACCTTACACATAGGTCTTATGCTACTGTTTTAAGGGGTTATGTAACAAATATGTATTACAATGTTCATGTACATTATTTTTTTATATAATAATGATTATAATTTCTAGTCATTTTTGATACATTGTAAATAGTTTTTAAATTACAAATGGTGTTTTTAGTTATTATTTAATTAAGAAATCTATTTTATTAAATTAATGGATTTTTGAATTAAATAATATTTTAATAAAATAATCATAATATTATTATGTCAATTTTTATTAAATATAAATGATCTTATAATTTTATGAATGCAATTAAAATTTTATATTAAGGTTTGAAAGCCATTTCTGTCAAAACCCGTGAATTTTCGATAAATGGTGGTTTTTATTTTAAAAGTGAAAATTAACATATTTAGAAATTTTTTTAGAGAAAATAAATGTCATTTATGATATAAGGATGTTAAAATTATCCAACGGTAAATTTTTCATAATTTTCTGAGACAGTCATATTTTTGGGTAATAATTAAATACTATTTAAATATATAATGTGTTTTATGACATCATAATGACCCAATGGTGATGAAATAAAATACAATGATCCTTGTGTTCGGCAAATATATGTTTTATTATTAATATAATGTGATTTTGGGTTTGTTTGACTTACTTTTCAAAGCATTAATGGACCCCTCAAGACATATTCAACACTTTGCCTTTTTAAATTAATTTACATGGGAGTATGACTCACCTCCACATAAGAAACCTGATTATTTTACGAAGTTATGACTTTGGCCTTATAAAATATTTTTTCCTCTTCCCTTTTCCAACATCCATGGGAAACAACCATGATATGGTTTGTGGTTTGGATTAATTTACTGTAAGGGGACCCAAACCTAAATAATAAAGAATTCCCTCACCTTTCCTATATAAACCAACCCATGCTCCCACTTCCTCCTCGCTCAAAACCTTATGAGTTCGTCCAACCTCTACCATACTCTATCTAGAATCATCCCGAGGTGCCCAATGCTCCCATGAATCCTCTCCCAAGCCTCTCTCTAGGCTTTGGAAGCACACTTCCAAGTAAGGGTTTTTTCTTCCTTTCTCATTTTTGTCAATTTTCTTTATGTTGTATTGACCATTTAATTTCAACTATGAATGTTGGGGTATGGTTTCAAACCACCCCCATACTTCCCTCTTGTTTTTTGAATGATGTGATACCCATTTCTCTCTCATTAAATACCTCCCATGTACACCTGTTACTATGACGAAATTCTGAAAGGAACTTCTCTCTCTTCTTTTACATTCAAGAAATAATTTTGTATCATGAATCTAAATTCCATTAAAATTGTTTGTAAATGTATCTATATGACCTCCTTACTGTATATTACATGTAAATATGATGAGGATCCCCTTTCTCTCTCATAAACCATTTTTATGAATTTTTATGTCACGCCGTTACGCTGCCGAAATCGCACCAATTTTCTAAGCCAATATCATTGTGTAGTGAATACCATGCCTATTTCTCCATCAAGGGTATTCACCTTTATGCGCCATTAATTATTTATTACAAAGTATCATGTATTAATTCCTCATTCCTTTATCATGGAATAAATGATTATGATTTATGAATCCATGTTTTATGATCCATGTGGCACACTTATGCATGAAATGAAATGTTTTAAGAAGGGTGTGCCCTTATAGCGCTTCAATGCATTGGGTAAAGTATAGTATCATGATACGACATGTTCAAAGAGTGTTTAATAATGCTAATTCAAGTGCAACAAGGGTTTACTCGCGCTTCATGTGCAATGAGGGTATACTCATGCTTTATGTGAAATGAGCCTTGGCTCATGCTAATTCCATGTTAAGTATTGTTGCCACATTTCCATGTTATAATTATCATTCTTTACCATGCCTTTATGTTCATGTTTCTTTTATTATATATTGATATGCCTATTGTCTAACATGTATTTTACTCCTAATGTTAATCCATGTGTACTCCCTTACTGGGCTTTATAGCTCACCCTTTTATTATGCATGTACTCAGGTTATCCCATGCAATGCTAAGTATAAGGCCCCTGCCTTAAACCTTACTTAATATTGAAATAAATGAGTAATTCACATTGAGGATCTTTTCAGGTTTAGAGTTCTAGAGAATTAGGACATAACTATTACATCTCAAAAGATTACAAAGTAGTCGATTCTACTAAATTTCTATAAAATAAAAACTCTTAAAAAGAAACATGTATAGTTCCATGTTTTAGGTAGCATGACTTTCCCTTGATCCCATACTTGACCCAATTCCATGATAAGTCCTGTGAAAAACATTTCAAAAACTTGGGATGAGCATAAGAAGCTCAGTAAGGGATACACAAAGAATGCAAACTGTTAGTTTTTCAAAACAACAAGTAAACCATGAATACTTTATCAATGTAATACTTTTCACCTTCATGAAGTAGTAAAAAATCTTCACTGAAAAAAAGTATCATTACTTACCTTTTTGTAACCAAAGGATTACCATAAAACCCATATAAAGAACACATAACATATATAAAGGTAACTTGGGACATAAACATACTTAAGTGGAATAACCATACGGTCGACTTCCACACATATCACTTAATGGAATAGCCATACGACCAATTTCCATACATACTTAATGGAATATCCATAAAACCGACTTCTATACCCAATGTATTTGAGGTTATAATGTAACCAATCGTCCTGGTATTCACGACACCACCCTTCATAATGTCCAAGTACAATTATAAAATCATAACACATAAAACCAACATAAAGGAATGATAACATTTCCAAATTTCAATCACAATATATCATTTAAATATATTGACATAATATAATCCTTTATCAAAAACATTTTCAATGCCGAAATACATAAAAGAGTATATGGTATTTATTTATTTTTAAAAACATTACGGCTTGTTGAGGAAGCAAAGACCAAATAATACTCGCGGCGGCGGAAAAGGTCATTGTCACCACATACAAAAAAAAACATTCCTTTTTTTCGTTTAGTAAAACGCTTCGTAGAAAAATATTCCTTTTGTATAAAAGTAAAAGTCAAAGGGGTTTATACACCGTATAAAAGAAAGTTGTGTATAAAACGAAAAATTCCTCAATGAAAGGAGATTGAGACGAAGTCCCTTACAAAGATGATATCCTTGGATTAAGGATAAATCAATTACATAATTATGTGTGACAAACTAATACACCAAATATAATTGGATATTAAGTGTAAAAAAATAATAGGTTATTCACACATATTCAGAGAATGACATATTCAAGGAGTACAAGCTTATCCCAAAGAATCATAATTGGGTTAAGAAGTTCCCTTGCAAAAAGTTGACAGCCTAACGGCATTACTTCAAAATTCAGAAATGAGTTGATGAGAGATAAAAAGGAAATCTCATCACTTGTACATAAAATTTAGATCAATAAGGATATAAAAGAACATATCCCAATATAATAGTATGTGAATTAAAAGACATAACAAAAGAAGTCTTCTAAAAAGAGGAGGGTGAAAGGTCCCCTTACCGAGTTGGGTAACTTTCAAAACGTACACCCCATGGAAGAAGGGTCATACAATGAAGATGTGAATACCCAAATCTGAAATTATACTAAAAAAAGTGTATAATAATGGGCATTAAATACACCAATCAAAGGAAATTGTGGCAAATGTAGCATAAATCTCATGGTAATAAAAGTGAGATGAACAATCCCTTACGAAAACTTGGCAGCCTAATGGCTCCACTTAAAACTTCCAAAATGGATTGATGAGATCAAATAGAGTATCTCATCATATTACAATAAAATTTACAGAAAAAGGAATATAAAATAACATCCCCCATCATAACATAGAGGAGCTTAAAAGAAGTGACAAAAAGGAGAGTACTTAAGAAGAAAGAGAGAGGTTGGATCTCTTACGAAAATTCGGCAGCCTAATGGCGCCACCCTAAACTCCCAAAATGGATTGATGAGAGAGAATAGGTTCTCTCATAATATGAACAATAAAAATTACAGTAATAGTAATATAAAAGAACATCCCAATAAAAATAAATATGAGCTTTAAAAGGAATGACATAAAAGAGTGTACTTAAAAAGAAAGAGAGGAGTAAGATCCCTTACCTCGGGTCCGACTTGACTCGATCGTTCTTTAATATCCTGAATAATAAACTCGAGTTAATTTATAATTGATTAAGAACCTTTTTCAAGCTTATTATTCCTTTTATATCACTTATTTCCATGTTATAAACATTATGTAATCATTATGTTAATTATGATTGTTTTGTCGATATTTGGTTCTTTTGTCGAAAGTGGACTTCTTACAATTACATGTTGTTCGTGTGGTCAAAGGTTCATTATATCCAGAATGAAATTCCAGATTTGTATATCATATATATCATATATATCCATAATATACATTTATTTATAATATTACATAATCATTTAGAGGTAAGAAATGAAATGTACCGTTCATGGAGACGGTAAGTCGTACGTACACATGAACGCTACTTTCATTTCTTTGTCATATTAATGGAATTAAAACTAAATGAGAGGTATGTATATTTTCATTACAGATTTATATTCATCATTTAGATGTATCATTCATCATATATATCCATTATATACATGTAATTATAATAGTACATTACATTTGGGGATATGAAATGAAATGCACCGTTCATGGAGACGGTAAGCCGTACGTACGCATGAACGCTACTTTCATTTCTATCTCATACTTTAATGGAATGAAATAATAATGATATAGAGGTATATAATAATTCCAGTATAACATCATATATAATAACATTAAATCCATCCTTTATACGTCCCACGTATGGCATTAACGAATCACATCACTTTGAGGGGGCGGTAGTCCACACTTCCTAAAATGAAGATATCGCATATACCCATAATGGAAGCCATAAAGGTAATAAACAAATGAAAAATACATAAGCATAAGTAAAACATAAACATATTATATATCATATATAAAAATAGTGACATCATAATGTCCATTTTTGAAGGTGTTAAATGAGTATTGAACAATCATCGTTTCGGAAGGCAGAATTTCTCCATTCACGGAAACCGTATGTTCTTTAACCATTTGATGTAGTTTTGTGAGAGTGTGGCACGAATTAATCTTATAACAACATCCTAGTATATTTAAGATACTGTTGTTGTTACAAAAGAAGTAAATAAAAAGAGTTTAGGGGGTTGGAGAAGCAAAATAAAACAAATGAACATGAGAGAATGAATTGCCTTTAAAAGTGTAACTCCTTTTGATTTGAGACTAAAGGCTTCCTTTGAAAGGATTATTCCCAAAGGGAATCCTCTAGGATGAGTAGACGGATGTGGAGAGAGTAAATGGGCAGGATTTGGCCGAGCCAAAGGCTTGAGGAGTGTGTGAAATGAGGTAGAGGTGGGGGCCTTTTATAAGAGGAGAGGAGGGGCACTTTTGGAAAGTAAAGAAATATTACTTTATTTGAAAAAGAGTTTCACATTCAAAATGTCCCACATTGATATAATTCGTGTCTAAGGTGTTAAGGGTTTGAAATCCACCCATCCAATAAGTTTTGGACCTGTGTAGTTCATAGATTTTATATTATCTTTCCATTTTATTGAAATCGTTAAATAATTAGGACATCGCTGCATCATCATGATGTCATAAATAATTTAATTTATTTAGTGGATATAAAATACTATGATGTAGGAAATCTTTTTATCTTTCAAATGACTATTTATAATAAAAAATCTGATCTTTATAACCCCATGTAATTTTTTTTTCGTAAAACATATGATGTTTGTGTCATTTTTACTTTTACATTAAATAAAAAGTTATTTATGTCATTTCCCAACCAAAGTGGCTCCATGGGGTCCCCAAGTTGACCCATGGCTTATATTGGTCGGCCATGACACAACCAATGATGGTAGGACATGTGTCAAGTTCATTTAATATTATTAAAACATTATTTTGACCTTAAACTACACTAATTACCTCTAATCGCGATTAAAAACTTAATAAGTTACTATTCACCAAAAAATTATTTTTATCCCATTGAACAACATTTTACATCTTAATGAAATCCATGTATGTCGGATTTTTGAAATTAAAAACACAAAGGTGGAAAAATTTCATTTAAACGGAAAAATCAGTTTTCATAAGTACCACTTAGTGGTGTCACTATTCATCAAAAATTGATGTTTTTCAGAAAAATCCCAAAAATTCACCCTAAGATATATTTGATATTAAGAATTCAAAAATGAATTCTATTTTACAAAATTCAAAACATATAAGTCACATTAATTAATTTAATAATTAATTCCCGTTGTCAGAGCAAATAGCATGTTTTTATGAAACAATAAGTATCAAAAGATTGACACTAGTTTAAGTCTGATTTCAAAGTGAAATTAATTCCAATGACCACATTTGGATTTAATGGTAAAAATATGTTCTAATTTCACTTTAAAACCAAATAAAAAGATAATATAATCATATAAATAAATTAGATTAAAAAGAGGTTTTGAATTAAAATACAACATTTTACACTATTCATTAAAAAAATGAACTTTATCGGAAAGATACCAAAAATTTACACAAAGTAAATTTTGATGTCCCGATTCTTAATAGGAGTTTTATTTGGTCCAAAATAATGTTTAAGAGTGAACGAAAATATATTTAATGATGGTTCAACATCAAAAGGTGATAAGTGAACCTTTAGTGAAAACTAGGGCATATACGCCTAAAATTGAATTCTTTCCGTATTTTAAGCCTCTATCCATTATTGGATAAATGTAAAAACATTTAAAAACATATATAATCATATTTTAATTATTTCTATCCATTACCGCCATTACAACGGCTACATGTTAACTACCATTTAAAATAATATTATTTTATTATTAGAGTGCAGCGTAAGATTCCCAAGAAACTCGTTGTTGCGTGTTGGGTACGCCATCGAGCATAGAATCCCCTTTATAGTCATATCAATATTTTATTCACAAATATGGATAAATAAGAAAATGTCATATTCTTTATTAACCTAGGGTGTTACATCCTTCCCCCCTTTTGGGAATTGCGTCCTCGCAATTTTTAAAATTGGGCTTGGAAACATCCTTGAAAGTCCCACATCGGAAGAAGTGTCGGTAAAACAATCACTTTAAAATAATGAAAGATAAGTACAAAGGTCACCCGAGTTAACCCATACTAGGATTCCAAGTATGAAAATATGGACATGGAGGAAAAAACAAAGGGTCATGTTCTGATGGAGAGTGATAGAAAACATGTTTAGGAGAAAGTTAACCACGAGAAAATCACAAACATGTGATGGGTTAAACGGTATTTGATTCCCCAGTAGGAAAAGTTAATAGACAAAATTTTTGTTTGAAGTTACTTTTTATTAAGGAATTTATTCATAAGGAAACATAATCACTTATCATGTTAACTTTCAACTTTTACTAGATTCCTTAATCATACTCATATTTTTTTCAAAAAGACGAGTATTTAGGGAGACTTGTTCACATTAAGAGTACTATAATCAACTTCTAGAGAATCACCTAATCTACCAAAGAGAACTATATACATCCCATGTCTTTAAGATTTAACCAAAACCAAAACCAAAAAGGTTAGTACAAGGTCAGATAATCCAGAAAAGGATAACCCTTTATAAAAAGAAAATCTATTCTTAATCTCCAAAATTTTTCCAACAAAACCCAAAGATCAACGAGAACCATTCTATAATAAATTTGTCCATAAAAATCTTCAATGTAAACCAATCTAAGATTGAAACCCAAATATTTTAAGGATTAAGTCACATAGTCTTCCAAGTTAAATCGTAACATTTATCTCCAAACAACATCAGTTTCTCCTAAAGTCTCGTATTGAAAAGTAATTACCCTAATTACATATCCTCCATGATAGGTTAATCATTTTCATAAATAACCCAAAATCAACTTACTCTTAATTCATAAAATCATATAACTAAAAAGAATCAGTCAAACTAACCAGGGACTTCACGTAGTCCAATGGTAGGCGATAAATACCAGTCGCACTTTGGTTGTGGGTTCGATTCCCGCAGCTTTGTCCGACGCGACGGGTTGTCACACGGTCTGCGTGTTGTCCTTTTTCCAAAACTATATAATTCTTAAAACATTCCCCAAAAAGAGATAAGATCTTCAAAAATAAACATTACATATTTTAACCTCAAGTTTATCTCATGCCTTTCATTTTCCATCATATCATATAATAACCCATAATTAACTCAAAAGTAAGGATTATATAAACTCTAATGGTTACCTTTATAATTATTACCTGAACTTCCACATCGATTGGTCATCTCCTACATGATGCATCACAGAACATAATAAGGTTCAAGGGGTTTATCATCACTCCTTGATAGTTTGTTTAGAACAAAAATGATATTCCTCATTGAATCCCCCATTTTATCGAGTATCTTAATCAGAGAACCACCACTGTTTCCTTCAAACCTGTTGTCTCTCTGGTGCCTGCGAGATCCAGCCATTTACTAAAACCAAAAAGGTAAGTGTGAGTATATCAACAAAACCATCATGTACTAATGAGTATGATAAACACAAAGATATACTTACTCATTCACTTTATCTAAAACTAGGACTCTTTCTGAAATCCTAACCATTATGGTAATGTCACTTATGCTTAATGAATACCCTAACCTCTAATGTTATCTAAACCGACCTTTGATACCAACTATAAGGCCCCTACCTTAAACCTTACTTAATGTTGAATTAAATGAGTAATTCACATTGAGGATCTTTTCAGGTTTAGAGTTTTAGAGAATTAGGACATAACTATTACATCTCAAAAGATTACAAAGTAGTCGCTTCTACTAAATTTCCATAAAATAAAAACTCTTAAAAAGAAACATGTATAGTTCCATGTTTTAGGTAGCATGACTTTCCCTTGATCCCATCATTGACCATATTCCACGCTAAGTCCTGTGAAAAACATTTCAAAAACTTGGGATGAGCATAAGAAGCTCAGTAAGGGATACACAAAGAATGAAAACTATTAGTTTTTCAAAACAACAAGTAAACCATGAATACTTTATCAATGTAATACTTTTCACCTTCATGAAGTAGTAAAAAATCTTCACTAAAACAAAGTATCATTACTTACCTTTTTGTAACCAAAGGATTACCATAAAACCCATATAAAGAACACATAACATATATAAAGGTAACTTGGGACATAAACATACTTAAGTGGAATAACCATACGGTCGACTTCCACACATATCACTTAATGGAATAGCCATACGGCCAATTTCCATACATACTTAATGGAATAGCCATACGGCCGACTTCCATACCCAATGCATTGGAGGTTATAACGTAACCACCCATCCTGGTATTCACGACACCACCCGTCATAATGTCCAAGTACCATTATAAAATAATAACACATAAAACCAACATAAAGGAATGATAACATTTCCAAATTTCAATCACAATATATCATTTAAATATATTCACATAATATAAACCTTTATCAAAAACATTTTCAATACCAAAATACATAAAAGAGTATATGGTATTTATTTTATTTTAAAAACATTACGTCTTGTTGAGGAAGCCAAGACCAAATAATACTCGCGGCGGTGGAAAATGTCGTTTTCACCGCGTACGAAAAAAAAACATTCCATTTTATCGTTTAGTAAAAAGCTTCGTAGAAAAATATTCCTTTTGTATAAAAGTAAAAGTCAAAGGGATTTATACACCGTATAAAAGAAAGTTTTGTATAAAATGAAATATGCCTCAATGAAAGGAGATTGAGATGAATTCCCTTACAAAGACGATATCCTTGGATTAATGATAAATCAATTACATGATTATGTGTGACAAAATAATACAAAAAATATAAGTGGATATTAAGAGTAAAAAAATTAGAGGTTATTCACACATATTCATAGAATGACATATTCAAAGAGTACAAGCTTATCCCAAAGAATCAAAATTGGGTTAAGAAGTTCCCTTGCAAAAAGTTGACAGCCTAACGGCATTACTTCAAAATTCAGAAAATGAGATGATGAGAGATAAAAAGAGAATCTCATCACTTGGACATAAAATTTACATCAATAAGGATATAAAAGAACATATCCCAACATAATAGTATGTGAATTAAAAGACATAACAAAAGAAGTCTTTTAAAAAGAAGAGGGTGAAAGGTCCCCTTACCGAGTTGGGTAACTATCAAAACGTACACCCCATGGAAGAAGCGTCATACAATGAAGATGTGAATACCCATAACTGAAATTATACTACAAAAAGTGTATAATAATGGGAATTAAATACACCACTCAAAGTAAATTGTGGCAAATGTAGCATAAATATCACGAGAATAAAAGTGAGATGAACAATCCCTTATGAAAACTTGGCAGCCTAACGACGCCACTTAAAACATCCAAAATGGATTGATGAGATAAAATAGAGTATCTCATAATATTACAATAAAATGTACAGAAAGAGGAATATAAAATAACATCCCCCATAATATCAAATAGGAGCTTAAAAGAAGTGACAAAAACGAGAGTACTTAAAAAGAAAGAGAGAGGTTAGATCTCTTACGAAAATTCGGCAGCCTAACGGCGCCACCCAAAACTCCCAAAATGGATTGATGAGAGAGAATAGGTTCTCTCATCATATGAACAATAAAAATTACAGTACGAGTAATATAAAATAACATCCCAATAACATTAAATATGAGCTTTAAAAGGAATGACATAAAAGAGTGTACTTAAAAAGAAAGAGAGGAGTAAGATCCCTTACCTCGGGTCCGACTTGATTCGATCATTCTTTAATCTCCTGAATAATAAACTTGAGTAAATTTCTACTTGATTAAGAACCTTTTTCAAGATTATTATTCCTTTTATATCACTTATTTCCATGTTATAAACATTATTTAATCATTAAGTTAATAATGATTGTTTTGTCGATATTTGGTTCTTAAGTCGAAAGTGGACTTCTTACAATTACATGTTGTTCGTGTGGTCAAAGGTTCCTTATATCCAGAATGACATTCCTGATTTGTATATCATATATATCATATATATCCAGCATATACATGTATTTATAATATTACATAATCATCTAGAGGTAAGAAATGAAATGCACCGTTCATGGAGACGGTAAGCCGTACGTACGCATGAATGCTACTTTCATTTCTTTGTCATATTATTGGAATTAAAACTAAATGAGAGGTATTTATATTTTAATTACAGAATTATATTCATCATTTATATGTATCATTCATCATATATATCCATTATATACATGTACTTATAATAGTACATTACATTTGGGGATAATAAATGAAATGCACCGTCATGGAGACGGTAAGCCGTACGTACGCATGAACGCTAGTTTCATTTCTATCTCATACATTAATGGAAAGAAATAATAACAATATAAAGGTATATAATAATTCCAGTATAAAATAATATATAATAACATTAAATCCATCCTTTATACGTCCCACATATGGCATTAACGAATCACATCACTTTGAGGGGGCGGTAGTCCACAATTCCTAAAATGAAGATATCGTGTATACCCATAATGGAATCCTTAAAGGTAAGACACAAATGAAAAATACAGAAGCATAAGTAAAACATAAACATATTATATATCATATATAAAATTAGTGACATCATAATTTCCACCTTTGAAGGTGTTAAATGAGTATTGAACAATCATCGTTTCGGGAGGCAGAATTTCGCCATCCACAGAAACCGTATGTTCTTTGACCATTTTATGTAGTTGTGTGAGAGTGTAGCTCGAATAAATCTTATAACAACATAATAGTATATTGAAGATACTGGTGTTGTTACAAAAGAAGTAAATAAAAAGAGTTTAGGGGGTTGGAGAAGCAAAATAAAACAAATGAACATGAGAGAATGAATTACCTTTAAAAGTGTAACTCTTTTTGATTTGAGCATAAAGGATTCCTTTGAAAGGATTATGACCAAAGGGAATCTTCTAGGATGAGTAGAGGGATGTGGATAGAGTAAATGGGCAGGGGTTGGCCAAGCCAAAGGCTTTAGGAGTGTGTGAAATGAGGTAGAGGTGGGGGCCTTTTATAAGAGGAGAGGAGGGGCACTTTTGGAAAGTAAAGAAATATTACTTTATTTGAAAAAGAGTTTCGGATTAAAAAGTTCCCAAATTGATATAATTCGTGGATATGGTATTAAGGGTTCGAAATCCACCCATCCAATAAGTTTTGGACATGTTTAGTTCATATATTTTACAGTATCTTTCCATTTTATTTAAATCGTTAAATAATGAGGTCATCACTGCATCATCATGATGTCATAAATAATTTAATTTATTTAGTGTCTAAAAAATACAATGATGTAGGAAATATTTTTATCTTTCCAATGACTATTTATAATAAAAAATCTGATCTTTATAACCCCATGTAAAAATTGTTTTCGTAAAACATATGATGTTTGTGTCATTTTTACTTTTACATTAAATAAAAAGTTATTTATTTCATTTCCCAACCAAAGTGGCTCCATGGGGTCCCCAAGTTGACCCATGGCTTTACATGGTCGTCCATGACACAACCAATGAGGGTAGGACATGTGTCAAGTTCATTTCATATTATTAAAACATTATTTTTACCTTAAACTACACTAATTACCTCTAATCGTGATTAAAAACTTAATAAGTTACTATTCACCAAAAAATTATTTTTATCCCATTGAACCACATTTTACTTCTTAATGAAAACCATGTATGTCGAATTTTTTAAATTCAAAATACAAAGATGGAAAATTTTCATTTAAACGGAAAAATCAGTTTTTATATGTACCACTTAGTGGTGTCACTATTCATCAAAAATTGATGTTTTTCAGAAAAATCCCAACAATTCACCCTAAGCTATATTTGATATTCTGAATTAAAAAATGAAGTCTATTTTAAAAAATTCAAAACATATAAGTCACATTAATTAATTTAATAATTAATTCCCGCTGTCAGAGCAAATAGCCTGTTTTTATGAAACAATAAGTATCAAAAGATTGACACTGGTTTAAGTCTGATTTCAATGTAAAATTAATTCCAACGACCACTATTGGATTTAATGGTAAAACTATATTCTAATTTCACTTTAAAACCAATTCAAAAGATAATCAAATCATACAAATAAATTATATTAAAAAGAGGTTTTGAATTAAAATACAACATTTTACACTATTCATTAAAAAAAGAACTTTATCGGAAAGATACCAAAAATTTACACAAAGTAAATTTTGATGTCCCGATTCTTAATAAGAGTTTTATTTGGTCCAAAATAATGTTTAAGTGTGAACAAAACTATATTTAATGATGGTTCAACATCAAAAGGTGATAAGTGAACCTTTAGTGAAAACTAGGGCATATACGCCTAAAATTGAATTCTTTCCGTATTTTAAGCCTCTATCCTTTAGTGGATAAATGTAAAAACATTTAAAAACATATATAATCATATTTTAATTATTTATATCCATTCCTTCCATTACAACGGCTACATGTTAACTACCATTTAAAATAATATTATTTTATTATTAGAGTGTAACGTAAGATTCCCAAGAAACTCGTTGTTGCGTTTTGGGTACGCCATCGAGCATAGCGTCCCCTTTAAAGTCATATCAATATTTTATTCACAAATATGGATAAATAAGAAAATTTCATATGCTTTATTTACCTGGGGTGTTACACTATGTACGAGGGAATGTAGGGGTCATGTAAAGAATGTTTTCAATAAAGATGTTGTATTTCTTGATTTATGTTCTTATGTAATGATCCTAATCCCCAAAGACATTAAACCTCTCAATCTTATTTGTTGTATCAAGTGAAGTTTTATGTAATAAATCATGTTTAAGTTGTAATAAAAAAACAGGGTTGTCATAGTTGGTATCAGAGGATAGGTTTAGTTATTTTTGGGATTAGGAAACCCTAGTAAATCCTTAGATACAAGACTAAGTATAATAAAAAATACCTATGTTTTGGTAAATAAAAATAAGTGGTTTATCAAACAAATACATCCCTGTCTGGAAACGAGCAGGTAGAGGCGGCTCTGGCACAGATGTATCCTAGGGGTAAAACCCCAAAACACCGCTTTGAGCTAGACTCGAACGGGAATTGGTGCATGACAACGGGCCTTGATGCACACTTGGTTACGACACTAACAGGGGATATGTTTTGATAAATTCACAATCTTAGTATGAACCCTTATGAAGGGAAAAATTCCCCTATGAATATATGTTAGAAAGTAGATCATGAAAATCCTTGATTGAAGCCTATAGACTCATGAGTTAAGGAAATAAAAGTTTATTTTGAGTCATAAACTTTTTTCTTTGAATCACCCTTTATGTGTTACCCCTAACTTTCGTTTTCTTACAGCAAATGGCCAGTAATAGGAGGACTCAGGCTAACATCCATTGTAAAGATCAGTGTGATGACTGTACTAATGAGATGCCAAATCCAATGGGAGCGGGAATAAAAAACTTTTTCACGCATATCTCCCAGCTAACTCAAGTTTTTAATAGAAACACGGGTCAAGAGGAACGTTCAACCCCCCCCCCCCCCCCCCCGAAGAAAGAAAAGTCTCTATCGAGAGCTTAATGAGACAAAGACCTCCTACTTTTAGTGGATCATCTGATCCCACGATCGCTGAAAAATGGATCAACTCCATTGAAACGATCTTCTCCATCTTCCAATGTTCTAAACAGGAGAAGGTTCTCCTAGTAGCTTATTGTATTGAGGGTGAAGATGATCAATGGTGGAATTTCATCAAAAATAAAAATCCTAAGGAGGATATCCAGGCATTGGAATGAAAGGATTTCCGAAATATGTTTTTCGATAAATATTTTCCACACACCCTATGGCTTAAGATGGAAAGAGACTTACTTTCCCTGAAACAAAAATATGAAGAATTTGTTGGAGCATACGAGGAAAACATCATGAGGTTTGCATGATACACTTCATGTTTTGTCATCACCCCCGAATGCAAGGTTGACCGCTTCTTTGGTGGGTTGAAGCCTAGCTTGCGGAAAGCATTAGCGATCCGTGACTTCGACAGCTATGAGGAAATTGTCCGGTGTGCCCTCAAGGTAGAAATGGAGATCGGGGAACCACATGGGTATCATGGGGACAGGAAGCGTAAGGTGGACATCAATGCTGGTGGTCCTATGGATAAATCCAACGTTTCTAAGAAGGTCCATCACCCCACTTGCCAAAAGTCTGGAAATAAGAACCCTGGAAATTGCATTAAGGGGATGAGAAAATGCTTCAGATGTGGAAGAGAAGGGCACATAGCTGTTAACTGTCGGAATGAAGGACCCGCGACTGCGACAGAGGAGAGTAATGCTCTGTTCGAACCTCAATGCCTTTTTCAATGATACAAATGCAAAGAACTGGGTCATTTTGAAATTCAGTTCCCTAATCCAAGGGTTATCAGAGGCAAAAAACACCCTCCAAGACAGCAAGGAAGAGCTTTTTCCCTTACTTCTGACGAAGTGAACCCCGAAAACGAAGTGGTGACAGGTACACTAGTTATTCATTCAAGAATAGCGAGCGTACTTTTTGATTCAGGTTCTACGCATTCTTCTATATCTCTAAATTTTAGTAGAACAATCCCATCACCACCACAAATCATGGAAGTAAAGATGTCGGTGAGTACGGAAAATGGGGCAATCATTGCATCCCATTAATATAAGTCCTCCCCTATTATAATCATTAGATTGAATTTCTCAGCAAACCTCGTCATACTCCCTCTGGTGGAATTTGATGAAATTCTTGGCATGGATTGGCTTTCCTTATATAGATCCATCAAAAATTGTCGAGAGAGGGAAATCACACTCTATTTGGAGAATCAGACCCCGATTCATTACAATTGTCAGGAGGAAGATGAATCTCCTTTAGCTCAATCATCTCAAGAATGGATATTAATGCCTTATGAACATTAATATGTGGATAAGATGATTGAGTCCATGGAAGAAACCATCCTTGAAGAAATGCCTATTGTGCGGGAATTTGCAGAAGTGTTTCCCGAGGAACTGTCGGGTCTTCCTTCAAGAAGTGATGTGGAGTTCTCAATTGAACTTATACCTAGGGCGCTACCAATATCCAAGACACCAAATAGAATGGATATTGTTGAGCATGAAGAGCTGAAGAAACAACTACAGGAGAATCTGGATAAAGGGTTTATACGCCCATGTGCTTCACCATGGGGTGCACCAGTCCTCTTCGTCAAGAAGAAGGATGGGTCAATGCATCTTTGCATCGATTATCGTGAACTTAACAAAATCACGATAAAAAACAAGTATCCTATCCCAAAAATCGATGACCTGTTTGATCATCTGTGAGGAGCACAATACTTCTCCATGGTGGATTTGCGTTCGGGATATTATCAAGTAAGGGTAACGAAGGAAGATGTCACCAAGACTGCTTTTCGTACAAGGTACAGGCACTATGAATTCATAGTAATGCCTTTCGGACTCACCAATGCTCCAAAAATATTCATGGACTTGATGAATAGAGTCTTTAGATATTACCTTGAAAAGTTTGTGGTAGTCTTAATAGATGATATTATAATATACTCCAAAACCAAGGAGGATCATGAGGAGCATTTAAAAACTGTACTAGATACTTTACGCAAGGAGAAGCTCTATGCAAAGTACAGACAGTGTGAGTTCTGGTTGAAGGAGGTCTCATTCATGGGACATATCATCACAAGAAATGGAATATCAGTGGACCCCTCCAAAACAGATGCAATTGAGGGATGGCCGAGGCCAACATCGGTAACGGATATCCGTAGCTTTTTGGGGTTAGCTGGATATTATCGACGATTTGTGAGAAATTTATCACGATTGTCCAACCCTCTTACCAAGATAACTCGAAAGGGATTAATGTTTTCTTGGAGTGATGAATGTGAAGAAAGTTTCATGGGGTTGAAAATGAGGCTTATCACTGCACCCGTGCTCACTTTACCCACAAGTGGGGAGATTTTTGTGGTATTCAATGATGCTTCGAAGAAGGGCTTAGGATGTGTGATGATGCAAAATGATAAAGTGATATCCTATGCCTCAAGGAAGTTGAAAATCCTTGAGAGAATCTATCCAACACATGATATGGAGTTGGCGGCTGTGATCTTTGCCTTGAAAATCTGGCGGCATTATCTCTATGGAGAGGAATGTGAGATATATACTGACCACAAGAGTCTTAAATATATATTCACATAGAAAGAGAATAATATGATCCAGCGAAGCTGGATAGAACTCGTAAAGGATTATGACTATTCAATACATTACCACCATAGGAAAGCGAACAAGGTGGAAGATGCCCTAAGTTGAAAGGACCCAGCAATTCTATCAGTGATGAGAATTGAGAAGGATCCAATCTTCTTAGACTTGATGAAGATGGACGTGGGAATCATAAAGAAGGGAACATCATCAATCATTTCACAAATGATTGCTCAACCATCTCTTTTGGAAAGGTTAAAGGATGATCAAAAGGATGATGTGAGAATTCAGGAAAAAGTGGGAGCTATCGAAAAAGGGAAATCGTCGGAGTTTAATGTTAATGAAGAAGGAATTGTGCGGTTTGGGAAAATACTATGTGTTCCATCATGTCCGGAGATGAAGAAGGAACATTTGGATGATGCAAATAGTTCAAATTTCTCTATTCACCCATGGAGAAAAAAGATGTATCGAGATCTCCAAGAAAACTTTTGGTGGGATAATATGAAGAAGAGATCACTAAATATACATCAAAGTGCCTGGTGTGTCAGCAAGTGAAGGCAGAGAGTCAGAAGTCTAAGGGGATGATGCAACCATTTCCCATACTAGAATGAAAATGGGAGAGAATCAACATGGACATTGTCACTGTACTTCCAAGGACATCCAAAGGCAACAATGCAATCTGGGTTGTTGTAGATCATCTTACAAAGACTGCACACTTCATTGCTATTCAGGAGGATTTCTCATTGGATCAACTAGCACGGATATCTATCAGGGAATTGGTAAGGTTGCATGGAGTTCCACTATCTATTGTGTCTGACCGAGATCCAAGATTCACCTCTATGTTTTGGAAGAGTCTTAAACATGCTCTAAATACTGAACTGAACTTCAGTACGGCCTGTCATCCTCAAAATGATGGCCAATCTTAGCGAACTATCCAAACACTTGAGGATATGTTGAGAGCCTACACAATGGACATTAAAGGAGGATGTGATCCACATCTTACTCTTGTTGAGTTCACTTATAATAACAGTTTCCACTCAAGCATCCAAATGGCACCATATGAAGCCCTATACAGGAAAAGGTCTAGAACACCAGCATGTTGGGATGAGGTCGGTGAGCGTAGGATGCTTGGACCACAAATGGTCGAGGAAATGGTGGAGAAGGTGAAAACCATTTAGAAGCATATCAAGGCAGGCCAGAGTCGATAGAAGAGTTATGTAGATAATTGTCGATGAGACCTTGAGTTTAAAGTTGGAGATATGGTGTTTCTACGCATATCTCTGTGGAAGAAGGTCATGAGGTTTGGAAAGAAAGGGAAGTTAAGTCCAAGGTACATCGGCCCCTTCGAGATTCTTGATCGTGTCGGGGCAGTGGCCTATCAACTAGAACTTCCACCTACCATGGCCAAAGTGCATGATGTCTTTCATGTATGCCTCCTAAGGAAGTACATACCAGACCCTTCACATGTACTCTCTTCTGAGGTGGTAAAATTGGAAGACGATCTTTCTTATGAGGTGCAACTAGTGAAGATCTTAGATCGCAGAGAAAAAGATCTACGAAATAAGACAATGACCATCATCAAGGTGTTGTGGAGAATCCACAAGTTTGAAGACGCGACTTGGTAATCAGAGGAAAATATGAAGTTGAGTTACCCACATCTATTTTAGTGTGGGAAAAGGAAAAATTTTGAGGGCGAAATTTCTTAAGGGGGGAATATTGTAATGAACCAATGTTTCATTAATGGAAAATCCCTCTTGATCCAGTTAAATGTCATTTTATGAAATTTTTTTATAAGATATCAACTTATTTGGTTTTATGTTAAGAATTTTGACCGTTGTTAATATAGCCGTTGAACAGTGATCACATGATTAGTATAAATATAGGACCTTAACAAATCCAATTTACTCAGACAAAAGAAGCGATGGCCTCATCCATTCGAATTTCCCCATACGAAGTCCATTTGTCAGAGCTGGAAAAGTGTTGGCATCCTTGGGCTTCGCCCTTGACCAAGCCTAAGCTGAGATTCACCATGTCAAGCTCGAACGAGACCATCTACGGGAAAAGTGGATGTTAATAGAGATTACCACTCGAGCGAAGTTATCCGAGCCACCACAAGTGTCTATCACCATCGTAGACGTTACCCTTAGGTCTTATGCGGCTGTTTTAAGTGGTTATGTAACAAATAATTTGTACTATGTTCATGTACATTATTTTTTTATATAATAATGAATATAATTTCTAGTCATTTTTGATACATTGTAAATAGTATTTAAAGTACAAATGGTGTTTTTAGTGATTATTGAATTAAGAAATCTATTTTATTAAATTAATATAATTTTGAATTAAAAAATCTTTTAATAAAATAATAATAATATTATTAAATTAATTTTTATTAAATATAAAGGATCTAATAATTTTATTAATGAAATTAAAATTTTATATTAAGGTTTGAAAGCCATTTATGTCAAAACCCGGGAATTTTCGATAAATGTTGGTTTTTATTTTAAAAGTATAAATTAACATATTTATAAATTTTTTTATATAAAATAAATGCCTTTTCTGGAATTAGGACGTCCAAATTATCCAACGGTGAATTTTTCATAATTTTCTGAGACAGCCAAATTTTTGGGTAAAAATTAAATACCGTTTAAATATATAATGTGTTTTATGACATCATAATGACCCAATAGTGATGTAATAAAATACAATAATACTTATGTTCGGACAATATATGTTTTATCATTAAAATAATGTGATTATGGGTTTGTTTGACTTACTTTTCAAATCATTACTGGACCTTTCAAGACATATTCAACACATTGCCTTTTTAAATTAATTTCCATGGGAGTGTGACTCACCTCCACATAAGCAACCTCATTATTTTAAGAAGTTCGGACATGGGACTTATAAAATATTTTTTTCCTCTTCCCTTTTCCAAAAACCATGGGCAAAAACTATGGGATGGTTTGTGGTTTGGATTAATTTAATGTAAGGGGACCCAAACATAAATAATAAATAATTCCCTCACCTTTCCTATATAAAACCACCCATGATCCCACTTACTCCTCACTAAAAACCTTTTGAGTTCGTCCAAACTCTTCCCTACTCTCTCTAGATTACTCCCAAGGTGCCCCAACCTCCCAAGAAGCCTCTCACAATCCTCTCTCTAGCCTTTGGAGGCACACTTCCAAGTAAGGGTTTTTTCTTCCTTTCTCATTTTTGTCAATTTCCATTAAGTTGTATTGCCCATTTAATTTCAATTATAAATGTTGGGGTATGGTTTCACACCTCCCCCATACATCCCTCTTGTTGTTTGAATAATGGGAGACCCCTTTCTCTCTCATTAAATTCATCTTCTGTACTCCCGTTACTATGCCGAAATTCCGAAAGGAACTTCTCTCTCTTCTTTTACATTCAAGCAATAATTTTGTATCATGAATCTAAATTCAATTAAAATTATTGGGATATGTATCTATATATCCTCCATACTTTCTATTACATGTAATTATTATGAGGAACCCATTTCTCTCTCATCAACCATTTTTATGAATTTTTATGTCACGCCGTTACGCTGCCGAAATCGCATAGATTTTCTAAGTCAATATCATTGTGTAGTGAATACCATGCCCATTTCTCCATCAAGGGATTTCACCTTTATGCACCATTACTTATTGATTACAAAATTTAATGTAATAATTCCACATTCCTTTATCTTGGAATAAATTATTATGTTTTATGAATCCATGTTTTATGATCCATGTGGCACACTTATTCTTGAAATGAAATGTTTTAAGAAGGGTGTACCCTTATAGTGCTCGAATGCATTGGGTAAAGTATAGTATCATGATACGTCATGTGCAATGAGTGTTGACTCATTCTAATTCAAGTGAAAGGAGGGTTTACTCGTGATTCATGTGCAATGAGGGTATACTCATGCTTTATGTGCATTGAGCCTTGGATCATGCTATTTCCATGTTAAGTGTTGTTGCCACATTTCCATGTTAGGATTATCATGCTTTATCATGCCTTTAAATTCATGTTTATTTTATAATATATTGATATTCCTATTGTCTAATAGGTATTGCACTCTTCATTTTATTCCATGTGTACTCCCTTACTGGGCTTTATAGCTCACCCTTTTCTTATGCTTGTCATCAGGTTATCCCATTCAATGCTAGGTATGAGGGAATGTAGTGGTCACGTAAAAGAAGGTTTTCAATAATGATGATTTATTTCTTGTTTTAAGTTCTTATGTAATGATCCTAAGCCCCAAAGACACTAAATATCTCGAACTTCTTTATTTTATCAAGTGAAGTTTTATGTAATAAATCATGTTTAAGTTGTAATAAAAAAACAGGGTTGTCATAGTTGGTATCAGAGGATTGGTTTAGTTATTTTGGGATTAAGAAACCCTAGTAAAGCCTTAGAAACAAGAATAAGTATAATAAAATCATCCCTAAGTATTGTTAAATACTAATTAAGTGTTTTATCAAAAAAATACATCCCTGTCTGGATACGAGCAGGGAGAGGAGGCTCTGGCACAGATGTATCCTAGAGGTAAAACCCAAAAACACCGCTTTGAGTTAGACTCAAACGGGAACTGGTGCACGACAACGGGCCTTGATGTACTCTTGGTTATGATACTCTAGGGGGATATGTTTTGATAAATTCACAATCTTAGAATGAACCCTTATTAAGGGAAAAATTCCCCTAATAATATATGTTAGAAAGTAGATCATGAAAAGCCTAGATTGAAGCCTATAGACTCATGAGTTAATGAAATAAAAATTTATTTTGAGTCATCAACTTTTGTCTTTGGATTACCCTTTATGTGTTACCCCTAACTTTCATTTTATTCCAGCCAATGGACGGTAATATGAGGATTCAGGCTAACAATCGTTGTGAAGATCCGTGTGATGACTGTACTAATGAGATGCCAAATCCAATGGGAGAGGGAATCACAAAATTTTTCACGCTTCTCTCTCAGCTAACTCAAGTTTTGAATAGAAACATGGGTCAAGAGGAATGTTCAATCCCCCCTAAGAATGAACAAGTTTATATCGAGAGCTTCATGAGAGAAAGGCCTCTTTCTTTTAGTGGATCATATGATCCCACGATCGCTGAACAATGGATCAACTCCATTGAAAAGGTCTTCTCCATCCTCCAATGTTCTGAACAAGAGATGGTTCTCCTGGAAACTTATTGTATGGAGGGTGAAGCTGATCAATGGTGGATGTTGATCAATAATTCAAATCCTGAGGAGGAGATCGAGGCGTTGGAATGGAAGGATTTCTAGAAGATATTTTGCGATAAATATTTTCCGCGCACCCTCCGGCTTATGATGGAAAGGGACTTCCTTTCCCCAAGAAAAAAAGATGAAGAATCTCTTGGAGCGTACGAGGAAAACTTCACGAGGATTGCACGATACGCTTTCGGTTTTGTCGTTACCCTCGAATGCAAGGTTGATCGCTTCTTTGGTGGGATGAACCCTAGCTTGCGGAAATCATTAGCGATCCATGACTTCGAATGCTATGAGGAAATTTTCCGATGTGCCCTCAAGGTCGAAATGGAGATCGGGGAATTGCAAGGGGATCATGGGGACAAGAAGCCTAAGGTGGACTTCAATGTTGGTTGTCGGATTGATAAATCCAACTGTGCTACGAAGATCCATCACCCCACTTTCCAAAAGTGTGGAAGGAAGCACCCTACCAATTGCCTTAAGGGGACAAGAAAATGCTTCAGGTGTGGAAGAGAAGGGAACCAAGCAATTAACTGTCGGCAAGAAGGACCTGTGGCTGCGACAGAGGAGAGAAACGCTCCGTTAGAACCTCAACGCGTTGTTCAATGCTACAAATTCAAAGAACTGGGTCATTTTTCAAATCATTGCCCTAATCCAATGGTTACCTGAGGCAACCAAAAACCTCCAAGACAGTAAGGAAGATCTTTTTCCCTCACTTCTGCCGAATTGAACTCCGACAACGAAGTGGTGACAGGTACACTAGTTATTCATTAAAGAATAGCGAACATACTTTTTGATTCAGGTTCTATGCATTCTTTTATATCTCTAAAGTTTAGTAGAAAAATCCCAGCACCACCACAAATCATGGAAGTAAAGATGTCGGTGAGTATGGCAAATGGGGCAATCATTTCATCCCATGAATATAAGTCCTCCCTTGTTATAATCTGTGGATTGAATTTTCCGAAAAACCTCATCATACTCCCTCTGGTGCAATTTGATGTAATTCTTGGCATGGATTGGCTTTCCTTATATAGAGCCAACATAAATTGTCAGGAGAGGGAAATCACACTCCATATGGAGAATCGACCCCCAATTCATTACAAGTGTCAGGAGGAAGATGAATCTCCTTTATCTCCGTCATCTCAAGCATGTATATTACTACCTTATGAGCATTCATATCTGGCTCAGATGATTGAGTCCAAGGAAGAAACCATCCTTGAAGAAATGCCTATTGTGAGGGAATTCGCTGAAGTGTTTCCCGAGGAACTGCCTGGTCTTCCTCTAAGAAGAAATGATGAGTTCTCAATTGAACTTATACCTAGGGCGCTACCAATATCCAAGAATCAATATAGAATGGCTGTTTTTGAGCTTGAAGAGCTGAAGAAACAACTACAGGAGAATCTGGATAAATGGTTTATACGCCCAAGTGCTTCACCATGGGGTGCACCAGTCCTCTTCATCAAGAATAAGGATGGGTCAATGCGGCTTTGCATCGAATATCGTGAACTTAAATAAATCACAATAAAGAACAAGTATCCTCTCCCAAGAATCGATGACTTGTTTGATCAGCTGCGAGGACCACAATACTTCTCCAATGTGGATTTGCGGTCAGGATATTATCAAGTAAGGGTGAAGAAGGAAGATTTCCCCAAGACTTCTTTTTGTATAAGGTACAGGCACTATGAATTCAAAGGAATGCCTTTTGGACTCACCAATGCTCCAGCAATATTCATGGACTTGATGAATAGAGTCTTTAGAGATTTCGTTGAAAAATTTGTGGTAGTCTTTATAGATGATATTCTAATATACTCAAAAACCAAGGAGGATCATGAGGAGCATTTAAAAACTGTACTAGAGACTTTGCGCAAGGAGAATCTCTACGAAAAGTACAACAAGTGTGAGTTATGGTTGAAGGAGGTCTCATTCTTGGGCCATATCATCACAAGAAATGGAATATATATGGACCCCTCCAAAACAGATTCAATTGAGGGATGGACGAGGCCAACATCGGTAACAGATATCTGTAGCTTCTTGGGGTTAGCTGGATATTATCGATGATTTGTGAGAAATTTTTCATGATTGTCCAACCCTCTTACCAAGATAACTCGAAAGGGAGTAAAGTTTTATTGGAGTGATGAATGCGAAGAAAGCTTCAAGGAGTTAAAAAGGAGCCTTATCACAGCACCCGTGCTCACATTACCCACAAGTGGGGAGCTTTTCCTGGTATTCAGTGATGCTTCGAAGAAGGGATTAGGATGTGTGCTGATGCGTAATGATATAGTGATATCCTATGCCTGAAGGCAGTTGAAAATCCATGAGAGAAACTATCCAAGACATGATCTGGAGTTGGCGGCTATGATATTTTCCTTGAAAATCTGGCGGCATTATCTCTATAGAGAGAAATGTGAGATATATACTGTCCACAAGAGTCATAAATATATATTCACACAGAAAGAGATTAATATGTTCCAGAGAAGATGGATAGAGCTCATCAAGGATTATGACTGTTCAATACATTACCACCCTGGGAAACCGAACAAGGTGGAAAAGTCCCTAAGTAGAAAGGACCCAGCAATTCTATAAATGATGAGAATTGAGAAGGATCCAATTTTCGTAGACTTTATGAAGATGGACGTGGGATTCATAAAGAAGGGAACATCATCAATCATTTCACAAATTATTTCTCAACCATCTCTTTTGGAAAGGTTAAAGGATGCTCAAAAGGATGATGTGGGAATTCTGGAAAAAGTGGGAGCTATCGAAAAAGGGAAATCCTCGGAGTTTAATGTTAATGAAGAAGGAATTGTGTGGTTTGGGAAAAGACTATGTGTTCCATCAAGTCCGGAGCTGAAGAAGGAACTTTTGGATGATGCACATAGTTCAAATTTCTCTATTCAACCTGGGAGCACAAAGATGTATCGAGATCTTCGAGATAACATTTGGTGTGATAATATGAAGAAGGAGATCGCTGAATATACATCAAAGTGCCTGGTGTGTCAGAAAGTGAAGGCAGAGAGGCAGAAGTCTAAGGGGTTGATGCAACGATTTACCATACCATAATGGAAATGGGAGAACATCAACATGGACTTTGTCACTGGACCTTCAAGGACATCCAAAACCAACAATGCAATCCGGGTTGTTGTGGATTGTCGTACAAAGACTGCACACTTCATTTCTATTTGGGAGGATTTCTCATTGGATCAACTGGCACGGATTTATATCAGGGAAGTGGTAAGGTTTCATGGGGTACCACTATCTATTGTGCCTGACCGAGATCCAAGATTCACCTCTAAGTTTTGGAAGAGTCTTCAACATGCTCTGAATACTAAACTGAACTTTAGTACGGCCTATCATCCTCAAACTAATGGAGAATCCGAGCGGACAATCCAAACACTTGAGGATATGTTGAGAGCCTGATCAATGGACTTTAAAGGAGGATGGGATCAATATCTTCCACTTGTTGAGTTCTCTTATAATAACTGTTTCCACTCGAGAATCCATATGGAACCATATGAAGCCCTATATGGAAAAAGGTGTAGAACACCAGCATGTTGGGATGAGGTCAGTGAACATAGGCTGCTTGGACCAGAAATGGTCGAGGAAATGGTGGAGAAGGTGAAAACCATTCAGAATCATATCAAGGTATCCTAGAGTCGACAGAAGAGTTATGCAGATAATTGTCGATGAGACCTTGAGTTTAAAGTTGGAGACATGGTGTTTCTACGCATATCTCTGTGGAAGATGTTCATGAGGTTTGGAAAGAAAGGGAAGTTTAGTCCAAGGTACATCGGCCCCTTCGAGATTCTTGATCGTGTCGGGGCTGTGGCCTATCGACTAGCACTTCCACCTACAATGGCCAAAGTGCATGATGTCTTTCATGTATCCCTCTTAAGGAAGTACATATTAGACCCTTCACTTGTACTCTCTTCTGAGGTGGTACAATTGGAAGACGATCTTTCTTATGAGGAGCAACTGGTGAAGATCTTAGATCATAGAGAAAATGTTCTACAAAATAAGACAATGCCCCTCATCATGGTGTTGTGGAGAAACCACAAGTTTGAAGAAGCGACTTGGGAATTAGAGGAAAAGATGAAGCTGAGTTACCCACATCTGTTTTAGTATGGGAAAAGGAAAAATTTCCAGGGCGAAATTTCTTAAGGGGGGAATATTGTAATGACCCAAATTTTCATTAATGGAAAATCCCTCTTGATCCAGTTAAATGTCTTTTTATGAAAAAGTTTTTATAATATGTCAACTTCTTTGTTTTTATGTTAAGAATTTTGACCGTTGTGAATATAGCTATTGAACAGTGATCACCTGATTAGTATAAATATAGGACCTTAACAAATACAATTTACTCAGACAAAAGAAGCGATGGCCTCATCCAATAGAATTTCCCCATACGAAGCCCATTTTTCGGAGCTCAGAAAAGAGGTGTCATCCTTGGGCTTCGCCCTTGACCAAGCCGAAGCTGAGCTTCACCATGTCAAGCTCGAATGAGACCATCTAAGGAAAAAGTGGAAGTTGATAGAGATTACCACTCGAGGGATGTTATCCGGGCCACCCCAAGAGTCTGTCACCATCGCACACCTTACCCTTAGGTCTTATGCGTCCGTTTAAAGGGGTTATGTAACAAATAAGTAGTACTATGTTCATGTACATTATATTTGTATATAATAATGAATATAATTTCTAGTCATTTTTGATACATTGTAAACAATTTTTAAAGTACAAATCGTGTTTTTAGTGATTATTTAATTAAGAAATCTATTTTATTAAATTAATGGATTTTTGAATTAAATAATATTTTAATAAAATAATAATATTATTGTTAAATTAATTTTTATTAAATATAAATGATCTTATAATTTTATGAATGTAATTTAAATTTTATATTAATGTTTGAAATCAATTTCTGTCAAAACCCATGAATTTTCGATAAATGTTGGTTTTTATTTTAAAAGTGAAAATTAACATATTTAGAATTTTTTTGGATAAAATAAATGTCATTTCTGGAATCAGGACGTCAAAATTATACAACGGTGAATTAATCATAATTTTCTAAGACAGTCAAATTTTGGGTAAAAATTAAATACCGTTTAAATATATAATGTGTTTTATGACATCATAATGACCCAATGGTGATGTAATAAAATACAATAATACTTCTTTTCGGCCAATATATGTTTTATTATTAAAATAATGTTATTTTGGGATTGTTTGACTTACTTTTCAAAGCATTAATGGACCCCTCAAGACATATTCAACAGTTTTCCTTTTTAAATTAATTTCCATGGGAGTGTGACTCACCTCCACATAAGCAACCTTATTATTTTATGAAGTTCGGACTTGGGCCTTAAATTTTTTTTTTCATCTTTCCTTTTCAGAAACCATGGGAAAAAACCATGGGATGGTTTGTGGTTTGGATTAATTTAATGTAAGGGGACCCAAACCTATATAATAAAGAATTCCATCACATGTCCTATATAACCCCACCCAAGCTCCAACTTCCTCCTCACTCAAAACCTTTGGAGTTCGTCCAACCTCTGCCCTACTCTTTCTATAATCCTCCAAAGGTGCCCCATGTTCCCAATAAGCCTCTCACAAGCCTCTCTCTAGCCTTTGGATGCACACTTCCAAGTAAGTGTTTTTTCTTCCTTTCTCATTTTTGTCAATTTTCTTTAAGTTGTATTGCCCATTTAATTTCAATTATGAATGTTGGGGTATGGTTTCTCATCTCCCCCATACTGCCCTATTGTTTTTTAATGATGGGAGACCCCTTTCTCTCTCATTAAATTCTTCCCATGTACACCCGTTACTATGCCGAAATTCCAAAACAAACTTCTCTCTCTTCTTTTACATTCAAGAAATAATTTTGTATCATGAATCTGAATTCCATTACAATTGTTGGGGCATGTATCTATATGACCTCCTTACTGTCCATTACATGTAAATACAATGAGGAACCCCTTTCTCTCTCGTCAACCATTTTTATGAATTTTTATGTCACGCTGTTACGTTGCCGAAATCGCAACGATTTTCTAAGCCAATATCATTGTGTAGTGAATACCATGCCCATTTCCCCATCAAGGGTATTCACATTTATGGACCATTACTTATTGATTACAAAGTTTAATTTATTAATTCCGCATTCCTTTATCATGGAATAAATGATTATGTTTTATGAATCCATGTTTTATGATCCATGTGGCACACTTATGCATGAAATGAAATGTTTTAAGAAGGGTGTTCCCTTATAGCGCTACAATGCATTGGGTAAAGTATATTATCATGATATGTCATGTGAAATGAGTGTTGACTCATTCTAATTCAAGTGAAATGAGGGTTTACTCGTGTTTCATGTGCAATGAGGGTATACTCATGCTTTATGTGCAATGAGCCTTGGCTCATGCTAATTCCATGTTAAGTGTTGGTGCCACATTTCCATGTTATGATTATCATGCTTTATCGTGACTTTATGTTAATGTTTCATTTATTTTCTATTGATATGCCTATTGTATAACATGTATTGTACTCCTCATGTTATTCGATGTGTACTCCCTTACTGGGCTTTATAGCTCACCCTTTTCTTATGCATGTCCTCAGGTTATCCCATGAAATACTAAGTAAGAGGAAATGTAGTGGTCATGTAAAGAATGTTTTTAATAAAGATGTTGTATTTATTGTTTTAAGTTCTTATGTAATGATCCTAAGCCCCAAAGAAACTAAACCTCTTGATCTTCTTTGTTATATCAAGTGATGTTTTATGTAATAAATCATGTTTAATTTGTAATAAAAAACAGGTTTGTCATATACAATCCAATGAAACATCCAATATATAATTTGTATTATTATGTTAAATTTTTTAAGAAAACAAATAATTTTGAATTCATTTTTAGGGTGATGAATTTCCATGTGGAAAAAACATCAATTCCACCTTTAATAACATTATTTTCGATAATTGTTTAAGAAAATATTTTACTAAAATGAATAAATTTAATTGAAGATTAATTTTTCTAATAAATTATGTGTTGTAAAATGTATGATAACATAAAATAAAATTATTATATTCAACAATATAAATTATCTAACATTAGAGAGCAATAAAATGTCAATGATGCTATGAACATATAAATATTCCGTTTATAATGTTTTTAACATCAATTAGTGGAAATATTTACACTAATTAGAAAGTAATGATATAACATTTACATCACTACTATATCTAATAGACATCTTACTAATACTATATCTTTTTAGTTACACATGTACACTGATTTTACCCAGAGTATTAGAGAGGAAGAACATATCAACCTAGTACATCAACAATAACTATTTCCCAAAACACCATAAACATATAAAATCACTAAAAAATGATAGTAATCAATCATCTATCAAAATATATTAATGTTTTGCAATAAGTCTTGTAATAAAAATTTCATAATTCTATTTTGTAATAAAAAAAATTAAAATAGACATTGGTTTTTTTGTAAAACATAGAAAACATATTTATTGTTTCATGAAACCATTTTATGAACTCTGAACACCCTAAAATGTATATCCACTTTTAACTAAATTTATTTTAATGATAATAACAAATAATAATTATTCAAAATTATTTATATTAAATTCAACTTCAAACATTATGTAATTTTTTGTCTATTTAATAAACCCGAATAGAATTTTATCAATTTTGAAAAATAGAAAAAATAAATTTTATTTAAAAAGAAATATTATAGAAAACTTATTTCCAAAAACATTTACAATAAGAATAGAAATTAATATTACTATATATCCATTATAATAATTTATAACATTTTAAATCTAGGTTTTGGTATTTCATGAGAATTATGATGACATTCCAATAAAAAATTGATGTGGTAGAAATTAAACAATCTTAAAAATAATAGGTGGGCCAGTGTAACACATTTCACACCAATGAAATTCAAATCACAATTAGTGAAAAATACCCCTCAAAGGGTTAGAAAAATAAAAATTCATTGAAAATTGTATGGTACATCAATTATAAAATCTGAAATGGGAAAAGAACAGTCCTATAAATCGGGATCTGACCCAAAATCTCATAAAAACTCCTCCAATTATCTATCGATTGGTCCAAATAAAAAGGAGGATGAACTACATGTTAGTGGGGCCAGTTGTTTAACACACAAGGGAAAAGGAATAATGATTGGGATGGATATAGATAAATACTATAGGGTATTAATTATAACAATAAATAAAATTAGTTAATGGACATATGCATATTTTTTGTCTGTATGGTTGTCCAAAACATGTTTCAACAATGTCAACCCAATAGAGGATATAGTTAATATCATGTATGGGCCATAGAGTGTCACTAATATTGAAACAAATGATTAATTTCCATTACAACCAATTATTGGATTTATAAATACTGATTAAATGATTGTTACAAATAATCATAACTCATGTGACATGCACTACACACACACATCATAAAAAATTATTTGAAAATACGGTCATAATGATGGATGAAAAAGAGAGAGTAAAAAACCAAAAAAATGAATGAAAGTTGAATAATGATTTTTTTCTATGAAACATTTTTACACCTTATCATTTCTTCCCCCAATAAAATCTCAGTATTCATAGTATACCATTATAATGGATAGAAATCAAAATTATAAAACAATACTCCATTCTCAAAATCATTGAAAACATGGTCACTACGAAGACATCAGTTTGAACATCAACTAATACAAATCATAATAATTACACACAAACAATTTTTCTCCTAATTAATTGTGATCCCAATTTATATTTATCTCCATATATAGATTCATTGGGTGCGATACCTGCTTCAAAAATCATATCAATATAAAACCTGATTTTTTAAAAAAATTGGGTTACCATGAAGACAAATGTTCATGAAACCAATACATCAACATAGGGAATATGAAGTCGAAGACCATAACCATTTGAAAGGGATATAATTTGAAGGATTGAGGTTCAATTGTGGTGGCCTTACACAATAATGGGAATCCATTAATGAGATAAAAACAATAAGTTAAACCATAAAAATATCAATGATAGCTGATAATGATTAAATCCAATGAAGCCCTAAATAATTCGTTTTAGAAAAATTATTGTAATAAAAAATTCCTTATTTAAGAATATTCTTGGAAACGATAATTTGAATAAGTGTAAGGCAAGAATAATAAATATAAACATGAGAACATAACAACAATAATTTTTTATATGAAAAACATCAGACATATCCTCAGCATAAAAGGAAATGACCAAGGATCCTCTCATAGAACATAAGATTGTAAAAAACTATAATATACTGATATTTTAAAATGAATAATATGTTCTATATACTACATGATATAGATCACCAACCATAAATAATAAATTAAAATTATTGTTTAAATATTATTATTATAACATATATGTGGAATTAGTTTGTATGAATATGATTAACTGATATAAGATATACATATAAATATATACGTGAATCTATAATGTATTAGAACTCCTAGATTATTACATGAATGAATAAAAAATTGATGGGGTTTATAAAGGAATATTTAAGGATTATGGAGAGGAATAAGAGAATCTTGTTGGTAAATCAATTTGGGTGGATATATTCATTTTTGATCCCTTTTATATTTCATTAGGGAGACAACTATGGTGTGTGAGTATTTCAAATGGTGTAAATAATGGTTACAGTTGTTTTGGAGTCTATTTCACTTTTCTTGTTAGTTGTGTAGTGGTGCCTTTATTGAAAATTTGTGACATCCTAACTCGGGATCCACACATCGGTTCCCTAATATGGTTTTCCACAAGACCACCGGCTTGCCACTCCATACATCAGAGGCTGCTAACTAACATCTTGTTAGTAATATTGATCATTTGGAGACTATACAATCATTATCAAGAATTAAAATTCAAAAATAAAAATAAAACATACCACAATTATATATCAATGTCTATATTAAAAACAATATCCCACGATGAAAAAAGTATGAATAAAATATAAAAAACTAATGAATCAAATAGAATCTACCAATTTATGTTTCAACGGACTAGTGAAAAACAAAACAAAGCACACAAAAATCTCTCATAGGGTATGAAAATCATTTCTAGATACTTAATTCATGCTTCATCCCAAATAATTCATCAATTATTAGTATCTTTCCCTAATCATATCATGAAAACATGAAGTCTTTTTGGGCACTGTTTAGACTTCTCAAGTAGGGTGTGAATAAAACATAGTGGCGCACACTCAATGGAGTCTAAAACAAAAGACACTAAATTGAAGTATATATAGTTTTAAAAAAATAAATAAAATAAGTAATACAAAAATGTTTACATATATTCAATTATTCATTATTTAACCACATAATCCACATTGTTTTCCGGGAATCTCGAAACTTCAATTCATGATTTTTCTCACACCGGATTCTAAAACACAGAACATAATAAATACCTAAATATTTCTAAAATATGATATTTCATTACCCATTTAATTTCAATTAAATATCATTACCACTTGTGACCATGGTCTAATGCCTTTATTATAGGTTTATAATTTTGTTTTTATCAACTCATGGGTATTTTTATACTATGTACCAATCCCACAACTCAATGTCACATGGGTAATTGGAGCCTTAGACCATTTTCCTCAGTTTATATAATGTATGTGAATTTGAAGCATTAGTCTTTTTCCTAGACTCATTTATCACTCATGGGTATTTAGAGAATCATTACATACCCATAATAATCTATCAAACATTTATAAAATGTAAAAATATCATAAAAATCATACTCGCATATTCATCAGGGGTTCACATCATTAACATTATTATCAGAAAATTTCATTTATATATGTATTATATGTTCATCAAAACAATAATAATTTCTTTTTCATAAATATTAAATAATATGAACTAATAAACCAATTTACGACATTTAAAAATATTATTCATTAACACTTAGAGGATTATAAAAACATCACGTGTATTCCCCTTAATCATCCAATTAAAGACTAAACTAATAAAAAAAAATCTAAAATCACATATATTGAAGAAAAATTAAATTCATGTAATGAATCAATTGGATGTACGATTATTCAAAAATTGAATTTTGAAAATTAGCAACCTGAATTTTCCCATGATAAACTATTTTTCTAATCACGTGAAAAATAAATATTTCAATACAACAATTACATATAAATTTATCATATTTTTCATCCAAAAAATTAGAATCCAAAAAATTGGGATTTGAATTTAGACCACCAACCACAAGAATGATGATAGTATATTGCCAAAAAATTTCTCCAATAGAAGTAGAACACTCAATATTTTAGGAAATAATGATATATTAATCCAAAAACATTATCGAAAATAATTTTCATCCTAAAAATTAGAATTCAAAAAATAAGGATTTGAATTTAGACCACCAACCACGAGAATGATGATAGTATATTTCCAAACAATTTCCCCAATAGAAGTAGGATACTCAATTTTGTATCAAATAATGATATATTGATCCAAAAACATGATCCAAAATAAAATGTATTATATCCTTGAAAATATATACCTAGATCAAGAAAAAATAAAAAAAATTCTCATAAGTGGATGACAGAATGAATGGAGAGAGGGAGGAAACCATAAAGTATGTGATTCCCTTAATAGGAGAGGTTTATATCCATCAATGAAATGTAGATTAATTGTTAATAGTGGTTTTAATTCAATTGGAACTACCCATGATACTTAAAATAAGGAATGATATAGGTTAGGGTCGATCTATGGTCCTTAGGGATATAAATTGAGGGATTAATAATTTTATATTGACCCTTGATATTAATGCATTAAAATTATGTAACTTTTTAGTAATACAAGAATCATTATACACACAAATTCCCAAACATTGTACTTGTATTGAACCTTTGGAAACATATAGACAAAAACATATACAATAATGAGCTACATCACCCACACCTGGTTCTTATTAACTATCTCTATTCATAGCCACATAGAAAATAATACAGATCTTCATAACCAACATGAAGGAAACTAAAAAGGGGTGATCTTAAATGTTTATTAAGGGTAAAAAGGGAAGAAAATAAGCATAATCATAATCATAATGTTATGGTAATATGATCATTAAAATTGAATATCATAACCTGAATATCAATGATCCTAAACATGATTCAGGACATAAAGCATGGTACTTCAAAATACATATATCATAAAAAAAATAAAGAATAATATTCATGAACGCCTAACAATGGAATAAAATATGTAATTGTGGTAGATAAAAAATAATTCATAATTATTTCCATAATATTTAAGGCATCCCATCTAAGACCATCTTCGTTGAAAAATTCAATTAATGAATTAGGTACACACCATATTCTATCCCAATATTTTTTAAACCATGTTCCCCCTTGTTCCAGTCATATAAAACTGAACTGAGATCATTTCCGATTAAAACCCTATTATATTAAACCAAATTCATTTCTTATTCAATAAATTTATATCTCAGGATATTTAAATATTTACTCAATGCATTGGAAGGGAGTTATATGTCCCACCCCACTTATAATGAAATCACACATAATAGTACCACATGATCATTAATAGTAATATCATAAACCTTGTAATAAAATGGTTATCATAAACATGAAATCACATCATAACCTAAAGAATAAGATAAATGTTTTATAATCATTTCATCAAAATAATAACCCATTAAAATAATCAGTTTCAAAATGAATATAACATGTGGAAGAGAAATTGGTGTTATTAAAATTATTAAACCAAAATATAAACCATTTATGAAAGAAAGTATGAATAGAACCATTATATATTTCAATAGAATGGATTCAGTAACCTCAATACATGTCTTATAAGATGAAAAATAACTTGGAAATACATTTTTAAAATTTTTCTTTAGAGAAATATCGTTTCTTAATGAAAAATTATTTTTTGAAAAAATTAATAATTAGGAAAAATTATTTCATTTAAATTTTAAAAATGAATAATCAAAAAGTTCTGAGAAGTATATAACTAAAAATACATTAAATAAATAAAGGAATCATGAAAAATTTGTAAAATTAATTTCATTTAAAATAATAAGAAAACATATAATGTATGCTTGAAAAGGTTTTGAAAACTATTTCATTGAAAATAATTTCAAATAATATAAAGAAATATTGAATTCCTTTTGAAAACATTTCAATAGGAAAAATATTAAATAAGATTTTAAATACTTTAGAAACCATTTTATTGGAAAATACTATGAAAAAAAAAATTATTCATTATAATGTTTGAAAAAAATACACATCAAACATTTTGAGTACATTTTTCATTGAAAACAGCTTAGGAAACATTTGATGGAATGGATCATAACCATTGAACCATTTAAAAAAAAATTTTCATTGATGGAAAATATAAATTTAATGAATATAAAAATTATTAGAAATATATTTAATTTTAATAAAAAAAATAACATTTTATTATTTTGAATGATGTTTCATGGGATTTTCAGTCAAGAAAAATAGGTAAACACTTACGTGACCTAAAAGTTAAGAAAAAAATAACTTTTTATTCAAAATAAAATATTAGAAAAAATTTCCTTGTTCAAAAAGTAAAATATATATTAAATTTAAAACATATTATAGAGGAAATATATCAAAATTTTATTTTTTTGATTATGTATTTTTGTAAATCATTCATGGAAACATATTTTATAAAACATTGTTTTAAAGAAACTTATATTTCATACTAAATAAAGGGTAACATCTAGATTCAAAAAAACTACATTATTTACTATATTTTGTCTCAAAGAGTAGAAAAATGATATCAATCTGTGAATATATTATGAATAAAAATATGAAGTGAAAATTAATGATTTTTCAAGAGCGATGGATCATAATATTTCATTAAATAAAGCATAAACATAAACATTCTAGAAAATTAATATGATTTTTTCATTAAACACTAACCACTTGGTAACCATGGAATCATAATCCCAAAAAATGAAGATTTTATAAAGGATACGTAATTACCCATATATGTAATAATCTGAATCATATTATACATTCATGGGTTGTATATACAACACTCAAATGGAAGGAGTGGTGAAAGTGGCATGTATCCCACAAAAATTAAAAGACAGATGAATTCTAATTACTTTATTTCGTGAATATACCTTTACTCATAGAATATTCTTGTATCATAAATGTACATTTATTAATCAGTTTTTAGAGATGAATTTTTCTATATATAACACAATATATGGTTTGATTATAACATAAATTTAACCACTTGTATACAATATTATGTTAAGGATTCACTTCACGTAATATTCTATTTGATCATCACGTGTGTCTTAATTTGTTATATATTTTTTCCTTATACATATATTATGATTTCCAGAATTTACACCATCAAGTATATTCAGTATATGTATAAAATAATATTTTATATAACATAGAATTAATATTTGAAATACATTATTCATGGAGATAGTAAGTCGTGCATATGTGTGAATGAAGTATCTATTTTACTGTTGTACAAAATGAAAAGGACTACAAGATATAAAGAAACCATATTAACACCCATGGACATTACATCGTTATAGTCGAATATTCAATACATCAAAAAAGTATATCCTTGAGAATTATAATAGTTTAGTTTCCTTGTGAACATGGAAACAAAATAATCTATCATTGTGAATGATCATCAACAATTCCCGTAAAGATATCCACCCTTAATAATTCTACCTAGAACCTGTAATCATAACCTTGTGATAGGAAACAAAATAAAGGTGTGAGATCATATTCTCAGTTATGGAATACATTGAAAATAAATATGCACAATATCAATAAAATTTTATGTAATTAGATCATAACATTTAAAGATCATACCCTGTATAATAGATACAGTTAAAAAGATTTCAATTTCAGAAGACACAAATATTAATATTATTATTATTACCATATGTCTGGAAATCAATACATAGGTATATGAAATGTTATTTGTGTCATGCACATATGTATAGAAAATATTTTGTCATTTATACCAACAAATAACTATATATCATTTTAAACTTGGGATAAAACCCATGTAAATACAATGGGATTGGGAAAAAATTAGTTTATGGTCCAACTTTTAGACTCGGGATACTACCCATGTACCACATTGTTTTTGGGATTGGGATACATCACATGAACCTTTTACTTTGTGGCTTGTTCAATAACCAATGTACATTTTTGTTTTTGGGCATGTGTTGCAACAGGTTGACCCTATTACATTAAGTAGAGGGATACCACTTATGCTCCTTCATGTTTTAGGTATTGGGGTAAGGCACATGATCCCTTTCATCTCAGATACAACTTATAGTTAATTAATTATTTGGAAGAAGATATTGGTACCACACATCTCAAAAAAATTCATTCATACCTGTATTATATAATATAAAATTCATCACATAATTCCCTATAAAAAGTGATAGTTTTACAAATTATAATATCATATCCAATGAAATGAAATGGATATCATTATCATTCATCACATCGTATCCTATGGAAATAGATAGGTTTCATAATCACTTCATGAAAGCATATACCGTGAAAGGAAGCATGTTTCAAAAGCATAAAACTTATGGAAGAGGAACTATTATCTTAAAAATCATTCAATCAAAATATAAATCCTTCATGAATGAGTATTAATGGAACCATTTTATCATTTCATTTAAGGGAATTTGTAAAATCAATATATGTTAGCTAAGATGGTAAATAACATGGAATGATATTTTGAAAAAAAAAATTGGAGTAAATAAACATTATTTTTTGAAATAGATTCTTTAAAGCATAAAACCATTTGAAAAATATTTTCCATGAAATAATAAAAAATATTATTCAAATATGTTTGAAAAAAATTACATAAAATAATCATCAAATAAACATGAAAATCAATGGAATACCATTTTCCTCTGAAACATATAAAGGATTCTTAAAAACAATTTGAACAATATTTTTCTTATAAAACTATAAAACAAGATTGGAAAAATGATGAAACACATTTCATTGAAAATATATTATAAAAAATTTCCTTAAAAAAGAATCATTTTGAACAAGAAAATATTCTTCAATGAATACATGATGGGGAAATATGTACAAGCCATATGAGGTAAACAAACATTCCTTTTTCCATGGTAAAATAGTTAAAAATGACTAATTCATAAAGAGATAACAATATTCCTCTAAAATATTTGGTAAAATAAAATATGTTATTTTTTGAATTATTTTACAATAATATTAGAATATTTTTTGCAAACACTTGTTAGAAAACATATTTTTATGGAACATAGACTTCAGACCAGAGAGAGGGTAATGTCCAAAATTTTGAAAAACCTTCTTAATTAAATTATTTACCAATGAGTGGAAATATGGTACAAATAAATTATTACAACATTAGCAAAAATCGGAGAATAAATTTCAAGAATATTTTTTGAGATATGAGTTATATGATCTCATCACTGGATGGATAAACATAAAAATTCTTGAAAAGAGATTAGACTGTTTCAATTATTTCTTATAACATGGTAATATTATATCATAATATCCAAGAGAGGAATGAAAATTACATGAATATGATAATATCATGAAAATATTCACTTTAATGATATATCATGTAATTGATATATATACACCTCACAATAATTATAACCTCATAACAAAACGTGAGTCTCAATTAATGTTAAACAAACTAAATTCTTTTAACGATTAGTAATCATTTGATACACAAACCCTCTAAAATAACTGTTATATAATGGATATGTAAATACCCATTAATACTACTTTAATAATTATTAAATATTTCTGTGTTCGGTATACACACAAAAAAATAAAAATGGTGGTGAATAAATAATGTATCTCATGAAAATAAATAGTGAGATGAAATCACATTACTATGTCTCTTGACTTCTGTCGTTCTCATTAAACCCACCATTATAATAAATATAAATTTATTATACATATTTTATAAACCAATATTTGTATATATAATACAATTTTTGGTTTTATTATGAGATTATATTACCCTCTAGGTAATAATCTTATTTTAAGGTTTCACGTTGTTTAATATCCACTTTTTTCATCACATGTGTCCTATTTTTTATATCATTGTTACATATAAAAATATCCTGATTCGAATAGTTAAAAGGAGATATAAATTTAATTTATATTCTATATATTGGTATTATAATAATCTATATATTATATAAGTATGAAATGAAAGACACTTTTCTTGGGGATGGTAATCTGTAAGGACACATGAATGTTTTTTCCGTTTTTACTGTTATCTTTAAATGAAGAAATTATTTGTATATTAAAAAAATAAATTATATTTATAATTTTTTTATATATCATATATGTTATATAAAACCCTCTTTAATACATTCCATGTAGTGTGCTAATGAATCACATCACATTGAAGGGGTGGAACTCCACACATAATCAAATGAAATTACCAAAATTAAAAAAAATGAAAAGTAAAAATATATGTGTTGTTAAGGAATAAAATTGATTAAGGGAATAATAAACATAATATATAAATTATATAAATAAATCTTCAATCATAATTTCGACCATGATAGGTGGCAATGTAAAAATTATCAAACATCATTTACTAAGGCAGTAGTTAACCGTACACTTTAACAGTATGTTTGGCAACTATTAGTTGGAGGTGTGTGTAAGTATTGGTAGAACCAATAGAAAAAAAATTATTTCAATTATATTATAGGTTTTATACAATAATGGAATAATTATTTCAGAGTGGGTGGAAAAAAATATTTAATGAAATGAGATTGAGAGAATGTGTTACCTCTTAATCCGGTAACTCCTTTTGGTTTGTGCAAAAACTATTTCATAGAAGACATTATACCTATGTGAGGATAAAGTTGAAAGGTAGGAAGGTTGGGATGTTAATTGGTGATATATTATCTGATCTTATGTGGTTTTACATGTGTCAAGACGAGGAAGAGTTGGTGGATTTTAATAGGAGAGGAGGAGTGACAATCTCGTATATATTTGGGGAATGATTTCCAACCATGTTTTTTATGTTCAAAGTGGATCAAATAGTGATAATATGGTGATACAATGGAGGATGAGGTATCAATATTTCTAGAAAAATATATTTTGTAAACATTAATATGATGTTTTCGGCCTTATGTTTATGGTTTAGTCCCATATTATGATTGATTTTACTTTAATTGATGTATTTAATTCTAATCACATTCACTACTATTTTTGGTCAAAAACATTGTTGATATTATTAAACATTATAATATATTCATATTAATATTATGGAGAACATTTTGTTAAATTATAATCACATATTTTGAATAAATTAAATTAATATTAATCTCATATTGTTTTCCACAATGTTGGTTTCTTATGTAAAAACATTCCAAGGTTTGCTATGTTTTGATATCCCATTGCAATGTAAAACTCATCTCAATGACCTAAATCGTATTAATGTATGGAAATATTTTATAAATAATATTATGAAAAAATTTAAATTAAAATATAACGTAACAAATAATTTATATGGAAAATAATTGATTACTAAAATTCTTTATTTTTAACCATTCCATAAAAAATAAAACCATATAGAAAAATACAAAAAAAATATTATTTTCTATTTTTTTTGTTTTTTCATTCTAATATGAATTTTATTTTGACATATTATTTATATAAAATATTAATATTTTTGAATTAAATTGGGTTATCCATTTAATGGTGTTAAAAATAAATTTTAAAAAATATATGTTTTAAGCACAAAATTGGGTTTGTTCATTATCTTTTGTCAATAAAATATATTTAACGAATATTAAAAATATTATATTAAATATATAACATTTATATTTCATTAATATCATTCTTTAAATGTATTTAATTTAAATAATTATTGTAAAATGTCCTTAGGACCATAAAAATAAAAATATAAACTTTTTTACTCAATTGGATTTCAAATTCATTTTTAATTAATTAATAACCAATGAATTCATATTATATTATCTAAACCATAAATTTTAATCAATTACATAATAATTGTCATAACATATAATTTAACATTTAGGTTATATACTATTATATTATATTATCATATTTTTATAGTATATTATAATTCACTAAATTGTGGTCTTGTGTTTTACCCAACCCATCGAGGAAGGTTATTGATGCTTATAATGTGATCTAATATTTGTGGTCCATAAAGACTAAGATAATATTTATGTAGCATATATTTCCAGAGTAAAATGGTTTTGGGTATAACTGTAATGTCTCAGAATTATTGTGTGACTTTTTTATTTATAAATAATTATTTTGAGACAATAACCACTGACAACACGTGATTGTGAGGCCAGGTGATCCCAAAATGGAATTTTGAACTTTTATTAAGGTATGTTCAGCAAAATTGAGTGCATGATTTTATAAAATTTTAACTAGTACTCAGATAAAAAATATGAGGGTACTATTGAACTAAGAAAACTGGGATTCACCTAGAATGTTATTCACATCCGCCGACAAGGTTTGAACAAAAAAAGATAATTTCTCTAAATTATGAGAATGCTAATAAAATGACATAATATTTTTTTATATTTTAGTTCTCATCAATGAGAAGTGACACAAAGACGTTTCAGTGCAACAAAGAGGCACCAACGACGCACAATAATGGAGATCATTAATGGATTGTTAACACTCAACTTAACGATGTTTTAATGAAGCATAACAGTGGAGTTGTATCGTAAATGAAACAGTGTAAGGACACAAAGTCATAGCGTAACAGAAATTTTTCTAAATATTTTATTTTTAATAGTTTACTCATTGACAGAATGAGGAATAAACTGTAAGGATTCTCTGATTAACCTCTAACAAATTTCCTTCCCAAGAGGAACAAAGAAGGCCAGTGGGACGTCAACGATTTCTACGTACCTCGATGAAGGACGAATGCCATCGATATCATGGACCTTCTTTGATGAAGATCTACATAATTGACCTTCTACGAAGTAGGTGTTTTAAAATTAATTAATGTTTCCCCATTTATTATATTTGAAGGACGATGATTAACCCACGGACATGTTATTCAATGGATAGTGCGTTCTTGTGGGATGGTTTTTTTCTTTGACATTTTCCTTTTCAAGATTGAATTAAAAAATTGTTGATAGAATATCAATCCCTGAGCCTCCCCATGTCATTAAATTTCTATTGTAGAGGGGATGTTCTGACAGGAACAATGTCTGATCTCCTACACTTGTTTGTTCTTTGTGACCGAATTATCAATTGGAAGTCAAGGTGAAATGGAGGGCAACACAGTGAAGGTGCCATCCCCTAGAAGAAATAGGAATAGGTGGCATAGAGAACGGACACCTAGAGCTCATCTTATGGTCCTCGAAAAACCCTATAGGCGTGTCGGTGGTGGTACTGACTTTGGAGCTTGGAGCACCTTGGTGGTATCCCACAGTGACACGGACAATAGCATTAGTGGTCGTCCCACATGGAGGAGGTCAGGACCTTTGGACGTAGCGCAGTAGGAGGAGGTTACTGGCCTCGGAGCCGGTGGCAGGCGGCTAGAAGATGCGGAATCAAACCAATTCATACATGGATAATCTGAGGTCAACCAACCATGGATGGGGAATGGCCTCGTAGATGTCCCCCAGGAAGGAGGTGCCGGATGTAGCTCGCAGCTCGCAGCTGCATCCCGGACAGAATAAGTATGAGACAGGCCTGACCTACCCTAGTGGGACAGAACCACGAAGGTGGGCCGGACCTACTCCTTGTAGGCCGACCCCAGTCTGAAAGGCCGAACCTATTCCAAGACAGAAGTACACCATGCCTCGTAGTGAAACCTAGGAAAAGTGAGCTAGGCCGAACAAGACTAGGTCTCTGGGTGACCCAATGGGATGGATACTTGGCCAAAATAGGTCGGGTCCGGTGAGGCCATCGGACGGGGACCACTAGCCACACCGGAAAGGACCTAACCTGACCCAAACCAGGTCAGGTCTGGTCAGTTGAATAAATCCGGGGTATGTGGGACCCACATGTCGGGTTGGATGGCTCGGTCCGACCAGCCGGACTGGGCATAAACGTAACCAGTCCTTGAATACTGAAACATGAATAACCCGCGGACCGAGTGTCTGATTTATGCAACTTATATGGCATGAGGAAACCAGCAATGATGAGTTATTCTTGAGATACACAACGTAAGTTTTGGCAGGTTTGGCGTAAGGCTGGGTTGGATCAGACGTGAATCCAACCAGGAAATTTTAACTAAAATTCGCATATGTTACAGACAAGGAAGTCGTTTGATGCATAGTCTATTGCGTTGGAACCCTTCCAATGAGATGGTCCTTTGGGGAATTCTATGGGGGACTTTGTGGTAGTTGAGGTATTCCCTATGGCTCAAAATGCAGCTATGTGGAACGTTTGTGGCCCGGCAGACAAGTAGCAGTCAGACATATTCTTTGTGGCCCGGCAGATGAGCATTAGCCATGTGAATCCTTAGTCGACTGCGAGATGACAACAGTCATGTGGATACATAGTGGTGTGGCATAAGAGCAACATATTTGTGGATCCTTATTTTCCCCTTATATGAGTACTGATTTATGGGGGATTAGTCCATCAAAAATACAATATGATCATCACTATAGCCGATGAACCTTTTTCACCTCCTCTAGATTGTACATGGTCTGATATGTCCTTAAATTTTGGATTTCTGTTGTGTTTTCATTTTGGTATTTCTCCTTAGTGGATTGGGGACCACTACTGAGTATTATATTAATCAAACCTACATGGTCTTTTCCCGCCCGTGTTGTGTCTTATGCAGATGACATACATTTCGACGGAGGACTTGGTGGCCTAGCAGGAGGAAAGGACTAGTAGGACTAAGCGAATATGATGTACTAACTTTGCTTCTAGTAGCTAAAATACTCATAAAATCAGGTGGGGTATTCAACAGACGGGTACCTGAGTACCATTTTAATTTTCTGTTTTCGGTTCTTTTTGTTGGATTTGAATTCTAGCCCACTTGTTTTTAGTGTACTTGTACTCAGCACTTGATTCAATATACATGAATTCCCTATTCAGTTTTTGGGATTTTGTTGGGAATGTGTGCACATGTAGGTACTCATGAAAAATGCCACCCACATATAGGTTGGTGCCTTAGATGATATTCTCCAACACCTGTCCTTTGGGAGGTGGGAATGGGGTATGTCACTACACGGGCCCTAGGAGATTGGTCATGATAATGTGGTATCAGAGATGGTCTGTTCCACCTCATTGACCAAGAGTCTGTTGTTTTTGTTTTGTGGAATAATTTTATAATGTTTTGAGTCCAACTTTCTAATTAGGGGAGTGTAGTCTTGGTATAGTGGCTAATGTATCCACAGACCATGACTGCAAATTATACTTTTATGCACAATTCCTAAAATCAATAGTTGAAAAAGTGTCTCTATATTTTCTATTGTATAAGAGTCATCTCAATAGATATAATATATTGAACAGGACCCATCATGATCTATTTCAGGATGCCTCCACAACAATGACCAACTCGGATTCGGATACATGGATAGGAAGAAAACCCACCTAGTGATGAGGTGTGCATTCAAGGTATAGTTCATGAGATTCCCCCACTAGGTGGTGCATCATTTATACCACCACTCATTGGATCACAACTACTACCAGGGTCCCCGTCTAAGGATGTGTGTAGACTTAGTGACTTTCATTAGTTTCCAATACAGATACCCCCTAGTTAATGCAAGAGACATATCCTCTAGTTGATGAGGATTGTATGGAGGGGGTGATGAGGGTCTTCTTATTAGTGATGACCCTGCATGACCTTATGGTGAGCATAGCTTCTGGAATTATTTTGTGCTCAATAGGGAGATTTTGAAGGCTAAAGATCTAGAAAAATGATGAGGCGACCCTCACATAGATAGAATTTGAGAGGATTTTTCATGAGGAGTTTTTCCCATGTCATTTTTCTCAGTGCACATTCAAGAGATGCTTCACCTTAATTAGGAAAGCATGACGATAGGTGATTACACATTGTGGTTAATCGAGATTTCCTACTACTATACTAAAATTGTTCGAGACCATTTACTCAAGGATCAAGTCTTTGATTAAGGACTCATGTGGCAGATCAGGATGTCGATGGTGTCTTTCAGCATCCCCATGTATGATGGAGTGGTAGAGAAAGCTCTACTAGTAGAGTGCTTCCTTTCATAGTAGTCACGAATAGTGCATTCCATCACCAGATGACCAGTACAAGATCTATCCATGGTTGGCAGGTGAAACATAGAGAAGTGGTCTAAATGGGTTAGATCATCTAGTTAACGACCCCAGGACTCAGGATGGGTGGTGTGAGGCTGTTAGGAAAGTAAGAGATAGCTTGGGAGTAGGGAGTGCAACTTGTGTAGTGGATAGGGACAGATGGATCGTGACTTCTCAACCCTCCATGATGAAAATCAATAGATGGTTGAGGGACTACCGAGATATAGGAAGAGGTTCGATCGAGGAGGTCTATAGGGTGGTGGTCATGGTTGGGGGTAGGTCTATAAGTAGGTTGTCGGCGACAGTTCAAGGAACTTCCACCACCACCTCGAGGTGGTCCAACTTAACCTGGGGGAGCCAGTGGATAGGTGAGTGCACAACATCTCGCAGAAGCGGCTTATGACCATGATTCTCTTCAGTCTATTCGAAGTACAATCTATTTCTTCTCCACCATAGATGTTGTTATTATTGATGCAGGTGCAAATAACTCATTTCCACAACTCTCATTCAAAGCTCAGATATTCTAGTAGATCCATTAGATAAATCCATACTACTAGAGACTTATACGAGATGGGATTCAATGATTACTGACAGGTTCTGGTAGTGTGAGATTACTATAGGAGGTGAGAGTATTGTATGGAATCTCATTATTGCACCATCGTGGCCTTAAGATGTCATCATGGGTATGGAATGTTTATCTATAGTCCATGTTTAGATTGGATGTGTAAAGAACATGGTGTGTTGTGTCTGAGTAGAGGATACTAGGTTTTGTTTCCCTGAAGAGAAGGAAACCTTGAATTACATGACATACATTCTTATAGAATGGTGCGACTAATCAATCACCAGCTTGTAGCCTCAACCCTGGTTCAGTGGATGATAGGAGTCCTGATGTTCCTGTAGTGGTGGACGAGCACGAGGACGTTTTTCCAATGGATGTTCTGGGACTACACACTTACAAATATGTAGATTTTTTCGTCTACTTGTACCCGAGGATGACACCGATATCCACACTAGAATATTAAATGGCTCTTGAGAAGCTTCGTGAGCTACAGGTATAGAAATAGGAATTATAGGAGAACGGGTTCGTAAAACCCATCATTTCCCCATGGGTTTCCCCATTGTTGTTTTCCCAGAAGGAAGATGATAGATTGAGGTTATGCATGGGCTTATGGTGCGTGAAACAGGTGGCCATGAACACAAGTATCCACTATCAAGGATTTATGACCACTTAGATCAACTAAAGGGACTGAGGTGGTTCTCAATGATATACCTCAGACCATGATATCACTAGCTTCAGGTACGGGATGAAGACATACCAAATACATCCTTTATGTGCCGGTATTGCCACTATATTTTCTTATTGATATCTTTTGGTGTGACCAATTACTTAGACTTCTTAATGGGACTCATGAAATGTATTTTACATCATTACATTGACTGGTTTTTCATGGTATTCATTGACGAAATCTTCATGTACATGGTGTCATAGGAGGAGAATATAAAACACCTACATAGAGTCCTAGATACACTTCAATAGCACCATATTTAAGGTAATATTCTAATCTGTCAATTTTGGATTTAGGAGGTCCACATTCAAGGACATGTTATCTATATGGCCAGAGTTGTAGTGGATCTAGCAAAGATAGAGGCAGTGGTTTCTTGGATGCCACCCATGAGCGTGACTGAGATGTGGAGCTTCATGTGGTAGGATGGTTACTATCGAATGTTTGTGCATGATTTTTATTGATTGGAAGCATACATAGTAGATTTGACATGAAAGGGACACCCTATTGTGTTGATAGAGAAATGCTAGCAGAGTTTCCAGGAGATGATGATGAGACTTACGAGTTCCCCCATATTTAGACTTCCACAAGAGGGAGATGAGTACGTATTTTTATGTGATGCATCGGGAACTGGACTAGGTTTTATCCTATTGTTGGAGTGAGTAGTGATCCCTACTACTTATAGTAGTTTTGGAAGCATGATAAATACTACAAAACCTATGATCTAGGGTTAATAGTTGTGTTATTTTCCTTAATATGTGGCGGCACTACTTATTGAGTGAATAGTTTACAGTTTACTCTGACCACAAGAGTATAAAGTGTATCTTCTCCAAGAAGGACCTGAACCTGTGATAGTGGATATGGGTAGAGATCCTCAAGGATTATGACATTGAGATAGTCTATACTCATAGGAAGGGAAACATTGTACTAGACATGGTTAGTAGGAGGACCGATTTGCAGCTACAAAGTGGGGTGATAGAGTAGAAAGCCATGATGAATATATCCTTCATAGATGATGATGAATCCTTATACATTTAGGGGATGATTTTCACTCCCCCACTCATATATATTGTTATGGAGGCACATCTTATTGATGTAGACTATAATATTTGATGTGCTATGATATACACAAGACAAGCTTCTGATGGATTTTCAATATGTGGGGAGAACTTCATATTTTTCAGATGATGCACCATAGTACCATTGATATTATTTGAGGATGTGTTGAAAGTGTTCCATACATCCACTTTGGTGGTATATATTTGTTGGGAGATATGTACCAGGACCAATGAAATCAGTACTAGTGGTAAAGAATGAAGAATATAATTGCATAGTACGTTTTATGATTCCACATTTGCCTGAAACTGAAGGTCAAGCATAAGTTTCCAGGAGGCTTGGCTCAGCCACATGAGGTACCATAGTTGAAATAGGATGCTATCTAGATGGACATCGTGATGGGTATTGTGGAGATTTTTCTTGGGGTGGAAAGTTATCTCTAGATTTCATCGAACCGTTTCAGATCTTTTGCAGAGTTGGTGAGGTTGTGTACTGCATTACTCTTCCAAAAAAGAAGCACCGGGTGGACGAAGTTTTCCATTTATCACATCTGAAAAGATATATGTCGGATCCATCACACATAATAAACTAGGGGATCTATACATTAATGATGGGGATGAATTTTCAGAGTTCTAGGTGTAGATAGTGCATCGACATTAGTGGGTCATGCATGGGTGGTCCATTCCTCTGGTGGGTGTTCGGTGATAGCACAAGAATATCAAGGAGAGAACATGGGAGTGGGAGGATAATATTCGTTCTCACTAACCCCTTTTTTTTATGGCCCATGTTTTCTCTTCCCAGGATGTTAATACCAATGTTGGAGAGAATTTAAATTCTCAAAATATCAAGTAATTTTTTTAATTATATGTAATTATTTTGAGACTACATGCTCTTTCAACAGATGATTCTTAATCATGGTGGGCCCTGAACCGAATTTAAACTTTTTTTATGGTACGTTTAGTAAATGTGCAATGGGATTTTTATAAATTTTTGATCCGAGGCTCGGATCAAAAATCCAATAGCACAATTGGACCCAAAAGTTCTTGAATCACTTAGAAAGGTAATTACGTCTTGTGTAAAGGGCCGAACAAAAAATATAATAATCATTCTTCTCGAGAAAAATAATATAATAACCTAAAAGGATTGTTTATTTTTTTTCTCACTGAAGAGTAGTGATACGGAGACACTGTGATGATACAACCAGGTAGAGACACGACACATTAATAGAGATCAGTAATGGATCGCTAACAAGTAGCATAATGATACTTTAATGATGTGTTACAGCGATGATATTTCATAAATGAAACTGGGTTAGTGAAACATTGCTACATGTTTTCTTTTTAATAGTTAAAATGTTGACTGAATGAGGATTTAACTGTAAGGATTACTTGAATAACATCTGATTGATTTCCTACCCAATTAAGAATGAAAAATGATGTCAAGACTTCATTAAATTTGACTTACCACAAAGAATGAAGAACGACGTCGAACTCTTAGTCCCCTGGTCATGAAGTGTTATGACAATGAATTTCATTGAGTTAGGGGTTTTAAATAACTTATTGTTTCCCATTTTATTCCCTAAATTAAGGATTCTACGTATCATGAATTTTTGTGGTATATTGTTATTCTTGGGTCATTCTCTATTTGGGATTGAATTATACTTTTTTATAGAACATAAATCCATGAGCCACCCCATGTCTTTAAATTTATAATGTAGAGGGCATGGGCCGGCACAAATAAGGCCTGAGACCCACTACATTTTATTTATTCATGACTAAATTCTAAAGTTGATGACAAGGATAAATTGAGGCTACCACAGGGAAGGTGACATCCACTAGAGGTTGTAGGAGCAGGCAGTATGGTGAACTAAACATCAGATCTCATTTGGTGGTCCGCCAAAGACCCTATCAGAGCATAGGTGATGGCACACCATAGTGGTATGATGCGGTGACCCGAATAGCTATGTCACTAATTTTCCCATGTAGAGGAGTCCACAACATTTGGCTGTGGTGCAGAAGGAGGGGGTCACCGGCCACCGAGCTTGGGGATGGTGGTGAACTGACGTGGCACCATGCCATATCGTACCTGGAGGATACTATGTCAACTAACCACATATGGGGAATGGTTCCAAGGATGACTCATGGGGTAGGATGTGATAGACATGACTCTTAGCCTCGTCCCGACAAGACTGTTCCACTTTTGGCAGACCTAGCAAGAGGTGGGTCGGAGCCCTCCCATGCAGGCCAGACCTACTCAAAAGGATTAGACCCTATGCCATTGGGACGTAATCGTTCCTAATTTACTAGAACTGTGCCCTTTGGGGTAGTTCAGACGAAATCATGTCACCAGGAAACCCGACGGGATGCACCCTCAATTAAATAGGGTTGGGTCAATCGAGTACCATTGGGCATGGCCCCTGGTACCGACCGGACTATACATATGTTGAACTATTCTAGGAGAGGTCAGGTGAGTTGAATGAAAATGGGGTATGTAGGATGCCCGGGCTGGTTTGGTCAGGTCGGTCCAACCTGTCAGACAGAGCCCAAACGCAATCATCCACTAAGTACTTAAACATCAGTATCTCATAGATAGGGTGTCCAATTGATGACAAATAAATCGAACGAGGACCCATGTGATGAGGTGGTTCTTCTGAGATAATCTACTGGAGTTTTGGTAGGGGTTAGAGTGTGTCCATGGTTTATCTGACTTGAATCCAATCGGGCCCACTTTAATTAAATACTCATATCTTTTAGACTAGGTGTTTGTTCGATGCACTTTATATTTATCTTGAACCACTATGATTTGATAGTTCTCTGGGTTATTCTATGTAGGACTTCATGGTGGTTAAAGTATGACAGATGGCTCAATCCGCATCCGTGTGGATCCTTAGTCGCCCAATATACATGTAGCAGATGTGTAGATATATAGTATCCCGACAGATGTACATTAGACATGTAGAACCTTACTGGCCCGATAGACATGTAGAAGTTGTGTTCATCGTTAGTGGCTTGGAAGACGTGCATTAGTCTTGTGGATCTTTATTTTCCCAATAGATGAGAAACGATTCATACAGGATGAGTCCTTCAACATTGCGAAACATCCATCACAATTGCTAAGTTACCTTCTTCGCGTGCTTTAGATTGTACATAGAGTGAGTGGTTCTTACATTGTGGATTTGATTTGTTTTTTCTTTCTGAAATTTCTACTAGTTGGAATGTGGTCCCCTACTATGTACAATGTTACTCACCCTTGCATGGGATTCTCCCGCACAAGTTGTGTCTTGTGCATACAATGGACGTTTTGACAAATTAATTCGTGCCCATTCATAGGCGGGTCTCAGTTGGATCAGAAGAACATGATTTACTACTTCAGCTTCTAGTATCTACACTATTATTACCATCATGTTCATTTTTTAGAAGATAGATACCTAAGTCCATTAGTACATTGCTGTTTTCTTCTCTATATGATGGGTTTGTATTTTCGCCTACTTTTTTTCAGCGTACGTATACTCAGAACATCATTTAGTATACTTGATTTCTCTTATCAGTTTATGGGAAATGGTTGGGCTTGTGTGTGAAAATAGTATCTTAGGAAAATCCCCCTCACTTACAGGTCAACAGCTTCAGCGCTAGTCCCATAGCCCGGTCATTCGGGAGGTGGGCTTGGGGTATGTCATTACACGAGCCTCAGAGATTAGGTTGTGATAATAACACAACCCAAAAATCATTATTTAATATAAAATAAAAAGCAATATATGTTTTTTGAATGTAAAAATATCCAAAAGACTAATTTAATATGAGAAAAAAATATTCAAAAAATTTTAGGGTCTAAAATTATTATATTTTTCACCCTTATTTATAAGATATACCCTTTTACCATGGTAAATAAAATATTTTCTGAGGTTATTATTCATAATATCCAACAATATAAATATACCTGTTTACACAATTTGGGACTCTTGATCCCAAATATGAAATCCAAATTTTCAAATTAAAAACAAAGAAGATTCAAAAATTAATTTAAATGTAATTCCCTTTGTAATGACAAAAAATTGTGTTTTTACGTAATAACATCTATCAAAATATTAACATGTGTTTATGTATAATTAAATAGTAAAATTACATAAAATGACCAGAATTAGACTAAATGGTAAAAATTTAATGTAATTAAACATAAAAACTAACTAAAAATATAGTCCACTCATATAAATAAATTAGATTTAAAGATATATTTGAATTAATATTTAGTATTTTTTACTATTCATAAAAATGAACGTTATCAGAAAAATATAAAAAAAATACCCAATGTAAATTTTGATTCCCTTCTACTAAAGATGTTTATTTGGTCAAATGGACCATATTAAATTGAATAAAAACCCAGATTAGAAAGGGGTTCACCATAAAAAAAGCGTTAAAACAAACTTTTAATACTATTATAGTTTTCCATGCTTAAAATCAGATTCATTCTCATTTTAAACCTCCGAATTAAACTTGGATAAATGTGAAAACATTTAAAAATAATGTATAATAATAACACAGTTAGTTTCTATCATTCCAATCAATAAAAATCTAGGCATTATCCACCAATTAAAATAATAAAAATATTTTATTATTTTTTTCAGTATGACTCAGCATTGTCTGCAACATTAGACTTTGGAAGAACCCATTTTTTTGTGTCAGGTATACCATCGAAACTTGTATCACCATTAAAGTAAAATTAATATTTATTTCCAAAATATTAATATATATAGGAAAATGTCATATTCTCCATTTTCCTTGGATTTTATATCCTTCCCCCCTTTTGGGAATTGTGTCCCCACCATTATATTCACATTTGAAATAAATTGGGTATTTATCCTTCATAACATTCTTAGATTCCCATGTTGTCAATTCAACCATATATTTTTTTTCAAAAATCCTTCACCAAATTAATTACCTTAATCTGAAACAACTTCTCTCTTAGGTCATGGATCTAGAATTGTTGTTCTTCTTACGAATGATTCTCTTCCTATAGAACAACATCTGGACTCAAAACATGAGATTGATCTGGCATATAGGTTATCAATATTGAAACCTGAAAAACATTGTTTACAAGGGATACACATTGAGGTAAAGCATCTCTATAGGAAGATGATCCTACTTTCTCATGAATTTCATAGGGTATAATGAACCATAGACTCAGTTTTTCCATCTTACCAAAGCGTATCACACATTTCCATTTAAAATCTTTGATAAATGCATGATCACCAAGCTCAAAAGAAATATCCATCCACTAGTTATCTGAAAAACATTTCTTCCTACACTGAGCTGTTCTCATGCGCTTCATAATCAACATAAATATTTCTGTCTTCACTTCTACTAATTCTAGTCCCCTCAACTCCCTTTCACTTATTTATACCCAAATAGCTAGAGTTCGACACTTCTTCCCATATAATTCTTCAAATGGAACCATCTTTATACTAGAACAAAATATGTTATTAAAAGAAAATTCAACCAAAGAAAGATATTGGTCCCAACTTCAATGGTAATCCATTGAGCTAGCACATAGCATATCTTCTGATGTTTGAATTGTTTGTTCTGACTGACCATCTAATTGAGGGTGAAAAGTTGTACATAAATTTAATTCTATACCCAATCACATTTGAAGGCCTTTCCAAAAGATACAAATAAAACTAAGATAACGAACATATACAATTGAGAGTGGAACACCATGAAACCTGATGATCCCTTTTACATACAATAGAGAAATTTAATCAAGATACAGAGTATCTAGAATAGGAAAAAAATGAGAAATTTTTTATATCGATCAATAATATCCCATATTGCATTGTTACCTAGAGATGTGTTTGGTAATCCCACAAAGAAGTCCATAAATATATTTCCCCATTTCCACTCTGGCACTAAAAAAGGCTGATGCATCCCTTTCGATAACATCCTCTTTTCATTAACCTATGGACAATTAAAACACTTCATAGTAAATTCAACGATGGATTTTGTCATTCCATCCCACTTATAATACCCTCGACAATCTCTGTACATCATATTACTTCTAGTATGAACTAAGAATAGAGAACTATAAGAATCACATAACAACTCTTTCTTCAATAGTGAATCACATGGAACACATAAACTCTTTCAAAACCTCAAAACACAATCATTATCAATCTTAAATTAAAGTAACATAGCCTTATGAACCAAATATACATTTTTCAGCAACTCATTGTCATCTTTCTATGCTTCCATTATTCTGATTGCTAGAGATGATTTCACTAACATCTGAAACAAAAAAGGAATTTCCTCCATCAACATCATCTATTCCAGAGTCCATAAAATCATTAATCAAAGGAACTTTTTCCAAATGTAACATGTATAATGTAACATAGATTTTTCGACCCAAACTTCAACCACATTACATGACATTCCTAGATCATAAGGAATCATGAAATCATAATCAATGATTAATTCCATCCATCTACTATGACTCATGGTAAATTCATTTTTAGTGAACATATACTTCAAAAAAATTTTGTTAGTATATATTTCAAATTTTACTTCATAAAAATGATAAATCCAAATTTTTGAATAAAAAAAACTAAAGGTAATTCCAAATCACGTGTAGGGTAATTTAACTCATGAGGTTTCAATAGACATTAAGTATAAGAAATTACCAGATCATTCTGAATTAAGACCAAACCAAGTCCTTTCAACTAATCATCATTATAGATAACAAAATCACTATTTTTAGAAGGTATATCAAAACAACTGAAGCATTCACCAGTCATCTTTTCAATTCGGGAAAACAATCATCACATTCTATTACCTAGATAAACTTATCCCCTTTTCGAGTTAACATAGTAAGTGGGGAAGATAACCATACAAAATTTTCAACAAGCCTACAATAATAAAATTCTAAACAAATAAAAATAAATATTTCATTTATATTTATGGGTCTTGTACATTCTTCAGAAAATATTGTTTTATCGTGATCAACAGTTATTCCATTTTTTTAAACAATGTTACCAAAAATGAAATTTGTTTTAACCAAAACTCACACTTTCAAAATATCCCATATATTTTATTTTCATTTAATGTTTTCAAGACAACCCTAAAGTGACTTTATTGCCCCTATTTACATTTATAATAATCCAAAAATATCATTAATAAAAACAACCACAATATTATCCAAGAACTCAGAAAATATTTTATTCATAAGATCAATTAATATAGCTGGCGCATTGGTAAACCCAAAAAGAATAAATAAAAATTCATAGTGTCCATATCGAGTATGAATTGTGGTCTTCATAGTGTCTACTTACTTTAAATTACACTAATTATAAGATGATATGAAGTCAATCTTTGAAAAATACACAGCTCCATGGAACTGATCAAACAAATCACAGATATTAGGAAAAAGATAATTGTTATTAACTATTATGTTATTCAAGGATATATAATATATTAAATGAATCATTGGACCATAATTATTTTTAACAAACAAACAAGAGCACCCCATGGAGATGTGCTAGGTTGAATGAAATTTTCATCTAATAACTCCTAATATCTTTTCTGTAACTAGAAAAGATAATTTTCAGCCATTCGATAAAGGGGTTTTGAAATTTTCTTAGCATAAGAAAATAAGTCCACAATAAATTAAATGTCCCAATAAAGTATTATACCTTGAAACTCATCAGAAAAAAACATCAAGATACATATTTACCAAGAGAGCATCATTTAGCTGAATAATTTATTTAATTCCAATAATATGTGAAAGGTAATATTAATTTCCATCCTTTACTAGTTTCTCATATTCTTGATATGTTATCAAAAGATATAATTCATTATTATATAGTAACTAAAATTCATTCTGAAAATAACACTCTATAGTAAATCATAGCATGTTAAATGGAATAAACAAATGTACTGAAAAGAACATCAAACTCTTCAAGAGGCAATCCAACAAGGTTTGTAGGTAGATTCTTTCATCACACAAAGACATGAAGGTTCTTATAGTATCTTTTTTATCTCTACATTTCCTCATAGTGTTTTCCCATAGGTTTAGGATTCATATCAAGATATGGAATTCCCAATTTTGCATGAAAATTTTTCAGAAATGAATGTATGTGTAGTCCACGAATCAAACAACACATCAGCATTATCTGAATAAAAAATGGGGTACATAATTCTTATTCATTAGAGTGACCAACAACTTTTAAAGTATTTAAATATGATTTTACCACCCCATTGTATTTTTATTCTGGATACTTTCACTCAGATGTGTTCTTCATTGGACACTCATTTGCATGGTGACCAACTTCATTGCACTGGAAACATTTTAATCACTGTAAATTAGACGTTGTCTCATCATTAACCTATTCTATTTCTATAAAATTACTAGCCTTATGTCATATTTTGAATCATCAGTAGCACATACCATAATTCAAAAGGCATTACCCAGCCTACGTTTTACCTCAATTTTCACAAACATTAAACTTATATTTATAACAATCTAAATTTTCTGAAAAGTTCTTCCCATTTGGCATACCACCTCGATTCCATATTCTATTGTTTTTCAAAGATCACCTAATCATCATAAAACTCCATTTCCACCTTCACCCCTCATTGAACATGTTTATAAAAACATTTGATCTTACAAGAAGCTAAATCCCTTTGATACATAGAATTTAACCCTGGGAAAAAATGAATGATTTTACTAGAAAGATCTCGTATGAAATATACAGCATACATTTCTAGTCGATTGAGTTTTTCTTCATAAGCCATCACTGATTCATTCTCCTGGCTCATTTATTGGAATTATTTTCCATCCTAAGACGAACCAACTTTTGAAAACATTTCTCAAATAACATAACATGGAATTTATCCAATTCAAGAGCATTAATATCATCACTTTCCTTGATATCTTTCACCATATACCACCACTGATTAGATTCACCTTCAAAATGGAATACAAAAAGGTAAACATTTTTATGTTCCGAAAAACCAAAAAATTCTAATATAGTTATTTAATCCACAATTCCACCAGTACAGGGTCAGATAATCCTCTGAATTATGGGGGATATTACCTCAAGAAATGCTCTACTGCTGACAAGTTCCTCTATTGTTAATCTGGTTGATCACATGCATGGATACCACCACCATTTATAGCTTTAGTCAATTGTTCCATCACTACAACAAACTGTTTAGTTCTGATTCCATTCATCATAGGATGTTCATTTGGAAGGTTGTTTTCCTGTGGATGTTCTCCCATCATATCTTCCCTGTTTCCTCTCTCGAAAACCATTCTGAAAAACAGAAATATATTAGGCAATGCCACACGGTAATCTGTAAAAGCAATATCAGTTCAATAATACCTTAAATCAATTTAGGGATATTAATTTAACAATATACTAACTCCTAATATTGTTGAATCTGATCTATGATACCAACTAGAAGGCCCCAACATAAAATATTATAAAGTAGTCACTTCTACTCTGTATCTATTTTCACATAAAATAAATACTCTTAAATGAATAAAATAATTTTTTTCATAAGATAAGTCTTCTTTAATTCTTCCTTTCACTAATCCTTCCTTATACCATGTGAAAAACATTTATAAAACATTGGATGAGTATAAAAATATTAGTAATGATTATAAAATAAAAAAAATCATTAGTCCATCAATACTTTCAAAACATAAGCACATTAACACACCACATGAAATAATATGTATTATGAGTAACACATTGAAATCATAAACCATATTGTTAACTTTTCGCGACCATAACATACTTACATTTTATCTATCACAAATACATATAGAGTTACGTTTTGAATACCCATCACTATATATTTCATAAATCTCTTAGGAGAAACATTAATTTTTACCACCATAATGTTACCAAATGCATTAGATAGCTATTTTGAGCCCACCCTCCCTATGTTTATCATGGAACCACACTTATAAATATACAGTGACAATGAACAAAAAAATTATTCATAACACTTAAATCAGGCATAAAGGAATGTTAATATTTCAACATTTCAATCATAATATATAATTTCCAGATATTAAAATAATAAATGTTCCGAAAAAAAAATTATTATCAAATTACGTAAAATATATATATTGTAATTACTTTCCATTTAAAAACATTTCGGCCTATAAATGAATTTAAATATGAAATAATGATCGTGGCGGCGGAAATGTCATTTGCACCGTGTACGTTAAAATAAAATATTCCATTTATCATTTTGTAAAATGATACATTAAAAAAGATTATCTTTGAATAAAATACATGTAAAAAGAGATTATACACCAGATAAAATCAAGTTTTGTATTAATCAAATTATTACTCAATGAATGGATATTGAGATAATTTCCTTTACCTCGTGTTTGACTTGACTCATTCATTCTTTAATCTCCTTTAAATCGGGTTACTCCCTTTTGTGTGAACCAGAAAGCGTTATTGAAATGAATTCTACCGTAAACAATGATTTTAGGTGGAATAGATGGGGTTTGGGGGCTTATTAGAGCTGAGGTTGGATGAGCCAAGGGGCTTGTGTGGGGTGAGTATTGGGCTTGAGTTGGTGTCCTTTTATAGGATAGAGGTGGGGTTGTTTCAGAAAGATATAAAGTATTATTTTCTTTAAAATTATTTTTGGTTTAAAAAATCAAAAAATCATTAAATTAGAATATAATATGTGTATATGTTGAAATAAAATCATCAAATTAAAAATGTACATGTTTTGGATATTTTTTTAATCCTTATCTTTTTAATTTAACCATTTAGTAGATTATTATGCTTTTACCATCTCTTATTTTATTTTGATACTATATGGTTGATATATTTTATAAAAAATGCCACATGGCGCAAAATATATCCTTAATAACATTTGAAACATCATATATATAATTTTTCAGAATCATATCTTTTTAGGACAGGTTTGTAAATTAATTAAATATTAATTGATTTAAAAACTTATTTATGTAAATTTTTATACTATTCATATCATGACTTTTCCAAATCCATAAAATCTAGATAAATTTAAAAAAACATCATTAATTCAAAAAAACAAGACATAATCATCCATAAAATTCATGGATGTCATAAAAAGTTCCAAATAAATTTATTCTAAAATTTATAATCTAATTTATTTAAAATATTAAGTAATGAGATAATCATTACATAATCATTCTATCATAAATAATTTTATTTATTAGATGACTAAAAAATATAAATTTTATTCCATGATGTAGGAAATCGTTTTATATTTCTAATGAATATTTATAGTCGAAAATATAACTTAAATAACTTAATATAATTTTTTTTACTAAAATAATTAGGTTTATGTTATGTTTTCCTTAACATTAAATTAATTTTTATAAAAAGACATTTTTATTTGCCAGTGGCTTCATGTGGTCCCATGATAGACTGAAGGATTCGCATGGTAAGACATGTATCATTTAATAAGCTTAGGACACATTTTAGGGTGATTTAGTTATATTATAATATTATTTTTTACCTTTATTTACTATATTTTTCCTTTAACCATGGTAAATAAAAAATTTACTAATGTTACTATTAAAAATGATTAAAAATAAAATATACCTATTAACACAATTTGGACCTCCTAATTCTGTGTATGAAATCCATTTCTCCAAATTCCTAACATAGAAATTTCAGAAATTAATTTAAAATTATTTTCTGTGGTAAAAACCAAAAAATACGTTTTTATGAAATAACAATAATCAAAAGATTGACATGTGTTTATGAATAATTGAAAACTGAAATTACATGAAATAAAAAAAATAGTATTTAATGGTAAATATAATGTCTAATTGAAATTTTTAAATAATTAAAAAGATATTCCAATCATATAAATAAATTAAATTAAAAGGATGTTTTGAATTAAAATGTTTTATTTTTCCCGACTCATAAAAATGAACTTTTTGAGTAAAATTAAAAAGAATTACCCAAATTATATTTGAAAGTTCTTCTTCTAAAGAAGAAGATTATTTTTTCAAATGAAATATATAAAACTCAAAAAAAACTTTATTTAAAAGGGATTGTCCATCAAAAGGCGATAGAACAACCTTTTAAAAATATTAGTGTTTTTCATGCTTAAAATCATATTAATTCTTCTCTTAAGCCTCTGAATTTTATTAGATAAATGTATAAAAATTTAACTTAAATTTATAATCATAATATGGTTAGTTCATGTTCATTTCCACTAATAAAACGTCTAGGCATTATCTAGAATTCAAAATAATAATAATATTTTATTATTTTTTCAGTATGACTCGGCATTGTGTGAAACATAAGGCTTCATAGAAACCCACTTTTAGATGTCAATTATTCAATTGAACATAGAATCCAAATTAATATAAAATTATTATTTTATTCATATATATTAATATATTTGAAAATGTCATATTCATTATTTTACTAGGAGGTTACAACCTTCCACATTTTTGGGAATTGCGTCCTCGCAATTCTATTTACTTATCAAATAAATAGTATTATTTATCCCTCATTGGATTCTATGATTTTCAGGATTTCTTTTCAACCATATTGTTCTTCCAAAAAAACTATTACCTTATTAATTACCTTATTCTGCAACATTTTCTCTCTTCGGTCAAGAATCTGGACTGGTTGTTCATCATAAAAAAGATCCTCTTCCAACTAGACTACCTATGGACACAAAACATGAGATGGATCAGGAATATATTTTATAAACATTAAAAAATGAAAAATATTATGTTCCATGGATAAACATGTATGTAAATCCACTCTGTAAGAAACTGATCCATCTTTCTCTAGGATTTCATAGGTTTTAATGAACATCAGACTCATATTTCGCATCTTATCAAAGAACATCACACTTTTCCATATAGAAACATTGATAAAGACATGATCACCTATCTTGAAAGAATTATCCTTCCTCCAATTATCCATACAACATTTCTTTCTACTCTGAGTTGTTCTCATGTGCTTTTGAATCAACTGAACATTCTCTACCATACCTTCTTCTAATTCTGGTCACATCAATATCCTTTCACCAACATCATCTCAAAAATATATAGTTCAACACTACTTCCCATTATATGCCTCAATTTATTCTATCTGTATAATGAAATGAAAACTGTTATTAGATGAAAATTAAACCAAAGAAATATTTTGGTCCCCACTACCCTGGTAATCCAATGTGCAAGAACATTGAATATCTTCCAATGATTGAATTGTTCATTTAGACATCCCATTAAATTGAGGATAAAAAGATGTACTAAGATTTAATCTAGAACAAAATGACTTCATAAGGACTTTATAAAAGTTAGATGTTAACATGGGATCATGATCAAATACATTGGGGATGGGAACTCCATGAAACCAGAATATCTCATTATCATACAACAGAGAAAATTAATCTAGGGATAGAGTGTATCGAATTGGGTGAAAATGTGTAGATTTTTTCTATCAATCAATAATAGACAATATTGCATTGTATGATCAATATTTCTATAGTAATCCCACAACATAGTCCATGGATATATTTTTTCCCATTTCCATTCTAGCACTCGTAAAGGTTGAAGAATCCATTTCGGTAACTTCCACTCTTCATTACACTTTTGAAAAGTCAAAATCCTCATAGTAAATTCAGCAATATCTCTTTTCATTCCATCCCACTAGTAATACTCCTGAATATCTCTTTACATATTAGTACAACAAGAATGAACTGAAAAGGGATAACTATGAATTTCACATAATAACTCATTCTTCAAATTTGAATCACAAGTCACAGATATTCTCTTCCCAAACCTCAAAACAATATAATTATTACTGTTAATTTCATGTTACATACCATTTTTATCCCAATATACCTTTTTCTTCAACTCACCACCACCCTTCTGTACAAGCTTTATTCTGTCTACTAGATAAGATTTCACAGACACCTAAAACAAAATAAAGAATTTTCTTGAACCAAAAACTTCTATGCCAATGTTAATCTAATCCTTTTTCAACGGATCTTGTCCCAAATGAAACATGGTTAATGTAGCATTACCTCCTTGAATCAAAGCATCATACACATTATTTTCCTTTCTAGGATGGTAACGAATCATGCAATCATAATCCTTGATTAATTCCATCCATCTCCTCTATCACATGTTCAATTTCTTATGAGCGAATATATACTTCAAACTATTGTGGTCAGTATGTATTTCCCTTTTTATTCAATACATATGATGCCAAAAAAAATTAAATAAAAAACTATATCATCTATTTCTAAATCATGTGTAGGTTAATTTAACTTGTGATTTTTCAACACATGTAAAACATAAGTAATTTCATGATCATTATTTATTATGACACTACAAAGTCCATTCAAAAAATAATCACTAAAGATACCAAACTCAAAAATTCTAGAAGGTAAAGAAAAACTAGAGCATTCAAAAACCATCGTTTTAATTCATGAAGAGAATCATCAAATTATTTTTTCTAGATAAACTTAACTACTTTTCCTGTTATCTTAGTTAGTGTGCCACATAACCATGAAATATTTTCAACAAACCTATAGTAATAACCTTATAAACTATGAAAAATATAAAACTCAGATATATTTTTGGGACTTGGTAATTATTCAACAACTTTTTTTAAGCATGATAAATTGTTATTTCATTTTTTGAAATAATGAGACGAATGAATGAAATTTGTTTTAACCAAAACTCACAGTTGATGAATTTCCCAAACAATTTCTTTTTTATAAATTTTCTAGACAACCATCCAATGACTTTCATGCTCCTTTTTAATATTAGAATAAACCAAAATATCATCAATAATCACAACCACAAACTAATCCAATAAGACATGGAAAACTATATTCATAAGATCCATGAATATTGAAGGTGCATGTGATAAACTAAAAGGAATAACTACACATTCATAATGGTAACATCAATTATGAAATGAGGTCATCAGAATGTCTTCTTCCTTTACTTTCAACTGATGATACCCCAACCGCATGTCAATCATCAAAAAATATAGTTCTCCTTGGAGCTAGTCAATCAAATCATCAATATGAGGCAAATGATACTTCCTAATAATAGTTATGTTACTCAATGCTCTATAATCAATACAAAGTCTAATTGAACCATCATTTTTTTACAATCAAGACAGGATCACCACATGGTGATGTGCTAGTTTAATTGAAACATTTATCTAACAACTCCAAAAATTGTTTATTTAACTCAAAAAGTTCAATTTGAGCCATTCTATAAGGGGTCTTTTAAATTTTCTCTGCATTAGGAACTAAGTAAATAGAAAATTAAACTTCTTGATTATGTATTATACAAGGAAAATCAATAGAAAAAACAAAAAGATAAACATTTAACACTGGCACATCATTAATTTGAATAGTTCCCTTATTTTCAACAATATGTGCAAGGTATCATTCATTTTAATCTATTACTAGATTCTCAACTTCCTGATATTTTATAAAATGTACCGGTTCATTCTTGTACACAAACTGAAAATATTTTTTAAAAGAAACTTCTTTATATCTTCAGTCGATATTATCATGATAAATGGAATTCTTATTTATTCCTAAAATATCATCAAACTCTAATTGAGGAAAAAAAATAATGTTTTTAGGTTGATTCTTTCTGCACACAATGAAATTAAGGTTCTTATAATTTCATTTTGTCCCAACGTTTCCTCCTAGAGTTTTCACCTTAAGTTTAGTATTCATATCTTGATATGGAATCACTATTTAAATATAAAACATCTCAGAAATGAATGAACGTGTATACCCTTAATAAAATAACACAATGGAATAATCTGAATTAAAAAAATGTACTTGATACAACTTCATTCAATGGACCAACAATTGCTGATGTTGTTACAAAGGATTTCACCACCCCTTTTTACTTGTAGTACTGATTCTTTCCCTCAATTTATTTCTTCGTTGGACACTCATTTTCATAATGACACATTTCATTGCACTTGAATCTTTTTACTAACTGTAAATATGAATTTTTCTTACCATTACCCTGATATTTTATAGTGAAATTACGAGACTGATGTCCCATTTTACCAAATCTGTAGTAGTTAACATAATTCAAAATACATTTTCCAGCGTTATATTTAACAAACATTTGACAAACTATAGACTTATTTTTCTTACCATTTGACAATATTGATTAATTCTTCCCTTTCCTCTTCCACATCAACATCGTATTCTATTGATTGTATAAGAATAACTAATCATTAGAAAACTCCATTTCCACCTTCTCTTCACATCGAAAAAGTTTTCAATAACATCTAAACACAGAAGAAGATAAAGCCCTCAGATACATTGGATTTATTCCTAAGTAATAATGATTTTTTTTACTATCAAGATCTCATATGAAATTTAGTGCATACCTTGCTAGTCCAGTGAATTTCTCTTCATAAGATGCCATTGAGTCAACCTCCTACCTCAATTACAATTTCTTTTCAATCCTAAGATGAACCACCTTAGGAAAATATTTCTCAAAACACATACATTTCAATGAATCCCAATCAAGAGCATCAATCTATTCACTATCACTGATATTTTTCACCATCAACCACTACTGATTAACATCACATTCAAAATATTATACATAGATACTATCCTTTGATGTTCTAACCCCCCCCCCCCCCCCGCCAAAAAATCTCCTCCAGTCATTTCATCCATCATTCATCTAGCATAAGATAAGATGACCCCTTGAATGATGAGGGATGCTGGCTCATGAAATGCTCCACTATTGACATTTTCCTTTTTGGTTGATCTCGGTGATCTCATGCATGGATTACACCACTATTTATAGCCTGAGTCAATTGTTCCATCACTGTAAAACACGATTCAGTTCTGATTCCGAACATCTCAGGTTGATGATTTGGAAGGTTTTTTTCCTCTTGATTTTTTCCCATAATATCTTCCATGTTTCCTCTGTGGAAACCATTTTGGACATAAATATCTTAGGTAATTCAACATGGTAATATGTAAATGCTATATGATTTCAAAATTCCCCAAAATTAATTTGTGGATATTAGTTTAGCAATATACTAACACTTAATTTTGTCTAAACCTTCCTCTGATTCCAAATAAAAGGCCATAGTCTTAAACATTAAATAATCTTGAGTTATGTCATGAATTATCATTTACGATCTATTTAGGTTTAGTGTTTTAGATAAATAGGATATAATAATTAAACCTCAAATATTACAAAGTATATAATTCTTCTCAATATACATTCTTTTCATAAAATAAAAACTCATAAAATAAAATAAGATTTTTTTTCCTGATATAAATCAACTTGAATTATTCCTATCTCTTATCATGCCTTATAACCTTTGAAAAAAATTCAAAATCATGGGATAATCATAAAAAGGATAGTAAGGGTAATAAGATAAATAAAGAAATAATTATTCTTCCAATACATACAAAACATATGCTCTATAACACACCTCATGAAATAATAATATATATGAATAACTCATAGAAATAATAAATTATAATGGAATTAGTTGGCATCTATAACATACATACATTATGGCCTTCACATCTACGATGGGAGTTACATTTGGAATACCCATCATAGTATATTCCCTAAATATTTTAGGAGAAACATTAATATATACCTCTATCATGTTACCCATGTCATTGGGGAGCTCTCTTTGGATCATCCACCCTAGGTTAATCAAAAAACCACCCATATACGTAAAACATTCCTATGAACCATAACATATTCATCACACATAAACCAAATTTAATGAAAAGATAACATTTCATTAATTCAATCACAATATATCATTTCAAGATAATAAAATAATAAATTTTTTCCAAAAACCATTTTCAATACCAAAATACGTAAAAATAGTAAATGGTATATATTTTTCTTTAAAAACAATTTCTGATTGTGAATGAAGCCATCTATGAAATAATGCTCACTGTAGAAGAATAGTTGTTGTCACCACATACATTAAAAATTAACATTCTATTTGTCGTTTTGTAAAATGCTACGTAGAAAATGATTACCTTTGAATGAAATTAAAATTTAAATGTGTTTATACACCATATAAGTGCAAGTCGTGTATCATTCAAAATTTTATTCAATGAAAGGATATTGAGACGCTGTGCATAACCTCATGTCCAACATGACTCATTCGTTCTTTAATCTCTTCTAAATCGGGTAAATCCGTTTGGTTTGAACCTAATGGCTTTATTAAAATGATGTATACCAAAACTAAGGCTTCTAAGTGGAATATAGGGATGTTGGGAGCTTATTAAAGTAGAGGATGGAAGAGGCAAGGGGCTTGAGAGGTGTGAGTAATGGGTTAGAGTTGGTGGCCATTCATAGAAGGTAGGCGGGTCTCTTTAGGAAAGTTTGAAAGTATTATTTTTTTATAAAATAATTTTCTTTTTCAAAATGTCCAAAAATAATTAAATTCTACGATATGATGAATATAATTCTAAATGAAATCATCCAATAATAATTTGAATGTTTATCTATATTTTTTTATCTTTATCATTTTTATTTAACCGTTTTTAACTTATTTAACTATTACCATGTCTTTTTGAATAAACATATTATATGGTAATTATATATAATATTAAATTACAAGAAACCCAAAATGGATCATTAATGAAATTTTTATCATCATATATGTAATTTGGATGAATCATATATTTTAGGACTATTTTATCAGTTAATAAAGTATTAATTGATTTAAAAGCTCATTTATGTAAATATTTATACTATTTATTTCACGACTTTATAAAAATCCATAAAATATTGATCAATTAGAAAAAATTTCATTAATTTAAATATAACAATTCATAATAATCTATAAAATTCGTTTATGTCATAAATATTTTCAATATAATATTTTTTAATATGTATAATCTCACTAATATTAAAAATTCATTTATGATTTAATCATTTCTACATCATTGTGTGATAAATAAATTTATTTATTTGTTGTATAAAAATATAAATAAAATACAATGATGTAGGAAATATTCTTGTCTTTTTAATTACTATTTATAGTTGACAAGATAAATTATAAAATATTATATATAAACTGTTTTACTAAAAGATATATTTTTATGTTAACTTTTTCATAAATTTAAATTAATTTTTATAAAATGACATTTTCACTTACAAGTGGCTCAATGGGGTCCCAAAAACAACCAGTGGATGCCAATGGTTGGAGAAGTATCATTAAATAAGTCTAGGACATGTTTTAAGGTAATTTAATAATATTGTAGTATTATTTTTTACCATTATTTTCCAGATTTAACTATTAACCATAGAAAGTAAAATATTTACTGATGTTATTTTTCATAATGTCTAAAAATAAAAGATACCTATTAACAAAATTTAGACATAATGATTCCAAATATGAAATCAATATTTTTAAATTAAAAACAACGAATTTTTAAAAATTAATTTTAGATTAATTTCTATTTTAAAAACCAAAAAGCATGTTTTTAAGGAATAAAAACTATCAAAAGATTAAATTTTTTTGTGTCAAATTAAAGAGTGGAATTACATGAAATGCCCAGAGTTTTTTTAAATGGTAAACAGATAATATAATTAAACTTTTAAACTATTTAAAAACAGTCCAATCATATAAATAAATTAAATTAATAAGAAGTTTTGAATTAAAATGAAGTATTTTTCACTATTCATCCAAAAAATGAACTTTATTAGAATAATACCAAAAATTTACCCAATGTCAATTTTCATGACATTATTCTAAATAATAGGTGTATTTTTTCAAATGGATCATATAATCGTGATAATAAAAATATTTAAAAGGGTTTATCCATTAAAAGGGAGAAAAATGGCCATTAAGACATATTAGAGTTTTTCATACTTGAAATTGGATTCATTCTCATTTTAAGCCTCTAAATTTTATTAAATAAAAGTAAAAAAAAATTTAAAAAACATGTATAATCATAATATAGTTAGTTTATTTCATTCATTCAAATAAAACTTCTAGGTGTTAACTACAATTTAAAATAATAATATTATTTTAAAAATATATTTTGTATAACTCTACCTTGTGTGAAACAGAAGTCTTCAGAGAAACAAATTGTTGCATGTAAGTTATGCCATCTAACATAGAATCCTCTTTAAAGTAAAAAATAATATTTAATTCACAATTTTGATATTTTTTAAAATGTCATATTCATTCTTTACCTGGGATATTACATCCTTCCCCTCTTTTGGGAATTGCATCTCCACAATTCTATTCACATATCAAATAATTGGGGGTATTTATCCATCACATCATTCTCTGATTTCCTTTTTGACTCAGTAACCATATTGTTTTCCCCAAAAAATTAATGGGATTAATATACTTATTCAACAACACTTGTTCACTTCAGTAAAGAATCTGGACTGGTTGTTCCTCATAAGGATGATTTTTTTCCAATCGAAATCCCTCTAGACTCAAACATAAGATGGATCCAGTAGAAACTTTCTGAACATTGAAACATGAATAACATAGTGTACCTTGGGAAAACATGGAGGTAAAGCTACTCTATATTTATATATTTCAACTTTATCTAGGATTTTGTTCCAATGAACCTCAGACTCACCATTACATTCTTACTAAAGCGCATCACACGTTTCAAAGGAGAAAATTTGAGAAAGACATGATCACATACCTAGAAATAAATACCCTTCCTCTGGATATCCTCATATATTCTCATCCATATCTGAGCTATTATCATGTTCTTTGGAATCAAATGATCTTACTCTACCATTTCTTCTACCAATTTTGGTCCCATCAACTTCCTTTCATCTTATTCATCCCAAAAAACTAGTGTTCGAAGCCACATCCTATATAATTCCTCGAATGGAGCCATCAGTGAACTGTAATGAAAATTATTATTATAAGTAAACTCAACCAATGAATGATGTTGGTCCCAACTTCCCTGGAAATCCATTAAGAAAGCATGTAGTATATATTCTAATGTTTGAATCAGTCATTCAGACTGCCCTTCTAATTTATGATGAAAAGCTGTACTAAAATTTTATTCAGTACCCAATGACATGTTAAGGCCTTTCAAAAAGATATAAGAAAAAACAGAGATAACGATAAGATTCAATGGATATGAGACCTCCATTAAGCCTAAATATCTCTTTAACATACAATCAAAAACTTTTATCGAGAGACGGTGTATCTTGAATAGGAAGAAAGCGAGCATATTTTGTAAATCGATCAACAATTAAATAGATTTCATTGTATCCTTGAGATTTCTACAGTAAGTGCATAATGAATTCCATGTATATATTTCCCCTTTTCCACATTGGCACTAGTAATGGTTGAATCATACCTTTCGATGACATTCTCTCTACATTAACTTGTTGACAAATAAAACACTTCTCAATAAAGTCAACAATATCTCTTTTCATTCCATCCCACTGGTAATAATGTAGAATATATCTGTACATATTAGTACTACCAAGATGAACTTAAAATAGAGAACTATGAACTTTAAATTAGATCTCTTTATTCAACTGTGAATCATAAGGAACACATATTCTCTTCTAAAGACTAAAAACACAATGTTTATAAATGTTAAATTAATGTAACATACTCTTATGAACTGAATCTACCTTTTTTCTACAAAACACTTTCTTCTTTCTATGATTTAATTATTCTATTTTCTTGAGTTGATTTCACAAACACATGAAACAAAATAGATGAATTTTTTAAAGCAACATCTTCTATGAAAAATTTCATTATATCATTAATAAAAAAATATTTTTCTAAACGAAACATGGTTATTGTAGCATTAATTTTTCTATTCAAAGTGTCATACACTTTATATTCCTTTCCTGGATGGTAATAATTCATGCAATATTAATACTTGATTAATTCTATCCATCTAATCTGTCTCGTGTTTAATTACTTCTTAGTGAATTTTTACTTCAAACTTTTTTGGTTAGTATATATTTTAATTTTTTACCATACAGATGATGACTCCAATTTTTTATAAAAAAAAGAGTAGCAAATTATAAATCATTCATAATTTAATATAACTCATGAGGTTTCAACTAATATGATGCATAAAGAATTTACATGATCATTATGCATTAGGACACATCAGAGTCATTTCAATGACACATCACTGTAGATAACAAACTCACTATTTCTGGAGGGTAAAGAAAAAATTGGAGCATTCACAAATCATCTTTGCATATCTTAAAATCAATCATCAATTTAATTATTCCAAATGAACATAACAACTTTTCTAGTTAACTTCGTGATGCACTTCATTGCATAATGAATTTCCACTTGGTTTAATATCTTTTAAATGGTTTTTGGGGATGGGTTTTCCATGGATTTGACAAGATCGATGTTCTGTAATAAGTTTTTTAGCCACCAGTGGATGATGAAAGATGTCTAGGAATTTTTAAAATTCATACGGGAATTGGAGGCTTTAGGACCCTTTTCCATTGAATATTACTGATTGGTGTCACTTGGATCAAGCACCGAGACATGAAGTATAGGCAAAATTAAGAATTTCAAATAGAAAGTCAGCTTGCATGACCGCCACACGGTTATCCAACCCATGATCAAACAACATGGGAGAAGATGCCATTGAAAATGAGATATACACAGTTGGCACACAAATTACCAAAATCATGTGGCCCTTCAGAGAAACAATGCGAGACATGCACATATAAATAGAGAAATCTGTACATTTGAAGCATGACTTACCCTAACAGTACAGCCCATCCAAGAAAACTGTGTGGCCATAAGGATTTGAGATAGAGACTTCAACACGGTTCGTTCACAGTCTACCAAACTAAGCACTCAAAACCACATGTACCACTACAAACTTCTCCTTTTATATTTTTTACTTTTCACTTAATCCTTGACCCGGAGTTGTGCATATGGAATTTCCACGTTTTTTATTATCTATAAAATGGTTTCTATTGCTGGTTTTTTCATGGATTTCACTAGTTTGATGTTCCTTAATTTTTTTTCTAGTCACTAGGGTATGAAGAAAAAAGTCAAGGAATTTTGGATATTCAGATGGGAATTGGAGGCTTTTGGATGCTTTCCCTCTAACAATGTCGTATGGGAGTCACCCAGAACAAGCACTGAGACATAAAGGACGATCAATTTTCGGAATTTCAACGAAAAGGGAACAACGCATGACCACCGCACGGTTATCCAAACTGTGTAAAAATTTTGCGGGAGGAGATTCCATTGATAAAGAGGTCATCACGGTTGGTTCACCACTTACCAACACTATGAGGCCTTTCAGAGAATGTTTTCGAGACATGCACATATGGGAAGATACATCATCACGATCGGCACACGACTTACCCAAGCCGTGTGGCCAATCTAGGAAAACAATGCAGCCTTAAGGATTTGAGACAGAGACATCCACACAGTTGTGGAACGACCAACCAAACTGTGTTCCCAAAACCATGCGGACAACTGCAGCCTTCCCCATTAAGCCTTTTAACATATCATCTAATCTGTGACCTTATGTTCCCCTTTATACCTTCATTTAGGCAACTGAAAATTTTCCTTTCTAATAGAGAATACCCTGGGGGTGATCTTTGATAAGGGAGTATTGGAGAGAGGAGATGAGGGGGGATGTGGAACTATGTTTTGTGTGAGAGGAAGGTTTTGGACCACTTGTTCCATGTATTTTTTATGTGCTTTTGAATCTTCTATTTTCTATTTTAATGATCTATTTTATGAATTTTAATATATTTATTATCCTATTCAACATGAGTAGATAACCCCCCTTGTGATGGGGATGGGAAAAATGTGGGCTCGTTAGAACGAGTTTCTCTATTCTTGTGTTTTTCATCATCTCTCACCTAATTCTCCCAAAATCCATGCCTTATTTCACTATAAACTCAATATCAGACAATGAACGGAGTTTATAGGTAACTATTGGAGGATTAAGACAAGTAAATCCATTACCATATGATATAATTGTCATTTCTATTTGGTGGTTCCAAAATTAAGGGTCAGTGGAAATCCATTTCTATACCTAGGGATTGATTTCTACTAACATAATTTTATCTCACAAGACCAAGGGAGTTATGACAAAAATGAAACCCAGAAGTGTGGGTTATTATGAACATCCCAACATAATAGGAAATAAGGTTTAACGTTCCACATAAATTTCCCACCCCAACACATTTTTATCATTATGCATTAAAATAATGTTTTATGTAATATTTGATTTTGATGTTATTTCGTATTCAGTTATAGAAGGCCAAGAAATCAGTTCTCCTTCAGGATCCATCATTATGAACCATCAAACTGTATTTAAATTCCGCATATCACTTGAGAAATTTCAAATCAAGGCACATAAATTCCCTCACGGTTTCTCTCTCAACCGATCTCGTACTTGCACACATTTCTAGTTACAAGTTAGGGAAATTAATTTGGTGATGAAAACAACACTTCATACAAACGACACACCAAATTCGGGCACCATTTCTGGGGTAGAAGTCATCTTTGTTATTTGAATTGGATTAATTGAGTGAAAATAGGAATTAAAAATTTATAAAAAACACTTTTCTTAATCTCATTTATATTTTTTCCCCTTTTACACAGGTTGTGTTGTTTATGTTGTGCAGGACCATAGGAATATGATTGGTCAGGTCCCTCATTGATAGATTGCCGAGTCGTCAGAGTTACACCCAATAGATCTAGAAATCAAAATAATTTTGTATGGGGGACGTCGTGAACTAATGGGTAATCACAACACAAATGATCTCCTAGCGCATCAGGAGGAAGAACCGGGGGTTTTCTAATGATTTGTGCAGCCATTTGACATTGAAGAAATTCTACCATTGGGTTTCGAGGAAGATCAACATCAGAATCCACCAGGGGAATAAATTGATTACCTACCGAGGAACCAACAGAGGCCACTGGATCAATTTGTGCTGGGATTCGGGCCACCACATCCGAGGAAATATATTATGTTAGAGAAGGATGCCAATTTGCCTCAGAATTAGTAGGCTTATTATACTCCAGAGAAACAACAGTTCATTCTCCATGCACCTCCGGAACTGATGTTGTCACACCGTACTCTTATGCAATATGGATTACCCTCCAATCTTGGAGCGGACACTAGAATAGTAATACCACTAGTGGAGGCCTAACATTTTGAGATCAAGTCAGTGATAATGATGTTATTTCAAAATATAGTTCAGTTAGGTGTCTTTCCATTTGAAGACCCAAATGCACACTTATACATATTTTTAGAGACATGCGACACTTTCCAGCACCACAGAGTGTTAGAGGAATCAATCTGCCTTAGGTCGTTTCCCTTATCTTTAAGGGGTAATGTGATGGATGAATCAAGGGGATTCCTCATAGATCAATTCATACATGGGAGGCATTGTACAAAACCTTTTTATCAAAATAATTACCTCCTAGAAGACAATCAATTTAAATAATTAAATCCATAATTTACAATACCATGGATCAGAATCATTATAAGAGTAATGAGATTGATTTAAGTAGATGCAGAAGAAATTACCACACCACAGACTGCCATTATGGATGCATGTTGAGACTTTCTACGGAGTTCTAACAACTAACACAATGTCTGTGGATGATGAAACTTCCGGAGGGGAATAATTAGGAAGTCCAATAAAGTGATTTTTTAATTGTTGGAAGACATTTAAGCCAGTAGTATTCAGTGGAATTCTGAACAGGGAACTCTGAAATGGGGAATGCATAATATTGATTCCCCCATCAAGCTTGTGGCTCAACGCGTTGCCATCTCATAGATGATTGATGCTCTGAATGTAAAACATCCATCTCAAGCTCAAGATGTCAGTCAACTAGAATGTAGTGATTGGGATGACATCGATGATATGGGCGAGTTCCTAGGTACATGTCTGTAAGCCTCCAACAGTGAGCTAAATTATGTTACATAGAACAGAAGACCCAACAACTACCCTCAGTAGAAAAACTAGGGGTGGTAACCGACTCAAAATACCTAATGGGGGATACAGCTTCAAAATCATCTACCCAGACCACAATGAACTCCTGGTTTTGGCAACAACAGTTTCAGACTCTGTATCCGAGGTAGCAAAACAGTTAGCAATTTCAGCAAGGAGCATATCAGCAGCAAGGTTATGAAAACCCTCATCTTTATCAACCATTATTACGAAAACCACCCCATAAAGTGTCCCAAAAACATTAGTCGGAAACTCCATCAAGGATGTAGGAAAGTATATATATATTTTTTAACTACTATTGAAACAAAATTTCAAAACTAGGTGGAAAAAATTAGAAGCCTCTAGAATCAGATTGTGCAGCTTTCCAATCCGCTCTCTCACAGATAGCCTGGTACACTACCGAGCAATACTGAAAATAATATAATGGAGGAGGATGATTCTATTATTTTATGCAGCGGGAAGGAGATGATGTAGAAGGTAACAATGAATCATGGTGATAAACCATCAAAGTTTTCCACATTCTCTTCATTTGGAGAAGTCGCAACTAAGGAATCTTCTCCATAATTAGAGATTGATAAAGAACTAGATGTCCCACAACATAGTGAAATAAAATCAAGACGTGGTTTTTGTGTTTGACAGATTATGCTCAAGCATTATTCTTTATAAAGTTGTAGACTTCATGGATCATACCATACTTATGTATTTTCTGAACAATAAGGATAGAAAAAAACAGCTCATCAGTTTGTAACTCCTCCTCCAAGAGTTTTATTATGATATTAATGATAAAAAGAGTAGCGAGAATATGATGGATGATCATCTCTCCTAGATGGAACTACCACATTTAGAGAGAGAATAATATCATGAGATCAAGGAAGATATCCTCGATGAGCATCTATTTTACATTGGAGTACCACCTCGACCATGGTTCATCGACCTTGAAAATTACATAACCACAGGAGATGTCCACCCTGACATATCATTTCTATAGAGGAAGAATTTTTTGTCAGATATAAAGAGTTGTTTCTTGGGAAGACCCCTTCTGTTCTGCTCATTTGGTGATCAGGTAATCTATCGTTGCGTCCCGGATGAATAAATTTAATGTATTTTAAAATTATGTCACTCTTCTCCGGTAGGAGTAAATCATGTTCTAGATCAAACAGTTGAAAAGGTTTTACAATTGGGATTTTTCTGGAAATCAATACATAAAGACACTCATGATTTTTTCTCCTGTTGTTATAGGTTCTAGCATACGGGAAATGTGGGACATCGTGCCAAGATTTCAAACACCTGATAGTTGAGGTTGACGTTTTTGACTTGCGGGGAATCGACTTCATGGGTAAGTTTCCCCTATCCATTAGAAACATATACATTCTTGTATGTGTCGATTATGTTTCCAGGTAGGTATAAGTGGCGGAAAATATCTGTAACAGGGCTAAGTTCATCGTCACTTTTTTAAAGAAAAATATTTTTATTCGATTTGGGACCCTGAAGGTGTTGATTAGGCACCGTAATACAAAGTTTGACCCCACTGTCATGAAAAATGTGCTCTAATAGTATGGCGTCAAGTGAAACCAAGGGACACCAAAAAATGCTCAATTCAGTGGTCAGGTGGGGGTGTCAAACCGTGATGTAAGGAAAATATTGGAGAAAATGGTAGGTGCATCATGAAAGTAGTGGTCCATGAAATTAGATGATGCATTATATGCCTACCCGGCAGCCTTCAAAACTACATTGGGTTTTTCACCTATCTGTTTGATCTTTGGGAAACCATGCCACTTTCTGGTGGAGATGGATCACAAGGATTTTTGGGAATTCAAGGCCATAAATTATGATCTCAAGGTAGTGGAAAAAGAGAGGAAATTGTAGTTAACCGAGCATGACAAGATAAAGAGGGAGGCCTATGAGAATGAAAAACATTATAAGGAGAAGACGAAGGCAGTCCCTAAACACATTATCTCCCAGTAATCCTTCCATCTAGTTCATAAATTCTTACTTTTTAATTCTCATATGAGGTTTTTTCGTGTAATCTAATGTACCATTGGTCAGGGCCTTTTACAGTGACTAAAGTTTTCTTCTATGGCATGGTGGAAGTCGCTGGGGTAGATGATCAAACATTCAAGGTCAATGGGCAGCACCTAAAGACTTACATTAGCAAGGAGTTCATGGTGGGAATAGTTTCCACCATGCATTTGGGGTAGCTCTAGGCCTAGGTAAGTCGAGCTCAAGACTTTAAATGTAGAACTGTCCAGGAGGTAACCCGATATTCTAAAAAAATTTCTACTCAAATGATTTGTTAGTTTGAGTGTGTCTAGGACTACATGATAGTTTGATTTTCTTTTCATTCATGTTATAGTTAATAATTATCACCACAAGGAAGGGTATTTTATTGAAGTTCTATAATTCATGTCTATCAATTCTTATGGAAAATCTCAAGATATTTTATCCCATTCAAGGGGAGCCCAATATTTTAATGCAAAATGGGTCTTTTGGTTCAAAAAGTGAAAATTTTCAAAATTTCATCACGGAAAACCAACCACAGGGTTTGTGCACGGTTTTCCAAACTGTGCACGGACCGTTCTCCTTAGACCACCCAATACAGAACCGGCACATGGCTGGAACATGATTATCCAAACCATGCATAGCATGTGCGCCCCCAACCCCTCACTCGAGTAGCTTCCATAGAGTTGGTGAACGGTTGGATAAGTTGTTCAACCTAGACCATACAGCCACATAAAACCAAAACTTTTATAAAAAAACACGAATCCCCCCTTCCAATATGTGTGGATTCCTACTGCTCATCTCGTGCGTGCCCCAGGCTTTTCCATCATCATCTTCTTCCAACTCCAGCTAGTTCCTTTTTCCCTCTCTCCCTCCAAGGTATTTTTCATCTCTTACCCATCCTCTTCTTCCTTCATTCCCTTTATTTTTATTTTCTTTTTCTTTATCGCCATAGGGTTCGACATCATTCACCACATCCTATACTCCATTTAATTTCTTCTTCTTCGTTCTTGATCTTCCATTCCCCTTCTATTCTTTTGGTTTTCCACTTATTCTTCATCACACACATGTGCACCAATGATTTACCAATGAAGATGTATTTTCAAAACCATCATTTCCAAATTTGGGATTTCCCTTAAATATATGTATAGTTTTTAATTTTGGAAATTTCATTTGTTATACATACTCGCAGTGACTGTATGTATTGTTGAACATTGTTTTTCCTAGAGGTGGCCTAAACCCAACCCTAACTACCATGTCTACCTCTAAAAGAGCATGGGGGATCTAGCTGAGGCTCCTCCCATGTCATGCATGTCATGTTTACTACGAAATAGGTTGTCATGAAATACTTCAGCCTTTTGAACCATGAAATCAGTCTCCATCAAAGGTATAATTTAGAAAACCTTGCCTCCTTGGGCATTACTAATGAGATCCAAATTCATATTGCCTAGGGAAATCTCACCCACACTTTAAGGGTACAACAAAAAATTTATAAGAAGATTGTATTAGAATTTGGGGCTACCTTTCACTGTGGTGAGAGATACAGTGAGGATGAGAAGGGGTTTACAATTGAAGATGTTGATGATGTCACTTTCTTCTTGACAAACTAGCAACACAACCTCCGTCTGAGTGAGTTATCCACCTACATTGGTCTATATGAAAGTGAGTACATGCAGTGTAATGCTTATTTACTGGAACCATTCGAGTGGGATCTTACCCCGGTCTGACTTTTTTGGTCCCCCATTTCCACAGGGGCCCAATATGTACCACATGAATCCAAAGCATCATGATTCATTAACCCCATCCATCGGGTCCTTCATCATATTTTTACCACATGCTTTACAGCCCGGTCGGATAGAGAAGGCACTATTAGCAATCGGGACCTGCTGATTTTGAATCCTTGGTTATAGGCATCATGTTCACTCTTGCCTAACTAATCACCCATTATTTGAAGCCAATGTTATCCAATATAGAGGGAGATAGTTTTGGTGCACCATTTATCACTCATCTGGTGGATCGGTTGCACCTTGTGTATGGTGCTGCGGAATGTTTGAGCTACCAGTGACACCCTTATTTGATATCCCTCTTCGCTGCCAGATGTGGTTGCTGGATCCAGACGGTGTCAGATTATTAATATAGGGTGTTCTCGGGGCTGTCGCAGCTACACCTCCACCTGCGGGCCCAGCTACAGAGGAGCGCCCTGCTGATCCTGTTGTTTCCCACCACTCCACATCCCTAGGGTCCCCTGATTTAACTACTGCCTCCTCTCACCAATCTTTCCCCCCTACATTTTACCCACAATATACATGCTACCCAGCCCTATAGGGACCACAGTATGCTGACCCTGACCTCTTCTTGATGTGGCAGCAGGACAAGTACTCTAAGTTCCACTGGCAGCTTGAGCGGACATGCATGGAGGTGGAGGGCCTTAACATGGTAGATATTCAGCCTCCCACCATGTATGTATTTGTTACAAACCATCCCCCCTCCTAATATATTTCAGGATCCAGAACCATGATGGGATATCCTTCTACTACCTCTTCTTCCACTAATCTCATGGAATAACCTCTACCTTCCACTGATCTGATGTGAGATGCAGCTAATCGGGCATTCTTTTTTGATCCATCTGATCCCATGGAAGTAGGGTGTTGAGTGGATTGTTAATTAATTATTTTTGGGTGCCATTTTTTATATCCTATAATGTACCTTATTTTATGTTGTGTGATTTTTTGACTACATTATTGTGATTTTCTGTTTTTCTTTTCTTTTCTTGTTATTAGTTTTTATTTTTATTTCTTCCCTCTTCTAGTAATTCGGTCCCTCCATCAGGGGCATTCATCTGTTCCATACCATGAACTATTCTGCTCATCAGGCTCTTACACAGCATCGGTTTTCAACACTTGACTAAAATTCAGGGGAGCTTTCCTATTTTTCACTATTTTATATTCTTTACTATTTTCCCTCCCTTTTCATTCGTCTTTTCCCACCCTTCTCTACATTATTTCCTTCATGAGGGAATGTGTTTAGTTTTCTGAGTGGGGGAGGGTTCCCTTAATGGTCACCCCATTTTGATTTATTGCTTTCCCATGTACATAGGGTATCATTTTATATTAGGTGTGTCTAATGGGATGTTAGAGATGTCATGGTTTTATATCAAATAGATACAAATGAATTCTTGAAATTATCCCTGGAAATGGCTCATATGTTCAGATTGTTGAACCTAGTTTGCGATGTGAATAAACCTTGTAATACATGGAAAGTAACATTTATCCATTCATTTAGAAAACAATTTTTTTAAAAATAATTCTTTGATGGAGTAATTTGAACTAAAAAACCCCCTTAAAATTGAAGTCAAATTTATAATAAATAGATGTGAGGTTTCAAGAATTCTTGTTGTCATACTAGTGGATATTACGCAGAATTAATTCCATGACTCTTGAAATGATAAAAAAGTCATATCATGTGTTGAAATGAGAAAATTGGGAAAAATGTTATATTGGAATCTCACTCCACTACATAAAAAAACCAAAAAAAATATTTTGAGATATGTAAAGGAATACCCAATAATTTTGCTGACCTTTCATCATGTTCCATATATTGCAATTAAATTAGGGTGGGAGACCTATAAAAGTGATTTCCCACCAATTGGTGATGATGAATACATGGTTTAAATAATATGACTGTATAAAGATATGAAAATGGAGGTAGGAACATTCGTTGGATAATGAAGACAAAACTCAGTTTTAAGAAAAATTGATTTATGAATGAATGGTTGATTGTTTTTCATTAAGTCTACTTTATTAGAAAACCACATTGACTTGGGGAACAATGACGTACAAATGCTTATTTATTAACAGTATTTAGTTAATTATTCATATTTATATAATTGGTATAATCTGTAATGTTTCTACCTGTCACATTGATAACTCCATGGAAATGACGGTTTATTCCATTGTTTGAGGAAAAGCAACCAATCAAGTGTGGGGGTGTTCGATGTACTACTATGCATAAAGAATTTCCACTTGGTTTAATATATATAAAATGGATTTTGTGGATGGGTTATCCATGGATTTCACATGTTTGATGTTATTTAATAGGTGTTTCATTCACAAGAGGATGAAGCCAGATGTTTAGAAATTTTGGAGATTGAGAATGGAATTGGAGGCTTCTGGACCCAGTTCCAATAACTATGATGGATTGGAGTCACCCAGATCATGCACTGAGACATAAAGGAAAAGTTATTTCATGAATTTAAATGAGAAATCCAACATGCATGACCGCTACATGGTTATCTAAACCATGTTCAAACAATGTGGGTAAAGATGCCATTGACATAGAGGTCTACACAGTTGGTGCATAGCTTACCAAAACTGTGTGTCCCTTCAGAGAAACAGTGCAAGACATGCACATATGGAAAGACACATTCACATGGTTGGCACATGTATTAACCAAACCAGGAGGCCCATACAAGAAAACCATGCTACCTTAAGGATATGAGATAGATTCTTCGACATGGATGGCAGAAGTCCTACCAAGCTGTGCACCCAAAATCTGTGTTGAAAACTACAACCTTCTCCTTTTATCTTTTTCACTTTTCACCTAATCCTTATCTGGGGGATCCACTTTATTCCTACTTTTGGGGAACTATAAAAAGGTTATTTTCTGATTGAGAAGACCCTAGGGGTGAGCTTGGATAAGGGAGGATTGGAGAGAGGAGAAGAGGGGGGCTGTGGAACTATGTTTTTTGAGAGAGGAAGGTTTTGGAGAACTTGCTCTTTGTTTTTTTTGTACTTTTGATTATTCTATTTTATGTTGTAATGAAAAATTTTATGAATTTTATTATGTTTCTTATACTCTTCATCATGAGTATCTAAAACCCACATTTTTGGGGGATGGAAAAAATGTGGGTTTATTAGAATCATCTTCTCTATTCTTGTGTTTGTTCATCATCTCTCACATAATTCTCCCAAATTCCATGTCTTATTTCACTAGAAATACAATATCGGACCAAGAATGAAGTTTCCAAAAATCTTTGGGAGAATTATGAAATGTATATCAAAGACCATTGGATATACATATCATTTCTAGAGGGCGGTTCAAAAATTTTGAGTTAGTAGAAATAAATTTCCAAACCAAGGGATTGATTTCTACTGACTTAAATGAAACTTACCAGACCAAGAAAGTTCTGACAAAAATGAAACCTATAAATGTGGGTTAATAGGAAATACAAAACACAATATGGAATAAGTTTTAATGTCCCAAATAAAGTTCCAGCCCTGGAAGATTTGTATCATTATCTATTTATTTATAGTTTTAAGTAATCTACTTATTTAAACTTAATTCATAGAGAGTTATAGAAGGAAAAGCAACTAGTTATCTTTCGAGATCCATAATTATGAACCAACAAATAATATTTAATTTTAGAATATTCACTTGTGAAATTTCAAATCAAGATATATAAACGCCAACATGGTTTCCCTGTGGACCGACACCATACTTGCACACTATGCTAGTTACAAGTTTGGGAAATTACTTTACTGTTGAAAACAACACTTCAGAAAAACGACACAACACATAGTTTGTGGGATAGATAACCATAAAATGTTTTCAAAAAACTCTTGGTAAAAACCTTATAAACATAGAAAAATACATATAATGGTTGTATTTGTAGGTCATGGCCATTCAGCAACAACTTTTTTTAGTAGGATCAATATTTATGACATTTATTTTAAACAATGTGACCATGGAATAATATTTATTATAAACAAATATCACACTCTTTGAATATACCATACATTTCATTTTCTTTTATATTTTTCATGACATCCCTCAATTGAATATCATGCTTCACTTTACTTTTAAAATATACCAAAATATCATCAATAAACACAACAACCAACATATCCAGGATGTCATAAAATATTCTATCCACACGATCATTGAATACAACATGTGCATTGGTTAACACAAAAGGCATAAAAATATATTCATAATGGCCATATCTAGTTTGGAATGAAGTATTTAGAATGTCTGCATCCATTAATTCAATAGATGATACCCGTACCCTAAGTCAATCAATGAAAAATACTAGGCTCCCAGGATTTGATCAAACCAATCATTGATATGAGGTAAATGATAATTGTTCTTAACATTTATGTAATTCCAGGATCAATAATAAATTCAAAGTCACATTAAACTGTCTTTATTTCTAAAAAAATGACATGAGCACCCCATGGTTATGTTCTAGGTCGAATGAAACTTTTATATAACAAATCTTACAATAGTCACTTTAATTATTAAAGTTCATTTTGAGTCATTCGATATAGTGGTGTTGAAATTTTCATAGCATCAGGAACTACGTAAATAATAAATTAAACTTACTGGTCAGGTATTGTAACAAATCACTCACCCAGAAAAAAATCAAGATACTCATTTAACACTGGCTCATCATTAATATGATGAGTTACATTATTTTCAACAATATGTGAAAGGTAACATTAATTTCCCTATTTTAATAGTTTCTCATATTCCTGATATCTTATCAAAATTAAGGGTTCATTCTTGTACATAAAATATAATTTATTCGGAAAAGAATATTATTTAACTCAATAGTCAATCTTAGATTGATAAATAGAAATCCAATCAACTTCCAAAAATCATCAAACAATACTATAGGAAAAAATAAGGTTTTCTGGTAGATTCTTTCCGTACACAAGGACACAAAAGTTCATATAATATCATTTTGTCTCATCAATTCCTCACGGTGTTTTTACCATATGACAAGGATTAATATATTGATATGGAATACAGAATTTAATAGAAAATTTCATAGAAATGAATGTATGTGTAGATCCTAGATCAAACAACACATTGGGAAATCTAAAAGAACAAATAGTTTACTTGATAATAATTCATTCGATGGTCAAACATATAATGAAGTAGTTTCAAAGGAATTATCCACCCCCTTTTTCTTGTAGTCTGGTTTCTTTATCTTATGTGAGTTTTTCGTTGGACACTAATTTTCATAATGACCCATTTCATTTCACTTGAATCATTTTACTGATTGTAAATCCAATTTTGTATTACAATTACCTTGATCTTTTTTAGTACAATTACAAGCCTTAGGTCCAATTTTACCACATCAGTAGCAGTTACGGGAATTCAAAAAAAATTCCCTAGAATGATTTATACCCAAATTATCTCAAACTATAAATTTATGTTTCATTCCATTAGACTTTTTTGAATGGTTCTTCTCATTCTTCTTCCTCAATGACTTCTTATTATTTTGATTTTCAAAGAACACATGATCATCAGAAAACTCCATTTCCACCTTATATGCACATCAAAAAAAATTTCATAACTTTTTAACTCATGAGAAGATAACATACATTGATACTTTGGATTTAATCCTTAGTAAAAATGATTGATTTTTCTATCATGATCTTGTAAAGAATATGGAGTATAACATGCCAGTATAGTGAATTTTTCATCATAATCATCCACTAAGTCATCCACCTACCTCGAATCTGGGAATTATTTTTCCATAAAAAGATAAACCACCTTAGAAAAATAATTCTAAAAAAACATACCTTTTAATTCATCCCAATAAAGAGCATCAAAAACCTCACTATCCCAGATATTTTTCACCATCGACCACCACTAATCGGCTTCACCATCAAAACGGTAAATAGAGAGACTTAATTTTCGATATTATGAACTCTCCGTATATTATTCTCCAGAGCATTAATCCACCCTTCAGTTAGCACATGGTCAAATGATCCTCTAAAAGATTGGAGATGTTTCCTCATGAAATGCTACACTATAGACATGTTCCTCCTTGGTTGATTTGGCTAATGTCGTGCATGGATACCACCACAATTTATATCCTAATTCAATTATTCCATTACGACAACAAACTATCCAATTATGATTCCAACCATCCCTGATTTATGATTTGGATGGTTTTTTTCATCTTGATGTTGTCCCATCATAGCTACATTTTTTCCTCTAAAGAAAACCATTTTGAACATAAAATTATATTAGGCAAAGAATCATGGTAATCTGTAAATTCTATATCATTATAATCGTAACATAAATTAAATTATAGATATTAATTTAATAATATCCTAACTCTTAAAGTTGTCTAAACTGATCTCTAATACCAACTATTAGGCCCCCTCCCTAAATATTACATAATAATTAGTTATGTGAATAATTCACATTGATGATTTTTTTGGTTTAGAGTTTTAGAGAATTAGGCTATAACTATTCCATCATAAGTTTTAAAAAGTTGAAACTTCTAATTTGGATCAATTTTTCATAAAATAAAACTATTAAAAGAAAATAAGAATTATTTTCATGATATGAATCTTCTTGAATTACTTTTTCTCTTATCTTGCCTTATACCTTATGAAAAAATTTCAAAAACTCGAGATGAGCATGAAAAAACAGTAAGGGTTATAAAATAAAGAAATAAATATGTAGTCCATCAATACATACAAAATGTAAAAACATTAACACACCTCATAAAATAATAAGATTTATTATTAACACATAGAAATCATAAATCATAAATGTTTCTTTTTTCATCCATTACATACATATGTTGTAGGTTTCAAATCAATTTAGGGAGTTATGCTTGGAATACCCATCATAGTATATTCCCCAAATCTCTGAGAAGAAACATTAATGTTTACCTCCATCGCATTACCCAATGCATTGGCGATCTATCTCTAGATCACCCACCGTTGGATTATCACGACACCACTTTTATATATAATCAATTCCCAAGAACCATAAAATATTCATAACATATAAAAAAAGCCTAAAGGAATGATAACATTTCTATATTTCTATCATAATATATCATTTCAAGATATTAAAATAATCAATGTTTCCCCAAAACCATTTTCAATAAAAAATTACATAAAAATAGTATATGGAAATTATTTTCCATTTAAATACATTTAGGCTTGTTAAAGAATCCAAATATGAAAAAATGCTCAGGCCGGTAGAAAGGTTATTGTCACCACGTAGTTTTAAAATAGATTCCCTTTGTCATTTAGAAAAACGGTACGTAGAAAAAAATATTACCTTTGAATGAAATTAAAATTATAAGGGGTTTATACAGCATATTAAATCAAGTCAAATATAAATAAAAATATACCTCAATGAATTGAGACTGAGAAGAAGTCTCTTACCTCGTGTCCGACATGACTAGTTCGATCATTATTCTTTTTTAAACCGGGAAACTCCATTTGTTTTGAACCGAAATATTTTATTGAAATATCTTCTTCCCAATGTATGGATTCTAGGTGGAATAGAAGAATATTGGGAGATAATTAGTGAAATGTTTGGATGATCCAAGGGGCTTGAGAGGTGTTAGTGATGGTTTAATGTTGGTGACATTTTATAAGTGGGAGGAGGGGCTCTTTAGGAATGATTGTATGAATTATTTTATTATAAAATGATTTTCTTCTCCAAAAGTTACAAAACTCATTTAATACTAATATTGGATTCATATAAGTCAAAATAAAATCATATAATAACAATTATATAGGTTTTGAATATTTTTTAATCATTATCTTTTTTAGTTTACACTTTATCAGCTTATTAAACTTTTATCATGTCTTCTTGTTTATATTCAAAATATATGGTTAATATATTCAATATAAAATTCTGTGTGACACAAAATGGATCCTTACTAACATTTGTAGCATCATATTTAAAATTTGCCCAAATATTATATTTTTAGGAATTTTTAGTCATTTAATAATATATTAATTCATTTAAAAACACTTTTTGTCAATTTTTATACTATTCATATCATGAATTTTTAAAATTCCATAAAAAATTGATAGATTCAAAAAAACACTATTAATTAAAATATAAATAGTCATAATAATCTTTTAAATTCTTGGATGTCATTTAAAGTATATAAATAAATATAATTTAATATTTATAATCTCATTTATGTAAAACATTCATTAATGAGGTAATCATTACAACATCACTGTGTTATAGAAATATTGTATTTATTTTATGTCTAAAAACTATAAATAATATACCATGATGTGGGGAATATTTTTATATTTAGAAAAATATTTTTAGTCAAAAAATATCTTCTATAACACTATATTATATTTTACTAAACGATATATATTTTTGTTACGTTTTCCTTAACTGTAAATTAATTTTTATAAAAAGTCATTTTCACTAACAAGTGTCACCATTGTGTCCCAAAATTGAATAAGGTTACCCATAATTGGACTTGAATCATCCAATAAGATTTTAAAATGTGTTTGGGTAATTTAATATTATTATAATATTACTTTTTACCCATATTTATCAGATTTACATTTTAACATTGTGAATAAAATATTTACTGAAGTTACTATTCGTAATGTCAAAAAATAAAAGATGCTTAATTACATAGTTTGGACCTCCTGATTCCAAATATAGATTCCATTTTTTCATATTCAATACACATAATTTTCCAAAATTACTTTAAATTTAATTACCATTTTAAAAACTAAAAAGCATGTTTTTAAGAAATAACAACTTTCATAAGATTCACTTGTGTTTGTGTCTATTTAATAATTGAAATTACTTCTAGTAAAAAAATTTGTTTAAATTCGTAAAAATATAAACTAATTAAACTTTAAAAAAATTAAGAATATAGTCCAATCAAATAAATATATTAGATTAAAATGCAGTTTTGAATTAAAATGGTGTATTTTTCACTATTCATCAAAAAATGAACTTTATTAGAAAAATACCAAAAAACTATCAAAAGTAAAATTTGATGATCTGATTTTGAAGATGATGTTTTTTTTTTCAAAAGGAACATATAAGTGTTTGAAGAAAAATATTTAAACGGGGTTCACCATCAACAGGCGTTAATATGGCCTTTTAAAAATTTTAGAGTTTTTCCTGCTTAAAATCAGATTCATTATCATTTTAAGCCTCTAAATTTTATTGGACTAATGTAAAAAACATTTAACAATAATTTATAATCATAATATGGTTAGTTTTGTTAAGTATTGCTAATAATATAGCTTGACGTTAACAACTAATTAAAATAATAATAATATTTTATTATTTTTTTCTGTATGACTCAGTATTGTGTGCCACATAAGACATCAGAGAAACATATTGTTTTTTGTTAGGTATTGCATCGAACATAGAATCCTATTTAAAGTTAAATTAATATTTAATTCCAGAATATTAATATATATTAAAATATCGTATTTTTTATTTACCCGGTATGTTATAATAGATCTTTAGAATAAAATTTTAATATCATAAAACGCATATTAGAGATAAGAATAATAATTTTAATTCTATAATAAATTGATCATAAAAGAAATAAAAGAAAACTTCATGAAATAATTAAATAGGAATAAGAATTGGAATGTGTGTCATCCACATAAGAATATTATATATATTTTCATGTCTAGGCAGAAAGACCATTATAACATGATAGACAGTGGCTAAAACTCGTGTACCTACATCATGATTTGGATAACAATCCATGTACCCAAATACCTTTAATCTAGATCCATGACCAACTTATCAACTTGTTTTTTGGGTTTGGGATACAACCAATGTACCGTATTCCTTTTAGGCTGGGTCTAGAACCCTTGTACCTTCTTATTTTGAGGCATGTTGTAAAACCCATGTAACCACTATCATTTATGGTCCAGTTACATCCATTTTATAGTATTTTTTTAGACATGGGCTATACCTCAGGTACACATTGATATCATATAAAACCTATCATTACCAAATGCATTGGAAAGAGATATAGGTCCTAACCATCTCATAATAAATTCATTCATATATGTGAAAAAACAAAATAAAGCATTTATCTTATCATGACCCATAATAATATATAGGTATTATAAACATCAAATCATTACCCCTAAAAAGAAATGGGTAAAATTAATATTTCTTCAGATAATGAACTATGAAAATTTATAGGTTTCATAATCACAGTAGTAAAGAATAATCCATAAAAAGTAAGGATTTCAAAAGAATAAAACTCTTGGAAGTGAAATGGGAGTATTATGAACTATTCAATTAAAAAATAAACAGTTCAATAAAGAATATTATTGAATACATTGGATAATTTTTTATAAAGGAATCTTGAACGTCAATAGATGTTATCGTTAATGGAAATAATGATTGATGTATATTTTTGAAAAAAATTCTTATGGTAAATATACTTTATTCTTTGGAAAATTTTCTATAAAACATTAAACCTTTTTAAAACCATTTCTCATAAAACCTAATTAAATGCATCATGAAAAAATTATCAAAAAACTTATAAACACATAAAATAAGTATTAAAAACATTCATTCCCATTTTCCATAAAAACGTATAAAATAATCTTGGAAACCGTTTGAAATGAATTTTCCTTACAAAAACATAAATGAAGCGTGAATAAAATTTCAAATATATTTACATGAAAATAAAATTTAAAATATTTTTCTTAAAAATTTACCATCTAAACCTGAAATGATATCATCAAATTTCTAAATGTAACTAAATTTGTACATGTCATATGGGTTAACAAAACATTTCTTTTGCATGGTAAAAATGTAAAAAATTTACCCATTCAGAAACAGAGATGAATATTTCATTGAAAACATTGGTAAATAATATAAAATTGTAATTTTTTGTAAATAGTTTATGATAATAGTATAATATTAATGTAAAATGTTTTTAGAAAACAATGTGTTTATGGAACATGGATTTTCGACCAATGAGATGGTAAAGTAAAGATTAATTAAAAATACATTATTAACTATTAGATATACCAAATGGTGGACGGATGGTACCAATTCCTGATTATATAATGAGTAAACATAAGGAAATAAATTTCATTAATTTTCTTGAGATATGGGTTATAATATTTTATATTGGGAATCATAAATAGAAACATTATTGAAATGCGATGAGATAGTTTCAATATACTCTTATCAAGTGGTAACATGGGATCATAAATTCAATTTATGAAATGTAAATTACATGAATCATAAAATTTCATGAAGATATTTATATTAAGGATATATCTTATTAATTTTTATTATATACACATCAAGATTAATTTAAGAGAAAAATATAACACGAGTCCCAATAAAGGAAATTGCTAAAAATATATTTTTACGATTTGGTAACTTTTCAAACATAAAAACCATGAAAAAAATATCATATAATGGATATGTAAATTCTTATAAAATTAACTATAATAATAATTTAATACATCTATGTTTAGTATAAACACCACACAAAAGGAATTGATGGTGAATGAAGATGTTTTCTTATAGAAAGAAAAAGTGAAATGTAATACCCTTACATTGTGTCTTGACTCCTACCGTACTCATTCAAAACACCTATTTAATAAATAAAATTTTATAATAAATCCTTTATAGAATTTTATTATATTATCTACTACCATATATGGTTTTATTATGTCATTATGTTAACCTCATGTTTATAATCCAATGTTATTGTTTCACATTGGGTAATATCTATTTTGTTCTCTGCATGTGAGATAATTTGTTATATCATCAGTCATTATAATTATTTCATGATTCAATAATTTAAATGATGTTATAAATATAATTTATATCAATAATATGGTTATTATAAAAATATGAAAAATATATACTTACAAAATGGAATACACCATTCATGGAGATAATTAATATTACACACACAAGAATATTGTTTGTATTTTTATTTTCTCATTTAGAGAAATATATAAAATGAACTATTCGTGTATATGTAAAAATACATTTTAATAGTAGAATAAAAAATCTCAATTTATCATATAATTTTAATGAAACCATCCTTAATATACTCAATTTAGTGTTTAAAAAAATCACATCGCTTTGAGGGGTGGTAGTACAGAGTGAATCAAAAAAAATTATTGTATTTTCACCAAATGGAATGTAAAATATATGTATTTTAAAAGTACAAAATAAGAATAATTACATAGTAAATAAATTATATAATATATTTAAATATACTTTCTATCATAATTTCCACCATGGGAAGGGGTAAATGAAAAATTAACAGTCTTGTTTATGTAGGCGGTTCTTCACGGTACACATACACAATATATTCATAACCCATTAGATTGATATGTTTATAAGTGTATGTCAAAAAAATAGTATAATAAATCCTAGTATTTTGAGGATATTGTTTTTTTATAAATTCAGATATTAAAGAGAGTGGAGGGGAGATGGAGACTAAAACATGGGAGCCTGGGATAAGGTGTTACCTCTTTATTGGGAAACACATTTTTGTTTGTGGTAAAAGGCTTCCATTAAAGACATTATTCCCAATAATATGCATAAAATAAGAGGTTTAATTTTTTTGGATGTCTATCGGTCAGATCATGGAGATGGATATTTTGTTTTATATGGGTAGAGAATATGGAGTGGTGGTGGTGTTTTATAGGGAATGAGATGTGGAACTCTTATAAATATTTTATGAGAGAAGTCCACCCACATTTTTCCTATTTAAAGTGGCTACAAGAAGGATTAAAATTATATAAAAGGAATTATAGGGTACATATATGTATATAAATGATCTATTGGGAATTTTATAGGTCGTGTGGGGCCTTATTGTTGTGGTTAATCCCTTTTTAATCTTAATTTAACCTCGATCATTATAAATAATTTTAATCACATCCACTAATATTTTTCATCAAATACATTGTTTAAATTATAATAAATTATATATTAAAATGAATCAGAATATTTAATCATTATTTATAATTATTATTAAACAATTTGAAGAAATGTATTTAAATTTAATCTCACAGTCGGGTCGACAATGCGGGTTTTTAAAGAAACAAATTCAATGTTTGCTATGTTTTCATCCAATTTCAATATGAAATTGATTCAAGTACATCAGATGTATTAATTGATAAAAATATAGTAAGAATAAAAATTAAATTATATTTAACATTTAATTTTCCCTTATAAATAAATTATAAGAAAAAATTGTTTTGATATAAAATTCCATTTTTTTAATAATTCTTTAAAAAATTCAACAATACCGACAAATATAGAATATATATACTTACTTATTTATTATTATTATAATTAAAATATGATGTATATTTTTTCGTATTATTTATATTAAATTTCCAAAAATTTTATTTAAAATTTGTTCACTATTAAAAGATAGTAAAATTGTATTTATAAAAATATATGTTTTGAGCATAAAATTGGGTTGGTTCTTTATCATATATCTAAAAAATCTACTGGCTGAATAAAAAAATATTTAATTGAATTTATTATATTCAAATTACTTTAATAAAATCACTAATTTTATTTTATTATTTTTTATTTTATTAGGGTAAAACATCATTGTGACCATACAAATAATAATATTACCTTTTTTTATTCAATCAACTTCAATATTAATTTATAATTAATTGTTGACCTATGAATTCATATAATATTGTGTAAACCATTGATTTTCAAAAAAAAATTTATTAATTTTCCTAAAATATAATTTAAATTTTATGTTATATCATTTTATATTAAATAATAATATTTTAATTATATATTATCATTCATTAAAACTTTGTCTCGCATGTTACAAAAGACATAGAGGAAAATCATTGTAGCATATAATGCAAGCATACATCTTTGTTCCATGTCCTGAAATATAAAGTATATGTTGCGTGTAATAAAAAATTAATTAGGTGTTTCATTCAATGTAATCCAAGAATAGTTATTTAACACAAAATACACTATGATTAGTTTTTTTAAATGAAAAATATCAAATAGATAAAATTAATTCAAAGAAAATATTCCACAAAATCATGGGCTGTTACATATAAAATATATCTATATATATATATATATATTTATTTCATTGTTGAAATATAATTTTTATAATATATATATATATATATCATAAAAATTCATTGAATGCATCCTTAAAAAATTACATGTAGTGTGTGAACTAATCAGATCACTTTGATGGGGTAGTAGTCCAAACCCCATAAAACTAATTTATCTTATTTACACATAATGGACAGTATGAAGGGGTTTGTTTTAAATGGATTAAATAATCAAAAAAAATAATATATAACATATAAAAAAATTGTTTCTATCATACTGTCCACCATGAGATGTGGTAATTGAAAAAAGACCAATCATCATTTTGTAAAGTGGCTGGGTCATCATACATGTAAAGAGAATGTTTATAACCCATAATATGGAAGGGTTTGTATGTTTAGTTATATGAAATATCGTAAATAAATGATATTATTTTTAGGTTATTTTTTTGTTATTCAATCAAGCAATAAGAAGTATTTTGGGTGGATAATTGAAATAAAAAAAAACATTTCAATGAAAAATAATACCTGTTATTTAGGTAACTCTTCCTGGTTTTCACCGTATGGTTCCTTGTATTTATTTATAACCAAATATAGTATTATAATTTAATCTTAGGGATTTCTAAAATAAATTTGGGATAATTTATTTCAACTGAAAGTTTCTTGAAAGGTGCGAGGATGTTGGAGGATAGAAAAATTTCTTATAGAGGAGGAGGATTGTTACTCCTGTAAATATTTTGCAGAGAGAATTAAAAAAATGATATTCATATTTAATGTGGATCCAATAGTGGAAACAATTATATAAAAGGTATTATATTATAAAAAATATTTTTATCCAATGGCTCCGGAAAAGATTCTAGGTCTTTCTGGGTTTTAATTTAATGTTTTAGTACTTTTTCAGTCTAATTTATTCACTTAACGCTTTTAATAAATTTTAATAAATTTAATTGCTATTATTTGAAAAAAATTATTTTGAATTTATAATAAATTTTAAATTTTTATTAATCCATATATAGAATACATTTTTACAATTTCAAATCTTTTAACTAAATGAAATTAATTTAGTTTAGACTTGCAGACTTGATGTCACTATTGTTTTTTAATGTAAAAAACATCAAAATGATTCCATTGTTTTTAAACAGAATTTCAATGTAAAATTGATTCTGATTACCTAAATTGGATTAATTAAGGAAAAAAATATATAATTAATATTTTACAGTAATTTTAAATAAAATTTTATATTATAAATAAATTATCTAAAATTTTTCTTGGATTAAAATTAAATACTTTATACTCTTTATCCAGAAAAGAAGATTCTCAGAAAATAACAAAAAATCGACCTTATGTTAATTTTGACATTATAAATAAAAAAATTATGTTTATTTTATAAAATTCAGGTTATATAAGTGTAAAAAATAAATTTTATTATTTTTCCTAGAAAGGCAAGAAATGTTGGTCATTTGGGAAGATAATATTTTAATGCATAAAAAGACATTACAAAAAATTATATATATTTTTATCAATATATTATATTTATATAAAACCATTATAAAAACATTTTAATAGTAGTTATAACTATTAATATTACTAATCGTATTACTATGTTATAATTAACTAATTTAAATAATTATAATAATAAAATGATGAATTATTGATACTCAATGTTGTGTGTTACATAAACCATGTCCATGTTTCGTGTAATATAATAGATGATGGTTCTATGTGAATTTAATATTTTACATAGTAAATGAATGTATAAAAAAATCTTTTCATCAATTAATGAATTGAAAAATATCAACTGATCAAATTGCTATGATAAATATTGTTTACAAAATCAAGATGTGTTACATTCTACCCCAATAAAATTAATTTCACCCTAAAAATTAATTGATGTAATAAAATAATTAATATATGAATGTATTATTTATATATATATCCACACCATAAGAATTAATATAAAAACTTCCATTAAAAGGAGATAATTTCAACCACCATGGATAAATAAATTAATATACAAAAAGGTTTCCACATTGGGGAACTTAGGATGGGAGTAAATATTGGTCATAGAGGAAAACATAATTATTTATGGGGAGTGATTGAGGTCATCAATAAAAAAATACTACATGATTAATGAAACTTTTCGGTACTAAATTACATAAATCTATTATGATTTTTATATCAATTAGTTGAATAAATAAATACACATTGAATTTTTATAATTTTGATATCATTAATTAATTATATTAATGGAAATGAAAAAAAGAAATAAATTCAAATGATATATTTTGATAAAATAAATTATTATTAGGTTTTTTTTAAATATTTCTAATTTTTCCATTTCTTCAACAAATTGATGTCCATAAATTTACATTGAATACTAAAGAACCAAAACTAACTTTTACAGATATTAAGTCCCTTAAAAGAATGATAATTATAATTATTTACTTATAAATATTAATAAAAATAAATATGGAGAGTACATTAATCATTAAACATATAAAGTCACACTATTATGTTATCAAAAATATTTATTCCTCTAAAATAATTATACATTATCTAGGACATCACATAGGCCATTGGTAGGAATTAACCATTATCATCCTATAGTCATGGGTTCGATACCTGTAGTATAGAAGGAATTGATTAGTTTTCACCCAACTTAGATAATTTCCTTTTATAAAACCACACTAATATTATATCCAAAATAAATATGATGTAAATCCTTGAAATAATGTCAATCACATAAAAACCTTTTATCCATGGTTTTTAATACAATATCAATACGTAAATTCCGATGTTTAATATAATATTTTCATAAATCACTTACCTTATAATCCTTTTGAATGATTAAAATCTAATCATTAGAATGCATTTCAACAAATCATCTTCACAATTATACCAAATATACGAAAAATTAAATATTTGCTGTCACATTCCAAATATGTAAATACACTAATGGTAAATTGTCTTGGAATAAAGTAATATCCTAAATAATAATAAATACTTTTTGAAAACAATTATTCTTCCTTATTCAATAGAATATTTCATATATTCCATTAATCCATGAAGATATAAACATCAATTATGATAGCATGAACTACTTGTCAATAAGAGCATAATTAGTAACAAGGTAATCATCATCGACCAATTTAAATATTCATATACCACATTTAATAATATAAACAAACATATATAAGTTTAAGAAACATATTATGGGAAATATTCCCCTAATAAAAATATTAACTTTTCATTAAATAAATTTTTTAGTTTATTTTTAAAATTTGAAATAATATTTTAAATTATTATCGGAACAAATAATCTGGAAAATTATTGTTTATGTCACCATTCATATAACATTATCCATAAATTCCTAATACAAAAAAAACACACAAGATCCATAATATATAATAATGATTCATTGTCCTATTAGTTAATACCTATATCCTTTCTCATTTAATCTATAGTCTCATCACTATTAGTCATATATCCATTACTCACACCACATTGCTAATTCTCTTCAAGAGAATTCATATTGGGACATTGAGTTGAATAATGACCACTTATTCCATAGATAAAACACTTAACCATCAATTATTCATTAGAGAGGCATATATTTTAATCAATATCATTAACCAAACACTTCATTTATTATATTTAGTCACTTTCTATATGGCCAAATTTTTCAAATACAACCCATCTAATTGATCATTTAATCTATTCAATTATGTGACTATTTCTACATTAATTATAAAATGGAAACCAAAACAAATTTCTTACATGTTATAAATTACCCAAACAATCAGTTGAACTCTTTCTTTATTGTTATTGGTGAGTCTGCAAATTTTATTGGAGTGGATTTTGTTAATCATGTTCTGTGAAAATGTATTAGGCATGATCACAACATCGGTAACTCCAGTGAAAATCCCACATGACTTTTAATCATATAATCATCCATTTGAGTCAATTTTAATCTAGTTCTATATGGTCCCAACCAATGACTAAATCTAGTAACATTGTGTGAGCATTAAAAACTGACATCCAAATAACGTACTAGTCTAGATAATTTGGGATCATTGAAATATAATCATTTAAAGATAAATTATCTACATTTATCTCACTAGGTACTTCATGACTAAAACCTTTCATATAGACATTAAACATAACAAAAATATTTAAAAACAAGGGTAAAGAACTAGAAATTGGGGAGATATTATATAGTCAAAATGGTAAAAAATTGACATACTTCAACAAAACCATGAGAATAAATGTATGATAACATCATCATGAAAGCTTATTATCATAAACTACATGTCAAATATTATAAAAAAGAATCATAACATAAATCATGGAACATCATATGAAAGGAATCATAAAGAAAATAATATAGTCCATGAAATCAAAACAATCGAATAAATCATGGAATTGTGGCACATAGAGGGAAGTACACCTTAGTGTTTCAATGATGTACTATAACGTTAGGATGCAATTTCAGTGGCTCAAACTGAAATAAAAAGATACAATGTATGTGTCTTAGAGTCTAGTTTTTCTATAAGTATATATTATGAATCATGTTCCTAGTGGATTATTACAATATTATTATTTTAAAATTTGTAAAATGGATGAAATCATTATGTATTGAGTAATATTATTTTCCCATTATTGGGAATATTGGGATTCTATAATGGTGATCATGGTTTGATTGTTAAAATTTTCAGACTTATTAGTAATCAAGGAGTTAGGAAATATGAGTGATTTGTAAAGTAAGAATAAGGAATAGATGGTGTGGTTTTATGGAGTCCAAATAACTATTATCTCAGGAAAATATTATGATTTTACTTTGAAAATTTTGGGGATTAGTACAACATTTTTTAGGAAATAGGTTATTCCACATGACAACATTCCAAAAAAATTAATGCCACAAAATGGATCGTACAATATGCAAACATGAGGATATGTTATAGAAATTAATCATATTTATTATATTATAAAAGAAAAATTTATTTAATATTGTTTAGTTTTCATAAAAATATATCTACCACTCATCGATTTTGTTGGACATGATTGATGATTTCTTCATGAATTTTTTTTATCTATTGAGCTATAATAAGGTTGGAAAGTCATCAGTTCTCGGGACCAATATTGTTAAATAATAATAGAGAGTGTTTAAATTTTTCATAAGAGGATGAAATAGTCTAGGATAGTAAAATTGTAATGCCTTGACCCCAGTTGCCCTGAGTCGGTGCATTATTACATAACATTGGCATGATACAAAAAAAATGTCCTGAATGTTTGATCATTTAAGTAGACTTGGAAGTACTAGATACATTAATATGTTTTACATTACATCATAAAATTTAAACATCAACAAAATTTTGTTCACTTTTGAACACACTTAAATTCATATCCTATCCCTGTAGCTTAACCAAATAAATCTCCTTCACATCCTGGAAAAAATAAAACATAGAATGGGGTGAGCTCAGATTCTCAATAAGGATAACAATATAGTAGAAACATTCATAAATAAGCAGAAAATTGATCCATGTATAAGATTAAAAAATCTATTTAAACATAATCTTCAGCATAATATGGAAAACATAAATTCAAATAATTCCATTTACTTATTCACATGGATATTCTACTAGTCGAATAATCAAATTCAATATCAATATCCACTTTCATAATGATGGAATGCATAATGATATACTTCATAACCACATAATAATTGTAGAGACCCTAAGCCTGACGTACATGTACATTACATTACTTTGGCGGAATAATTAGTACATTACAAAAACACACACACAAGGACCGTAATAGTTTAGTGTCTTTGGAAACTCGGAATATAATCTTCTAATCATGGTGAAAGATCTTCAAAATATCCCATAAAGATCATCCCTTTTTTTAACCTAAAACATTTATTTATATCCTGGGGAAAAGAAAACATAATAGTGTGAGCTCAAATTCTCAGTAAGGGTAAACAAAATAAATAACAATCACATCATATTCATAAGAACATAACAATTTAGAAATCTTACCCTGCAAAAGAGATCATAATATCATAACATGTGATAAATCATGGTAGTGAAATGTAATCCCAATAATCATAACATAAAACATGAAACTTTGTGGCATGCACACATAATCATATAGAATCATTTATTATTAGTCAAGACCAATTCCCAAGACTATCGTAGTGGACAAAGTCCATTTCTGAACTGAGTTCACTCCTCGTTTCAGTCCTGTTTCACTGAAGCGGTTTAATCTGCCGTTCTAGCCATGTCTATCTCATGAGATATAAAATCTTTACCCAATGAATTGGATGGAGATATAGGTACCACCCATCTCATAATGATACCATTCTTATGTGTGCCACAAAATCATAAACCATACATCATAGCATAACCCATGTAATAAAAATGGGATTCTTAAACATCATGAAATCATAAAACAATTCATATAAGATAAAGGAATTCATAAAAATAATTACATCACAACATAATAAAATTAATGTAATAATAGGTATAGAAACAGAACCCTTTATTATCTTATATGGAAAATAATTTTGATAAAACACTTGAACTCCATTCTTGAGGAAAACATCCTTTCTACTTCAAAAACACTTTTCCTTTCTTAACATGTCAAACAATTATAAACTAAAAGAAGTTGATTAAAAATAAACATGAAAACAAGTAAAGAAAGCTTCTTGTAAATAATTTTTTAAAAATCCATTCAGGCCGTATAAGTTAAAAAAACATTCTTCTCGTACTTTTGTCAGAAAAGTCAAAAAGTACCTCGTACGAAAAACGAAAAATGACAAAAGATTCCTTTCATATCTTTTACTAAAAACTCTCCGAAGGTTAAAATTGGATTTAAAAAATTGTAGGTGGATGGAAATAATATTACATATCGAGGAAACATGGATGTGGATGACAAAATACACCCCAGTAAATTCCAATGTATAAACAATCTTGGATAAAAATGAGATTGTGATATTTCCCTTACCTTAGGTCCGATTTTCTTCGTAAGTGTCCGAACCTCCTGTATAATGATTCAAATAATTTCATTGACTTATTCCAGAATCATACTCATTTTTATGATATTATATAGGGTTCACTTATGACTTTATATTACCCATTCTTTTTTAAATTCCATGTTAAATAGCGTATTGGGTAAAATCGTTTCCTTTGTCATCCGTGTTTTGACTTTTAATTATTCATATGATTACTTAGATCATGATTACATAATTACAGAATATCAAACATGTTTTATATATAATATATCTTCAGAATATACATATATATAATATATTAGTAAATGGAAGGAAATACACCGTTCATGGAGACGGTAGGTCGTACGTACGCATGAACGCTGTTTTCATTTCCTTATTGAGTTGAATGGAATTAAGTAGATGACATACATATATATACACATAAATCCAGTATCATTATTATGTCATATATTTCATGATTACCTATTATATATACCTTTTAATCATTCATTAATGGTTAACGTGGAGAATGAATCTCATCGCGTCGTGGAGACGGTAGTCTGTACGTACGCACGCGCGATGATATCGTTCTCATGATCGTGAAATTGTATTGGAGTGTATGTATACTATTTCAGAATCATTATCACTTTACGATACTAATATATATTTATTATGTACACCATTATACCCATCCATGTAAGGTGGTGGTGGAAAATAGATTACACCACGGCGTGGAGACGGTATTCCGTACGTACACACGGGCGGTGATTTCATTTTCCGTAGGATGGATAGATGGTGAAATAGGGTTGTTTCATACTTATAATAACATATCCATATATCAGTGATACTGATGTTTTTACTTCATAATGAAACAACTAAAGAAGAAGAAGAAGTGGAAGAAGAAATAAAGATGAAAGAATCGGTAACGATACATTACCTCTTCTTTGAAGCGCCTCTTTGAGTCCTCCTCTTATGGTACTAAAATTGTTCTTTGAAGATAACCAGGACCTCTATGATGTTTTTATGGAAGTGGATAAGAGAATTTGGCAGGGGTTGGCTGAGCCTTAAGGCTCAAAGTGGTGTGAGGAAGAGAGGGAGGAGGTTCCTTTTTATAAGGGAGGAGAGGGGCACCTTTGGAATAACGAAAACTATTATTTTATTATAAAGCCAAATTCGGCTTTAAATAGCTCCAAATTGATTTATTTCGAAGCTAAGGTAGGGATGGGTCGAACTACTCTCATCCAATAGAATTTAGACATGTTTATGTTCCTATTTAAACCTTATCATTCAGATTTAACATTATGTTAAATAATTTTACTTTTACCGTGTCTTCTTGTGTTCTTGCACTATAAGGTTAATAAACATACTATAACAAGCCAAAAGAACACCAAGTTGTTTATTATTAATATATATAATCTTATCTAAGTAATTTGGCCGAACCTTTGATTTTTAGGAATAAACTAACTATTAATAATATAATATTTGTTTTAAAAACTATTTTATATCAATTTTGACACTATTTAGTAATTGATTTTTGTTAAAATTATAAAAGAATGATTAGTTCGAAAAGAGTTAATTAAATCAACAATAACATGTCATATTAACCTATAAAATTTGTTGAATTCCTAAAAAGTCTAAAATTATATTTATTTGGGTATTTATAACATCAATTTTGTCAATATTTCATTAATAAGATAATTACGGCATCATCATTGTGTCATAAATATATTAACTTATTTAAATTCCTAAAATTACAAATAAAATACCATAATGTAGGAAATCGTTTTAGCTTTCTAATGAATATTTATAGTATAATTTATCTTATGTATAACCCTATATTAAAAATGATTTAGTTATTAAACTTTGATTTTAACTATTTTGACCCCTCTTTAAATAAATTGATAATAAATGTCCTAATCTAATCCAAGTGGGCCTAAATGGTCATATGTTATTCCTAAGGTTGTTTTTGGTAGAATTACACTTAGACAATAGAATTAGGACATGTCTTAGTGTAACATCCCAAGTACGTAATGAATAATAGATATTTTTATCTATGTCTATTAATGAATTAGATAGTGTTTTAGAGGTTTAAAATGAAAATAAATCCAATCTTAAGCATGGAATACACTAATATTTTTTAAAGATTGTTTTAATGCCTTTTGATGGAAAACCATTTTTAAATCTATCTTTTGACAATTTTATAAGCTATGTTTGTCAAAATAAACTTATTCTTTATTATTGGGACATAATAATTTACTTTGTGTGAATTTTTGGTATTTTTTCGATAAAGTTCATTTTTAATGAATAGTGAAAAATGTTGTATTTTAATTCAAAACCTATTTTTAATCTAATTTGTTAATATGATTAGATTATCTTTTGAATTGGTTTTGAAGTGAAATTAGAATATATTTTTACCATTTATTCCAATGGTGGTCATTGGAAACAATTTCACTATGAAATTGGACTTAAACTAGTGTCAATCTTTTGATACTTATTGTTTCATAAAAACATGCTATCTGTCATGACAGCGGGAATTAATTATTAAATTAATTAATGTGAATTATATGATTTGAATTTTTTAAAATAGAAATCATTTTTTAATTCGGAATATCAAATATAGCTTAGGGTGATGTTTTGGTATTTTTCTGAAAAACATCAATTTTTGATGAATAGTGAAACCACTAAGTGGTAGTTAAAAAACTGAATTTTTCGTTTAAATGAAAATTTGTCACTTCTGTGATTTGATTTTCAAAAATCCGACATACATGGTTGTCATTAAGATGTAAAATTTTGTTCAATGAGATTAAAATAATTTTTTAGTGAATAGTAACTCTTAAGTTCTTAATCGCGATTAGAGGTAATTAGTGTAGTTTAAGGTCAAAATAATGTTTTAATAATATGATATGAGCTTGACACATTTCCTACCATCATTGGATGTGTAATGGCCGAACAATAAAATCCATGGGTCAACTTGGGGACCCCATGGAGCCACATTGGATGGAAAATGACATAAATACCATTTATTTAATGTTAAAAGTAAAAATAACACAAACATAATATGTTTTACTAAAACACTTTTTACATGGGGTTATACAAGTAATATTTTTGACTATAAATAGTCATTGGAAGTCTAAAAATATTTCCTATATCATTGTATTTTTTTTATAATTTTTAGACATTAAATAAATTAAATTATTTATGACATCATAATGATGCATCGATGACCTCATTATTTAATGATTTAAATAAAATGGAATGATAATGTAATATCTAAGACCTAAAAATGTCCAACACCTATTTTATGAGTGGATTTCGAACCCTTATCACCTTATCCTAGAATTATATCAATGTGGGTCCTTTCGAATCCGAAACTCATTTTAAAATAAAGTAACTTTTCTTTACGTTCCAAGAGTGCCCCTCCTCTCCTCTTATAAAAGGCCCCCACCTCTACCTCCTTACCCACACTCCCAAAGCCTTTGGCTCGTCCCACCCCTGCCCATTTTGTCTCTCCACATCCCTATCTTACTCCTTGATTCCTCAATTTGGGCAGAAGTCTTCCCAAGGAAGCCTTTAAGCTCAAACAAAAGAGAGTTACCCGATTTTAAGGTAATGTCTTCACTTGAGTCCTTTTGTTTTATTTTGCTTCTCCAACCCCCTAAACTATTTTTATTCATTTCTTTTGTAACAAATCCAGTATCTTAAATATACTAGGATGTTGTTATAAGAATTATTCGAGCTACACTTACACACACCTACATCTAATTGTTAAAGGACATACTGTTTCTGTGGATGGTGAATTTATGCCTCCCGAAACGATGATTGTTCAACATTCTTTTAACACCTTCAAAGGTGGCCATTAAGATTTAAATATATTTATATATGATATATAATATGTTTATTTTTTCCTTAAGCTTCTGTATTTTTCATTTTGGGCATACCTTTATGGTTTCCATTCTGGGTAAATGCGATATCTTCATTTAAGGATGTGCGGACAACCGCCCCCTCAAAGTGATTTGATTCGTTAAATACCATATGTGGGACGTATAAAGAATGGAACTAAGATATTATATATGATATTATACTGGAATTATAATATAGCATTATATCATTATGATTCCATTCTATAAAATACGAAATAGAAATGAAAGTAGCGTTCATGCGTACGTACGACTTCCCGTCTCCATGAACAGTGCATTTAATTTCTTACCTCTAAATGATTATGTAATATTATCAATGCAAGTATACACTGGATATATATGATATATATGATATATACATAATGATTATAACTCTGGATATAATGGATACATGGACAACTTTTAATTATAAAGAGCATATTTTGACTCAAGTACCAATGATCGTTAAAACGACCGTTATTAACTTGAATAATTACATAGTGTTCATGCTATGGCAATAAGTGATATAAAAGAAATAATGAACTTGAAAAAGGTTCTTAAACAAGTAGAAATTAACTCAAGTTTATTATTCAGGAGATTAAAGAACGGTCGAGTCAAGTCGGACGCGAGGTATGGGACTTCGTCTCAATCTCCTTTCATTGAGGCATATTTTGTTTTATACACAACCTTCTTTTATATGGTGTATAAACCCCATCGACTTTTACGTTTATTCCAAAAGAATCTTTTTTATATGAAGCATTTACTAAACGACAAAATGGAATGTTTTTGTCAAACGTATGCGTCGACAATGACTTCTCCACCGCCGTGACCATTATTTGAGTTTCGGATTCCTCTACAAGCCATACATTTTTTTTAAAAGAAAAATAAATATCATGTTTTACTTTTATTTTATTTTGGTATTGAAAATGGTTTTCATAATGTTTTTATATCAATGTGTTGTTTTGGAATCTTGTGATTGAAAGGTGGAAATGTTATGTTTCGTTTATGCATGTTTTATGTGATACGATTATGTTGAGGTTCTTGTGAATTATTATTAAGACGGGTGGTTCCGTGATAAACTAAGGGCGGGTGAGCCCGATATATCTCTCCAATGCATTGGGTAACACGGAGGAGTGAAACATTGAGGATTCTTCGAAGAGATTTAGGGAATATATTGTGATGGTTATTCCAAACGTAACCTAGAGGGTTACTCCCTACGTAAGAATGTTATGAATGCCTCAAGTTATCTTTATGTCTTATGATTTCTTTGATTTATTCATGATTTGATGAGGTATGTTAAAGTACTTATGTTTTATTGGTAAAGCATGATTTCATTATTATGTATATATGTACCCATGTTTCCTTTCCATATTTTTATATCCCTTACTGAGCTTTTTATGCTCATCCCAAGTTTTTTGAAATGTTTTTCACAGGTCAAGAGAAAGGTACATGATATGATGACACTGTCAAAGAAGTGTCAAGAAAGAATCCATGTTTTATTTTAAATATGTTTCTATTGATGGGAAAGAAGAATACTATCTTTATGTAACCACTTTGTTTATATGTGGAATGTAATGCAAGTTTTATGATCTAATTCTCTAAAACTCTAAACCCGAAAAGATCCTCAATGTGTAATCTTGTAATAACTCAATATTATGTAAGGTTTAAGGCTGGGGACTTATAGTTGGTGTCAAAGGTCAGTTTAGATAACTTTAGGAGTTAGAATTCTATTAAATGATTATCCAAAAATATTTTTTTATGGTCAAATTGAAGTGATATAGTATTTGAAGATTACCATGTTGCTTCATCTAAGACATGTTTGTTCAGAATGGGTTTCTGCAGTGGAAATAGGGAAGTAGTTCTAGGAAGGCATACAGATGGAAATAACCTTCCGAATCAACATCCTAAGATGGTCGGAATTGGAACTGAACAGTTTGTTGCAGTAATGGCGCAGTTGACTCAAGCGATAAATGGTGGTGGTATCTATGCACGAGATCAGCCAGATCAACCGCAGAGGAACATGTAAGTGGTGTAACATTTCATGAGGAAACATCCCCCATCATTCAGAGGATCATCTAACCATGTGTTAGCTGAAGGGTGGATTAAAGCACTGGAGAATATTTTTGATGTCATGGGGTGTTCAGACAATCAAAAGGTTAGTCTTGTTTTCTACCGTTTGGAGGGTAAAGAAAATCAGTGGTGGTCGATGGTTAAAAATATCAGGAATGCTGATGAGATTGATGCTCTCGACTGGGATGAATTCAAAGGTATGTTTCATGAAAAGTATTTTCCTAAGGCTTTTCGACTTAGGATGGAAAAACAATTCTTTGAATTGAGTCAAGAGGAAGACTCAGCGGCTGCTTATGAAGAAAGGTTCACTCGATTGGAAAGGTATGCTCCTAATTTTATCTGAGACCTTGATAGTAAAATCAATCGTTTTTACTCAGGATTAAAGCCAAAATATCGAAGGTCATTAGCTTCTCATGAGTTTAAAAGTTACAAAAAGCTTGTTCGATGTGCTGAGAAGGTGGAAATGGAGTTTACTGATGATCAAGTGTTCTATAACAACCAACACAAGAAGAGACCGAGGTGGAAGGAGAAATGTAAGAATTCTTCAAAAAAGTCTGACTGTAAGAAAAGTAAGTTTCTAGTCTGTGATAAATGTGGCAAAAGGCATGCTGGAGAATGTCTTCCAAATTCTGGATAGTGCTACCGATGTGGTAAGATGGGACATAAGGATCGTGATTGCATTGAAAAAGATCAAGGTGAAGGTAATACCAAATTTGATTTACAATTAGTGAAATGTTTTATGTGCAATGAGATGGGTCACTATGCAAATGAGTGTTTGTCAAAGAGCTTGAGTGATGGGAAGCAGTTAGACTAAAAGTAGAAAGGGGTGGTGAAATCCTTTGCAACTACTTCAGCAGATGTCGAGCCATCAAATGAAGTTGTATCGGGTACTTTGTTTGTTTTTTCAGATTATGCCAGTGTGTTGTTTGATTCGGGGTCTACACTTTCATTCATCTTTGAAACCTTTTCTATTAAAATGGGAATACCATCTCAAGAAATGACTCGTGAAATTTTGGTAAAAACACCTGGGAAAAATGTTGAGGCAAAAATAATTTATAAGAATCTTCCTATCCTTATATGTGGAAAGAACCTACTTGAAAACCTTATAGTTCTACCTTTAGTAGAGTTTGATGTTATCCTGGGTATGGATTGGTTCTCTATTTACGATTCTAAGATTGACTGTAGAGATAAAGAAGTTTCTTTTCAGAAAGACTTTCTGTTTGTATACAAGAATGAACCCTTACTGTTGATAACATATCAAGACGCCGAGAAACTTGTCAAAGATGGAAATGAATGTTACCTTGCACATATTGTTGAAAACAAGGGAAATGTTCAGATTAATGATGTGCTAGTGGTAAATGAGCATCCTGATGTTTTTCCTGATGAGTTTCCTGGAAAAATACTAGATCGGGAAGTTGAATTTACTGTTGACTTAGTTCCTGATGCTAAGCCAATTTCAAAACCCCCTTATCGAATGGCTGAAATTGAACTTTTATTTTTGAAGGAGCAATTGCAAGATTTATTTGAGAAAGGTTTCATTCAACCTAGAACATCACCATGGGGTGCTCCTGTTTTATTTGTTAAAAAGAAATATGGTTCTATGAGACTATGCATTGATTATAGAGCCTTGAATAATATCACTGTTAAGAACAAATATCCTTTTCCTCATATCAATGATTTGTTTGATCAGATCCAGGGAGCTCAGTATTTTTCAAAGATTGACCTGAGATCGGGGTACCATCAGCTGAAGATAAAGGAATCAGATGTCCCGAAGACTGCGTTTCGTACAATATATGGCCATTATGAATTTGTAGTAATGCATTTTGGGCTAACCAATTCACCTACTGTATTCATGGACATAATGAATAGAATTTTCCATGAGTTCTTGGATAAGTTTGTGGTGGTTTTCATTGATGATATTTTGGTGTTTTCTAAAAGTAAATAGGAGAATGAAATACATTTAAGGGTTATCTTGCAAACCTTAAAAGAAAAGAAATTGTACGGGAAATTCAGCAAGTGTGAGTTTTGGTTGAAACAAATTTCTTTCCTTGGTCACATTGTTTCTAAAGATTGGATAACTGTTGATCCTGCAAAAACAAAAGTTGTGGAACACTAGCCCAGACCCACAAATGTAACTGAGATTCATAGCTTCCTTGGTTTGGAAGGCTATTACCGAAGGTTTGTTAGAAATTTTTCACAGTTATCTAGTCCAATGACTAAGCTAACTTGGAAGGGTGTTATGTTCATCTGGACAAAATAATGTGATGATTTTTTTCAGGAACTGAAAAGAAGATTGGTGAATGCTCCAGTTTTGGCACTACCTTTCAGGAATGGTGGGTTTTTTATATACAGCGATGCTTCATTTAAAGGACTTGGTTGATTCTTAATGCAGAATGATCAGGTAATTTCTTATGCCTCACGACAGTTGAAAACTCATGAGGTAAATTACCCTACACATGATTTGGAATTAGCTGCTATTGTTTTCGCTTTAGAAATTTGGAGGCATCATTTGTATGGAGTAAAGTGTGAAATATATACTGATCACAAAAGTTTTAAGTATATATTCACTCAGAAAGAGTTAAACATGAGATAGAGGAGATGTCTGGAATTAATCAAGGATTATGATTGTACAATTCATTACCATCCGGTAAAATAAAATAAAGTGGCTGATGCTTTGAGTCGAAAAAGTAATGCTTCATTAGCAATGTTGTGTTTGGAACGTGATACTTTGGTTAAGGATTTGAAGAACATTGGCATAGAAGTTGTTGGTGTAGGAAGTTCTTCTGTTTTGTTGCAGGTATCATTGAGATCAACTCTATCAGATAAAATCAAGCAAGCACAAAAGCAAGATACTGAGTTGCAGAAAAAGGTAGAGCTAGTTCAGAAAGGTAAGGTGCCTGAATTCAACATTGATAATGATTGCGTTTTGAGATTTGGGAAAAGATTGTGTGTGCCTTGTGATTCACAGTTGAAGAGAGAGTTGTTATGTGAAGCTCATAGTTCTCCGTTTTCAGTTCTCCTGGTAGTACTAAGATGTACAGATATCTGCGGGAGTATTACTGGTGGGATGGAATGAAAAGAGATATTGCTGATTTTACTATGAAGTGTTTGACATGTCAACAGGTTAAAGCAGAGAGGCAGTTACCGAAAGGGATGCTTCAGCCTGTACCAGTGCCGGAGTGGAAATGGGAGAATATATCCATGGACTTTGTTGTGGGATTACCAAAGACATATTGAGGTAATAATGCAATCTGGGTTATTGTTGATCTCTTGACTAAATCTTCTCATTTCCTTGCTATACGAGATACTTTTTCCCTAGATCAACTTTCCCATTTGTATCTTAAAGAGATAGTCAGGTTACATGGATTTCCTCTCTCCATTGTATCTGACCGTGATCCCAGGATCACTTCTATCTTTTGGAAAGGCTTTCAGAAGTCGTTGGGTACTGAATTAAATTTTAGTACTGGTTTTCATCCTCAATCAGATGGGCAGTCATAACGAACAATTCAGACCTTGGAGGATATGCTACGAGCGTGTTCGATGGATTATCAGGGATGTTGGGACCATCATCTTTCTTTGGTTGAATTTTCATATAATAACAGTTTTCATTCCAGTATACAGATGGCACCATTTGAGGCATTATATGGGAAGCGGTGTCGAACTCCAGCTTTCTGGGATGAAGTGGGTGAAAGGAAGTTGATGGGACTGGAATTGTTAGAAGAGATGGCAGAAAAAGTTCAGCTGATTCAGAAACACATGAGAATAGCTCAGAGTAGGAAGAAGAGTTATGCAGACAACTGAAGGAAGGATCTAACTTTTTAGGTAGGTGATCATGTTTTTCTCAAAGTCTCACCATGGAAAAGTGTGATGAGATTTGGTAGGAAAGGATATCTGAGTCCAAGGTTCATTGGACCATATGAAATTCTGGAGGGAGTTGGATCAGTTGCATATCGGGTGGCTTTACCTCCGATTTTATCTCATGTACATAATGTTTTTCACATTTTGGTGTTGAGAAAATACATGCCAGATCCATCTCATGTTTTGAGTCCATAGGTAGTTCAGCTGGAAGAGAACCTATCTTATGAGGAACAACCGGTCCAGATTCTTGACCACAGGGAGAAAGTGTTACGAAATAAGGTGATTAATCAGGTAAAGGTTTTGTGGAAAAACCACATAATTGAAGAGGCAACATGGAAATCTGAAAATGCAATGAGGGATAAATACCCCCACTTATTCGATAAGTAAATAAATTGCGGAGACGCAATTTTCTAAAGGGGGGAAGGATGTAACATCCCAAGTAAGTAATGAATAATTTATATTTTTATCTATGTCTATTAATGAATTAGATATTGTTTTAGAGGCTTAAAGTGAAAATAAATCAATCTTAATCATGGAATACACTAATATTTTGAAAAGATTGTTTTACTACCTTTTGATGGAAAACCATTTTTAAATATATCTTTTGAAATTTTTATAAGCTATGTATGTCAAAATAAACTTATTATTTATGATTGGGACATCAAAATTTACTTTGTGTGAATTTTTGGTATTTTTTCAAGAAAGTTCATTTTTTAATGAATAGTGAAAAATGTTGTATTTTAATTCAAAACCTCTTTTTAATCTAATTTATTTATATGATTAGATTATATTTTGAATTGGTTTTGAAGTGAAATTAGAATATATTTTTACCATTTAATCCCACGGTGGTCATTGGAATCAATTTCACTATGAAATTGGACTTAAACTAGTGTCAATCTTTTGATAATTATTGTTTTATAAAAACACGCTATCTGTCATGACAACGGGAATTAATTATTAAATTAATTAATGTGACTTATATGATTTTAATTGTGTAAAATAGACTTCATTTTTTAATTTGTAATATCAAATATATCTTTGGGTGATGTTTTGGTATTTTTCTGAAAAACATCAATTTTTGATGAATAGTGAAACCACTAAGTGGTAGTTAAAGAAACAGATTTTTTTGTTTAAATGAAAATTTTTCACTTCTGTGATTTGATTTTCAAAACTCTGACATACATGGTTGTCATTAATAAGTAAAATTTGGTTCAATGGGATTAAAATAATTTTTTCGTGAATAGTAACTTTTAAGTTCTTAATCGTGATTAGAGGTAATTAGTGTAGTTTAAGGTAAAAATAATGTATTAATAATATGAGATAAGCTTGACACATGTCCTACCATAATTGGATGTGTTATGTCCGACCAAGAAAATCCATGGGTCAACTTGGGGACCCCATGGAGCCACTTTGGTTGGAAAATGATAAAAATACTTTTTATTTAATGTTAAAAGTAAAAATAACACAATCATGAGATGTTTTACTAAAATAGTTTTTACATGGGGTTATACAAGTAATATTTTTGAATATAAATAATCATTGGAAAGAGAAAAATATTTCCTACATCATGGTATTTTTTTATAATTTTTAGACATTATTTAAATTAAATTACTTATGACATCATGATGATGCAACAATGACCTCATTATTTTATGATTTAAATAAAATGGAATGATAATGTAATATCTAAGACCTACACATGTCCAAAACCTATTGGATGAGTGGATTTCGAACCCGTATCACCTTATCCTAGAATTATATCAATGTGGGACCTTTTGAATCCGAAACTCATTTTAAAATAAAGTAACTTTTCTTTACTTTCCAAGAGTGCCCCTCCTCTCCTCTTATAAAAGGCCCCCACCTCTACCTCCTTACCCAAACTCTCAAAGCCTTTGGATCAGCCAACCCCTGCCCATTTTGTCTCTCCACATCCCTCTATTACTCCTTGAAGCCTCACTTTGGGAAGAAGTCTTCCCAAGGAAGCTTTTGAGATCAAACCAAAGGGAGTTACCCGATTTTAACGTAATGTCTTCACTTGAGTCCTCATGTTTTATTTTGCTTCTCCAACCCCCTAAACTCTTTTTATTAATTTATTTTGTAATAACTCCAGTATCTTCAATATACTAGGATGTTTTTATAATAATGATTCGAGCTACACTTACACACACCTACATCTAATGGTTAAAGGACATACTGTTTCCTTGGATGGTGAATTTATGCCTCCCGGAACGATGATTGTTCAACATTATTTTAACACCTTCAAAGGTGGCCATTAATATGACACTATATTTATATATGATATATAATATGTTTATGTTTTCCTTAAGCTTTTGTATTTTTAATTTTGGGTATACCATTATGGTTTTCATTATGGGTAAACGTGGTATCTTCATTTAAGGAAGTGCGGACTACCGCCCCCTCAAAGTGATTTGATACATTAAATACCATATGTGGGACGTATGAAGGATGGAAATATGATATTATATATGATATTATACTGGAATAATAATATAACTTTATATCATTATGATTCCATGATATAAAATACGAGATAGAAATGAAAGTAGCGTTCATGCGTACGTACGGCTTACCGTCTCCATGAACGGTGCATTTCATTTCTTACCTCTAAATGATTATGTAATATTATAAATGCAAATATATACTGTATATATATGATATATATGATATATAAATCATGATTATAACTCTGGATATAATGGATACATGAACAACTTGTAATTATAAAGAGCATATTTTGAATCAAGTACCAATGATCGTTAAAACGACCGTTATTAACTTAAATAATTACATAGTGTTCATGACATGGATATAAGTGATATAAAAGGAATAATGAACATGGAAATGGTTCTTAAACAAGTAGAAATTAACTCAAGTATATTATTAAGGAGATAATGAACGACCGAGTCAAGTCAGACCCGAGGTATGGGACTTCGTCTCAATCTCCTTTCATTGAGGCATATTTTGTTTTATACACAACCTTCTTTTATACGGTGTATAAACCCCTTTGACTTTTAAATTTATTCAAAAGGAATATTTTTTATACGAAGCATTTACTAAATGACAAAAGGGAATGTTTTTGTCGTACGTATGTGGTGACAATGACTTTTTCGCTGCCATGATCATTATTTGAGTTTCAGCTTCCTCTACAAGCCATACTTTTTTTTAAAAGAAAAATAAATACCATGTTTTACTTTTCTTTTATTTTGGTATTGAAAATGGTTTTCATAATGTTTTTATATCAATGTGTTGTATTGATATCTTGTGATTAAAAGGTTGAAATGTTATGTTTCCTTTATGCATGTTTTATGTGATACGATTATGTTGAGGTTCTTGGGCATTATTATGAAGACGAGTGGTTCCGTGATAAACTAAGGGCATGTGATCCCGATATAGCTCTCCAATGAATTGGATAATGCGAAGGAGTGAAACGTTAAGGTTTCTCCGAAGAGATTTAGGTAATATACAGTGATGGGTATTCCAAACGTAACCAAGAGGGTTACTCCCTACGTAAGAATGTTATGAATGTCTCAAGTTACCTTTATGTCTTATGATTTATATGATTTATTCATGATTTGATGAGGTATGTTAAATTACTTATGTTTTATGGGTAATGTATGATTTAATTCTTATGTATATATGTACCCATGTTTCCTTTCCATATTTTTATATCCCTTACAGAGCTTTTTATGCTCATCCCAAGTTTTTTGAAATGTTTTTCACAGGTCAGGAGAAAGGTACATGATATGATGATAGTGTCAAGGAAGTGTCAAGAAAGAATCCATGTTTTATTTTAAATATGTTTCCATTGATGAGAAAGAATAATACTATCTTTATGTAAGCACTTTGTTTATATGTGGAATGTAATGCAATTTTTATGACCTAATTCTCTAAAACACTAAACCCGAAAAGATCCTTAATGTGTAATCTTGTAATAACTCAAGATTAATTAAGGTTTAAGGATGGGGATTTATAGTTAGGGTAATAATAATATCATTTTTAACCTTAATTACCCTATTTACTTTTAACCGTGGTTAAAAAAAAGTAAAAAGTTACTATTCAAAAAAAATTATTTTCATCTCATTGAACCACATTTTACTTACTGACATAAACCGTGTCTCCCTGATTTTTGAAATTCCACCCACAGAAGTGGTAAAATTAATCTTTATGAAAAAATCATTTTTTTAACTACCACATAGTGGTTTCACTATTCATCAAAAAATGAAAGTTTCTAGAAAAATACCAAAAATTAGGCATAAGCTATATTTGATATTATGAACTCAAAAATGATGTCTATTTTAACAAATTCAAAACATATTAGTTGCATTAATTAATTTAAAAACTAATTCCCATCATCAAAACATATAGCGTGTTCTTAAGAGATAATAACTATCAAAAGATTGACACTTGTTTTTGTCTGGTTTAAATGTGAAATTACATCCAATGAACAAAATTGTATTAAATTTTAAAAATATATTCTAAATATACTTTAAAACCACTCAAATGAATAATTTATCACTATTATTTATTTCGATTAAAAAGGTTGTTTTTAATTAAAATTTAGTAATTTCCACTATTCATCACAAAATGAAAGTTATCCGAAAAGTACCAAAATATTACCCTAATCTAATTTCGATATTCCGAATCCAAAAATGAAATCCATTTTGAAAAATAAAATTTACAAAATTTCAAAAAGTGGTTATTTCTATTCATAACAGCTAGTTTTAATAATATTTTAATAGCATATCGTTGTTTAGTGAAACTCGGTATTGCATACTACACACGCTATCGAGGAAGGTCGTGATTGCGTGTAATGAAAGTAAAGTCAAGGATGCGTTTTATGAAAGCTATTTTTGGTGTAGCGTATAACACAATACATTAATGAAATTAAAAATAATATTTTTCATAAAATCTCGGGGTGTTACATTCTACCCCCCTTAAAATGAATTTCACCCTCGAAATTCGTCTGGGTTATAAATGGTTTACTATTCGAAAGTTTCTTTAATAGAAACCCACATCGTAAAAAGGAATACCAAAACCAATCTTTAAAAAAATATGAAACGTAACGGTTACCCAAATAAACTAATCACTGGGTTTCCACATAGGTGAAAATATGGATATGGAAGAGAAATCTAACCATCATGTTCTGATGGAGAGTGGTAGAGAACATGGATATGGAAAATCCAACAATCACAAAGCCATAAATTTGTGACGATCTAAGGTACCATCTGATTAATTAGATATAAGAGCACCAGGACAACATTTTTGGTTTTGAAGATCATTTCCCTAAAGTTGATGAAATTGGAATTAGAAGAAATACTTTCATGATTTTGGTATAGTCTCACTGTTGGTCGTTCTTTGGAAAATTTCCACTTCATCTCTTAATGAAATGAAGTTGAATTTGTCATTCGTGATGTGTTAGCAGATCATGTGATAGAATGATGGGTCATTCCATCTATCTCAAACAAAAGGTTAGAAAAGTTATCAAAAAATACATAAGTCCATCTATAGTGAGATTAATCATATATGGTTTCTAAAAAGGACTTATACTTCTTATATAATACTACTTAATATAATAAAAATATTTTCTACTAAACAGGGACTTATTGTAGGCCAGTGGTAGGCGATAAATGCCAGTTGTACTTCGGTTGTGGGTTCGATTCCCACAGCCTTGTCTGACGCAATGGGATGTCGCCCATCCTGCAGGTTGTACTTCTTCTAAAAATATATAACTATAATATCGAAAAAAACTTCTATCCTTAAACAAAACTAACTTATTTCCAACATAATCCATTCCAATCTTTAGGCTTATCTAAAATATTTCGGTCCAAGCTCATAGTATAAAGAAGATGATTACTTGAAATGTCACATAACAATCACGTGAATGCCATAATTTATCCCCCATATATCATAAGATATATATTTTTGGTCAAATTACAAACATGTGAATACCTTAATCATGTATACCCATTGAACCATAGTGAAAACATGAATGAAGTTAAAAGTTAACACTTTCCACAAACCAAAATCCTCAAAATTCTATATACTCAAACCATGATATCACTTAGTCCTTATATTAATCATGAACTCATGAATACTGTCAAACATTTCATTTTCTCCTTATCCCTTCATTATGTGCATATCATCTGCTTTCCAAAATATTTGAATCACTTTTCATGGTTACCGGTACCTTTAAATTATGGAAAACCACAATAGAATAATACTAAAATATTCTAATACACAATAAAAGTACCTCAACAACATTATTCTTTAATACTAATACATAAACACTTCAATCCATCCTCTTCAATTATTGTCATGGAATAAGTCCTTCCTTGATTTAGAAGTAACTTTTTAGGTCAGGTAATTGAGTTGGGTAATGCCCATGTTCTCCACAAATAATACATTGAACTCCATAACAGTCTGTCACTCTATGACCCTTTTTTCAACACAGATAACATCGGTCCCTCTATTTGAGGTATTCTTCAAGGTTCTACTTCCCTTCTTTAGAAATCTCAATCTTCTTTTCTTTATGCTCCTCAACATGCAAACATGCATAATAGTTTATCTTCCTCTTCTTTGATGATTTAGGCATACCACTAAATTTCAAATTGTTAATCATATATCGCGATGACTAATTTGGAATAATGACAATATATCTCTCTCGCGGAATTACACAATTTTGTTTCTCATAATCACCAATTTGTCCATTGGATTCAATGTTAACTGAATTCTTCTGGTTCCCTCCATTAACTAAAACACAAAATGAATTCTGTGAGAGGAAAAAATCATGCTAGAGAAAACAACATTGTAAAGGGGGAGTACCCTCAATATCTATCATATTAGGTTAAATTCTAATATCATTAGAGAAATTCTAGGACTATAACCTATACGTATACTTAACCTTAGAGACATCCCTAGACATACCTTAGAAATATCTCTAGGGATCTCACTAACATTTTCGCATCCTAGTTTCCAAATTTTGATTAAACCTTTCCTCTGATTCCAACTGTAGAGACCCAAATCTCGACGTACATGGAAATTACATTACTTTTTCTGAATACTTAGTACATTACAAAAACACACACACAAGGACCGTAATAGTTTAGTGTCTTTGGAAACTCGGAATATAATCTTCTAATCATGGTGAAAGATCTTCAACATCTCCCATAAAGATCATCCCTTTTTTTAACCTAAAACCGTTATTTATATCCTGGGTAAAATAAAACATAAAAGGGTGATCTCAAATGCTCAGTAAGGGTAAACAAAAGAAATATCAATCACATCATATTCATAAGAACATAACAATTTGGAAATCTTACCTTGCAAAAGAGATCATAATTTCATAACATGGGATAAATCATGGTTGTGAAATGTAATCCCAATAATCATAACATAAAACATGAAACTTTGTGGCATGTACACATAATCATAGAGAATCATTTCTTAGTAGTCAAGACCCATTGCCAAGACTATCTTAGTGGACAAAGTCCATTTCTGAACCGAGTTCACTCCTCGTTTCAGTCCTGTTTCACTGAACCGGTTTAATCTGCCGTTCCAGCCATGTCTATCTCATGAGATATAAAATCTTTACCCAATGCATTGGAGGGAGATATAGGTCCCACCCATCTCATAATGATACTATTCTTATGTGTGCCACAAAATCATAAACCATACATCATAGAATAACCCATGTAATTAAAATGGGATTCTTAAACATCATGAAATCATAAAACAATTCATGGAAGATAAAGAAATTCATAAAAATAATTCCATCACAACATAATAAAATCAATGTAATAATAGGGATAGAAACATAAACCTTTATTATCTTAGATGGAAAATAATTTTGATAAAACACTTGAACTCCATTCTTGAGGAAAACATCCTTTCTACTTCAAAAACACTTTTAATTTCTTAACATGTTATACAATTCTAAACTAAAAGAAGTTTTTTAAAAATAAACTTGAAAACTTGTAAAGTAAGCTTCTTTGAAATATTGTTTTAAAAATCCATTAATTCCATATAAGTTAAAAAAACATTCTTCTCATACTTTTGTCGGAAAAGTCAAAAAGTACCTCGTACGAAAAACGACAAAAGATTCCTTTCATATCGTTTACTAAAAACATGCCGAAGGGTAAAATTGGATTTAAACAATTTTAGGTGGATGGAGATAATATTACATATTGAGGAAACATGGATGTGGATGACAAAATACACCCTAGTAAATTCCAAAGTATAAACAATCTCGGATAAAAATGAGATTGTGATATTTCCCTTACCTTAGGTCGGATTTGCTTCGTAAGTGTCCAAACCTCCTGTATAATGATTTAAATAATGTGATTGACTTATTCCAGAATCATACTCATTGTTATGATATTATATATGGTTCACTTATGACTTTATATTACTCGTTTGTTTTGTAAATTCCATATTAAAGAGTGTTTTGGGTAAAATCATTTTATTTGTCGTCCGTGTTTTGACTTGTAATTATTCATATGATTACATAGATCATGATTACGTAATTACAGAATATAAAACATGATTTATATATAATATATATTCATAATTTACATATATATAATATATCAGTAAATGGAAAAAAATACACCGTTCATGGAGACGGTAGGCCGTACGTACGCTTGAACGCTGTTTTCATTTCCTTATTGAGTTGAACGGAATTAAGTAGATGACATACATATATATACACATAAATAAAGTATCATTATTATGTCATATATTTAATGATTACTTATTATATATACTTTATAATCATTAATGAATGGTTAACGTGGTGAATGAATCTCATCGCGTCGTGGAGACGGTAGTTCGTACGTACGCACGCGCGATGATATCGTTCTCATGATCGTGGAACTGTATTGGAGTGTATGTATACTATTTAAGAATCAATATCACTTTACTATAATCATATATAGTTATTATTTACACCATTATACCCATCCAAGTAAGGTGGTGGTGGAAAATAGATTACACCACGACGTGGAGACGGTATTCCGTACGTACGCACGCGCGGTGATTTCATTTTCCGTAGGATGGAGGGATGGTGAAATAGGGTTGTTTCATACTTATAATAACATATAAGTATATGAGTGATACTGATGTTATTACTTCATAATTAAAAAACTAAAAAAGAAGAAGTGGAAGAAGAAATAAATATGAAAGAATCGGTAACGAACATTACCTCTTCTTTGAAGCGCCTCTTTGAGTCCTCCCCTTAGGGTACTATAATTGGTCTTTGAAGAAGCCCAGGACCTCTATGATGTTTTTATGGAAGTGGAGAAGAGAATTTGGCAGGTTTTGGCCCAGCTTGAAGGCTCAAAGTGGTGTGAGGAAGAGAGGGAGGAGGTGCCCTTTTATAAGGGAGGAGAGGGGCACCTTTGGAATAACTAAAAATATTATTTTATTATAAATCCAAATTCGGTTTTAAATAGCTCCAAATTGATTTATTTTGAATCTAAGGTGGGGATGGGTCGAAATACTCTCATCCGATATAATTTAGACAAATTTATGTTCCTATTTTAACCTTATCACTTAGATTTAACATTAAGTTAACTAATTTTACTTTTACCGTGTCTTCTTGTGTTCTTACACTATAATTTTAATAAACATACTATAACAAGCCAAACGAACCCCAAGTTGTTTATTATTAACATATATAACCTTATCTAAGTAATTTGGCCGAACCGTAGATTTTTAGGAATAAAATAACAAATAATAATATAATATTTGTTTTAAAAACTATTTTATATCAATTTTGACACTATTTAGTAATTGATTTTTGTTAAAATTATAACAGAATGATTAGTTCAAAAAAAGTTAATTAAATCAATAATAACATTTCATATTAACCAATAAAATTAATGTAATTCATAAAAATTCTCAAATTACATTTATTTGGGTATTTATAACATCAATTATGTCAATATTTCATTAATAAGATAATTACTGCATCATCATTGTGTCATAAATACATTAACTTATATAAAGTCTAAAAATTACATATAAAATATCATTATGTAGGAAATTGTTTTAGATATATAATTAATATTTATAGTAGAATTTATCTTATGTATATCCCTATATTAAAAATGATTTAGTTATTAAACTTTGATTTTAACTATTTTAACCCTTCTTTTAATAAATTGATAATAAATGTCCTAATCTAATCCAAGTGGGCCTAAATGGTCATATTTTATTCCTAAGGTTGTTTTTGGTCGAATTACACTTATCCAATAGAATTAGGACTGTGTTAGGGTAATAATAATATCATTTTTACCCTTAATTACCCTATTTACTTTTAACCGTGGTAAAAAAAAGTAAAAAGTTACTATTCACCAAAAATTATTTTCATCTCATTGCACCACATTTTACTTACTGACATCAACCGCGTCACTCAGATTTTTGAAATTCCACTCACATAAGCGGTAAAATTAAGTTTTATGAAAAAATAAATTTTTTTAACTACCACTTAGTGGTTTCACTATTAATCAAAAAATTAAAGTTTCCAGAAAAATACCAAAAATTAGGCATAAGCTATAGTTGATATTATGAACTCAAAAATTATTTCTATTTTAAAAAATTAAAACCATATCAGTTGCATTAATTAATTTAAAAATTAATTCTCGTCGTCAAAACATATAGCGTGTTCTTAAGAGATAATAACTATCAAAAGATTGACACTTGTTTATGTCTGGTTTAAATGTGAAATTACATCCAATGAACAAAATTGTATTAAATTGTAAAAATATATTCTAAATATACTTTAAAAACACTCAAATTAATAATTTATCACTATTAATTATTTCGATTAAAAAGGTTGTTTTTAATTAAAATTTAGTAATTTTCACTATTCATCAGAAAATGATAGTTATCAGAAAAGTACCAAAATTTCACCCTAACCTAATTTTGATATTACGAATCCAAAAATGAAATCCATTTTGAAAAATAAAATTTAAAAAATTTCTAAAAGTGGTTGTTACTATTCATAACGGCTAGTTTTAATAATGTTTTAATAGCATATCATTGTTTAGTGAAACTCGGTATTGCGTACTACACACGCTATCGAGGAAGGTCGTGATTGCGTGTAATGAATGGCAAGTCAAGGACGCTGGTTGTGCAATCTTCTTTTAGTGTAGCGTACAACACAAGACATTAATGAAATTAAAAAGAATATTTTTCATAAAATCTCAGGGTGTTACAGTAAAGGCCTTGTGCCAATACTGAAAATAAGATTTTTTCAAGGCCTTATACCAAGACACTAGATTTTATCATCAGACCAACCGATGCATCGTGGAGCTATAGCAGGCTCCACCCTTCACATACTATGTCCAGCGTATTCTTCATATAAAAAGGTTGAGAAATAACATAAACAATTATATTAGAACTAGCATTTGAAATGTCAATACATTAATTATAAACAAGGAATTGTTTAAAAAGTACACATCCAAAATAAAAAATATCACAAAACCTTCAATACAATATAGAATATTTCTATCATAATAAATCAACTTTAAACAAGTTTGAAATCCCTAAAATGATGTTGACATCGAAGAAATATAAAGTATTTGAAAGAAATACCTCTATCTATTTGAAACAATTTATGAGTCACATATTTTTAAAAGAAAATATTTATTTTAAAAATATTATTATATTCTTGTAAGGGAAGCTTCGATGATCTTATAATGGTTGAAAATATCTGCACCCGCCCTATAAATTAAAAAAACAATCTTACCATTATTGTGTAGAAACGATCATATAATAACTTGTTTGGAAAATAACGAAAAGATTTATTCCAAAACTATTAAGGTCAAATAAAAGTATAAATGATTTCCACCCATAGTCTAGTACATAGTAAAAATGTTTGGAAGTAAATTCTTATGAAAACATGGACGGGGATGATAAAGAGGTCCTAGAAGATACTTATGTAAAAACAACCTCAGATAATAAAGAGATTGTGAAATTTACCATTACATTGTATTTTTCCTTGGTCGAGGGAACGTTAAACTCATATATAATAGGTAAATAATTGTTATTATATTATATAACTTCTATATAAGAAAATATTATATCATATATGACCCTCTAATATTGCTCGATTAATAATATTTATATAGTATCATCTTTTTGGGTGTCAACTGATATGTTTTCCATTATATATTTAGTTACATATGCCATGTTTATTATATATAGGATGTATTTAATTCAGAAAAATAATTATATTATGTTCATAAACATTATTTGTAAACATAAAATGAAAATTATTCTTGAATGATTATGTTGGGGAACGAATCACATCGTGTTCGTGGAGGCGGTAAGCCGTATGTACGCACAAGCCACAATATCATCATATTGATGGTAAAAGAATATGTAATTAGATGTTATATCATATATAAAAAATAATTAAAATAATATATTTATTATTTACATCAGTTAAATTCATTTTTATACCCATCCAATTTGATGAAGTGTTTAAATAACAAACTACACCACGATGTGGAGACCATAAGCTGTACGTATGCATGTATGTTGACTTTTTCATTTATAGGATAGAAATAATAAAAAATATTGTTGTACCATATTTATAATAACATCATAGTATATATAAGACACTGGATTTGTTATTTTATAATGGAAATAACAAATAAAGTGGAGTTGAAGAAGAAATGAACTTGAAAGAGGTTATGAAATATTCACCTTTTTCGGGTTTTTCCTTTTGATTTGATCAAAATGGATCCTTAGATTTGAATAATGACCAATGAAAAACCAATATAATGATTGGAGGAAAGATGGAAGAATATTCATGTATGGTTTGTCCGAGCCAAATGGATTTGGAGCTGTGAAATTAAGAGAAGGGGAGTTATTTTTTAATAAGAGAGATGAGGGTCACTTTAAGAAAAGCTTGAAATATTATTTTATAATAAAATAGTTTTCAGTTTCTAATGGATCCAAAATGATAAATTTCTAGTCTAGTATGGGTATGGGTCAAAAAAACGCATCCAATAGATTTTAGACATGTTTAGGTCACTATTTTATCCTTATCTTTTAGATTGAACTATTAGTTAAAGAGTTTGACATTTACCACGTCTCTTTGTATTTTTATATTATATGGTAAATAACCATACTATAAATCTCCAAGAGAACACCATGTTGTTCATTATTAATATATATAACCTTATCTAAGTCCTTTGGCCGATCCATATCTTTTCAGTAATATTATATATATTAATCATATAATATTTGACTAAAAAACTCAATTTTGTCAATTTTAACACTATTTAGTATTTGGTTATTGTTAAAATCATAACAAAATAATTACATCAAAAAAATTATTTAATCAACCCAGAAATTTAATATTAACCTATAAAATTATCTTAGTTCATCTAAAGTCTCAAATTAAATTTATTTCGATATTTATAATATCAATTATTTTAATCTTTCATTAAAATGGTAATTACTGCATCATCATTGTGTCAAAAATAAATTAGATTATATAATTTATAAAAATTATAAATAAAATAACATTATGTTTGAAATATTTTTATCTATCAAATTTATATTTATAGTCTAATTAATATTGTTTTTAAACTATGTATTAATGATAGTGGACTAAAGGGGTCATATTTTATTCATAAATTTGTTTTTGGTTGAATTATAGTTATCCAATTGAATTTGGACAAGTGTTAGGTTAATTATGAAATCATTTTTACCCTTAATTACTTTATTTCATTTTTATTGTGGTAAATAAAATTCAAAAGTTACTATTCTCCAAAAATTATTTTCATCTTATTGAACCACATTTTACTTAGTAATATCAACTATGTAATCTCATGATTTTTGAAATTAATTTCACAGAATCTTTGAAATTATGTTTTATGTAAATTCGAAAGTGCTCCTAAGAGGTGGGTAAAAGATGGTAAAAACATCAACACATTTATTATATATATAAACATATTATAAAATGACCCCAATGAATTAAATTGAACTTATATAGGTATTATGTATCTATTTTGACCTAAAATAAATATAACATAAAATAACTAATTATTTAAATAAATAATTCGGTTTTAACAAATAATATAGTGTTTTTCACTATTCATTAAAAATTTAATGTTTTTTGAGAAAAACCAAAAAATATATCCTGATCTAATTTTGATATTCCAAATTCAAAAATAAAGTCCATGTTAAAAACTAAAATTTATAAAATTTCAAAAAGGTTGTATTACTATTCATAACTAATTGTTCTATTTGTCATAGTGTGTTATAACCTCGATGTTGCGTACAATGCAAGCTAATGTATTATTCAAAGGGAAACATACCGTGGAAGCATGGGGTGTTACTCTATACCATCCTTAAAATAATTCCATCATTGATATTTTGAGAATGTTACTGCATAAAAAGAATTGGGTGGTTCTTCATCATATAATCCTTTGGTTCCGAAGTTTCCTCTTCCATATTATGATATCTACATAGAACATTTACATGTTGAGTTATCTGGATTCTCAATACTTGTTCTATGGTATATAGAATTTTGACAAGCCATGCAAAATAAGACAAATCAAGATTCAGTTCAATTTCCTCAAAGGTGAGTACATACATGGGGCCATGCATGTATTTTCCCAAAAGTGATACATGGAACACATCATGAACATCAGAGAATCATGGATGCATTTCCAAATGAATATCTCCAAATACAAATTGTTCTAAAATTTCAAAAGGTCCAATATAATCGAGACTCAATTTACCCTTCTTACCGAGATGTATAACACCCTTCCATTGAGATACCTTAAAGAAAACATGATTTCCTACATGAAATTCCAAATCCTTTCATTGGTTATTGATATAGCGATTTTCCCTACTTTGAGCTGCTTTGATGCGAGTTTGGATAATAATCACCTCTTCCATCATTTCATCAACAATATTCGGGCCTATGAGTTTTCTTTCACTAACACCATTCCAACACGTTGGTCTGCGACATCTCTTTCCGTATAACGCTTCATATAGTGCCATAGAAATACTTGAATGGAATCTATTCTTATATTAAAATTATACCTGAGGTAAATATTGATCCCAAATACCTTGAAAGTCATGTTTGAAATATCTAAACTTGTCATTTAAGGTTTGAATAGTCTATTCTAATTTTCCATCGGTTTGAGGGTGGCAGGAACTGCTTAAACGTAGTTCAGTATCTAGGGATTTCTGAATACTTTTCCAGAATCTTGATGTATAACGGGGAACACGATCATAAACAATCGATAGGGGTACTCCATAAAGTCTTAAAAATTCATTAATATATAAACTTTCCATACGTTCATGTGGTTAATATTATCTTATATCAAGAGGTTTTTTGGCTTGGTAAGACGATCTAAAATGACACATATTGCATAATTCCTTCTCGGAGTCTTTGGTAGCCCCATGACAATGTCCATTGTAATATTATCCCATTTCCACTCTGGTATGGGAATATGACGCATGAATCCTCGAGGTTGGTGCATTCCATCATTCAATTGTTGGAAACCCATACATATTGACACTAAATCGGCAATCTCCCTCTTCGTGTTGTCCCATCAAAAATGTTTTTTAAAATATCTGTACATCTTAATGAAACAATGGTGTATAGAGAAATTGGACCTATGATCATCATCCAAAAATTACCTTTTTAGATCAGGTATATTGAGAAAAGAAAGAATATTCCAAAATTTCAAAATTCCATCTTTATATACGAAGCTGATCAATGTCCCATCATTCACATCTTTCATTATCATCTGAAATTCTTCATCATTAGTCTAAGAAATTTTTAACTTTACTATTAAAGATGGATTGGAAACCATTTTAAAAATAAATGATGTCTCCCCTTCCATAGTTATTCCCATACCCATCTTTACTAGATCCATGAAAATAGGATATCTTTCAACTCTCATCTTGATCAAAACTCCATGATCCTTTCTGATCAAAGCATCTACCACCTTATTTTCCTTCTCCAGGAGGTAGTGTATAGTGAAATAATAATCCTTGAGCAGTTAAATCAATCGCCTTAGCCAAATATTGAGTTATTTTTGTGAGAAAATATACTTAAAACTCTTGTTATCAGTATAAATCTCACAATTTTCAGCTCAAATATAGTGTCTCCATATTTTCATAGCAAATATTACAGCTGCTAACTCAAGATCATGTGTAGAATAGTTTGTCTCATGAATTATTAGCTATCATGATGCATATGAAATAACTCTATCATTCAGCATAAAGACACAACCAAGTCCTTCCTTTGAAGCATACCAATAAATAACAAACCCATCGGTCCCTGATGGTAGTGTCAATATAGAAGCATTGACCAATATTTTCTTCGGTTTTCCAAAAAATCATTCACACTATTTCTTTGAAACAAATTTAACCCCTTTAAGTGTGAGATAGGTTAATGGGTTAGCCATCCAGACAATATTCTGGACATAACATCAATAATATCCTACTAAACCAATAAAATTACATACCTCAGTTATACTCGTCGGTGCTAGATATTCATGGATTGCCTGGGACATTTAAGGATCAAAAGACATTACATCCTTATAGACACTGTGGCCAAGAAACAATATATCTTGAAGCCAGAATTCACACTTTCTAAACATTCAATATAATACATTTCTTCTAAGAGACTTTAGAATACTATGAAAGTGATCATCATGATCTTCATATCTTTTAGAGTATACAATGATATCATCAATAAATACCACTAAAAATTCATCATGATATTCCTTGAAAACTCTATTCATTAGATCCATGAAAACATAGGGTGCATTAGTCAATCAAAAAGGCATTACTGTAAACTCGTAATGCCTGTACATGGTTCGAAATGCTATATTCAGAATGTCATCCTACATCACAAAACATTGATGAAATATAGATCGAATGATACTCATTGAAAAATATCGAGCTCCATTAACATGGTTTAATAGATCATCAATGTGAGCTATGGGATACTTGTTCTTTATTGTTATAACATTTATCTCCTTGTTTTCAATGCACAACCTCATAAATCCGTCTTTCTTCTTAATAAAAAATATAGGGGCCCCCCATTGAGAAACACTAGGGTGAATAAATCCTTTGTTACTAAATTCCTATAGTTGTATCTTTTGTTACACTAATTCAAATGTGTCCATTCTATAAGTGTTCATTGATATGGGCCTTGAACCAGGAATTAAATCATTGGAAAACTCAATTTATCGTTCCGGAGCATGTGAAGGTAAATCCTCTAAAAACACGTCAGCATATTCTTTCACAATAGGTACATCATCTATTTGAACACTCATTTCCTCACCCATTTTTAATTCATTCACGTCCTCCCAAATAATTGAATTTAGTAGAGCTACTGGGGGTCAATCTAGTTAAGAAATAGGTGGTTACATTTCTTCTCTAAGGATATGGAACTCCTTATCATCATCAAAAATTGTAACCTCGTTCTTCTTACAATAAATTTTCATATCATAGTTCGAAAGAAAATCCATTCTGAGGATTATATCAAATTCAATCATGGATATGAGGATGAGATTAGTTGATAAAAGACATTTATATTCCCTAATGGGAACTGATTCACAAAACATTGTTGCGGTGATACATACCATATATTTTTTTGACTCAAAACTCCCATGTTAAGTCAAATTGAAAATATCTAATTTTCATAGAAAACTGGGATGATATAAACCAATGTGATGATCCAGAATCTGATAATGCACTGGATTAATAAGGGGAAACTATTAAATTACCTACCTCAATGTCTTTCAAATCTTCTACCTCAGCAGTAGTGATCACATAAACTAGGCCTTTCTCCCTTGGCCTTTTCTGTGGTATGTTCCCTAGGCGCTTAAAACATTCATTTTCATAATGCCCCTTTTCTATACAATTGTAGCATTCAACATTGACATCCTCTTTCTTCGCCTTGTAATCACAAGCTTGGTGGCCTTTTTCACCACACTTGTAAAAGACTCACATTCCCTTTAGGAGAGTACTGGGATGTTTCTTCCCACATTTACCGCATGAAGGATATTCAACTTTTCCCTTCATCCCCTTATTTCAATTTCCATAGTTTCCAACCGATCAATTTTTCCATTTCTTTTCTTTAATGTCTTATGACATAGATAATTTATTTTTTATCTTAATAGTGCTTGAGACAATATCGTCGTACCATGATAAATATTGAGAGACTAATTCTTGATGAAGAAATGTTTTTTTACCAATCAATTAAATGATCAATCTTAATTCTTGGGTTACGTATATAATCTACATCATGCCTTTATAACCTTGTAAAGAAAGCCTCATACTTTGCGACATTTTTAACCTCCTTTTGCCTCAAACATAGATATTGTCTTTCCATATCCTCTTGATGGTCACGATGAATGTATTTTTAAATGAAAATCTCTTTAAACTCCCTAAATTCCATGTCAGATACTACATCATTCTCTTTCGTGTTTTGAATCAATTACTACCAATGATTTACATCTCCTATGAGGCGATAATCATCCATGAAGACTTTTTCCATTTCGCTACTCCCCAAAACATAAAATATTTTCTCTATGGAACATATCCATTGTTCAGATGCTAACAGATTTGTACACCAATTGAATGTTGGTTGTTTTGGCCTCATGAAGCGGTCTAACATTGATCCCCCACATTGTGGATCAGGGTGCTCCATACAGGTAAGGTTATTATTCATAACCTGAGTGAGTTGTCCTAGTATGGTGATTAGCTGATCATCCCCAATTTCTTCACCAGCTCTACTATAATTATCTTGAGTAGGATGGAAATACCTACATGTATTACGTGCATTGATATAGCTTCCATTCCTTCCATTGGGAACCATTTCTAAATAATGGCATACACTAGATTAGTTTATGAATCTCAATAAATAATTTAAAACATGTAAAACACTTAACATAAGTTGAGAAGTTAATGGAGATAATCCATAATCATAAAAATGTTTTATTTGGGGAATTATATACTCATAAACACTTCATAATGGTATGTAAGGAAAATGAGAATTATCTAAAGCATATCCCCTCAGGAGTGTCGTAACTAAGAGTGTAGAAAGGCCTGTTGTCGTGCCCCAGTTACCGTTCAAGTCTAGCTCAAAGCAATGCTTCCGGGTTTTACCCCTAGGTAAATCTGTGCCAGATCCACCTCTACCAAATCCTATCTAGACAGGGATGTATTTTATTGAAAACACACAAAATATATATAATCCTAGAAATTATAGGATGTTCTTCTATTTTAATCCTCAAATTCTATCTTTGGGTAATGTTCTCTAATCAGAGTTTTTCTAAATCTAGCTTCCAAGGTTTGTACTAAACATTTTATGATACCAATTGTAATTCCCCGACCCTAGTTACCCAGAGTTAGTGCATTATTATATTACATTGGCATGATACAAAGAATCATGTCCCAAAAGACCAATCTATTTATTAGCCTTGTAAGTACTAGATAAATTTATAAGATTTACCTTACATCATAAAATAAAAACCACAACAACATTTTGTACCCTTTTGAACACACATATATCCTTATCATATCCCAAAAATTCAACCATAAAATATTTCTTCACATCTTGTAAAAAATAAAAAATAGAAGGAGGTAAGCTTAGATGCTTAGTAAAGATAACAATATATTAGAAAAAATAATGTAACATTTGATGTAATGTATTAGAATAAAACAAAATCTTTTTAAACCCAAAATAATGCATAACATGGAAAATATAAAATCATATTTTTCCATTTTCATATTCATACAGATATTCTACTAGTTGATTAATCACATGAAATATCAATAGCCACTTTCATAATGATGGAATTCATAATTCCAGACTTCATAACCACATACTCAAGTCTTTCTACCAAGACTACAAATAATATTTTGTCAAGGCCTTGTGCCAAGACATTTGTTTGTCTAATGAGACCTACCAATGCATCGAGGATCTATAGTGGGCTACACCCGTCACTTAATAATTCCAATTCATTCCTCTTATGAAAATATTTAAACATAACAAAAACATTTGTATTAATACTAGTATACGAAATGTCAATAATTTAACCTTAAACCATGAATGCTATAAAAATAACACATCTATATTCAAACATATCACAAAACCTGTAATACAATATAGAATATTCTTATCCTAATAAATCAACTTCAAACATGTTTAAAATCCATCAAAGGATGTTGACAAAGATGAAATGAGAACTATTTGAAAGAAATACATCTTTTTATTTTTAATCCATTTAAAAGTCACAAAATTATAAATTAGTTCATTAATTATAAAAATATTATTATAATTTTTTATATGAATAATAGATTATTTTATAATGGCAGAAAATATCAGCACCCTCCAGATAAGTTAAAAAACATTCTTACCCTCATTTTTTAGAAAAGGTCCAAAAGTACCTTGTTCGGAAAACAACAGATATATTCCATTCAAAACATTTAAGATCAAATATGGTTATAAATTAATTTAACCCATTGACTAGTAAATAGTAAAAATGTTTTGAAATACATTTATAAGAAAACATGGATGTGGGTGATAAAGAGGTCCCAGTAGATACTTACGTAATAACAACCACAGATAATAAAGAGATTGTGAAATTAACCCTTAACTTGTAATTTTCCTTGGTCGAGAGTATGTTACCGTCTTAAATAATAGTTAAATAATTGATATTAAATTAGAAAAGAACTACATATATAAATATGATATCATATATGACCCTCTAATATTTCATTTTTAATTATATTTCAGTAGTATCTTCATTTCAGGTGTTAACTTATTTGTTTTACTTTAATTAATTGATTATGTAAGCCATGTTTGTTATGGATAAGACTTTATTGATTCATATACAGAAGTATATTATGTTAATAAAAATTATTTTTTATCATAATATTGAAATTATTCTTTAATGATTGTGATGGGAAATGAATCTCATTGTGTTCATGGAGACGGTAATACGTACATACGCATGAGAGACAATGTCATTATATTGATGGTAAAATCAGATGTAATTGGATGGTATATAATATATAAATAATCATGAAAATGTTATATTTATTATTTACATCAGTTATATTAATTTTTATACCCATCTAAAATAATGATGTGTTTGAATGACAAACTAAACCACGACATGCAGACAATAAGCCGTACGTACGCATGTATGGGGAATTATCATTTATAGGATCAATATAATACCGAAAATAGTTGAACCATATTTATAATAACATAAATTTATATATAAGATACTAGGTTTATTATTTTATAATGGAAACAACAATTAAATATGAATTTGAAGAAGAAAAGAAATTGAAAGAGGTGATGCAATATTTTCATCTCATTCGGGTTCTTCCTTTTTATTTGATCAAAAGTGCTCCATAGGTTGGATTTCTGACCAATGGAAGTCCACAAGGATTAAGGGAAGAATGTTGGGAGGAAATTTGGGCTGGGTTTGGTCGAGCCAAATGGATTTGGAGGTGTGAAAGTAAGAGAAGGGGAAGTACCCTTTTATAAGAGAGGTGAGGGTCACATTAGGAAAATATTGAAATATTATTTTATAATAAAATAGTTTTCAGTTTCTAAAGGATAAAAATAATTTATTTAAAGGATAAGGTTATGATGGGTCGAAATAAACTCAACCAATAGGTTTTAGATAGGTTTAGGTCACTATATTAACCATATCGTTGAGATTTAACTCTTAGTTAAATAGTTTGACATTTACCATGTCTCTTTGTATTTTTTATTATATTGTTAATAAACATTCTATAAACACCAATGTGAATCCCAAGTGATTAATTATTAATATATATGACATTTCCCATGTCCTTTGGAAGATCCTCAGTTATTTAGAAATATTATATCAATTAATAATATAGTATTTTTTTTAAAAACTCAATTATTACAATTTTCACACTATTTAGGATTTCGTTTTTATGAAAATTAGAACAACATGATTACTTCAAAAAAAATTATTTATTCAACCCTAACATTATATGTTAACCTATAAAATTAGTGCAATTTATCTAAAGTCTCATATTACATTTGTTAGGATATATATATTATCAATTATTTTAATTTTTCATTAATAAGATAATTACTGCATCATCATTGTGTCATAAATAAATTAAATAATTTATTGTCAAAAAATTATAAATAAAATACAATTATGTAGAAACTATTAATATATTTCTAATGAATATTTATAGTCAAATTTATATAGTCTGTAACACTATATTAAAAATGATTTAGTTTTTAAGAATTGAATTTAACTCCATTAACTCTTCTTTAAATAAAATAACCATAAATGTCCTAATATAATCCAATTGGATCAAAGGGGATAATATTTTATTTATAAGTATTTTTTGGTCAAATTACACTTATTAAATAGAATTGGGGCATGTGTTAGGGTAATTATGATATAATTTAAACCCTGAATTACCCTATTTACTTTTAACCATCGTAAATAAAAGTCATATGTTACTATTCAGAAAAAAATATTTTTATCTTATTGAACCACATTTTATTACTAATATCAACCATACTACTTCTATTTTTGAAATAAAACTCACATAAGCTATATAATTATGTTTTATTCAAATTTGAAAATGCTCATAGGAGGTGGGTAAAAGATGGTAAAAAGTTCAATAACATTTTTATATAACTAAACATATTATAAATTGACTCCAATGAATTACATAGAAAATATATATGTATTCTATATCTATATTGACCTAAAATAAATTTAAAATAAAGTAAATAGTTAATTAAATAATAAATTTAGTTTCAACAAAAAAACACAGTGTTTTTCACTATTAATCAAAAATTGAATATTTTCAGAAAAATACCAAAAATTCACCCAAATCTAATTTCGATATTACGAATTCAAAAATGAAGTCCATTTTGAAAAATTAAATTTATAAAATTTCAATTTTTTTATTATAATTCAAAACGACTTGTTTGATTGGACATGGTGTGTTAGAATCTCGAAGGTGTGTACAATGAAAGATCTTGCATTATTCAAATGGAAGCATACCGAGGAATCTTGGTGTTTTAAAAAAATCCTATTGTAATTCAAAATATGATTATATTATAGTTTTAGATTTGAAAAAAAATTTTCCTCATGGCATCCCTTATCATGAGATGTGGAGGTTTGAAGGGTGAGTAAGATCATTCATATATTTGTTTAGAATTTTTTTCGCTGGCTTGATTTTTAAAGGTTAAGTATCAATTTCCAAATCTACCAATGTAGGACTATATGCATGATGACTTTAACATCTTTAAGCTACATCATTATCATCATGATGAATCCAATTTTATAAACTAAGTCTACATGTATATTCATCATTAAAAAATTCTTGTGGAGAGGCCAGTCGAGATATAGGTTCACTAAGAGAAGGTTATGAGAGGATTAACCATTCCTTGGGTTCATGTGTTTTGTATAAATTATTTAATGAAAGAGATTACATGATATCATGATACATTTATGCATGCATTATACCGAGATTTATTTATGAAGTTAATGTTTTCTATGTTTTTCAAATGACTATTTGATGCTTGGAAAATTTTGTTTTATAAAATGATGTATTTATTTTTATGTGGGATGTGAGTTTAAAAAAATGATTAAAAATGGGTGTGTTATATACAAATATATATTTAAATTCCATGGAAAATAATAACCATATGAGTATGTCAGTTCCACATATGAAATAGAATATCATGACATGGATGATGGAATCCATTGATTAGTATACTTGGAAAATTGGTTGTGTGATAATTTCGTTGAAAATTGGTTCAGTTTATCCTATTTTTTTAATCATGCTATTGTGTAGTATATTTTGTGGACTCCTTCATATTGTTGGATTGTTAAGTTATTGGATGTGTTTTGGTTATAGTTGGAACATTATAAGGAAAAATTAGGGACAATATATCAGACCATTTCACTATTACCTTATTTCATATGGGATAGTTCATAACATTGTGTTTGTGGAATGGTTAGTAATTTTATTCTTGTTTGATGTGTTGAGTTCATGTATTTTTTTCATCTTTGACCTCGGTGGCAGCTGTGGGCGTTGGCGGTGTAGAGATGAGTTCCAAAAAGTGAGTTGGTTGCTCAGTCATCTGATCTTTCTCCAAGACTCCCCCACTATATCTGAGGCAGACACGAGTGGAGGTATTCATGGGGATTTGGGATGTGAGGGAAAGTTACCATAGACATCGTGTGATGGGTCTTTCTCTATTGGCTCTCGGGGGATGATGACATCGAGGATGTTCGTTAAATTTTTTTATTTTTTGTGAAATCACTGAGATACTCTACAAGGAATATCCCCAGATGAGGAGTTTCAGAAATAATTTCTCACGAGGTCATGGACATATAGATTTGAATGAATGAGAGGATATACATTTTTTCATCAGTAGTAGGACCATGAAACCCTACAAGTGACAACTAGTTGAGTGGCCATTCGAAGGTGGATTCATGACATAACGTTGTAGTCTCTAGGGAAGGGATGTTCTAGTGGTCTTTATATCGGTTGAATTTCATTTAATGTATTTAATTGGTTGAAGTTTTTATGTATCAAAGTTTCCCATTAATTTTATAATTTTAAAATACAAAAAAAAATTTATTTATAAAGAGAAAACATGAGTAACATAATACCTCTAAGAAATTATTGTATTCTAGTTTTAGAGAATTAGGAATTCTCTTATCTAAAAAAGTAATAATCACACAGAATCATAAAGAAATGTTTCATAATGTTGAAAATAATACACAATTATTCTAAGATATTTTAATTTCACATTAGGACATCAACTTCATCCTTGGGAAATCATTTATATAAATAAATCATTAAATCATATTCTTTATAGCCTGGCTCAGTAGAAACATATCAACATGATAAAAAATTCCCAGTAAGGTAATACATAATAATAAAAAATTTAATGTCATTAGTGAGAATATAATTTCATGAAGGTATGAAGAAATTCTGAATGTGTATGAGAGAATCATAAAATAACATATACCCATTAATAAGTGGATCATAAAATAAGACAACATGGAAAATGAAAAAGTTTTCAGAATAAATAATCTCGAGCCCTGTGATAATAATATCAAACATGATAGTCATTATAACCCCTTATAAATAATAATAAAAAAATTTATTACACGTAGTACATCAGATCATTTTACCCTTACAATCACTCTTAAAAAAGTAATTAACATATGGTCGATTTACATAAAAATTGCATTGAAGAGATATCACAGACCCAACATTCATTGGGTTATCATGAAACCATCCATCAACGGATTATCACTCAAAAACCATCATTGGTTTATCATGGAAGAACCAATAGTGTATTTATAACATATCCATCAGAAAAATATACTAGTATCATTATAATATTTTAACACATAAAAGCATTCATTTCTGCATAAAAATATTGGAAGCCCACTAACCCTTCTAAAAATTGACTAGACAAAGGAAAAGAAATGGGTTTAATAAAAATATCTTTGTAAATGTTTTTACCTGTAGAAATGAAATGGGTTCCATAAAAATATTATTATAACATGATTAACCTATTAAATAGAAACAACTCCCATATCAGACTCTTAGAAACTTCATTAAACCATTGAAGATAAATGGGATCCATAAAAACCTTCTTGAAACAATATTTATCAATTATGAAAAGGACTGAGTATATTATTATTACAAAATATCACAATTGGATCCAAATTAACAACAAGGGTTATTGATGTTAATGAATTTAAATTCCCCTAACAGTATGTTAACAAAATTAGTGAAGAAAAATATCATAAACATTCCAATGTTTCCCATTCCACACTAAAAATTTTGAGACATCATCCCCATAAAACAAAAACATTTAATGAAATGTTGAATATCCCGAGAATAAAAAGATACCTGATATATCATGTTAATGTACCAGCATATACACCACATAATATAATACCAGTTTATAACATAACAAATGTCTCAAATAAGTATTATTGAGATAAAATAACATTACTACTTTGGTAACACTGAAACTGTAAATCCCTTAAAAGAGATATCTTCATAAGCATTAGTAAAAAATTAAATTTAAGGATAATTTTCATACAATTCATTAAAGGGTATTCTATATAAAACATAACAATAATAATTGTTTAATATTCAATATATCTCTTTGGAAAAAAAGTTAGATGAGAAAAACACTTCCTAATTGAGTAACATTTGAATCATGATATCATTGAAAGAAAAAAATTAATTGAAACATTAGCTATCACAATATATATAAAAACCATGATATAACATGTCATACAGAAATATACATGCATGAAAAAATATTTATGTGCATAATCACAAAAATTACTCAAAGGAATATAAATTGAGCTAAAACCCCTTACCTTATAACCGAATAATCATTCGTGTCATATATATTCATGAATAAAAAACATTGGTAAATTATTTACAATCCTATAAATATTATTTACATTAATTATTACTTATATTTCAATTTTTTTTATTTTATATACAAAAACTAATTCAATTATATGTATATCTCATGCTTTGACTATATTTAGTTGATATCTCATAATTGAATTTAGTAGGTTGACTATGTTCAAAAGGGGATACTACTTAAACATATATAGACTAATTTTATAACATAATCCTAATATTATAAATTTATTATTAGCTTAAAACCAACAATGTAATATGGTTATTCAAAATTATCGAATGTTATAATCATGGAGAGGGTAGGTTGTACATACAAATGAGTAATGTTTCCATTTTACAATGACTGTTTTATAAAGAAAGAAAGAGATAATTATATTTCCTAAATTAAATTAATATAATAAATTAATATTTATTTAATTATAAATAATTATATAACTCATTATTATGATTTTTTGGTTTATAATCATATGAATCACTTCTATTTGAGAAAGCCGAAGTCCACATGTCCCCCAAACGACATTATAACTTTATCATTGTGTAAAAATGAATTAAAAATATTGAAATTTTCAATTTATAGAAATATTATTATGTAAATAATATCTTTTAGAGTTCATTTATGTCACATATTTTTATTACAATCATACAAAATAATTTATATGTATAACATGAATGAATCACATAATTTTGAGATGGTGGTAGACAAAACATCCAATTAAATTGTTATTGTATTTATTAAAAATTTAAATCATGACATTATCTATAATATAACAACTATAGAACAATAATTTAATCATATATAATATATATAACATATATAAAAAATAAATAAATCAATTTTTAGATCCTTGAAATGTGGTATTGGATGAACAAATGATGTCACTTCGTGAGGATGAAGTACCCTATATACTCAAACGTTGGTTGTGTATCCCATTTGGTAGAAGTGGGTGTTTTTATTTTTTGTTATAATATTATAAAAATAAATTATAAATATATTTAGGAAACTAATGTTATTATATAGTCCTTAAATAAGATGAATTTCTGTGTGTTTATAAGGAAATAAAATACAACATGTCGCTGAATAATGTTACCTCTTATTCAGGTAAGCCCTTTTGGTTTTCACGAGAGGGATTACATGGTTTCCTTTATGAACATATTGACTACTCAATGGTTAGATTAGGGAATTTTTTAATTTTTTATTTCATGTTTGGGATGATCCCAAAGGCTTTATAGGTGTGTATATGTTGGGGGGGGGGGTTATTTACCATTTATAATGGACGAGAAGTGGCATTCTTGAAAGTAAAAAAATGGAAAACACTATTTTAATGTATCACATTGATCATGTTTGTGAAATAATATTACATTTCTAAAAAATAGGTAATGTTGTCCAAATGTTTCCAGAAAATGGGTTTTTCAGATGTTCTAGGTCATTTGGAATCATAGTATTAAAATCTATCGACCATGTAAAATAGATTTTAACCTAATAACTTTTATTATTTTTAATTAATATAAATATTTTATTTATTCTCAAAATCTAATTATAACTTTTTAGACATAGTAAATACTTATTAATAAAAATATAGAATACATTTTTCAAATTAGCAGTAAAATATGTGGAACTAAATAATTTAAAATTAATCCTGTAGATGGGATGAAACAATGGGTTTTTAAAGTAGATATGTTAATAAAGATAAAAAAGTTTGAAATGGTTTTATATTCAATTTGAAAGTTGAATTGATTATATTGACCTAAATTGTATTTAGTAATTTATATTTGATTAAATAATATATTATGACCTATTAAAATATAACATAACTCTAAAAATAAATTATAAGAAATTTCATTTTTTAATTAAAAGTTACTATTATTTAGTATTTATAAAAATATAAATATTCAGAAAAAAAATTAATTGAAATTATATTTTGATTTTAAAATTTAAAACTCAAGGTTTAATTTATGATATATAAATTATAAATGTGTCAAAATTTAGTTTTATTACATGTTCTCAATTAAATTGTGGTAAAAATATCTTTTATAATAATAGTTTGTTTTAACCTTAAATTTATATTATTTCTTATCTTAAGACTATAAAACATATTTGTTGAATATAAAAACATTTTTTGGAATTTATGATTTATAAATTTTATATATATCTTTCACTAAAAGTGAATAATTTAATTTGTTATGAAAATACACCTTTGTGTGTATAAATATAATTTTAAATAAAAACACATCCCATATAATCAACTATTTTATATTAATTTATAATTTATTTTTAAAAAATTAATTAATTTTATAAAACTATGAAGGAATTATAGAACTAATTTTTTTAGTCTCATTCATTCCTTCCATCCAATGTATAGGAGATAATTATCATGTTAAATTATAAATTATTTTTTTCTCTATGACCCAACATTGCTTGTAACACAGGTTATCAAATAAACATTGTATTATGGGAACCACCAGATAATCAAGAGGTTGTGTATAAAAAAATAGAAAAATCAAGTCAATGTAAAAAAAATTATCAATGACTATGTAATATGATAATTCAAAAAATATATGGATCTTATATCCCACCCCTTTAAAATGACATTCCCCTCAAAATTCATCTTTGATTTCAAATGATTAACATACTTAGACTTCCTTTATTAAACCCACATCTTACAATGTATTAATAAAAAATCCTTTTAAAAAAATAATTGAAAAACATAAGGGTCTCTGTTTTAATGTCTTGGAATTTCTGTGAATTTTTTTAATTGTATGTAAATATTTCAAGACCACAAACTTTGACGGCACGTGATTCCAAGGCACGGAGTTCCCGAAATAAAATTTTGAATTTATTTTAATATATGTTCAGTAAACATGCGAGCTGGTTTATCTATCTTTTGATCCCGTGAGAGGATCAAAATACAATGGAAGCTTTGAATTTAGAATTTCAGGATTTGCATTGAAATGGCTTATCTTCGACTGATAAGGGTCAGAAATTAAATTAATTTTTAATTTATTTGGGGAAAATAATAAAATAACTTTTAAAAGAAATTTTATTTTTCTTTAGCACCGTTTTTTGAAGGACGATGCCACTATGGTGTGACGGATAGTGACACTACAGTGTGGTGACGAGGTGATGACGTGGTACAATTATGGAAGCCCCTTAATCATTCACTGTGAAAATGTAATTGCTACGCTGTTTCGTAAATGAAACAGTGTAACAACACAACGTCATAGCATAACCGAAACATTGTGACGTGTTTTTTATTAGATGAACATGTTGGAGAGTGAATAATTAAAATGATGAAAAATCTCAGATGAACATCAGGGGAGGTTTCTCTCTAATTAATAACAAGTAAAATTGGTGGAGCATCATCGACTTGGACATACCTAAAAGAACAAAGATGGATTGTGACGAATGACGTCGACCACATGAACCCATGAGGATGGAATGCTACGGCAACGAACATCATGTGGGGTAGGTTTCTATCCATTTAATATTTAAAAATTCTTATTGCAAATGACGAATGTGTATTATCCCACTAACAGGTTAATTTGTGGACAATGCGTTCTTGTAGGAGGGTGACTTCTTTTGGAATTTCTATATTCAGGATTATAATATCACTTGTGTTGGTTGAATTATAATCCATGAACATCCCTTTGCTATAAAATTAAAATGTAGAGGGTATGGTCATACACGAACAAGGCCAGATCCCCTCAGCATGAGCGTTCTTCGTGGAAGATTTCTCAAAATAGTGGAAAATAGATTTTGAGGTCATCATAGTGATGGTGGGGCATAAAAATTTCATAGAAGCAGACAGATTGAGAAAATAGACAATTGAATAAACATCATTTTCCAGTAGAAAAAACCATTTGCACAGCTGTGACCATGAGTGAATGGAGAAAATATGCCCATCTGTGTGTTGTGGCAGTGTGGAGACGACGCCCTATGTCTGAGCTGCTCAGGCCATAGGTAGAGGTTGTGGTCGCTCGACCGCGGTGGAGGAGATATGTGGTGCTACGCTGGCACCCCATTAACCGAGTGAAGCTGCTGACTCGGTCCACCAGGGACTTGGAGGATGAAATCGCTCTCCCATGATGGGGACCACCTGAGGTATGACCTTTGGTGGGCCGTAGTCACTCGACTACAGTATAGTGGATGCCCCTTGTCTGCGGGGCAACATAGGAGTTGGATGTGATACCCATCCAGGTCCTGCTAGGTCCAAAGCTTTTCTGCCATTGGAATACCGAGAAAACATGAGGGTCAGACCAGCGGTACAATGTCAGACCAGTGGTACCAGGACACACCCACCCTATTTGCCCAAACCCACCATATCCTGCTGGACACGCGCTACCGGGTTGGACCCATGCTACCAGGCCGGACCCGCGGTACCGGGTCACCCAATAATACTGGTCCATACCCTTTTTATCGGGACGGGGCATACCTACAACCAAACAGACTGAGCCAAGGCTATACGGGGTCGTGTCAGGCTTGATTGGCCCGGTTGGATGGGACCCAGACCAACCCGGCACCCATTTCACTAAAACGCTTGTATCTCTCAAACCAATAATCTGATTGATGCACTGTTAGTGGAGTTGGAACCCTTGTGATGGGGATGTCCTTCTAACATACTCTATTTGAGTTTTGTATTGTGTTTTCATACAACCATATTGGATCAGACTCGAATCCAACAGGTCCATTTTTACTAAAATTCTCATATCATACAGACCATGCCTCCATACGTTGAGTTATATGTTGTGTTGGGACCCATATGAAAATTAGAACCTTTGGGGTTTCTCTATGTGGTACTTCTTGGATGTTGAGGTAGGCTCGATATCTCAAGGAGTGAATCTCCCAAAATGAAAGTGTTCTAAGTTCATTAATCCATTACCTAGTAGTGATGTGAATAATGAATAGTAATATTGTATGGGTCTGCACCTATCAATCCTGTGTGGGTTAGCACCTAGAGTTCCTATGTGGGTTAGAACCTAGTGATCCTATGTGGGTTATCACAACATTATCATGTGATGGTCTGCAAGTAGAGACACTGTGTTGATCAGTAGTATATCCTCTCAAAAGAATAAAATGATTTTACGTTATGACTAATCTACTTTACTTATTTACTTATGTTATACATAGTGTGAGTTGTGTGTTTTACTTTGTGATATGTGTTTGAGATATTTCATGGTGATTATTACCTCTGTGGTATTTCCATTTGGGTTTTTTTCTTTTTTGGATTACCGAGAGTCCTTCGAGGCTCTTAGGGTCCCTACAGTGTATTGTTATACTCACCCCTACATGGGATTCACCCGCACATATTGTGTTTTTTGATGATAATATATATATTTGGATGGATATTTTGGGAAACAAGGATAGAAAATTCTCGAAGGTGGATCGATTGGCGTGGTTTTTTTCAGTGACATCTGAAGGAGAGTCGTACATAGCATTCATATAGAACCCTTGGTGGATGACCATTGAATCTTGTACATCTTTTTATGTAATTTCATTTCAGTTGGTATTATATTCCTAACCCTTTAATTTCAGTTTACAGAAATTACTCTTATTAGTGATAATTTTTTTGTGGTTGTTGTACATTATTTCCATTGTGTTTTTCTGTTTACGATATTCCATATCTGTTTGTGTACAGGTTTAAAGGAAATTCCTTCAATTTTTGGGATATTCCTTTCTCGTGTAAGTGAAAATCACATTGCCTATGGATGTTGGGCTTAGGGAAGTCACGAAATGAGCCCCAAGGGATGGGTTGTGAAACGGTGGTATCATAGTGTGGTCGTTCCTAGAAGAAGTATTAAGAGTAATTAATTATATATGTAGTTGATATTGTTACGTGTGTTGAGTTTGGATTTTAGTCTAGGGAGTCTAGTGTTGGTGTGGTAGCTGACATATCTATTTACTTGGACCCTATGTTTCATTTTCTATCTAAGTACATGAAAACAATAGTTTCATGTGTTTTCAAATTTTTTTTTGCTTAATCTTTTTTGAGTTAACACATGAGGTATAAATTATTGTTTGTGGGACATTTTTTTCACTACAGCATGACTCCACAAAGACTGCAATCTTGGATTCTAGTGAAATATCACATTGATGGTCCACCATGAAATGAGGCATCAGTGTAGGGACCACATACATTGATGGCACCTTCGTGTGGTGTACCAACAACACCACCACCTAGAGAGTAGTAGTTGCTATATTCCCCACTAGAAGACAGTGAAAGACGAATGAACGTACTGCATGACTTCTAGATATAGTTGCCTCTGAGGTTTCAAGGTGATACAGATACTCATACAGGAGAGGATTGGATGTAACCGGTTACTCATGTTTGTCACCTGGTAGATACACCCATAGAACAGATGGTTATACTAGCTGCTATCCTTTTTCGTAGCATGGTCGGGAGATGGTGTATCTTGACACTCCAGATAATGAGGAGGTGATATGTGACTTGTTAGACATCAAGAGACTTTTTATGGAAGATTTCATATTAGTGACACTGTGCTCAATGTGTATTAATGAGTTACTACACTTGTAGTAGGGAAGCCTAACTATGACTCAATACTCAGCAAGGATTACCGACTTCTACCACTACTCCACCAACATGGTATGAGACCCTTTCTATAGGTCCAGATCATTGAGAAGGGGATCCCACGGGAAATCAGGGTGTCAATGATTTCTCTCAGCATCCCGATGTTGGTTACCATGCTAGTGCGATATCTATTGAGGGAGAGCTTCAATGATAAGTAGGAAATTATTTCTAGGGAAACCACCGGATGACATGTGGCCTTGTCATTTACAACAAGTAGTATGTAGATGATGAAAAGGACCTAAAAATCTAAACCATCCGAAGGATGACCATAGGATACATCATTGAAGGTAAGGAGCTCGTGAGGCAAGGAAAGTCATCTAAGGGACAGAGTTGGTGACTAATGCAGCGGACAAGGACATGTGTCTCGTGACTATCCGACTACCCATAAAGATACCTTTCTGGTAGTCTAGGGACCATAGAGAGACTGATAATGGTTTGTGAGAGATGGTCCGTAGGGAAGTGGACATGGAAGGGGGCATGTCATGTTGTAGGCCAAGTGGCAGGCGGTCGATTATGGTTTGAGGTACCACCTCCACCGTAGGAGGTCCACCATGAGCAAATGGAGTAGGTGAATAGGGGCGGGTCTAGCTTTAGGTGGGAGAGTCATATGACCATGGTGCTCTAGATATTATTAGAGGTAATATCTGTGTCTACTACACCTTAAATTCACAACTTATAGAAATTGGTGGCACTCACTATTTCCTTTTAATGAAAGTCGTTCATGGCTCAGAAATATTGATAGAGCTTTTGGATCGATCCATACGAGTAAATACTCCAATGGGAGGTGATTCGGTAATTACACATTGTATTTGGTAGTGTGAGCTTACTTTAGGAAAAGATATCGTCTTCATGGGTATCCTTGTTTCAATGTCAAGGCCTTAGGTTTTAATCTTGCGTATGGAGTGGTTATCTAATGTCATTTCTCAAATCAGCTGTTTTAGTTGCAATGTGAGGTGTGTCTATGGGGTTGAGAACATGTTTATTTCCCTAGAGGGAAGGGATCCATTGAAGCATAGGGTGGAATTTCTCAGTGGAGGATGCAGTTGATCACTCACTATTTGGATACCCTCACACTCGGTATGGTAGATGATAGGAGTCCGAGTTTTCCTATAGTGTTGCATGAGTATGGGGATGTCTTTCCAATATAAGTCTCATGATTACCCCCTCGAAGAGAGGTATACTTCTACATTGACATGTACAAAAGTAAGACACTGATATCCACACCTTCATATTGGATGACCCTCGTAGAGCTTTAGGAGATGAGGGTATTGGTGGAGGACTTGTAGGGGTTGGTTTTTATAAGACCCAATGTCTCTCCATGGGCATCCTCGATGTTATTTTCTAATAAGGGAGAAAGGAGATTTAGGCTTTGAATTTACTTATAACTCCTAAAATAGGTGACCATGAACAACAAGTATCCACTGTCAAGGATTGATGACCACTTCGATCAGCCGAAGGGAGTGAGGTGGTTCTTAGAGATTGCCCTAAACTCAGGATATCATCATCTTCAGGTACGGGATTTAGACATATCAAATACAACATTTAGTTGCCGGTATAGACACTATAAGTATTTGGTGACGAGTTTCGGTTTGACCAATGCCCCATCTGGATTCTTGGGAGTCAGGAAATTGATCTTCAATCCATACCATGATCATTTTGTGGCAGTATTAATTAATGAAATCTTGGTGTATTTGGTGTCAAATGTGGAGCACGCTACAATCCTACAGATAGTCCAAGATGTACTATGGATGAACCATCATTATGGTATGTTATTGAAGTGCTATTTCTATACCCAGCAAGTCCGCATTCTCTGAAACGTCATCTTTAAGTTTGGGGTTGTAGTGGATCGGGTGAAGTTAGAGGCAATGCATTCTTGGGGGCCACCCAGAAGCTTGAATGAGGTGTGTTGTTTCATGGGATTGGACAAATACTATCGTTTGTTCATGCATGACTTCTCATGAGTATAAAGAAAAATTTAATCATTTAAGAATATAAGGAAACGCCTCATGTCAACAAAGAAGTTCTATCAGAGCTTCCATCTAGAGTTTTCTATATGAGGGAATCAACTATGTGGTATACTGTGAAATGACAGGGACTGGACTGGATTATGTCTTAATGTAGGAGAGGGAAGTGATTGCATACAGCTCATGAGAGTTGTGGAAACATGAAGAAAACTATGCAACCTGTGACTCAGAGTTAGAATAAGTGGTTATTTCCTTGAAGAAGTTGTAGAACTACTTCATGGTTGAACGGTTTACCATCTACTCTGAATATAAAATATTCAAATATATCTTCTCACTCGTGGATTTGAACATGATACATCAACAATGGCTAGAGTTCCATTAGTACTATGACTCTGAGATAGTCTATACTCCTGTGATGAGGAATATGGTGGCATACACACTCAGCTTGAGGTTTGTATTACAGGTTCTTAGTGAAGAGAAAAAGCATGTATCCATGATGCTGATATATTTCATGGATTGTTATGGAGCATCTTTCATCTAGCCTATGTCTTTCAGACCCCCACTATTACAATGAGTTATGCAGGCACAATAAGTGGATGTTTTCTGTGAGGCGCGATGTTCTGAGATATCCTCAAGGCATGCTATTGATGGATTTTTAATAGGGGTTATAATGTAATCATTTTGATAGGACACACCATAGTTCTCGTGACGTTATAGGAGGAGGTGTTCTGGGTGTTCCATAAATCCCCTTTTTTGGTACATCCTGGTGTGGAGAAGATATACCAGGGCCTCCGAACAGAGTACTAGTTTCTAGGGATAAAGAAAGAAGTGGAAGTATACATTTCATAATGCCTTACTTGTCAACAAGTGATGCCTAAGCATCAGGTCCTGGCAGGTTTGACTCAACCACTTGAGGTACTAGAGCGGAAGTGGAATGAGATCACTATGGACATTTCAACATTATTACGATGCATGTCCAGGGGACATGATTCTATCTAGGTGTTGATTGATGGAATCACCAAGTTGGATCACTTCCTACATATCAGGGAGCCGAGATTGGTAGAGGTCTTGGGATGCCACTACATCCAAGAAAAAGTATGGCTTCACGGGGTGCTTTTGACGATTATCACATTCCATGATGCATGATTTTCATATTGGTTGTAGATAGGGTGCAGGAGGCGTTCAGAACACATATGTTCTTAAGAACATCTTTTGAACCCCAGATGGATGGGTAGATGGAGCATACAATAATGACCATGGAAGATAAGATTTGTGCTTGTGTCCATGTTTTTTGTCACAGTTAGGAGGAACAACTACCCTTAGTGGAGTTTTCCTACAACAAAAGCTATCAATCCACCATTTTCATGGAACTATTTGTGGTCATGTATGGATGACCACGTAGATTACCTCTATGCTCGAAAGACTGAAGAGAGTCGGCACCCATGGGTCCAATGTTGGTACAGGCTATCACTGAGAATTTGAAAATCTTCTAGGAGTGTATGTGGCCTATACAGAGCAGGAAGAAGTCGTATGCTGACATAAGTTATAGACAATTGGATTTGGAGGAGGAATACCATGTTTTTATTTGGGTCACTCCTTGATGAGGATTGTAGAGATTTGTCTGGGTAGACAATATTTCTATGAGATGCATCAATACATTCCAGATCCGCATTAGAGTAGGTGATATGGCGTACTACATAGCTTTTCCCACACACATGCTCCTGGTGTATGATGTTTTCCACTTGTCGCAACTAAGGAGATACAGGAAGGATCCACCACAAGACATCAACTAGGGAAAGAAGGATATTAATGATGGAGTGACATTTGCAGAGTCCTAGATGGAGATAGAGGGTCAATATGAGATATTCCTTCATGGATGGTTGATTCATCTAGTGCACGCTCGGTGAGAGCACGCGAACATCTAGGAGAGAAAATGAGAGAGGGGGGCTCATATTCATCTCAGTACACAAAGATGTTTGATTATCATTTTTCCTAGATTTCATGTATGTAAACTCCTAAGGTGGAGAGATTTTTTTTCTCAGAATTTGTGTGAAATTTTATTTAATTATATGGAATTAATATGAGGCTGTAAAAATTGATATCCCATGATTCTGAGGCCAAGAGTTTGCTAAATGAAATTTTGATCATATTTTTAATGATGTTTACTAAATGTTAGAACTAGTTTTTCTAATTTTTGAAATAGTTCTCGGACCGAAAATATGAGTGCACCGTCGAACTCAGAACACCATGATTCACCTAGAAAGGACTTTATCATGAATATCAATGGCTAGGCCGAACATTAATTTTTTTGAACAATTTGGAAAAATAAAAAAATAACATTAAAAAGTTATTTTATTTTTCTTTCTCAACTTTGAGTGATGAACAATGATATTGTGGTGTGGTGATGAGGTTGTGACATGTTGTGATTATGGAAGCCCCTTAATAGATCACTGTGAATGTGTAACAGAAATGTAGGGACATGTTTCTTTTTTTAAAAGACTATGTTGGAGTGTGTAGAATAAAATTGAGGGAAAATCACTGATGAACCTCTGGTTATAATTATCTTTAACAAAGAACAAAGAAAGGTGGAAGATCATCATTGACTTTGATGTACCTCGAAGGATGAAGCTGGAATGCGAAGAATGACATCGACCCCATGAAACCTTAAGGGCAGAACACTACAGAAATAAATTTCATGTAAGGTAGGGGTTGGAACCATTTAATGTTTCCCCATTCTTATAACAAATGTTGAATGTGGATTTACCCATGAAAAGGTTAATCAACAGACCTTACATTCTTGTGGTAGGTTAACTACCATTGGGATATCACTATCTGGGATTATATTATCAGTTGTGTTTGCTGAAATTAAATACTTGAACCTCCCCATTTTTTTAAACAACTAGTACAGAGGGCACATGCCAAAAAATAAGAGTCTCGAACCCCTACACATGTTTTATCTCCAAGGAAGATATATTTAAATGGATGAAAAGTGAGTTTCAGTCTATCTCAGGGATAGTGGTGGGCTAAAAATTCCATAGATGCAGACAGATAGAGAAATGGGCCACCGAAGAAACTCCTAAGGCCTATAGAAGAAACTATCAATGGCGGTCGTTGGCGGAGAAAGGTGGAAAGCCCATCAGCATGTTGTGGTGGGAGAGGTCTGTGACCAGGTGGCTATGGTGGCATGGAGATGGAGGTAATGTATGGGATGCCTGGTCAAATGGCGGAGGCCACAATCACTCAATCGGGGCGCTGGAGATTCGTGGCACCATGCTTGTGCCGCATTGACTAAGTCAACCCGTAGAATCGGTCTGTGGGTGACGTAGAGGACACAACCACTCTTCCGCATCAGAGACCATGTGTGGTCCGACACATGGAAGGCCACAGTCGCATGAACACAATAGAGATGATGCCCAACATCAATGGGGTAGAAGAAGAGCCAGATGCGGCTCCAGTATTGTCCATGCCAGGCTGAAGGCCAGTCTACCTCTAGAACACCGAGATGAACCATTGTCCGGAACAGAACTAACTTGATCGGCCCACACTACTAGGCCGAACCCACCCACTAGACCAGACCAAAGATACTAGGCTAGACCTTCACTACCGATTTAGACACGCACTCCCGGTAAGGACCAGCTATACTGGTCTAGATGCATGCTACTAGGCCGGACCTGAACTACCTGGGTGGTCCTGCCATATATGGTCGGTGGCGACCCATAGATCAAGATCTGGGCACAGGACGGACTGGGTCGCATCAGTCCGACAGTGTCAGACTGGACTTGGACCCAACTATCCCCCATTTAAGTAATACATTTATATCTCCCAAACTAGTTGTCTGATTGAGGCATCGACATTAGCATAGGTACCCTTGTGATCAGTCACACTTTTTGACACATTATATGTAGCCGAACATTCACAATGATGTTACAATTAAAATTCATCGTGTAGTTAATACCATATCCCTTTCTTTATCAAGTGTATTTAGATTCATGAAAATATAATTTTTAAAGGGGACTTAGATGTATTTATTATACATTCATTGATCGTGGAACAGATTATGATGTTAAATGATACCATGGTATATAATCATTGTGGCACACTAAAGAATGAAAATTTATTTATTATAAAGGGTGTTTACTGATACACTCTATTGCATTTGGTAATGTTTAATATCATGATGAGTCATGTAAAATGGGCCTTGTCTTATGACCATCCATGCAAAATGGCCCCTGACTCATGCACCTTCATGTGAAATGATCATTTTCTTGTGCGCCTCTATGTAAAATGAGACTAGACTCATGCTTACATCTTGTTGTATATTTTTTCAACATTTCATGAGTTAAGATTATCATTCTATATCATTCCTTATTATATACGTACCTTAATGCATTGTTGATATTACGTGTTAAAATTATATTATTAAACTCATTTTATGCAATGTTTATTCTCTTACTGGGATTTATAGCTAATTCCCTTATTATTATGTCCTCAGGCTACCCCATGCAGTGTTGAGTACAACAAAACATTTTGTTTATGTTAAATATTATTTCAATGAATATGTTTTTTATTATTTAAGTTGTAATGTAATGTACCTAATTTCTCAGTGAATGTGGACCTCTCAATTATCTCATTTATATTAAGTGAAATTTAATGTAATAAATAGTGTTTAGAAATGAAGGAAAGTGAAATGATTGTATAAGACAAATGACATAAACATTTATTGTGTGGAAAATTGTAAAACCATTTCAAGAATAATTAAAACATTTATCTAGATTTTGAAATCAGATTCATTTTATTCTTCCAAAATTATTTGAAATATAATAAAATTCTACTGAAATCCATAAAAAATGTACAATAGGGTAATCATGGACCCACATGTTGTCAGTTAATCACCTAATCACTGGTAATTGGTATATCACAAAAACAATATTCATTGGTTTATCAAGGGACCAACCATCCTTGTATTTTTATTTAAATACATGGCTATGGTCCTCGTACCATTAAAAATTTTTAACAAATAGAAGATTTCATTTCATTATAAAATCATTGGAACAACTATTAATGCCTTTGTATTATGAAAAAAAATTTAAAAAATTATTTTGTATATAATTATTATTTAACAATGATTAACACATTTATGATAAATAGGTCCTATATAAATCAATTGTAATCATGATTAACAAATTGAAAATAAAGTAGTTCTATATCAAACTTGTTGAAAGGTGATTCACCCATTGAAAAGAAATGTTTTCCATAAAAATATCTTCGAAACATTATTAATCATTCTACATAAGTAATGGTGATGGTATTTAAAAAATATATCCCCAATGGTTCATATGTTTCAAAACGGATTTATGATTCTAATTTTTATTGAATTCCCTTAAAATTCCATTAAAAAAAATTCATGATGAATATTATCATTACACATTCCAAAGCATCCCATACTACATTGGTATTCTGAATCATAATCCCCAAGAATCAACAGCATGAAATGAGAAATATAATTTCATGATAATAATGAGATTTATGAGATAATATTTCAAAGGATCCACATATACACCTCATAATAGAATAAATTTTTGTTACACAACAAATGTCTCATAGAAGGAAAATTATAACTAATATATCTTTCTGCTTTTGTAACTGTGAAACCAGACACCCTACGAAATGGATATGAAAAAATAAATATTTAATACCATAAAAACATACATAAAAGAAATATATAATACATTTATGAGAATTATAAAAACCACACAACAAAAATAAGGTATAAATATGGAGTATATATAATAAAAATTAAAGTTAGATAAGGAAATCCAATACTACATGGTTAACATTTGATTCCTGAGATCAATAAAATAATAAAATCACTTTAATATATTAACATCATATAATGAATTATATTATTGATATAAAATGTGATAATTCATTATATACCACAAACAAATTAAGTACATAATAATAGATATGTTACAAATCAATGTATATTGACACTAAAACCCAAACCTTCAGTCGAATTCATCTCGATTATCCTTTTCCACCATGATTAATAAAACTAGGTTATTTAAATTAATTATTGGTTAAATGTTTCGTTATAATTATTAATTTTATTTCAATATTATCATGTAGTATAATATTACACAATCAATTTTGTTACACTCGTATGTTTTGAGAATATTCAGTTGCTCTATCAAAAATGGATTTGGTAGGATTAATATGAAAAAAGAGGATATAACATAAAAATATAAAAAGTAATAATAATGAAATAATCAATTTATATATATAAATAAATTATTATATTAAATCCAATCATGTAATAAGGTAATGAAAAATTTACCCACATTAAAATCATGGAGATAGTATGTCGTACATAAGCTTGAGTGTTGTTCACATTTTTTCAATCATAATTATGGAATGAAATTAAGTAAAACTGAACATTCCGAAATCAAATTTATATCATTTATTAAAAATAAATTAATTAAACCTACATATATATATTATTCATGTGATTTATTATAAAAAAAACTATAAATCACATAGCTTTGGGTCGGAGGTACTCTAGAGATCCAAAAATGACATTATCACTTCATCAGTTTGAATAATTAATACAGAAAGTGATATATTATATTTTAATAAATATATTTATTTAATAATTATAATATATATTTAATTTATATAACATAATTTTGTACAATTCTTCCTTATTAAATTCTTTGTAAATTAAGAATGATTCCCACAACATCGACGAGGGGGTAGTCCATACATCAACAAAAAGATGTTATCATATTCTCAAAAAATGTGATGCATGAAGGTATAAGGTATGTAAAAATTATAGAAGAAAAAATGAAAAACAATTAACACCTATATCATATATTATCAATAAATCAATAATTAATCCCAACCTAGAGTTTTGTTAGTTGAAGAATTAATGATATCCATTTGTGAGATGGTGGTATATTGTACACATTAAATATTATAGTGTATCCTATTTTATGGATTTGTTTTTGGGTGTAGCTAATACCTTTAAGAAAATATATTTATATTTTGTATAATGATCGTATTAAATAATCATGGAATAAAAATGATTTAGTTGTTTTGATAAATATGTAAAACAGTAGTGGTGGTTTAATAGTGTTACATCTTCTTCGGGTAACTCCATTTAGTTTTTTCCTATAGAATTCAATGGGTTTTTATGATATATTTGTGCATCTATGATGATATGATGGATATTTATAGTTTATTTGGGAAGGTATTAGATGAGAGATAATTCATGATATTTGTGAATAAGGAATTGGGGTGAGTTGAAATTTATAGCGGATCTAGAGTGGAATTATTGTAAATAGAAAAATGTTATACAATATTGGAAAGCATCCCATGCATCATGGGAATAAAATAATGATAATGTTTTTGTGAAAGTGTGTATAAAGTGGAAATAAGTCCATCTAATCTTTTTTTCAAAAATTTCTTTGTTAATTTTCATATTATGATTTTATTTTAACTAATTAGTAATCTAATTTGAGTTAATGGTGTCGTCCTCTAATAGAGTCTCTCCCGAGATCTAGGGTTTCCCTTCATTAATTCTTATCATTACATACCCCATCTGTCCTTGGGAATTTCCCATCACACATTTCTCCTACCCCAACATAGCTTCATTGTCATTCTAATAATGTTATTCATCCATTATTAGTTCTCTGTTCAGTAGAAAGATATTTTAAGGGGGTTATTTCCAATGTTCATTGTATGAGTCATCCCTACTGGTACTATAAGATCGTGGGAGTGTTCTATCCATCCCAATGTGGCATTGGCCTATCTATATTGTTTCAATGAATCATGATTTTCCTTTGTGTTTCCTCTCAGGTGTTGGAATTTTGTTTTTTTAATTTAGGGTTTGTTTATTTTTAATGTATTTTTGGGTTCCCTTTTCCTCACTGATATCATAGTGGTGATGACGTTGCACAATGTTGGATCATGGTTTGGAGAGTGAGGCCGATGCAGGGCTTCAAGAATGTTTTCCTGATGGATGAAAAGCCCAGTGATTTGGGGTTTCTGATTTTTTTCCAATTTTACTGAAGGATTGCAGGCACATATGTTTAGTTGGTCTATCTAGTATGTAATATCTTACTGTTGTTTCTATTGAAGGGTATGTAATTCTAGTTGAAGATCTTTTCTCTTTGTCGATGACCTGGATGATTTATCTCTGCTTTGGATTATTGATCATATGTCCCACACCAAGTCGATCTATTAAAGTGACTTTATCTGAGGTATTAGCATGTATAGTTTGATCATTGTTTAGTTTTCATAGAGGTGTGACTGATATAGGATACATCCCTTGAGATTTTGATGGTGTTGGTATTTAATACTTCCCCTAATGTTTGTGCTGGTCTGGAAAGGTTGTGTGATTTTTTTTATGATGATGTTAGTGCATGAAGAAGATTATGGATTCTGGTAGTTGATCATTTTAGATGATCAGTTACAATAGAGTGTTTGAATTTTCTATGATACATGAGGTGGGACGTGGCCAGAGGAGGTGATGAAGTTGCTATTTAAATTTTTCATGTTGAACAATGAATTTTGAATCTAGTTTTTTTGGTGTTTTTGTGGCGGGGAATTGTTGTCTATGGTTTCCAGTTTAACAAAAAGTGGTTTGTCAAAATAATAATTAAATAGATTACATTGAAAAAACTAAAATGTTAACACATTTTTTCATTAATTATTGAAGATAATTTTAATTACATTCACTCATATTTTTTTTCAAAACTATGTTGCCATTAAATAACATTAAAATTATGGTTATTAAAAATATTTTTTCTATTTGTTTAAAATAAATTCACATATATTGAATATGTTAATTTAATATTAATCCCACAAAATGGATGAAACAATGGGTGTTAAAATTAGATAATCTCAAAATTTTGAAATGATTTTATTTTCAATTTTAATGTGTAATATAATTCAATGATCTAAATTTCGTTTATTTTTTATAATTATACTATATATCCTTGAAAAAATATAATATATAATTTAACTAAAAATATAAATGAAATGAAAAATTATTTTTGATTAAAATTCAGTACTATTCAACATTAATCTAATTATGAAACATATCTAAAAAATATTTCAAATTCAACCACGTAAATATTAAAACCACTTTCAAAAATTATGTTCATTTTTTCAAATTAAAATTTTAAAAATTTCAATATATTTTTTTAGAAAACATTATCCATTAAAAGAAGGTGACACTACTTTTTGAGAAGAGGACATATATTTATTTTTTAAAATAGATTTATACTTATAATAACTCTATAAAACATATTTTATAAATGTCAAAACTTTTTTTAATATATAATATATAAATTTTATAAATATCTCTCACTAATGGATTTTAATATTATTTATTATGCTAAAATTATTATGTGGTCATGAAAATCTTAATTAAAAATTATACATATTTTATATTCATTTAGAATTTATATTCATTTCGAATTAATTGAGAAAAAAATAAGCCATCTTATGATCATGAAATTCATAATTTAGTTAATCTTATTCATTCCTTCCACTCCAAATTCCAGGTTATATATATTGAATTAAATAATAATTCCAGTAGTATATGTTTTTATAGTATGACTAATAATTAATTTCAAAACATGTCGTAGAAGAAAATAAATGTCACATACATCAAAAGATGGACCTTCTGTTTAAAATAGGGAAATAAAAATATTTCCTTTCCAGAAACACATGCTATAAATAATTTAAAACAATATATATTTTACAATATCAAGATGTTATACATATGAGAGGATCCATAGATTTTTAAATGGAAATTTAGAATCTATATGTGTAATTCATTTATGAGGATCCCTGTTATCTGAAGAAATTGGATTAATTGTTTCTTTTACTACAATGATATTATTGGGAATGTTTCTAGTAGTATATAATTTGTGGTGTTTGTGAGTATAATATTTATATAGTATATGTGGTGTAGAGGATAGCTTGTGGAGTTGATTCTTGTGGGCTATTCTTTATCAGTTCTATCAAAATCAATTGAATCCATTCATCGAGGAATGCTATATAATGGAGGTGATCTCTTATACATGATGGTATGATATATAATTATTATTAGATATTAAGGGTATGGGACATAGTTTACTTAGTTATGCATGGATTCATCTTATTTTTATACATTATTTGTGTTTTAGATATCTGTGAATACTGTATACAATATTATAGTATCATTTATTGATAAGTTAAGGGTGTATAATTATAGGTCATATAGTTTTTATGTGGGATGAAACATGTTACGGGATGCTATAACATGGTCATATATTATGTTATATGGGTATAAAAGTTTTTTCCCCTCATACGTGGTAACATTTCACATTATTATCTTCATATTTGGATACCAATTTTTATACAAATGAGATCCTTCAATACATAATAATTGGATTATAACCATTCATTAAGAAATAATATTTAGTGTCCATGGATACTATCCACCATTTTCATCACCAACTTTTCCATGTTAACAAATATGGTAATGATAACATCATGTAGAAAATGTGTTTTTCATGTTTTTTTATAAGGGAGTGATATTTTTATTTTTTAGGATATCAATGTGTTACCCTTTAGTGTGGTTCTCAATGGTTGTACAACTCATGATGGAACAATGAAAAGAGGATAAATAATTTCATTATGGTAGAGGGTCTCTATTTTCTCACTTTTTTTATAATGAATGTTAGGTATTCATTTTCAACCTTGGGATGATTATGTTCATCATTGATAATGAATATAACATACTTGTTTAATTGAAATTTAACAAGGAATGGTAAATATTCACATTCATTTAATGCACAAAATTTTATATTGGTATCATGATTATTAGTGATAAATCCTGCACTAAAAATTATAGAAATTTGTTGATTTTCATGAATAATGGTGTTTGTGGTGATGAAGTTTCCTTTCTATGTTTTTTCATTACATTAAGATTTATAATTTTATAACCACTTATATTTGGTTACTAAAATGTTTTCCCTGTAGAATTATGAATTTTCTAAGATTTCCATTAAATAAATTTGAGGAATGTAATAAAAATAAGATATTCAATATATTAATGTGATATGTTTATTTAATTTAAAATGAGTTTTTATGAGTGATTATTTTTTTTGAAGATGTTTATGGTGATGTGGGGAAGGGATGTGTAGTTTTTATGTGAAAGGATTATGCGGGAAAATGTTGAAGTTATTCATATAAAATAGCTGTGATTTGGAAGGTGGTTTTGGTTGGTTCATGGTGATTGTTTTCTCTTGTTGGCAAGCAATTTTTTTGTTTATGTGTTGTGTTTTTTATCCTTGAAATATTATAATTAATTTATAATTTTTAATATGAAATGGAATTGGATGTATTGGTTAATGGGATAATGTTATAAAATTAATGAAGTATAGTGAGTTGTCTGGTTTAAATGGGTATACTTAAATGTGGATAAATAGGTTTTAATTGTAAAGGTATTGAGATATGAATTATTTAATTTATTGGTTGTATAATTTAATTGGTTTGTAATATGAAATATTTTGATTGGATTCATTGGTACATATATGATACAATGCATGTTACTTCTAGTATATTGTTTATCTTTTTTTTTCGTGTTCGATGTGCGGAGATGATTTGTGGTATTATTTTTAGTGGGTTATGGATTGAATGTAACAATATAGGTTGGGATTGTGTATTATGATATTATTTTCATTTTATTTTATAATTATTTTAAACATAAAACTCCAAAGTCGATCACCTTATCTAGAAAAGAAAATGAATTTTTTGTATTGTTCCCTACAACCTTGTGGTAAGGATTGATGGTTAGATTCCCTCCCATATGATATACCTCTCTAATGTTATATCAGAAAGAATATTATGATCTGAATTAAAGTAAAAAGTATACATATACAAGGGGATGCGATAATGTGTTATATCTTAGGTTTTTACAGGTAAGATCTAATGGAATAAGGTGTGATGTGAAGGATTATTGTAGAGGTAGTGCGTTGTATGATGAGGGAATCATATTGATTTCCATTATTATAATGATACACTAATACTTTATATATGATATTATATACGAAAATATTCAACCTGAAATGTGTTTTTATGTATTGTTTAATGTGATGTGATTACACAAATGATTTCAAGTGAGATGTTATATGATGATACATCCAAGGTGTTTGGGGGCAGGATATGAGGTGATGTGATGTGATGTTAAATGGGAGTGGTGGATCCACATGATTTAATCTATTTGGGTATGATATTGTAAAATTTATTTGAATTTTTTGTTGGGTATCAATAATATATATTCGTTAATTTTGGTTATTATACTAGGGTCTGTTAACTGATGAGTGTTCTATAGTATTGTTGGAGATCATTTAGTTGATCAACATATGTATTGTTGGTTATGATATTTTATCACTGGTTTATTAGTATTCCCTTTTCACAATTGAATTTGAGACTTGGGTTTCTCTCACTGAGTTTCCATTTATTCTTACTCTATATGTATAAACAATAATTTTCAGTTTCTATGGTTTCATTATGAATAATATTAGAATTTATTAACTCAGTAATATGGAATTTTTTCCTGTCGCATCCAAATCATTTTTTCTAATATTAAATTTTGACAATATATATTTATATATATTTTGAATTTTATAAATAAATTGGTAGGGTGTTTTGACCTTCTTTTTTATTATTAATTTTAAGTGGTGATAGTATATTTTTTAGATTTTCTAAAAATTTTATTATATAGAGAAAAGTTGCATGTTTGGAAAATTTTAATACCGTCAATATTATTTACTAACCTACGGAATACTGGAGGAAGAACATTTGTGTAAGAATGTCTCTCCCTTAATTTTTGGCTAAAATGGGGTACAATTGGAGGGAGAGTTTTAAGAAATTCAATAAAAAATAAATTTTTTTAAAAAACTCAATCTATCATTTTTAAATGTAGGTTTTTCTATAAAAATTATTTTTAATCATTCTTATGAGAGTATATTTTAATTAGGTTCAATAACATTGGGAAATTTTATTTAACATAATGAGATTAATTTTTTTGAATTCATAAGGAAACAATTATCTTAAGATGTTGTTATTTGATTTTTATAAATAGATGTAATTTATAATAAATCTAGAATAAATTAATTGAATTTGTTTAAAAATAATTATTTTTGTGAAAATTTTTATTCTTAATATTTGATAATTCATATTCTATATTGTATTATTTATAAATTTTAATTATTTAATTTTTATTAAATTTTATTTAAATGCATCATTTTGAATGAATTTTATAGAAGAATTTTGAATGAATAAATTTATTATTTTAAAATGAATCTTTTATGAAGAAACGGTTTTCATCATCTCTTTGGTTAAATTATATATTATATACTACCGTATAAGTGATTTGATTATTTTAGAATGGATTATATATTTGTATCTTGGATCACTAAATTTAGAAAATATTACACTTAGTTTTATTCATAATGAATTCAAATCATCATTTATATTGTTAATATGATGAATGTGAAAATGGTTAATTTAGGGTAAACATAATTTTATATAAAAATATAACACTAATGAATGACATAATTTATTTAAATGAATATGTTTCAACAATTATCAGCCAAAAAACTGAACATAGGAAAATTTCATTTGATTTTCCCATAGGTTTTACCTATATAATAGTTTATTTATTGAAAACAAAATAATGAAATTATCATCGATTCATTGTCCACATATTTCTAAAATAAGGAAACCCAATAATGTATATTGAGTTTTAAATAGTAATTTTAATGAAATTTTTTATCCTAATAATTTTTTTTTATTTTTACTTATAGAATTTTTAAAATATAACACTACGAAAATATGATGAAATACTTGTGCTGGCTGTTGGAAAATGTTGTAATTTGATTTAATAAATAATAAAATTAATATTTTCTTGGTTGGGAATTTTTTTTTAAAAAATACATGATATAAATATAACACATTATAGTTTTGTTAACGATTTATATAATAATTCCATTGTAGGGAATCTGTTTTCAATGACAAAATATGTTAGTAGTTTTTTAATAAGAAATTACTAATATTTTATGAAAATAGTTTTTTATTTAATTAATTAGATATTAAAAAAATCATTCAGAAAGAAAAAATGATTATAAATTATTAAAATGTCCATTAATGGAAATTTATTATTGAATTTACACCGTATAATTTGAATTAGATCCATTTTTTATTGAGATGTCATTACCATGGTTAGGATTATAAATGGTTCACTAAGGGGTCATACAAAAATAGTAAGGTTTATAATTATATTAAAACAAAAAAAATTAATTGGGTAATTATTAAAATATTATAACCTTATTATCTTCAAATTAACAATTCTTTTGAACCATTTAGCATGACTTATGAACATAATAATTTATCATATTTCATATTATATGAAAAAATGATAATAATGATATTTCAGAGTTAACAATAATATTCTAAAATATTTGTAATAAAGAAATTCCTAAATTCAGAAAGTTGAATGGGAAATGGTGGAAAATATTATTTTCAGTCCATTTAGGATTCAATGGTCCTTTTTAACTAACATTTTTGACCAATAAAATCCAAATAACATAAATATCATAATAATTGTTAAAATTGTTACAGAATGATTAAAAAAAATTAAATGTATAAATATATTAAATAAACACATTTCCATTTACTTGAATTAGATTATTTCAAAACATTAGGCATCATAAAATTACAAAACATCAATTCTGATGAATTATAATTTATAATTTAATTTTTAGTAACTGAATAATTTTAGAAATTCATAATGTGGTCCCCACTCATATATAAATGGGATACATTTATACTATTTTCATCACACATCATAAAAAAATTTCATGTTAGTCACATACATAATGGATTCAAATAATCTATCTCCACATTAATATTGACCATTTTTTAACAAATAATTCCCATAGAGGGATTATGGTTTAATGAAAAGAAAAATTTCATAACAAAGGGATGAAAAAGAACACACATGAGGTGTTGAATTTTTCATAGGGGGATTTCTTTTATAAATCAACTTTTTAATTCTCCCTTAAAACTATTTTTCAGTTATTTAAATATTTTTAAGAACATATTAATTTGTTTATATGGGAATAAATGAATTATTATTGGCATTTAATGATTCTTTTGACTTTTTTCAGTAGTTTTCAAAAGAATTTTATTTATATAATATTTTTAAATTCACTACAAAAAGTAATTTTTTTGATCAATTATTACATATAAATTTAAAAATGTTATTTCATACATCAATATCGGTTATTTAATATTTAAAATATTTTTTATTATTTCATATTGTCTTCAAAAAAATATCCCTTTCCTTTTTGGAAGGATTATTTTAGTTTCTAAAATTTGTTTTCAATGGGTAGGTTAATCAAAAATAAAATACTATTTTTCATGTGTAATGAGATGCATTTTTCATTTTTTTATAATGAAAATGTGAATGCATTAATTTTTTTATGTTTGAAATGGTATTAGAGAAATATATATATGAGAAACATGTGAGCATAATAATATATATATGACTATTTGATCCCACATATAGCCTATAATGACAATTGACCTCAATATTTCATATAATAAGGGGGATCCCAATTATATAACTCTATCACATTTCATAATTTTTATTATTTTCTTCAGAAATTAGGAGGGTGTTTCCTATTGACATTTTCCCAATTTATTTTAATGTTCTATATTTCTTTCTATCGACTGATAAAAAAGGGCTGTAAATATGATGCTATAATTCAGATAGACTATATTTTCATCATCCTGTTATATGATTTATTTATTTATTTTTATTATTATTTTTATTATTTTTAAATGAAGTTTTTCTTATTCGTAAATAATAATGTGATAAATTTAAATATTTTTTATGATTTCATTATTTTCACCACACAATCGTATTTCTTATTTTATGTCCCCAACTATAAACTATGTCTTCATAGAATGATAAACAAAAATATTAGAGTTTTAGGATGGGGAAGAATATATAATAAGTCTTGTTTATATTATAGAATATTTATCATGAAAAGTCATTTTTTCATTTTAAAAGGATTATATTTTGTAAAAAGTAACTACCATTCATAATTTCTCACTTATTGAAATATTTTTTTATATATGAGTTACAAAATAATTTTCTAGAAAATATGAAAATAAAAAATTTCATTTATGTATGAATATCACTTATATTATAAAGTCAATATAATATTTCATGTTTATGGATTTCACATTACTGTTGTGATTACATGAAATCATTAGATGAAATTTCATATTTGTATTTTTCTGAGGCCTGCATAAGTGTCAGGTAAACCATCATTAGACAGTAACTCTAATATTGAAAATTTGTTCAAATTCACAAAGACCAATTTTTGAGGTTTTATGATTTGGTATTTTAAAGAGATTTATAATGATGGTGTAGATGTTTTATTTTGTCGAGGTATATATAATCCTTATGGTTAACAAGAATGATTATATCATACAAATTTTTTAAAATAGTTTGGATGTAAGAAGAAATGTATGATGTAAGATTTTATGTTAACACATTGTTTCATGGTGATTTATAAGAATAATTTTCAGTATTTTATTGTCAACATATTGTATAATTTTTATGGGTATTGTGTTCTCAAGTAATATTTTCATTTTAACATGAAATATGTCATTACATTTTATAATGATATTGTATTATACATATTAAGGATATTTAATAATGATTAAAATAAAATGACCTCACACAACCCTCTAATAACTTCAATATTATATAATCATCACTACAATGGAAAACATTTGATGAAATGTTGTAGAAATATTTTGGAATATTGAAATCACCTATATAAAACACTATAATCTATCCAATACCATTTTATTTTCTAAAATTTCTCAAGATCATGGAAATTATTCTATTATAGTTTTAAATATACTTAAATCTATCTCATTTGAAAAGGAAAATAAAATAAATGACTTGAAAATTTCATTACTATAGATATGGACTTCATGAAAATAGGTAAGGGGGTATAAATAGTAAAATCAAAGACCCAAATGTGTGTGTTTATTGAATCACATATTTTAATATATTATATTTATGGAACTGGAACGAATTTATATTGATGAATAATAAAGAGATATTTCCTATCAATTATTATTCTGGATAAAATTATTAAAAAGTAATCAAAAAATAATGTTTAACTGATTAAGAATGATGTTGAATAATTGATTTTTTTATCAATAATATCCTGATATATTTTAAATTATAGATAATTGTGAATAAGAAATTGATTTTTCTATAATATATTATTCACCAAAAAAACAAATGATATATAGAATCTATTCCATAGAAATGTTGTATTGAGAAAAAACTGAAATTTATCTAACACACTCATGTAATGACTTATTATGAAGGTGTAAATAATTTTTTTGTTAATGTGTTCTTTATGCTAAGGATATTATATAAAACCAAAATTATTTAATTTTTTGGGAAATGATGAGTTGAATATAAAACCATACGGTTACAAAAGTAAATTAATGATTAATTATATATATTTTTATTCCATAATTTTTACAAATGTTATATGAAAAATATGAATAAATTGTTATTTTTTGAATTAGATTACCATATTCATCTATAATCTATGAAGTTTCTTATAATAGAAATTGTGGGTGAGGATTGAGATTTTCCAATGATTGGCCTATTTCATTTGGTTATAATGACATTACATGATCTTATTTTCATATAATTATTATATTGATATTAGGAATAAATATTTAATCTTATAGACTACTATGGGACTGGAAATTGATTTATCGATTATGTTATTTATGTTATTTTGGAATAAATTTACAATATTAGGAACTTTATAAGAATAAGTTAATTAGAAATATTTATTTAATAAACTGTGATTTTGATTGAATTATTATGTTTTAATTATCTTCTTAAAGAATTACTATTTTTATGTTGTTTAACAATGATTCTATGTATTTGTTGAAATAAGTGTCATATCATTGAGATTGTATAACTATGTCAATATATATTCCATCTTCAAGATTAATTTGTATTATTTTGAGAGGGATTATAAATTTATCTTATAAGATAATCAGATTTAATTATTCAAATAATTTTATTCATTCTATGTGAGGAAAAGTTTGAGTAATATTATGGATTCTTATTTAGAGAATGATTTAGTTTAATTTTTTTAATGACCATTTAATTTAATGGATTTTTTTTCATAATATGATGCTTTATTATTTATGGGATGAATAATATCTTATGAAAAACATTTTGAAATAAATTTATAATTATATGAGTAAAATATGGGTTCTATTTTATATTTATTATGCAATCCATTAGACCTTGGTATTAAAGCCTTATATGTAAAAAAATCTCCTTTAATTCACCTTATTTGGTGACAAGTATGATATTATAGTGTAAATGTATTACAGGTTAAAAATATAATTTTAATATGTATATATATATATATATATTTTAATAGATTATATATTTAAGTAATTCCTCTTGTATTGGAAATATATCTCAAAAAAATTATAATAGTATATTGTTTTCGGATGAATCAGTTGTCTTAAATGCACATCATCCGTTTATGGATTATTTATCTATATTCTCATAATAATTTATATTATTGTGAATAATGTCCTTTGTCACTATACATTAATATTTGATCATTTTATTTTTCTCTAATTACAACATTCTCATTTCCAAAATATATTATCTTGTTTGGAGACATAGTCTTTTGTTATTATAAATGACATTAATAATTCCCTATCTCACTTACGAAGGATAATTTTATTAACCTCTTTTATGATTTGGGAATTCAATAAATGTAATTTAAAATTTAAAATTATTGATTATAATGATAACAATAAAACAATTAGGAAGAGTTTAATTGAAGTAGTGGATAATTTAATATCTTTATATTTTAAAATAATTCATATATTAAATAGCATATAGGATACACAACACTGACCATAAAAATCCATAGATATTATTAAATAAATAGAGTTTTTCAGAATATAAATAATGAATTTGAAGGTATAAAAATGTTAAGAAATATTAGGATATATATATATATATTGTACTTAATACAATTATAATGTTAAATTATTATTAAATAATAAAATAATTTTAAGTAAAGTAACTTTATTCTTCAAATTTTATTTTTATCAGATGTGAATTTAAAATATATTTGTTTTAGAATTTTAAAATTGATTTATATTACATTATGACATATGAATTTATGAAATTAATTTACATTTTCTATTCATCATGTCAAAAATATCATAGAATAATGTTTTTTGGAAATTTTTTATGAAATTGATTTCCAGATGAATATTGAAAAATATTTACCTATTTCAAAAATGTATTTTAATATTGATTATCTAATAAGCTAAATATTTTTTCATTATTTTTTAAATTATTTTATTTCATTTTAATACAATTTAATTTAATTATAGTAATTTTAATTAAATTTACTTCTAAATTTGTTATAAATTTTCATGCATTAAAATTATTTTTTATTATAAAAACTGGTTTTCTATCATTTTTTCCATTTTAATTTTATGATAAATTATCAAAGAAATTTATTTTGAATATTCAATGATTTATATTCTATTATCAACCAAGAGGACCAAATTTAGAATTTGTTTTTATCTTTTTTCATTATAAATTATTTTCATATTATAATATGATATTTTGTTAATTGTAAAATTCCTTAATAAAATTTAAATATATAATGAAATTGAATAAAACGTGACTATAAAAGCATTACATAATTTTTTTATGATTATATATGATTATTATTAATAAAATATTCTAATATATGATATTTAGTTTCTATTTTTGAATGTAATATATATTTATATTATTTTATGAATCAGAAAGTCAAAAATGTAATTTTCTTTTTTTATTGTCATTGAAGTTGTGAAGTTAGTATAAATAGAAGAAATGTGTTGTTCAAAATATTCATTAATGTATATATTAATTTTATTCATGTTATTTGAAAATTTTTGTTGATGAAATAGATTCACTAAAGGATTATACATAACAGATACAATTCATGACCCTATTCTAGAAAAATAATGTAAATTAATTTAACATTCAATTGAATTATTATATTTCATTAGATAATGGGTACCAAAAATATGAAAGATAAATAAAAGTTATTATAGTTTTGTGAAAATTATATATTTTAATTATATTTATATATTATTGTTTTCAGAGTCAAATTATTTAATTTTTTCTTAAACATTAATTAATAATATTATATAATATTTAATATTTTACTAAATTATAAGAAAATTTAAAAATTAATGAGAGATCAAAATAATGATTATAGTGGTTCTTTAAAGGTAATTACTTTTAATTTAATGAGAAAATATTTAAATTTTATATATAATAATACCCCTTTTATATAGCAGCGTTATAACTACTATTATGAGTAAAATAGTTTAATGATTTAGTTATTGAAAAAATAAAACGATGGAAATGAGTATTTCACCAATTAAAATTTTATTGGATAAATATATTAATATCATTTTCTCCTTATCAGATATTTCAGGTGGTTTTGGAACAATTCAACATTAGATTATGATATAATATATTATACGAGTTCATATATTTTAAAAAATGAAAATAAGGATATATTATAATAAACATTGGTTTACTAACCAATATAATTTTTTAAAAAAAACATATATTCATAAAATTGATTTTTATATTGATGAAAAAATATAAATTGGTATATATTTGAGACATTATTCATTTATTGGTTACTATTTTAACCCAAATAAAATAAAAAATTATTGACATCACTATATTTTTTCAAATGAACTAATATAGAGTTATGAAATATTTTGGGGAAAATATTATATAAACTTTTCGAAATTATATTATATGTGATTATGTCACTTAACCACTTATTTTCATAAATAAATATCAATTTGTGACCATTTTTTTATGAAGTTGATGATAAATTAATGTGATATTTTAAAAACATCTATGATTATCATCCCCTCTATTGTAAAATAGAACCCCCACACTTATTTATTCACTCATTGAAATAATTTTATCCTATCCTAGAACAATATGATTTAATTCAAATAATTTCACACAAAAGTTTTTAGGACATGGTTTAGGAAATATTATGACCTATTATGTCTTCTTATGTAAAGTTAAGGCGATTGTACAAATAAGTGGAACATAAATAACATATGTGAGGAGTAATGATTTAGTTAAATAATGTTCATTTAAATGTAATGTTTTAATGTTTCAAATCTAACACTTTTCTATACATTTCTAGTTTTGAAAAAAATTCCTTCTAATCAAATTAAATATATTGAAATAAAATATTAATATTAATATTTATATATCTTATTTTACTTCCATTAAATAGTATTTAAAAGGAATCATTTTATGGAATTTTTTATCATTCATTATAAATGAAATAAAATATTGTTTGGTTTTTAATATACAGTGACAAAAAAATTCCATTTTCTATAAATGTTATTTAATATTGTTCTTCATTTACAATTTATTATGGTTTCTTCAAAGAAAATATCTCCTTCCATATTTTGATAAGAATCTTAGTTTTCATAATGGGATTATATATATATTTCATATTTAAATATCTGAATGTGTTATATATAAGGTTTAAAAAATATTGTTTAATTAGTTTTGTGATGAAAATGACATTACATTCAATGATTCATTCATGATATGATAATTAATCAGTATATGGGAGAAATGAGTTATCTGGATAAAAAATTCATAATTTGTTGAGATTTATTATAGCTCATGAAGATATGAGATTCCAATATCATTTATAAAATGTGTGAGCACCCATTATATCCCTATAATGAAATGGGTAATTTTTCTTGTCTCAAAAGGCAAGAAACGAGGAGTAAACCAGCAATTTTTATCCCCTAGATTAGGCATTTCTCCAGTTATGGATAACTATAAATATTGATTCATAATAAATTAATGATGATATAGTTTCACTAACTCTAATTTCAATATAATGAAACCAATATAACATATATAAGGTTCACCCACAGAGATAATCCAAATAAGAGGGGAACAATGGATGTCATTCCCTTCTAATACCCAAGTGTATAAAACCCTTATATAGTCATACTAGGAAAATAAAGGATTCAAAATAGTTGTCTCACTTAATGATTGTTTTTTCCATTTTTTTGAAATAATTCATGTAGGAATACATACAGTAATATTGCACAATAGACCAAAAATTCCTAACATCAAATTTAAATTAAAAAATAATTCAAAATCATGATACCAAACATGAATATAGTCCATCATAAAATTTATATAAAAATCCATCATTGTATTTCATATCCACAAATCTAAAATTTATATATGGTAATATTTATTAAAACAGTTCTCATTAATGTAGATATAAATTTAATACCGTTAATCACCACCACTTAAACATAATCTATTACTTGAATATAATTTATTTTCTTTTATCAAAAGTTTTACACGTATTTCCAAAAACTATAATTTCAAAATCCATTAAAATATGTAATATTATTTAAAAAAATAAAATTTCATATAATAAATCATTCTATTTTAACAAAAAAATAAGGGGTCTAAAATATTAAATTAATTAAATCTTTATTAATTTTACAAATTCAATTTTCTATTATTTTATTTACTATTATATTTATACTCCATAAATATTAATTTAAAATAATAAATTCCCAATATTTTAACATTTAAATTACAACATAACCCATTTATAAAATCCACAACTCAAAACCCAATTTTTTGAAAATTAAAACTCAATTATTTTCTTTTCCTTAAATCTGAAAAAACCATTTATTACATTAAAAATACGATACTTAATAGTTTCAAACTAATATATTAAAATTAAAACATATTCTTTACCTAGAAAAAAGAACATAACAGAATAAAAAAATTTCAAAACATTATAATTCCAACAAATGGGTTAATATAAGGTCATTGTTGGAGTATAACATAGTAATCACGATTTTCAAACTATGTTGTAAAAGCACAACATTAAAAATATATATATAAAAATGTATGTAGGGTACACAAGAAAATAAAAGACCACTGAATCCATAAAATTATAATATTGAATATATTTTTTAGTCCCCTATAAATTAAACAATCAAAAATATAAAATATAAAAAAATTAATTGCAACCTTAACCCTAATACCTAAAACCTTACTACGGATGGAATCTATAAACTCTCGACATGGATAAGAATGATATAATCATTATGTATGTATAAAATGATTCATGAATATACTCTCCCTATTTACCATTAATATCAATTTATTAAGGGAATTATGGAATTGAAGTACTCTATATAATATACTCTATAATACTATTAGTAAAAAACTAGCACTAGGACACCTTGAATTGAGCACATGGGATGACCTTTGATAAATCTAATCGGTATTTCTGATCCACATATGATGGATATTTTTTATGAGAATCCTAAAAATAATATTTGGGATAATTTTTTGAAATAAAATAAACAAATTGTGTAGTGTCACTTTTTCCAAAATTCTTTTATGCCTCATCTATAATTGAAACATCCATGAAAAAATAAATAAACAATTCTAAATTAAATTTCCACATGGAATCCACAAATAAATTAAAAAAATGTTCCCACAAATCACTTAAAAATCTCATGATATAAATATCCACTTTGATCCATAACCTATAATTCACATATGCAATAAACCATCATGTAAATAAATGGAAAATCTACACATATTATTTCTATTTTGAGGAATGATCCACCAAAATAAATAACTTACATGCCTAAAAATGATGATACTATAAAACTTCTAATGTAGAACTCTTAAGTAAACTATATATATTAATATATAAAAATGAAAATTTAATATTGTGGAGTAAGAATACTCAGTAATTATTCTAAGGAAACCCCAATTCATTAATAGTAAAAAAAATCCCTTATATAATTGTTCAAAAGTAACAATCAGATTAATTTTAAATATCTAATCTCCTATAAGATTATTAAATTCCCACATTAGTTTTAAAATATTATATTTTATTTTCCCTAATTTCGAATATTCACATTAAATTAATTTATAATGTTATTTCTCTTTTATAAAAACAAAAACATGTAATTAAATTTTAATTAATATTTAAAAACAAGATTTTATATAGAATATGAAAATAAAAATTCATCAAAGAAAAATAAGAAAATGAAGACTAAATAGATATATAAATCATGGGAAGTACAAATTAAGATAAGGGGAATTGATATCCATACAATCATTATTCTAAAATAATAATCAAGGGAGAATCCAATAATATCACTACCTCGTGGACTCCAATAAATACATCATTAATGAGGGTGACAATATCAATTAGTTGAATAAGTAGCATGCCACTTTTAATTTGATATATTATTAAAAAATATCTTTAAGAACAAGTAGAAATCAATTATATTAAATTTTTATTTACCATCACTTGTACTTACTGTTTCTAATATGGTTTAAGACAAAACAAAAAATAAATTACATATATCATCACAATGTGATTCCAAAATACCACAAAAATATATATAATCAATAATGAACTAAGGTAAGATTCGAACCATAATTAAAATTCATAAAATATGTGTTTAATGGTAGTTATAGATATGTATTTTCAAAAATAAATTATAATAAATTCCTTGAAAAATATCATTTAATCATTACAGTACATTCAATACATTTTATTTTTTCTACACCACAATTTTAAAAAATAATAAAATGATTTAAATTCATCCAAAAATTCGGAAATATGTTTAACTAATATGACTCATTATGAAAATAAAAAATAAATTTAGTAAAACATTTCAAAAATTTATTAAATAGATGATGTTTGAAATTAACAAAAACATAAATATTTCATGATTCCATATTAGAAACAAAATATAATGCATATAAATAAAATCATGTGATCTTTATTTCTTTTAATAAACATATTAAATACATTAATTAATATAATTATGTATCCAATATATTAATTTAAATCACACGAGATAATGGATCTTGATTTTAATCTAAATGTTGTGGTAACCAACATTAAATGGATACAGTGGAAACTAAACTCTATTGAACATAGATAAATAGGACGTGATGAAATATTATCATACTATAGAAATATATTACACATTTATTAAAAAACTATCCATGGATTTTTGAATAATGTGAAAAAATAATTATATAAGGTTAGTGTAAGAAATTATGATTAAACTAGGGATAAATATTTAACCACCATATATATTTCACCTTGATTCAAATAAATGAAAATTCTATATTTCCATGGAGAAATTGAAATAATTGTGAAGAGTATTTTGATGAGGGTACTATTTGCTAGATTATAAGTTAAATAATAATTTCGTTAGAGCTAAAGATATATTTTATAAATATATGTGAATAATTTTATTTTTCATTGTATAAATGAAACCGGCCCTTTAGAAATATTGGAAGAAGATATAGGCCAACATTGTGCCTCCTACAATGGGATATGGCCATCCACATGGGGCGGACAAAAAATTGAAATAAATACGAAGCGAGAATGCATTTTTTGGAAAAAAATATTTTTGGGTGCTTGATTTTCCCATATATAGTACATACTTTTCACTAACTAATAAATATGAACAGTTTTATCAAACATCCATAATTCATTAAAATATACATCGAGTAGATATTAGAATAAGAGGAACTCAAATTTTTTTTTAAAAAATATATAGAATAATAAATGAAATCCAACATTCAGTTATTTCAATTATTCCCATCATATCTTATTTTACACCGAGAGGTGCTCAACATATTATTTTGTAATGTCTTTATGACATTTAAATTTATATTTTTTGGTCTCATGTTGTTTCAATGAGTGATTCATGATTTTATAATTGGTTTCGAAATGTATTTAGAAATTATATATATAAATTTTTTGTTTTAAAAAATACATGGAAATTTTATTTTATGTTTTGAATCTGATTTGATTAACACTACTGGTTTTATTGTATTTTTAAAATTAATAATAAATTTATTACATTAATATATATTGTTGGTTTGATAGAGAAATTGTTTTTCATATTAATGTTCTTATCTTTATGGTGAAAATTGTTTTTTATATGAGTAATATTAAGATTATTCTTTATCAGTGAGGGTATGTGGTGATCAACATAGTAAAATATGGGTAGATATTAATTTTTACATAGTGAATAAAGGTAGGATAATCTCATGTTAGTTTTTCGTCATAAGTTTGTAATGGTTCTTGACTATTTCTTAATATTGATTATCTATTAAGGAAATAATTCTTAAGGTAAGGTTCATGACTTCTTAGTCTACATAAAGGATTCTTGTGTCATGGAAATGATATATAGAGGTATATCTCTTTTTTCTAAACCCGTATAATTGTAATTTATCTATCATGTATGTAATTTCCCCTATTAAAGTAAATATTACCCTTACATTATATATTAGTAGTTATGTGTGTGTTATATACACGTATGGAACGATAACTCCTACTGTTAAATGGGTATGGGTAGTACTTTTATCATGTAATGGTAATCCCCATAATGTTAAATGCCCACATTATGGTCATTCGTGATTAATAAATCCCACTTATGTGTGCCTAGTCAGGTAATGGTTAAACACTATTGACCTTTTTTTTCTATTTTCACATGTATATGTGAATCATTTTTTCCAAAATTTGTTATTTTAAATATTCTAATCATCTATTATAAAAATCTCAATAAGGTTCTTTATAATATTGTTATAAATTACCATTGATAATTTAAATACATGTAATTTTTTTAAATGGAACTTTCATTCTTATTAAAAACTATTTTATTTTCATTTAGTATTATTCACATTATATTTTTGAATATTTTGGGAACCACATAATACTATTCGTGTAAAATTTAGTTCCATCAAAAAAACTTTTATTGGAAATAAAAAAACCTCATTTTTATTCATATAAATTTATTATGTTTTTTCTTATAACAAAAAAAGTACTATTTTGAAGTGAATATTTTAAATTTAAAAACAGAATTTTAAAATAAATAAAATTGAATATGTAAAGAAAAATCTACAAAGAACAACTGAAACACATAAATTAATGTTGCAAAATTATCTATATGTATCCAATCAATATGAATTGGCAAAAAATATTCCAACCACAAATATACCACTTGTAATTATAAAATTCTACACTCATGGGATTCTTAGAGAATTCAAGGCTATGTGAGCCCATATTTTAAAATCACATTACTCCCATAATAAATACCAATAAAAATTCATAATATATTTTATTTAAAACATATATCATAATAATATAAAACCCTACTCTCAAATCCTTACTTATTATAGATTCCTCATTCTCTTAATTTGAATGTTCTAGAAAATATATATATGCCTAGACAGCCCATTTCCGATTAATATTTTCAGTGATAAAATAATTATACCCAAATAATAAGTGTTCTCCAGAACTAAATCTCTCTGAATAAACTATGATATGAGTTTTTTTTCAAATATTGAATATTATCCTATAATAAACTCGGAACCAAGGGAAACTAATGATTAACCACAATATCATTCCAAGTCCCTATGGGCATGAAAAAATTCCCCGCAATATAGAAAGCACTATTTGGTAAAACAATTTCTAATGTAGATGGTGAAAATATGTAGTTAATAATAAAAAAACATTATATAAACCATCCATATATTGGATTACCATTACAAAACTAAAGGAAATTCATTCTAAAAAATCATAAGACATATCGAAACAAATATTAAAAAAATATTTTTTTATCGACTCTCCTCTAACCCCCTCCATAATAATATTCTCTATGATCCATAGTTCATTTACCAATATATAATGAAACTCATTTTTAATAAAATATATTAAGAAAACTATATATGGTTTATTCATTATGTTAAAATATATATAAATAAGTAAAATACCTTCGATATATATTCTAGTCAACCTCAATCGCTAAACAAAACATGATCCCATAAAAATCAAAAGAATAAATTTATATGATAGTATGTATAAGAATAAATAGTCTTTATGAATTAAATGTAAAACCAATAATCTTTTATATTAAAAAAACAATATAATTTACATGATAATTTTATGTTAAAAAATTATAATAATTTCATCACATATGAGAACATTAGATATAAATTCATTTACAAATAATTTTTATAAAATTCATAATCCTATTATCTAAATGAGATAAATGAAATAGAAATCATTTTTAGGATAATTATACTGTTATTAAACACTACATTGTAAAAAACATTTAACAAACATTGGAAAACAATAATTTCTATAAATTATTAACAAACCCATTTTAATAATGTGAATCAACTTTAATTGAATAAAGGAAATATATATTAATATTTTATATTATGACGCAATGAAAAACATAGAAATAAAAACATAAATTAATCTGAAATAAGAATCATGGGATAACACCATAAGGTCACAATTTATATGGAACCATGAAATACAATAATAATTATAGACACCCCAATTTTTTTTGAATTAGTTTCATTTCACTACCTGGTGGGGAAATTTCATTTGCATTACTAGCATAGCTTTTTTATATGTAAAATTACATTTCTATGTTCACTTAATCTTATAGGATGGGAGGCCAAATATTTATAAAGATCAATAAAAACTTGATAATGTATAAAATCATTATGAAATTCCAAAACAACCACAAAAATATAAAACCAACACAAATAGTCAAGTTTTATTCAAACCCCACAAATTAAAAAAAGAATAAACTGTCTACTAGGCCAAATAGTAAGTCATTTATAATAAAAAAAATTCAATATTATCCTAAAACCCAAATTTTTTTTATTTATAAAAATATAATGTTTAAAACACAAGTTTTATGATCCATGAAAACCCTTAAAATTGATTTTATCTTTTATTAAATTAGTTCATTGATTTAAATATAACTGGATAATTAAAAATCACATCATTATCATCATTTTGGAAATTTTTCAAGTAGTTGGTTTTCAAAATTATCTAAAATATTTTTCTCCATTTCTAGGAATTGAAAATAGTATTTCCCAATTAATTGAAAGTTTTTATAATGTTGATTTTCCAATTGAAAATTCTAAAAAATATAATTATTTCATTAGTCTTGAAATATTTTTTTAACATAATAAGTAAAAATCATTGAAATTAATGATATATTGAAGGTGAAACATACATCAAATTGATTTAGAAGAAGTAAAAACCCCTTGAACATGGAAGAATTGGAAATGAGAGACCCATAAAAAACTATACAAATCAAGACCCAAATTATTTAGACACATAATCCATCATAGGGTTTTTATATATCAGAATTTAGTTGTGGGATAATTCAAATTAATGAAGAATATAATAAAATATGATTGATGAGTCTTAAACATTGATATCTGGCCATGAATCATAGAGAAACCACCTAAAATACACCATTTTTTTGAGGAAATTTATTGTATGAGTAATTATTAGGTAGATTCTAAATATTAGGGACCAAACATGGGAGAATGAAATGGTATGGGGATTAATTTAGATTAATATAGTGGTGAATATTTTTAGTTTTCAAAAAAAATAAGGATTTAGGAACTCTGAATGGTTTTGATATATAGTTATCACAATCCCATCCAACTATTTTTTCAATTATGGGGAATATGGGAACCCACATTTTTAGGCCACATAGTTTTACAAATACTATTATAAAATTGTAGTTTTATCTATTTTAATACATGGCTATATATTATAGTTTCCACAGTTCAATAATAATCATGGGTTATAATTGAAACCTAGAACACATTCCAAAATCATTAAAAAATAAAATGAATTCTTCATAGGAAGGGAATAAAAAATAGAGACTAAAATAATACAAAAATAAATAATATGGTAGGGGATAAATTTCCTCTAGGTGTTATTTGTTATTTCTAATTAGATTTATTTCTTAAACAAAAAAGGTAAACCATGAACGTATTTATCTAATATACAATTTTTATGAACATTTTTGTCCAAATTATTTTTAATCTTAATCTTGTTAATAATATAATTTAAATTTTTATGTTAAAAAATTGAAAATACTAAAACATTAGTGGATTTATATGGATTATAAATCATTCCAGAATAATTAGGATCATCAAATCCTTCATGTTTTGTCATATATAAATACAAATAAAATCTAATGAATTATTTCTTTTTAATATACATTTTATTTATCAAATTAATAAAAAAAATTATCTTTTTCGATAAAATTATAAGAATAAATTTTATCACAATAAATAAGAGTTTTCCAATTATAATATAATATTTATTTATTCAATAACATTATTAAAAAAATAATACCTATAGATAAACATTAGATAATAAATAAAAATCATTTTTTAAAAATATTAATTTTAGTATAGGGTGTTATATAATAACATAGATCAACTAGGTCCTATATTGATTTGTCAACATGCATTCTATTTTATATTTTAATTTCTCCACTGAGAAATTGTTTCATTTATATAAATAAATAAATCAATGATGTCAATTAACCTTTTAAAATTATTATATAACCACCAATAAATCATGAAATCCAAATTTATTCGGTTATTTATCATATAATCCATGCCAGTATATTTTTATTGTACATATAGAGGGAAAATTGTCCTGAAATATGTGTATTTCTTACTCACTATTAATTGGAATAATATTTTTCACTTTTTTATTAATCAATGTCCCCTCGCATGTTGAAGATACAACTATGGGTTGTTCTCAAATACATACTCTTATAATTCATTGGATGGTGACATGTAGTAGTGGTAAATGTCCCATTAATAAATTTAATTTACCACTCAATATAAAATCATTATGCCCATAAATATAAAATCAATTTATAAAAAGGGTTAAAATTTAATGAACAAAATATTTGAAAATTTATAAAAACAAATTATCATCTATAATATAGTTTTACATGTATATAATGTATTTAAAAAATGGAAATGAATAATTTTTAAAAGAATTAAAAATTCTATGAAAAATATTCTAAAACCACCACCATTTATCCATTTTAAATTTTATTGAATTCCACGAGAAATAGTGATGGAATTGTTTTTGGCTAGGTTCCTCCCTTAATAACCATGAGAAATTTTTACTAGATCTTAATAATCTACACATGATTGTATAATATTTTATAATCCATCATTAAATTTTATTTTATACCCATAGTTTAATAGTCTCAACTTCACTGAAAATAATATGTAAATATATAACACATTCTCTATAATAATAAATATATAAAAGGTCCATATAACTCCCACGTTTTTTCATTATTTTCATAATTGAATTATATTTAATTTTTTATATGGAAATTATATTTATAAAGATATATGTGTGAAAATTTTGTCTGTTAATTATTATGTTTTATTGAAAACAAATTAATATTTGATCCAGTATTTCTATAAATGGGATAATAATGTAATGAAACATAATTTAAGAGATTTATATTTTAAAATAATGGATTATTTATAATGTCTAATTTAGATAATAAACTCATTTGTACTAATTTATTAAAGTATTATTTTAAATTTCGAGTAAAGGTTATATATTTTTTCATGTGTTGTAGAACTTTAATGTGCTAAAGTAAAAATATAGAATTTTGGAAAATTATTAAATTTAATTTTAACATGTTAATATAATTTAAGATCTCTTTCGAGACTATATTAGGGTTCATTCATTGGATAAAGATATAGAAATATATTCAGAAGGCATAATTTTTGGGCTGATATCTGTGAATAAAATTTATGTGAGGATACAAAGAAAATAATTAATTTACCAAGAGGAAATGAGATACATTTAAATTGGTTATGTGTGGGGTATTCATCCTTTAATCTAGCTGAAGATAATTATTATTAATTTACTAATTAATATATATTTTTATAGTAATTTAAAAAAATTAAGAAAATTGATATTTAAATTAGTTGATCATTATTCATTTCATTTTAAATAACTCTCAAGGTCAATAATAATTTATGAATATGAACATATTTCCAGATAATAGATATTAAGAAAAAACATTAAAAAATATTAGAAAAAAATTAATTTTTTATGATCATATATATAGTTAAATATATAGATTATCTAAGGCAGTACTTGTTTTTATTGCCTATAATTTATGATATTTTATCAAAATATGCGTCAAACATGTATTTTTTCATTCTACTAGGGTTTTACCAAAATGGAATGGATCCAGAACAATCATATGTACATTGTGTCTCTAGTCTTCTTAATCCTGACATAACAACCACATAGTTACATTGGGTCATTTCGAATTGAATGTGAGACATAATAAAATTAGGCCAATCCAATATATAATTCTCTATAGAAATTTCATCAAAATGAATTATTAATGGGATCATATTAAAAAATATCCATTTATGGATAATTTGGTTATAAAACTCTTTAGTTCACCATTAAAAATCATCAATTTTATATGTTGATGAGAAAATAATAATTATATCATATATTGGTGGATTAAATAATATCTACAAGTTGGTTAATTAATTAATAGAAAGATAATTGATTATGATCATGATTATTTTTATATTTTATATTTTAAAAACTAATTTATATGTAGTTATAATTTATTTTAAATATATATGAAAAAATATATACCAATATTTTCTTTTATAAAATGATGTGAATGAAGTTCAAATGATTTTATCAAAAATTATTAGGGAGAGGGTGTAATTTTTATCATACATTTTTTTAAAAGATAAAAACATATTTTATGGTAAAAAACATCATTATGATTGTGTTTTGTTGTCAGGGTGTTCAGGTGGTGAAAAATCATTCTATTTCATTATAATAAAATGAATTAAAATTCAACTGTTTGAACGAGAGATAACATGGTTTATATAAGGGAAAAATCTGGTTAATAAAAATCATGACATTTTCAATGAATTTTTTATTATTTAATTATTATTTTTTGAAATAATGGAATTATTAGTTGTTTTTAAGGTAATTTATAATTTCTTGTGTCTTGAAAATATTTGAGGATTTCAATTTAATTGGTAAAATTCCTTGTTTTGAAAAAAATTAATTCTCATGATAATACTATGTTTTGAAATGATATTTGATATATGGTTTTATTTAATACATCATTTATAGTAAACATTGTATCTATAGAAGGTGGTTGTAATTTAATTGGCATAGAAATATTTGTTTTAAAATTTATTTAAAAATAAAAATTTATAATTAATCTATTTTGTTATAATTATTTTTTAATTTTTTATATCTTTGAAGCATTGAAATTTTTTAAATTCATTGGAATATTCAATTTAGATTATACTAAGCCATACATTATCATTTCAAAGAGAATGTTAATATAAATTCAAATGAAACCGGAAAGGTATTTTTAATAGACATTATCAATTTAAAATGTTAAATCTATATCAGAGACCTGAAATGAAAATTTTATGAAATTAGAAATAGTTTAATCATTTATATTGGGGTTGGATTACATGTACGATCTCAAAAAACACATCCATATTGGTTCTAAATTGGTCTGTTGTAATCCATTAATGGAATCCCAACCTATAGGGGATAATGACTATTATAAGGGAACAAAAAAACATTTAGAATGAATAATTTTTCCGTCATAGAATAAAAAAAATTTATTTAAAAGAAAAATATAACAAAAAATCATCTATTGTATTAACAAGCATGACATTAGTATTGATAAAACCAATAGTAGTAATGAAAAAAGACTCTATTTTTCATGAAACATTCAAAAAAGTAAAATTAAAAATGTTAATAGATTCCATATTTTTTTATTTGTAAAATTACCCAATATGTCACCATAATATTCCAAAACTCAGTTAATTTAATTCCCATTACATCACAATAGTTCCCTTCATATTCTAAAAGTATAAAAAAGTTAACTCTACCCCCGGGGGGTTTTGTATGGTGTGATCTAGATATTATTAGTAGGTTCTCACCTAGGTGATCCTTAAAAAGTCTCTAAAAATAAGATTATAATATCCATATTTTTTAAGAAAAAAAATAATGAAACATAGGGTACAAATTTATATAAAAATTACTGTAATAATTTTTGCCATATATAGTTATAAAAAATATATATAACATAGTTTCTAAAAAATATTATATAATCCACATATGAATACATATATAATCAGGAGCTATATTATTTCAACTCCAAATCATGTCAGTCATGAAAAATAGATATCCACCATGTAAATCATATGTCACGATCAATAGTTTATTCAAATTATAATAATAATATTTAAAAGTTCATAAACAAGTCCCTTAAGAAAAAGTATCTATAATATATGGATAGTAAAAAAAAATAGTAATGTGAACCCCATATGGAATTCAGACCTCATTTCCGGAACCAATAGATATAAAATCATGGAATTATGGATTCCCTAGAAATTGAACCCCCTACAGATTCAAGATATTAGGACCATTACAAGTCAATCATAAATGGTAACTGAGGATCCCTTATGCTATATAGTTCAAATAATTTTCACAAATAATTTTCACATTTGAAAATAAAATTACATATAAACATTAACTACATATAATCATGCACTAAAATAGAATTTCACAGACCAATACATATTTCATTGAAAAAATCACTTCAAGTACCATATCAAGGGGAATAAAGTAATATTCACAACCTAATTATGGATCATTATCAATAAATTCAAGTATCATTCCAATACTTTCTTTAAAATAAATTAGGAAACCATGACGATTAATGGGAAAAACTATATGATAGACATTGAACCATATTCCTCACAGGTTGGTCATGTACCGGCAGCTATGTGATCCCAAAATTAGAGTGAAAAGGAACACATTAATAAATTAAATGAACCACTAATAATTTATTTATATATCATATAATCAATTTTACATAATCACGAAATTAGTGAATAATATAGATCATGATATACCTCAAGGATATTAAAATCATATACATAGTCAATAGCAGATATATCATCCAAGAGAAAAATGAATGATATATCAATAAGAAAAGGGAAATAAAAGAATTTGGCTATCGAATGAGGTGACAATTAGATCATATAATTATATAAATATAAAATAATCATTAAATTAACTTTTATTGGCTATATAATTGAAAAATCATTCCCAAACATAAAAAATGGATAAACATGGACAAAAACACTAATCAACAATGCATAAAAGGACATTATTCATGAATATTATCCTGGAGTTCACATTGGGATTAGAGGAGTAGTTGGTAGGAATATGAGAATGGTGTGTTGTACTCAAAAAATTAAATCAACTATAACAAATAACATTTAGGGTGTGAATTTTTCATTCAAGAGTTGAGCATTTTATAAGGCTTATATAATGACAATTTAATGTCCTATCTTAACATATTAGAATATCCTATCACAAAATGGAAAATACGTCTCATATTGAACATATTTCCAATTATTTAACATTATTAATGACATCTATATTGAATCCATTGATGTCACGAGTACAAATTCAGGGTGTGATCCTATTCATGAAACTTATACGGTAGATTTTAAATCATTTCATTCTTCACACTCACCTCCATCTATCAATTAATTAAATTAAAACATTTATGAAATAGATCCCAATGAAATGAGAAAAAAAATACAATCAATAATGTTATCATTATCTACAATATCTGAATTATATACAATAAAACTTTATATTGAGATGGATGCTCCATGAAGAGATTATTTCAATCCTCCATATCCAAGATTAATTATCCAATGTATTGTGATAAAATTATTGAGGTCAACATAGAACAATGATATATAGAAGAGACATCACCAAAAAGAACATTCATATGAGAGTTATCAATCTATACTATTTCCACAACCACAAAAAAATATTTCTCAAACTAAATGTCTTCATAATCCAAAACATGGGAAAGATTATAATTGTACATTAGAATATTATATATTTAGAATACATCATGAATTATAATCATTTGAGCTATTAATTAAAATTGATAAAATGGAGACTAATCCAAATTGTGATATATGATTCTAAAATATATATTAGATCCAATTTCATATGTTTTTGAATGTAATGGAGACCCAATAAAGAGAAACACCAAAGAATACCCACACATTAAAGGATAACTCGAAATGAATTTATCGATGATTTTATTATTATTTATACTAACTAAATTGTATGACCATATTTTGACTTATTTCTATAATCCTCCCATATATATCATCAATGCGAAATGTTCCCCCAATATTGGCCTTTCCTACCTCTAATTAAAAATATGGTAAAATCATGGGAGACCATAAAAATCCTAAAAGGATGCATTTTTTCTTTGGATCCTGATAAATATTATAATAAAATTCAACAATTCCATGAATGATATACTGATATCCATCCAAATACAATACATATGATTGTTTTTTTGATTTATTATCTATATAATATAACTATTAAAAACATACTTCTGTGGAATTTATGTTGTAATCAATCTTAAGTATGTTACCATTACATCTTCTATACTCATCCATAAACATTAGGAAAACCTAGGATTACTTTGTGAAACAATAGAAATGAGGATCATATTAAACATCAATATTTACTACATTTTTAGCATACCAATATCAACATCCATGGTGGTCTCATAAATCAAAATGATATATTTTGATATCATAATATGATAAATCACCACCATGATGGTATTATTTCCTAGATGATTATATACTATTCCAACAATGATGTTAATATAAAACTTTTCAAATTTCGATTTTGACATATAAATAAGAGGGAGTACACCCGAATGATTGGTCTTATCTCCATTTAAATGTGAGTTGGTGTAACTATGGATCAAAGAATCATAAATGTGATGTGTCATAACTAAATATCGAAAAATCCTTTTTTCAAAATTTATCATTGAAATTTCACAGTGAATAGAACATGATGCATTATGAAAATAAGTTAACACAGAATTCAAAATAGATTAAGGGAAATAAATTTAAACCCTAATTAAAAGTATATCATTATATGTGGAGGCAGATCTTCAATGGTCTATCCACCTATTATGTTATTATGAAACCCAGATCTCATTATCATATTAATTGTTTTATGTAATAGATTCATTTTTATTTGAGAAAAATAAAAACATACAAAAAACCATAAGAAAATAAATCTTCATATAATCACTATTTTACTATCTAAAAAGAAAAATATGTTCCATCTTTGTTTTTAATTTGAGGAAAACATGATAAAGGAACCTCCTATAAATATCAACAACCAAAATTGTCCACTTTGTTAGGGTATATGAGATATTTAATTAATGCTTCTAGTGTTACTTAACACATGTCTTCATCTTGATGTTATGTTATTTCTGATAATATATATTACTCGGGATCTTATGAATAGAATATACAATTAGCATCCCCCAAGATGATAATGTCGCAAATAATTATATATGTTCATTAGAGAAAAAAATTTTCAAATCATTAGTGGGGTAATTATTCTAATGTGTCTAAACCTATCATAAACCACATGAAATAATATGAAAATTCTATATTAGAAAACACCCCAAACCAGCATCAGAAGCATCAAAATATAACATATAGACCAAACTGAGTTTTGTAATAATCTATATAGGATGTGATTTAAGACATTATTTAATGTCATTAATAGAATTCTAAAACTTATTATCCCCTTATAATTTCACCCCATTCACAGTAATAGTTTTTAGTGATGCTATCATAATTTTGAAATTGTTGAAAACACTTTTGTCGTACCCATATAGGAAAAAGTATATATGTATAGAGTAATCATTTGTGGTTATTATATTGAAAATAATGTCTTCAAATTTTTATGATAAAATATAAGGAAATGTTCCATCATCAAATTCCCCAAGAACATCAACTAAATAATCTATAAAACTCACAGTGGTTGTTTTATATTATTGTTGTGAAACATAAATGTATAGCAATCCAAAGTCAGATAATGGTTAGGATAATGAATATATAATGAAAAAACCTACACATTATCATTGTATAAATAAATAATTGTACTTAAAATTTGTTAAATTATTTTCTACATCAAATCTATAATCACTTATGGAGAATTTTATAGTCCAAAAAGGATTCACAAGATATACGTAGTGGTCATACATTCTCCCAAATTTCTCCTCTGGGATAAATGTTTTTTAACATTTAGTTAATGATAATAAGAATAATGGATTAGTTTTATTAAACTTGTTTATAAATTTAACAAACCAAATATCTTTTCAATATGGTGAAATAATTATAATTATTTTGTTTTATATGATTTCTCTTAAAATATTATACACATAAAATAAAAGAACCATCAACCATCGTGTAAAATAAAATGAGGGTTTCATGGTGAATAAAATTTGGATGAAAAAATAACTTCTAAATTTTTACATCTAAATAATAATTATGTTCTTCCATAATATTAGGTTCCATGTGATAAGAAGGTATACGGCCAAAAATGTACCCACCACCAATATAATGGAGAATTCAACCAATCAAACTAGATTAAGACAAAAAAAATAAACTTGGATGAATAAAAAAAACCAACAACAACAATGGTAATATCTAATAGATAAGAATCATTATTGGGATAAAAAATAGTTTATACTGTATACTCCTAATATCATAGAGAAATGGATTGAAAATAAGGGACCTTAGGTTCCACTCTCTCCTCGGAAACCAATAGCACCACCAATACATATAATTATATAAACTAATACTAAAAATAATTATAAAATGAATAAGAAATCATGCAATAAATATTATTGATTGGATAGAAAAAAATAATCTTAATAACATGGAATATGTACACTAAATTATTACTAGCTATCATTATAATTTAATAAAGGAAATGAAACCCCTGGCCATTCCTTATTCTAATATGGATTTGTATTTCCAAAAATAATTTTCTATATCTTGATTGTATTTTTAAATATATTTGTAAAATGAAAATATCTATACTTGTGCAGGAGACACGTATAAAATAGAATACATTACTTACAATATGTATAAAAACTATATTTATTACTATTGTTAGAAATTATAACCATAAGAATAATAGATAAAACACACCCAAAATATTACAACATTAAAAAGGGAGTGTTCCTTACTTGTTAAGGAATTTTTTTTTCTACAACCATCACAAGAAAAAAATTGAAATATTTCTTATGATGGAATTGGAAAATATGATGTAGAAATATGTGGGAAATTACATGGTTCTCAAGGTAGGCGGTGATTCAAACTATGAGGTGATGGAGGCCTAGTTCTAGGGATATGAGTTTTATAAGGAGAAGACGAATGATTGGAAATTGGCCTTTAAATCTATTCTGTGGATTATCTAAGAGGCCTCGAAGAAGACAATAAATGTAATAATGGATTCATTTGACCTTATATTGGTGTGAGTGAATGTTATTATTATAGAACGTGGTTATATAATTAATACAGTGGTTGTAGTTTTTACACTCTGAAGGATTTTATGAGAGACATGCTACAATATAGAGGAAATCTTGAGAAATCATGGAATGTGGAAAAATTCTAGGCCACCTATTTTGTGGATGAAATTGAATATTGAGGGTTATTTAACCCCATGAATGATTAGAGGGGAGTAAAGGGAGATAGATCTCATGGGTTTTTTTGATTATGGGGTCTTACTAGTTTTAATATCTAGCTAGCTCATTTGGATAAATTTAAAGGTACATGGTTACATTCTTTATACTCTATATTTTTTATACTATTCAACTAATAGATATTAAATCGTAGCCTTCCATACATCTCTTGTTTATCAAGGGGAGTGAATGAGAGCCATGGGATATTTATTATCTTGTCAGGATCTATAAAATGTTTTTAGTCTAGGAATTCACATTATCTAAGCATAGTGGTAAAGGAATATCACATATAAGGAATTATATAGAAAAGGGATAACCTAGATGGAATAAATTTTTTACTCTAGATTAGTATCATTACCTAATGAATATTAACACATTATAATAGGTGACTACCTAATATTACACAAATCTACCCATGATGAGTCAGTGCGTATGTGGTTATTTCATATTTTTCAGTATAAAGTTTATTTTCACTCAGTTATTCTGCATCTCCGTCAACAAAAAAATCTTCCATGTTGTATAGGTGATTCCCATTTCAGTCAAATTCATAGATCACTGTTTAATTTTAAGCATCTAACTATGTTATATTTTAATTTATATATGAATATACCTACCCATGATGGGGATAATAAATTTTTTTGTTGAATATTAATTTTTTGACATCAACATCCGAAATCACTATTAATCATCATAGTTTCACAACAATATCTTTGAATGGTTCCCAAATCCAAATTAATATAAAAACAAAATATTAAATTTATATCCAATTCAAATGGAAATAAATTTTTTTTCTAATAAGATCCACCTCCAACTCAGAATCTATTATCTTTCCGCTTCCCTTTTTCCAATTTCCACTACTGTAAGAACCAATTGAAGGAAGAGAATATCCAAACAAGTCATCATTATTTCAAATTCAACTTCTTCCGATATATCATTAGAATTTATATCATAATAGTTGGAGATGAATATTATATATATATATATGACATGGTTTCAGGAATTTATCCTACAATATATTCTCCATCATTCAGCTTATCATGTATCACAACATCTATAGAAAAATAAAATAACTCATAGTAATAGTAATCGTACAATAACATCCGGAAAATGGTTCCACACATTGGTACACTGAGTCAATATTCTTTGTGACCCCAAACAAACCCTCCCATTCTCTAAAGGCTTCTAAAAAGTAGTTATTGTCTAATCTTAGTCACCGGGGGACTATATTATCTTTATCAAGGTAAGTAACTATTAGAAAATAAATAGAAAATGTGAACTTAATAACCAAATGATTTCATAACCAACACAATATAAACATAACTGGACATGAAAATCTGGAAATACAGTATCAATACTAAATTGTAGATATTCAATTCCATAATACTTGTCCGTGTAAAAATGCAACTCAATGGAAAGACACTAAGGACTCCAAGGTGGGTCCCACAAAATATATAGGTCCCAAATCCACATACTGTCTTGACACAACCACCTAACATTGGTATTTTTTCTATTCCTTATCATGAAATCATGAAATATATCGGGTACCGATCAGGTGGTCTGAGTAGGGTGTGAGTACAACATAGTAAGACACCACCATTGGTGTATAAAACTATATCTAGTCAAATAATATTGTATGTAGTTTCATAAATAAATAAATAAATGCATAAAAATATATTAACAACATAATCAAATTATTTTTTAACCACATAAACATCTTTGGTAGAAAGGATTCCCAAAACTAAATAATTTCATCAGACCACACCAAAGTCTACACTATCACCAAGGTATGTCAGGTTCTATGATTACACTCTAACTTTTCAATATCTTATGTCAATATATTATTTATGTTCTGACCATTAAATATATCAATTCTTATATTAATTCAATTATTACCATTCATCATGTCATTAATTAATTTTTCTATTATATAATCAACTTGATCTTGTTAATTTAGTCAAAAAATTATTTAATCATTTCAATATCGTTAATTAACTCACCAATTAAATATTCTTATCAATCTCATTTAAAATATAACAATTAATTAATATTCTCCACCCCATTAATTATACCAATAATTATTTAACCATACCAATCACATTAAGTAACTCAACTTTGAATTAATATTTTTAATCTCATTAATGATGAAATCAATTAATTAATCATTTAAATTTTATTAGTTAAATCAATAATTAATTAATATTCTCAACGTCATTAATTAAGTCAAAAATTAATTTATCTGGTCTAATTCATTAGTATTTCAAAAATTAGTTCGTACCATAAAATAACATAATTAATTTCCCAATTAGATATTCAAAACCTACCATCACAATGACCCCATTATTACTGCATCATTTAATCATCCAATTTCTGAAACTTATTTTCCTATAATTAATTCAACAAATAATTATTCAAATTCACAATGTCAATATCAAATAAATTTTCTCTCAATTAATTACACAAATTCAAATTCTCAATATCTAATGAAAATATTGATAATTTATTATCCCTATTTCATATTCCCAATAACTCAATTAATAATTTTACAATTAATTATCCCTATCCCCAAAACAAATAATTCAATTAAATCTTAATCACATTATTAATTAATTAACCACATTAATTAATTATATTTATTTGTTTCCAATATTTAAACAATCCTTCAAAATTCTAAAAATACATACATGTAATTAGAATAATGTCTCCTAGATTTTAGTAATTTACCATATACCTCAATTCATAGATGAACAATCACCCAACAGAAAACACTGAAAATGTGAGCAGAAAAATGATGTAGATTGAGATCCTAATCTAAAACCATAAATCAACATTCATCAATTATAAATGTAGATCCACAATACATGATAATGATGTAATCAAAACATTATGAACATCCCGTTCGTAGATGATAGAAAATGTAAGATTAATGAGAAACAATCTAGGATATCATTATCTTATTAGGATGGGTGTAGATAATCAATCTGGTATTAAAACCACAAAAAATTATCCCATAAAGCCATCAAATATGTCTAAATGCACATAAATCAAAATATATTTTTACATTTCAAATGAGGGTAAAATAATGTGAATTTGTGGTTCATTATGTGTGACATTATGTATAATTTGAAATATATATATTTCCATATAAAAATGTCCAATAGAAAACTATGCATGTGGAAACTGTTCATTTATTGTAATCTTCCTATAATGAACATTCTGAAACATACAACAATTTCCATACCCAAATCACTAAAAAGAGTAAACAGATTCATAGTCATGTATATTGTAAAAAAATTAAATGTATCATTAATGAAATCACACGAAATGATAGAAATTAATTTTAATGTAATGTTTTACATTTGTCATATTTTTAGTATACAGTCAAAATATTATCATTTTGTTATTTTATATCATTATAAAAAAAATTTAAAATCACTATGACTATTTTGTGATGTCGATAAATATCTAATTTTATTAATTGAAATTTTAAAAATTTGGTTATAGTAAAATTTTATAGAGGTCACCATAAAAACATTCAAATTTACCAAAATCCTATGATCATGGAGATAAATTTTCTACACTATGAAACTGATAAACCGCTATTTCATTTTTATCCTATTAAGCAAAAAATGATCATAAAATTATGATTTCAAAACTTCAATATTTATTGAAAAATATATTCATGAGAGATATGAACACAAGAATTTCATTTAATGGGTGATTTCATATAAAAGTGTACTTATACAGATTAAAAAACTATGTGGAATCCATAATAAATTCATATCTTATAAAAAACACATTATCATACTACTAAATAATTAATTTTCAAATCTAACAAAAACTCATATTAATTTAATGTATATTACTCTCATAAACATACTGTATTTCTTAAAGTGTTTACAAAATCCTATTTTTACCGATTAAATGAATTTTTACATCATAAAAACTTCCCACGATCTGATTCATCTCCCAATTGAACGACAATTTTTTGAATTTTTTTGTACACATAATTTCATGGTATAACAGTTGACATTCAAGGATACTTTATTTCTCATGAATAAAAAATATCAAACACACTCTATCCTTTCATGATTATATGTATACCAGATACAATAATTCAATTATTGAGTGAGATTTCACCAGTTAATACCATGAAATCCAACAGAATGGGTTTTCTCTATATATAATAACTTATACAATGTTTTTTCTAATAATCTAGGTCTCACATAATAATCACATCGACACACCAAACAAAGGATCATCATCTCTAATGAAGTGTATGGTATCATCTATTCCCTTATGATATATTAAGGACTAGTTCTGGGATTTAAAATATATTTTCCTTTTTACCCATGAACCAATTGATAAATCTATCTCTATTGGAAATTTTTTGGTGAGTTCATATCATATTATATGTGATACATTTGTTCAAATGATTCATATATATTGTTTTCATGTTCATAGGCTCTTCATATTGTAGGGTTACTTATTTTATTAGGAGTTTAAAATTTCAAAAAAAATTATTCAAATTTAATTGTATCCGATCATTGTAGGGAAAAATATTTTATTAATATAATATTTTTGATATTTGAAACAATCTATTATCATAATCATTTTCACAATCAGCAAGACCATGATTTATTCCATAACTAACACAATTATTTTAAACTATTTTTCAAATTTCTATCATTTTCTCATGAATAATTTTAATTATTTAAACATGAATATTCATTCCAATCATTTAAAATAGTATAATGATAGAATTACACCAAAAAATTCATCTTCTGATATATGAATTAATAATATATTCTCTATATGAATCCTTAATCCTATGTGAATGAGTAAAAATTATACTTCGACTGTCTCAGAACTTGGTTATAATGATAATGCATTTTCATTAGCATTATCACCAATCCCTAATAATGATTATCCTTGAAACATGATATTTGTTCTATATATATTTATTCCCCAATATACCTAGGGAAAAAATATTTTCTCCCATCATTTGTTAATATATTAAATCCTCAAAAAGTAAAAAAATTTATAATAACTCAAATGGTTATATGTATATCTATAAAAAGAATATGTTTTATGAATTTTATGTCCTCCCATGTTTGACATAATTTTAATATTATCAACTCTTTATATATTCCACTTCCTTCAAAATATACAACTATTTGGAAAAGTAACTTTTTCGCATGTCCCCATTTCAGGGTTGTAAATATATTAGCTCTCAGATTTTATAATTTAATATGAATTAAACTCACATATATATACAACTACCAGTTACCAAAATCACCATTTTTATATGGTGTTTTTCTCTATTATTTTCAATATTACATTAATACTAAAAATTACCGGTTAACTCTATTCATATATTGCAATAATCTAACAGGAGTTGTCCCTTATAAATCATTATATGATTATTCTATCTCATTAATTGAAATCTCTATATTTTAACCATCACAAATCAGTATAGATCCTATCATGTCTCAAATTTATATTTATATCACTAATAGATTCAATATTAGTCTTCCTTTGCATCCCTATGAACCATACACTATAATTTTCAATTTTTTGATAGATTCAAAACTATATAAAATATCTATATTTTGTGATCATCAAGGGAATATATTAAGATAAAATTTTTATGATGATATCACTTCTCTTTCAAAAAAAATTAAAACAAAAACCATTTCCTTGTACATGATTTTCTAATCAAAATAATATTTTTCATATTATGATGTGTATATTCACATCATCCCAAATACAATATATGAAATATTCATCATTATATCTTATAAAGATACATACATATGATTTTTATTATATAATATTATAATCCTTATATTCTACAAGAATATAGGATATAATTATGATGAGTTCATATTGAGTGATATCTGGTGTTTTTCCACCTACTATGATTTTGGATGTTCTTATCCCCTTTGTGCTAATGGAATTAGATTGATTATGTATGTTTTGGTAATCACATCCTCTAACATAAAAATCATAGGTATTCTAAAATATCTTTTAAATAATCTATGAAATTTCCATCAATGTTAGATTCATAAATTATTTTTATAACATTCAATAACTATAATAGGTAGTATTTTTTCAATATTTTTTCTTTAAGGATATAGACGTTAATAATTATTTATGAGGTGTGTGTATTTTATATGTATGATATAAAATTATTCATCATGTTTGAATTCTACATTATGAAAAAACTTACATAGAATTAAAATTTGAAACCCATTTGATTCATTCATTATGAATTTTTTATATTCATTTTTCATTGATTATTATATGAATGTCACAAATTACATTCATCCTCCCTTTGATATAAATATTGATGATATATATAAATTAATATATAGAAATATTTACTTCCAATTTATTTTTTATTATTCCCTAAACATAAATATCCCCCTCAATTTCATTATATGTATTTATAAAATATCATTTTTGACATAAAAATATACCATCTTATATGTAACACTTTCATCCCAAATATCTGTATCTTCTTTTTGAATAATCCGAAGATGGTAGTGCCAATGTTATTAACATAGTGTTTATAGACATGTAATCGTATTATAGATTTAGATATTATATTATTTATTGAATTAAAATTTGACCATATGAGAATTATTCAATGAGATGTTGCTTATTCTACAAAAACATTTTGACGAGGGTAAGCTTATTTTAAATATCCACCAGTGTCATCATTAACATTGATGTCAAATTCTTCTCTCATATTTCCAATGAAACATTTTTCTATTATTTAAACATAAAAATATAAATATATTTCTATCTATATCCTCCCATTATCCATTAACCATATTATATTATTTAACATAATTAAATGAAATATCTAGGTTAAAATGGATAATATAATACTCTATATGTATCCTCAAAAAACTATAATACATTCTATTAAATTTTTATATCTAGAAAATTCTATACTTTGACTTATACACCTTTTAATATTATGAATCCATCTAAATCATGAAATTTATTCACAATATACAATGATATATTAATTTTAATCAAATAATTATAAATATAATGAAAACATCTTGATACATTGATTCCAATTGATGATAATTTTTCACTGAAATTACTCATTGGATACTCATCCACCAAAATATGCACCCCTAATATATAACTAGATGTAATTATTTTAACATCATTGTAGTAAATCTAAAATTATAACTTCAACAAAATCAACATACTATGTTTGAATCTTATTCATTAATATTTACTCTAAAATCATGAAACTTGTAAATATAAAAAATAAAATTAAAAAAAGTAGTGATTCAAAATTATTTTATGATGTGTACAATTTTATCCTACATATATAAGATAAATCATTCATAGTATTACTTCTTAGGAATATATGACTTGGTGTAAATATTTGTCTCATACTTGAGTATTTACATGACCCATCAGTAATGTGGGCCCCCAAAATTTAAGGAGGGACCCATATATTCCATAACTTTCACAGTGTTCTTATGAATGTATGAGTATCTATATTATTATATAAAATTGTTGGTCCTATGAATCTTCCTCGGTATTACCACCAAACACTTGTTGACCAATATTGTGTCTTACACCACAATAATTTCCAAAAACACCATGAATGAGTGATATAAATTAAAATTATGAATTTTTTTTTGTGATTCTAGAGACAAATGATATATTGTTGATATGATCACCCACATGTATTATAAAATTCCAAATTGGTTGAGCCATAAACTACCCCTTAGTCAACACATCATGGTGGTGAGGTGTAAACAGCTAATGAATAAATTTTCATACAATGAAAACAAGACATAGAACCAGATTATAAATTGGTTGAAATAGATAAATCCATTATTTATATATTTAATATATGATATAACAGATAAAATGGAATTCATTTCAATAAAATAATAATAAGTCTTTTTATCAAAACCCATCATATTTAAACCACCCATCAAAATATACTTTGACAAGAAAATAATCAATCATAATACAATATCCCCTTCCCTTTATATGGATCCTAAAATATAAAATCTAACACCATCTATTGAGAAAAGTAGGTTTCATGCACAAATCCTAGAAGGACACTTCCACAAGTCTATAAAAATACTCATATCAAAAATCCAGTAGTTGAATTTTTAAAAAATCTTTATTGAAAAATTTTAATAAAACCCAACACATTAATAAATAATTATATTTTCTCATAAAATAAAATAATATTGAATAATTTAGGAAACAAAAAATTATATATTATAAAACAGGAATGAATGTCCAAAAAATATAAGTTAAGAAACTAAATACATATATATATATTAATCCATCATGTGAACCCATATTATATAACATTATTTGAAAAAAAATACTATAAAAAACTTGTAATACAATCCATCGATAAATAAACACAACATAAATAATAGGGAACATTGTATTATTACATACCCTATGGTAATATATACAATAAAATTTTTTTCCTAAATAATAAATATTTTTTCACCAAGAAATATCGAGTCCTTCCAATGTCTATTGATATTTGAAAAATTATCCCCTATAGGTACCAGAATCTTTTGGGCCACCTATGTCAATTTCCCAATTCACACATGGTTTCAAATGATAAATGATTATAAAAATATATTTCAATACTTTGAAAAAATATATATAATATTTTCACATCCATTATAACAATCATATATTTTTGAAAACCCATTTTTGAGAAAAACAAATATTATATCATTTAATAAAAAATTTGTATAAAAAAATTAATAAAGAAACTCCAATAAAAACATGCATCATTGCGACAAATCTATTTAAACCACACATCCCTAAAATTAAATAAACTACTTAAATAAATTTACATGAACATTATTAATTTTATATAATTATCTCTTTTAATATAATCAATTACAAAAAAATATTTGTTGTAAAGTAGTCATCAAAAATGGAGATTATAGAAGAGTATATAGGCTCACATGACCCTTGATCCATATGAATCAACACAATTAATCCATAAAACCCATTTATCCTACTCTCCAAACATAATTATGTTTCATCAATACGATATAAGAAGTGATTTAGTACAGATCTTACAAAATAGAGGGAAAATCATAACCAACAAGAATCAAACCACAAAATTTTTTACCGTGAATGATGAAAAAACACCTATAATCTAAGGGGAAAGTTCAAAATATAATTTTTTAGGGTTAAAAAATCCATTGTAATATTTAATTGCATTTATTATTTTAATTAACCAAGGTAAAATTTCTAAAATCCCATTTTTTAACTCTTTGAAGGGATGTAGTATTGTTTCATCATCTAGGCCATATGGTTAAACTAAAACAGTCTTTTAACTATGAACATGTAATTCCAATTATGTATTAGAGGGTACATGGTTTTAAATAGGGGCCACATAGTTTGGTAAAACCATTCTATTATAATTAGACACCCATAGAAGACCAATCGACACGCCAAACAGTTCATAGGATATGTTGCACGGTTTGAATGACAATGATCAAAATATAAAAAATGACACATAAATCCCATATAATCATACTGAAAGGTTAACACACATTTATATCAACTATGTAACATCATTACACACCTTCTATGTTTCTTAGAATCATTTTTTTTCTACCTTTAATAGGACAAATCTTCCAGGACCTCAAAAGTGAATGTCTAAGGTGAAATGTTGGACTTATTATGACACAGAGGGAATAACATGGATCTATTGAAATATAAAATTTAACATGTGATCCATAATCTAATCATTCTTTTACTTCCCAAACATGGTTGTAAGGTCCTCATGATTTTTTACATCTAATAAATTGTGTCAGACTAATAAGTATTCCTTATAAACCCAATATAATTTTCATAAATTGTAGTAGGTTGTAATACTGGTGAATTTAAACTATTTAATGATGTTTCATTTATCATATTGTTTTAAATAATTATGGAATTATTGATGTGATATTGAATATATTCTATTTTGGTTATATAAATTGTACATGAAATTAAATGTGTCATAAAAACTATTTTTTATAATTATTCCAATAAGGCATTGAAGATGGATTTTAAACCATTTTTTTGTGGGCCAAGACATAAATGAATGGACATTAATGTCCCAAATTTTTAAATTTCCTATAAATCTATACATATTTTAGATATTATATAGTAAAAATAAATAAAAAATGTAATAGAGTCATTCATTTTTTTGGAGTCATGACAATATGAATTGAGCATATCCAAATTTCCAAACAGTGTTGAGTTTAGAAATTATAAGATCAAATTGATATTCTTGTAGGATTATTATTATATTAAATAGTGTATTTCCATTATATGATCATGAATTAGGGAATATATATAGAATAATTAAAACCTCATCCATGTTTGTGGCTACAATACTCTCAATATATTTTATAATTTGTTAACAGTCTCTTAATTTATTATTATTATTATATGAATTTTCAATTTTTGTGTTTATTAAAAAACATTAATTCATTTTACTATGAATTTATGAATAACAATATTTTTGAAATCTTTGTAGAGTCTTTTGTTTTGATAAATAGTTAAAATTAATTTTATTTGATATCCATATCTGGTAAGAGAATGTGTTTGAAAATGTGTTTTATGATTCCTATTTTTAATGTCAGTATATATTATTACATTTAATGATAATGTTTATGGATAGAAGTGGTGTAAGTAAATGTGTCATCACACATTTTATATATGGGAGAATTCAATGTTAAATATTATAAATATTTTTTTATTCTACTTGGTATCTTAAGGTTATTTATTTTAGGGAAGGATAGACATAAAATTTATTTTTTAGGAAATTAATATTTTTTGTTTTTCATCAAAATAATATTTTTTAAAAATTAAAAAAAATTTACTTTTATTAAAATAAAAAACTTTGAATCGATGTTTTAAAATTAAGTCTAATTTATCATTTTCATTTGTGGTTTTATTCTAGGAAATATTATTTTTTATTAGAAGGATTTAATTTCATGGTGTTTTAAATAATATTTATATTATTATTTAGTTAAATCATTGTTTTTATTAAAATTTTATTGATTTACCAATTTTGTAAGATTTATTTTGATTTTATTCAAGTGGGATAATTTTATTTATTATTGGGAAATCTTACATGAAAAATAAAACCCCTAATCACATATAATTTTGATTATATAAATTTATTGTTGACAATGATGATAAATGAAATGTAACAATTTTTAATTGAAAATATGTAAATTCACTGTGAAGAAATAGATGGTGGAGTTGACAACATTAAGAAGAATCGAAATAATTATATTGAATTAAAATGCGTTATTATATATCAATAATTGTTTTAAAAAATTATTTTGTTTGTATAAAATATTCTTATTTTTCATAATGAGAGTTTGTTACATTTGACATGATTTGTTTCTCATTTTGATTATATATTATGAGGGTATTTCATTTCCCAATGGATTGAATTATTGATTAATAATAGTTTAAATATTATATTGACCATGTAAACATTTTGGAGGGCTTATAAAACATGGTTTGGGACAATGTGTCAGTTTTATTTTGTCATATTTTTTCACATCCATCAATATGGCACTTAGAACCCAATCACTAATCCCAATTCCTTTATCTCACCCTTATTGAAATCAATAAAATTATAAGATATTAAACTCTATATATAAATAAATATATCTATATATACTTCCCGGATTTTTTATTGAATTAATTCAGTACATATATGAACTATAGATGTGTAACATGGCATAGAAAGATAGTATCACTACAAAAAATATGAAAAACCATAAAATAATACAATAGTATCACACATCCCATAATTTTACCTTTTCAACAAATAACCAAAAAATATATCAAAGCTAAAATTTTTATAAAAAATCTATTTTTCTAATTAACCTCAATGTTTTAATTTTGGGTGAGAAAAATAAAAAATCTGGAAGCATATCATCTTCAGTTATCATTCCCTCATATAATTTATTCTAAGAATTATGTAAAATGTATTTAACTAATAATCATTTCACATAACCTAGTGTCTTAAATGTTATTAAACTACAAATGCACACATAAATATATAGCCCTATTATTTTATCCATTATTCCACAATATTATACACAAACTATGTAAGTTGTATTTAGAAACATTGATCATGTAAATATTAATAAAATAGAATAATTCTTATAACCATAATAATATATGAATCATTAAAAAATTACAATATTAAGAAATCAAACCCATCGACCATCATTGAAAATGTAATAAAATAAATGTAGAAAAATTATTCTTTTTAATATTATAGAGATAAATTTTCACTATATTCATATATTTTCATTTATTTTTTATAATTTATTTTACCTTATGTTTTATTAAAAAAATTACTAAATATTATTTATTATGTTGTTTTACCAGAAATATATCATAAAAAATTGTACATTCGTCAAATTATTTTATAAAATTATATTTTACAGAATCTATTGAGGGAAACCAATATTTCCATTCTCAATACATTTTATATATTTAATTAAATATAATTTCATAAAATTTCTTATAAAATTAAGTATGTATCATTGAGTCATCTAATGTTTATCGTAGTAACATTATCAAATCATAATAAATAATTTATTACTAATGAATATTTAAATCTCTTTGATTTCAAATCTGTTCCCCAAAAAATGTTTTATCCAAATAAATATATTTAATGTATAAAATTCATTATATAAAATTCATCACCTTCAATAATATTAATTTTTTTCCATTTCCCGACAATTATTATTTATTTATCTCAAAATTCAATGTTTATTCTTTTTGAATCATATTATAAAAAAACTAAAAAACCTATAACTATTTTATTTACATAATTTCATTAATTTATTTTACTTATATTCATATAATATAGTTATTAAAAATTAATATATTAAGTCATAATGTTATATTATAAAATTAAATTAATAGAAAAATATTTAAAATACATGTTCAAATATATAATAATTTTTTTCCATGGATACTTTCATTTTATTATAAAAATAATATTAAATAATTATAATAATTTAGGTATAAAATAATCATCATAATAATTTATTAATATATATAAAAAACAAGAAAAAATCCTCAAATAATATCATTATATCCCCTTACAAACCTCCCTCTAATAAAAAATTTCCCAAAAAATCAGAATAACCTATTGTGTGTAACGGACTTTTAAATGGAAAATAATTATCTATAATCTAGGCATTATACAATCATATAATCTCATCAGTAATTTTTAAAATTTTCTTTTATCATCTTAATTTTGAAAATAATTATTTTAATTTGTCAATTTTTTTTTGATTTTATCTCAATATTATGAAATAAAAAACATGATCTAACAAAAATGTTGGAAAATTGATTATCAAAACGATATAATATTAATGGATGAAAATTATTTATATTCTGTAAATTAGAACAAGGTCAAATTAATATTAAAACTACTAATATATTTTACAAATAAATCAATTTTATAATATAACAAATAAAAGTTTGGATAGAGGAGTTAAATAGGAAAAATTGGGGATGAAGAAAGATATAAGAGAAGATGGTCATGCTCTATAGTGACTCAGATTTATAAATCCATCTATATTGTGTTATTTTATATGAGAAGTTTATGATTCATTTACAGTGTGATCATTTTAATATCCAAAGAATGTTTTTAAAATTATATCTACTAGTGGTGACCATTTCATTATTAGATTCTATATGTTGTGGTTAGTTAAACAGTTCTAATGTATTTTGAATGTCTTTTATGTTACCTCATGGTTTTTGAGTAATCAGTATGAATCTTATTAAATTATAAAAAAATATTAAACATGTTATGTTGGTTTGAATTTGGATGGTTAAGGTATTTTTATCACACTAATACATTATTAGTCACACTTTCAAGCTCAAGAAGACATTTTAAAAATCATGGACTTGAATTATATATTTTTAGATAATATAGTTTTTGTGTAATTTTATATTTATATTTATTAGTTTTATACTAATAATGTGTTATTGTGTAATTATCATGAAATTTGTGATATTGAATGTGGAACATTATGTTCTGAAATTAGTGGAATTTATTTTGTAGTTTCTATCTACAGATATAATAGTTATTTATTTGGGGATCTGGGAGGATAATGTGATCAAGTATGAGTTTCTACAAATATAAAATGGTATAGAAATTTTGAAATCCTTAATTGGTAATTTTAGAGATAATATTGAAAATTAATTATGTAATTCAATAATTAATTTAATGGGAAATAGATTATAAGGAATACTAATCTCTCAAAAATAGTAAATTGTTATTTATATGGTATGTGTAAATTGAGTAAATGTAATTAAAAATGGTGTTATATAGATGTACTTATCATAATGATGTGATTAAATTTTAATGTATGTATTTCAGTTGTGCATAAAAATATTATTTAATGGATATTAATTAATATTATTATTTATTTATAAATATTATTATAATAACTTAACCATTACCCCTTTGTTCATGTTAGACCAAATTCTTTTTTTAATTCCAAAATGAACATCACTAAAACAGCCAACATGAAACTAATCGATTTCAAATCTATATAAAATATGCTAAAAATTAAATGAAATGGTCTATGATAACTTAATAATCCTAAAATAGTACTAATATTTTATTTACAATAAATTTATATATTACATAAAAATATAATGATCATATTTTACATGTCAACACTCTGTGTAAGGGGTTTCTTAAAAAAATCCATTAATTGAGTTTAATAACCTTTTCTAATAATATGATATGTCTAATTGTTTAATAATATGTCCTTTGCTGCATTATGATGTATTCATAATTGTGTGTTTTGGATTTGTATTTGATTTAAATAAATATTTTATTGAAAAATTATGAATATAAATGCAATGATATTTGGATTTATTCCTCATATTGATATTGTTTCACTGAGATTTTTGTCCTATTATCTTCCCGATTATGTTCTTATAATGTACATCCACTTCGTATTATATGTAATCTCTGGAATCTATTTATTTTCATTTTATTTAAATGTTCTTTATATTTAATTTCATTTATGGGGTAATTATTCAAAATAAACTAATGTAATAATTAGCTGTGTTACAATATATTTAATTTTCAAAATTATAAATGCTAAAATTATCATTGTGGGAAATTTTGTAGTTTATATACATTAAAAATTTATATTTTATTATCCTCATATTATTTATATGAAATTGATGTAATCTTATTTTTTCATCTTTTAGGTATATATTAATCAATAAAATTGGTGTAAAAAAGATCCACCTTATTTTATGTTTGGAATTTAACATATCCATTTATGTCAATATGCTTAAAATTTATTTTAATGAATGTTATTTTATATAATCAAAATATTGTTTATTTTAATTTCAAACTATATTTTAAATTAATTTCAATTGTATGAAATGTAACTCATTATACTTTTCAATGAGCTGGTTAATGATAAATTTTATAAAAAAAATATTGCATTGGATATTTGATTTAATGTTAAAGCATAAAAATAATTTCATGTAATTATGATCCTTCATTTCATTTAATAATACATAAACAAATTTCTAGGTATTTTTAGAAAAAAACTCTTTTTAAATTTAATTTGATTATTTTTTTGTTTGCTTAATGATATTGAAATAGAAGAATGTTTTCAATAGAATATTACAATTATCTTTTAAATGTATTTCTCATTAGTGTCCCATAAATAATTTTCTTATTTTATAGAAATTTTAATTCTCTAAGAATACCAAAAATATAATTTATTAAAATGGAATATTATAATCATTTAAATATAATTGTTATGAAACTGTTTACATTAGTTAATCATGTAATCAAGGGGATGATTTTCATTTCGATGATATTTATAATAAATTCAATTATCTATGTACCGTAACCATGATATGGTTCTTTTATATTTATGATAGTGTAGGGTTATCATGATATAGATCATGATGACATGTGATCTTGATATAGATCATGGTGGTGGATTTTCCTGATTTGGCTCGTTAATGTGTTGGTTAATATGAAAATTTTAACTAGATAAAATATACTCTATATAAGGCAGAGGTTAATAAATATAAGTAACTTATAAAATATAATAGAGATAAAATTATTGAAGTTAATATAATGAGGATGAATTAATTAATATATTTATGGGATTATATGACTAATGCATGATGTCCCATGATACGAAATCAATTTCATTTTAAATTATATGTGTTTTAATAGTTCAATTAAACAAGATTGACATGAAATGATTTATTATTTTTAAAATATATGAATCATAATATTCAATAATATCATTTACTATTTGGTTTTGGATTGGCTTTAATTTCCTAATATTAGGATCTTGCACAGCGACTATGATCTCATACCCTTTGGATCACAATATTCTCCCTAGTGATATTTTATTGAGCTATAAGATTAAACATACTAATTATTTGAGTCAAACTACCTTATATATCCATTTCCCCATGTTTTAATAAATGATATTATGTATGATATTTATATAAGGGAATCACGTATAGATAAATTTATGAAATATATTAATCAGTTATATTGGATACAGGTAATCTAGGTAAAATAGGATATTTTTTTGTTTTCACAGGATGATATAGGACATACTATGAAAAAAAATTATAAATTCTCGAAAAAAATATTGAAAAAGGGTAATTATTATCTAATTGGATCTATGCGTCAAATTTAGGTTATAATTACGGAATGATAAAATTGATTATGGTTTATTAGTATCATATATAGATGTTTAAAATGTGTGTTATTAGAAACAGATCTAAATTTATGGGTATTGGGTATTAAATTATGTTATCTTACATCGGTACATGTGTTTCCCACGATGTTCGAACAATGAAAATATAATCACTAATTATATTATTTCATTCAAAACAATAATAACAATATATAATTTTGAGATAAAACAAGAAATATATACATTTTCAGATCATATAGATCAATTTTTAATAAAATACCAATGATAATAAAAATAATAAATTCCATAAAATACATTATACATCCTTTAGAATATAATTGGGAAACCAATACTAAAATTTATCTTTATTTTTCATTAAACTGATCTCGAGCTACCTAATTAAATTTAAATGCGATCTCTTATCACTAAATATATATATATATATACATATACACATAGAGAAATTTACATATATATATATATATATATTTTTGTGCATAAATATATAAATGTTTTATTATGAAAACTCAAATATTATTATGTGAGTTTATACAAACACACATATATATATTCTTATATATGTCTCTGTATATTAATGTATGTATGTATTAAAAATAATTGTTTTTTCCAAAAAATATAAAAAAATTGAAACAGATCTACATCTTTTCAAAATATTCATTAATGTATATTATCATTATTACTATAACAATTATTACTTTTAATGTCTTGTAAAACCATATGACTAATTTAAACAAAATTTAACGATTGAAATTCCATTTAAGATAAAAAACACATGACATTTATCCGCTAATAAATTTATAGAACATTTTGTGTTAATGAGAGTGTTAAAAAAATTAAGTTATATGTTTTAATAAAAAATCATTTTACGTAAAAAATTCAAGTAAAACATTGCTTAAATTTTTAAATAGAATAATAATCACATTTTATTAGACAATCTCAAAAAAATTGATTTAAATTTTCAATTTGTTGTCATACATGACAATTTAAAGACCTAAATAAAAGAAATAATACCTATTGTTGATGTAAAATCATTTCATTTGACTTGAATTTCTTGAATGTGCCTTAGGATGGTCCTATAAACATCGTCACCCAATAATGTAAATAAGAAACACCCAAACCAAATTAGGGTTATTTTAGGGAGCCCAAAGGGTGGGGGATATAGAAAAAACAATAGGAAAAAAGTATGATATGATATATAAGTCGAATCGTTTTTTAATGACTTCAAATCATCGAAAAACACATTTTAATGTGTATAGAGATAGAGGAGATATGTTTTCTTTCATGAATTTTGATTCCCTTGGGTAGTTAATGACCAGTATGATATTACATTTTTGGGAGGTTTATAGATATAATAAAAATATAGGTGAAATGAAATTTTTTAAGCGTAGACTATGTTCATAATTCAACCTCATGATTGATCTAAAACTCTTCAGTCATGTTCTTCTATATGCAAGTATTATACAACCTCACATTGGAAATATTCTTGGATATAGGAAACATTATCTGGCCATGTTGTTAGGAACTACAATGAAAAAGAGGCATCTGGACTATATTCACATCGTTAAAACTGACTATGCTCTAATCGTGTAGTTTTGATGAAATTCATTAATTTTTTATGTAAATATATCCGTAATGAAATTTGACGAAAATGAAAAACATATATTAAAACATATTTTATTAATCATGTTAAACGGGTCAGTGTATGAATCATAACACATTGTGTAATGAGTTTCCCATTAGACATTTTCATGCCGTTGATTTTACTTTATGATAAAATAATATATAGAGACGGAAAATCCATTTTTTTCCTAGGTTTATTGTATATGTAAAAATGATATAGTATAAGAATATACATATTTCTAGATTTTCCATCACTTCAGAAATGTTATTTTTATCCTAGTATATAGGTCGAATAAAATTGATTGTGAATTTTACTTATCACTAGTAGTTTATATTGAATCCATTTTTTGGAAATGTACTAGATTATTGATTCCCTATAGTCATTGAGAAGTAACATATATTGATATCAAGGACATTACCTAGTAACCTCGTCATCTTATGGTTTTTATTTGTATTAATTATCATATACAGGCATATTAGATATCATCAGTTTCATATAGGATATAGAAAAATGAGCATCAGTATAAATGGGTGAAAAGTTAAGACCATCAATATAAATATATTATTTAACCTAGTGTTTCATCATGGGAATATTTGATACTTAATAAAAATATTAAAAATTGGTACCAATGATTTTTCGTGGATTATTATCACTTATACGATGTATCCAATAAAAATTTGTTTCAATTTGGATGAATTGATCTCTTATCTGGTCATTTATAATATAATAGGTGAAAACAAATTCTCAGTCCCATGGATGGATAATACTCATTATGGGTTTGTGAGAAAATAAAACAGATCATTTTGTGTCACTATAGTTACTCTATGTACCCGATGATTATCATTGTCATTATTAATTTTGAAATGGTGTTTTTTAGAATCATAAAATAAATTTTATAGTGTTTTCATAACCATGTAGTGGATATATTTATCGATGATATTCAAATATGTAGTATTGAAATAACAATGTAGATTCTCAATATACAAGAGGGGAGTGAATTCTATACATTAAAAAATTTCCTTAAACTAAGAAAGATCTATGTTTAACAAACTTAAACATAAGAAAATTCACAACACCTCTAACACCAATGAAAAATTGGGACAATGTATGAAGTTACAAACTTCTAGTTCGATGCACTTGCATAAATATGGAAAATGATTCTGAAAAATTGGTTCCGGAAATATGGATCCAGAATTTGAAACTTAACGAAAGTTTACAATATGAGATTCTACCTTAGAGCGTATAGATTCTAAATTGATCATAGTACAAGTGTATGGAAATATAAGAATATTATATTTTCCTTACAATAAACAATTCTACGGAAAAACAAGTAGTAAAACTACAAGTAACAAACAATAACTCTTTTAACCCAAAGAGAATGTTATCCAACAACCTTGGATAAACGTCCCTTGATTTATAATTTCAAGAAAGTCTATCTTACCCACACCAGAGTAAGCCCTCGATACGAAGATCATAGTCTCTATCTTGCTATCCCCACAAGCCCTCAACTTCAAGGTAGTTGGCACCTCAGTCTTCCTCAATAAGGAAGCCCTCAACTTCAATGTGTTGGAACCTCTGTCTTTTTATCCTCAGAAGACCTCGATTGTAATCACCAATAATCAGAGTCGCATGAAGCATGTCTGTACAAGGTGAAGTTTGAACAATGCGTTCAAACTTCTTGCACGATTCATGGGATTTGATAAGAGCCTCTCTATATAGAAATCACTTCAACATCATGTAAGCATAAGTTGTAAAAGTTTAGTGTGTAGAGATCTTTCAAATTGTCTCTTATTTATAAGCTCGGTTGGAACGGTCGACTCCCTCCTCTAACGGTCATATTTTATTTAAATTTTGGAGGGAGATGTACACGTGTCACTAATCCAACTGTTAGTTAGAAACAGAATGGACGACATCATTTTATAACAAAATATGCGTAACTGAAAGCACAACATCATTTTATAATGAAACGAGTGTAAGCATAAGAAAAACTATTGTTCAAAATGTAGGCAAATAAAAGTTCAAAGTCTAACCAAAATGTAATTCTGGGTCTATATTAAAATGATATTTGGATTCTATTTTATAGGAATTCGGAACATGAATTCTGTAGAAATATGGAGTCTGAATTTCTTAAGGGAATTCGGAGTCTGGTTTCATTAGAGTTCAGAATCGGAACATACAGAGTTCGGAGTCGAACTTGTAGAAGTTCATAGTCGAACTCATAAAAGTTCAGAGTCGAACTAGTAATAGTTCGGAGACAAACTCATAAAAGTTCAGAGACGAACTCATAAAAGTTCAGAGTCGAACTACTAAAAGTTATCATCCAGAATTCAGAATGGACCTATGTGAGAGTTCCTATCTAGAATTCAAAATGGAACTATATGAGAGTTCGTATCTAGAATTCGGAATGTAAGTATATGATATTTCGTATCTAGATTTCGGAATGGAACTATATGAGAGTTCATATACATAATTCGGAATGGAACTTCATTACAGTTGATAGCGAGGATTTGGATCCTAAAACATAATGCTTCATATCTAAGCATTATTTGATTCTGAGGATTTTTTTATGAATCCGATTTTTATACTTGAGAAAAATATTGATATGTATAAGGAAATCTTGGTTAGGGTAAATTTCCTTAAGGAAATTTTCCTTAGAGAAGTAAAATATATATTTTCTTAAGTATAGGGTGTTTGTTATTTTCAAAACAAGAAGGAATGGAAATGTCATAAGGAATACCTTATTGACTCAACAGTCTCCCCCTTTTTCGAAAGAAAAAACAACTTTATGAAAAAGATTATAAGGACATTGAAAATTTTCATTATACTTTGAAATTAAAACTTATCTCCCTTTGTTCATGGATAATGATGAATACAACTAACTCCCTATTATGCATTAAAACTCTAAGGATTGTATTCTAGATTTCTAGAGTGGAATTTTCATTGTCATGGGAATGAAAAACTTCAAATGGGGAACTCCCCCTTACATTAAGGATATCTTCACATAGAAATTTTTCCCTCTCCATTTTAAAATTTTCCTTCTCCCAATTTAAGTAGTTCTTTTTCCTTCTCCCCCTTTGTGATTTTCAAAAGAATTTAAGGGAATGGAAAAAGAAATAGAGTACCTAAAACATTAGTACATAGAAACACAAGATATAACCATCCAAAAATTTCATTAGAGTTGAATGAATTTTGTATAGGGAAAAAATGAAACAAAAGATCAGATTTGTCTATTTGTCTTCTTTTTCCTTCGTAATAAGCTTCTTCAACAAGATTTTCATCTTCTTTATGTTTTTCTGATCCTCCTAAGCTTTCTTCTCCAAATATGTGATCCTTTCTTGTTGAGAATTCAACACATCTTCCTAAGTCTTCATGGATTCTTCTTGAATTTTCACTAACTCATCTTGCTTTACAGGGTTTTTACTGGCGGTCAATGTGAAGATATCTATCCCTTTTAAAAGTTTTAGCAAGAGAGTTAACCTTATCATTTAAGTCCTTTAATATTTGACTCCGAGAACTTTTCTCAATGATTAGATCATCCTGAAGATTCTTAATCTTGGCATCCTTCGTGTTAAAGGCATCGTTAACATCATTACTAAAACAATCAAAATATTTCATGTCTTATTCAACTTTTTTATACCACAAAGTGATTTTGATGCATGATTTCATGCGTACATCATAGTTGATAAAAAAATTTCTATGGCCAGCTTCAGTCTTCACACACTTCTCCATCACCATTGATAAGGATTCTGATTTCTGATTTAGACTATGTTGCAGCATTTAGAATCTGCATTCTATAGTGGGGAAAATTGGAATGGTGCCCACCAACTTTTTTAAAGATTCAACAACAAAGTCATGACCATGTGCTGATGACTCCGAATCTAATAATTTTCTTGGGGATTGTTCTTCGTCAATTTACACTAACATACTTTTAGAAGAACCACCAACTTATTTCTTCCTGATGATATCTTTTGTTGGTGTATTCATGTGAACTTTCTTTCATTTATCAGTTTTCGGAATGGGTTGATCATCTGGAGATTCTTCTTCACTCTCTGATAGTTGAACAATCTTATCTTCATAAATTTTTTCCTTCTCTGTTCTTTCTTCAATATAATTCTTCTCATAACATACTTCCTCATAAGATAACTCATTTTATTCTTTATGAATATCATCTTCCTGACCTTCTTTCTCAAATCCCTTTCCTGGAGTGACTAATTTTGCGGATTCACCCTTTTGTTGATAATCTTACACTTTTTTGATCAATTCATCCAGATCATCACTTCCTTCTTATTGTTCTTCTTCTTCTTTAGCAACCTCTTCCTCTACTTCTTCACCAGCTTCTTTTTCTGCTTCTTCAACAACCTATTTACCCTGAGACTTTTCCGGAGTGCATTACTTCTTCCCATGGGTCTCAAGGAAAGGTTCGGTAATGAAAGTTTCTGGAACCAGAATCTGCTCAGAAGCTATTTCAGTTGCGTTCAAAAGTGATTGATCAATCTCTTCTTTTGACATCTTTTTCATAAATTTCTTTTCTTTTGTTTGTTTTTATAACTCATTCTCACCTTTTTCTCTTAAGGCATTTTCCTCAGTAGGGTCCAATATGAACTGTGGATCCCCTTCTTTCCTTTTCTCCTTATCTTCCCTCCACTTAGCAGCCACTTCATCTGTGTATGCTTTTTGTTTCTTCGGCATGGATGTTACAAATTGAGTTTCCTTAGCTTTGGGGGTTTTGTCTTCAGCAACCACTTCCATAAGCTTTCTCTTCTTAGTAACTTTCTTCATGGCTCAGCTTTTTCCACATTTTCTGGAATAGTCTCAGCCTCTTCTTCTGGTAAAGGGTATAATTCTCCGGTTTCATCAGAAAAACCCATTTTCATCCTATTTAATGTATAAACACTAACCATAATTACCTTACAATTTCTTTTCTTGGAAGTACAAGAAACATTAAACGAATCCATACATCTGATGTTAAGTTTAGAAATCAGGGCCAAATACATTGTGATATGAGCTTTCAGATTCCCTTCTTTGATATTCTTAACTATAATCAAAACACGTCTCATAAAATTCAACTTCCTTAGATTTACAATGAAATCTAGGATATAAATGTCACTCTTCTTCAGATTATCCTTATCACCCCTTCTTGGTATGAGAAAACCTTGTACCCACAGCTGTAGAATCCTATTATTCAGAAAGAGATGAGAAATCTTAGTAGTCTTGGTATTTGTAAGTCCAATACATTTCTATGAATTCAAATTGTTGAATCATCCTTGCTCATCCAGAAGCTTATGTGAACAAAACTCAGCTTCACCTTCATAAGATAAACCCACCAAACTTGCAGCCTTAGTGTAGGATAATTTCTAATTCTTCCCATAAGACTTGAAAGAAAATAACTTTCTTCCATCTTCCTCAAGTAATGAAATAGACTCATAGAACTAAACAAGTAAATAGGTATAAACCGGATCATATTTATATGGATTTGATAAATAAACCTCCTCCCATCCATTTAATTTGATAATCTTTTATATAAGAGAATAATACTTGAAGAAGATCGGGTGCACTAACCTATCCATGTAAATTAACCATTTTGAGATTGTTTTTGAGGTAGATATATCTTGGGAAGTAGCTTCAACAGACATTCGGAATGGAGAGTTCTGGATGATTCGTAACTGGCTTTAACAAATATCGGAACGGCCTTAATAAGAGAGGTAGAACATTGAGACACGAGGGATTTGGAAAACCGATGTGGGACAATCCTCGGGGGTCCCCTTTATATAGGCGATGGAGTTGACCTTTGGACTTCTAAAAACCATAAAACGGTTGAAAAACCTTTTCATCTGATCTGACGGTTGAAAACATAGCCACAAGGAAATCTTAAATCTGATCTTTTTAGGTTTTAAGAAAAACAATCATATTTGAGAAAACTAGAATCCGAAAAGTTTTAATACATTCAAGAAAACACCAGTAAGTAAAATATTATTTCAAATACTTATCTAAGGAAGTCATGCCTTTCAGATTGGCTAGAATGATTGTTCGTAATTGGTAATATTCTCCATGAGGAAAACATGACTAAGAAAAACTTATTACGAAAAACATCGTTATGAAATAGTCATTATGAAAACATCATTACGAAAATTTCAGTTCCAAAAATTTCCATTCCGGAAATTTCAGTTATGGAAATTTCCATTCTGAAAAGTTCGGTTCCAGAAATTTTCATTACAAAAATTTCAGTTTCAAAAAGTTCCATTCTGAAAATTTCAGTTCTGTAAATTTTGAAAAAACTCGTTACGAAACATTTTTGTTGCAAAAGTTTGAAAAAAACTGAATAAGAAAATTTTGATTACAAAATCTTGAAAAAAAACCTTACAATGAAAATTTTGATTACAAAATCCTCAAAAAACTTACTATGAATATTTTGATTACGCTAACATGCAAATGTACTCCCCCTATGAAAAATAGTTTATTACGGTGATGAGAATTGTTCAACAAGAAGTTAATGAAGAAGGATTACCTTATGGTTATCATTCTTATCTTCTGTTTAATGAATTAAAATCTATCAGAAGGTAATGATTTTGTGAAAATGTCAGTTAGTTGATCTTGCGTTCAGATAAACTGAAGAATGATATCTTCTTAAAGTGTGTTATCCCTAATAAAGTGATGACTAATACATATTTGTTTATCACAAGAGTGATGTGCAGGGTTTTTACTAAGGGCAAGGCACTTGTGTTATGACACAAAAATTGAGTTTTAGTAAAACTCAAGCCATAATCTGTGAGTGTGCGTCGCATCCACAAAACTTGAGCCCCACAACTTCCAGCTGCTACATATTCAGCTTCAGTAGTGGAGAGTTCTATAGAATGTTTCTTCCTGATGGACCAAGAAACTGATGAATCTCCTACGAAAGGACAAGTTCTGGATGTAATTTTTCTATCCATTATTCATCCACCAATGTCAGCATCCAAAAATATTTTTAAGATAAAATCATTTCCAGAATTATAAAATAATCCTACATCCATGTTTCCCTTTAAGTAGAAAAAAATTATTTTCACATCCTTCAAAGGAGATTCCTTAGGATTGGTTTGATATCTTACACATAAGCATACTGAAAACATTAAGTCTGGACAACTAGCTATCATGTATAGTGGGCTTCCTAACATACCTCTAAAAGATGTTTAATCTACTGGTTTCCTAGCTTCATCAATATCAAGTGTGTTTGAGGTACCAATAGGAGTACTAATACTTTTAGTGTTGTCAAATCGATACATTTTAAGAAGATCCTTTATATACATATGATGGGATATGTAGATTCCTTTTGGTTTTTGAGAAATTTAAAAACAAAGGAAAAATGTTTACTCACCCGTCATACTCATTTCAAAATCAAATTTTATTAGATCCCCAAAAGAATCATTTAAAGACTGATGAGATGAATGAAATTTAATGTCATCAACATAAATTTGAACAATCACAACATTTTTATTATCTTTCTTTATAAAAAGGGTTGGATATGAATTACCCTTAACATAGTTATTTTGAAGAAAAATTCATGTAAGTCTCTCATAACAAGCTCTTATTTAAGGCCATACAAATTTTTGGTAAGTATAAAAACATGACTGTGAAGTTTTTTATCTTCAAATCTAAGAGATTGTTCAACAAAAACATCATCTTGAACATAACTGTTAAGAATATCACATTTCACATCCATTTGAAAAAGATTAAAATTAAATAATAATACAAAGGAATGAAAAATACGAATAGATTCTAGTACAGCAACTGGAGAATAGGTTTCTTCATAGTCTATTCCCTCTTGCTGATTAGAGCCTTTAGCAACTAGTCTAGCTTTATTTATAACAATGACTCCGTTTTCATCACTCTTGTTTCTGAAGACCAATTTTACTCCAATAATAGAACTTTCCATAGGTCTTTCAACCAAGGTCCAGACTTTATTCCCTTCAAATTCATTTAGTTCATCTTGCATGGCTTTAATCCAATCATCATCACTTAAAGCTTCATCAGTGCTTTTTGGTTCTAATTGGGAAAGATATGCTAGATGTTCAATTACATTTCCTAAGTAAATTCTTGTTCTTATAGGTTTATCTATATCACCAATGATACTATCACAGGGATGATTCTTAAGAAACACTTGATTTGGATTTTATAAAAATTGTTCATCAACATAGGGTAGAATCTCTTCTGGGGTAAATGTTTCAGAAGTATCTTCTTGAACATTTTCTTTATTAGAAGGATCACTTATCAAAGGATGATAATCAGTTTTTGAAAACACATCCGAGGATGTATGTTTGGATGGTTTAAAAACTAAAGGATCAGTTTCTTCAAATTTTACATGTACTGTTTCCTCAACAGTACATGTGTTTTTGTTAAAAACTCTATAGGCCTTAGAAGTTGTGGAGTAAACTAAGAAAATTCCTTCATCAGATTTTGGTTCGAATTTGAGTAGGTTATCCTTACTATTCAGCATGAATACCATGCAACCAAAAACATTGAATTAGGAAAGTCATGGTTTTCTACCATTCCATGACTCATAAAAAGTTTTATTATGAAATAGTATAATCAAAACTTGATTTATATTATAACAAGTAGTACTTATAGCTTCAACCCAAAAATGTCAAGATATAGAATATTCAATCAACATGGTTCTAGATATCTCTTGAAGAATTCGATTTCATCTTTCAACTACACCATTTTGTTGATGAGTTCTAGGTACTATAAAGTTATGAGTAATACCTTTTCTACTACAAAATGTTTCAAAATCTGAATTTTGAAATTCTCCTACATGATCACTATGAATAGTTTTCAGTGGAAGGTATTTCTCATTTTTTACATGGGATCTAAAACTATTGAAATAAGAAAAAGCATCAAACTTATTTTCTAGAAAACAGACCCATGTAAATCTAGTGTAATCATCAACTAGAATAAACACATATTATTTTCCTTCAATGCTTCCAGTTTGTGTTGGAAAAAAAATATCTGTATGCACCAACTGTAATGCATCAGTTTTTGGGACTTCACCAGTTGATTTAAAACTATATTTATGTTTATTTTCATATTTACAAGGATCACAAACTTCAAAAGAATACAATCTAATCTCTGGTAGATCCTTAACTAGTTTCTTCATAGAGAGTTTACATAAGTTTCTAAGGTTACAGTGACCTACTCTTCTATTCCATAACCCAGAATGATCTTCCATTTCACTTAGGGAAGGTAAGTCTTGGCTTCTAAGGTCTTCAAAGTGTAATGTGTAAATATTTTCTTGCCTATCGGTAGAAATAATAAACTCTTCCTTGGAATTGTGTACTAAGCACATATAATTCCAAAAATTCACAAGGTATCCTTGATCACATAATTTAATTATGCAAATGAGGTTGTGCTTAAGACCCTTAACAAAAAAAACATTTGAAATCAGTGTTTTACCAAGAAGAACAATATTACCTATACCAAAAATTTTCCCCTGAGCATTATCTCTGAAGGTTACTTTTCCTCCTTTCGTTTTGATAATCTTTTCGAAATTGTTTTTTGTTACTAGTCATGTGTCGAACACATCTCATATCCATGTACCAAGTATTGTTGTTGGTACTTCCTTTATCTTCCTAAAAATAAGAAAATAACTAGACTTTCGGAATCCAAACTTGTTCAGATCCGTGATTTTCAGATAATAAAATTTTGTGTATCCACATTTGTTTAGAGAAGTATGCTTTATGAAGATCAGGAGATTGAAAATTATTCAAAGAACAATTTTTCTTCCAATTCCCCCCACTTTGAAACTTAGTGAAAAAAGGGGATTTAGATGGATCAAAATAGTTGTTTTTGAAAACTGGTTTTTGGTGAGTATAACCTACTCCAGCAGTGTTTCCTTTATGATTAATTTGAGAATACATCTTGTAAAAATTTTCCTTCCCATAAGTAAATTTTGCAAGAAGCTTCTTATGAGAAAAAATTTCATATTTAAGTCTAACAACTAAATTCCTATCCTCAGGAATAATTTCATTAGAGTTATATTTTTTCTCAAAAACATTCATCTTTAAAATAACATTTTTTAGATCTATAGAAAGTTCTTCCTTATCGGAATATTCTTTCTGAAGGTCTTTTGAATGTTTTTCTAAATGCTCTTCTTTATATTTATGATCTGTAGAAAGATCTGAAATCTCTTTTGTAAGAACTTCTTCCCTAGTATTTTCCTTGTCTAATTTATTAGAAATTTTACAATTTTTTGCTTTATGTAACTTGGAAAATATAGATACCTCTTCATATGAAGGTTCTTTATTTTATGAAGACGGACTATCTATATTAGAAGTACTATTTTCAGAATAGTAATTCTTATCAAGAGATAAATTTATCAAAGCCTCTGCAGAGTGTACCTTGGCCATTAGACATGTATGTGGAAAAGAAGTATTAGCAATGAATCCTATATTCATCTGAGCTGATGAATCATAGTCTAAAGATTCTCTTTCTGAAGAGTCTCCACAACTAGCACTCCAAGTAGTATTAGTTTTCAAGATTTCATTAGCATTATCTTTATATAACTTCTTCATGTTCCTTTCAAGATGTATATCTTTTCTTTCTTCCTTTTTAAGCATAGGTAAATCAGGTCATATGGGTCCACTTCTCTTTCATTCATAGAATGTTACCCTTGAATCTTTCTTATCTTTCCTCTCCTTCTTCTTATACCTAGAATGGAAATTTATTTGACCAGCTATCTTGTTCATTCTTTGAGCAAGATTAGATAACTCGTTTTCTGAGACTTTACTCTCACTAGATTCGGATTGCATAGTAACCTTCTTAACCTTGGATCTAGTTACACTCTTGGGAGTCATTGCCTTCATGTGATTTGATGTTGTAGTAAAAGCAACAGTACCACTCCCATTTTTCTTTTTGATGTTGTCAGAATCCCTGTTCATTCTTGTTTCATGTTGGAGAAGAGTTCCAAACAGTTATTCTAAGGAAATTTGAGTGACCTTCCTATTCTCATCAATTGATGTTATCTTTGATTCCCACTAATTGGGCATAATATCAATAATCTTTTCCAAAAGAGCTTCATCTTCCAGACCTTTCTCTCTCCCATAGATTCTAAGCCGTTCATGATAGTCATAAACCTTTGATGTACTTTTCTTATAGGTTCTCTATAAGGAAAGTTAAAACTGTGATACACATCTCTCAACATAACTCTTCTTGTCTCAATCACTTTAGATATACCAAAATGTGTAACATCAAGTTTCTTCCTTATACAGTTAGCTATTTAACATGAATAAATTTGTCTATATATGTTCCTAGTCATTGAACATAGTAGGATTTAGGTTGTCGATGGAACCAACCTTTAAACCTACCATCTTAAAAAATCTTTCTACACAAAAACGTGTTAATAACAAAATTTCAGATTAAAGGAAAATATTCCTAAGAAAGAAAAATATACCTAAGCAAGGAAAATATAGAACAATGAAAAAATGAGCAAGGAAAAACTTATATGTGAGTATAAGTATTTCAGAACCTGCTCTGATACCAATTATAGGATTGGTATAGAGTATGACGTTTCTGACCTCTGATACCAATTGTAGGATCGAAATAACAATGTAGATGCTCAATATACATGATGGGGTGAATTGTATACTTTAAAAAATTTCTTTAAACATGGAATGATCTAAGTTTAAAAAAGTTAAACATAAGAAAATTCACAACACCTCTAACACCAATGAAAAATTGGCACAAAGTATGAAGTTAAAAACGTCATGTTCTATTCACTTGCTTAAATCTGGAATGTGATTCTGAAAAACAGGTTCTGAAAATATAGATCCGGAATCTGAAACATAACCACAGTTTACAATATGATATTCTACCTTAGAGCGTATAGAATCTAAATTGATCAGAGTACAAGTGTAAGGAAATATAATACGATTATACTTTCCTTACAATACACAATGCAGCGGAAAAACAAGTTGTAAAAGTACAAGTAACAAACAATAACTCTTTTAACCCAAAGATAAGGGTATCCAACAACATTGGATAAAGGTCCCTTGATTTATAATTTCAAGAAAGTATGTCTTACCCACACCAAGTTAAGCCCTCGACACGAAGATCAGAGTCTCTATCTTACAATCCCCTCAAGACCTCAACTTGATGTTAGTTGGGACCTCTGTCTTCTTCAGTAAGGAAGCCCTCAACTTCAAGGTGTTGGAACATCTGTCGTCCTATCCCTGGAAGCCCTCGATTGTAATCTCCAACAATCGGAGTCGCACAAAGAAAGTCTACACAAGGCAAAGTTTGAACAAGTCTTTCCAACTTTCTACACGAAGCATGAGAGTTGATAAGAGCCTCTCTCTCTATAAATCACTTCAACAACATGTAAGCACAAGTTGTCAAAGATTAGTGTGTTGAGATCTTTCAAATGGGCACCTATTAATGGGTTCGGTTGGAACGGTTGGCTCCCTCCTCCAATGGTCGTATTTTCCTTATATTTTCAGGGGACCTGTACACATGTCACTAAACCAACAGTAAGTTAGAAACATAAGGGAAGACATCGTTTTGTATCAAAATACGTTTAAATGAAAGCACAACATCATTTTATAATGAAACAAGTGTAAGAATAAGAAAAACATTAGTTTGGAATGTATGAAAATAAAAGTTCCGAGTCTAAAAAAAATGGAATTCAGAGTCTATAATAAAAGGATATTTGGATTTTGTTTTATAGGAATTTGGAACCTGAATTTTTTAGAAATATGGAGTCTAAATTTCTTAAGGAAATTCAGAGTCTAGTTTCATCAATGTTCAGAATCTGAACTTACAGAGTTCGGAGTTGAACTTGTAGAAGTTCAGAGTCGAACTCATAAAAGTTAGGAGTCGAACTAGTAAAAGTTCAGTGTTGAACTCATGTGAGTTCGGAGTCAAACTAGTAAAATTTTGTATCCAAAATTCAGAATGAAACTATATGAGAGTTCGTATCTAGAATTCAGATTGGAACTATATGAGAGTTCCTATCTATAATTTAGAATGGAACTATATGAGAGTTCGTATCCAGAATTTGGAATAAAACTTCATTACAGTGCATTTCCAGAATTTGGATCCTAAAATAGAATTCTACATATCTATTCATTATATAATTCCACGGATTTTGTTATGAATCCGATTTTTATACTTGAGAAAAATATTGATATGTATTAGGAAATCTAGTTTAGTGTAAATTTCCTTAGGGAATGAAATTTTCCTTAGAGAAGTAAAATATAGATTTGCTTAAGTATAGGGTGTTTGTGATTTTCATAACAAGAAGGAATGGAAAAGATATAAGGAAAACCATATTTACTCAACAAAATATACACAACATCAAAATCTAATCATATGTATAATTTAATAAAAATACATGATATAAATAATTACTATAAACTATATATGATGCTAATGAAGTGTTCTTAAAATATAGTAATGGAACATTTTAATGGAAATATAATATTATATGAGGGAGTTTACAAGATCCTGGTGACTATGTGGACAATTTCATCCTTGGATCCACACAAGATAATGATATAGGTGTCTAATATTCCAAGGTATGATAAATAAAACATGATATTCATACTATATTTCTTAAAGATTGAGGCTCATTTGATTAATCTGGCCTGAAAGGAGAACCCTTTTGTGTCACCTTAATAGTATAATTATCCTATTATGGTGTTATGGAAATGATTGAGGATAACTCGTATTTTTTCACTTCCATATGAGTTGGTTGATTATATAGTTTTCTAGTATTATTCCAGAGTAGTGCTGAATTGTGTGTTTATATAAGGGAATGTATTGAATTAATATTAGTTTATGAAAAAGAAACATTATGAATAGAACTATGAAACCCATTTCTTAGAAATTCATGTTATGGTGTTCCCAATGATGACTTTAAAACAATATATTTTTTCTGAGGATATCATTTTTTATTGTAACCACAAGATTTATAGGTATATATTAACTTATAGGGATATTAATATATGACAGTAGTGGTTTTCCATGTTCTGACAGATCAATGAATTTGAGATATCCTATAGACATTGGAAGTTGAATGTAGTGGTATATTCACATAACATAAAATAACATTCTTAATTAATAGATGATTCATCATAGAAGTTAACACCATTGGGGTAATTGTTTGTTGTAATGGGGGAATTAGTATATCATAGATTAATTTTTAACCCTCCTATCATCAAATAGAATATTGAAAGAAAAATATTGATTATTATTTCAAGAACATTCATGAATCTATATGAATTTTACATCGTTTTAATGGGTACTATGAGGATGTGGATCAAGGAATCCTCTTATAAGAAAAATTGTGGTTCCATTAACACCTTGGAGGATGTACTGAGAGAGTTATAGAAACCCCCGTAGAAATATATCATTATTTTAAAAATATTTATGATGACCATTGATTTAATATTTAGTGGCCATCATTGAAAAAAATATTTCATTGTTTATCACTAAATAAATCATTAGTTAATGGGTGAATCTCGAGTAATGCATACCCTCACATTTGGCCCATCCTGTATACATAGTGGAATTGATGTGGGATTGTACATACATATATGTCGTGAGGATATTTTCATGGAATGTGATTGTTTTTTATGTTATCATCATTATCATAGATCAACTGAATAATATTTCATGCATTCTCAACATCAGAGATAACATTATAGTTAAAATGTTTGTATAATTGAACGTATATAATATCATACAGATTCATGGTGATCTGAAAATTATATTCGAATTTATTTGGTACATACTTCATATCATGATTATTGATTGGTTTTAGGAGGATTTCAAGACCATGAAGTTGATGATAACCACATTCCACCCAAACACAAATGACCAGAGAAAGTGGGTCATTAATATACTAGATTATATTTTATATCCATTCATTCCAATCATTTGATGAAATCAGAGGATCACCTAACCTTAGTATAAATACCAATCACCAATCATTTTCACTCTGATATCAATATGGATCCATTCTGTGGAAGTTATGTATTTATATTTAATGATTCCATTCTGATAGATATATTTGATATAATGGTCTCTTAGGGATAATAATTAATTCTATCAATAAAATAGAATGTTCCGATCTTCTAAGAGGTACTGTAAATAGTGCAGGGGAATTTTAATTCTGATGAATTCTGTTGATTGATATTGCTATAGTTTTCGGGGGTGTTTTTTAATGTATAATTTCTTCCTAGTTAATAGTTATTTTTTTAATGTGGCATGCTAACATTGATGTTCATTGGTTCATCTAATATAATTTTCAGGAATCATGAGGTTTCATACCACTTTTTTTACCTATGTAATAGGATTGTTTCCATGATATCTTATATATGTTTTAAGAGAGGAATTATGTGAAGAAGATATTTAATATTATTTAATGGATAAATATGTATAAAAAATAAGAATCCACCTTTAAAATGTATGATGAGTTAAATGAGAATAGTTTTTAGAATAAAATTCATGTTGAATTGATTTCCTATTTCTGTATTATTATGAAACTCAAGAATCATAAAGAGAGCTATTGGGAGAGATGGAATGACATGTCGGATACAAAAAAACAATTGATCATGTTGTGCTTCAGTTTCAAGATGAAAATTCATTATTTTTGGGATAATGTAAGGACACAAGTTTTAATGATTGAAAAATTAAATATTTTATATATTATATTAGAAGATATTCATCACCTAGGATTAGTTCTTTAGGAATCCAGAATCCCTAATTTTTGAGTGTTAATGATATTAAATATAAAAACTCACATGCACTTATAATCTAAAAAATAATGGATACTCTCTGAAATGAAGTATTGAATGGGAAATATGGGATCATAGTTCATTTTGATTATAGATTTTACCTTATCTGTGTCATATAATTCAATATCAATTGATCTTTGTAGGATGTGTTGTCAACAGATGACTTTAGTTAAAATAAAAAATTAATGTTAATATATAAACAGATTTAATTTGTTTATTATCTAATCATTGAAATCAAAATTACAATCATATGTTAGTGAATCCTACATAGTGAACCACATAAACAATAGTCTTTTTTTAGTAGAGGGATATTGTGGTCAATTTTAGAAATGAGTGTGGAATTGTGGATTGATCACAAATGAAGTGGAATACATATAAGTATCAAAAAAAAATGATTTTTATTACATTATTTTTCAATGACCAATTTATTTTTGAGGTATGTATAGGTAATTTTTTAAATTTATACATTCATTATTATTTATAAGTGATATTTTCGGAAACACTTTTGAATTGACTATATATAAAAAATTCAATATGACTATTATGTTATAATTTTTCCAAGAATATAGATAATTTAAATTTTTTTATTTAATTAGTGGGATTTCATTACAATATTTTATAGTTTAATTAATTATATGTGTATTATATACTAAATACAAGTTTTTTACTCTATTTTGGGCTTAATAGATTTATCCTTTAATTTTACAACTATTTGTCAAAGGTATTAATTTTGTCTATTAGTTCGACAAAATTCTATAGATTATATCTGTTATTTTGTCGATAATTGGTTATATGGAATATTGTTTTTTTCTTTTTTTTCTAAATATATCCTTTAATGAGATGTATTCTTATAATGGCTATAATCCAATAAAGGATCGAGGATGTATATTTTCATGATTTAATGTGTTTCCACTAAGGGACTTCACTAGTAGACGATGATGATTTGATTTTATGAATGAATAATGGTTGAAGTCCGACGTCTATGAAATATTTAATATTGTATTATATATATTTTTGGTTTCATATTGTTTTTAGAGAAATTAAGTGAAATATTGTGTCATGTGGTAATGTAATTTTTTTGAAAAATTTATCAACTATACAATGTTTAGTTTGGTAATGCACATCTCATATAACAAGTTTTATGTGAAAATTCATTAAATATGATGTTAAATTTCACTGTGAAATTTAAAAAAACATTTCATGTGACCCCTACACATATTTGTTTTTTTTCATAAAAAGTAAAAAAATATAGTCTTAGGTACCCCACTTGTTGTGTGATTACGACATCGCACTGCAAACCCTCATAGGGGAAGGAATTAGGAATAACATATACATGAATAGAATCGCCATAGTAATTTAATGAAATGTGGACCATCTAAATGTAACGTATTTGGGTTGTAAAATGAATTCTCAAATGATATAAAATGACTTGGTGTTCAAATTAGAATAGTACACAATATAACCATATGATAAATCGTGTACTTCAACATGGCCAAAAATAGTTCTGTAGAATTTTTATATCCCCTTAATTACATATTAGTGGAATTTATATTCATCCAATTGGGATTTAGACCATCCTAAGATATAGATAGGTAATAAAAGTATGAATGGTGTTGGGGTCATCTACATGTGAAATATAAAAGTGTTGATATTTCCCTCACATTACTAAGAGGGAATCCTCTATATGTGGCATCATTATTTAACCCATTGATGGTGATATTACATTATTAAAACCCTCAAATGGAGTCTATATTTCACTTGTATATATGATTTAGAAATTCTAAAGCATCATTTAATGGACATCATATATTGGATTCTTGATTCATCTTAATGGGAATATGGGAATGTTTTGTTCGTTTGACAAAAAATGAGGTTTTAAACATTCAAGATAACATGTATCCTTTTATAAGTACGTTTTTTTACTAAATTCATGTTTCTTCTTGGTTCATATTTTGAACTAATTATGTTACTCTATGTTTTATTAATTGGATTTTTTTGGTTTTCTATTAGGTGTGTATATACAAACCTATGAAAGGGAAATTCCTACACATTTCATGCCATATATAGAAATATATTATGGAATATATATAGGGGAACAATATGGGTATTTTAGAATCCATTGGTAGCTATGATAAAAAAATATTCTCTGAATGATCATTGTTTAATGATATGATTGTGCCTCTTGATCTTTGGATAAACCCTGCAACTTATTTGTGTGCTTGTAATTTTCCCTATAATAATGAATATGTGTTGTTTTTATCATTTTTAGGATAATAGAGGTTATGTGTTAATTTATTATTCTTTTATTAAATATTTTTAATTTCTTTGGTTTCTATGGAAGTATATGTGTTTGTTGGTTTGTGAGAAAATGTGAATTCTAGTAAGGCCTCATAAATATGAGATAAACCAACTCAGTGCTAGTCTTCTTTCCCTATACAATTACTGGTGGTCTTGGGGTGACTCCCTTGGAATACATCCATCCAATATGACCCTAATGGGTGAGTTTATGTCGATGTAGTTATAATGATATGGAAAACACTAAAACCCAGTGATCTATATCATTGGGAAGTGAGGGGGACATAATAAATACCAATGTGGTTGTAATGAATTTCCTAATGTAAGTCACCTTTATTTAGTTACCATACATTTATTATCTTTTTTTTGTGTGTTCCCATGTGATAATGGAATAAATTGGAGTCGATATAGGTAAGTATTTATTTTTACTTACTTATAGCCAATGCATTAGGGTGCATCATACAATTTTTAATGATTTCTTTTGGGGGAAATACTTTTTAGTATATATATATATATCCACAATTATATATATATATAATTATACATATTTTTACAAAAAGATATGTTATAAGGGCATATATTACATTATTGTGAAATTTAGTTTTATAGTGTACATATAATAATAGTAGATGAGTTGTATAATTTGGGTATTTGTTTGGAAAAAAATATCATGTATTTAATAACATTCAATATGGGTTCATATTTAATTTCATATTATTTTTTTCATATTGAAGGTCCTTAATGTTATGTTACTTGGTTATATTAGGGTCCATACACCCATATATGTGTTTTATGAACATAGTGTTATTGGTTAACCCATGTTCTAATAGAGGAAGGATTCACTGGTAACACATCAATTAACTAAGAGCCATAGAGTGGATGTTATGTGGATTAGATGGTATTGATTTATATTAGGTATTTGAATAATAATTCAGATTGATTTTCATATTAATTTCTTATGAGGATAGCATGGGTTTTGTATAGTAACAATACAAATCAATCATTTAATTTCATATAGGGACTGGTGTGTTTCTTGGAAACAAGTGATCCATGTCCCATATGATCCAATGAAATAATATTCTGATTATTGAACATTCAATGTTATATTATTCTAATTAATGGGAAGCGATAAACATTTGTTACATTTATCATAATGGATGGACATATTCTTAAAGTTAGGCCCTTTATTTTATAATTTAAAAAGATTTTAATTTAATGGTTTTAATATTTTTTTAGACACTGGAAATTTGTTTCATTATGTATAAATTTCTATTAAGAGTCCATAAATAATTTGGTTTGGATTCATGCAGTTAGATTCATTGGTATACCATGTGGTGGTTTACATGAAGAAAAAGGTTTCTCAATGGAATGTATGGTGTTTTTTAGCATCATATATTTTTCAGTTATTAAATGCCTAATTCAAATCAGGTTAATTATTGTCAGTAGATAATTGGATTTTAATCAGTTCAATCAATGAATATAAGGGTATATAGTTTCTATTTTCTATTATCTTCATTAATAGAGTATATTTTTTATTGTGGATTTTTTTTCATTATGATCCTATGAAGTCAAAGATATCAGGCTATAAATTATTTCAATGATTTCTTGTGATTTTAATTTTTTCTTTTTGGAAGTCAACATATATAAAATTTTGTAATTATGTTAAAAAAGTTATATCTATTGGGAATAGTTTTTAATTTGAATCATGGGTTTTCATTTATATGTTTTTCTCCATCTCCCTAATGAGTAGACTATGGTGTTTTATCTTAATAATGTGTTAGATCTACAGATATCGTTTTAGGAGGACACATTTTGGTGTCCGAAATATATCTAAGATTAAGTGAGGGATGAGATAATAGAGAATATGTTATATTTAATTAATTATATCAAGAGTCATGTTAATATATACTTTTGGATAGAACAAATATCGATAAAGGCTCTTAGTTTTCTGAGCAGTCTTTGTTTCTACATTAAATTTATTTTATCCTTGATAGATTATCAGTATTTCTACAAGTAAAGATTATTTTAAAAATATATCATGAGTTCTATAATGGGGGTCTCAAATTATTTAATTCATAATCAATGGTAATTGTATATAATTTCCATCATTTGGGAACATTGTGGCACTAGAATCCCACTCCAATTTCATCCTTTATAGATATTACCATCAAGGTATTATCATTAATTGTAGTAGGGTATACAATTATTAAATACTAGAGAGAAAAATGAACAATGATGTTATTGATTTTCTGGGGCCTTTTTCCTGAGGAACATATAAAAATATTATTTTGTGGTTATCAGCATTAGGATCAAAATTGGATAGTGAAAATATGTGGAATTGTTTTTGTAAAGGTGTAACTAAGTTGGGTTAAATGGGATTTAATTTTATGTAATTTCATCATATCTATTAAAAATGAATAATAAATTTTAATTTTTGATTATTTTGAATATTACAATGAACCTACCTTATTGTATCCTTATTATTGGATACAGTAGTATGAGGGAATAATATCACAATTATATAGTTGTTTTGATTTAATAATGGAATAATATTGGACGATTAGTGAGTTACTTTTGTAATCAATAAAAAAAATTATTTAATAACCATGTAGAATTGGATTTGTTAAATACAATATGGTATCTATCCCTCCCATATATGAGTAATTAATATGATTTAGAGATAGAATGTAGTTTTTTATTGTTGAGAATGAGAATCAGTTGACATATATTAAATTTCGGTCGCATTATTATCAATTTTCAAATTTGACATTGCGATAACTATATGTTCATAATTTTTTAATATTTCAAAAAAATTATAATTTTTTCCAAAGAGGTTATGATAATACCCTACTTGTTGATTTCATATTTGTGATAGATTATCAATACTTCGACGCTTTATTTTTAATGTCTCTATATATTATGCAATCCTATATAATTAAGGTGGTTTCCGTTAAGATCAATGATTTGTTTTAAAGTCGTTCAATATTTTCAAATTTGTTTAAGTGGATTTCTCTATTTTTTTTACATTTAAAGAATATTATTGATTTTAGCTAAGAATCATTTATGTTCATTTGAATTAGGAGATGATGTTAAACATTTAAGCCCTTTTTAGGGCTGATGATATATTCTATATTATGAAATTATCATATTGTTTCAAAAAAAAATTATATTTTGGGTAATCATTATATAATGTTAAAGATGGATGATATATTGAAATACACATTAAGGGGTCATTATAGATAGTTTTATTTTTTAGTACACTGTATAAGAGTTATGAACACCACTTCTACATTGATGGGTATTGTAGCGGTCTGGAATTACATCCAGTTGACTATAATTGATGCCTATCAGGGAACTCCATGGGCTGCTACACCCCCTTGGCAGGATAGACCACCATCCCTAGTGGCAGCCATTTATTCATGAAGCCCTTGGGCAGAGAGCCATGCTTCGTCCAATGCTCACATCTGAGCGTTCCCAAGGATCAGATTCATTCCGACCTCCTTTTCCTCTAATACATACCGTAGAGACCCAATTCTTGACATACATAGACATTGAATAACTTTTTGAGAATATCTAATACATAAGAAAAACATACACCAAAGGACTGTAATAGTTTAGTGTCTTTGGAAACTCGGAATATAATCTTCTAATCCTGGTGAAAGATCTTCAACATCTCTAATAAAGATCTTCCTTTTTTTATTACCTAAAGCCTTTATTTATATTATGGGGAAAAGAAAATATATAAATGGTGAGCTCAAATTCTAAGTAAGGGTAAGCATGGAGAAAATAAAACAAACCATATTCATTTGAACTTCAAAAATTGAACATAATATTTAAACATCAAAATCTTGAGCAGTGAAATAAAACATGACAGTACGTAAGGAATATGTTATAATGGATCATCAATAATGATAAAATAGAATGGGAATAAATAATATAATTGTTGCAACCATTAACCACATGTTATGATTTCCATAATAGCTAAGGCATTACTGCCAAGGCCATCTTAGTGGACAAAGTCCCTTTCTGAATCAAGTTCACTCCTCGTTCCAGTCCTGTATCACTGAACCGGATTAACATTACATTACAGCCATGTCCATCTCATGAGATATAAATTTTTACCCAATCCATTGGAGGGAGATATAGTTCCCACCTATCTCAAAATTAAATCATTCTTACTTGTGCAACAAAATAAACTTAAAACATTCATCATAACCCAAAGAATAAAATGGGTTTCATAAACATAATCCCATCATCACATAATCCATATAAAACAAATGGATATTTCATCATAATAAAAGTGAGACCATGTAAATCATAGAGACTTTATACTTGAAACATACTCAAATGAAATAATGTCATCTTAGATAAAAAATGGTTTTGATAAATCACTTGAAATGAATTCTTGAGGAAAATATCCTTTCTTCTTTAAAATCATTTTATTTTCACAAAATGGCGTCCAATTTTAAAAGAAAAGGATTTTTTGAAAATAATCATTAAATATTGTAGAGTTTTCATCATGAAAATAAGGCGTTATAAAACCGTAAAAATCCGTTCATTCCATATAAGTTAAAAAACATTCTTCTCGTACTTTAGCCAGAATAGTCAAAAAGTACCTCGTATGGTAAAAAACAAATCATTCCTTACATACAATATAGTAATACTTAAAAATGATTAAAAATTACTTTAGACATACATGAAACCATTTTTAGAAAATAGGGACATGGATGATCAATATAACCCCAGTAAATACTTACGAATAAACAATCTCTGATAAAAACGAGAATGGAAAAGTTATCCCTTACCTTAGGTCTGATATTCTTAGTACGTATCTGAACCTCCTGTATAATGATTTAAATAATGTAATTGACTTATTATAGAATCATATTCATTGTTATGATATCATATATGGTTCACTTATGACTTTATATTACTCATTCTTTTGTAAATTCCATGTAAAAGCAGCATTTTGGGTAAAATCGTTTTATTTATCGTACGTGTTTGGACTTGTTGTTCTTGATATAATTGTTACTTATATCATGATTTAATTAATTACAGAATGTAAATCATGATTTATATATCATATATATTCAGTATATATATATATATAATAGATAGATAAATGAAATGAAATACATCGTTCATGGATACGGTAGGTCGTACGTACACATGAACAATGTTTTCCATTCCTTATTGACATGAATTGAAGTAAAGAGATGACATATGTATTTATATATATATATATAGTAGCTTTATAATATAATACATTTCATTATTATTCATTATATATACTTCATAATCATTCTTGAATGGTTAACTTGGATAATGAATCTCATCGCATAGTGGAGACGGTAATCCGTACGAACGCACGAGCGATGATATCATTCCCATAATTATTGAATTGAATTGAATTGGATGATATAATATCTCAGAATCAGTATGATGTTATAATAACAATATATATAGTTGTTTTTTACACCATTATTCCCATCCAAGTAAGGTGGTGGTGGAAAAACATATTACACCACGGCGTGGAGACAATATTTCGTACGTACGCACGCGCTGTGATTTCCTTTTCCATGGGATGGATAGAAGGTGAAATAGGGTTGTTTCATATTTATAATAAAATATCATTATATAAGTAATACTTATGTTATTACATTACAATGAAACAACAAAATAAGAGGAAGTATATAAAGAAAGAAACTTGAAAGAGTCAGTAGAAGAGATTACCTCTTCCTCGACGCACCTCCTTTAATCTTCTTCATAGGGCACTAGAGTTGGTATTTCGAGAAGACTAGAACTTATATGTTATAACTATAGATGTTTAGAAGAGTAATTTTCAGGGTTTTTCCAAGTTTAAAGGCTTAAAAGGGTGTGAAGAGAAGAGGGAAAGAGTGCACTTTTTATAAAGGAGTAGAGGGGCACTTTTAGAAAAACATAAGATATTATTTTATAATAAAGTCATATTCGGTTTATAATAGCTCAAAATTAATTTATTTCAAATATAAAGTGTGGATAGGTCGAAAAACTCTCATCCAATTGGTTTTAGACATGTTTAGGTTACTATTTTAACCTTATCATTTAGATTTAACTCTATGTTAAATAATTTAACCTTTACCATGTCTTCTTGTTTTTTACACTATATGGTTAATAAACTTACTACAACAAGAAAAAAGAACCCCAAGTGGTTCATTATTAATATATATTACCTTTTCTAATTCGTTTTTCCGAACCATTTATTTTTATGAATATAATAACAATTAATAATATAATATTTGTTTTTAAAACTATTTTATGTCAATTTTCACTCTATTTGGTAATTGATTTTTGTGAAAATCATAACAACATGATTAGTTAGAAAAAATTAATTGAATCAATACTAACAAGTATTATTAACCTATAAAATTAGTGTAATTCATAAAAAGTCTCAAATTACATTTATTTGGATATTTATAATATCAATTTTTTAATATTTCATTAATAAGGTAATTACTTCATCATTATTGTGTCATAAATAAATAAATTATTTAATGTCTAAAATTATAAACAAAATAAAATTATGTAGGAAATCCTTTTATCTGTCTAATTAATATTTATAGTAGAATTTATCTTATGTATAACTATATAGTAAAAATGTTTTAGTTATTATACATTGATTTTAACTATTTTTACTCTTTAAATAAAATAATAATAAGTGTCCTAATCTAATCCAAGTTGACCTAAAGTTTAATATTTTATTCCTAATGTTTTTTTGGTCTAATTGAACTTATTCAATCGAATTAGGACATGTGTTATGGTAATAATAAAATCATTTTTACCCTTAATTACCCAATTTAATTTTAACCGTGGTAAATAAAAGTAAAAAGTTACTATTCTCCAAAAAATATATTTATCTCATTGAACCAAATTTTATTCCTTGATATTAATTGTGTCTCTTAGATTTTTGAAATTCCATTCACAGAAGCGGTTAAATTTTTTTTTATTTAAATTTTCAAATTCTCCTAGGAGGTGGGTAAAAGACGGTGAATACTTCAATAAAATGTTCATATATGTAAAATTATTATAAAATGACTAAAATGAATTAAATTGAACTTATATAGGTATTATATATGAAATTTTACCTAAATAAATTTATATAATATAAATAATTACTTAATTAAAATTCTTTTTTTAAATAGTATCCTAGTGTTTTCAAAAATTGGGTATTAAAATTCATAATGGCTAGTTCATTATAATATTATAACAATATATCGTTTAATGAAACTTGGTATTGCGTACTACACATGCTATCGAAGAAGGTTGTTATTGCATGTAATGCATGCCAAGTCAGGGCTGCGTGTATTGAATGATCTGTTTGTTGTTGTGTATAACAATATCAAAACTTATTTCATTTATGCATTAAAAAAAATCTATACTTAATGATGTGTAGAATAATTTCCACAATAAAATCATGAAATTGTGTGAAACTCAAGCCAAGAATAGTGTTGTGTATACTGCGAGCTAATATGGTGTTGCATATAGTACAAGCGAATCTTGTTGTAGTGTATAATAAGAGATATCATAGAAATTAAAAATAATATATCTCATAAAATCTCGGGGTGATACATTCTGTTAGACTCCTCATGTGTTAATCAAGTTTTAATGATCACAAATCTTATTAATGTTAATTAATCTCAATCTTCATTGCACATATTGATACTGATCTTAAATCTCAATAATAACTACACATCATGTTTTAATGATAACAAATCTTATAATGTTAATTACTCTCTTTATTATTTACAGGTCTCATGCAAGATCACAATTCTCACATATATTATCACACCTTTATATTTATGATTCAAGCTCTTTTACTCTCTCGTGATTGAACTTAATCCATGTTCTACATATTCCTATCTACGTCCAAATACAGATATTTGACTAAGTACCCAGACACCGTGAAGGACTCACCGTGACCCAGACACCGTGAAGGGCTCACCGTGACCCAGACACCGTGAAGGACTCCATGTGCCCCAGACACCATGAAGGACTCACCATGAAGGAGACACCGTGAAAGACTCATTGTGACCCAAACATCGTGAAGTACTCACCGTGACCCAGACACCGTGAAGGACTCGCCGTGACCTAGACACCGTGAAGGGCTCACCGTGACCAGACACTATGAAGGACTCACCATGACCCAGACACCGTGAAGAACTCACCGTGACCAATACACCGTGAAGGACACACCGTGAAGTTCAAACCATGAACCACATATAGTGAAGAAGACATCATTTCCATAATCATTGTGACACTATTTCTTAACTTTTTTTCAATATTATCTAAATAATGCTAAGGGTCATATTTTTTTGTTTTTGATGCATTTAATTTTATTTAATGATAGTTGTTGGCATGTCAGGAAACCGTATAGCATACCTATGAAAAGTGAATCATTCCTACTGCCAGAACTTATGGAATATAAGGAAGATTAAGACCCAGTACACGTACAAGGAGAAGCGGTGTGAAAGTGTGAATATAAAACATGAAGAACTTACAAACACCCAAGAGCACTGTGATGAAAAAAAAACAATCCCTGACAAGAATTAGATTGAAAGTCTTTCATTGGACTCTCATGAATGCAATCCAACACCTCTGGAGAACACACGTCGAATTAAGAGAACTATCTCACTCTTGAAGAAGACAAGCTAACTACGACACTCTGTTTTTCAACATAAAAACTAGAGAAGGACTTAGAAGCATTCATGCTAAATCCAATGAGTCTAGTGCTACATTGATAATCACTAGAGCTTTAGAAACTCTCATCTATCTTCTCTACGTGATTTATTTATTAACTTTTCAGTAGTGTGGTGTACTCTTAATTTATTATACACACACTGTCTCTTGTACTGAACATGAGGATATCTAATCCTCACTGCAAATCTCTTAACTCTTGTTTACCCACGTCAACTGTGGAAGAGGTCCATGTGTGTCTTGGTCTTTGTTTTGTTTCCCACATAGAACAGTGGTGGAGGTCCTTGTGTGTCCTTAATAGTTTTCTAAACTATTTTTAACCCCGATCCAGGGGTGTGGATCAAATTTATATAAATTTGAGAAGACTAAGTCTCGGCTTGGGACTGAACCACTTGTTTTACATGATGTGCATCTTTAATTTATGTTTAATGTATACTACATATATCTTATTTATTCTGCTGCTATTACATTGAAATACAAAACTATTTTGAAGCTACTTAGATAGTTAAATTAGCAAGTGATTACACTTATTATAAATCAATAGGTTGGCTTCAAAAGTTAGTTTGAACTTGTGGTTAAATTAACTGAGACCTAATAAATCTTTGAGAAGCTAAGTGAACATTTACAATTTGTATAAATTCACTACAGTTTAAATTATTTTATAAATAGGGGATTTTAACTAGACAATATTTTTAACAGAAATTTTAATTGGAACTCAATTTACCCCCTCTTGAGTGTCCACTCTGAAAAAAAAATTTTATCAGAGGATTGGTTTTTGTTTAAGGATTTTCAAGATACTCTGTTTTTCAACAGTGATTTTAGTCGCATCATTAATGATCTTAAATTTCTGTTAGTTCTAAATATTTATCTCTTTATTTTATCTATCTAAAATCTCATTATGGATAATAGACTAGAGGGTGCTGCTACTAACAGAACACATTTCTTCAATGGTACAGACTATGATCAATGGAAACTGAAAATGAAAATTCATTTAGAGTGCATGTGTCTTCATATTTGTACTGCCATAGAATCAGAATATAAACTTCCCACTACTGTTAGATCCACTTGGGATGAACCTACAAAGACTGCTTACAATAATAATTGTAAATCTATGAAAGCCTTGTACTGTACATTACGAGATGAGGAGTTTAACAGAAATTCTGCTTGTAAAACTGCTTTTGAAAATTGGGATACGTTGGGTGTTTTTCATGAAGGAACAACCAATGTTAAAGAAATGAGATTAAATACTTATACTATTAAATATGATAATTTTAGAATAAAGACTGATGAACCTATTTCTGATATGTATCTTAGGTTTAATGAGATAGTCAATACAATGAGTTCACTTGGTAAAGCTGTTTCAATAAAGGAACAAATTATGAGGATTCTGAGATGTTTACCAGAATAATGGAGAGGCACCTCTATCTCAATCAGAGAGTCATGTGACATTGCTTCTCTACCTGTCCAAGAACTCATTGGTAAGATTATGATGTATGAGGAAGAGCTCAAGGTGAATAAAGAGTAATATGATGAACCTAAGAGATAATTAGTGGCTTTAAAGACTACTAATTCATAGAGAAAGGCAAAGATAAACCCCAACTACCTACTGACAGTTCAACCAGTGAAAATTCAGACTCTGATAATGATGCTGAAATGGCTCAGATAACCATAAGTTTCATTAACATGTATAGTAAAAAGAAATTCTTCATAAAATCAAATTACAATGGAATGTATGACAATAAGGGACTTTGGAATAAGGATTGGAACAATCCAGATAAAATTGATGAAGTTGTTTGTTATGAGTGAAAAAGAAAAGGACATATTAAAGCATACTGCCCAAAGCTCAAATTCAAGAATAAATATGATTACAAGGAGAATATGTACAAAAAGGCTATAAAGGCTACTTGGAGCACTTATGAGGATAGATCCAACGAATCTAAAGCATCTGAGACTGAAATCAGAAATAAGGAAAACATGTGTTTTATCACAAACACTTCTGAGTTAACCCTAGATACTCCTGCTTTAAATTCTTATTATTCTGAAGATAGTGCAGAATCTGATTCTGATTCTGAAAACATGAATAGTGAGTAATTGTATGAATATTGTAATATGCTAGAAGATACATGCATTGAACATAAGGATAAATACAATTCATTATAGAAACAGCATGCTCTCACTACTACTTTTAAAACCGAAAATACTATTGAAAAAGAGAAAAATGCTCAACTGTTAAGGGAGAACACTGAAATGAAAATTTCTAATGAGTAACTTAGAAAGGATTTATAGAAGTTCACAAATGGAAATGATACACTAACTGAAATGCTAGGAAAGCAAGTTGCACCAAAATACACTACTAGAATAGGCTACAAACCTAGACAGAGACAGATTACTAAGAATAGATTTATTCCTAAATCTGAACAGAATACTGGTAGTTCTAGTTCTGGACATTTATATGCTTCAACTAGTTATATTCATAGTTATGGATCTAATAAGGTTTATCTTTCAAAATCTGTTGATTCTACAAATTTTATGAGACCCATAAGACAAATTTGGGTACCTAATGATTTGTTAGCTAACCTGTCTGGACCCAAGAAAATCTGGGTACCAAAATCATTTCTTATCTAAATCTGTTTTTAGGGAACCTGCTTAAAGAGCTCCTGTAGGAAGACATGGTACTTGGACAGTGTATTTTCAATACATATGTCAGGAGACTTCTCATTCTCTAAAGGCTTAGTCAGAATTGATGGAGGCTTTGTCGCCTTTGGTGAAAATTCTAAAGGGAAAATCATCGGCTTAGGCCAGATTGGTAACACTGACTTAGTATTAATTTCTAAAGTGTTATTTTTAGATGGACTTAAATATAATCTGTTAAGTATTTCATAGTTATGTGATGATGGTTTTAATGTTAAATTTGAAAATGATTCCTGCAATTTTTTTAATTCTAAAAATGCTTTAGTATTTTCTGCCCTACGAAATTAAATTGTTTATGCTGTTGATTTAAATTCTTTAGCTATGAAAAATATTACTTACTTAAATGATTTTCATAATGAGTCATGGATTTGGCACAGAATATTAGGACACTTCAATATACATTCACTTAGAAAACTTACTAGGAATAACATAGTGAGAGACCTACCCAATCTTGATTTTCCAAATGACAAATTTTGTAATCCCTATCAAAAGGGAAAGCAACATAATGATTATTTCAAACCAAAAAAAGAAGTCTCAACTTCTCAACCTCTCGAGTTGGTTCACATGGATTTGTTTGGACCATTTAGAGTTTCTATCTTAAATGGGAAGCACCATGTCTATGTCTTAGTAGATGAATTTTCTAGATATATTTGGGTATACTTCTTAGCTCAAAAAAGTGAAGCTTGTTATTACTTTTTTAAATACTCCAAATCTGTAGAGAACCTTAGTGGACTTATGATTAAAAGTATAAGAAGTGATCATGGCCGTGAGTTTGAGAATCATGAATTTGAATCCTATTTCTCACACAATGGCTATAGTCATAACTTTTCTGCCCCTAGGACACCTCAGCAAAGTGGTGTAGTAGAAAGGAGGAATAGAACCCTACAATAAATTTACAGAACCATGCTAAATGAGTATGACCTACCTATTTACTTCTGGGCTGAAGCTGTGAATACATCTTGTTATATTATCAATAGAGTCTTGATCAGACCTGTTCTTAAGAAGACCCCTTATGAGTTGTGGAACCATAGGAATCCTAAGGTTAACTATTTCAAAGTCTTTGGCTGTAAAGTCTCTATTCTTAATACCAAAGATGATCTTGAAAATTTTTCATCCAAGAGTGATGAAGGAATTTTCCTAGGTTATTCTATATCTATTAAAGCCTATAGAGTTTTCAATAAGAGAACCAAGTGTGTGGAATAATCTGTTCACATCAAGTTTGATGAAACTGATCAACATGAGCCTAAAATCTCTCTTGAAAATTATGAAGAATATTTATCTGTTCTGGACCTTAATGAAAAATCAAATGAACCTTCCATAAAGACAACCTCTTCTGGAAATATTCTAGAACTTGCTACTGTTGATTCCTAACATGTTGATGAACCTGAAGTTTCTAGTCCTACCTTTACTAGATCAACTAGAATTCTAAAGAATCATCCTTTAGATTCTGTTGTAGGAAATCTTGATAGAGGGGCACAAACTAGAGCTTCTCTTCGAAATCAGGTTGAACACCAATCCTTCTTGTCACAGATTGAACCTAAAAACATTGATGATATTATTAATGATGAATTTTGGGTGATTGCTATGCAAGAAGAACTCAATCAGTTTGAAAGAAATAAAGTTTGGAATCTTGTTGAAAGACTTACTGACACTTTCACAGTAGGCACTAAATGGGTATTTATAAATAAAGTAGATGAATCCGGAAACATATTTAGAAATAAATCTAGGCTAGTTTCACAAGGCTATAGTCAAGAAGAAGGTATTGACTATGAGGATACTTTTTCTCCAGTAGCCAGATTAGATGCTATAAGGATTTTACTTTCTTATGTTGCACATCTAAATTTTAAACTATATCAAATGAATGTCAAGAGTGCATTCTTAAATGGATATATTACTGAGGTTGTTTTTGTTGAACAGCCACCAGGATTTTCAAACCCTCATTTTCCAAATCATATTTTCAAACTATCAAAATCTTTATATGGTTTAATGAAAGATCCAAGAGCTTGGTATGATATATTAAGTACTTTTCTAATTTATAAAGGTTTCAAAAAAGTAATAGCTGATCCTACTCTGATTATAAAATTTATTTCTAATGATTTCTTAGTTGTAAAAATTAATGTAGATGATATTATTTTTAGATCATCAAAAACTATATTATGTACTTATTTTTAAAAAATCATGCAAAATGAATTTCAAATGAGTTTAATGTGTGAACTTAAATTCTTTCCTGGTTTTCAAATATTTCAAAATGATGATGGAATTATTTTAACTCAAAGTTAATATAATATAGATCTTTTAAAATTCTTTTGATTGGATAGCAAAAAAGTTAGTGACACTCCCATGAGTCCCACCTGTAATATGGATCTTGATGAAAATGGTAAATCTGTTAATCAAACCACTTATAGAGGAATGATTGGAAGTCTACTCTACATGACTGCTAGTCATCCTGATATTATGTTTAGTGCGTGTATGTGTGATCATTTTCAAGCAAACCCTAAAGAGTCACATTTAAATGATGTAAAGTAAATTTTCAAATACCTCAAGCATACTCCCAATTTAGGACTGTTCTATCCCAAAGGACAGTCATTTGAATTAGTTAGTTATTTGGATACTAATTTTGTTGGGTGTAATTTAGATAGAAAAAGAACCTCTAGAACATGTCATCTTTTAGGCAAGTCACTAGTATCATGGTGTAATAAGAAACAAAATTCGGATGCATTATCAATTGCAGAAGCTGATTACATAGCTGCTAGAAGTTGTTATGCACAAATTTTGTGGATGAGACACACATTACTAGACTATGGATATCAATTCATGTCCTAATAAATTGTGACAACATAAGTTCTATTAATATTTCTAAAAATCCAATTTCTCATTCTAGGACAAAACATATTGATGCAAGACATCACTTTTTGAGGGATCATTATCAAAAAGGTGATATCACTTTGGAATTCATTGGTACTGAATATCAACTTGCCGATATATTCAGTAAGCCATTAAATTATAAAAGATTAGACTACATCATACATGATCTTGGTATGATTAACCATAAGTAAATATCCTACTATTCTTAACGTTTAATACTTTACTATACTTTACTTTACAGTTTCATAATTACTGTTTCTATGTTACTGGTTTATGATCACGGGCTGATAACTCACTGTCTCACCGTGACTATATAAAATGTTCACTGTCTCATTGTGACGACTATAAATCGTCTCACTGTGAAGACTAGTTTTATGACTCACTGTAATACCTACTCACGGTCTCACCGTGAGAATTATGTTTATTCTTATTTTAACCCGTATCGTGGTAATTTTTATTTCACCGCAATTTGATTTCCCGCGTTTTTGTTTTTATGACGTTTGACATTCCCAAATGATAAAAAATAAGGGTTTCATTTGATTCCTTACACAAACAATCTCCTGAACTGTCTCTTCCCTCTCACCTGAACCTTCAGTGAATGTCAAGAACGAAGCGTCCATCCTCACCTTCTTCTGAGAAGCGCCACTCTATGAAATAGAAGAGGATACCGAGGATAGCTCCTGAAGGACCTCTAAACCCAAACCTGGTAAGCCGTACAGTTGTACATGAAAAAGAGGTTTTCCCTGAATGGTTTCTGTCTAGAAGATCGTTAGTTTTGATAGTTTCAAGAGAACAAGGATGGCTTGAATGGTTCACTGGACAGAATAGACCGATTTACCTGAGGCTTTAATCTCAATTATATCAATATGGGAAGTTCTATTTTGAGTTTGGAGAAATCTTTATGGTGAATAGCTGGATGGATGGTCAGAAGTGCTCTTTCTCTTCATTTTTGTGGGCTATATGCCTAAGAATTTCAAATGAAGGAGTCTCTAAAGATTACCAGAGAGACCCTCCTCCAACAACCGACATCTTTGACCTGGACACTGTTTGAAAATTATAACAGGAAATGGCACCAATCGAAGGGCCATAGCTGCTGAACTAGATGGGGAGAAAAGACATATGTTCAATTTTGTTCAGAATTTTGTTAGTCCAAGAAAAGGGTATTTTTCTGTGATGAAGTATCAGGATGTGTTCCTGATTCACCTATTGAAGAATGTCCATAAGATCAATGTGTGTAAGTATGTTATCAACCATATCTGTGAGCTGATCAAAGTAACATCCAAATCCACCTCCCTGTTTTATTCAAGGATGATTTCAGCTATGTTAGTTGCAAAAGGGTTGGTTGGACCGAATGATGAAAAATTAGAGGACCTCGATTACTGCATATCCATGCCTATCATCAGAAGAATTAAGATTAGCTGGAATCCCTGGAAAAAGCTGTGGTTTGAGGATAGTTATAAACTTTAAAAAAAATTAATTTTGATGACTATCCAAGAAGGCCTAAGAACCTAGCTGATCCTAGTTTGGAACCAGATGAAGTGGATGAGTATTCAGAACAAGAAGAACAAGAAGATGTAATAGATAAAGTACCACCTAGAGAAGAACCTGAAATACCTCAAGGAGAGGAAGTTGTTGTTGAAAAGGAAAGGACTATGGATCCTTCAGTTGTTCTTCAAGAGGAAGAAGCTCATCCTAATGCTGCAAGGAAATTGGTTTTTCCTATTTCAGAACAGAAGGAAACCTTAGAGGCAGATCTTGTTGAAAAGAATCTTTCTGTTGAGAAAGAAGCAAGTATGGAAGCTCATCCAGTGGAACAATAGGTTCCTGAGATTATTCCACTTGTTGAAGAAAGGATGGAAATAGCCTTTCAGCTGGCAAGGCATGAGTTTTCTGAAGATATTAGGGATGATCTTATGGATCTTGTCCATGTTCTTGAACCTCATGAATCTAGAAGGGAATCACAAGTTGAGGGGGAGGAACCTCAAAACCTTAATATTGTGGAAGCTGGATCTGCTGAAGCTTCTCAACCTTCTATCACTTTTTCTATGTACTATCGGTATGAGTTACCAATCATTTATGATGTGAATGAGTCAAAGCAAGTGACTGCAACTGGAATGGATCTTTCTTCTCTGTTTCAACTGAATTCCTTAGCTCATCCAGAACCAGAACTAGAGCCCCAACCTCAATCCTAATCAGAATCTATGTCTGAAGATGACTCTGAACCTCAACCAGAATCTGAACCTCAACCTATACATGCATCCTTACCTGTGCATCACTCCTTTGAGACCAAAGATGATCTGAAAGTTTTTGGAGAGACTTTGTTAGCTGGAGTTGAGAAAATATTCTCCGCTCAACCTCGCCCAGTGACTCAGTTAAGTCAAGAAGATGCATCAATTATCTTGGAAAATATTATCTTGAATATTCAACCAAGGATGATCCGAGAAATTCACAAAGTGAGAGTAGAGAATAAGCTGCTGAGTGCTGATGTTGAAAATCTGAAAAGTATGGTAGCAAGTCTGCAGAATGAGTTATCTTTGAGATCAGAGCATGCTCCAGTTTCTGCCCCTGCTCCTATTGTTGTTTCTTCTGAGTCTTCTAATTCCCTCCTTGCTAGGGATATTGTCTCTCAAGTTCATCCATACATACTATCTTATGATGAAAATATTTGAAAAAGACACACCAAAATGATGGAACACATGAGAGAGCTTGTGGAAAATCTGAATAATCTTACAGATGAATACACTGGATTCCTACAAAAAGTTCTGAAACAGCTCAATGTTCTAACTGAAACTGTCAAGGCTTCACCTGCTTCTGGTCATACCTTTACACCTTATTTGGATGATTCTATGTTGAGATCCATAATAAAGGAAGAATTTCAGAATTCCTTCAGTGGCTTGGAAATATTTTCTTTTTCAGAAGTGATTAATAATAGTGAACGAGCATTGGACTTAGTTAGAATTCATTCTAAGATATCCAATGATGCTCAACAAGAGATCTCCAAGAAAATATATTTATATCTCTCCCGGATTTTCTCTAAAAGTGATATGAGAGATCACTTTAGATATCTTGTGGAAAATTTGAGAATCCCTCCGGTGACTCAAGCTTTTTAAGCTCAAGTTCAGAAACATACAGAGTTCACCAGATTGTTGGATAGATTTCTGGAGAATAAGGATGATTTTAAAAATTCTATGCAATATGGTGGTGAAATAATTACTGATTTTATCAATCTTTTGAAGCCGTATCTTCATGTGAAGAGTACTACTATAGTTGCTCCAGCTGCTTCACCCCTTAGACATGGTTTACCTACCTTAGCCTCAACTGCCATGACAGTTAGCCAAGCTCTTTCTCAGATTCGGCCAGTCATTCTTGACCAACCACAGCCTAGATCTTCTACATCTCCTACTTTGGCTCCCTCTGTTTTCGAAGGTCTACACTTACCCTGGTACTCTTCCACATCTATGCCTTCTTCTACTTTAGCACTAGCTCTTGCTGCTAATAAAGGCAAAGAAAGGTGGATCCCTGAAGAGTCCGAGGATTGTTTTTCTATTTGATGGGATGTCTTTTGTTGTTCCATGTTTTATTGTATTCTGAACCCTATGTTTAATGCCAAATGCAGTGTTTCTTTTCATTCTCTCTACTTTTTGAAAATACCAAAAGGGGGAGAAAAACTATATGTGTCAGTTCTATAATAGTTTAAATGGGGGATAAAAACAACAAGTGTCCATTCTATAATGTTTTTTCTATTCTAGTATCTTTAATATTACAAGTGTCTTCCTATATCTGATTTGTGATCTTCAAAAATGGGGAGATTGTTGGACTCCTCATGTGTTAATCATGTTTTAATGATCACAAATCTTAATACTGTTAATTAATTTCAATCTTCAGTGCACATCTTGCTACTTCTCTTCAATCTCAATAATAACTACACATATTGTTTTAATGATAACAAATCTTATAATGATAATTACTCTCTTTATTATTTACAAGTCTCATGCATGATCACAATTCTCACATATATTATCACACATTTATATTTATGATTCAATATGTTTTACTCTCTCGTGATTAAACTTAATCCATGTTCTGCATATTACTGTCTAAGTCCAAATACAGATATTTGTCTAAGTACCCAGACACCGTGAATGACTCACCGTGACCCAGACACCGTGAAGGACTCACCGTGACCCAGACACCGTGAAGGACTCACCGTGACCCAGACACCGTGAAGGACTCACCGTGACCCAGACATCGTGAAGGACTCACCTTGACCCATACACCATGACGGACTCACCGTGACCCAGACACCGTTAAGGAATCACCGTGACCCAGACACCGTGAAGGACTCACCGGTACCAGACACTGTGAAGGACTCACCATGACCCAGACACTGTGAAGGATTCACCGTGACGTAGACACAGTGAAGGACACACCGTGAAGGGAAAACCATGAACCATATACCATGAAGAAGCCACAGTTTCCATAATCACCGTGACACTGTTTCTTAACTTTTTGTCAATTTTATTTAAATAATGCTAACGGTCATATATGTTGTTTTTAATGCAATTAATGTTATTTAATGATAGTTGTTGGCATGTCAGGAAACAGTATCTCATACCTATGAAAAGTGAATCATTCCTCCTGAATGAACTTATGGAATATAAGAAAGATTAAGACGTAGTACACGTAGAAGGAGAAGCAGTGTGCAAGTGTGAATATACAACATGAAGAACTTACATAAACCCGGGATCACTGTGCGGAACAAACAAAACAATCCCGAACAAGAAGGATATTGCAATTTTTTCATAGAACTCTCATGAATGAAATCCAACACTCTTGGAGAACAAACGTCAAATCAAGAGATCTTTCCCACTCCTGAAAAAGACATGCTAACTACGACACTCTGTTTTCCAATAGAAAAACCAGAGAAGGACTCGGAAGCCTTCCTGCTAAATCCAACGAGTCCAAAGCTACATTGTTAATCACTAGAGCTTTCTAAACTCTTATCTATCTTCTCTACGTGATTTATTTATTAAATTTCAAGTAGTGTGGTGTACTCTGAATTTCGTATACACACACTATCTCTTGTACAGAACTGGAGGATATCAAATCTTCACTCAAAATCCCTTATCTCTTGTTTACCCATGTCAACTGTGGAAGAGGTCCTTGTGTGGCCTAGTCTTTGTTTTGTTTCCCACATAGAATAGTGGTGGAGGTCCCTGTGTGGCATTAATAGTTTTGTAAACTATTGTTAACCCCGATCCAGGGTATGGATCAAATTTATATAAATTTGAGAGGACTAATTCTCGTCTTGAGATTGAACCTCTTGTTTTACATGTTGTTCATCTTTAATTTACGTTTAAAGTATACTACATATATCTTATTTATTCCTCTGCTATTACTTTGAAATACAAAACTATTTTGAAGCTACTTTGATAGTTAAATTAGCAAGTGATTACACTTATTGTAAATCAGTAGGTTAGCATCAAAAGTTAGTTTGACCCTGTGGTTAAATTAACTGAGACCTAATCAATCTTTGAGAAGCTAAGTGAACATTTACAATCTGTATAAATTCACTACAGTTTAACTTATTTTATAAATAGGGGGATTTTAAGTAGACAATATTTTTGACAAAAATTTTAATTGGAACTCAATTCACCCTCTCTTGAGTGTCCACTCCGACCAACATTTTGTATCAGAGGATTGGTTTTTTTTAAGGATTTTCAAGATACTATGTTTTCAACTGTGATTTTAGTTGCATCTTTAATGATATTAAATTTATTTTAGTTTGAAATATGTATCTCTTTAAATTATCATTCTAAAATCTCGTTAGGGATAATAGACTAGTGGGTGCTACTACTAACAGGACACCTTTCTTCAATGGTACAGAATATGCTCAATGGAAACTGAAACTGAAAATTCATTTAGAGAGCATGGTTTTTGATATTTGGAATGCCATAGAATCAGAATATAAACTTCACACTACTATTAGATCTACTTGGGATGAACCTACAAAGAATGCTTATAATAAGAATTGCAAAGCTATGAATTCCTTGTACTGTCATTTATGAGATGAAGAGTTTAACAAAATTTCTGCTTGTAAAACTCCTTTTGAAATTTGGGATACTTTGGGTGTTTCTCATGAAGGACCAACCACTGTTAATGAAATGAGATTAAATACTTATAATATTAAATATGATAATTTTAAAATGAATACTGATGAACCTATTTCTGATATCTATCTCATGTTTAATGAGATAGTCAATAAAATGAGTTCACTTGGTAAAGTTGTTTCAGTAAAGGAACAAATTATGAGGATTCTGAGATGTTTACTAGAACGATGGATAGGCACCTCTATCTCAATCAGAGAGTCATGTGACATTGTAGCTCTACCTGTCAAATAACTCATTGGTAAGCTTATGATGTATGAATAAGAACTCAAGGTGAATAAATAGGAAGATGATGAACCTAAGAGAAAATTAGTGGCTTTCAAGACTACTGATTCAAAGAGCAAGGAAAAAGATAAAGCCCAACTACCTACTGACAGTTCAACCATTGAAAATTCAGACTCTGCTAGTGATGCTGAAATGGCTCAGATAGCCAGAAGGTTTATGAAATTTTATAGGAAGAAGAAATTATTCAGAAAATCAAATTACAAAGGAATGTATGACAATAAGGGACATTGGAAGAAGGATTGTAAAAAGGTATATAAAAGTGATGAAGTTGTCTGTTATGAGTGAAAAAGAAAAGGACATATTAAAGCAGACTTACCAAAGCTCAAATTCAAGAATAAGTATGATAACAAGGACAATATGTACAAAAAGTCTATAAAGGATACTTGGATCGCTTCTAAGGATATCTCCAATGAATCTGAATCTTCTGAGGCTGAAACCAAAAATAAATAAAACATGTGTTTTATGACAAAAACATCTGAGGTTACCATAGATACTCATGCTTTAAATTCTTATTATTCTGAAGATAGTGCAGAATCTGATTCTGATTCTGAAAACATGACTAGTGAGGAATTGTTTGAATATTGTAATATGATGGAAGAGACATGAAATGAACTTAAGGATAAATACAAATCATTAAATAAACAACATTCTCTCACTACTATTTTTAAAACCGAACATATTATTGAAAAAGAGAAAAATTCTCAACTGTTAAGGGAGAACACTGAAATGAAAATGTCTAATGAGAAACTTAGAAAGGATTTATAGAAGTTCACAAATGGAAAGGATACACTAACTCAAATGCTAGGAATGAAACATACACCAAAATACACTACTGGAAAAGGATACAAATCTAGACAGAGACATATTACTAAGAATAGATTTATTCCTAAATCTGGATAGAATACTGCTAGTTCTAGTTCTGGACATTTATATGCTTCAACTAGTTATATTCATAGTTACAGATCTAATAATGTTTATCTTTCAAAATCTGTTGATTCTACAAATTTTATGAGACCCATAAGACAAATTTGGGTACCTAATGTTTTGTTAACAAACCTGTCTGGACCCAAGAAAATCTGGGTACCAAAATCATTTCTTATCTAAATCTATATTGTAGGGAACTTGCTTAATGAGATCCTGTAGGAAGACATGGTACATGGACAGTGGATGTTCATGAAATATGTTAGGAGACTTCTCATTCTTTAAAATCTTAGTCAGAATTGATGGAGGCTTTGTCACCTTTGGTGATAATTCTAAAGGGAAAATCATCGGCTTAGGACATATTGGTAACACTGACTCAGTATTAATTTCTAAAGTGTTATTTGTTGATGGACTTAAATATAATCTGTTAAGAATTTCTCAGTTATGTGATTATGTTTTTAATGTTAAATTTGAAAATGATTCTTGCAATGTTTTTAATTCTAAAAATGCTTTAGTATTTTCTGCCCTGCGAAATGAAAATGTTTATGTAGTTGATTTAAATTCTTTAGCCATGCAAAATATTACTTATTTAAATTATTTTCATAATGAGTCTTGGATTTGGCATAGATTATTAGGACACTGAAATATATATTCACTTAGAAAACATACTAGGAAGAACATCGTGATAGACTTACCCAAACTTGAGTTTCCAAATGACAAAGTTTGTAATCCCTGTCAAAAGGGAAATCAACATAAGGTTTCTTTCAAACCAAATAAATAAGTCTCAACTTCTCAACCTCTCGAGTTGGTTCACATGGATTTTTTTGGACCATCTAGAGATTCTAGCTTAAATGAGAAGCACCATGTCTATGTCTTAGTAGATGACTTTTCTAGATATACTTGGGTATAATTCTTAGCTCACCAAAGTGAAGCTTGTTCTTACTTTTCTAAATACTCCAAATCTGTAGAGAACCTTAATGGACTTAAGATTAAAATGATAAGAAGTGATTATGGATATGAGTTTGAGAATCATGAAATTGAATCCTATTGCTCGCACAATGGCTATAGTCATAACTTTTATGCCCCTAGGACACCTCAAAAAAATTATGTAGTAGAAAGGAGGAATAGAACCCTGCAAGAAGTTTCCAAAACCATGCTAAATGAGTATGAACTATCTATTTACTTCTGGGATGAAGCTGTGAATACATCTTCTTATATTATCAATAGAGTATTGATCAGACCTGTTCTTAAGAAGACCCCTTATGAGTTGTGGAACCATAGAAATCCTAAGGTTTACTATTTCAGAGTGTTTGGCTGCTAAGTCTCTATTCTTAATAACAAAGATAATCTTGACAAGTTTGCATCCAAGAGTGATGAAGGAATTTTCTTAGATTATTATATTTCAAGTAAAGCCTACAGAGTTTTAAATAAGAGAACCAAGTGTGTGGGAGAATCTGTTTACATCAAGTTTGATGAAACTGATCCACATGAGCCTAAAATCTCTCTGGAAAATCTTGAAGAATATTTGTCTGTTCTGGACCATAATGACAAATCAAATGAACCTGCTATAAATAAAACATGTTCTGGAAATTTTCCAGAACCTTCTTTTGTTGATTCCCAACCTATTGATGAACCTGAAATTTCTAGTCCTACCTTTACTAGATCAACTAGAATTCTAAAGAATCATCCTTTAGATTCTGTTGTAGGAAATTTCGATAGAGGGACACATACTAGAGATTCTCTTAGAAATCAGGTTGAACACCAATCCTTCTTGTCACAGCTTAAACCTAAAAACATTGATGATACTATTAATGATGAATATTGGGTGATTTCTATGCAAGAAGAACTCAATTATTTTGAAAGAAATAAAGTTTGGAATCTTGTTGAAAGACCTAAGGACACTTTCACAGTAGTCACTAAATGGGTGTTTAGAAATAAAGTAGATGAATCCAGAAACATAGTTAGAAATAAATCTAGGATAGTTTCACAAGGCTATAGTCAAGAAGAAGGTATTGACTATGAGGAGACTTTTTCTACAGTATCCATATTAGAAGATATTAGGATTTTACTTGCTTATGCAGCACATCAAAATTTTAAACTATATCATATGGATGTCAATAGCGCATTCTTAAATGGATATATTGCTGAGGATGTTTTTGTTGAACAACCACCTGGATTATCAAACCCTCATTTTCCGAATCATATTTTCAAACTATCAAAAGCTTTATATGGTTTAAATCAAGCTCCAAGAGCTTGGTATGATATATTAAGTACATTTCTAATTTCTAAAGGTTTTACAAAAGGAATAGCAGATCCCACTCTATTTATAAAAAGAATTTCTAAAGATGTTTTAGTTGTAAAAATTTATGTTGATGATATTATTTTTGGATCTTCAAAAAATACATTATGTACTGATTTTTAAAAAATGATGCAAAATGAATTTGAAATAAGTTTAATGGTTGAACGTAAATTCTTTCCTTGTTTTCATATCTTTCAAAATGATGATGGAATTATTTTAATTCAAAGTAAATATACTAGAGATCTTTTAAAATGCTTTGGATTGGATATCACAATAGGTAGTGACACTCCCATGAGTACCACCTATAAGATAGATCTTGATGAAAATGGTAAATCTGTTGATCAAACCACTTATAGAGGAATGATTGGAAGCCTACTCTACCTAACTGCGAGTTTTCCTAATATTATGTTTAGTGCATGTATGTGTGATCATTTTCAAGCAAACCCTAATAAGTCACATTTAAAGTATGTAAAGATAATTTTCAAATACCTCAAGCATACTCCCAATTTAGGACTGTTCTATCCCAAAGGACAATCATTTGAATTAGTTAGTTATTCTGATGCTGATTTTGTTGGATGTAAGTTAGATAGAAAAATAACCTCTGGAAGATGTCATCTTTTAGGTAAATCACTAGTATCATGGTGTAGAAAGAAACAAAATTCTGTTGCATTATCAATTGCAGAAGCTGAATACATAGCTGCTGAAAGTTGTTGTGCACAAATGTTGTAGATGAAACACACATTACTAGACTATGTATATCAATTCATGTCCTAATAAATTGTTAAAACACAAGTACTATTAATATTTCTAAAAATCCAGTTTCTCATTCTAGGACAAAACATATTGATGTAAGACATCACTTTTTGAGGGATCACTATCAAAAAGGTGATATCACTTTGGAATTCATTGGTATTGAATATCAACATGCCGATATATTCACGAAACCATTAAATTCAAAAATATTAGACTATATAATCCATGATCATGGTATGATTAACCATAAGTAAATATCCTACTGATATTAACGTTAAATACTTTATTGTACTTTACATTACGGTTTCATACTTACTATTTCTAAGTTACTGGTTTATGCTCACGGTCTGACAACTCACTGTCTCACCGTGACTATATAAAATGCTCATTGTCCCACCGTGATGACTATAAACGTTCTCACCATGAATACTAGTTTTCTATTTCACTGTAACACCTTCTCATAGTCTCGCCGTGAGAATTATGTTTATTCTTATTTTAACCCGCATCGTGGTAATTTTTATTTCACTCCTATTTGATTTCCCTCGTTTTTGTTTTTATGACATTTGACATTCCCAAATGATGAAACATAAGGGTTTCATTCGATTCCTTAACTGAACTCTCTCCTGAACCGTCTATTCCCTCTCACAGGAACCTTCATTGAATGTCATGAATGAAGCGTCCATCCTCACCTTCGCCTGAGAAGCGCCGCTCTATGAAACAGAAGAGGATACCGAGGATAGCTCTCGAAGGGCCTCTAAACCCAAACCTGGTCAGCTGTATAGTTGTACATGAAAAAGAGGTTTTCCCTGAATGGTTTCTATCTAGCAGATCGTTAGTTTTGAAAGTTTTAATAGAACAATGATGGCTTGAATGGTTCACTGGACAGAATAGACCTATTTACATGAGGCATGTATCTCAATTCTATCAATATGGGAAGTTCACTTTTGAGTTTGGAGAAAGCTTTATGGTGACCAGCTAGATAGATGGTTAGAAGTTCTCTTTCTCTTCAAGGCTGTGGGCTGCATGCCTAAGAATTCCACATGATGGAGTCTGTGAAGATTACCATAGAGGCCCTCTTACAACAACCGACATCTTTGACCTGGAGACTGCTTTGAAAACTCTAACTGGAAATGGCACCAGGCGAAGGGCCATAGCTGCTGAACTAGATGGGCAGACAAGACATCTGTTCAAGTTTGTTCAGAATTTGGTTAGTCCAAGAAAAGGGGATTTTGTTGTGATGAAGTATTATGATGTGATCCTGATTCACCTGTTGAAGAATGGCCATAAGATCAATCTGTGTAAGTATGTTATCAACCATAGATATGAGATGATAAAAGTGACTTCCAAATCCACCTCCCTGTTTTATTCAAGGATGATTTCTGCTATGTTAGTTGAAAAAGGGATGGTTGGACCGAATGAAGAAAAATTAGAGGACCTTGATTACTGCATATCCATGCCTATCATCAGAAGGATGAAGATTAGCTGGAATCTCTAGAAAAAGCATTGGGTTGAGGATAGTGATAAACATTAAAAAATGTTTAATCCTGTTGACTATCCAAGGAGGCCTAAGAACCTAGCTGATCCTGGTTTGGAACCAGATGAAGTGGCTGAGTATTCAAAAGAAGAAGAACAAGAAGATGCAACAGCTGAAGTACCACCTAGAGAAGAACCTGAAATACATCAAGGAGAGGATGTTCTTGTTGAAAAGGAAAGGACTATGGATCCTTTAGTTGTTCTTCATGAGGAAGAAGCTCATCCTAATGCTGCAAGGAAATTGGTTTTTCCTGTTTCAGAACAGCAAGCAACCTTAGAGGCATATCTTGTTGAAGAGAATATTTCTGTTGAGAAAGAAGCAAGTATAGAATCTCATCCAATGGAACAATCGGTTCCTGAGATTATTTCATCTGCTGAAGAAAGGATGGAAATTTCCGTTCAACTAGAAATTCAAGAGTTTGATGAAGAGATTAGAGATGATCCTGTGGATCTTGTCCATGTTCTTGAACCTAATGAATCTGGAAGGGAAGCACAAGTTGAGGGAGAGGAACCTCAAAACCTTGATATTGTGGAAGTTGGATCTGTTGAAGCTTCTCAACCTTCTATCACTTTTTTTGTGTACTGTTGGTATGAGTTCTCAAGAATTTAGGATGTGAATGAGTCAAAATAAGTGACTATAACTGGAATGGATCTTTCTTCTATTTTTCAACTGATGTCCTTAGCTCATTCAGAACCAGAACTACATCCCCAACCTCAATCTGAATATTAATCTAATTCTGAAGATGAATCTGAACCTCAACCAGAATCTGAACCTCTACCTATACCTACATCCTTACCTGATCATCACTCCTTTGAGACCAAAGATGATCTGAATGTTTTTGGAGAGACTTTTTTAGCTGGAGTTGAGAAAAGTTTCTCCACTCAACCTCGCCCAATGACTCAGTTAAGTCAAGAAGATGCATTAATTCGCTTGGAAAATATTATCTTGCATGTTCAACCAAGGATTATCTGAGAAATTCACGAATTTAGAGTAGAGAATATGCTTCTGAGTGCTGATTTTGAAAATCTGAAAAGTATGGTAGCAAGTCCGCAGAATGAGTTATCTTTGAGATCAGAGCCTGCTCTTGTTTTTGCCCCTGCACCCGTTGTTGTTTCCCCTGAGTCTTTTGATTCCCTCCTTCCTTGGGAGATTGTGTCTCAAGTTCATCCATACATACTATCATTTGATGAAAAGATTGGAAAAAGGCACACCAAAATGCTGGAACGCATGAGAGAGCTTGTGGAAAATCTGAATAAGTTTACAGATGAATACACTGGATGCTTGTAAAAAGTTCTAAAATAGCTCAATGTTCTAACCAAAACTATCAAGGATTCACCGTCTTCTGGTCAGACCTTCACACCTTCTTTGGATGATTCTATGTTGAGATCCATAATAAAGGAAGAATTTCAGAATGCCTTCAGTGGCTTGGATATATCTTCTTTGTCAGAAGTGATTAAGAATTGTGACAGAGCATCAGATTTGTTTATAATTCATTCTAAGATAGCCAATGATGCTCAACAAGAGATCACCAAGAAAATAGATTTATATCTCTCCTGGATTTTCTCTAAAAGTGATATGACATATCAATTTAGATATCTTGTGGACAATTTGAGAATCCCTCCGGTGACTCAAGCTTTTAAATCTCAAGTTTAGAAACTTATAGAGTTCACCAGATTGTTGGACAGATTCTTGGAGAATAAGGATGATTTTAAAAATTCTACGAAATATGGTGGTGAAATAATTACGGATTTCATCAATCTTTTGAAGCTGTATCTTCATGTGTAGAGTACTTCTATAGTTGCTCTAGCTGCTTCACCCCTTAGACATGGTTGACCTACCTTAGCCTGAACTTCCATGAGAGTTAGCCAAGCTCTTTCTCAGATCTGGCCAGTCATTCATGACAAACCACAGCCTATATATGTTACTTCTCTTACTTTGGTTCCCTTTGTTTTTGAAGGTCTACACTTACCCTGGTTCTCTACCACATCTATGCCTTCTTCTACTTTGGCACCAGCTCCTGCTACTGATAAAGGCAAAGACAAGGTGGATCCCTGAAGAGTCTGAGGACTGTTTTTCTTTTTGATGGGATGTCTTTTGTTGTTTCATGTTTTATTGTATTCTGAACCCTATGTTTAATGCCAAATTCATTGTTTCATTTCATTCTCTCTACTTTTTGATAATCCCAAAAGGGGGAGAAAAACTACATGTGTCAGTTCTATAATAGTATAAATGGGGGAGAAAAACTACAAGTGTCCATTCTATAATGTTTTTTCTATGCTAGTATCCTTAATATTACAAGTGTCTGCCTATATCTGATTTGTGATCATCAAAAAAGGGGAGATTGTTGGACTCCTCATGTGTTAATCATGTTTTAATGATCCCAAATCTTATTACTGTTAATTAATCTCAATCTTCAGTGCACATCTTTTTACTGCTCATCAATCTCAATAATAACTACGCATCTTGTTTTAATGATAACAAATATTATAATGTTAATTATGATTTTTATTATTTACAAGTCTCATGCATGATCAAAATTATCACATATAGTATCACACCTTTATATTTATGATTCAAGCTCTTTTACTCTCTCATGACTAAACGTAATCCATGTTCTGCATATTACTGTCTATGTCCAAATACATATATTTTTCTAAGTACCCAGACACCATGAAGGACTCACCGTGACCCAGACACCGTGAAGGACTCACCGTGACCCAGACAACGTGAAGGACTCACCATGACCCAGACATCGTGAAGGACTCACCGTGACCCAGACACCGTGAAGGACTAAATGTGACCCAGACACCGTGAAGGACTCACCATGATCCATACACCGTGAAGGACTCACCATGACCCAGACACCGTGAAGGACTCACCATGACCCAGACACCGTGAAGGACTCACCGAGACCAGACACCCTGAAGGACTCACCGTGACCCATACACCGTGAAGGACTCACCGTGACCTAGACACCGTGAAGGAAACACAATGAAGGACAAACAGTGAACCACATACCATGAAGAAGACACTGTTTCTATAATCACTGTGACACCGTTTCTTAACTTTTTGTCAGTATTATTTAAATAATGCTAATGGACATATATATTTTTTTTAATGTAATTAATGTTATTTAATGATAGTTGATGGCATGTCAGGAAACTGTATCTCGTACCTATGAAAAATGAATAATTCCTACTTCCAGAACTTATGGAATATAAGGATGATTAAGACGCAGTACACGTACAAGGAGAAGCAGTGTGCAAGTGTGAATATACAACATGAAGAACATACATACACCCGAGAGCACTATGCTGAACAAACAAAACAATCCTGAACAAGAAGGAGATTGCAAGTCTTTCATAGAACTCTCATAAATTCAATACAACACCTCTGGAGAACACACGTCGAATCAAGAGATCATTCTCACTCCTGAAGAAGACAAGCTAACTACGACACTCTATTTTTAAATAGAAAAACCAGAGAAGGACTCAGAAGAATTCTTGCTAAATCCAACGAGTCCAAAGCTAAATTGATAATCACTAGAGCTTTCAAAACTCTTATCTATCATCTCTACGTGATTTATTTATTAAATTTCGAGCAGTGTGGTGTACTCTGCATTTCTTATAAACACACTTTCTCTTGTACTGTTCTGGAGGATATCAAATCCTCACTCCAATTCTCTTATCTCTTGTTTACCCACGTCAACTGTGGAAGAGGTCCTTTTGTGGCCTGGTCTTTGTTTTGTTTCCCACGTAGAACAGTGGTGGAGGTCCCTTTGTGGCCTGAATAGTTTTGTAAACTATTGTTAACACCGATCCAGTGTGTGGATCAAATTTATATAAATTTGAGAGGACTAAGTCTCGGCTTGAGACTGAACCTATTATTTTACATGTTGTGCATCTTTAATTTAAGTTTAAAGTATACTACATATATCTTATTTATTCCGCTGCTATTACATTGAAATAAAAAACAATTTTGAAGCTACTTTGATAGTTAAATTAGCAAGTGTTTACACTTATTATAAATCAACGGGATAGATTCAAAAGTTAGTTTGACCTTGTGGTTAAATTAACTGAGACCTAATCAATCTTCGAGAAGCTAAGTGAACATTTACAATCTGTATAAATTCACTACAGTTTAACTTATTTTATAAATAGGGGGATTTTAACTAGACAATATTTTTAACGGAAATTTTAATTGGAACTCAATTCACCCCCCTCTTGAGTGTCCACTCCGACCAACACATTCTACCCCCCTTAAATTTAATTTTGCCCTCGAAAATCTTCGGTGTTATAAATGGTTTACTACTTGAAAGTTCCTTTCATAGAAACCCACATTGTAAAAAGGAGTACTAAAACTTCATTTTAAAAAGGGAAGTTAGAATCATAACAGTCAGCCAAAGTAACTCAGTATTGTGTTTCCACTTAGGACAACATAGGTTAAAATATGGATATGGAAGAGAAATATAACCATTAACTCTTGATGAAGAGTGGTAAAGGACATTGATATGAAAAATCCAACAATCACAAATCCATAAATTTATGATGATCTAAGGTACCATATAATTGAACAGATATAAGTTCACTAGGACAACATTTTTGGTTTTCAAGATCATTTCAATAATGTTGAAGAAATTAGAATTAAAAGAAATACATTCTTTATTTTGGTACAATATCACCATTGGTCGTTCCTTGGAAATTTATACTTCATATTTTAATGAAATGAAGTTGAATTTTTCATTCGTGATGTGTTGGCAGATCATGTGATAGAATGATTGTTCATTCCTTCTGTCTCAAACAAAACGTTAGAAAAATTTATCAAAAATACATAAGTCCATCTATAGTGAGATTAATCATATATGGTTCCTAAAATGGATATATACATCATATATCATACTTCTTAATATAATAAAACTAGTTTCATCTAACCAGGGACTTCCTGTTGGCCAGTGGTAGGTGATAAAGGCATGTCGCACTTCAGTTGTGGGTTCGATTCCCACAACCTTATCCGACACGATGGGTTGTCACACGTCCTGCAAGTTTCCCTTTTTATAAAACCAAATTACTATAACATTCCATAAATAATATCAAAAAAAGTTCTATCCTTAAACAATACTTACATATGTCCAACATAATCCATTAAAATATTTAGGTTTATCCAAAATACATCTGTCCAAGTTCATAGTATAAAAAACAATTACTAGAAATGTCCTCTTCTGAGCTTGTGAATACCATCATTTATTCCCAATATATCATACGATATATCTTGTTGGTCAAATTTCAAACATGTGAATACCTTAAACATTCATTCTCTTGAAAAATTAATACACATTGACCCTTAGTGAAAACATTAATGTTGTCAACATTTGACCCTTTCCACATACCAGAATCCCAAAATTTCTATATACTCAAACCATGATATAACTTTGTCCTTATATCAGTCCTGAGCTCATTTCATTTTTTCTTTATCGATTCATTATATGCATATCATCTTCATTCCAAAAATATTTCATTCACTTTTCATGGTTACTAATAGAATTTAATTATTGAAGACCAAAACATAGATATTACAAAATTCCACGATGCCATAAATGAGATTACATGAAACTATTTTGAAATCCCATTACATAAAAACTTAATCATTAAACAACATCATTGGTATACTCAACATGACAAATAGTTATCGCATGTGACTTCCATTTATACTTATCCTTAAGAGGTTTCTCACATTGATAATCATTAACCCTTGGGTTAGGGTATTATTTAGCATAATGCCTCATTTCATTGCACTTTAAGAATTGAATTGTTGGTGGTGTGTTCTCTACAGTCTTTTCTTTATTCACATCATTAGCAACGCTTTTTCTATTACATCGACACTCAACTGCTCAATGACCTTCTTTTCAACACTTAAAACATTTTCTAGTCCCTTTATAACAATCTCCACCATGCTTCATTCCACACATTGAGCATAACGAAACATTCAACTTCTTTTCACCATTTTTCTGAGATTTTTCTTTCAACTCCATCGTTCATTTCTTTTCAAAACCATGAGATGGATACGTAACACCAACTTCTAGTTCTACCTTGATAGCACAATGCAAAATTTCTTCATAGGTACTAAAGTATCTTATAGTTAATTCCCTTAGAAGACTTGGTTTTAAGCCACTTAAGAGTCGATAAACTTTACTTTTAGGTTGGATGATAAATCCAAATGTATACCTTGCAAGCCCTGTAATATTCGCTTCGTATATACGAACAGATTCCTCATTCTTTTGCTTAAGATAAAGGAAATCCTTTTCCATCTTTGTTTGAAGAATACGTGGGATGTACGTATTGAAAAATAATTTATTGAACTCATCCCATTCGATGGATTCAATTTCATCTCGGGGCCTCGTATTCTTAATTAGAGTCCACCATTGATCAACTTCACCTTCTAAACGCTAAATAGCCAGAATGAATTTTTCATGTTTCGAAAAGAAAAGTATGGAAAATATCTTTTCAATGGTACTGATCCATTGTTCAGCAACAAGTGGATTAGAATACCCACTGAATGAAGGTGGATGTTGCCTCATGAAGGATTCAATAGAATATTTTTCACTTCTCTGCTCATTTGGAAGTCCAGAATGATTCATATCTGGTGTAAGGTTAGAAAAACTATTTTTCACTCCATCTCCTATAACATTTGTTTATTCAGGTGTACAATCATTGTGTTTTACATTATATTGATCAACACCGTTCCTTCAAGTTCCATCCATCGTCTAAAACCCAAAAAGAATAGTGTGAGAGGAAAAAATCATGTAGGGAAAACAAAATAATAAAGGGCGAGTACCTTCAATATATAACATCTTAGGGTAAATTATAATATTGTTACCATATTTCTAGGACTATAACCTATAATTATACTTATCCTTAGGGACATCCCCCGATATACCTTAGAAATATGTCTAGGGATTTCACTAAAGCTTTCGCATCATAGTTTCCAAAGGTTAACTAAACCTAAACTCTGATACCTACTATAGTGGTCTAGAATTACTTCCAGTGGAAAATAATTGATACCAATCAGGGAACTCCATGGGTGGCTACACCCCCTGGGCGGGACACAACACCATCCCAAGTGGCAACCATTTCCACATGAAGCACTTGGGTAGAGAGCCATTCTTCATCCAATGCTCACATGTGAGAGTTCCTAAGGATCAGATTCATTCCTACCTCCTTTGCCTCTGATACCAACTGTAGAGACACAATGCTCGACATACATAGACATTACATTTAATTTGCAGAATATCTTATACATAACAAAAACAGACACCAAAGGACCATAATAGTTTAGTGTCTCTGAAAGCGTGGAATATAATCTTCTAATCATGGTGAATGATATTCAACATCTTCCATAAAGATCTCCCATTTTTTCTTACCTAAAACCTTTATTTATATCTTGGAGAAAAAAGAACATATAAAGGGTGAGCTCAAATGCTCAGTAAGTGTAAGCATGGGGAAAATAAAACAAACCATATACATTTGAACATAAAAACATGAACATAACATTTAAACATCAAAATAATTAGAAATAACATAAAACATAACCATATGTAAGGCATAGATCATAATGGATCATCAATCAGGAAAAAATATAATGGGAATAAATCATGTCATTGTGGAAACCATTAAATACTATTATTATTTCCATAGTAGCCAAGGCATTACTGCCAAGACGATCTTAGTGGAAAAAGTCCCTTTCGGAATCGAGTTCACTCCTAGTTCCAATCCTGTATCACTATACCAGATTAACATTCCATTCCAACCATGTCTATCTCATGATATATAAATCTTTAGCCAATGAATTTAAGGGAGATATAGGTCCCACCCATCTCATAATTAAATCATTCTAACTTTTTCCACAAAATAATCATAAAACATTCATCACAACCCAATGAATAAAATGAGTTTCATAAAAATCATCCCATAATCACATAATCCATATAAAACAAATGAATATTTCATCATAATAAAAGTGAAACCATGTAAATAATAGAGACATTATACTTTTAACATAAACATATGAAATAATGTCATCTATGATGGAAAATGTTTTTGATAAAACACTTGAAATGAATTCACGAGGAAAATATCATTTCTTCATTAAAATCATTTTCTTTTCACAAGATGTCATCCAATTTTAAAATAAAATGTTTTTGTTTAAAATAATCATGAAATATTGTAGTGTATGCTTCATGAAAATATGGTGTTATAAGACTGTAAAAATCCATTCATGTCGTATAAGTTAAAAAAACATTTTTCTTCTACTTTTTCCGGAAAAGTCAAGAAGTACCTCGTATGGTAAAAAAAGATAGATTAATTAAATACAATGTTGTAAAATTCACAAATGGGTAAAAAGGAATTTAAACATACATGAAAACATTTTTATAAAATAGGGACATTGATGATAAATATAACCCCAGTAAATACTTACGAATAAACAATCTCGGATAAAAACGAGATTGGAAAAGTTATCCCTTACCTTAGATATGATATGCTTCGTACGTATCCGAACCTCCTGTATAATGATTTAAATAATGTAAATGACTTATTACATAATTAAATTAATTGTTATGATATCATATATGGTTCCCTTATGACTTTATATTACCCGTTCTTTTGTAAATTCCATGTTAAAGCAGCATTTTTGGAAAAAACATTTATTTATCGTACGGGTTTGGACTTGTTGTTCTTGATATTATTATTACTTATATCATTATTTAATTACTTAAAGAATGTAAATCATTATTTATATATCATATATATTAATTATATATATATATTATAGATAGATAAATTAAATGAAATACGCCGTTCATGGAGACGGTAGGCTGTACGTACACATGAACGCTGTTTTCCATTCCTTATTGACTTGAATTGATGTAAGTAGATGAATTATATATATATACATAAATACAGTAGATTTATCATGTAATATATTACATTATTATTCATTATATATAATTTATAAACATTTTTTAATGGTTAACATGGATAATGAATCTCATCCCATCGTGGAGACGGTAATCCGTACGTACGCACGAATGATGATATCATTCCCATAATTATTGAATTGAATTGGATTGGATGGTATAATATCTCATAATCAGTATGATGTTATAATAACTATATATATATAGTTACTCTTTACACCATTATTCCCATCCAATTAAGGTGGTGGTGGAAAAACATATTACACCACGACGTGGAGACGGTATTCCGTACGTATGCACGCACGATGATTTCATTTTCCGTAGGATTGATAGAATAGAAATAGGGTTGTTTAATATTTATAATAACATATAATTATATAATTAATACTTATGTTATAACTTTATAATGAAAAAACTTAATAAGAGTAAGTAGAAGTAGAAAGAAACTTGAAAGAGTCGGTAGAAGAGATTACCTCTTCCTCGGCGCACCTCCATTAAACTTCTTCTTAGGGAACTATAGTTGGTATTTTGAGAATACCGGAACCACTATAATTTACCTAAAGAGGATTAGAAGAGGAAGTTTTAGGGTTTGGCTGAGATTCAAGGCTCAAAAGGGTGTGAAGAGAAGAGGGAAGGGGTGCCCTTTTTATAAAGGAGGAGAGGGGCACTTTTGGAAAAACATAAAATATTATTTTATAATAAAGTAATATTCGGTTTATAATAGCTCCAATTTGATTTATTTCGAAGATAATGGTGGTATGGGTATAAATAGTCTCAACCAATAGGTTTTAGAAAAGATTAGGTTACTATTTTAACCTTATCATTTAGATTTAACTCTAAGTTAAATAATTTAACTTTTACCGTGTCTTCTTGTTTTCATACACTATATGGTTAATAAACTTACTATAACAAGACAAACGAACCCCAAGTGGTTCATTAATAATATATATAACCGTATCTAAGTCATTTGGCCGAACCTTATATTTTTAGGAATATAATAACTATTAATAATATAACATTTGTCTCAAAAACTATTTTATGTCAATTTTGACCCTATTTGGTAATTAATTTTTGTTAAAATCATAACAACATTATTAGTTCTAAATAAGTTAATTTAATCAATATTAACATGTCATATTAACCTATAAAATTATTTTAATTCATAAAAAATATCAAATTACACTTTTTTCAGTATTTATAACATCAATTATGTTAATATTTCATTAATAATGTAATTACTAGATCATCATTGTGTCATAAATAAATTATATTATATAATGTATAAAAATTATAATTAAAATACCATTATGTATGAAATATTTTTATCTTTCTAATGAAAATTTTTAGTCGAATATATCTTATGAATAACCCTATATTAAAAATGTTCTAGTTATTAAAAATTGATTTTCACTATTTTAACTATTCTTTAAATAAAATAATAATAAGTGTCCTAATCTAATCCAAGTGGATATAAAGGGTAATATTTTATTTCTAAAGTTTTTTTGGTCGAATTACACTTATCTAATAGAATTAGGACATGTGTTAGTGTAATAATAATTTCATTTTTACCTTTAATTAACCTATTTACATTTAAACGTGGTAAATAAAAGTAAAAAGTTACAATTCACCAAAAATTATTTTATTCTTATTGAACCCAATTATACTCTTTGATATTAACTGTTTCTCTCGTATTTTAGAAATTACACTCACAGAAGTGGAAAAATTATGTTTTATGTACATTTTCTAATTCTCATAGGAGGTGGGTAGTAGACGGTGAAAACATCAATAAAATTTTCATATATATATAATCATTTTAAAATGACTCAAATGAATTACATTGAACTTATATAGGTATTATGAATCAATTTTGACTTAAAATAAATTTAAATAAAATAAATAATTATTTATATAAAAGTTGGTTATTAAATAGTAACACAGTTTTTCACTATTCATCAAAATATTGAATGTTTTCAGAAAAATAAAAAAATGAACCCTAGGCTAATTTAGATATTCCAAATCCAAAAATGATGTCCATTTTTAATGAAAAAATTTATAAAATTTCAAAAAGTGGGTATTACTATTCATAACGGCTAGTTCAAAATACTATTATAATAATATCTTGTTTAGTGAAACTTGCTATTGCATACTACACATGCTATCAAAAAAGGTCTTGATTGTGTGTAATGTAAAGAAATTCAGGGCTTCCTGTAGTGAAATTTATTTTTAGTGTTGCGTATAACATAATCAAAACTCATTTCATTTATACATTAGACATAATTTATACTTAATGTTGCGCTGAATAATTTTCACAAAATGAACATCACACTGTGTATAACACAAGCCAAGAATAGTGTTTCATATACTGAAAGCTAATACAGTGTTGTGTATAGTACAAGATAATCTTGGTGTAGTGTATAATAGAATACATCAATGAAATTAAATATAATATATCTCATAAAATCTCGGGGTGTTACAAGTATAATGATCTATGTTTTTTTGAGTCATACTTAGTTTCCTTCATAAAAAGATACCCATGAAATCATTGATAGTTTTGGAAGATTTTGCTGATTTAATACCGCTTTGTTATGTTTTTTATTGAATTGAGGGAATGATTTATACATGATAGATCAATTTATATTTACATTTTATGGCGTGGTTAGGATTTAAATATTAAACCTATCTTATTTTGATAAATATTTCATAGTTGGATCATATGTATTCTGTTATGGGAGATATATTACTAATTCTTGAGTAATATAATGGAATAATCAATTTAAATTTAATATTGAGTGTTCCTGGTTCGACAAATTTTGTTAAGATGTAATGTGATTTAATTTAGAAATACTTTTTCTATTGACTATTATTTAATAATGGGAATATTATATAGAGCTCATATTCTGCATTTTATACAATAGTGGGTAATCTTTGAATCCATTTTTGTGGTTCCTATCTTGTAATTGTCTAGTATATTCACAGAAACGAACCTGAAAACCCATGAACCAGGTTTCCTTGTACATTTATTATAGTTCTTGAAGGGTGTTCTTAAAATTCACATGCAATAAACTAATGTTGAGAAATGAAAATATAGTCCTTCATGATAAATTAAATTTCATTTATAAATTATTAAACACATAAATTACACTAAAAATATATTTCAGAATTTGGAATCATTAAATGTGAATGAAATTAAGAAAACTGTATGAAATTAGTAAGTGTAAATGAACACGATATACGATACAAACTGTCTATGATTATATATAAAAAATAATTAAAAAAACATCAACATAAATACATAACTATCATATAATAAATAAACCCAAACATGATATTAAACAAAAATAAATGTCGAAGAGACATATAAACTATAAAACCTACACTAAACAAAAAACCATCCATTATACATCTCCATTTTTAGGCGAATTACCTTCACCATCAACAACCATAAATCATAATCATGATCCATGGTCACCTTATATTGTCATTTGTAGAATTATAACCCAATAAAATAATACTAATTATATAGATATGTTTGGTACGTATCATAGTTATACCCCATGAATTAGTTATTATTCTGAAACAATTTCATTCAAGTTTTTTAATAAAATTAAAATATATGTGTTATATTTTCATTTGAAATAAATAAAAAATATCAATCATATAAATAAAATTAATGTATCAAAAATGGTTATGTTTTTCAAATTATTGAAATCATTATAAATTTGTTTATGGATGATGGTGAATTTTGAGATGAGAAAAAAGTATCAAAAAATATTTAAAAAATTCATTCAAGTAAAAAAATTATAGAATAAGCATTTCATATTGCATTATATAAATATTTTTTAATATAAAATAACATTACACATAGAATATGATAATAGAATCAATCTCAAACCTAATGTAAACTAATGATACCTGAGGATTGTCTAGAAAAAAATGCAAACATAATTTCTATGGACAAACAACTTGTAGATATGAATCTATTAGACCTAACCCCAAATCATTCATTACAAAGCCTATCCAATGGGCCCAAATACCTATTTTGTGAAATTCTCCCATTTTAGAGGCTATGAAGAGTAATAATCATACACTATTTAAACAAGTGTTCCTATATATACCACCATGATACCCATGGTTTGTCCTAAAATAAAATAGAGATAATCTAAATAATCATCAAATAAAATACGAATATATAAATACAAAGATAAACCAATTACTTATATATGAAAATAATTGATATAAAATAACTTATTAAAATAATAATAAAATTATATATACATATGAAAAAGGGGAACTCAACAAATAGCATCGCAATATTTATATTATAAAACACATTAAATACTATAATATGGTTATTCTATGAGAGAATATATCATAAGAAAAACCATGTTTGTGTTGTATTAATAGGTCCTTAAGGGACACCTTTCTAATAACTACTTAATAAAACCATCTTAAAATCCAAACCAAATTCACAACACGAGACATGCATAATTAAAAATGATATAATAAAACCAATAATGAACATAAAATAAATACAAAATTCGCAAAAATAAAACATATAATACATTAATGAATCATAAAATTCCCTATAAATATCTAAATTCCATTTGATTATCCCATCATGAATTTTATCATACATTTATTTTCCAAGACTAGGTAAAAATATATTTTACACTTATAAATTAATGATAAACCATTTGAATTTTATATAAAAACTATAAATATTTAACTATAATTGAGGAAGATTAAAAATCACTTAATATAATTATCAATAATATAATTAATGGGACAATAGATAAATAAATTATTGTTTTTTTAAATATAAAATTAATAGTGAAAAAAATGATAAATTTCTTGTATCCGCTAAGATGGGTGATAATTCACCACAATAGGGTCTATAGAGAAATAAAAGTATATGAAAAACATTAAGACTTGGAAAATATAAAATTTATTTTAATTTAAGAGAATACATAGGTGTAAACCCCCATGAATTTTGAGTTATCAATTTTAAGGGAAGTCTCAATTTTAAAAATGTTGGGAGGAGTTATTTTTAGAACCCGTGATCAAGTTGAGATTTATATTGCATTATAATATAATGGGAATGTTTTTAGTCATGTTTTGATTCCCGTTAGGTGTTACATTGGTTCAAGAGGATTATGATGATTTTGTAGAACTCATGGATTGTACCTGATATAAATTAGGATCATTAAGACATAGATCTTGATGTGGTGGAGTGTAAAATTCCTAGTTTGGGGTGTTTTACGGTAGCTATGATGCTTTATTGTGAATTAAAAACGTCCTCGTCCACATCGGAAGATGTCAAGTGTTCCAATTTTGAGATACTTTGGGGATAAATACACAGTAGTTCCTGGAATAGTTTTACCGGGGGACTCAGTGGAGATCCTCCCTAAAATATATATGGTATTAAGGTTAAAACCATGTTTTTCAATGTGTTTCCTCATTGATTCCTTTCGAGGAATGAAAAATAATATAGTGATTGTTGTTATGGACATCCAATTCTATTTTTATGGTGGTATTATATTTTTTAAATATTCAATTTCTATCTACATACATCATTTCTATTCCATCCTCCAATTAGAAAGAATTTGGAATAAATCCTCACATTTGTCATTATATTTCCATGTAAAGGGATTTTATGTGTTTTAATATATATGTTTACTATGATTCTATCTTCCTTTCCCACATGTTATTACTTTTTGTCCTTTTCTATTTGGGTACAAAAGAATGGGTTTTGAGGGATGATTCTATTGGATAACTACCGAATTATCCCATTTTAATGTTGATTTTCCATTGATCTGATATAGGATGTATTGAGATGATGGTCATGTGTCATCCCAAGATATTTTGAGGATGGACCAGCACCTATGTAATGTATTTATGATTTAAGATTTACATAAATTAAAATTGATATTAAATGGTTACAAGTTCAAAATTTAATTTATCGAGATGTTGTTGATGTAATTTCATGGGATATCTTCTATATTTTGATTATAATTATGGTTTTAGAATGTCAAAATGTGAGAATTTAGTTATTGTGAACATATTAATTTACATGTATATTTATTTTAAATTATTTTATGTATCCAAAATAGATTTAAAATATAAAATATGTATGGGATTTGGTGAAATGAAATTTGGCCCTGTGATGACAGGTGATGGACATTACTATGGTATTTTCTCATTTACCTATTTTCTTTTTTTCTCTCATTACTTTAATTATCTATATAAAAATTTTACGAATCCATATGCATATAATGATAAAATGAGTTACCACCAGACTAAGATTCAATGTGATCCAAATAGATTTTTAAACAGTTATATGGAAGCACAATAGAGGAATGGCTCTTAGAGGAACATTTTATATATTATTTGTAAAATGAAATTGGATTTTTTAAAAAAATGAAATTTATTTTTTAAATTTGTTTCTAAAATGGTGTTTTGTTCAAAATAAATATTTATGTGAAATCGTTTAATTTATAAATGATATGCAATAGAAGTTAAAATGGAAACTGAATTCACAAGAGGATATTTGCATGATATTTTTGAAAATGTTATATTGTGAGTAAAATAGATTCTTTTATTTCAATATCATTTATATATTCATTGGAATATGTTTTGAGAAGAAAAATATATTGGCCTAATGATGACTATTTTGGTCTCTTTTAACCTAAGTATGGTAATGGCTTGTTTTTTAAATCATGGGTGCCTATGTATACCCCTAGCAGAGTTACGTTATGATCTTATTATTCTATGGTGATTAGTGGTATACATGTTTAGTGATGATCATTTTTTATATCAATATGGTATGTTTCTTGATAAAGATGATACAATATCGTTAGAGATTATATATGGGTTTGATGGAAATTAATTAGTGATAATGGATATTATGTCCAAAATAGTGGGTTATGGGTGATATTTGGAAGTAGGATAAAGGAAAACATATAGGGTTTCTATACTATAGTTTGAAAAAAGAGGAATCCCGATGGGATTCAAAGTAAATATAATTCTCTAAAAAGTGTGCCTATGCGATTTCGGTGTTTTTTTATTTTTGTCATTTTCATAGAATATATTCAATGGTTTGAGTTTGTTATTGATGGTATAATGATTATTAATATAAATGACAGGTTGAAACCTGTAATATCTATGATGGTTGGAAAATGGTTATCCCATTAGGATGTGTTAAATTATATGATTCAGGTGTGAAAGATTTCATAATATGATGTATTAGATTTAGAGAACCCCTTGGATGTTTTCATTGGAACCATTCTCCAATTATTCTATTACATGAATTACATTCCTATCAGGAAACCTATTGTCCCTAGGATTCAATATGAAATTATTCCGTAGTAGTGTGCAGATACACCATTGAGTTAAAAATGATGTTATTCACCTACATGGTAATGGTATAACCCTTAGATTAAGAATATTGGGATTCTTATGTTTGTTTGTATACATCCCTAAGATTTAAAATTATTAAATGTAATGCAAGGTGAGAAACTTCCATTCAAATTGTATTTATATATTTCGTAGTTTGGGAATGATTTTTCCCCTAACTACCAAAGAAGTGTATATTTTCAAAGAAACACCATCATTATTCAAACATGATTTGATAATCATAAGGTATTTTCCATAAATGACTTGACCCCCTAGGTAGTATGTGGGTACTCCTGTTCAGAATCACATTTCCACTATCTGAAGAAGGTATGTTTTGGGATTGAGGTGGACTGTCCCAAACCTTATGAAAAAAGAAATATTTTTTCTCTATGTGTGTTATATATGTGTGTGGATGTGTTTTATGTGAATAGATTCCTGATACATATATAATACATTCACATATACATGATCATAACAACACTCTATAATGATTTTGAATTTATCATTTATATAAGGGTTTTGAAATAAGACCATACCCACATACATGTTATAGTTTTGATATATATGGGATGAAATTTATTTCTACTATTTAAACATTTTTATCACACATAGTACGATACATGGTTCAATCAGTAGATAATGGAATATACGAATTTTTATGGATGATATTATGTTCCACGAATGAGGGGGGTAAAATTTATTTCCTATTGTTGTTGTTCTTGTACTTTCTAGTGTGAATTAAATATATATATATATATATATATATACTTTTTTACATCCATTTTATTCTTGTAAATAACTATATTTTGTTGATCTGGGATATAGATAGATTTATATAACTCTCTTTTAGAATTAATGGTACTTGAGGAGCCTTATTTTATTTTTAATGTTTTTTAATGTTTTTAGGGCTGATCATTCCCAATATTACATACATATGGTCATAAAAATCATTAGTTTTTTATTGAGAATAACCATCACAATATATTTATTCTGTCATTCCTAGTCAGTAAAATTTAGAATATGAGGATTAACTACAAAGATCATGTAATGACCATGGATTGGTTGTAGTTTGGTGATCTATACTAGGGAATTATAAATTTTATTAGGTAACTTTTCGGGATGGGGTAGCATTATTAGATGTGGATATTGTTTATTAACACTCAAGAGGTAGATAAAGAAAATTCCTAGAGTATATGACATTAGATTAATCCCATGTTTTTAGGTTATTCCAAGTTTTAGGACTACAAACACTTGGATGTGTGATAGGATGGTTTAGACTGACAATACCAAAACGGGGTTGATGTGACCCAGGATTATCCATTTAGCTTGGATTGTATCAATTTAATTTTTAATTTAGCATAATGAAAACATGTTTTTTGAGATGATATACAATATTATGGGATATGTTGTTTGAAAATAATTCATAATATTAATCCCTTATTAAATAAAGTATCATGTCATATAAAAAAACCTTCCAAAATATATTTTATTGTTTGATGTATTTAATAAGGATTCAGAGGATTTTATTTACTGGTTTAGGTCATCCATGATTGGATGCTATATAAAGATGATTGTTTGGGATGGTTGGTCATTGAGGAAATAACTACTATAAGAAGTAACACATTTTATTAAAAATATTACTCAATGGGTGTCTTGAAGTGTGCATAAATAGTTTTATAATTTGATTTACTCAAAATGGTTTATAGACCTAGTTATATCTAAATAAATGGGATTTTTTATTTTTATAAATTGTAAAAAAACGTTTTGAAATTATATTTAAAAATTGTTCTGGAATTGTGAGATTGCTTTTAAAATTGGGCTTCTATTAAAATAATTATATTAATTTTAGTTCTCCAAAAAAACACATGATTACTGAAGAATTATTAAAATATGTGTGTGTTTTTGTTTTTTTACCCGTATTTAAATGAATTTTTTGATACATGTAACTACATCAAGTGATATACTAGGATATCAGTATTAGTGGTTATCCATTATAATATCATAATTTTTCTTTATCATTTTTTGAGTCTGTTGTCATTTTTTAAATAGTATCTTTTTTGGGATTGTGGGTATATGATTGATATTGTTATTAATAATATTTTTGTGAATTTTATTCCAATATTTATTAAACCCCATGATGTTAATTTTAATGTTATTTATAGTTGAGACTACATAATTGTGTTTTCAATAAGAAATTTTAGTGGTTAGATGAATATATAGGTGAAATATGACACTTTTATTATATTTTTATTTTTTGGTTTACTATTATAATGACCGATACTTTACATATATTGTTAGTACATAAAAATTTAATCACTCTTATTACAACATATAACAAAACCATTAATGGACCGTATAGGTATAATGTCTTTAGAAACTAGGAAACATAAACTACTGGTTCATAAATCAACTACATTGTCTCCCATTTAGTTCATCCTATCTAGAGTCCCTTTTGGCATATTCAACTTAATACCCTTCATCCAGCCCTGGGGAAAAGAAAACATACAAAAATTTGAGCTCAGATGCTCAATAAGGGTAAAAAAAATAAATATCAATCATATCATAATCATAAGAACATAACATTTTGAATATATTAACCTGCATAAGAGATCATAATTTCATAACATGGGATAAATCATAGTGGTGAAATTTAATCCCAAATAATCATAACATAAAACATGATACTTTTTGGAATACACACATAATCATAGAAAATCATTTCATATTAGTGAAGACTCGTATCCAAGACTATCATAGCAGAGAAAGTCCATTACTGAACCGAGTTCACTTCTCATTCCAGTCTTGTATCACTGAACTAGTTTAACTTTCCATTCAAGCCATGTTTATCTCATGAGATATAAATCTTTACCCAATGCATTGGAGGTAGATATAGTTCCCACCGATCTTATAATGAAACCATTCTTATGTGTTCCACAAAATCTTAATTCATACATAATAGCATAACCCATGTAATAAAAATGGGATTCTTAAATGTCATGCCATCATAACATAATCCATATAATGTATAAGGACATCATAAAAATAATTCGATCATAACATAATAAAATAAATGTAAAAATAGGGATAGAAACAGAACCCCATATTATCTTAGATGGAAAATAATTTTGATAAAACACATGAACTCTATTCTTAACGAAAATATCCTTTGTACTTCAAAAACATTTTTCTTTTCATAACATGTCATACAATTTTAAACTAAAATAAGTCAATTAAAAATAAACATGAAAACTTTTAAAGGAAGCTTCATGGAAATAATGTTATATGAAATCATTAAAATCCATTCATGCCGTAAAATTTTAAAAAAACATTCTTCCCGTACATTGGCTGAAAAGTCAAAAAGTACTTCATATGAAAAACAACAAAAGATTCCTTTATTATATTTTACTAAAAACTCACAAAATGGGAAAAATTGGTTTTAAAAAATTGTAGGAGGATATAAATAAGATTACATACTGAGGAAACATGGATTTGGCTGATAAATCCACCCCTGTAAATAACAAAGTATAAACAATCTCAGGTAAAAATGAGATTGTGAGATTTTCCCATACCTTAGGTCCGATTTTCTTCGTAAGTGTCTGAAACTCCTGTATAATGATTTAAATAATGTAATTTAATTATTCCAGAATCATAATCATTGTTATGATATCATATATGGTCATATTCTTAGCTTATTATTTTTAATATTTCATTTTACTTGTTATTCGGGTGTTTATTACTTTTTGTTTTTATGCGTGTTTTGTCCAATAAATTCATATTCTTATTTTTAGGTTATAGATACCACATTTATAGAATGGTATTACTGTAATATATATCATATTTATTCACTCAATTCATTTATATAATCATTAGTTAATAAAGATCACGTAGAACGAGTCGCATCACATCATGGAGACGGTATTTCGTACATTTGCACGAGTGATGATATCATTCCCATGATCGTGGAATCATATTGGAGTGTATGTATACTATTTAAGAATCAATATCACTTTACAATAATCATATATAGTTATTCTTTACACCATTATACCCATCCAAGTAAGGTAGTGGTGGAAAACATATTACACCACGGCGTGGAGATGGTTTTCCGTACATACGCATGCGCGGTGATTTCAATTTCCGTAGGATGGATAGAAGGTGAAATAGAGTTGTTTCGTATTTATAATAACATATCATTATATGATTGATACTGATGTTATTACTTCACATAGAAACAACTAATGAAGAATAAGTAGAAGAAGAAATAAATTTGAAAGAATCGGTAAGAGACATTACCTCTTTCTTGTAGCGCCTTTTCTTAAACTCCTCTTTGGGCACTAATGACGGTCTTTGAAGAATACCAGGACCTCTAGGATGTTTCTAAGGAGTTGGAGAAGAGAAATTGGTAGGGGTTGGCCGAGCCTGAAGGCTCAAAGTGGTGTGAGGAAGAGACAGAGGTGGTGCCTTTTTAAAAGGGAGGAGAGGGGCACCTTAGGAATGTGTGAAAATATTATTTTATTATAAACTTATCATCGTTTTTAAAAGGTCCAAAAATTATTAAACATGAATATGAAATGACTCATGGTCGAAATAAAGTCATCTAATCAGAATTGAACATGATTTGGAAAATATTCTAATCATTATAATTATATTTATTTAAATCATTTATTAATGAGGTAAATAATGCATCATTATTGTGTCATCAATAATTTAATTTATTTGATATCTAAAAATTATAAAAAAATATTAACAGGTAGGAAATATGTTTATCTTTCCAATGAATATTTACAGTCTAAAATATAATTTATATAACTCCTTATAAAAATTAATTACTAAAATATTTTTGTTAATGCCAATTTTGTCTATACATTAAATTAATTAATCTAATGTGTCATTGTCATTCTTATGTGGCTCCATGGGGTACCAAAATCGACCCAAGGAAGCCAATGGTCAGCCATTACTCATCCAATAAGGTTTGGACAAGTGTTAAGGTAATTTTTAATTATTATAATATTCTTTTATCCTTGAGTTACCCTATTTACCTTTAACTGCAGTAAATAAAAGTCAAAAATTACTATTCACCAAAAATATTTTCATCCTATTGAACAAAAATTAAATTCTTGATAACAATAATGTATGTCAAGTTTTTGATATTCAATTCACAGAAGTTGTAAAATTTCATTTAAATGAAAGATTCAGTTTTTTAACTACCACTAAGTGGTTTCACTATTTATCAAAAATTGATTTTTTTCAGAAAAATACCAAAAAATCAGCCTATGCTATATTTGATATTCCAAATTAATAAATAATGTCCATTTTGAAAAATTCAAAACATAAAAGTGGCATTAATTAATTTTAAAATTAATCCTGTTGTTAAGTAAATAGGTTTTGAAAAGTTAAAACATTCCCACAGATTGAAATGTTTTTACCTATGAATTCAATGAAAAATTAATGCTAATGACATAAATTATATTAAATGGTAAATATATATTCTATTTATACTTTAATACTATTAAATATTATAATTTTACCATATAATGTATTGCGATGAAAAAAGTTGTTTTTAATTAATATATAGTGCGTTTTTACTATTAATTAAAATATGAAAGTTATCAGAATAATATGAAAAATTTATCCAATGTAAATTTTTATATCCTGACTCTAAAGAAGAATTATATTTTTGTCAAATTGACCATATAATCTTGTTAAAAACTAGATTTATAGTTTGTGTTCCATCAAAAGGCGGAAAAACATCATTTAAAAAAAAATACTTATTTTACTCGAAAGATTTATTTTGTTCTCCTCATAACATGTTCTAGAAAATATGTAAGTTGAATAATAATGATATATGATTTAAAATTCAGTTAATACTATTCATAATGGCTAGTTTTTAATATTATCTTAATATATCGTTGTTTAGTCCAACTCGGTATTGCGTACTACACACGCTATCGAGGAAGGTCGTGATTGTGTGAAATGCAAGCCAAGCTAGTGTTGTGTGCCGTGAAAGATTCCTCTGATGTTGCGTATAACATAAGACATAAAAAAAATACTTCTTATAAAATATCAGGGTGTTACATTCTATCCCCCTTAAAATGAATTTCGCCCTCGAAATTCATCACTTTGTAACAAATAGATGAGGATACCTCTCCCTATTCATATCATCAAGATCCCATGTAACTTCTTATAATTGGTGGTTCCTCCATAAAACATTAACAATGTGATTGGCCTTGTTCGATAGAACTTTTTCTCAATGATCCAGAATCTCTATCGGTTGTTCTTCATAAGAAAGATCTTTCTCCAGCGGTACAACTTATGAGCTGAGTACATGTGAAGGATCGGGTATGTACTTTCTCATTAGAGATACATGGAACATATTGTGAACTTGAGAGAGATTCGGTGGAAGCGCCAATCTGTAAGCTACCTTCCCAACATGATCTAGTATTTCCAAAGGACTGATATATCTAGGGCTCATCTTTCCCTTCTTTCCAAATCTCATTACTCTCTTCCAAGGAGATATTCATAAGAACAGTTTATCACGGACTTCAAACTCTAGTTCTTTTCTTCAGTTGTCGGCATAAATGTTTTGACGAATCTGAGGTTCTATTATGTGTTGTTGAAAAGATCTTTCCTTTTCTACCATCTCATCAACCAAATCAGGTCCTAATAGCTTTCATTCCCCAACTTCATCCCAACGAGTTGGAGTTCAGCATTTCATTCCATAGATAGCTTCATAAGGAGCCATCTGAATGCTGGAGTGAAAGGTATTGTTATAGGAAAATTCCACCAATGGTAGGTGTTGATCTCAAAAAACTTTGAAATTCATAGAGAAAGCTCTAAACATGTCTTCTAGAGTTTGAGTTGTTCTCTCAGACTAACCGTCTATCTGAGGATGATAAGAAGTGTTGAAACTCAACTCTGTATCTAGAGTATGCTGAAGAATTCCCCAGAACATCGAGGTAAACCATGGATCCCGATCAGATATAATGGAAAGTGGTACTCCATGCAATCTTACCACATCCTTTACCTATATCCTGGCAAGCTGATCTATAGTGAAATCTTCTCTAATAGCAATGATGTGTTCCGACTTCGTAAGACGATCAACTATGACCCAAATAGAATTATTGCCTTTGGATGTTTTAGGAAGTCCAGTGAAAAAGTCCATAGTGATGTTTTCCCATTTCTATTTGGGTATAGGTAATGGTTGTAACATCCCCTTAGAATTCTGTCTCTCAGCTTTAACATTCTGACAAACCAAACATCGAGAGATATATTTAGAAACATCTCTTTTCATGCCATCCCACCAAAAGTACTCTTTCATGTCCCTATACATCTTCGTGCTTCCAGCATGAATAGAGAATGAAGTACTATGAGCCTCATCCAGCATCTCCTTCTTTAATTCTAGGATGGGAGGTACACAAACCCAATTCATGAACCTTATTATCCCATAACAATCAAGGTTGAATTCATGAACATTTCTCACCTTCTTTTTAAACTCTATATCTTCTTTTTGTGCCTCTTTAATATTTATATACATAGATGGTTGAATATTCATTTGAAAAAAGATAATATTTTCCCCTTCTATAATAATTCCAAGATCCATCCTTTGTAAATCCATAAATATTGGATCTTTTGTGATCCTCATAATAGATAAGCTAGTATGGTCTTGTCGACTTAATGCATCTTCCCCCTTGTTTGCTTTCCCAGGGTGATAATGAATTGAACAGTTGTAATCCATAATCTACTCCAACAATCTTTTTTGGCGCATATTCGGCTCCTCTTGTGTGAAAATATACTTTAAACATTTATGATCATTATAAATATCACACCATTCACCATAAAGATAATGCCTCCAAATATTTAATGCAATGATTAACGTAGCTAACTCCAAATAATGAGTTGGGTAATTTTGCTGATGGATTTTCAACTGCCGTGAGGAATAAGCTATCACCTTATAATTTTTCATGAGAACACAACCCGATCCCTTCTTGGATGCATCCATGTATATCACAAACTCTTCTCCACTAAAAGGAAGTGTAATCACATGTGCACTAGATAACCTTCTATTCAACTCCTTGAAATAATGTTCACACTCCTCCGTCCACACAAACATAACTCCTTTTCGAGTCAACCTGGTCAGTGGATTAGATAATCATGAAAAATATTTCACAAAACGTCAATAATATCCAGCCAAACCAAGAAAAATTCGGATCACAGTGACTGTTGTTGGTCTCGACCATCTTTCGATAACCTCTTTTTTTGCTGGATCCACATATATCCCCTCTTTTGAGATTATGTGACCCAAAAATGCAACTTTTTTAAGCCAAAATTCACACATTGTAAATTTGGCATAATGCTTCTCCTTTCATAGGGTCTTCAATCAATTCTCAAGTGATCTTCATGTTCTTACTTTCTCATTGAATAGACAAGAATATCGTCTATAAAGACTACCACAAACTAATCAAGATGGTCTCTAGAGACTCTATTCATTAGAAGCATGAAGATATCAGGGGCATTAGTAAGAACAAATGGCATCACAATAAATTCACAGTGTCCATACATTGTACGGAAGGTCTTCTTTGGTATATCCTCTTTTTTGACCCTTAATTGATGATACCCTGGAAAAAGATCAATCTTGGAAAAGTATTGATCTCCACGTAGTTGGTCAAATAAGTCATCAATGTGTGGGAGAGGATATTTGTTCTTGATATTGATCTTGTTAAGTTCTCGATAATCAATGTAGAGTCTCATTGATCCATCTTTCTCCTTAACAAACAGAACATGTGCTCCACAAGGTGATGCACTAGGTCATATGAATCCCTTATCAAGATTATCTTGGAGTTTCTTCTTCAAATCCTTCAACTCAATTGGTTTCATTCTATAAGGTGTATTTGAAATAGACATAGCACCTGGTATGAGTTCTATTGAAAACTCAACTTCATGATTTGGTGGAAGACCTTGCAGTTCCTTCAGAAAGACATCATCAAACTCTCGTACAACGGGCATATTCTTAGTCGTGAGTTTCTCTACAACCATTTGAGATGAATAAACTTCATTTAGTGGAATCAAGACCCATAAGATGGAAGAAATTTCCATTGGAAGGTTATGTTCATCCTTGCATCGATAGAAGATCATAGATTGATATGGAATATGAAATTTGACTTATTTTCATTGGAAATTGATATGAGATCCATATATAGAAAGATAATTCATGATATGAATCACATCACATTCCACTATAGGTAGTATCACAAGATTTGAAGGAAGTACTATCCCACAAACGTCAATCCATGAAGAATTGTAAACTTTTGATTCGACGGTTGTGCCATGAAGGGTTGTAACAACTAACTCAACATATAATTGTTGAGTTAATATGGCTATATCCTTAGAAGATTATTCATAAATAAAAGAGTGGGAGGATCCAGAATCAATTAAAAAAATTTCTACTTTAGAGTTGGTGGTATGTGTACCTTTCATCACTTCGTTATCGTACTCCATAGCGCCGATAGTAATTGCATGTGACTTTCCTTTGTCTTTAGCCTTAAGAGTTTGTTGACGTCGATCATCATCAACAACCCTTGGATTAAGGCATTGATTAGCATAATGCCCCATTTCCTTGCACTTGTAACATTGAAGTGTTTGAGATGCACCCTGTGTATTATTTTCATTGTTCACATCACTAGAAATCTTCTTCCCATAATTTTAGCATTCAAATGCCCGATGACCTTCTTTTCCACATTTCAACAATTTACTTGTACCTTTAAGACAACTCCCTCCATGTTTATTTCCACACTATGAGAATAAGGGAAAACACATCTTTGTTTCAGTGTGCACTTTATATTTTCCTTTGAATTCCATTTTCCACTTCTTATAAAACCCATATGACTAATGGTTTACTCCAATCTCCATATCAACCTTGAGAGCACATTGAACGATTACATCGTAGCTATTGATGTCCCGTATGGCTAACGCCCTTCGAACTCTTGGTTTTAAGCCAATAAAGAATCGATCGATTTTACTCTCAGGTTGGTTAATAATTCCGGAAGCATAAATTCTTGTAAAATTTTCTTCGTAGGTACCAACAGATTCATCATCCTTTTGATTCAGTTCAAGAAACTCCTTCTCCATATTTGTTCGAAGAATACGAGAGAATTACTTATGGAAAAATAAGTTCTCGAACTCGTCCCATTCTATGGACTCAATTTCATCTCTTTTCCTCTTATTATTGATAATATTCCACCATTGATCAGCATCACCTTCCAAACGATACACTGCTAAGATGACTTTGCCATGTTCAGAACATTGTAAAACTGAAAATATCTTTTCAGTGGTACTAATCTATTGTTCATCCACTAATGGATCAGAAGACCCACTGAATGAAGGTGGGTGCTACTTCATTAAGTATTCAACATAATGTTTCTACTTACTCTGTTTGTTTGGATGTCCTGCATGGTTCATAGATTGAGGAAGTTTTGTGAGCATGACTATAATATTTTTCATTCCAGCTCCCATAAAGTTTGGTTGCTCAGGGGGACAATCATTGCATTTCCCATCACATTCATAATTAACATGGTTCCTTAGGGTTACAACCATTGACTAAAACCAATAAGCATTGTGTGAGAAACACTAATAACAATAGGAAAACCACATAATCAAGAATAAAATTTTACAGTTAAGTTCTTATCATAGGTTATTCATGGCCATTTCTAAAACACTAATATTGTGTTCAATGCTTACACATATCCTTATGGTTCTTACTAGGGATTTCACATCCTAGTTTTCAGAGGTTGACTATACCTTTCTTATGATACCAACTATAACGACCCATACATTACATAAATTGTTATTAATTCAAAATTGAAGCACTATTATTAAATAATATAACAAAACCATGAAAAGAACATATAGGTATAATGTCTATAGAAACTGGGAAACATAAACAACTGGTTCATAAATCATATATATTGTCTCTCATTTATTTCATCATATCTAGAGTCCCTTTTGGCATATTCTACTTAATACCCTTCATCCAGACATGGGGAAAAGAAAACATACAGAAGGGTGAGCTCAAATGCTCAATAATGGTAAACAAAAGAAATATCAATCATATCATATTCATAAGAACATAACATTTTGAATATCTTAACCCGCAGAAGAGATCATAATATCATAACATGGGATAAATCATAGTGGTGAAATGTAATCCCAAATAATCAGAACATAAAACATGATACTTTGTGGAATACACACATAATCATAGAAAATCATTTCATATTATTCGAGACTCATATCCATGACTATCCTAGTAGACAAAGTCCATTACTGAACCGAGTTCACACCTCGTTCCAGTCCTGTATCACTAAACTGGTTAAACTTGATGTTCCATCCATGTATAAATCATGAGATATAAATCTTTACCCAATTATTTGGAGGCATATATAGGTCCCATCCATATTATAATGAAACCATTCTTATGTGTGCCACAAAATCATAATTCATAAATCATAGCATATCCTATTTAATAAAAATGGGATTCTTAAATGTCATTAACATAATCCATATAAGATAATAGGACATCATAAACATAATTCCATCATAAAATAATCAAATCAATGTAAAAATAAGGATAGAAATAGAACCCCACATTATCCTAGATGGAGAATAATTTTGATAAAAAAGTGAACTCCATTCTTGAGGAAAATATCATTTCTACTTCAAAAACATTTTTCTCTCTCAACATGTTATACAATTTAAAACTAAAATAAGTTGATTAAAAATAAACATGAAAACTTTTAAAGGAATATTCATGGAAATAATGTTATATAAAATCATAAAAATCCATTCATGCCATAAAATTTTAAAAAAACATTCTTCTCATACTTTGGCAGAAAAGTCAAAAAGTACTTCGTACGAAAAACGACAAAGGATTCCTTTAATATCTTTTACTAAAAACTCACTGAAGGGAAAAATTGGTGTTAAAAATTGTAGGAGGATATAAATAACATTACATATTGAGGATACATGGATTTGGATGATAAATCCACCCCAGTAAATAACAAAGTATAAACAATATTGTATAAAAATGAGATTGTGATATTTTCCCTTACCTTAGGTCTGAGTTGTTTCGTAACTGTCCAAAAATCCTGTATAATGATTTAAATAATTTTATTAACTTATTCCCGAATCATAATAATTGTCATGATATCATATATGGTCATATTATTTGCTTCTTATTAGTAATATTTCATTGCTATTTGTTATTCTGGTGTTTATTACTTTTTATTCTTTTGCGTCTTTTGTGGAATAAATTCTTATTCTTCTTTTTAGGTTATAGATACCTCATTTCCAGAATGGTATTAGTGTAATATATATCATATTTATTAATTAAATTCATTTATATAATCATTATGTAATGAAGATCATGTAGAACGTGTCGCATCACATCGTGGAGACGGTATTCCGTACATACGCACGAGCGATGATATCATTCCCATGATCATGGAATTGTATTGGAGTGTATGTATACTATTTAAGAATAAATATAACTTTACAATAATCATATATAGTTATTCTTTACACCATTATACCCATCCAAGTAAGGTGGTGGTGGAAAACAGATTACAGCACGGCGTAGAGACGGTATTCTGTACGTACGCACGCGCGGTGATTTCATTTTCCATAAGATGGATAGAAGGTGAAATACGGTTGTATCATATTTATAATAACATATCAGTATATTAGTGATACTGATGTTATTAATTCATAATGAAACAACTAAATAAGATTAAGTAGAAGAATAAATAAAGTTGAAAGAATGGGTAACAGACATTACATCTTCTTTGAAGCACCTCTTCTTAACCTCCTCTTTGGGAACTAAAGATGGTCATTGAAGAAGACCAGAACCTCTAGAATGTTTCTAGGAAAGTTTATAAGAGAAATTGGCAAGGTTTGGCCGAGCTTGAATGCTCAATGTGGTGTGATGAAGAGAGGGAGGAGGTGCCCTTTTTAAGGGAGGAGAGGGGCTCCTTAGGAAAGTGTGAAAATATTATTTTATAATAAACTTATCTTCGGTTTAAAAAGGTTAGAAAATCATTAAAGATGAAGATAAAATGACTCATGGTCGAAATAAAATCATGTAATTATATTTGGACATTTTTTAGAAAATATTTTAATCATTATAATCTTATTTATTTAAATCATTTATTAATGAGGTAAATATTGCATCATTATTGTGTCATAAGTAATTTAATTTATTTGATGTCTAAAAATTATAACAAAAATATCAACATGTAAGAAATAGTTTTATATTTCCAATGAATATTTATAGTCTAAAATATAATTTATATAACTCCTTATAAAAATTAATTACTAAAAGACTTTTGTTAATGCCAATTTTCTCTTTACATTAAATTAATTAATCTAACGTGTCATTATCTTTCTTAAGTGTCTCCATGGGTTCCCAATATTGACCCAAGGATGCCCATGGTCGGACATTACTCATCCAATATTGTTTGGACAAGTGTTAAGGTAATTTGAAATTATTATAGTATTATTTTAACCATGAATTACCCTATTTACCTTTAACCGTAGTAAATAAAAGTCAAAAGTTACTATTCACCAAAAATTATTTTCATCTTATTGAACCAAATTTTACTTCTTGATTACAACCATGTAAGTAGGATAGTTTAAATTCAATTCACAGAAGTAGTAAAATTTCATTTAAATGAATGATTCGGTTTTTTTAACTACCACTATGTGGTTTCACTATTTATCAAAAATTAATGTTCTTCAGAAAAATACAAAACATTAAGCCAAAGCTATATTTGATATTCCGAATTCAAAAATGATGTAAATTTTTCCAATTTCAAGACATAAATTGGCATTAATTAATTTTAAAATTAATCACGATGTTAAGAAAACGAGGTTTTAAACGTTAAAACATTGCCAAAGATTGAAATGTTTTTATCTATGAATTCAATGTAAAATTAATGCTAATGACATAAGTTATATTAAATGGTAAAAATATATTCTATTTTTACTTTAAATCCATTAAATATTATAATTTAACCATATAAAGCATTGCGATGAAAAAATATGTTTTTAATTAAAATATAGCGTGTTTTACTATTCATTAAAATATAAAAGTTATCAGAATAATATGAAAATTTTATCAAAAGTAAATTTTTATATCCTGATTCTGAAGAAGAATTATATTTTCTCAAATTGAACTTATAAACTTGTCAAAAACTAGATTTAATGTGGGTGTGCCATCAAAAGGCGGCAAAACTGCATTTTTTTAATAATACTTATTTTACTCGAAAAATTTATTTTGTTCTCATAACATGTTCTAGAAAATATGTATGATGAATAATAATGTTATAAGATTTAAAATCCAGTTAATACTATTCATAAAATCTAGCTTATAATATTATATTAATATATCGTTGTTTAGTGGAACTCGGTATTGCGTACTACACACACTATCGAGGAAGGTTGTGATTGCGTGTAACGAAAGACAAGCTAGTGTTGTGTGCCATGAAAGATTACTTTGATGTTTCGTATAACATAAGACATATAAAAATACATCTCATAAAATATCAGGGTGTTACAACTAGGATACTAAGGTTGAATCAATCATGTTTTCTTCCATTTTTTTCTTTTAGGGGTGTATTGGAGTACCATCTTTGTATTTGAGTGATAGGTGTTTTATTTTAATATCCATGTACATGTATGATGATTAAGGATAGTGAGTAATCATGATACTATAATGGTTATATGTGATATAGATTATCTATTTTTTTCTATGTGTTATAAATAACCATAATGCTATTGTGTGGTGTGTCTAATCAGTAATTTTTGTTCAACCCATATGTAGAAATATTTTTGATCATGGTGAATATAGTCAATAAATGATTTAAATTGTAATAAGTAACTTTTGAGTAAATAATCCCATTTTTTTGGGATTTATCTATCGTAACAGAGGATAGTAATTTCTTCGTACGAATTTGTGTGATGGTATCATTATATGAATGTAAGAATGATTGAAAATTTATGTGTGCTCAACATTAGTTTCTATAAAATGGATGGATCACAAGAGACTAAAACCATTAAATATTACGAGAGGATGTTTTTAGACTTTGATATTTTCGTTAAAATGGTTTAGTGAATCATTAATTATTTAATGTTCATGAACGTGTGAGGTGGTTTGGCCTAATTGGAGGAATTTTATTTTAAAGATATGTTTAGTTAATTATTAAAACCCATTATCTTATCAAAATGATATGGGAGAGTAAAAAACACATCAAGTCAATATTTTTGGACATAATTGAGGGTTTTTTTTGGGTAAATCTTGTTTTTATCCATTCCAAATTATCAATATACAAATATTTGTGTTTCATATAGGATTGATGTTCTACGTTATAAGAATGGAAGTTGTGGCATGATAAGTAATTGAAAATGGGAGAGATCAATGGTTATATTTAAAGACTATCTTGGATTCTATAGAGTGATAAGTGATATGGTGGGTGGTTTTAAATTGGTATACTTTTTTATGTTCTTGGGGGAATTTTTATTTCATGATAGTGAGGTGTTCATTTTTTATGTAATGATCAGACCATGTATAGTGAGGTTTAACAGTTATTGATGATATTTATATTAATTTATGGAGTCTTGGTATATGATATACTTATTGTAGTAGTTATCAGGGTGAGGTTGGGTGTGTGCGAGATTTTTTCCTATCCCTTACATGGTGAAACCCTACATGAATCCCACCATTGTAGAAGGTGAAACAACCAAGTGTCAGGAATTCTTTATGGAAAATGGTGGAATATTTTGTGTTTTAAATGGATTACACCACACCATAATGTATTTTTGGTTTTAATTTTGGGGAAACACTAGGTGAACCACACAAGAGTGCATGGAGTTCTGTGATAGCGTCATGGTATTATATCTTTCTATGTTATAAAATGAGACAGGCCTTATAAAATGGTCCTCATGTTTTCATCTCATTGATTGCTACCTCACCATGTACCAAAACATACTGCATGTTATGGATCGTGAAATTTAATATTTTTGAATATTAAATTATGGGTTCTTTTAAATATCTCCCACATATATTTTAAATACCCCTCATACTCATTTGTATTCTTCATTCCATTGATTCAGACCTAATCGCTTCTCCATTATTTTTCCCCATCAATTTCCCATTGATCGTGGACATTTTATAGTTGTTTCCCAGGGATTCGAGGTGACATCCTCTCTAATATTCCCCCTTATAATTATTATTAGGTATTAATTTGGAAAATTTGAATAGGTTTTTGAGAGATGATTCCACCAAAACATGGTGGAATCATCTTATCATGAAGGATATTTGTCATGAATTGATTGTATAATGTCACCTAATAATGAACACTTTCTACTATAATGAACATTTTCTCTAAAATATATAACTCATGGTTTTATTAAAAAATAATAAAAAATTAATATTTAATTGGTGATGATTATTTCTTATTGTAGCATAATCACATTGGGGTACATTATGGAAATTTCACAAGAGTTTGGTCATGGTTTGTAATTAATGATGTGATTAGGTGATAAATTAAATATATACATAATTATATTAATTTTTTAATAAAATATAATTTTATAAATACATTAGAAAAATTAATTATAAACTTACATACATAATTATTTGCATTTAATTGATTCATATATGATCTATTTATATGGGTGATGTTTATTTGGGAGTATAATTTCTTTGGAAGTAATGGTTATGTAATTAATTAAATGAAATTGGATTGACTAAGGTTAGTGGAAGTTTTTTCACTAATTCTCATAATTAGTTTTTGAATTATTATTATGTTCCCTAATTATTATATCTCACTACATAGTAAATTAATTTTTTCATTTTTCTATAATGTTTTGTAGGGATCTTATCTGCCTAATTGTCAATATTAACAAGAGATTTGTTAAATAGATTTACTATGTTAGATTTGTCAAACAAATTATTGTTTCTTATTTATGGTAATATTTGAGGAATACATTATATTTTTTAATGTAAAATATGTATTTTTAAACAAATTTATTTATGGGTTTTTTCAATTGTAAATTCATTGGAAAATGAGTTATTTGATTAATGATAATAAAAAGTTATTTTAAATGGAATTGAAATTTTATAAATAATCATAAAATTGGATTTTCACCAAGTTCTTATTCTGATTAAAATGATTTTTTATTCCTTCATAAAATTTGATAAATTGATATTTGAATTATTATTAAATGTAATTCAATAAGTTCAAGATGTAATATGATTTTGTTTGACCATGTGATGATTTGTTTTTTCTTATGAATCTTTTTATTGTTATTATTCATAATATGATTATTTATTTATAAAGTTTCATGTTATATGTAATGTTAAAAGATTTTTTTGTAATAAAAATGGCGGGTTGATCAAAATGGACGTGATGTTCACCATATAAGTTATATATTATTAAACATTTCTAAAATCATTTATGTGGGATCTAATTACTAGAATGATGGATTTGAGCTAAGATATTAGAATTTCCTTGAGGAAATTAAAAGGTTTTAATATAATATGTCATTATAATTGGGTTCCGCGGTAATATGTGGACCATATTGATGGTGTATTGTAGATATCTTTATAGGTTATTATCTCTATTTCATTATGATATATTTAATGGTTTGGACCTATTATGATTGACATAGTGACAATTAATGTACTTGAGAGGTCAATCTCATTTAGGATTGATGAGTTTTGGAATATTTTAATAACCTTGATATGTATTGTTTGAAAAGATTCATGTAGAATTAACTACCAACCAATATTCATTATATATAATGGATTCTGTATTTCATTTAATTATATTTTTCCATCAATCCCTTTACTTCATGACATTCTTTGCAACTATGTTATAGGTTTAACAATGATTTATGGATGAATTTATTTTCTATAATGGTGTATATGCAACCGAGACTTTCAGATGGGTTTGCTTTCCAACATGGTGTAGAAATTCCAATATGTTCATGATATCCTTTTTCCAATGAGTGTGTGAATACACCCCTTTGTTTCTTGGTACCTGCTTCCCAGTTGTGACATATATGTAATAATAAGGTTCAAAATTACATGTTTTCCATAACATGTAGCATCTACCCCTAGGTTTGGATAAAGGTATGTGATCAGATATAATGTTGAACATACTAAATAAGTATGATTTTTAGACTATATTTCTAGGGAAGGAATTGGACGCCATTATAGTGAAGTCAATACTAATTTTTAAATCTATTATATATCCCGATGAAGAACATATATTTCATGTTTTATGTGTTCAAACATACTCGTGAAGCCTGGACTTGTATTATAGTTATGCATTATGTGTTATATAATTAGGTGGTTTTGGATCCTATGATGAATACACCTTATAAATTTTCATCACAATAATAAAAATGGATTGATAAGAGAATAATATTATTGATGTATTATTGATTTCTACTATGCGATTTAAATAAAACAACCTTTGTAAAAGTCATGGTTTTATTGTATAAGTCTTGAACATTATAATTTCTTCTATAATATAGGTTATTGATAATAAATATGTGGTTTAGTTAGAAGGTTATGGAGGCATAGGATTTTAAATGATTATTATATGGGATGTAAGGGAGGATATATAATTCATTTCTAGTTATTCATCTTCTGAGACTATATAGTGTTACTTTTATTTATTTATTCTTTATATATATATATATATAAATTTTTCGTTAATCACTTTACTAAGAAGTCAATTTTTGATCCCCATTTTATGTCTAAATGTTTGGTGGATGTTCATTGTACAGATTGTTCATGTTCAATTTTGGGAATATTTTTCCCTGACAATAGAGTATTCATATTGAGTTAATTGTCTCCCCATGATAATTCTAGGCCTTATCTTCTAGTCAATATCCTATTGAGTTTTTTTCATACATATAGGGTGAGTGGGTATCCATTGACTAGATGTTTTTTCAGAATTCAGGGTCCTCAAATCACATTAGGTTTCCATACACCAAAGGGGATGAATAACGTAGTATTTGGAATTAAATAATGATAGAGGGTCGTCTAGAAAGGTCAGCATTATTTCATCCTCCTCTAAACTAGAAGAAGTCCATTGAATCACCAAATAAACAAAGAGTTATTGTGAAAAAGGCACGTTCATTCCTTTGGAATTTAATGGGAAAATATGGGAACTGTATGAGGGTTGTTTTGGAAGGGAGAATCATTATATTCTAAATATTAAAATGAATCATGGAAACATATATTGATTAGCTGAAAGGTTGAATAATTATGGGCCAACCATGTGAATGTTATTGGAAAAGAGTATAAATATAAAATAATTTGTACAAATGGTTTAAAATACAACTGCAAACTACAATGATAATGTTAATCACATGATTTACCCAACTCATGAACATGCAATATAATGGGGAAAAATTTTATATATCAAAAAATATTTAATTGGAAAAAACCAAATACTTATTTGAACAAATATTATATGAAGAAAAAAATATTTAATAATTATATAATATTTTTTATTCCATTAAATATGTTCTCAAAACATAGGTCTACTCATAACCAAAAAAACATGGACAAACCTTACACGGTTATCCTACGTCTATATGACTTCTCTAACAAAATTTATAGCTAATAAATATCCAAACTCCAAAGTGAGTGGATATTTTAGGGAATAGAAAAAGAAATCCACTAGTAACTATAAACCACATATTTGATAATAAGAAAAATTTACTATCGAATAGAAAAAGGGAAATTAGATTAATCTTATGGTAATAAATACAAATTAATAAATTCCTTTAAAGATACATTTGTTAATCATGTGATCCCCATTTATGGTGGTCTCCACAAAATATTAATAACACTCACAAAACCTCAATATAAAAATAATTAAATGTCTCTTAAATTCAAATAAACAATTAGGACAAAAAATATAGCCATTAAAAACATAAGAAAAAAATATATTCATGAAAAAAAAATTAAATCTTTAATAAATTCCAATAAATCTACATGAACAATCATACATAAAAACACATGACAATATTGAAAAAAATAAAAATTATTATTTTTTATTGAATAAATCTGAAACTAGTTTCAGTAAAAAAATATTAATTTTATTATATTGAACTAGGGAATACATTAAATGGGTGGATATGGAATAATCTTTCTTAATAATAATCCTCTATAAAATCTCCATGTGGCCCATAGATGGACAAAAATATGAATAAATATGGGATTTTATAAATATATGGGAGTATTATTCACTATCATACATTACTGAGAATTCACATGGGACTTACAATGTTAATAGAAATAATAAAATAATGTAATCCTTTTAATTCAAAAATTATTCAGATCAGTCATAGTCTACTTCCCAATTCATCTACCCAAGCATCCACCGCTACCCTCAGTGACTTGGAACATCTACCATCCCTTAAATGATAGAAGAATTATATTATATTTTAAATGTAACATCAATGGAGCAACTCTCCCAGATCCAATAATGAAATCCATAACATTACATTTTTTTCTATGGTATCAACAATTATGAAAAAAACATTTCATCATATACTTGAAACATCAAAATGAAAACATGGATCATATAAACAAAATATTACTATTTTGGTTTAGATAATTATAGAATTAGGAATAACTCTTATATAAATGACACATATCAATGTGTAATCATAATCTATTTGATCATAATGTTGAACATCATATCCTATAATACAATGTTTTTCATATTTTACATTATTCCATCAAAATTCATCCTTGTAAAATCTATTATTGTAATTAATACTTAAATATAATTCATTATAACATATGTAAATAGAATAATAAATATTAAGAGCATTAATTATCAGTAATGGTATTCATAATCATTAATAATTAAATTTCATAAATTTGAATAAGAGTGAGTAAGGTTATGATGACATAATAAAAGAGAATGTGATAATCAAAGAGAATCTCATACCCAACAATGAACAGATCAACAAATAAGAAATATGGAACGAGAAATAGTCATTATAATCAATGATCATGAGCCATGAGATATCAATATCATTCATGATAAACATAATTGCCGCATTAATAGATTAAGTATAACATGTAGTTACATGGGAAATCATATTTATTTCACTATTACAACCACTGTTACAAATGGAATGACCATATGGTCAACCAATATAACAAATTCGTTTTAAAACAATTATAAACCCATCCATTATCGGTTTATCACATAACCACCTATTATGGGTTTATCATTAAACCACCTATCATTAGTTCATCATATAACCACTCGTCATTAGTTTATCATGAAACCACATATCATTGTTTTATCATGAAACCCCCAATCATATTTTCATGTAAAATTACAAAATCAAAAATCATAAAATAATTTATTTCACCAATATGAATAATAATATACATTATTCCTTCAAAGACATGAATCACCCCAAAAATATAAATAGATTATATATTAATCTCTTTTAGGTATGATTATCCCCTAAAATAAATGTTCTCCATAACAATTTATTAGCAACATGTTTGAACTATAGAAAAGAAATATGTTCCATAACATTCAATTTGAAACCTGGTTATCCCCTGTAAATGAAATGGGTTTCATAACAATCTATTTAAAACATGATGAACTCAGGGAAAATAAATAATTTTCATTACAATTTATTTGAAAAAATTATTAACCCCTATAAAATAAATGGGTTTATTTACAATCAATTTGAAACTTGATTAACCTATGGAAATGAAATGAGTTCTGAAGGAATATCATTCATATATGGTTACTCTATGAAAAATTAAATTGTTTCAATAAATATCTCATTGAATCATTATTTACCCATGGAAAATAAATTTGTTTCATAACATTCCTTTTGAAACATGATTAAATCATCGAAAATAAACAAGATCCATAAATATATCTTTAAAACCTGATTAACCCACGAAATGAAATTGGTAATATAGAAATATATTTTTTAGCACTATATACTAATGAATAATTAATGGTTTCAGTACAAAAATAAATAAACTATGATTCATCAATGGAAATGAAATGGGTTCAATGATAATATTATTGACATATGATTTATCCTTCAAAAATAACTCTATTCTATAATAATTGAAAAAAAAATCCATCATGGGAAGGAATGATGATGGGTTTTTTAAAAAATAGACACATTACACCACAACTAATAACTTGGGTTTTTGAGGTCAATTAACAAAAATTCCATAGAAATTTCATTAAAAGAACTCATTTTAAAAATAATCATTAAACATTAAAAACTTCTAATGTCCAATTTGAACCATTTGAATCATATACCCCATGAAAGAATAAAATTAAATGAATTAGATAATATCATTATAATAATGATATTCATGATATGTCATGTTAGAGGAGAAGTATATAAACCACAAAAATTAGGATAGATGTATCCCATTACAATCTTCTCAAATAAATAATATTATGAAAAAAATTTATTACTTGTTTAGTCTCATGAAAACTATAAACTGAATGAAAATTTTATCCCAAATTAGACATTTAAAACCCAATAATTTTGTGTATATTAATCATCAATTATATTAAGGGTCAGTATACACACCCCAAAAATGAAACTCGTTTTGAATAAAGAATAAAAAACTCAATAATAAATGTGAGACTAGAAATCCCATTACATCTTGAGTTAGGATTGAATCATGATATACATGAAATAATTACATTAATTGAAAATTTTAATATCATAAAATAATTTAAATTTGTTATATAAAATTTCATTTTCCATTATATAAAATATCTTTATAAATGTAATTAGTCTCATAAAAAGAATATATCTTAAATAACTGTAAATAGAGATGGAACAACTTACATTGAGTTTGATTTATTATGATTTTCATATATATTCTAGAATAATAAACATCTAATAATTATTTACATAACCTAAATAAATTTAAAACATTATTATTACGTGTATATAAATTATAAATATGTTATATATAATTACCTAATCAATTTTTTTAATTCGATGTTTTGACCATAATCGGCTAATGTGTCAACTCTGGATTTGGTAGGTCGACTAAGTTCTATGAGGTTATTATTTCAGTATATCAAAAATAATAACAATTACATAATAATAAAATTTTAAAATTAATTAATATTCTAAAATCAGTAATTTTAAATGGTTATGATAAATAAACTGACGTCAGAATAATGGAGATGGTAAACCATACATTCGCATGAGTATCTTTCCCATTTTCCAAAGTTCGTTTTGGAATAAAGGTATGTAACATTTGAATTTCATGAATTAAATTAATATCATATATACCATATCATATTATTATGAATACTTATATGTATCATTCATGTGATTTGGGGATGAAAAATATAACAATCCCATCACCTGGAGGGTGCAATAGATCACTTGTCCAAAAATGGAATTATCACATTTTCTATGTTTTAAAAGGTAATTAATTATGTGATATAATATATTTGTAGAAATATATTTATCTCATTGATACCTTATAAGTTTCATTCATTTCACACATTATTATTAAACACATCCCCATTACATTTTATGTAATTATAGAATGAACCACATCACTTTATGGAGGCAATATTGCCCATGTCAAAAATTGATATTATTGTATTCCCTCAAAATGGAATGCATGAAATTATGTGTGGAATAATAATTAAAAATTTATAAGGAAATTATAAATATCATATATATATATATAATAAAAATTTGAAATATATCTTTATTCTCAACCTTAAATTGTGTTAATTAATGAACAACAATATTGGTTTGCAAGGAGATAATCTTCCATACACACAAACGGTGATGGTGTATCTCATTTGATTAATTGTGTGTGAATGTATTTCAAATTATTAAAAATAAATACTAGTATATTTAGGAAACTTATTATATTATATATTCATGGAATCAAAATAATTGAATTGGTTTGATATAAAAAAAAATGCCTTCGTTGAATAACATTATATCTTCTTTGGGAATCCATTTTTTTGTTTTCGGAAAAGGGTTAATTAGACTGAATTATTAGAATATTTAGACTTCTTTACTGTGGATATTTATTTTTCTTGGTGATTTGGTTTGGGTTTTCATGTGGAAATTAATTTATAAGTGGAGATAATTTTGGTGTGGGGTTCCTTTTTATATTGGATGAGGAGTGGAATTACAGTAAATAAAAAAAGGTAACACTATTGGGAGGTCTCCATTACATATTGTTCTACAAATAAGGATTTCAAAATGTTTAATACGATATAGTGATTAAATATGTCTATAAAATCCGTTTTGGACAAGTTTACATGTAATATAAACACATAAAAATAAATTATTACCCACTATGTAAACACATTTTTACCTCTAACACTATAATTAATATTATATGATTTTACAAATAATATTATTGAAAAATTATGTTGAACATACATGAAATTATAAATATTTATTATATGAGGTATGGTATCTATTAGTAAAAATTCATAATATATAAGTGATATAAATCAATTTAAAATTAATCTCATATAATGGAGAAGACATCAGGTGTTTATTAGGAAATGTTCAATACGTTGAAATGTTTTTAAATCCAATTTTAATGTGAAATGGGTTACATTAGATTAATTATTTTTTAATTGATGTATCATTGAAAAATTAATACATTAAAATAAATTAAAAAATAATTTAGTTATCTAAATAAATTATGAGTTAAAATATTTTTCAATTGAAATTAATTATTATTAAAAATTCATTAAAATATGAAACTTGTTATAAATATAACATATATTTACCCAGATTAAATTTTGATATTATAATATCTATAATTTATTTTTTTTAAATAAATATTATCAATTTTCAAAAAATATCTGAAAAGAAGTGTGCGATTAAAAGACATATCAACATGCTTTTTTCAAAACTATACAATCCTTTCTTAATAGTGGATTTATTCTTATCATAAGACAATTAAAAAGATTGGATGAATAAAAAAAAATTTTCTATAAAATATAATATATAAATATCATTAATATATATCACTAATAGCGATTAATTTAATTTCATCTGATATAACCCCTAGTGGGCCTAAAAATAATTTTTCATAAAATTACATCATTTATTTTTAATAGTTTTCATGATCAATTAAATTTAATTGTAGAGAAATTAATACATTTTATAATAATGTGAAAAAATATTTTTTTAATTTAGTTGATATCATTTATTGCATCCCTTCCAATATCTAGGTGATAAATATCATGTTAATTAATTATATACATTGTATATTATTGTTCAGTAAGAGTATGAATTCCTTGTAACACATGTTAGTGTATAAACTCAAGGTTATTTGAAAACCAATATAATGATGGAGTTGTGTATAAAATAGGTTAAAATTTTCATTTAATGTAACACAATATATTTCATAATTTAAATTAATTTTGAATGAATATATTTTATAAAATCACAGGATGTTACATATTCCTCCTTAAAAATGAATTTCAAACAAGAAAACTTTTTTTTATCCATGGTTGAATTTTTTTGGAATTCCTTTATTGAATCTCACATCATACAAATTTTTAATAAAATTAATATTAAAAATTCAATTCTTTAGTCATATTGGTTTCAAAAATTTTCACAGAACATGGATTACACAATGGGAGAACATATATGTTAATGGTGTAAATGCATAAATAATTATAATGAGTGATTATTTTCAATGATCAAAAATAGTTTTATGATAAATTGATGGTCAAGGGCCTCAAAAATAGTAATTTATTTTTTCAACAAAGACCATAGTTTCATCATAATTGAAGTTATTAAGGTTATTCAATTTTTTCAAAATTTATTTAAAATAGTTAATGAATTTTATTTCTTTCTATAAGAAAAGATAAAGATGGAAACATACCTACATTATGAGTAAAATTTCATCATTTTATAATTATTTTTAAATATAATATGTTTCTACACACTATGATAATTAAAGATGAATATTTAATTCACAATTCACAAAGATCAACATTTAAAGACATCATGACCATAAAATGGTTAGCCAAGCAATTTATGTATTGTTTAGATATTTTTAAAAGTAACTGATATGTTAAATAGAATTCCTGATACACCAATTATAAACTAAATGAAAATCTTAATATTTTCATTTAATATGATAGTTTTTACATAAGAATTATAATGATATGAATGAAAGGGATTAACTAAATCATGAAAATATTTTTTGCATTGGTTAATATATGTAATATATTGCATTTTTCATCACCCCTATTTTGATGAATGTAGACTTTTTTACGACTTTTTATTTTCTTAAAGATCTTGGATGAGTTTTTTAGAGTTTTGGATAGTTTGTAATGGTTTGGAAGGATTGGAAGGCCATTTTAGGGATTCATTGTTTGAGCATAGTTAGGCGAAACTGTGTGAGAATACAAGGAAAACCATGCAACTCGAGACAGTTGGGTCCGATGTGGTTTGTGCTTGGTTTGAATACCTATGAAGGGATTCCATGAGATATTCCTTAGAGGAAGTATAATCTACACGGTGAGCCTACGATGTGTCAAATTGTGTGAGATAATTGTGCAGCCCATTAAAGTTTTTTTTAGTACATGAACACTCTGTATTGAGATAAATCGCTCCCAACAATCTAACACTCAATACTCACTTGTGAATTATGGTGGTCAAGAGTTTTAGGTAATATGTCACTCATTTTGGTATCATTTTAAAGGGTTTTTAAGATGGTTTCTAGCGGGTTTCTCCTAGGTAAGTCTCTCTTCTTGGTTTCATTTATTGTTTTCTCGAGATCCACTCTTCCCTCATTCTTTAATTTCTATATCTACATCTGTTGCATGTATGTCAGGGGTTTTCTAGCCTAAAGTGATTATTTTAGGGCATTTTGATGATAGGGAAGATGATTTATAGTGGTTTGAGTGGTGTGTTTTCCATATTTGTGGTGTGGTTTCTTGTGGGTCAATTTCTACGAAATTATAAAATTGGGTGGCAACTATCTTTATTCCACTTGGAATGAACTAGAGAATTTTGTTGAAATTAATTAGTTTTCATGGAAATTAATTATTAATATGTGGTTTGAATCATGTTGGGAACCGATTGGGTGAATATTTTTTTATTTTTATTTTGTAGAAATGGGATATTGTTGAAAGAGTTGCTTTGTTATGTGATTTTAAAATGCTGATTTTATAATTTGTTTCTAGGTTTGGTTAATAAAAATTGTTTTCAATATAAATTTTTTTTTATTGTAGTAAGATGTGTCCTTGAAAATTATACAAGGTTTTCCTAAATAAATGAGTGATTTATTAAGGTGAATAGGCTTGAGTTGGAAATGGTTGTGTGCTTATTGTGTGGACATGGTGAATTACGAATAGTGGTGAATATTTTTTATGGCTTGTATGTATTGTGTGGGTGTAGGTGGTAAGTCTCACATAAATGGTGATGGATAGTGGATGAATGTTTCAACAATATTGATAGTGGTCGAAAAGCACCACTAGTTGGAAATTTAGTGATAAGGTTAGATGGGCGTTCTACCATTTTGGTTTCCTTTTAGTGAAATTATTTGTATGATGGAATTTTCTAGGATAATGTGTGATGGTTCAATGGATTTTAGTATAGTGCAAGTTACCCTTGTTTGTTCTGACTTGGTAAGGGTTATTTTGGAATATGGTAATGGTTAATTTGGAATATGTTAATGGTTTCACTATTTAATGTTTTATATAAACTATATTAAATAAATTTGTTAATGGTTCATTCCTAGTGTGGTGTTTATGGATGTATTTTCTTGAAATCCTATATAGTTTTAGTACTCACCCCTACATTGTCACATGGGTTCTTTTTTAGATGTTGTGTTTCGGGACACAAGTATGAGTAAAAAATCTAATTTTTCAAGCATATCAACATGATGCTTTTGTTATATTGTGGTACTTGGAGCATGGATCTTGGTTTGGTACTATAGATAGCGGCATAGTTTTTTCGGGTATTTTTTAGTCATTCACTTGGTACTCTAGTTTTTGGTTGTTTGTATTAACATTATGGAATTGTGATGGAATTGTTTGGTTGACATTTGAAAATATATGGGTTGGGTGGATTTGTTGACTTTCATCATGTAGCTTTGAATTAATTAGTTATTGGTTTGTTGATTTTATATTAAGGAATAAATCGTTCCCTAGTGGATATTGAAGCACAAGAAATTTATTTCTAGCCTTTGGCACCCCGAGAACATTGTATAAGGCCAAGTAACTCTTCATGAACCTTCTCAAGACAATGAGGAAGTGGCCTATTGTTACAAGGGGTATCCATTTTTTATGAACATGGATTTCAAGAGAATGATTTTGTTCAGTCCCTTGGTGGTAATTATCAATCTTGTTGCTGAAATTAATTCTTGGTCTATAATTTTAGTGGGGAATCTAGATGGTCATATAACATGGAATGTGTAACATAAATGGACATAGATACACAGTTTATATAAACATCGTGTTAATAGAGATTTGGGTAAATAAGTGTTTGGAGACTCTTCTAGTCATTGGAAATATCATTTTTGTGGGTGTATACAATGAGATGATCATGACATTCATGGTATAAATGACTTCTCACTAAGAAAAAAAATTAATTGTGGTTTAAAATTTTATGGTATGATATAAATGTGGGGATTTTAATAATCTGAATTTGTTTTTAAAATGCAAGGATTTGTAACATGGAAACTATTGGTATTTTAGAAATTGATCGATTTTCAAAATAGTGAAAAATTGGAAATACGAACTTTTGGAAAGCCTCGTTGTGATAGTTCCACCATATTAAATGTAGTAATTATATACCCTTTATTTTTAATGGAGTGGGAGATATTATTGATTTTTTATTAATATAAATTGAACCAGATAGGCATTGTAAATCCCAATTAGAGGAAGCATCTAAAAATGTGGTTTCACGTGAGCCTTAGATGAACTAGCATCTAGTGCAGAGTGTTGTGAATTAATTCCATGTATTTGAAAGTGGGAATAAACCATATGAAACGAAGCATGGAAATCATGTGGTTTAGTATCAAAAGTATAATCCTCCCATCCTAAAGATTCATTCCTAGACTTAAAGGGAAGAATCTTGGATAAATAGAATGAATATGATATTTGACATCTTGGAAAAACATCAGATCTGAAAGTAAACATAACCATGTATATATTGGGAGAAAATTCACTTCAGTGGTGGGCGCTAGCATTTTATGTTAAGACATAACAACGAGAAACATGGGAGGGTTTTGAAGAGTTTTTTTTAAAAACTTCTACCCTAAAACATTCAAAATTTAGTGTATAATAGAATTCTTCCATTTGAGGGAGAAAAATCATTTGATAATGGAATATGATGCTATGCTTACCAAATTAGTTCGGATTTCACCTATGGGGGTGGGTAGTACATCTTGGAAGACACAAATATTTTATGACCGGTTGAATCACAAAATTCATTCCAAGATAGTGGTGTGGTTTATAAATAATTACACAGAAATGGTGAATTAAGATACAGTGGCTGAGCATGATCTTTTGGGGGGCTACAGGAAAGGGATGTATGTTGGTACCAATGGGGAGTAGTGTGAACTCAAATTCTATATTCACGTGTAAGAGGGAAACTTATATCCAGGGTGGGAGTGTGGCTCTGAATTTGATGGAAGGATTTGAGAATCATCCTCTGAAGCCTCAGAGTAAGATAGTTTGTTTTCAGTGATTCATTATGGGTCACATCAGGACATATTATACATTATACCCTCGATCAAGTCCTGACTATAATCAGATGGGGAATATTTAGTGGTATTTTACTAATGTTCGGAGGTCGTGTGATTGTGACACTCATCCGGGGTCATAGGTGTCCAATGACACGATGTGATGTGACCAGCAACATACCTCTCATCAGCAGAGGAAAGTGGGTCATGGTGATTCTCAAAATTACATGATTCCATTGAAGGGTAATAAAGTGTATTTCATTGTAATAAAGTAGTTGTTTAGGTATGAACATGTTCTAATGGATGATCCATTGGTATCATCCACATTATGAGGTATAGATCTTTTACATTCCACGTTGATGAAATCTCTATTTGATACTATTGAATCCCATTCATTTATTTCTTCTTGTGCAATTAGTTTTTTGGGGATTAAATGTGGAAATTATGCCTTTTATTTTGAAATTAAAAACTCGTCTAGGTGAAAGAATGTGTTGAGATTTCCTCAATAGACCATATTTCTTAGTTGTAGATGACATTGAATTGATGTGGGATTTTATAGAACTTGATATGGTGCTTATGAAATAATATTGGGAATGGAAAAGTTGGTGTTGTTTAAGGCCCACATTGATTGCAATGCGAGAACTATTAGTTATATTATGGAGGCCTTCATTTAACATCTCATTACAAAGGATAATAAGGAAAAGATGGCTGCACAAGATTATTTGGCACCAACAATTTGAACGATCTCATATCAGTTAGCAGCTTTGTTGTTGGCATCAGTGGAAGGTATTGAAAAAAGTGTGTTTCTAGATGTTTTGGATCAGTTTATGGATGTCTTTCCCAAATGGTTATTACGGTTTCCACCCTCGATATAAGTGGATTTTTCTATTCATCTCATTCCATGGGATCATCCTATCTTACTTATGTATTACATTATGGAATAAACAGAACTACAAGAATAAAAAGTGTTGTGGGAAGATTTAGAGAACAAAGGTTTCATCCGGCCTAGCATGTCTCTGTTTGATGAACCAATTGTTTTTGTAAATAAGTTAGATAAAACTATGTGGCTCTGTTTTGATTATCAAAGACATAATCAAGTTACAATAATGAGATTATATCCATATCCATATATTAAGGATTGTTTGGAATGTTTAGGGGAGCTCAGTGGTTGTCCAAGATTGATATGTGGTCAGGATATCATCAAATGCGGGTTGGAAGGAGGATATCCCAAAAACATTTTGGAGAAGTAGATATGGCCATTAACAATATGTTGTTATTCACTTTGGCCTAATAAATGCACTAGCAATGTTCATGGAGTTGATGAATTATATTTTTCAAGGATATATGGATTCATCATTGGTGTTATTTGTTGATGATATATTGGTGTATTCTGAGACATGGGTTCGACATGATAAAAACATGTTGATTGTGTTAGGGATCATGAGAGATCATTCGTTGTATGCCCAATTCTGAAATTGTTACTTTTGGATATAGGTGGTTTGTTTCCTTGGCCATGTTACTTTTGAGAAATGTCTTTCAATTGATCTGGAAATGATAAATGTTCCTATCTCTAAGAAAAAACCCGAGAACATTTCTGAAATACAAATCTTCTTGGTCTAGTTGGCTATTATCGACGTTTCGTTCATGATTTCTCATGATTGGATTCACTGATGCTAGCTTTAACAAGGAAGAATAACCATTTTCAATGGGATGAGAAATGATAGAAGTTTTTTGATGAGTTAAAGAGTCCCCTTACATCATCCCCAATATTGGTTTTTCCTAAACTAGAAAAAGGGAACATGGTGTATTTTGACAAATCGGGAACAAGGTTGGGGTTTTTTCTTTTTTAGGGGGGTCATGTGGGTGAAAATTCTACATGATAGTTGAGGTTTCATTAGAAGAATTTCCCAACAACTGATTTGGAGTTCACGACAGTGGTTCATTCATTATAAATATGGGGTCATTATCTCTATAGTGATAAAAATATAGTGTTTACTGACAATAAGAGATTGAATAAATATTACATACATATATATTTGAATATTAGGTGAAGGAGATGTATTTAATATCTATATTTGATAGATTTTGACTTAATGTACACACCAGGTAAGATAAATTTGGGGGCAGATGAATTATGTAAAAATCTATATTCTCAGGTTGTCGAACACTCGTCAAATTAGTGATAGTTGATGTCAGTCATTGATGAAAAATAAATGGTATGTGAGGACCAGGAAAATATAGTAGTATTCTTCACAATTTTTATGGTAAATACTAGGCTGATTTGGTTAAATAGGCATAGGCATCTGATTCGAAAAGTATGGAGATGAGGTAGAAACTAAAGGGTGGAGAAGCCATCAAGAGTTGGGACCTGAATGAGAATTTAGTCTTGTGTTTTTTGAATTTGATGGTGGTTTCAGTTAAAATTTTAGGTGTAACTTCTTAGAGTATATCAAAATTCTAGGTGAGGTATCCATATTGGAATTTAAAAGTTTTATAATGCATTGAAAGCATAGTTTTGGTTGGGAGGTATGAAAAGGGATGTGGATGATTTATCTTCTATATGATTGAATTTATAGTATATCAAGGATGAGAATCAGTGGCCCGTTGGAATTTTTTAATCATTTCCTATTCTATGTTGGAAGTGGGAGAAAATTTTGATGGATTCTGTGATAGTTCTTCCAAGAATGTTCACAAATCACGATTCCATTGGGGTGATTGTGGATCAGCTCACAAATTTAGCACATTTCATCATGATTCATGAATATAATATAGTGGATGATCTATATATATATATGGTAATTGGTATTGAGACATGGTGTTCTATTTTGTATTATATTGGATAGAGATCTAACATTCACATCTTGTTTTTTGAAATCCATATAGAAATCCCTTTGAACACAGTGGATATGAAGATGACCTATCTTTCTTATATAGATAGTCAATCCGAGAAGATGAGACATACATTGGAGGATATGATACAGGCTTGTGTGATGGATTTTTGTGGTTCATGGGAGGATCACTTAGTATTGGTGGAGGTCTCATATAATAACAGGTATTTGGAATTAATACATATGTCCTTGGTCAACGCATTGTATGGGAATCCATGTCATTATTCACTATGTTGGGCGGAAAAGGTTTAGACTTCAATGATTGGAAAAATCTTTGTCAAATAAACTACAGAGAAGAAAAAGATAATCAGAAATATGATGGAGATGGCTCAATGTCTCCAAAACTCATATGTGGACCACCATCGATGATTGTTGTTGGTTTAGATGGATAATCATGTATTTTTGGAGATCTCTCCTAGGCTAGGACATCCTCAGTTTAGAAATAAGGGTTTGTTATATCCATGGTATATTAGGCCCTTTCATATACCTCTGTAGAATAGAGAGGTGGTTTATCAATTGGATTTTTAGAGATGTTTTAGTGTGGTGAACATTTTTTACACATGTTGTAGTTGAAAAATTATCAGCCATATATTAACATTATTCTTCGTTGGTAACATGTTGAGCTAGAACAAGGTGATTATTTGCTGAACGTAACACTTCAGATTGTGGATAGGAAATAGAATGTCAACTGTGGTAAAAAAATCGGTTCAGATTGGTTATTGTGGAAGAATAGTCAGAATCTATAGGAGACTTGGTAGCGGGAGAAAGATATGGTTGACCAATGGCCCAAGATATTTTTCCCAAGAGATGGTTCTCTATATTCCAAGGATGAAAAGTAAAATGGTAGGTAGAACATATCACCCCTGGTTTTATGTATATAACCTTTGTTTATGCCCTTTTATGAATTAAAAGTGTCTCATATGATTTTGGAAGAGGTTGGGATCGTTTGGAATGGTTTTTGTAAAGTTTTAGAGGCATTTTTAGGATTGTATAGTTTGATCACCGTTAGGGGAAACTATGCAAGAATCATAGAGAAACCATTAAACATGAGTTAGTAGGGTCTCATACAGTTTTCACAAGGTTTTTCTCACTATGTGGGGAGGCCTTGTGAGATTCTGTTGAGGTAGTAGCATCCACACAGCTAGACCATGGTTTTTCAAACCGTGAAAGATAACATTGTGGACCATTAATGCTTGTTTAAAAAAAATAGAAACAGTAAAGATTGACCAAATTCACTCCAAACTTTTTACCACTCGATCCTCACATGGTATTTTCTGTTATCAAGGGTTTTATGGGATCTCCCATTCATTTTGGAAGCATTTTGAAGGGGTTTCAAGGTGGATTCATGGTTTATTCCCCGGGGTAAGTCACTCATATTGGATTATTGTTGGTTTTCATATATATCTCGTATTCTCCATTTCTTTTTTTTCATGACCAACATCCATTTCATGTAGATCAATGGTTGTTGTAACCAAACCAGAAGTGTTTAGGTCATGTTCATGATCGAAAAAAGTGGATTAAAAACAGTTTCGGTGGTGCATTCACCGGATTTGTGGTGCAGTTGCTTGTGGGTCAATTTCACCGAATACTTGAAGGTATGTGGCTTCACTCTCCACTCCACATGTTTCAAACTAGTTACTTTGGTTTCAATTAATTTTGTTTTCATGAAATTAAAAATTAATATGAGTTGAAAATCATAATGGGAACCTATTTGGTAACGATTTGGTGATTTTTTGGAGAAAAGGGATATTGGGGAAAGTGGGGTTTTTTAATAAGATATTAAAATGTATATTTAAGAAAAATCATGCTTTGGAATTTTAAAATGGTTGGTGAAAATGGTTGTTAATAAAAATGTGGATTTATTGGAATGAGATTCGAATAGGAAATGGTAAAATGGAATCTTCAATATATGGGTGATTTATTGAGGCGAATTGACATGTGGTAGAAATGGTTGTCTTATTATTGTGTGGACGTGGTGATGTATGCTTGTTGGTGATTAGGTGTTATGAATTGTGTTGATTGTGTGGAAGTGGGTTGGAAGTCTCACTATAAAAGCAGGGAATATGGGATAAAAGAGGAACCATTATAGAAAGTGGTTGGGAAGCATCACTAGTTAGAAATGTAGTGAACTAGTTGCATGGAAGATCCGGAATTTTGGTTTATTTTTTGTGTTCTCCATTGATAGATAGACTTTGTTGGGATAATGATTGATGATGATATTGATTATGGAAAAGTGTGTGTTTCCCTTGTCTGGACTGGCCTAGTAAGTGTATGTTTGAATATTGGAAATGTTTACATTATTTAATATTATAAATAAACTACATTATATGAATGTGTTGAAGGATATTTCATAATGTCTTGTGTAGGGAAGTAAGTTTTCCAAATACTATTTAGTATTAGAACTCACCCCCTTTTTTGGAACTTTTTTTATTTTTCATGCATTGTGTTCTATGAAACAAGTAAGAGTAAAGCATCTCAATTTTTTAGCAGTTCAACATGAGGACTTGATGATATTGTGGTTCATGGATCATGGGTCTTTGTGTAGAGATATGGATGATGTACAAGTTCCTTAGGGTCATATAGTTTTGTCTTCCTCTTAGTACTCTATTATTGGGTTTTTTTATATTGAATTTGTGAATTGTGATGGAATAGTATGGAAGAATTTGGCAAAGTATGGATTGGGTTACAATTATTACATGCATTATATTGATTTTTTGATAAGGACATATTGTTTGGTTAATTTTACCTTAAGAGAAAAGAAATCCCCAATGATCAATTAAGACCTTAGCATTTATTTCCATCTTTTGACACTCTAGGTATGCAACCTAAGGCCTAGTAACTCCACATCATCCTTTTCAAGCCAATTAGGCAGGGGCGAGGTGTTACCCATTTATTTTTTAACATTCATATTATATGTTTTATAGATATTGTAAAAGAAAAAATTCAATGTTACAAATAAAATGTTTATTTTTCAAAAAATATAGTATTATTTTCTTCAAATGTAAATCCTTTTTTAAACAACACTTGGCACTTTTATATGTCTTATTTGACAAAATAAACATCTCATTTGGAAACGGGTCATCTAAATTTACCTTTGTGAAACATTTTGGTATTTTTCTAATAAAATTCATTTTTTAATGAATAGTGAAAACTGTACTTTAATAAAAAATTTCATTTACTTCGAATTTATTTATATAGTTAGGTTATAATTTTAATAGGTTTTAAATATTAATTTAATTATTTTATTTATAATTTGATCCATTTTTCTAATTAGATAAAATTTCACGTTGAAATTTCATATAAAAAGATATCAATCTTTTGATTTTTTTTATAAATAATTGTTTTCTTATTCCATCAATGGGATAAAAATGTTAAATAATTTATCTATTTTTTTAAATTTGGAATAATGGATTCAATATTTGGAATCATAAGGATCAATTTATATAAAGAGGTCCAGTTTTTTTTTAACATTATGGATAGTAACATTAGTAATTATTTTTATTTTCTAACTTTAATGGATAAATGAGGTAAATAACTGTAAAAATAAAATTATAATAATATAAAAGTACCCTACATAATATTCCCAATCCTTTTGAATGATATATAGATGACCAATATAACCCTTACATTGAAAATTGTTCCTTTTTATGCAACTTGGGTGTGATTATGGCACTTATATCTTTTATTTTAAAGTAAAGTAAAATAAGTTATAAACATAAATAATCAAAATAATACAATTTTAATATGTATATAAATATTTGATCCCTTTAAATTTAAATATTAAATAGAAACGTAAAAATACTTCCCTCATCGTGTTATTCTATTTAATTATTTAAGATATTAAAGAATTAAATTTAATTTTGACACATTGATGATGTAGTGATTACATTATTAACGAAGGAATAAAATAAATTATATAATAGATATTATAATTAAAATTATATGATCTAATTTATGTGATAGAAGGTTTTCCTATGTGAATATGTCATTTAATAGAAATATTAAATGATTTGGTTCGATGTTATCTATTATTTGGATTTTTTTTAAATTTTAATAAATTGAATATAGTTAAACATGACATTCTAGATTTTTTGTAAAAGTAGTAGGTTATTAAATTATTAAAAATTAATGAATTTTTTTTAAATAACAGAGTGATAATGATATGTTCTAAATGATCAGTAAGTTTCCAATTCAGGGAAATTGACCACATATATGTGAAATTAATACCCACAAAACAATTAATATATTATTACCAAAATTAAAATTAAAAGAGAATAATTAATGGTAAATTTAATAGATATGGATTAAAATGAATTCAATATATGTATACAATTTATGTTATGAGAGTATTAAGACCTATAACTACATTATCTTTGACATATCTCAAATTGGAGCCTTCGGAAAAAAAATTAATTTTAATTATTTTAAGACATTAAGAGTTTCCATGGGTGACCCTTATCACTCCGATAAAAAGGTACCCTCGCTTCACTACTACTGACTCTTCATAAACCATTAGGTTTGGCCATGAAATTACCAAAAAAAAATCCTATAACCCCCCCTTCAATATAGAATCCTCCCAAAGGGTATAAATCATCCCATGAAAACCTTTTGGTATAAAATGAATGATGTTTTCTAATTAAGAGGTGATGCCTTATCTTATGAATTTTAGTTTCATTTATATTCTCCACTCTGTAAAACTTTCTTATTCTATGATTACATAATAACACTGGAATAATTAATATACTATGATATTTTTATTCTATTTTTCATCCAATAGTTACACACACCTCAATTTAATGGGTAATGAACATATTGTTTCTGTGTATGGTGAACAACTGTCTCCCGAAACAATGATTGGTCAGTTTTTCCATACCACCTATCATGGTATCCATTATAATGGAATAATTTTTATAAATTTTATATATTATAATTATTTTTTTAATACAATTATGTAATTTCTATTTTATATAGCCTTAAACATTACATAATATTGAGTTATGTTATGAATTCACATTAATGATCTTTGCAGGTTTAGAGTATCAAATATTTAGGCCCTAACTATTACATTTCATTTCAAAAATTACAAAGTAGACGCTTCTACTATATCCAATTCTTTTCAAGATTATAAAAATCATTATAAGAGAGTTATTTTAGCAATATAAATCTTCTTGAATTATTATTTTCTCTTACCCATCCTTATACTCTATGAAAAAACATTTAGAAAACATTGGATGAGGAAAATAATATTAGTAAGTGTTATAAAATAAGGAAATAAAATATCAGTCAATCAATACATACAGATCAATGAAATCATACTTCTCAATCATAAAACATAATTAATTAAACATACATCATGAAATAATAAGATTTATGAAAAACACATATAAATCGTAAATCATAATGGTAACGTGTATAATCCACAACATACATATAATGTAGCTTTCACATCTAAATAGGGAGTTACGTTTGGAATACCCATCATGGTATATTCCATAAATCACTATGGATAAACATTAACATTTACCTCTATCATGTTACACAATGGATTGGATATCTATATCTGTACCACCCTCCCTATTTCTATCACTGAACCACCCATATATGTACAAAATTCCAAGGAACCATAACATATTCCTAACATATAAAACAAGCATTAAAAAAAAATATTTCTATTCTGAAATCAGAAAATATCATTTCAATATATTAATATAATCAATTATTTCTAAAATACACATTCAATAAAAAATATTTGAAAAGGGGTGATGGTATTTATTATTATTTTAAAAACACAATTGCTTGTTAAAGAAGAAAAATATCAAATAATACTCATGCCAGCAGAAAAGTCATTATCACCGTGTATGATAAAAAGATACATTTATTTTGTTGTTTTGTAAAATGATTTATATAAAAATGATTAACTTTTAATTAAATAAAAATTCAATGGGGTTTATTCACTATATAAAAAGAATATAGTCTAAATCAAAAAATGCTTTAATGAAAGGTGATTGAGATGAAGCCCCTTATGAAAATTTGGCAGCCTAACGACATCACATATAAATTTTAAATATGAATTGATGAGAGATAAAAAGGTATATCATCACTTGGTCATAAAATTTACAACAATAATGATTTATAAGAACATGTACCAACATAAGTAAATGAAAATTTAAAGACAAAACCTAAAATAATTCATTAACTAAAAATGGATGATGAAATGTTCATTTATAAAGACAATTTATAAATAAAATAGATCAATTATGTGATTTCACTATTAGTACACATAAATAAAGTGTAAATACTATATTAGATATAAAAATTTATTTATCACATAATTATAGAATGACATAAACATGATGTATTAGATCAACCCTATGAATGTTAATTGGATTATGAATTCCATTACAAAAATTCAACAGCCTAACGATGTCACATAAAAATTCAGAAAATGAATTGATGAGAGGTAAAAGGGGATCTTATCACATGGAAATAAAATTTAATTTAATAAGGATATTTAAGAATGTATCCTATAATAAATAATGAAAATTAAAAGACATACCAAAAATGATGTATTTGACTAAAAGGGGAGGGTTAAGGGTTCCCTTACTTTGAGTCTGAATCATCACCTATATTCCATGTTCTTCTTTAATGGTAAACTTATGTTAATTTCTACATTCTTCAGAATATTATTAATGTTTATTATTCCTTTTATATCACTTACTACCATTTAATAAAAACTCTGTAATTATTCTTGTTCATATCAGTCTTTTTGTCAAAGTTCGGTACTTGAGTCATAAATGACCACGTAATAATTAAAAGTGTCGATGTGGTAAAAATTAAATTACCTACATATTGATATTCAATATTTAAATATCATATATATCATATATATACCGTATATATGTATTTATAATAGTCCATAATAGTTTGAGATATGTCATGAAATACACTGTCCATGGATAAGGTAAGTCTTACGTGCGAATTAATGCTACTTTCATTTTTTGTCCATTTTTAATTAATTTAAAGGAAATGATAAATAGGTATATTATAATTCCATTAAAATATTATACGATTTATATGTTTCATATGTTAATTAATTCCATTATTTATACATTTAACGTATGGTATGAACAAGTCATCTCACTTGGAGTGTGCGGTAGTCTGTATTCTCAAATGAAATTATCATATTTAGACATTATAGAAAAAATAAATATATGATTTAAATAAAAAACATAATCATATATAAAATATAAATATAATATATACCATATTAAAATATAGGTCTATCATAATGGCCATCATGAAAGGTTTTAGGGGAAAATCAAACAATCATTGTTTCAGAATGTAGTAGTTTCCAGTACAGAGAAAAAGTTTGTTCATATTCATTGTGTGAAATTTTAGTGCACATAATTATCATAAAAACATCCTAGTATATTTATGATACTTTTTTTGTTATAAAATAATTTGAAAAAGAGTGTTTAGGGTGTTGTAGAATAAAAAAAATGAACGAACCTAGAGACATGACATTACTTCAAATCGGGTAACTCTTTTTTATTAAAGCTTAATGACTTTCTTGAATTGCCTTTAGCCCAGGGTGAGGATTCTATGAATTGTATAGGGATTTTGGAATAATATATGGGAATATTTTGGATAATCCAAGTTGTATCGAGAGGTATTAGATAGGGTTAGAAGTGGTAGCCTTCTATAAGAGGGAGGAAGTGTAAAAAACAACATTAATTCGATGCTACAAGAATTATTGTTTTAAATAATCTCAAAAAATAGTTTTCAGACCTATTTTGTTTTCAATATTAACCATATATTTTATCTTTAACCCTTAGTAAACTTATTTATGACATACCATGTCTTGTTGTGTATTCAAATTATATGGTTGATATAATTACTATAAAATGCCACTAGAACCAATAGTGGTTAATTAATGACATTTATAACCTTATCTACGTCATTTGTCCAAGTCATATATTTTTAAGACTATTATATCATTTAATAAAATCGTATTTTTTATAAAAATTCATTTATGACAATTTTTATGTTATTCATATCATGACTTTTAAAAATTCATAAAAACTAGATTATTTCAAACAAACAACATTATTTTAAATAAATCAAGTAAAAATAATCCATTAAATTCTTTTATGATATAAATTGATTCAAAATAAATTTTGTTTAATTTTTATAATCTCATTTATTTAAAACGTTCATTAATAAGGTAATCATGAAATCAATAGTGTGTCATAAATAAATTAATTTATTCGATATCTAAAAATTATAAATAAAATACCATGATTTAGGAATTAGATTTATATTTAAAATTAATATTTATTGTTGAAATTATCAACTATATAACCTCATATAAAATATTTTTTCCAAAAGATATATATTTGTGTTACATTTTTCATTACTTTATAATAATTTTTATAAAATGTCATCTACACATCTATGTTACTCCACGGTGTCTTAAAATCGAACCAAGGATTCCCAAGGTTGGAAATATATAATCCAATAGGGTTAGGACAAGTGCTAAGGTTGTTTAAAATTATTATAATATTATTTTTTACCCTTATATACAAGATTTACCCTTTAAGCATGGTAAATAAAATATCTACGGAAGTCACTATTAATAATTTCTAAAAATAAAGGTAACCTATTTACAAAATTTATACCTCCATAATCTAAATATATAAAACATTTATTTAATTAAATACACAAATGTTTCACTAATTAATTTAAAATTAATTCCCATTGTCAAAACCCAAAATCTTGTTTTTAAGATGTAAAAACCACTAGATTATTAACTTGTGTTTACTTCAAAGATAAAATTGAAATTACATACAATAAAAAACATTGAATTAAATGATAATAATATAATAGAATTAAATATTAAAAATAATTAAAAGTATAGTTTAATATATAAATAAATTATATTAAAAATAATTTTTGAATTAAAATGCAGTATATTTCATTATTCATAAAAACTTATTTTTATCAAAAAAATACAAAAATTTAATCAATAGTAAATTATTATGTCCCAATTCACCAGAATTGTTTTGTTTTTTAAATATAACATATAAATGCGAAGAAAACTGGATTTAAAAAGGTTTCACCATCCAAATGCAGGAAATCATCATTTTGATGATTATTAGAGAATTTCATGCATAAAATCAGATTCATTCTTATTTTATGCCTCTAAAAATTATTGGATAAATTTAAATACATTTAACAAACTTGTATATTCATATATATATATATATATATATATTATATCGTTTCATTCAGTCTAATACAATGACTATGTGTTAACTACCATTAAAAATAATAATGTTATTTTATTATTATTCTGTATATCTCAATGAGGAGTGCAACATCAGATTTCAGAGAAACCCCTTGTTTCTTGTCATGTATGATACCGTAAAATGCATCCCATTTAACATAAAATTAATATATTTATCATAAATATAAAAATAAATTAAAATATATTATTCCATAAATACCTTGGTTCTTACATCCTTCCCCCTTTTGAAAATTGAAGTCTCTCAATTTTAAAATTGTGCTCGGAAACATTATCAAAATATCAAACAATAGAAAAAGAGTGAATAAAAAAATCACATTAAAATAAAGAAATAAAATTACAAAGGTCACCCCTGATAACCCATACTAGGATTTTATGTAGGAAAACATGGATATGGAAGAGACAAAAATCAATCATGTTTTTATGAAGACTGATAGAAAACATCATTATAAAACTTTTAACCACCCGAAAATTAAAAACTATTGATAGGTTAAATGTTCTTTGATTTTGTATAAGGAAAAGTAATCGAACTATATTTTTTTCATAAACTTTTCATAATGTTGTGGAATTTATTTATGATCTTGACTGAGAACATACAGAAACATACTTACTTGTCTTGTATACTTTCAACCATTGCTAAATTTTTACCACATACTCATCTTTTCTATAAAATATGAGTATTCATGATGACATGGTCACATAGAAAATGCTATAATAAACATATAGAGAATCACATAATCCAAAAAAGATAAAATATATATTTCCCATGTCTTTATACATTAACCAAAACCAAAAAGGGTTACTACAAGATCAGATAATCCCCAAATAAATAATATCAATTATAAATAGAAATACTACTCATAATCTCAAAAATTAAAAAAACAATATACAATGTTCAATAAAGAACATTCAATATAAAATTGTCGATAAAATTCTTCAAAATAATCTAACTAATATTGAAAAAAATATCATAAGGATTTGATCATATAGTATTCCACAATACATATTAACATTTATCTCCAAATAACATCAACTACTTTATAATGTCTCATTTGGAAAATTAATTAACCAAATCCCATATTATCTATGAGAAGATAATCATTTCCATAAATAAACCGAATTTCTATATGTCCACAATAATAATAAATATTATTCCAAAATAATATTCCATCATAACTCCTCCAATGAAATTCTATAGTATTATATTTTCCTTAAGAATGTAGTGTTTCTAAAAGAGAGAACTTCTTCCAAAATAAAATTTATCACTTAATCACAGAATCATTTTCCAATACTAAATATATTCATTTCATAAAACATAAGTTCAAAAATAAAATTATTCTTGATACATTAAATCATTTAACTAAAAAGTATAATCCATACTAACAAGGGGATTCACATAGTATAGTGGTAGGAAATAAATCATAGTGGCACTTTGTTTGTGTGTTTGATTCTTGTGCCCTTTCCGGATGCGACGATTTGTCACACATCCTATGGGTTTTCTATTTTTTAAAAACATATTATTCTAATAGCATTATAATTTTTTTTAACAAATTTACCATATCCGGCATTATTCTCAAAAGTTACCTAATACATTTTATTTGGGATCCAAGAATTTAATAACTATTAATCACCTAAAAACAAAGGATCATATTAAACCCTAAGGATGTCCATTATGTCCACACAAGAAAATTTAATTATTTATTGAATAAAATTTTGACATGTCAAACATCTGGGTTACACATATTAGTAGATGTATTCCCAATGTAATCCCATCAACAAAGAGAATTAATAATTTTAAAATTTTTATCACCCAGATATCTAATAGAACTCTTGAATTTCTAAAATGATTAAAACGTAATCATTTATCGTTCTCCATGGTTCCTTAACATTTTTTTGACTTATTCAATAATACTTATTTTTTACAAAAAAATAATGAATCATATCATAATATTGAATAATATCAACATATCAGCTTAGAAAAAAAATCCATATATTTTATAGGTCACTTTTAGTTTCCTAATCATAAATTAAAAAAGTATTAGGCATTGTAAGGAATATATTTGTATGGTACAGTTGATCCCATTACTATAACTTCTTCATTAGAAATTTATTTTTGTAATGACCATGTAGACCACATTTAAAACATTCAACTGATCACTAAAAAGGAACTTATTTCATTTTCCAATAGTTAACTAAGAAATTCCATTTTTCTATTCCATGATATGGCGTTATGACCTTCATTACCATATCTATAACATCTTCTCGTCCTTTTGACGCATTATTGTAGGTGTTTAATTCTAATTCCATGACACATAGGTTTTTTAGTATAATTAGCTTTATGAATATTACCTGAAAATACATAGGGATTCATTCCTCTCATTTATGATGCCTCAGAAAAATTACCGAGGTCCATGTAGTGAATCATCACTCTAGATAGTTGGATAAGAATGTCCACAAGGGTTACCAATGCAGCTCCCTATTCATTAGGTTGGTAATTTAGAAAACTATCCTAGATTTATTCTCATCAATTACTACATTGGTGCATGCTAGATCCATCCATTTTCTAAAACCAAAACGTTCAGTGTGAGAATATCGAAAGAATCATATTATAATATATTATGATGATGGTAAAAATCATTATATACTTCTTCATGTTTTACTATACTCATTCGATATATCTAAATGAACTATGACTCTTTCTAATATGAAACTCATTATGGTTATGTCATTTATGATTAAATAACACCCTATCCTCTAAAGTTATGTAAATCGACTTCGAATACCAATCGTAAGGCCCCATCATTAAAAATTACATAATAATGAGTTAAATTAAGAATTCACATTCAGGATCTTTTCCAGATTAGAGTTTTATAGAATTAGGCTGTAACTATTTCGTTATATCTTAACAATAAAAAATTATACACTTCTACTCTATCCAAATTTTTTCAAAATATATAAAAGTCCTTAAAAACAATAGTTTTTTCTTTATGTAATGCTTATTAAATATATCATTTCACGTAAATTTCCATATAACCTATGAAAAATAATTTCCAAAACATGGAATGAGCATAATAAGGTTAGTAAGGGTTATAAAATATGGAATGAAAATAGTATTCCATCAATATATACAAATAAATGTAATCATACTTCTAAAAAAACATAAACTCTTGAACATAACTCTTAAAATACCATGATTTTTGAATAATAGATAGAAATAATAAATCATAATCATATCTTGTGGAATCCATAACATACAGACATTATAGCTTTCACAGCTACATAGGGAGATACGTTTATAATACCTATCATGGAATATTTCCTAAATATATTAGGAGAAACATTAACTTTTACCTCTATCACTTTAACCAATGCATTGGAGAGGAATATATTGATCACCTTCCTTAGGTTTATCAAAGTACCAACCGTATACGTAAAAAATTACCATGAACCATAACATATATATAACATATCAAACTAGCATAAAAAAATGATAAAATTTCCCCAATGCAATCATAATATATAATTTAAAGTTATTTACATAATCAATGATTTCTCATTACAATTTTCAATACCATAAATGTAAAAATGGTATATGGTATTTATTTTTATTTTAAAACCTCTACGGATTGTTAAGTAATCCAAATATAAAATAATACTCGTAGGGCCGTAAAAGTAGTTACACAACGTTTGTCAAAAAGAATCATACCTTTTGTCGTTTTGTAAAGCACTTTGTAAAACAAAGATTCCATTTGAATGAAATGAAAAGTAAAATGGTTTTATAAATCATATATAATAATCTCATGTACAAATCAATATATTCCTCAATGAAATGAGATTGATACAAAGTCCACTATGAAAATTTGGTATCTTGACGGCGTCACATAAAAAATCAGAAAATGAGTTTATGAGAGAAAAAAAGGGTATCTCACCATATAGAAATAAAATTTAAAGAAATATTGATATATAAGAACATATCCCAAAATAATGAAATGGAAATTAAAATACATAACATAAAATAAATGTTTGACTAAAAGAGGTGGGTTAAAGGATCTCTTATAAATATTATTTTTTACATAAAACAGATCAATTATTTGAATTAAAAAAAACATAAAATAAAAAATTTATAAATAAAAGATAAAATATGAAAAAGAAAATCACATATTTATATCATGACATAAAAAATATGTATAAGATCAACCCAATTAATGTAAATTTGGTTAATAAGTTCCCTTATGAAAATTCAACATCCAAATGGAAACACATAAAAATTTTAAAAATGTATTTATGAGAGAGAAAATGGACTCCCAAATCATGGACTGAAAATTTATAAAAATATGGATAATGGAGAACATATATAATAATAATAAAATTGAAATTAAAAAAATTATTATAAAATAAGTGTTTGACTAAAAGAGTAGGGTGAACGGTTCCCTTACATTTAGTTCGACTCGTCACGTATGTTCCTTGTTCTTTTTTAATAATAAAAATAATTTCATTTATGCCTGATTTAGAACCATTTTCATTTTTATTATTCATTTTATTAAAATTAATTCTTTGATAAAACAATTATATAATTATTCAAGTTCTTATCCGTCGTTTTGTTTATTTTTAGTACTTGAGTCAAAAAATAAACATGTTAGAATTTCAAATTGACGATATGGTCAAAAGGCCTTTATCTACATAATAATATTCATAATTTAACTATAATATATATAATATATATCTATTATATATATATTTATAATATTTTTAACATTTGGAGATAATAAATGAAATACATCGTTCATGGAGACGGTAAGTTGTATATACACATGTACGCTACTTTTATTTCTTTTTTTTTCATTTTTAATGGAATTAAAACACCATTATACATAGGTATATTGTAATTCCAGTATAAATTAATTATATATATATATATATATTAAATAAGGTCATTAACTCCATCATTTATATGTTCCATGTATGGCATGAACGAGTCATCTCACTTTGAGGGGGAGGTAGTACACACTTCCTCAAAATAAATTATTGTATTTACAAATTAAGGAAATCATAAAGGTATAGTTTAATTAAAAATACATAATAATAGAGACTATACAATTATAATATATATCATTTATTAATATAGTTCCATCATAATGTGCACCATGAGATGTGGTATGGGAAATCCAACAATCATTGTTTCCTGAGGTTGTAGTTAACCATACACAAAAACAGTTTGTTTGTATCCCTTGAATAGAGGCGTGTGTATGTTTAGTACAAATATTTTTGATATAAAAATCATAGTTTATTGAATATAATTTTTTGTTATAAAATAATGGAATAAATAGTGTTTACGGGTTTGGAGAATGAAAATAAAAGAACGAAGCTTGAGAAAATACATTACCTCAAATTAGGTAACTCCTTTTGATTTATGCTAAACGGATTACCTGGATTGCCTTATGCTGAGGGTGATGAATCTAGGCAGAAGATAGGGATGTTGTAAAATTACTTAGGAATAGGATGGATGAGACAAGGGGGCTTGAGAGGTATGAGTAAGGGTTAGAGGTGGTGGCCTTTTATAAAAGGGAGGAGGGTGACTTTAAGAATGTCTTGAAAGAGTATTTTATTATAAACTGAATTTAAATTTTAAAAAGGTCTAAAACTATTTTAATTAAATGATAAGATGAGTATTGATTGAAATACTCTCAACCAATAGTTTTTAGAGATGTTTTGGTTTCAATTTAAACCTTCACATTTAGCATTAACACTACGTTAACTAATTTAAATTGTACCATGTTTATTGTGTTTTTATACTATATGGTTAATATATTTAATATAAAATTTCAATATAACATCATGTTGTTGATTGATGACATGTTAAACCTTATCTCTATTATTTGGCCGAATATTAGATTTTTGGATAATTATATCCTTTAATAAAATAGTATTTGTTTTAAAAACACATTAATGTAAATTTTTATACTATACATATCATGACTTTTTAAAAAAATTTAACAACATTATTCTTTTAAAAAACATAATTAAATCAAATATAACAAGTAATATTCATCCATAAATTTTTTGGATGATATAAATGTTTTGAAATAAATTTATTTTAATTTTTATATTCTAATATATTTAAAACAATAATTAATTCGGTCATCACTGCATCATCACAGTGTTGTAGATGTCTAAAAATTACAAATAAAATAACAGGATGTAAGAAATATTTTCATCGTTATAATGACTCTATACAGTCGAATATATCAATTATATTACCAAATATATATTATTTAACTAAAAGATACATGTTTATGATATATTTTTTCTTTACTTTAAAATAATTCTTATAAAATGTACTTTTCACATCATAAAGGCTCCTTGGGGTCCCAAAATCAACCCATGGATTCCCATGGTAAGACTTATCTCATCCCATAGAGTTATAACTTGTTTTAGGGTAGTTTAATATTATCATAATATTATTTTCCTTATTAAATAGATTTACCCTTTAACCAGGGTGAATAAAATTTGTACTGATGTTACTATTCATAATGTCTAAAACTAAAAGGAACCTATTTTCTCAATTTGAACTTATTGATTCCAAATATATAATCAATTTTTTTAAAAATCATTACACAGAATTTGTAGTAATTAATTGGATATTAATTCTCATTTTCAAAACCAAAAAATGTATTTTTAAGAAGTAAAATCTACCAAAATATTTACATCTGTTTAGGTCCAATTAAAATGTTAAATTACTTAAAATGGCCAAAATTGGATTAAATAATATAAATATAATCCAATTAATCTTTAAAACCAATTTAATATATATTATAACATTATTAATAATTTAGATTAAATGGTCTTTTTGAATTAAAAATGAGTATTTTTTACTATTCCAAAAAATTAACTTTATCCGAAAAACATTCAAATTTCATCCAATGTAAATTTTGATGTCCATATTCTAAAGAAAAATTTTATTTTCTAAAATATAACATATAAAAGTGACAAATAATAGATTTAAAAAGGTTTCTCCTCCAAAATATGGTAAATCGAGCTTATAATGAATATTAGAATATTTCATGCGTATAATCAGAATCATTCTTATGTTAAGGCTATAAAATATATTAGATAATCGAAAATACATTTAAAAAATGTAAAATAATATTTTAAATAGCTCTATTAATTCCCTCTAATACAATGACTATTTTTTAATTACAATTTTAATTAATAATATTATTATATTATTTTTCGGAATATATCAATGTTGTGTGCCAAAAAATTTCAGAGAAACCCCTCGTTGTTTGTCGAGTATGCTCTCAAAAATATTGACCCATTTAATGTATTATTAATATATTACTCCTAATTATTAATATAAATTAAAAAGTATTATTCAATAAATACTTTGGTCGTTACAATTTTTATTTAGAAAAAACCATTTATGCTTTAAATGTTCTGTATATATGATAATATAAATTGAGGAAGTGAGGACTGATGCCCCCTTAATGTGATATTTATCTATCCCACTCTACATGAAATGTATGAAGGATGGTTTTATAAATCGTATGAGGCATACATGAAATTAATAGAACATTGATATTATTATATACATACCAATTTATAATTATTATATTAATATGACAAATAAATGTAAGTAACATCCATGCGTACGTACGACCTTCCATCTCCATGAATGGTGAATTAAATTTATTATTAGAAAATATTATTTATATTACAAATAAATATATATTAGATATATATAATATTTAAATGATGAATAATATTCTGGAGATGATGTAATTTGGACCACATGCACAATTTAGATCAAAACAAATTCATTTTTCACTCAAGTACCACAACGTGAAAAAACATCCACTATGAACGTAAATAATTACGTACTGTTCATAACAATGTAATAAGTAATATAAACAGAATAATAAAATTCAAATTGGTTCTCATGAAATTAGAAATAAACCTAAGTTTAGTATTCAGAAACATAACAATTTAATGTGATGCATCAGACTCAAGGTAAGGGACTCTTCCTCAATATCCTTTCATTGAAGTATATTTTAATTTATACACATACATCATCATATAGTATATAAGAAACCGGTTTTACTTTTAATTTAATTAAAAACAAATATTTTTCTATGATTAAATTTACAAAACAATAAAAAGAAATGTTTTTAACGTATACAACGTCGATGAAATATATTTCGCTGTAACTATTATTTTGTATTTTTATTTCTCTATAATATTTAATTTCATTAAAATGAAAAGAAATACCTTATTTAATTTTTTTGTATTTTGGTATTAAAAATGGTTTTCAACAATGATTTATTATTTCCATATGGATAAAAAAATTCTTGTGATTTTAAATGATACTTTATGGATGAAATCTTGATAATTCCAATCAATGAAATTTTAGGATTATATAATGGTACATGAACATTTGATGAGTTTTTAAGTGATAACCCAAATATCGGTTGTTATGTGATAAACAACATATTTTAGGTTCTAGGATAAACCAATGATTGTTTGTTACGTAATATCCTCTAATGGATTGTGTTTTGACGTTTTATGTTTGCCTATTCCATTTGTAAGAACGATATGTGTGGAAGTCAGCTATATGGTTATTAAGATTATGAATGATTATGTCCAAAGATAACTTTTATATGTCATGTGTGATTTATATGTGTTTTATGGAAATATATGTTTTATTACATGGTAAGAAAGGATCATTTATTTGTGAATAATTTTTTCCACATCATAAAGGTGAAAATTATTACATTATGATAATGTATTCATGGTTTTCGTGTTTTTTTAATGATTACAGTTTTCATTCTTTTGTGTATCCCTTACTAATATTTTATGTTCGTCCCTTGTATTGAAAATGTTTTCACATGGAATATGTATGATTAATATAACTGATGAAGTAAATAATATTTTCATTAAGAAAAGAAATTAATGATTGTTTTTAACTAGGTTACCATTTTGTTGAACCAATAGATATTGTATTAATAGTATCATTTTTTATGATTTTTGGATGGTATGTGTTAACAATGGAATAATTATCTATAAAATTAATCCTGAAAATATCCTCATTATTAGTTAATGAAAAATTGTTGTCATATTTAATGAACATGTAATGTTTTATTTCTCGTGCCTTAGAGTTGGTATTAGAGGATAGTCTAGATGACATTAGAGTTTATGGTGTTATTTAATTATAACTATCTGGGTGTATATAAACACAATGGTTAGCTTAATAAAATGTTTCATAATCAAGAGTTTATGATAAAATGAACATGTATATCATAGTTTTTATCTTCCATATAAGATGAAATATGATGAGTTTACTAATATACTCAAACTAACATTTTGGGGTTTAGTAAAAGGATAGATCTAGTAGGAACCAATGTAATAATGGAGGTAAAAATATGTAGGTTCGTTGAATAATTAGGTAAATGAAATGGGGGTTCAATGAGAATGCTCATGGTTATTCTAAACCAACAATCTTGAGTAAGGACTGAATACCTGAACCTTGGTGTTTATTCTAAACAAGCACAGTGAGGTAAATTAATTCCTATAGATGTTAAGGAAATAATCATAATTATAGGTATATTAAATGATATATGTTTCAATGATGTGAATGAAACACCTAAGAAATTGTTTTAAATGGTTTAGAAGATGTAATATATGTGAAAATTAAGGTCATAAATTAATAACCTTCCAAGGAAACACAAATCATTCAGTTGACACTAGGAATAGGAAAGAATTTCATTATAATGTATCATTATAATGTTTCATATATGGGGAGTATAGATAATATGAAAATAGATTTCGTAGGAATATGGTTCAGGAATTGGATAAGCAAGACATTAAAAATATATGTTAATTTAATTACAATTTATGATAAAAAAACTGAAAATGAAATATTTATGGAATGGATTATTTCTTGCCTCATTTTTTGACATTATTAAATATTAGGACATGATTCATGATTTTTATGGAATGAAATAAATTTTAAAGGGTAATATGGAAAATCAGGGTTTGGGTATCATGATGAACTCAAAATAATTAAAAAGCCTCCATATAATGTATTTATGAGTTATGGTAGATTGAAGGATAATGAAATGATTAAAAGTATTAATTATATTTTGATTATTTGTTGAACATAGAATACTTTTTTTAATATGTGTTAGAATGATTTTTGTTATGTGGAAATTTTATTTAAGGAAGTATTATCATTTCATGTGTGTGAAAAAAATTATTGTAATGGATAACCTTTATAGTTTATATGATCTATAGTTTTTTATGTGATTAACTGTTATTAAATTTTTGGTAGAAAAATAAATGGTATGAAATATCCATTGAGGTCAAAAAAAATTATACTTATTTTTTATGACATTATATTATTTTTGTTAATGTTAAATGAATAATATATTTTTAGAAAATTTAAAACTTATAGAAAGTATGACATCCTATCGCATCCGACAAGGTTGCGGAAATCGAACAGACCACTGAAGGGATAAAAGAGTAAATCACTTACCACTGGGCAACATTGAGTCCCTAGTTTGTATGAATGTTTAATTTTAGTTAAATTACTTTAAGGATTTATAATAATTTAATTATGGAGACATTTATTTCATTTCATAAATAACCATGGGATTCAAAAATGATTTAGTGACTAAGCTAGTAATGTTACTTATGAAGACCTTCACTATTTTGATAACTTTATGTGGCCATGTTAAATAAAATACTACGGGGTTTTAATAGAGGATTAGTGGTTACATTATATTTTGTAAGAATATATTATTTTATTATGGAATTATAGTGATTTGTTTTATTTATGGAAGTGATTAACCTATCAATGATAATTTGTGATTAGAAAATTACATTATGGTATGATACATTAAGGGTGATTTATGGAGATAAATGTTATAATTTATCTTGGAAGAATATATTATAAAATCCATCTGAATTATGATTTCCAATCATAGTTTTTATTATTTTGATGAATATTAAGTACATTTTTTTGTTGAACGGTATTTGTAGAACATGGGTATTACTTTGAATTTTGGATATTTAAATGTTGTCCTCTTTATAAAAGAGTATTCATTATGGTGGATTTATTTTATATTGTACTAAACATATTTTTTGGTTAATATATAAAGACATGGAAAATATATAAGTCTTATTTTATGTTTTATTTCAATCTCTTTATGTTGATTCTAGTTTTCTAGGAGAGATATATTCATCTCAAATACAAACCGATTGGAGAAAAGCTTATGTTTGTTGTGGAATAAAATTAAAGGATGAATCTCTACATGTCATGTAAGAATATTTCCATATGTTCATATCATTATTATAAAAATAAATAATCAACATTATGAAAATGATACTAAAAGAAAACAATTTTCCAATAAATTTTCCTATGATGAAATCAATTAATTTTTAACTGGTTGAAAATTCACGGTTTTGTGATTGTTAACTTTCTCTTGATCATATTTTCTATCACTCTACATCAAAAAAATACAGCTAGTTTTTCTTCCATAACCATGTTTTCCTACATGGAATCCTAATATGTGTTATCTTATGTGACCTTCTTACATTATTTTATTTCTTTTAAAGTGGATTTTTTTTAATAATTTTTCTGATGTGGGATTGGAATAAAGGTATTTCTAGAATACATAACATAATTACCACCACGAAAATCGAAATAAAAGGATGAAATGTCCAAAAGAGGCAGAATGTGACATCTGGATTTTTTAAAATGGAAACACTATGCTCTATAGTATAAATGATACAACACTTTTATGTTAAATAACTACCCCAACTTTATTATTTAATATGATAGCTATAACATAGATATTAAAATTATTGTAATGAAAATGATTAACTAAAATATTAAAATATGGTTTAAATATGTTTACATAATTATTCACGGGTTACCAAATTTAATAAGAAATTAAATAAAAACAAATTGAATATTAAGGATATCATTTTGTGAATATTATTAAAATGAAAAATAGGTGACTTTATAAAATAATAAAATCCATCTTGTTGGATTTAATTATTAAAATATGTAATTAATAATTTTTTTTATTTTTTTAAAATTCATATTATATTTTTTATTGATATTATATAAGAACAACATCAATTTTAAATATAAAAGGAGTATTTTTCTAAAAATTCCGTTTTAATGACTTTTGATGGACCATCATTTTTAAATCATATTTTGACACTTTTATAAGATCTAATAGTCAAAATAAACTTATTATTTATATTTAGGGAATATAAATATACTTTGGTTAATTTTTTTTGTATTTTTATGATAAAATAAATTTTTAAATAAATAGCAAAAATACATAATTTTAATTAAAATCTACCTTCTTGTCCAATTTATAAATATAATTATGTTATCCCTTTAAAATGTTTTTAAATAATAACTAAATATAGTTTTTATAATTTAATTTAATTTTTCCTATTTTATGTAATTTCAAATAGAAATTTGGTATACACACAAATCAATTTTTTATGGTTTTACATGAAAAAATGTTTCCTTATTCCGTCAACAAGATAAATTTTTTAACAAATTTCATCAAATGATTCTTTTTGAATTTGAAATAATGGATTCCATATTTATAATAATCATGTCAAAATTATGTAAATTTGTATCTTTTACTTTGGACCATTATTAATAGTAACAATATTAATTATATTGATTTACCATGTTAAAAGTGTAAATCGTCTGAATAAGTGTAAAAATAATTAAATAATAATATAAAACCAACAAGTCACAGATCCTAATCCTATTAGACGATATGTGGTCTACCAAAAATAACATTGCAATGAATATTTTGTCTTTTCAAGACACAATTTTGTTATTATGACACTTATATCATTTATTTTTTTGAAAAAGAAAATATATAATAAACAATAAAATTAATAATAATCAATATTAATTTGTGATCAGATAAGTGATTTCTTTGAAAACAAATATTTACTATAAATCAAAAAATATTTTGTACATCTTGGTATTTTGTTTATAAATTTTAAACAATAAATATGTAAATTTAATTATGATACAATGATAATGCATATATTTCTTTGTTAATGAAGTAATAAAAGAAATGATATTATAAATATTAAAATAAATATTATTTGACTTAATTTATGTCATAAATGATTTTTATAAGTTAATAAGAAATGTTATAATACTATTAATTTTTTTCGATGTTATATCTCTTATTGGATTTTATTTAATGTTAATTACATTATTAGTATCAAAAGTACAAAATTGATGTTTTATAAAAATAGTAATTTATAAAATAATTTTAAAATATTAAAAATATTTTAAAACCACAAGTGAATATGATATGGCCAACATGTTCATTAGGTTCCCAATTATTCGAAATTGACTTCATATAAGTAAATATAATATCAATTAAAATGTTAATACCACAATTATATTTAAAAGAGAACAATTAATGTGAAACTAAAATGGTTTGTATTAAAAAAAATAAACGAATTTCAATGAGTTATATTATGGGACTATTTAGACCTATAATCATCTTATATTCCACATATCTCGTGATGTAGAATTTTTAATTAAAAACATTAATTTATATAAATTTATTAATTTAAGAGTTTCCAAGGGCTCCACTTCCGTATCATATAAAATGGTACCCTCTCTACTCTAGTATTCACACTTCAAGAACACTTTTTTTCAGCCAAGAACTACCCAATAATCTTCTTAGAAACCCTCCTCTCATACTATAATCCAATCATATTGCAGAAAGTCTTCCAATGAATCCTTTTGGTATAAACCAATGGTTGTTACTTGATAAATAGGTAATGCTTTCTCTCATGTTTATTAATTTTATTTCCGTTATCCACTCCCTAAAAATTTATTATTATATTATTAAATAAAAAACTAGTAACCCAAATATATTAGGATTTTTATATTCTCAATATTAGAACTGAACATACACACACCACCATTTAAATAGTAACGAACATACCGTATCTGTGTACGGTGAACTACTACCTAAGGAAACGATGATTGATCTATTTTATATACCACCTCTCATGGAGGAAATTATAAAAAACTATTTTATATATGATATATATTATATTTATTTTGTCACTATTAGTAATTAATTTTTATTTAGAATATATCTTTATTATTTTAATGTTGTGTAAAAACGATAATTTCATTTATGAAAGTGTCTAATGGTGCCCCTTGATGCGATATAACTCGTTCCCACTACACATGGAATGTAGGAAGGATGGTTTTGTTAAACCAATGATACATACATGAAATTAATATATCTCAAGTATTATTTAATAAATACCATTAGATTATTATTCATTTAATAAGAAAAAGAAATAGAAGTAGTTATCTTGCATACATACGGCCTACTGTCTCCTTTAACAGTGCATTTCATTACTTATCCCCAAATATTATGGATATTATAAATACATATATAATGGATATAAATGATATTAAAATAATGAGTCACATTTTGGATATGATATACAATTGACCACGTGGACTATTTACATCAAGACACCTTCGTTTTTTACTTAAGTACCGAATATTTATGAGAATTCGATATTAACATAAATAAGCATGTAATTATTATAACATAGTAATAAGTGATATAAAACGAATAATATATTTGAAAATGTATCTCATGAAAATTTAAATTAATATATGTTTATTATGCTAGAACGTAACTATTTTACGTGATGAGTTGCACTCAAGGTATGAGACATCATCTGAGTATTCTATCATTGAAGAATATTTTGATTTATACATGACATTCTTTATATATTTTATAATAAACCTCATTTAATTTAAATTTCATTGAAGAAGAATATTTTTTCTCTATATGTCGTTATAAAAAATAAATAAAGGAAATTTTTTAATGTATATCGTGACAACGACTTCTCAGTCTCTATAACCGTTATTTGATATTAAGATTTCAATATATGCTTTAATGTTTTTTTAAAATAGAGAAAATCCTTTGTTCTCTTTTTAGGTGTTTTGGTATTGAAAATGGTGTTGAATTTAAAATTACTACTTCAATATCCTGAAATTGTTTCTTTTCATTTCAAATGAAATTTTATAAGTGAAATGATGATAATTTCACTAAAATATGTTTTTTGATAAAATAATTTTTTTGGACATTTGAAATGTGGTTACATGATAATACCAATATTTGTGGTTATGTGGTAATAAAAATATCTATGGTTCTATGATAATCCATATACTGGTGGTTATTTCATAACCACCACAACATTGGGAATGTATAACAGTCATTTGGCTATTACATTTGTATGAATGATATTTGTGGAAATCAATTTTATAGTTATTCCATTTATGTATGATTTTATCCCATGATAACATTTATAAGATATATGTTATTTAATTATTTTTTAATGCAATATTTTGGATAAACAATTGAATGAAATGAACTTAAATTAGATGAATAATATTTACTAGTTTATAACGGTGTAAGGTATTACATTATGATAATGTATTCATTGTCTTAATGTTTGTGCAAGGAAACTGTTTTCCATCTTTTTCTGTCCCTTACTGAGATTTTTATTCTCATCCAATGTTTTTAGATTGTTTCAAAGGGTATAAGGGCGTGTAATAGAAAAACAATAATTAATAAATATTATAATAAAGAAAAGGTACCATGTTTTATTTTTAAAATGGTTTCACTTGGTGGAAAAAATGGTTACAATATTGATAGTATAATATTCAATGATTATGGGATGAAATGTATTAATAATGGAATAATTATATAATATTATATACATGAAATGATCATCGATGTAAAATAAAGTGAAATTATTATCTTATCTTTTGATTATATAATGTTTTATCATTGGGGCCTTATAATTTCACATATCCTTAGACATTAACCAATATTGAAAAGGTCAAAACAATGAAAGATAATTTCAAAAGTCAATGAATACAATCGGTTACATCAATCATCACAATAAATACCAAATTTTGAAACCAAAACAATATACAAACAAATATTCCTAATATTGTTCAATCATCACATTACTATGTTAGAATCCTTGATATTATAAGGATATCACAACATATTTTTCCAACATAACTAGATAATTATTTTCAAAATAATATAACATATGTTTCCTAAATAAACATAATAATTTGACTAAAAAAATTCATAATAACTAGGAATTCATGTAGTATTCGTATAGGCATGATACCCATATAGGCCTATAGTTATCGGTTAAAGACCCTTCACATAGCTGGATGTGATGTGTTGTCACAAAGCCGATTGGTTGTACCCATTTTATAATATCCAGAAAAATAAAACCTCCCCCAAAACACAAAATTTCTATCATATGGGTTATAAATACCTCATCTCACAAACCTAACTCCCACCAAATGTCATTAATAACCTCAAAATGATTTGTTACATAAAACCCATAAATGAGGTGTTTATTAAATTGAACTTATGATCAACCATAATGTTCAAATATTTTGATGTAATCATTTTCAATTTATGTAACCTCAAATGAAAACATCATAATATACAATTTTACCAATTCCAATATTTTATAACAACACTAAGATCCCAAGACATGCACTCCCAGATCACATGATGAAATCTATAAAAATACATTTAAATCATTGATTCTGATAAATTTGACCCAAGAATTATAGTTTTATCATACAACATCAAAAGGAAAACATGTATCCCATACAACAAGTCGTAAAATTTTTCTTTATTGATTTTTAAAATTTGTTAAAACTCTTATATAAAAAACTCATGTCAACATGGACTCATAATCAACATTTTCATAATGCTCAACATCTTATCTTGTTATACCCATAATTTCATATCACATTGGATGATAAAAATAATAATTTTGAAATCACTTATAGACATAAATCATTCATCCTAATTCCTTATTACCTTCAAAATGAAACTATATATATGTGATCTCCAATTCTCGGTAACTATAAGCATAATCATTACAAATTAAATTTCATCAATGAGAATATGAGTGTATAACGGTATGATGGTATAATCTAATTTGATGAGAAAATTATAAAATAACAAATTCCCATTAATATATGGATAATAACTTTTGAATCATATAAAAGGAAAAAATCATCAGAGCCATGAGATATCAATATTGATCATGATTAATATTCTAAACCTATACTAAGCATAAAGTAAAAATTTATGTACTAGGGACCCCATTTAGGTTTCAATTTTATTATAACTCTTATAAAAATAATATCCATATGGTTGACATACATATCTAATAAATTGTAGGGATATCATAGAAATACACATCATTAGTTTATCTTGTAACCACTATATGTTTCATTTTCATGGAACCACCCATTAATGGTTTCTCACATTAACACTCGTTATTGAATTATCCTAGAACCACCCATATTTGGTTTATAATGCAATACTCTATATAATTATCAAGTATAATAACAAAATCATAATAAATAAAAACCTAAATTAATCATAAATTCAATGTAACAACCATTATCTCATATATAACATCAGTAGACAATGTAAAATGAATGAATTTTTAAAAATATCCTCGAAAAATGAATAACCTGTGAAAAGAAATGGGTTCATTAAAAATAAATTCAAAACATGGTAAACCTATATAAAATAAAAGGGTTCCATAAAAATATATTTCAAACATGGTTAAAATGTGTAATAAATAAGTGTTACAAAATAGTCTGCTTCAAACATGAACATACCTTTGAATGTATACAATTTTCATAAAATTATTTTTAAAACATCATCAACACTTTGAAAATAAATTGTTTTTGAAACAATATATTGAACATTGATTTACACAAATAAAATAAACATATTCCATAAAAACATATTAGAAAATGATTCACCCTTGAGGAAAAATTGTTTTAATGAAAATATATTTGAAACAACCTTAATCCTTGTAAAATAAATAGGTTTTATAAAAATTTCTTTAAAACACGATTGACCTTTGAAAAAGAAACATGTTTCATAAAAATCTCTTTGAAACATTATTTAACCATATAAATTAAAAATGTTCTAAAAAATCAAAATTGAACATGATTAAATAAAAAAAATTAATTTGTTTAATAATAATTTCTTTTAATATGATTTTTCCAATGAAAATAAATGATCTCAATAACAATCTCCTTGAAATGTGATTAAACCTTTGAAAGGTAATGGGTTCCATAAAAATTTATTTGAAATAATCTTAATCCTTTATAAGAATGAATTAAGATGATATTGTTACAAAATATCCTCATTGGATCATATGTAACAACATGTGTTGTTGATGATAACAAATTGAATATACATTAAATGATAATTGAAAACATTCATGAGGAGAATAATCATTAAACATTATGAAGTGTCCCATACTACATTGAAAATTTTGAATCATATTAATAATGAAGGGTTAATTAAAAATATAATATCATTAGTAGAATTTTATCCATTACATATAATATTATATTTTTTATACACCTCATAAAAAATATTGTAGTATAACATTCAAAACGTCTCAATGAAGGATAATTGTCAAAATATTCCATTATTACATTGGTAACAAAAAACCTATAAAACCAATGAAAGATATATACTAACAAAGATATGTAAACCAACATAAATTTTAGTATAACAATATTCATAAACATTCATGGGATATATAGACACCACATTAATAATACAATTATTGAATAAGGCATATGTCTATGAGGAATAAATGTGAGATTAGAAATCCCATTATTACATGAGTAACATTTGAATCATGATATACATGAAATAATTACATAAACTCAAAAATTAAATATCATTATATAAATTAATTTTATTATATAATATTACATGGGATAGTATGTGAACCATATAAAATTAAATATACGATTTATACCACCATGTCTCAATGGGAATATATTTGAGACAATACCCATTACCTTTAGTCTGAATCGTCCAAATTTTATATTATCATCATGAATAATAATCATAGGTTAGTTATTTAAATTAATGATAAACATTTAAACTTTTATTATTAAATTTATTTCACTTTTTATCATGATATATATAATTACCTAATAAATTATATTTAAGATGGTTGTTTTGACCATATTCATCGTATGTGTAAAAACGACTATTGACGGTTGACTAAAGTCAAATAGGTAATTATTTAAACTTATCCTAATTCGTATTTATGATATAATATTCATATTTGTACATATATTATTTTTTAAAACCCAATTATTTAATATTTTTATAGAAAATTAATCATTTTTATAATCAATGATAGGTAGGTCTTACCTATGCATGTGTAACATTCCAATTTTTCAATGATCATTATGGAAAAGGTATGAAACATTGATCTTTATAGCATGTAATTTAAATCATAAAGAAAATATAATTTAATATTACATACTTATATATATCATTATCTTTACGTGTTTTAAAAAAAGAGTAATAAATTTATTTTGATGAGGCGGTAGTCCACACATCCACAAACGATGTTATCACATAATCAATGCGTGGAAAGGAACAAGTTAATGAAATATATGTTATTTTTATAAATAAAATTAATAAATTAATAGAACATATGTAATGTAAATAAAATATGTTTTTTATATCCATATTTAACAAGATTCGTATAAAGTACGAACGAATGAGAACCCATTGAGGAAGAGGTAGTCCAAATGTCCACGAAGGATGTTATCATATTGTATTATAATATATAAAATTAAGGTACATGTTATATAAACAATTAATTATATTAAATAAATTATAAATATCAAAAATACCATATATAATAGAATATTATATCATTATTCCCACCATTCAACGGTGGTAAGCTAAAATGAATGTCATATGTTCGCATGATGCTAGTCTTCCATACACAAGAATGATGATTTTGTGTCCCATTTGATTGAAGTGTCTATTGGTGTTGGTATTAATATTAAACTAAGAACATATCAATATATTATGGATACATAGGTTACTATATAATCATGTAATAATAATAATTTATGGTCTTTGATATGGAAGTTAAAGTAAATTTGTCATTGAAGAACATCACATATTCTTCAGGTTACTCCATTTGTTTTGAACCAAAAGGATTCCATTGTATTATTTCATATTAAATTTACCCTTCTAGAATTTGATAATGGATTTTTGGATTGGATTTGTTCTTGGGGATTCATGATCCAAATTTATTGTGTTCTTTTAAGATGTTTACAAAGTGATTGGTTTTTTATAGTGGAGGATGAGTTACATTATTGTGAATACAAAATGGTAAACATTATTAACAGGTCTATTTTATCTCATGTTCCATAAAAATGATAAAAAAAATAAATCCAATAGTATATAATCTCTTTATATGAACATAAAATTTGGTTTGGACTAGTTTATATGTCAGTTTACAACCTATGATTAATGTTTTACTACGTTCACTCATTTTTATAGTAATTCATGTAATTAATTTTTATTTATTTAACCAGGTTTTATTTCTAAACAATAGTTTAATGTAATATATATTATATATTATTATGATTATAAATATGGATTCCATTATTGAAAATTATGTACACATAAGTGGTATAAATTAGTTTAAAATTCATCACACATAAGGGATGAGACGGCATGATTTTTATGAGAAATATTTCACCACATCAGATGTTTTAATATCCAATTTCAATGTGAAATATCTTTATAATGACCAAAATATAATTTATTGATATATAATTTTTCATATTTTACATTAAACCCAATTTAATATGTTAATTTATTATATTAATTAAAAAGTTGAAAATCAGTTTTCGATTAAAATTTAATATTGTTAACTATTCATCAAAATATGAAAATTCCTAATTTTTTTTAAATATTCAACAAATAAATTCATGATTTTATTTTTTGAAAAATATACATTTATTTATTTAATAAATATTATAAATTTCTCCAAATTATGTTTTAAAGAAATAACTTTATATGAGGGGGAAATTGAATTTAAAATAAATACAACATTTATGATTAAAATTGGAATTATTCTTATGTTATGACTATAAATATTATTTGATGAATGAAAAAAATAATTTTGACCATATAATAAAAAAAATTAATTTAAATATATCACTAATAGTGATTTATATAATTTATTATCGTAAAAATCCACTATAGTCCTAAAAATATTTTATTTCATTAAAAAATCTTTTATATTCCACTGGTATTCATTTTTCATTTCTTAATAACTATCCTATGAATTAATATCATAGTCATGTGGAAATAATATTTACATGATTTAGTTAATCTCATTGATTCCTACTATTCGAATGACTATGTGATAACTATCTTGTTAAACAATAATATTAATAGTATAGTGTTTTTTATTAAGGCTCATCATTTTATGTGACACATGTTAACAATAACAATCAATGATATGTGAAATTCAACAAAAACATAGTGATGTGTATAAAAAAAAGATTAAATATTCATTGTGTGTAACCAAATCTCTCAAATAATTTTAATTAATTTCAAAGATGATATTTCTTTGACTCATGGTATTTTAAACTGAAATAATTCATTGAAATGTCATAATATGTATTTTGGAATATAAGTGAAACTATTTAATTTATATATCATTATATTCATATTTAAAAATTAAATGATTTTAGATACTCAAACAATGTTTTATTAGGAAGATATATAACTATCTCAAAAAAACATACTCAAAAACAGATGGGAATCCTTTCTGGGTGATTAATTCAATATGTTTCTGTATCCATATGGGTTCCTGGCGGTAATATTGAATATAATTTACATTAAATTATTCTAATAAATGGTTCTTTAGTTGTTTTCCGAAAATTAGACTTTCAGTAATAAAAATTCATATTTATTATCAATATAGATTCCAACATGAACATAAGGAACTCAAGAGTATTTTTGAAGATGGAATCATCTCAATATAAAACAACCTATATTCTACTCATTGAATGTTTTTTTACCCAAATAATGATTATAGTTCAGATAACAAAACACCCAAATGAAATCCTTATACAAAGATGCATATTGAATATCATCTTTTATTAAGATGAGAACATATGGTTAAATCATGTTGGATTAAACAAGACCTAATGGAGGGTTTAGATATGTTAAATTTCCTATATATCCCTCAAATGAATCCACTATGAATTGAAAGGGAATAATCTAAATGAATAATAATTTGTCCTCCATATATATTAAACGAAACATTAAAATAAAAAATTTATGAAATCAATCATTAATGAAAAATAAATTTCCATATATATTACTGTAATATAACAATTTAAATAAAAAAGGATTGAAAGTCACTCTATAATAAAATTGTTTTCATTATTTACTCAATCACATTGAAAACCAATCATGCATATAATGTAATAATAATTAGTAACCAATTATTTACAAATCATTAATAAAGTACCTAAGAGATTTAAAATGAGTTGTAATTATTGTTTAAATTTTATAAAATTGAATCACTTATATAAAAATTAATGTATAAAATTATTTCGTGTATTATTTTTAAATATTATATTGACTAAATTTGAGACTAGAAAGTGAGACGGTGTGGGATTATGATGTCTGGTATGCCTAGAGTAAATGATTATAATATATTAAAATATTATATAGCATGTGCACATTGTTTTCTTGAAAAAGTAAAATAACATCTAGACGGGTGCCTATATTAGAAATCTTGGGAAACCATTGCATTAAAATAATATAATCCACCCTTATCCCGACCTAATGTTGGTCGGCGCATGTTGATTAAGAAAAGTCATGACATGCATTTTAAATGAAAAAAATAAATTGATAAAAAAATTTAAATTACAGGATACATTTCCACTGTGTAAGGTTAATTTTAAATAATACCATTGGAAATAATCCAAGGATTGAATCATGGAGCTGGTATTATCTAGGTGGCCTAGATAAAGAGATCAATAAAATCCTCTTGAGCAAGTGAAAGAAGAAATTTAGATCAAATATCAACAAATACCATTCATTATTAATCACACTAAGGAATACGACGTGGGAACTAATATTCATCATAGAGTGATCCAAAATCTATTTAGGGTGTGTTAATTTGATTATACATTCTTGTTATTGATTCATATTAATAATTCGGTCTAATCTATTAATATATTATCCCACGTATCGATCATATATGCAGGATGAGAAAATATTTGCAGGGATTATAGTGATTTACATGTATATATTGATTTATTGATTCATTTATCATTCACAAGGGAATAAATTGAGGCCACAAATAACACTGATTGTGGTTCATTCCCCACAATTTCTCAATGTTCGATTTTATCCCCTAATATTCGGTGTTTTGACATGAATTTTTCCCCCAAAAATTGATTAATCAATCATTGAGCATTCAATACCATGGGAAATGATTTGAAACTCGAGTTACGACTACAGGACGACTAAAAAAATGTGATATGTTGGACATTGATGCAAATCCAATGACAGTGGGTGATGAATTTGTGTTCTTTCGTGACAAAAAATAATTTCTATGATCACGTTTTTATGCTGATTGAGGGCCTGAATGCTATATATTTGTTTGTAGAGTGATCGCAGGACCTTCAATAATGTGTTTTGAGGTGAATAGAGCACCGAAATAGAACCTGGGTGATTAGCCAAGGTAAGAGATTGGAAGATGATGGGTTCTAGAAAACCCAAAAAACATGGAAGGTAGTCCCGACTACTCTTCAGGTGTTAATCATAGGACTACTTGAAATGTAAATGGGATGTACATGAACACGAGATGGAGTATAGGGGTGTCCTACATTGTGCTTACTCCCCCAAATGACATTGTCTAAACAAGTAACATTGATTTCCCCATGTACTTGTACCTGGGAAAGGATACACGAGTTGAAACCATGTTCATGCCCAAGGATGGAGTACACAGGTGGACCATAGATGCAAGGAATAGAGTGTGACTCCTACACATTTTTTGCACATATTCTACACAAAATGCTTTTGAATGAAATGTTCTATCAAACACTGATAATACCTAGGATCAAGGATCATGTTCTATGACCCTACTAGCATGACTTCCTTGATAATACCTTGCATGACATCCTTGATATAGTTGTTGGAATCCCTAGAGAGGCGCAATGTAGGAACCTTTATTTCTTCTTGTTGCCCTTGGTGGAGTTCTAAGTATCGGCGTGACCAGCATTACACGGGTGTCGGTCATCCACATGGCTAGTTAACCCATACTATGTTGTTGTTATCACCCCATGGACCAGGTTAAGATCCTCATCTATTGTATCATGTCTATCTTCAGGTATATCAGCATATATCTCTCATTGTGTGACCCGATTTGGAATACCTCTCGGACGGATTTCGTGAGTGTTGTAGGACTCAGGAGTGTGTCCTCTCAGATTATTTGATCATGGAATAATTGAGTTGAATTCCTAGGGTATGTATACAATGGTAGTGTCAGACCACTATATTATGTCTCTTGATTTATTATATATGTATATTATTATTATTTGTGTTGTATACATAGACATTTCTATTGATGACTATATAATTCTTTTTTTTATATTACTATGTTGTTTTGTGGTGTCCTAATGAGTATTTTTATAGTGACCCCTGCATGGGATTTATGATGACATGTCATGTATTGTGAATATGATTTTCCATTGGAAGAATTCCAAGCTGGACTAGGACCACACAGTGCGTTGTGGGACATTACTTACTATGGTCTGTTCCTATGGCTAACGACTACAAACCCAATATCATTTTCATACTAGTTGTACTTGTGTTCATGGAATCATGTTGTTGGGATTAAATTCAGTACAAATAAACATTACATTACCTTATGTCCAAATCAGGATGTGTGATATATTTGTATTCATGCTTCTCTCACATATTGGTTTATATATTTAATCATTTTGTGTGCTTGGGGATGTGTGTGTGTGTGTACAAGAATGTAGGAAAGGCATCTCATGTTATTGATATTCCTACTCAGTGCTACTCACATGCCCCTGACCGATTATAGGTGGGCATGCAGAGTATCATCAGAGGACCCACATGGACAATCCACGAAAAATTGGTATTAGTGGAATTTATTTCTACCATAGTACTTAGATTCTATGAAATTTTTTTTCGGAAATTGTGTTATGTTTTTAAAGTTAGGGTTTCAGTCTAATGAGTCTAGTGTTTGTGTAGTAGTCGATGGAACTATTCACAAGGTATTTGATAACCAACATTTTCTACTTGAAACATGAAAACAAAAATTTTATGAAATATAATGGCAGGTTCATTATATGTGAATGCATTTTTGTTTCCATTTCCTTCTTGAGTCGTATAATTTTGATATACTCATTGACCATGGTACATCTTTCTTGTTTCAGGATCCATCCTTGACATATACCATATAGTATTCAGCCGTTTGATTAGAATGATGACCCCCTCAGTGAAAATGCTTAGATATAGGGACATGTTCCCTAGTTGTCACCTCTGGGTGGTGAACCATCCATACATCCACTTGAAGAGAAGCACATTGTACCCGCAGTACCATCATCTAAGTAGTTATAGATGAGAACGCTTTATGATTTTTAGTGAGAGAGACCCATCAGGTTTCCAGGAGAGGTTGACCCAGTAGATTCTATGGATTATCTTGAGATGGTGACCCTAGTTTTAGGTCGGGCCAGTACACTAGCAGATCAGATAGTGATCCTAGTGGCTTTCCTTCTACACAGCTCAGCATAGTGATGGTGAATTTCAACTATCCATACTCACGATGAGGTGATTCATTCATCTATATTGTTCTAGCTCCTCATCATAGAGGATCTATCAGTAGTTATGTTGAGGGATGTGAATATAGAGGAGGAGATTCCACTATATTAGGGTAGACTGACAATAACTAGTTATTATTCGAGGTTCACAAACAATTATAGATACTCTATTGATAAGGATTGAGATCCATACATTGGTAATCAGACCATTGTGCATGGTATACGTAGATAAATACAAGCCAAATTTAATGATGTATCAATTCCAATGTATGTTGCGGTGCTTTATAGGGATTTGATGGATGAAATCTTCATAGTTGTGTAGATACAAAAAGTTATAGTAAGATGTTGACAAGATGGAGTGGAGACCTTGGCAGAAAGGAGGAAATGCCAGTTCCAAAGACCTAGAAGTGGGATACATTTCTATAGGAGTACCTGGAAATAGGATTTGTAGTTCAGGTATCAGAGTGTTGGTCATTCATCCATGAGAGAGGCGATGTTATTCATGTGACAGTATGAGACATCTCACTCAAGATTGTCCATCCCATTGTATTGATGACACAGAGACAATGGATAGACCATTGAGGAAGAGACATCAACATGATAATATAGATCTGTATGTTAGGGGAAATGTAAGAGGAGTTGGGAGAGTCGCTGGAGGTGTTGGACCTTTTGACTCCCACCCACTACCACCCCACGGTGGTTCACACAAGGATCAAGGATCAGAAAGACAAGGGAGGGGAAATCTATATGGAGTTGAGGAATATGACCTAGATATACATGAATGATATTATGTATATTATATGTATATTCTACACTACCTTATTCACAGGTATAAATATTTTTTATTCATTCCGTTCTCACCATATATCTTCTTCGAGATCTAGGGATTATGGTTGTACTACAGACATGACCCTTACGCTTGGAAACACCTACTATGGAAGACTCAATGATCATATATTTATGATGAATGTGTGACATGACACTTTGAGGTGAGAACTTAAATTAGAGACTCCTAGTGTTAGTGATGAGGACTTATAAAATAATTTTTGACATGGATTTGTTGTCTATTTACCTTTCCCATATTTACTATTTTAGGATAAGGGTTTGGTGTGTCTGTAGTGATGGAACAAGGACTACCATTGTTCATGAAAATGAAACCCATGAATGATAGGATTGACTTGTGCATTAGAGGTTGTTTCTAATTACTAATCGTTTGGATAGCATGACCCATAGTGTGGTAGATGTTATGTGCTTACAATTTCGAGGAGTGGGGTGGAGTATGATGATGTCATTATTGTAAATGTTATTAGATTACTTTCCCACAAGGATACATAATTATTCATTGATTTACATCCTGTTGTGACACTAATATATTATCACCATCATATATAAAGGAACTTGCATAGAATCACAAGGTGAGTTTCAATTTGGAGGACTTGTAGAAAAAGGGAATTGTGAGACCAAATGATTCACCTTGGGAAACCCTAGATTTGTTTTCCAAAAATGAAGACTGGAGCATTGTCGTTGGGTGTGGAACTCCAAAGCATTAAGTATGTGTCATGGAAAAAAAATTATATCTTAAAAACGACTGATAACCTCTTAAATCAGTTGAAAGTTGAATAATGGTTCTCGAAGGTAGACACAAGATCAATTTATCACCATATTTGAGTACATGATGATGATATACTAAATACATCCTTATGATGTTGTTACGATTATTATGAGTAAATAGTAATTCCCATTGGCATGAAAAACACCCTATCTATGTTCATGGGTCTAATGTACTCTATCTTTCTAACTTACATTGACCAATTGTTGGTGGACTTCATTGAACATATCCTTTTGTAATCGACATATTAGGAGGAAAACACAACACAATTAAATATTGTTCATGAAAAAAAATTGAGAGCACCCATATTATATGAAACTCTCAATGTTTTAGTTCTAGATCGTATCAGAAAACATTCTCAGACATATTATCTCATTGGCTGGAGTGATAGTGGAAATGTATAGGGTTGTGGGAGTGTGATAATGGGATCTACCTAATAACACAATGAAGGTGTGGAACATACTCGGACTAGCATGCTATTATATAATATTCATTCCAGATTTCCACACGATATTAGCAACTAGGATAGCTTTGACTCAAAAGTTAGAAGGAACCTGTCTTAAACCTTACATAATATTGACTTAAAATAATAATTCACATTGAGGATATTTTTAGGTTTATAGGTTTAGAGAATTAGGACATAACTATTACATCTCAAAAGATTACAAATTATACATTTCTACACGGTTTTCATATTTTTACAAAACATGAACTCTTGAAAAAAAGAGTCATGTAAAGTTCCATGTTTAAGGCATCATGACTTTTCCTTGATCCCATCCTTGACCCTATTCCACATTATGTCCTGTGAAAAACATTTAAAAAACTAGGGATGAGAATAAAATGCTCAATAAGGGATACACAAAGAAGGAAAATTGTTAGTTTTTCAAAACAAAAAGTAAACAATGAATACATTAACATAAGTAATAATTTTCACCTTTATGAAGTATTAAATACACTTCACTAAATAAAATATCATTACTTCCCATTTTTCTAACAAATAGATTAGCATAAAACCCGTATAAAGAACAAATAACATAGAAAGGTAACATGGGACATAGACATACATAAATGGTATAACCATACGGTCAACTTCTACACATATCATTAAATGGAATAGCCATACGACCGACTTCCATACCCAATGCATTGGAGGTTATAACGTAACCACCCGTCTTGGTATTCACGGCACCACCTGTCATTTGGTTTATCATGTACCCACCCGTCAAATGTCCAAGTACCAATATAAAACCATAACACATACAAAAAATTTTAAAGGAAAGAAAAAACTTCCACATTTTGATCACAATATATCACTTAAATATATTGAAATAAAAAATCCATTTTCAATACCATTTTCAATACCAAAAAGGCGTAAGAGATTATAAGGTATTTATTTTCTTTTAAAAACATTACGGCTTGTTGGGGAAGCCAAAGATAAAATAATACTCACGGTGGCAGAAAAGGTCGTTGACACCACGTACGTTAAAAGAAACATTATTTTTTTTAATTTATTAAAACTATTCATAGAAAAATATTCCTTTTAAATAAAATTAAAAGTCAAAGGGGTTTATACACCGTATAAATGAAAGTTGTGTATAACTGAAAATATGCCTCAATGAAAGGAGATTGAGACAAAGTCCCTTACATTGCGTCAGACTTGACTTGATCATTCTTTAATCTCCTGAAAAATAAACTAAAGTAAATTTATACTTTATTAATAATGGATTTCATGTTTATTATTCCTTTTATATCACTTATTATCATGTTATAAACATTATTCAATCATTTAAGTTAATAACGTTCATTTTGTCGATATTTGGTACTTGAGTAAAAATGAACACCTTATATTTACATGTTGTCCATGTGGTAAAAGTTTCATTATATCCAGAATTATATTAATTATTTGGATATCATTTATATCATATATATCCATTATATACATGTTTTTATAATAGTACATAACATTTAGAGTTAAGAAATGAAATGCATCGTTCTTGGGCACAGTAAGTCGTACGTACGCATGAACGTTACTTTCATTTATATTTCTTATTTTAATGGAAATAAAAGATAATGAAACATATTTAAATTATAATTCTAGTATAATATAATATATAATATCTTTAACTCCATACTTTATAAATCCCACATAAGGCATTAACGAATCAAATCACTTTGAGGGGCGGTAGTCCGCACTTCCTCAAATGAGATTATCATATTTACCCACTATGGAAACCATAAAGTTGTGATATAAATGGGAAATACAAATGAATAAGGAAATAATGAACATAATATATATCATATATAAATACATTTCCATCATAATAGCAACCATGTGAGGCGGTAATATGTAATTGGACAATCATCGTTTCATGAGGCCTTAATTTTCCATCGACAGAAACATTATGTTATTCATCCATTATATGGAGTGGTGTGTAAGTGTAGTTCGAATTATTTTCATAAAAACATCCTAGTATATTGAGGATACAGGTTTAATTACAAAATAAATGAATAAAAATAATTTAGGTGTTGGGGTAGTAAAATTAATGAAAACAATTTAAGAGAAACTGTTACCTTTAATTTGGGTAACCCCATTGGATTTATCCAAAGGGTCTTGATGAAGTGACTTATGCCAAAGGTAAGTATTCTAGAAGGAGGATAGGGATGTAGGGAGATTAATTGGGAAGAGTTTGGGCGAGCCAAATGGCTTGAGAGGTGAGTGGAATTGGTTGTAAGTGGTATCCTTTTATAAGGGGGAGGAGAGGCTCTTTAGGAAAGTGTGAAAATATTATTTTATAATATAATGATATTTAGTTTATAATGGTCCAAAAATCATTATAGTAAAATATAATATGTGTCATGGTAGATATAAAATAATACATTCAGAATTGTACATGTTTGGATAATATTTTAATCATTATAATCTAATTGATTTAAATCACTTATTAATGAGATAAATACTGCATCAATATTGTGTCATAAATAATTTACTTCCTTTGATATCTAAAAATTATAAAACAAATACCATGATATAGGAAATATTTTTAGCTTTTCAAAGAATATTTATAGACATAATGAGGACTTAAATAACACCATATTAAAATTAACTACAAAATGATTGTTTTATTGTCAATTTTGTCTTCACATTAAATTAATTAATCTAAATTGTAGTTATCAATCCCAAGTGGCTCAATGGGGTCCCAAAATCGATCCAAAGATGACCATGGCCGTAAATGACTCATCAAATAAGGTTTGGACAAGTGTTAAGGTAATTTTGAATTATTATAATATTCTTTTTACCTTGAATTACCTTATTTACCTTTAACCGCCGTAAATAAAAGTCAAAAGTCACTATTGACCAAAAATTATTTTCATCATAATGAACGAAATTTTACTTCTTGATAACAACCATGTTAGTCAGATTTTTTAAATTCAATTCACATAAGTGATAAAAATTTCATTTAAATTAAAAAACCAGTTTTTTAACTACCACTAAGTAGTTTCACTATTCATCAAAAATTGAAGTCTTTCATAAAAATACCAAAAAATCATCCTAAGATATATCGGATATTCTAAATTAAAAAATGATTTCTATTTTTCCAAATTCAAAACATAGAAGTGGCATTAAATAATTTTAAACATAATTCTCGTTGTTAAAACAAATAGCGTGTTTTTAAGAAACAATAACTATCAAAAGATTGATACTTGTTTATGTCCAATTTCAAAATGAAATTAATTCAAATGAACAAAATTGGATTTAATGGTAAAAATATATTATAATTACACATTAAAACAAATTAAAAAGATATTCTAACCATATAAATAAATTATATTAAATGGAACTTTTGAATTAAAATACAATATTTTCACTATTCATTAAAAAATGAACTTTTTTGGGAAAATTCGAAATATTTACACAATGTAAATTTTTATTTACCCATTCTAAAGAAGGATTTTATTTGGTCATATATAATTTATTAATGTGACCAAAACTAGATTTAAAAACGGTTCTCTATTAAAAGGCGATAAATCGGCCTTTTAATGTAAATTTTGCTTAAAATTAGATTCATTCACATTTTAAGCCTCTAACTTTTTATTGGATAATGTAAATAAATTTTACAATCATGTATAATCATATTGTAGTTAGTTTCATTCATTCCCACCAATACAACAGCTAGGAGTTAACTATCATTTAAAATAATAATAATATATTACTAGTATGCAACGTAAGATTCCAAAGAAACCCGTTGTTGTGTATCAGGTATGCTATAGAACATAGCAACGCTTTTAAAGTAAAATTAAAATTTAATTCAAAAATACGAATATGTATAAAAATATCTTATTCTTTATTTACTTTGGATGTTACATCCTTCTACCCTTTTGGGAATTGTGTCCTCACAATTCTTATTCTCTTATCAAAATAAGTGGGGGGTTTTTATCCCTCATCAGATTTTCAGATTACCACGTTGCCTCTTTAACCATATGGTTTTTTCAAAAGACCATTACATGGTAAATTACCTAATTCTGCCACACCTACTCTCTACGGTGAAGAATCTGGACTGGTTGTTCTTTATAAGAGAGATTCTCTTCCAACTGAACTACCTCTGGGTTCAAAACATGAGATGGATCTGGCATATACATTCTAAACATCAAAACATGAAAAAAAATTGTGTACCTGGGATAAACATGGAGGTAAAGACACTCTGTATGAAATTGATCCAACATTCTCCAAATTTTCATAAGGTCCAATGAAACTCAGACTCAACTTTCCCTTCTTACCCAAACAAATCACACATTTCCATAGAGAAACTTTGAGAAAGACATGATCACCTACCTAAAAGGGAATATCCTTCCTCCAGTTATCGGCATAACTTCACTGTCTACTCTGAGCTATTCTCATGTGCTTCTGAATCAACTTAACTTTTTCTACCATCTCCTCTACCAATTCTAGTCCCATCAGTTTCCTTTCACCTACTTCATCCTAAAAATATAGAGTTCAACAACGCTTTCCATATAATGCCTAAAATGGAGCCATCAATATACTAGAATTAAAAATTTTATTATAAGAAAATTCAACCAAAGAAAGATGATGGTCCTAAATTCCCTGATAATCCATCGAGGAAGCACGTAATATATCTTACAAGGTCTGAATTTTCGTTCTAACTGCACATCTGATTGATGATGAAAAGTTGTACTAAAATTTAATTCAGTACCCACGGACTTCTAAAGGCTTTTCCAAAAGTAAGATGTGAACCTTGGATCACGATCAGATACAATGGAGAGGGGAAATCTTTGAAACCTGACTATCTATTTAACATAAAACATAGCAAGTTGATCTATAGACAATGTGTATCAAATAGGAAGGAAATGAGCAGATTTAGTCAATCGATCAACTATAACCAATATTGCATTATTATCTCGAGATATCTTGGGTAATCCCACAATGATGTCCATGGATATATTTTCCCATTTCCACTCTCCCACTTGTATAGAATGAAGCATCCCTTTTGGTAATTGTCCCTTTTCTTTAACGTGCAGTCATGTCAAACACTTCACAATAAAATCTGCAATATCTCTTTTAATTCCATCCCACCAGTAATACTCCCGAAGATCTCTATACATATTAGTACTACCAGGATGAACTGAAAATGGATGACTATGAGATTTACATAAAAACTCATTCTTCAACTGTGAATCACAAGGTACACATAATCTATTCCAAAATCTCAAAACACAATTATTATAAATGTTAAATTCAAGCAACTTACCCTTCTGAACCAAATCTACCTTTTTCTGCAACTCACGGTCTTCTTTATGCACTTGCTTTATTTTTTCTGATAGAGATGATTTCACTAACACTTGAAACAAAACATATTAATTCCCTGCACCAGCAACTTCTTTTCCAATGTTTGTCAAATCAAAAACCAAAGGATCTCATTCCAAAGGTAGCATGGATAATGAAGTATTACTTTTTAGACTCAAAGCATCATCCACATTATTTTATTTTCCCAAATGATAAATGATCGTGCAATTATAATCTTTGATTAATTCCAACCATCTACTCTATCCCATGTTCAATTATTTCTGAGTGAATATATACATCAATATTTTGTGATTAGTATATATTTCACACTTCACTCCATAGAAATGATGCCTAAAATTTTTTAATGAAAAAACAACAGCAGATAATTCCAAATCATGTGTGGGGTAATTTAACTCATAAGGTTACAATTGACTTGATGCATATGAAATTACATGATCATTTTGCATTGGGACATGTCCCAGTCCTTTAAACGAAGCATCACTGTAGATAACAAACTCACCATTTTTTATGGTAGTGCAAACTGGAGCATTCACCAATCTCTTTTTCAATTCCTGAAAACAATCATCACATTCTTTTGTCCATATGAACATAATACCTTTTCATGTTAACTTAGTCATTGGACTAGATAACCATGAAAACATTTCAACAAACCTCTAGTAATAACCTGCCAGACCAAGAAAACTACGGATCTCGGTTATATTTTTGGGTCTTGGACGTTCTTCAACAACATTTTTTTAGATGGACCAACAATTATGCCATTTTTTGAAACAATGTGACCATGGAAAGAAATTTCTTGTAACCAAAACTCACACTTCCTGAATTTCCCAAATAGTTTCTTTTTCTTTTATGGTTTGCAAGAGAACCCTTAAATGATTTTCTTGTTCCTCCTTACTTTTGGAATAAACCAAAATATCATCAATGAACACAACCATACACACATCCAAGAACTCACGGAAAATTCTATTCATATGATCCATGAATACATCAAGTGCATTGGATAAACCAAAATGAATAACTACAAATTCATAATGTCCCTATCTAGTACAAAACGCGGTCTTCAGAATTTCTGTTTACTTTACATTAAACTGATGGTACCCCAACCTCAAATCAATCTTCGAAAAATACTGAGCTCCCGGGAGCTGATAAAAAAATCATAGATATGAGGCAATGGATACTTATTCTTAACAGTGATGCTATTCAATGCACTATAATCAATGCAAAGTCTCATTAAACCATCATTCTTTTTTAACTAACAAGACATGAGCACCCCATGGTTATGTGTGATGTCGAATTAAACCTTTATCTAATTCCTAATACAATTTCTTCTTTAACTCTAATTGTTCTATTTGATCCATTCGATAAGGGGGTTTTGAAATTGGCTTAGCATCAGGAACTATGTCAACAGTAAATTCAACTTCCCGATCAGGTATAATACCAGGTAACTCATTAGGAAAAAAAATCTAGGTACTCATTTACCAATGGCACATCATTAATCTGAACAGTTCCTTTTTTTTCAAAAATATGTGCAAGGTAACATTCATTTCCATATTTTACTTGTTTCTGAGCTTCCTGGTATGTTATCAACAGCAAGGGTTCATTTTTTTATACAAACTGAAAATAATTCTAAAAAGAAACCTCTTTAGCTGTACATTCAATATTATAATGATAAACATAAAACCAATCCATGCCCAATATAACATCAAACTCTACTAGAAGAAAAAACAATAAGGTTTTTGGGTAGATTCTTTCCGGACACAAGGACAATAATGTTCTTATTTTTTCTTTTTGTCTCAAAATTTCATCTTGGTGTTTTTACCATAAGTTATGTATTCATATCATGAGATGGAATTTCCAATTTACTAGAACAATTCTCAGAAATGAAAGAGTGTGTAGACCCTGAATCAAACAACACATTGGATTAACTGAACAAACAAACAGTGTACCTGATACTACTTCTTTTGAAGGCCCAAAATCTAATGAAGTAGTTGCAAAGGATTTCAACACCCCAGTTTTCTTGTAGTCTGGAAGTTTTCCCTTAGTTGAGTTCTTTGATGGACACTAATTTTCATAATGACCCTTTTGTTTACACTTAAAACTTCTTATCGATGGTTTTTAATTTCCTGTTTGATCATCTTCCTTACAGTTACGAGCAATATGACCAGACTTACAACACCAGAAGAACTTTGCAGACATCGATAAACATTCTCCAGGATGATTTTTACCACACTTCTCACAAGTTTTATATTTAGTTCTCTTACCTAAAGACTTCTTTGATGAATTCTTTCCCTTTTCCTGCCAACTGGACCCTTATTCTCTTTTTTGTCAAAGAACAATTGATCATCTGCAAAATCCATTTCCACCTTCTCCGCACATCGAACAAGTTTTTCATAACTTTTTAACTCACAAGAGGATAATTCTCTTCGATATCATGGATTTAGCCCTGAGTAAAATCGATTTATATTACTATCAAGATCTCAGATGAAATTTGGTGCATACTTTTCTAGTCGAGTGAATTTTGCTTCATAAGTGGCCACTGATTCATCCTCCTGCCTCAATTCCAGGAATTGTTTTTCCATCCTAAGATGAACCACCATAGGAAAATATTTATCGAGAAACATACCTTTGAATTCATCCCAAACAAGAGCATCAATCTCCTCACTATCCCCGATATTTTTCACCATCGACCACCACTGATCAACTTCACCTTCAAAATGGTAAAAAGTGACACTAACCTTTTGATGTTCTGAATATCCCATAACATCAAAAATCTTTTCCAGTGCTTTAATCCACCCTTATGCTAGAACAGGGTCAAGATGATCCTTTGAATGATAGGGGATGTTGCCTCATGAAATTCTCCACTGATGAAATGTTCCCATCTAGTTGATCTGGCTGATCTCATGCATTAATACCACCACCATTTATAACCTGAGTCAACTGTGCCATCACTGCAACAAACTGTTCAGTTCTGATTCTGACCATCTCAGGTTGCTGATTTGGAAGGTTGTCTTCCTCTTGGTGTCGTCCCAAAATAGTTGTCCAGTTTTCTCTGTGGAAAAAAATTCTGAACATAGAAATATCTTAAGAAAATTAACATGGTAATCTATAAACTCTACACGATCTCGATATTAACATAAATTAAATTATGGATATTAATTTAACAAAACCCTAACTCTTAACATTATCCAAACCGACCTCTGTAACCAACTATAAGAACCCGACCTTAAACGTTAAATAATATTGAATTAAATGAATAATTCACATTGAGGATCTATTCAGGTTTATAGTTTTAGAGAATTAGGACATAACTATTACAACTCAAAATATTACAAAGTAGGCAATTCTACATAGTTTCCATGTTTTTACAAAACATGAACTCTTGAAGAAAAAAGAGTCATGCTAGTTCTATGATTAAGACAACATGACTTTTCCTTGATCCCATCCTTGACCCTATTCCACATTATGCCCTATGAAAAACATTTCAAATATGTGGGATGAGCATAAAAAATCTTAGTAAGGGATAGACAAATAAGGAAAACTATCTATTTTTCAAAACAACAAGGTAACCATGAATAATGTAACATAAGTAATACTTTTCACCTTTATGAAGTTGTAAATACTCTTCACTGAATAAAAGATCATTACTTACCATTTTTGTAACCAAAAGATTACCATAAAACCCATATAAAGAACAAATAATATATAAAGGTAAATTGGGACATAAACATTCATAAATGGAATAACCATACGGTCGACATCCACACATATCACTAAATGGAATAACCATATGGCCGACATCCATACCAAATGCATTGGAGGTTATAACGTAACCACTCGTCCTGCTATTGATGGCACCACCCGTCATTTGGTTTATCACGTATCCACCCATAAAATGTCCAAGTACCAATATAAAACCATAACACATACACCAAATATAAAGAAAAAACAATTCCACATTTCGATCACAATATATCACATTAATATACTGACACAACAAATCAATTTTCAAAACCATTTTCAATACCAAAAATACGTAAAAGTGTATAAGGTATTTTTTTTAAAAACACTACAGTTTATTGAGGAAGCCAAAGATAAAATAATACGCGCGGCGGCGAAAAAGGTCATTGTCACATCATACGTTAAAAGAAACATTCTTTTTTGTCGTTTAGTAAAACTATTCATAGAAAAAGATTCCTTTGGAATAAATGTAAACGTCAAAGGGGTTTATACACTGTATAAAAGAAAGTTGTGTATAAATGATAATATACCTCAATAAAAGGAGATTTAGATGATGTCCCTTACCTCACGTCTGACTCGACTCTATAATTATTTAATCTCCTGAATAATAAACTAAATATAATTTATACTTTGTTAAGAACCTTTTTGAAGTTTATTATTCCCTTTATATCACTTATTACACTATTATAAACATTATGAAATCATTTATGTTAATAACATTCATTGCGTCAATATTTGGTATTTGAGTAAAAATGAACACTTTATATTTACATGTTGTCCATGTGGTCAAAGGTTCAATATATCAAGAATTATATTCATGATTTAGATATCATATATATCATATATATTTAGTATATACATGTTTTTATAATAATACATAACATTCAGAGGTAAGAAATGAAATAAACCATTCATGGAGACGGTAAGACGTACGTACGCATGAACATTACGTTCATTTATATTTATTATTTTAGTGGAAATAAAAAATAATGATACATAGGTATATTATAATTCCAGTACAATATCATATATAATATCATTAACTCTATCCTACATACATCCCACATAAGGGGGAGGAGGGGCTCTTTAGGAATGTGTGAAAATATTATTTTATAATATAATGATATTCGGTTTCTAATGGTCCAGATATCATTATAGTAAAAGATAAGTTGAGTCATGGTCGATATAAAATAATACAATCAGAATTAGACATGTTTTGGATAATATTTTAATCATTATAATCGTATTGATTTAAATCAGTTATTAAGGAGATAAATACTGCATCATTATTGTTTCATTAATAATTTACTTTATTTGAAGTCTAAAAATTATAAAACAAATACAATGATATAGGAAATCTTTTTAGATTTCAAAATAAAATTTATAGACGAAAATATGACTTAAATAAAACCATATTAAAATTAACTACTAAAATATGTTTTTTTATTGTCAATTTTGTCTTCACATTGAATTAATTAATCTTAATTGTCATTATCAATCCCAAGTGGCTAAATGGGGTCCCAAAATCGATCCAAAGATGCCCATGGTCATAAATGATTGAACCAATAAGTTTTGGACAAGTGTTAAGGTACTTTTTAATTATTATAATATTCTTTTTACCTTGAATTACCTTATTTACCTTTGACCACCGTAAATAAAAGTCAACAGTTACTATTCACCGAAAATTATTTTCATCTTAATGAACCAAATTTTACTTCTTGATAACAACCATGTTTGTCGAATTTTTGAATTCAATTCACATAAGTGATAAAAATTTCATTTAAATGAAAAAACCAGTTTTTAACTACCACTATGTAGTTTCACTATTCATAAAAAATTGATGTCTTTCAGAAAAATTCCAAAAATTCACCCTAAGCTATATCTGATATTCCGAATTAAAAAACGATTTCTATCTTTTCAAATTCAAATCATAGAAGTTGAATTAAATAATTTTAAACATATTTATCATTGTTAAAACAAATAGCGTGTTTTTAAGAAACAAAAACTATCAAAATAATAACACTTGTTTATGTCCAATTTCAAAGTGAAATTAATTGAAATGAACAAAATTGGATTAATCGGTAAAAATTTATTATAATTACACATTAAAACAAATTAAAAAGATATTATAACCATATAAATAAATTATATTAAATGGAACTTTTGAATTAAAATACAATATTTTCACTATTCATTAAAAAATGATCTTTATTAGAAAAATTCCAAAAATTTACACAAAGTAAATTTTTTATGTCCCCAATCTAAAGAAGGATTTTATTTGGACATATAGAATGTATTAATGTGACCAAATCTAGATTTAAAAAGGGTTCTCCATTAAAAGGCAATAAATCATCCTTTTAATGTAAATTATGCTTAAAATTAGATTTATTCACATTTTAAGCCTCTAAATTTTTATTGGATAATGTAAATAAATTTAACAAACATGTATAATCATATTGTAGTTAGTTTCATTCATTCCCCCCAATACAATGACTATGAGTTAACTATCATTTAAAATAATAATATTATATTACTAGTATGCAACGTAAGATTCCAAAGAAACTCATTGTTGCGTATCGGGTACGCTATCGAACATAGTAACCCTTTTAATGTAAAATTAACATTTATTTAAAAATTAATAATAAGTATAAAAATATCTTATTCTTTATTTACAAGGGATGTTACATCCTCCCCCTTTTGGGAATTGCGTCCTCGCAATTCCTATTCACTTATCAAAATAAGTGGGGTGGTATTTATCCCTCATCGGATTTTCCGATTCCCAAGTTGCCTCTTCAACCATATGGTTTCTCCAAAAGACAATTACATGGTAAATTACCTTATTCTGACACACCTACTCTCTACGGTCAAGAATCTGGACTGGTTATTCTTCATAAGAGAGATTCTCTTCCCACTAAACTACCTCTGGGTTCAAAACCTGAGATGGATCTGGCATATACATTCTAAACATCAAAACATGAAAAAAAAATTGGGTACCTGGGATAAACTTGGAGGTAAAGCCACTATGTATGAAACTGATCAAACATTCTCCAAAATTTCATAAGGTCCAATGAAACTCGGTCTCAACATTCCCTTCTTACCAAAACACATCACACATTTCAATAGAAAAACTTTGAGAAAGACATGATCACCTACCTAAAATGAAATATGCTTCATCCGGTTATCGGCATAACTTCTCTATCTACTCTAATATATTCTCATGTGCTTCTGAATCAACTGAAATTTCTCTAGCAATTCTAGTCTCGTCTGCTTCCTTTGACCTACTTCATCCTAAAAATAAGGACTTCAACAACGCTTTCCATATAATGCCTAAAATGGAGACATCTATATACTGGAATGAAAAATGTTATTATAAGAAAATTCAACCAAAGAAAGTTTTTGGTCCAAAATTCCCTGATAATCCATCGAGCAAGCATGTAACATATCTTAAAAGGTCTGAATTTTTGTTCTGACTTCCCATCTGATTGTGGATAAAAAGATGTACTAAAATTTAATTCAGTACCCACTGACTTCTTAAGGCCTTTCCAAAAGTTAGAAGTGAACCCTCGATCACGATCAGATACAATAGAGAAGGGAACTCTATGAAACCTGACTATCTCTTTAACAAACAACTTAGCAAGTTGATCTAGAGACAATGTGTCTCAAATAGGAAGGAAATGAGCAGATTTATTCAATTGATCAATTATAGCCCAGATTGCATTATTACCTCGAGATATCTTTGGTAATCCCACAACGATGTCCATTGATACATTTTCCCATTTCCACTCTCCCACTTGTAGAGGCTGAAGCATCCCTTTTGGTAACTGCCACTTTGCTTTAACGTGCTGACAAGTCAAACACTTCACAATAAAATCTGCAAAATCTCTTTTCATTCCATCCCACCAGTAATACTCCCGAAGATCTTTGTACATCTTAGTACTACCAGGATGAACTGAAAACAAAGGACTATGAGCTTTACATAAGTACTCATTCTTGAACTGTGAATAAAAAGGTACACATAATCTATTCCAAAATCTCAAAACACAATCATTATCAATGTTAAATTCCAGCAACTTACCCTTCTGAACCAACTCTACCTTTTTCTGGAACTCACTATCTTCTTTCTGAACATGCTTTATTCTATCTGATAGAGATGTTTTCACTAACACTTGAAACAAAACAGATTAATTCCATGCACCAACAACTTCTTTTCCAAAGTTCGTCAAATAAAAAACTAAAGGATCTCGTTCCAAACGTAGCATGGTTAATGAAGTATTATTTTTTATATTCAAATCATCATCCACATTATTTGAATTTCCTGAATGATAAATGATCGTGCAATTGTAATCCTTGATTAATTCCAACCATATACTCTGTCTCATGTTCAATGATTTCTGAGTGAATATATACATCAATATTTTTGGATTAGTATATATTTCACACTTCACTCCATAAAAATGATGCCTAAAATTTTTTAATAAAAAAACAACAGCAGCTAGTTCAAAATCATGTGTAGGGTAATTTAACTCATAAGGATTCAATTGACTTGATGCATATGAAATTACCTGATCATTTTTCATTGGGACACATCCTAGTCCTTTCAACGAAGCATCACTGTAGATAACAAACACACCATATTTGGATAGCAGTGCCAACAGGAGAATTCACCAATCTCCTTTTCAATTCTGGAAAACATTCATCACATTCTTTTTTCCCGATGAACTTAACACCTTTTCAAGTTAACTTAATCATTGGACTAGATAACCATGAAATTTTTTCAACAAACCTCTAGTAATAACCTGCCAGACCAAGACAACTATGGATCTCGGTTATATTTGGGGGTCTTGGCCATTCTTCAAAACTATTGTTTTAGCTGGACCAATAGTTATGCCATTTTTTGAAACAATGTGACCATGGAAGGAAATTTTTTTAACCAAAACTCACACTTGCTGGATTTCCCAAATAGTGTCTTTTCTTTTACGGTTTTGAAGACAACCCTTAAATGACTTTCTTGTTCCTCCTTAATTTTGGAATAAACCAAAATATCATCAATGAACACAACCACACACATATCCAAGATCTCACAGAAAATTATATTCATAAGATCCATGAATACAGCAGGTGCATTGGATAAACCAAAATTAATAACTAAAAATTCTTAATGTTCATATCTAGTACAAAACGCGGTCTTCAGAATGTATACATACTTTATTTTCAACTGATGGTACCCCAACCTCAAATCAATCTTTAAAAAATACTGAGCTCCCTGGAGCTGATCAAACAAATCCTAGATATGAGGCAATGGATACTTATTCTTATCAGTTATGCTATTCAATGCACTATAATCAATCAAAAGTATCAGTGAACCATCTTTCTTTTTAACTAACAATACAGGAGCACCCCATGGTTATGTGCAAGGTCGAATGAAACCTTTATCTAATACCTACTGCAATTTCTTATTTAACTCTAATTGTTCAATTTGAGGCATTCGATAAGGGGGTTCTGAAATTAGCTTAGTATCAGGAACTAAGTCAATAGTAAATTCAACTTCCCAATCAGATATAATACCGGGTAACTCATTAGGAAAAACATCTATGTACTCATTTACCACTAGCACATCATTAATTTGAATAGTTCCATTGTTTACAAAAATATGTTCATGCTAACATTCATTTCCATATTTTAGTAGTTTCTCAGCTTCCTGGTATGTTATCAACAGAAAGGGTTCATTTTTGTATACAATCTGAAAATAATTCTGAAAAAAAACCTCTTTAGCTGTACAGTCAATCTTATAATGATAAATAGAAATCCAATCCATGCCCAATATAACATAAAACTATACTAGAGGAAAAACAATAAGGTTTTCTGGTAAATTCTTTCCGCACACAAGGAAATGAATGTTCTTATTTTTTCTTTTTGTCTCAAAATTTCATCCAGATGTTTTTACCATAAGTTCAATATTCATATCATGATATGGAATTTCTAATTTAATATAACAATTCTCATAAATGAAAGACTGTGTAGACCCTGAATCAAACAACACATTGCCATAATCTGAAAAAACAAACAGTGTACCTCATACTACTTATTTTTGAATGCCCAAAATCTAATGAAGTAGTAGAAAAGGATTTCACCACCACTTTTTTCTTGTATTATGGATTATTTCCCTCTGTTTAGTTCTTCGCTGGACACTAATTTTCATAATGACCATTTTAATTACACTTAAAACTTCTTACCGATGGTTCTTTATTGCCTTCTTGATCATCTTCGTTACAGTTATGAGCAATATGACCAGAATTACCACACCAGAAGCACTTTGCAGACATCGATAAAAATTCTCCAGGATTATTTTTACCACACTTCTCACATGTTTGATATTTAATTTTCTTACCTCTAGGATTCTTTGATGAATTCTTCCCCTTTGCCTGCCAACTGGACCTCTTATTCGGTTGTTTGTCAAAGAAAACTTGATCATCGGCAAAATCCATTTCCACATTCTCCGCACATCGAACAAGTTTTTCATAAATTTTTAACTCACGAGAGGCTAATTCTCTACGATAACATGGCTTTAGTCATAAGTAAAATAGATTTATATTACTATCATGATCTCAGATAAAATTTCGTGCATACCTTTCCAGTCGAGTGAACTTTGCTTCATAAGTGGCCACTGAGTCATCCTCCTGCCTCAATTCTAGGAATTTTTTTTTCTATCTTAATATGAACCACAATAGGAAAATATTTATCAAGAAACATACCTTTGAATTAATCCCAAAAAGAGAATCAATCTCCTAACTATCCCTAATATTTTTCACCATCGACCACCACTGATCAACTTCACCTTCAAAATGGTAAAAAGTGACACTAACCTTTTGATGTTATGAATATCCCATAACATCAAAAATCTTTTCCAGTGATTTAATCCACCCTTATGCTATCACAGGGTAATGATGATCCGCTGAATGATGTGGGATGTTGCCTCATGAAATGCTCCACTGCGGACATGTTCCCCTCCAGTTGATCTGGCTGATCTCGTGCATGAATACCACCTCCATTTATAACCTGATTCAATTGTGCCATCACTGCAACAAACTGTTCAGTTCTGATTCTGACCATCTCAGGTTACTGATTTGGAAGGTTGTCTTCCTCTTGATGTCGTCCCAACATAGTTGTCTTGTTACCTCTGTGGAAAAAAATTCTGAACATAGAAATATCTTAGAAAAAGTAACATGGTAATCTGTAAATGTTACACAATCATGATATTAACATAAATTACATTATGGATATTACTTTAACAAAACCCTAACTCCTAAAGATATCTGAATCGACCTCTGATACCAACTATAAGAACTGAGCCTTAAACCTTAAATAATATTGAATTAAATGAATAATTCACATTGAGTATCAATTCAGGTTTAATGTTTTATAGATTTAGAAAATAACTATTACATCTCAAAATATTACAAAGTAGACACTTCTACACACTTTCAATTTTTTTACAAAACATGAACTCTTGAAAAAAAAGAGTCATGCTAGTTCTATGTTTAAGATAGCATGACTTTTCCTTGATCCCATCCTTGACCCTATTCCACATTATGTCCTATGAAAAACATTTAAAAAATATGGGATGAGCATAAAAAGATTATTAAGGGATATACAAATAAGGAAAACTGTTTGTTTTTTAAAACAACAAGGTAACCATGAATAATGTAACATAATTAATACTTTTCACCTTTATGAAGTTGTAAATACTCTTCACTGAATAAAAGATCATTACTTACCATTTTTGTAACAAAAATATTACCATAAAACCCATATAAAGAACAAATAACATATAAAGGTAACTTGGGACATAAACATACATATATGGAATAACCATACGGTCGACTTCCACACATATCACTAAATGGAATAACCATACGGCCGACTTCCATACCAAATGCATTGGAGGTTATAACGTAACCACCCGTCCTGGTATTCACGGAACCACCCGTCATTTGGTTTATCACGTAACCACCCGTCAAAGGTCCAAGTACCAATATAAATCCATAACACATACAACAAATATAAAGAAAAGAAAAAATTTCCACATTTTGATCACAATATATCACTTTAATATATTGACATAACAAATATATTTTCAAAACCATTTTCAATACCAAAAATATGTAAACGAGTATGAGGTATTTTTTTTAAAACATTATGGCTTATTGAGGAAGCCAAAGATAAAATAATACACGCGGCGGCGGAAAAGGTCCTTGTCACCGCGTACGTTACAAGAAACGTTATTTTTTTCATTTAGTAAAACTCTTCATAGAAAAAGATTCCTTTTGAATAAATGTTAACGTCAAAGGGGTTTATACACTGTATAAAAGAATGTTGTGTATAAATGATAATATACCTCAATAAAAGGAGATTGAGATGAAGTCCCTTACCTCGCGTCTGACTCGACTTGATAATTCTTTAATCTCATGAATAATAAACTAAAGTTAATTTCAACTTTCTTAAGAACATTTTTCAAGTTTATTATTCCTTTTATATCACTTATTACACTGTTATAAACATTATGCAATCATTTATGTTAATAAAATTCAATTTGTCGATATTTGGTACTTGAGTAAAAATGAACACTTTATATTTAAAAGTTGTCCATGTGATCTAAGGTTCATTATATCCAGAATTATATTCATGATTTGGATATCATATATATCATATATATTCAGTATATACATGGTTTTAAAATAATACATAACATTTAGAGGCAAGAAATGAAATAAATCGTTCATGGAGATGGTAAGCCGTACGTACGCAGGAACATTACGTTCATTTCTATTTATTATTTTAATTGAAATAAAACATAATGATACATAGGTATATTATAATTCATGTACAATATCATATATAATATCATTAACTCCATCCTACATACATCCCACATAAGGGGGAGGAGGGGCTCTTTAGGAAAGTGTGAAAATATTATTTTATAATATAATGATATTCTCTTTCTAATGGTACAAATATCATTATAGTAAAAGATAAGATGATTCATGGTAGATATAAAATAATACAATCAGAATTGGACTTATTTTGGATAATATTTTAATCATTATAATCTTATTGATTTAAATCATTTATTAATGAGATAAACACTGCATCATTATTGTGTCATAAATAATTTACATTATTTGATGTCTAAAAATTATAAAACAAATACCATGATATAGGAAATATTTTTAGCTTTCCAAAGAATATTTATATATGAAAATAGGACTTAAATAACACCATATTAAAATTAACTACTAAAAGTTTTTTTTATTGTCAATTTTGTCTTCACATTAAATTAATTTATCTAAATTGTCATTATCAATCCCAAGTGGCACAATGGGGTCCCAAAATCAATCCAAAGATGCCCATGGTCGTAAATGACTCAACCAATAATTTTTGGACCAGTGTTAAGGTATTTTTAAATTATTATAATATTCTTTTTACTTTCAATTACCTTATTTACCTTTAACCGCCATAAATAAAAGTCAAAAGTTACTATTGACCAAAAATTATTTTCATCTTAATGAACCAAATTTTAATTCTTTATAACAACCATGTTTCTCGGATTTTTGAAATTCAATTCACATAACTGATAAAAATCTCATTTAAATGAAAAACCCAGTTTTTTAACTACCACTAAGTAGTTTAACTATTCATCAAAAATTGAAGTATTTCAGAAAAATACCAAAAATTCAGCCTAAGCTATATCTGATATTCCAAATTCAAACATGATGTCTATTTTTCCAATTTCAAAACATAGAAGTAGCATTGAATAATTTTAAACATAATTATTATTGTTAAAACAAATAGCGTGTTTTTAAGAAACAATAACTATCAAAATATTGATACTTGTTTGTGTCCAATTTCAAGCTGAAATTAATTAAAATGAAAAAATTGGATTAAATGGTAAAAAAATATTATAATTACACATTAAAACAAATTAAAAAGATATTCTATCCATATAAATAAATTATATTAAATGGAAGTTTTGTATTAAAATACAATATTTTCACTATTCATTAAAAATTGAACTTTATTGGAAAAAATCCAAAAATTTACACAAAGTAAATTTTTTTGTCCCCATTATAAAGAAGGATTTAATTTGGTCATATAGAATGTATTAATGTGACCAAAACTATATTTAAAAAGGGTTCTCCATTAAAAGGCGATAAATCGGCCTTTTAATGTAAATTATGCTTAAAATTAGAATCATTCACCTTTTAGGCCTCTAACTTTTTATTGAATAATGTAAATAAATTTAACAATCATGTATAATCAGATTTTAGTTAGTTTCATTCATTTACACCAATACAACGGCTAGGAGTTATCTATTATTTAAAATAATAATATTATATTACTAGTATGCAACGTAAGATTCCAAAGAAACCTGTTGTTGCGTATCGAGTACGCTATCAAACATAGCAACCCTTTTAAAGTTAAATTAACATTTAATTCAAAAATACTAATAAGTATAAAAATATCTTATTCTTTATTTACTTGGGATGTTACATCCTTCCCCCCTTTTGAGAATTGCGTCCTCGCAACACTTATTCACTTATCAAAATAAGTGTTGGGTATTTATCCCTCATCATATTTTCAGATTCCCACATTGCCTCTTCAACCATATGGTTTTTCCAAAAGACTATTACATGATAAATTACCTTATTCCGCCACACCTACTCTCTACAGTCCAGAATCTAGACCGGTTGTTCTTCATAAGGGAGATTCTCTTTCAACTGAACTACCTCTAGGCTCAAAACATGAGATGGATCTAGCATATACATTCTAGACATGAAAACATGAAAAACATTGTGATCCAGGGATAAAATTGGATGGTAAAGCCACTCTGTATGAAATTGATCCAACATTCTCCAAAATTTCATAAGGTCCAATGAATCTCGGACTCAACTTTCCCTTCATAACAAAACACATCACACATTTCCATAGAGAAACTTTGAGAAAGACATGATCACCTACCTAAAAGGAAAGATCCTTCCTCAAGTTATCGGCAGAACTTCTCTGTCTACTCTGAGCTATTCTCATGGGCTTCTGAATCAACTGAACTTTCTCTACCATCTCCTCTACCAATTCTAGTCCCATCAGCTTTATTTCACCAATTATAGTCCCATCATCTTTCTTTCACCTACTTCATCCTAAAAATATGGAGTTCGACAACGCTTTCCATATAATGCCAAAAATGGAGCCATCTATATACTGGAATGAAAAATGTTATTAAAAGAAAATTCAACCAAAGAAAGATGTTGGTCCTAACTTCCGTGATAATCCATCGAGTAAGCACGTAACATATCTTACAAGGTCTGAACTTTTGTTCTGACTACCCATCCGATTGAGGATGAAAAGCTGTACTAAAATTTATTTCAGTGCCCACTGACTTTTGAAGGCCTTTCCAAAATTTAGAAGTGAACCTTGGAACACGATCAGATACAATAGAGAGGGGAACTCTATGAAACCTGAATATCTCTTTATCATACAACATAGCAAGTTGATCTAGAGACAATGTGTCTCAAATAGGAATGAAATGAGAAGATTTAGTCAATCGATCAACTATAACCCAGATTGCAATATTATCTCGAGATATCATTGGTAATCCCACAACGATGTCCATGGATATATTTTCCCATTTCCATTATCCCACTTGTAGAGGCTGAAGCATCCCTTTTGTTAACTGCCACTTTCCTTTAACGTGCTGACAAGTCAAACACTTCACAATACAATCTGCAATATCTCTTTTAATTCCATCCCACCAGTAATACTCCCAAAGATCTCTATACATCTTAGTACTACAAGGATGAACTGAAAATGGAGGACTATGAGCTTTAAATAAAAACTCATACTTAAACTGAGAATCAGAACATACACATAATCTATTCCAAAATTTCAAAACACAATCATTATCATTGTTAAATTCAATCAACTTACCCTTCTGAACCAACTCTACCTTTTTATGCAACTCACTGACTTCTTTCTGCACTTGCGTTATTCTGTCTGATAGAGATTATTTCACTAACACTTGAAACAAAATAGATTAATTCCCTACAACAACAACTTCTTTGCCAAATTTCGGCAATCAAAAACCAAAGGATCTCATTCCAAACATAGCATGGTTAATGAAGTATTTCTTTTTCGACCGAAAGCATCATCCACATTATTTTCTTTTCCCGAATGATAAATGATCATGCAATTATAATACTTGATTCATTCCAACCATCTACTCTGTCTCATGTTCAATTATTTCTGAGTGAATATATACATCAATATTTTGTGATTAGTATATATTTCACACTTCAATCCATACAAATGATGCCTAAAATTTTTAATGAAAAAACAATAGCAGCTAATTAAAAATCATGTATAGGGTAATTTAACTCATAAGGTTTCCATTGAGTTGATGCATATGGAATTACCTGATCATTTTGCATTGGGACACATCCGAGTCCTTTCAACGAAGCATCAATGTAGATAACAAACTCACCATTTTTGGATGGCAGTGCCAACTGAAGAATTCACCAATCTCATTTTTAATTCTTGAAAACAATCATCACATTCTTTTTTCCAGATGAACATAACACCTTTTCAAGTTAACTTAGTCATTGGACTAGATAACCATGAAAAAGTTTCAACAAACCTTAGTAATAACCTGCCAGACCAAGAAAACTACGGATCTCGGTTATATTTATGGGTCTTGGCCATTCTTCAACAACTTTTGTTTTAGCTGGACCAACAGTTATGCAATTTTAATGAAATAATGTGACCATGGAACAAAATTTGTTGTTACCAAAACTAACACTTGATGAATTTCCAAAATAGTTTCTTTTCTTTTAAGGTTTGCAAGACAACCCTTAAATGACTTTCATGTTCCTCCTTAATTTTGTAATAAACCAAAATATCATCAATGAACACAACCACACACATATCCCAGAACTCACGGAAACATCCATTCATAAGATCCATGAATACTGCAGGTGCATTGGATAAACCAAAATGAATAACTACAAATTCATAATGTCCATATCTAGTACAAAACGTTGTCTTCGGAATGTCTGCTTACTTTACTTTCAACTGATGGTACCCCGACCTCAAATCAATCTGTGAAAAATACTGAGCTCCCTTTAGCTGATCAAACAAATCAGAGATTTGAGGCAATGGATACTTATTATTAACATTGATGTTATTCAATTCACTATAATCAATGAAAAGTCTTGTTGAACCATATTTATTTTTAACTAACAAGACAAAATCACCCCATGGTTATGTGCGAGGTCCAATGAAACGTTTATCTAATACCTACTTCAATTTCTTCTTTAACTCTAATTGTTCAATTTGAGCCTTTCGATAAGGGGGTTTTGAAATTGGCTTAGCATCAGGAAATAAGTCAACATTAAATTCAACTTCCCGATCAGGTATAATACCAGGTAACTCATAATGAAAAAACATCTAGGTACTCATTTACCACAGGGACATCATTAATCTGAACAATTTCTTTTTTTTCAAAAATATGTGCAAGGTAACATTCATTTCCATATTTTACAAGTTTCTCAGCTTCCTGGTATGTTATCAACAACAAGGGTTAATTTTTGTATAAAATATGAAAATAATTATGAAAAGAAACCTCTTTAGCTATACAATCAATCTTAGAATGATAAACAGAAATCCAATCCATTCCCAATATAACATCAAACTCTATTAGAGGAAAAACAACAAGGTTTGCTGTAGATTTTTTCCGCACACAAGGACAAGAATGTTCTTATTTTTTCTTTTTTGTCTCAAAATTTCATCCATGTGTTTTTACCATAAGATCAGTATTCATATCATGAGATGGAATTTCCAATTTACTAGAACAATTCTCCGAAATAAAGGAGTGTGTAGACCCTGAATCAAACAACACATTGGTATAATATGAACAAACAAACCGTGTACCTGATACTACTTCTTTTGATGGCCCAAAATCTAATGAAGTAGTTGAAAAGGAATTTACCACCCCTTTTTTTGTTTAGTCTGGCTGCTTTCCCTCAGTTGAGTTCTTCACTGGACACTCATTTTCATAATGACCCTTTTAATTACACTTAAAACTTCTTATCGATAGTTTTTTATTACCTGCTTGATCATCTTCCTTACAGTTATGAGCAATATGACCAGACTTACCACACCAGAAGCACTTTGCAGACATCGATAAACATTCTCCAGGATGATTTTTACAACACTTCTCACAAGTTTGATATTTAGTTTTCTTACCTCCAGGCTTCTTTGATTAATTCTTCACCTTTTCCTGCCAACTGGACCTCTTATTCTGTTGTTTTTCAAAGAACACTTGATCATCAGTAAACTCCATTTCCACCTTCTCCGTAAATCGAACAAGTTTTTCATAACTTTTTAACTCACGAGAGGCTAATGCTCTCCGATATCATGGCTTTAGTCCTGAGTAAAATTGATTTATATTACTCTCAAGATCTTAGATGAAATTTGGTGCATACCTTTCCAGTCGAGTGAACATTTCTTCATAAGTGGCCCCTGAGTCATCCTCTTGCCTCAATTCGAAGAATTTTTTTTCCATACTAAGATGAACCACCATAGGATTATCGAGAAACATACCTTTGAATTCATCTCAAACAAGAGAATCAATCTCCTCACTATCCCTGATATTTTTCACCATCGACCACCACTGATCAACTTCACCTTCAAAATGGTAAAAAGTGAAACTAACCATTTGTTTTTATGAATATCCAATAACATAAAAAATCTTTTCCAGTGCTTTAATCCACCCTTATTCTATCATAGGGTCAAGAAGATCCTCTGAATGATAGGGGATGTTGCCTCATGAAATTGTCCACTACTAACATGTTCCCCTCCAGTTGATCTGGTTGATCTCATGCATGAATACCACAACCATTTATAGGCTGAGTCAACTGTGCCATCACTGCAACAAACTGTTCAGTTCTGATTCCGACCATCTCAGGTTGATGATTTGGAAGGTTGTCTTCCTCTTGATGTCATCCCAACATAGTTGTCCTATTTCGTCTGCAGAAAACAATTTTGAACATAAAAATATATTAGTCAACGTAACATGGTAATCTGTAATTGCTACATGATCTCTATATTAAGAAAAATTACATTATAGATATTAATTTAACAATTCCCTAACTCATAAAGTTATCTAAACCGACCTCTGATACCAACTATAAGAACCTGACCTTAAACCTTAAATAATATTGAATTAAATGAATATTTCACATTGATGATCTATTCAGGTTTATATTTTTAGAGAATTAGGACATAACTATTACATCACAAAATATTACAAAGAAGACACTTCTACACAGTTTCCATTTTTTTACAAAACATGAACTGTTGAAAAAAAATAGTCACGCTAGTTCTATGTTTAAGACATCATGACTTTTCCTTGATCTCATCCTTGACCATATTCCACATTATGTCTTATGAAAATCATTTCAAAAATGTGGGGTGAGCATAAAAATCTTAGTAAGGGATAGACAAAGAAGGAAAACTGTTTGTTTTTTAAAACAACAAGGTAACCATGAATAATGTAACATAAGTAATAATTTTCACCTTTGTGAAGTTTTAAATACTCTTCACTGAATAAAAGATCATTACTTACCATTTTTGTAACCATAAGATTACCTTAAAACCCATATAAAGAACAAATATCATATAAAGGTAACTTGGGACATAAACATACATAAATGCAATAACCATACGGTCGACTTCCACATATATTGCTAAATGGAATAACCATACGGCCGACTTCCATACCAAATGCATTGGAGGTTATAATGTAACCACCCGTCCTGGTATTCACGGTACCACCTGTCATTTGGTTTATCACGTAACCACCTGTCAAATGTCCACGTACCAATATAAAACCATAACACATATAACAAATATAAAGAAAAGAAAAAAATTCCACATTTCGATCACAAAATATCACTTTAATATATTGACATAATAAATCAATTTTCAAAACAATTTTCAATACCAAAAATACATAAAAGAGTATAACGAATTTTTTTTAAAACATTACGGCTTATTGAGGAAGCCAAAGATAAAATAATATGTGCGACGGCGGAAAAGGTCGTTGTCACCGCATACGTTAAAAGAAACATTATTTTTTTTCATTTAGTAATACTCTTCATAGAAAAAGATTCCTTTTGAATAAATGTAAAGGTCAAAGGGGTTTATACACTGTATAGAATAATGTTGTGTATAAATGACAATATACCTCAATAAAAGGAGATTGAGATGATGTCTCTTACCTCACGTCTGACTCAACTCGATAATTTTTAAATATCCTGAATAATAAACTAAAGATAATTTCTACATTCTTAAGAACCGTTTTCAAGTTTATTATTACTTTTATATCACTTATTACACTATTATAAACATTATGCAATCATTTATGTTAATAACATTCATTTTGTCGATATTTGGTACTTGAGTAAAAATGAACACTTTATATTTACATGTTGTCCATGTGGTCAAAGGTTCATTATATCCAGAATTATATTCATTATTTGGATATCATATATATCATATATATTCAGTATATACATGTTTTTATAATAATACATAACATTTATAGGTGAGAAATGAAATGCACCGTTCATGGAGACGGTAAGTCGTGCGTACGCATGAACACTAAGTTCATTTCTATTTATTATTTTAATGGAAATAAAACATAATGATACATAGGTATATTATAATTCTAGTACAATATCATATATAATATCATTAACTCTATCCTACATACATCCCACATAAGTCATTAACGAATCAAATCACTTTGATGGGGTGGTAGCCCGCACTTCCTCAAATTAGATTATCGTATTTACCCACAATGAAAAAAATTAAGGCGTGCTATAAATGGAAATTACAGAAGACTAAGGAAATACTAAACAGAATATATATCATATATAAATATAGTTCCTCCATAATGGCCACAATGAGAGGCAGTAAGAAGTAATTGAACAATCATTATTTCGTGAGGCCTTAGTTTTCCATCCACAGAAACATTATGTTCTTCATCCATTAGATGGAGGTGTGTGTAAGTGTAGTTATAATTATTCTCATAACAATATACTAGTATATTAAGGATAATGGTGTTGTTACAAAAAATGGAATAAAAAGAGTTTAGGGTTTATATAATTAAAATAAAAGAAAATATTTTAAGAGAAATAGGTACCTTTAATTTGGGTAACTCCTTTGGTTTGAACCAAGAGGACTTCTTGATGTGCCTTCTGCCTAAGGTAAGGCTTCTAGGGGGAGGAGAGGGATTTTGGGAGCTTAATTGGGCAGAGGATGGACTATCCAAAAGACTTTAGAGGTTTGTGGTATTGGTTATAAGTGGTATCCTTTTATAAGGGGGGGGAGGGACTCTTTATGAAAGTGTAAAAATGTTATTTTATAATATAATGATATTCGGTTTATAATGGTCCAAAAATCATTAAATATGAATATAAGATTATTCATGGTATAAATTAAATCATCCAATCAGAATTGGACATGTTTTGGATAATATTGTAATAATTATAATCTTATTGATTTTAAATCATTTATTAATTAGATAAATACTGCATCATTATTGTGTCATAAATAATTTAATTTATTTGATGTCTAAAAATTATTAAAAAAATACCATGATATAGGAAATACATTTAGTGCTCCAAATAATATTTATAGTCTAAAATAGAACTTATATAACACCATATAAAAATTAATTACTAAAAGAGTTTTGTTAATGTCAATTTTGTCTTCACATTAAATTAATTAATCTAAATTGTCATTATCATTCCCAAGTGGCTCACTGGGGGTCCCAAAATAGACCCAAAGATGACCATGGTCTTAAATGACTCAACCAATAAGGTTTGGACAAGTGTTAAGGTAATTATGAATTATTATAATATTCTTTTTACCTTGAATTACCTTATTTACCTTTAACCGCGGTAAATAAAAGTCATGAGTTACAATTCATGAAAAATTATTTTCCTCTTAATGAACCAAATTTTTCTTCTTGATAACAAACATGTATGTAGGATTTTTGTAATTTAATTCAGAGAAGTGGTAAAATTTCATTAAATGAAAAAGTCATTTTTTTTTACTTCCAATAAATAGTTTCACTATTCATCAAAAATTGATGTTTTCCAGAAAAATACCAAAATTTCAGCCTAAGATATATTTGATATTCCAAATTAAAAAATGATTTCTATTTTTACAAATTCAAAACATATAATTGGAATTAATAAATTTTAAAATTAATTCCCATTGTTAAAACAAATAGCGTGTTTTTAAGAAACAATAACTATCAAAAGATTGATACTTGTTTATGTCCAATTTCAAAGTAAAATTAATTCCAATGACCAAAAATAGATTAAATGGTAAATATATATTCAAATTACACTATAAAACCAATTAAAAACATAATATAACCATATAAAAAATTAAGATTAAAAGGCACCTTTGAATTAAAATACAATATTTTCACTATTAATTAAAAAATTAAATTTATCGGAAAAATTCCAAAAATTTACACAAAGTAATTTGGATGTCCCCATTCTATATAAGAATTTTATATGGTCATATATAATTTATTAAAGTTAACAAAACTAGATTTAAAAAGAGTTCTCTATTAAAAGGTAATAAATTGTCCTTTTAATGTAAATTATGCTTAAAAATAGATTCATTCGCATTTTAAGCCTCTATATTTTTATTGGATAATTTAAATACATTTAACAACCTTGTATAATCATATTTTAGTTATTTTAATTAATTCCCTCCAATACAATGGCTAGGAGTTTACTACCATTTAAAATAATAATATTATATTATTAGTGCGCTATGTAAGATTCCAAAAAAACCGGTTGTTGCGTATTGGGTACGCTATCGTACATAGCAACACTTTTAAAGTAAAATTAATATTTAATTCAAAAATATTAATAAGTATAAAAATATCTTATTCTTCATTTACTTGGAATGTTACAAAATGGTTAACCTTTGTGCACTAAGTTGAGTATGATTATTTTTTGTAGATGATGCAGATCTTGATGAGATCTTTGATTATGAGACATCCAAAAGTGGGTTTAAAGTACATAGTGTTATCAGATTCATTAAAAACTGGGTTTCATTGTTGCATGATGCATTGGTATGTAGTGAATTTTAGGTTTCACTTCTGTTGAGACCACATGAGAAGAACTATGTGACCTATGATATTGATTTAGCTGTAGTAGAATTTTCATTGATGTTTTGGTAGCACTGCCTAATGGGAGAGAATGTTATCATCTACTCATTGAACAAGTGACTCAGGTACATCTTATATCAGAAGGATCTAAACTTGATATATATTTGGTCAATAGATGTCCTCATAGACTATGACAATGAGATTTTCTATAATCATAGGAAAGAGAATATGGTGGGAGATTCACTTGGTAAGAAATCTAGTTCGGAGTTTCTGAGTGATTGGATAGGGAAGTTAGCCATGTTGAGATTATCCATTGTGGGTCCATATAGGGCATATTTCCTCCTTTTTATGGTTGTTATCCCTTCACTCTTATAATGAGTCAGAGAGGCATAACATGGGGATACTGATTATTATACATTATGTGCTATGATATCCATAGGGAATTTTCCAGATGAATATTCAAACGGTGGCGGGTAAATTATTCTTTTCACAGGACGTATAGTAGTATTAGTGATATATTAGGATGATATCCTTATAGAGTTTCTTATGTGCCCTTTTCGGTACATCCAGGTGGGGTGAAGCTGTTTGAGGACCTCCAACATTTGTATTGGTGGCTAGGGGTAATGAATGGATTTGAAGAGTTTATTTCCTGATGTCATACTTGATTACATGTGGATGCTATGAACTAGGTTCTAACTGGTTTACATCAATACATTGATGTGTCAGAATGTTAGTGGGATGGTATATAGATGGACATCATGATAGGTTTACCACAGTTGTTTAGGGCACAAGAATCTATATGGGCGATCATTTACTGACTCATCATTTCATCCAACTTCCTAGCTATGCCATAGCTGATTTCAATATAGATGTTGGGATGCCTCTATATTCACGAGGTAGTTTGACTACAATGATTTCTATCAATGATTGTTTGGGAACCTAATATCCATTTACATCCTAGTTGTGGAAGTTATTACAATAATTTTCTGGGATCCACTTACTCTTGAACACAACGATTACCCCATAAACGAATATCTAGAAAGAGATTACCATTCACATTATAGAAGGCATGATATGTGCTAGCATGTTATAATTTGGAAGTAGTTTGGAGGATCACCTACATGGGTTTGAGTTTATATACAATGAAGTATAATTTTCCCTCATTGGTGTGGAACTATTTGTAAACTTTCACAAGAAAAACTTTTTGATACCCCATTACTAGACTGACCTAGGAGTTTCAACACTCGTATGACTAGAGTTAGTATGAGATACTATCAAGAAGGTACATATCAACATAGAGAAGAGGTAAATTTCAAAATGTTTTATAAGTCTTATGTCGAAAGGTGATAGAGGCTAATTGAGTTTGTAGAAGGAGGCCATGTGTTCATTTGGGTTTCACCCTAAAATGGATTATAATGATTTGTTTGGGCTGAATAGTTATCTTTGAAGGGTTATTGACCCTGAATAGATACAACATAGAGTTTTAAATTTTGCATACCTCTTAAAGATAAAATGTATATATTGTTGTTAAATAACATCTTCCACGTTTCAATGTTGATGTTATATGTGCATGAACCATCGCATGTCATCGATTGGGGTCATATGAACATCAAGGATAACGACACATTTGCTGATTACCTAGTGGATATTGAGTATCTGTATGAGATAATCCATCATTGGTGATTGATTCCTTTGGTGCATGCCTAGTGGAAGTATGTGTATCTCTAGGAGAGCCTAGGGAGAAGGATTCTTAGATTCATTTTCAATACCATTATATTTTTTAGTAGCCTTTGCTTTATATTTTTTGGGAAATAAATCTCCAAGGTGGGGATAGAGTACTATCTGAATTGTTTCTACATTTTGATTTTAAATATTATATGGATTAAATTAATGCTTATGCACTAATATATAATTCTATATTGATTCCGAGTGTGCCAAAACTAAATGATTGAAATATATTCCTATATTTAATTGGACACATTCAAATTTTTACTAAAAAAGTTGAATAACATCTGAATGGTGGCACAAATATGAAATCTAAGGACACATGTGTGTGAATAATATCATATTGACGCCAAGTGTGACATAATGATGGTCACCGGGGGTTGATTGTAGATTTTATTCAAGGGAATATTAAATGATTAAAATTAATTGATCAAAAAAGTATTTTATTTTTGTTTTGTTGATGTAGTGACGTTGTGATGACGTAATTTTTAATATAACATTTGGAAGAGATAAAGGGTTAGACTCATAACCATGGAATCCCCTAGAATCCATGGAGAGAGGGATCTAAAAAATCTCATTGAGCTGGTGTTAAATGAAATTTATATCAAATATTAAAGAATGGTGTTCTTGGTCGTTCATGACAACAATGACAATGTAGCAAATGATCTTTGTCATAATGTAACCCAAAATCTAAGTAGGGTTTATATTCTTATTTCCAATTATTGATTCATATGAATACCAAAAACAAATCCATAAAATAAATTATCCCACAGATCGATCATATATGCTGGATGGGATGATATTTTGGGGGTTTATAATGATTTTTACAAGAGATTTAATTTTAATTTTTTTTAAAATTATTGTAAGAAATGATCAAGGATAGATTGAACAATGGATGAGGTTCATTCTTTGGAATTGTTCCTTTTTTATTTTTCCCCCCCAATTTCTAACATTCATGACACACATTTTTTGTTCTACCACCAAACATTAAATAATCGATCACTTCGCTTCAATTCATGGTGAAATGATCATAAATTGGAGTCCCATCATCGAGACGACTCGACAAAGGTGCGACAGTTGGCACAGTGGGGACCAAACCATTGTGGGTGTGGAATATGTGTTGCTCAGCAATGGAGAATAATTCCTAGGATCATTATTTTCGATTCATTTTTGGGTATTAATCCTTTATATTCGATGTTATAGTGACCGAAAAACCATCGATATTGAGTTTCGATGAAAACACGACACCAGAATGGAACTTGGGCGATTGGATGAGGCATGTGTGAGGAATAAGATGAATCTAGAATCCGTGATACACAAAACATGTATTCATGGATATGTATGGTTTGTTCATCAATGGAAAATTTGAAATGTCCATGGGATGTACAAAGTCATGGGATAGGGTATATGGGATGACTACACTTCATGAACTCCCCCACATAGCATGGCCTGAAGTAGTTACATAGATTACCCCATGTACAAGTATGTGGGAATGGCTATATAGTTTGACACATTGTACCAAAAAACTAACAAAGTATGTGGGAGGACCCTGGATGGAGGGACAAGGTCTGTGACTCGTTATACATGTAGTTTTCCCATATTCTATATGAAAATGTTTGGAATGACATGGGACATTGTACACAAGAAGTACTTGGGGTCTACAGACATGACATATGACTCTAATAAACATAGTGTATCCATTTCTATAAACATTTATTCACTTTTCTTCCAAATCGTGGAAATGTTTCTCTATGGATCATTCCTTTCATCATTTTCTCCAATGGTTGGTATGTGATCTTTCTTACTCATAGTACAATGATCAATTCAGAAGAACATACTGGATAGAGGATTTTTATTCCACCGAGAGGCCTGGAAAAGGGTCCTCTATTAATTTTTCATTCCCAAGGTGGGGTTCTTGATATCAACATAACCAACACTAAGTGAGTGTTGGTCCTCTACTTGGTGGGTTGATGTAGATTGAGTTACGAGTATCACCCCATATATGGCCCCCACCATAAATGATACATAATCTTGAGCTATGTCATGAATTCATATTTAAAATATTTATAGGTCTATAGATTATTATTATTAGGCCATAACTATTACATGATAAAAACAAAGTGGACACATCCAATATTATCAATTACATTTATAACATATACAAATTTAAAAAGAAACACGGTTTCATTTTATATTTAATCATTGGAACTTTTCCTTCATTCCATACAAGACTCTATTCTACCTTAAAGGAACTGAAAGCATTAAAAATAATGGTATTATCACAAAAATCATATTAATGGATTTGAAAAAATGAAAAAACTTTAGGATAGTTCAAAAATATAATGTATTCAATGTTTGTTGAGCGGGATAAACAAAACATTTTAACATGAATAACACTCATACCTTTTCCTCATTGAATAACACTAAAACCAAAAGAATTAAATTAAAAATATATTAGTTGAATTAGATAATCATATACATAAAAAAAATTCAATAATCTTCCAATTTAAATGACCCTATGGTAGACTTCCAAATTGTAGATCTATAATTGGCATGACATCTCTTGTATAATTTTTCGGGCTCACCCATGAGCTATAATGATGCTCAACCCTTGGTATATGATTTTTCGGGCTCACCGATGAGCTAAAATGGGGCTCAAACCATCCTATACGATATATCTTCATCACCCGTTTCATATAATTTTCTTGTACCATATCAAGAATTAAACAAATTCATCACAAAATCCAATTTTTTAAAGCTTCTTCTAATACCATATGAAAAACATTTTGGATTAAAAATAAAATTTCCATTTAAGAACCCCTTTTCAAAACCAATATACCAAAATAACGTTGTAATGGATTTATATTCATTATAAAATACTTTAATACTTACATAAAAAGACAAAAATCATATAACACTTACATTAGTAGAGAATTATTCAGCATTATATAAGTTTAAAAACATTTTTTTTGTTAATTTGTAAAGAAAGTAAAATGATTTGTATAAAATTTTTCATATTAAAAAAAATTGAATGAAATTCAATATTGACATAACATTTAATTTATATTCCATTTATACTCATATAAATAAATATGTAATTTAATATCATGAATAAAATGATTTGATAATTAAATCATTAAATACTTAGTGTGCCTCAAACCACTTTTATCATTTAAATATTAATCTCCATGATTGAATAAACAAAATTAGAATAAAAATATAATCAAAATTAAACACCATAGTGGCATTATATACACCTTATTAAAGAATAACTGTGCATATGATAAATAAATGCCTCAATGAAAGGAAATTGAGATGATGTCCATTTCATTGAGTCTGACTTGTCTCATTTTTTCATTAATTTCCTAATTAATAAAAATATATTAATTTAAAATTTTGATATGGTTTTTAGGTTTATTATTCATATTATAAAACTTATATTAATTAGTTATTTATTTGAGTTCATATCATATGTTTTGTTGATGTTCGGTATTTTAGTGAAAAATGAACTTGTTTTAATGAAAATTATCCATGTGGTCGTAAGCCCATTAAATCAAGAATATTATTCATTATTTAAATATCATAAATATCCATTATATATGTATTTATAATAGTTTATGACATATGGAGATAATAAATTATAATCATTGTCCATGGAGATGTTCGGCCGTATGTGCGCATCAACGCTACTTTCATTTCTTTTTAAAAATAAAGGAATAAAAAATAAAAGATACGCAGATATATTATAATTAATGTAAAATATATATGTTATATATTTTACAGAAGTTCATTAACTTCATTATTTATATGTTCCACATATGGGATGAGTGAGTCATATCACTTAGAGTGGGTGGCACCTACACTCCCTCAAATGAAATTATCGTATTAACCCATTATGGGAAGCATAAAGGTATTTTGTAAAAAAAATTACAGAAGCCAAAATAAAATAAAAATATAATTTATATCATATATATACAGTTCATTCTTAACGGCCTTCATGAGAGCTAGTAGGAAAAAATTGTACAATCATCATTTTGTGAGGTTGTAGTTTGTCGTAAACAGAAGTCTTATATTCTATATCCATTTGATAGAGGTGCCTGTATGTGTAGGTGTAGAACATCTCATAAATTTGTTTAGTATATTGATCATACTGTATTTGTTATAAAGTAATGGAATAAATATATATTTGTGGGTTGGATGAGGAAAATAAATTAATGAATCTTGAGAGAAGACGTTACCTCGAAATTGGGTAACTCCATTTTATTTTTGCCAAAAGGATTTCATGAATTTACATAAGCGTAAGTTAAGTCATTTGAGTAAGAAAGGGATGTTGGGAGTTTATTTGAACCAAATTTGGATGATCAAAGGGGATTTAGAGTTTTGAGTAAGTTGGTTGAGTTGGGAGGCCTTTTATAAGAGAAATGAGGGGAACTCTTGGGAAGTCATGAAATGTTATTTTATGATAAATTGATTTAGGAATAATAATAGATCCAATGTCATAAATTTCTTGTATAAGATATTGATGTTTATAAATACTCTCATACAATAGGTTTTACACATGTTTAGGTCACAAAATTAAATATATCTTTTAGATTTAACCCTTACATTAATACATTAACTCTAACAATTTTTCTTATAATTTCATAATATTTAGTTACTATAGTTACCATAAAATGCCAATCAAACAAAAAGGGGTTCATTAATGAAATTTTATACAATATATAATTAATTTGGAAGAATAAAATATTTTTAGGATTATTTTATCATTTAATTAAATAGTATTTGTTTTAAAAACTCATTTATGTCAATTCATACACTATTTAGATATAGATTTTTTTAGTCATATAAACATTATTCCTTCGAAAAAAGAATTAAATAATCCCTAATATGTCAATGTCATTCAAATAATTCATGTACAGTATAAAAACATTAAAATTAGTTGTACTTTAATATTTATAGTATCCTTTATAAGAATATATCATTAATTAGGCAATTGATGCATCATCATTGTGTAATAAATATATTAATTTATTTAATGTCTAAAATATAAAAATAAAATAACATGCTTTTTAAAAGTTTTTAACTTTATAATCGAAATTAATAGACAAATATATCATTTATATAATTCTGTTTAATTTTTTTGTTAGGATATATGTGTTTATGTTATATTTTTCTTTTTAAAACTAAATATTATAAATGGTAATTATCACACCCAAGTGATTGAATGGGGTCCTAAATTCAACAGAAGTTTGATCATGGTCTTAGATATATCATAAAATCATATTTGAACATAATTTATATATACTTTTATATTATTATAATATAATTTTTACCCTTATTTACCTTATTAACCCTTTAACTAGGTTAAATAAAAATAATTTCTAAAATTTCTAATCACAATGTCCCAAAATAAAAGGCACCTATATAAATAATTTTTACCCTATCATTAAAAATATGGAATCCATATTTATAAATTCTAACCACATTATTGGTATAAATTAATTTAATATTAATTTTCATTGTCAAAACCAAAAAAGAGTTTTAATGAAGTAAAAACTATCTAAATATTTACATGTGTTTTTGTCCAATTTAAATATGAAATTAACACCAATGAATAAAATTGTATTAATTAATTAAAAAATACAATTACTAATTAAAACCAATTGAAATGATAACCTAATTATATAAGTATGTTAGATGAAAAAAAATTAAAAATAAAATTCAATATTTTTCATTGATCCATAAAATACGAATTATATACAAAAAATACAAAACATTTATCCAAATTCAATTTTTATGTCCCTATTATAAATACCAATTTTACTATGTCACATAGAACACATAAAATTTTTATAAACTTATTTAAAAATGTTTAACCATCAAAATGAAGAAAAACTACATTTTAGAAAAATTATTAGAGTATATTATTCTTATAATTATATATATAAATATAAAAACATTTAAAAACATGTGTAATCCTAATATAGTTAGTTATATTTATTACCTAAAATAAAATTTCTTGGCTTGATCTACCATTTAAAAGAATAATATTAATAATTTATTATTATTCTGTATTACCCAGTCTTTGTGTAACATATGATTTCAGAGAAACCATTTGTTTCTAGTTGAGTATGATATCACACATAGTATCCCGTTTAAACTAAAATTAATATCTAATTAATAAATATTAATTGGAATGGAAAAATATTATTATATAATTACCTGGGATGTTACTCCCTTTACCCATTTTGGAAATTATGTGATCACAATTTTAATTTTTGGCTTGGTAACAATGGTTTTACATTGAAAATTACTTTATTAAAATCCCACATAAGAAAAAGAGTCTATAAAACATGTAATTTAAAATAAAAATATTGAAGTAAAAAGTTCACATGAGAAATCATATTCATGGATTCCCTGTTGGAAAACATAGACATGGATGATAAAACTAACTGTCAACGACTAATAGAGAGTGATAGCGAACATAATCATTGGATTTTTATCCCTAAAAACTATAATAATTTAATGTCTCAATAGTACATTGAGAATTGTAATAGAATAACGTTTCTTTTTTATGTTTAATTTCATTGTGTTTCAGAATTAATTTACTACATAGAATGAGAACATAATGAAACATAATTAAATGATGTATTTCTATTTTATAAGCACAATTTCATCCTCATAATATTCATAGAATGTGATGTACATCACAAAAAAACCTTAATTATAAAAGATAACACAAATGATAATGGCTATCAATATCTGAAAAATGATGTCCAAATATAAAGGAACACTCCACATTAAAAAAATACATAGATAAACATAATCTCACAATATATCTCCGAAAACGGTCATTAATAAAATATTATAAGATCACAAAAAAACCTTAGAAGGTGTGTTAAAAACATTGATATTATGATCCTCCTTCAAAAAATAATAGGCTCTCAAGAGCTTCATTCACTTCACCAGTTGTATCAACATCAAGTATAGTATCAAAAAAATATTATCCCAAAAAAATTCTATTTAGTTCATACAGATTCCTCTAGGTTTGATTAAAATCGGTCACTTATTTGAATAAATTCCCAAATAATTGGAGATAAATCAGCTTATTATAGATTGGTTATCTATTATTCAAATATTGGATATTTCAGGACCCTTTTCATTTTATTTATGTACCTTGTGAGCAAACTTTAATTACTAATAACATTTTTCAGACCATGTCATACATTCCCCAAATTGTATTTTACCACACTTAGAACATGTTTTGGGCTTACACACACAATTCTTAGTTGGTTGCTTCTCCATTTACTAGTACCTTGACTATGTATTACTCACATTATCTCATGTAACATAAGTGTCTTCAAACTCTATTTCAACATTCTCATCACAACTAGCTACTTTTTCATATCTTTTAAATTCTCGAGTGGCCAAAGCTCTTCATAGCCCTAGTTTCAATCCCAATTAAAATAAATTAATTTTATAGTCACTATGCCGAGTAATACATGGAAGAAACTTGGATAATCTTGTGAATCCCTCTTCATATATGGAAACTGAATCATCATCCTTTTTATTTAATTCCAGTAATTGTTTCTCCATCCTAAGCCGAACAACCTTATGAAAATATATGTCAAGGAAAAAATCCTTTAAATTTTGCCATTAAATGGATTCAAGAACATTTTTCTCTATAATATTATTAACTAAAAACCACAATCGATCAGTGTCACCTAGAAAATTATTAATGGAGAGAGTTACCATGTGAAATTCCAAACATCCAATGACATAAAATATCTTATCCAAGGAATTGATCAATCCTTTAGCTACCACTATTTCAGATGATCTATTAAATGATGGGGGATGTTGGCCCAAAAAAAATGATCCACTACTGATATATTATTCTGTGGTTTATTGTAATGATTTCATTAATGGATTCTACTACCATATATAGCATTATTCAGATAATCCATCAGATCAACAAACTATTTAGTTCTAATTCTCACAACCTCATGTTGTTGATTTGAATGGTTATTTCCCTCTTGATGCCCTCCCATTACAACATTCTTATTTCCTCTATAGACAAATATTTAAAAAATTCATTGTTTAAGTTAAGAAACAAGGTAATCATAAAATTCTACATCATTTTGAAATAACAATAAAGTAAAAGCTTCTAAAGGAAATCAATTAACACCATTTTAACCCCTAAATTTTTCTAAAATCACATCTGATACCAACTATAAGGCCCAATTCTTAAACATTACATGATCTTGATTTAAGTCAAGAATTCTTAATGAGGATCATTTCAAGTTAGATCATTAGAAAGTAGTCCATAATTATTAAGTAACAAAAAATTATATCGTGGACAGTTCCAATAGTATCTATTTCTTCCCTGACATAATTTTTTTTTAAAAAAAACATGGTTTTTGTTAATGATTAATTGTCATAACATATCCTACATTCCTCTATTAAATCTATTCTCCCTTAAATACTGTGAAAACATTTAAAAACATGGTATGTGAACAAAAATATTAGTAAGGGATGTAAAACTAATGAAAATCCACTAGTCCTGTCATAACTTGATAACCCATTCTCTATTAAAATATTGATATGAAAATATACCTTTTTAAAACATTAACTGAAATTCCATATTGACTTCAAATTTATTATATTTTCCTTTCATACACACACATATATAAATATGTAATTTAATATCACAATGAAAATGTTTTGATAATTGAATCATTAAATGGTCATGGTGTCCCATACAACATTAATCATATAAATTTTAATCTCTGTGATTTAATAAATTACATTTTTACCAATAAACTTTTTATATGAAATGTCATAGTGGTTGTATATACATCTTATAAAATAATAAAGCTTCATATTATCATGAAATTCCTTAATGAAATGATATTGATATGAAGTGCCTTATAGTGATTCTAACAAGCCTTTATAGTTGTTTAATATCCTTAATAATAAAAATAAGTTAATTTATACTTTCTTTATAACCCTTATAAATTTTATTAATCATTTTATGTCACATATAGTTATTAGATAATTATATGAGTTCATAATGGGTGTATTGTGGATGTTCGGTAATTGAGTAAAAAATTTACTTATTTTGATGCATATTATGCATGTGTTCATAAGTACACTATCTCCACAATATTATAAATTATTTAAATATCATATATATCATGTATATATGTATTTAGAACTGTCCATAACATTTTGAGGTATAAAATGGAATACACCATCCATGGAGATAGTAGGATGTACGTATGCATGAACCCAACATTCAATTATTTGTCATATAAATCTAATAAAAAAAGATACATGGGTGTATTGTAATTATAATATAATATATATTTTATAAATGTTAACTAAATTCATAAATTCTAGGCTTAATAAATTCTATGTATGGAATTAAGGGGTAATATCGCTTTGAGGGGGCGGTAGTCTAAACTTCCTAAAATTAAATTATCATATTTACTCTTTCTGGAATGTGTAACAGTATATTATAAATAAAATTTATTTAAGAGTATGGAATATATAAATATATAAATATAATATATAGATACAATGTAATCTCATATGGCCACCATGAGATGTGGTAGGGGAAATTTAAACAATCATCATTTCGTGAGGCAGTAGTTTGACGTACAAAGAAACAACATGTTCAATATCAATTAGATGGACGTGTGTGTAAGTGTCTGTTCAAACCTTATAATAAAATAATTCTTTAATATTTAGGACACTATTTTTGTTATAAATTAATTTTATAAATATAGATTTGGGGTTGGATGATGAAAATTAATGAAAGGATCTTGAGAGAAGTTGTTACATCTAAATAGGGTAACTCAATTGGATTTTATCATAAAGGATTTCATGAAATGCATTATAACAAATTTAAAAATTATATAATGAATTTAGGGAATTTTATAGCTTATTTTAGAATAATTTGGATGATCCATTGTTCTTGAGAGGTGTGACTATGTGGGTAGAGGTTGTGGCCTTTTATAAGTGGGTGGAGGGGAACTTTATGAATGTCTTGAAACATTATTTTATTATAAATTTATTTCCAAATTATTATAGTTAAAAAGTTTTAAATTTAGATGATAATATCAAGAAGATCCAAAATCCACTAAACCAATAGGTTTTAGACAAGGTTATGTCACAAAATTGTCCTTATCTTTTATCTTTAACCCTTAGTTAGAAACATTAACTCTTACCATGATTTCTGGTATTTTTCTAATATACGGTTGTTATAATTACTATAAAATTATTAAATACCCCCAAGTGGATCATTAATGACATTTGTATCTTCATATATGTATGTAGACCGAATCATTGATTATTATGACTGTTATATAATTTAATAAAATCATATTTGTTTTAAAAACTCATTTTGTCCATTTTGACACTATTTAGAAAATGATTTTTTAGTCCTATCACATGATTCCTTAAAAAAAGGAATTAACTCTTCCCTATCATGTAAATTACATCCAAAAATATTGTGGATAACATAAAAATTATCAAATTACATTTATTTTAATATTTTGTAAATTAGTTATTTCAATATTTCATTAATAAGGCTATTGTTGCATCATCATTATGTCATAAATATTTTTATTTATTTAATGTCTAATGATAATAAAAAATACCACGATGTATTAAAATTTTTATCTTTCTAATTAATATTCATTGTCATATAGATAATTTATATAAACCATATTAATATTGTTTTAGATAAGAGATACATGTTTATGTTAAATTAACCTTTTCTATAAATTAAATATTATAAAATGTCATTATAACTCCAATGTGGCTCCATAAGTTCCTTAATTTGGCCCAATGATTTTAATTGTCAGAAATATCTCATCCAATATGATTTAAACACATGTTAGTGTAGTTTTATATTATTTAAAAATTATTTTTTATTGTTATTTAACTGATTTTGCTTAAAAACTTTGTAAATTAAAATAATTACTGAATATACTATTTATATGTAAAAAATTTAAAAGGTACCTAATTATATAATTTCTATCTTTTGATTCCAAATATATAATCCAATTTTATTAATTCAAAACTCAGAATATTCAAAAATTAATATAAAATTAATTACCATTGTCAAAAAGAGGAAACATTTTTTTAAGAAGTAAAAAATATCAAAATCTTGACATGTGTTTACATACAATTTAAATTTAAAAATATACACAATGACCAAAATAGGATTAAATAATAACAATATATTCAAATTAATTTTTCATGAAAATTATAATGATCACCTAACAATATAAATAAATTTGACGAAAATTGTGCATTGAAATAAAATAAATTGTTTTTCTCTATTAATTAAAATAAGATTTTATCAGAAAATAACAAAAAATCAACCAATGTTAATTTCAATGTCCCTCTTCTAAGGATGATGTTTACTATGTGAAATAGAACATATCATATTGTTAATAATTTGATTGAAAACGGGATCTTCAACAAAAGACGGTAAAACTCACTTTTTAAAAAATAATAGATATTTTATGATTAAAATTTTATTTATAAATGTAAAAATATTAAAAAAAATATTTGTAATAATAATATAGTTATTGTTGATTCCCCCCAGTACAGAGGCTCGGAATTAACTACTTTTTAATATAATAATATAAATGATATATTATTTTTCGGTATAACTTAGGCTTCTGTGAAACGTAAGATTTCAGAGAAACTCATTGTTATGTGTCGTGTATGCTATCACCCATTGTGTCCGATTTAAAATAAAATTGATATATATTAAAAAATATTAATAGGTACGGAAAAAGCTTATTATTCAATTACCTAGGATTTTACCCCCAATGGTGCTATCTGTGACCCCCCACTAGTTGTATAGTATCTCTCTTTGGATCTATCAGCATATCTCTCTCATGGTGAGACCTGATGAGCAGTAACACTATGATGGATTCGATCAGTGCTATTGGACTCAATAATGTGTTCTCCCAGATGGGTACTTCAGGGAATCTTCATATAGAAGTCCTAGGGTTGATATTAAATGATTGTGAAATAACTATAGGCCATGTTTTTTTTATTGAGTATGATGTATATTCTTGTAATATGTATATTAAAAATATAAATTTCAAAATATTACAATATCGTTGATTTTTTATATTTATTTATGGTTTAAGGGATCCGTACATATTATTTTTATACTCACCCATGAAATATATTCATCCACATGTGTCATGTCTTACACACATAATTGACCTTTTTATGGAGTCCTAGGTGTATAAGGACTAGATAATTCATCGTGATATCAGAAAGACTGAGGTGTGTTTTTGCAGTTACTAACAGAAGTCCTGATAACATTGTATTATAGTTTTTACTTGTGATTATTAACTCTTTTTGGTTTTATTTTATTTTTTCGATGTTTAAATTTCATTAAATTCAATCAAAAACTTTTTATGGGATAAATTCATAGGAATTTATTAATTATATTGTGGTTTACATTTCAACATTTTATGGTCTTGGAGATGTGTGAATGAATACAAGTACAAAGGATATTCCTCCCATTTTAGTGACATGCCTAATTGGTGGTAGTCACCTACCCATATAATATTAGTGGTAGGCATGTTGAGTCTTGGAACGAGACCCCCAAGGATGGGTTGTGAACGAAACAATATAGTCAGGAATATAAAAAATTCAATTATCTCAACTTGATCAACAAAAATGAATTTTATATAACACATCAGTTGATCCAAAATAAACCATTAGAAATAACTTATAATGAAAATGTTTATAAAGAATGATAATTTTAAAAATCCAAAAAAATTATCATGGTTTGGCTGAACATTATGGGAAAACATATCATAAAAATGTGATGTTCATGGGAAAATTACCAACATTTCTGTCCCAAATATTTGGAGTATTTTTTAAACCATTCATAGTAGATTTGAATCCCTTTATTATTTTAAATTTTCACACCAAGACTATATTTAGGACAAAGATATCTTATAAATCAACAATATAATACATAACACATTTAAAATAAATGAAAAAATTGAAATAAAACTTGAACTAGAATTAAATACATTAAATACACATCCTAGACTTCCCTAGTAAAAGAATATTGATCATATACTTATTTTGATCGGTCGCAAAATCATGACATACCTCTTCTATTAAGACAATACAGTGACTACACTACATAATGACATTGGTAAAAATTATGTAATTTCACATATTTTTTTATTATAAATGATGGAACACCACTTAAAAGGGTTCTAGATTTAGGACATGGTATGTAAAATATAATTTGTGGTCACCAAGTGATAGAAAAAAGTGTTGGGCCCCAAATATAATGCAGTGGCAATGATTTATCCTAATAAACAAATATATCTACAATTTGATTACTCCTATAAATATTTTATGACATTTTGATATTTTTTATATCTAATCAAACTAGAAAAAATTTCAAAAGTTTTTGAAAGTGAAGAATATGAAATTTGATCTTCCATAATGTACATATACTTCAAAACTATTGATCACAAAAAAATATCAAATAAACTCAAACAGTGTAACAAATAAAAAATGTAGGTTATACAATTATTTATTTAAGAGAACTAGAATTTACAATACCTGATATAATATACACAATCTAAATTTAAACTATCTAACTAAATAAAAAAGAGAAGTACCTTAACTTTCCGCCACCAGTAGTAACAAACTATATCCGAGAACTCCTACTATAAACAATTATATATTAAGCAATCCAATAATATAATATATGTGAGAATCATTTTCTTATAATGTATCCTCCCTTTATCATATGAATTAATAAATAAATTCAAATATGTTCCTTGATATTTTTTAATTCCTATAGAATTTATATATTACATTTTCAATTCAAATAAATACCAAATCACATTGAAATGGAACCACATTGGTTAAACCAATTGAAATGATTTTTATTTCAAAATTGAAAAACCATTCTAATACCTTTTTAAATATGTTGTTTCTTTTTATATGTAATATATTTTCATCATCATATTTTAAGTAAAATAAATTATGTCATATGCATTTAAAATAATTTCCTCAAATCATTTAATGAATAAAAAGTATAAATAATGTATAAGAGTATACACATAGACACACAATATATAGAATATAAAGTATAATTTTAACATATCATTCTAGAGGAAGAACGTTATTAGATGGAAGATAATCACTATATAGAATTCTTGGTGTAATATTTAAAATAAAATGAAATGTATCTTGGTTTCACTATATATATCTTGACTAAGGGGAAAACACCTAAAGTAAGGATATAGTCACCCTAGGGAAAATATCCATAGAAATGATAATAAAATACTATATAAAATATTAATATATGTCCCTCTTATAATCCCATAGTTGCACACAATTAAATAAGACACTATGGTTTATAATTTTCATATATAAAATATTCAAAATAAGAATAAACCATCAAATAAATTTCTCTTTAGGAGAAAAATACAATTTTTTATGACTAAAAAATTGATTTAATCTTATAATAAACAGATATCCATCACATAAAATCATTCTATTTAAATTTCATAACACATTCTATTATAAAAAATAGTCACTCATAAATGAAAATAATTTTATGAGAAATTATTTTTTAAGTTATTATCTAGAAATAAGCTCCTCTATTACAAAACCAACACATGTAAATCAAATTAAAATAAAAATATAAAACATCATCATGAAATATGAAAATTCAAAATTCAAAATAATAATATTAAGTACCCAAGAATATCAATTAATTGGAATCTATTACAACCAAAACCATTTATTGAACATTCATACAAAGAATATTCAACCAAACAATGATGATCAAAAAAACTATTAATAAAAAAACAATAATGGTATGTATTTCAATGAGATATCTAATACACCAACCATTTCCACATTCCCCATTGGTATATATTATTCGAGGAACATAATGGAAAACAATATGGGTATTTCTATACCATATCATAATTAAATGGATTTTATACCTAGGGTATCCTCCCTTTCAATATGTCATCAATCATCATGATATGATTATAATTTTTAGGTAATTCAATCCAATAATGCTTGAAACATAAATGGACATTCCAATTCTACCATTGGTGGATTAAAAAACCTACTCATAACAATACACTATCCAAAGTAAATTAAAATTATAATTATCTGCATGTTTGCTAGAATATATCATTTTCTAGAGTTTTTATTTTTATTCATTTACAATTCCAATCGAATGTAGTATAAGACATTTCACAATGAAAATGTTAGTATGGAAGGAAGCACCCCAACTCGAGGGTCTTACATACTAGAGGCTACACAATCTAAAGTAACATCAATCCATGATTGGGTCTGCAGAATTCAATATAAAAATTTGATGACCATTGGGGTTTTGGAAATATTTTGAACATCTAACATCCTAGTCATTTTAAGACCATCATGTGTGGGGTCCAAGGAACATATCTTCTCTTTTGTGGAATAATTCACCTATAAATTTAATGATAAAATGGTTGTCCAAATTAAAGGGAGATGAATTTCAAAGAGAAGAAAAGTTCTACCAGTCCTAACCACTATTGAAATAGAGGATGTTACCACCCAATACATGTGTTTCATATCTTGACATAAAACAACCATGTTGGGGATGTTCATGCTGGTATCGAGTTGATGAGAGAAATATATTTCAATTCCTTTATAGTTTTATGAATAATTACACATATTTTTATTAATACTACATTAGATGGATATATGTTTGAAATTTTTTTCCTCTCTAAAAAAATTATGGAATACTGAGGTCATCTAGGGACCAACATTCCTTATGTTACCATGAGTTGGCAACTGGTTTTAATAGATTGTCTAAATGAGAAGAAATAATTAACTATTTATAATTCATGTTTAGATATTCAGTAGAAAATGACTATCGACTTATAACACAACCATACTAATGTTTACCCTAATACGTTGCTAACAGTAAGATAAGAAAAATTTTAAAATCACCAAACATTTTGAAATGGAGAAACCCAATACTCAAGAAAACTAATTACATTCGATAAAAAAATTATATAAAAATGAATATAAAATTCCTGATGTGATAATTTTGATGATGTATATTGAAAATTTATCTAATTGGTTATTATAGTATCATCCTTATAAATTAAATAATATAACCCACAATATAGTGTTTAAGGTGGTATAGTTTTCAATGATGATGTAGTTATACTGTCATATTATATAGTTTATTTGGGGTATCGACATCCTTAAAGTGGATATTATATATCATTTAATGATTATTATAGTATTAATTAATTTTTAGGGATAATGTTATTATATGATAATTAAATTTAGTTCCATTATATAATTATTTTTGAAAATGTAGTATTTGATGTGATGAGTATGAATTCATATGGATATTATTATCAAGGGTATACAGATTTATAGATGATGATGGATGATCTTTTAAATTTATGTATTGATATATTTCAATTTATTTTTAGAAGATACATGACATAGATAATAGTGTATTATATTTTGATTCATATAGGGGATGATTCTCAGTATGATGATATCCAAGAGGATGTTTCGTCATAATATTCAGTCTAAGAGATATTAATGCAAGTTGGTCAAAGGATGTTATTTATGAAAAATAACACTTTGAGAGTGTGATTTTATTTTACATGGGTTTCATATCACACCATAAGAAGACAATAAATCATATCAATGTTGTGTCATAAATTAATGAAAATTTTTTTCTATGTGGGGATATATATATATATTAATTATTTGATTTTTGTATCGTTGTTTAGTATATCAAATGGTAATGTACTATCATCACATTACCACTAGTCGATTGTAGCAATTGAGTGTTCCTTATTAAATGTTTCATTAAATACTAATATATTTCATTAACTGTTTTCCACAAGCATAGGATGGATGTTGTGACATCATGTTTTCTATAAATTGATTGATGATTTTGAATAATTTCATAAAAATATGGGAGATGAAACTGGTGGATTCTCTATAATGGGTTTATATGGAGTATATTGTAGATATTTTTTTGTTATGATTATAATCTAACCATGATCCAAAATTTATCATAATAGTGTACAATAAAAATTATAATTTTTATAGACATATAGTATGCCTTAACTATATATTTATTTATTGAATTGATGGTCATATATCATGAATATCTAGAAGCAGAATGATATTTATATATAAAATTTTAAGATTTATGAGGTTTATGGGAGAATAATCTCCATTTGGATAATAATTCATATAATAAGATATGTGATTAATCCATGGTATGGACCAATTCAATGTATTTTATTTGATAAGTTTAATCTCACAAACTCAATATGGACACCATCCAAACTAGCACCTGACCTAGTTTGTGAGATGACTTGAAGGGCATTACATATCCCCAAGGTTGGTCACAAGTGCATGAGTATCATACATAATTGGATGGGAATGAATTACTAGAGTTTTGAATAATTAAACCACCAATAATAATTTATATACAGAATCTGAAAATTTAAACCCAAAAGCCTTTAATGAAAATTCAGAATTGAAATACATAGTTTAAAAAATATCCATGGAGGAATTTCTAGGATAGAAGAGATAGTACAAATCAATAACCACCATAGGGTAAGGGATAATCACCCTAGGACTTCTCCACAACACCACAACAAGGATACAAGCTAAAAACCCAAACCGTCGTCACGGAGGACCATGCCCCAACCTAGGTCGAACATTACCAAGTCTACATACAACCAAATGTCTAAGTCAGATGATATCCCAAGCCAATTATGAATCAAGAAAAATGATTCCATGTGATGAAATTTTTTAATGCAATAATATTGAATGTTTTATAAATAAGAAAAGGTTAAAACAACTTAAAAAAGATTCAAAATTATATGACTAATGCTTCCAAGAGTTATACATTGAAGAATGTTCACATTTATATAAAAAACCTGATAATTAATTCTCTAACAATACACACCATATGTCTACTGTATGTACAATATATACAATTATAATATTTCATGGGAACACCCATAGGCACTAGTTTCTTGGGGTCCCTATGTAACTTGTATCTCAGTGTAAAAGTATCTACAACCAACAACCATCCCATGTAAAATCCACTAGGAAAAGAAACCCCAACAACCTAGTGGTCCCCAACATCATCGTAGTTTAGTTCATGTTGTCTCTATCAAACATTCTATGTGAAAAAGGGATGATACTACTACCAGATCAGCAGCATACTGGTCATATTCCTCCCACCATGATACATGAGCTTTTTTTCTTTGTGCTCAATCAAGTTCAAAAAGTTATAAAATATAGTTCTCACATAAAAATTCCATTTCAAAATTATACACAAAATATTCAACCCAAAAACATGTCCCATAATTCCCTTATCACCTTCAAATTTACATTAGCATCATACTGACACCAAAATTTAACACAAACATATCTTTCAACCTTGTCGCAATTTAATAAATATTTACAACCATTTATAAAAAATTATAAAAAATGTTGATGTCAAAAATCAGTAAAATCTCATTCAAAAACCCATTATAAGAACATACAACCACCAAGAAAGTACCTAAACTTCTTTTTTTATGTTTTTGTAACCCAATGAACCATTTTATCTTTTTATAAACAACTTCAAGGAGTATAACACGGTTTTTCACAAAACGATTATTCAAAAACACTATTCTAAGGGAAAATTCACACCAATACCAAACAAAAACTGCATTGGAATCCCTATATACATTTAACATATCATTTTAATATGATATAAAATTACCTCAAAAGATACCACATGACATACACGTGAAATACATAAATTTTCAAGAAAAAATGAAACTTCAAAATTAAACGCTTAACGAATTCCATCAAATATGGATTTTACACCACACACAAACAATGAGGAACATAGTAAAAAAGTAAAAAAATAAAATATAACTCATCAAATAATCCATACACATGTAATAAAAAAGGATTAAATTCACATTAATATACAAATATTGACGTTCCACCTCCAAAAATCCCTTCAAAATTGGTTTCTAAATTATTATGGGGATTGTGGGAGCCTTACATAGCTGTAACGGTTGAATAAATGAAATAGTGGGGAAATAGGTTTTTTACTTGAATGGGGACATTGTATTTATAAATTAATATTTACATTTCTAGAAATTGTGAATTATTTTCATGCATGGTTTAGAAAACTATACGGTCAAACCGTTCACCCTGTTCAGACCACTCAAAAATTGAAAAATTTCATCAAATTTCATGGAAGACATATGAGAAACTGATGGGGGGATGATAGGACAAAAATATAAGAGATATAATGGCTCAATATTTTAAACCTATCACACCCAGATCCATAGAAAATGACCAAGATCCTAACCCAAACCAAAAATGAAGTGAATCTAAAAATCCTGGGTGTGACAATTCTCCTCACCATAATGCTTTCCACCCCTAGCATGCCACATAAAATCCTGGCGAAGAAATCTTGATACTGTTTCCACATTTAAAGGCATTTCCCACAAAAATACAACACGAACACTACAAACTAGAAAATAGGGCTATGAGATAACTTGATCGACCATGATTGACTCCCCCATTATGTGTCACCCGCCCGAAAAATCAAAAACACCTTAACCCGACCAAACAATGTAAAATATACCCTCACCAACTGAAATTAACACCAAATTATTGAAACATGAAAATTATAATTGAACCAAATCCCACAAAAAATGACCGTAAACACTACGAGACACTGCTCACGAAATTTAAATGAAATGAATAAAGAATTCAAATGAGGTCACCATAAGGTTACAACATCTAAAACATTAGGTGCTTTATAGTCCCAAAAATTTCCCATGAATAATTTTGGTGGTTAGATAGCTTCAAACGAGACAACTTACCACCTACCCAAAACCATAGACAAAACTGAGTTACTAATATAGGGAGATATGAATAGACATCCCAAGATAGAAACAAACTAACACTAGAGATTAATCTGGAACACCATCATGGGGACGTTCAGATGGAATCCCTACCATAAGATATAGACTAACATTATAATTATTCCAAAAGAACATATATTAGACCCCTGATAAATCTCTACACTTGAAGGAAAAACCATTTAAACCCACTAAAATGAACCTAAATAAGAAACCAGACATGGGCTGACAAGGTTTCCCCCCTGAAAAACATATTCTCATATCACAATAGTCTCAATGAATGAAACTCCAAAACATCATATTCACTACGGGGGTCCCCAATCGAATAGGCATTACTATCCCTGAATGAGACCATCCGATACTGAGATCAAAAATAGCATACAAGGTTATTCAAACATGTGAATATAAAATGAGAGTTACATAGAAATGGTTTAAAACCTGGAAGGATAGGATCCCCATTTCCCATTAAACCACACTGAACCACATGAAACGAATCCCCCACAGTGAAACCTTATAAATCTTCCACCTCCCAAACAGTAGGAAAATTTACACTATGAACCCTTACACCCATGAGGTTTATTGACTTTGCATCTGCTTCACTCTAGGACCTAAGAATAGAGATCATATGATTGTAGAATATTCGTCCACACTTTCAGGTACTAAAACTCCCTAAAAGTCACCCCTTCCTCTAATTCCAGAACAAACATCAGCACAATCCAACAACATAAACTTGACACAAAAAATACCTCAAACTACTTACCGTTTCATAGAAACATCACCAAGTCATGGATTTTCAAGATTCACATTCTAATTCTCTTTCAACCCAAATAAAAAATAGTCGACTAATGAACACACAAATGACAACATTACTCATAATATGAAATTCATAAATTCTCATAAGTGATTCACTATTTAATTTATGAATAATCCCCCAAAAGGTTTTCCAACATCAACCATTAACTTTAAAACAAAACACAACCCAACAAGACACCAACAAACATTTCCATTTATAATGATTAACATTACTAGGAGTGGAATGTTTAAAAGAGTTCTATGTAGAATGAGATTTCCATAAGATACCATAAAACATCGATTGGAAATATTTATCCACATTGGTGGCCAAACATGAACCCTTTTGAAAAGAATAAAAAATGACCCAAAGGCCATTTAGGAAATCATTCTACACTGACAACCTAGGACCACTTCCACCATCGTCAATTGAATTCAACATTGTAATTTCAAAATAAAACCTATAGGACCAACTGTGTCAAACATCACCTTTGATGATTCAAGTAAATCAAGAAACCATGAATCATTTCAAATCCCTATACAACCAATCATCCCCTTGGAGAGGATCTGCAAAATATGAAAAAGAAGGGAGATAATCTATACCATGAAACCTATGAACGAAGTATATAAGTTGACCAATTAGAGAACCTATAAACTATTAATCACCCTTCTCCGCACATAAATTGTGCATTATATCTTTATGGAGGTGTACCATAGCCACTATAGAAAGCCACAGTGCCATCCAAGCTGGTCAATTAGACAAAACATACCAAAGAACCAAACTGAACATAAGGGGGAACTATTGAAAAGTCATATGATAATATTTCTCATTAAATAACACTAAACAACATGTCAAAAAACCCTAATGATGATAGAAAACACTAAAACATTCTTGGAACAAGAGGGGTTCCCGAACTCAAAATATACCAAAACATCATTCTAAAAAACATGTAATACGCACCCCCTATACTCAAGTTATATAGCCATCAAATTTTCTTTAAAAATAATTTCATTGAAAGTAAATGGTGTCGGAATTTAGAGCATTATCCAATGATATCTCATGGTCTCCACAAATGAATGTTTCTATGCCACACTGAGAACCATCATCATATACACCTAGACACTCCTCCAGTCATTCCATTAACCATCCATGGTTCCATGAAATCCCATGCATGTGGTTTCTCATGGATATACTAAAGGATAACAAATCCTTTACACTTTCAAAAACCAAGGCATTCATTCGACACACCCTTTTCCTCAAAACTTCTAGCCTAAAAAACCATGATCCGGATTTCACAAAAAACATACTTCGGAAAAGAATAACCTCTTCAAATAAAACCCACATTGAATCTAAAAAACATTTTCTACATGAAGAAATCATTCAAATTGAATATCATTCTCATACCATACACATCAATTTTAAAACATTTCATTCAACTAAAAATAAAATTTTAAAATCCACATTAAAATAACACATGTTTCCTAGCCATCAATTATTCAAATAAACAAGTTATAATTTTAAAAATCTAATATCATCTTAGAAAATTTCTGTTTCATGAAATGAAATAGTTTCTAAATTAAGTTAAAAATAGTTGAGAAAATCTATGTTCGATCCCTTTGAAAATCAATCCATTCCTGTATTAAGATCCCATTTAAAATAGATTTCTGAATCCCTATTAAAAATAAGATACAGTTTTCCTGAAATTAATTCATGTAAACCACATGATAAAATAATGAACATACAATCTCTATAAACCAAACAATATCCACTCAATACAATTTTCATTTTAATGTCGTGTTTCCAAAATATTCAAACATGAGATTTCAAAATTATTTTATTAGACCCATAATGATGTTGAATGAGTCAAGGTGAAGCTAGTATTTATTTGTGTATCAGAAATATGGTTTGGGGTCATACTCTAGTCACACCACCATCACAGATAGTGTTCTAGGGAATCTCTTATGGATTCCCTTGTTGTGCCAAGCCCTATGAGCTCACTAAGACTGTTGTCATAACTCCCATTTCATCTCCAAAATAATGAACAACCACCAGGTTTAAATGACATATATGGATCCCAAATTCCCCTACTAACTCATGTCCCTTCATGATGTTTTCTGGCCAGGCACAATACTCATAACCAAAACAGCGAGTTCCAAATATCCTAGATCTGGACTAAACTGTCTCTTTCCCAAAATATTGAACCTCCATTGATACCAATTTTTCATGAGCTGGTTCTTGATTCCACCCAAACCGGTACATGACCTGGTATATGGAAAGACCCTAATGGCGTCCCCTATCACTATTTTTGGCATAAGTTCTCAGGTATCTTAAATAATGGTTTGGGAATGATTTACACGAGTATAGAATAATTAAACAAGAAGCAATAATATGTATACCGAATCAAAATATTTAATCCATCAACATTTCAATAAAAATTAATAATTAATTGAAAAAGATTAAACAGTACCAAAGGGGGAAACAACTAATATAGAGAATCAAGTACAACTCAGGATCCACCATACAAAAAGGGAATGTCACCCCAATCCTTCTCCACATCTCCACCTTAAGGAAATAGGCTAACAACCCAAGACACCAACACCAAGGACCTTTCCATTACCTATGTCAAAAATTATCAATTCTACTTACACACAAAGGTGTATGTAGTGTGTTTGACTAATCTTAATTGGATTTCACCCAAAAAAAATTCCATGTGATTAATATTTTTATGAAAAAAATATTGTATGTTTTATAAACATGAAATGATAAAATTTTATTTTAAAGATGCATCTCTGAATGAAAACAAATTTCAGGGAAAACATTGTAGAATGTTCACATTTAAATAAAACAAATATGATACTAAATTTTCCAACAAAGCACATCGTATTTTGATGGTATGTACAATATAGCCAATGATCACTGGTCACAAGAAATCCCTTAGGAACATGTTAGTTTTGGGTCCCTATGTACATCGTATCTTTGTGAAAAAGTCTCTAAAATGAACAATCATCTCATGCAAGTCCCACTAAGAGTGAAGACTCATAAGGCCTAGTGGTAACCAACATCATCATATATTAGTTAGTGTTTTCATTTTCAAAAATGTCAAGTAAAACAAGGATGAAACCACTACAAGATCACTATCATATCATCCATTGTCCTCCCACCTAGATTATCAGGTTTACCTCTTTGTTCTCAATAAAGTTACACTGATATAAATTACCAATTTTACAAAAAAAATTTATTTTCTAAATTATTAACACAAAAAAATTCCCACAAAACAATTCCCACAAAAAAAATCATATAATTCCCTTTTCACCTTTAAATGCATTTTCACATCTTAATCACACCAAATTATCCCACAAACATATCTCCATCATTTATTTCAACTTAATAAATTATTTTGACGATTTATATAAAATTCATAAAATTTTCGACATCACAAATAATCACTTTCTCTTTGAGAACCCCATTTTAGGAACATAAACTCCCCAAAATAGTACCTAAATATATTTGTCACACTTTATGTGACTTAGTACACCATTTGATATTTTTATAAAACAATTCCAACAAGGAAAAATGGTTTTTAAACAAAAATCTATTCTAAAATACACTTCCAAAGAGAAATTCACACCAATCTGAAAAAAATTAATTTTATTCCCTAGAAATATTTAATAAACCATTTCCATGTGTTATACAACTTCTTAAAATGATACCACATGAGATTTATATAAAAACACATATTTTATAGAAAAAACGAAACATTAAAATTAAATGCATAACCAATTCAGTTGAATATGTTTTTTCACACCACACAAAACATACAAGGATCTAGATAAACAAGTAAATCAATAAAAGAAAACTCATCAACAAAATGGTTACACATGAAATCTCTTACCATAGATTCAAAAATATAAAATCATTTTTTGAAATATCTATCACACCACAAGGGACTGAAAATAAACAATAACCAATAACATTTCACAATGAAACTCCAAAATAAACCATTGGTTAGAAACCCTAGTTTTTAGACATTTTAGATATCAAATAGAATAGAAGAACCCTATAAAAATAGATGACACCAGGAAGGACCTAACTTATATGAAGAAATATTCAATTTCCACAACCAAAAAACCCTCCAGAATTGGGATCTAAATTATCAAGGTGGAGCTTGGGAGCATTCCATGGTTTTAATGGGTGAACGAGGGACCAAATGGTCAAATTAGTATTTATCCTAGAAGGGAAAATTGAAAGAGGAACTTATAATGAGATTGGCACTGTGCACTATTTGCCTTCACGATTTCACAAATTGTTCATCCAAAACGTGCCCACTGTTCTGTCTACTAATAATTTCCAATTTTCTTCACATTTCATGTAGAATTATGGGTGACATAGTGGGAAAATAATATGATGGAATATAAGATAAATAATGGACCATAATTTCAAACATGTCACACATAGTTCCTGATAAAATTACTAAGAACCTGACACGAGTCGGAAAGAAGTGAAACTCAATAACTAGGGTCTAACATTTAATGTCATCTTTGTGCTAGATAATGGAAATTGAGTGATTGAATATATAACTGTAATTGGTATTGATAATTATGGAAAATTTATATGTTACTCATGATTGGAAGAATTCATCTCAATAACATTAAAAATTTTATATATTTTTTATTAGGATTCCTATCAAATTATATATAATTTTCACGAGTTTATAATGTTTTTTTTATTATAATGGGTAGAGATTTTTTCATTGAGTCATTAATCATTATCCTCATAATGTTATTAATTTTATGTACTAGATAATTAGTGGGGGGTAGAGTATCAGTTTGAACATCATCTATATATGTTTTGGGATCATTATTTTTCCTTATGTTATAACATAATTAGTATATTTAATATGATTATCATGTAAATAACTGGAACTATTATGATATTGAATATGACTAAATGTTTTTTTGTAGAATATTGAGATATAGTATCAAAATTAGACAATTTAGGATGGGTGTTAACTACTTTGATTCAAGTCTTTTATAGGAATAGTGTGTTTCAAGAATTTACATGTGGGAAAGACTCAATTATTGTTACATCCCAACCCAAAATACCGCTAAATATGAATTTTGATCATTAACTACATGGAATATATCACACAACCTCAAATTCACGTGAATTACAATTATTAGTGGTTGTCTAATGGTGTTATGGTTGGGAGACTACAAAATCATGGATAAATACGAACAATACTGTATCATTTGTAAATAAATGAACAATAGAGAAAGATTATAAAATAAAATATAGAGAATCATAATATTAATATAGAATGAATATATATTTCTAACTACAGTATAAATATAACCAGGCATGCATATCCATGTGATGATACTTAACAAATTAGGAAACATATAGTAGCTAAGATGATACAATAAATGAACTACTAAATATAATAAAAAGGTCTCAAGGGTAGTCTTCTCATGAATCTGGCGTAATAGCTCCATCATGTGCTCCTAACTACTATGTACAATGCCCACCACAATAAAATTATAAAGGATTCATAAACAATAGTATTTAATTGGGTTCCTGGCACAATGGTGGCCCTATTAGGGCGTGTTAAATACACAGTAGGACACAACCAATAGGGTATAAAGTATAATCCACCTCCATTATATATAATAAGTAGTGTGTGTAACAATAATAGATAATCATTTAAAAATAATTAAATAACCATGTGATGCTTGAGTCTCTATATGACACATGGACCAAACATACAAACTTTTTCTCTGGTTGTAATGTCTAACCTGAAAATAACCACTGTGATATGGGATATCCTATAATGAAAATTCATTATAATTTAAGAAGATAGAATCTACTAAAACAAAACATGAGATTTTTAATGGTTGATGTGCCCTATTTTAATTACTCATCATATTGAATTAAATTTTAATTGGAAACACTAGTATTAGATTATACAATATAATTTTCCTATTAGAAACAGTCTTTTTAAATGATGTCGAGTATCGATCAAAGAGATGAATTTTTTCCTTGGTCGAAGGAGTCCATCAGTCGGGATCCATAAATGGAATTGCATGTATCACTCCTAAAAAAACTAAAATGTGTCCCTTACAAGACAATATTGATATGTCACAAGGGGGTCATTGTATCAGTTAAGGCATTATGTGAAAATTTTTCTATTGATTCAATCAATCGGTCCACCCATGCGATGTAGAATAACTAATATAGTTGTCAGAAAAATACATGCAGATCACAACCAATATATAGTATGTATTTCCCATGGTGTATAGTTCCTCATATAATCATTATCCAATACTCATTATTCCAAGAAGATGATTTCATGTATCACACATGAAATAAACTATGAATTCATTCATTTTAAATTAAATCACAAAATATGGGAGTAATATGACCATGATTTATCATAAAAAATGTGAATGGTAATGGAAATTTATATATGAAATCTGAATCACAATTAATTAATACTAATAGTGTTGTCTATGCCCTATGAAAATATATTTTAATGATAATAAGACCCATTTGTTTTGTATCCCACTAATCCAATCAATGAATTAGTTAATATATCATATTTGGCATAGAATAATGTGCACATCGATGATATTTTTTATTAGAAATTTTGATCTTATCTTTAAATGTTAAATAAATTCAACATCAGTAATTTTATTCGATAAAACATGTAAATATACCCAATATGTAAATTCAAATATAACTCAACCATTTTATTCATTTCATTTAAATTTATAAAACACAATGGTGCTCTAGTCGAAATGTAGATTTTTTTAATATAATCAAAATTGAATAAAATTATGATGCAGAGGATCAGGATAAGGCCCTAACAAATATCTTCATAGAGAGGAGTCTATAATATGTCATAAAGATTCATATAATTTATTTAAAACTATTGATATTTTATAGATTACATTTAAGAATTCGAGAACATGAAACATATAATTTAGTCTATTTTTAATTAAACATTTAGGTATAATGAAACAAACACCTACCTTGTTATTATTATGACACAATCATCCATTATAGTGTCTTTATTTGGACCACTTCGATAGAATTCCATAAAAGCGATGAATTCCAGCAAAATATGGAGAATTATGTTACAAAATGATAACTTCCATGTGTGAGATATGAAAATATGATAGTTCATGATGAATGAAGAAATTGAAGAGAGGAATCCATAATGACCTACAAGGCTTGAACCCGACAATGGATGAGGGAGAAAACACTATTCATAAAATGTTGAAGGAGGATCTCAATGGGAGAGGATGAAGTTCCTTGATTTGATAGAGAATGAGAAAAAAATATACATGAGATAGATTTTATTTCATTACTTTATTTAAGGTTAAAATTTTAATTTCCAGTAAATAAATTGGTTTTCAATGGTTTGGATGTAATTTTAGAAAACTGTTTTCTAACTATACATTATAGCACTGCCCAAGGAGTAATCCCACATAGTTAAGGGGAAGTGTTTTCATAAATATGGAAAGAACATTATAAAACAATGATAAGAACATACATCCTAGATCACATCTATGATATTCCAATAGAACCATTACATAAAAACATGTGAGGCATGAAACTATAATGAATGCGTTTCTCACTCTCCACTTGTGGGACAAACAATTTCAGACAAATCATTTTCCATGACCAAGGAATCTAGTTTCTAATTTTTCAAATCCTAAGTATTTTGAAACATGAAATAATAAATGATTCATTATGCAAGCCCCTAACATTGTAAAAAACAATTTGTAGTGTAACTAATGTAATTTCATTGCAAGGCTCGATTGAAAGAATGTCACATCCCCATAATTCAATGTTGTAATTCCCTATTAATTTTGTCCTCGAAAAAACTAAGGTCATTATAAGCACCCCCCCCATAGAACCTAACATACAGAATTATCCTTGGATAATAAATAGTATAATAACCAAAAAATTCATTAATTTCAGTTCAAATAGTCATGTTGTGTTCTTAGAAGACCAACTGACCTCCAATAATTACTTATGAAAACGATGCATAAGTTGTAGTGACGCAATCCAATGATCATTATCCCAACTGAAGCATTGAAAAAATTCTTTTCCAACACTATCTAACAAAATAAATGATACATTCATATTATCTTTTAACATATAACCTATTTGACTTCCCTCCATAGTATGAAGAATTTAATGGAATATTTTTGAACAATGTTGTCTACACCAACATAATAATTCATTAATGCATGGTCATTGAATTATAATGATTCACATGAAAAACACAATCCATAATCAATGATATGAGAATAGATTAACCACATTTAGTCAATTACATTAAACCATTACGTGAAAAACCAAATCCTATAACCATTAAATTGCACCAATTTGATGTTTACAACATTCCAGCAATTGTTTATCACACTTCACATTTAACAAAACAAGACGAAAAATTCAAGCCATTCCATACTGATAATTCTAAAAAACAATAATCATATATATGTGAATTATTTTTAAAAAATCAAATTCAAGTGCCAGTAAATTACATAATATAAGGATGTTCTCTAATAATTCTCTGTAATGCTCGTAACTAGCATACATTTACATCCCTGGGTAAAATTTCCCCCATATTTTTATCTGTGGAAAAACATTAGTTACTTTCTTGATGAAGCGTAATTGGATTTACAGACAATGAACATTTAATCCAAGCCTATCTAATGTTTGATAGACCCTCAAATTTGAAAATCAGAGTCCACGAAACTCATCTCCGATAGATTTTACCCATCATCCACTTGTTAGACGTTGGCAAAAAATGTCCACTTTCTTATAAACATTTATTTATCCCAAGAAGCAATGTCGTAGTTATCTTTTGAGATGAAAATTCTAGATTCCATCGTTCCTTCTAGTGAATTCTTATAATGGAAACCTGGTATCACTTAGGACATACCATGACTCTAAAAATTTCATGCATCTAGAGCCCAATAATGATGGCCTTCACTCACAAAGCCGAAAGTCATTTAATACCTATTATGGTGTATAATATATTTTTTTTCTATGAACCCAGATGATTTCAGGATAGGTGAAATTCTCATCAATAAAATAATATTAAACTATGTGGATTTAAATGATCTAAAAGAATAATGAGAGACACTCTTTATACCTTAAGATGAAGTCTGTGTTTGAGTTCAAGACGAACCATAAACCAAATTCATAAAGGAAGAGAAGTGGATCTAACAACATGAGTGTTCCTTTTTCGAAATCTCAACATTACTTATTGAAACAAATCTATTAACTAATCATATTTCCTATACCACCTGAGAAATATCATGATCTCTCATGAATAACCAATGTGGTATATCCCCAACCAATGGTGTTTTCAAAGATTTCATACATAACTAACCATTCATCAATTTGGTACCCCACTGGCACACATATGAAAAATTAATACTATAAAAAATTATACATAATATTATAACTTACAATTTCCAGGTTGCCCACTAGTTTGTTGTCTTTTAAATCTATTTGACTTGTTTATCAAAATATTTAGAAAAATATCAACCTTTTGAGTTTCTATAATGTCGAATTTTAATGGAAAGATATCATATTCAATGGAATATCCTACCTCAACCACTAATCATGGCTTAGGAGCTACACATCATGATTTTAGAAATCATTAAACTGATGGAGAGAAGGAAACCTCCATATAAATATATGCTAAATTATGATCATGGTTTGAAGTAAACATCCTACTCCACTAGTAATACACCTAAATGTACTACTAAATTATTCATAATAGGAAAAAATAAATTATTACTATATCAAAAAACATGATACCTTTTTGATCATTACCCCATAAATCAAGGTGGGCCAAATTTCCCATATCAACCAGGTCACTCTAACTTAGTTATGAGATGTGAATAAATGTTAAAATATCATTCTAAAATTAATCTCACTAAATCGAATAGCTATATGAACCGACTCCTTTGGTTTTAAAATATGATGAAATCCTCCATAGTCATCCACACTAAAAAAGATGAAAACGAAGGACCATATGACATTTTAGGTGGAAAACCATTCCCTAGGTATTCCATTCCACTGGGAAAAGTGAAATAATAATTTCTCTCTAAAATTAGGTGGGATAAAACACTACATGATCACACAAAATGAAAATGATGGCATATTAGAAGAAAATATTACTATATAGGACTACAACACCCTAATGATGCCACATTCTTGAAAGGATTCACAAACGTTTACAGAGGGATTTGGAAATCAAAGGGAACTAACTAAACTCTCCTTCTCATTATAGAATTATAAACCATTGTCCAAAAATGATTGTCACACATGAATTTTTTATTAGGATTGAGGTCATATATTTATGGTTTGAGTTATTAAGGAATAACTAACAGGTAACCCTCATTCTCTCATTTCAATTTGATACTCAATGAATGTATGAAATCTACTATTAGAAAAGGGTCAATGCTATGGAAACTTCCTAAAATTTAATTTTTAGGGATTAATAGAAACAATTTTAATACACTAAAAAATTTGATATTTAGTTGTAAATAAAATCTTATTTTGGTCATCAGGAGAATAAATTTTCCAATTTAATTATCTATGTTTGCTAGGAAATAATTTTTTGGTTTTGAGACATTATTTTAACATTAATTATATAGATGACATCTTTGAATAATTCGACTATTGGATTCAAAACCCTCTATTTTAAACCGCATTCATTTACTTATTATAAAGCCTCATAGTTGGATTAATTAATGAAATTTTCAATTGTAATATATAGGAAAAAACACCCTTTGGGATTTAATTGGAATTTTAATTAACCAATGACTCATAAAAAATAGATAAAATAGGATTATAAGGTCTTACATTAAATAAAATCAATGTAGTCAAGTATCATGCTATGAAATTCTTAAATTTAAAATCATATAAAATTCTACAGACTCTTTAAATAGCCATCAATACATAAAAAAAAGAAGACCCCACGGTAGGGTTAACAGTTGGGAATATTAAAATAAAAATGTTTCCTTTGAAGTTCCCATAAATAAATATTGTTTTTAAATAAAAATTTGATACAATTAAACAATTTATATTTTAAAAAATACCCTTAGTGGTTCATTACATAAGAAACATGCCACATCTGATGTACTTGGGTCTAGGTGTATAATTATGAAATATTAGATATATGGGTCATTATTATCAGGTAAATGGGGTATAAACGGTAATTATGGATCCTACTCATTTTTTGGTCAAAATAATTTATAATTATTCAATATTTTCAAGGTAAATAAAGTTCATTAAGATAGTTAAACAATACGGGTCACCACTTCTCAATTTTTGAAGTTCCTAGACACATTAAAGATTGCATAAAATCTCTCATTTAACAATAAAACAATTATTAAAGATGAAATAAACATTTAACACATTTAAAATTTTTATAGTATTCATTAATTATATAAATATGATTTATAAGGCTTCTATTATAAGGGTCATCAGTTTCTAATTTACAATGCAACCATACAGATTACATATTTCAAATTGATAATAATTTAATCACATCCAGCGTGCTTCATATCATGATAAAGAATAATATTAGAATGGAAAATAAATACAATAACATTAATTAGTCCTCTATGCTTGAAATTTAATCATACATTTTAATAGAATCATTTTGTATTCTAAATAATCACAACCATGGAAAATATGCTAGTCAAAATTCTATGAAAGAATGAAAAACACCCAAATGGTATTAAATGAAACCATGAGAATTCAAATTACTGAAGAATTATAACAATATACATAAAAATGTGAAAACTAAATATTTAATTCACTCTTATTTAATTACATAAAAAATAAATGCTAATGAATCATAAAAATAATATCATAAAATTTCAAACAACATAACAATGAAATCTACATGGCACGGAATAATCTTGGATGGTTAATCACTACATGCCATTAAGGGTGGATGTAATCCTTCTGCCTTTCCATATTAGATCATGGGTCAAGTATAAACATTAGATAATTTTATGTTATTGAATGTAGTCTAATCAATCATGGTAAAATCATAATCAACTAAAAAAATGAAATGTATGAACAATTTTCCCATCATAGACTACTTGAACATTTACCTATACGTGGGTTGATTACTCCCACGAATGCCTATTTTAGAATCCCTAAAAGAATCATATTTTCATATCTACCACCCAATAATTATAATACATGGGAAAATAAACCATTATTACCAATTTTTAATGTTCAGACCTAACCAGACACTAAACTGATAGCTGTGTCGGTAGACATATAGAATCCAGCATGCCTCCACATACACCAAAGGACACTAACTAACAGTGAAGATCCAATGGTGATACTGTGGGGATACAATATCCAAATGGTCAGAGTCTCACTTTGGTATATCAGGTGTAAAATAGTGGAAATACTAGAAGAATTAATAAATTAAAGGCAGGGTAGTGGAAATATAATATCAACTGGATATAAATGGTCTACACCAATTTAAAAATAACCACACTTTCATGTACTTTTCATGAAACATAATAAGGAACTAATCATACAAAATGTGAAATTATTTAATACATTAACAAAGAAAAATAATTAAAAGTACCTATGTTTGGTATCCTCTAGCTTCCTGAGTAATATGTCAGCACTATGCTCCTAACTGTTGGGTATAACACATAACAAAATTACTAGATCAAGGACATTGGAACAGGTTGATCTTCTAGGGTACCCTAGTGTAATAGTGTCCTATGAATTGTGTCATATAAACTTGTTTTTTCTCCATGAAGTGTGCCTAAATTATATACTAGTTTTTTCATATAAAATAAGTAGTGTGCATGTGTAAAAAAAACTAAAGTGGCACTGGGAAATAAACAAAAAACCATGTTGGTCTTGGATCCCTCAAGGACACCCAACATGGCCACAATTTCATTTTATTATGTTGGAATGTCTAAAACATAGGTAACATGTGAGAAATGGAACATAAGGTAACAATGAGTAATCATAACATTAGAATATAGAATGGACTAAACCCGTATATTTGATTTGTTCTGGAGGATGTTACCTCTTATACAGTTATAAAACATCATACATTTACTAATAAGTAGTATGGCATGTATTCATTTATATACCATCTAATTTCCATCCAAGATTATCCTTATAAAGGAAACGAGGTATCTCATGATGAGCATTAAAAGTTTCCATTTATGAATAGTTTCATCCAAGGTAATCCATAAATGAAATACCATGTATCATTCATGGAGTATTTAAATTGTGTCTCCGCCAATTCCATACATGTATCACAAAAAATGGGATTGTGTATCACTAGTGGAATGGTTTATCTATATTGAAACCAAGTCCAGCCATAGGTACTCCCATATGAATAACAATCACTCAAATGGATGTGTGAATCACGCACAGTGAACCATCACCCAATTTAGCTGGTATCAACCTAGCCTGTGAAGCATCAAATCATCATGATCCCATCCTCTACATTTCTTAGAGGGGAAGAACAACATCTCTTGTGGCATAAAAACTTTCATCATTAATATTAATATAAATCAGTAAATAGTACAATTATATATATAATATTTAGCATAAGATTTTTCAAACGCATGATCATACATATATATTATATTGAACCACAATTAACATAAATTGTTATTACTTTAGAATTTATGTATAATTATTACAACATATAACCAAACAAAGATAAGACCGTATAGGTATAATGTCTTTAGAAACTGGGAAACAAAAACAGCTAGTTCATAAATCATCTACATTTTCTCCCACTTATTTCATCATATCAAGAGTCCCATTGGGCATATCCTACTTAATACCCTTCTTCCTAACCCAGGGAAAAGAAAATATACAAAAGGGTGAGCTCAAATTCTCAGTAATGCTAAAAAAAGGAAATATCAATCACATCATATTCATAAGAACATAACATTATGAAAATCATAAGAGATCATAAAATCATGACATGGGATAAATCATAGTAGTGAAATGTAATCCCAATAATCATAACATAAAACATAAATCATCGTGGAAAACATAGATAATCATTAAAAATAATTTCATATTAGTCCAAACTCATTGACAAGACAATCATAGCAGAAAAAGTCTATTTATGAACAAAGATCACTCCTCGTTCCATTCCTGTATCACTGAACCCGATTAACTTTCCTTTCCATCCATGTTTATCTCATGAGATATAAATCATTACCCAATGAATTGGAGGGATATATATGTCCCACCCATCTCAAAATTAAACCATTCTTATGTGTGCCACAAAATCATAAATCATACATCATATCATAACGCATTTAAAAAAATGGTATTCTTAAACATTATCCCATCATAACATAATATATATAATATAAAAATACATCAAAATATAAATACAGCATAACATAATCAAATAAATGTAAAAATATGGATAGGAACAGAACCATGTATTATCATAGATGGAAAATAATTTTGAAAAAACACTTGAACTCCATTCTTGAGAAAAATATCCTTTCTACTTCAAATTTTTTTTTCCTTTCTTAACATGTCATAAAATTCTAAACAAAAAGAAGTTAATTTAATATAAAATTTAAAACATGTAATGGAAGTTTCATTGAAATAATTTTCTATGAAATCATAAAAATCTATTCATGTCGTATAAGTTAAAAAAACCTTCTTCCCGTACATTGGCTGAAAATGTAAAAATGTATCTCGTACAGAAAATGAAAAGGGTTTACTTTGATAACTTTTAATAAAAATTCACCAATAGATAAAATTGGTTTTAAACAATTTTATGGGGATATAAATAATATTAAATATTGTGGAAACATGGATATGGATGATAAATATGCCCCAGTAAATTCTAAACTATAAATAATCTCGGATTAAAATGAGATTGCGAGATTTTCCCTTACCATAGGTCTATTATGATTTGTATGTATCCAAACCTCTTGTAAAATGCTTTAAATAATTTCACATACTTATTCCAGAATCATACTCATTGTTATGATATCATATATGGTCATATTATTAGATTATTATTAGTAATATTTCATTGTTACTTGTTATTAGGGTGTTCATTCCATTATGTTCTTATGCGTGTTTTGTCGAACAAATTCTTATTCCTCTTTTTAGGTTATAGAAACATCATTTAAAGAATAGTATTAGTATAATATATACGAGATTTATATATTCAATTTATTTATATAATCATGGATTAATGAAGATAATGTAGAACGAATCACATCGCACCGTGGAGACGGTAAGTCGTACGTACGCATGCGCGACTATATTGTTCCCATAATTATTGAATGGTCTTTGAGTGGATGATATAATATCTAATAATTAGTATAATGTTAAAATAATCATATATACTTATTATTTACACCATTATACCCATCCAAGTAAGGTGGTGGTGGAAAATAGATTACACCATGGTATGGAGACGACATTTTGTACATACGCACGCGTGGTGATTTCATTTTCCATTGGATGGATATAAGGGGAAATAGGTTTGTTTCAAATTTATAATAAAATATCAGTATATGAGAAATACCGATGTTATTACATTATAATGAATCAAACAAATAAGTGGAAGTATAAGAAAAAATAAATTTGAAAGGATCGGTAAAGGATATTACCTCTTCTTCAACGCACTTCTTCTAAACCTCCTCTTAGGAAACTAAAGTTGGTCTTTGAAGAAAACCAGAACCTCTACTATGTTTCTAGGAAAGTGGAGACGAGAAATTGGTAGGTTTTGGCTGATCTTGAAGGCCCAAAATGGTTTGACGAGGACAGGGATGAGGGGCCCTTTTATAAGGGAGGATATGGAAACCTTTAGATACATAAGAAATATGAATTTATAATAAATTCCAACCCCACATAAAAACATCCCAAAATTACTCAATTCGGAGATGAGATGAGATAGGGTTGTAAACTAATTGGGCAATAAAATTTAGACATCTTTTGAATTTATTTTAAACCTTATCAAATAGATTTATCCTTATTTAATCTATTTAATTTTATTGGTTGTTACAACATTCTAAATTTTAAATTATTTCAAATAATTACTTATGTGTTGTTAATTGTCCATAATTGGATAATTTATGACATTTTATTCCATATAAAATTAAATTTATAATTTTTTAATATTAATGATTTTTTAAACAATTTTATATTATGTTATTTGTATAAGATAACAATAGGGTCAATTTTGACTATTTTTATTTATTTGAATTTAAATAAAATCCACACAGAGGATATATTCGAACCAAAATATTTAACAGATTGCTAATACGTCATATTCATCTATAAAATTCGTGGATAAAATTAAATATTTAATATAATATTTATTTTAATATTTTAATACCATTTATTTGATATTTCAATAAATAAAATAATTTCAACATTACTATTGTTTCTTTATTAATGATAAATATTTAATCCCTAAAAATTATAAATAAAATCACATGATGTAGATAATATTATAATCTTTCTGGAAACTATTTATGTTCGATGTTTTATGAATTTTATAACTAAATTAAAATTATTACACCTATAAGATATAGGAATGTGACATGTTGTCACTTTCTTTGGTTTTAATTATAATTTTATCCCTCTCATAGTCAACAGTCCATGAAACTAATCTATTCTGACCCCTATGTGATATGGGTCAACTTTTATTCATCTGATGGAATTTTTTTAGGTGTTAGGGTAATTTTATAATCTTATTTGTACCCTTAATTACCTGATTTACTTTTAACTATAGTAAATAAAAATTAACGTAGTTACTATTCATTATGTAAAAAAACGTAAAAGTAACCTATTAAATTAATATGAACCCACTGAATGAAAATATGGAATCCATTTTTTCAAAATTCAAAACACAGATGTTGCAGTAATTAATTTAATATTAATCTCGTTGTTAAGAAAACGAGTTTTAAAAGATAAAACATTGTCAATGATTGAAAAGTTTTTACCTATGAATTAAGTGTAAAATTAATGGAAATGACATACATTATATTAAATGGTAATAATATATTATATTTAAACATTAAAACAATTAAATTTCATAATTTAACCATATAAACTATCTTGATAAAAAAGTGTTTTTAAGAAAAATGTAGCATATTTTTACTCTTCATCAAAATATGAATGTTATCAGAAAATTATAAAAAATTTATCCATTATAAATTTTAATAACCCAATTCAAAATAAAAAAAATCTATTTTGTTAAATTGAACTTATAAACTATTGAAAAATTATATTTAAAATTGGTGTTACATCAAAAGGTGTTAAAACTGCATTTTTTGAAAAATACTTCTTTTATCCAAAAACATTATTTAGTTTTCATATATCTTTCTAGAAAATATGTAAGATGAATTATAATGTAATAAAATTCAAAATTTCAATAATATTATTCATAATGTATAGTTCATAGAATAATAGTATATCAATTTTTAGTGAAACTCGACATTGCATGCAACACAAGCTATCGAGGAAGGTTGCTCTTGCGCAAGCCAAGCTAGTGTTGTGTAGAGTGATTGATTATCTTGGTGTTGCATATAACATAAGACATAAAAAAATATTTTTCCTAAAATCTCATGGTGTTACATTCTACCCCCCTTAATATCAATTTCACCATCGAAATCCATTATTTTGTAACAAACATATGAGGATACATCTCCATCATCCTATCCTCAAGTTCCCATGTAGTTTCTTATAATGGGTGGTTCCACCATAATACTTTAACAAAGAGAGTAGTCGTGTTTCATAGATCTTTTTCTCTATGATCCAGAATTTCTATTGGATGTTCTTTATAAGAAAGATCTTGCTCCATCAGTACAACTTCTAAGCTTAGTACATGTTAAGGATCAGGTATGTACTTTCTTAGGAAATATACATGGAACACATCATGAAATTTAGAGATTTTTGGTGGAAGTGCCAATCGGTAAGATACCTTCCCAACATGATCGACTATTTTGAAAGGACCGATATTCCTTGGGCGCAAATTTCCCTTCTTTCCAAAACACATTACTCACTTCCTAGAAGATATTCATAAGAACACTTTATCACCCACTACAAACTATAGCTCTTTTCTTCGGTTATTGGAATAACATTTTTTCGACTTTGAAATGATTTTATTAGTTGTTGAATAGATTAGTCCTTTTCTACCATCTGATCTACAAGATCAGGTCCTAATATCTTTCTTTCCCCGACTTCATCCCAGCAAGTTGGATTTAGACATTTCGTTCCATAGAGAGCTCCATAAGGAGGCATCTATATAATGGATTGAAAGATATTATTACAAAAAATAAAAAAATGTTAGGTGTTCATCCCAACCACCTTTGAAATCTATAGAGGAAGCTCTCAAAATGCCATAGAAAGTTTGAATTTTCCTCTCAGACTGACCGCCTGTCTCAGGATGATAAGCAGTGCTGAAACTAAAATCTGTATCTAGAGTATGCTAAAGACTTGGCCAAAACATTGACATAAACCTTGAATCCCTATCATATATAATGGAATGTGGTACACCAGGAAATATTATCAGTTCCTTTTCATATATCATGTCTTGCTGATCTGGAGAGAAATACTCTCTAATAGCAATGAAGTATGCTGACATCGTATGATGATCAACTATAACCCAGATAGCATTATTTTCTTTGGATTTTTTGGGATGTCTGATGAAAAAGTCCATAGTGATGTTTTCCCATTTCCTTTCTGGTATGGGTAATGGTTGGAACATACCCTTAGACTTTTGTTTCTCATATTTAACTTGCTGACAAACCAAGCATCGAGAGACATATTCAGCGACATCTCTTTTCAATCCATCCCACCTGAAGTAGTCTTTCAGGCCCCTATACATCTTCGTGCTTCCAAGTTGAATATAGAATGAAGAACTATGAGCCTCATCCAATATTTCCTTCTTTAATTCTAGTATGGGAGGAACATAATCCCAATTTATAATCCTTATTATTTTATCACAATCAATGTGAAAATCAGGAACATTTCTCTCCTTCTTTTGTAACTCTACATCTTCTTTCTGTGCCTCTTTAATCATCACATATATAGATGGTTGATCATTCATTTGAAGAACATAAGATTTTTCTTTTCCCATTATAATTCCAAGAACCATAATTTGTAATTCCATAAATATTGGATATATTTTGATCCTCATCATGGATAAGCTAGCATGGTCTTGTCGACTTAATGTGTCTTCCACCTTGTTTGCATTTCGAGGGTGATAATGAATTGAGCAGTCATAATCCATAATCATCTCCAACCATCTTCTTTGGCATATATTAAGCTCCTTCTATGTGAAAATATACTTTAAATATTTATGATCAGTATAAATATCACACCTTTCACCATAAAGATAACGCCTCAAAATCATTAATGCAGAGATTATCGCACCTACCTCCACATCACGAGTTGTATAATTTTGCTCATGGATTTTCAACTGTTGTGAGGCATAATATATCAACATATCATTTTTCATGAGAACACACCCCAATGCCTTCTTATATTCATAATTGTAGATCAAAATCTTTTCTCCACTACAAGGCAGTGTGAGCACAGGTGCACTGGATAACCATCTTATTAACTCCTTGAAATTCTCTTCACACTCCTCCGTCCAAACGAACATAGATTCTTTTCGAGTCAACCTGGTCAGTGGATTAGGTAATCATGAAAAATCATTCACAAAACATCGATAATATCATGCCTAACCAAGAAAACCTCAGATCTCAGTTACCGTTGTTGGTCTGGACCAACTTTTGATAACTTATGTTTTTTCTGGATCCATATATATCCCCTTTTTTGAGATTATGTGACCAACAAATGAATCTTTTTGAAGCCAAAACTCACACTTTGGTAAATTTGGCATTGTGCTTCTCCTTTATTAGGGTCTTTAATACAATTATCAAGCGATCATCATGTTCTTCCTTTCACATTTAATAGACAATAATATCATCTATAAAGACTACCACAAACAGATCATGATAGTCTCTAAGGACTCTATTCATTAGATCCATAAAGATAACATGGGCATTAGTAAGACCAAACGACCTCACTATAAATTCATAGTGTCCATACCCTGTACAGAAAGCCGTATTTGGTATATCCCCCCTTTTGAACCTTAATTGATGATATCATGAATGAAGATCAATCTTGGAAATGTATTGACCTCCGCGTAGTTGGTTAAATAAGTCCTCAATTCGTGGAAAGGGTATTTGTTTTTTATAGTGATCTTGTTAAGTTCGAGACAATCAATGCAAAGTCTCATTGATCCATCTTTCTTCACAACAAACAGAATAGGTGCTCCCCAAGGTTATATACTAGGGCATATTAATCCTTGATCAAGATTATCTTAGAGTTGCTTCTTCAATTCCTGCAACTCAATTGGTTCTATTCTTTAAGGTGTCTTTGAAATGGGCATAACACCCGGTATGAGTTCTATTGAAAACTCAACATCACAATTTAGTGGAAGACCTGAAAATTCCCCTGGAAAGACATCATCGATCTCTCAAACCATGGTAATATTCTTAATCGTTAGTTTCTCTCTAACCATTTGAGATAAATAACCATCATTTATTGCAATCAAGACCCATAAGATGGAAGAAATTTCCACTGGGAGGTTATATTCATCTTTACATCGATAGATGATCATAGATTGATCAGGAATATGAAATGTGCCTTCCGTTATTTGGAAATCTATATAAGCTCCATATAAGGAAAGACAATCCAGGCCAAGAATCACATCAAATTCCACTATAGGAAGGATCATAAGATTTGCAGGAATCCCTTTCCCACAAACGCCAATTGAAGAAGAATTATAAACTTTTAATGCAAATGTTGTTCCATTAATAGTTGTCACATCTAATTCAATAGCTAATAGTTAAGGCCATATGGTTATACCCTTAGAAAATTGTTCATAAATAAAAGAGTGGGTGGATCCAGAATCAAAATAAACATTTAATACTTTTGAGTGGATGGTATGTGTACCTTTCACCACATTGTTATCGTACTCCACATCGTCGATTGAAATTTCATGTTACTTTCCATTGTCTCTGGCCTTAAGAGTTTGTTGATGTCGATGATAATCAACAACCATTTGATTAGGGAATTGATTAGCATAATGTCTCATTTCCTTGCACATGTAACATTGAAGTGTAGGAGGTTCATTCTGTGTAGCATTTTCTTTGTTTGCATCACTAGACATCTTTTTGCCATCATTGTGGCATTAAAATGCCCAATGACCATCTTTTCCACATTTGAAACATTTACTTGTCCATTTAATACAATTCCATCCATTTCTCTTTCCACACATTGAGAATAATGGAAAACTCATATTCTTTTCAGTTTCGTCTTTATATATCCCTTTGAATTCAATTTTCCTCTTCTTATCAAACCCATTTGACTGATGGGATACTCTAATCACCATCTCAACCTTGAGAGCACAACAAACAATTTCCTCATAGCTATTGACGTCTCTTATGGATAATTCCCTTTGGATACTTGGTTTTAATCCACTAAAGAATCGATTGATCTTACTCTCAGGTTGGATAATAATCCCAGAATCCTACCTTGAAAGCATTGTAAAATTTAATTCGTAGGTACCAACAGATTCATCATCCTTTTGCTTCAGTTCAAGAAACTCCTTCTCCATCTTTGTTCAATCAATATGAGAGAAGTACTTGTTGAAAAAAATGTTCTTGAACTCATCCAATTCCATGGACTCAATTTCATCTCTTTGCCTCATATTTTTTATAACATTCCTCCATTGATCAGCATCACCTTAGAAATGATATATTGAAAAGATGACATTATCATGTTCAGAACATTGTAGAACTAAAAGTATATTTTCAGTGGTACTAATCCATTGTTCAGCCACTAATGGATCAGAATACCCACTGAATGAAGGTGGATGCTACCTCATAAAGGATTCAATAGAATTTTGTTGTTTTCCTTGTTTGTTTGGAAGTTTTGTATGATTCATAGATTGAGAATGTTTTGTGAGCATAGGTGCAAGATTTTTCATTCCAGCTCTCATTACATTTGGTTTCTCAGGGGGACAATCATTTCAATGCCCATCACATTCAGCATTAACATGGTTCCTTCAGGTTCTAGCAATTGAATAAAACCAATAAGCATAGTGTGAGAAACACAAATCATAATAGGAAACCCATATAATCAGGAATAAAATTTCATACTTATGGTCTTATAATAGCTTATTAATTGCCATTCCTAAAACACTAATATTGTGTTCTATGCTTAGACATATCCTTAGGGTTCTTACTTAGGTTTTCACATCCCAGTTTCTAAAGGATGAGTATACCTTGCCTCTGATACAAACTATAACGACCCATACATAACATACATTGTTATTACTTTAGAATTTATGCATGCTTATTGCAACATAAAACAAAACCATGATAGGACCATATAGGTATAGTGTCTTTAGAAACTGGAAATGATAAACAACTGGTTCATAAATCATAGACATTGTCTCTCGCATATTTCATAATATCTAGATTCAATTTTTGCATATCCTACTTAATACCCTTCTTCCTGACCTAGGGAAAAGAAAACATACAAACGGGTGAGCTCTAATTATCAGTAAGTGTAAACAAAGAAAATATCAATCATACATATTCATAATAACAAAACATTTTAAAAATCTTAACCTACAAAAGAGATCATAATATCATGACATGGGATAAATAAAAGTAGTGAAATGTAATTCCAATAATCATAACATAAAACATTAATCTTTTTAGAATACACACATAATCATAGAAAATAATTTCATATTAGTCAAGACTCATTCCCAAGACTATCATAGCGGACAAAGTCCATTTCTGAACTGAGATCACTCCTCGTTCCTGCCCTGTATCACTGAACCAGATTAACTTGTCATTCCAGCCATGTATATCTTAGAGATATAAATCATTACCCAATGAATTGGAGGGAGATATTGGTCCCACCCATCCTATAATTAAACCATTCTTTTGTGTGCCAAAAAATCATAAATTATACATAGTACCATAACCCATGAAATAAAAATGGGATTATTAAACATCATGTGATCATAACATAATCCATATATGTTAAAAGAACTTCATAAAATATTTTTAGCATAACATAATAAAATCAATATAAAAATAGGGATAAAAATAGAACGTTATATTAGTATAGATGGTAAATTATTTTGATAAAACACTCGAACTCCATTCTTGAGAAAATATCCTTTCTACTTCAAAAACATTTTTCCTTTCTTAACATGTCATACAATTTTAAACTGAAAGAAGTTAATTTAATATAAACTTGAAAACATATAAAGGAATATTCATGGAAATAATTTTCTATGAAATCATAGAAATATATTCATATTGTATAAGTTAAAAAACATTCTTCTCAAACATTTGTGTAAAAAGATAAAAATTATCTCGTACAAAAAAAACATTCCTTTCATAAATTTTACTAAAAATTCACCAATAGGTAAAATTGGTTATAAAAAATTTAGGAGGATATAAATAATATTACATATTTTGGAAACATTTATTTGGATGATAAAATGCCCCAGTCAATTCTGAAGTATAAACAATCTCGGATAAAAATGAGATTGTGAGATTTTCCCTGACCTTAGGTCTGATATCCTTTGTACGTATCTGAACCTCCAATATAATGATTTAAATAATTTCATTGAATTATTCCATAATAATACTAATTGTTATTATATTATATATGGTTATATTATTATCTTCTTATTATTATTATTTCATTGCTACTTGTTATTAGGAAGATCATTGCTTTAGGTTCTTATGCATGTTTTGTCGAATAAATTCTTATTCCTCTTTTTAGTTTATAACTACATCATTTAAAAAATAGTAGTAGTATAATATATATAATATTTATTCATTAAATTCGTTTATATAATCATTGTTTAATGATGATCATGTATAACGGATCACATCGCATCATGGAGACTGTAAGCCGTACGTACCTACGAGCGACGATATCGTTCCCATAATTATTAAATGGTCTAGGAGTGGATGATAGAATATCTGATAATTAGTAATATGTTATAATAATTATATATAGTTATTCATTACACCATTATAACCATCCAAGTAAGTTGGTGGTGGAAAATAGATTACACCACGGCGTGGAGACGGTATTCCGTACATACACACGCGTAGTGATTTCATTTTCCATATGTTGGATAGCAGTTGAAATAGTTTTTTTTTCATATTCATAATAACATATAAGTATTTGCGTGATACTGATGTTATTCCTTTATAATGAAACAATTTAATAAGAGTAAGTAGAATATGAAATAAATTAGAATAGATTGGTAAAAGATATTACCTCCTCTTCGATGCACTTCTTCTAAACCTCCTCTCAGGGCACTAAAGATGGTGTTTGAAGAAGACCAGAACCTCTAGTATGCTTCTAGGGAAGTGGAGAAGAGAAATTGGAAGGGGTTGGCCGAGATTTAAGTGTAAAAATGGTGTGAGTAGGAGAGGGAAGCGGTACTCTTTTATAAGGGTTGATAGGGGCACCTTGGGAAACATAATAAATATTAATTTATAATAAATTTTAACCCCACATCAAAAACTGCCAAAAATGTCTCAATTAGAATATGAGATGAGATAGGGTTGTAATCTCATCAACAATTAAAATTTAGACATGTTATGAACTTATTTTCAACCTTATCAAATTGATTTATCCTTATTTAATCAATTTAATTTTATTTGTGGTAATAAAATTCTAAATTTTAAATTGTTATATATAATTACTTATGAGTTGTAAATTGTCCTTAATTGGATACGTTATCACATTTTAGACAATATAAATTTAAATTTATAATTTTTAAATATTTTTGTGATTTTTAAACAATTTTATAAATTATTTTTATAAAATATCAATAATGTCAATTTTGACACTAATTATTTATTTGAATTTAAATAAAATACACATAGAGGATATAAAAAAAATATATATAATAGATTTATAATATGTCATATTATTCGTTAAAATCTATTGATAACATTAAATAGTTCATATAATACATATTTTAATATTTTTAAAACCATTTATTTGATATTTCAATCAATAAAATAATTTCAACATCACTATTGTGTCATTATTAATGATATTTTGTATTCCTTAAAAATTATAAATAAAATAAAATAATGTATATAATTTTTTTAGATTCCTTGAGACTATTCATGTTCTAGGTTTTATGATGTTTATCACTAAATTAAAATTATTAGACTTATAAGATATAATAGAGTGGCATGTTATCACTTTCTTTGGTTTTAATTATAATTATATCCTTTTAATGGTCAATAGACCATGAAACGAATCTATTCCCACCCTTAGGTGATATGGGTCAACTTTTATTCATCCAATATAATTTTGGTTGGTTTTATGGTAATTTTATAATTTTATTTTTACCCTTAATCACCTAATTTACCTTTAACTATTGTAAATAAATATTACAGTAGTTACGATTCATAATGTAAAAAAATTAAAATTTACCTAATAACATAACTTGGACCCACTGAATACAAATATGGAATCTATTTTTCAAAATTTATAACACAGATTTTTCAATAATTAATTTAAAATTAATCCATATGTTAAGAAAATGGGTTTTAAAAGTTAAAACATTGTCAAAGATTGAAATGTTTTTACCTATGAAGTAAATGTAAAATTAATGGTAATTAAATACATTATAATAAATGGTAAAAATATAATCTATTTATAATTTAAAATAATTACATTTTTTCATTAAAACATATAAATTATTTTGCTGAAAAATGTTTTTTTAAGAATCATTTAGCGAATTTTTACTATTCATCAAAATATGTTTGTTTTTGAGAAAAGTATTAACAATTTATCCAATTTAAATTTTTATATCCTGATTCAAATGAAGAAGTTTATTTTGAAAAATTGAACTCATATACTTGTCAAAAATTATATTTAAAATGGGTGCACCATCAAAAGGTGGTAAAACTACATTTTTTGAAAAATACTTCTTTTATCCGAAAAAATTGATTTTTTTTTCATATCTCATTATATAAAATGTTTAAGATGAATTATAATGTTTTAAAATTAAAAATTCCTTTAATATTATTCATAAATGCTGGTTCATAGTATAATAATTTGTCATTGTTTAGTGAAACTCAACATTGCATGCAATGCAAGCTATCGAGGAAGATTGCTCTTCCGCAAGCCAAGCCAGTGTTGTGTGTAGTGAATGATTCACTTGGTGTTGCGCATAACATAACACATAAAAAAATATTTCTCATAAAATATCAGGGGGTTACATATATGAAATCCACACCATAATTCATTAATGACAAAGGATATGGAAAATCCCTTTGATTATTTCGATGAATAATATTAAGGACTGGGTATTATGCATTTCACCCATCTAAATAAAGAACAACTAAACATATAATTTTTCTCATATAATATGGTTCACCATAATGAGGGGGTTTGTTAGAAATCACGATAATATAATTGAACAGTTATTTTATTCATATTTACGTATTTTATTTGAGTAAACATTTAAATATACCCCAAAGGTATGTTCAAATATAAGAGAAAAATTTAATTCATTTCATTTTAATTAATAAACCTCAAAATTGATCCACTTGTAAGGTTAATAATATATTTTATTAATAAATAAATAATCAATAATGTCTAAATGATCATATAGTGTCGATTTCATAACCACCAAACATATAAATAGGTGTCTATATTACATGAAAAAGTGGTATACAAATTTGAGTTATAAAAATTAAAATTCTAGAGGTGTCACTAGTGAAGTTGGGAAATGAGGAAAATAAAATTATTATATAATCAATGGAATTTAAAGGGATAAGATAAAGACCACCTAACCCATGTATAGGAATAACCATTGATCCAATATCAAGGGTTATTATGGTATGGTTCAAAGGAAATAATAAAAATACTAAAAATTCTTGAATATAAGGGGAATTATCTAACACCATGTTACGTTATTGAATATATAGATAAAGAATGATTTTTCAAGGGTAACATCAGGCATAATGATATGAATCCATAATGATAAATTGATACAAATTAGACTTTTTATGGGGGAGAATACTATATTACTAGCATGGTGAAGGTAGAGTTTCATGATAGAGGATGAGAATCCTCACATGGTATGTAGTATATAATAAATGAGAGGGGAGGAGAAGGTAGTATTCTAAATTTCATTCAGGTATAATATATTATTTTTCCCAAATAGATAAAGGTTCATTATTTTGAAACATGGTTGGACAATCTGTGCACCAACCATGAAACATAGAACAATCCACATAGAAACCATTCATTGTGTTGTGTTTTTCATTGAATTATTTTATGTTTACTTTTTCACAGATATCTCAATTGTTGTTTTTGTTTAAATAGATATTTCCCTTTTTTAATTTTCATTTTATTTTTAATGAAGATAATTAGTTGTAATATATCTTGTGTAGATTCATGAATTCCACCCATCTTATATAGGTTGGTTTTTATATATTGGAGGCGTTTGGTATTTCATAGATGAATGATAATAGGAAAATAAAATGCTTTTTTCATAAATTATTCCATGACAATGATATCACAAAATTATCCTTATTTTTTCCTCGTTCTTTATTTTTTTATTATATGGGAGATTAGAGTCTTGTGTACTGCACCCTCCGATGTGAGGTTATGGAGTGGTTCTATTTAATTTTCTACAATATAGACCATGTGATATATTTTATTATTATGTATGATTCAGTTAAGATTGTTCTAAATTTTATTGATCTCTAGTGATGTAGAGATTGGTTTTGGGGATAATAATTTTACACATAATAGTTTAGTATATGAATATTCATGTTTTATAGTAACAATTTATAATTAAAAATGATCATTTTTATTTGAAAAGGTATATATTTATACTTTCATTACAAACATTTCATCCACTACTACTTGATAATAATCTTTTCAATATAGTTCTAGTAGTTTTAATAAATTCAAATTGTTTTGACCCCCATCTAATTTAGAATGATTATTCCATGATTATCAATATTGAGAATTATTTTATAGTAATTTTTTTCATTGTATTTTTCATTGTCTTTTAAATTTATATTTAAGGTGATGTGAAATTTAATTATATTCAAGTTGGATTCCTTATATCCCTATGCATATTTGTTGTATTATTTTTCAATCATATCTCAACATTTTCATTATTTTGATTAATGGATTTTTGTGATATATCGTTTTTATGTATAAGGAACATTGTATTTAATTTATTATTCATTGATTATTCAATCGTCCATGGTAGTGTAAGTTGTTATAGTTTTGTTATTCTATCCTTTGGTCATGGATTTTATGGAGATCGATGTATCCTAGGTTATTAATGGGTTTGGTTAAAAAAATTGTGTTTTTTATTATTTAATTACCATCCTTTTATTGTGAATTTATTTGTTTTGTTTATGGTATGTGATTAAAAATATATCTCAACAAATTATACGTTAAAATCTAATTATCATGATTTTGATTATAATTTTTAAATTCTTGTAATTATCATCATGATGACATTGAAATGAACAATGGGAAACAACAGTGGAAATATTTTTTCATTTATTTTATTTGATTGATATGATATTTCTTGAGTATTATTAGGTAAAATGAATAATAAGAGTGAAACTATTATAGAAAATTTATTGTTTTTGAAATTAATTAAAGTATCGGTATTTGTATAATAATTTCATAACTATAATGGAATGATGTGATGAAAATTTTAAAATTTAAACTTGATATTTTTTGTTCTTAATATGTTTAATGAGTCTCATATCATGAATAATTATAGTTGATTGATTTTTTATTCGATATTTATTATTGCATTTATTCATGGAGTGGTTAGAATACTATTATTACTCTTGTTATTCATTAATAGTGAATGATGTGATGGTTTTTTGTTTTTGGGTGGCGGATTCACATAGTCCCCAATCAATTATTTGGATAGTTTACTAGGATAGGTTGAATTGATTTTTTTTTCTTAATGGTTTGTGATGGAATGGTTTATAATCTGGTGATGTGACATTTTGATGTGATCATGTCATAATTAATTGAAATATGAAATAAAATTGACATAAATCTAATGATTAGTGTATAGGGATTGGGAGAAATGTTCTTAAATTTGGGCCTCTAATTTTTTTCAAATAAAATTAATAAAATATGGTTCATAACTATTAAAGGGATTGTTTTATGTTTATATAATTTAAAAATTAATGAATATAAAATTGTTTGTATATAATATAATGGAAGTTGTTATGAGTTGTATAATTGAATAATTTTTTACTTTTCTGTGAATATATTTTTATATTGGGGGATTTTGTTCTTAATGTGTCATTATATTAGTGATTATTTCGTGTCATTTCATTGTATGTGTTAACTTTTTATAGATTCAATGTATTTATTAAATTATAAATGATGTAATATTTTAGTAACTATTCATAAATTATATATGTTGAATATTGTGAATAATTTTTTGTTTTATCTGATGAACTAATAATATTTCATTTTTTAATTTTAATCTACACTAATAACTTTTCCAATAATTTATATTATTGGATTATTTATTAATATATAAGTGGTAGTGATAAAATAATTTTTTACATAAATGGCCAAATGTGTCCTATCAAATTTTTTTCATTTATTTTAATGAAAGTGTATTTTTTATTTTTTGATATTTTTTAGAATGTTTGTTTAAATTTTTTTATAAATTTATTCATTAATTTTAATTTTTTCATTAATATATTTATGAAATTATTTATATTTTTATATTTTTGAATTTAATGGTTTGAAATTTTTTTTGGATATTACGATTTTACTTATAAATTTATTGATTTTAATTATGTTTCTAAATTTTTAAACTATGGAAAAATTTCTCTGGAAATAATTCATTAACCATCCTCCCATATATGTCCAATAATTTGTGGCCATGATCCCATATACCTAATTCCTTACCATTAATCTATGATACAACCAATATATCCATGTTCAGAAACTTATTCATGGGGAATTCTTATTTTTTGGAACCCTTAAAAGGTTCTATACCTAGTAATAATGATCCTAAATGCATATGTAATGTTCATGTTACCATGATGAAATGAGGATCTTGACCTCACATTAAACAGAAATTGGGTGTTCATTAAGAAACGTGGAATTAGAATTTCATGTAAAATTCTGCTAAAATGGTCCATGATATCAATTCAAAGTACTATAAATGATTATTTGAATGAAGACAGTACAATATGTGGATTAAGAGAATGTGAAATGTATTTTTCTGAATTCAAAATTTAATTCCATGTTTTATTATAGTTAATGAGTTGTTCCCTTAATAATTGGAGCTCAAACATAGTTATGGAAAAAACTGACCTAAGGGTAGTTTAGATGAATAATCATGTTCGAATGGAATGACTTTCCATCACGAAGACTATCATGTTTTCATGTGGAGGAGTAATCAAATAGGATAAATACTCCTAATATGATATCAAATTTGTAAGATTAATTTATAAATTCAATTAGGATTTTAATATGAAATGTGAATTTAATGAGAATGAAAATTTTTTCTTGTTTAGTTGATGAGATGGATTGAATATTTTTTACATGTGGTGAAAATGATGATAGAATTCAAATTATTCTTTTATTCATTTACACATTTGGTGTTCTGTCACAATTTTAGATGATTGAATATTTTTATGAGATCATTTTTAAATTACAATGACGTTTTTTGGGTTGTGAAGAATATTGCATTCACTATTTAAGATGAAATGCCTCTAAGGAACACAAAACTGTGAAGCACTGAGATCATATCCAATGTTGGTAAATATGAACCAAATTTAAAAAACCCAAAAATAAACCATTTAAAACTAATTGATATTTGATCATTAGGTTAGAATAAATGTTTACAAATAATTTCATAATGAATCATTTAATTTTTATCCAATGGGTAAAATATTAAACAAATATTTACAACATGATGGATAATATCCAAGGAAAACTACTTTGGCCTAGAAAACTGATCAAATTCATGAATTTTTTTAAATTTGATTAGAGGAATGTTAGAATAATGGAAGATGATAACTCATTCTATAAAAAACAATATGATATGATATTTTGGTTTAGATACTAATCTAGTGTGTTCTTTAATTTCCAAGAAGATTAAAAAATTAAAATCAATGATTATTAATTTAATGAAAGGGTAGTCAAAAATAATAATGTGTAGAACATGAATTAAAACTCATGGATCCCAAAATAACAATTTGAAATTATCAATTAAATAAAAGTAGTGGTAGTTAATGATGAATTTTTAATTTGTTGGATATCATCAGAGAAATTATATCAAATTGTGGACATTTACAATTGTAAATGAGAGTTATTTTTGGAGCACTTGCCAAAAAAGTATTAAAATTAAATTTACAAAATTAGGAAGATTAATTTCATGTTTAATTTTTCTTTCATAGTAATGTTTTGTAAAAAATAGTAAGATATTTCAATAAAAAATACACAAAATCAATTAAAATCAATGAAATTTCTATGTGATTACCATTTGGAAATGGGATCATATACACTACTAAGAGAATAAAGTCAATAGAAAATGCATTCAGTTCAGTATTATATATCCTTATTCAATTAATATAAAGGGTATTTATTGTGAAATAAAATTACATGTTCCCTAATAATGGTTTGACCGATTGGATTATGATGTGGCTAGTAGTGAAATTTGGATTAACATAGTATATAATTCACGTACATGTGAATTCATAATATTAGAGCTCACCATGATGTTTTTATCATCCATTATTACCCCAATTGATCATTAGAAAATAAATTTAAATATTAACTATGTGAATGAGTATGTAATAATTTCTTTAAGAGTTTGTCTATTTTAACATATTGGAAGAATCTAACATCTATAGAGTATGTTCTTAAACATTTTATTAATTCTTTATTTCTTATTATGATAAATATTAGTTGAATAAATTATTCTCTTTCATTATTATATTTGTAACTATGTTGATTATGAAATTTTTTATAAATAGAACGAATATTTTAATATCACATTTTTCGATTTGTTTTTATTATATACTATTTATGTATTTCATGCAAATATCTATATTTATCATAATCGTGAGATAATTTTCACTTTATGCTAACTACTTATTGGAGAAATGTTGAACATATTTTTTCTTTTCATAAACATTTGATTAAATAAAAAAATTAATCATCATTACTTCTTCAGAACTAATTATTATGTTCATGGGTTCTCAGGGAAATAATAATTCTTAAGGGATATCTCAAGAGTTGTTTTTTATGAAATTATAGTTTTTTATTATATTCTTGTGCACATAGTATCAAAAATCTATGTATTTTTTCACGCAAGGGTAGTCCAATTTATTTCATTCATATATTATCTAATAACCATATACTGATCAAATACAAATATAAATAACTTTATCTATTTCCAAAGACATCAAAGATTCATTTATATAAAAAATTTATTTTTAATATTATTATTTTCCTCTATATTTTCCCATTATTTTTTATTCACATATTATCATTATATATGGTATAACCCATATTTCCACATAACAACTAGAATGGTTGTTTATAAATATTTATATTTGAAATGGATGAAATTATCATTGATTTTTAGTTTTTAGAATCATATCTAAGAATGTCAAATTTGATTAACAAATTTTTTATACTAAAAAATATAAATTAATTTTAAACTCAAATATTTATAAAACAATTTTATGAATAATTTAATATAAAACTAAAATAATAAAATATATTTGATTATCACTTATTTTTTATCAAATGAAACAGTTTTAATATTACTTTCCAAAAACATTAGTATGTATTTATTTGAATTAAATTACATATAAATTGATATTGATAAATTTTTATCACGAAATAATGTTGAAAAAAATAAAAAATAAAATTGTATTTTTTAGCATATAAAATTAAAAATATAAATAAAAATAAATGATAGCCATGGATTCAATCAACAAAGATTATAATCCATAAGTATTTTTATTTTCTTTTAGTTTCTGATAACATTTTATTAATGAGGATCCCAACTAGCTTAGGAAACTAAAAAATAAAAAATTCAAAACATTTTTATGATACCGTCCTTTAATTTATATTTAGTATGTATACCATAGAGTTTAAGAGATAACTTAATATAGAATATGGTAACTAAATATTTATTTTTTCATTGAGGAGGTGAATAGGTTGGGTGTTTTCCCATTCTGTTTAATAGGAATATCTATGATATAGTACCGTAACATTGATGATATTTTTGATACCTAGAGAACAGTATTGAATTAATTTATTTTGGAATTATATCATTCTAATAACACTAAAGGATTTTGCAATAATATGAAAATATTTATTAATAATTAAAGGTGACTAATTCATTAAATATAAGATATATTTAGATCATTTCTTAGGCAATAACCCACTATTAATTTTCATCTCATCCTCTAATGGACAATTTTTCCAATAGTCTCACATTATAAAATAAAAGATATATGGATCAAATTTTTTGTTTAAATTTTTTTAATCCTTACAACATAAGATATAAATTATAATTATTAAAAAAATTCATACAAATCCTTGAAAAAGTTTTCATTGAATATATTTATTCACAAGGTTTAAAAAAAGTTTATTTACTTTTTAATTAAAATAAATTTAATGATATGTGTTATCAAATTTGGTTATTTTAGAATATATAATACTATTTGGACAACTATTATAATAAATTTGAATATTAGTAAAGATATCAATATAGAGAAAATCATGTTATGGAGCACATAAACAATTATCCTTTTACCCATTAATAAAAGTTTTGATATAAAAACTAATAATACAAATGAAAGGTATAGAAAATGGTCATTAAAAACATGGATTATGAAAAAAAAAATTATAATGAACCATTAAATTATTATTATAATTTTATAGGAAATTATAAATATATAACTAATATCGATGATTTCATAATGTTTTTGATCCTAAAGATAGAATTCCAATAGTGAAGCATTAAAAAAACTCAAACATGACAGGGTTAAATTTCTATATATTTAGTTCGAGGTGTATATATATCATTCTATAAAAAAATATGAGCACTAAAATTTTTTATTTATGGCCCATCAAAATGGGCTTAAAATTAATCAAATTAATTTTCTACATCATCGAGAAGATAACATTATGGCTTTAAGTAAAGCTCAGAACCAAAATTTGGAAGATGAAATATATTAAAACATAGACAGAACAATCTAACCGAAAAAAATGAATGTTACAAAACATAAATTATCCAATGAATTATAGATAATGAAATGGGAAATCATCATACAAGGTAAGAAGAAAGTGGTATTTGAGGAGAATGTGGACAATTATTCTTTTTTAAGCCCAATTACAATCCCATTATATTTTCTATGATATTATGCATTATGTTAATGTCGAGAATAAATTAATTACATTGCCTATTTATTTTATGAAATATGAATTATATATTTTTATTCTATAAAACCATATTAAATTAATGTTTAATAGTAATGAAAATAGTTTAATTTTAAATAGATTTTTTTACATAAATAATATGATATTATTTAATAAAATAAATAATAAATTATCAAAACATTATTTTTTAAAAATTGAAAAAATATTTATATCATAAATAAAAAATAAATTTATTGTGAAATTTGATGATGTTTTTGAAAACTGTAATTTTTCGAAAATAGTTGAATACATATATATTTAGAAAAATAATAATTTTCATATATTTATATAGTCCATTCAATTATTAGATTTTTTATTAAATTAAATTACTTTCATTTGATTATATATAATATATTAATTTTCATTATAGTTGAAATTATAAATATGTTGTTAATTTTTATTACACTTATAAATGTGTTTTTAAATCAGTTTCCATCTAAATTTACATGTTGATTTTAATAGTTTCTTATAGAAATTAAGAAAATATATTTTGATAAAATAAAATCTATATTTCAAATCATCATTTCCATATTTGTTATTTTTCCCACATTAATTGTTAGTATATATGAATAATAACATGGGTAAAAAAATAAATTTAAAACATTAAGTGATAAAAATGGCTAAAATATGTATGTGCTAAAATGAAACAATCCCATTTATAAATCCAATTAAATTTTTATTTTTCTGCTAAATTTTATCTCTTATTTATAATAGGAAATTTTATGTTATTCTTCATAAGTATGAAATTATTATATTTTATTGTTTTTAAGAATTAAATTTTTGATATTTATCTCCTTATACATGTACACCATGTATACCATATTATCTAAAATTTACTATAAGTTTATATTGTCAAAAACACACTCATGTCCCTAACTGAAGAATCTCCCAATGTTTTAGGAGTCTGGATTTCATTGCAATACCATAGTAGAATAGATTTAAATAAAGGCTGAAGTATTTTATTAAAAAATATGTGTAATTCATAATCATGTGGTTTCATTTTATTTCATATATTTCATACATATACTAAAACAACAAGACCATGAGTTCAGAAACCCAAACTCATGTCCCCCAAAACATGTTAAAAATGTGTAGGAGCACATCAAACATGAGGAAATGATTACATGTGAAATTCCACACCCGGAAAAGAAAAAAATACACATTAGATACCCAATTATTACATTTTCTTGGGTCGACCATGAGCCAGAGATCCTCCCCGATTATCAGGATGGTGTCATCTTCCCATTTTCATCTTTGGTTCCTCTTCTATCATAAGAACCTCTATAGTTTGCAATTTAGTTTCTTCATGAGATTATTCCCTGTGAAACCTTGAATGCACAACCTTAATTGGGGAAATGGTATCCTGGTTTGCATTAATATGTTTATATTCTTCATGAAGATCTTGAGTATCCTCTTGTACATCCATTGATTCATGAATAGCCACAATGGTTAGTAAAGAATTATAAACATGCTGGTCTAGCTCCTTTGATGGCTCTGGACCATCAACAAAAGTAGGTGTAGAGGAGGGGCACATTCGATTAGTGCATCATTCATTCTTGAGTCCTTCAAGATTAAGCGAATAAAACCAAAGAGTATTAAAAAAACACTAACATTAAAATGAAATTAACAGCTTGCTTTTCATGTCCTTGAAACACCACATTACTATAGGCATCCATTGAAAGGACATCCAGATTAGGGCCCCCTGATCCTTAACAATAAGAGGAGTAAATATCAGGTCATGTGCAGGACCAGGGTAATCATCTGTAACAGCTTCCTCCAAAATAACTACTAATAGGAAAGCACCCTAATGAGTTGCTGAAGATCAGAGCAGACCCGCACCATCTGGAACACATTGCTGATCACCAGACTGCTCAATAAAAGCCATCGTAGCCACCTGCACAAAATCCTGAGCCCTCTGTTGTACAACAACATCTTATACAGTAACATTGTGAACAATTAGAGCCTCTATATACATCTGAGTGTCCACCTTTCCCACCTACCCCTTATCATGAACGGTCGGAGATTCCATTGGCTACTAAGGCACCCCAGCTGGAATCCATAATCATCCAAAAACTTCATATAACCCTTCTTACAATTAGAATCTATTGCTGCAGGATATAAATCTTAATTTACTTCGTTTTGGATAACAGCATCATGCTTAGATTTATTCTCTTCCGCCTTCATAGCCACATCAGCCCTCGACCTGTTATCTAAACCCCCAATGACTCCAAAGCTAGCCTGCTCCAAAGATCCACCATTAACTAGAAGATTAGCAGTATTATCATGGTACAATCTTAAAGGCTTTGTTAGACCTTGTTTGATAGCCTCAACGAACGAGGATGTGACAAAATTGTGGGGATCCATCCTCCTGAAAACTTGCATATTACCATTAAGGTAAACTTGTTTCTTCATGCATTGATTGGGGCATGTCGCATGGATTTAAAAGGAGGGAATTTAATGTTCCTCTGACATTGCTCAAGAGAATGTTCTAATGAATATACATGACTTACAAAAACTTGTTCACCACTCATATATTATAGCTAGTTCTAACATATTATCACCAGTAACAAGGAAAATTTTGTCAATCCAAACCTGAGTAAAATCAATCTCTACCAATACATGAGATAAAAAATAATACATGGGATGCTATGTTTCCTTATAAACTTTAATCGGACAAACCACATTAGACGTGACCTCCCACAAAACCAACAAATGCCAGAAAAACAAACTAAAACCAATAAATCGAATCCAAGTTTTGGTGGATGAGATCTTAATTTCAAATGGAATTGCTAACAGATCCCACTGTTGAACCATGATATAACCATCCTTCAATGAAACCTGTACAGTGATCCAGGAATCATTTTGATGTTCTTTCGAAGGAAAAAAAATATGGAACATACATCTACATATTTATTTTAAGAACCAACGAGAGAAGCCCCAAATCTGAGATAATCGAGCCCGCACTTCATCAACCCTCAAATGAGTATCACACCGAAGGCCCGATTACCTAGAGAGGAGGGAGAAACAGAATTCTTCAAGATTGGAATCCAAAATTTTCGGACTCGTTTTCATGAATGCAATAGATCCATTCTTGGAAATCACTATATGTAAAGAAGCAGATTCATTATAAAATTTAGAAAAAAAAACCTATTATAGGAAGGAAAACCCTCAAACATCACCATAGGGTTCTTTGTATCTTTTTCTTGGATAATTGCCTCCTGAATCGATGTATTTAATCCTTAATCACTAACTCACATGTCCAATATACATAAATAAAATTATGAAGTAATATGATATTTCTTAAGTAATAATATTTTTAGAAAAAACTGAACAAATACATGCCTTCATTCCATAAATTGTTCTTTGAAAAATGAGAAAGTTTTTTATGCATAGATAAGGCTTATGATCATCATGATTGTAAATTAATCCTTTCATAATATCCCCCTTAAATAGTTGTTTATAAAATTATAAATAATTTATAAAAATATAACTATACCATTACTAATATGATTTAGAAAATGTAATCATTACCATTTTTAAAATAGTAAACCCATGGATGTTATTTTGAACTTAAAAACCAAATATACATAACATGTATCACATGATCTATATTGATTAAATAATTGATTACAACATGGATATTACAAAATAAATGAATTGATAAATTTTAATATTGTTATAAATAAATTAATTAATTATCATAAGATTTTGAATTAGTATGAAAAAAATTAACATTAGAATTATGCCTAAATTTTAGAGATGATATTACACAAAAGTCAATTATTTAATGTTTTAATGATTTATATTCTAAATAATTTTATTCCATGTTTTATTAAATAAATTTATTTTTTGATATAATTATCTTTATATAATTAAATTTTATAAAAATTTATATATCACTTTTGATATTATTGATATGGATTTTAAAAAAGGATTATTTATTTATATTTTATAGGGAATTTTTTAATATTCATTATGAAATGAATAAATAACATTAAATTTAAATGAATTTGATTCCATTGTATTACCCATATCTAAAACCATTGTCTTATATTTTAATTCCTCTACAATCTTCACTGCTTCCTAAAATTGAAACCCATTACCTTTTTTAGTTATATTATAATTAAAAATTGGGGTTTATGGGAATGGTAAATATTAATATCTATAATATTTTTTGTAGGATTTTGAATGTATATAATAATGATCATTATGAAAAAAATATTTATTTCACCAGATTAATGTATGGTTTTGTCTAGAAACATTGTTTTTTATGTTTTTATCCTAATATATATCTTAAATTCATTGAAAAATGATTATGATCCCTACAAAATTAATTTTTTATTAATAGATTATGAATTTTCAATTATATGTGTTCTTTTATTGGTTTTATGAAAATTATTTCCATTATTCCTAAATGAATTTTCTATACATTCAAATTATTTTTTATTTATGACATTTTGTTTCTTAAGGAACAATAAGTATTGTTTATTTATATAGTGATTATGCCCTTCATGGTTAGAATGATATGTGTTTATTTAAATGAAAATATGTGTTCTCATGGATTCTATGAATCCCTCATGAATATGTTTATACTTTCAGCTTTATTATAATGTGTTTAAAAAATAATATTTGGTATTAAATTTGGTTTCATGTGTATGTAATTTATTTTTTATGCATGGAAGTTATTATATTATAGAAAAATAGTAAGAGATGATCTCATGGTTTTTAACTAGACAAACTTTTTTATTTATATGAATATATATATATACCTTATATATATTTATATTTTCCTCACATATTTTAATATTTATTACAAGGAAATAATGATGGGTAGAATAAATTTTAAAGGAATTTTGAAAATCATGATCAAATGTCAAGAAAAGAGTACACCTTTTTTAATCTACTATATTGGGTAAGAATGTATTGAAAATGAGTGTGTATAGTTTTAATGTATGAATCTATTACAAATGATTTATCAAATAATATTCTAAAATTATAAAACAAAAAAAGTTATTTCAGTATTGTTTAAAATGAAATCATAATTAAAATCTCAAGATAATGTAATGTTTTAATGTATGATTCTTATAGTAATTAACAGAATAGGGTTTATCATAATTTAGAGGATGGGATAAGATAATTTTATAACCTCAATTGAATTTAATTTATGGTATTAGAGATATATAATTTTAATATTCCCACGTTTCTTCATTTAAAGTATATATTTTCATAATGTTTTTCTATTATAAAAACTAGTAAACTGAAATATGATGGCCCTGAGAAGGAAATATCCTTCAAATTCATAAACCTATAATGGTTGTAATTGGAATGAAATATTTTTCTGATATAATGTATCAATTAAAACAGGCTATAATAATATATGTTATATATAATAGGGAGAATCAAATTAACCATAATTAATCATTACAATTGAATGGAATTTTGTCAACCAAAATACAACGATATTCATTGGATCATTTGACACTATGACTATTATAGGATTGGTTAATTCATTGATAAAAATAGTTAATGATCATGTTTTGGAACTTCCATATTGAAATGGAATTTTTTATCCAAAGTATTTCTTTTTAGGTGGTACATGGATGTATACTAATTCATAATGATAATTAAAAAACCTATACTTCATGTTAATTGAATCCATGAGAGTTATATTATCCTACTCATGACAATTAATCAGAATATGTGGTTTTATTTAATAAGTAATTGACATTTTTTATATGGATTAATTATAATAATATATATTGGAATGCTGAAGTTAAAAATAGATAATGGAGTCACATATTCATCATACCTCATTGACATGGAATAGAAAACTATACCCTTGGATTCATTGTCTACAAGGCATTGGAGAAGAAACACATTGTACGACCCGAATCTGGAGATCCTCCACTGGTGCCCCGTACCCGGTTTTCCACATGACCTCAAGCGTGTTTCCCCAAATTCTAGAGTCTTCTGACTAGTAGTGAGGGCCTTGGTGAGTCAGTGGGGAAACTATGCCCTCATTCGGTAAGCTATACAGTATAAAAACATCAGTCCACAGCAGAAGTAGTAACAACATGCGTAACAACAGAAACCAAATAGCGGAAGCAATGGATATTTATAGAAATGGTCAAAATGAGGCAGTAGATACAATTATATATGGAATGTAGCAAAAACAAAAACATGCTGGAATACAACTGAAAACAAGTACAAAGGAAACAAAAATCAAATCCTCAGCATTGCGAGCCCCGACTCTGTCCCATGATCTCCATCTCCAGTGCAATCATGAACCCGAAGTAGAAGGGCGCTTTACCTAATATATACCTGTAACAACATAGTCTGATTGGGACCAAAATCTTGGTCCCAATAGGGTGTGAGATACAATCCCAGAAGGCAACAACACAATGATTTGTGCCTAATAGTCAATTAATACAAGGCATGTAATAAAACAGGAAGCAAGTAAACCGGAATGCACAAGCAGCTACAATTCCTAGTTCTAACAAATAAAGTACACAAGTAAGCAGACAACAACAATAAAAAAATAGGTAACCCTCTAGGTAGCTCTCAAAGCCTAACCCCTATGGTTCAACCTATAAGTACCAACAACCCTCTAGGAGGCACACGCAGTCTATCCTCTCAAGTTCAGCTCTAAAAATAATATACTCTCTAGGGAATCATTCACCGTCAATTTCCCCTATAGTCTCTTATCATGCTAAAGGCTCTCTCGGGAAGCACTCAACGTCTATTCCCCCTATGGACCACGTCTAGGAACTACAGACTCTCTAAGGAAGCACTAAACATCAATTCCCACAGTGGTCTCGTATCGTAATTAAAAGACACTCTGGAGAATCCCTTCCATCGATTCTCCCTTTGGGCTACCACTCTAGGTTCTCACAGTCCTGAGTGAAAATAAACATGCTCAGCGTGCGTGTACATCATCCAAGTAAACCTCAAGAACTACCTGGCTATCAACTAAGGCTCAACAACGTAACAAGGAAGCAGTTCAACTGTCCTACGACTAATCCTGGCTACTGGAAAAATTCCAAACAGGTAGAACAAGCATGGGAAACATCCAAAGTACAGTAAAGCTACCATAATCATAGGCAAAACATCTACTCTAGCAATCAAGAAAAGCAGGAAAAAATAAGGGCAAAAACAGGAAACGCCCATTTCCCCATTCAATGGAATTGGTGGAATTTGTACCAAATATCCATAAAATTTCTAAAGAAAGGCACAAACCACCTACCTCAATCCTAGGAGATCGATATAAGAGAACCACGATGACAGATTCCCCTTGGAACGATGTAGATTTGAGAAAACGCACAAAACACTCTACCTACGATAACATCGAAACCTGTAGGAGTCAGGAAACAAGACTCAATCAGAGGGAAGAACTCACTGCTGTGCTTCAAACGCTATCGACTGTGCTCGAATCGGAGAATGGACAATGAGGCAGGAGCTTGGGGAAGATTTAGCTATATGGGTCGCTTCGGACAGACGAAAACTGGAGAAGAAGATTGAAATGGGGGTTAGGCATGACCCCAGTCCGTTCAGTGAAAAAAAGAAAGTACATGGTGTGTAATTTTAGAGTACATGGTTTGTACTAGCTCCTTTCCGTACTCCACCAAAATCGGCCTCCACGTCACCCTTATACACCGTGTGTGTGGCCCAGGCATGACCAGCACATGGCATCAAGCTAGAGAAGACTACATGGTGTGTACATAGAAAGTACACAGCGTGTACTTTGAACATTTCTGGAAAATTAATTTTTCATAAAAACACCATAAAAAAGAAAAAACATACCTAAAACGAATATCCGGGTTCTTACAAATGCCCCCCCCCCCTTAAAGAAATTCGTGCCCGAATTTCCCTAACGTGGCATAGAAGAAGGATCCTCAAACAGCTCCGGCCACTGCGTTCGTACATCGGGTTCCCTTTCCCAGGTCTCATCCTGTACTCGCCTGTGCTACCATAGAACTTGTACCAGATGGACAGAACGCCTGCGGAGACCCATCATACTGTTATTGACAATCCAGCCAGGATTCTCCTTGAATAATGCATCTGCTTCAAGCTCGACTTCCTCAGGCTAAAAGACGTGAGACGGGTCTGAAATGTAACGTCGGAGTTGAGAGATGTCGAAGACATCGTGTATGGCCCGTTACCACTGAGGTAGCTGCAACTGATAGGCAACCGACCCCACTCTCTCCAAGACCTCAAATAGCCCGATGTACTGCAGTGAAAGCTTACCCTATCTTCGAATCCTCTTGTGTCCCAACCTCAGTGTGACACGTAGGAAAACCTAATCTCCAACCTCAAACTCCAGAGGTCATCTCCAATGATCAACATAAGACTTTTGTCGAGACTGTGTCGTAGCCATCCTCTTTCGAATCAGCTCTATCTACTCTGAAGTCTCCTGAATGAGACGAGGTCCCAGTAGAGTTGCCTCTTCTACCTTCATCCGGCATAAGGGAGATCGGCATGGCCTACCGTATAATGCCTTGCATGGATCCATATGAATAGTCGCCTGGAAACTGTTTTTGTAGGCGAAATCCACCATAGGGATATACTTCTCCCAAGAACTGCCAAATTCTAGGATGCAAGCGTGGAGCATATCTTCTAGCACTAAGATCGTGCGCTCGGACTGGCCATCGGTCTAGGGATGGTATTATGTACTCAAATGTACCTGTGTACCCAAGGCCTTCTGAAGTCCCTCCCAGAACCGAGAGGAAAAGCACACATCCCTATCTGAAACAATGGAGTGGGGAAATCCATGCAGACGAACGATCTCTCAGATGTAATTTTGTCCCATATCATCAACAATAAAGGTCTCCTCTATCGGCAAGAAGTGCGCAAACTTCGTAAACCTGTTGACGACAACCCAAAAAGCATTGTTCCCTCGGGGCGACCTCAGCATCCTAGTCATGAAGTCTATCACGACATAATTATACTTCCACTCCGTAATGGGTAACTACTGTAAAAGGCATGCTGGTCGTTGATGGTCTGCCTTTACCTGCTGAGAAGTAGAACATCTCACGATGAAACCAGTAACATCCTTCTTCATACCTGACCACCAGTACTGGCGATGAAGATCCTGATACATCTTGGTGACTCCAGAATGAACTGTCCAAACTAAGGAATGAAAATACAGCATCAGCTCCTCATGTATGTCTGCTGGCACCCATACTCGTCCCTGAAAATTCAAGATCTCATCCTCTCCCGCTGCCCATCTGGGAAGAGGGTTCTTTCCTGACACACTCTCCCGAAAGACTAAGCCTTAAGACTCTGATAGCTGCCTCATCCATACGCGATCAATAAGTGTAGAGGTAACAACTACAAAATATAGGACGGTATGTCCATGTATGTCGTGCACCTCTAGATGCATCTCAGAGAATAGAGCCATCAGCTTCCACTCACTGCTGGCCTCCAGAACTGCCTGAATCTGAGTTCTCCTGCTCAACGCATCTGTCACTGTGTTGCCCTTACCTAGCGTATAGGCAAGCTCGAAATCAAAAGACCGATGGTAATTGACCCACCTATGCTGTCTCAGGGTCAGATCCTGCTGAGTGAAGATATACATGAGACTCTTGTGGTCAGTGAAGACCACAAAGTGCTCCCCCATCAGATAGTGTCTCCAACAACGTAAGGCATGAACAACAGCTGCAAACTCCAGATCGTGCATCGGGTAGTTACTCTCATGTGGCCTCATCTTTTGAGACCCGTATACAACTACTCCATCTCCCTGCTTAAGCATGACTCCTAGCCCGATACTTGAGGCATCACAGTAAATAGTGTAGCTCTTGCCTGGATCTAGAAAGACTAGTATCGACTTTGTCGTCAACCTCCCTTTCATCTCCTGAAAGGTTGTCTCGCAAGAATTTGACCATAAGAACTCTGACCCCTTCTTGGTCAGACCTGTCAAAGGTTCCGCTAGATGAGAAAAGTCCTGAATGATGTATCTGTAGTATCTAGCTAGCCCTAGGAAGCTACGTACCTCAAAGACATTCTTCGGCTGCTCCCAGGAAACTAAAACTCTCACTTTCTTGGGGTCCACTGATACTCCTGCCTCTGAGATGACATGACCCATGAAGGGAATCTGATCCATCCAGAAGTGGCACGTTGATAGTTTATCATAAATACTATGCTCTCTGCATGTACTCAGAACTATCTCAAGATGTGTGGCATGGTCGTGTCGAGTGTGAGAGTACACCAAGATATCATCCACGAAGCCCACGACGAAGGAGTCAAAGTATGGTTGGAACATTCGGTTCATCAGTGCCATGAAAACTGCATGCACATTCGTGAGGCTGAACGACATGACTGTATACTCGTATAGACTATACCTTCTCTTGAAGGCTGTCAGAGGTATATCTGATGGACTAACGCACAACTGATGGTAACCGGATCTAAAGTCGATCTTCGAGAACACACAGGCTCCTTGAAGCTGATCGAAAAGGTCATCAATTCTTGGCAAAGGATATCGGTTCTTGATCTTCAACTAGTTCAGCTTCTGATAATCCACACAAAGTCGAAAGGTACCGTCTGCCTTCATCGCAAACAGGACAGGAGAACCCCAAGGAGAAGTATAGGGTCAGATGAAACCCTTAGCCTTTAGCTCCTCCAACTGCTTCTTGAGCTCCTGCAACTCAGGTGTGGTCATCCTATAGGGAGTAATGGACACCGGTGCTACTCTTGGCATGAGCTCAATAGAGAAGTCTACTTCATGCTCTGGAGGCAAACCTGAAAATTCCTCTGGAAAGACGTCCCTGATGCGATCCACCACTGGAGGAAAATCGAACTGTGGAGTCCCCTGATCATCCAGATAAAAACTAGCAATCTGGGTCATCACCCCTCCTAGCCCAAGATGCTCGAGTCCTGTCCGACTCACCCGAACGTCCTACTCGCCCTTATGAAGAAAAGGCTCTCCCTCTGCTGAAACGAAACTCACTCTCCAGTTATAGCAGTCGATGACAGCCTGAGAGGAAATCGGCCAATACAAGCCAAGGATGACATCATAGCCTGTCATCTCAAGGAAATAATGATGCCATAAGAAGTGATACCCTTCAACCTCAATAGGGCACTCTCTACACTGGCGTACACTAGATTTCCTCATCTTCAAAGGTGTGTCTAGCGTCAACGAGTCGGTAGAAGAAAAGACGCAGAGTCCAAGGCTCTCCACAACAGCAACAGAGATAAATATATGCATAGCACCAGTATCAAAAAGGGCTAAAGATAAAAATGAGGCTACTAAAATGGTACCTCAAATAGTAGAAGGGTCGATATCCTACTCCTGATAGGTCTGCTCCGTGGCGAAAGATTGGCCTGCACCGCGGGCCTGTGCCCCTGACTGACCACTCCGAGTTGAACCTCCTTGCTGGTACTGAAGGACTGGTGGATGACTGTAACACCCCAGGTAAATAAAGAGTATGATATTTTCACATTTATCCATATTAGTTAATAAAATATTAATATGACTTTAAAGGGTACACTATGCTCGATGGCGTACCCAACACACAACAACAAGTTTCTTGGGAATCTTACATTGCACTTTAATAATAAAATAATATTATTTTAAATAGTAGTTAACACCTACCCGTTGTAATGGCGGGAATGAACAGAACTAACTACAAAATGATTATATATGTTTTTCAAATATTTTTACTTTTTTACAATAAATGTTAGAGGAATAAAAATGCAAATGAATCCAATTTTAAGCGTAAACATTCTAATATTCTTTAAAAGGTCGATTAATCGCCTTTCGAGGGCGAACCTCTTTTAAATCCACTTTTTGACAATTTTATGTGTTATATTTGACAATATAAAAGTTTTCTTTAGAATCGAGACATCAAAATTTCATTTGTGTAAAGTTTTCGTATTTTTCCAAAAAAGTTCAATTTTTAATGAATAGTGAAAAATGTTGTATTTTAATTCAAAACCTCTTTTTAATATAATTTATTTATATGATTATATTATCTTTTGAATTTGTTTTAAAGTGAAATTAGAATATATTTTTACCATTAAATCCAATAGTGGTCATTGGAATTAATTTCACTTTGAAATCGGACTTAAACTAGTGTCAATCTTTTGATACATTTTGTTTCATAAAAACACGATATTTGTTTTGACAGCAGGAATTAATTGTTAAATTAATTAATGGAACTTATTTGATTCTAATTTTGTAAAATATACATTATTTTTTTAATTCGGAATATCAAATATAGCTTAGGGTGAATTTTTGGTAATTTTCTGAAAAACTTCAATTTTTGATTAATAGTGAAACAACTAAGTGGTACTTATAAAAACTGATTTTCCGTTTAAATGAAAATTTTCCATATTTGTGTTTTGAATTTAAAAAATCTGACATACATTGTTGTCATTAATAAGTAAAATGTGGTTCAATGGGATTAGATTAATTTTTCTGGTGAATAGTAACTTATTAAGTTTTTAATCGCGATTAGAGGTAATTAGTGTAGTTTAAGGTAGGAATATTGTTTTAATAAAATGAAATGACATAGACACATGTCCTACCCTCATTGGATGTGTCATGGACGACCATGAAAATCCATGGGTCAACTTGGGGACCCCATGGAGCCACTTTGGTTTGAAAATGACATAAATACTTTTCTATTTAATGTTAAAGTAAAAATGACACAAACATGAAATGTTTTACTAAAACAATTTTTACAAGGGGTTATACAAGTCCGATTTTTTACTATAAATAGTCATTGGAAAGATAACACTATTTCCTACATCATAGTATACTTTTTATAATTTTTAGACATTATATAAATTAAATTAGTTATGAAATCATGATGATGCAGTGATGACCTCATTATTTAATGATTTAAATAAAATGGAACGATAATATAATATCTAAGATCTAAACATGTCCAAAACCTATTTTATGGGTATATATAGAACCCTTATCACCTTATCTTCGAAAAAAATCAATGTGGGACCATTAAAATTAGAAACACATTCTAAAATAATGTAACATTTCTTTACTTTCCAAGAGTGTCCCTCCTCACCTATTATTAAAAGCCCCCACCTCTACCTCCTTACCCACACTTCCAAAGCCTTTGGCTCGGCCAAAACCTACCCATTTTGTCTCTCCACATCCCTCTATAACTCCTCGAAGCCTCACATTGGGCAGACGTCTTTCCAAGGAAGCCTTTGAGCTCAAACCAAAGGGAGTTACCCGATTTTAAGGTAATGTCTTCACTTGTGTCTTTTGTTTTATTTTGCTTCTCCAACCCCATAAACTCTTTTTATTCATTTCTTTTGTAACAAATCCAGTATCTTCAATATACTAGTATGTTTTTATAAGAAGTAATCGAGCTATACTTACACACACCTTCGTCTAATGGTTAATGAACATATTGTTTATGTGGTTGGCGATTTTCGGCCTCACGAAACGATGATTGCTCAATATTCTTTTAACGCCTTTAATGGTGGCCATTATGATGTCAATGTATTTTATATATGAGATATATGGAATGTATGTTTACTATATGCTTTTTTATTTTATATTTAATCCATACCATTATTATTTTCATGTTGTGTAAATGCGATAATTTCATATGAGGAAGTGTGGACTACTGCCCCCTCAAGTGATGTGACTCGTACATGCAATACATAAAATGTATAAAGAATGAAATTAATGAACATATGTGACCTATATAACATATATATTATACTGGAATTATAATATATATATATATCATTTATTTTTAATTCCATTAATATGACAAAGAAAAAATGAATGTAGCGTTCATGCATACGTACGGCCTACCATCTCCATGAATGGTGCTATTCGTTTTTTATCTCCAAATGATATGGAATAGTATAAAATTAATATGTACTGGATATATATGATATTTTAATCATTAATACTATTATGGAAATTATTTACTTATAACTACATGGACAATAATTTTTCAAACAAGTTCATTTTTGACTCTTGTACCAAACATCGACAAAAACGTCTGATATGAAATCATATTATTAACCAATTATTATAACATTAAAATATGTGATATTAACTGAATAATAATCTTTATAGGAGGTCCTTAATAAATTATAAATTCATTAATGTTTATTATTCAGGAATATAAAGAAACGAACAAGACAAGTTGGACTTCAGGTAAGGGATCCAACATCTCTCCTTTTTTTAAGTACACTCTTTTATGTCATTACTTTTAAGCACATCTTTCTTATGATTGGGATGTTATTTTATATTACTCATACTTTAATTTTTATTTTCATATTATGAGAGCCCCTATTTTCTCTCATCAATCCATTTTGGATGTTTTGAGTGGCGTCGTTAGGCTGCCGAATTTTCGTAAAGGATCCTACTCCTCTCTTTCTTTTTAAGTAAACTCTTTTATTTCATTACTTTTAAAGATCATATTTCTTGTTATTGGGATGTTCTTTTATATTACTCTTACTGTAATTTTTATGTTAATATGATGAGAGACCCTATTCTCTCTCGTCAATCCATTTTGGAGGTTTTGAGTGGTGCCGTTAAGCTATCGAATTTTCGTAAGAGATCTAACCTTTCTCTTTCTTTTTAAGTACTCTCCTTTATGTCACTTCATTTAATCTCCTCTTTTTTATGTTGGGGGATGTTCTTTTATATTCATATTTCTGTATACTTTATGTTAATATTATGATAGATCCTATTTTATCTCATTAATCCATTTTGGAAGTTTTAAGTTGCGCCGTTAGGCTGCCGAGTTTTCATAAGGGATTATTCATCTCACATTTATTCTCGTGAGATTTATGCTACATTTACCACAATTTACTTTTAGTGGTGTATGTACTGCCAATTATTTTACTCATTGTGTAATATAATTTCATTTTTGAGTATTTACATCAATGTTGTATTGTCCTTCTTTCACGGGGTGCATGTCTCGAAAGATACCCAAGTCGGTAGGGGAACCTTTCACCATCCTCTTTTTAAAAGACTTCTTTTGTTATGTATTTTAATTCACATACTATTATGTTGGGATATTTTCCTCTATATCCTTATTGATTTAAATTTTATGTCCATGTGATGAGATACCCTTTTTATCTCTCATGAACTCATTTTCTGAATTTTGTAGTGACGTCGTTAGGCTGTCAAATTTTTGCAAGGGAACTTCTTAACCCAAATTTGATTCTTTGGGATAAACTTTTACTCCTTGAATATGTCGTTTTATGAATATTTTTTATTACCCTTTAATTTTTTACACTTAATATCCAATTATATTTCGTGTATTCATTTGTCACACATAATTATATAATTGATTTATACTTAATCCAAGGATACCGTCTTTGTATGGGACTTCGTCTCAATCCCCATTCCTTGAGGCATATTTTTGTTTTTATACACAACTTTCTTTTATACGGTGTATAAACCCCTTTTACTTTTACGTTTATTCAAAAGGAATCTTTTTTATACAAAGCATTTACTAATCGACAAAAGGGAATGTTTTCGTCATACGTATGCGGCGACAACGACTTCTCCGCCACCTTGACCATTATTTGAGTTTCGGCTTCCTCTACAAGCCATACCTTCTTTTTAAAAGAAAAATAAATACCATGTTTTACATTTATTTTATTTTGGTATTGAAAATGGTTTTCATAATGTTTTAATATCAATGTGTTGTATTGATATCTTGTGATTGAAAGGTGGAAATGTTATGTTTCCGTTATGCATGTTTTATGTGATACGATTATGTTGTGGTTCTGGGGCATTGTTATGAAGACGGGTGGTTCTGTGATACACTAAGGGCGGGTGAGCCCGATATAGCTCTCCAATCCATTGGTTAACGCGATGGAGTGAAACGTTAAGGTTTCTCCGAAGAGATTTATTGAATATACTGTGGTGGGTATTTCAAACGTAACCAAGAGGGTTACTCCCTACGTAAGAATGTTATGAATGCCTCAAGTTACATATATGTCTTAAGATATCTATGATTTATTCATGATTTGATGAGGTATGTTAAAGTGCTTATGTTTTATGAGTAAAATATGATTTCATTGATTCTTATGTGTATATGTACTCATGTTTCCTTTCCATGTATTTTTATATCCCTTACTGAGCTTTTTATGCTCATCCCAGGTTTTTAAAATGTTTTTCACAGGTCAAGGGAAAGGTACATGATATGATGATAGTGTCAAGGAAGTGTCAAGAAAGAATCCATGTTTTATTTTAAATATGTTTCCGTTGATGTAAAAAATGAATACTATATTTTATGTAACAACTTTGTTTAAATGTGGAATGTAACGCATGTTTATGATCTAATTCACTAAAACATTAAACCTGAAATGATCCTCAATGTGTAATCTTGTATTAACTCAAGATTAAGTAAGGGTTATGGATAGGGCCTTATAGTTGGTATCAGAGGTCGGTTTAGATAAATTTAGAGGTTAGTGTATTTTTTAAGCATAAGTGACAGTACCATAATGGATAGGATTTCAGAAAGAGACCTAGTTTTAGATAAAGTGAATGAGTAAGTATATCTTATTATTTACCATCCTCATTAGTACATGATGGTTTTGTTGATATACTCACACTGAAATTTCTGTCTTTAGTGAATGGATGGATCTATCAGGCACCAAAGAGACAACAGGTTTGATGGAAAATGTTGTGGTTCTCTGATTAGGATACTAGATAAAATGGGGGATTCAATGAGGAAACTCTTTGTTGTTCTAAATCAACTATCAAGGAGTTATGATCAACCACTTGAACCTTGGTATGTTTGGTAATGCATCGTGTACGAGATGACCAATCGATGTGGAAGTTCAGGTAATAATTATAACGGTAACCATTAGAGTTTATATGATCCTTACTTTTGAGATAATTATGGGTTATTATATGTTATGATGGAAAATAAAAGGCATGAGATAAACTTGAGTTTAAAATATGTTATTATGATTTTTGATGATTTTATCTCGTTTTGGGGAATGTTTTAAAAATTATATAATTTTGGAAAAAGGACAACACGTAGACCGTGTGACAACCTTTCGCGTTGGACAAAGCTACGGGAAACGAACCCACAACCAAAGTGCGACTGATATTTATCACCTACCACTGGACTATGTGAAGTCCCTGGTTAGTTTGACTGGTTCTTTTTAGTTAGATGATTTTATGAATTAAGAGTAAGTTGATTTTTGGTTATCTATGGAAATTTATTAACCTATCATGGAGGATATGTGATTAGGTTAATTACTTTTCAATATGAGACGTTAAGAGCAACTGATGTGGTTTGGAGATAAATGTTACGATTTAACTTGGAAGACTATGTGACTAAATCCTTCAAATATTTGGGTTTCAATCTTTTTTTGGTTTACTTTGATGAATTTTATGGACAAATTTTTTATCGAATGGTCCTCGTTGAACTTTGGGATTTGTTGGACAAATATTGGAGATTAAGAATAGATTTTATTTTTATAAAGGGTTATACTTTTCTGGATTATTTGATCTTGTACTAACCTTTTTGGTTTTGGTTTTGGTTAATGTTTAAAGACATGGGAATTATATAGTTCTCTTTTGTGGATTAGGTTATTCTCTAGAAGTTGATTATAGTACTCTTAATGTGAACATGTCTTCCTAAATACTCGTCTTTTGGAGGAAATATGAGTTTGTGTATGGAATCTAATAAAAGATGAAAGTCATCATGATAAGTGATTATGTGTCCTTATGAATAAATTCATCAATAAAAAGTATCTTAAAAAAAAACTTTTGTCTATTAACTTTTCCTACTGGGGAATCGAATTCTGTTTAACCCATCACATGTTTGTGATTTTCTTGTGGTTAACATTCTCCTAAACATGTTTTCTATCACTCTCCATCAGAAATGACCCCATGTTTTCTCCTCCATGTCCAGGTTTTCCTACATGGAATCCTAGTATGGGTTAACTCGGGTGACCACTGTACTTATCTTCCTTTATTTTAAAATTATTGTTTTACTGACTCTTGTTCCGATGTGGGACTTTCAAGGATGTTTCAAAGCTCAATTTTAAAATTGCGAGGACGCAATTCTTCAAAAGGGGGAAGGATGTAACACCCCAGGTAAATATAGAGTATGAAATTTTCACATTTATCCATATTTGTGAATAAAATATTAATATGACTTTAAAGGGGACTCTATGCTCGATGGCGTACCCAACACGCAACAACGAGTTTCTTGGGAATCTTATGTTGCACTCTAATAATAAAATAATATTATATTAAATAGTAGTTAACGCTAAGCTGTTGTAATGGCGGGAATGAACAGAACTAACTAAAAAATGATTATATATGTTTTTCAAATATTTTTACTTTTTACAATAAATGTTAGAGGATTAAAAATGGGAATGAATCCAATTTTAAGCGTAAACATTCTAATATTTTTTAAAAGGTCGATTCACCACCTTTTAATGGAGATATTCTTTAAAATCCACCTTTTGACAATTTTATGTGTTATATTTGACAAAATAAAATTCTTTTTTAGAATCGGGACATCAAAATTTACTTTGTTTAAATTTTAGGTATTTTTCCAAAAAAGTTCAATTTTTAATGAATAGTGAAAAATGTTGTATTTTAATTTAAAACCTCTTTTTAATATAATTTTTTTATATGATTTGATTATCTTTTGAATTGGTTTTAAAGTGAAATTAGAATATATTTTTACCATTTAATCCAATAGTGGTCGTTGGAATTAATTTCACATTGAAATAGGACTTAAACTAGTGTCAATCTTTTGATACATTTTGTTTCATAAAAACACGTTATTTGTTTTGACATCGGGAATTAATTATTAAATTAATTAATGAAACTTATATGTTTTGAATTTTGTAAAATAGAAATAATTTTTGAATTCGGAATATCAAATATATCTTAGGGTGAATTTTTGATAATTTTCTGAAAAACTACAATTTTTTATTAATAGTGAATCAACTAAGTGGTACTTAAAAAAACTGATTTTCCATTTAAATGAAAATTTTCCATCTTTGTGTTTTGAATTTAAAAAATCTGACATACATGTTTTTCATTAAGAAATAAAATGTGGTTCAATGGGATTAGAATAATTTTATGGTGAATATTAACTTATTAAGTTTTTAATCGCGATTAGAGGTAATTAGTGTAGTTTAAGGTAAGAATAATGTTTTAATAAAATGAAATGACCTAGAAACATGTCCTACCCTCATTTTATGTGTCATTTGCGACCAAGAAAATCCATGGGTCAACTTGGGGACCCCATGGAGTCACTTTGGTTGGAAAATGACATGAATACCTTTTTATTTAATGTTAAAGTAAAAATGACACAAACATGAAATGTTTTACTAAAACAATTTTTACAAGGGGTTTTAAAAGTCAGATTTTTGACTATAAATAGTCATTGGAAAGATAAAAATATTTCATACATCATAGTAATTTTTTTTGTAATTTTTAGACATTAAATAATTTAAATTATTTATGACATCATGATGATGCAACGATGACCTCATTATTTAACGATTTAAATAAAATGGAAAGATAATGTAAAATATAAGACCTATACAAGTCCAAAACCTATTTTATGGGTGGATTTAGAACCCTTATCACCTTATCCTCTAAAAACATCAATGTTGTATCATTAAAATCCGAAACGCATTCTACAATAAGGTAACATTTCTTAACTTTCCAAGAGTGCCCCTCCCCTCCTCTTATAAAAGGCCCCCACCCCTACCTCCATACCCACACTTCCAAAGCCTTTTTCTCTGCCAAAACCTGCCCATTTTGACTCTACACATCCCTCTATAACTCATAGAAGCCTCAATTTTGGCAGAAGTCTACCCAAGGAAGCCTTTGAGCTCCAACCAAAGGGAGTTACCCGATTTTAAGGTAATGTCTTCACTTGTGTCCTTTTGCTTTATTTTGCTTCTCCAACCCCCTAAACTCTTTTTATTCATTTATTTTGTAAAACCTTTAGTATATTAAATATTATAGGATGTTTTTATAATATTTATTCGAGCTAAAATTACACACACCTTCGTCTAATAGTTAAAGAACATACTGTTTTTGTGGTTGGCGATTTTCTCCCTCACGAAACGATGATTGTTCAATATTCTTTTAGCACCTTTAAAGGTGGACACTATGATGTAACTGTATTTTATATATGATATATATGGTATTTATGTTTACTATATGCTTCTTTATTTTATATTTAAACCATCCCTTTATTCTTTTCATTCTGTGTAAATGCGATAATTTCATATGAGGAAGTGTGGACAACCACCCCCTCAAGTGATGTGACTTGTACATGCAATACATGGAATGTATAAAGAATGAAATTAATGAACATACATTACCTATATAACATATATATTATACTGGAATTATAATATATATCTATCATTTATTTTTAATTCCATTAATTTGACAAATAGAAAATGAAAGTAGCGTTCATGCGTACGTACGACCTACAATCTCCATGAACGATGCTTTTTGTTTTTTATCTCCAAATGATATCGAATAGTATAAAATGAATATAAACTGTATATATATGATATTTTAATCATTAATACTAATCTGGAAATTATTTACTTATAACTACATGGACAATCATTTTTCAAACAAGTTCATTTTTTACTCATGTACCAAACATCGACAAAAACGACTGATATGAACTCATAATATTAACCAATTATTATAAAATTAAAATATGTGATATGAACTGAATAATAATATTTATAGTAGGTCCTTAATCAATTATAAATTGAACAAAGTTTATTATTCAGGAATATAAACAAACGAACAAGACAAGTTGGACTTGAGGTAAGGGATCCAACCTCTCTCCTTTTTTTAAGTACACTCTTTTATGTCATTCATTTTAAGCTCATCTTTCTTATGATTGGGATGTTCTATTATATTAATACTACTGTACTTTTTATGTTCATATGATTAGAGACCCTATTTTCTCTTATCAATCCATTTTTGAAGTTTTGAGTGGCGCCGTTAGGCTGCCGAATTTTTTTAAGGGATCCTACTCCTATCTTTATTTTTAAGTACACTCTTTTATGCCATTACTTTTAAAGATTTTCTTTCTTGTTATTGGTATGTTATTTAATATTACTATTACTTTAATTTTTATGTTAATATGATGAGATACCCTATTCTCTCTAATCAATCCATTTTGTAAGTTTTGAGTGGCGCCGTTAGGCTGCCGAATTTTCGTAAGAGATCTAACCTCTCTCTTTCTTTTTAAGTACTCTCCTTTGTGCCACTTCTTTTAAGATCCTCTTTGTTATGTTTAGGGATTTTCTTTTATATTCATATTTCTGTAAACATTATGTTAATATTATGAGAGACCCTATTTTCTCTCATCAATCCATTTTGGATGTTTTAAGTGGCGCCGTTAGGCTACCGAGTTTTTGTAAGGGATTTTTCATCTCACTTTTATTCCATTGAGATTTATGCTACATTTTCGAAAATTTACTTTTAGTGGTGTATGTACTACCCATTATTTTACTCATTGTGTAATATACTTTCATTTATGAGTATTTACATCAATGCTGTATTGTCCTTCTTTCACGGGGTGCATGTCTTGAAAGATACCCATGTCGGTAAGGGAATCTTTCACCATCATCTTTTTAAAAGACTTATTTTGCTATGTCTTTTAATTCACATACTATTATGTTGGGATATGTTCTTATAAATCCTTATTGATTTAAATTTTATTTCCATGTGATGAGATACCCTTTTTATCTCTCATCAACTCATTTTCTGAATTTTGTAGTGACGCTATTAGGCTGTCAAATTTTTGCAAGGGAACTTCATAACCCAAATTTGATTCTTTGGGATAAACTTATACTCCTTGAATATGACATTCTATGAATATGTGTGAATAACCTCTGATTTTTTTACACTTAATATCCACTTATATTTCATGTATTAATTTTTCACACATAATTTTGTAATTGTTTTATCCTTAATCCAAGGATACCGTCTTTGTATGGGACTTCGTCTCAATCTCCATTCATTGAGGAATATTTTGTTTTATACACAACTTTATTTTATATGGTGTATAAACCCCTTTTACCTTTACATTTATTCAAATGGTATCTTTTTAATACGAATCATTTACTAAACAACAAAAAGGAATGTTTTCGTCATACGTATGCGGCGACAACGACTTCTCCATCGCCATGAACATTATTTGAGTTTCAGCTTCCTCTACAAGCCATAACTTCTTTTTAAAAGAAAAATAAATACCATGTTTTACTTTTATTTTATTTTGGTATTGAAAATGGTTTTCATAATGTTTTTATATCAATGTGTTGTATTGATATCTTGTGATTGAAAGGTGGAAATGTTATATTTCCTTTATGCATGTTTTATTTGATATGATTATGTTGTGGTTCTTGGGCATTGTTATGAAGACGGGTGGTTCCATGATAAACTAATGGCGGGTGATCCCAATATAGATCTCCAATGAATTGGGTAACGTGAAGGAATGAAACGTTATGGTTTATCCGAACAGATTTAGGGAATATACTGTGGTGGGTATTCCAAACGTAACCAAGAGGGTTATTCCCTATGTAAGAATGTTATGAATGCCTCATGTTACCTTTATGTCTTATGATTTATATTATTTATTCATGATTTGATGACGTATGTTAAAGTGATTATGTTTTATGAGTAAAGTATGATTTCATTGATTATTATGTGTACATGTACTAATGTTTCCTTTCCATATATTTTTATATCCCTTACTGAGCTTTTTATGCTCATCCCATGTTTTTGAAATGTTTTTCACAGGTCAAGGGAAAGGTAGATGATATGATGATTGTGTCAAGGAAGTGTCAAGAAAGAATCCATGTTTTATTTTGAATATGTTTCCGTTGATGGAAAAAATTGAATACAATATTTTGTGTAACCACTTTGTTAAAATGTGGAATGTAATGAATGTTTATGATCTAATTATCTAAAACTCTAAACCTGAAAATATCCTCAATGTGTAATATTGTATTAACTCAGGATTAAGTAAGGTTTAATGCTGCGGCCTTATACTGACCGCCCCATCCTCGACCGCCACCTCATCCTGAACGGTCGGAAGAACTCCAGTCCCCCGACTGGTGAGAAACTGGCGGTGCTGCTCCTGAACGAGGAGTCATGGAAGAACCCCAGTCACCAGTTACTAATGAGAGACCATTGCAGAAATGTTGAAGGTGACCCATCTTGCTGCATGATCGGCACTCCACAGGGTCCCTCTAGCACTGTGGCCTCATGTTCCCTGATCGGCCACATTGGTAGCAAGTCACCTGGCTTCCTGATGATGCATCACGCTTCCTCGGTTCTCCGAATGTAGGCTCTCTACGGCGCTTCTTGATGTAATCTGGAGGAAAACTAGCTCTGTAAGAAGAACCTCCCTGGCTTGCATCTCTATATTCTCTCAGATTGCCCTCTACAATCAGTGCCTGGTTGATGATGGAAGTAATGAAGTCATCTAGAAGATTTTCACCTATGAGCGGATCTCCCGCATGAGACCATCCTCAAACATACTTGCTAAGAACACCCCACTCCCATCCTGGAGGGGCGTGAAGTGATGCAACATAGTGAAATGATCAGAATACTCTATGACATAAAGAGTTCCCTAATATAGGCTCATAAACTCCCGGGCTCGGTCGGCCCTCAGGGTCTCCAAGAAAAAGTAGTTATAGAATACGTGCTGGAACTCCTCTAAAACCATAGCCTGCTGCTGACCTACCTGTGAGATCATGTCCCACCACCTCTTGGCAGAGTCTCGGATCATGTAGGTGGTGAGCTTGACCTACCTCTCTAGAGGGGTCTCCAGATGCTCGATGATAGTCATCATGGATTCCTGCCACGACTCTGCAGCCTGAGGTCCTCCTTCCCATGAGAAAGTAGGAGGATGCTACTGCTGGAAAACCCACGGCAAGTCTGCCATAGACATGGTAGGAGGTGGACCTCACTAGAAGGCCTCAATCATCCTCATGAAACCTTCCCTGAACTGCGCATCATCACTTTCAACTGGTATAACAGCCGGTGCCAAGGCCGGACCGACTGGAGGATCGGCAGGAAGTCCCTGATAAGCCCTATCTGGCGTCTTATCACTGCCTGACGACAGACGTACAATCAGAGGACGTCTCGGAGGATAGATATGAAAGATCAAAAGTACACCTAAGATCAGAAAAACAAGGACAGAGAACACAAGAGTACAAAATGGGAATATGGGAAGAAAAACACACAAGGTTACAAAACACGACTACACTGTGTGAATAAAACTACACGACATGTCTTCATAACCCACTAACATGGGAATGTACTCCTTCCCTACAAGTTGTGTACACCTCCAACTACACGGCATGTTGCACCCACACACGGCGTGTACTTGGAAACTAATCCCCTGCCAAAGTCTCTTTACACGGCTAGCCCAAACGGTTTTTCTTAATCTGAGACTACACGACGTGTTCACTAAGGACACGGCATGTAGTGGACAAGGCTTCGGCGGCCGGTGTTGTTAAACACATGTCTGCCTACACGGCTGAACCTTACACGGCGTGTTCCGAACAAACACGGTGTGTATACGCAAGGTGACACTGTCCCGTTTTGTTCATGAAACGGCCGGGTACCTGGAAAGACTATATGGCGTATTCCGAACAAACACGGCGTGTGGAAAATAAGGTAACGCCAGCCTGTGTTGTTTGTGACACGGTCGGGTACCTAGAAAGGAATACACGGCGTGTTCCCTAAGGACACAGCGTGTTCTACCCGAGCCGTCCCAGCCCGTGTTGTTAGTGACACAGCCAGGTACACGGCTCCGAACATACACGGCGTGTACCAATCGTACACAGTGTGTTCCCGAAGTTATTCCCATGACACCATTTTCTACTCACATGGTCAGTGACATGGCCTGAAAACTACACGATGTGTATCCAAAATGTACACGCCGTGTATTCTGGGTTTTTCTGAGTAGTAGCTCAGAAACTGCTCAGAATCCTAGACTCACTAAAAACAAGGGAAAGAGGTGCCAAATTCTGATCGGTGAGGGCCCTTACTCCCCACAAATAAAATCCAAGCATCTCCCACAGTCACATACAAGTGGAAACAAACAGCTCTCTAACATAACAGCAGGGATTCTATCATGCATCTATCACAATAGCAAGCATAATCTACACAGAGTTTATCACAACCGTATGCAATCTCTAATTCAACCTAGATGGCATGGAAAGAAGGTGTGGCATGTGATTTATAGAAGTGAAAATATGATTTATGAGATGGCATACCCTTATCTCATTGGGTTGCGACAGAAATAGAACCGAAATATCAAAACAATAACCGCACATGTCATGCGAATCACTGTTGGTGAAAGCATATCAACCATAAAAACTCAAAACCAGCAAGAAGCAATTAACTTGGTAGTATGGATTTTCCCTATACATGGGTTAGCTACTCCCGAGCACAGCTTAATACCAAGTACCGAGTTCTTCCTATCCCTGGCTAAAGTCTCCAAATAGTAAAGCAAGAGAAAAGAACTCATCTGATACCACATTGTAACGACCCGAATCCAGAGCCCCTCCACTGGTGCCCCGTACCCGGTTCACCACATGACCTCAAGTGCGTTTACCCAAATGCCAGAGGCTGCTGACTAGTAGAGAGGGCCATGGTGATTTGGTGGGGAAAATCTTCCCTCATTCGGTAAGGTATACAGTGGAAAAACATCAGTCAACAACAGAAGCAGAAACAACAGAAACCAAACTGCGGAAGCAATAAATATATATAGCTATGGTGAAAATGATGCAGCAGGTACAAGTATCTATGGAAAGCATAAAACACAATAACATGCTGGAATACAACTGAAAACATGTGCAAAGGAAACTAAATTCAACTCCTCAGCATCGCGAGCCACGGCTCGGTCCCATGCTCTCCAGCTCGAGCGCAATCAAGAACCTGATGTAGAAGGGTGCTTGACCTTATCTATACCTGCAGCAACATAGTGTCCTTTGGCCCAAAATCATATCCCAAACCGGGTGTCAGATTCAATTCCAGTAGGCAATCATCCAAAGATTTCTTCCTTACAGTCAATGAATATAAGGCAAGTAATATAACAGGAAGTAGTAAACAGGAAATCACAAGCAGCTACAATGCATAGTTCTAAAAAATAAAGTACACAAGTAAGCAGCCAGCAACAAGAAGAAAACAGTTAACCCTCTGGGTTGCTCTCACAGCCTACCCCATATGGTTAAACCTATAAGTACCAGAAACCCTCTAGGAGGCACATGCAGTCTCACCCCTCTGGTTAAGGTCTGAAAATAATAGACTCTCTTGGGAAGCACTCACCGTCAAATCCCCCTATAGTCTCGTAACGTGTTAAAGGATCTCTAGGGAAGCACTCAACGTCTATTCCCCCCGTGGCCCGTGTCGAGGAACTTCAGAATATCTGAGGAAGCACTAAAAATCAATTCCCCATGTGGGCTTGTATCGTAATTAAAAGACACTCTAGAGAAGCTCTTCCGTCAGTAATCACATTGGTCTAATACTCTAGGTTCTCACAGTCCTGAAGGAAACTAAACATGCTCTTTGTGCGTGTACATCTTCCAAGTAAATTTGAAGAACTACTTGTCTATCAACTAAGGCTCAACAGCGTAACAAGGTAGCAGTTCCACTATCCTACGTCTAAGCATGAAAACTGGAAAAACTCCAAACAGGTAGAACAAGAATGGAAAACATCCAAAGTACAGTAAAGCTACCATAATCACAGGAAAAACATCTACTCTAGAAATCAAGAAAGAAGTAAAAAAAGCAGGGCAAAAACAGGAATCCCCCAATTCTCCTTTCAAGGGAATTGGTGGAATTTGAACCAAATATTGATCAACATTCTAAATAAATGCACAAACCACCTACCTCGATCCTAGGAGATCGATATAAGTGAACCAAGATGACCGATTCCACTTGGAACGACTTAGATCTGAGAAAACACAAAAAACTCTCAACCTACGATAACATGGAAACTATGAGGAATCAAGAAAAAAGACTCAATCAGAGGGAAGAACTCACTGCTGTGCTTCCAACACAATTGACTGTGCTCAAATCAGAGAAAGGACGGCAAGGCGGGAGATCGGGGAAGGTTCAGTCGTACGGGTCACTTCGGACGGACAGAAACTATAAAAGAAGATGAAAATGGGGGTTAGGCGCGACCCCGATCTGTTTAGTGAAAAAAAGAAAATACACAGCATGTACTTTTAGAGTACATGGCGTGTGCTGAGTCATTTCCATACTCCGCCAAAATCGGTCTCCACGTTACCATTACACACCATGTGTGTGGCCCGGGCACGACCAACACACGACTTCAAGCCGAAGATGAGTACACGACGTGTACTTTGAAAATTTTCAGAAAATTAATTTTTCTAAAAAACTCCAGAAAAAAGGAAAAACATACCTAAAACGAAGATCTGGGTTCTTACACACATGAAATGTTCTAGTGGACTATAATCATCATAAATTTTTGTTTACTATTACAGCTTAAATATTGTGGGGGTGGGGGGGAAACGAGCCTCGGACTAGAAGATCAACATATAATACTAGTTCTAGTTGGCCTAAATAAATTACTATGATTCCCTTTAGTCAATTAAAAATAGTTGTATATTTTTATAAAGATGACATACACAAATATATCATTAGTTTTATTACAAAACCACTCAAATTCTCACCCATTATCAAAATCCTTATGTTCGTCGGCCATTTAATGTCCCATAATAACACATTGGTATCTTCACAAGTCACATTTCCAAAATCATTAATTTGACACATAAATGAAATTTATAAATCAAGGGGAATGCATCAGGATGGTTCTCAACTTCCTTATATCATTATCAATGAACTAAATTAGCCACATTACATTATAATGAATACCATAATTTTATAAAACACAATTTCCCAACTCTTTTATGTTATAATAACATTTATATAACCAATTGAATCTGTATGGAGCCTCTTGTATAAAAAAATCTTCAACCAAATCCTAATTCAAAGTAATAAATTTCAAAATATAAAGGTATGGATAAAATAAAAATAAAAAAACAACCATCCATGAAACAAAAGAAACTATATATAAGACCCAATAATTTCATATAAACTTTAATAAAACATTTCAAAACACAATGAAATTTTATATTTCAATAATAAATTACTTGACCTGGAGAAACCTAACATAAAATCAAGGAATGTTTTTTTGAGGATGGGAACATGAATCCTTCATTTTAGAATACACTCATATTCATAGTATCATATATACAAATACACATATCCCATATATAAAGACTTTCATGGCCAAATATGTATATGGGGATCCTTATATATTTGCTTATACATTCTTATAACCCATTAAACATACAAATATTTTAATATTGAACATATATACATAATAACACCTAGATCTATTCTAAATATTCAAACCGGAATGAGTGGATATAATTTATGGTGGAACATAAATAGTCATATGTGTAAAAATGCATACAAATCTGTATCCCCATCGAATCAGCTAACTCGAAACCTATTCAAGGACGACCAACATGCACTATAGAAATATAATGAAACCAATCATTACAAAAACAATAAATAAAATTGTAAATAACAAAAGTAATAATTAAATATATCTCAAACTAGGGGTGAGAGAGAAAAAAAGACCGAAAGATCTTTTCCATTGTGGTGGACGAAGACACATGCTTGAAGAATTCATGAGAGGACCATTTGAAACCCAAAAATAGGACTATAGATCAGAAAAAATATTTAATTGTTGACTAAATGAGTGTACAAATGATATAGGGTATACAAGAGATGAAAAATGACTAATTAAGAGAGGTGGATGGAGCTGAAAATAAAACATTGAGGAAATGACCACATAATTTGAAGAAATTAAAAGGGATAACCACACAAAATAGGGTTCTAAGAGGGGGTGTGGGTGGCTTGAGAGGATGTGGGGGACTATCCACCAGAGACACATGAGATGTTTGAGAATAATAAAAAACATATATGAAATAAAAAATATTATAAAAAATATTATAAATTAAATTGGAAACCGATAACTTTTTGCATAAAATATTGAAAATTGGGCCCCAACAGTTCGATAGAAATTTCCAAGTCCTGAAACCCTCAAATGATGACCCCTATGAAAACGCAAGGTTTATATAACCAAGAAAAAGGTTATCTAATCAAAACATTCAACTCACATGGAAAAACCTAATGCTTTCTACATGGTTTAACAAATAGTTCATATGATGGGGACCATGCCACTAACCCAATAAGACATCGGCACAGTCACCACATGGTTACTCAAAATTTTTTCAATTCATTATGAAACATATTGAAAGAATCCAAAAATTTAATATTCACCCTCCAAAGTATTGAAATCATGTTCGATCTGGAAAAAAATCAAATAAGACCATAAATAAACAGAATACTATTGAGGTTTTGGGAAGGGATGTGATACCTTTACTGTTTTTGTTCAACATATTAGAGATGTATTGAAGAGGAAATTTCCATTAATAATCCCAAAATGTATGCATATCCACAAATCCTTATTTAATTTTGTTATCCATATTATCATATATTTAAAATTGAGAATGGTTACGTGATACGTAATCATGATTTCGGAGAAATATTGGTTAATTTTTTTGGAAAATATTTAATTTCATCAAATGAAAAATAACATTAATTATTTAAACAATTTACATTATGTGATAAATATTTATCATTATAATATTAAATTTTTACTTGTAATATTCGAATTATTTTAGTTATGTATGGGGGGGGCTAAAATAAACACCATGAGAGATGAGTTTTTTTAATTCACTTCATTTTCTATTAAATCTCATTAGTTTCAAATAGAGGTAGAACCTAACGAGAATGTTTTAGAGCCTCTTGTAATGATTTTAAGACTAATAATACCTAAAATATGGGTATAACATGAATAATGTTGTTGGTTTTGTTGAAAAACTTTCTATATTACTTTATTACTATATTTATTTATTTTAGAGATCCTTTTTAGATATAAACAATCATGTATAAGAAATTAAATCCCAAATTGTTGGGGAACATTTCAATATATTTCAATAAGTTATATTTAAAGAAACATATTGGGAAAAAACTATTTAATCCACAATAAACAGTCAAATTTATTCAATAAATAAATCCAACATGCTGAATGTTCATGTTTTATTCAAATTATATTTGAGGTAAATGACAACAATCATAGTACAGAATGGGAGGCAACCAATAGTATTTAAAATTTCTCTTAAAAATTTTAATTTTAATTAAATATCTACAACTATTTTTGAAATACATTTTCTCTGTATATACAAAAAAATATAATAGAGATGTATACTAGGTTGACCATTTTTGGTGACATTCTCTTCTCGTGGTTCGAAAAGCTACAATAAGGAAAAAGAAAAATTTCATGGCCACAATAAATGAAACAACCACCTGAAAATTTTCATGAAAACACTGATAAGATATTTTTCTTATTTAATATATCATGTTTTTCAATGATTATAATAGTTACAAGATATGAAATATGTGATAACACTCCCTAATTCAATATATGGTTTATTATTAAATTGACATAAATCTATTGAAAATTGTTATAGATTGATTTTAAATTTATCATGATTCTTATAAATTAAATCACTTTTTAGAAAATATAATGAAAATATAAAATCATATAATCTCATATTATAAATATTTTACACTAAGGGGAGTATTTTATTAATTTCATAAAAACATAAAATTTTCTCATTTTCATCAACATAATTGTACTCTTTTGTGAACAATGAATCTGAAAACGAAATTGACGAATGATTTAGAAGTATTATACTATAAAAAATAACTTTGGAATTACCATGATATTGATTTTATAGGTTTATGAATATTATTTTTTGTATTCATATTACTATATATTATTGATAACATCATGAGAACATAGTGATTGAATCTTTGGAAATGTAAATGTAAAATTGTGTACTAAAATATTATATAGTGACCAATATATTCCAGGTTAATTATCAAAATCATTTATGTTATTTTTAAATATTATAATATTATTTTTAAACATCACTTGTATCTCATTCAATATGAGATTTCACTACTAAATTAAAAATCCACTTTCTATAAAAAGGTTATAAATGATTTTTCAAAATTTATATTTATTACCAGGGACATTGATGGGTTTTAGGATTAGTGGAGAGGTGTATTAAAAATTTTATAATTTATTCTTTGATGATTTACCGACGTAACCCTTTAAAAAAATTAAATACCCCACTTTGCATCAAAGAAGAATTATATGTGAATTTAATATAATTTATCCTAATTTATTATTTTCTATTCTACTATTAAATATAGGTTTAGGTTTCAAAAAATTAACAAAAATGTATTATGCCAAAGGGAAAATCCATTAGGGTTTTAGATGATTTATTTAATTCAAAAATTTAATGATATGATTGATTACATAGTGAATTTTCTAGTAAATTTATTGATATTTCATTTATGAACATGGTAAGGGACTATGGAAGGATATAACATTTTAGAACATGAATTATAAAAAATAGGCGTTCAATTTGGAACAAGATCCTAATAAATTTACCATTCTGAAATTGAACACCTAATAGAGACAACTGAAATTATAATCATACATATCTTATGAAACTGGAGTAAAATGTGAAATTGTGATTCAATGATGAATCAATTAGAGATTATGATGTGAGTGAATAATTTTCATTTGTATTTTCAATAAATTATTATCAAATTTTTGGTTGGGAAATATTCAAATAAAGGCCATAATTTTCAATGATCATCTTATTAATGTTGGGGGAATTTTTAGAAAATTGATCAAAGAAATTAGATTATAATTAAATATTCTTTTTTATAATAATGATGCCAAAAGGTCATCCTTGGTTAAATGATGTTCGGTGAGAATGATAAATATCTGTGCCTCATGTTTTAGTTATAATGCCAAATAAATATAATATATCTACTTTCATGAAACTAAAAAATTAATTTATGTTAAATATTATGTAGTCATTTTTTACCACATGTGAAACATGTAAATGTTCACCAATAGAGAATATGTGGTTTTTTTAATATCCCAATGAATTTTTTATCAAGGTAATTGTAAATGATTTTATTTATGATCAATATTAATTAAATTAAATCCAATGTGTCTACAATATTGTTATTAAAATTAATGTGGGAACATGATGTGATGTTTTTTAGGAATATTTTCAACATTTTCAACTATTAATTATTTTTATTTTCTATCTAAAAAATGTTATTATATGTAAAAAGATGGAATATTTGGTTTTATATAATGAAAAATTTTAAATGAAAATTTTTAAATATTTTTTTAGATGACTAATTATTTAATGTTTAAATTATTATATTTATATCATTTATTCAATATTTTATGGTTGAATGATAGTGATTTTTTTATTGAACATATATGTGTTAATGATTTTGAGTGTATTTTTTAAATATTAAATTTTTTATTTTACATTATTTTATAATTATTTCGGAAATAATATTGTTGTAACATTCATTGAATTTCTTTGTCGAATATCTTTGACTTTCTTGAAATTCAAAAATGTAATATTTTTTATTCCATTTTTTATATTTAACCTCTTTTATGAACTCATAAATGTTGGATTTTTTTATATTAATGGTTTTACATAATTATTATAAATTTTAATTTTCCACCTAAATTTTTAATTTTTTAGTTTTTTTTAAATTATTTAATATTTTTAAAAAATAAAAAATAATTATTTTGTGATGAATATTTTCTATCCACTGTTTTTTGTAGACTAAAACTTAAAAAAATAAAATATTATTTCATTATTTTTTTCAATTATTACACATTGTATCTAATTCATCCCTGATAGAATACACTTTTTTAGGGAATCCCTATGTTAAAGTACAACTACCAATTCTCAATCCTAGTAATTAAGATTGACCTGGAATATGTATACTATGAAAAGCACTATTATATTAATTAATTAGAATCAATGCTAAATTAAAACCATGTTAATAATGACGTAAGGAAGCCCAAACAAGATAACTGAAATGTGGAATTATATTATCCGTGTTGTTGAGTTTCAACACAGATGACGATGGATTGACCATAAAAATTTGTTTTAAAGATTTCGTACTACCAGATTATTCCTGATTTGGATTAGATTTATTAATTGGAGGAATTAAATAATATTAGTTACTTCCATCAAAATTCTATCCCATCCTCAATCATGAATAAAATAAACTGTAGCATATAATATTTTATTCGAATTTTGATGATCATGTTTCCTTTTAGATCGATGAGGTAATATGAGAAAATGGATTCATATGAGTCTAAGAATGTGAAATATAAGTGTATATTCAATAAAATTATAGACTATAAAATTTTATTTAAGGATAACATACCCATCCCATGTGTATTAAATAATCCGTGTCAATGATTTTTTATAATATAAATTGGAATTCATTTGAATATGAATAATAAATTCATATATCTCACCATTGGATATTTTTAAAAATGATATTGGTAAAAGATGATTATAATGATGGAGTCTACCTATATAATTTTAAATATTTGATATTGATTATATTTTCAAATATATTTTTTTGATGTAAAGACTATAAAGATATTGATTTTTCAGACATATAGGTCCCTTTAAAATGATAGTGAAGATGACCCATATTTGACACACTGAATCTCAACCAATCTCAATGTACCTAATAATAACTGAGTGGGGATGGTGAGATATTTTATTCTCATTGATTAATGCATCATTCAATTTAATGAAGATATACAAATCAATCCTGTAATTATTCAAATATTGATGGAATCATACCAGATAAAAAATTGTGTCTATTAATATTCATTGAATTCCTTGAAAACTATCAATATGAGTGAAAAATGTAACTATAATGGATGATTTTGACCCTATCCACATCAATCAATTTGGTCGGTCAATTCTATTGAGAAGTTGATATAGTGAGGCCTCACTATGGTGGTAACAGGAGATAGGATGAGTAAATAATGAATCCATATTTGATTGAATCAATGGAATGGTAGTCATAATCCATTTCATGGTAGAGAAATCAATAAAGATTATAGTGCCCAAAATTCTATTTAATAAGTATATATCAAAAAACAAAATTGGTTCTAGTTTATAAATGTATATTTTTTTGAGATGAATGAGTAAATTCAACTAAATAGAATACATTCCTGTTTTTAGATGAGTGCATTGATTTTGGAGAACATTTCACTTGGAAAAAATGTAATTTTCCAAAATCATGGATTTTAAACCCAATTATGAATCACCATTAATTCTCATAGATAGGAATTTTATTGAAGATTATCCCAAATTTTACAAAATTTAACAATATTTACCCTTGAACATTCCACATCCATACCATCACAAATCACGATCATTCACACTCATATGATATAAAATTTAATGGGACATGACTTCTTTATGATGAATTTTTTTGAGTATCCTTCATAGAAGAAGATGAATATAGAAATAAAGTAATCAGTAAACTATTGTGGGATTACTGATATAGAATCTTTTATGGATGTCTATGAGTTTGGGATGATCATGTTATTAAAGGATTATAGCCATTCATTCATATGATTTGAATGACAATTAAATTTTCATTTCAAAAAATACATACATAAATATTTATATAGGAAACTGGGAGGTATACTACATGAGATTTTGGGCACACTCAATTCCTGATTCATTGGCGTTTGATTATTTTTAAGAAGTATATTTAACAAGGAAAACATCTTGTAGATTTTTTTATTTTATATTTTATATTTTGTGTATTTTACCAAGAACAAACGTCAATGTAATTTTTGAGAAAATATATTCATTTAATTTAATAACAATAATATTTCAATTCATATAATTATTGTTCTTCTATATAACATTGTGTTTAGTAATGTTTTATATGTACATGTCACGTTGATACATCATTGAAGTTCCCCTAGATTATGAGTACTGAGATGTTCAAAAATATTATACTTAAATATATTCTATAAAATCAGATGAAATAGTTTGAATTGGGAAAAATGATACATCATATCATGTTTGGAGAAGATTTTTAATTTTAGTATCTTTATTATGGTGTATTACCACTGTAATATTCATTAAAGAAGATTATGATAACATGATATACTAATTTGAAATCCATAATCATATCTGTCTTTGGATGTTCAAATGTAGGGAGTTCAATAATGATCATAATAAATAAATATTATTATTTATTCATGTCATTATTCACAAACGTTATTTTATTGAATATAACATTGATGAAATATTATTGCATATAATAAACATACATTGGGTGAGTCAAAACATAAATTATGTTAATTAATAACGAGGGAAATTATTAATAAATTTTGATCTTTTTATGATGATTATATCTTTTTCAATATAATATTTATTAACATACATAGTTATTTTTATTTATATGGATCCACGGTCGGCATAGAAATTTATGAAAATTCGACAAATAAATGATCGATCATATAGGTTAATGACACTAGAATTGATCAAAATTGATTAGAAACACTGAGATAAGTTGATAATATAATGAAATGTAAGTCCATATTAGGTAACATTTAATTATGAAGCTAATTTATTGACCAATAGTGACCTTGTCATATTCTTAGATTCTAACCATGGAATTTAGGAAAGGTTGAATAATTCCTCCGAGAAAAGGATCTATAGGGTCTCATATAGAGGGTATTCGAATCCTTTGTTAAATTCCATTTAGATTTTACATTTTTGAAAGTTATTATTCTCATATCAAAATTAATTATTATTGAAGTTTTTTATCACACCTTTATAAAGATTAGTTATTTGATAGAATTTATATATTAGTAGAATATTTAATAAAAATAAATTCATAAATTAATTATATATTTCATTGTAATTATGTATAATATTTATTTACTCTATTTTATTATCAAGGAATGAAATTAATTTTTGTTGTTCCTCCAAATATTAATACAAATGGCTCGACCCAATCCTATTTAAAAAAATACTACTTATTCATGAAAAAATATATATTTAAAAGATAATAATTTATTTTCATATGACATACTAAATAAATATTAAAAATTCAAGGACTGATAAATACATGGTAGGATCAAAGAACTGAAATTTATTTTCTCATGATAAATATAATTTTAAATATAATTTGAATAACTAATAATTTATTTATTCAAAAAAATTATATTTATTTTATTATAAAATTTATAGGTTTTCACTAATATAATAATAGAACTATTTTTATTTATAAAAAAGATTCATGAGGAATTGTGAAAAAACATAAGGACCCTTGTGGATTTATTTATTTAGTGGACCATGAACTATATTATCATGGTTATAGCATTTTTTGAAATATTTATACACATTCAATCATTTTTCATAAACAATTATTTAGAGAACACTATCAAACTGTATAGGTATCCATTCCAAACAAAATATAAAAAATGTAAAATAATTCACCATCTAAAAAAATTAATTATTATTCTCTATAAGGCTTCAATAAAAATTAATATTGATTATCATAAGCAATATATTCATCCTCAAATGATCTTGGATAATTCCATGATAATGAACCAAGACTGGTGAATCCTATATAGATCACTATTATAGGGAATCTACCCATTTTTCTCTAATGTGAGGATAGTATGATAAGATTGGTCCATTTATTCATCAATGAATAATGTAATCCATGAATGATCATTAATTAATTAAATAAATAAATTTCATGTCACATTTAAAATGATATTCACTTCATGGGGTTTGTTTAATTAATCTTCAAATTAATTATGTTTTAATTGATGATTTTTCTTCATCTATATCAATACTTTTTTTATCATGAATGTTTTTGTATGTTATGGAAACATTCAAAGTTGAGTTTTTCAATAATAATCATTATTTTATTAGAGGGATAATGTAATAATTTTTAATTATTTAAAATTAATTAATCTGTTTTACACAACTTTAGTTAGTTTTTCACCTCTATATTATTTATTATTTAATATGGATCATCATTAATAAAAAAATACCTACTAATTATCTTCATATATTTTTAATAAAGTTATAAATAAATTAAGAAAAAATCGAGAAGAATCAAAGATTCAATTCAGTAGGGATAAAGATACATGTGGGTAAACAAAACAACTTGGGGTGTTACCAAAGTACATGCTATAAATCCATGATCACTACACCTAGACATGTCATGGGTTATATGGTGTGTCAATGAAACCAACATTTTGTGTCTTTATTTTACACCACATGATGATCATGCTATTTGGGAAAATGGTTTTACATTCTACTCGGCATGTACTGGGAAAACATGTCACATTATATACTTGTGTTATCAGTGAAATTGTCACTAAATGTTTTAGTTCAATACACTAAATAGCACTATGTGAGACTTGAATGTTGAATCATTAATGATGAAACATCCCTTGATCTGGTTCTCTCTCTGATAACCAAATATTATTAGTCACAAGACCTCGTGATTTCATCCCCATATTTTATAGGATTTCGACTAGATTTATGGGTGTGAGGTGTATAGTGGGGAGACTATTACCACTAGATTTGAGATACAATAAAATGAAAATAAATTAAAAAAACAGAGTGAGAGAAAAAAGGGGAAATAATGAAAAATTCAACATGGAAGTAATTAGATTAACTAATAAACCAATAATAATAAATCATGTTGTGAGATGAAGAAGTTTATATATTTGTAAAACTAAATGTAGAATATTATAATTGAAAAAAAACTGAAGTAAATACACTAAAAACCAATATTTCATGATCCCCATGTCGGTCCTATCATCAAACATCAACCCATCCTGCAAGAAATTTTGAGTAAAAAGGCACATTTCCCTTGCCCACTCTAAAACTCAGGTAATCTACATGGGTACCAATTGGAGGTCCAATAAGGGTGTGAGTAAAACTTAGTAGGTCATCACCACTATGTCTAAAAAACCAATCTGATAATACATGAATTAAATAACAAGATATAAATTGGTATTAATTTAAAATATTAGTAAAAAATTCCATAAATGTGTTTCATCAATGAGATATAATATATGTATGCATGTACAATATTCATCTAAACAGTAACCACAAGTCATCACATAATAAAATTACTAGGTAAAATTATATGTATAATCATTTTAGCACCCGATTATATCACACTATATACTCATTAATGCATCTGTGAATATCCGTCTATATATATATATATTTTAAATTCTGATCACGTCCATATATTTATTCATTCTAGTATCCCGGTATATCCCACATTATATAATTTTTAGCATCAGACGATATCTTTTTATATAAGCATTTTAGCATGAAACTAGGCTAGACCCATAATATAAGAATTATTGAATGAAACTAGGAAAATCCCACTGTATATGAAATATAGTAAAAATAAAAAAATAATAACCTAAACGATATCAAAATATCATATCATTAGTCTCAATGGTAAATTTTTTAAATTATAGTTTTTCATTCAAGTATAAATTTCCATTATCGTGTGGGTGTTAAATCATTAACTTTTAGGTTTTTAAACAACCATATCATATTAATCATATAAATTTTATAAGTATAATAAACTACCATGCTGATTCTATATCAGAAAATCAATTGTTATTTACTTTCATAAGAAAAATTCATTAAACAATTAGCTAATACAACATTTTTCCAGTTTTAGTTCTCTAAATGCATATACACAATCCGTGTTTCATAGCCATTGAATCCAGAGGGATGTAATGAATAATCCCATAAATTTGTTTCACCATTCCTCATTAAATTTATTAATGTGAATGTTGGATAAGAAAAATTTGTAATTTTTCTCATACTTATGAAATTTAATAGACCATAGGGTTACGTTATAGAACTCATACCCTAAATTAGTGATTATATAAATACATCCAATCTATAACACTAACATGAATGAAGGTGAGAAATATCATAGAATGAACCTACATCAATCAATATCATGATTAATTTTCTATCAAATCATGATAAATATTTTCTACAACCACAAAAAGATAGAAATGTATAAGAGATGAAAACATAAGAAAATAAATTACTTGATACTAATTGCTTGAAAAATATCTCTATATAAGAATATGATCCACTAAATTCCCTTGTAAATCATGTAGTAATTATGTGTTCCGATTCTTCACAATGTTTGATGGAAAAAAGAATAAGTCATGTCTTTTAGAATGCATATCCCATGAAATAAATGAGGTGTTAATTCATTATATAGAATAAAATTATAAATTTATGAGTACATCATATTTCATATTGAATCTACTGAATATAAACCATTAAAAACATTACATGTCATGTAACATATATTCATGGTTTGTAACAAGTTCATTTCATGAACTAGTCTAAAATAGTCTAAGTGGATGTTGGATGATGTGTAATGAATTTTCACGGTATGTAAATACCCTTCATAAATATTTAATTATGGCTTTTACAAACACACCTAAAGCACCTCCAAATCGTTACAAACTCATTTGAAACCCTCATATGCCTAGTTTAATTGTTTATACTAAGAACAAAAAATTTAAAAAACAAATTACACACTAAAAAATAAGTCCATTTTCCCAAAATATAATTTCAATATCTAAGGAAGACTTGTTCACAAATGATTAATGAAAAGAAAAAAAAAAGTGGTCCAATGAATTCTTAAAAGAAAAACATAGAAGAAAATAGATGGGCTCTTATAACCTCCACACCATATCAGATTTCATATTCAATATTTTCCTAGAGTCACTATAGGGTCTCTGGGGACATGTTATCCCACTCTACTTATATATCACACACCCTCCCATAGGTCGCCTCCTAAATAAACCCATGCTTCAAATGCACCGAAACTAGAGGTTTAAAACATCCAAAATTATACTTCTTTATTTGGTATAATGTATGTATTTTATGATCCCTAAAATGAAAATGTACAAAAATATAATCTTATCTTATGTAAACTGCATGAGAAGGTTCCATGTGAGATCTTCTAATCAATGAAATTTATAAAACATAATTTTTTGCCATTTAGCACTTTATAAGGACTAATCAATATTCTAGTGGACTGATCCTTTTCACTAACTCAATCATCCATATAAAAATTAGTTCTATATTTCCCTATTTCATAATATATAATTTCCCATAACATGGTGACACTTTTAGGAAATAAAAAATGACCAACCATAATCTACATATAAAATATCTGACGGTTGGAATAATATTGTTTCTTTTTTCTGTGTGGTCACAAAAAAACTGCTTGAAAATTGAACCATCATTGAAATATCCTAAAGAATACTTGTTTATACAAGATCTAAATCATCTACCCACAACCAAAAAATTGGTGAACTACATTGACTAATATACAATGGTTCAAAATGTAACATCTGATATATTCCTAGAAGTTGTTTTAATATAAAAAATCCATGATCGAAATTTGATTATCCCCGGATCCACTAATGTCCAAAATAATAGTTCCTGGAATATCTTCCATATTCCACTTATTTCTCATAGATATACTATCAACCTCGGGATATTAGGATATGCTAAAACGATGTTTTGATCCTACAACATTCTGAAGACCCTTCCAGAACTGGGATGTCAAATGAGGATCTCTAACATAGATTATACACCACAGAACTCTATGTAGTCAAACTATCTTAGACAGATAAACACTACCAGGATCGTTAATGGTAATGGTCCCCTAATATGAAATAAATGAGATACATCCTTTAGAAGATACATAACGATCAATATGGAATCCTTATTAATTTGTTTCTAGTAACCCCGATATTAAATTAAACTTGTTTGATCAGCTCAAAATTACACATTAAAAAATTATTTCATCAAATATATAACATTCCAAAAGATTATATGTTAAAAAAATTATATTTCTTTTTATGATTTTATTCTATTAATTGAAAACTAAAAAACATAATTTAATTATTCTATGATTACAGAAAATCGATATTTTAATAATCCTAAATCATTACACTACCAATGAATTATCCAATACAAATATTTCAGAAAACATTTCACCAAAATCATTGCACTATAATTGTAAATATGATTATCAAAATACTCTTTTTTAATAATGCTTATATCCTTACTATTTTTTTATATTGGTTTTAACATTATCATCATCAATCAAAAATTTAATTATCTCCACCGAACATTCTATCCAATAGTGTTTAAAATCATTCTTATATATACTTTGTGTGCCACTCACTTGTTGTTGAACATTTTTCATTAAGCATGAGTTGATGGTGTCCATAAAATAACTTTTTTAACTCAACATTGATAACTGATTCATGAACTAAACAATTTTATATACAATACATTAAATAGCGTAATAGAAATAATTATGTAATTATTCTTTTATCATACCCAATCTTATTCTAATCACCTGTAATTAATTAAGAAAACATAATAACCACTAAGAATATATATAATAACAGATGAAAAAAAATCAAAATGATATATATGGTATAAATTTAAATATTAAATGGAAATAAATATTATTCCTCATTATTTATGATCTAATTAAAAATAACAATATTTTCTTTCGTACGTCTAGAAAATTTACTCATTAGAAAATGTATTTTATTTTTTAGAAATACAACACAAGTATTTTTTATAAAAGTTTTTTTAAAATATAAATATTACATTTATGATATAATCATAATTAGTGAAATATATAATGATATATAAATTAATTCCCAATTATATATTACAAAATAAAACTATTTCTCTTGTATATATGTGGCATATTATCTATTGAATTATAATGTAATTAATCATTACAAAAATAGTTTACATGGATAGTTTTGAACATATAAATACCATTTAAAAATAATAATAATAACATAATTATTAATCTAGAAATTATATATTCGATATCATTTTTTAATATTGACTACTAATGTAATTATTTTGGTCTTTTTCAACAAACATTTGTAATTTTTTGGTGTAATGTAAATTGATTATGTAATGAAGAATAAAATTGATATAAGTAATTGAAAACAAATAATAAATATTAAAAATATTATTATGACAGCAAGTAGTTAACATATTATTATTTAGGAAGATAAAAATGTACACTATAAGGAATACTTCTGGTAATGGAGACATTACTTTAATACCACAATGAATATAATTTATCAACTTATTATATAAAAAATTTTAATCTATGTAAATATTCATAAAATCCATGTATCAAATTTAATAATGATGACTTAAACAAATTACAAATGACATTTTCTATCTTCTTTTATTTTATGTCCACGTTATTCGACAATAATATTTTCCTTATTTTATAATGAATGTTTGTCTTTATTTTCAAAAGGAAATAATGAATCATAAAATTTAATGGCTATAATTTTAATGCTTTTCCCCTTCAATGTAGCTATTTTATTATATTTCTATTCCCTTATAAACATAATTTTTTATTCTAAATTAAAATCACACATCTCATTTAATCTATGCAATTTTTATAATTTTCTTTTAAATGAATGGGACAGATAAATATCCCAATTTGTTTTCTTATGTGGTCTGAAGTATATTATTTTAGTTCTATGAGGTAAAAAATTATATCTTTCATGTATGTTATATTCTGTTTAATTTTATTATATTGAAAAGTAAAACTAATATAGCTCTTTATAGTAATTTCTAAAAATTATTTACTACAGAGTTTTATGTTGGAATTAACCATGAATGAAATTCATTTTGTGAGAGACTATATAGGGGCTTATTGAATATCATCTTACAAGGTACATACATGAATATAATATTCATTTTAAAGAGTTTTCATTAAAATATTTTTATTTGTTACTTTAATCTATTGATATATTTCTAATGGAATAATTATACCCCTTAAAATGAAATGCATATCTTTATATAAATTTTATTATGGGTTCTTCATTATTCCATGAAAGCCTATTAATTATGAATTCATTTAAAAATTTCATGTATTATATCTCATGAAAAAACTGTGATGTTATTATCATTGTATATATATGTAAATTATTATTTGATCTGATAGATTATAAAATCAATTAAATACACTCTTATATAATATCATGGTTTTTAAATGTACTTATAGGTTTTATTTTTTATATCCCTAACTGATCATTATATTCTCATCCAATATAATTAAAAAAAAATGTCTATGAGAATGAGTATAAAAATAATGAGATCATGTTATGAATAATGAATATTATTCATGAAAACCAAACATGTTTTATTTTAAATATATTTTATTATGGAATAATTTCGACTAAGTGGAAGTTTAGAATTTTTAGTGTATGTGTTTGTCATATAATATGTATGAACTTAATACATAAATCTATAAAAATGAAAATACCTTTAAAATGTTTTAACATTAATTATTAATTTAAATCTCTTTATTATATATAGATTCAGGGACCTGACTATAGAAAAGTGTAACTAAATTAAATGAAAACAATTACATGAGGTTCTTGAGAATTATTATAAATTTTATAATCAATAATTTATTTCTGGAAAGCTCATAAATGATTCTATCCTATGAAAAATTTACTAATATTTTCATGGATAATATAATTTATTTGAATGAACAATAAACCATTACCTTAATTGATTTTTTATTGTTTATTATCAAAAAAAATACTTCTAGATTTAAAGGAACTTACGTGAATATTTATTCATTATAGAGTATGATATAATAGAAAATTAAACTATTTTCAGGATTTTGGTGATACGATAAATCAAAAATCCTTCTTATTGTTCAAAAATACTGTTCATAGGGATTTGAATCTAATTTATATATATGTTAAACTTTCTAATGGGTCACCATGTTACATGTATGGGATGTTGGATGACTTATTATTTATCATAAGAAAAAATTCCATTCCAATATATTTTTATATTGTTGAAATGTAGTGGAATGAAAGTGTTAGGACTACATATTTATGAGCATTTGTATATACTATTTAAGTCATAATTAATATATATAATGAAATAATTTAATTCATGATATGGATCATATAAGAGAAATTATTGTTTTTGAAAATCCCATATAAGACTATTTTTGCAACAAGATTGACGTGGGTGATAATGAGTACATAAAAATTGACGTATGATATGATAATCATTTAAACTATAGAGGTAGAATACAATATAATTCCCAAAACTATTATCAATTTCATTCAGAGTGTTGATTCACCAAACAAGATACTAATTAAAGAGGAAATATCAACTATTGAGACGAATCTATAGATAGATTCACCTATCATTCATGAATTCTCTGAAAACTAATGTGATGTATACACATATGATAATTAGGGCTCGATAATTCCACATGATGAGGACAAATCATTGGAAAATGTTTTTGAAAAATATTTATTTTTAGATGTTTAACAAGTATATTTTGATTCCAACCAGTAATATTATGTGATGTATATTGATCATTCTATTAATTTTTTTCTCTGAAAAAACTATATTTTATTTATTTCTTAATCCTAAATGATATATCCCGAAATATTAGTTTTATTAGTTCACATGGTATTCTATTACCATGTCATGTTTTCAGTAAGTTTTAGAACATAATGAGTATGTTTCAAAATCTATTGCAACTATTTATTACTCTTTTAATACCTAAAATATAGATTAATAAAAGTATCATGTTGTCAGATATCTTTCTGTTAATTCTATACTGTTTTTTTATAAATTTAGTCATTTTAATGATTCATTTGGGATAACACTATAAATTGGAATGAATCTCAATCCTACATATTTATTGAATTTACTAGACACTAGTAAAATATAGGGTTATAGAAAGATGGTGGGAACCATGTATTATGTCCAATAATACTAGTGAAATTAAACTAATAAACATATCATAAACACTGAACAATAATTTTTTTACTCCAGGGATATATCTAGATAGTGACTAAATAAATAGAGTTAAATGATTTGGGACCAATTGTGTTTAGAATTATAATGTTTAATAATATTGTTTAATTAATATCTATAAATATTATTCTATATATCCCATTACCAAATATTTATATAAAAAACAAAACATATGGGTGATGTTTGGGTTGCCATGTGCCGTAATATTCTCTTCCCATAGGTCTAACATCCATAATAAGGATAGTTCAATTGTTCATGTATCATGTCATTAGAAAGACCACAATATCATTTTCGTGTGACATCGAAAACATATTGTCCCCTTTTGAATAAATAGTCTAATAGATAAAAATAATGTACATGTTTTGTATTATATACAAACATGCGATAAAATAAATTATCTATTTCGATCATATCTTGTAGCCTTTAGTATAAATAGTCTACAAGAAGCATGGAAAATATGAATTAAATTTACTCTAGAAAATACATATTCTAACTAGGATGTTCATCACCTTATGAATTGATTGCAGGTGTTGTTTATTAGTTACACGAAAGGATTAAATCAATGTAAGAGTTCATGGGATATGTAGTAAAATACATGGAGTGTAAAAAATGATAACATTCCATGTATTCTTGAATTTTTAAATCATAATTCCAGGAAGCTCTTGATGGGATCTTCATATACAGTCATAATTAATTATTAATCGATGGTTATAAAATAAAAAAGATATAATGAAGAGGAAAGAGTTATTTCAAGGATTCAACTAGAATGAATTAAAAATAATAATTTTTTCATTTTAAATGTGTAGTAATAAATAGTCAAATTAATAATTCTTTATTTTATTATGACCCATTTGATACTAACTCCTTGCCTAAACTATAGTAGAAGTCAATATCAAGGCCTATACCAATTAAAAAATATTTTGATTCAAGGGATAACTCAAATATTGTACAATATGGAAATTTTATTGATAATGAATTTTTTCTAATAGAATAATGAAAAATTGAAAATAGAATAATGATAAGATATTTTTTCATGTTTTATTTATAATTAATTTAACAAATTTGAAAACAATTACCTTGTTTTAAAGATACTTCTTCATATACATTTTTCAGTGTTTGAAGACACTTTATGTAGTCTATCATTTTACTTGTAGTATAAAATATTATAATATACATAGGGGTGATCTACACCTACTCCTATAGTCCTCGAATGATACTAATGAAGTATACAGTACATGTCCAGTCGAATGACAACATAAATTGTTAATCCTAATCTCTTCCCATTTATTTATTCTTGATGAAATACTTATGATCTTATAATTATTAAGTGGATATGATATAGAAGAGAAGGATTATATAAGGAATTTTTTTTTTGAAAAATTATACATGATTAACAAATCTAAAAATGAATTAGAGGTTTTTTATAGAAGAAAGGTAACTGTTGGTAATTTAATTAAATTCAGAATCACACTCAATAATATGTTAAACCAATTGTATGATCTCATTCGATGAATTTATAAATTATTGTTGATTTATTTCTTGACATATACCAATTAGGCCAATGAATAATGTTATTTTACAAGATATTACATTAATATTTATCTTCATTCACAATATTATACAACTAGTCTTGTTATAGTTTTATTAAATACCCAAATAAATAAAATGTTAATCACTTTAATAAATATGTAAATAAATATTAAATATCTTTCAAAATTAGCAGTTAAATAGTGAATGAATATTTATTTAATATATTAAAGGATAAAACGAATATAATATTAAATTATATTATATAGAATAATATTAATTCAAAAAAATTAAATATATGTTGATTTAGATAAATATAAAAACATAGTGTCTAAACAAATAGGTTTATTTCTTTTTTGTATTATGAATCCTTGGATAAGTTCTAAGATTACTCTAAGAAAATATTTTATGGAACCAATTATAATGATGATATTGTCTCATTTTTAGGAACCACATAGAAGAATTAACAATGTAATGTAATCCCTTTTCCACAATATTTCATCATGATTTCTCAAACCCATGTCATAAACCCACTGCAATTATACCTCTAATCTTGAACAGCAGAAATGAACTCATCATTTCTCCATTTCTTTGGAATTTAATGAGACAATTATAATTTAATCAATGAGTAAATATACAATCATCCATCACTATGGAAACCTAAAATCATAAATCTAATTATTCATTAATAACAACTTATTCATGACCCACTCATCATAATGATCATTGATATTAAAATTTATCAACATTTGTTTTTGCAAAAATATCAATGTTCCCAAGTCAATAATTGAATTAATAATATTATTTAAGTTTTAGTATAATTTAAAAAGAATATAGATAGAAATATTCAATGGGACATAAACATCATATGTTCTTACTAGTATTTTTTTATTCTTAATCACTCATCTTAGAGATGACCAACAGTGAAAATAATAATAATAAGACATATATTCTTATATTTAATCACATATGATTTTAAATATTATTTCTTCCCTATAATTGAATTTTAATTGATAGTACAACTATGTGTATTAGTATTATGATGGAATTTAATGGTTATAATTAACTTTTAATATTATAGATACGAAATAAAATTATTATATTAAAGTATTATATAAATATGAATGAGAGGAAACGATATATTCAAACTAATATGCACTTATTTAAATATAAACTTAATCCAAAATACAAACTATTAGTTCTAGAACATCCAGAATAATATTAAATAGATAAATATTAAATAATTTTACATAAATATAAAATATATTTAAATAGAATAAATGTAACACCCCATTATTTCATAGTACATTATCTCCTCAGTGTAATTCAATAACATGTCCTATACGCAACACCGAGTTCGAGTTCATTACGACTTACCATTCTAACTGTTCAAAAAAAAGTTATGAATAATATTAACGGAATTTTGAATTTTATATACTCTATATAATTTTATAATCCATATTATGTGTTTCTTAGACATAATATAAGAACAATTTCGTTTTTTCATATAAAAGAAATATTTTTTGAAAAATGAAATTTTATTGCCTTTTAATAGCGAACAATATTTAAAACCAATATTTGACATGTTTATATATTAAATTTAATGAAATTAAATTATTACATAGAATAGTGACATAAAAATATTGTTTGGTTAAATTTTTGGTACTTTTTGAATACCTTTTATATTTTGATGAATTGTGAAAATAATAATTTTAATTGAAATTTTATTTTGAAATAATATATAGTGCTAAATTATACATTTGAGTTGTTTTAAATTATAATTAGATTATTTTTTATCATTTAACATAATTTAGTTCATTTGATGTAATATCACATCTAAACTGGACATAAACATGTGTCAGTCATTAGATAGTTTTATTTTTTTAAAACGCATTTTTTGTTTTGACAATGGAAATTAATTTTTAATTAATTTCTCCCAATTCTGTGTTTTAAATTTGGAATAATGGATTCAATATTTTTAATCAGGACTTCTAAATTGTGTAAATAGGAAAATTTTATTTTCAAATATTATGAATATTTATTTCAGTAAATATATTTTTTTACCATGGTTAAAGGGTAAATATGGTATATTAGGGTAAATAAATATTATTATAATAAAATTAAATTACCCTACCATGTGTCCTATTCCAATTTAATTGTACATGTATGACCATGGGCATCCATAGGTCAGGTTTGGGATCCCATGGAGCCACTTGAGATTGATAATGACACTTTATATTAATTAATTTAAAGTAAATACAAAAATGACATAAACATATATCTTTTAGTAAAACAATTTTCACATGGGGTTATATAAGTTATATTTTTTTCTCTAAATATTTATTTGAATTCTAAAAAGATTATATATATCATTGTATTTTGTTCAAAATTTTTATACATTAATTAATTAATATTATTTACAATACAATAATGATGTAGAGTTTTCCCCATTAATAAATGATTTAAATAAATAAGATTATTAAAATTTAAACTATATCCAAATACTATTTAATTGTTATTGGATGATTTCATTTCGAACATGAGTCGTCTTATCATCGACATTAATTAGTTCTTTTCATTTATAAATCAAAAATAATTATATAATAAAATAATATTTTTAAACATTCTTAAGAGCCCCTGCCCTCCCTTTTAAAAATCCCTCACCTATAATCCATTTATCACACCTCTCATGCCCCTTGGCTCATCCCAAATATTCCCAATTAAGCTCCCTACATCCCTTTATTCTGCTTAAAATCCTTTACATAGGCATAAGTCACTTCAAGGAATTTTTTGATTCAGACCAAAAGATGTTTCCAAATTTAAAAGTGACACCTCCTCTTAAGTTGTTTTCTTTTATTTTACTTATCCACCCCCATAAACTATCTTTACTCCATTATTTTATAACAAATTTTTTATCCCAAATATACTAGATTATTGTAATGATAATTATTTGATCAAAACATACACACGAAAAGATGAATCTTCAATATTCTATGACCACCTCTTACGCTGGCCATTATGATAGAACTAAAATTATATATGATAGTTATGATATTTATTTTACCTATAATCATTTTTAATTCGCCATTTATATCATACCATTATACATTTCAGGTTGTATATATTTGATAATTTTATTTGAGAAAGTATGGACTACAACCCCCTCAAAATGATATGAATCGTTCATATCATACATGGAATGTATAAAGGATGGTGTTAATTAAATTATGTAACTTATATAAATATTATATTATAAAAGAATAATAATATAACTATGTATGTTTTGGACATTTTTTCTTTTTAAAATGAAAATAATAGAGAAAGAAATTGAGCGTACGTATGGATTACCATCTCCACGAACGCGATGAGATTCATTATCCATCATAACAATTCAAGAATAATTTTCATTGTATAACTAAAAATAATATTTAATAACATTATATCATTCTGTATTTGAATCAAATACATCATATCCAAAACAATCATTACTTACATAACAAAAAATATAAAAAAACCAAATTAGTTAACACCCCAAACTATGATGCTACTAAAATATTACTAACAATGAAATATTATAAGATCTTATATGATATCATATTTATGAATTTAGTTATTGTAAAATTAAATATAAATTTTATTACTATTATACAGGAGGTTAATTTACCCATGATCAGGAAAAGTACAAGGTAAGTGTTAATTTCACAATCTCTTTATTATCCGAGATAATTTTTACGTTAGTATCTACTGGGACCTCTTTATCATCAACATCCATGTTTCATAAAAATGTATTCCAAAACATTTTTAATATTCTATATATTATGGTTTAATGTCGTTTTTACATTTTTTTTAATTTTATAAAATAAATTGGAAGGAATATTTTTTCCTTTTTTCCTACAAGTTACTTTATATCCTTTTTGACAAATTTTGGTATGAATCATTTTTTACTTATATGGACGGTGTATATATACTCCATAGATATAACACCATTGAAGTATCCATTACAATATAATATATATATTCCAAATAAATGTTTTATTTTATAATTACATTACTTATAATTATTTCAAAATAGAAAGAGATATTTATCTCAAATAGTTTTGATTTATTATATATAAACATCCTTTAATGGATTTTATACATGTTTGATGTTGATTTATTATGATACAAATCATCATTATTTAATTGATGTTTTCTGATATTTTTGAATATGGATATGTTATTTTTATTTCATTCAAGGTGTTTGGTTAATGTATTAACATTCCGTATACTAGTTTAAATAAAAATGTTTATGTTATGTTTCATCCTTTTCATATGAGGAATGCATTGGACATATTAAATGATGGATGGACCACGCTATAGGTACTCGATGATTCGGTAGGTCTCATGATAAAAACTAGTTTCTTGGAATAAGGCCATGAGAAAATCTTATTTGTAGTATTCACACGAGGCCTTGACTATGTGGTTATGTTTTCTGACATTATGTATTCCATAATTATGAAATTAGCTATTGATATTACATGTGATTTTTCGACAAGTAGAATATCCATGTGAATAATTAAATGGAATTATTTGATTTATCATTTCCATATTATGCTTAAGTGTATGATTAAAAGTATTTTTTATTTGTTTTATACATTAACATAAATGTTTATGCTTATTTATGAAGTATCTTCTATATTGTTATCCTTACTGAGCATATGTGCTCACCTCTTTCTATGTTTTAATTTTTTCTTTATGTGAAAAAGTATTTGAATATTTATCAATTTGGATAAGATAATGGATATAAGTGTGGTAAAAGGGGGGAATTTTTTTATTTTAAATCATAAAACATTTGTATGTTTCTAGTACTTCCAAGGATACTAAAATAATCCACTTTTCAGAACATGATTAATTGTATCACGTCAATGTTATGTAAAAATGCACCTTCTCTGGGTATATAGGGTTGGGGATTTACAATATATGACCTAGGAAAATACATGATAAGTTTATTTGGATACAAGATACATAATGAACTTATTTCTGGAAGAATCTTCATCATCTCACCCAAATATATTATCACATAGTATTCTTCATATACATACCATAATAAAACACTTTTTCATATCCATGTTAAAGGAATCATAGGAATGTTATTGTGTAGATGATAATAATTGTTAATCACATGAGATATATATCAATGATCAATATATAGAACAACAAAATAATATTCATATCTTAACATGATTAAAACTAACAATAATCTTTCCAATTTTCCAATGATCATTAATCATGAATAAGAAAATATGGTTTTCCAATCAATGAACATATGAAATAATAGTGAAGAATAATCCATAATAATTCCTCATATATGAGATCATATAATTTGAATTGGACATTTTTTTTATTTAAATAAGGAAAGAAAATCACTTATTTATTCATTTATCAGTCACCAATACAACAATTATTGAATTTTTTTAAGAACCTAAAATATTAAAATTGTAACATCACATTTAGTAGCATATATGACACGAATAACCGTGAATGCAATGGAATATAACAAATTGAGACTCTAAAATACATTTCATCCATAACATGAAATTCATGAAACACAGTGTTTAAACATAAATTGATACATTATTGATATATTATTTTTTAATGATGACCAGTAAAAACTAGCCATTAAGATGAGGGGTATGGATATTAAAAACTAAATAAAAAATTATATTTCTTAAAACATAAAAAATGGTTTTCAATTAATTTGAATTAAAGTTACACCAATTTTAGAGAGATTGAAATTTTTTCATAAAAAATGTATTTCTCTGAATGGCTGATTAGTCACACTTTATCTAAAAAACTAAATTTAATTTTCACTACATATATAATATTAATGAATTAAATTAATATTTTTTTAAAATGAATATGTTAAAATTATCTATGTATGAAAATTTATAAATTTTTGCGATAAAAATTATTTTTGTGATGAATTTTAAAAATATAAATTTTTATTGAAGCCTGCCTTTAAATTTAAATTATTTATAATGATAGAATATAAAAAATTAGTTAATATAATATTAGTTATATTATATTAAAATTTATATAAATTATTTAATTTTAATAAACAAAATTTGTAATTTTGATATTAAATAATTTAATACATATTAATATTCCCTTTAGAGGACAGAACCTTTGTCGTGGTTTTGGTTTATTTTTATATTGATATCTACCAATTTATGGAATATAATTTATAATAATTAATTGAATATACGGAATCATTTAAATTTATATTATATGATAAGCAAATATTAATTTCTGTCTATAATTAATAGTGAACAAAATAAAAATTATTTCCCACAGTTTAGATAATAATTGGTTTACCATTGGATAATATTATAAGATATAGGTTAAAGGACATAAAACATATCAAAAACCCATATATTAGATATATTAAATCATTAAAATATATAGTAATCTACTATAGACAATTTGAGCTGTATATTTTTGTAAAAAAATATTTCTTCCACATTATCTTGTCAAAAATCCAATGTGCATCCTCTGCCCCACTCATAGAAAGAAACCAATTACCTTCCCATCCCAACACATCCAAATCCATTTTATTTGTCGAGACATACCAGAATTAAATTTTATAACATTAAAAACATAATATATATCTTATTTGTATTATTTTTCTCTCTTATTAAGTCTTAGGGTATAAATTTTAAGTGGCTCTATAAAGAAGAGGTAAAATATTTACTGAACATGTGAAATCAGATGATAAAACCCATGAAAATTTATTAAATGAAACTAAAAAGTACCACAAGGATATGGATAACGGTAAATATCTTTACCATATCCCGAAAAAATTCCAAAAATATAGAAAAAATAATATCATAAAAGTCCCTCCACTCACCTGGACCATAATAAGGTTCCCCATCCATAGTAGTCGACTCCCACTATGAATTGGATTCATACTACACATGAATACTGAAAAATTGTTTTATTAATTTCAATAGCTCCAAAATTATTTGTTCTTTACCATGTTTTATTTCAACTCAAAACATTTTTATACCAAAAGAATACCCCCTTTTCTTAGAGGAGGACCTAATATGCATTAGATTCAGTAGGCATGATTAATCATTTTACGGCCTTCTCATTGGTGGAGCGGTCACAGACCATTCACCTTGAGACAACATATTCCTTCCACCTTACACAATATCAATATCGGAAGGTGTGATAATGCCAATAACATTTTCTTTATCCATATTAGAGACATCCCCCCATTTTCCTAGGATATTCACAAGGACATAACATAGGCATCCATCATTCACCTCCATAAAAAATTCGTAAAATATTTTAATATTATGAAATTTGAATATAAAATATACTCATATCTTATGATATTTATTTTCATAAACTAGTCTATTTAATATTAGTAGATTACTTTAAATACATATACATTAAAAGTATATCATATTTATTTCATGTTAAAAAATATGTATATACTGAACCAATTATAAAAATATATGGACCACAATTATCAAAATAATAAAATACATGTAAAATATCACAATAAATAATGATTTTGACCATCAATTTTTAATAAATAAGTGATAAAATTCTAATAGTATATAATATATGTTAGGACATAAAATATTATTGTTATTTAATATATTTTTAATAAACATGTATTTATTATACATGAGGTATGAAATAATACTATGGGTTCTAACCTATTGTATGTTTTTTCTCTTCTGTCTATTAAATGTATGAGACATGTTCCAAGTACACCACTTGTAACATACCTATCAAAGAACTATGAAAAAATCCTCGATTAGGTTGGTTACATTAAAAAAAGTTTTCCTCCCTTTTTTCTACAGGATTACAACAAATAGCGATGGTCTAGTAAGTCATTCATGGTGAGACTATACCATATTTTAACAGAGTAAAACACTTCCGTAAGTAAACAAGAAATAGTGTAAGCATGTATAACCAGAAAAATAATCATGTAAAAATTATCCAAAATGAAAATATAATTATAAAATTAAATTAAAAACATGTTATTCCAATATAAGATTCATGTGTATATAATGAAACTAAAATTAATGACACTCTGACTCCCCAAGAAGGTTCCAGACGATTTCAGGTCTAGTCATCCATCCTCCACCACAAATCAAGAATCCATCCTAGGTCCCTTTCCCATTTCTTTTCCTCCAACATTATAAAATATTTAGGTACCAATTTGAATTCCCAAATATAATGTGAGTAAAACCTAGTAGGCCACCATGAATTGATTCAAAAAACAATCTAGTAAAAAAGATATTGTTTGATCTTCTATATGAAATAAATAAAATACATAAATAACATTTTATTACATTATAATTTTTTATATATCTACATTAACTCAACGGTTCCCAAGGAGACCCTTACCCCAATACTAGATACATCTCAATCTAATGCCCAAAATTTTCCCTATGTAATATCAAATCTAATTACATGATTCTTTCCAAATAATTAAGTATTAAAATGTTCAACAATATCTCAGTACCTGATTCGACTCATGATGGGGTTTAAATATTCTTGCGTGATGCAATATCCCAGAGTGACAGTATTTCCATTCTTTAATTTCACAATATTTAGTCACATTCTCAACGATTCTGAAATCTCAAATGTTATGTATGATGACAATGTTACAATTCTTACTCCTCAGTAGAATGACCATGTTCTTAATTTCTAACTCATATGTATGATGACCATTTTACCATATATACATCTCATTGGAATGACTATGTTCCCACTCTCTTACTCAAAATTACAATGAACATGTTACCATTTTTCTTCTATATATTGAATGAACATGTTCTAATTTATTCACACATAATTAATTAATATTTAATTATCCACTTTAGTAAAATTACTAATTCAATAATTAGTTAGATATAACCAATCCATTAGCTAACTCCTTAATTAACCAAAAATTTCATTTATCGTTAATTAATTAAATAGGTTAATTAATATATTTCACAATTCATATACCAAGAATAGGTTTTTCCCATAATTAATTATCCTATTCAAATTCCCCACTACAGATAAGTAATCTTGCATTATTTATGTAGAACTTAATCTCAAATCCCATAATTAATTGTCTATTAATTATCTCAACCAATACAATTCAATATCTCATAATTAATCCGCTGATTAATAATCTAGATTTCAATCCATAAATGAGATAATCAATTTCCCAAATTAATTATCTAATTGGGAATCCCCTTAGTCTCATGATTAATTCCTCAAATATTCATTTAACTCATTAGTGATTCGATAAATAAATTGTTTAACCTAATTATAAAAAGATAAACTAAAAAATTTCGAAAGGAACTATAAATTACAAAACATTTCATATACATATCAAATCCATGAATATTGGAGTTATATTTTACACCAAATACCTCAATTCAATTAAGGACATTTTCTCAATGGAAATTCCCAAAATATGTGCATTTTAATGATGTGGAAATGTGTTTATGATCTAAATCACAGAATCAAGATCAATAATATCAAGATATTATAAATCAAGATCACAATATGAAATTGTAGTTCAACATCTCAACTATTAGGATTATATATAATGAAATTGATAAAAAAAATCTTATAAATGATAATGGAAATTTAGAGGAGATTCATGAATATGATATTTACATAACAAGAGAAGGGAAGATCATCAATTTGGGATTTATATCGTGATGAATGGAAGTGGGATAGGCTGGGTACCATGCTAGGATTTTTTAGATAACTCAAAATCATCAATCCCCAATTCAAGGTCAAATAAGAGTTGTTTTGAGGGTTAATGATATTTTAAAACGAATTTTCATATTAAAAGAAACCACCCACATTGTTTTTTATGAAGGGGTGCACGACTACAATAATTTTGCGCCAACCATGTTAACCTCTATGCATGGGTTCACATGATGATTTGGGTTGGGCATAGAGTTTACCCTAACCATGTTCTAACTATGAATGAACCCTTTTTCTCAAAATTTCATAAACAATTCACCTAAACACACCTAAATTTAAAAATACAAATAACGGTACTTAAATAAGTATGAAAAGTACCTTAATTGATGATAGAGATAACTCTAGAAATGGAAGGGGTATTAAAATTTCCCCATCTTATAAAAACTCATCCTCAAGCTACCCTTCTGTTCTATTATAAGAATTCTTACCAAAAATTGGTGGCCATTGAGCCATCAAAATCTTCTTCTCTTTCCCATGTTTCCTCTTATTACTTTCGATGACGCTATAACACACGAACTATCATCAATGTCTTTCCACACAACACATTCTAAATATGATCAAACAAGTGTATCAGATGCTCATAAATGGATGCATCTATCTCATGGTCAACTTCATTCACATCGATCACATGAGAAGGGTTGTGATGATACCGAAATAGGTGGGAAACATGGTATACATTATGCGTATTGTTGTATCTCTATGACAGAGCCAATCGGTACACCACCAGCTCGATTCTATCAACTATCACAAATGGTCTAATAAACATGGGTGCCAAAATTCCATGCCTTTATATCCTGTAATTATCAAAATTAGATGACACCCGAAGGAAAAAACAATGGCCCTCTGTAATCTCTAGGACACATCTCTATCTTTAAACATATTAATTATATCTACTTTGTTCCCTAACAATATGTTTTTCAATCAACTATACTAAATTTGATGCTTCCTGCATGAGACTTGGTCCCAAAAACTCCAACGAACAAGCATCCATCTAGAATAGTGGTGATATGCATTTCCTACCATAATGAGCCTCATATGACTTCATTTTTATAGTTTCATGATAAATTTTGATATTGGATAACTCTACTAAATACAATGTCTTTTCCGAACATCCCATAAATTCATGTACACATGCCCGTAGCTTATCCTTAAGAACATTTATAGTACCTTGTAATGACCCATCTTTCTATGGATGTAAATCCATACATAATGATACTTTTTTTCCATGATTTTTCATCAAGCCTAACAAGAATTATAATGGAAACCATGATTCACGATACGAAACAATAATACGTGGAACTCCATGTAGACATATTGTCTCTTGAATATACAATTCTCTAAACTGTTATGCTGTATAGGATTCCCTTATTGGTATGAAATTCATTGCCTTTTTAATCGATCAATAATGACCAAAATAACACCATTTTTCCTAACCATCATGGAGAGACCATTCGAAAAATCTTTTGTGATGTCATCCCACCTCCATTCCTGAATAGGAAATGAATTTAGTATTCCCTCTAGTCATTGATTCTTTACTTTCACCTAATAATAGTTGAAGCATCTTGTCAAAAAAAAACATGTTATATCAATTTTCATTTGAAATAGCAGAAAAGATTGTGGTAGGTCATGGTACATTTGAGTTACACCTGGATGAACTGCCCATTTTGATGCATTAAATCTCCACATGAGCTCCGATCACATAAATTTAGTTACCACAACTCTATTATCACATAGATTCTCTCATCCTCATCCATCAACAAATATGAATATTCCTATCCACCATCAAATATTTCCCCCAAGTATAAGTACTTTTTATCCTCATATTTTATATCCCTGATCCATATGAAATGTATAGACTCCCCCTAAAATAGAAACCAGAGTTATCTTCTCATGAATCTCTTGAACCACCACATGCATTTCATCCATAATTGTCATCAACATTCATTATTCACTCATCTCCTAAAATATTTAATCTTGAGTTTTCCAGCTTCAGCCATCAACCACACATTTTTTTCCTGGTCATATATGCGTGTTAAAAATATATAAACTTCATATACCATACCCATATTCAATTCAAAATATTGAAATAAAGTTGGTAGAAGGAATAGTTCACACTGTTATGGTGTTTATAATTTGAAAACATTTCATTCAAAAGATAGTGTCTCCATCACATATGATCATAATCAACTTCTTCCAACTCGAGGTCAGAAGTGGGGTAATTAAATTCATGAGGCCTCAATTTTTCATACCCATAAACCACAACATGATTCCATAAATCCACATAGGTCCAGTCTGATCCTAGAATCATAACAATAATACTTATACTTCTATCTTGACTCAGATAGGATCAATGTTATTTCTGATTTTAATCACTTCTTCAACTCTAGAAAATCACTCTCACATGTCTAGGACCATTCAAAATTTACTCCATTTTTTTGTGAATCTTGAATGTCGCATTGTGAAATGGGAAAATTTTCAGATTAATTTTCTTTTAATATCAAGCTAATCCCAAAACTCATAAAATATCAAAATCATTCTAAGCCTACTCCCACAAACCACCACTCCAACCATATATGATTACACTAATACACCTTCCTCAGATATGATTTTCCCTAAGATGTATACCTGGTCAATCCAAAACAAAAACATAGATAGATTTTAGTATAATTGATTCTCTCTCAGTGTACCCCGGATGACTTTAGGATGGTGGGAATGATATTGATTGGCCTTGGAGTACAACATGATGACATCCAGAAACACCACCACGAACTGATCAAGATATGAATGAAATATCATGTTCATCAAATCCATAAACATTTCTCATGTACTGGTCAATCCCAAATGCATTATTACAAACTCATAATGGGCATACTTGATTTTGAAATCATGTTTTGATATATCATAATATTTTACTCTCAACTAATGATACCCTGAACTCAAATCGATCTTTTATGACACACAAGCTCCTTTGAATTAATCAAAAATATCATCGATATAAGCAAGCAGATATTGGTTATTCTCTATCAATTTGATCAACATATGGTAATAGGCACACAAATGCAACCACCACACATCCTTATTTGAGAACATAATAAGAGATCCCAAAGGAAACATACTTGGAAAGATTAATCCATTATCCTATAACTCCTCTAACTAAGTCTTATTCCATTAAATCTTGATTAGTTCCATTCTATACAGTGTAATAGATAAAGGCTCCTCCCCTGACATGAGATCAATTTTTCATTCTATATCTCTCTCTTATTTTACCCCAAGGAATTCTTCATGAAACTCTCCCAGAATCACTTCCACTACTGGTCGAAGGACATATTTCCTAACACCCTCATCATCTAAAAACATACTAGAGACATGGGAAGTGAGCTCTCCCAGTTAGTGAGTAATCTTCCCTCCTCGGCCTACCTATATATCCTACTTTCCATGATGAATATATTTGTCACCCTAAGGAGACACAAGGTTCACAGTCCCAAGGTAATAATCAATGTGATCTTAGTAGGTTACTAGACATCACATCCTTAGAATTTGTCTAAATATCTTCATATCAACAACAAATAGATCCCAAAGGAAACAATATTCCTCAATATCTAGTTAACATATCATTCATAGACCAATATCTCTAGATCTCACTCCCAATGGTGTATGTCATTACCCTACTCACAAAATCCACCTTCAGGATCAAATAATCAAAAATATTGCAGATATAAAGGAATTAGAGTCACGAGTGTCAAACAAGTCACTAGTGGAAGTAGAAAAAACTATAATAGTATCTCTCACTATCGATAGTCCAACCAAACAATCCAATAGATTATGTTGTAATGCATGTAACGATGTTTCCCTTCATCCCACTTAGTTTTTATGATTCCAAATAGTATTATGACATGGTTGATGTGGTTTCTCTTTCCCAGAAGAACCATATCCTATTCCTCTTCCACCTCGTCTAGTAGAAGTCCAACCACAATCCCGATTTAGTGTAGAAGACCCTTATCCCATAATATGACTTAGTCCGGTTACTCCTGGAGTGACAGTCTATTGCTGTGAGTTGTAGAATTTCTACTGATATCTTTTCTTATCTCAAGTTCAACACTCTACTAGTTGACAGGAATCGTGTCAACAATAGTTTCTCAGCCTGCCACACTAATGAAATATCACCCCAGAAATATCTTATCCAAAAGATCATAATGATTGTGTACTCTACTTCCCATTACCATTTCTAGTGTTTGAATAATAGCACATCATTATCTCCAAAGTTTAACCTCCTCAATCATCTAGTAAAAACTATCTATCAAGTTTTTCAAGTCTCTATCATGTTCCCTTTAAATATGAGAGCCTTATCCCCCAATTATGTAAACTTCATTTTGCATGAAGATATTCACATTGGACTTAATGTCAAATTTAAGTCCATCCTGAAAATGTTTCACCATAGTTGCCTCATCTCCTGGAAACATTAGAGAAATTCTTATCAGATCTATGTAGAATCCATTATAGTCCTTCTATAACATGCTACATTATGTCTGATGCATTAACTCAACAACATTATCTTGTCTTGGAATCTCTAGACAAAAGTGATCCAAGAAACTCTCAATGATATTATTCCAAAACAAATTGTTTGTCAATTAAGTTCACATTTTAAGGTTCCACTAGTTCTTTAATGATCCCTGTAGCATATATTCATCAAACATGACCATCCTCTCACCCAGAGTCCCCAAAATGGTCATGTATTATCTCAATGGACTCAACCCAGAATTCCAATCCCTTATTTTTACCCTCTTCTGTAAAAGTCGAATGGTACTAAAACTAAGAACCCCTTATCAACTCATACATACTTTTCACTAATCACATTAGTTCTCATTCCATGAATTGCATGAATTGAGTGATGTTATCTGAAAACTACCCCCTTCATCTTCATCCAATAAGATTTTAGCATCTTATTCCATAACTAGAAAATCATTCTTAGAATGACCCCTCGGTCGTCCCCCAATAAGAGTCATGGAGGCATATGCTCTACAATTCAAAATAGAAATCGCAGGTATCATATCACAACCTCATTAAATATAAATTAGAGGAAGTGACCAAAAATGATTACAACATGAATTTTTTCCCCAAATATCACCACACGATCACAATCGAGGATCTATCACTACCCTTAACCATTCTTACCCTAGGTTTTGGTTAACATGGGTAAACACACTATCAAAATAATTATTATAATATAACACCCAATTACTCTCATTTCATATAATTTTTTCTTATAACCATTTTCATTTAATTGCAGGCACAATTTTTTATTTAAATCAAACAATAAATGAAAATAGTTCATGTTTAATAGAATACACATAACATGTTTCTCATGCATGTCTAAAAAGATGCATGTCACAACAAAATTTAGTCAATATAATGATTCATGAAGACTCAGCTCTCGGGCCATTATGAGCCCGGAATCCATACTCAAATTTTTTTGAAACAATAATTACAACATAGCACAAGGGCATCACCCATGGTAAAATAAAATTCGATTGTATGAGAAAACAACAATAAAAACAATACCACACTGAGTACAAGGTTCTTTCCCCATATATAATTTTACAACTCCCATGCATAGCCTCATTATCAAGTCTGTAATCTTCCTAGTTTTCTATCTACATTTCCCAAATCATTAAGTCAAAATTAGAAGAAAGAAAACAGATCCTATGATTTCACTTTGTAATGTCCCCACAAAAGAACAACAAAATAGATCATGATCCTGTTTGTTACATGAAATTAAGTTTACCTCCTCATACAATAAAATATAGTTACAAGCATGGAGGGTCAGTTAAATCTTTCACGGGGACACTATATGGTATTTTATCATAGTAAAAGTCTCTAGGAAGTGAATAAGAAATATCATAATCATATATAAATAAAATAATACTCATTTCACAAGATAACTGAATAAGAAATAAAATACAAAACAGAAATGGAAAACATGATATGCTTGTATAAGTGTCTCGTATCTATAATGTAACTAAATTTAAAAGGCACAATTTATCTCCCAGAAAGATCCCAAACATTTTGGGTTCTGTCACCCAAACTCTATCCCAAATCAGCAATCCAGTCTAAGGATTTTTCCCATGTCCTATCCTGAAGCAATATAATCTATTCGGGTATTGATCAGGTGACTTGAATAGTGTGTGATTATAGCATAGTTGGCCAGCATCGACATTATCTAAACCCAGTGCAGTCACATGTTAGTGTATTATGTTCTATATGAAATAAATACAATTCCTAAATAACCTATTATTACATTATCAGTTATTCTTATCTGAATAAATTAACTCTAGAATTCCCAATGAGACCCATACCTCAATAAATGTTTTGTCTCATGCTGGTGCCCAATTTATTCCCTAGGAAATATCATCTATTAATGCACAATTCATTCAAAATTTTTATGTATCCAACTTGTTTATTATATATTAGTACCTTATTCAACTCATTTTAGATTTTTAATATTCTCATGTGAAACCATAACTCATTGTTCCATTATTTTTATTCATTATAATCATATTCATATGCCACATAGAAAAAAAATACAAATATCACAATCATAAGTAAGATGACCATGTTACCATGATTACTCCTCAATTGAATAACCATGTTCCCATTATCTTACTCATATGTATAATGTACATGTTAGCATGTATACATATCATTAAAATGAAAATGTTCTCGTTTTCTTACTCAAAATTATGATGGCCATGTTACAATTTGTACTTATCAATTTTGAATTACCATGTTTTCATTCATCCTCAAATAATTAATTCATCAATAATTATCCACATCAATATTATTACTAATTAAATAATTAGTTAGAATAAAAAAATATCCATTATCTAACTCACCAATTAACTAGACATTTTGATCCTCATTAATTAATTTAATCAACTAATTAATCAATGAACCAATTCTAATCCCAAAAAATAATTTTATCCAAATTTAATTATCCCATTATATATCTAAACTCCTCATTATTAATCTTGATATTGAATAATTAGATGATAAATTTGAAGCCCATAATTAATTCACAATTAATTATCTCATCCTAGCTGATTTGATATCTCATAATTTGTCCCCTTAGTAGTTATCTATATGTTACTCTTTAAATATCAAAATAAATTTCCTTAATTAATTACCATATAGGGAAGTCTTTTTTTGACTCATATATAATTCCTTATCTAAATATTTAATTCAACAATAATTTGATATATCAATTGGTCATCCTAATTAAACCAATTTAAAAAATCAATCATTAATTTATGCTAGAAATTCAAAAAAATTCATATACGTATCAAATCCATGAAAATAGAAATTATATCCTAGACCAACTACATAATTTTTTTGATGGATGTTATCTCAACAAAAATCCCCAGAATTTTTAACATCATAATGATATAGATATGAGTATCAGATCTAAATACCTTAATTGGGATCAAAGATACAATATATTATAAATCTAGATCTATATCTACATTAAAAGATCAAGATATCACCAACTAAATCTTTATCTATAGAAATAGAGACTAAAACACTCAAAAGATCACGGAAATGTAGAGGATATGAATTAGTATGAGATCTACATACTTGGAGAAGATTGGATCTTCGATTTGGTATTTGAATCATGTTTAATGGAGGTCGGACGACCTTGGAAACCCTTTAGAAAGCTCTATAATCACCCAAAATCCTCATGTCCCATGACAAGGTATATTAAGAGGTGTTTTAGAGGTTCCGATGATTGTAAAACTAATTTTTTGGTGAAAAGAAATTACCTACACAGTTTTATGGGTAAGGGCGCACTATTAGGAAAACTGTGAGCCAACCCTATTGACCTGACTACCTGAGGTGGAACACTTTCCTATGATTGGCCAAATAGTTTCCAACTAGTGAGCCAACTATGAGATCATCACTTCCTAAGTCCACACGATTAGTTGGGATAGGTGTGTGGTTTACCCTCACTATGGACAAACAGTGAAGATACCCTTTTCCGGATTTTTTTTAAAACTGCACCCAATGACACCTCATGTCATATCTCCAATAAAAGGTACATAAATAAGCCTGAAAAGTACATGAAGTCAAGCGTGAGATAACCTTAAAAATTGTGGTGATCAAAAAACAATTTTCTTATTTGTGGTGTGAATTTTTCATATTTAAAAAAAGTTGTGACCGTAATTTTATTCATTCTATATATTTTTTTAAAGATATTTCATTCATTATGATTTGAATTAAATAGTTAACAAACTAGTAATGGTTTATTTCGAAATGTCATCGTTAATCCTAATTAATTTTTTTATAAGTCCCCATGGGTGGAGTTATTAGATATTTCAATGTTATAATCAATATTTGTTCCATATAATATTTTTATCAACCAAATTTACTTTGTAATATTACAATTTTCTATTTTTTTGGTACATAAAATGATTGATAATTTGTTTTTATAAAAATATGTATTTATTTGAATAATTGATTAAAAATAGTTTCTCGATAGAATCCATGTTTTATAATTTTGTTTTATAATATGTAGTTATCCTTTTCAAAATTATTTATTAACAAAAAAATTAACCATTTTACCCATTTTTTATTATATTAGACACAAATCATGACGTAATTTTCAATACAAGTACAAAATTATGTTTATTGAAAATGTGAAGGGAATTACTATTTTAACGTGTATTATGTGAATGGAATTTTTCAACACTATAATCTAAATAAGGATAAAATATTATTTAATAGTGGTTGCTTTATAAAAATTAAATATATATTTAGATAATTTTGTTTTATAAATACATTCAAATTATAAATGTGATTTTTATCAAAATTATTATTCATTAAAGTTTTAAATTATATTAATCAATGAAATAATCTATTTATTGTAATTATTATCAATTTTTTATATATTGATATTATATCAAATCTAATATTTAATTGGTTGGATTAGGATATGTTTTAATGTGGATGTAAAATCTTATTACAATTCATTTTATTTCTCTAGAGGGTTTATGATTACGATTATATTATTCAGTTAAGTATTAAAATATTGTAGTATTGTTTATTATTATGACTTTTTAAGTCGAATATTTGTCAAAAATTAATAAGTGGATTTCATTTCACATAGTAAGAGACATGTGGGGAACAATTATAAATTTCCCCTTGATACATGAACATATCTCCTGAGACAAATTAGTCGGCTAAATTAAACTATTCTCTATATAAATATTCAAATTCATTCTAAATTATTATGTCATCATGTTTTGAATGTTTATATTTATATATGCAAATATTATGAAATAATTTATTGATTTCCTTATGTTTATTCATTTGGTAATAATATCTACGCATATGATTCATGTAGTTTCATTATTTATATTTCTTTATATGGTCATTATTTATTTCGGCCATGGTATCCATATATTAAAGAATAAATGGTTTTTGTTTTAATTATTTATCATTCCACATTTTTATTCATATTTATTCTTCATATATTGTTTTTTATTTTTACCCTTTCTCAGTATTTGACATAAACAATTTCTTATGTATCATTATCCTTGGGATATCAAGAAGTGATCAATTGTTGATTATCATTTATACACAATGGGTAAAAATGTAGTTATCGCAGAATAAACTTTTTCCCATTTTAATGTAAATTTAATTTATATATATTCTATAATAAAACTACCAAACTAATAGGTCATTTGGAATGGGATTCTATATATCCAATGAAAATGTAATAAATAATCCATTGAATCTGATTTATTATGACTGGGGAATCTGTAGTTCGCATTAATAGAATTTTATTATAATCCCTATGATGTTTATTTAGGAAAATATGTATTAAGTAAAATAAAAATGATAAACATAGGGGATAAATATTTAAGAACATCAAATAATTTTTTATGGATTATATTTTGTTTTTTTCCTAGGATTACATCATTTTTATGATAATACAAATAGTCATGGTTCTGTAATAGATGTACCTACTGGTAATGAATCCAAAAAAGGTACGTTGTGTTTTAAATGACTATTACCTTCTAAAAGAAAATATGTCTTATAAAAAACCTAGTTTGACACAGAAGGGGGATATTTTTTTGGATAATCCAATTTCTTATTAAAACACATTATGTAAGAATTGAATGTATTATTAGTAGTTGAAATAATTCCAAATGAAAATATATTTTTCACTATGGTATTATTTATTCCTAAATGTTTAAATTTATATAATTTATTTCAGTAGTAGTGTAATTTATATTAATTTTCATAATTTTTTAATGCAATATAGTGTATGCAATTTTCTATAAATATTTATGAATTAAGGGAATGAGACCATATCAAAACCTGTACCCAATATATATATTTCCCTCATAAAAAATGTAATGATGATGGATGTAGATATATATATATGGATTTGATTGAATTATAATAATATTGGCACAATTTACTTTGGTTATGAGAAATATCCGTACCTATAAAGACATTTTAGATGATCTAATACTTTTTTGACAATTTTATATTGATTCTTGAATATGAATCCATTATAATTTAATAGGACCAAAAATACATTTTTTTGGTTAGGAATAGATAAATTCTCTAGAAAAATATATGTATCTCATTGAGATGTAATGAAATTTAGAATTTTATAATGGTTGTTTATCACCTGTCAAGGGGTGAAGATCAATGGTGCTCATTGAATAAACAAAATAAGGATGGAAAACATTATCAAACATGAAATGTAATTATTTTATGGTACTATTATTGGGAATGTATGTTACTTATGTGAAATGTGAAAATATAGAGAAACAATTATTGAATCTAAAGAAAATAGATTACGAAATATATTCTATGTATAAATTAAACTTTTAAAAGAATGAAACAAGTTCAACTGACTACATACAGAATAAATTGACAATGATAAACTATTTATATTATTAGAAAATTTTAATTATTTATATGGAACTAATATCCAAATTACTCTTAGCATATGAGTATATAGTGTCATGTTGTAACAAAATACAAATAATATTATAGATATATTATTTATTTTATGGGAGTTAATAGAAGAAGGGTAAAACAGTGAAAATGAGGAATTAATGGGAAAAGGAAACAAATGATTTTCTATAAAGTGATAATTTTGGAATGAAATACTCTGGTATGTATATGAATGGAATTAGAGTTTTTTTCACACATAGAGAGAAAAGCCACCATTATTTTTAATGAAGGGATTTGGAAAATTATTTGAATGTTCAATGATTCAACTTTATTGATATATGTTACTTCACAAATGAATTACATGGGAGTCAAGGGAATATACCTCAGAGAAAACATAAATATCAAGATCATTATTGTGGTACTAATTTTTTCCATAATGTAACCATTAATGATTTTGTCAATATTTAATAATTAATTACCATTTAAAATTATGTAATCATTTATATTATGGTTATAATCATTATTAATTGTATAAGAACTATACTATAGTACAAGTTTTTTTTGAATTTGATATGATATGTGGAAGTGTATAGATGACTAGGAAATGTAAATAAATTTGAACATTTGAAACAAAATATGAATAAGGTATGATAACAATTAAAATGTTCCCATGTTAATATAATAATGTAAAAAAATTTATTTATATGATAATATTGGTGAAAATAAAATTATTTATTTATTTGATGGTTCATATATCATCAATTTCGAGTTTACATCAATTAAAGAACTGTGTTACAAATTCTATTATTTAAGAATTTAAATTTCGAATAAGGATAAAATAATATTTTGAATTAGGGATGTCGTTATTATATTTTATTTGTTGATCATAATATATAAATATTTGAACTTTCATATTGAGTTCCAGTTTATGTAATTTTCTAAACATAATGATTTGTAATTAGTTACCTTCGTACAAATGTTTAGGAATTTGAATTTGGTGAAACATATTTTGGAAAGGTATTATATTTATCTAAATATTTAATTGAAGGATTTTAATTTGTTATTTAATTGGAAATATCATGATTTCCATTTTTTTAAAATATATAAGCACATATAGAATGTATTATCATTCTTTTATAGATTTTACAAGCCATATATATATAATTTTAGGGATTCTAGAATTAAAAATTCATTTCTTGTTAATCATTTTTTAAGTATAAAATTATTCGAAAATTGATCATTGAAAATAAAATGTATTAAATTATATATATATAATAGTGAGATGTCAAGAATGTATATTTAGTTATATTGATATATTGTAAAATAATTCCTCAACTTTATGAAAATGATCTTAAAATGAAATGTTTCCATGTTACCACCATATAATATAAATCAAGATTCATTATAAATTTAAATTGTGGTGTGGATTTTTGGACCTTAACATTCCTTTCATCTATCACATTCAAGAAATCAATGAACTATACCACACTCTATAATTATTAACTTATTTATAAAATTTTCAAATTATTACATACTAAATGTTATATCCTATATGGAATCCAAGTAATGTTATATTCTAGATTAACATTTAACTATAATTTATCAATTTTTCAAGTGGATGATTTTGTAAACATTTTTACAATGTGGTTTATAAATAAGGTAATTTCAAATGACAATCTCTTTATTATCGTGATCATGAACAAATTATGAGGACCAAATTATTTTAATGGGGTATAATTAAACTATCTTAGGTAATAAAAGTTTAAAATAATGTTGGATAAAATGTATGAAAATTAAAAACTCTTAGATAATAATAGAACAAATTAATAATAGAAAATAGTTTGCTTCGATATCATAAAATTCTTGCAACAAAATGTTTGAATGAAACATAATTTTGTATTAAAATATATTATTTAAACATTAAAATTATATCCTATAAATTATTTTTTAAGGTATAAATAGTAATAAATAAATACTGAAAATTAAATTGTCTAAAAATTTATTAAATATATTAAATTATTATATAATGATTATAAATAAAATAACAAATAATTTAAAGAGAATGAAATGGTTTCTGAGAGCATTATTTTTTCTAATGGTATATTTTTGGTGATATCCACACAAAATCTATAAATAATTTTTTCCCAATTTGAGAATGATTATTTGGGAAAAATAATACTATATTTTTTGATCTTTGTAAATGAAAATAATTTTTTTGGAAATGTTTTAAAATGATCCCAAAAGATAATTTTTTTATTAATAGTAAAATATAATTGTTTTTTCAAAATTCATATTAATTTTATTTAATAGAAAATTTGAAATATATTTTAAATCTTTTTATAATTAACATAAGTTGAAATATATTAAAATATTACAAATATATATTACTGTAATCATATTCATTATTAATTGTAATATTACAGGATTCAATACTTGCGTAAATTTTCTCTCTCGAAAACCACTATTTGTTCACAAATCATGGAGGTACCAGAAGCACATGTCCTCAGATAACTTCCAATAACCATAGCTTCAAAGGGTACCCAAAAAGTAGACTAAATCCTAACAGTACCAAGGTTCTGTCCATAAGATCTATATGTTACATTCATCATTTTGGAGAAATGAACTTCTTAGGTTGTATGCATTTCATTACAAAGTAGTTGTTAAATTTTAAATCAAATCTTATAGTTTCAATGAATATAATTTTTAAAAAATAATTCTGCACTTTAATTGATAATATTTTTTATTATCTAATAAGATAAACATAATTTTTTACTATAATGAATAGTGAAAAAATATGAAATATTTACCACAGTAATGATAATAATGGGAATGACATTGGGGGTTAAACATAGAGGTTATGGTTAAAATGGCATAAAAAAATTAAAAGCCCAATTTTATGGAATTATTTAGACATTATAACATATGAGGTTCTTTATGGGTCCATTCGTTAGTCTTGCGTAGTTTGAATAATGTAGATAAATTCTTATCTTTAGAAAAAATCAAATTATGTTCTATCCCCCCGTTATAAAAGGAAAACCATTGTCCTACCATATCAAAACAAAAGAAACTGGTATTTAATATGAATTTGTTTATGTACACCTTACCTAATTCCCTCCCCATATCCTAAATTCCTTATCATCATTATTTTTCCCTCCCATGAACTCTTTTTTTATAAACCAAAATATTATCTCCATTGAAATTGAAAAATTATTAAACAGATGCATTTATTTTATTTCTTCTTCCACCTTATTAAAAAAAATTTAATAATATAATAAAAAAATTATATACAATATATTGGTATTTTATATTTTTATTGGTATATCAGATATCCATCTCTTCATCAATCAAATGGGAACCATATTCATCAATTGTTTTTATGTTGGACTAACCCCTCTACGAAATAATATAATTATTTATCCATCACCACTATTAAGGGGTGGATATAATGATTTATTCAATATATATATATATATATATGATATTTAGGAAATTATTTTAATTATTTAATAAAGACACAAAATATTCCATGTTACTTTCCATTATGTGGGTGAAATGTTAATGTTGTTAAAGTGTGTGGCTGATACCTCCTCCTGAAATGATATTCATCATTTTTTTCTTACACGTTACAAGACATGTGGATTGTATATTATTAATGAATATGTGACATAATTCTATTCTGACCAAATTTATTTAAATACAATATGTCATATAACCTTTTACCATCAAATCTATTGAAAAAAATAGCATCCTCCTCCTCATGTGTATACCACCACCATCACATAGAAAAGTTAATTGTTTTCAAAATTATGATAACAAGGATAGTAATAATGATACATTTGATTATTATAAATTAAATATATTATAATATAAATATTATATAAATATTATTTAATATTTTTTCCATCTCAGTCAATCTTTGAATAAAAACAGAAACACCATTCATGCACACATATAGCCTACCATCTCCATGAATGTTGTAATATATTTTACTTATCAAGACTTAATAGATTAATATTAATAAATATATAGTGAATATAATTTATATTTATATAATTTTACAAATTATGGATATTATATTATAATTATCATATTTAGATTGCCAAAATTATTTCCAGAAAAACCTACATGAAAAACAATAAAATTATATCCTGAAATAATGATTTTTAAAAAAATATTATTATGTTAGTGAAAAAATACTATATGTAAATTATATATGGTATGAGTTATATTATTAGTATTTCATAAATTATTTATAATAAACTATTATTTTTTATACCTGAAGGTTTTTCACATTTTAATGATGATGAACATCTGGTAATGATTTTTCTTCCAGATATTACTTTTGTTATAGATATGCAATATTCACCATATCATCCATTATGTATTTTATATGTTGTCCCATTTGATATTTTATTTCATGAACCAATTTATACTTATGGTATCAAAATTTTAATTTTAATTTATTTCATTCATGGATTTTTTGATTCAAAATGTATAAAAGTTGAAGGGATTATTTCACATACTTATCATTGTTCTACATTATTTTCATTATGTAACCATTGGCGGAAAATTTTGATTTGTATAAATTAAAATTTATTTATTTTCAAATCCTATGGTAATTCATGATCATTATCACATAATATTACAATATTTAGACTCAATGGTGCATATAATGATTATTATTATGTTATAGGTATAATATTATAGTATTTCTCTGATGTCAGAAATCCTATTTAATCAAAATCAATTTTTTCTCAAAATAATTTTATGTGTCTATTTATCATTTTTTAAAATTATATAATTAGATAATGTTTCTACTTTTTAATTTTTCAGAGAAAAAAATATAGGGAATACCCATTTTATTTTGACGACATGTCCAGTTTGGGTGTTATGAAAAATGTGAATGGAATCATAATTTTAATGAGTATAGAATGAAAAATTACAATCCCATCATAATCACTAATGTGTTAAAAGGTTAAGTAAATTTTTGAAAAGTTCATTTTAAATGACTATTATTTTTACAATAATTTTTTTACATTAATTTTTTTAAATATTTCCAATGAAAAAATATTTGTTTCCTCAACAATGGATTTATTAACATTTCTATGGTATCCTTCATAAACAATAAAATCAAATGATAGATGTAATTCTTTTTGAAAATGAATGTGTTATAACATTATTAAACTTGTATTTTTTTGGTATGGTTTGTCATTAGATTGATTGTGGATTTAAAATATTACTACCAATCACCCTATAAACATAGAAGGGGTATAATTAGGTTTCTTTGGTTCTAGTAAGTATAAACATTTAATTTGATAGTTTATTAATAAAAATCATTATGTAGGTAATGTGTTCCCCCTTTTAAATGATGAGTGCATTGGGAAATAAATGTGATTATTGGGGACTAGTTATATATATTCAATTTATGTATCATTATCTCTCAATATACTAATCAACTAGCTGAATTAGTTTGGTTTCTAACAAAAAAATTAAACTCTCTTCTCAGTGGACCTGAATGAAAATTTCAGATGTTTGATACTATTCATTCCCTATTAATTAGATCATTTATTTATTTCCATGTCTTTATTTTATTTCATATAATATATATGAATATATTTCATTAATATGTAATTATTTATATTGTTTTAGCATATCGTCTTTTATTCCATCCATATTATGCTTAATTTTTGGAATAAATGTTTTGTATTTATGTTATCTTCCAATCCGTATTTATTATGATTATTTATTCATGATATTATTCACTATATTTATACCCCATTATTAATTAGTGATCTCCAATGTTTTATGTTCTATTATCCCCAGGTCCAGGAGGTGTTTTGTGATTTATATGATGGGATATTCTATAAGGGTTGGTTTCTTTAAAAAATTTATATTTTGGAAATTCATGCCCAACCATTTCCAACATTCTCATAGAATTAAAATCTGTCTAGAAAACACAATCATCAATTAGTATTTTACCAAATCCATCATCTTTTAGGATATTATTATATCCATCATCATTACTCATTGCATTGGATTTCTATATAATTTTAGACACACCCATTATATATCCATAATACATTTTTATGTTTTATATAAGAGCATCAAATATTAATCATATCATTATTTTGTAAACCATATAAAATAATAGGTTTGACAAAAAACACATTATCATAATAAATACCCTACTAGGGATTTAATAAAGATTGTACCATTTGTTTATATCCAAAATAAATAGTATGTAACATCAATGGATGTTATTTGAAATGAAAATTGACTTCCAAATAAAAATGAAATATTTTTTTGAGGAAAATACACTTTTAGTATTTAAATCTGTTTATTAAAATAAAAAATATCGATCAATATCATTAAAAATTATAATTAAAAAATTGAATATTTTGGTGGAATGTTCAATAAATTTATTTTTCATAACTGTGGAATATTCCAATATTTCCATAATATATTAAAATAACAATTTTATTTAAATATTCCATGAAAATAACCTTTTTAGAAAATAATTAGAAAAAAAAATTCATAAATTTCTACAAAAATTAAAATATTAATATTTTTAATTATAAAATATAAATTATAAATATGAAAATTCATAAAAATATTGTAGGGATGATAGGTAAAGAGAAGAATAATTCCCATCCAAAATGGGAGAAGTAGGTTTTTAGAACAATATATTTTGAATCATATTGAATAAAAAATTGATGAAAATTGTGATAAAACAGAGAAATTATATATTTAACATGAGGATATGAAAATGGGATTTAATTATCCTATGGGTATCATATCACCTTTTTCAAAAGAAATTTTGGCATAAATATTTTTAATTATATTGATATTGGAACAAAAATCGGTTACCTCATCTAATGTCTTCCCTTATACCGATCCAAACCTCCAATATATCAAAAAAAATTAAAATATATAATATAGAACCATACACACATATAGAATCCACTATATTATATACTTATTACATAATTTCACATATTTATTAATGAAATCATTATTAGAACCATTATTGTTTTGATAACAACATCAATATTTATGCACGTTTCAGTTCATAAGTATTCTTCCTTATACAATACAATTATTTAAATCATCAATAAAATTAACACGTCGACCTTATAATAATATTTATTCACTAAATACACCTTAATTTATATTCATTTAATGTGGTGATGAAAAATTGAACACGTCGCTTCACGGGGGTGGTATTCCACATGTACACATGTGTGAGTATTTATTTTCCCAGATTATTGAAGTAAGGTGGAGACTTGTTGTTGAATTATCATACAAAAAATTATAATATTTTTGATACATTTGTCATTACTTTGAAATGGATAACATTTATTTAATGTATGTATATGAAGAAATAAAATTCAAATTTATCTGTTAGGAGCTATACTACATCATTGAAAAACCATCAGGTGCTTACACAATAATCCAAGAAAATAGGAAATGTTAGAAGTAGTATAAGCTACAGAACACATGGATTGATTCAATGAATTTGTGAGGAAATGAATTTTCAAATATATAGTGACTATGTATTTAAACAAAATTAAAATAGATGGTACTCTTAAGTAAGTCTAACAATGGATAAAAACAAGGAATTAGATAAATGATTTAATTATAATATATATAATATTGATCCAATACAACAAATATTCAATTATAAGATTTTATAGGGTTGATATAAAATCTACCAATCGTGTTTATATAGTCTGAGCAAAAAAATTAATAAATTTATACTATTCATGTTGCATTAAAAAATTTATAACATTATCATTGATAACATTGTATTTTTTGATGATAAAATATTTTATGACCCCAAATAAAAGATTTGATAATTTTTCTACGAAATAATTATTCAAAAATTTATATAATTCATATAATTTTCAATTCTTATAGGTGGAATTGATTAATTTTAATATAATATTATAAAATGCAAGAATTGTTTTTAGGAAATTAGTAGATTTACGAGTAAAAATAATTCCACATATAAATATTGTAATAATATCATTTCAATAATTTTTTTCTCAAACTAAAAAAAAATATTTTTAGGGATTTTTTTCAATATGATACTTAATTTATTGTTCCAAACATACTATTTAATTTAATGACAATTTTTCCTATTTTTAAAAAATCTCACATATGTTCACAAATGTCATGCTTATATTTCTAAACTATAGATATTGTTCTAAAATAAAATTTTCTTATCTAAATTAATATATATTACTCACTAAATGGGTTTACTAATTTACTAATTCTAGTTAAAAACATATTAATGTCAAAAATGTTTTGCTATTTGAAAATTCAGTATTTTCACTATTCACCTAAGAATTGGTTATTTCATAAAAACCTCAAAAAGTACACCCTATGAATAAATAATGTACGATATGAAAAAATTATGTCAATTTATTTCAAATAATATTTCATGTATTGATAGAAATATATTATAATATCTATATAAATAGATATAAAATTCTATTTTTTGGAAATTTATTTTTAACGCATAAAATTAATTTACTAAGAATTTTGTATATATTCATTATGCATTAGTCAATACATTTTCATTATAAAAATCCATTATAATAAATTTCAACAAAAAAATAAAAATTTATACCACCGATTATAATGGTTATGATAAACTATCCATATTTTAATAGTATTATTTTTATAGTATGTCATATATTTTTTATGTCTCGATGTTGAATGGTACATAATAAATTAAACACATAAATTTTATATATTGTGAAATGTTACATAAAATATTTTTTTCTTATGTTTCGTCATCTCTCATTGTAGTTTCTACCAATATTTTTCATCTCTCCGGTATAGGAAAATGAGGATACTTATTCCGCCTCAGCTTCTCATGTACGCATATAGATTTCCTAAATTTTTTATTCCTTAAACAAAATTTATTTGGGTGTGAAATATAAATATGCATTAAATTACCCATACAATTAGGTTTTTATAATTTTTTTTCATCATAATATATATCTTGAAAAATTTGTAAATATATTTATTTCTATTCATGATAAAGATCTGTGATATACAACATCTGGGAAGTTACGTTAAACTTATCATAAACATGACAGAGATTTGGTGGCACCATAATGTTTTTTATATCCAACCACATACAATAAATAAATTAAAAAATAAAAATAAATAATGGGCATAGATTTCAATAATGTATATTTGTTTAAAACTCCATCCAAGGATATATTCATAATTATATTTTTTCACAATATTTCAATACCATATTTCACTTGTTATTATCATTATACCATTTCTATCGACTCTATTTTTCCCTAATGTGCTACTGATAGATCCATAATTTCTCCAATTTTCTAATCAGTATTATATCCCAAAACATTTCATTATCTAAAATCATATGATTATGTTGGTGTTATAAAAATTAAGTTGTTGATCTCAAAAAAAAATTAATACAACAAAAACAAACAATAAAAATGTATTAAATTTTTGGAATTTACCACCCTAAATCACCAAATTTATGAGGATTATGTTATCTACTAGAACTCTATTCTATATCATCTTCATTCAAGATACTTCCCTATAATAGTAAGGTATTTATAGAATCCACAAATGATAGAAATTAATTTTTTATTTCAATTAATTTTACAACAACCATATTTTATATTTTGGAGTAATTATCATGAGAGACATATTTTCTAATTGAAAAAATTTATATATTTCATAATGTGATTGAGTATATCATATATAACATTGTTCCATTAACATTTTTTTGTGAGTAATGAAGAAATACATGGAAATGATTTCCAAATTCCAATCTAGTTTGGGTAATCATTTTAACACCCCAATATATTTCTCTCTCTCCACCATAACTTTTTGATATACAACAAATCCAGATATATACTATGGAATATCCCTTTTTATGTTCTCCCACCAAAAATAATCTATTAGACCCTAATCATCCACATAGTTATATAATGGATAGGTAATGTTTTAGAATGAGATTCACCTAAAACCTCCATTATTTCATGTATTGTAGTGACATGTAATGTCTTCAAAAAATTTATAATTAAATCAAAATTATGGTTAACCAATGGAAAATTACACCATATTTTTTAAATGTCCAGATAATTGTTCTCCAATATTTAAACCATATATATATGGATTTTTGAACATTTATATGAGATATATATTAGTTATGCCCTTTAGAAATTCTTTCAAGCATCATACTTTTTAAATCCATTTTTATTTTATATATTTTTAATCCATAATATAGAAATAATTCTATGGTTATTCTAACTCGGAGAATCAACCCCCCTGTTCTCCATCTGAGGGAGGTAATGTATTTAGATGTATTAACCATTTATAAAACCACATTTTCTCTTTTTGTAATGTATGTATCTATTTATATGTGAATATATAATATATGTTTGAATAATACACATATCTAAAACCATTCACAAAAAATATAATTCATCCATATTTTCAATGAAAATTTTAATTCAACCTAATGTAACTCATGATTCTGGTAAATTTTTCATGAATTTTTAATTTCTAGGATGAATATGCTTTCAGTGTGTAATTATTAAAAAAAATTCAACAAATACCATTATTTTATGAAGCTATAAAGATAGAAACCATGTATCTACTATATATATTTAACCATGTGTGTATTGAATATCCTTTTTTCAGCTCTATGAAATTTAAATATCTTTCATCTATCCAAAGGTACCAAGATCCGTTCCGATTCAACAATGTTATTTTAGTGGATAACCAACATCAATATCTGACAAAGCACAATTAGTATAACATACACAAAAGAAACCATTGAATTTTACTTAATGTGGTTGATTATGAATATTTTTTATTAACCTTGTCGTAGTTTGGATCAACTAATATACATTCAAAAGAGATTATAAGTCCAATTAATATGACATTCAACAGAGAAAATTCATACTTGGTAAATATATTATAAAACTTATCATTCTATAATGGATTCTGAAAATTCTCTAATGATTTTTCAAGATTGTCCTTTATCATTGTATATATTACAATGTCCTAAATAAATACTTGCATAAACTAATCAAGGTAAAATCTAAAGACTCTATTTACTATATTCATGAATATGAAAGGTGTATTGGTAAGTCAAAATGGAATCAGTATATGTTTATAATGATTGTACCTTATATTAACGGTCTTATTGGGAATATCCTCCATCTTAACTATTAATTTATTATATTGAAGATCATTCTTGGTAGAATATTGAGCACCACAAAATTGATCAAATAAGTCATCATTATGGAATAGAGGATTCTTTTATTGATATTAACAGTGTTTTGTTCTTTATAATCAATTCAATTATTCATCCATACATTTTCCTTCATAATTGAAAGAATAGGTTCACCCCTGATTATGTGAAAGGGAATATTAATTATTTATAATGATTATACCAATGATTCTTTATAAATTTAGAAAATTGAATCAATTCCATTCTATATGGAGTCATAGAAATATCCCTAGAACCATACATGTGTTCTATTAAAAAAATTTACGTTACTATCCAGGTGAATATTAGGATTTCATTTGGGGAATATATTAGAATTGTCCCAAAATGGACTGAATTTATTTGATATTGTATTTTTCATCAACTATTTGAAATGTTTATCAATTATGAATAAGTATTAATACCCTTATATTCGATGAAACATTCATTTTACATTCATATTAATCCGTGCACCAATAGATAATAATAAGGTTATTAAAAATATCAAGAACGACTTTAATTCCATGGAAATAATATGGATATATAAAAATAGATCAAATCCATGCCAAAAATATAATAATATTCTATAATATGGATAATAATAGGAATTATATGATTCTCAATTTCTCAACATCTATTTGAGAAGAGTTATATTAATGAGTTGAAATCATTTCACCATCAATATTTTTTTCCACTAACTCAATATCAAATTATTGTGGTAGAGATGTGATAAACATTTTTTTTTTGACATCAATAATAGTAGTTTGATCCATAATAAAAAAATTAACATTCGTGATAGTGTGGTATGTGTACAATTCAAAACAACAATCTCATTACCCACATTGGAATTACAGATCATGCGAGAATTCCCTTAGACTCTTAAATTGGGAGGTTGTAGAAGTTGATTTTCAATACAGCCCCTTTAATTCATTAATTAGTCTTCCTAATTTCCATTCTCCATTAATAATATCTTTTGAGAGTGGGAGGAACATTTGGATTATATATATCTCTATTGGGTTCATTGGATGGACCCTTTACATCGTAATATCACTATTTTTCTAAATAAATTAATTTTTTATAGCTAAACAATTTATGAGAAATTTTGGAAATATCATATTTTATTCCTTAACAAAACATCTAATTAAGTTTTATTAATTTTATTTATCAATTTGGTCATATAATTAGTATTTAATTGAAATTTTATCATTCCCTTAAAATACTATGATCTATTAGAACAATTATGATCTCCCATCTCAATTTCTATATAGTTAAAATTAAACAATATTTCATCATAACTATTAATATATCCTATAGCCAATTCATTTAAGATACATGATCTCTAGACACTAATGAATAGATATTTTTTATCATAGGGTCATTATTACAACATGAAGAATAAAAGTATTATCTTTTGAAACATTTGTCACATTCAATAATGGATTCATCATCCCAATTTTTATTTGTATGAATTCACATTGAATTGTTTCATGAAGAAATTGTGGAAGAATCTTATAATAAAACACCATCTTAAATTATACCAATGAAAAAGAATCAATTTCATCATCCTTGATTGTATACATTATGACATTACAACATTTATTATCTCTAATGTCAAAGTCATATAGATTAAAAATTATTATTTCATGCTCCACATACCAGAGAAAGTGAAATATCTTTTAGTTGGTATTGATCCATTATTCAACAATTATTGCATTAGTGGATACAAAAAAATTAAAGAGTATATTTACTCATGGAATACTCATTGGTATATATTTAACTATTCAAAATTTTATGTATCAAATAGATTCAAATATGAAAAAAGTTATGTTAGAATCACAGATAAATTTTTTACTGAAAATAAAATTAAATTTTATATCTCAGCAATTAAATCATTGAATTATCGATCATATTCTCTATTAACATGATTCATCTGAATGCTATCCATATACCAATATCCAATTCTATAGTGTGAGAAACAATAATTATATTGTATAACCATATACTCATTCTAAAACATTCATCTGATTTTTAATGAAAGATTACAATTTTCTAATACATGAAACCATATTTTAAACTATGGCCATTGTTTTTCATCATTTATTAAAATGATGTATAATGAAAAATAATTAAAATTTTAATTATCTCAGTAGTATCCCTCCTAGATATCAATCTATTTGTTTTTATGTGGTCACATTCATCATGAATCAATGATTTTTTAGTTAATAACCAATTTTCTACTTTAATACTTTTTACCAAAGGAATTATCTATTCCAAATATGAATATTATTTTTGTATCCCAATAGGGACTTATTTTTATAGGAAAACCAATAAAAATAAATTTTAAAGAAAAAATATTACATTTTCACATATTTATTCATATATTAAGGGTGTTGATCAATGTTATATAATAGTAATTTTTTAAATATAACTAAGAATTCTTATACTACAAACTGCAATGAATATACCATTTAATAAATTAATATTTCAATATTTGAGATTATTATTCAATATATTTCATGATAACACACATTTGTGGACAATAATGGTTAATTTGATTTGGGTAATAAATACAAAATAATATTATTTTGTTATGGATCTTAAACATCTCCAAAAAATATATAATGTAATTCATTGAAATTTTTAATCATACCCTAATTAAAACCAATCTTGGAATATGGGGTTTCAATAAATTGACATAAAATAAATATTGAATAATCAAAAATAATAAATCAATATCAATGGGAACATATAATAATAGAATGATAATTAATTAACATACAATTGTCCATTTAAATTACATATGTAGACAATTTTAACTCCGAGGACAATCATTGTGTTTAAATTCCAATAATAGAAATTCAAACATGATCATTTCCAAAAATTATATTTGGAGTAACATATTTCTAAGATAAATCCTTCATATTTTAGTATTTTATTAGATCCATAATTTACTCTAATATTCTCAACACAATTATCATTGTCTAACTAATTATGGGGATATATAATTCTTCTTCCACATGTCATATAATCATAATTTATTCATATGTATTTAATAAGATCGTAAATCATTCAATATATCCATACAACATTACCTTCAGAAAATAAATAGTTTCCATAAAACAATAATTATCAAAATAATAATCTATTAAAAAAATATCAAGGATTTTATCATTCAATCAAAACCCAAGTAATGTATAAGTGACTTTATCTGATTAAATAAATAATGAAAAAAACATTTAAATGACTACTAAAATAAATTTTCAGGGAAATATAATTTTAATTTTTAAAAAAATTATTTTATAAATAATAATTTAAAAAATATTGATGAAATTAATTTACATTAATCTGAACATGGGCAATTTTAGTGTAACATTCAAATCATTGATCATTCATGATGCTGTGAAATTATTTTTAGGTCGTAATTGCCTAAAAACATTTAAATGATCACACATTTCAAAAAAGTAAATCTTTTAGGAAATGAGAAGAAGACACCATTTTACCAAAGCATTTATAGGATATTAATAATGATTACAAATTAATTTCTATAATAATTTGAGTGTAGTAATATAAGATATGATACATTTCATAAAACATTGATATTGAGAAGTTTCACACCTCGTTTTTTTTCATGTCTTGGTTTTGATCAGGTTAAATGGAAATCCTGATCATTTTATTGGGTTTTGGGTGAGATTAATTTTTTGTTTTGAAATTCCATATATGTATAATAATCCTACCATGTTTTCCCTATATATGTTTAGGTGTTTTAGTGAAAATGGTGGTTACATTATGATTTGGGCCAAAATTGAGCCCATTTCTAGATTTAAAAACCATATATGTTTCTTTTATAAATCTTTATCTTTTCAACATTTTCACTCCTTCAAATTCCACCTAGCCTAAAAAATCATTTTAAAACCATAATACACATTTTTTCTTAATATAAATTCATAATAATGGTAAAGTTGTGTTATTTAATTGGGTATTGGGACAGCCCATGGCCATTTTATAGTTTAAAAAAAATAATTTGTTTCTTTTTTATAGTATTAATTTTGGTATCCTTTTATCTGATTAAACATACCTATCTTGGATAATAACCCTTGGAATACGTCCATGTTCCATTTTCCCTCCTTGGAGAACATCTTATTTACATATTAATGAATAAACGATCATTGATTCTCTAATCGCCCCGATTTGCAAAAGGTAATTTTCTTCACAATAAATCTAGAAATTAGTAATCTATTTTCCACATATATACTTTCTATTATCCATAATGACCTTAGGAGCCTCTCTATGTAGTTTAAAATCATTCCCCATTCCTTATGGGTTCAAATCTAAGGGAATATGAATAGTTTTCTTGTATCCAATGTGAGATTTCTTCTCATTTCACCACCATCTTCCTCCTCCTTCCATAATTTCATGGTATTCTATTATCCTCTAGTCATGATAGAACTAGTGTTCTCTTATACCATGATGTTGTATGGTGGTTTTATTCATTTGGGTATGTTCATCATAGGTTTAGAGTTTTGAAACCCTTGAACGTTGATATCAGGTGTGTGTTTTCAGTACAACATGGATTTGAGATAGGATATCCCTTGCACATGCCATAATCATTTATGATTCATCATTTTATTATATTTATCATCGTATTTATATGTTTATTATTTTTTCTCAGCCTCTGGAAAAATTTTTTTGGGTGAAAAATAGTTGTTTAAGCCTTGTGTTGTGAAAGGTAGTGTTGTTTTGTCATAAAAGTGCACACCAAGTGTTTGTATAAATGTTCTGTTATCTTTCACACCGGGTTTTTGAGTTTTAGAACATGGTTTTTTGTAATTTTAACCTTTCTTAGTATCTTGAAAAATATATGGAATTCAATTGGTGTTTTATTCCATTTAATCTGCATTAAATAAATTGTTTTGTTTAAAAGTGAATGTCTTGTGTTCGGTAAGTTGAACAGTTGGATTTTATTTGTGAAGGTTGATTTAAATATTATTATTTTTTGATTTATAATTGTATTGGGAGCATAAAAAATTGTATTTTTGGGTCCTTCATTGGATTTCCAATGATTATTTTGTTTTAAAATCTAATAGGTTATATTTTATAACCTGTTTTGGCCCGAGTTGCTGGAAAATGGTTATTTTCACATCTTTATGAAAATGGTAGTGTTTTGAATATGTAACCCGAATATTCTAAGGGATTTATAAATTTGGTTTTCTTCTATATAATTTTTTATACACATCCTTAATAAATTTGAAATAGAGAACTTGGTCAAGTGTTAGTTTTGAGAATGGCTTAATGTTTCATTTGACATTTTTCCTATAAAAATGGTTTCCATGTGTATTTCATGTTCTATCTTTTGGGGCCATATTATTGTCCATGAAATTTATTTATTAATTAGGTTTTGGGAATCTTAATATAGGTTGATATGTAAATATGGGTTCTTTCCATGAATGATCCTTTCTAAAGGACATTATGTGCAAGGCCTCATTATATGTCTAGAAATTGTTTTATAAACATTTAGGTTGCCTATTGATCCGTGAATGAATTGTGAGTCATGTATGTGGCATGTTTGATTCTGGTATGATTTTTAAATTTAATCCTCATGATAAAATGTTATCTTATAGACATATAACTTGTTTGAGAAATAAAATTTAAACCCTAGGTATCTAGGTGTGCATACATGTACTAGTATGCTAGTGATTCGGAATGGGTTTTGACCCTATTTCATGTAGTATATTTGACAATTAAAATAATTTCTAAATAATGATGATCATGTTGTTGGGGACAAAATTTTTATGTATTATTCTTCTACTAGTGGATAGTGTGCATGATAATGGATATTCGTTACGGTTACTTTTACACTGAGATATGAGGTACTTGGGACCCACAACGTACTAGTGCCTATGGGTGTTCACGAGACATGTTCTCATTAGCTATTTTGTACTCACCATAATAATATGGTGTTATTAGTTGGTAAATTCATCACCATGTGTGTTTTATTTAATTATTTACCTTTTAATTCATCCATGTTACTATTTTCATTTTCAAGTTGCACCTCATTGATAAATTGTTTCTAGAATTCTTGTTTATAAAACATTCTTGTTTTTTCTGATAAATATAATCACATGGAAACTCATTTCAAAAACATAATTTTTTTCTTGTATTTAAAACATGAAAATGGTGTTTCGTTTATTTTCAATTTTTGGAATTTGAAATAGAATATATGGAAAATCTATTTAGTTTTAATACTAATGCTTATTGTATTATTTTTTAACCCATGTGTATATTTCAGATTGAGTTCGATCACATTGAAAGACATGTGATCATTGTTTTGGAGTGTTACTAGAGGTATCACACTGAGTTATTTGGTTGTTAGGTTTTATTGGTTTAGTGGTTGGTTTAGTTGTACTTTCAATTTCTTGTAAAAATAATGTTCAGATCAATTTTCTGTTTCTAAATGTATTTTGGGTTGTCCATTTCATTCCGATCTTTGTTTGATTGTTCATATTTGGGGTAAATTGTTCTTTTTATACACTATTTAATCCTTATGTGGTTTTCACCATCCTATGAGGATTGGGAATGCCTCTCAGGTCTTGTTGTAGGCTAGCTTGGGTGACCAGTTTGGGGTCGGCTTGAGATGGTTTGTTGAAAAATGGTATCCAAGGAGGTCATCACTTAGTAGAAAATTATTTTTAGAGAGCCTTTGTTATTAGGTGGATTTCAAGGTAGATTCAATAGTATTTTTGGGACTATAGGGGTAAATGAGGCAAGAGAGTCATGAAATATTTCTCATTATGATCCTTGGGATTCCATGAGATGTTTGGTTTTTTAGTATCCTTTGTTCTTGTTGATTGTTTGGTGTTGGGATATGACAATGGGATTCTGAATAATAGATTTCATGAGATTATAGGCCCTGGAATTCCATGTGGAGTTTTGGCATGGCCCTATTAAGTCCCTCTGTGTTGTTGTTTTGTTTGACATATGGCCGCCAACTATTTGGTCAAGTCACCCACCAACAATAGTTCCCTTTTGGGGGTCAGTTTTACCTTTATTAAATTCTTAATTTTTGTTTTGGAAATCCAAGGGTGAGAATTATAGAAATGGTTTTTAAATGACAGATTGGATTTTGAAAAGTGGAAAATGGTGTTTTAATAAATAAAATATAACAATTGTTTTTGAAGGTTGTCATTATGAGAAAAAAATTGTTATAAAGGATGTGGAAATGATTTAACGGGATTCGATTATCCCAAATCTAAACTTCTGTTTCGTAGAGTTAATTTTTTTTGAATCTGTGTTTAATTTAAATGTGATTCTAAATATTTATTTTAATTGGGCTATTTTATGATATTGAAATGTGTTTTATTCTGATGAATTGGTTTTGAAAAATGGGTTTGAGTGGTTGGTGTTTTCCTAGAAACGGTATAGGTTTCAATGGCCATTAGATTATGAAAAGATACATTTCCAAATTTACGAAAATGGGAAGGGGTCATTTGGAGTAGCTTAGTGGTTTTGAAGGTTGTAAAAATGAAAAGGGTAGGTTTTTAAGAACATTGTACATGATAATTTATCATTTTTTTTGTGAAATCTGAAGAGGGGTTTTTACTTGGTGGTTTGTGTTTATTTTGAAATTACTTGATTTTGGGAATTATGTTATTTTATTTTATCCTTTGGTGTTGTCATGGGTTTTCAGTTGTATAGTTTTATTGATATCTTGAAGGATTTCCAATATATCATGGTGGTTGGGTGCCTGGAGTGGAATAGAAATGGTTATGTGAGTTAGACATGAAGAAAAACCACTGGTAAATGTGGAAATCTACCAAGTTATATTGTTTTTTTCAAATGTGTTGTGAGATAAAACATTGTGTCATTTTTTATAAATATATGGATATGGGGATATTTTTTTCTATTTATAAAAACAATTTTTTATTATGTATTCATCCATGTGATCCTAAATTCATACCCTTGTTCTGTTGTGATATGGGATCTTATTGGTGTTTTGGTTTTGGAGTAATGTTCATTGGGTTATTAAAGATGTGTTGGATGTTATGATGTGTCCATGTATAGTTATCCCATAGAAAACCATCCTATTGATCAACCTAAGGATTCATTTAAAATGTTAAATCCACCTCTTTTGACGATGCCTCAAACCATTTTTTGGAATATAGAGTTGTTTGGAATTTATTTAATGTTTTTTCATGCCGTGATAATTCTTATGGACATAGTAGTTGTGTTTGGTGAGGTTGATGTGTTTCACCATATTACTTGTCCATTCATCTCCTCATTCTGAGTGATAGATAACTTTTCTACATGTCAACGAGTTCGTATTTCAATTAAGTTGTGTTTTTGAGAATGTAAATTTTTTAGTAGTTTGATCCTTAGCACATAAAAGTAGTGCAATAGATGCTTTAAGAATCCAAGCTCTATCAATAGGTGTCCGAGTGAATCTTTTCACATAGTCATGAAATCTACAAAGGTATAAAGAGCTAGACAAGGCTTATACCTCTACTGTTTTGGTTACATAGTTTCTACGATATTGTGGTTCATCATCATTATTAATTCTATCCTTTCACAATGAGTGTGGTGGACTTACCCCTCACACAATGTTTATGGTTATGCCTTCATTGAAGTGGGTTCTAGATTAGTGTCCCTTTGTGGTCTGCCTGTGTAAATCGCATGAGGTCTTGGTTTTACATGTTCTTAGGTGGAGATTATTGGGTTTTTACTTTGATTCTATTTTGGTTTAAGAGTCCTAATGATTAGGTCCTCTTCCCTCTCCTCACAGAGTGGTGGAGGTCTAGATCTAGGAATAAAGTGTTGGCCCATTTATTGTCCCCTTTGCTCGGGAGTGTGTGGTTTAGAATTTCATGTTGTAACCCTATTAAAATGGGTTTTTAGGGTATTGTGGGAGATTTTTGGTTGGCCTTTGTGGGTTATCCCCAATTATATTTTATTTTTAATTCATTTTTGTTCATTTATATTTGGTCTTTCATTTTGGGGACACCCACTGCGGGTCTTAAAGATCATTATTTTATGGATTTGTCTGATGGTAATTGTTATTTAATTATGAGGATCATGTTCCAGTCTCCCCACTGGTAATTGGATTTCATGAGTAAAATTTTCATTGGTTGATCATTGGGTTCATTGGGAGAAGGCCCAACAATATGGTTCTTGTCTTGGCTGTGGTGGGGTTGGCATGATCTTTCTGTTGATTCTCAAGAAGTGGCTGGGAGTTGGGGTTTTATTTAGGGAATAAGATTTTTCTCCATTGATGATAAATGATATTTTATTGGATTGAGTGGTTGGATCATTTTGGTAAGGAAACGGTAGGTTTTCTTCTGTCAGTTGTAATGTTTTATGGCTTTTAGGGGGTATAATGATTTAATGGTGGGGGGAATTTTCACACCCGGTTTCTTTTTCTTCTCATATATTGGTTTTGATTAGGTTAATTGGAAAACCAAATCATTTTCAAGGGTTTTTTGTAAGATTAATTTTGTTTTTTAACTTCCATATATGTCTAATCACCCAACCAGGTTTTCCTCGTAGATTGTTTGGTAGTTTTGGAGAAAAGGGTGGTAATTTCATGATTTGGGCCAACCGGGAGCCCATTTACATATTTAAAAGCCATAATTTTTTCTTTTATAAATCCTTAATTTGTCAACATTTTCCACTAATTATACCTATATCATGGCCTCCACTAACATATTCAAACAACCAAATCATTTAGGACCACTTACAAATTCATAAACATATTGAATTTGGGTTATTTATTCTGGTATTGGGCCAGCCCATGGTGCCATTTCCTGTTTGAAAACAACATTTTGGTTATTTTATATCATATTCATTTTTTATACATTACGGTGTTTCCACCATCCATTCTAACCCATGAACTCTAGACACATCCACAAATTCTATTTTACCTCTTTGGATCTTATCTTAGTCGTAGATTACAGAAAAATATACCAATGTTTCTCAAATCATCTAGATTTTCCAGAGGTATTTTAACTCATTAATAAATAATACAATTCTTAATCTTTTTCTAAAAAATAATTTTTACATGGTTCTTCTATACATTAATATAATCTTTAATGTGTTTCAATCCATTACCTTTCCTGTGAGGTTGAAAATAAAAGGGATCATGAAGAGTTTTTATGTTTCCATGGCGACATTCCTTCTCATTTATCATCCCTCTTCTTTCTCCTTTCATTATTTCTTTGTTTTTTGCTCAATTATAGTAATTATATACATATGGTTCTATTATAACACGATTTTTTATTGGAGTTTTTTTCATTTGGGGCTCGTCGTCATAGGTTTTGGGTTTATTAACCCTCAGATAGTGATTTCGGGTGTGCGTATCAATTATGCCAAGGATTTGAGGTAGGATATCCCTTACATATTCCATTATAATTTATGTTTCATCATTTTCTTATTATTATAACCAGATATATATGTTTATTATTGTTTTTCATTCTTTTGATAATTTTCATGGTGTGAAAAAACTATTTTTAAGCCTTCTTCTGTGAAAGTAAGTGTTGTTTGGTCATAAAAGTGCACACGAAGTGTTTGTGTTAATATTCCATTATATTTTTCACATGGTTTGGATTTTTGAAACAAACTTATTGTATTTTGAACCTATTTCATTAGTTTTAATAAAATATGGTATCATATTTCTGTTTTATACCTTTTCATGTTCTTAAAAAAATTGGTTGGTTTTATAGTGCATATCATGTGTTCGGTAAATTGCCAAGATGGCTTTTAAGAGTTAAGTGTGATTTAAATAACAATATTGTTGGATTTATAAATGAATTTAAAATATGAAAAATGTCATTTTTGGGTTCATCTATGGCTTTCAAATGTTTATTTAGCATTACAAACAAATTGATTTCAGTTTACAACATGTTTTGGCCCGAGTTGCCAGAAAATGGCATGTATCATATCCCTATGGAATTGGTTTTAGTATTGAATATGTAACCTAAATTTTTTAGGTGATGTATGAAAGTGGTTATCTGATCTACGTGGTTATTATACACCTCTTTAATAAAATTTAAATGTATACCTTTTCTAAATGATAATTTTGATAATATTTAATGGCCCGTTTGGCCTTTTTTTCTTATAAAAATGGTTTCCATGTGTATTTCATGTTTTATATTTTGGGGATATTTTTTGGTATATGAAATTGATTTAATAATTGGTTTGGTTGATTCCAAATCTGGTTTGATATGGTATTTATGGGGTTTTTCTTATAAAAATAATTTTTGAATGGATTTTATGGGCAAGGACTCGTTGTACTACATGAAATTGTTTTATGAAAGTTAATGTGGTTTATTGATCTATGAAAGAAAATTAAGAGATGTGTCTAACCTATTTTATATGTGTATTAATTTTAAATTTAATAATTATGGGAAAATTTTATTTTATATATATTTAAATTTTTTTATCACAAAAATGTAAAACCCATGCATCTTGGTTGACAGACATGTACTAGTATGATAATTATCCATAGGGGTTTTGTCCCTATTTCACATATCATGTTTGAAGATGATAGCACTAAATAAATTATGATTATGATGATGTTAGGGACCTCTAGGTTATATATTATTCTCTTACAAGTGGATCTTGTGTACAAAAATGGATATTCTTTTGGTTACTTTTACACTAAGATATAAGGTACCAGCGAGCCACAATGAACTAGTGCCTCAGTGTGTTCCTGAGAATTGTCTTAATTAGATATTTTGTACTCGTTGTCATCATACACTATGCATAGTTTTTAAATTCATAATATTTTGTGTTATATTTAATACGTTAACTTCTTTTAATCAACCATCTTGAAAACTATTTTCATTTCGATGTTCCACATCATTGAATTTTTTTACTAGCATTTTTGTTTATAAAACATGATAGTTTTTGAATGATTATTATTATAGTGTGGAACATCATTTGAAAGCATACATTTATATATTTAATTTAAAACAATAAGTTTATGTTTCTATTATTTTAATGTATGTGCATTGGGAATATATTATTGGGCTAACCTACTGAGTTTTAATACTCATGCATATTTTATTCTTCTATTTTTATCCCCCATGTTGGTTTTATCTTGTGTATGATCACCTCCGGAGACTTGGGATCATTGTGTTGTCGAGTTAAAAGTGGGGGAAAATGTATTTAGTTAGTTTTGAGGTTTTTTTGTACTTTTAATTTCTTGTACAAATAATAATAAATTAAATTTCTATGAATATGTATTTTGGGTAGTCTATTTCTTCCACTAATTTATTGATTGTTTATATTTGTGAAAAAGTGTTCCCTTGTGTACCCTATTGATTCCCTTGGTGTTGGTATCCATCCCAGGAGGATCATGAAAAACTGTCGGGACTTGTCGCAGGCTGGCATGGGTTACCTGTTCAGGGTCGTCTCGGGTTTGTTCATGAAAAAATGGTATCAAATGAAGTCATTTATCAGCAGACCTTTTCTTTTAAGAACACCCTTGTTATTTGGGGTATGTGAAGATAGATAGAGTAGGATTTTTGGGACTTGAGGGTAAGTGTGGAAAGAGCATCGTGAAATCATTTTCATTCTGATACTCAGGATTTCACAGTGTTGGTCGGAGTGGACACTCAAGAGGGGGGTGAATTGAGTTCCAATTAAAAATTTCTGTTAAAAACTTTAAGATTAAATCCCCCAAATTGAAAAACATCCCAGTCAATTAAGGCAGTAGAGATATAGGTGACTTATTGTTCAACAGGTTTCTCTAAGGTTGATTAATCCTCAGTAAGGTTAGTTTGATGACTAACTTTACTTTTGAAACAAGTTTACTAAACAAATCTCTTATACACACTAACCAAAATTGACTATCAGAGTATTTGCAAAAACATATTTCTTGTTTACCAAAAGGAGCACAGTGGAAAAAGGGAAAGCAATGTAAAGAAAAGAATAACAAGCTATTTCAAACAAGAGGTTCAGTCTTAAGCTAAGACTTAGTCCTCTTCCACTTGGTGATCACCTACCACCAAGAAATTTTATAAAAAGGATTGATACACAGCCTGTATCGAGCTTTACAACAGTTTTCACAAACTGTCCAGGTTTGACAACCTCTGCCACAGTTATACGTGGGAAAACAAATGACCAAGCCACACTAGGCTTCTTCCATAGTTATAGGTGGGTAACAAATGTAAAAAGGTTTGAGATAGGGATTTTCAGTATCCCTCAGTTTAAGCACAGGAGACAGTGTGTGTAATACTAACACACTGCTCACAAATGTAAAACACTTAAATACAGTAGAGCAAGAGATAGAAAGAAGAAGGTTTAGAGTGCTCTATAGTGTTTGAAGATCAGTTCTGGACTCGTAGGAATGAGTGACTTGAAGCTTTGGTCCTTTTTCTGTAAGTTGACACTAAAACAGAGTGTCGTGATTTCCAGACTTCCAAATGTTCAAGTGATCAGCTTCTTTGAGTTTGAGTGCTTCACAGCATGGCTTTTAGGAGACGGTTCTTTCAGTCGGTTCACATGAGACTCTTTTGTTCTTCAGAATGAATGCTCGAGAGTTCTTCTTTTTGTGTATATGCGTATCTCCTTCTCAGTTGTAGATGTTAGACTCTGTGTGTCATTCGTGTATGTCACTGTTCTTTTCATTCCATTCGTTCTTGTTCTTGAATGCTTCTCTCTTCTTTTTATACTCCTCCATATATGCCCTTTTTGTTCACCCGAGGCCGACAAGATAAATAGTCTTGAGTTACACGTGAAAACTTCCTCGTAAATTGTATTATTTCATGATATGTCTGCAAATATCAATAAATAATGTTAGGTGTATTAATTTGTCTAGACATGACCGTTATATTAGTATTAATCAAATTGGTATAGAAAAAAGTAGAAATATAATAATAATAGACTGGTCGAGAAAGTATGTCACTGTGGACTTCAACTGTGGTCTTCCTTCTGACTGCTGACTTCAACAAAAGGCTTGCTGTCTGTAGGCTTGCAATGGTAGCTTTTACTCCATGTAACTGTAGCCTCTCTAACTGTAGACTTGTAATATCAAATTTGTAGAACTGTAACCTTTGTCAACTGTAGACCTCGATCATCAGTAGACTTAGTCGACAGAAGCTGTCTAACTGTAACCTTGACTGTAGACTTATGACTGTAGGCTTGTTCGAATGCGAACTTGTTCCAACTGTAGACTTGTTCGACTGTGAACTTGAGCAGAGAAAACTTTGAACAGAAGTCTTGTAACTGTGACCTTCGTCTGTGAGCTTTGACAAAAGTTAGCGGTAGACTCGTGACTGTAAGCTTGTATTAGTCTTCGACTAAAACCTTGTAACTGTGAACTTATTGCAACAGTAACTTAAGGTGACAGTTAGCTGTAACTGTGACTTTGAAAAGAAAACTCTGACTGTTAGCTAACAATACTAAACTTATGTAAATACTACTGTAACCTGTTACAGTAAAGTTATGAGAGTAAGAATATGAACTGTTTAGAATAAAATACATTTAAGCATAGAATAATAAGATTAATGCAAGGTTTTAATACATCATCATCAACGTTTAAGCATGATTTGGGATTATCAAAACAGGTGATTCCAACAATCTCCCCCTTTTTGATAATCACAAATTATGTCAGTATGGAATGAAATATAGATGTATCAGAGAGAAGTGTGCAAAACACAGTATTAGCAATATGAGCACAAAAATTAGGTATAATCCTCAACTATTTCTCCCTCTTTGTATAGGTTCATTTCTCCCCCGAGTTTTCCCTATTTCTCCCTATTTCTCCCCCTTTGTGATTAACAAAAAGAAAGACAGAGAGAGAGAAAATAAACATTGTATTAATAATGAGTACATTACATGACCCAGAACGTGAATACATGATCCCTATCAAAAAAAACATAAACAGACTCAATCCTCTTCATCTGTAGGTAAGGGATCTTTTCCTTTGGAAGAAGAAGATGGAGCAGTAGGTAAAAGATCAACAGGCTTAGGAATTGTAACAGGAATGTCTGGAGGGGCAGCAACAGATGCTCCTGAAGGCCTGTAGTGAGTAGCTTGACGAGGTATCAGTGGTCTAAGGCTTCTGAGGGCATCAGCAGGAGACATTACTGAAGAAGCACTGGGGTTGGAGACAGGTAGGGCAGGAGGAACTATAACAGGTGTGCAGTCCACATGAAGAAAAGGTAGGAGCAGATTCCTGAAATCCATGATGATGTTTCCTCCTCTGTCCATGGCAGATAAGAAGTCATTTTTGTTTTCCAAGAATTTATCCAAAGCCGGGGTCAACTATCGTAGCTTGCTAACTTGTTCTTTGAAAGCTTGAGTTACAGGAGGCGGCTTCATAGTTTCTAGCATGAGCTTGAAGTGATTGTTCAACTGATGCTTGGTGAAAATCCGATCAAAGTAATGATCCACTTTACTTTTGATGGCCTCCTGGGAAGCAGTAGCAGCCTGCAGGTGCTCACGAACAAAGCCACTGACTTCTCTTGTAGTAGCAAGGATCTGTAGGTCTGATGTGTCATTTTCACGGGCCTGAGTAAGCTCTTCTCTGAGCAGGCTTCTAAACTGCTCAAGGTCTACAGGAGAGCTAGATGAAGGAAGGGACTTGACTGAGAATGCCACTGTCTCCTTGAAAGACTGAGTCAGATTTCCAATCACTTTCTGAATGACAACATCATGATTGCTAAAGTGTTCTTTTACTGATTTCATGAAAGCCTCAAATACTTCCAAAAACTGCTTGACCACTTCTTTGATGTATCGAATCTCACTGGCCACTTGTGTCTGAGAACTGCTCAGGGCAGTTAAAGAAGCAACTGATTGTCTGAAGGCCACTAATGCTCCAGTCCAGCTTTCAATTTGAGTGTGGCACACTTTCATTTCATCCATCACTTCTTTGATTGGACTTCCCACAACATATCCTAGAGATAATTCTAAGGATTGTTCTACATTTTTCAGCTCATCAAAAAGACTGGTTTTCAATTCAGCAACAGACTGTCTGATGGTCTCCTTCATTTCATTCTTTAAGGATTCAAGGTATTCCTTGGTGGCCAATCTTTCAGTTTCTAACACTGGAGAGCTGTTAGTTAGGATAACTGGATTTCTTGGTGGTTGGTTTTCCTCATCTGAATCCTCATAATTGAGTCCTAACACCATGTATCCTGGATCTGAGGTCCATCCTTCTATATCATACCGTACAGAGACTGAACCAAAACGCCCCCCCTCACTTGGAGCTCCTTCCTGAACATTTTCTACTATCTTCTCGACTCTGGGTAACTCTAAGTTCTCTTCTGTAGCTCTAGCAGGTTCCATATTTGCTTCCTCTGTAGGTTCAGCAGTGAGGTTAGCCTCCCTCTTTGTTGAGTCATCAACCACTTCCATGACAACAGTAGTAGAGACCACTCCTGCTTCCTGGTCAGACACTGACTTGTCTGTATACCCTATCAGAGGGCTCATACTAAGTTTTTCTGTTTCTTCACCACTGATCTCCTCTTCATCTTCTGCAACAGTTTCTTGATTTTCATTTGAAGCTCCAGCCTCTTCTGCTTCGACTGTATCATCCTCGTCAGAGGTGTCCTTGACAAAATATTGAGATTCTTCTTCTTCTTCTGTAGACTCAGTCTCACTGTCTCTTAGAACAGGTTCTCTACTAGGTAGTTCTTTTGGACGGCTTGCTGCTCCAAACGCCACTGTCCTGACAGGACTGTGAGTAGTCTCAGGATCACTCCCTTCATCAATTGGGGTGTTCTCTCTTGCAGAGTCACCAACTACTGCAGTCTGTTCATCATCTGAGTATACAGGTTCAGGCTCATCAGGCTTTAAGCCTGGATCTCTCCTATCTCTCGGTCTAGAGGGATGAGTAGAAGGGATAAATTTCTCATAGATTCTCTCCTCACCATTCACCCATGATTTCTTCCAGGGATTCCAACTGATCCTCATGAATTTGCATATTACTTTCGAGATACATACACTGTTCTTTGCCTCTATCAACTCTTCCTGATTTCCAGCTGCACCTTTCACTTTCAAAATTACCGAAATGAGTTTAGCATGAAACAAGGCACTTGATTTTGAGCTTGCCTTTATCATGTCCTCCATCTGAGCCATCAGCAACCTACAAAGGTTGACCTTCCTTCCATGTTTTAATAAGTACATCAAGTAACTATCCTGGTGCTTCAGAGTTGCAAAAACTCCTCTTCTAGGACTCAATACATGCTGAATAAACTTAAACAGGAGCTTGTCCACTCCACTCATTTCAGCAGCAATAATCTTTCTTACTGTGCCATTGCCTGTCAGTTCTTCCAGAGCCGTCTCATGATCAAAGATTCCACTATTTGGAGGAGCCGCTCCAGAATAGTAGTTGTAAATACCCTCATGAGGAACTCTTAAACATGCAGCCCATTCAACGGATGAAAAACTGACTTCATTGCCGTTTACTCTAGATACCAGTCTATGCAGATCATCCTCTTCCTAGAACTGTAGATATTCATAGAATTCCTTCACCAGCTTCGGGTAGTACGGTCCATTATTGTTTGCGAAGAATTCGGTCCATCCTTTCTCATTAAGCACTGCCAGTACTAATGATCTGCTCGATAAAATCCACTCTTCACTTAGCTCCTTCTCAGCAACTATTTCTCTCTTAGTCAGATATGGATTAACAGGTCTTATCGAGGCGTTCCTGGTGCCACTGGATTCGACTCGTGTCCTCTTTGGCATTAGTGCATCTTCATTGACAGTCGGGGGTCGCTTTGTTCTGGCCATTGGAACTGAATGAGGTTTCGAGGTTCGGTTGAAGGTTTAGGGTTTGGGACTTGAGAGAGCAAGGGTCGAGATGAGTGGATTGAGATATGTTCGATGTTCTAAATTTTATCATTTAGGGATTTAGAAATAAAAGTATAAAGAAAAGAAACGGTTCGAATTCCCGCAAAAATAAAATAAGGTTAAACAGTGAAACAGCCTACAGAGAGATGTAATTAGTGAGGTACACTGGTGAGGTCTAACTGTGAGGTTTCAACTGTGAGGTTTCAACTGTGAGGTTTCAACTGTGAGGTTTCAACTGTGAGGTTTCAACTGTGAGGTTTCAACTATGAGGTTTCAACTGTGAGGTATCAACTATGAGGTTTCAACTGTGAGGTTTCAACTGGTGAGGTCTAACTGTGAGGTTTCAACTCTGAGGTTTCAACTGTGAGGTTTCAACTGTGAGGTTTCAACTGCGAGGTTTCAACTGCGAGGTTTCAACTGCGAGGTTTCAACTGTGATGTTTCAACTGTGAGGTTTCAACTGTGAGGTTTCAACTGTGCTATAATTAATCATACCTAACTCATGTTTGATGTATCTTAATCTCTCAGAATTCAAAGGCTTTGTAAAAATATTAGCTAACTGATGTTCAGTGCCAATGAACTCAAGAGTGATATCACCTTTTTGATAATGATCCCTCAGAAAGTGATGTCTCACATCAATATGTTTTGTCCTAGCATGAGATACTGTATTTTTAGAAATGTTAATAGCACTTGTATTGTCACACCTTATAGAGGCATGTTTGAATTGATATCCATAGTCTAGTAAAGTGTGTTTCATCCACAAGATTTGTGCACAACAGCTACCAGCAGCTATATACTCAGCTTCGGTAGTAGACAATGCAACAGAATTCTGCTTCTTACTACACCAAGATACTAGTGACTTGCCTAAAATGTGACATGTTCCAGAGGTGCTCTTTCTATCTAACTTGCAGCCAGCAAAGTCAGCATCAGAATAACTTAATAAATCAAATGATTGTCCTTTTGGATAAAATAATCCCAAATTGGGAGTATGTTTTAGATATTTGAAAATCCTTTTAACAGCAGTCAAATGAGACTCTTTTGGATTGGCTTGAAACCGAGCACACATGCATACACTGAACATGATGTCAGGTCTACTGGCAGTAAGGTACAGTAGACTACCTATCATACCTCTGTAATTGGTTTGATCCACTGGTTCACCAGTTTCATCACTGTCCAACTTGCAAGTGGTGCTCATAGGTGTGTCACTGCCTTTGGTGCCATCCAAAGGAAAACGTTTTAGGAGATCTTTAATATATTTACTTTGGTTCAAAATAATACCATTTTTATTTTGAAAGATCTGAAATCCAAGGAAAAATTTGAGTTCTCCCATTAGACTCATTTCAAACTCATTTTGCTTTATTTTTGAAAAATCAACACATAAAGAATTTTTAGAAGATCCAAAAATAATATCATCCACATAAATTTGTACTATTAAGAAATCTTTATAAATCCATTTAATAAAAAGAGTAGGATCAGCTATCCCTTTAGTAAATCCTTTCGAAATAAGAAAAGAGCTGAGCCTATCATACCAAGCTCTTGGAGATTGCTTTAAACCATATAGAGCTTTAGATAGTTTAAAAACATGATTAGAAAAATGGGGATTTGTAAAACCAGGAGGTTGTTCCACAAATACATCCTCAATTATATATCCATTTAGAAAAGAACTTTTAACATCCATTTGATATAGTTTGAAATTCAGATGAGCAGCATAAGCAAGTAATATCCTAATGGCCTCTAGTCTAGCCACGGGTGCAAAGGTTTCCTCATAGTCTATTCCTTCTTCCTGACTATACCCTTGTGCAACTAGCCTAGCTTTGTTTCTGATTATATTACCAAACTCATCAACTTTGTTTCTAAACACCCATTTAGTGCCTATGGTAAGAGTGTCTTTAGGTCTTTCCACTAATTCCCAAACTTTGTTTCTTTCAAACTGATTTAGTTCTTCTTGCATAGCCATTACCCAGAATTCATCACTGATAGCATCATTGACATTTTTGGGTTCAAGCTGTGAAAGAAAAGCTTGATGTTCAACCTGATTTCTTAGAGAAGCTCTAGTTTGTGTTCCTCTATCAAGATTACCAACAACAGCATCTAAAGGATGATTCTTTAGAATCCTAGTTGGTTTGGTAAAGGTTGAACTAGAGATTTCAGGTTCATTTATAGGTTCGGGTTCCACAGAGGAAGATTCTGGAAAAAGTCCAGAACTGGATGTTTTTATTACAGGTTCTTTAGATTTGTCATTTAGGTCCAGAACAGATAAGTCTTATTCAACATCTTCAAGAGAAGTTTTAGACTCATGTGGATCAGTCTCATCAAACTTGATGTGAACAGATTCTTCCACACATTTGGTTTTCTTATTGAACACTCTATAGGCTTTACTGGACATAGAGTAACCCAGGAAAATTACTTCTTCACTTTTTGGAGCAAATTTATCAAGATTATCTTTAGTATTCAGAATAAAGACTTTGCAACCAAAAACTCTAAAGTAATTAACCTTAGGCTTCCTATTATTCCACAACTCATAAGGGGTTTTCTTAAGAACCGGTCTAATCAAGACTCTATTAATAACATAGAAGGCTGTATTTACAGCTTCAGCCCAAAAGTAAACAGGCAGGTCATATTCATTAAGCATAGTCCTTGCAATTTCTTGCAGGGTTCGGTTTCTTCTTTCCACTACACCATTCTGTTGAGGTGTCCTAGGAGCAGAAAAATTGTGAGCATAGCCATTGTGTGAGCAGTAAGATTCAAATTCTTGATTCTCAAACTCACGGCCATGATCACTCCTCAAGGTCTTAATCTTAAGTCCACTAAGATTTTCTACAGACTTAGAGTATTTAACAAAGGAAGAGAAGGCTTCACTTTTGTGAGCTAGAAAGTATACCCAAGTATATCTAGAAAAGTCATCTACAAGAACATAAACATAGTGCTTCCCATTTAGACTTGAAATTCTTGATGGTCCAAACAAATCCATGTGAACTAGTTCAAGTGGTTGAGAAGTTGAAACTTCTTTCTTTGGTTTAAAAGAAACTTTGTGTTGTTTTCCCTTTTGACAGGGATTACACACTTTGTCATTTGGGAATTCAAGCTTAGGTAGGTCTCTAACTAGGTGTTTCTTAGAGAGTTTTCTAAGTGGGTGAATGTTGCAGTGTCCTAATCTCCTATGCCACAGCCAATACTCTTTATGAAAAGAATTTAAGCAAGTAACATTATGTTTAGCTAAAGTTTTTAAGTCAACAGCATAAACATTTTCATTTCTTAAGGCAGAAAATATTAAAGCATTTTTGGAATTATAAACATCACAAGAATTGTTTTCAAACTTGACATTAAAACCATCATCACACAATTGTGAAATGCTAAGTTGGTTGTACTTAAGTCCATCAACAAATAAAGCTTTGGAAATTAATACTGAGTCAGTGTTACCAATCTGGCCTAAGCCGATGATTTTTCCTTTTGAGTTATCACCAAAACTGACATATCCTCCATCAACCTTTATTAAGCTTTGGAAGCACGAATAGTCCCCAGACATGTGTCTTGAACATCCACTGTCTAAGTACCATACCTTCTTGTAATTGCTTTTCAAACAGATTTCCTACAAAACAGATTAGACAGGAAATGACTTTGGTACCCAGATTTTCTTGGGTCCAGATATGTTAGCAATCAAGGATTTAGGTACCCAGATTTGTTTTATGGGTCCCATACAATTAATAGATGCAACAGATTTAGAGAGATATACTTTATTTGATCTACAAATATTTAAATAACCAGTTGAGGCATACGAATTTCCAAAACTGGAACTAGCAGGATTTTATCTAGACTTGGGAATAAATCGGGTTTTAGTAAACTGTCTTTGTCCAGGTTGGTATCCCAAGCCAGTAGCATACTTAGGTGCAACATGCTTTCCTAGAAGTTGGGTTAGAGTATCTTTTCCATTTGTGAATGTTTCTATGTCCTTTCTAAGTTGTTCATTAGATAGTTTTAGTTCTGTATTCTCCTTTAATAATTGAACATTTTTCTCTTTTTCTACATCAAGTGCAGACTTGACACTTGCAGTAAGAGCATTCTGTTTCTTTAAAGACTTGTATTTATCCTTTAGTTCATTACACGTTTCTTCCAGCATATTACAGTATTCAATCAATTCATCTTTAGACATATTTTCAGAATCAGAACCAGATTCTGCTTCACCTTCAGAATAATAAGAGTTTAAAGTGGGAGTGTCTAAGGTTACCTCAGATGTTTTTGTCATGAAACACATATTAGCATGATTTCTTTCAGAATCACTGGATTCTGATTCACTTGTGCTGTCTTCTGAAGCACTCCAGGTGGCCTTCATAGATTTCTTATAATTCTTATCCTTGTACTCATATTTCTTCTTGAATTTTAACTTAGGACAGTCAGCTTTGATGTGTCCTTTCATTTTATATTCATAGCAAACTATGTCTTCTTCTTTATCAGTTTTCTTCCAATCTTTCTTCCACTTACCTTGTCTATCATACATACCCTTGTAGTTTGGTTTTCTGAAGAACTTCTTCTTCCTATAGAACTTCTTGAATCTCCTTGCTATTTGTGCCATCTCGGCATCACTGTCAGAATCTAAGTCTTCACTAGATGAGCTTTCAGTTGGTATATGCACTTTCTCCTTGTCTTTGCTCCTTGATGCAGTAGACTTAAAAGCTACAGATTTTCGTTTTGGTTCCTCATCTTCCTCTTTATTTACCTTGAGCTCTTCTTCGTACATCATCAGCTTACCAATTAACTCCTTGACAGGCAAAGTTCCAATATCACAGGATTCTCTAATTGAAACGGATGTGCCTCTCCATCTGTCAGGTAGACATCTCAATAATCTCATGATTTGCTCCTTTGCTGAAACAGTCTTTCTGAGTGAGCTCATTGTGTTGACTATCTCATTAAACCTGAGATACATATCAGAAATAGGTTCATCAGCTTTCATCTTAAAGTTATCATATTTGATAGTATAAGTATTTTACCGCATTTCCTTGACATTAGTTGTTCCTTCATGAGAAACAGCTAAGGTGTCCCAGATTTCAAAAGCATTTTTACATGCAGAAATTCTATTGAATTCCTCATCTCCTAGAGCACAGTAGAGAGCATTCACAGCCTTACAATTATTATTGTAAGCTACCTTAGTAGGTTCATCCCAAGTTATTCTTTCAGTTTCTGGAATCTTGTATTGAGACTCTATAGCAGTCCAAATATCAAAACCCATACTTTCCAAATGAATTTTCATTTTGAGCTTCCATTGGGCATAATTCACACCATTAAAGAAGGGTGGCCTGTTAGTAGCATCACCTTCTAGTCTATTATCCATAAGGAAATTTTAGAAAGTTTTTTAAAGAGATAAAATTTAGAACTAACAGAAATTTAAGATCTTTTAGATAAAACTACAATCACAGTTTAAAAACAGAGAGTTAAAATAAAACTTTGAGCAAGTATAACAGAGATAAACACAGCCTCTGATACCAAATGTTGGTCGGAGTGGACACTCAATAGGGGGGTGAATTGAGTTCCAATTAAAAATTTCTGTTAAAAACACTAAGATTAAATCCCCCAAATTGAAAAACAGCCCAGTCAATTAAGGCAGTAGAGATATAGGTGACTTATTGTTCAACAGGTTTCTCTAAGGTTGATTAATCCTCAGTAAGGTTAGTTTGATGACTAAATTTACTTTTGAAACAAGTTTACTAAACAAATATCTTATACACACTAACCAAAATTGACTATCAGAGTATTTGCAAAAAAAGATTTCTTGTTTACAAAAAGGAGCACAGCGGAAAAATGGAAAGCAAAGTAAAGAAAAGAATAACAAGCTATTTCAAACAAGAGGTTCAGTCTTAAGCTAAGACATAGTCCTCTTCCACTTGGTGATCACCTGCCACCAAGCAATTTTATAAAAAGGATTGATACACAGCCTGTATCGAGCTTTACAACAGTTTTCACAAACTGTCCAGGTTTGAAAACCTCTGCCACAGTTATACGTGGGAAAACAAATGACCAAGCCACACTAGGCTTCTTCCACAGTTATAGGTGGGTAACAAATGTAAAAAGGTTTGAGATAGGGATTTTCAGTATCCCTCAGTTTAAGCACAGGAGACAGTGTGTGTAATACTAACACACTGCTCACAAATGTAAAACACTTAAACACAGTAGAGCAAGAGATAGAAAGAAGAAGGTTTAGAGTGCTCTATAGTGTTGGCAGATCAGTTCTGGACTCGTAGGAATGAGTGACTTGAAGCTTTGGTCCTTTTTCTGTAAGTTGACACTAAAACAGAGTGTCGTGATTTCCAGACTTCCAGATGTTCAAGTGATCAGCTTCTTTGAGTTTGAGTGCTTCACAGCATGGCTTTTAGGAGACGGTTCTTTCAGTCGGTTCACTTGAGACTCTTTTGTTCTTCAGAATGAATGCTCGAGAGTTCTTCTTTTTGTGTATATTCTTATCTCCTTCTCAGTTGTAGATGTTAGACTCTGTGTGTCATTCGTGTAGGTCACTGTTCTTTTCGTTCCATTATTTCTTGTTCTTGAATGCTTCTCTCTTCTTTTTATACTCCTCCATATATGCCATTTTTGTTCACCCGAGGCCGACAAGATAAATAGTCTTGAGTTACACGTGCAATCTTCCTCGTACATTGTATTATTTCTTGATATGTCTGCAAATATCAATAAATAATGTTAGGTGTATTAATTTGTCTAGACATGACCGTTAGATTAGTATTAATCAAATTTGTAAAGAAAAAAGTAGAAATATAATAATAATAGACTGGTCGAGAAAGTATGTCACTGTGGACTTCAACTGTGGTCTTCCTTCTGACTGCTGACTTCAACAAAAGGCTTGCTGTCTGTAGGCTTGCAATGGTTGCTTTTACTCCATGTAACTGTAGCCTCTCTAACTGTAGACTTGTAATATCAAATTTGTAGAACTGTAACCTTTGTCAACTGTAGACCTTGATCATCAGTAGACTTAGTCGACAGAAGCTGTCTAACTGTAACCTTGACTGTAGACTTATGACTGTAGGCTTGTTCGACTGCGAACTTGTTCCAACTGTAGACTTGTTCGACTGTGAACTTGAGCAGAGAAAACTTTGAACAGAAGTCTTGTAACTGTGACCTTCGTCTGTGAGCTTTGACAAAAGATAGCGGTAGACTCGTGACTGTAAGCTTGTATTAGTCTTCGACTGTAACCTTGTAACTGTGAACTTATTGCAACAGTAACTTAAGGTGACAGTTAGCTGTAACTGTGACTTTGAAAAGAAAACTCTGACTGTTAGCTAACAATACTAAACTTATGTAAATACTACTGTAAGCTGTTACAGTAAAGTTATGAGAGTAAGAATATTAACTGTTTAGAATAAAATACGTTTAAGCATAGAATAATAAGATTAATGCAAGGTTTTAATACATCATCATCAACGTTTAAGCATGATTTGGGATTATCAAAACAGGTGATTCCAACACACAGGAAGTCATGTTTTATTAGTTTCATTTGTTCTTGTTGATTGTTTGGTGATGGGATATGACAAAGGGATTCTGGCTAATGGTTTTCATGAGCTTGTGTGGCCTGGCATTCCATGTTGTTTTTTGTGAAATATTTTTTTAGGAGGAAGTGTAAATGATATAATGGGATTGGATAATACCTAATCTAAACTTGTAGATTGTTGGAATAAAATGTTTTGAATGTGTGAATAATTTTAAGGTGATTTTGAATCGTTGTTTAAAATGGTTTCTTTTGGGATGTTGAAAAGTGTTTTAATATGATTATTATTTTGGAAATTTGTTTTCATAATGTGTTGTTTACTTAGAAAGAGTATTGATCTCAATGGATATCTGATTAGGAAAAGTAATCATACTAAATTTTAGAAAATGGGATGGGGTGGTTGGGAGTAGCTTGGTTGTTTCAAATGTCATAAAAATGAAAAGGTGTGTGTTTTAAATAAAATGTGTCTTTATTAATTTTGTTCTGTTTTCTGAATTCTGAAAAGGGTTTGGACTTGGAGGTAGGTGTTCCTTTGGAAGTTACATGATATTTCGAATGATGTTATTTTTTGGCCTTTAGTGTTTTCATGGGTTCTCATATCCTTTGTTTAATTGATATCTTAATGGATGGCTTATATGGAATGGTTTTTTGACTCATGGGGTGGCCTAGAAATGTGCATGTGAGTGGGACATGATGAACCACAATTGGTGAATGTGGAATCCACCAAGATAGATTGTCTGTTTCAAATGTATTTTAGCTGAATCGTTGTGGCATTTTTTATAAACAGATGGTTATATGGCTTGTTTTTTCAATGTCCTGTAATATTTTATTATTAATAATGATTCCTTGTGATAGATATTTCATAATATAGTTTTTTTATGAGATAGATTCTTATTCGTGTCTTGATTTTAGACCATTATTCAGTGGGTTTCTAAAGATGTGTTGTATGTTGTGATGTGGTCATGGATAGTTCATTGTTGGAAATCCTTCTTATTGGTCAAAATAGGGATTCATTTAAAATCATAAATCCACCTCTTAGGATGATGCATTGGCCTATTGTTTGGAAGAAATAGCTATTTGGGTTTTATTTAATGTGATTCCAATTCATGATAATTCTTTTGGATATATCAGGTGTGTTCGGTGATGTTGCTGTGTTTTACCATATTCTTTGTCTATTATGCTCCTCGTTTTAAGTGAGAGATAATAGTAATATGTATCTATGAGTTCATATTTACATGAAGTTGTTTTTTTGAGAAGGTTTGTTTTTTATGTTCTATGACACATATCACTATACTATGGTGCATCATATGTTTCATGAATTTGGGATGCGGTCAAAGGCCTCAGAATTAGTCTTTTCATGCAGTCCGGAAATCACCAACGGTGTAGAGAGCTAGACTAGAATCATATCTCCCCCATTTTATTAAGGTATTATCTACTATATTATGGTTCATCATTATTGTGAATTTCGAATTTTTGCAACATTTATTGTGGACTTACCCATCACAAAACGTCTATGGTTATCCCTTCATAGATATGGATTTCAGATTAATGTCCATGTGTGAACCACCAGTGTAAATCAAGTGTCTTCAGGGTTTTACATGTTCTTAGGTGCAGAATTTTGTTAAATTCCCTTTTTTCCTTTTTTTCCTTTTTTGGCCTAATAATTGTGTCCCCTTCCTTCCCCTCCCCAAGTGGTGGAGGTCTGAGTCCTTGTAGAAAGCATTGGTCATGTTCTGGACCCCTCTATTCGGGAGTGTGTGCTTTAGATGTTCATGTTGTAACCAAAATATCATGGGTTTTTAGAATGTTGTGGTAGAGTTTTATTTGTTATGAATGGGTGATCCCCAATTCTAGTTCATGTTTGTTTATTTTTTGTTCATTTCTACTTGGTCTTTAATAGTGGGGAGACCCACTACGAGTCTCAAGGATTATTCCTTTAAGTACTTATTGGAGGGTAGTTGTGATTTAATGATGGGGTGACCATTCTAGAATCCCCCAAGTCATTTTATTTTTTGAGTGAACATTGTATTGGGTGATTGTTCGGTTCATTGGGAGAAGGCACAACTCTCTGGTTCTTGGCGAGGTTGTAGAGGTGGTGGAGTGGTATTTCTGTTGATTCTCAAGAATTGTTTGTGAGTTGGTGTTTTTTGGAAGTGGAGTATGTTTTGTTGATGGTAAATGATATTTCCTTAGATTGAGATATAGGATAATGTTGATAAGGAATGCATATTTTTTGTTCTTCCAGCTGTAATGTGTTATGGATTTTTGGGTGTGGAAAGCGTTAATGGTGGGGAGAATACTTACACACAATTTTTTTACATTCATGACTTGATTTTGAAGAGTTTCATTGGAAATCCCAGTACTTTTTTTTGGGTTTTTAGTGAGATTAATTTAGATTTTTCAACTTATGTATATGTCTAGTCATCCTATCATGGGTTCCCCCATATATTTTTTGGGAGTTTTGGATAAAAGGGTGGTTACTTCATGATATGGGAAAACCCTGAGCCCATTTCCGTCTTGGAAAACCATCTTTGTTTCTATTATTACTCTTTAATTTTTCATCATTTTTCTAGTATTCCACTTCCCAATTCTTCTACATTGAGGTATTCAAACCCTCATAACCTTTTGGCCCCCTTTCATGTTAATAAGAATTATGATTTTGGGTTATTTATTCAGGTATTGGGCCAGCCCATGTGGCCATTTCTTGTTTAAAAAAAATTGTTCTTTTATATATTATTAATGATTTTATAATTTTTTGTGATTCCACATCCCACCCATAGCCAAGAACCCTATACTCTCCCCCATATTCTATTTCCCTCTTTAGTGCTCATTTTAGTCTCAGATTAGGGAAAAACCATTCACTGTTTCTCAGATCGTATAGATGTGAAAAAAGTAATTTTCTCATTCATAAATCATTCAATTTGTATACTTTTTTCGTATAATATTCATTCCATTGTTATTCAAGACCTTAGGATCATATAATAAAAGATTAATTCCATTACCTTTCATCTAAGGGTGTATGTCTATGGGAAGATGAATATTTTTCTAGTTTTTCCAAAGCCAAGATTCCTTTAGTATTGTATTTCCTTCCATAATACATATTCTAACCTCATATTAAATAAATATATATTTAATATATATCACATATAACTATAACAATAGTTATTATACAATACATGTTTCATTTTTAACATCTTATCAGGCATTTATTAACAATTATTTATTCAAATAAATGTGTGAGGTGATATGTGCTTCATTTATCATCTATGTCCCCGTTCCGAATTCATAGTCCTTATACTGTTATAACTATTATATCGCATGTCAAATGTTAGTAGCTCCATTATTAAAATATAAAATATTATTATACACTTTTAAAACTATTCATATAATGTAGTGTTGAAAATTGATATTCAAGTATTTATGGAGGTGGTAGTCTATACGTATGCACAAAAGATGTTTTCCTTTACCAAAGAATGTAAATGAGTAATTAATAGTAAATAAATAATATTTATAAAATCATTATACATTTTGTTTAAAAAATTATTTATTTTGTAATATATAATATAGATTTATATGTTTTTTAATAATAATGAGAATTGAAAGTACTCGGTTAAGAGTTATACATCTTCATTGAAAATTATAATTTAGATTACACCTTTAGAATTGTAAATATTTTATTTTGGATATACTAGATGCACCCAATCCTGGGGAATGAAAATAATAATGTATATGTGTAGGTCCTAGATAATCTTTTATGGTCAAAAAATATTAGTAAATGAGAAACTATGGTTCTATTATATAATTTACGGATAGAACAGACATTGAATTACATATAATATATAATTATAATATAAATAAAATTAATTTAAATTCAAACCAATATACATAATATTAAAACTTATTAAATCATTATAATGAAATAAATTCATCCAATAACATTTAAATATGATTTTAGAAAATTTTAAGCCTCGTTTTGAATGTTGAAATTGTTAAACCAATTTTAACCATTACCATGATCATATAACTTTGTATCATGATAACATTATTTTAAAAAATCGGATATTACAAAAAAATATAAAAATTTTAATGTAAAAATTTTAGTTCATTTTAAAGAAATGAAATTTATATAAGAGAAATAAATTATATTAAATATATGTACACAAAATCCATGTGATAAATATTTTAATAAGACATCCTTGTTTATAAAATAATTCATTTCACCTGGAAATTAGGTAATAATTTGTTTTATGGGAATTTTAATAAAAAAATGATGGATTTTTAATTTATAGATCAATAAAAAATCAAATGGAATCATTAATACATGATGTGAAATTCAATTGCCAAAAATATTTTTAAATATGATTAACAAATCAATTTGTTTTTCAGAAAATCGAATCTTCAATTTTATTACACTGTATAAAATATTAAAATAATTTATATAAATCATTAAAAATATATTTGGTCAATAAATTTTTAAATATTTTATTGATTGAGTATGGAATAAAAATAATTTTATAAAATGTAAAATATATTAAAATTCGTTATTTTTACTATTGATAAAAAATAAACTATTGTTGAACTATATCAAAAAATAAACCTATGATAATTTAGATATGATATATCCAAAAATGATATCAATACAGTAAAATAAAATTTTGAAAATGTAAAAAACTACTTCTTATATACACACATAATATTAAATTAAAACAATTATTGAATAAAATTTATCATGGAACCATTAAATGGCACAATTAAAAATATAGTGCTCATTTATTATTCACTAATACTCAAATATTTATTTTTTTAATACCTCTAAATACCATTTTCATTATGGGGTTTTCCCTATTCATTTTACCAACTTTTGTAAATATGTTTAAATATTCACATAAATAAATAAAAATTTTATACTATATTATAGTTCATGTAAACAATGGGGTTTCTTGTTAAAAAATATGTAGATTATTTAAAATGTGTTATAAGAAAAATATCTATTAAAATTTTTGGGAGAACCAGTATGATTTGAAAATAAGAGGTATATATTTTTTATATGTTTATAAACATTTTATTAATTGTGTTACTTATTTTCGTGTTACATTATTCCCCCTTAAAGAACAACATCCTCATTGTGGTATATAAATTTCAAGAAAGTCAGTTGAACTGCTATTTAGGATCAATATCATTTTGATATAATGGTAACAAATATTACATGCTTGTAGCATATGTACAGTAGATTGTAAAATATTTTTTGAATGATGAAATTACATGAACCACCAGTTAACCAAAAATCATCCCCCTACGGGGGACTACCCACATTCCTGAAAGAGTTGTATGACCAATTATTGTCCGCACAGGCCTAAAAATGTACATTTTTTTGTGTTTTTTCATTACTCACACACACACACTGAGAAAAATCCATAGATTTCACCCATGTTGATTTTATTCATAACCAAGCTTCCATAACTATCGAGTTTTAATTAGGCTCATTCCCAAAACCGAAGTTATTCTAATTCACATGTGTAGTGAAAATTAGTCTATTGAACCTTTAAATTTTTTTGGTGTTACAATATGTTTTTTTCATAACTATTTCTATAAATATGTAATCTGGGAAATCATGGATTCGAATTATGGTGGAGTGGAAATAAGAAACTACACATGTGTGGGGATAATACATGAAACATAATATCTATTTATCCAGTTGTTGGTGGCCTAATAGATTGGTATTTGTTAAGGGCTACAGTTTCACAAGTTGGGATTAGTCCAAATCAGACCATTACTAACATATAGTGAATGTTTGTTTATAAATCAGGTATGATGTTTTAAAATAGTGAAAATCGTGAACATTTAGAGCTGGATAATGATTATATTGAAGTAGGATAACAGTTACACTGGAAATTGATTATAGTAACACATCAATTTAATTTTTAATATATTGGGAATGATATTTTCAAATATGGAATACATATAATATCCCACATTTCAAAAAAAAATCCTTACTATTTCAAGTGACATTATACTATATATATAAATTTGAAATCTTCTTCCAATAATTATGGTAGACATTATTCATCGTATTTCATATGTAGTACACATGTGTGGTTTTTAATGTCTTCAGTTCATTTAGAATCTCCCCATTTATTGATAATTCAAAAGGATCTTCTATATCTTGTCAACTATTACAGAAATTTATTTCAAACTCATCAGAAGTATTCAAATCCATACAAACATGTTCAATAGGAATATTATGTAAGGGTGTAAATAAATATATTTTCATATATACTTCAAGAAGTTACTCTATCCTTTTATCTCTTCAAATCGCACATACACATGGAAAAATCCATATCAGTACAACAATATCAACTCTAATTAAAAATATATTACTAAAAAATAGGAGTGATTTTGTTTGTTTTACATACCACAAACCACAAAATATCAATATGTGTGATAGAGCCCAATCTTTTTACACCTTATTAATAATAAATTAATTTTAATTGTTACAGCAGATTTCTCATAAAGGCTTTAATATCAATGAATTTCAAGGACCATATACAACACAGAATAATATATTATGAGTAGAGTTAGACCACATATTTTCCTTATAAAGTATAATTATTATATTCATATACATGATTTTAAAGTATAAAATCATGTAAAAATCATGTGTGTATAAACATTTAGTTAAGGATATCTATAACCTTATACAATTTCTAATATCAACTCATGTTTTTTTCCAAGGGATTATCATATACATTATAAATTTATTAAATTTATCATTCCCAACATATCAAAAACGTTAAATTAATTCATTATTATATATCAAATCTTATTTTTAACTGTCGAAGAAAAACAACTTGGTAATGAACCTCACATGCTTTAAAATAGTTCATATAGTTGTTAAAATTACCTCAATGACCATATTTTCATAGGCAAACAATTAATTCTATATTCGAATAAAGTATATGTTTCTCAATGAATATTTTTCATTTACTTAATCTCAAGTTTTATAGTTAATTTTTATTCCTTAAGGATGTTATAAAACACCATATAAAAATATATTCTTTTCTAAACAGTGTCTATAGCCATAAATGTTACACATTAATTCAATTATTATAGAAAAGATCAACAACATATAAGGAAATAAGGACAGATCCATTTTATACTCATAAATAAAAATAATAGTGAAATCAATGTCTCAAATATTATTTATCTTTATATATGTTCCCTATAAGGTAATTTTTTTATACTACCTCTTTAAAAATTGGAATCAATAGATTATTATCCTTCATTTACCCATTGAACCATTTATTTTATTTCATTTTTCCTCACTACCTAAATTACAATGTAAAACATCTTGTTTGATACATTAATTTTCTTCTATAAACATTTTTCAAGGTTTAGTAGGAATTTACATAATCTTCATTTCAATGGATAAAATTTTTACATGTTTACCTTTGCAATTCATGAAATATCATATCACATAATATTGATAAACTGACATGAATTTTGGAATTTTATTAAAAAATAATACAATGATTTATATTTTTAACCTCTTGTGTCATTGTTGTTTGTTTAGATATCAGCCATTAGTCATTCCAATCATCAATATGTTATTTCATATTATTTATTTATTTTATTATTGGAATAAATTTTTATATATTTTTTTAAAATTTTATTCCCATTCAAATGATAAGGTTTTTACTCATATTCAAGTATTTGAATCCACAATAGTTTGATGTTTTGGATCATTCTTACAACAAATCTCAATAAGTATCCATTTTTTCAGGGGATGAGTTTACAATTCTATGGTAATTCATTTTTATTGTTATATTTCATGGTATGTATTAAAATAATAAATCCTTCACAATATATAATTATTATTGCATCATGAATAATCTCTATTTCTATACATTCCAAACACAAAAAATTGTCTCAAAACATTGGTCATTTATTTTAGTAAATAATAAATCCATTTTTTAGATGTTGGTTCACATCCTCAAATTGTGACTTTATATAGTATGGGAGAATTATTCCTATTGAAAATTTCTACTCATACACTAATGTAGTAGAGTGTTTCCATGATAACCTTTTAGTTCAATAATCTTCATATTAAATTATATGATCTATGATATTTGTAAAAATAGAATCTCATTGAACATGAATGGTTGTAGTTTCAATCTATTGGATTAGATCATCATCCAACACACATGATAATAATATACTATAACATGAACAAATATTCTGATGTTTTCAATAGGTTTCATGAGATAATTTCAAATTCTAAGAAAAAAATTTCATGTCCCATCTTATCCTTCATCAATTTCTATTATCTAGTATTCTCAATAATTGACCATATTTTCATGATATGCCACATTCAATATAAAACTATGGATATAATTAAAAAAATTATTCTTTTACTACTCATTCTCATTTTCATGATCAACACATCACTTCACTAATTTAATTATATCATTATTTATATTTTTATGTTTCTCATTATTTGAATCTAAATTACCTATTCACATCCATTCCGAATCTTTTATTTATTCCCCATCATCATCAATGATTGATGAATATTTATTTTTTTAATCATTTTGAAAAATTAACATTATCTTCAATTTTGAAACAATATAACAAGACTATCTATTCTGTTAAATTTATTAAGTTATTTCTTTTACAAATAAAATACATCTTATTTCAGGTGAAATTCATTTTTACTATTTCCCCATTTCAGTATTTTTAGGTTGTCATCATCCTCTTTATAATTAGATTCAATAAAAATATATATGGTTAAATTAATGGAAAAATTATCAATTAAATTATTTTTGTATAGTATATTGGTTTTCTTCCCTTCCCCTTTTCTTTTTTTATATCTTACCCTTGTTAAGATATAAAATAACATATTGAAATATTCATCATCATCCCAAATATTAGAATCACATGGCTCTACATAATGTTTTTCTTTTATCATAAATTATCTCCACGATTAAAAATATATTGAATTCTATCATTTCATCTTAATTTTATAAAATTTTCACATATGTTAATCTATTTTTGTATTTTTATGTTTATATAGGGACATATCACCCCACTCATCAACGGATGAATCAATTAAGTAAATGTGATATATAAGGATTATTATTAGATAATTAAAATAAATATAATCATTCAATTTCTCAAAAAATACGTATGTATTTCGGACTATATCATTATACCTAGTAACATATCATATTTTATTCTTAATTAGTCTAATTGATTTCTTTAAAACAATTCCCACATAAGTGAATATTGGCTTCTATAACATTAATTCTGTATTGATAAATACTTTTCATCTTTTTGAAATATAAATTAACGTTTCAAATTTCATTAAATTAAAAAATATTTTTATAATAATAAAATCACTATAAAATTTAGGGAATCACTATCACGTTAAAAAATTTAATTATAATGTTACATTTTTGGGAAAAATTCTTTAATATATTGAAAAATCACCATTCCAACATCTATCACCTCTAAGATAGGTGATTGAATGTATGGAAGCATCACACATCCATCTGTGATACACCATACCATAAAATGATGGAACATAGTTTTCCAGTATTGAATTTATGTTATCTTTTCACAATAGATTCAATGGAATTTTATAGGGAACTTATGATCTGATTCAAATAGAAGTTCAATTTGATAATTGAGATCACATAGAATGATATGGTTGGATTAGTGACCCATTTTTCATATTATGAGTTTTCATATTAAACTCAACCTATTTTCCCATTTAATACCATAATCAAATCTGTTTTATGTTACATAACCTCAGCTGATCTGATGTAAAATAAAATTTAAGGATATAAGTATTTAAATGTATATCAAAAATATTCCATTCCATTTTATGGTTAGTAAGTCAACCAAATAGTTATATTCCGCAATATAATTATTTTCATCAATTTATATTGGTTGATTGTTATTTTTATCTTGTCCATGCTTCCTATCACACTAATAATATGTCACATATTTCTATAGATATATTGTTCTCTAGAGAATTTGAATATAATGTATACTCTTCTGTGTTTTCATTGAAAATAAGAAAAGAGATTGTCATATCATTGTTTATTCATCATAAATTGAAGTTGATATGACTAAAAAATTCACGTAAACATATCTAGTAATAAGACTTTCCTAATAAAAACTATAGTTGATACACATGTTCAGATATACTAGTCTTAAAAATCAATCCAATTAATTAAGTTTCTAGACCTCCATCACTATACAGAGTATACTGACATGCATGAACTCTCATTCAACAAGTAAACCCAAAGAATTATTATCTAGGTTCCATTATAAATGAAAATTTTAATTAATTTTTTGATTATACATTATAATCGATGTCCATAAAATTTGGAAATATTTACATTGTTATACACATACAGTGATTTAATTTAATAATAAATATTTTTTTTTATTTTTTTATAATATTAAGCATTCAATATAACTATAAGAATTAAGAACTCAAATTTTTTTAAATAAAAATACTCTCAATAACATCAACATAAATAAATTCAATACTTTGAATAAATTTTAAACTCCTATAAAAATCAGGATAATTTATTTAGCGCTTTTTATTTATCATGTTCTATTTTTGTGATTTTTAAAAAGAGACAAAAGGAACAAATCAAAAGGATTATTTATATATATTAAAAATTTAGGCCTCCCTTAGAACTACCATATGTATTCATCTATGTTAAAATCATAAAACAAAATTCCATTTATCATATTTTATAAAAAAAGGAAATAATGTGTATATATGTAAACCATAAATCTGGATAAATATGATGTAATGAAATTACAATAATAATTCATGAAAAACAATTGATCACATAAATATTGACATTTATTTCTTATGGACACTATTTATTATTATTTAAAAAGACTTTTACAATTATTTTTAAATGGTAAGGAATATTTTTTATATAATCATTAAAGAATAATATAAGAATTGAATCATTTAATCCAATTATATTTTTTAAAATCTATGATACTTATTTTATGCCTTCATTGATAAATTATAATTTCTATAAAAATATAACATCCTCTAAATTTAGATTTTGATATTTCAAGGATCCTAGTAGATTATTTAAATACTCATCATAATAATTTTCAGATTTATTCTTGAAAAATGTCACTCCCATTATTTATAAATCAATCTTTGTCCATGAAATTTTACATTGAATTTTCCATTCAATTAAGTCAAGAATATAAAGTAATATTTTTATGTTTTTTTAAATTGGAAATGTATTTTACAGAAAATTATTTTACTTTCAATTGAGATTATCATAGATGGAATCTGTACCTCACAACCACTATCTATGTCTTAGTTGTAACATATATAGATGACATCCATATATATACATGAATAATTTTTAGATAAATTTAAATTGAATGGTAATTATTTTAAATAAAAATGTAATTTTAGAATAAATTCTTTTAAAATTTATTACTATGATTATGATAATTTCATTATTTATAAAAATATTATGTAATTTTTAATCAAAATGGGAATATTAAATTAAAAACCCCTTTATAGGGATTTATTAAAAAGAATAATTTATAAAATTTAAAATATAAATTCAAGAAAATTAATATTTTTTTGGTAATATGAATATAAAAATTAAAATTGGGTGAAATTTTGTGATTAATCAAAAAATATAGATTTTTCAGTGAATGGTAAAAAATACCTATTGAGTATAATATTTGTTTATTTTTTATAAATTATGAACATAAAAATTCAAAATAAATTTTTTTTTATTTTTTATTGACCTATTTATTATTTAGTTATATTTATTTAACAAATTTCATTATGATCAACATTATTTTCTTAATATATGTTTTTTGTTTAATGTTCGGTTTTTTCTAAATTTTGTTTTAAAATTTATAATGACTCCAAATTTTTATTTAATTAAAATCATACCTATTGTTTTATGTTTTAAATAATATCAATAGAATATATATATATATATATATATACTAGATTAATTTCATATAATTAATATTATAAATCATATACTTAATATATAATATTATTTATCTCAAAAAAATATTATTATGAAGCACATGTACCACCGTGACTGTAATAGAAATATAAAATTATATTTTCCCACATCTATGAAACGAATTTTGAAAAATAGATTCTATATTTTGAATCATAATATCAAATAAAGTCTAATAGGTTTAAATTCTGTTTTTACCAAATTGATTGTTCAAAGTAATTAAAATTAATATAATTTATTAAATTTTAAAAAACAATTAACATATTTATAAAATATAATATTTCTGGACAAATTAATTATTAAATTATCATGAAAACAACTTATAGAAATATATAGGAATATCCTTTCTAGGATACAATTACTTCATTATGGTATCCAAATTAAAGGGGAAAATAGTAGTGTAATTCTCTCTTTAAAAATTTTATATGTTTTCCACTCACATCCAATATAAAATGCCTCCTCCTTTCATCTTCATTTTCACCTATCTGGTTCATTATCTCTTAAATCCCCACCAAAATTGTAACATCCCAAGTAAGTAATGAATAATAAATATTTTTTATCTATGTCTATTAATTATTAAGATAGTGTTTTAGAGGCTTAAAATGAAAATAAATACAATCTTAAGCATGGAATACACTAATATTCTTAAAAGATTGTTTTACTGCCTTTTGATGGAAAACCCTTTTTAAATCAAACTTTTGAAAATTTTATAATCTTTATTTGTCAAAATAAACATATGTATTATGATTGGGACATTGAAATATACATTGGATAAATTTTTTGGTATTTTTCTGACAATGTTCATTTTTTAATGAATAGTGAAAAATACTGCATTTTACATCAAAACTGCTTTTTAATCTGCATTATTTATATGGTTAAATTATCATTTTAATTGGTATTAAAGTGTAATCTGAATATATTTTTACCATTTAATCCAATGGTGGTCATTAGAATTAATTTCACTTTGAAATCAGACTTAAACTAGTGTCAATCCTTTGATACTTATTGTTTCATAAAAACACGCTATTTGCTCTGACAACGGGAATTAATTATTAAATTAATTAATGTGACATATATGTATTGAATTTTGTAAAATAGAATTCATTTTTGAATTCGGAATATCAAATATAGATTAGGGTGAATTTTTGGTATTTTTCTGAAAAACTTCTATTTTTGATGAATAGTGAAACCACTAAGTGGCACTTATAAAAACTGATTTTTCATTTAAATGAAATTTTACAACTTCTGTGTTTTGAATTTAAAAAATCCGACATAAATGGTTGTCATTAAGAAGTAAAATGTGGTTCAATGAGATTAAAATAATTTTTTTGGTGAATAGTAACTCTTAAGTTCTTAATCGCGATTAGAGGTAATTAGTGTAGTTTAAGGACAAAATAATGTTTTAATAATATGAGATGAGCATGAAACATGTCCTACCCTCATTGGATGTGTCATGGCCGACCAAGAAAATCCATGGGTCAACTTGGGGACCCCATGGAGCCACTTTGGTGGAAATGACATAAATACCTTTTATTTAATGTTAAAAGTAAAAATAACACAAACATGAGATGTTTTACTAAAACAATTTTTACATGGGGTTATACATGTCATATTTTTGACTATAAATAGTCATTGGAAAGAAGAAAATATTTCCTACATCATAGTATTTTTTATAATTTTTAAACATTAAATAAATTATATTATTTATGACATCATGATGATGCAACGATGACCTCATTATTTAATGATTTAAATAAAATGGAATGATAATGTAATATCTAAGACCTAAAAGTGTCCAAAAACGATTGGATGAGTGGATTTCAAACCCTTATCACCTTATCCTAGAATTATATCAATGTAAGACCTCTTAAATCCGAATACCATTTTAAAATAAAGTGACTTTTCTTTACCTTCCAAGAGTGCCTCTCCTCTCCTCTTATAAAAGGCCCCCAACTCTACATCCTTACCCACACTCCCAAAGCCTTTGGCTTGGCCACAACCTGCCCATTTTGTCTCTTCACTTCCCTCTCTTACTCCTTGAAGCCTCTCTTTTGGAAGAATTCTTCCCAAGGATGCTTTTGAGCTCAATCCAAAGGGATTTACCTTATTTTAAGGTAATGTCTTCACTTGAGTCCTTTTGTTTCATTTTGCTTCTCCACCCCCCTAAACTCTTTTTATTAGATTCTTTTGTAACAACTCCAGTATATTAAATATTCTAGGATGTTTTTGAAATAAGGATTCGAGCTATACTTACACACACCTATATCTAATGGTTAATGGACATACTGTTTCCGTGGATGGTGAATTTATGCCTCCCGAAACGATGATTGTTCAACATTCTTTTAACACCTTCAAAGGTGGCCATTATGATGAAACTATACTTATATATGATATATTATATGTTTAGGTTTTCCTTAAGCTTTTTTATTTTTCATTTTGGGCATACCTTTATGGTTTCCATTATGGGTAAACGCGATATCTTCATTTAAGGAAGTGCGGACTACTGCCCCCTCAAAGTGATTTGATTCGTTAAATACCATATGTGGGACGTATAAAGGATGGAGTTATGATATTATATATGATATTACACAGGAATTATAATTTAACTTTATATCATTATGATTCCATTCTATAAAATACGAAATAGAAATGAAAGTAGCGTTCATGCGTACGTACGGCTTACCGTCTCCATGAACGGTGCATTTCATTTCGTACCTCTAAATGATTATGGAATATTATAAATGAATGCATGTACTGGATATATATGACATATATGATATCTACATCATTAATACCATTCTGGGTATAATGTATACATGAAAAAATTGTAATTATAACGGGTTTATTTTTGACTCAAGTACCAATGATCGTTAAAACGACCGTTATTAACTTAAATAATTACATAGTGTTCATGACATGAAAATAAGTGATATAAAAGGAATAATGAACTTGAAAAAGGTTCTTAAGAAAGTAGAAATTAACTCATGTTTATTATTCCGGACATTAAAGAATGATCGAGTCAAGTCGGACCCGAGGTATGGGACTTCGTCTCAATCTCCTTTAATTGAGGCATATTTTGGTTTATACACAACCTTCTTTTATACGGTGTATAAATACTTTTTAATTTTATGTTTATTCAAAAGGAATCTTTTTTATACAAAGCGTTTACTAAATGACAAAAGGTAATGTTTTTGTCGTACGTATGCGGCGACAACGACTTCTCCACCATCGTGACCATTATTTTAGATTTGGCTTCCTCTACAAGCCATACCTTTTTTTTAAAGAAAAATAAATACCATGTTTTACTTTTCTTTTATTTTGGTATTGAAAATGGTTTTCATAATATTTTTTTATCAATGTGTTGTATTGATATCTTCTGATTGAAAGGAGGAAATGTTATGTTTCCTTTGTGCATGTTTTATGTGATACAATTATGTTGAGGTTCTTGGGCATTATTATGAAGACCTGTGGTTCCGTGATAGACTAAGGGTGGGTGAGCCCGATATATCTCTCCAATGCATTGGGTAACGCGAAGGAGTGAAACGTTATGGTTTCTCCGAAGATATTTATGGAATATACTGTGATGGGTATTCCAAACATAATCAAGAGGGTTACTCCCTCCGTAAGAATGTTATGAATGCCTAAAGATACCTTTATGTCTTATGATGTCTATGATTTATTCATGATTTGATGAGGTATGTTAAAGTGTGTATGTTTTATGGGTAAAAGTATGATTTCATTCTTATGTATATATGTACCCATGTTTCCTTTCCATATTTTTATATCCCTTACTATGCTTTTTATGCTCATACCAAGTTTTTTTGAAATGTTTTTCAAAGGTCAAGGGAAAGGTACATGATATGATGATAGTGTCAAAGAAGTGTCAAGAAAGAATCCATGTTTTATTTTAAATATGCTTCCATTGATGGGAAAGAAGAATACTATCTTTATCTAACCACTTTGTTTATATGTGGAATGTAATGCATGTTTTATTATCTAATTCTCTATAACTCTAAAACTGAAAAGATCCTCAATGTGTAATCTTGTAATAACTCAATATTAAGTGAGGTTTAAAGCTAGGGCCTTATAGTTGGTATCAGAGGTCGGTTTAGGTAACTTTAGGAGTTATAATTCTATTAAATTATTATCCGAAAATATTTTTTGTATGGTCAAATTGAAGTGATATAGTATTTGAAGATTACCATGTTTCTTCATCTAAGACATTTTTGTTCAGAATGGTTTTCCGCAGAGGAAACAGGGAAGAAGTGCTAGGAAGGTATGCAGAAGGAAACAGCCTTCCGAATCAGAAACCTAAGATGGTCAGAATTGGAACTGACCAGTTTGTTGCAGTAATGGAATAGTTGACTCAAGCGATAAATGGTTGTGGTATCCATGCTCGAGATCAGTCATATCAACCGCAGAGGAACATGTCAGTAGTGGATCATTTCATGAGGCAACATCCCCCATCATTCAGAGGATCATCTGAACCCGTGCTAGCTGAAGGGTGGATTAAAGCACTGGAGAAGATTTTCGATGTCATGGGGTGTTCAGGCAATCAAAAGGTTAGTCTTGCTATTTACCGTTTGGAGGGTGAAGCAGATCAGTGGTGGTCTATGGTTAAAAATACCAGGGACGCAGATGAGACTGATGCTCTCGGCTGGGATGAATTCAAAGGTATGTTTCTTGAAAAGTATTTTCCTAAGGTTGTTCGACTTAGGATGGAAATACAATTCTTGGAATTTAGGCAAGAGGAAGACTCAGTGGCTACCTATGAACAACGGTTCACTCTATTGGCAAGGTATGCTCCAAATTTTATCCGAGACCTTGATAGTAAAATCAATCATTTTTACTCAGGAATAAAGCCAAAATATCGAAGGGAATTAGCTTCTCGTGAGTTTAAAAGTTATGAAAAAAATTTTCGATGTGCTGAGAAGGTGGAAATGGAGTTTTCCGATGACCAAGTGTTCTATAACAGCCAACAGAAGAAGAGAACGAGGTGGGAGGAGAAAGGTAAGAATTCGTCAAAAAAGTCTAATGGTAAGAAATCTAAGTTTCCAGTTTATGATAAATGTGGCAAAAGGCATTATGGGGAATGTGTTCTGAATTCTGGAAAGTGCTACCGATGTGGTAAGATGGGACATAAGGCTCTTGATTACACTGAAAAAGATCAGGGTGATGGTAAGACCAAATTTGATTTATAGTTAGTGAAATGTTATAAGTGCATTGAGATGGGTCACTATGCAAACGAGTGTCCGACAAAGAGCTTGAGTGATGGGAAGCAGTTAGACTACAAGTAGAAAGGGGTGGTGAAATCCTTTGCAACTACTTCAGCAGATGTCGGGCCGTCAAATGAAGTTGTATCGGGTACTTTGTTTCTTTTTTCAGATTATGCTAGTGTGTTGTTTGATTCGGGGTCTACAAATTCTTTCATCTCTGAAACCTTTTCTAGTAAAATGGGAATACCATCTCAAGAAATGACTCCTGAACTTTCGGTAAAAACACCTGGGGGAAATGATGAGGAAAAAATAATTTATAAGAATTATCCTATCCTTATCTGTGGAAATAACCTACTTGAAAAACTTATTGTTCTACCTCTAGTAGATTTTGATGTTATCCTTGGAATGGATTGGCTCTTTATTTACCATGCTAAGATTGACTGTAGAGCTAAATAAGTTTCTTTTCAGAAAGACTTTCAGTTTTTTTACAAGAATGAACCCTTACTTTTGATAACATATCAAGAGGCCGAGAAACTTGTAAAAGATGGAAATGAATGTTACCTTGCACACATTGTTGAAAATAAAGGAACTGTTTAGATTAATGATGTGCCAGTGGTAAATGAGTATCCTGATATTTTTCCTGATGAGTTTCCTGGAATAATACCAGATCAGGAAGTTGAGTTTACTGTTGACTTAGTTCATGATGCTAAGCCAATTTCAAAACCCCCTTATCGAATGGCTCAAATCGAACTTTTAGAGTTGAAGGAGTAGTTGCAAGATTTATTAGAGAGAGGTTTCATCCGACCTAGAAAATCACCATGGGGTGCTCCTGTTTTATTTGTTAAAAAGAAAGATAGTTCTATGAGACTATGCATTGATTATAGATCCTTGAATAATATCACTGTTAAGAACAAATATCCTTTTCCTCATATCGATGATTTGTTTGATCAGCTCCAGGAAGCTCAGTATTTTTCAAAGATTGACCTGAGATCGGGGTACCATCAGCTGAAGGTAAAGGAAGCAGATGTTCCGAAGACTGTGCTTTGTACAAGATATGGCCATTATGAATTTGTAGTAATCCCTTTTGTGCTAACCAATTCACCTGATATATTCATGGACCTAATGAATAGAATTTTCCATGAGTTCTTGGATAAGTTTGTGGTGGTTTTAATTGATGATATTTTGGTTTATTCTAAAAGTAAGGAAGAACATGAAAGTCATTTAAGGGTCATTTTGCAAACCTTGAAAGAAAAGAAATTGTATGGGAAATTCAGCAAGTGTGAGTTTTGGTTGCAACAAATTTCTTACCTTGGTCATATTGTTTCTAAATATGGGATAACTGTTGATCCTAGAAAAACAAATGTTGTTGAAGAATGGCCAAGACCCACAAATGTAACAGTGATTCGTAGTTTCCTTGGTTTGGCAGGCTATTACCGAAGGTTTGTTAGAAATTTTTCACGGTTATCTAGTCCAATGACTAAGCTAACTAGGAAGGGTTTTAAGTTTATCTGGACAAAAGAATGTGAGGATTGTTTTTAGGAAATGAAAAGAAGATTGGTGAATGCTCCAGTTTTGGCACTACCTTCGAGGAATGGTGAGTTTGTTATATACAGTGATGCTTCATTGAATATACTTGGTTGGGTCCTAATGTAGAATGATTAGGTAATTTCTTATGATTCACGACAGCTGAAAACTCATGAGGTAAATTACCCTACACATGATTTGGAATTAGCTGCTGTTGTTTTTGCTTTAAAAATTTGGAGGCATCATTTGTATGGAGTAAAGTGTGAAATATATACCGATCACAAAAGTTTAAAGTATATATTCACTCAGAAAGAGTAGAACATGAGACAAAATGATGGCTAGAATTAATCAAGGATTATGATTGTACAATTCATTACCATCCAGGAAAAGCATATAAAGTGGATGATTCTTTAAGTCGAAAAAGTAATGCTTCATTAGCAATGTTGCATTTGGAACTTGATCCTTTGGTTAAGGATTTGATGAACATTGGAATAGAAGTTGTTGGTGCAGGATGTTCTTCTGTTTTGTTTCAGGTATCAGTGAGATCATATTTGTCAGACAGAATCAAGCAAGCACAGAAGCAAGACAGTGAGTTGCAGAAAAAGGTAGAGCTGGTTCAGAAAGGTAAGTTGCATGAATTCAACATTGATAATGATTGAGTTTTGAGATTTGGGAAGAGATTGTGTGTGCCTTGTGATTCACAGTTGAAGAGAGAGTTGTTATGTGAAGCTCATAGTTCTCCATTTTCAGTTCATCTTGGCAGTACTAAGATGTAAAGATATCTACGGAAGTATTACTGGTGGGATGGAATAAAAAGAGATATTTCTGATTTTACGGTGAAGTGTTTGACATGTCAACAGGTTAAAGCAGAGCGGCAGTTACCGAAAGGGATGCTTCAGCCTTTACTTGTTCCAGAGTTGAAATGGGAGAATATATCCATGGACTTTGTTGTGGTATTACTGAAGACATCTTGAGATAATAATGCAATCTCGGTTATTATTGATCGCTTGACCAAATCTGTTCATTTCCTTGCTATACGAGATACTTTTTCCCTGGATCAACTTTCCCGTTGGTATCTTAAAAATATAGTCAGGTTACATGGAGTTCCTCTCTCCATTGTATCTGACCGCGATCCCAGGTTCAATTCTATCTTTTGTAAAGGCCTTCAAAAGTCATTGGGTACTGAATTAAATTTAAGTACAGCTTTTCATCCTCAATCAGATGGGAAGTCGGAATGAACAATTCAGACCTTAGAGGATATGCTATGAGCTTGTTCGATGGATTATCAGGGAAGTTGGGACAAACATCTTTCTTTGGATGAATTTGCATATAATAACAGTTTTCATTATAGTATACAGATGGCACCATTTCAGGCATTATATGGGAAGCGGTGTCGAACTCCAGCTTTCTGGGATGAAGAGGGTGAAAGGAAGTTGATGGGACCAGAATTGGCAGAAGAGTTGGCAGAAAAAGTTCAGCTGATACAGAAACACATGAGAATAGCTCAGAGCAGGCAGAAGAGTTATGCGGACAACAAGAGGAAGGATCTCTCTTTTGAGGTAGGTGATCATGTTTTTCTCAAAGTATCACCGTGGAAAAGTGTGATGCGATTTGGTAAGGAAGGAAAGCTGAGTCCAAGGATCATTGGACCATATGAAATTTTGGAGAGAGTTGGATCAGTTGCATACCGGGTGGCATTACCTCCGAGTTTGTCTCAGGTACACAATGTTTTTCACGTTTCGATGTTGAGAACGTATATGCTAGATCCATCTCATGTTTTGAGTCCAGAGGTAGTTCAGCTAGAAGAGAACCTATCTTATGAGGAACAACCGGTCCAGATTCTTGACCACATGGAGCAAGTGTTACGAAATTAGGTGATTAATCAGGTAAAGGTTTTGTGGAAAAACCACATGATGGAAGAGGCAACAAGGTAATCTGAAAATGCAATGAGGGATACGTACCCCCATTTATTCGATTAGTAAATAAATTGCGGAGACCCAATTTTCTAAAGGGGGGAAGGATGTAACATCCCAAGTAAGTAATTAATAATAAATAATTTTTATCTATTTCTATTAATGATTAAGATAGTGTTTTAGAGGCTTAAAATAAAAAAAATACAATCTTAAGCATGGAATACACTAATATTCTTAAAAGATTGTTTTACTGCCTTTTGATGGAAAACCCTTTTTAAATAAAACATTTCAAAATTTTATAATCTATATTTGTCAAAATGAAAATATTTATTATGATTGGGACATTGAAATTTACATTGGATAAATTTTTGGTATTTTTCTAACAATGTACATTTTTTTAATGAATAGTGAAAAATACTGCATTTTACATCAAAACTACTTTTTAATCTACTTTATTTATATGGTCATATTATCTTTTGAATTGGTATTAAAGTTTAATCTGAATATATTTTTACAATTTAATTCAATGTTGGTCATTATAATTAATTTCACTTTGAAATCGGACTTAAACTAGTGTCAATCTTTTGATACTTATTATTTCATAAAAACACGCTATATGCTATGACAACAGGAATTAATTATTTAATTAATTAATGTGACTTATATGTTTTTAATTTTGTAAAATAGACTTCATTTTTGAATTCGGAATATCAAATATAGATTAGGTTTAATTTTTGGTATTTTTCCGAAAAACTTCTATTTTTGATGAATAGTAAAACCACTAAGTGGTACTTATAAAAACTGATTTTTCATTTAAATGAAAATTTACAACTTCTGTGTTTTGAATTTCAAAAATCCGACATAAATGGTTGTCATTAATAAGTAAAATGTGGTTTAATGAGATTAAAATAATTTTTTTGGTGAATAGTAACTCTTAAGTTCTTAATAGCGATTAGAGGTAATTAGTGTAGTTTAAGGTAAAAATAATGTTTTAATAATATGAGATGAACTTGACACATGTCCTATCATCATTGGATGTGTCATGGCCGACCAGTAAAATACATGGGTCAACTTGGGGACCCCATAAATCCACTTTGGTTGGAAAATGACACAAATACCTTTTATTTAATGTTAAAAGTAAAAATAACACAAACATGAAATGTTTTACTACAAAAAAAATTACATGGGGTTATACATGTCATATTTTTTACTATAAATAGACATTGGAAATATAAAAATATTTCCTACATCATAGTATCTTTTTATAATTTTTAGACATTAAATAAATTAAATTATTTATGACATCATGATGATGCAGTGATGACCTCATTATTTAACGATTTAAATAAAATGGAATGATAATGTAATATCTAAGACCTACACATGTCCAAAACCTATTGGATGAGTGGATTTCGAACCCTTATCACCTTATACGTGAATTATATCAATGTGGGACTTCTTAAATCCGAATACCATTTTAAAATAAAGTTACTTTTCTTTACCTTCCAAGAGTGCCCCTCCTCTCCTCTTATAAAAGGACCCCACCTCTACCTCCATACCCACACTCCCAAAGCCTTTGTCTCGGCCAACCCCTGCCCATTGTCTCTCTCCACTTCCCTCTCTTACTCCTTGAATCCTCACATTGGGCAGAAGTCTTCCCAAGGAAGCCTTTGAGCTCATACCAAAGGGAGTTACCCGATTTTAAGGTAATGTCTTCACTTGAGTCCTTTTGTTTCATTTTGCTTCTCCAACCCCCTAAACTCTTTTTATTCATTTCTTTTGTAACAACAATAGTATATTCAATATACTAGGATGTTGTTATAAGAGGGATTCGAGCTAAACTTACACACACCTACATCTAATGGTTAATGGACATACTGTTTCCGTGGATGGTGAATTTATGCCTCCCGAAACGATGATTGTTCAACATTCTTTTAACACCATCAAAGGTGGCCATTATGATGACACTATATTTATATATGATATATAATATTTTTATGTTTTCCTTAAGCTTCTGTATTTTTCATTTTGGGAAAACCTTTATGGTTTCCATTATGGGTAAACACGATATCTTCATTTAAAGAAGTGCGGACTACCACCCCCTCAATGTGATTTGATTCGTTAAATACCATATGTGGGACGTATAAAGGATGGAGTTATGATATTATATAAGATATTAAACTGGAATTATAATATAACTTTATATAATTATGATTCCATTCTATAAAATACGAAATAGAAATGAAAGTAGCGTTCATGCGTAAGTACGACTTACCGTCTCCATGAATGGTGCATTTCATTTCTTACCTCTAAATGATTATGTAATATTATAAATGCATGCATGTACTGGATATATATGAAATATATGATATCTAAATCATGAATACCATTCTGGATATAATGGATACATGAACAACTTGTAATTATAAAGGGTTTATTTTTGACTCAAGCACCAATGATCGTTAAAATGACCGTTATTAACATAAATAATTACATAGTGTTCATGACATGGAAATAAGTGATATAAAAGGAATAATGAACTTGAAAAAGGTTCTTAAGCAAGTAGAAATTAAATCATGTTTATTATTCAGGACATTAAAGAAAGACCGAGTCAAGTCGGACCCGAGGTATGGGACTTTGTCTCAATCTCCTTTCATTGAGGCATATTTTGTTATATACACAACCTTCTTTTATACGGTGTATAAACCCCTTTGACTTTTAAGTTTATTCAAAAGGAATATTCTTTATACTAAGTGTTTACTAAACAATAAAAGGGAATGTTTTTGTTGTACGTATGCGGCGACAACGACTTCTCCACTGCTGTGACCATTATTTGAGTTTCGGCTTCCTCTACAAGCCATACCATTTTTTTAAAAGAAAAATAATTACCATGTTTTACTTTTCTTTTATTTTTGTATTGAAAATGGTTTTGATAATATTTTATATCAATGTGTTGTATTGATATCTTATGATTTAAAGGTGGAAATGTTATGTTTTCTTTATGAATGTTTTATGTGATACGATTATGCTGAGGTTCTTGGGCATTATTATGAAGACGGGTGGTTCTGTGATAGACTAAGGGTGGGTGAGCCCGATATAGCTCTCCAATGCATTGGGTAATTCGAAGGAGTGAAATGTTAAGGTTTCTCCGAAGAGATTTAGGGAATATACTGTGATGGGTATTCCAAACGTAACCAAGAGGTTTACTCCCTACGTAAGAATGTTATGAATGCCTCAAGTTACCTTTATGTCTTATGATTTCTATGATTTATTCATGATTTGATGAGGTATGTTAAAGTGCTTATGTTTTATGGGTAAATTATGATTTCATTCTTATGTATATATGTACCCATGTTTTCTTTCCATATTTTTATATCCCTTACTGAGCTTTTTATGCTCATCCCATGTTTTTTTGAAATGTTTTTCACAGGTCAAGGGAAAGGTACATGATATGATTATAGTGTCAAGGAAGTGTCAATAAAGAATCAATGTTTTATTTTAAATATGATTCCATTTATGGGAAAGAAGAATACTATCTTTATGTAACCACTTTGTTTATATGTGTATTGTAATGCAAGTTTTATGATCTAATTCTCTAAAACTCTAAACACGAAAATATCCTCAATGTGTAATCTTGTAATAACTCAAGATTAATTAAGGTTTAAGGTTGGGGCCTTATAAACATAACTTATCTACTCCCCTCATCAAGATCTATAACCCTTACATTGGGTATATATCCATCTAAGTAATGGCTTTTTATCAAACCAAAATTTGATTACCAATCAAGTGGTATGGTTCATCAATGAGATTTTTTATCTCTCCTCCCCAGATTAAAAATTAATTATACCATTACTATATAAAACCATAGTATCATAAATATATAGTGATTTGTTTATATTACTACTACAGTTTACACCCACTCACACTTCCAACCTTCTTGTTTAGAATAACCTGATGCCCCACAAAACAATGATATTCATTTTTACATACAACCTCTCATGGATTGGAATTATTATGGAAAAACTATCTATATATGATATTTATGATATTTATAAAATAATTATACTTATGTATTAATTATATCACGTAAATATTATTACATTTTAAAACATTAGGGATATAATAACGTCGCTTGGGTATACAATGTACTACTACCTCACGAAGTCAAGGGAAACATATTTCAACAACATGTTACATGTAATGTGATAAGGGTAATAACAATAAAGATAAATTATATAAATAAAATTAACATTATATGAATGAAATAATAATTATTCTATATATTATATATATAATTTTATTATTACCTTTTCACACACTGAAATAGTTAAAATGTTGAATCTTGTATAGGTGGATTACACCATCCTTGATGTGATGTCATTCATTTTCATCACAACAATAAAATGTAAATATAAACATAACTAGATATAATTTTATTTATGATATAATTATCATTATGTAAATATAAAATAGTACATAACATATTTACATAATTATTGTTGAAAATAGATGATGTTACTGATGCATATTTATGGCCCATCGTCTACATGATTGTAATAATTGTTCATTTTTAATACCCATATAAAAATATTTTTTTTGAAAACAATAATTTATATATGAATATGCTTATTATTTCGGGTTTCTTATTCAGGGAATATTTAAATAATTTCTTATTTGACCATAGTGAACCTTCCAAAGTTGTTTCCTACATATACACTAAATATAGTCAAAACTTATGAATTGTTCATAATGGATTGCGTAATTTTATTTGACATGATTATTAAGGAAATAAAATTAATAATTAAATTTTGAATGATATTAAGAATGTGAATAATTAATATATGTTAATTATTCTTGTATATAATGACACTCAAGACAAGTCGAACACAATTTTGTAATCTTTTTCTAATTTTCCATGCAATTTGGTAATTCATATATTCATGAACCATAATTAATTTATAAGTTCTATATAAAATAAATTTAAAATTATATATTAATATTTTAACGTTTACTATTGAATTTATTTTTTTTAATCGCATTATAAATTGGGGGTTTAGGATTCCAGTTTTTCCAAAGTGATAAGTGGAATTTATTTGATATAAGTCATCTTCTAAAAATTTTCATCTAAATAGATTCCACATTCTAAAAAATTATTTTAATATAATATTTTATTTATTTAAATATCGGAGTAAATTTTTAATAGTTTCTGTTTTATATATCTTTTAATTTAAATTAATTTTTATCTATGAAAATATTTTTATTAGTTTTGCAGAAAACTATTAAAATTATTTTTTGTGTTGACATCATAATTATGTCATATATAGATTCTATTTAATGGATACCAAATTTAATAAATTGATATTCATATTTCTCTTTTCATGGGTATTTTCATTCATGACCCATCCCAGAGGGTCCCATTCCATTACTACCCAAAGCTCACATCTAATAGGCTTGGGGATGGAGACTAGCACAAATTAGGAATATCCCACAAATGGTAGGAATTTTTATAAATACCTATAGACACACACACATCCCAACAAACAAAATATGAAAATGTAAAAACACTAAGTAAAAATGAATTCATATAATAGGAAAACTACCACATAGTATGATAGAAAAAATTGGATAGAAAATAGGGCATGGAAACAAACCCAACAAAAGAAACAGTTGGTCGAAGTGAATGAACAATTACATGAAAGTAATCCAGAGAGAACCCCACCTAAAGGGTATGTATATGATATGTGTCTGAAGTTGTACGGGAACAACTCTTCCATATGAAAACTCTATGAAACATATAGTCATGGTCCACCTATAACTCTATTAATGTGTAGATCGTCAACACAATTTAGGACAAGTGAGGGAAAATACCGTATTGGGGTGAGTAAAAGAATACTTAGTATGACACCCCAAAACCGAAATGAAATACCACTATTAAATACAATAAGTATATGAAAAAGAAATATATGAAGTATACCCGGATGAAATTCAAAGAATACCATAAATGAAACACATAAATTTTGTTCATATCACACAGGTATAAGTCTAAATAAAAAAAGATGTATTTTCAGTCATATTCCATTGAACACCTAGTATTAGTAAAAAATGGAGTTTCGCTAAAACAAATATTATTGATAATTCATGCATCCCCCTGGTCATGTCATCACCATATCAAGTAGGAATAATGATTACATAGTGTCAAACATCACATAATCATCAAGACCACATCAATCAACCATATTTCACACATAGCACATTACTTATGAGAGAATATACACCACACCACTTTATCTCGTATGAAAACAATAAAAAATTGCACATAAAATATTTCAAAAGGACATTCTCATCACATTGGTTATAACACCGAACACGGTTCGTCGAATGGACACATAGATTGAATGATACGACAGTTTTCATAAAATGGTTCAACCTACATCCAGTCCGGCTAACCCCATCCAACCCATATATTTTCTGTCCTTCCCGAATCGGACAAGCTCACTAGGAAAATAGTGGGGCCCGAGAACCCCTGTATAGCCAACCACATGAGGGAACATTTTTTTCACCAGACATGGTCGGCCATATCCACCCCCTAGTTCACATGGTTTTCCTTGACTATGTGGATCCCCAATGTGTATCTATAAACTAGGTTGTGTGATGCATTTCAAATGGTTGGCCCACCTCATCTACATGCCACGTACCCTAGCAACCTTGGGTTCCTCCGAACTGGATTCGACCCGTATCATAGCTCACCACCATGGCCCCCTACAATGGCCCCTGGTCACCACCCACAACCTTTTCCACTATAGGCTACCACCTGGTCCCACATAGACAGAAACCTTCAACCACTACTTTCCACCCTACCGGTGGCCCATCACAGCCTTACGATACAACTACATCGTACCACGCTTCCCTCTCATGTCTTTTTTGCCATCGGAAGGTCAAATACATTTATATTGGATCATTGTGATTTGAACCATGGGTGTAGTGCCAAATCATTCTTATAGGGGGTTCAAGGGAAAATGACACATAAAGAACGTGAGAGATTGAGGTAGTAGAGATAAAGCACATGAATTCCCAATGAAATGATCATGGCTTTGTTCATGTAAACCTTGATCTATTCATGGTAGATGGTTTAATGATGAATAATAAAATATAATGACAATGAACGATATCCCCCCTTTAAACACCCCCAACAATTATCTACCCCACATGAGCGGTTGAACCGTGGATAAACATGTTCATTGGGTAGTTTTCATCCACTATTGAATCAAAGAGGGGAAGTGGAAATCACAGTGAGATCAATATCCTACTTCGTGCTTAGATTAGTATTTGAAGATGAATAGAGGTCTGTTTCATTTTTGATCCTTGATCTAGCAGCATTAGTCGAATATGATTCCATCTCTATGATTTAGAGGAATTATAGGGTTTTTATGACAACACATAATTTCTATGACAAATATTATTAAAACTGGGACCCACAACTACATTTTCTAATAATGTTAAATAAAATAAACTTGATATATATTATGACTTTTAACTTTTGATAACATATTTTCATGTTCGACCTATGTCATTCGATTACAGACCCATCTTAAGGTAAATTCTCTACTCTGAATTTAACAGTGTCCTCAAATTTCTAATTCGGGCAGCCATTTAGGAGTTAATCCACATTTTTCAAGAAACCTGTTCATGCATACTATTAATAACTTAACATTTTCAATGGATTTTTTGGCACACTGTGCTTTTCAATAGTATGCCATCTTAGCACCAGGTCTCTAAATTCTAAAAATTAATTTAAAAAGTTAAAACCACAAATATATGTGTCATTACATTTTGTTATTTAATATGTTTTCTCAACATAAATGTGAATTTTTTATTCAAAATATGCTTATGAAATAAAATTATGTATTATTATTTAAACATGTTGTTAAAATGAGTTTATAATTGTTTTTAAATTGATGTAATTTCTTTATTTCATACAATGTTTTGGGATATTTTCATGATGGGTGCATCTAGATAGCACCAAGTGGGCGGGTTATAACTTAATTAATGAATTCATTCAGATAGTGCTCCAATGGAATGAGAATATATAAAATTCTCTAGACAATAATATTGTATGTTTTATAGGTTTTTATTCTAATCATTATAGGCACTTTAAGGGTTATATAATGGTTATATTAGATGACTTCCAAGGGTACATCAATTATTTTTTTATGAATGATAATGAATTTTCAGAGAATTATTTTATTTCCAAGGGTATGATAAATATTATATTTTTAGGAATAGAATTTACTATTACGGGTAAATTAATATTTTTTAATGAAAGGGGTTTTTCATGGGTTTTAGTTTTATTTAGTAAACTAATGTATACCTTTATTTGTATCCCTTACTATGTTTTTTGTGGATATAACTTGTATTTAACTAGTGGAAATGGATCTTATTCAATGATTTTATGTCAACGATTTGAAGAAACTATTGTTATACTATTTTTAGAGCAACATTTCCCAACAGTTTGTTGAAACCGTTTGAATATTGGTTTTAAAATGATGATTTTCCAACAATTTAATCAAACTGTTGGGAAATAATTAATTTTTATCATCCATACAAACATTTTTTTTATAACAATTGGAAAAAATTAGATTTCCCATTGGGTTTTAAAAACTGTTGGGAATAGATTCCCCTAAATACATACCAGATCTAGCTCACACATCTACATTATTGTAGCCTTTAACCGAAGATCCATTAAATATCTCTCATTTCCCTAGGTTATGATAAACATTCCACTAGATAGAATTATCTTAAATAATGAAATTTTTTAGTTCTACACTTTATATCAGAAATTGGTACCTTAGTTTTAATGTTCGACATCTATTTTTATTTTTTACTATTCTGATTTGGTCTAAACTAGGGATTGGTGTTGTCTGTGGCATTGTACACTAAACACTATGATTTGTTTTTTTTCTGTTATATGATTCTAGTATCATGATTTTGTAAATTACATTTATTGACTGTCTTCATAGCCACTCCTTATTCGTAGAGTTTGTGAAACATATGAACTAATGGTGGAGGTAGTGAGATGTATCCACAATCAATGATGTTAAAGGCTTTGTTTATTCATATGGTCTCGATGTGGGAAATAGATATAAGAATGGTCAATGTGAAGGGATTTGGGATGGTTGGAGTAGTGATGTAGGTGGTTTTCCATTTTTTTATTGGGGTGATATGTGGTTTCTTCAGACATTACTTTAGTTGAAACATGGATTGGTATATTTTATTTATAGTATTTTTTCCATCATATAATGGGAAGGGTTTTGATATTGATGATTAATTAGTTGTCGGTTGGGTGATGGATTGGAATTATGATGTTGGAGGGATTGGGTATAGGTATTTTTCAAAGTATTATATGGCTATTTCCCCCTGAACACCTTGACACCGCCTTGGACACCACACACCCTAGACACCCCCATCCACATAGACATCCCTCTCTACCATCGTGGACCCCCAAATGAATAGCCCCCCCACCCCACCCCTAGACACCCCCACCCCCTAGACACCCCCACCCCTTGGACACCCATACCCATCCCCTCGACACCCCCACCCCCATGGATACCCCCCCACCGCTCGACATCTTGTCACCCCCTAAGACACCCCCCTCCACTCACTATAAACCACCCCACCCCACCCCCCTTGACACCACACCCCCTACAATGCTCCCACCCCCTGAACACCCCCCTGGACACCACCCCAATCATGGACACCCCCACCCCTTGACACCCCCAACCCTTGGACAACCCCCATCACCTAGAAAGCCCCCCCTGTGGACACCACCCCACTCCCTGGACACCCTGACACCACTGGACACCCCAAGCCCTATAAAAACCCCATCCCATGGATACCACTCCTCTCCATGGACACCCCACCCCTTAGACACCACACCCCTCCTTTAAAACCCCAACCCTAGGACATAACCCCCCCCCCCCCAAGACACCACCCCAAACCCAAGACACCGCCACCCCCTGCACACCCCCACCCCCTGGACAGCCCCCAACCCCAAGATATCCCCACCCACATGGACATCCCACCCCTAGATATCCCCCACCCCCTAGACTCCCAGACCCACTTGGACACCCCCCCCCATACACCACTCTACTATATGGACACCCCCTGGACATCCACCTGCACCATCCCACCTACTAGACAATCCCCCCCCCCAGAAACCCCCACCCCTAGCACCACCACCCCTCTGAACACCCTCCCCCATCCCACCTGGACACCCCCCACTCCCTCAAGACACCCCCACCCCCTTGGATCCCCCTAAAACCCCCAATAATGAATACATTAGCATTGGGTATTAGGTGTTAGGGAATCTCCTATTTTATTAAATATTTCCATTTTTTGGGGATCAATATCTTATTAAAAAACTCTCCTTAAAAATAATTCATCTTCGATGAAAATAATTCACTTTTTAATATCTTGAACAATGCTCTATTATGTTAATTGTGTCTCATTGAATATGGTAAATGAAAAAAATTCTAAACCATATTTCACTAGAAATTCTGGCACACATAACAGAATTTGTGTATCTTAATTTTTTTTAATAATAAGTTGTAAACCTTGGTATACATCACTATATCAACTAGAAACCCCTTACTTTATGGATATATAAATGGTGATAGATTATCCTATATGGAAAATAAATTTCAATCTCATCATTCAAAATCTATATGTACATGGAATCATACTACTTTTCCATGTGGAACCTCCGTCTTATAAAATCAAACTCCTCTCAGTTCCATATAATATTTCTTGGATCACAATCCACATGTATGACCATGATGTTTCAAATCCTGAATTATTATCCTCCATAAGCGTACCAGATCATTTATAGTAATGTATAGTTCTTCAAAGATATTCAAAATCTTCCATGAACATTTTTTTGGACTCAAAACACATTACAAATTAAGTGATCACGTTATTATATAGTTTATTTAATACATTATAATAATGGGATGCTTCTCCTCCAAATAATCATGGATTCTAAATATATCTTTCTCTTTGACAATAGAAGTATTTGACTCATAAAATTCCCCAAATGTTTATCTATGTTCTCTCAATATGCACAAATGTCATGGAATTATATTTATAATTGAAGTCAATATCATGGATTTATATTTGGATATAATATTTTTTTATAAATATAGATTTTTTTTGTTATTTATATTATAATTCTCATATAGAGTAGTGTGTCAGTTTTGGTTTCATATAATGTGAACAATTCCCATTTCTGAAAATATATTTTTAATGAAACATAAATCGTATTGAATTATTTTTATCTAAATTAATAATAATTTTTTTTATAGAATGGATAACATTTGGATGTATTAAATCGATTAAATATCAAGTGATTTTCAAAATAATTTGGAGAGATTTTAGAGTTTTTAGTTCATAATGCTTTAGATAGTGGTCTCATGCACTACCCATGTTAAAATTGTGTTGGGGAACCTTGGTTGAACCATGAAAAAGCTAGCTACCACATAACCAAATATTGGTTTCCTGCAAACTATTGGTCATGTTATCACAATGGGGACAAAATGAAATCTCTAATTCCTCATGATCCAAATGATAAGACTAGATTCATTTAATTTGTTATATGGATAGTTTTTATTTATTATTCATCATAAAAAACATAGGATTCTATCCCAATATTACATCGATAAGAGCACGCATGATGAGTCTAATTAAAATGATGATTTTGTTAGCGTTTAAAAATTTAATGAAGCTTCCAAAAATCTAGTATATTGACAATGAGGTAAAATAAAAAAGAATGAATTTTTAATCCGATTTTTTCAAGGGAATAAAATGTATTGTATTTCTAATACTTCCATTGATTTCATTATTCCCTTATTGAAGGGATTACTTCAAGATGATGCATATATTCACTCAAACCAATATATGGAATGGATGTTAGTTGAGGAACATGGATATTCAAGAAACAGAATTCATTCTTTCCAGAAATATTGCAGTTTATTTTTGGAGGAAACTGCTTGGATAAATGATTTTAAAAAATGTGGCACATCCCAGCAGAAGAAAAAAGTAAATGGGACACCATCCTATGTTCCGTTGAATGTAATGAGGCATTTTATACAAATCCCTAGCCTCTATTATCTTTTTATGTAGAATTAAATATAAAAAATGTAATGGAATGATACCAAAATAAAGACGACTAATGAGGAGGCTGATGGAGAGGCTGAGGCTGAGGAGGAGGGCGTTGAGGAGTTCGGGTAAGATAATGGTGATGACTATGATGATGATGAAAGTAATCATAGTGATGGGGATGTGGGACAAATTAACATGTTACATTTTTTGCTTATGTTACTTAAATTTTAGGTTTGATGACATGTTGTTCCTAAATATATGTGTGATTAGGTAGGTCACATTATCTTTATTTATTTATCTATAAATAATAAAACATGACATCTAATTTAATGTGACTGAATATATTTATTACTTATTCACCCCTCCCTTGGACACCCCCAACCATTGGGCACCCCACCCCTGAGAAACCCCCACCCCTTTTACAGCCCACCCAGGACACCCCACCCATCTGGACACCCCCTACCCCTTAGGACAACCCTCAAGCCCCTAGATATCCCCCACCCCCCAGTACACCCCCACCCCCCTGACACACCCTTCACATGGACAACCCCCTGGACATCCCCCTACCACTTGGACCCCCCCCCCCCAACACCACCTGACCCCCAGGACACCATCACCCCCTAGACACCCCCATCCACATGGACAACCCCCGACCACCCTGGACACTCCACCCTAACCTCCTACAGAACCCCTCCCTCATTGGATATCCCCCAACCAATGGAGAGCCCCCAGGGACATCACCCCACCACCTGAACAACCCCACCCCACGGACATGCACACCCCCATTGACAGCCCCCACCCATAGACACCCCCCCCCCGCACACACCCCTGGACACCCCCTTCCTCGTTGGACAACCCCCAACCCCCTAGACAGCTCCCCTAACCCCCACATGACACAACACCACACCCTGACACCCCTCACCCCATGTGGACACCCCTACCCCCATGGACACCCCTCCCCACCCTGCTAGACATCCCCCCCCCCCCCAGAATCCCCCACCCAACTTTCCCTACCCCCTTGAAAATCCCCCCAATCGCCTGGGATAGCGCCACACCCCCTAGACACCACCCCACCCCCTGGACACCCACACACCCTAGACACCCCACCCCACCTAGAGATCACCCCACCCCCTAGACACCCACACACCCTAAACACTCCCACACCCTAGACATCACATCCCCCTTAGACACCCCCACCACTGTACACCCCCTACCCCCATGGACAGCCTCTACAACCCCCTGTAAATCCACCCTCCCCCACACCCAGTAGAACACCCAACCCCCCAGACACCCCAACCCCCAGGACAGCCCCTCCCCCACTCCCACGGACAACCCCAACCACATGGCACCCCAACCCCCTGGACACCCCCACCCAGTCCCCCCCATGGACACCCCCTACCCCCATAGACACCCCCAACCCCCTACACCCCACCCACCATGGAGAGCCCCCACCCCCTTAGAAAGCCCCACCCCCTAGACACAGCCACCCTTGACACCACCTAACCCCCTGGACAACCCGCCCAAATCCTAGACACCCCCACCCCAATTGAGATCCCCCCCCCAGGCCACCCCCCTGACACCCCCACCCCCTAGACACCCCCACCCCTTGGAAAACCACACCACCATGGATAGACCCCACCCCTGGACACCCCCCCCCACCACACCCCACATGGATTTCCCACCCCCCTAAACACCCCTACCCCTTTGGATGGAACCCACCTAGAGTTCTCCCACCCCACCACCACTTGACACCCATCCCAACCACTAGAAACCCCAACTCCCTTGGACATCCCCCATTCCCCCATACACCCCAACCGATAGGACACCCCAAACACCCTTGGACACCCCCCAACCCCATGGAAGACACCCCTCCCCCTAGACACCCCTACCCCCATCGACAACCCCCACCCCCTAGACACCCTACCACCTTTTAAAAACCCCCACCCCTAGACACCCCACCCCCTGGACACCCCCTACCCACTTAGACAGCCCCTCCAACCACCTGGAAGGCCCCCACACCAACGAAAACACCCCATCCCCTGGTCTCCCCCACCTTGGGAAACCCATGCCCCATGGACTGCCCCCACCCCCTGGAAATCCCATAGACACCCCATACCCCGTGGACATCCCCCAAACCCCCTAGTCACCCCCACTAGACACCACCACATCCACCTAGACCCCCACCCCCTGGACAACCCCACCCTAACGGAAACCCCCCCCCCCCCGCTCAACCCCCACCCCTTGGCGAGCCCCCCTCCCCGTGAAGACCCATACACCAATAGACACCCCACCCCTCTATTAAAACCCTCCGCCCCTAGATATCCCCTCACCCCATCTGGACACCACCCCACCCCTAGACACCCCACCCCCTAGGCACCCCACACACATGGATATCACCCACCCCTAGATATCCACGCTGATCCCTTAGACACCCCTCCCCCATAGACACCACATAACCCTTAGACTCCCCCTACCACATGGACACCCCCACCCCCCTGGACACCATCCCACCCTATGGACACAACCCACCCCATGAGAAGCCCCCACCCCGGAGACACCCCAAACCCCCATCCCCCCGGACACCCCCATCCATCCAGACACCCCCACCCTCTTGACACCCCTACCCCCTTGATAATCCCCCAACCCCCTTGATAGCCTCCACACTTGCTGGACACCACCCGTCCAAAATTACACCCCCACCCCTGGAAACCTACTCCCCCATGGATATCCCCCACCGACTAGAAAACCCTTAACCCCATGGACACCCCCACCTCCTAAACACCCCCACCTCCTTGGATAACCCCCAAACCCCTAGAACGACCCCCATGGAAGCCCCAATCCCATGGAAATCCCCACAACCCCTAGACATCCCCCCTGGAAAACCCCACCCCCTAGATACCCCTACCCCCTTGGACAGGTGCCCACCCCCTGGACAACCCCCCACCCCTGGAGAACACCCCACCCCCCAAACACCCCAACCCCCTAGACACCTATACCCCCACGGACAACCCCTCCCTAGACACCACCCCACCCATTTGCCATAATTTTTTTTATTTTTAATTATGTATAGAGTATTGAAATCACATGTAATTTCACAAGTAATTTGATGAATAGGTTTTTTATTATTTCGTGTTTGTACTGCCTACTGAATTCTGAATTCTGTATAGATTTTTTTATTATTTGAGGTAATTCATTCTAATTTTTTTATAGGTTGATTAATTATGAATTATGTATATAATTAATTCTGAATTCTGTAATTGTATATGGGGTTGTTGGTACTACAACTAAATCTACCGAAACTCTATGCCAACAGATTCAAAATTGTTGTTATAAATGTGAAAAACCAATCTGTTCCAATGGTGTCATGCAACCATTTGTAAAAGACTATTCAAACAGTTTACAAGAATCTAGTATAGACCAATTAGTTAATGTGTTTCCAACGGTTTCTGCAAACTGTTTTAAAATGTATTTACCAACAAGTCATAAAAATATTGGTATATATATTAACTGAGTTCTATTGAAAAACTGTAAAATCATGGCTAAAAAATAACACAATTGATTATAGATAACCATTGGTATAATGTGATGTAGCATGACATACCCAAACAGTTTACGAAGGAAATTGGGATAGGTTTATCCCCACGACTTATATTCCAATGGTCTGGGCATCCAATGGTATATACTATACCAATGGTTATCTAGTATATACCAACAATTCAAAACTCTTGGTATATCATTTATTTCCAATTCTGTTTAAATATTTTTAATATGATTTAATGATGTAAAATGTATTAAAATTGGTCAAATTGAATGTTTTTAATATTTTATATAATAATAAATCAAGTATTCTAAATTTATTATAGTGTGGGAATAATGGATAATAATTATAATTTTGATCACTATATTTTATGGTTATATATATATATATATTAGTACCATGTTCTACAAATATCAAAATATAAAAGATCCTTCATAGTTAATGAATGTAAAATTCATGACTAAAACTCAATATTATGTAATGTTTAAGTTTGTTCACTTACTTTTCATATCCAATATCATTTTAGAAATCATTATATCTATGTATAATGATAATATAATTAACATAAAATATATATTTTTATGTTTAGGATGAAATATTATAGCATTTCAATTTAACCATGTGGATTCATCAAAATTATTTTCAACTTAAATGGTGTACTGATAAAGTATTCATGGAATTTGTAGTGGGAAGGAACTGAGAAGAATATATCAGTCCAAATCAAATTCTTGATATGGTTTGAATCGGAACATAATGATTTGATGCAGTAATGGTTTGGTTGACACTTGCAATAAGTGTCGGTGGTACCTAGAATAAAGAGGAACTTGATATACAATATATACATTATCTATGATGGATCATTTCATGATGTAACACCCCTAAAATGTAGTGGATCATATTCCATTATGATATTAAATGGATGGATAAATTCTCTATAGATGATATCGAATGTCATGGGATGTTTGGAACTTCCAAAGGATATTATTTATGTTTATAATGTTGTATTTGATGTAAATCAATTATGTTATTGGGTTATTAATAATAGATAAAATAGGGATCATGATTCCATATAATGAGATATATTTTTTTTCATGAAATAAAAATATGTATTTTTATTCATCTATGAATGGGAAAACAATTCCTAGAATTGTTGTAGAAAGACCAAGATTATATAGCTTCATATAAAAAAGGCATCATATGAATGTCTTGTTATGTGGTAGATTTTACTCGAGACACTAATATTATATTTATAGGTTTCACTAATGAATGAAATAAAAATTTGATGGAAATTGGAAAAATGAAAAGTTAAAATCTAGGAGAAATGGTTTCACTATGCTGAATAACTTGACATTGATTTTTCTATCATTTATATGTGGAATGAAGAATAATTTAATAAGTTGTTTGGATGGAAGGATATGATGTAAAAGAAAATAAAGATATTTTGCTGTGTAAATTTAATGTTATTGTCTTGTCGTATGTGTGGTGAAAACAAATGTGGAGATCGTCTTATGATGCTAGAGAATTGTTACAGTTATGGAATGTTTTTCCACATGGCACACAAATGAAAGGAACAAGTTCGGAATAATCATTATAATGTGTAACATATATCCATCATATGATAATATTTTTTTGTATTATGTAGTTTTTTCATTATGGTAATGTTTTTTTGAATCATGTTAAAAAGGATGCATATAATCATGATCAGAAAGAAATGGTGTATCGAAGTCATTTTCTATTAATCCAACTCATTTTGGGCTATCTAATAATGTGGTGGTCGGTATGTTACATGTGTATTTGAGTTATGAATATACCTTGTTTGACACTATAACTTCATATTCATTAATTTATTATAAAATTATACGTAAATTGGAAATATCACCCGATGATTGTAAGACAAGTCTTTTTGTGAATACTCAATGTGGGAGTATTAATTCTACTATGATTAATAAGAATAAACATATAATTATTAATGGGATGGTTGTTAATATAAATCATATTGATCTAGGAATATTAGTTTCTGATATCATTATTTTTTTGATTTTTTTTCATGATTTCATTCCAAGATACATTATAGTGACAATAATATTGTTTCCAATGATTTAATTACTTTGATAACAAACCATGTAACTAATAAAATGACTAAAGATGACATTAAATGTTACCTAATTCATTTTTTTTAAAATAAGGAAACCTATAAAATTAGTTCATTATAAGTATTAAACAAATATATTGATGTTTTTCAAGATTATATTATATATTTTTTTCCTAACAGATATGTTGAGTTTAGTGTTTGCATTATACCTTGTGATTAACATATTTCTAAAAAACATATCAAATTTATTTTGTGGATCTTTTAGAATTGAATACAATATTATAAGAGTAAGTAGGAAAATTATTCATTCAACTAAGAACTTCAGGATGAGGGGATCCAATCATGTTTTTTATAAATAAATTTGTTTCATTAAAATTTTGAATTAATTACATATCCATGAATAACATCCCTATTAATAAGAATTATCAATTTCAACATATCAATGGTTTTTTAGCTAATTTATGTAGAGATAATTATTTTTTTGATGGTTGACCTATGTTCAGGGTACCATCATTTGAGAGTGAATGAGGTATAAATTTCAAATACTATATTTCCGACTAGGAATGGCCCCTGTGAATTTGTAGTTATTCTATTTGGTTTACCTAATGCACATTTTATATTTATGGAAATTATTAATAGAATTTTTCATTAGATTGTTATTTAAGGACCCAAACATAAAAATAACCAATTATAATTATGTAAAAACATTACTTTACTTTCCTATATATATATTAGAATTAAATTTTAAAAAAATTAGGAAATAGTCTTATAATGTAACCACATACATTATATATTGACTTTACTTTACACTATCCTTTTTTTCACCTATGCTGACCCTATTAAGTTAAAAAAATAATTATTTTTTGAAAATTTCATAAATATATTCATCATAACATATTCACAGTCCATAAAAATATTTTCAAAATGCTAAATCCATTTTTAATCTACGGGTGACCTGAAATGCTAAAACCATTTGGGGATCTATAAAGAGATCGCATGCCCTCATTTTATCATGGATCCACCCAGTATGAAACAATACCGAAGAACCATTAAATTATCATAACAAATAGAAAATTCATAAAAGAAAAATTCATGAGGAACATGACTTCTCTATTTAAAGACACATTTCATTTTTTATATGTTGGAGACTCATAAATGAAAAAAATTATTAAAAATAAATATAAATAAATATAAAAAAATATAAAATATAAAATAATAATGAAATAATGAGATTATATTCTTCTATAATATTAAAAAAACATTATTTATTAAATATAGTTATATCTTTTATAGGGGAACGTTAAATAGTATGTCTGATTAATAAAATCTGTTAAATATATTTTTTAAAACTATTAATATAAATTCTATAATTAATATTTTTACAATAAATCTTTTATATAAGTAAATTTATAATAAATTAATACATGTACACAAAATATTATTATTTAAAAGAATAAATATTTAAAATATTTAATGAGATGATTTTTTGGATTTCATCAAAAAAAATTGAATATCATTTATAATGGTTTAATGAATTTCATTAATTTATTAACAAACTATATTTATAATTATTATATCATATATTATTATATTATATCATCTTATAACCCCTTTGTTAATAATATACCATTATTACCCCTATTTCATGTGTAAAATCTGTTATTTTCTGGTGCATGTCATTAATATCCCGATCATTTTTGGTTTAGATACAGATCAATTATATAAAAATTATATTATTTTTATAAACATCATTATTAAAAATTTACCATAATATTATAACCATTATTCACTTTTAAAAATGGAAAATGAATCGCATCCCATCGTGGTGATGGTAGGGCATACGTACAGAGGAGCCACAATATTATTCATGTAATGGATGAAATTGAAACAAAGTGGGTAGTATATTAATTTTTTTAATTTATATCATTTAATAAATATAAACAAAGATACATATCCATTATTTCCATAATTATAAAAAACTATGTAGATATTTGATGAGTGGAAAACCACACCAATATGTGGAGACAATATATCATACGTATGTGCACACATATCTCTATTATTGACGAATATCGATAAAAGGTATAATATGGTTGAACAAAAATCTTAATAGAATATAACAATATAAGTTCAAATATAGTTATTACATCATCATGGAATTAACCCATGATATGGATGTCGAAAAACAAATAAACATTAAAGCATCCTTAAATACGATTACTTATTTAATAGGGTATTTCCTTTACGTCTCATCATATAGGATCTATGTTTTATATTATGTAAGTAAAAGAACCAAAATAACATAACTATGTTTTTTTATAATTGAAATGGACTGAGTTTAGTGGATATAGAAGGCTCAAGTTTTTGAAAATAAATAAAAGTAGGGGTTTTATAAACGAGGTGAGGGGAACTGAAATAAATCCTATATATATTAAATTATTATAAATTCATATTTTATCATAATACAACAAAATGAACATGAATTCTGACACTAGATGAGATGATATTGTAATTTCATAAACTAATAAAATTGATTATTTTTTTTTGTTTTATTTGCATCATTATCATTTGGATTGAACATATTTATCAAATATTAATAATAATTTAGGACAAAAATATTTAACATTAAAAGTTGTTATTTATTAATTAAAAAATTATGTTAAAGAATAAATTAATAATTTATGATATTTTTGACCAAAACATATGCAGTTTTTCAAAAATGTTTTTATTATTCTAAAATAATTTAATAATATAATATTTGGATTAAATATCATTAGTTTAAATTTTGAAACTTTTCATTACCATTTCCGTATGAACATCTTGAAAAAATGATAACATCAAAATAAAATTTTAATAAACCACTACAATGTTATATGAATAGAATACATGAATGTATAACCTTAATTAATTCAACTTTTATTTATTTTAAGAAATTTAATGTCAATTATTTGATTGTTTTTTAAATGAAATAAATAATCTGTCATTGTATTATTATTACATAAGGTAATTATTTATTCAAAAAATATAATAACGAAAATATAGTGGTCTAGATAACTAGTTAATATTTCAAACAAATATATATAGTCGTAGATAACTTCTTGAAACATTATATTAAAAATAATTTATTTATTAAAAATATGAGTGTGTCATCATTTCCATTATCATTAAAATAGATATTACTAATATCATAAACTCTTATAATTGGTCCCCAATAATCAAATTTAAAATTATATCATGAATATATGTTTACAAAGAAAATAATGGACAATTATAGTCATTCATAACCTAACTTTTTTTTGATGTGGACACATAAGAGACATTAAAGACAAAGAATGAAAAAAATTGAATGATTTCAATTATATCACAGTCATTTTCTAGGAATAATTTCCATTAAATAAATACATTTTTTATATATTTTTTTAATGTTAAAATAAAAAGTAAAAAAATAATATTTTTACAATATTATTATAATTTTATATTCCTTTTCATATTAATTTTACCCTAAATTACATGACATTTTTATAATAGTGGTAATAAAAAGTTTTTAACATTAGAATTAAAAGTAACCAAAAAGATATATGGACCTATTTAAATGAATTTGTAAACAGGTATTCCAAACATGGAACCCGTTTTTCTAAATTGAATTCATTGAAGAGGAAGAAAAAAATGTAATATTAATCCAATAAAACCCAATGATAAAAAATATCTCAGAGAATTTACAATATAAAATATAATTTTTTAATACTAAATTACTTTATAAAATATATTTTAATCATAATAATTAGATTATTTTAAATTAAAAGGATCAAAATTATAATTTATATTTGAAAACATTTGACATGAAAATTTAAAAAAATGTTTTTTCTAATTTCCCAAATTCAATGAAAAAACAAATATTTCATAAAATTTTCAATTTCAGTATAAGTTAATTATGAAATTCAACATTAATTAATAATATTATATCATAAAATTAAATATATAAAATTTTAAAATTTTACTTTTAAATCATGTTCTCCATAAAAAGGTGACCAATTTTTTTTACTAATATACAACCACTTATACATAAATTTGGAGTAATCATATCTAGATAATTCATAAGATTAATTTTAAAAAATAACATTAATAATATATATTTATGAATATTAAATTAATAAAATCATTAACGAGTTATATTAATTTTTTATTTGTATAAAAAATCATTTAAAAAATCAAAAAAAATAAGAAAAATATTCCTTTTTATTATGAAATATATATTTTTTAACATATAGTTAATTGGAATCCAAATCATTCATTATATATAAAAAAAGAAATATTTTTTATTATTAAATTATTCCCGTTCAAAACCAACCTTCTAAGAGAAATGTCGTATTGACATTATTTAAAAAAATATGAAATTGTTCATTTAAGCCTAATATGAAATATATGGTATGTTATCGTACATCATCATTCCATAAAAAACCTGGGATTCTAAAATTTCCCTCACCTATTATATTTCATCCTCAAAATGAGAACTCCATATAGAAATCATTGGAGTAGGATTTTAGAAAAACATTTATTTTTTGAATCCTACATCGGGAAAATGATTAATAATGCTTCAACATTAAAAATAATAAATGGATGAATAAAGGTTACCAGGGATTTCACATATTTATATTCCATATAGGAAAAATTAAAAAAGGAAAATAAAACCAACTATTAAGTTCTGATGGAGTGTTATAGGGAAATGTTTTGTTATAATGTAAACCCACATTAAACCATAAATATGTGATGAGTTAATATTACATTGATTTATCAATAAAAATTAAATGGATAACATTTTTTCCATGGAGATCCATTTTATAGTTTCAAGTAATTAGATTACTTCCTAGAATAATACATAAATATATATATATATATACATAGAATTTGGGGTTTTTACGATTAATCAATGTTTACAAAAAATTAATAATTTTTCACTAAGTTATATGTATCGAAGGAAAATTTCCCACACCTAAAGAACAAGAATAAACTTATATAGAGTAACATAATCTGGTAATAATTAACTATACTTTTATAAATTCTTGAATCATTAACCAAAATAAATTTTTTTATTACATTATAATAAAATTATATAAAAATATTGAACCACTAAATTATCAAAAACTACTCCAATATCCCTAATTCCATAGTGACACCCCATTTCCATATTTGGTAATTAATAAAATAAATATATTTAAAATCATAAAAATTATTCCCATTATTTTTGAAATCCATTAATAAAAAGGATTTTATCACACAGTCTACGAATATAAATTTTTATCGAAATAAAATCATTCATTCTTAATGTCTCATACCAATATTTATGTAATCATATCACATAAAATCCACTATATGATAATAATTTATATAAATCACCTGAATTGCTATAAATCCACAATTAAATTACATATGCTTCCCAAATATATTTAAACATTTATTCCTCAAATTAAATCACATATTATTTCATTTTCCAAAATATTATAAGTTTCCCAAATTAATAAAAATATTTTTAAATGACATCGATCATTAAATCAATTTCATATAATGAATATGATCCAAAACTTCCACAACCATTAATTAACATGAAATAAAAGACCATATGAACCCTAATGGTATCCATAAATTTAAAATTATTTCATAAAAAAGAAAAGTGGAATTTTATAAAAATAACATTCTCAAATGAGAAAATATATGGAATATATATAACTTAGTCTCAATAAAGGTATCCAAATTTATACCCATAATCAAAAGATTATTAGTAATTTTAATCATTTTATCATCCCTGATTATACCATAAATCTTGAATCCATTGTATCTAGACATATTGATCCTTCATAGTTATTCTTAATGTAATATTTATAAATTACCATCTTATTTCTTAATAAATCATTCCTTTAAATAAAATATAATAAATCTATTTTCATAATTCTAAAATATCAATACAATCATGATTCATAAATTATTTATATAAAATAATTCATTTCCTAAATACATATTCCAGTATATTCTCGATGTTCCCTTTCTATTTAATCATGTTTTCCTACATTTAAAATATAAAAGATCACAACACTTATGGTCTATACCATTTCAAAAGAGTTGGATGTTTTGATATCTTAATCTAAATGAATAATTTCCCTTGTCCCATAAAACTTCTGGAGAAATTCATAGGTTTTTTATAACTCAAAAAATTCTTATAGGTGATTTCAATACTCATGAAGCTTTCAAACTAATTTAAACAATATTTCTCATTAACAATGATGATAAAATAATAAAAAACCGATGAAAATATTTTAAAACATCTATTTCCTTTCATATTGAAATATGATCCTTAGTCAGTTAAAGAGAAGATCAATTAAACATGAAATAAATTACTAAAAAAAATATCATATGGGGTAATTATTAAACCATAAAGATTATAGAATACTCAAATTTATCAACCCCAGATATCTCAATTAACATAGGTGTTTATCCAATCAACCAAAAATACCTTAATCCTTATAAAATTTCCATATGAAAATATATCTTTTGTTTATAAAGGAAACATAACTAATAGATGAATAACAACCTAAAATCTAATGATATTTAAACCCTTCTTTGATTAAAACTACTAGGAATCAGAAATAATCATAAATTAGTTTAGTTATTTAATATAATAAATAAATTTATCGTTCAAATATCTTTTAGGATTATTGTTTTATAAAATTATAACATCCTCTTAAAAAATAAACCAATACATTAGAAGTGTTCACTACAATATAGAATCAACGTTTTTTATAATTTGATATGATTTAAAATTAAAAAATTATTTAATTTAATGAAAGAGTTCAATACATTCATAATGAAATGTTCATTTTAGAAAAAAATTATTTCTGTTATATTAATCATTTTTACTATAGATGTGAAAAATGCTCGGTAGGGTAAAAAAGTAAAAAGGAAATAATTATTCCAAAAAATCATATAAATACTGCATCTACAATAATGTCAAAAAAACACATTTTTTATTTATTGAAACTATTCATAATGTTTTAAAATTCACCTATAAAACATAACATCTTAACATACCATATAAGATAAATAATTCCCTAAAGAAAAGAATAATGAATTCATATATATATATATATATATATATATATATTATCATCTTAATGTCACTCTTACATATAATTTAGCCTTATAGAATAACCAGGAAGCATTAATCACCATTACTCTTGGAATTACTATCATAATATAATCCCATAATCTCTTTGGAGAAACTGGGTTATTTCCATTACTTTACAGAATGGATTAGAGATCTACAATGTGGACTGGCTCCCTTAGATTATCATGGAACTACTCTACATAAAAAATCAAAAAAATACAACATTTTTATACCATATAAATATTTCATACAAGAAATAATCTTGATCGCGATAAATTTTCTATTTGAAATCACTATTTATTTTTTACATTCAATTAACTATAAATGAAAAAACATTAATTAAATATAAAATATTAAACATTTAATGAAATATAAAAATATAAAATAATAAATAATGTGTAAAATAATGTTCATTTTTTATATGTAAATAATTTTTTTTTGTGAAATGGTATGTATCTTTCAATGAGTACTTTTAAATACAAATTCCCTTACATAAAATAGAAGATAGTTATTTTTTATAAAATATGAGAGAAATTATAAAATTAAAATTTTAGTCATTAATTTTCATATAAATAATTTCAAAAAAAAATTTAAATCATATACATGAAATATAAAAATCTAGAAGTCTAAAATAAATAAAACAATGAAAACGATGTGTTTTCTTAAAGAGCCTTTTACCGCAGTTATGACATCCATAAAACATGGTAAAATATATTGTATAATGGTTTAAATAACTTATTGATTTTTTTATAAAATAGTATTCGTCATTATGATATCATATACTATCACATTATATCATCTTATTTCCCATTTGTTGATAATATTTTATTAATACCCTTTCTTCGGGTGATAACTACAATATTTTCACATGTCTATTTTTTCAGGAATATAATGCATATTTGTAATTGGATATAGATCGATCACATAAAAATTATATTATTTTCATAAATAGAATATCAAATCATTTCTTGTATTTTATAACCAATCTTGAATTTTTATCATGGTAAATGATTTTTATCACTTCATTGAGATAGTAGGTCACATATACACATGAGTGAATATAACATTCCCTTAATGGTTGAATCTATAAGGAAGTGGAGGATTATTAATTTTAAATAATTAATATAATATCATAAGTGAATTATATATAAATTGTTTCCATCATTATAAATAAATGTTTAATGTGGTGATGAAAAAAATCAAAACATTCTGTGGGGATGGTGTACAATAAGTAAAATTATGAAGTTAATTTCTTATTATTATGTTCAATAAAAGGTGGAAAATTATTTTCCAATTATCATAATAGAATATATTAATAATAATTATTCTTTAGGTTTTAATTCAACTTTCAATAGATATATTATTTGGTTGTTAAAGAAGAAATTATCTTGAATGTGTCGATAAAATGATTACATTTTCTTCAGAACACTTACCTTTGATATATTCTTAATGGATCATGGATTAGTCTTATGGAAAGACCTTACCTGCAAAAACATAATTAAAGATGTTGAGATGTAAATTTTAGAGGGACTGGTTGATTTAGAAGGGCCACATTGGTGAAATAAAATAATGGAAGTTGTTCTATTTTATAATTGAGGTGAGGAGAACGCAACAAAATCCGTAATATAATAAATTAAAATAAATTCATTATCTACCATAATACCATCAATTTTCAATGTATTTGAATATTATATGAGTGAATGTTTTAATCACATCAACCAATAAAATCTTGATCTGTATTAATTTTATTATCAACATTATCATTATGATTGGCCTTAGTTAACTCATTATAATGGTATTTATGGAAAAAAATTTATTTTATATTACAATATATTAATCATTACATATAAAATGTTAATTTGAATAAAAATTAAGAACTAATAATTTTTTATAGTAAAAATAAAATCATTTATTTTTTCATAATTTTATATGAATTTTATATAATTTAAAAGAATATTATTTTCCAAAAATATCTATTTTGAAAATTTTGACACTACAGATTACTTCAGCATTATGAAAATAATAAAGACAAGACAAATTTGAAAAATTATCTTTAATACACCCTAAATCTTCCATAACGATACATAATATTAATGAATATCTTTATTTAATTGATTTTTTTTAAAATTTTTATGTGCCTTATTTGATTTATTAATAATAATATAATTATAGAATCATGATAGTAAAATTATTTACTAAAATTATTTATTCACTAAAAATTAATAATAAAATAAAATCAAGTATATAATTCCGTTATATTTTAATTGAATATCTATATTCAAAGATATCTTTTCAATGAATCCATATTAAAACTAATATAATTATTAAAAATAAAATCAATCATAACATTATTTTATATTAAATAAATTATTATAATTATACGAACCACACCAAAATAGTCACAAAAAAATAAGAAATAAATTTATACCATGAAAATATGTTTATCAAGTTCAGATTTTAATGTTATATTCATTAATAACATACCATTGTCTACATTTTGAAATATAAGAAATATTTAAGATAATGAATGAAAGATTTTCAGATATTCATTAATTTAAATATTAATAAAATCATTTTCATCGAAACTTTTCTGTTAAAAAAATAAAATTTAAACCATATGTGTTTTGGTATGGAAATAAATCATCCAAAAAAATGCAGGTATTGTGTAAATTTTCTAAACATTATAATATTATATTTACCCTAAATTACATGATTTACCATTAAATATTTTAAGAAATCATTAAAAATGATATTATTCATATTGAAAAAATGGGTACCAATTTACTAACATTATAAATTATGATTCTAAATATAGAATCTACTTTTCAAAATTAAAATAACTGTTGTTTCAGAAATTAATTTAAAATTAAATTGGTAAAAAACAATGATTAAAAAATAATGAGAAAAGTGACAATTTAAATTATTAAATGTTATTATATTAATATAATCAATAATGGTGGGGAAGGGGTTTATATGGAGGACGGAAGTGGCTAGTTGGATCGATGCAGTGGGGCAAATTGTTGTGATGTTAGGCATCCAACATGAAATCTTTGGCGATGATGTGTTTTCTGATGGTGATTATGATATGGAGAGGAATGGGTTCATGGCGATTCATCATGGTTGTAATCGACAACATGGGACATGCCCCAAAGGTGGATCCCTAGATAGTGATTCATCTTTTCATATCTTGAGGATTTTCGATGTTTGGGAGGGTACGTTGTCGGCCATCGTATCAAAAATGTTCATTAACACCTATCACTTGATTTTCGAACATCCTTGCAGCGGTGGAGAGATTCATCATGATCAAATGCTCGGGAGGGGCATCTACATGTTTTCAAAATGATTTTTTCACTAATACCTTCAGTTCTTGGTATGTCTTATGTCCATGATGTTATTTTGGGTTCCCCCTTCTACAATTATAATGGGGTTCTATTATAATAACGAAATTAAAGGCCATCGGGGGATTGGATGTACCAAGAGGAGAATAATAAACTCATCCTAGTTGATTAGAATCTAGACCTATAATAAAATACCAAGGGGATATCATTCATAGATGCAGTTAAAGTATCAGATCTACACAATGTAATCTAGTCGATAACCCCACCCTCATTCAAATAATACGATGATTGTGGATTCTATGTTGATGCTGACCCTGATTCCCTAGAAAAATAACTATGTATGTGTAAGTTCTCTGTCTTGGGGTGGATCACTTATCTAAAAGGTGAGAATCCACGTTCATCACCTAATATCACACCCCAAATTTCTCATTGTTGGGGACAATCATGTTGTAAACTATTTCATATTAGAAAGGGTTGTTATCAAATTATACTCAACTCCCATGATAATTTACAATTCGTATAGAAAATGGGTTACCTCCAGCTATAGCCACGTTTTCTATTAATTGTGTGAGTGGGATATAGAATTTATTCCAAACACACATATTAATTCATTTCCTTAAATCTGGATCATATTTCATGGGGTAAACAAGATTTTCTAGAATCTGAATATCCTAAAAGATATAACATTTTTTATTGTTGTCCCTTTCAAGATCGATAAATGAACACTAAATAGAGATCTATTAATTCATGAATGGGTCATGTAATAATCTTTTTCTGAGTAAAAATTAATTGATGAAAATAGTTTCAACAATAAGGACTATCGAATAATTGTAAAAGTGGAGTATGAGCACAAGAATCTTTTGTTGATTTATACAATATTATTTGGAACTAAATATCCAAATGTAGAGTAGTTCAAAAATGTTATAGAAACGAATGAAATGGAATGGATGGATGTAAAAAAGTCATAGAAATATTAAGAACCCTACACTTCTAATGTTTGAAAAATCCATAGAGAACAATGATAAATTCATGGAAAAGAAAGGTGGACAAATCTCATCTAAGGATGGCCCTAGTAATTCATGGGATAATTTGGATGAAGAATAATAATGTGACACTAAATACCATGATATTAATTATTAAAACATGAAATTTATAAATTAAATTTATAAATATCATAGCATGGTCTCTCATCTGAAAATTTGAAAACTAGAAAATAGGTTAATGTGTTGGACTACAATTCTTTGATATACACCTATCTGGAATCTTTTCATCACACTTCACTGCACAGTACCTCTACATAGTTGGATAAATAAGGTGTTATAATGCTTTGTGACAACATACCTAAACAAATATACGTTCAATTTCTACCTCTACACTGTAATGCTGAGGTCAGATGCACCAATGATGATAGACCTTTGCTTTTACAGACAATAATAGGGAAGAATGCCACCTCATTTGAGGACAAAAAATCTACGATGGAGAGTACAACTATTGAGCCTAGTAATGGGAAATTCACTAACCTGGGAATAGTACATTCAATACCAATTATATATACGTCTACATAGGAAACTAAATATGGATATACAAATCCCTATGGAAAATCCTAAAGAGATGCTCATTGATGATACACCTAAACAAAATGATGCTGAAAGAAGGGGAACAACAAAAGTTATCCTTGAGCACATACCTCTTATAAAGAAAACTATGTTAGTGGTTAGAACCAGCAACTCTGATGGAATGAAAGATAATAGTATGTATTATTTTCCACAATCTGACATTACTATTGCTGATGGGAAGACTCTTAATTAAACATCTACAAGAGTCAACAACATGAAAAAAACAATGAAAAAACAAATGAGTCATATGGACACCAAGATAGGTAAATCTAATACATTTACCGCCCCTAACTCTTCTCTGAACATGCATGATAATTAATCCACCACCTCCAGTACCATGATTTCCAATCAAATTAAAAAAATCAACAAGAAAGAGGACATTTGGATGTAAAAAGGGGGTTCATACCCCAAACAAAGTTCTAAATGAATATTTTTTATTTTAATTGTTTGGGTATTGGAAAACCTAACACCATCAACACTTTAAAAAAGATATATTTACACTAATAATCTCATTATCATTTCTATTTATGATCCCAAAATTAACATTGCTTATAATTTTATTGGATTAGATTATATTGGTTAGGTCTTTCTTCGTGTTAATACTATTAACTCTTAAATATAATCAATTGGTTATTTTCCCAATAATATATAAACAATGATAGTTTATATGACAATAATGACAATTCTATCACTTGTTATTTAAACTATCAAAACAATCATTTAATTTAAAATTTTATTTATTCCAAAAATAGGTATCAGGATATGAGATGTAACTGATAGAACTTTTCTTCTTTAAAAAAAATAATTCATGATCCTTCAATCATCATCATATACATTAATTTCATCATTGGTCATACTGATAATTTTTGTCTTACTTGTTCTAAAATATTTTCTAAAGAATTTATATTATGTATTGAATATAAAAATAGTATAGATATTAACCAACTAGGGACCAAATATACTTCCTATAGAAGGAATTACAATTGGGTAGTGTCTAGTAAACATGGTAGATCTTTCATCAATGTTCAATCCCTTGATAATTTTATTCAATTTCCAACATTACACTTTCTATATTGAACATAGAGCATCATCGTAATTTAGTAAGTCTCAATACTTGATGATATGGACCTATAAATCCTTTTGAGTTTAATAGTGTTGAGACCTCTATTAAAATATTTGATAACATTGTGAAGAAACTTGTACCTCAATGAATTTTTTATATGACACATTCTACTGTATAATGAAATAAAATTCTTTAAAAAAACTCATGTTATGTTTTAATGAAAAAACCTAAAAAATTGATAATAAAATCATCTATCTAGAGAAAAATATCAAGCAGATTAATATTTCTTCATCTAATATTAATTAAATATAGATCCTCATCATGAAATTAATAACACTACCAAACATAACTCTATTCTGGCAAAAAAATATAATCATAAAAATTAGGCCATCAAAATAATTTGTCTTGAGGATTGTAAAATGAACAAAATGCTTCATAATTCTCTTAAAATAACATGAAAATATTATAGGATTTTCACCTTTCTTAAATATGGGGATACTATAACTAATAATGGTGTGGGTCTAAGCCATAACATTGTCTTATATTTTTACAATTTTTTTAATGGTCTTGTCCTAAAAAAATAAATGTTGTCAAATTTTATTCCTAACATAATTATCAATAATGACAACCATTCTCTAGAATGTGTCCACCTTGACCATGAAATAAAAGATGAATTCATTATCTTGAAGTCTACTAGTGCTCCTAGGCCTGATGGGTTTACAAACTTATTTTTTCAAGTAAAATTGGTATACATTTCAAATGGATGTCTACAATTTGGTTAAATTAGTATTTTCCAATGGCATTCTTCCCTATGTCATTAATGACCCATTCCTCTCTCTAATTCCCAAAGGGGAAAATTCCTATTAAATTCCCATATTTAGGCCCATTTACCTCAAAAATATACACTATAAAATCATCTATAAATTTTTATCTAATATAAATTCCCCCATTTCCAATAAAATAATCTCTTAGAACCATTTTGGGCTTCCTCAAGTGAAGAAAAATCCAATATTTCATCTGCATTGCATCAGAGTGTACTAATATCTAAATGAAATCTAGTAAGGGAGGTAGTATTTCCATTAAACATGCTTTAAGGAATTATTTTCACATTAGGTAATATAGTTTTACTTATAAATTCTACTATAACATTGGTTTCAATGAAAATTTTTTCATCAAAATCTAAATTCACTTTAATTATGCCTATATTTCTTGTCAAAAAAATGGCTTCATAATATGTTACTTCAATTGAAAAAAAATGTGTTAGAAAGGATGAACCTCGATATTTAATCCATTTCTTTATTAAAGGGGACTACCTAAGAAAAATTCTCACACAAATGGTAAATATGGGTAAAATAATACCCATTATTGCCTCTATAATCTTATATGATTGCTCTCAACTTTAGTATTTAGATGGTGTCGTTTTATTTTTAAATGGTGAAAAAATAATAACTCAAAACCATAATTTTTCCCTTACATGAAATGAATATGTCTATTATCATGCCATCAATTGGAAAAAATCTTTTGTTTTCTTTGAAAAAAATTCCTTATAGCTAGAAACATTAGCAATGTCAATGACCTTGTTTTTAATGAAGTACCCTTCCCATTCACATATCCTGAGCTCCATATCATAATGGAAATCCTAATGACACATACTTTTCCTTTGTAAATTATCAAATAAAATATATACCCTCTATTTGGATAAGAAAATATCTATATATGATAGACATAATTTTTCATGTTAAATATATAATTGTTTCTATAATGGATTATTCAATCATGGATTATAAATGGGTCACTAGTTTGATTAAAAAGATTAGTGTCAGTATTTAACACATTGTTAGGAGTTGATAAATTTTTTAAAGAATTTTATTCATTATTCCATGGGATAATTATTGTAATACTTTATCCAATAGTGTGCAGGGTAATAAAAACCTCAGTATTTTAAACGATGCTCGTACATGCTAGGATCACATGGAATGAGTAAAATAATAATTCTTTGGATTTAAATTAATTAAGAGTTAGGTTTCTGAATAAAATGTTAAAAATTAAATTTTCTTTACATGGACTACTCTCATGGTCATTCTATCAAAATAACCCTTAACAAAAATTGTGACATATTATGGGTGGCTAATTAATATAGAATCTTATATAGAGTGTTGGGTGGATAAATGGAATACATTTCCACTAATTTATGTGTGTGATACTATTAAATTACTTGTTCAATCTATAAATTATATAAATTAGTGTTTTAATTATTGGGAATAATATATACCCAATCATATTAAAAATACAATTAAAATTTATTTTTTTAATACTAATTACTTTTTAGTTGGGAACCTGCAAAAAATGGAAATTTGGAATCCATAAATTTCAAAAATTATAAATTCATTGATAATGATCTTAATTTTTATTTTTTAAAGAATAATGTTAAGCCATGGGTTGGACCCTATATGTTTACCCATATCTAGAGAATAGCCCATAATAAATTTCCCACTAATTTTTTTTGTTCAATTATTTTGGATTCAACTTTCTGCCTAATCTAGTATATGCAACAAACACAAAGAGAATGTTGACCATCTATTTTTATCTTTTTCTATGACTTATGCTCTATGGAAAAAACATTTTTGACATTTTTTATTTGATATAGATAGGATCAGACTCTATTCAGTTTCATGACCAACTATGAAATTTTTTGCATGTTTCTTAACAGATGGGAAAGATCTTCATAGTTATTATAGTTGAACTGATGCACATAGTCAGGAATAACAGAAACTACATTATTCATCATATCAATACATTCAATATTGATGATACCCCGATGAATATATTTACTATGATCAAATAAGATGTTAGGTTACAAACTGGAACTCGCTGTAACATAGTTAGATATATTATTGTTCTTCATTGGTTTTGAATTAAAGGAAGTTACAACCAACCGATGTGATTTTTGGAAGTATTATGGAAAACAAAATTCTTGGATGGACCATGATCATTGTGCATGCTGATTCAAGGTGAAACTATGCCCCTTGGGATGCGATGTGTTGTGAAGAGACCACAATGGTCAATGCCTTGGATCCTATTACGGTACATGTGAGTTTTCATCCACTTTAGAAGTATAGATTTATATCATCATTATTGAGGTTTATATTATCAATCAAAGAGGTTGGAATAACATTTCGATTGAACATGAATCCATCATCGTCATGCAAGCTCTCTTGAATGGCGTGGTCTACCTCTATTGACCTCTATCGGCTAAATGAATAGAGTGCCCATAACCCCATTCTAATATCGATCATATAATCACTAATGCTTATCATGAGGCAAATGCAGTAGATGATTGTCCTTCCAGTAAAGGAGTAAACTACCCAAAAACATCATTTAATTACATCTCACTGGATCTTATTCCTTATCATGAAAATTATTGTAATAAAATTCATACATTTATACATTTGTAACACATTTCGTTTTTTATATTATTATTTTCATCTATCTTTCAACCAAGGAATCACCATTAAAATAACATTAGATTAAAATTTAATAACAATTTCAATTACAAAAAAATTTAATTATTTTTAATCAATTGTATCATATTTTTATTTTTAATTTATAAAAACAAAAAAATGAAATACAATATAAAATAAAAATTGGTAATTTTCACTATTAATAAAAAATCATTTAATAAACATCTCACAGTTTCACCACATATAATAATGACATTCCAAAGTAAAACAAAATTTTTTTAAAAAAATTTAAATTCATAAAAATTTCAAAATCATGTTGTAAATAAAGTGACCCATAAATTAGTGACAAAAGATAGTTTTTTAAAATAAAATTTTCTATTAATAAAATTTTATTTATCATGTCTACAAAAAACATAGTATAAATGGTTAAAATTATATTGAATATATTATGTATATATTTAAATAATATCATCAAATAAGTGTGAAGTGTTTATTTAATTGTTCTAAATCACACATGTTCACATTGATGTTTTTTTTTCAAATAATATTTTCTTTTATTTTCAAAAAGAGTTTTATATGAATCTATAATTCATTGGTAAAAAAATCATAATATAAAAATATGATGAAAAAAATTTATTTTTGTTAATCGTGTTCAAACAAACCACCCAAATGGTAATAACATACTGGTGACATATAAATAATAATAATACTTAATATTTTATTTAAACATGATGTGGAATATATTGTACACTATCAAACACTGTATTTCATTTAAAATCACATGATGTTAAAATTTGATAATATAATGGTTGTGATTATTAAATACATTTTGGAATATTTTCAAATTTAATAGGAACATGAGGGGAACCTCAGGAATGTTTTTCTCAAAATGGAAAAAATTAAATTGTAAATTTTTTATCTGTGAATTTTGGTTTCAAAAAATTTATTTATTTTAACATATTGTGATTATAGATGGAATAATTGTTGTCCTTTTAAAATGAAATTTTTTTGAATAATCTCCAAGACCAAAACATATTACCAAGACTAATATTTGTTAGGAATTATTTGGATAATATATATGGATGGTAAAAAAACATTTCCCACTTTTCCAGCCCTTGACTAAGTTAACTCGAAACAGAGTTACGTTTATCTCGAAAAAAGAATGTGATGGTCTACTTTAGTAAATGAAAACATGATTTGTGAATGTTATCATTTTATCTGTAGTTTTTAGAACTAGTGATTTGTTATATACAATTATGCTTCATTGAATGGACATGGTTGTGTCCTAATGAAAAATGATCACGTAATTTATTACACATCATGTCAGTTAAAACCTAATTAGTAAAATTACCATAAACATGATTTGTAATTTTTTATTTTGTTTATATATTTAAAAATTTGGAGGCATATTTCATGTAGATTATAGTGTGAAATATGTACTGATCACAAATTTATAATGTATATATTCACTATGTAGTAATTGATTGTGAGATAAAGAAGATGTATAGAAATAATGTTGGAAAACAATTGCATGATTCATTATCATAGTGGAATAGAAAAAATGTGGATGATTCATTGAGTCAAAGAAAATTATAAACTAACCATTTAATGATTTGAATGTTACCATTTGGTTAATTATTTGAATTTTTTTTTGTAGTTTTGGTGGATGTATGGGCATCCACTACTTGGTTTCATGATTTACTATAGTCCACTATGTAAGAATGATCTATGAATGATCTGAAGGAGGATCAGCCATGATTGATAATTATGAATCCATTAAAACGTGTCAGTTATCTAATACTAATATTGATGAGGAAGTATGATTTATAATATAGAAAATATTATGTGTTCGATGTGATAACTATTGTATGAAAGAATTGTGGACTTAATGTTATTGTTCTCCAATTTTAATTCATTTTGGAATCCAGAAGATGTACAGATTCATTAAAGAGTATTAATGGGGAATTGAATAAAAATATATATTTCATATTTTATAGTTATTTGTTTGACTTATGATCGAGTTAAAGAAGAAATGTTGTTCCTAAATGAGATTTATCAATGTTTCCAGTGAAAGTATTGAAATTGAATAATATATAAATTTATTTAATTGTTGGAATGGAAAAAATTATCATGATAATAATTTTATTTATTTTATTGTTTATCGACTAACTAAATATAATAATTGCTTTTCCACTCATGATACGATGTCTTATCATCAATATAATTTTCATTTTATAAAATATATAGTTAGGTTTCATGGAGTTACTATCCCTTCTATATTATATACTGATCCTTTCTTCACATCCAAATTATGGAAATTACTTCATAAATCATTGGGTATAAAAATAAATTACGTTACAGATTATGATCATCAAACTGATAGAAATCCAGAGTAGATGATTCAGAAATTAGAATTTCTTCATCATTTATTTTTATTGTATTACACAGGATTTTCTGATTTATAAATTTCATCGATTTATTTTTCATATATTAATATTTTTCATTCGATTATATAGATAGAATAGTTAGAGGAATTATAAAAAAATATATGTTAAACTCCATCATTTTAATATGATGTAGTATGAAAAGATTTTGATAATAAATGATTTGGTATAGGAAACTATATAAAATTATTAGAGGTCATAGTAACTCATGGGGATAACAATTATCAAATAGAAACATATAATAGATAACATGGGGAATGAACTTTTTTGAAGTAGGTGATCGTTTATTTGTCAATGTTTCTCAAAAGAAAATTGTGGTGAATTTTAGTAATAAGGGGGTTATGAGTCCATGGTTCATTGGACAATATAATATCATAGAGGGAAGGAGGTCAATTTTCTACCGAGTGGCCTTACCTATGATTATATTATAGGTAAACAATGCACTCTATGTTTCTATATTATGTTTATATATACTAGATTTATAACATATTATAGGACACAATGTAGTTTAGTTTGAACATAATATTTCAAATATAGAAAAAAGAATTTATGTTCTTGACCACATAGGGAATGGTTTTTAAAAAATGTAGATTCATTATGTTATTGTTTTATGGAAAACCCATATGGTTGAAGGCGAAACATGGGATTCTAAAAATTCTCAGAGGGAGTGATTTCACAACATGGAAAATAAGTGAGTAAAATTTAGATAATTCAATTTATAAATTTTAATAAGGATGAAACATCCTAGGTAATTTTGTAATAAATAATTTTAATGTTTCTTAAAACTAATTGTATATATACATTAGTTCTTAAATTATTCTATAATTCTTATTCGAAAAAAGAAATACTACAATCAAACACATTTCTTATAGGTTTTAATTTAATCTAATAATATATCAATTTTATAATCTAAACATGATAAAATTAATATAATTTTTCAAATAATAATATCAAAATTTACTTTAGTTGAAAATTTAAGAATTTTATGAAATATTGATTTTTCGTTGAATAGTGAAATATAATAATTTTTTTAAGAAAATAATTTAATTTTAATAAATTAAAAAATTAAAAAGTTTATTTATGATTTTAATATGTTTTTATGTAACTTAATTACTATTTAGTTCTATTTATACCACATTATTAATTTTTAAAAGATTTAATTTTTTATATGATTTTTGGTTTAATGCTGTGTTTTAAAAAAATCTGTTTTAAATTGAATAATTATTCACCATTTTAATTAATTAAAACAACCCCTAAATAGTGTTTTTTTAATTAAAATTATATAAATATATCATTATATATTTGTTTTTTTTAATTCAATTATTAAATTTTTTTTAGACTTTATATGAAATAATATTTCCCTAAAATAGGTACTCTTATTAGAAGTCATTTTCTCAAGACAGCTACGAGATAAATAATAAATTAAAATTTTTCCCTTATATGAATTCAAATTGGGAAAATTGATTTTATTTTTGGAATAAAAAATATTTATAATTTTTAATAAGTTTGAACTAATGTTTTCCATAGCGATTTTGAAAACATTTAAAATTTATCACACTGAGTAAAGTGAAAATGTAAATTACAAGTTGACAAATCATTAATCATAAGGTGTAAAATTTAGTAAAAATATTTCAAACACACATGGGATGAACTTAGTTTGACCATATCCAACCTAGGATCAATTTTTGTGAACTATTGGATCCACATGACATGTACAAACGTGAGATTCATTATGTTTTTTTTGAAACATTTATATGTTTTCTACTAACCTACCTTATAAAATGCCACCGTTCCCTCAACCTATATCCACATATCTCAAACCATTCATATAAAAAAATATCTAACTAAATCTTTTCTCAAACTGTCTCCCCTTATCATAATTTCTTTTTTGCATTAATACATCCAAGGATGCCCTTTGGTGAAAACCCAAATAAGTTGCTCAAATAATATGTTATGTTCATCGATTTTCATTTCTGTTTTTGATTTATCTCTATAGTATTATGTTATTATTATTCATAAATTATATTTTAAAATCATTATTATAAATATTAGGGAAAAAATTTGACTATGGTACTACCTACACACACACAAACTTCCATCGAATGGGTTACTAGGTGTTCATTCATATGTATAGCCGACAACTACATCACGAAACGATGACATTCATTGATCAACTATCACTTGTCATTATTGAAATTATGATTAATATATATATATATATATAATTATACCTCTGGATTCTTTATATCATATTCATCCTTTTTTAATATCATACAATAATGGATATAATAACATCACTCCAATGTCCAACAGGATAATTCCTCACAAAGTGATGTGTATTTTTTTCACTCACATGTTAAATAGAAGTTAATAAGGGAATTCATAATTAATATGAATGATATATATAAAATCACTATGATATTCATGTAATAATTATCTTTTATAAATATAATATATATTTTTCTACTAACTTTTAACAAAATGATAATGTTATAACATCATTCATGGATATGTGGATAACCACCTCTTCAAAGAAAGGTGACTAATTTTATATAAATAGAAAGATAATTATAATACAATAAATAATTAAATATCATTGTATATATTATTAAATTATCATTAAGGATCTATAAAATATTACATACATTCTTTCCATAATGATAATTGAAAAAAGAAATAGATAGGCATGCATATGAATGACCAACCATCCCCATGATAATAATGTTAGTTAATTTTTCATAACCACTTTACATTAATGGTTTAGAAATAATAATTAATAATAATATATGATTAAAGTTTCTTGATTTTTATTTTATATATTTTCTAATAATGACCACTTTGACACAAGTGAACATAACATGGTCATTTCCAATACATAAAATGAATACGGTCAAAATATCAGACTTAACCATATGTTAGTAAGTAATTTTATAAAACAATAGGTTATTTGAAATAAAAGAAGTAATGAAAATTAAACTTTTTCTCAATATAAAAATTAATTAACATAAAATTATTATTCTTGATTATAAATAAACGCAATAACTATTACTCTCATTGTATGTGATGTTATCTCTATTTCATTTCAATGAGGATATATTTTATACAAATCACAGCTAATATTTTATAAGCCGAATCTAATTCCACATTGCTTTTTTTTATAATTAATTTATATTTTTTAATGATAATTAATGTTTTTAATGACAATACATACTGGCTTTCACTATTATTGTGTTTCTTAAGTGATAAAAGTGTTTTATTTGAAAAAAATATTATTATGATGCTTTACTTCAAATTCCATTTATCTTATATTTAAATGATATTAAAATAGTAATTAAAATTTATTGATTAAGGAATAAAATATTTATAACATTAATTTTATATCTATTTTATTTCACATCAATGGTTTTAAAATGGAATGTATTTAGTTTTTATAGACATAATCATGAAAAAAAATTAGGCTTCCATAACTATTATTTCCATTGTATATTCATTTTCAATCATATATGTTATCTTAAATGGAAAGCACACATCCAATTTTTAAGGGAATCTATTATAGAATATGGTTTCTATAAATAATGTTTTCTTTTGTATTGATTTTTTAATGTAAATGTAATTGTAACATATGAATGTGTTTTTTATTCATGTTTGAAATTATTATTCAATTGATGAAAATATTTAATTTAATGATGTGGTTGTAAGATTATATAAATTATTTTTTCACTCATATACTAAGGGGATAACATTTCTTAGATTTAATGGTTTACACAACCATTTATATCTCTAATGCATTGTCTAATGATTATATTATGTGGATAATTATATTGGATGTTGTCCATAAAGTTATTTTAATATATAAGTGTTCAATGAGATGATATTAAAAGGCCCCTACATGAATTTTCAATTCTGGATGATGAGTTTTCATTGATATAAATAGTTTGAAAAGATAATGTAATTAAAAATTTTATATTATTTATAATTCCCTTTCTATGAAAAATGTTATGTTTCCATGAAAATGGGTTTTAATGGGTCCAAACATGGTTCATTAGACTAATGGTATCATTATATATTTATCCATTACTGATCTGGTTTTTCTCATCATACATTGGGAAATGTTTTTTATATGATTTATGGATGTATAATGGATTAGAAGTTCCCATGTTGATTGTCGCGAATATTTTATACAAAAAGAAATAATTATTTTTTTTCATTGTATTGTATTGTGGAAAAAAATAGATACTAATCTAAAATGAAAATATGTATTAGTTAGTTTTGTTATTTATGAGTAATATCCTAATTAATTAAAAATATTATCTTTAAATAATCATTGATGTTAATAATGTAAAATTCGTGACTTACACTCAAAGTCGTTTTATATTTAACATTGTGTAATTATAAAAATTATAGATTTCATGCTTATATAGAACAACCAACGGTGTTCATAGACATCATCCATTAGCAGGTGATTCTTATATAGGGAATTGAACATTACTATACATGTGTTTTAATTACACATGTATATTATACTATGGATTATGCTTACAAATTATTATATTGATATTTATGTATTAAATAGGTTTTCATTACATATTTTAATTTTATTCATATATAGATATGTAATTTTTCAAATATCAATGTATTATCAATTCTGAAGTTAATATATTAATTCTGTATTCCTTTTAAAAAACAAATACTATCTCGATGATTCTATAAAATTATACCATGTGTGATACAATTCAAAATTCATAACCATTCAAAGTTAATACACATGACTGTTTGGTCCATTTCATCATCTATAATAGCATATCCCAATGAAAAATATATTATTAAATAATATTCCACTTAATGTAAACATCAGTATAAAATCATGTAGACCTTATCTAAACTTTTCAGCTCTATAAAATACATCACCAAAATCATCACATGTTATTGGATTCTAGAATCCCATTATATATAGTTTTATTTAGTATCATTATCCATGTTTCTCTTCACATCACACGAACACATATCTATTTTCTTTCAATAAAATAGTAACACCACATTTTGAAATCAAATATAACTAAACATAACATTATAATTTATATTTGGGAATTGACTATGAATATCATCATAACCTATGATAGGAATCAGAATGAATAATGACTTATATAGATATATTAGAAAACTAGAAGTGGGAAAATATGATGATAGATATTTTATAACATACAGAAATGTTATTAATATTTGTAAATGATAGTAATTACATAAAAATGACGAAGGGATGATCAAACAACTACACATACACAAAATGAAATTGGAGAACATCACCATGGACTTTTCCACTAGTATTTCAAAGATATTGAGAGAAAATAATAACTTCTAGGTTGTATTAGTATCAAATAATGACTAGTAACATTATTTCTATTAAAATTAACTTCTCACTCAATCAACATGAAATTTCATATAATGAAAATTGTTAGGGAAAAACAAATCATAATTATGAATTGTATCGGGTTGATATATGATGTTCACCTTAGGGTTTTGGAAAAGTATTCAATATTCAGGAAGCATAGACTAAGTCATTAATATGACATATCACTACTATACTATAATCCAATAATAATATACTACCATGATACACAAATATATATTAATTACATACATTATTCACTTCAATGAAGGGAATGATAATTATATTCCCTTATTTGAGGTTATATTGAATAATATATCCCACTAAAGAATCCATATGGTTCCTAGTAAAATAATATTTAAATTTATTTACTATCTCTATAAATAAATGTAACATATTTTATTTGGACTTGAAGTTGTAGTAATATATATATGATCAATTATAATAAAAAACAACTTCGGATAAATGAGGTTATTAAAGAGTTATGTCGATAATAAATGATGACATAAGGTGTTTGGGGTTTTGGATAACAAATTATTTTATAAATCCCCTTGTAAATATTTATACAAGATTCAAAATAGAGGAACGTGAAATTATAGAAACATTATTCTCTATGATATTCTTAATCAAACACAGGTTATATCATATCCAGTAGAACACTAATAAACATTTCATGTGTGTATGGAATTGTCATTGTATCAATCTTGATGAAGTATATACAATATCCATTACATATTTCAATTAAATTTGTGGTATTGTTGGATGATGAACAAAAATGTTAGGATAAGTTGGTGAAGGTTATAAATTATTGATATAATGTTTTACCCAAATAGAAAAATAACATTATCATTGTTATTTTGAAGAATGACTTTAAATAAGTAGAAGAATGTGAAGCAGAAGAATCATTGAATGAGTAGTAACCTACAATTTTTCTCTGAGATATTTTTTAAAATTTAATTTAGGGGATGAATTTTCTAAAGGTTCAGTGAATATAAAACTGAAATATATATATATATATATAATTTTCCTTCTAAATAAATGATAGTTTGATAGTATAGAATATAGTATAAGTGAAATTTCTCATTTAGTAACAACTAATATCACATTTATGTGATGAATTGGACCCTCACTCCTATATAAAATGTTCATAGAAACATATTATACATAAATTCTCTTATTCTTCATGTAAAGTAATTTATATAATAATATTTATTTAGAAATTCAAAAAAATAATAGATTATATCTAAACTATATTTTTAGGTTTTGTACATTATAGAATTAGGACACATAAAAAACTAATAAATCTTATTTCATTCATAGGAAAATAAATAATTTATATTATATAAAAGAAACTTATTAACTCATTACAATCCTTCCAATATCCCAAAAATTTCTCACATACCTTAAAACCTTCTAAACATGTCACATATACTAGTTGTTGTTATATCCTAGGGAATGAAACCAGAAAAATTGGAGTTTATCAAAATTCATTTTAAAGATTCATATAAGTGATGAAATAATCACACAAACAATCAATAAATATTATCAAAGGAAAATGAAAATAATATAGAGGCATAATCAACTAGAAAATGATAATATTCTATATACATGAATAAAAATAACAATATGGAGATTAATAATAATGATCTTAAACTAATGGAATTAATAATTTAAGACATCATAAACCTAAAATCATTGACATATTCCCAGGAAGATTAGTTTTTTTTTAATTTTTTTAATTAATATGTGACCTAGACAATGATAATAATTATCCTTCATAATGGTCTGTTAAAAGAGTTTGTGTAATCTAATGCAAATTACTAATCAGTGTCTATCCTTTTGTGATGTATAATGCCCAATAATCATGAATTAGGGATCCTATTGATTTACTTATCATCCTACAATTTTAATTTATTTACAAATTAATTTATATATTCAACATCAACATCCATTTTCCAGTTTTTTATTGCACTTATTTTATAGGAAATACATGTTCATTTACATTAACAAATTATTTGATAGATTTTATAACATTTATTAAATAAATCATGTGTCAAACCCATGTATTTTTTTTAAATTCATTATTCATTTAATTTCCATTCTTGATTTGTTTTGGGGGCTTACCACTCATTTTGGTGAAAATTGTGAGTTTTGAAAATATGGGTCAAACTGTGAGCCCAATTCCAGATTTAAATACAAATTTCGTTTCTTCTATAACTCCTTAAATTTTTACTATTGTATACCCATTCCACTTCCCAAATTGGCATAAACTGATATATTAAAATCACCATATCCCATTGGACCACATAGAAATCCTAAATCATGATGGATTTGGGTTTTTGATTATAGTAATGGGCCTGCCCGTAAGCCCATTTCTTGCTTTAATGTATTTTTTAAAATTTTCCATATCGCATTCATTTGTTACTATTTTCCCATGATTCCAAGTCCCTCTAAAATCCAATATCCTGTGAATTAGCCCAATTATCATTTTCGCAATTTTAGAGGTCAGGTGAACCGTGAATTAGGGAGATCTTTTATTCACTTTTTAAAATCGACCAGATTTGACGTGGTAAAATGAATATTTCATAACTCCTTCAATTTTCATCATTTTTACCCCATTTTAGTCCCCACATGACCTAATATGACTCCTTAAAACCTCCATACTAGTTTTGGGTACTTGGAGATTCATATTATGGTCGATTTAGGGAGATCACTTCAAAAATTTTGAAAGTAAGTATTTCACTATTTGATTTCTCCTCTTTTCTTAGGGTTTCATCTCTCTTTATTGATGTTCCAAAGTTTCCATAATGTCGGGTTCATACCTAGGGTCGAACCATGAGACCTTTTGGTGAAAATTTGTGGTCTAGGGATGGATTTATAATCATTTTGGTACTGGGATGGTGGGGTTGATGTTTCGCACCATGTTGTGAGGGATTCGACAATTTCGGTAGGTGATTTCATGGGTAACTGTTTAATTATGAGTTATTTTTCTTGATTAAATAATTTTTCATGTTCCTTATATGCTTTGAATTATGACCAAACCATTTTTTGTAGCAATAGTAAAGCATTTGGTATTAATGTTACATTTTTTTGAAGTGTGTATTTTTGAAATGTATTTCAAGTGTTATCTCTTGTGAAGTTTTGTAAAATATGGAAGTGATTTATTAGTTGTTTAAAGGGGCTACCAATTTTGGTTTGGTAATGATATAGTGTCATGTGGGCCTAAAAAGGGGGGGCTTTGAATGGGTTTTATGTGTATAGCCTTGTTATACTACTTAAAAGTGTTTGATGGATTTGTGTGTTCTCATGGGTATCTTTTGTGATATTGTTCAAGGTGACTATATAACATTTTAAAGTAGATTAGTACATGTTGATTGGGCTTCCAATTCTATTTTGGTCAGGGTTGGTGTGCTTTTGGCTTAAAAATCGGTTTTTGAAATCGGTTTTATGTGCAAAGCTTGGGTTTACTCTTTATAATTGTTTTATAAAAGATTTGAATGGTTTATTGAGTTGTGTAAGTGGTGAAACTTTATAAGCAAACTTTTTTGGTAGGAGTATATTTTTAAAAGGTACATTTAATTTTTTTTAATGGTTGTTATGTCATATGTGTCATCTTGGAAATATTTTATTAAATTGTTTCAAGGAGATATTGTGGTGTTAAGGTGATGTGAATGTGATGTGGATTGTTTTGTGTGAGTGTGATTTGAAAAATTGAAATATCTATTATGAAAGGAGTGTTATGTGATATGTTTGTGGGATGTTATATGAGTATAAATATCTTATAATAGTTTTATAAAAAAATTTGATGGTTTTTTGGAAGTGTTGATGAAATGTGAAATGTGTTGTTGGTTATTTTGGATTGAGTCGGATTTCAAATTCATTTGGAATAAAAAATGTACTTTTGTCACTTGTGTGGTATACATATGGGATTTTGGGAGAATTTTTTATGTGGAAATGATATTTTCATGTTCAATTTATATTTATTTACTTGTTGATCTTTTTTATCACAAGTGAAAAACCTGGGTATCTAGGTGGGTGGACGTGTACTAGTATGCTAGTGAATACGTGGGGTTTGGCCTTAGTTTTACATAGAAAGATTGATTCTTACAACTCTAACTAAACTATGATGATGATTATTGGGGACCACTAGGTTATGGGTATGTTCCCTACTAGTGGCTCGTGCACGGGAATGGATATTTGTGATGGTTACTCTCCCCAAGATACGAGGTACCTAGGACCCACAACTAGCTAGTGCCTAGAGGTTATTTCTTATTGCTTGTGCTCACTAGCTACATTATACTTACCATCGGCATATGGTACTTTTGTCTGGAAAATTCCGTAGCTTTGGTGTTTAATTTAAAATCTTTAATCCATTAAAATAGCCCACTTGAAAACTGTTCTTATTCAAAGTTCATCTTTTAGAAATTATAAATAGATTTTCATATTTTTGAAAACATGCATGCTTTTCGTCTTTAAATTATTATCATATGTAATATCTTAGTGGTGGTATCCTACTAGGATTTGGCTCACACCCTACATACACCATTGTGTTTAAGTAGACTTAATTATTCTGTGTCACAGGTTTGGGTACAAGTTTTATGCCATTGGTTCGGGTTTTTAGCGGTCCATCGTGACGTAGTGTCATGGAGATGGCTTGAGGGAGGTGCCTCTTTCCATGTGGAGGTTCTTGGGCTATCATTTCATGATTTTGTACCTTTCTAATGGTCAATAAACATTGTTTAAAATTGACTACATCAGTTCTTAATTTTAGTAAGTGATTTTTTCGTTTGAAAAATTCAGATTTAATTTCTTGGATTCATTTGTTCTTTTAAGTATACAAACTCGGGTAAATCTTTCCAAATTTTTAAGTTTTTGATACCCAATAAATTGTTCCAGCCCATGGGGATCGGGAACGCCATTCAGTACATTCCACAGGTCAGGTCGGGTGCCGGTTTTGGCGGCGAATAGATTCAGTTCATGACTAAATGGTATCAGATGAGGTTCGCTCTATTTGAGTCATGTTATTTGAGAAATAGTCAGGATAGTCTGGAGTTAAGATTTTCAGGACATGAAATTATGGTTATGGGTAGTGTGCTTGATCACCACACCTCGTGTCGTGATTCGAGTCACCAGGAGAAGTCGTGATTTATCTATGACTTTTGGTTTTCTTGGTCTGATAATGATTAGGGGAAATGAAAAGAGAGTTGGGTTAATGGTCTCATTATGCTCGTAGGGTCTAGAAAGCCATGTGGAGCCAGGGATATTCCCTATAACACTCACTGTTATGGTGAAGTGATTGTAATATGGCTACCAACCACATGTCCAAGTCAGCCACTGAAACTAGTTTCCTCTCACATTATTTTGTGCATTAGTTTTGAAATCATGGAACTTTGGTTTTAAAGTGACTTGGTTTTACGAAGCGTAAAGTTTTTGTGAAATGATTTTCAAATAAAGAGGGAATGCTTTAATTTATGAAATGGTGGAACTGAATTTTCAGAATTGTTTTGAAATAGAAAATAGTGTGCTTACACCTCTTTTGAAATCAGGAATCATATTGAATTTGGTTTTCAAAAGTGTTTCCAAAATAGTTTTCTAAAAAATTAAAGGGTGTTTTAATGGGATGAAATGTTTTAAATTTGATGTAAATAACTTGAAAGTGAGTTATTTTCTAAATGGTTGTGTCCTTATGAAAAGTTTTGTAAGATGTGAATTGGGATTTTGATCTCATTCGTATACGTTTTGAAAAAAATGGATGGGTTGGTTGACCGTTTTGTTTTTGAAAAGTGGAAAGAATTTTAGTTTTATGATTCTGTTTTTCAATGAGAGACAACATGCATAGGGTTATATAGGATTATGGATGGTTGATGGCATGACTGGATGAGTGCTGGGGCGAATATGAGTAGGGTGCCCGGGGTGGCACAAAAACATGCTTGTGTGAGGCCCATGGGTACCATTGATGTATACACTAACCGCTGAACCATTTTTTTTCAAAGAAATGTTTTTAAAGAAAAACATGATGTCTTGATGAATTGTTTGGGATGGTGTATATTGTGTGTTTTTGGAAAATGTTGATGTTGTGGGATGTTTTGAGTCCAAGAACCCCTCCTGTTCGAACTGTGTTATGGGTTTGTGTTTGGTCGGTAAGCTGGTAGATGGACCGATTAATAGTGTCCTATGAGATATGTTTCTGGAAACCTTTACAGTGGTTCCATTAATGTGTTTGGATATGTTTTGTGGAATGTTTTTAGCAATTTAATAGCTTGGTTAGGTCCTTGGGTTCTCATGCTGGATAGGGTACACCCCCATTAAGGGATAGTGCACAACTGAAGTGCAACCTGGATTGTTTCTCCATTGGAAAATTCTCCAGTTGATCATTGTACGGAATATTTTCTTGAGATTTTTATAATGAGTCTACACCATTTACATTCATGGTTTTTTTCGGATCCTCTTGTTGTGGAAGAGTGCTCGTGGATGGTTGAAAGAGACCATAGTTTCTTAAGCTACCTGATTCGTGAAAGGTGGAAGTTGTATGGGGTTGTCAGAATGGATAGTGTCTAAGAGGGCCTCTGAGTCCTCGGTAGTCTCCTCGAAGAAGGAGTTTATGTTACACCACCCGTGTGGGAAATCTGGCCATGAGAGGCTATTATAGACACTTTCTAGAATGTTGTGATATTTGGGGATGTTGTATAAGGCCCCCTCCTTGTATTATTTCTATGAGTCTCTTTGGTCATGTTCGGTGACGCATTGTGATGTCGCGTGTTCATTGGATTTTAAAGGTAAAATTTTACAATATTTTTTGAGTCTTTTTTTATAAGTGTTTCTCCTTTCAGGAGATCTCGACATCCTCTATTTTAGGGGAAGGTGTCTATATATTTCATTTACTTCTATTGTTTCTCACCCTAAGAAACAAGGTGTGATGTGAGTGCACCCTCTAAACCCTTATTTCAGTGAGATTCCATGTTAGGGTAAAGTGAGTTATGGATTATGTTTTGTCTTGTTGAACCCATCTGGGATTTCATGTATTTTTTTGTAGCATCGAAAGAATAAATTCTATTCGGGGGTTTCCAAATCCAATCTTCAAGGCGGAAGATGCTTCAATAATTCCAACTCCATCCATAGGTCCCGGAGAGAAGCCGGCACGTAGTCAGAGGAAATCCCAGTGTAGTATTTAACCTTGTACAAATAACTATTCTCAGTATGAGAGATGGTAATAGTTTAAACATTTTGTGTTTTCATCTTGCTTCTTGTGTTCTCGTTCGGTGGAAAGAGGTGAAGGGCCTCATCCCCATGTTATCTCTCAATGACTTTCTTTTCCCCTTTGGGTTCCTTTAGGTTCGAGGGAAAGGTTTTATATTTTACTAGACATTTTGAGTGAACATTTAGTAGTAACCATTCCCTAGAAAACCATATAGGTATAAGGATACACATGGTTAGTGCACAGTTTCCCAAACTATGTGGGCTAACCGTGCGGCCGTCCCAACTCTTTAATTTTTGGGTTTTTTTGTGCCGGCCCATATTGGTCAGTTAAGATGGTTGGTTCTTATGGTGGGGAGACCCACTATGAGTCCCATGTATATTATTTTTAAAATTCATAATGGGATTCTACCCCTTGTATTGGGGAGATTGTTCGGGGCTCCCCTATCAGTTTCTTGATTCTGTCTCAGAAAAAATTTAGGTTGTCTCTTATGGTTGGGGAGCCCATTTGTGTATCCTTGTACCAGTAACTCACTATTGTACTTTGTATTTTCTTATAAGTGGGTAGTCTGGTTTAGAGGTATATAACCACCTAAATCTTCATTGGGTAAACATTGGTATTGGAGATTTTCCAATGGTTTAGTTATATCAAGGTAAGTGTAACCTTGTTCGATGTTCTTGTTTGTTTGGGTAAATTCCTTGAGCCTTGTTCAGATAGTGTTTGAGGAGTTTTCTTTTAGGATTAATCCTGGATGTGCTTGATCATTTCATTAAAGAGGTATATGTTTTGGATGGGAATTATTCCTTCCTTAATTGATCACTGTATGTATTTTGGCCTTTGGGGGCGATGTTTAGCAAAGGAGCCAATTTCTGCCTTTCGGTTGGGTTTGGTTTTTGTTTTTTCCTTGATGTGGCATTCCGAGGGCAAAAGGTTTAATGGTGGGTAGAATTGTCACAACCATGACTTTTTAAATTAATTATCCATTTAATTTCCATTTCTTTGTTTTTTGGAGGTTTACAACTCATTTTGGTGAAAATTGCTGGTTTTGAAAATTTGGGCCAAACCGTGAGCCCAACCCCTGATTTAAAAAAATTTTCATTTCTTCTATAACTCCTTAAATTTTTACTATTTTATACCCATTCCAATTTCCAATTGGCCTTCCCTAATATTTTTAAATCACCATATCCCTTTGGACCACATATAAATACAAAATCATGATGGATTTGGGTTTTTGATTATGATAATATGCATGCCTATAAGCCCATTTCCTGCTTTAAATTATTTATTAAATTTTCCAAATCTCATTCACATTTTACTATTTTCCCATGATTCTACCTCCATATCAAATCAAATGTCATTTGGATCATCCCCATTATCGTTTTCTCAATTTTGGAGTTTAGCTGAAGCACGAATTAGGGAGATATTGCATACTCTTTCTCAAATCGGCCAGATTTGATGAGGTAAAATAAATCTTTCATAAATCCTTAAATTTTCATACTTTTCCCCCATTTCAGTCCCCACATGACCTAAAATTACTCCTTTGAACCTCCATGAATGTTTTGGGTATTTGGAGATTCATATTTGTTTTGATTTATGGAAATCTCTTCAATATTTCTGCAAGTAAGTATTTCTCTATTTGATTTCTCCTCTTTTCTTAGGGTTTCATCCCGATTTCTTTATGCTCAAAAGTGTCAAGAACATAGGAATCGTACCTAGGGTCTAACCATGAGTCTTTTTTGTTAGAATTAGTGGTCTAGGTCTGGATTTATCATCCTTGTGGTGTTGGGTTGGTGCATTTGATGTTTCGCACCATGTTTTGAGGGATTCGACAATTTCGGTAGGTGATTCCATGATTAACCATTTAATGATGAGTTAGTTTTCTTGATTAAATAATTATCATGTTCCTTATTTGCTGTTAATTATTCCAAAACCATTTTTGGTAGCAATACTAAATTATTTAGTATTAAAGTTACATTTTTGTTTGAAGTGTGTATTTTTCAAATGTATTTCATGTGTTATCTATTGTGGAAGTTTTGTAAAATGTGGAAGTGATTTATTAGTTGTTGAAAAGGGCTGAAAATTTTGGTTGGTTAATGATATAGTGTCATATGGTCCTAAAAAGTGGGCTCTTTGAATGGGTTTTATGTGTATATCCTTATTATACTACTTGAAAGCGTTTTATGGATTTGTGTGTTCTCATGGGTATCTTTTGTGATATTGTTCAAGGGGACTATATAACATTTGAAAGTAGATTATTACACGTTTATTGGGCTACCAATTCTGTTTTGGTATGGTTTTGGTGTTCTTTTGGTTTAAAAATAGGTTTTTGAAATGGGCTTTATGTGCAAATTTTGGGTATACTCTTTATAATTGTTTTATGAAAGTTTTGAATAGTTTATTGAGTTGTTTAAGTGGCGAAACTATATCAGCAAACTGTTTTGGTAGGAGTATATTTTTAAAATGTCCATTTAATTTTTTAAAATGATGTTATGTTATATGTATAATCTTGTAAATATTTTATTAAATTGTTTCAAGGAGACATTGATGTGTTAAAGTGATGTGAATGTGATGTGAACTGTTTTGTGTGAGTGTGATGTGAAAAATTGAAATTTATTTTATGAAAGGAGTGTTATGTGCCATTTTTGTGGTATTTTATATGAGTCTCAATATCTTATAATTGTTTTATAAAATTGTTTAATGGTTTTGTGGACGTGTTGATGAAATGTGAAATGTGTTGTGGATTATTTTGGTGTGAGTCAGATTTCAAAATCATTTTGAATGAAAAATAGACTTTTGTGAATTCTGTGGTATACATATAGGATGTTGGGTGAATATTTGATGTAGAAATTATATTTTCATGTTCAATATATATTTATTGACTTGTTGAACTTGTTTGAGCACAAGGGGAAAACTGGGTATCTAGGTGGGTGGATGTGTACTAGTATGCTAGTGAATCTGTAGGGTTTGGCCTCAGTTTTACATAGTAATATTGACACTTACAACTCTAACTAAACTATGATGATGATGATTGGGGACCACTAGGTTATGGGTATTTTCCCTACTAGTGGCTCGTGCATGGGAATAGATATTTGTGATGGTTACTCTCACCAAGATACGAGGTAGCTGGGACCCATAGCTATCCAGGGCCTATGGTTTATTTTCTATTGCTTTTGCTCATTAGTTAATTTATACTTACCATGGGATACGGTACTTTTGGAAGAAAAATTCAGTAGCTTTGGTGTTTATTTTAAAAGAGTTAATCCTTTAAAATAGACCGCTTTAAAACTGATCTTATTCAAAGTTGCGTCTTTTAGAAATTGTAACTAGCTTTTCATATTTTTGATAACATACATGCTTTTCATCTTTAAATGTTTATCATATGGAATCTCTTAGTGGTGGTATCTTACTGGGATTTGGCTCACACCCTACTTACACCATTGTGTGTATGTAGACTCTCTTATTTTGTGTCAGTGGTTTGGGTACAAGTTTTATGCCATTGTTTCGGGTTTTAGTAGTCCATCGTGACGCAGTGTCGTGGAGATGTCTTGAGGGTGGTGCCTCTTTACATGTGGAGGTTCTTGGGCTGTCATTTCATGAGTTTTTACCTTTGTAATGGTGTATAAATATTTTTTAAAATGGTTTCATTCAGTTCAAAATTTTAGTAAAAGATGTTTTGTTTTGAAAAATCAGGATTTGATTTCATGGATTCATTTGTTGTTTTAACTATAAACACTAGGGTAAATAGTTCCCAATTTTCAGTTTTTGTTACCCAGGCACCTGTGCCAGCCCATGGGGATCGGGAACACCCTTCGGGACTTGCCACGGGTCGGGTCAGGTGCCGTTTTTGGCGGCGACAAGATTTGGTTAGTGATAGCATGTCTCAAAAAAATATAATATAGGGATAAAAAATAGAAATTTAAATACCTTAAATTTCATGGGTTTTATGAAAAAATAAATTTCACAGAAAAGGCTTGTTCAAAAAAAGATAAAATATGTTATTATAATATGAGATCAAAATAAATAAAATTTGGATTGAAAATAAAAACTTATGGCCTAGGTAGAAATTAAGTAACAACATTTTAATAGATATGTATTAAATGTTATCTTAAAATACCTTGAATATATCCTTATTATTATTTAAAAACTCATATAGGCAGTACATACATTACATAAGTGAAAATATGAACACAATAAAAATTTATTTCAAATAGAGGAATTTGATAATGAATATCATTAACTATTATTCCGAATATCCACAAACATAGTTTATCCTAATGTATTATAGAAATATTAATCTAAATAACAGACATCATAAGCTTACACCTATTCATTTTCATTTTCACTCTACCAAAATAAAAATTCTATACATGACATCTACAAATTTCCACGTCAGATTTTTTATATATTCATTTATTGAAGTGCCCAGATCAGTGTGAATCACTAAGAGGGGGAGGGGGTGAATCAGTGATCCTTTAAAACTTTTTACTAATTGATTCTTAATCAATTAATCCTCTATGGCTTGTTAAGGCCTCGATCCACTCTTCTTATTTCTCTCAACCTTTCCCGGATAATTCAGTAATGAAAAGGCACAGGACAGAAGGATTTACAAGGTTCGGCACCAAAGGCCTACATCCTTGCCATGCTCTCCCAGCATGGATTCTCCCATTATAATCTGTTAGTATTACAATGGTCGATACAGCTTCCCACCGTATCTCTCCTGAGTCCCATAGGAGGGTCTTTATACTGCTTCACACAGTGTTACCAGAGTCCCACTGGCCTGCTCCAGAATCCCACTGAAGACTTCTTCTCCCTGAGTCCCATAGGGTCTTCTCCTGGCTCCTCGAGTCACACGAGTAGCTCTTCTTCTCTTTATGCTTCTTCAAGTATCCTCAGCAGCCTGGGATAAAGGCTGCTGGCCTTGCTCTGTACCTCTGATCACTTGAGTTGATCAGGTCTTCTCGTCTTGCTCAGGCTTTATCACCTTCTTCCAAGGATGACCTGGCCTCTCTCTTCAAGAATCTTCAACAGCCTCTGATAAGGTCTGCTGGTCTTGCTCACAACTTCTGATCACTTCTGTTGAGCAGGGTCTTCTCAATTACTGAAAAACTCAGACAAACAATATCATTCACTTCAGTCTGGCTCAGTCTCACTTCACATCAACTTCATGCACTGAGTACATGGCATCTCTGCTTCCTCATGCACTGACTGCATGGCCTTCTCAATTTCTTCAAGATCCTCTGGTCTTGGTAAACTCAAATGCACACAACCAGATTTGTCTTTGTTCACATGTGCATGTGCATGCATTCATGCATGCACTCTCCTCTTTCCCCTTCTTGGTGCAATAAACCCTCAAAGGGTGTAGTCACTTTAAGCACACACCTTCTTCTTGTCCTTCACACATTTTGTTCCTTTTGATTACACACTTAAATGTGTGTTGTACTTTGTGTGAGTCTTCTACTTCTTCTAAGTGTGTTCACACCACTTAGTGCACACACATAGGTTCGGCCAACTTGTTTCTTGTCTTCACACACACACTCAAGGTGTGTTCTTCAATTTGCATACACAAGGTTCTCCACTTTTCACACAACTAGGTGTGGTCTTTACTTGGTGCTTATGCACACACTTGGGTTCTAAGGCCCTCTTGTCTTCCCACTTGGCTACGGCCTTCCTTCTCTTCTTGCACACACCCAAGGCTACGGACTCTTGTTCATTTGCACTTATACCACCCGTAGGGTGTCTTCACATTGCACACACACAAGGTGCAAGACTTCCTTGCACTTAGCACACACACAAGGGGAAATGTGGCTACGGCCTTCTTGGCATCTTCTTACACACACCCGAACTCCCTTGTCCTTCAAAGGATGCGCGCAAGGTCTCGGTGCAAGGGGCAGCCGCACAAGTGCGGGATTCAACCGTGGGCGCGCATGGTGTTGCGGCCCCGGGTTCTTCCTGCCGCGCAAGGGGAAGGCGCGCAGGGTTCTTCTCCAACCTCTTTCGCGCAAGGTATGCACAAAAGGATCCTTACGGAGCTAATGGGAGCTCCGGGCTTCTGCCGCGCAAGTGATGCGCGCAGTAATTCTTCGCGAGGCACAAGAGCTCTCACGGGACTTTCTCAAAGTTTCAGCAAGCAACAATGAGGTCTCGGCCTATCCTTTTATAGGCATAGATGCCTCATATCTTCCGCGTGAGATAAATCTCGAATCACCGAAGATTTCGGATCTTCAAGATTTTCTCCAAATCTTGTTTTCCTTCACTATTTCAGCGCGGGTTTCTTCCTTTATTTTTTCCTCTACATGCATGCGACTTTCAAACGCATGCATGGCTTCTTTCGGTCCAAACCATGCAGAACATAGACGCTCAAGGCCTCGGCACTTCGTTTTCCTTCGGCCTCACTTGAATTCTCCCACTAGTTGCATGCAAGCTCATTTTAAAGCATGGTTGTGTTCATACGGCTCAGACGAACTCAATGGATCCTTCGTCTTCGAAAATGGTGGCCGGGAGCTCGAAATCATCGTTCGGGAGGCTCCTGGTTCGATCGGAGCTCGCGGGTGGCTTCGGGGTGGCTCGACGAAGGAGACAAACCGGGAGCCGTCGGATCAAGCGTTTGAGATACATCGGACGGCCGGATTAAATCGCGGCGCGCGGCAGATGAGATGAGTGGCTGTGATCCAGCGCGCGATGACACGGACGGCTCAGATCTGTCCCGGGTGAAATTTCCGCATCCCACATCGAATCGGCGCGCTGTTTTTCCGCGCTTTATCACCCTAGCGCCGCCTCAACCCCTCAGTTGAACTTCTCCCTCCACGGTGTCACCCCGTACCGTGTTCTCCCTGCGGGCGCGCTCTGCGCCCACCTATGCTCCCTGCGGGCGCGCTTCTAGCGCCCACCATGCACTCTTGACACTCTTGGGGCGCGCTCCTACGCCCTTGCCGCGCTCCTTCGGGCGTGCCCCAGGCGCCCATGCGGTGTTTTGGGTGTGCGCCCTGCCGCCCTGGCTCGCCCCACGGGTTCCCCCATGGGCGTGGTGCCCTAGTGCCCATGCCTTGGGGTTGAACCCTCAAGGTGCCTTGGCTGGCCATATTTTTTGGCAAAGGCATGAATAAGACTTTGTCAAATACAAAGTTCTCCTATTAGTATAAGCCAAATGCCAAGCCCTTCAAGCCATTCTTCCTCTTCTCCATTCTTCTTGAGAATTCAAACATTAATCTTCTTGATTAGAAACATCTCCTCAATTTATAATTCTTCTTCATCATCTCATTTTCTACTTAGGAGAGAATTCTCAAGGATCTTCATCAACTGAACTCCTGAATCAAATAACTTCTTCAATTCTCTTTGTTGATCTAATCAGAGATCAAATTGGAACTTCTTCACATTCACATGCACTAGGAGATAGTGCATGGACTTCTTTAATCCACTTCATCCACTTAGAACTTATGGATGGATCACTTTCAACTCCTCATGCATTGTCACTACAATGCATGGTCTTCTAATCATGTTGTGACTTTGTATCATCTTGATATAAGTTCTTTGAACTTTAAGAACAGCTCAACAATAGTCAGATGTGCATGGAGAATGTTTCAACCACAATTTCCAATACCACTTAGTGAATCTCCTAAGTGACATGCATATTAGTACCATGGCCATTCTCCTTCACCACCAACACCATCACAACCTTTGGCATTCACATCTTGACAATTCTTGACATCCATTCATTCTAAGACAACAACATGTCTCATTGACAACAAATGCAACACAGTGCACTTCAATCGCCCCCTTTGTATTTGTTGTCAATACACCACTTCAGCACATATGAATGGGTCAATATGTGTGCCAATATTTTCTCCCCCTTATTGGCAATCAAATTCAAAGGTGTGGTGTGGTTCACTTTCAAAAATATCTTCCTCCCTTTGAATAGCATCTTCTTGAAAATCACTAAGATAGGGATGATGCCACATGTTCTTCTTTAGCAAAGAACCTTTAGTAAATCAACTCTAAGTCTACTTGGGCTAACCCGGTGTAGAAAACAAGAGTGATGTAACCAAGATACTCAATGCTGTCCACAATTCTCTACACATGTGAGATCATTCTTAGGGGTTGAATTTTCAGATATTCAATGAATTTGCTAAATCCTTCACAACTTCACAAAACTCATTAGAAAGTTCAGTGCAATGATAAAGCTCCCCCTTTCATCCATTTGACTTCAATCAATACTCCCCCTTAATTGTCATGATGAATAAAATTAAGAAACAAGGGATGAAAGTATGAGTGGAATACCTTCATCTTTTCTCAAGATGGTATTAATCTCAGAATCCCATCTTCTGATTGGCTCCCCCTCAAGGGGTGCACTCCATTCTGTCCAAACCATCCTCCAGTTGAGAATGATCATCATCTTCAATTCCCTACAATGTCATCACATGTAAATACCAATAGTATAAGGGAATAAGATGGAACCTCCTTGGTTCATCAATGTGATCAACAAGGTTGAGAAGATTCTCTCAACCGAGATGTCCAATTTTCACCATTCTTCACACTTGCACATCTGATCTTCTTTGATGTTTGTGCTGGTGTGGATCTCAACACATCTTCATGTGAAATTTTCTTCTTCCCTTTTTCCTTAGCAATTGCCAGAACTTCATCTTCAGCTCTCTGCAGATCTTTGGCAAGTTGCAACTAATTTGGCCATATGACTAGTAAATCATTTGGAAGAGTGGCCTCAGTTTTGGAAGTTCCACATGGTTCTTTGGATGCTGCTAAGCTACCTCTCTTAGGAAACTTATTTTCAATCAATCCCTTCTTCTTCTAGATTGATTGTCTTTTGGAGTTCAGTCTGCTTCTATTTAGTTTCATGGCTTCTTTACAAAGGTCCATGATGTGTCCTTTCTTTCCACAGTAGAAGCATGTTTTCTTGGTGTTCCTTCTGGATGAATCACCCTTCTTGGATTTAGACTCCAAGGTCTTCTCTTCATTTCTAAAACACTTCTTGGGAGCATTTTCAACATTCTTCTTACTTCCCAAGGAAACTCTCTTATCCAGGTTCTGTGATCTTCTCTTCTTTCCATCTTTGGATACATTCGGAGATTGACATGTATCAAATTGTTGACCACTTTTGCAACCATCCCAGATGTTGTCAAGTAATCCAAATCTATTTGCAGTAAACAGATGTCTCTGGACCTGTGTATGTTGCTTATTTCCTTCTGGCTTGCTCCCCCTTGGCATGGGCTTCCTTTGTGCTTTAACATTTAGTGGATTGTACCAACAATCCTTTGCACAGTGCCCATACTTATTACAACACCAACACTGACCCACAAATCTTGACCTCTTCAGTCCTTCTGATTGTTGAGTACTTTTCTTGACTTGCTGTGTTGTTTCAGGAGAGCTCTGCTTCTTCATTTTCTTCATCCATACTTGTTTGGAATTATTTTTCCATCCTGCACTTTTTGTGGAAACACATTTAGAGGCATGAGTACAAGATGGTATGGATGGTACCTTCTGTCTAGAAGATGTTGCCCTTTTATTAGAGGATGTCTTTCTTTTGAATCATCCTGCTCAATGCATACTTGAGTAGCAACATTTCTCCTTTCAGCTGACTGGGAGGCTTTGGCTTTGGGTGATTGCTGATTGTTCAATATCACCTCCAATTCTAAGCATTTCATATTGAGGGAGTTCTTCTCATCCTCAATAGTTCTTAGCCTTCCTTCCCATTTCTTTTCCAGCTGCTTTATCTGGTCTTCATGCACCTTATTCATTTCTAGCAATGAATTGTCAAGCTCCTTCACCATTTTGACTTTTTCTTCGAGTTGAGCATCTCTGACATTCATTGACACTTTGTGCAACTTATCCAGTGCATGGAAAACTTCTTTGATCATTGTTATAAAGATTTCTTTCTCAGAAAGGCTTCTTTGCAATTCTTCAGCAGTGTCTCCATATGTTTCATTGCAAAGAGAAACTGTTTCATCTTTAGCCTTCACCAGCTTTCTGAGAGTGTTGGTTATGCCAACCCTTTTTGCAAATTGATCTTCCATTGCATTGGCTTCTTCTTCTAACTGTGATTTTTATTCATGAAGATCATGGATGCCTGTAGCTATAAACTTTTCCACTTCCATGGGAACTGTCTTCTGAAGATATTTGAGTGCACTCTGAAGATCATTCATTGTTTAAACTTCATCACAACTAGGACAGGCTTTCTTCATCTTCTTGGCCTGTTTCTTCTTTCTATTTTTCTGAGTCTTGGCAGATATCTCCATTTGAGGCTGGTCACTCATTTCCTCAAATCTGCACTTCATAAAGACTCCCTTGGATCTTTTAGAGGTAACCTTCCCTCTGATACCAATTGAAGTGCCCAGATCAGTGTGAATCACTGAGAGGGGGAGGGGGTGAATCCGTGATCCTTTAAAACTTTTTACTAATTGATTCTTAATCAATTAAACCTCTATGTCTTGTTAAGGCCTCGATCCACTCTTCTTATGTCTCTCAACCTTTACCGGATAATGGAGTAATGAAAAGGCACAGGACACAAGGATTTACAAGGTTCGACACCAAAGGCCTACATCCTTGCCATGCTCTCCCAGCATGGATTCTCCCATTATAATCTGTTAGTATTACAATGGTCGATACAGCTTCCCACTGTATCTCTCCTGAGTCCCATAGGAGGGTCTTTATACTGCTTCACACAGTGTTACCAGAGTCCCACTGGCCTGCTCTAGAATCCCACTAAAGACTTCTTCTCCCTGAGTCCCACAGGGTCTTCTCCTGGCTCCTCGAGTCACACGAGTAGCTCTTCTTCTCTTTAAGCTTCTTCAAGTATCCTCAGCAGCCTAGGATAAAGGCTGCTGGCCTTGCTTTGTACCTCTGATCACTTGAGTTGATCAGGTCTTCCCGTCTTGCTCAGGCTTTATCGCCTTCTTCCAAGGATGACCTGGCGTCTCTCTTCAAGAATCTTCAACAGCCTCTGATAAGGTCTGCTGGTCTTGCTCACAACTTCTGATCACTTCTGTTGATCAGGGTCTTCTCAATTACTGAAAAACTCAGACAAACAATATCATTCACTTCAGTCTAGCTCAGTCTCACTTCACATCAACTTCATGCACTGAGTGCATGGAATCTCTGCTTCCTCATGCACTGACTGCATGTCCTTCTCAATTTCTTCAAGATCCTCTGGTCTTGGTCAACTCAAATGCACACAACCAGATTTGTCTTTGTTCACGTGTGCATGTGCATGCATGCATGCATGCACTCTCCTCTTTCCTCTTCTTGGTGCAATAAACCCTCAAAGGGTGTAGTCACTTTAAGCACACACCTTCTTCTTGTCCTTCACACATTTTGTTCCTTTTGATTACACACTTAAATGTGTGTTGTACTTTGTGTGAGTCTTCTACTTCTTCTAAGTGTGTTCACACCACTTAGTGCACACACATAGGTTCGGCCAACTTGTTTCTTGTTTGCACACACACACTCAAGGTGTGTTCTTCAATTTGCATACACAAGGTTCTCCACTTTTCACACAACTAGGTGTGGTCTTTACTTGGTGCTTATGCACACACTGGGGTTCTAAGGCCCTCTTGACTTCCCACTTGGCTACGGCCTTCCTTCTCTTCTTGCACACACCCAAGGCTACGGCCTCTTGTTCATTTGCACTTATACCACCCGTAGGGTGTCTTCACTTTGCACACACACAAGGTGCAACCCTTCCTTGCACTTAGCACACACACAAGGGGAAATGTGGCTACGGCCTTCTTGGCAACTTCTTGCACACACCCGAACTCCCTTGTCCTTCAAAGGATGTGTGCATGGTCTCGATGCAAGGGGCAGCCGCGCAAGTGCAGGCTTCAACCGTGGGCGCTCAAGGTGCTGCGGTCCCGGGTTCTTCCTGCCGCGCAAGGGGAAGGCGCGCAGGGTTCTTCTCCAACCACTTTCGCGCAAGGTATGCACAAAAGGATCCTTACGGAGCTAATGGGAGCTCCGGGCTTCTGCCGCGCAAGTGATGCGCGCAGTAATTCGTCGCTAGGCACAAGAGCTCTCACGGGACTTTCTCAAAGTTTCAGCAAGCAACAATGAGGTCTCGACCTCTCCTTTTATAGGCAGAGATGCCTCATATCTTCGGGGTGAGATAAATCTCGAATCACCGAAGATTTCGGATCTTCAAGATTTTCTCCAAATCTTGTTTTCCTTCACTGTTTCATCGCGGGTTTCTTCCTTTATTTTTTCCTCTACGTGCATGCGACTATCAAACGCATTCATGGCTTCTTTCGGTCCAAACCATGCAGAACATAGACGCTCAAGGCCTCGGCACTTCGTTTGCCTTCGGCCTCACTCGAATTCTCCCACTAGTTGCATGCAAGCTCATTTTAAAGCATGGTTGTGTTCATACGGCTCAGACGAACTCAATGGAGCCTTCATCTTCGAAAATGGTGGCCGGGAGCTCGAAATAATCGTTCGGGAGGCTCCTGGTTCGATCGGAGCTCGCGGGTGGCTTCGGGGTGGCTCGACGAAGGAGACGAGCCGGGAGCCGTCAGATCAAGCGTTTGAGATACATCGGACGGCCGGATTAAATCGCGGTGCGCGGCAGATGAGATGAGCGGCTGCGATCCAGCGCGCGATGAGACGGACGGCTCAGATCTGTCCCGGGTGAAATTTCTGCGTCCCACATCGAATCGGCGTGCTGTTTTTCCGCGCTTTATCACCCTAGCGCCGCCTCAACCCCTCAGTTGAACTTCTCCCTCCACGGTGCCGCCCCGCACCGTGTTCTCCCTGCGGGCGCGCTCTGCGCCCACCTATGCTCCCTGCGGGCGCGCTTCTAGCGCCCACCGTGCACTCTTGACACTCTTGGGGGCGCGCTCCTACGCCCCTGCCGCGCTCCTTCGGGCGTGCCCCAGGCGCCCATGCGATGTCTTGGGTGTGCGCCCTGCCGCCCTGGCTCGCCCCACGGGTTCCCCCATGGGCGTGGCGCCCTAGTGCCCATGCCTTGGGGTTGAACCCTCAAGGTTCCTTGGCTGGCCATATTTTTTGGCAAAGGCATGAATAAGACTTTGTCAAATACAAAGTTCTCTTATGAGTATAAGCCAAATTCCAAGCCCTTCAAGCCATTCTTCCTCTTCTCCATTCTTCTTGAGAATTCAAACATTAATCTTCTTGATTAGAAACATCTCCTCAATTTATAATTCTTTTTCATCATCTCATTTTCTACTTAGGAGAGAATTCTCAAGGATCTTCATCAACCGAACTCCTGAATCAAATAACTTCTTCAATTCTCTTTGTTGATCTAATCAGAGATCAAATTGGAACTTCTTCACATTCACATGCACTAGGAGATAGTGCATGGACATCTTTAATCCACTTCATCCACTTAGAACTTATGGATGGATCACTTTCAACTCCTCATGCATTGTCACTACAATGCATGGTCTTCTAATCATGTTGTGACTTTGTATCACCTTGATATAAGTTCTTTGAACTTTAAGAACAGCTCAACAATCGTCAGATGTGCATGGAGAATGTTTCAACCACAATTTCCAATACCACTTAGTGAATCTCCTAAGTGACATGAATCTTAGTACCATGGCCATTCTCCTTCACCACCAACACCATCACAACCTTTGGAATTCACATCTTGACAATTCATGACATCCATTCATTCTAAGACAACAACATGTCTCATTGACAACAAATGCAACACAGTGCACTTCAATCTCCCCCTTTGTATTTGTTGTCAATACACCACTTCAGCACATATGAATGGGTCAATATGTGTGCCAATATTTTCTCCCCCTTATTGGAAATCAAATGCAAAGGTGTGGTGTGGTTCACTTTCAAAAATATCTTCCTCCCTTTGAATAGCATCTTCTTGAAAATAACTAAGAGAGGGATGATGCCACATGTTCTTCTTTAGCAACGAACCTTTAGTAAATCAACTCTAAGTCTACTTGGGCTAACCCGGTGTAGAAAACAAGAGTGATGTAACCAAGATAATCAATGCTGTCCACAATTCTCTACACATGTGAGATCATTCTTAGGGGTTGAATTTTCAGATATTCAGTGAATTTTCTAAATCCTGCACAACTTCACAAAACTCATTAGAAAGTTCAGTGCAATGATAAAGCTCCCCCTTTCATCCATTTGACTTCAATCAATACTCCCCCTTAATTGTCATGATGAATACAATTAAGAAACAAGGGATGAAAGTATGATTGGAATACCTTCATCTTTTCTCAAGATGGTATTAATCTAAGAATCCCATCTTCTTCTGATTGGCTCCCCCTCAAGGGGTGCACTCCATTCTGTCCAAACCATCCTCCAGTTGAGAATGATCATCATCTTCAATTCCCTGCAATGTCAGCACATGTAAATACCAATAGTATAAGGGAATAAGATGGAACCTCCTTGGTTCATCAATGTGATCAACAAGGTTGAGAAGATTCTCTCAACAGAGATGTCCCATTTTCACCATTCTCCACACTTGCACATCTGATCTTCTTTGATGTTTGTGCTGGTTTGGATCTCAACACATCTTCATGTGAAATCTTCTTCTTCCCTTTTTCCTTAGCAATTGCGAGAACTTCATCTTCATCTCTCTGCAGATCTTTGGCAAGTTGCAACTGATTTGGCCATATGACTAGTAAATCATTTGGAAGAGTGGCCTCAGTTTTGGAAGTTCCACATGGTTCTTTGGATGCTGCTAAGCTACCTCTCTTAGGCAACTTATTTTCAATCAATCCCTTCTTCTTCTAGATTGATTGTCTTTTGGAGTTCAGTCTGCTTCTATTTAGTTTCATGGCTTCTTTACAAAGGTCCATGATGTGTCCTTTCTTTCCACAGTAGAAGCATGTTTTCTTGGTGGTCCTTCTGGATGCATCACCCTTCTTGGATTTAGACTCCAAGGTCTTCTCTTCATTTCTAAAACACTTCTTGGGAGAATTTTCAACATTCTTCTTGCTTCCCAAGGAATCTCTCTTAGCCAGGTTCTGTGATCTTTTCTTCTTTCCAGCTTTGGATACATTCGGATATTGACATGTATCAAATTGTTGACCACTTTTGCAACCATCCCAGATGTTTTCAAGTAATCCAAATCTATTTGCAGTAAACAGATGTCTCTGGACCTGTGGATGTTGCTTATTTCCTTCTGGATTGCTCCCCCTTGGCATGGTCTTCCTTTATGCTTTGACATTTAGTGGATTGTACAAACAATCCTTTGCACAGTGCCCATACTTATTACAACACCAACACTGACCCACAAATCTTGACCTCTTCAGTCCTTCTGATTGTTGAGTACTTTTCTTGACTTGCTGTGTTGTTTCAGGAGAGCAATGCTTCTTCATTTTCTTCATCCATACTTGTTTGGAATTATTTTTCCATCCTGCACTTTTTGTGGAAACACATTTAGAGGCATGTGTACAAGATGGTATGGATGGTACCTTCTTTCTAGAAGATGTTGCCCTTTTATTAGAGGATGTATTTCTTTTGAATCATCCTGCTCAATGCATACTTGAGTAGAAACATTTCTCCTTTCAGCTGACTGGGAGGCTTTGGCTTTGGGTGATTGCTGATTGTTCAATATCACCTCCAGTTCTATGCATTTCATATTGAGGGAGTTCTTCTCATCCTCAATAGTTATTAGCCTTCCTTCCCATTTCTCTTCCAGCTGCTTTATCTGGTCTTCATGCACCTTATTCATTTCTAGCAATGAATTGTCAAGCTCCTTCACCATTTTGACTTTGTCTTCGAGTTGAGCATCTCTGACATTCATTGACACTTTGTGCAACTTCTCCAGTGCATGGAAAACTTCTTTGATCATTATCATAAAGATTACTTTCTCAGAAAGGCTTCTTTACAATTCTTCAGCAGTGTCTTCATATCTTTCATTGCAAAGAGAAACTGTTTCATCTTTAGCCTTCACCAGCTTTCTGAGAGTGTTGGTTATGCCAACCCTTTTTTCCAATTGATCTTACATTGCATTGGCTTCTTCTTCTAACTGTGATTTTTCTTCATGAAGATCGTGGATGCCTGTAGCTATACACTTTTCCACTTCCATGGGAACTGTCTTCTGAAGATATTTGAGTGCACTCTAAAGATCATTCATTGTTTCAACTTCATCACAGCTAGTACATGCTTTCTTCATCTTCATGGCCTGTTTCTTCTTTCTATTTTTCTGATTCTTGGAAGATATCTCCATTTGAGGCTGGTCACTCATTTCCTCAAATCTTCACTTCATAAAGACTCCCTTGGATCTTTTAGAGGTAACCTTCTTTCTGATACCAATTGAAGTGCCCAGATCAGTGTGGATCACTGAGAGGGGGAGGGGGTGAATCAGTGATCCCTTTAAACTTTTTACTAATTGATTCTTAATCAATTAAACCTCTATGGCTTGTTAAGGCCTCGATCCACCCTTATTATGTCTCTCAACCTTTCCCGGATAATGCAGTAATGAAAAGGCACAGGACACAAGGATTTACAAGGTTCGGCACCAAAGGCCTACATCCTTATCATGCTCTCCCAGCATGGATTCTCCCATTATAATCTGTTAGTATTACAATGGTCGATACAGCTTCCCACCGTATCTCTCCTGAGTCCCACAGGAGGGTCTTTATACTGCTTCACACAGTGTTACCAGAGTCCCACTGGCCTGCTCCAGAATCCCACTGAAGACTTCTTCTCCCTGAGTCCCACAGGGTCTTCTCCTGGCTCCTCGAGTCAGACGAGTAGCTCTTCTTCTCTTTAAGCTTCTGCAAGTATCCTCAGCAGCCTGGGATAAAGGCTGCTGGCCTTGCTCTGTACCTCTGATCACTTGAGTTGATCAGGTATTCTCGTCTTGCTCAGGCTTTATCACCTTCTTCCAAGGATGGCCTGGCCTCTCTCTTCAAGAATCTTCAACAGCCTCTGATAAGGTCTGCTGGTCTTGCTCACAACTTCAGATCACTTATGTTGATCAGGGTCTTCTCAATTACTGAAAAACTCAGACAAACAATATCATTCACTTCAGTCTGGCTCAGTCTCACTTCACATCAACTTCATGCACTGAGTGCATGGCATCTCTGTTTCCTCATGCACTGACTGCATGGCCTTCTCAATTTCTTCATGATCCTCTGGTCTTGGTCAACTCAAATGCACACAACCAGATTTGTCTTTGTTCACGTGTGCATGTGCATGCATGCATGCATGCACTCTCCTCTATCCTCTTCTTGGTGCAATAAACCCTCAAAGGGTGTAGTCACTTTAAGCACACACCTTCTTCTTGTCCTTCACACATTTTGTTCCTTTTGATTACACACTTAAATGTGTGTTGTACTTTGTGTGAGTCTTCTACTTCTTCTAAGTGTGTTCACACCACTTAGTGCACACACATAGGTTCGGCCAACTTGTTTCTTGTTTGCACAGACACACTCAAGGTGTGTTCTTCAATTTGCATACACAAGGTTCTCCACTTTTCACACAACTAGGTGTGGTCTTTACTTGGTGCGTATGCACACACTTGGGTTCTAAGGCCCTCTTGTCTTCCCACTTGGCTACGACCTTCCTTCTCTTCTTGCACACACCCAAGGCTACGGCCTCTTGTTCATTTGCACTTATACCACCCGTAGGGTGTCTTCACTTTGCACACACACAAGGTGCAAGCCTTCCTTGCACTTAGCACACACACAAGGGGAAATGTGGCTACGGCCTTCTTGTCATCTTCTTGCACACACCCGAACTCCCTTGTCCTTCAAAGGATGTGCGCAAGGTCTCGGTGCAAGGGGCAGCCGCGCAAGTGCGGGCTTCAACTGTGGGCGCGCAAGGTGCTGCGGCCCCGGGTTCTTCCTGCCGCGCAAGGGGAAGGCGCGCAGGGTTCTTCTCCAACCTCTTTCGCGCAAGTTATGCACAAAAGGATCCTTAGGGAGCTAATGGGAGCTCCGGGCTTCTTCCGCGCAAGTGATGCGCGCAGTAATTCTTCGCGAGGCACAAGAGCTCTCACGAGACTTTCTCAAAGTTTCAGCAAGCAACAATGAGGTCTCGGCCTCTCCTTTTATAGGCAGAGATGCCTCATATCTTCCGCATGAGATAAATCTCGAATCACCGAAGATTTCGGATCTTCAAGATTTTCTCCAAATCTTGTTTTCCTTCACTGTTTCATCGCGGGTTTCTTCCTTTATTTTTTCCTCTACGTGCATGCGACTTTCAAACGCATGCATGGCTTCTTTCGGTCCAAACCATGCAGAACATAGACGCTCAAGGCCTCGGCACTTCGTTTTCCTTCGGCCTCACTCGAATTCTCCCACTAGTTGCATGCAAGCTCATTTTAAAGCATGGTTGTGTTCATACGGCTCAGCCGAACTCAATGGAGCCTTCGTCTTTGAAAATGGTGGCCGGGAGCTCGAAATCATCGTTCGGGAGGCTCCTGGTTCGATCGGAGCTCGCGGGTGGGTTCGGGGTGGCTCGACGAAGGAGACGAGCCGGGAGCCGTCAGATCAAGCGTTTGAGATACATCGGATGGCCGGATTAAATCACGGCGTGCGGTAGATGAGATGAGCGGCTGCGATCCAGCGCGCGATGAGACGGACGGCTCAGATCTGTCCCGGGTGAAATTTCCGCGTCCCACATCGAATCGGCGCGCTGTTTTTCCGCGCTTTATCACCCTAGCGCCGCCTCAACCCCTCAGTTGAACTTCTCCCTCCACGGTGCTGCCCCGCACCGTGTTCTCCCTGCGGGCGCGCTCTGCGCCCACCTATGCTCCCTGCGGGCGTGCTTCTAGCGCCCACCATGCACTCTTGACACTCTTGGGGGCGCGCTCCTACGCCCGTGCCGCGCTCCTTCGGGCGTACCCCAGGAGCCCGTGCGGTGTCTTGGGTGTGCGCCCTGCCGCCCTGGCTCGCCCCACGGGTTCCCCCATGGGCGTGGTGCCCTAGTTCCCATGCCTTGGGGTTGAACCCTCAAGGTGCCTTGGCTGGCCATATTTTTTGGCAAAGGCATGAATAAGACTTTGTCAAATACAATGTTCTCCTATGAGTATAAGCCAAATGCCAAGCCCTTCAAGCCATTCTTCCTCTTCTCCATTCTTCTTGAGAATTCAAACATTAATCTTCTTGATTAGAAACATCTCCTCAATTTATAATTCTTCTTCATCATCTCATTTTCTACTTAGGAGAGAATTCTCAAGGATCTTCATCAACCGAACTCCTGAATCAAATAACTTCTTCAATTCTCTTTTTTGATCTAATCAGAGATCAAATTGGAACTTCTTCACATTCACATGCACTAGGAGATAGTGCATGGACTTCTTTAATCCACTTCATCCACTTAGAACTTATGGATGGATCACTTTCAACTCCTCATGCATTGTCACTACAATGCATGGTCTTCTAATCATGTTGTGACTTTGTATCATCTTGATATATGTTCTTTGAACTTTAAGAATAGCTCAACAATCGTCAGATGTGCATGGAGAATGTTTCAACCACAATTACCAATACCACTTAGTGAATCTCCTAAGTGACATGCATCTTAGTACCATGGCCATTCTCCTTCACCACCAACACCATCACAACCTTTGGCATTCACATCTTGACAATTCTTGACATCCATTCATTCTAAGACAACAACATGTCTCATTGACAACAAATGCAACACAGTGCACTTCATTTATTCTAGATTCAAATCCATATTGTATGTGTTCATTATTCATTCAAGGTAATTAATTATGAAATAAATAATTTCACTAGTAAAAATGTTTTAAATTTCATATTATGTTCCAAACTAAATTCAAGAATATCATATTATTTATTCTTGAAGTTCAAAGAAGTACAAATCATGTTTAGGTATTTTTGGTGATAATAGTGTTCTTTATTAATTAATTACACTGATATTATTATAACATATAAATAATATATAATCATATAAAATTTAATATCATATTATACTAGATATTTTTTATCAATTAATATCCAATATTTTATTTCATAGATTTTTTCAATTAGGGGTTCAAACTGAACTATACCTGAACATACTAGGATTTTATGAATGATTGTGTTGTGGTCCTATTATAGAATAATTATAGGGGAATAATAATTATATTATATAGTGTTCATTAGAAATATATGTGGTAATTAGAAGGATTTTTAAGAAGAATTAATGGTTGTAAAATCCATATACAGCATGAATAAAAATCATCCTCTTAGTATGATTATTTTCAAATGATGAAATTATTTATGGTAATTATTTTTTAATATAATTAATATGTTATGTTATTCATTCAAATAAAGATTGTTATTATATTATAGACTATATATTTTAGTTTAATAAAATCCTTTTACAAATAATTCTATTTTTAGATGAGAAAAAGCATGTCACATCGCAAAGGTGGTAATCTACACAACACATGAATGAAAATTTATTTTATCAATGTAGGAGGTATAAGAACAAAAATCATAATATTGTTAATATTTAAAATTTATCATATTTAAATAATTCAAATATATTTATATTATTTTCTTTAGAAAAAAATAATGATAATTACAATGAAAAATAATGTCATTGATAACACTCAAGTCGAAGACATGAATTTTCCATTAAATTATACATGGATAAGAAGAAATTATTATAAATAATTTTCAGTATAAAACTTTTAATGTGGTTGAGTTATCTAGAAGGATACAAAATTATGATTTTGAAAAAAAAAATATAATATAATTGTATCTTGATGTGTTAAAGAGGTCACTATTTTATAATTGGTGGGAATGGTAGTTTTTGGAGTAATCCATTCAATTTATAAAAGGTAATGTTACTATTAATGTGTAAACTATTAGAATGTATAAAAAGGTTTAGATAAAGTTGACTTTTTCTATAAAATCACATCAATTAATTTTTATTATGATAAATTTTTGTTTTTTATTTCTTTTTAATTTATCTATTTTCCTTTTATCAAAACATGTATTTACCTTAGTAGCTGATTTTTAAAACATATTAAATAATTTTATCGAAAACATAATATTTAACTATTCTAATAAAATGATACATATAATTTCAAATAAGAGGACAATTTTCTAATAAATATTTTTAATTATCATAAAATTTAAATTTAAAATAGATAATCTTAATTAGGTAAACCGTTTTTTATAAATAATGCTTTTATTCGTTACATCTATTTTTAAGGTAACATTATCATTAATACAGATTATAATGAAATAAATTGAATTATGATAAACCATATAATTGATAGAATTTATCCATGTAAATCATTGATCCAATATAATTTGAAAATTATTTCATTCAAAGGAATTGTATAAAAATAATTTTGTATTGAATTAACATTTTAATTAATTATATAAATTTTTTAATGTTTTTTATATTCAATGATTATTTTAAAATTAATAATTTCATGATTATAATTTTTTTTATCTATTTAAAATTTAATATAAATTTAAATCTCATTCTTATAAGGTGTAAATATTATTTAAATAACACCATTCCTGAAACCATTATCTTTCAAGAAAAAATCTACCTACCCAAAAAGAAATTGGGAATCATTTTATAATGCATATTTTTTTTTAATTCCTAGACCCCAGTAACTAATAATTGGTGCGTTATTACATAAAATTTCCATGATACAAGAAATCATGTCCCAAAAGACCGATCAGTTAAGTAGCCTTGCATGTACCATATATGTACATATGTATTACATTGCACAATGAAATTAAAAACATTGTGTCCCCTTGGAACACTCTTATATCCCATAGCCCATTCTTGTAGGTTAATCTTATCATATTTATTTTCATACATGGAAAAATAAAACAAATTAAATGGGTGAGGATATATTATTAGTAAGGATTACAATATAATGAAAACTGTCATAAATAAGAACAATCATTTAAGGCAATGTATAAGACTAGATAACAAGCCTTTTAACCATAAACTCTAGTATTATAATGCTATGAAATGTCAAATAATTCCATTTAATTATTCACATAGATATTATACAAGTCGAATAAGCACGTGTAATATCAATATCTAATTTCAAAATAATGGAATGTGTAATGCCAGACTTCATAAGAACCTAGTCAAGGCCTTCTACCAAGACTACAAATAAGATTTGTTAAAGGCCTTGTGCCAAAAAAAAATTTTGTCTCATGAGACCTACTGATGAATTGAGGATCAATAGTGGCCTCCACCTGTCACTTACTAAGTCCAATGCATTTCTCATATTAATTTTTGAAAACATAATATAAACATTCATAGTAAACAATCTTACAAAATGTCAACAACTTAACCATAAACCATGAATGGTATAAAAATAGCACATCTACAATAAAAAATAACTGATTCAATACAATATAGAAGAATTTATTATAATAAATTAACCTCTATCAAGAATAATGAAGGATATTGACATAGATGAAATTAATCATCAAAACTATTTGAGATAAATATCCCCTTTTTCAAGAAAACATTTAAAAGTATCACTATTTATCAAGAAGCGATTTAAAAAATATTTTTGAATCAATGTTTCACAAACCACATTGAATCATTTAAAAGGAATTTTAATTTTAATAAAATCGATTTCCATATATATAAATCCTTAAAACCTTTTTTAAAACATGTACATTAATGAAAAAGATTTAGAAGAGTAAATTTTTAATACATTTGAAATGATATTTTAGTTAGTGTTCCTAAACAAATGAGAGACTCTTAAATACAAATAATTGTGTTAATCAAAACATAATAATATCAGCAGAATAAATTGATTCAGGATATATTATGTAAATGTACAGTATATACACCAAATAAAATTGAAATGGCGCCTAACAATAAAAAAGTCTCAATGGAATGTAAGTTGAGATAAAATCCCTTATAAATACCCTGTCATTATCTTAAGGTTAAATCAATGACATAATTTTGTGAAAAAAAATAAATAAACTATTTATAATTGGATATTATGTGTAAAACAATAATAGGACATTCCCACATATTCTTATTAAAATAAATCCAATGACTTGGATGTTTAACTCAATGAATGAAAATTGAGTAAATATTACTCTTACCATGTTCATATTGATGACTTCTGAAGTTATCAATAGAGTGATTGTATGTAAAAAAAGAATAAACACACATAGGGGAGTGGAAATTACTATATAAATAAATAAATACTGATTTCACGCATAATCTTGGTGTATAATAATAAATGAAGATTGTGTATAAACCAATGAGTGGAAATTGAAATTAGAAATTCCCTTACCGATTTGGTAACTGACGAAACATACACCACATGAAAGAAGGATCATATAATGAAGATTTAAATACCCATAAATTAAATTATATTACATATGGAATATAATCATTGGAATTACATATAATACACTAAAGGAAATAAGGGAAATATAGCATGAATCTCATGGAAATTAGAAGTGAGATGAAAACACCTTGCCATGATGTAATTAATCGAGTCGTATGACCAAATGGTAATAAAAACCCAATGAATAAAAAATTAACATGAATATAAAGAGAATAATGATAATATATATCAAATGGACTTACACAATACATCACATGCAATAAATAAGTGGTGAACACTGGAAATCTCACTGAATTAAAAGTGAGATAAGAAACCCCTTACCTTGCACTATACTTCGGTCGAGGGTTCATTAAACCTCCTATATAATGACCATAGTATGTTATTAAATTATACTAGAACAGTAGTTATATTTATAATATCATAAATGTCTAATTTATTACTCTATATTACCCATTCATTAATGATTTCCATGTAAAAATAACATTTTGGGTAATAATCTCTTTATTTATCATACATGTTTTTACTTCTTATTCTTGATCGTATCATTTAGATCATGATTTATATACTTCCTGAATATAAATCTTGATGTATATATCATATATATTAAAAATATAATTTTTTTAATTGTTAGATATATGAAATAGAAGGCATTGTTTATGGAGATTTTAGGTTGTACGTACACATAAACGATGTTTCTGTTTTAATATTGTTTTGAAAGGATGTAAGTGAGTAAGATGTATGTATGTACACACACACAAAAACAAGTTTATATATATATATATATCCAGTAGCATTATTACTTCATATATTAAATACTTTTTAATAATATTTATTTTTATAATCATCATTGAATGGTGAACCTGGGAATGAATCTCACCGCGTCATGGAGACGGTAATACGTACGTACGAACGAGAAACAATATCATTATATAGATGATGGAATGATATGTAATTGGATGGTATTTCATAAATTAATAATAATTAACATTTTATATTTATTATTTACATCATTTATACTCATTATTATACCCATCCAAATAATGATGTGTTTGAATAACAAACTACACCACGACATGGAGATGGTAATCTGTACGTTCGCAAGTATAGTGACATTATAAGAGGGATAGAATAATTACTATGGTTGAGCCATATTTATAATAATGTCATAGTATATAGGAGTTACTATATTTATTATTCTGGTATGGAAACAACAATGAAAGAGGATGTGGAAGAAGAAAAGAACGTAAAAATGGTGGTGAAATTATTACCTCATCATATGGTGTTTCCTTTTGAATTGATCAAAAAGGCTCCATAGAATGGATTTCAGATCAATGTACAGACTCTAAGATTATGTGAGTCAATCTACGATGATATTTCGGCAGCGGTTGGCTGATCCATATGGCATTAGAGGTGATATGTAGAGGGAAGGGTTAGTGTCCTTTTATAAGAAGGTAGAGGGTCACTTTAGCTAAACATTGACATATTATTTTATAATAAAATCATTTTCCATTTCTAATGGATCCAAATAGATTTAATTCAAATATAAGGTGGTTATGGGTTTCAAAACACTCAACCAATATGATTTATACATTATCTTTGATCAATTTTAACCTCATCTTTTAGAGTTAACTCTTAGTTAAAGAGTTTATCTTTTACCATGTCTGCTTGTATTCTTACACTATATGGTTAATAAACATACGCTAAACAACCAAGAGAAACTCAAGTGGTTAATTAATGAAAAATATAATATTATTTATTCCCTTTTTATGAACCTTATACTCGGAGGAATGTTATATCAACCAATAATATAGTATTTGTTTTAAAAACACATTTATATCGATGTTGACTTTAATTTATATTTGGTTTTTGTGAAAATTATAACTAAGTAATTGCGTAGAAAAAACAATATTTAATCAAATATAACATGTCATATAAACCTATAAAATTAGTGTAATTCATCAAATATTTCAATTTACATTTATTTGGATACTTATAATATCAATTATTTTAATATGTCATTAATAAGTTAATTACTGTGTCATCTTTGTGTTATAAATATAATTAATTATTTAGTGTCTAGAATTTATTAATAAAATACCACCAATTAGGAAATATTTTTATATTTCTAATTTATATTTCTAGTTTAATTTATCTTATGTATAACCCCGTATTAAAAATGGTTTAGTTATTAATCAATGAATTTAACTCTTTTAACTATTCTTTAAATAAAAAATAATATATGTCCTTATCTAATCCATGTGGACCAAAAATGATCATATTTTATTCCCTAGGTTTATTTTGGTCAAACTACACTTATCCAATAGATTTAGAAAGTGTGTTAGGGTAATTATAATATCATTTTTACCCTTAATTACACTATTTACTTGTTAACTATGGTACATAAAAGTCAAAAGTTTCTATACACCAAAAATTATATTAATTTAATTAAACCCCATTATACTTACTTATTTCACCCATGTCTCTTGTATTTTTGAAATTCAACTCATGAAAGCAGTAAAATTAGGTTTCAAGAAATTTTGCAAATGCTCCATGAAGGTGGGTAAAAGACGGTAAAATGATAAATAAAATTTTATACATCTAATTTTATTATAAAATGATTAAAATGAATTAAATTAACTTATATAGGTTGTATATATATATTTTTACTTAAAATAAATTTAAATAAAAAAAATAAATAATTATATAAAAAGATGGTTTTAAATTATAACATATTATTTTTCACTATTTATGAAAAATTGAATGTTTTCAGAATAATACAGAAATTCACCCTAAGATAATTTTGATATTCGTAATTCAAAAATAAAATTTTTCTTACCAAATTCAAAACATAGAATTTTCATTAATTAATTTAAAATAAATTCCCTATTGTCGAAACTGAATAGTGGGTTTTTAAAAAGTAAAATCAATTGAAATATTGACACGTGTTTATGTAAATAATAAATGTGAAATTATTTATAATGACCTATATTGTAATAAATGATAAAAATATAATATAATTATACTTTCAAGACATTCAAATTAATAATTTATCTAAATAAATTATTTCGATAGAAAAAGTTCTTTTCAATTAAAATTTATTATTTTTGTCTACCTATCAAAATATGAATGTTATCAGAAAAGTACCAAAAAATTATTCAAAATAAATATTTTTCCTGATTCTAAAGAAGAATATAATTTCATGAAATTAAATATATAAAAGTGTCCGATATTGGTTTTAAAAAGGTTTTTCTATTAGAAGGTGATAAAATTGTATTTTTCTAAATTACTTATTTTATCTGAAAAAATGTTTTTGTTCTTTTATTATTTCTATGAAACACATAATATAGATACTAAAATTATATGGAGTATATATAATTCATAATTTTGTTAATAATACTCACAGTTTCTTTTGAATGACTAGGTTGGTAATCAGTGTTGTGCCCAAGCTCGGTGTTGCATATAGCGCATGATATTGAATTGCTTTAAAGAAAATAACTTACTATGAAATCCTTGGGTGTTACATTTTCCCCCATTTTTTAAATTGCGCCATAACAATTTTAAAATTGGGGTTGGGAACTTCATTGGATGTCCCATATCAGAAAAAGAATCAATAAAACTATTACTTTAAAAGAAATAAAGAGAATTACAAAGGTCACCCGAGAAAACCCATACTAGGATTCCATGTAGGAAAACATGGAAATGGAAAAAAATCTATGGGTCATGTTATGATTAAGAATGATAGAAAACATGACCAAAATAATGTTAGCAACAAGAAAACCACAAACTTAATATGGGATAAATGGTCATTAGTTTCCCAGTAGGAAAAGTAAACGAAAAAGTTTATTTTGGGTTTTATGTACCATTTCTTTATGTTGGGGAATTAATTTATGAGATTGACTAAGAACAAAAAGAGATATACTTAATTTTTAAGGAGAGTTTCATCCTTTAATAAATTTATACCACTAACTCTTTTTTTCAAACGATTAATATTCCAGATGACTAGGTCACACCAAAAGCACTAGAATTAACTTCTAGGGAATCACATTATCCACAGAGGATAAAATATATATTTACTTGGCCTTTATAGATTATCTATCACCCAATTGGTTAGTACAAGATCTGATGACCCACAAAAGGATAGTCCTATAGAAAAATAAATAATAATCTTATTTTCTAAAATTAAAACAATAATAACCAATGTTTAATAAATACCATTAAATAAAAAAATTTCCTTAAAATTATTTAATATAATCCAATCTAATATTTAAACTGAAAAACATATACTAATTTTATTACTTAGTCTTCCATGTAAAATTATATATCCAAATAACATTGAACACTCTTAAAGTCGCATACATAATGTAATTAACCTAATCACATATTCTCTATGATAAGTTAATAATTTCCTTAAATAAACCATATTTCTATAAATCCCCAATAAAAAATAAGATAAAAATCCACCATTACTCCTCCAATGAATTCTCAAAGTAGTCTATTTTCCTTAGGAATATAATGTTCCTAACAGAGCAAACATCTTCAAAAATATCATTTATCACATAATCACAAAATAATTTTCCTATACAAAGGATATCTATTTTACAATACATATGATCATAAATAAACTTATTATTGATCAATAAAATCATTTATCTAAAAACAATTAGTCACAGAAACTAGGGACTTCACATAGTCCAATGGTATGCGATAAAACCCAATCGCATTCTGGTGAGGGGTTCTATTCCAGTAGCTTTGTCTGACGTGATGGGTTGTCACTGGGTTTGAATGTTTTCCTTTTTCAAAGACTATATTATTATAAAATTTCCAAAATTATAAAAATTGTTCAAAATAACAGTAACATAATTTCACCACACACGTTATCTCGTACCTCAAATTTTCATCCCAAAATTTAGTAACTTGTAATTTCATCAAATTCTAGGATCATATAAATCTAATTGGTTATTTATAACAATAATATAAAATACAATTCTTCCTAAAATATCATTTTCACATAACAATCTCTATGGTTACACATACAAGAGAAAAGTCATTCAAAGCAATCCCATCAATAAAGTGAAAAAATACTTTTAATCATATCACCATCCATTTATTTCCACATAGGTTCTTCCTTGTCCAAGAGGTTATCTTAAAGAATTGGGAATTCACTCGGGTAATGTCCAGGTCTCCTACATTTACGAAAATTACTGTAAATGGATTCTTGGGAAAAATTTTATTTTTTTCTATAGTACTCTTCATTTTTCCTCAGTAATTATTTACTTTATTTCCTTCTTTCCCAGACATAATGAATTACATTGTTCCACTAATAAATTTTCCTCGGGGTCTCCTTCCACATTTCCTGCGTGATGGAAATTGAGCCTTTTTTTCTCCTTGTCCTCCACAACTGGAGCCCTTATCATTCACCTCCTTTCTTTACTTTGTAGAGCCCAGGAGTTGGTTAATATATATAATGTTGATAATATTTTTGGAAAACATGTTCAGCATGAAAATGATATGTTTTACACCTATCATCAATCCATTTCATTGCTCATTTCCACCACCATGACCACCTTTTACATCTTGTTCTATGTTACTATGATATCCTAGGATTATAGAAATTTACTAACACATGAAAGCATAATGCGACTCATAAAATCATTTAGAAAATAACATAGCACCTTATTTTCAATCTAAAAACATTAAGATTAACCATGTTTATTTATTATCATATTTTATTAAAATTATTGCAATCAGTTTTTAAAAAAATGTGAATTATTCTAAGAATATAAACCAAAAGTGTCGTAGCAAAGAGTGCAGCAAGACCTATTGTCGTGTAAAATTACACCTCAGTTCAAGCATGATACTCCTTTTCGGAGTTTTCACTTCTAGGTACATCTATTCTAAAGCCACCTCTACCTACTCTTATCTAGACAGGGATGTAGTTCTTAGATAACCTACATAATATTTATGTTACAAAATTTTTTGAATGTCCTTTTATACTAATCCTAAATTCCTATTTTAGGGTATTGTTTCCTAATCAGAGATTTTTTCTAAATCTAGCTTATAAGGTTTGTAATGAAATTCCTATGATACCAACTATAATTCCCCAACTTAGTTACCTAGAATATGTTCCTTATTACAAAAAATTTATATTATATAAGTAATCCTGTCCCTAAAGACCGCTCAGTTTTGTAGCCTTGGAAATACTAGATACATACATAAGTTTTACATTACATAATAAAATAAATTTTTCCCCTTTTAACACTCATATATACCTTAGTATTTTACATTAGGTTAATCTCAATATACCTTATTGCATTCTAGAAAAAAATAAATAATAATAATGGGTTGAGCTCAGATTCTCAGTAAATAAAATAATTTTGTGCAAATTTTCATAAAGAAGAACAAACATTAAATACGATGTATAAAACTAAAACACAAGCCTTTTAATCTTAATATCAGCATAATAAGGCAAAGATAAATCAAATAATTACATTTATGTATTCACATTGATATTATACTAGTTGAATAATCACATGGAATATCAATATCCATTTTAATAATTTTGGAATACATAATTCCAGACTTCATAACCACATATGTAAGGCCTTGTGCCAAAACTACAAATAAGATTTTATCAGGGCCTTGTGGCAAGACACTAGTTTGTCTCATTAGACCTTCTGATTCATCGAGGAGCTATATCTGTCTCCAACCGTAACAAACTAAGTACAATGCATTCATTATTTTAATGGGTGAAACATAATCTAAACATTCATATTAAAACTAGCATATGAAATTTAAATTCATTAACCATAAAAAATGAATTATATAAAAATAACACATCCACTGCAAAACATAAATCATTCAATGAAATATTAAATATTTTACTATAACAATTTAACCTCAATCGATAATAATGAAGGATATTGATATAGTTGAAATTACTAATCAAAACTATTTGAGAGAAATATCCATCCTTTTATTGAAAACAATTAAAAGTATCACTGATAATCAAGAATCTATTTATAATATATTTTTGAACCAAAGTGTCCCATAGGAACATTGAAAATTTTAGAATGAATTTTAATTTTAAAACATTAAAGTCCATATATATAAATCCTTAAAAACATTTTTCAAACATGTACATTAATGAGAAAGATTTAGAAGAATTGTGTTTTAAAATAATTAAAATGATATTTTAGTTAGAGTTCATAACCAAATAAGAGATGCTTGAATAGAAAATAATATCGGTATTTAGAAATTTATTATATCATGAGAATAAAAGGATTCATGATATATTATTTCAATGTATATTATATACACCAAATAAAATTTAATTGTCGCATATAAACATATAAGACTCAATGGAATGTATGCTGAGATAAAAACCTAATATAGATAGTGTCCTTTGGTTAAGAATAAATCAATTACATAATTATATGTTATGAATATAAATACACTATGTATAATTGGATATTATGTTTTAAAAAATCAGCGGACATTCACACATATTCTGTTAACAACAACACCAATGACTAGGATGTTTAACTCAATGAATGAAAATTTAGTTAAGATTACTCTTATAAAGTCCATATCGATGACATGAGAATTTATCAAAAGAGTGATTATGTGTATCAAAAGAATAACCACACAAATATGAGTGGAAATTACTGCATAAATAAATAAATAGTGATTTTACACATAATCATGGAGTAAAATAATCATTGAAGTTTGCATAACACCCAATGACTGCAAATCGAAATTAAAAATTCCCTATCAAATTTGGTGACTTACGAAACATACACCGCTTGAAAGAAGAATCATAAAATAAATATGTAAATACCAATAAATTAATGTATATTAAATAACAAATACAATCATGGGTAGTACATACACCCAAAATAATAGTGACAATATAGCATGAATCTCACTGAAATAATAAGTGAGATGAAAACCCCTTACCATGTTGTAATCAATCATGTCGTATGACCAAAAGATAGTAAACCCAAATGAATCACCGAATACAAAGAATAAATCTATAATTATGATAATATATATCAGATGGAATTATGAAATACACCACGTTCAATAAATAAGTTGTGAACACTGGATATCTCACAGAATTAAAAGTGTGCTAAGAAACATCTTAACTTGCACTTTCCTTTGGTTGATGGAATGTTTAACATCATGTATAATGACCATAGTATGTTATTCAAATATACCAGATCAATATTAATATTTATTATATTATACATGATTTGTTTATGACTTTATAAAAACCATTTAATAATTATTTCCATGTTAAATTATCATTTTGGGTAATAATTGCTTTCTTTATCTTACGTGTTTAAAAAGGTTATTCTTGATCGTATCATATAGATCAAGATTTAAGTACATCCATAATATAAATCATGATTTATATGTCATACATATTTAAAAATCAATATTTATAATAGATAGATATATTAAATTGAAGGCACTATTTATGGTGACGGTAGGCCATACCTACGCAGAAATGATATTTCTGTTTTCATATCGTATTGAACGGAAGTAAGTGAATAAGATATATGTAAGTACACATATAAATATAAATATATATATATCAACAGTAGAATTATTATGTCATATATCACATAGTTATTAATACTATATATTTTTATAATCATCTTTGAATGGTGATCCTAAGAATTAATCCCATCGTGTCATGGAGACTGTAATCCGTACGTACGGACGAGCGACAATATCATTATATTGATGGTGGAATAATATGTATCTAGATGGTATAAAATGTATATATAATCATTACCATGTAATAATTATTATTTATATCAGTAATAATCATTATTATAACCATCCATATAATGATGTTTTTGAATAACAAACTATACCACGGCGTGGAGACGGTAAGGTGTATGTGTGCATTTATGGTGACTTTATAGGATGGATAGAATTAATAATATGGTTGAAAAATATTTATAATAACACCATAGTATGTATGAGTTATTGGATTTATTATTTTTGTATGGAAACAACAGAGAAAGAGGATGTGGAAGAAGTAAAGAACTTGAAAGAGGGTGGTGAAATTATTACCTCTTATTCAGTTGTTTTCTTTTGAGTTGATTTGAAAGGCTCCTTTTGTTGGTGTTCAGATAAATTTAAGGACTCTAGGTTGATTTTCAAGAATTTGGGAGGTTATTTGGTCAGGTTTGGGCCGAGTGAAATGGCTTTGGAGTAGTGATTTAGAGAGACGGGGAAGTTCCCTTTTATAAGAGGGGCGAGGGTCTCTTTACGAAAACCTTGAAATATTATTTCATAATGTAATAATTTTCAAATTATAATGGTTAAAAATGATTTATTTAAAATATAAGGTTGTTATGGTCTGAAATACTTTCATCCAATTGGTTTTAGTCATGTTTAGGTATCTATTTTAACCATATATTTTAGATTTTACTCTTAGTTAAATAGTACAACTGTAACCGTGTCTTCTTGAATTGTTACACTACATGGTTAATAAAAATACACTAAACATTCTAGAGAACCTCATGTGGATCATTAATAACATATATAATATTATGTATGCCCTTTAGCCGAACCTCATATAATTAGGAATACTATATCAACTAATAATATAGTATTTTTTTTAAAAACTCATTTATGTCAATTTTGACATTATTTAGTATTTGGTTTTTTTCAAAATAATAATAGCATGATTACTTAGAAAAAATATTATTTAATCTACCCTAACCTATTATATTAACTTATAAAATTAGTTTAATTCATCAAATGTCTCAAATTGAATTTATTTGGAAATTTATAATATCAATTATTTTAATCTGTCAATAATAAGGGAATTAATTCATCTAATTGTGTCATAAATAAAATTACTTATTTAGTGTATAAAAATTATAAATAAAATAAAATCATGTAGGAAATAATTTTATATTTCTATTTTATATTTATATTAGAATTTATCTTATGTATAACCCTATATTAAAAAATTGTCTAGTTATTAAACATTGAATTTAACTCTTTTAACTCTTCTTTTAAATAAAATAATAATAAATGTACTAATCTAATATAGATGGACCAATGAGGATATTATTTTATTCCTATGGTTTTTTTGTCTAATTAAAGTTATCCAATATAATTAGGACTTGTTTTAGGGTAATTATAATATCATTTATACCCTAAATTACCCTATTTACTTTTAATTGTGGTAAGTAAACGTCAAAAGTTAGTATTCACTAAAAAATATAATCATCTTATTTAACCAAATTATCTTACATATATCAACAATGTATCTCATATTTTTTAAATTCAAGTTATATAAGTGGTAAAATTATGTTTTATGCAAATTTGCAAATGCTCGTAGAAGGTGGGTAAAAGATGATAAAAAGTTAAATAAAATTTTATACATCTAATTTTATAATAAATGGACACAAATGTATTAAATTGAACTTATATAGGTGTTATATATTTATTTTGACTTAACATAAATTTAAATAAAATAAATAATTATTTAAATAAAATGTCAGTTTTAAACTATAACGTATAATTTTTCACTATTCATTAAAAATTGAATGTTTTCAGACAAATAACAAAAATTCACCCTAAGAAAATTCTGATATTCCAAATTCAAAAATGAATTCTATTTTAACAAATTAAAAACATCGATGTTTCGTTAATTAATTTAAAAGAAATTCTTGTTATTGAAAGAGAGAAGCGGGTTTTTAAAATGTACAGACTTTCAAAATATTGACATGTGTTTATGTCAAATTTTAATGTGAAAATACTTATAATGACGTACATTGTATTAAATGATAAAAATATAATCTATTTATACTTACATCCCATTTATATAAATAAATTAAGCCTATAAATTATTTCTTTTAAAAATGTTGTTTTCAATTAAAATTTAGTATTTCTCAGTATTAATAAATTTATGAAAGTTATCAAAAAATTATAAAAGATTTATTCAAAATTAATTTTTATTTCCCAAAACTAAATAAGAATATAATTACTTTAAATTGAATATATAAAAGTTTCAAATATTTGTTTAAAGAGGTTTTTTCTAATAGAAGGTTGTAAAATTGTATTTTTTGAAAAATACTTCTTTTATCTAAAAAAATAAATTTGTTCTTATATTATTTCTATGAAATACATAATATGGATTCTAAAATTATATAGAGCATAGAAAATATAAAATTCAGTTAATAATATTCATAACCGGTTTTGAAGGACTAGATTGGAAAGTCTTGGTGTGCTCAAACTCGGTACTACATGTAGCGCAAGGTATTGAATTATATTAAAGAAAATAACTTACTATAAAATACTTGGGTGTTACATTCATCCACCCTTTTGGAAATTGCATCCTCGCATTATTAAAATTAGGATTGGGAACTACATTGAGTGTCCCACATCGGAAAAATTTTCAATAAAACTATCACTTTTAAAGAAAGGAAGAGAAGTACAAAGGTCACCCAAGATAACCCATACAAGGATACCATGTATGAAAACATGGATATAGAAGATACAATATGTGTCAAGTTATGATTGAGACTAATAGGAAATATGACTAAGAGAATTTTAACAACTAGATAACCACAGACTTGCGATGGGATAAATGATCATTAGTTTGTCAGTATGAAAAGTAAACGGACAAAGTTTTTTTGTTTTAAGTTACATTTCATAATGTTGAGGAATTTATTTATGAGATATACTAAGATCATTAAGATATAGAAATACTTTTTAAGTACATATTCATTGTTTAATAAATTTCTACCAATAAATGAACTTTTATTTTTCAAACGACGAGTATTCTAGATGACTTGGTCACACCTAAAGTGCTAAAATCAACTTCTAAAGAATCACATGACCCAAAAATGATAATAAATATATTTAAATTCTATTTAATGATTAACCAAACCCCAAATGGTTAGTACAAGATCATATGATCCCCAAAAATTATAATCTTTTAGAGAAAGAAATAATTATCTTAATTTCTAAAATTAATCCAACAAAACCCAAAATTCAATAAATACCATTCAATAAACAAATATCCTTAAAATCCATCAATATAATCCAAACTAGTATTGATACCCAAAACATAGAATGATTTATTACATAGTCTTCCACATTAAATTTTATCTCCAATTAACATCGAAAACTCTTAATGTCACATACTTAAATACATTAACCTAATCATATATTCTCTATGATAGGTTAATAATTTCCATAAATAACCTAAATTTCTATAAATATACATTAAAAATTAGATAAAAATACACCATTACTTCTAAAATGAAATCATATAGTATTTTATTTTCCTAAGGTGTATGATTTTACCTAACAGCGTGAACATCTTCCAAAATAACATTTATCACTTAATCATCAAATAATTTTCTTATAATAAGGATATCCATTTGATAAGATATAAGATCCAAAAAAACATTTTATTTATCAATAAAATCATTTAATTAAAAATAATTAGTCACAAAAAACAGGGACATCACGTAGTCCTGTGGTAGGCGATAAATCCCAATCACACTCTGGTTGTGCGTTCGATTCTCGTAGCTTTGTCTGATGCGACGGGTTGTCACAAGGTCTTTGTGATGTCCTTTATTTTTAAAAATATTTTATAACATTCTGAAAATGATATATATTATTCAAAATAACCATAACATAATTTCACCATAAATGTTATCTCATACCTCACATTTTCACCCCAAAATTTAATAACATGTAATTTCCACAAATTCAAGGATCATATAAACCCTAATGGTTATTTAGAACTATAATAGAAAATATTATTCTTCCTAAAAATGAATTTTAACATTACAAACAGCAGGGTTACACATATATAAGAAAAATATTTCTAAAGCAATCCCATCAACATAGTTCACTAATATTTTTAAACATTTCTCAATCCATTTATTTCCACATTGGAGTTTCCATGACCAAGCGGTTATCCTAAAGAATAAGGAATTCACTTCGGTAATGCCTAGGTCCCTTATATTTACGTAAAATTACTGTAAATGTATTCTTAGGATCATTTTAATTTTCTTCCACAGTACTCTCCATTTTTCCTCAGAAATTATTTTCTTTATTTCCTTATTTCCAACAAATAAAACATTTTTTTGTTCCATTGATATTCTTAACTAGGTGTCTCCTTCCACATTTCCAACATGATGGAAATTTAATTTTCATTTCTACATTGTCTCCACTACTGGATCTCTTATCAAACACCACCTTTATTTTCATTGTTGAGTCTAGGAGTAGTTTAATATATATGTTATTGATCATATTTCTCGAAAACTGATTTGGCGTGAACACTGTATCTTTTACACATATCAATAATCCGATTCATTGCACATTTCCACCACTGTTCCCACCTAGTACATCATGTTCAATGTTACTATGACTTCCATGGAATCCATCCATTAACTAACACAAGAAAGCATAATCTGTGTCATTAAATAATTTATTTAATAACATAACTCATTAATTTCAATCCAAAACACATAAATATTAACCAAAATTATTTATTCTCATATTATATTAAAATACATTGAATCGGTTTGAAATGAAAATGTGAATTATCCTAAACACATCTCCTAGGAGTGATGTAACCAAGCGTGAAACAAGGCCCGTTGCGATGTACCTGGATACCGCAGGCCAAGCCAGAAACCCATTTTTGGAGTATTCACTCCTAGGTACATCTATGCTATATCCACCTCTACCTGCTCATATCCAGACAGAGATGTATTTCCCAGAGAACCCGCATAATAATTAAATTAACAATATTTGTGGATGTTCTTCTATAATAATCTTCATTGTCTATCATAGGGTTGTGTTTTCTAATCAGAGTTTTTTTTTCCTAAATCAAGATTCCATGGTTTTTACTAAACATCCTCTGATACTAACTTTAACACCCCTTTCCCAGTTACCTAGAATAGGTGCATTATCACATAACATTGGCATGATCCAAGGAATCAAGTCTCGAAACACTGGTTAGTTTGGTAGCCTTTTATGTACTAGATATATACAAAAGTTTTATGTTACTTAATGAAATAAAAAACGTTGTATCCCCTTTTGAAAAATCTTATACCCATTATCCTATTCCTAATGGTTAATTATAAAATAATTCTTTTCTTCCCAGGAAAAATAAAACATAAGAAATGGGTGAGCTCAAATGATCAGTAAAGATAACAATATAGCGGAAATTTTCATAAATAAGAAAAAACATTTAAGACAATATATATGACTGGATCACAAGCCTTTTATACATAAATAACAGCATAATAAGGAAAGTATAAATCATATAATTCCATTTATGTATTAACATGAATATTCTACTATTCTAATAATCACATATAATATTATTATCCAATTTTATAATGATGGAATGCATAATGCCACACTTCATAACAACATAGACAATGCCTTGTGCCAAGACTGCAAATAAGATTTTGTCAAGGCCTTGTTCCAAGAAACTATTCAGTCTTTGGGGACCTACCGAAACATCGAGGTGCTATAGTGGGCTCCACCCATCACATTTTATGTCTAATTCATTCTTTGTATGAAAGGGGAAAACATAATATAAACATTCATATTAATAGTTGCATATAAATGTCAATACTTTGATAATAAACCATGAATGGTATAAAAATATCCCATTAATAGTCAAACATAACTCATTAAATAAAATATGGAATATTTTATTATAATAAATTAACCTCAATCGAGAATAATGTTGTATATTGACATAAATGAAAATTATAATCTAAACGATTTGAGGGAAATATGCCCCTTTTTCTTGAAAACATTTAAAATTATCACTATTTATCAAAAAAACAATATAGAATATATTTTTTAATCAATGAATCTCATACCACATTGAGACATTTAAAAGAAATTATAATTTTAAAACATTAACATCCATATAAATAAATCCTTCAAACCATTTTTAAAACATGGACATTATTGAGAATGATTTAGAAGAATAAAATTTTAAAACATTTAAAATGAAATTTTAGATAGAGTTATTAACCAAATGAGAGACACTTGAATTCAAATAATTGAGGTAATATAATCAAAATAATATCATGAGAATAAATGGATTCATGATATTATATGTCAATGTACTGTATATACACCAAATAATAGTGAATGGGAACATAACAACAATGAATTCACAATGGAATTCAGTTGAGATGAATTCCCTTATAAAGACTGTGTCTTTAGGTTAAGGATAAATCAATAACATAATTATGTGTGAAAAATATAAATACACTAATTATTATTGGATATTCAGTGTAAAACAATCAGTGGACATCAAACATTTTCTTGTAACCACGACACCAAGGACTTGGATGTCTGACTTAGTGAATGAATATTGAGTTAGGATTACCCTTATCAAGTTCATATCGATGAATTGAGAATTTATCAATTGAGTGATTAGGTGTATCACAAGAATAACCACAAAAAGGGGAGTTTAAATTACTACATAATAAGTAAATACTGTTTTTCAAACATAATGTTTGAGTAAAATATTTAATGAAGTTTGTATAAAACCCAAGGAGTGGAAATCTAAATTAGAAATTCCCTTACTGATTTGGTGACTTACAAAACATACACCCCATGAAAGAAAGATCATAAAATGAATAATTAAATACCAATAAATTAAATTATATTACATTAGGAATAAAATCATGGGAATTACATACACTATGAAAATTAAATAGTGGCAATATAGCATGAATCTCATGGAAATAAGTTAGATGAAAAACACGTACCATGTTATAATCAATCGAGTCGTATGACCAAAATTTAATAACAACCAAATGAGTCATATAATAACATTAATATAATGGGAATGTTGATAATATATTTAAAATGGAAGAATATAATACACCCCATAAAATAAATAAGTGGCGAATAATGGAAATCTCAAGGAATTAAAAGTGAGATAAGAAACCCCTTAACTTTCACTTTCCTTTGGTCAACGGTACATTTAACCTTCTATATGATGACCATAGTATCTTATTCAATTACAACATAACCATATTCATATTTATTATATCATACATTAAGAATTTATTACTTTCTACCACACATTTAATAATTATTTCCATATTAAATTAACATTTTGGGTAATAATCGCTTTCATTATTGTACGTGTTTTAACTTGATATTAATGATCGTATCATTTAGATCATGATTTAAATACTTATCGAAAATATCTATTGATTTATATATAATATATCTTTAGAATATAAATATTTATAATAGATAGATATATGAAAAGTAAGTCACAGTTTATGGATATGGTAGGCCGCATGTATGCATAAATGTTCTTTTCGTTTTCATATCGTATTGAACGGAAGTAAGTGAATACATTATTTGTAAGTACATACATACATAGATACATTAATATATATATATATATACCTATTAGCATTATTATGTAATATATTACATACTTATTACTAATATATATGTTTTTTGGAGTGGATACTCAAGCGGGGGGTGAATTGATTTCCAATATAAATTTCTGTTAAAATTATTTCTCTTAAAATCCGCCAATTTAAAAACGAAGTTAAACAGTAGTGAATTTATACAGAGTGAAAATGGTCAATCAGTTTCTCAAAGAATTATTAGGTCTTAGTTGACATAATCTAAAGACTAAATTAACTTTTGAAACTAACTTACTAGTTTACAATAAGTACAAACACTTTCTATTTTAACTATCAAGGTATCTTTAAAACAGTTTTGTATTTCAAAGTAATACCAGCAAAATATGAAATAAATATATAGTATACTTATATACATAAAATAATATTCACAGCCAAAATAACCAAGAGGTTCAGTCTAAAGCCGTGACTTAGTCCTCCCAACAATTTATATAAATTGATCCACACCCTGGATCGAGGGTAAACAACAGTACACTACTGTCCATGTCTGAAGACCTCTACCACAGTTCTTCATGGGAAAATCAAACAACAACACCCAGGTTGTTTAGGTCTTACTCGACCTCTACCACTATCCATAGTGGTAAACAAAGGGTTGTAAAGTTTGAGTGAGGATTTAAGAATCCTCCAGCTTTGTATAGGAGTCAGTATGTGTCGAATAAATAAGCTACACACACTGCTCGAAATATAAGTAAAAGAAATCACTAAGATGAATATGATTGAGTTTAGGAATTCTTTAGTGATTATCATTGTACCTCTAGACTCGTTTGGTTTATTAGAAAAGCATCTGAGTCCTTCTCTGGTTTCTTGTTCAGAAAACAGAGTGTCGTTTTCTTCCACGGTTCTCAGTCCAGTTTAGCAGCCTGAGTGCATGAAATGCTTATTGTAGTTCTTCACTCAAGATGCAGCTTGTGTTTTCCTCTAGAATATGTTTCTTCATGTATGTCCTAGATTCTTTGAGTATGGATGTTGACTAGTGAAAAATTCTCCACATTTGAATGATGTTTAGCTCTTGGCTCTTTCACCCTTAGTGTGTCTTCTTAGTGCCTTGATTCTCTTCCTTTCAAAAAGTGTTATCTTGCAAGATCCTTTTTAACTGTCCCTTTATTGCTTTCAGCTTATGCAGAAAAGAATAATTACTTTTTTCATGGGTTCTAGGAATGGTTCCCTCACATGGAAACAGAGATCATTAAATAACATTAACTGCATTAAAAACATAAAATGTAGTCGTTAGCTTAATAAAAAAATAGTATTGAGAGTATAGAGTATAGAGTTTGACTGGTTAGTCAATCATTAGTAGTTCGTGATGGTAAAAGTGAACGGTGTTGTAGGATCTTCAATCGGTAGATCTTGATCATGCATCGATAGATATATATAACAGTTTCTCTCCATCAGTAGCTCTTACTCCATCGGTAGCTCTTGAGCTATCGGTAGCTCGATGTATCTATCTGTGTGAATTGGCTCTATCGGTAGACTTCTATCTCTCGGTAACTCTTGTATGTTGGTAACTCTGGTGTGTTTGTTAGTCGGTAGCTCGGTAGACAGGTTCTATCATTATACTTCCTCATATCGGTAGCTCTGGTTTGTGATTGTCAATACTCGTATCAATAGGCTTACTCTATTGGTAATTACTGGTAGAAATGCACATTAGTAGCTCGTCTATTCTATCGGTAGACTGTCTACTTATCGGTAACTCTGTTTATATCATTGAATTTAGCTTATCAGTGACTATGTCTATCGGTAGACTATGTCTATCAGTAAAATGAGTGCCGGTAGCTCTTTATCAGTAGCTATGTGCAAATCAGTAGCTTACAACTGTCTGTTTTTTTTTGCAAAACCCATCCGATTGGGTTAGAATTATTTCAGAACTTATATAACCATGGATAAATAAAGATTAACATATATCTGGGATTATTTTAATATTATTATCATCTTGATCATAGATTTAAAGAATGAAAATATTGAAAAACATTAGATTTATATTATCAAAGTATAGGAAAGCATGATTATGATTATCAAAACAGGTGAGGTCAACAATCTCCCCATTTTTGATAATCACAACTTATAATATTATAGTTTTAAAATAATGAGCAGTTGTATCATATTATATATCATTAAATGAAATTATCTCAGAGAAACAGTATGTTATAGAATATAAAGGATCAAATTTGGAATAAAATGTGATAGTATCAGAGATAAAATTAAATTTAATGATATCAAAAGTAATGTTTAGTGGCGTCATAGAGTAAGAGATAATGGTAACAGAGGATGAAATGTAAAATTATCAGAGGAGTAATGCATGATAGCTTTTACGTAGATAAAATTTATACCCCTTTCATTAAAATCTCCCCCCCTGGGTGAAAATTTCTCCCTCTTTGATGCTTAGAGTGTATTTCTCTCTCTTTGTAAAATCTTGGTAAAATATTTCTCCAACTTTGTGATAATCAGAATGTGGGAAACAATAAGAAATAAAATAGGAAAATGAGAAGGGAAGAAAAGCCAATTGTATTAGATATTGTAAAAAGGTACAGAGAAATAAAACAATGTATAATGATTTCCAATCAAATAGTCTAGCCAGTTTTCAATCCACATCCTCAATATGAGATTTTCCTTTTCGAGCAGAAGAGGAGTCAGTTGAAGTGGAAGCCGGTGAGGGCTTAGGAATTCCGGAAATGATTAAAGGAGGCTGAGCCACAGAAAATGATCCTGTTTGGTACTGATGAGTCTTTTGTGTAATAATAGGTGTGAGGCATCGAATTGCTTGGGCAGGAGTCATCTAAACTAGAGATGTTTTAGAGGCAGAGGCAGGAAAAGCTGGAGGGACAATTACTGGCCTAGCATCAACATGCAGAAAAGACAGCTACAGATTTCTGAAATCCATAATTATTCCTCCTCCTCTCTCCATAGCGGATATGAAGTCATCGTTGTACTCCATAAACATGTCCAACGCTGTAGTAAATTCCCTTATCTTGCTAACTTGTTCTCTGAAAGCTTGATTGACAGGAGGCAGCTTCATATTTTCCAACAGAAGTTTGAAGTGATTGTTGAGTTGATTTTTGGTGAAAATCATAGAGAAAGAGGAGTCTACCTTATCTTTCTCTTCTTTCTGAGAGGAAGATGCTTCTCTCATGTAGTCTTGGACTATCTTCATTATCTCTCTAGCTGAATCTCTGGTAGAAATCACAACTCTGCTCAGCTCGGATGAGTCCACAGAACCACTGGTTGAAGCATGACCAAGATCCTCCTTCATCACAGCTCTAAAATGATTCAAATCCATGGAAGGTTTGGATGAAAGAGCACCAACAGAGAAAGATATAGTATCTTTGAATATTTTGGTCAATCCACTGATATGATTTTGAACTTGTGAATCCTAGGTTTTAATATGATCTTTATTAGAAGTTTTGAAACCTTCAAACACTGAGACCATCTGGCATACCACACTCTTGACATAGGCTATTTCCTTGTCTGCTTGGGATTTTGAGCTCATATAAGATTCCAGAGAGATAACCAATTTCTTTAAAGCTTCAAGATCTGCTTCAAGTCAAGAAACATGAGCCTGAAATTCTTTAACTTCTTCAACTATTTCAACCATAACAGTTTAAAAATTCTAACCTAGAGAGAGTTCAAATGATATTTCCAACATACTCGTCTCTTTAGAAAAATTTTGCTTCATCTCAACAACCTAGTCATTAAAAGAATCTTTCAGCTCATCTTTTATGGATTCCAGATCAGCCCTTTTGATCATATCGGCAGGTACAACTGCAGTGTGTACTCTTTTATATGCTAAACTGACCACTGGGTCGGTCATAATCGATTGAACGGATGATACTAGTGAAACATCCATCTTCTTTACATATTCCACAAAACTGTCCTTATGCCATTTCTTTAAAGTATCCAGTTCATGCATTCTGAGCACATCTTCCGGAAATTACTCAGAATCGAAATCATAAGTAATCTTAGGACTATTAAGAGATGCTTCATTATCTGAATCAGGATAGTCTAAACCACAGAATATAAAGCCTGGGTCTTCTGCCCAATCATCAATTCCAGCAACCACTTTAACACATCCAACATTGGTTTGATGCTCCCCCTCAATTGGTGCATCCTCTATTAGGATAATAGTAGTCTCAGAAACATTCTTAGCATGTCTTTTATCCTGAGGAGAATCATCCACTATCAATTCTTCTTCTGCAACAGCTGGAAGGTTTTCCAAAATAGGGAAGGGAATTTCAACTTCATTTGAATCATTAGTAGGAATTATGGATTTTCTAATCACGGGACTGAGACTCAAATCAGCTGACAGAGATTCTTCACTCTCATGAACATCTTCCTCATTCTATACAGTATCCTCTTCAACAGCCTCTAAAAAAACTTCTTCCTTATCTGATTTTTGTTGATCATGTTTCTTAGGAGTTGTGCTAGGAGGTACGTCATGGTATCCTCCTTCATCAGCAGAGGACTCTCCCTCTTCTAAATCATAACTGTATTTTTGATCCTCTTCATCAGGTTCTAGAACTCGATCCCTCACATCCTTTGGTATTGAAGGATGATCGGATTGAATTTTTCATATACATTCTGGTCATCATTTACCCATTCTCTTATCCAAGGGTTCCAATTAATACTCATGTATTTGCACGCTATGGAGGTGATACAAAATTTATTATTCACTACTATTGTCTCATATTGAGACTTAGCTACCCCTTTTACTTTAATCATCACAGAGATCAATTTAGCAAAAAATTTAGCATTTGTCTTTGATTTCATCCTTGTCATGTCTTCCATTTGGATCATCAGAAATCTGCACAAATTTACCTTTACACAATGTCTTAAGAGGTGTAGGAGATAGATATCCTGATATCTCAAATTGGAAAAGTCTCCTCTCCTCGGTATCAAGACATGTTGAATGAATTTGAACAGAAATCTGTTCACTCCATCCATTTCTGCAGCAACTACTTGCCTTTGAATTCCATCATTAGTCAGCTCTTCCAAAGCAGTCTCATAATCGAAAATATCATTGGTAGGGGGAATTTATCTCGATACATAACCAGTTACACCTTCAAGTGGTAATTTTAATCACTCATCCCACTCAACAGATGAAAACGACATCCCCTTTTTATTTACAAAAGAGTTTACTCGATTTTCATTCTCCGATTTCTCAAAGGTTACAAAATCGTAAAACTGTTTCACTAAATTTGGAAAATAGGGACCATTGTTGTTCGAAAAACACTCTACACATTTTTGATCTTCAAGAACTTCGAGCACTAACAATTTCTAGGCAATAGGCATTCTACACACACCTCCTTTTCAATCACAATAACTAGATTTTGCAGATAAGGATCCACTGGTCGTCTCCCCGACCTAGTTCTAGAAATACTACCACTATCAATTGCATCTTGCTCTGTCCTTTTCTTCTTTGTTTTCGGCTCAATATATTCATCTCTGATGGTAGGAGGTTTGGTTTTTTCCATTGCCGGTTCGAATGATTTAGGGTTCTCTAAGGATTTGGGAGCTATGGTTTAAGGGTTAAGGATTGAGGATCGATGGATTTAGAAGTAGCTCTGACATTAGTTTTATCATTTAGGAATCATAAAATAAATAATCAAAATAAAGTAATAACGATTCATATTCTGGCGGTAGGAAGAAGTTTTAAAACAGAGAACACATCAGTGAGAATTTCTATCGGTGAGGATTCCTATCAGTGAGATGTTTATATCGGTGAGAACATCACATCCGTGAGAACTTCACATCATTGAGAATTTTACATCAGTGATAATTTTACATCGCTGAGAATTTTACATAGTTGATAATTTTACATTGGTGAGAATTTTACATCAGTGAGGTTAGTTATCGATCAATGCCAAACATACCTAACTCATGTATAATGTAACTTAATCATTCTAAACTCAAGGGTTTAGTGAAAATATCGGCCAATTGATGTTCATTACCTATAAACTGAAGAATTATATCACCCTTTTGGTAATGATCTCTCAATAAATGATGCCTTACATCATTGTGTTTGGTCCTAGAGTGGGACACATGGTTATTTGAGATATTTATTGCACTAGTTTTGTCACAGTTGATTGAAACGGGCTTAAAGTCATATCGATAGTCCAAAAGAGTGTGTTTCATCCACAAAATTTGTTTATAGCAACTACCAGTAGCTATATACTCTGCTTTGGCAGTGGGTAATGCTACAGAATTCTGCTTGTTACTACACCAAGATACTAAGGATTTTCCCAATAGGTGACATGTTCCTGAAGTTGTTTTTCTATCCAACTTGCAACCAGAAAAATTAGCATCTGAATAACTCATTACCTCAAAGGGTTATCCTTTTGGGTAAAACAAACCTAAGTTTACAGTATGTTTAAGATACTTAAAAATTCGTTTAACAACAAGTAAATGTGATTCTTTTGTATTAGCTTGAAATATTGCACACATACAAACACAAAACATAATATCTGGTTGACTAGCAGTAAGTTAAAGTAAGCTTCCAATCATACCTCTATAATTGGTTTGATCCACTAGTTTCCCAATTTCATCTGCATCCAATTTACAAGCTGTACTCAAAGGAGTTTCACTTTCCTTAATACTATCCAAACCAAAACGTTTTAAGGGATCCTTTGTATATTTACTTTGATTCATAATAATACCATTTTCATTTTGAAACCCTTGAAATCCAAGAAAATTTTTAAGTTCACCCATTGAACTCATTTCATACTCCTTTTTCATACTTTTTGAAAAATCAGTACATAATAATTGTTTAGAAGATCCAAAAATAATATCATCAACATAGATTTTTACTATTAAAACATCTTTAGAAATTATTTTAATAAAAAGAGTTGGATCAGCATTCCCTTTAGTAAAACATTTTGAAATAAAAAAATTACTAAGTCTATCATACCATGCTCTTGGAGCTTGTTTTAGACCATATAAAGCTTTAGAATGTTTGAAGACTTGATTTAGAAAATAAGGACTAGTAAATCCAGGTGGTTTTTCAACAATAACATCTTCAACAATAAAACCATTTAGAAAAGCACTTTTGACATCCATTTGATATAACTTGAAATTCAGATGAGCAGCATAGGCATGTAAGATCCTAATGGCTTCTAAACTGGCTACAAGTGAAAATGTTTCCTCATAGTCTATACCTTCCTTTTGACTATATCCTTGTGCAACTAATTTAGCTTTGTTTCTTACTATGTTCCAAACTCATCAACTTTGTTTCTAAAAACCCATTTATTGCCTATTGTTAATCTGTCCTTAGCTCTGTAAACTAATTCCCATACATTGTTTCTTTCAAATTGATTTAACTCTTCTTGCATAGCCATTACCAAAAATTCATCATTGATAGCATCATTGGCATTTTTAGGTTATATCTATGAAATAAAGGCTTGATGTTCAACCTAGTTTCTTAGAGAAGCTCTAGTTTGTGTCCCTATATCAAGATTACCAACAACAGCATCCAAAGGATGATTCTTTAGAATCCTTGTTGATCTAGTAATTGTAGGACTAGAAATTTCAGGTTAATCCCCAAGTTCGGGTTCAACAGAAGCAAATTATGGAATATATCCAGAACTTGATATTTTTATAGCAGGTTCTTAGGATTTTTCATTAAGGTCCAGAACACTCAAATCTTCTTCAAGATTTTCAAGAGGGGCTTTAGGTTCATGTGGATCAGTTTCATCAAACGTGAGGTGAATAGATTTTTCCACACATTTGGATCTCTTATTAAAGACTCTATAGGATTTGCTAGTTAAGGAATTACCATGAAAAATTCCTTCAAAAATGTTAGATGCAAACTTGTCCAGATTATCCTTTGTATTATGAATAAAAACATTTCATCCAAAGACTCTAAAGTAACTAACATTAGGTTTTATATTATTCCAAAACTCTTATAGGGACTTCATAAGAATTGGTCTAATTAAGACTCTATTAATAATATAACAAATTGTATTCAAAACTTCAACCCAAAAGTAAATAGGTAGGTCATACACATTAAGCATGGTTCTAGCTATTTCTTGAAGGGTTCTATTCCTTCTTTCTACTACACCATTCTGCTGAGGTGTCCTAGGAGAAGAAAAGTTGTGACTATAGACATTGTGTGAGTAGTAAGATTCAAACTCTTGATTTTCAAACTCATGGCCATGATCACTTCTCAGGGTTTTAATCTTAAGTCCACTATGATTTTCTACAGATTTGGAGTATTTAACAAAGTAAGAAAAAGCTTCACTTTTGTGAGCTAAGAAGTATACCCAAGTATATCTAAAAAAGTCCTCTACTAGAACATAGGCATAGTGCTTCCCATTTAAACTAGAAACTCTTGAAGTTCTAAACAGGTCCATGTGAACCAACTCGAGAGATTGAGAAGTTTAAACGTCATTCTTTGATTTAAAAGAATCATTATGTTGATTTCCCTTTTGATAGGGATTACAAACATTGTCATTTGGGAATTCAAGCATAGGTAGGTCTCTAACTAATTTCTTCTTAGTTAAGTTTCTAAATGAATAGATGTTGAAGTGTCCTAATATTCTATGCCAAATCCAAGATTCTTTATGAAAAGCATTTAAACAAGTAACATGTTGTTTTGCTAAAGCATTTAAATCAACAAGACAAACATTTTCATTTCATAAAGAAGAAAATACTAAAATATTTTGAGAATTAAAAACATTATAGCAATCATTTTCAAATTTCACATTAAATCCATCATCACATAATTGAGAAATACTTAACAGGTTATACATAAGTCCATCAACAAATAACACATTAGAAATTAAAACTGAATCAGTGTTACCAATTTGGCCTAGGCTGATGATTTTTCTTTAGATTTGTCACCAAAGGTGACGTGGCCTCCATCAACCTTTATTAAGCTCTTGAAGCATGAATAATCTACAGACATGTGTATTGAATATCCACTATCCAATTATCATTCCTTCTTGTGAGAATTCATTAAGCATGTTTCCTACAAAACAGATTTAGATAGAAAATGATTTTGGTACATAGATCTTCTTGGGATCAGAAAGGTTAGAAATTAAATCATTAGGTACCCATATTTGTCTTATGGGTCTCGTATAATTTACAAAATCAATAGAGTTTGAAAGATAATCTTCAGTTGATATACAACCATATGAATAACTTGTGGAAGCATAGTGATTTCCAGAACTTAAACTAGCAGTATTCTGTCCAGATTTATGAATAAATATATTCTTAATAAGCTGTCTCTGTCCAAGTTTGTAGCCAATTCCAGTAGTGTATTTTGGTGAAACTTGCTTACCTAACATTTGAGTTAGAGTATCTTTTCCATTTGTGAACTTTTATAAGTTTGTTCTATGTTTCTCATTTGAAATTTTTAGTTCTGTATTTTCCTTTAACAGCTGAGCATTCTTTTCTTTTTCTATTTCAAAGGAAGATTTAACATTGGAAGTAAGAGCATGTTGTTTCCTTAGTGACGTATATTTATCTTTAAGTTCATTACATGTTTCTTCTAGCATATTGCAGTATTCAAATAATTCATCAATTTTCATGTTTTCAGAATCAGAATCAGTGTCTGCATCATCTCCAGAATAATAAGTCTTTAAAATATTAGTATCTATGGTTACCTCAGATGTGTTGATCATGAAACAGATGTTGGCATGATTCTTCCTAGAATCAGAAACTTCAGATTCACTTGTGATATCCTCTAAATCTCTCCAAGTTTCTTTCATATATTTCTTGTACATCTTGTCCTTATAATCATATTTCTTTTTTAATTTTAATTTTGGACAATCAGCCTTGATGTGTCCTTTCCTTTTGCACTCATAGCAGACTTCTTCATCATTCTTGTCGGCTTTCTTCCAATCATTCTTCCACTATACCTTATATTCATACATTCCTTTGTAGTTAGATTTTATGAATAATTTATTCTTTCTATAATACTTCATTAATCTCCTGGCTATTTGAGCCATTTCAGCATCACTATCAGATTCTGAACTTTCACTGGTTGAACATTCAGTAGGTACTTGCATTATCTCATGTCTTTGTTCTTAGAGGCTGTAGACTTGAAATCTACGGATGTTCTCTTTGGTTCATCATCTTCCTATTTATTTACCTTGAGTTCTTCCTCACAAATCATTAATTTTCCAATAAGCTCTTTGACAGGAAGTTCTCTAATGTCACATGACTCTCTGATTGAAACAGAAGTGCCTCTCCATCACTCAGGTAGACATCTCTGTATCCTCATAATTTGTTCCATAGCTGGAACGGCTTTTCCAAGTTAACTAATTGTATTGACTATCTCATTAAACATGATATACATATCAGAAATAGGTTCATCAGTCTTTATTTTAAAATTGTCATGTTTAATAGTGTAAGTATTCAATCGCATTTCCATGACATTAGTTGTTCCTTCATGAGAAACATCCAAAGTATCCAAAATTTCATAAGTAGTTTTGCAAGAAGATATTATATTAAATTATTCATCTCCTAAAGTATAGTACAAGTCATTTATGGCTTTACAGTTATTATTGTAAGCTGTCTTTGTAGGTTTATCCAAAGTTGTTCTTTCAGTTTCTGGAAATTTATATTGAGATTCTATAGCAGTCCAAATATCAAAACCCATACTTTCCAAATGTATTTTCATCTTAAGTTTCCACTGGGCATAGTTTGTGACATTAATGAAAGGTGGCCAGTTACTAGCAGCACCCTCTAATCTATTATCCATAGGTAGATTTTAGAAAATAATTTTAAGGAGGTAAAATTTAGTACTAACAGAAAATTATGATCTTTAAAGATGCAACTAAAATCACAGTTGAAAAATAGAGTATTTCAAAAATTATTTAAGAAAAAAAACCTATGATAACAAATGTTGTTCGGAGTGGATACTCAACAGGGGGTGAATTGAGTTCCAATAAAAATTTCAGTTAAAATTATTTCTCATAAAATCCCCAAATTTAAAAACAAATTTAAACTATAGTGATTTTATACAGAGTGTAAATGATCAATCGGATTCTCAAATATTGATTAGGTCTCAGTTGACTTAATCAGAAGAATAAATTATCTTTTGAAACTTACTTACTGGTTTACAATATGTACAAATACTTTTTAATTTAACTATCAAAGTAGCTTTAAAATAGTTTTGTATTTCAAAGTAATAGCAACGGAATATGAAATAAATATATATTATACTTATAAACTTAAATTAATATGCCTAGAAAAAATAACCAAGAGGTTTAGTCTCAAGCAGATACATATTCCTCTCAACATTTTATATAAATTTATCCACACCCTAGATCGGGAGTAAACAACAGTACACTACTGTCCATGTCTAGAGACATCTACCACAGTTCTTCGTTGGAAAATCAAACAACAGCACGTAGGTTGTTCAGGTCTTACTCGACCTCTACCACTATCCACAGTGGGAAACAAAGGGTTGTAAAGTTTGAGTGAGGATTTAAGAATCCTACATCTTAGTATAGAAGTTTGTATGTGTGTAGAATAAACAAGGTACACACACTTCTTGAAATTTAAGTAAAAGGAATCACTAAGATTAATATGATTGAGTTTAGAAATGCTTTAGGGATTAGCAGTGCAGCTCTGGACTCGTTTGGTTTATCAGAAAAGCTTCTAAGTCCTTCTCTGGGTTCTTGTTCAAAAACTATGTTTTGTTTTCCTCCTTGGTTCTCAGTCCAGTTTAGTAACCTGAGTGCATCAAATTCTTTTTGTAGTTCTTCACTCAAGATGCAACTTGTGTTCTCCTCTAGAATAAGTTTCTTCGTGTATATCCAGGATTCTTGTAGTATGGATGTTGACTAGTGAAAAAATCTCTACATTTGAATGATGTTCACCCCTTGGCTCTTTTACCCTTCGTGTGTCTTCTTAGTGCCTTGATTCTCTTCCTTTAAAAAAGTTTTATCTTTCACGATCCTTTTTATCTATCCCTTTATAGATTTCACCTTATGTAGAAAATAATAATTTATTTTTTCTTGGGTACTAGGTACGGTCCCTAAAAAGGAAACAAAGATCATTAATTAACATTAAATAAATTAAAAAATACAAATTCAGCTGTTATCTTAATAAACAAATAGTATTGCGAGTATAGAGTATAGAGTATGACTGGTTGGTCAATCATTAGTAGCTCATGTTGGTAAATGTGCACAGTGTTGTAGGATCTTCAATCGGTAGCTCTTGATCTTGCATCAATAGCTCTATATAACAGTTTCTCTCCATCGGTAGCTCTTGCTCCATCGGTAGATCTTGAGCTATCGGTAGCTCAATGTATATGTCTGTGTGACTTGGCTCTATCTATAGACTTCTGTATATCGGTAACTCTTCTCTGTCGGTAGCTCTAGTGTGTCTTTTAGTCGGTAGCTCGATAGACTAGTTCTATCAGTAGACTTCCACATGTCGGTAGATATGGTTTGTGATTGTTAGTAATCGTATCAGTAGGCTTACTCTATTGGTAACTACTGGAAGACAATCACATTTGTAGCTCGTCTATTCTATCGGTATACTGTCTGCTTACCGGTAATTCTATTTATATCAGTGACCTTAGATTATCGGTGACTCTGTCTATCAGTAGACTAATTCTATCAGTAGACTGAGTACCTGTAGCTCTTTATTAGTAGCTATGTGTAGATCAGTAGCATACACTTGTCTATTTTTATTCATAACACATCCGATTGGGTTAGAATTATTTAAGAAATTACATAACCATGGATAAACAAATATTAACATATCTCAAGGATTATTTTAATATTAATATCATCTTGATCATAGATTGAAAGAATTAAAATATTAAAAAAATTTAGATTGAGATTATAAAAGTATATGAAAGCATGATTTGGATTATCAAAATAGTTGAGATCAATAATATATTTTTATAATCATCGTTGAATGGTGAAACTGGGAATGAATCTCATCGCGTCGTGGAGACGATAATCCGTACGTACACCCGAGCGACAATATCATTATATTGATTGTAGAATATTATGTAATTTGATGGTATATCATATATAAAGAATCATTAACATGTTATATTTATTATTTACATCATTTATACTCATTATTATAACCATCCAAATATTTAGGTGTTTGAATAACAAACTACACCACAATATGGAGACTGTAAGTCATACGTATGCACGTATGGTGACTTTATAGGATGGATAGAATAACAAATATGTTTGAAACATATTTATAATAATATAACATTATTTATGAGGTACTGGAGTTGTTATTTTGGTATGGAAACAATAGAGAAAGTGGACGTGGAAGAAGAAAATAACTTGAAAGAGGTTGGTGAAATTATTACCTCTTCTTCGGGAGTATCCTTTTGAGTTGATCAAAATGGCTATGTAGGATGTCTTTATAATCAATTTAAGGACTCTAGGATTAAGTGAGGTATGTTGGGATGATATTTTTTCAGGGGGTGGCCGAGCCAAATGGTTTTGGAGGAGTGATTTTGAGAGAAGGGGAAGTTCCCTTTTATAAGTGGGATGAGGGTCACTTTAGAAAAACCTTGAAATATTATTTTATAATAAAATCATTTTCATTTTCTAATGGATACAATATAATTTATTTCAAATATAAGGTGAGTATGGGTCAAAAAACTCTCAACCAATAGGTTTTATACATGCTTAGTTTACCATTTTAACCATATCTTTTAGATTTAACTCTTTGTTAAATAGTATATCTTTTACCGTGTCTTCTTGTTTTCATACACTATATGGTTAATAAACATACACTAAACATCCAAGAGAACCCCAACTGGTTCAGTAATGACACATGTAGTATTATTAAATCCATTTGGTTGAACCTTATATATTTAGGAATATTATATCTACCAATAAAATAGTATTTTTCTTAAAACCTCATTTATGTCATTTTTTACATTATTTAGTATTCGATTTCTGTAAAAATCATTACAGCATGATTATTTATAAAAAAATTATTTAATCAAACCTAACATGTCTGTATAACCTATAAATTTTATTTAAGTAATCAAAAGTCTCAAATTAAATTTATTTCGATATTTATAAAATCAATTATATTAATCTGTCATTAATAAGGTAATTACTCTGTCATCATTGTGTCAAAAATAAATTTAATTATTTAATGTATAAAAATTATAAATTAAATACCATTATGTAGGAAATATTTTTATATTTCTAATGAATATTTATAGGCAAATATATCTTTTGTATAACCAAATATTAAAAATAGTTTAGTTATTAAACATTGAAATTATCTCTTTTAACTCTTCTTTAAATAAAATAATAATAAATGTATTAATCTAATACAAGTGGAACAAAGAGGATCATATATTATATATAAGGTTGTTTTTTTTATAATTACACATATACAATATAATTAGGATATGTGTTGGGGTAATTATATTATCATTTTTATCCTCAATTGCCCTATTTACTTTTAACTGTTGTAAATAAAAGTGAAATGTTACTATTCATCTATATTTTTTCATCTTATTAAACCACATTTTACTTACTGATGTCAAATTTATCATTCAGATTCTTGAAATTCAACTAAGATAAACGTTAAAATAATGTTTTATGCAAATTTGAAAAAGCTCATAGAAGGTGGGTAAAATACGGTAAATAGTTAAATAAAATTTTATACATTTAATTTTATTATAAAATGACTCCAATGAATTAAATTGATCTTATATAGGTATTATATATCTATTTTGACATAAAATAATTTTAAATAAAATAAATAATTATTTAAATAAAAATTTGGTTTTCAACTTTAACACCGTGTTTTTCACAATTTATTAAAAAATAAATGTTTTCATAAAATTACCAAAAATTCACTCTAAGATAATTTTGATATTTTGAATTCAAAAATTAAGCCTATTTTATAAAATTAAAATGTTTTAATTTTCATTAAGTAATTTAAAATAAATTCTCTTTATCAAAACTGAAAATTGGGTTTTTAAAAAGTAAAAACTTGACATGTGTTTATGTCAAATTTAAATGTGAAATTCCATATAATGACCTACATTGTATTAAATAAAGAAAATGTAATATAATTATTCTTCCAAAACATTAAAATTCATATTTTAACACTATAAATCAATTCGATTAGAAATGTCATTTTCAATAAAAATTTAGTATTTTTCTGTATTCATCAAAATATGAAAGTTATCAGAAAAGTACAAAAAATTTTGTCAAATTATTTTATGTCCCGATTCAAATGAATAAATTAATTTAATTACATTTAATATATAAAAGTGTCAAATATTTGTTTTAAAAAGGTTTTTTCATTGGAAGGTGGTAAAATAGCATTTTTTGAAAAATACTTCTTTTATCTGAAAAAATTGAATTTGTTATTACATTATGTATAGGAAAAATATAATATGTATTCAAAAATTATATGGAGTATATGAAATTTATAATTCAGTTAATATTATTCATTACCCTTTTTGAATGAATCTTTTGGTAAGTCATGGTTCACTCAAACTTATTGTTGCATGTAGCGTAAGATATTGAATTATTTTACGAAAAAAAACTTACTGTATTCAATGATTATTGAATTACTTTGAATATATAGTTTCCATTATTCAAATATTATTTTAAAATTAATAATTTAATTCCTTTATTTCTTATTTATCTATTTAAAATGTAATATAAATTTATTTCTCATTCTTATATGGTGGTAATGTTATTTTAGTAACACTATTCCGAAAACCATTATCTTTCAACAAAAAATGAACCTTGACAAAAAAAATTGGGAATCATTTTATAATGTATATTTTTGGATATGAGTAATTAAAAAATTTATGTTTAGTATTTTTATTTTTAATTGGTAAAATTAATAATTTTTTTATAAATTTATAAATTATAATGAAAAATCGTTCTTATGGGAAAATTATATGTTAAAATATTAAATAATATTATAATTATTTCATATCATTCAGGCACTAAATTGGGGATAAATATTATTTTAATAAAAAAAATAATCATTATCAATCAATTATTGAAATATAAATGATTATCTTATGAAATGATATTTTTTAAAAAATAATTTTCTAAAAAATAGATGATATTATTATAGAATTAAGGTAAACTAATTAAATTTAATGCGAATAAAAATTAGAATACATTTTTATTATACATATATTTCATAGAGAGGATATTAATACTCATTACATATAACTAAACAATTAGGTTTTAGAGGTTATGCTTAAATAGGGTAATGTTATATAAAAATAACATGGTTTTGTTTGGGATCTATGTTGCGTTCAAAGAAAGCAATCAAGAAAATTGAATAAGTTAAATGTATTAATATAATATAATTTTTGCGTGCTAAACTATAAATATAATTTGTAATCAAGTATTTAGAGGGTAAATATTCTAAATAAATTGTCCAATAATTAAATGAGGTGATAAAGATAAAATATAAATATAATATAATATTTTAGATCGCATTTGTCTCATAAAATAATCACTCTAATGAAAAATAATAAACAAATAATTAATAATGAAATCATAATTTTCTAAAAATAGTAACATATCCTTTAGATAAAATAACATTAATAATTATTTAAGTAAATATGGTGAATTTATTGGATGTTCAAATCCGGCATGATTGTTGGAAATATTATAGTATGAATAGTAACCTGAATTATACGAATAATATCCTTACAACGAAAATAGTGTCATAACTATTGGATTTTTATTCCAATAAAATAGTATAAAATTATATAATTAAATAAGTATTTTTTATTATAAAAAAATAATAATACTGTTAATTATGACAAAGTGTTTTATATTTTAGAGATACAAATATAAATTATTTTAATAAAAATAAATTTTATGGTAAAATTAATTTTTTATAATAAATTTTATTTTCATAAATGGGTTTAAATAAAAAATATTATAATAAATATGATAAAAATAACTTCATTTGAATATGTACTATCTTTTCTATGGTTCAAAAAATTTATCATAAAATTAATATTCTTATTTTTCTTATAAAAAATGATTTACTTTCAAAATTAAATTTCTCACATATAGAAAAATTTTAAAATTTTATTGAATTTCTTTATATTAATTGGAATATTGAACATTGACTGTGGATTTTTTCGGGTTTTTATAAAATGATGATATATTTTTTGAATAATAACATATATAAATATAAGGTACATTATATAATAAAAAATGAAAGTCTAATTGGAAATTGTTATATTGGAATTCATTATATAATAATCAATCGAAGCATTTTTTTTAATTGGATATGTATTATCGGTATTTTTATCTTAGAGAAAAAATAAACACCAAATGAATAATTTATTTATAACACCCCTCTCATATGTTTATAGATTACATCATTCAAAATGGCACTAGTTGGCGCTCGATATTCTTCTAAGAATAAATTAAATATAAAAATACAATTCCACACCTCTCTTATTCTCATTTTAGATGGTCTAGTATTCACAAAAGTTCATTCCCTTATCCCTTCTGGTGTATCAATGTTGGGCATCTCATGAAATCGGAAACATTCTCAAAAGAGGTATCTTGTGATGTTTTCATATTTCACCTCTTCTAGGTGTATAATAGACACACTAAAATAATGAAATCTATATCAAAAGTAAAATATTATGTTATTATTTTAATATAAAAATTATTATATACAATAATATACATTAATATAAAATTATATTGTGACATATATTTGGGATAAATCCCCAACTAAAGGAAAGAAAAATTTAAATTTTGATCAAAACATTTTTGTCATATTATTATAATGAATTTTTTAGATAAATATGATTTTAATCTTCATATTATATTTTTTTATTGATTTTGTAAACAATTATAAATCATATGTAAAAATTATTAAGCTTTACATGGAATGAAAAATGACACAATTGAATTAACTATCAGAAAAAAGCATATTTACATTACTGTCATTATTATTTTTTAAGAATAACTATTATTTTAGGATCCATTGAAACTTTTTATGGAAATTAAATATGCATCATTACACATAAATATTTATGGTAACATTTTAAAATAATTTCCATCAATACCAATAATCCAATGTATCTAATGAACTATAGGAAAAAGATCCTCAGGATGATGATAATAAAACAAATTATATAATAAAATTGTATTTTAAAAATAATTATAATTATAAATTAAATATAATAGAAAATGGTTTAAAATAATTATATTAAAAACTATATTTTATTATTCATTAGGATTGACAATTGTACAAATATTTTTTTATCTCAGATATGTGTACACCTATTCCTTCATCATTTTTTTGAATATTTTCTTCCTATTTTATTATATATATATATATTGATCATTTATATATATTTATATATTCAATAATTATTATATATGTTACCCTCATATGTGGTTATATATCATCATATTGTTTGTTGGGGGAAATAGCAACATTTCAATTTCCCATCTCCATTTATTCCATTATGAAAAACTAATAAAAAATAGTTTCTCTCATTAATATTTCATCACACCTTCCCCTCCATTATTATTTTTAAAAACATATATTATTTCATAAAATATAAATTAATTTTAGGGAAAATATTCCACCTCATTTGTTAATTTAACTAAATTACTAAATTATTATCCTCATTAACAGTTCTTTAATCATTTCATAAATATAACTTTTAAGAGATCTATTTCCATGAATAATTAACCATATTTTTCATATAATTTTTTCTTTAATTTAATTCCAAGTTCCGGGCCGAGGATTAGTTATTGAATAATAAAAATAGAATAATTTTTAATACTTGTTTAAGTGCAATCATTATAATATATCAATTATTATTTTTTATGAAATTATTATGTTACAAATTTATTATGAATTGGTTTTCAGATTCATATAATTTTTATATGATTCATTTTCCTTATGTGGTATACATTTCCATTTTCATATTCTCATTTGATGGGTGGGCTTGAAGGTAACACCCCGAGATTTTATGAAAAATATTCTTTTTAATTTCATTAATGTCTTGTGTTGTACGCTACACCAAAAGGATCTTTCACAACACACATCCTTGACTTTCCTTGCATTACACGCAATCTCGACCTTCCTCGATAGCGTGTCTAGTACGCAATACCGAGTTTCACTAAACAACGATATGCTATTAAAATATTATTATAACTAGCAGTTATGAACAGAAATAACCACCTTTTAAAATTTTAGAAATTTTAGCTCTCAAAATGGACTTCATTTTTGGATTCGGGGTATCGAATTTAGCCTAAGGTGAAATTTTGGTGATTTTCGGATAACTTTCATATTTTGATGAATAGTGAAAATTACTAAATTTTAATTAAAAACAACTTTTTCAATCGCAATAATTAATAGTGATAAATTATTAATTTGAGTGGTTTTAAAGTATATTTAGAATATATTTTTACAATTTAATACAATGTTGGTCATTGGATGTAATTTCACATTTAAACCAGACATAAACAAGTGTCAATCTTTTGATAGATATTGTTTCTTAAAAACACGCTATTTGTTTTAACAGCGGGATTTAATTATAAAATTAATTAATGCAACTTCTATGTTATGAATTTGGTAAAATAGACTTCATTTTTGAATTCGGAATATGAAATATAGCTTAGGATGAAATTTTGGCATTGTTCTGAAAAACATCAATTTTTGATGAATAGTGAAACTACTAAGTGGTAGTTAAAAAACTAAATTTTTCATAAAACATAATTTTACCGCTTCTGTGAATGGAATTTCTAAAATCCAAGAGACATGGTTTATTTCATTAATTAAAATATGGTTCAATGAGATGAAAATAATTTTTGGTGAATAGTAACTTTTTACTTTTATTTACCATGGTTAAAAGTAAATAGGGTAATTAAGGGTACAAATGATATTAATATTACCCTAACCCATGTCCTAATCCTATTGGACAAGTGTATCTCTACAAAAAACAACCTTAAGTGTAAAATATTATCATATAGGCCCACTTGGGTTGGATTAGGACATTTATTATTAATTTATTTAAAGAAGGGTTAAAATAGTTAAAATCAAAGTTTAATAAGTAACTCATTTTTAATATGGGGTTATACATACGATAAATTCGACTATAAATATTCATTAGAAATCTAAAAATATTTCCTACATAATGGTATTTTATTTGTAATTTTTAGACATCAAATAATTTAATTTATTTATGTCACAAAGATGATGCAGTAATTATCTTATTAATGAAATATTGACATAATTGATATTATAAATACCTAAATAAATGTAATTTAAGACTTTTTATGAATTAAAATAATTTTATAGGTTACTATGATATATTAGTGTTGATGTAATCAACTTGGTTTGAACATATAATTCTGTTATGACTTTCACAAAAATCATATATCAAATAGTGTCATAATTGACACAAAATAGTTTTTAAATCAAATATTATATTATTAATTGTTATTTTATTCCTAAAAATATAAGGTTCGGCCAAATGACTTATATAAGGAGATATATATTAATAATAAATAATTTGGGGTTCGTTTGGCATATTATAGTAAGTGTATTAACCATATAGTGAAAGAAAACAAAAAGACACGGTAAAAGTTAAATTATTTAACTTAGAGTTAAATCTAATTGATAAGGTTAAAATAATACCCTAAACTTGTCTAAATCCTATTGGTTGATAGGATATCGACCCATACCCACTTTATATTCTAAATAAGACCCTTTGGAACCATTATAAACCGATTTTGACTTTAATATAAAATAATATTTTGAGATATTCCTAAGGTGCCCCTCTCCTCCCTTATAAAAGGGCACCTCCTCCCCCTCCTCCTCACACCAATTTGAGCACTCAATCTCGGCCAACCCCTGCCATGTTCTCCTCTACACTTCCCTAGAATAATCCTAGAGGTACTGGTCTTCTTCAAAGACCAAGCTTAGTTCCCTAAGTTGAGGATTCAAAGAAGCGTTCCAAAGAAGAGGTAATATCCATTACCAATCTTTTCAATTTCATTCTTCTTCAACTTATTTTTCTTTAGTTGTTTCATGATAAATTAATAACATCAGTATTTCTTATATACTGATATGTTATTATAAATATTAAACAACTCTAATTAACCATCCATCCATCCTACGGAAAAAGGAAATCACCGCTCGTGCGTACGTACGGAATACCGTCTCCACGCCATGGTGTAATCTATTTTCCACCACCACCTTAATTGGATGAGTATAAAGGAGTAATGAGTAACTATATATGATTATTATAAATTTATATTGATACTGAAATAGTATACATACACTTCAACACAATTCCACGACCATGGGAACGATATGATCGCTCGTGCGTACGTACGGACTACCGTCTCCACGTCGCGATGAGATTCATTCTCAATGATTAACCATTCATGAATGATTATAAAGTATATATAATAAGTAATAATTAAATATATGACCTAATAATGATACTGGTATTATTTATATTTATATGTATTTCATCTACTTAATTCCATTCAATTCAATAAGGAAACGAAAACAGCGTTCATGCATACGTACGGACTACCGTCTCCATGAACGGTGTATTTCTTTCCATTTACTGATTTATTATATATGTATATTCTGAATATATATATATATATAAATAAATTTTTATATTCTGGAATTAAGTAATCATGATCGAATTAATAATATGAATAATTACAAGTTAAAAACATGAACGACAAATGAGACGATTTTACCCAAAACGCTACATTAACATAAATTTACAAAAGAATGGGTAATATAAAGTCATAAGTGGACCATATATGATATAATAACAATGAATATGATTCTTTAATAAGTCAATAACATGATTTAAATCATTATACAGGAGTTTCGGACACTTACAAAGCAAGTCGTACCTAAGGTAAGGGAAATATCACAATATCCTTTTTATCCGAGATTGTTTATACTTTGGAATTTACTGGGGTGTATTTTATCATCCACATCCATGTTTCCTCAATATGTAATATTATTTCCATCCACCTACAATTGTTTAAAACCAATTTTACCCTTCGGTAAGTTTTTAGTAAAAGATATGAAAGAAATCTTTTGTCATTTTTCGTACGAGGCACTTTTTGACTTTTTCGACAAAAGTACGAGAAGAATACTTTTTTTAACTTATACGGCACGAATGGATTTTTAAAACATTATTTCCAAGAATATTCCTTTACAAGTTTTCAAGTTTATTTTTAATCAAATTATTTTAGTTTAAAGTTTAATGACATGTTAAGAAAGGAAAAATGTTTTTGAAGAAGAAAGGATATTTTCCTCAAGAATGGAGTTCAAGCGTTTTATCAAAATTATTTTCCATATAAGATAATAAAGGGTTATGTTTTTATCCCTATTATTACATTGATTTTATTATGTTGTGATGGAAGTATTTTTATGAATTCCTTTAACTTATATGAATTGTTTTATGATGTCATGATGTTTAAGATTCCCATTTGTATTACATGGGTTATGCAATGATGTATGATTTATGATTTTGTGTCACACATAAGAATGGTATCATTATGAGATGGGTGGGACCTATATCTCCCTCCAATGCATTGGGTAAAGATTTTATATCTCATGAGATAGACATGGCGGGAATGGTAGGTTATACCGGTTCAGTGAAACAGGACTGAAACGAGGGTGACTCGGTTCAGAAAGGGACTTTGTCCACTAAGACAGTGTTGGCAATGAGTCTTGACTAACAAGAAATGATTCTCTATGATTTTGTGTAAATGCCACAAAGTTTCATGTTTTATGTTATGGTTATTGTGATTACATTTCACTGCCATGATTTATCCCATGTTATGAAATTATGATCTCTTTTGCAGGTTAAGATTTCCAAAAGGTATGTGCTTGTGTATACGATGAGATTTATATTCCTTTTGTTTACCCTTACTGAGCATTTGAGCTCACCCTTTTATGTTTTCTTTTCCCCAGGATATAAAGAAAGGTTTTATGTAAAAAAATAGGGAAGATCATTATGGGAGATATTGGAGAACTTTCACCACGATTAGAAGATTACGTTCCAAGTTTCCAAAGACACTAAACTATTACGATCCTTGTGTGTGTGTTTTTTTTGTTATGTACTAAGTATTCTGTAAAAGTAATGTAATGTTCATGTACGTTAAGCTTCGGGTCTCTATAGTTGGTATCAGAGGAAAGGTTTAGTCAACCTTTGGAAACTAGGATGCGAAAACGTTAGTGAGATCCCTATAGATATTTCTAAGGTATGTCTAGGGATGTCCCTAAGGTTAAGTATATGTATATGTTATAGTACTATAATTAAGATAACGATCATAGAATTAAACCTAAGATGTTAGATGTTGAAGGTACTTCCCCTTTATTATGTTGTTTTCCTTAGCATGATTTTTGCCTCTCACACTATTCTTTTTGGGTTTTAGACGATGGCTGGAACCTGAGGGAACCGTGTTGATCAATGCAATGGACAATGCAATGATTGTCCTCCTGAACAAACAAATGTTATGGGAGATGGAGTGCAAAATCTTATTGTTATACTTACACAAGCAATGAATCATTCTGGACTTCCAAATGAGCAGAGAAGGGAACAATATTCTATTGAGTCCTTCATGAGGCAACGTCCACCTTCTTTCAGTGGGTCTTCTGATCCACTTGTTGCTGAACAATGGATCAGTACCACTGAAAAGATATTTTAAGTTATTCAATGTTCTGAACATGATAAATTCATCTTAGCAGTATATCGTTTGGAAGGTGAAGCTGATCAATGGTGGAATCTTATCAAGAATACGAGGCCAAGAGATGAAATTGAGTCCATGGAATGGGATGAGTTCAAGAACTTATTTTTCAATAAGTACTTACCTCTTATTCTTAGAAAAAAGATAGAGAAGGAGTTTCTTGAACTAAAGCAAAAGGATGATGAATCTGTTGGTATATACAAAGTGAATTTTACAAGACTTGCAAGGTATGCATCTGGCATTATCATCCAACCTGAAAGTAAAGTTGATCGATTTTTCAGTGGCTTAAAACCACGTCTTCGTAGGGAATTAGCTATAAGAGACTTCAATAGCTATGAATAAATTGTGAGTTGTGCTATCAAGGTAGAAATGGAAGTTGGTGTTACATATCCATCTCATGGTTTTGACAAGAAACGAAAGATGGAGTTCAAGGTGAAATCTCAGAATAATGGTGAAAAGAAGATGAATGTTTCCTTATGCTCAAATTGTGGAAAGAAGAATGGTGGAGATTTTCTTAATGGGACTAGAAAATTTTTTAAGTGTGGAAAAGAAGGTCATCGAGCAGCTGAGTGTCGAGGTAATGGAAAAAGGGTTTCTAATGATGTGAATAAAGCAAACACTGCAGAGAACACACCACCAACACTTCAATTCTTCATGTGCAAGGAAATGGGGCATTATTCTAATAAATTCCCTAATCCAAGGGTTAGTGATGATCAACATGAGGAACCACTGATGGCAAAGGACAAAGGGAAGTCACATGCGATCACTATTGGCGATGTTGAATATGACAATGATGTGGTGGAATGATTAAGTGTTTATGTAATGGGATTCCAAAAATAATATTGTATCATGGAGTATTGGAATATTTATGTATTGGTCTAATGTGGTATTCAAAGTGATTGATATATTTTTGGAAATAAGATAATATGCGCATAATGAAGGGAAAACGAGAAAACGAAATGTTTAACAGTATTCATGAGCTCATGATTGATATAAGGACTAAGTGATATCGTGGTTTGAGTATATAGAATTTTGATGATTTGGGAATGTGAAAATTGTTATCTTTTAACTGCATTCAAGTTTTCAATATGGTTCAATGGGTATTCAAGAGAATACATTATTAATGACTTTGAATGTTTGGAATGTGACCAACAAAACATATCTTATGATATATGGGGATCGACGATGGTGTTAAATCTTTGGTAATCGTTTTCACTATGTTATGAGAGTGCACTGCAGTATTATGGATAAGCCTAAAGATTGGAATGGATTATGTTGGACATAAGTTATTATTGTTTAAGGATAGATGTTTTTTTTCGATATTATTGATGGGATGTTATAGTATTATAGTTTTAGAAAAAGGACAACCTGCAGAACGGGCGACAGCCCATCGCGTCGGACAAGGCTCTGGGAATCGAACCCACAACCAAAGTGCGACTGGACTTTATCGCCTACCACTGGCCTACAAGAAGTCCCTGTTTAGTAGAAACTAGTTTTATTTTATTAAGCAGTATGATATATGAAGTATATGTCCATTTTAGGAACCATATATGATTAATCTCACTATAGAATGACTTCTGAATATTTAATAACTTTTTCTCACCTTTTGTTTGAGACTGATGGAATAACCCGTAATTCTATCACATGATCTTCTAACACTTCACGAATAACAAATTCAACATCATTTATTTAAGAGATGAAGTGGAAATTGTTCAAGTCACGAACAACAGTGAGATTGTACCAAAATAAAGTAAGTATTTATTCTAATTCAAATTCTTCAACTTTAGGGAAACGATCTTGAAAACCAAAAATGTTGTCCTAGTGCTCTTATATCTGATTAATCAGATGGTACCTTAGATCGTCACAAATTTATGGATTTGTGATTGTTGGGTTTTCTATAGCCATTTTCTCTACCACTCTCCATCAGAACATGATGGTTAGATTTTTCTTCCATATCCATATTTTCACCTTTGTGGAAACCCAGTGATTAGTTTATTTGGGTAACCGTTACGTTTCATACTTTTGTTTTTAAAGATTGGTTTTGGTATTCCTTTTTACGATGTGGGTTTCTATTAAAGAAACATTCTAGTAGTAAACCATTTATAACCCCGACGAATTTCGAGTGCGAAATTCAATTTAAGGGGGGTAGAATGTAACACCCTGAGATTTTATGAAAAATATTCTTTTTAATTTCATTAATGTCTTGTGTTTTACGCTACACCAAAAGGAGATTGCACAACACACATCCTTGACTTGCCTTTCATTACACGCAATCGCGACCTTCCTCGATAGCGTGTGTAGTATGCAATACTGAGTTTCACTAAACAATGATATGCTATTAAAATATTATTATAACTAGCCGTTATGAATAGTAATAACCACCTTTTAAAATTTTAGAAATTTTTGCTCTCAAAATGGACTTCATTTTTGGATTCGGAGTATCGAATTTAGCCTAAGGTGAAATTTTGGTGATTTTCAGATAACTTTCATATTTTGATGAATAGTGAAAATTACTAAATTTTAATTAAAAACAACTTTTTCAATCGAAATAATTAATAGTGATAAATTATTAATTTTAGTGGTTTTAAAGTATATTTAGAATATATTTTTACAATTTAATAAAATGTTGGTCATTGGATGTAATTTCACATTTAAACCAGACATAAACAAGTGTCAATCTTTTGATAGATATTGTTTCTTATAAACACGCTATTTGTTTTAACAGCGGGATTTAATTATAAAATTAATTAATGGAACTTCTATGTTATGAATTTGGTAAAATAGACTTCATTTTTGAATTCTTAATATGAAATATAGCTTAGGATGAAATTTTGGCATTGTTCTGAAAAACATCAATTTTTTATGAATAGTGAAACTACTAAGTGGTAGTTAAAAAACTGAATTTTTCATAAAACTTAATTTTACCACTTCTGTGAATGGAATTTCAAAAATCCGAGAGACACGGTTGATGTCAGTAAGTAAAATGTGGTTCAATGTGATGAAAATAATTTTTGTTGAATAGTAACTTTTTACTTTTATTTACCACGGTTAAAAGTAAATAGGGTAATTAAGGGTAAAAATGATATTAATATTACCCTAAACATGTCCTAATCCTATTGGACAAGTTTATCTCGACAAAAAAAACCTTAAGTGTCAAATATTATCATTTAGGCCCACTTGGGTTAGATTAGGACATTTATTATTAATTTATTTAAAGAAGGGTTAAAATAGTTAAAATCAAAGTTTAATAAGTAAATCATTTTTAAAATGGGGTTATACATAAGATAAATTCGACTATAAATATTCATTAGAAAGATAAAAATATTTCCTACATAATGGTAGTTTAATTGTAATTTTTAGACATCAAATAATGTAATTTATTTATGACACAAAGATGATGCAGTAATTATCTTATTAATGAAATATTGACATAATTGATATTATAAATACCAAAATAAATGTAATTTAAGCCTTTTTATGAATTAAACTAATTTTATAGGTTACTATGATATATTATTGTTGATTTAATCAACTTGGATTGAACATATAATTCTGTTATGACTTTCACAAAAATCATATATCAGATAGTGTCAAAATTGACACAAAATAGTCTTTAAATCAAGTATTATATTATTAATTGTTATTTTATTCCTAAAAATCTAAGGTTCGGCCAAATGACTTAGATAAGGATATATATATTAATAATAAATAATCTTGGGTTCGTTTGGCATATTATAGTAACTGTATCAACCATATAGTGAAAGAAAACAAAAAGACACGGTAAAAGTTAAATTATTTAACTTAGAGTTAAATCTAATTGATAAGGTTAAAATAATACCCTAAACTTGTCTAAATCCTATTGGTTGATAGGATATCGACCCATACCCTCTTTAGCTTCGAAATAAGACCCTTTTGAACCATTATAAAGCGATTTTGTATTTAATATAAAATAATATTTTGAGATATTCCTAAGGTGCCCCTCTCCTCCCTTATAAAAGGGCACCTCCTCCCCCACCTCCTCACACCAATTTGAGCACTCAAGCTCTGCCAACCGCTTCCATTTTCTCCTCTCCACTTCCCTAGATTAATCCTAGACGTCCTGGTCTTTTTCAAATACCAATCTTAGTTCCCTAAGTGGAGGATTCAAAGAAGCGTTCCAAAGAAGAGGTAATATCCATTACCAATCTTTTAAATTTCTTTCTTCTTCAACTTCTTATTATTTAGTTGTTTAATGATAAAGTAATAACATAATTATTTCTTATATACTGATATGTTATTATAAATATGAAACAACTCTAATTAACCTTCTATCCATCCTACGGAAAAAGGAAATCACCGCGCGTGCGTACGTACAGAATACCGTCTCCACATCGTGGTGTAATCTATTTTCCGCCACCAACTTAATTGGATGGGTATAAAGGTGTAATGAGTAACTATATATGATTATTATAAAGTGATATTGATACTGAAATATTATACATACACTTCAACACAATTCCACGACCATGGGAACGATATCATCGCTCGTGCGTACGTACGGACTACCGTCTCCACGACGCGATGAGATTCATTCTCAATGATTAACCATTAATGAATGATTATAAAGTATATATAATAAGTACTAATGAAATATATGACCTAATAATGATTCTTGAATTATTTATATTTATATGTATGTCATCTACTTAATTCCATTCATTCAATAAGGAAACGAAAACAGCGTTCATGAGTACGTACAGACTACCGTCTCCATGAGCGGTGTATTTCTTTCCATTTACTGATTAATTATATATTTATATTATGAATATATATATATATATATATAAATAATGTTTTATATTCTGGAATTAAGTAATCATGATCTAAGTAATCATATGAATAATTACAAGTTAAAAACACGAACGACAAATGAGACGATTTTACCCAAAACAATACTTTAACATGAATTTACAAAAGAACGGGTAATATAAGTCATAACTGGAACATATATGATATAATAACAATGAATATGATTCTGGAATAAGTCAATAACATGATTTAAATCATTATACAGGAGGTTCGGACACTTACAAAGCAAGTCGTACCTAAGGTAAGGGAAATATCAAAATATCATTTTTATCCGAGATTGTTTATACTTTGGAATTTACTGGGGTGTATTTTATCATCCACATCCAGTTTCCTCAATATGTAATATTATTTCCATCCACCTACAATTTTTTAAAACCAATTTTACCCTTCGTTATGTTTTTAGTAAATTATATGAAAGGAATCTTTTGTCGTTTTTCGTACGAGGTACTTTTTTGACTTTTTTGACAAAAGTACGAGAAGAATATTTTTTTAACTTATATGGAATGAATGGATTTTTAAAACATTATTTCCAAGAATATTCCTTAACAAGTTTTCAAGTTTATTTTTAATCAACTTATTTTAGTTTAATGTTGTATGACATGTTAAGAAAGGAAAAATGTTTTTGAAGAAGAAAGGATATTTTCCTCAAGAATGGAGTTCAAGAGTTTTATCAAAATTATTTTCCATCTAAGATAATAAAGGGTTATGTTTTTATCCCTATTATTACATTGATTTTATTATTTTGTGATGGAATTATTTTTATGAATTCCTTTAACTTATATAAATTGTTTTATGATGTCATGATGTTAAAGATTCCCATTTGTATTACATGGGTTATGCAACGATGTATGATTTATGATTTTGTGGCACACATAAGAATGGTATCATTATGAGATGGGTGGGACCTATATATCCCTCCAATGAATTGGGTAAAGATTTTATATCTCATGAGATAGACATGGCTGGAATGGTAGGTTATACCGATTCAGTGAAACAGGACTGAAACGAGGGTGACTCGGTTCAGAAAGGGACTTTGTCCACTAAGATAGTCTTGGAAATGAGTCTTGACTAACAATAAATGATTCTCTATGATTATGTGTGAATGCCAAAAAGTTTCATGTTTTAAGTTATGGTTATTGTGATTACATTTCACTGCCATGATTTATCCCATGTTATGAAATTATGATCTCTTTTGCAGGTTAAGATTTCCAAAAGTTATGTGCTTGTGTATACGATGAGATTTATATTTCTTGTGTTTACCCTTACTGAGCATTTGAGCTCACCCTTTTATGTTTTCTTTTCCCCAGGATATAAAGAAAGGTTTTAGGTAAAAAGAAAGGGAAGATATTTATGGGAGATATTGGAGATCTTTCACCACGATTAGAAGATTACGTTCCGAGTTTCCAAAGACACTAAACTATTACGATCCTTGTGTGTGTGTGTTTTTTTGTTATTTACTAAGTATTCCGCAAAATTAATGTAATGTTCATGTACGTTAAGCTTCGGGTATCTACATTGAAATTATAGATCAACAAATAAATTGGTTTTTTTCATGGGTTACCATGTTTGGTAAAGGGGAAACTATCCTAGCACAAAATGATGTGTTGTTTTCGTAGTGATCCTTGACATATGATTTTTATGTCATGATTTCGTTGTTTATACATTCTCATTATTGTGTGATATTAAAATATCATCTACATTCATCAAATAAATCATTTTATTACATATCATTATCCACTTCTAAAAGAATATGTTATGCCTATTGACTAATATGATTTACTTCATTATCATGTTTGTTGGGTTGGTCATATTTATATCTCTCATATTCAATTATGTATTTTTACCAGGTATCATTTATAATAATAAAAGAAAAAATATTATTAGTAGATACTTATAGAGATAATTTTGAATTTTTTGTTGGATAATATTTTTATTATTTACTATATATCTAATCATTCTAAATAAGATATAACTCTATATTTCTATGTATATGTTTTATGGAATTCTATTTTAAATGAAATATATTATTATCTATGTGAGACCTAGGTTTATTTATTTTTACCCTCATAACACATTATTAAATGTAACATTAATAACATACACTAAATTAATGTTAAAAAGTATAATTATTCTTAGTAGGGTTTAAATAAATCATGATTCAAATAAACCCTTAGAATTCCTAATGATCTTACCACTACATATCCAATGATGAAGCCTCTAAAATGGAGGAATTAGTTTTCATTTACATATTAATCAAGAAATTTTCCACTATAATTCAATTGATAAATTTTTATAAAACACATTTAAATCAAGAGAATATGTTAAATATTATATTAAAATATTTAAGATTATGCTATAATAAAAAAACATATAGTATTTTATATGAAAAAATATGGTTAGAATATTACATTACATGAGAATCCAAAGTTTAGTGATAATTTAAAATCATGATTAATAATCTTTTAATAATTAATATTGAAGAAGAAAAGGTATAAGAAAGTATGAAGCTGCTCAATAATAGTTAAAATTATTTAATTTATGGTATAATTAAGAAGAATTAAATTTATTAATTAATCTAATCCATGAAATCCATCCATTAACAAATCCAAAAATGAAATATAAAATTTCATAATGTGATCGAAACATTTAATATGAACATCAAATGAATAACCCCAATAGACAATATGTGATTAAGGGTGATTCCATCAAATGGAATAACCCAATAGTGAGAATCCCATTTCTATTACATTCAGTGCCAAGATCAACTTGAACCATTGATGGTGGGGGAGGTTTGTGGTATATTTTTAGAATGTCATTATTTTTTAATCATCCATTATTCACAATTAATTTATATAAATTAAATATATTAATTAAATTGGAATCACCTTATGTGAAACTAAAATTAAGATATGACATAACATAATGATTTATGTAGTTCGACAAAATAATCGTACTTTATTCTATGATTGTTCAGACTCATTAATGACATATAATTGGCTCTATATAGAAGTGGCTAAACTAATGAAATCCCAGTAATATACACATAGAGTCCTACTATGCTCATTTTCCCTATTCCAATGTGAGAAGAGAGTCTTTCCAATACCCAAGTAATGTTTGTTCATATTCTATCATAAAATATATTAAATTTTTACATAGTGTCATCAACATCACATTTGAATAAACCTCATTATAAATAATCCTATATTACAATTACATAGAAGAATCCTTCATGAAATTTAATAGAAGATGTGTATAATACTACATTCCACCTCTAGATCTCAAATGATCAGTATCATCTATATTTACTAATTTAATCTATCACAAGGGTATATAAATTCTTAAATCTATCATAGGTTTCATATCCTACATCATCTCCCATTAAAATGATTATGAATAAGTCTTTTATATTCTCAAATCTCGCAGTCAATGTATTATTCCCATTTCACATATATATACCCATTATAATCATTAATATTAGTTTCTAAAATGCATCTTTTTAAACCACAAGATCTCTAACGCCCATAAATATTATCATTTAAATTAATCAAAATAAATATGATTATTTTATCTTATTCAAACTAATTCTAAATCCCAATTATTATACTCATTAGAATCCCATAAAACATGTTCTATTTGTTTTAAAAATTAGATGTTGAATATAACACCATATTCTTCCCATAATATATTTTCTTCTTATTTCATTATAAAATAGTTTTCTCCTCATTTCTATGTGTAGTGGGACATTCATCATATTGCAAAAAAATTATTTTAATACAAAAACATCAATCATAAACCTTTGTATTTTTTATGTTTAAATATTTTAGGAATTGACTAAATAATATTCAATATTTCTCATAAACTATAATATATCTATTATGAATTTATTACAATTTTATTAATTGTATTATACAAATAATTAACGTTTTTATAATTTTGATATTTCTCCATCATAATGGATTCATGATCATATCCTATGAAGAACCAATGGGATTATTTTAATTTAAAATATTTTGTATATATCTATTATTATTAATTATAATTAATTTATAAAATTTTCACATGGTTTATTAGAACCTTGTGAAATTTTACCCAAAGATGGTACACTATTGTAAACTATTGACCCAACCAATTTTCCTGGGGTGGAAAAAAATAACATTGCCTTATGTTATTCCCCCCTCATGAAAAAGGATAATAACTAATTTCATGGTCACTATTAAATCATGGGGGATGATTTTCCATAATCAACAACCTAGATAGTAGGAAATAATGATGACACATGGTATGAATCATGAAAAAACACTACAATAATAATTAATATACAAAAGAATAACAAATGATTAGCATTGAAGTATATAACTATTTATAACAAATGATAATAATAAAAGAGAATCAAAATTAATGAAAATGTTCCTAACATATCACAAATAATGTCACGACCCGTCCCCTAGGGACCGTGTTGTGACTACCCCAAGCCCTACTCCCAAAGGCTAGGGGTTGGAGACTAGTGCCGAAGGCGTCAACCTGCATGTGGAAGGGATTTTCCAGGATACTTACACACATGCACAGACACCAAACCAAGTCCATACTAGATTAATGGAAAACACATACCACTTAAAAACTGAGAACAAGTACAGATTAAAGTAAATGGTCCAGACTACAAACCCAATTGAGAACAAAAACAGAAGGGAATCGCCTCCTAATGTCATCTACCAATGATCCAACTTGAAGGGTAGGTACATCTCATTACTGCGGATCTCGACATCAACTATCACCACCAACCACCATCAGTTCCTAACTCCACAAGTCCTAGTTAAAGATTCTCATCATCTACATAAGAAACAACAAGGTGCAGGCGAAGCCCATACAGAGGTGAGTATAACAATAACCATTAAGGACCCCAAGACCCCTAATGGTGTCCTAAAATTCCACAAGAAAAAACAAAAAAAAAATCTAAAAAACAAGAAAAAATCAAACACATCTCACACCAGGTATATTCTAAGGATGTAAATGTAGCATCAAAATTCACAATGTCGAACACCTCAGCTACTGGAAAACATCTTCTCAATCATGTAAAGTGGGCATACTTGGTCAAACAGATATTCTTCCCAATAACCTTGAATGGCATAGGAACTCCTCCCATTCGTGTATTGTGGGACTTCCATGTCACAAAGAGTCGCTCCCTACTATGGCCGGCTGAGGTACTCCTCCTGTTGAGTACCATGGGTCTACCATGTCACATAGAGTTGATCCCCACCATGGACATACCAAAACACAAAGAGGTTCTTCCCACTGGTCCATCACATCACACATCATTAAAAATTAGTAGTCTTCATGTATCATCCAGTCTTAGGGTTTTGTACATATCGTGCATGGGAGAACCGCTCATCCGTCCATCGGTCATATCTCAACTATAAAAAATTCTCAAAATGAAGTAACCCAATGATTATTCATTTCATAAGGGTTCCAACGCAACCTATGGGACATCAACTATATATCTGGTGTGTAAGTTATACATATTTTAGTTATGAGAGCCTGATTGGATTCCGGTATGATCTAACCCATCCAAACTCCAAATTTCACCATAAATCACATGGAGTATATTAAAATGACAGCTTCATTCTATGGGTTCTGGCACTGCTGAAATTTCATCCAACAGAGGTCTGATATAAGAGTTAATCCAAATTAGGCTTAACTAGGAAAAAAGGGGTCCATGGTCATTCTTACACATTCGGGTCGATTTGACCTAGACTACTGAGCCTAGACTAAAAGGGTTGGGTGTGGCATAGTTTTTTAGGCTTGTTCTAGCCCGATGATCCACAATATTTTCCTGTTGGCTGTGGGCTAGGCCCGCTGGGAGTGGGTTCGGCCAGCCCACCCGACTGGGCATGGCCGACCGAGTCCCAAAATCTCATGCTCCTCTGGCCGAGTGGGGGGGGGGTCTTATCCCATCTATAATGGCCAAAGACATTCTAATTTTCAAGGCACCGATGCTAGTTGGTTCTTCCTCTCCTGACCAGTCCCACTTGACCTGTCACGCGCAGGACCTGCGGACCGTGGGACCACCCTTCATCGTAGCTAGATGTCACGACCCTCCTCCAAAACACACTAGTCGGATCAACAATTGTGCCTGTTGGAGAGGCACTAACCTGGCCAGTCCATGTGGACCAGACCACAAAGGACCCGCAGGCTAGTTTCCTTCCTCTACGGTGTCTCGAAGTCATGATCTTCCATCACGGTGTACCTCCACAGTGTGACATGCTACTTTGATGCGGCTATTTGAGGCCTACCACCACCTTGTCCTTAGAGGCACCTTTTGGTGACGCCATTCCATCATGGTCGGTGGTTTTTTGTTACTGCATCCCTTGGTCACTGATGTCGTTCTATCGGAGAAGCCTCTGATGGCCACTGGTGAATCTCTAGTGGTCCGATTTAACTTTCATCTACGCCTACGACCCTCATGGGATGGCATCTGCACTGTGTGTCCCTTGGTTCCACCTTGAAACCAAATCCTATGGTTTCCGTTGAATAACACCACCATAACAGAGTTCTGTGGAGGGTCTTGTCCTTGTTCATTTCTCCCATGATCTCCGCGTTAGCAAAACAACATGGGTAGGATATTTTAATTATAAAAAACCCTATAATGAAAACCCCTCAATAACCACCTTCAATTTAAAAAAGTACATGGATTAACCCATTTGACAATTGTTCTATGTTCATCAGAACAATTAAGAATAGTGTAAAGTGGAGGAAACAAGCATAAACTCTTTATTCTTGTATTTATTAGGAGGTTCTATAGAAGAAGAGGGAGTGTACATGTCCGATGGTTCTCATCAGCTCTTATCGTCGTCCATATATTCCCCCCATGTCTATAGCTCGATCACATTCTTTGTCGGAGTGGAAATTCATTAGTGATTCATCAAAGCTTCCTATCATATCTCTCCCTCCAATGCCATGAAGTCCTTCATTTTTTATAGATTTTTATAGTCCACCTTTTAAGGGGTGAGGTGGAACCCCTAAAAGGCCCATATGTATAAGTATTAATGGCTTATAGGCCATATAAGAATTCATTTCTGGCAGACTTCAAACATTTCATACAACCCAGACTAACTATTCGAAATTGGTCCTCCCTAGTATCTTTGTCGTAATATCTACTCTCCACCATCGCATGGCTATTTGGCTAAGATTTCCCATTCACGCACAGTCTTGTCCTGATGGGAGGTTCCATACCATCTCATTCTGGAAGTCTTTTTGAATTTTGCAATGGTAAATGCCTCTTGCTCATCCTCATTCTAGAACATGTTAATTGTATGTTGTCTGGTATGCATCTACACTAATGGTGGCCCAAAGGCCTTTAGTTGGCCTAAAGGACTTGAGGTGGCCTGAAGGTCTTACTAACCTAATGTACTTGGTGGCCCAAAGGCCTTAAAGGACTCGGGGGCCAAATCGGTGGACCGAATCCCCATATGGTGGAATATTCCCAGCTTCTATAGTGCCAAAAAGTTCCTGATATGTTATAGCTACAGTACTCAGAAATTATGCCTCTATCAGGATTTGATAATGAGTCTCTTGGATGCACTTAAAAAGTTCTCACCAAAATGGATAAGGCTTAGGTGCCTCTCAATTCTCTCCCAATACCCAAGCCTAATCTCATATTAAATATAGGGTAATAGAGGATCAACACACAACAAAATTAATGAGGATCATTAATGACTATAATTAATGAAACTCTTTAATTCTATCAATGGTGTCATTACACATTCATTTAATTTCTCCCAATGGTGGTGTTACACAAAAATCAAGTAATTTCATTGAATGGCTAGACGTTTCACCGAGGTCGCACCACCGTTTTTCCAACGATTGCAATAAAGTAAAAAAATCATTAGTGATTTTATTAATTTTTTGTAAAGTCTAAGTAATTATCTTTTTTATCTGACCTATTATAGTCTATGTTCTTCTTCCCTTAAGCTATTTTTAGTGATGCGGTTTCAATAGTGACCTATGATTTTTAATCCATGAACCAGTTAAAAAGATATAAAATTGCATCCGCACATTTATTGAACGTACCTTATAAAAGATAAAAATTCTGTCACAGACTATCCAGCCCTTAGAAACATGTGCCATAAATTTTTTCAGACATGTAATATTCCAAAATAATTTCGAATACATTATTTAAAATTTCTGTGTCTCTACATTCTCTCCTCCTTTTGGATTTTCTTCCTTGAAAGCTACAATACAACATAGGGAAAAAATGGGGGTACTGAGCATGTATTGGACCTCCCACTCCTATGTGCGCTCTTGGAGATTCACATGCTGCTGAAAAATTCTCCCTAGAGGAATCAACCACCCTAGTTAGATGTTCTCTTATCGATCCTTTATCTCCACCGGTAACTTATTAAATGTCACCCCTTAATTGATTTCCAGCTTGCCTCAGTTGATAATGTGCGATTGATCAGGAAAGTACCCCATAAACTAAGAAAAATGGAAAACATTATGAACCTTGTGAATCTATTGCCGAAGTGCAAGATGGTATAACACTATTTCTACCATACTGATGATCTATAAAGGTCTGATGAACCTCAGAGATTCCTTTCCACCCCAGTAAAATATATGTTATCCTCATCGGGGTGAGACCTATAATATGGCATGGTATCCCTTTTCAAAATCCAAGGGTCTTCATCTTCTATCGACATAAGATTTCTTCCAGGTTTGTGCAGTATGCTTCCTCTCATTGATTATCTGCACCTTCTCTGTGGAAGCCTATACTAACTCTAGACCTATATGAGTTTACTCCCATGGGTCACTCCTACAAAGTAGTGATCTTCGTGGTCACCTGTAAAGGGATTCAAAAGGATCCATGTTAATGGTGGAGTGATAACTGTTGTTGTAAGAGAACTCCGCCAGTGGAAGGTGGTCCTCCAGACTACATCAAAAATCATGGACACAGGAACAGAACATGTCCTTGAGTGTCTATATAGTGTGCTCTCTCTGACCATGTTTTTGAAGGTTAAAGGTGGTGCTCAAGTAGAGTTGAGTCCTGAATTCCTTATATAACCCCTTCCACAATCGGGATGTAATACTTATGTCATGATCAGAGTGGATTGTCTATGAACACTGTGAATTCATACAACCTCCTCTACATAGAGTCATACTATTCCCTTTACCGTTCTCTGCTCTCGTATGGGTAAGAAGTGGGATTATATGGTGAGTCTGTCAATGATCACCTAGATGGAATTGTGACCCCTGTACATATGTGGTAGCTATGATATGATGTCTATGGATATATCATCCCTCTTCCATTCCAGCAACAAAAGTGGCTGAGATAATCTTGATGGTAATAGATGATTGGACTACACATGTGGAAAAGTGGGGTGTTATGATATGAACTATCCCAGTAATTTCATTATCCTCGGCCACCACTATTAATTCTAGAAGTCTTGGTTCATCTTTGCCATTCTAGGATGTTCCTCTAAAGGGATTATGTGGTACCCCCTCATCACCTCCTCTCGTATATTCATCGGTATCATGGTGCATCCTCTGAAGAGGATGAAAAGATCTCCTCCATCAGAAAATCGTTCAGGATACTCTCCCATTAATATCAGAGTATGTTAGGACTCACAGTCAATGTCCCCAGTCTGAGCCTCCTAAAATCACTGAAGGAGTAGGGGAGTGTCAGTCATAGACATGAAGTAGGCACCTACATCTGTATCCATGAAAGATATCTGTAACTCAGTTAGCTACTTTGTCGCCTCACACAGCAACTATAGACCATACCTCTTGGTTAGTGTGTCTCCTACTATATTTTCCTTCACAACAATGTAGACTATCGCAAAGAAATATTCCTGGATGATCTCCATCCATCACCATTGACATAGGTTCAGGTTTTTTTAAGAGAAGATATAAATGAAACTCTTGTGATGGGAGTAAACAGAATATCGTTCACCCATAAAGTAGTTCTACCACATCATCAGTGAAAATCCTAATGATTCTAACTCTAGGTCATGGGTATCATTATTATTCTCGTGTTTTCTCAACTGTTGTGAGTTGTAGGCGATCACTGCTCACCCCTGCATCCGGACACAACTTTTTATGGTCCCCGATTCATTAGAGTAAACTATATACCCAACACCCTTTTTTGTAGCCTCAAGATGGGAGCACATGTCAGTCCCCACCTCATCTCTTGGAATCTCTGCTGGTACATTGCCGTCCACAAGAATGGATGCTTCTTTTTCGCCAAAGCTGAAAAGGGTACCACTAAACTAGAGTTTTCAAGTACAAATCTCTAGTACTACCTATCAAATCCCAAGAAACTCTGCACCTCTATCACACTCCTAGGTGGATCCCAAGAAAGTACTGCCACATTGGGTATGCACACTATAAACATTATATGAATGATGAATTAACATGATAACTATTATTGGTACAACAAAATTATTAGTTTTTATATTGGCATGAGAGGTAATAGATTGATGATCCCATTGGGTCATGTTCAATATTGGTAAATATGATATAGATCATAATGTTTTCATGTCAAAAATATATTATTATTGGTAATAAATTTTTTGGTAATTCCACTGAAAATTGTGACACTCACGAAGGATCATAGTGTGTATAAATGTCGTTGTTTGGAAACAAAACATGATTTGAGCCATGTTTTAATTCCCAAGGATACATATTATAAGGTTATCGCTATTATATGAATAAATATATCCCTTATTTGTATATACCAGAAGCTTGAAGTACATGGATATTACATTACTTTAGCTGAATACTTAATACATAACAAAAACAGACACACAAGGACCGTAATAGTTTAGTGTCTTTGGAAACATGGTACGTAATCTTCTAATCGTGGCGAAAGATCTTCAACTTCTACCATAAAGATCTTCCCCTTCTTTTTATTACCTAAAACCTTTCTTTATATCCTGGGGAAAAGAAAACATAAAAAGGGTGAGCTCAAATGCTCAGTAAGGGTAATCATGGATAAAATAAAACATACCATTCATATTTGAAAAAAAACATGAACATAATATTTAAACATCAAAAGGTTGAGAAATGACATAAAACATGGAAGTATATAAGGCAAAGATCATAAATAAACATTGAGAATGATAAAATAGAATGGGATTAAAACATGTAATTGTTGAAACCATTAAGCACATGATATGATTTCCATAGTAGCCAAGGCATTGCTGCCAAGACCATCTTATTGGACAAAGTCCCTTTCTGAATCGAGTTCACTCCTCGTTCTAGTCTTGTATTACTGATCCAATTTAACTTGTCGTTCCAGCCATGTCTATCTCATGAGATATAAATCTTTACCCAATGCATTGGAGGGAGATATAGGTCCCACCCATCTCATAATGAAATCATTCTTACTTGTGCCACAAAATAAACATACATCATTCATAATAACCCAATAAATAAAATGTGTTTCATAAACATCATCCCATAATTAAATAATCCATATAAAAGAAATGGATATCATTTAATAATAAGTAATGTGAAACCATGTAAATCATATAGACATTATACTTGAAACATACACATATGAAATAATTTCATCTTATATGAAAAATGGTTTTGATAAAACACATGAAATGAATTCCTGAGGAAAATATCCTTTCTTCTTCAAAATCATTTTCTTTTCAAAAAATTTCATGCAATTTTAAAAGAAAGAGAATTTTTTTTAAAATTGTCATGAATTATTTTGGAGTATTCTTCATGAATATAAGGCTTTATAAAACTGTAAAAATCGGTTCGTTCCGTATAAGTTAAAAAAATATTCTACTCATACTTTTGCCGGAAAAGTCAAAAAAGTACCTTGTAACGTAAAAAAAAGAAAAATTCCTTACATACCAAGTAGTAAAAGTGAAAAAATGGGTGAAAAGGACTTTAAAAATACATGAAAACAATTTTATAAAACATGGACATGGATGATATAAATAACCCGAGTAAATACATACGAATAAGCAATCTCGGATAAAAATGAGATTTGCAAAATTATCCCTTACCTTAGGTCCGATAAGCTTTGTACGTATCCGAACCTCCTGTATACTGCTATAAATAATGTTATTTACTTATTAAAGAATCATATTAATTGTTATGATATCATATATGGTTCACTTATGACTTTATATTACCCGTTCTTTTGTAAATTCCATGTTAAAGAGTGTTTTGGGTAAAATCGTTTCATTTTTCGTCCGTGTTTTGACTTGTAATTATTCATATGATTACTTAGATCATGATTACATACATCCAGAATGTAAAACATGATTTATATATAATATATATTCAGAATATACATATATATAATAGATCGATAAATGGAAAGAAATACACCGTTCATGGAGACAGTAGGCCGTACATACGCATGATCGTTGTTTTCGTTTCCTCATTGAATTGAATGGAATTAATTGGATGAAATAAATATATATATATATATATGAATCCAGTATCATTATTATGTCATATATTTCATGATTACTTATTATATATACTTTATAATCATTTATGGATGGTTAATCATTGAGAATTAATCTCATCGCGTCGTGGAGATGGTATTCCGTACATACGCACGAGCGATGATATCGTTCCAATGATCATGGAATTTTATTGGAGTGTATGTATACTATTAAAGAATCAATATCACTTTACAATAATCATATATAGTTATTATTTACACCATTATACCCATCCATGTAAGGTGGTGGTGGAAAATAGATTACACCACAGAGTGGAGACGGTATTCCGTACGTACGCACACGCGGTGATTTCGTTTTCCGTAGGATGGATTGATGGTGAAATAGGGTTGTTTCATACTTATAATAATATATCAGTATATGAGTGATACTGATGTTATTACTTCATAGTGAAAAAACCTAAGAAGAAGTAGTGGAAGAAGAAATAATGGTGAAAGAATCGGTAACGAAAATTACCTCTTCTTTGAAGCACCTCTTTGAGACCTCCTTTTAGAGCACTAAAATTGGTCATTGAAGAAGACCAGGACCTCTAGGATGTTTCTAGGGAAGTCGAGAAGATAATTTTTCAGGGTTTGACCGAGCATGAAGGCTCAAAGTGGTGTGAGTAAGGGAGGGAGGATGTGCCCTTTTATAAGGGAGGAGAGATGCTCCTTTGGAAAAACTAACAATATTATTTTATTATAAAGCCAAATTCGGTTTTAAATAGATCCAAATTGATTTATTTCGAAGAAAAGGTGGGTATGGGTCTAAATAATCTCATACGATAGAATTTAGACAAGTTTAGATTACTATTTTAACCTTATCATTTAGATATAACTTTAAGTTAAATAATTTTACTTTTACTGTGACTTCTTGTGTTATTACACTATAAAGTTAATAAAATTACTATAACAAGCCAAAATAACCCAAAGTTGTTTATTATTAATATATATAACCTTATCTAAGACATTTGGTCGATCCTTAGATTTTTAGGAAAAAAATAACAATTAATAATATAATATTTGTTTTAAAAAATATTTTATGTCAATTTTGACACTATTTAGTAATTGATTTTTGTGAAAATTATAACAGAATGATTAGTTCTAAAAAAGTTAATTAAATAAATACTAACATGTCATATTAACCTAGAAAATTAGTGTAATTCATAAAAAGACTCAAATTACATTTTTTGGGTATTTATAACATAAATTATGTCAATATTTAATTAATAAGATAATTACTGCATCATTGTTGTCTCTTAAATATATTAAGTTATTTAATGTCTAAAAATTATAAATAAAATACCATTATGTTGGAAATCTTTTTATATTTCTAATGAATATTTATAGTCGAATTTATCTTATGTATAACCCCATATTAAAAATGAATTACCTATTAAACTTTGATTTTAACTATTATAACCCTTCTTTAAGTAAATTGATAATAAATGTCCTAATCTAATCCATGGGGGCCTAAGTGATCATATATTATTCCTAAGGTTTTTTTGGTCGAATAACATTTATCCAATATAATTAGGACATGTTTTATGGTAATAATAATAACACTTTTACCCTTAATTACCCTATTTACTTTTAACCGTGGTATAAAAAAGTAAAAAGTTACTATTCACCAAAAAAATTTCATCTCATTGAACCACATTTTACTTACTGACATCAACAGTGTCTCTCGGATTTTTCTAATTCCACTCACAGAAGCGGTAAAATTATGTTTTATGAAAAAATTCAGTTTTTTAGCTACCACTTAGTGGTTTCACTATTCATTGAAAAATGAAAGTTTCCAGAAAAATACAAACAATTAGGCCTAAGATATATATGATATTATGAATTCAAAAATGATGTTTATTTTACCAAATTGAAAACATATCAGTTACATTAACTAATTTAAAAATTAATTCCCATCGTCAAAACAAATAACGTGTTTTTAAGAGATAGTAACTATCAAAAGTTTGACACTTGTTTATGTCTGGTTTAAATGTCAAATTACATCCAATGAAAAAAATTGTATTAAATTGTAAAAATACATTCTAAATATACTTTAAAACCACTCAAATTAATAATTTATAACTATTAATTATTTCGATTAAAAAAGTTGTTTTTAATTAAAATTTAGTAATTTTCACTATTCATCAGAATATGAAAGTTATTCGAAAAGTACCAAAATTTCACCCTAAGCTAATTTCGATATTCCGAATCAAAAAATGAAGTCCATTTTGAAAAATAAAATTTACAAAATTTCAAAAAGTGGTTAATACTATTCATAACAGCTAGTTTTAGTAATAGCATATCGTTTTTTAGTGAAACTTGGTATTGCATACTACCCATGCTATCGAGGAAGGTCATGATTGCATGTAATGCAAGGAAAGTCAAGGATGCGTGTTGTTCAAGCTCTTTTTGGTGTAGCATATAACACAAGACATTTATGAAATTAAAAAGAATATTTTTCATAAAATCTCGGGGTGTTACATTCTACCCCCCTTAAAATGAATTTTTCCCCCGAAATTCTTCGGGGGTTATAAATGGTTTACTAATCAAAAGTTTCTTTAATATAAACCCACATTGTAAAAAGGAATACCAAAACCAATATTTGAAAACAAAAGTATGAAACATAACAGTTACCCAAATAATCTAATCACTGGGTTTCCACATAGGTGACAATATGGAAATGGAAGAGAAATCTGACCACCATGTTCTGATGGAGAGTGGTAGAAAACATGGCTATGGAAAAGCCAGCAATCACAAAGCCATAAATTTGTGACGATCTAAGGTACCATCTGATAATCAGATATAAGAGCACTAGGAAAACAATTTTTGTTTTCAAGATCATTTCCCTAAATTTGATGAAGTTGGAATTAGAAGAAATACTTTCGTGATTTTTGTATAGTCTCACCATTGGTCATTCTATGGACAATTTCCACTTTATCTATTAAATAAATGAAGTTGAATTTGTCATTCATGATGTGTTAGCAGATCATGTGATAGAATTATGGTTCATTCCATCTGTCTCAAACAAAAGGTTAGAAAAGTTATCAAAAAATACATAAGTCCATCTATAGTGAGATTAATCATATATGGATCCTAAAATGGACATATAATTCATATATCATAATTCTTAATATAATAAAACTAGTTTCTACTAAACAGGGACTTCCTGTAGGCCAGTGGTAGGCGATAAAGGTCAGTCGCACTTCGGTTGTGGGTTCGATTCCCACAGCCTTGTCTGGCGCGATGGGTTGTCGCACATCCTGCAGGTTGTCCTTTTTCTAAAGCTATATTACTATAACATCCCATCAATAATATCGAAAAAACATTCTATACTTAAACAATACTAACTTATGTCCAACATAATCCATTCCAATATTTAGGCTTATCAATAATACTTCAGTGCAAGCTCATAGTATAAAGAAAATGATTACTTGAAAAGTCATCAACCAAGCATGTGAATACCATCATTTATCCCCATATATCTTGTTGGTAACATTCCAATCATGTGAATACCTTAATAATGTTTTCTCTAGAAAAATTAATACCCGTTAAACCTTAGTGAAAACATGAATTCTGTTAAAAGCTAACTCTTTCCACATACCAAAATCCTCAAAAATCTATATACTCAAACCATGATATCACTTAGTCCTTATATCAATCATGAGCTCATGAATACAATCAAACATCTCATTATATTCTTATTCCTTCATTATGTGCATATCATCTACAAAAAAAAAATATCTGAATAACCTTCCATGGTTACTGGTACCATTCAATATATACTTTTAAATACTTATAGGAAAAAATAATAGTGTAACAATCCTTAGATGTCTCTTTATTCCATAGTACCATGAGATTACTTATACAACATTACACTTGATAAACATGTAATCATTCCACTACCTTCTTAAACCATTGACCGAGCTTCAACAATTCTTTCATCTCACATATCATTTGTAGTCACTTCATCATCATCAACATAAATACTACCCATACGACCATACTGATTCTCTTCATGAGACTTTCCCTTAGGGAATTGGTTTGAATAATGCCCGTATATTCCACATTTATAACATTTAACAATTGTTGATGTCGTAGCAATACCATTATCCTCATACATGGTGTTAACTGAACCTTTTCCTTTGCACTTACAGGCTTTTTGTCCATCGTTTCCACACCCAAAGCATCTTCCAGTTCCCTTGAAACAATATCCCCGATGCCTCTTCCCACATGATTTACATGAAGGAAATTCAACTTTCTTTCTTCTATGATCATCATGAAACTCCATCTTTCTCTTATTATCTGATTTGGGAAACTTACCAAAGTTGAGATTATTGATCATATTATGGGATTGTTGATTAGGCAAAATAACGATGTTTGGACTCCCAAATCCTGTTTCATTTGGTTTCTCATGAAGAATATCATTCCATTGTCCTTCATATCCTCTATTATCATGAATCTTCTTGTTTCCAGCCATTTTATAAAACCCAAAAAGAATAGTGTGAGAGGTAAAAATCATGTTAGGGAAAACAACATATTAAAGGGGGAGTATCCTCAATATCTAACATGTTAGGTTAAATTCCATGATCATTACTTTACTTCTAGGACTGTATCTTATATGTATACTTATACTTAGGGACATCCCTAGAAATACCTTAGAAATATCTCTAGGGATCTCACTAACGTTTTCGCATCCTAGTTTCAAAGGTTGACTAAACCTTTCCTCTGATACCAACTGTAGATACCCGAAGCTTGACGTACATGGAAATTACATTACTTTAGTGGAATACTTAATACATAACAAAAACAGACACACAAGGACCTTAATAGTTTAGTGTATCTGGAAACATGGAACGTAATCTTCTAATCGTGGTGAAAGATCTTCAACATCTCCCATAAAGATATTCCCCTTTTTTTCTTACCTAAAACCTTTCTTTATATCCTGGGGAAAAGAAAACACAAAAAGGGTGAGCTCAAATTCTCAGTAAGGGTAATCATGGATAAAATAAAACTTACCATACATATTTGAAAAAAACATGAACATAATGTTCAAACATCAAAATCTTGAGAAATGACATAAAACATGGAAGTACGTAAGGAATAGATCATAAAGAAACATTGAGAATGATAAAATAGCATGTGAATAAAACATGTAATTGTGGAAACCATTAATTACATGATATGATTTCCATAGTAGCCAAGGCATTGCTGCCAAGACCATCCTAGTGGACAAAGTCCCTTTCTGAATCGAGTTCACTCCTCGTTCCAGTCCTGTATTACTGAACCGGTTTAACTTGTCGTTCCAGTCATGTCTATCTCATGAGATATAAATCTTTACCCAATGCATTTCAGAGATATATAGGTCCCACACATCTCATAATGAAATCATTCTTACTTGTGCCACAAAATAAACATACATCATTCATAATAACCCAATAAATAAAATGGGTTTCAGAAACATCATCCCATAATTACATAATCCATATAAAAGAAATGGATATCATTTCATAACAAGGAATGTGAAACCATTTAAAACCTATAGACATTATACTTGAAACATACACATATGAAGTAATTTCATCTTATTTGAAAAATGGTTTTGATAAAACACATGAAATGAATTCTTGAGCAAAATATCCTTTCTTCTTCAAAATCATTTTCTTTTCAAAAACTATCATGAAATTTTAAAAGAAAGAGATTTTCTTTGAAAATAGTCATGAAATATTTTGGAGGAAGATTCATGAAAATAAGGCTTCATAAAACTGTAAAAATCCATTCGTGTTGTATAAGTTAAAAAAACATTCTTCTCGTACTTTTGACGAAAAAGTCAAAAAAGTACCTTGTAACGTAAAAAAAAGAAAAATTACTTACATAACATGTAGTAAAAGTCAAAAATGGGTGAAAAGGAAATTAAACATACATGAAAACACTTTTATAAAACATGTACATGGATGATATAAATAACATCAGTAAATACTTACAAATAAGCAATCTCGGATAAAAATGAGATTTGAAAAATTATCCCTTACCTTTGGTCTGATATGCTTCGTACTTATCTGAACCTCCTGTATAATGATTTAAATAATGTTATTGAATTATTACAGAATCATATTAATTGTTATGATATCATATATGGTTCACTTATAACTTTATATTACCCGTTCATTTGTAAATTCCATGTTAAAGAGCGTTTTCGGTAAAATCATTTCATTTATCGTCCGTGTTTTGACTTGTAATTATTCATATGATTACATAGATCATGATTACTAACATACAGAATTTAAAACATGATTTATATATAATATATATTCAGAATATACATATATATAATAGATCGATAAATGGAAAGAAATACACCGTTCATGGAGACGGCAGGCCGTACGTACGCATGATCGTTGTTTTCGTTTCCTCATTGAATTGAATGTAATTAATTGGATGATATACATATATATATACATAAATAATGTATCATTATTATGTCATATATTTCATGATTACTTATTATATATACTTTATAATCATTTATGAATGGTTAATCATTGAGAATGAATCTCATCGCGTTGTGGAGACGGTATTCCGTACGTACGCACGAGCGATGATATCGTTCCCATGATCATGAAATTTTATTGAAGTGTATGTATACTATTACTGAATCAATATCACTTTAAAATAATCATATATTGTTATTATTTACACCATTATACCCATTCATGTAAGGTGGTGGTGGAAAATAGATTACACCACGGCGTGGAGACGGTATTCCGTACATACGCAGGCGCGGTGATTTCGTTTTCAGTAGGATGGATAGATGGTGAAATAGGGTTGTTTCATACTTATAATAACATATCAGTATATTAGTGATACTGATGTTATTACTTCATAATGAAACAACCTAAGAAGAATAAGTGGAAGAAGCAATAATGGTGAACGAATCTGTAACAGAAATTACCTCTTCTTTGAAGCACCTCTTTGAGACCTCCTTTTAGGGAACTAAAATTGTTCTTTTAAGAATACCAGGACCTCTAGGATGTTTCTAGGGAAGTGGATTAGAGAATTTGGCAGGGTTTGACCGATCTTGAAGGATCAAAGTGGTGTTTGGAAGAGAGGGAGGAGGTTCCCTTTTATAAGGGAGGAGAGAGGCTCCTTTGGAAAAACTAAACATATTATTTTATTATAAAGCCAAATACAGTTTTAAATAGCTCAAAATTGATTTATTTATAATATAAGTTGGGGATGGGTCGAAATACTCTCATCCAATAGAATTTAGACAAGTTTAGATTCCTATTTTAACCTTATCATTTAGATTTAACTTTAAGTTAAATAATTTTACTTTTACCTTGTCTTCTTGTGTTCTTACACTATAAGGTTAATAAACGTACAATAACAAGCCACAAGAACCCCAAGTTGTTTATTATTAATATATATAACCTTATATAAGTAATTTGGCCGAACCATAGATTTTTAAGAATAAAATAACAATTAATAATATAATATTTGTTTTAAAAACTATTTTATGTCAATTTTGACACTATTTAGTGATTTATTTTTGTGAAAATTATAACAGAATGATTAGTTCAAAAAAAGTTAATTAAGTCAATAATAACATGTCATATTAACTTATAAAATTAGTGTAATTCATAAAATTTCTCAAATTACATTTATTTGGGTATTTACAACATCAATTATGTCAATATTTCATTAATAAGATAATTACTGCATCATTGTTGTGTCACAAATAAATTAAATTATTTAATATCTAAAAATTATAAATAAAATATAATTATGTTGTAAATATTTTTATCTTTCTAATGAATATTTATAGTCGAATTTATCTTATGTATAACCCCATATTAAAAATTATTTACCTATTAAACATTGATTTTAACTATTTTAACCCTTTAAGTAAATTGATAATAAATGTCCTAATCTAATGCATGTGGGCCTAAGTGATCATATTTTATTTCTAAGGTTGTTTTTGGTCGAATTACACTTATCCAATTGAATTAGGACATGTGTTAGGGTAATAATAATAACACTTTTACCTGTAATTACCCTATTTACTTTTAACCGTGGTAAAAAAGTAAAAAAGTTGCTATTTAACAAAAACAATTTTCATCTCATTGAACCAAATTTTACTTACTGACATCAATCGTGTATCTCGGATTTTTGAAATTCCATTTACAGAAGCGGTAAAATTACGTTTTATGAAAAAATTCAGTTTTTTATCTACCACTTAGTGGTTTCACTATTCATCAAAAAATGAATGTTTCCAGAAAAATACCAAAAATTAGGCCTAAGCTATATTTGATATTATGAAAATAAAAAATGATGTTTATTTTTACCAAATTCAAAACATATCAGTTACATTAACTAATTTAAAAATTAATTCTCGTCGTCAAAACAAATAGCGTGTTTTTAAGAGATAATAACTATCAAAAGTTTGACACTTGTTTATGTCTAGTTTAAATGTGAAATTACATCCAATGAACAGAGTTGTATTAAATTGTAAAAATATATTCTAAATATACTTTAAAACCACTCAAATTAATAATTTATCACTATTAATTATTTCGATTAAAAAAGTTGTTTATAATTAAAATTTAGTAATTTTCACTATTCATCAGAATATGAAAGCTATTCGAAAAGTACCAAAATTTCACCCTAAGATAATTTCAATATTCCGAATCCAAAAATGAAGTCCATTTTAGAAAATAAAATTTACAAAATTTCAAAAAGTGGTTATTACTATTCATAACGGCTAGTTTTAATAATAGCATATCGTTGTTTAGTGATACTCGGTATTGCGTACTACACACACTATCGAGGAAGGTCGTGATTGCGTGTAGTGCAAGGAAAGTCAAGGATGCGTGTTGTGCAAGATCCTTTTGGTGTATCGTAAAACACAAGACATTAATGAAATTAAAAATAATATTTTTCATAAACTCTCGGGATGTTACATTATTCATCTATTATATATTAAATTAGTCCAAAAAGAGATCTAAAACCATTGTAAGATAAAATATGGTCAAGATATATTTATCATCATAAGATCCTCATTAATGAAATTTCTGACAAAAGAGTATTTTCAAACACTCAATGAAAATTCCGAACAAGAGAAATGGTGAGTCACTCTCTAGTTCGAAGACATGAATATGATATATATCATAATCATATGGAATATATGTATTCAATATAATTATACAGATTAGAAGATCATATTTAAAGTTATTAAATGTTCCTATAAGTGGCTCTATTATCAGAACCAAATTGTAGAAAAGTCCATTAATCTGTTTGTTTCAAGGGGTTAGGTTTTTTCCTATTTCATGGATTTAAATAGTTCATTAGGATCAATAATAATGAGTTTAATGGTGATGACTTCCTCTATACCATTTATCACGGAACGAGAATAAATGACAAAGATCTGAATGTGAGTGAGATACTTTTGGATGCTAAATGTTGGTGCATTTAGATTTTTTGAAATGAATCGTGGTTGTATGCAACCCCTAATTCTTCATTTTCAATGATAGGTATCTCGAAATGTTTTTTTTCTTGATAGAGATTCTTTATTGAATTAATTGGAAAATACCCCCACCTTGTGGATTCTCATGTATAGTAAGAGATACTTCCCATATATTTATGGAATTCATTCTCATGGGTGAATGTGTAATCATAATTACACTTATAGATTCCATAAACTTATTTTTTCTAGAACTTCTAATCCCATTCTCATATGGGGAAGGGGGTATTATTCTTGCTATATAGGTTTTGTGGTTATTTAATTTATTGTATTCTTTGATTATGGTGATTTCATCCTTAGAAAGGCCAATGAGTCTATTAATGGTAATTAAGTAGGGATGTATATCAGTATTATGATAGACATTGATTAAACTAAATCATTCATTATTCACAAATTCGTCCAAGTTAATATCTCTATCCTTTATTCAATTTTTCCTCATATCTAAAGTGTATGTATCCTCAATGATGACATAAGGAATTTTTTTTAACATTTTGATATGGAATAATCTTGATACTTTATAACACTATTGGTATGTTGTGACAATATTTTAATTTAATTTACGGGAATGGGATCTATCCCCTTGGGTGTGATGAGTTTTCTAGTGGAAACATTCTTATGCTACATTTCTTCACACCCCTTAATGCTAATGGATTCATTATATTATTAATAAATCTTTTTTAAAATTCGATAGACATTACCCTTTCAAAAATACTCATAAGTCATCTCATTTTTATAATACCATTGAATGTTAGAGTCATTATAATTTCAGATGTAATTATATTGACATGTAGTTTATTTGTGGATATAGTCTCTCTACCATCCAAATATGCTATAACTGAATGAAAAATATATGTAATTCCTCTCATCATATTTAGCACTGTAATTTTATTGTCCAACTTCTAAAAAAATCCTTGAACGTTACTACTTATTTTAATTACAATAATATGCAAGTCATTATTATTTTATTTATATCTAACTCAAACTTAATTTAATTATTATCCTCTATAATTTAAATTTATCCTCAATTTTTATATTTCAAATATTGTTACTATTAATTTTTTTCGAAATTTTATTAGTATAATGGAGTCCCATGATCATTGTGTAACAATTTTCTAAAATAAACATTAGAATACAAATTCTAGTTTTCTAACCTACTTTTATATTCCACTGTCAATAAAGGACAGGTAAAATTATCATTAAATATTTTAAATACCAATATTATAATATTTATTACGTCTAGTAAATTTTATATATTGAAGGTTTGAATCATATTCCTACAACAATGTTAATAGTTTCCATTAAATATGGGAACATCCTTTTTTTTGGCTATATTTTTGTCAGTAGTAAGAAATATCATAGATTATTATGAGGGAATGTGGGATTTTATTGAACCCATGTATCTTGTCGGTATCAGAAGGAAGCACTAAAAGTGGAGAGGGAGATTTATTATTAGTACAATTTATAAAATTCATTCTTTTCATGAACTATTAAATTATAAAATCTCTTAAAATAAATAAAATCATCCTCACCGACTATAAAACATAAAAAATCATGAAATATAGAAAATAATATTTAGTGACTAACTAAACTTTCTACTCTTCTCTATGATTGGTGAGTCCCCTTATCATAGAATGTCAATTATAGACACATGTGGATTCAAATATGAACATCCCATACCTACTATAATATATTCTAATCATTATCAATCTCTAATATCCAACAAGAGAAATGATACATCCCACTTCCAATATGAAAATTACATTCACATAATAATAACAATGATCATTATTTTCATATAACTATTTGAGGACCGAATTAGATTGATCATCATCCTCATGCCACCTTGATTATTAGATAAACTCACTCTCATTCATCAACAAATGTTGTAAGTGTTAATAATGATTATCGTTTCTTATGTGATGTGAAACATCATGATTTTAAATGATCTAAATATCTCATTGTTTAATGAATACATTGTCTTTTAGGACAAAAATATTAGGAATGAAACTAGGCTATGGTATCATCATTTTTTAATCAGCGATACAATATGGTATTCGGTTAATTTGTTCTCAATTCACCCACTAAAATTCATCCTTTTTTGAAACACATATATATTTATAGTATAATGAAAATTTTATTTTCAAAAAAAAAATTAGAAACACTAAGAATATATATCATGCTAATTAGAATAACATAATTTAGTTTTTGGAAATATAATTATGATGTGTCATTAAAAATAATTTCAATTCCCAATAAGTTTCATAATTTAAATAACATACAACATAATATTTTTTAATTTATCATGATTTAGGATATATTTAATTTTCATTTTCCCATTAAAATTATTCCTTTTATATCATATGATAATTCTTATGTTTCTTTTCCCTTGTGATGTTGCTGTTTCCAATTTCCGCAAAGATCCCATCTCATTGAAAAAGATTGGATATGTAACCTTTTGAATGATCTTGATGTTTTAATTTTTGAATAAAAATTGGGTTATATTTTATTTATTAAATAAATTAAAAACATAATTTATGTTATTATTCTTCAATTTGTAATTATATATGATTAATATATTAAAATTTTAAAATTTTAATAATTTTTATTCCTAGGGTTGTTGAATATTATTTCCAAATATTTTATTGTTGGAACCTAAAAAATTATTACTGATCAATTTTCACTATTTTCATATGGTATAATGAATTTTAGAATTATCCATAAGGTGCATTTTTGTTTCATTAGAAATAAAATGTGCTCGTATGAGATTTTTGAACACATGAATTAGATGCATATACCCATGAATATGATAAATTATATAGATAAATATAATATGAGATACTATATATAGTGCATATTTTATGTATGAAATTTATAATTCATTTAATTATTTTATATAATATGTTTGTGATATATATATAGTATTAAATAAGTATGAGGTCCACATATGGTTTAATTTGACATAATGACTCTTAGAAAAAAAATTATTTTCTTTTAAAATATGCATTGTTTAATTAATATGTTTTGAATTAATTTTTTTGAATAAAATTTCAAAAAATTACACTAAATAGTAGTAATTCATGACATGTGTTACAAAGAAAGAAGAATGAAGATTTGGTTACATAGGAGAAAAGTTATCATCTATTGTGAGTGTCTGATTCTATGTGATGATCTAGTTTGTTTAACATAAATGAGATCCTCAGTCTCCTAGAAATATTATAGAGTAGTTCATTTCATTTTTGTTATTCATCATTATCAAAACATGTTAGTAACACCCCTTTATCTCTTGGGTGTCCTCTATATATGATCAAGGATCAATTTGGATGGTTTACTTTAATAAATTATAGAAAAACTTATTTGTTACATTAGGGATAATTATCAAAGATTTTCATCATTAAGATAAATTGTTATGTACAGTAATATGATATTTGTAATTTAATTGTTTTCCATAATATTTAATTGATGAATTCGTGAAGATTTTTCTATATTTTTTTCCATTATTGTATACATTAAATGGTTAATGGATGTTAATATTAAATTAATTTTTTTGTATCAAATGAAGTTTCATTAATATTTAATCATGTTTGGTCACTAAAATTATTCAATTTTTTTTATAGAATTGAAGAAAATGATTATTTTCAAATTTTAAAAGAGTTTTGAGATGGTTTAATTACATTATATATTACCATTTCCTGGATGAGATAATGTAAAGTTATAGATGGAACTGCATAAGGGCCTTTTACGGTTTTCCTTTTGTAATTTTATAAAAATTAATAATAATATTACATAGAATAGTTATATATATGGGATCAATTTCTTACCTTTTTTTGGAAGAAGAAAAAATTTTCATACCTTTAGTGAGATGGTTTTTATGAAGGTAACTACTATTCTATGTTAAATAAAATTCAATGTTTTTTATGTTCTATAAGAAATTACCTTGAAAAAATTCCACAAATGGATCACAAGATGGTATCAAAAATATAAAATATATACATAGAAATACATGTAAATGTAATTTTGGATTACCTTTTCAGAGTGAGGATTATAAATGGTAAATAATGTTATGTATGTAATTTACCATAATGTAGAAACTCTTGTAAAGATGAAAGAGTTCATGTTTTCATATGACACCCTATTTTATAAGGGTAAATAAAAGAATGATTATATATATATATTTTTTAATGATTATTTAATCTTAATTAAATGGAAATATTTTCAAAATAATTTTAAAAGGAATTATGGTATTATATAATTTATAAAGAATTCATAAATAATTTAATAAATTACATATTGTTTATAATTAATTAATTAAATTTACATAAACCATTTTTTACACAAATATTAATAGTTAATATTTTTTTAACTTTAACAAATTATTTTCAATTAATTGTATTCTATAAATAAGAATATTTATTTGGAAATCAGATGGTGTATTTTATAACATGTTTTTAAAATAATAAATATTTTAATTGTTATCATTATAATGTTTTTAAATAATATAAATTTAATTTTAAAATTTTTATTTCTCCTAAAAATCATTTAAATTCCATATAATTTAATATATTGATTAATATAATATAGAAATAAATAAAAAAGTGTTTGAAATTATTTTCATCTAATTTTTTTTATATTTAGAAGTTATTTCTAAATAGTTGAAAAATTTAACTTGTTTTTCAATATAAATAAAATGTTTATATATATATTAAATTTCATTTCTGTTCGTGATTATTAATTTTGATATGAATTATTAATATTGTTTATTCCTATTTATATGAATCAATTTTTATATGATAGATCCTCTCATGTCTTGAGAGGTATAATATAATAAATTTTAGTTTTAATATTTTAATGGCATGGACCTCTCTGGTACATTTATTGGTGACGATATAGTGGTTGAAGTTTTTTATGAGGTCAAGGTGACTTATTTTAACACTTTGAAAACTTTCTTGTTTTTTAGGTTCTCAAACAGTAGGTTGCTCATGGTAAGGCATGACAGAAAGTCATCATGGTTACTTGCACGAGTACCTCGTGATGGTGACTCACACAAGTAGGTCATGACAGTGAGACATAATGGTGGGTTGAAATAGTAAGTCCAAATGGTGGGTCAGAATGGTGAATTTCAATGTTATATCACAATGGTTACTCAAAGCAATATCTTGTCGAACTCTGAGTCACACTGCTAACTCACACTGGTAGCTCGACATTTGATGACACACACAGGTGAGTCACACCTATATCTCGTCGAATGATGTATCTCATCATTGAATTGAGGCGGAGACTTCTAATAGAGACTTACACTAGTATTTTACTAAACAATGACTTAGACTGGTGACACATCCAATGGTAAGACATTTCTAATAGTTCCTCATTTCTCTAGTAATTCAAGATCATTACAGTTTATCCTCTTTGTTGTTTTATATGATGTAAAATGAGGTTAATACCATATGTTTGTGTTTTTTGAATTCATTTTATGACATATGATTCATATTTTTAAACCTATAAGAGTCTGGTGTCTTTTATTTGGTCACACCGTGTTATTTTACTGAGATTCATCATTAATAGAAACTAAAATCCATTTCATATTTCATGGGTCTCGGATTTAACACATATAATCTGGGGGCTTTCCATTATTTCATTCCCCCAATTTTCTATTTTTATGAGATTCCAAAACAATTTCATCCACATGAATTCGTCCATTTCTACTACAGCAGTTGGTTAATGTTTTTCATAGATTCTCCTCTCGGTGCATGCGCACCCAATGCTTGGGCACAAAAAGTAACAGAAGATCACTTCATCTATCATATATATTTTCTTTTATCTCTCTATTATATATATAAAAATTGGGGTAGGTGTATTATTTTTCTCTAGAACACAATAGTATTTAGATTTATGAATATAATTAAACTGGCTAGATCAATCGGCAGGGCCTGGTGAAAGTGGGGTATGATTATACTCTTTTATTGATATTATTATCAATGTTGTGATTTTATGAGTAGTATTCCTACTAGAGATAATATTTTTTGGGGGTATTTATTTGTTAAAAGAATTGATTCTGGTATTCATGAGGCTTGTTTCCAGTTCAATTGTTATTATGAATAATATATAAATCACGTACATTTGGCTAAAATAAATGGATACCCCATGATCAAACAGTTTCTATCATAACACCTGAATTAAATAGGAGAAATCAGTTGAGGAATAAATTGTTAAATATTAATATTACTTTCCTAGAATCATGTGGTGGTGTTCAATGTGTGGGATTAATCATATTTTGGATGTAGTAGGTTCGTGTTCATGGATGTGTGATGTGGGGTGGTTCGAGGGCTATAATGGAATCCCAGGTTGAGATATTTTTTTTGAAATTGGATATGGAATTAATGGGGTGTGGATGTGGAATGAATTAGAAGTGTTTTAAATCATGTCTATGATCGGGTTGTTTGGTTATGTGTTACTGGGTGGGGTTGTAAGTAGGGGGTTTGATCTATTGAGAAGATTGATTGTGAGGAATGACTTTGAAAAATGATGATGGTAGTGGTGTTCATGGGTGTTAAATATGGTATATTGTGACTTGGGAAAATTTAAAATCGTTCTTCTTCAATTATGAGGATTTGGATGTATTTTTGTGCATATTAATTTTTCAAGTAGTAATAGGATGAAGAAATTAATTTCTTAATAATTTATAGAATTTTTTGTTCTTGTATGGTCAATGGAATGGAATTCATAATTAGGATAACAATAATGGTTTTTAAATGAATAGTAATTGTGAAGGTGGATTATTTTATCAGGCTCCTCACTATTTGAAACATGTTGTTTAATGTTGTTATTGATTTTAGTGGTAGCAGTGAGGGTGGTGTTATTGTAGTTTTTTAGATGTTTTAAACCCACAGGTTAGGATTTTGTTATTGAAATTATATATATATATATATATGTATATATATTTCTTCTGATTCCTATATGCACCTTACCCTTGTTGAGAAATATGTTCCAAATTAACCCATATTAATGGGAGTGGGTGCCTTTACCAAAAATCCTAGTGGTAGGATGGATGGATGGCCACCTACTCTTTCAGGCTCCCTCTTAACAATAGTGGTAGCACTATATTTTTCAAGCATGATGAGATGTGATATTCTTTATGTGGTGTTTTCTAGATATACTGAGGATTTTGTCACATGTTTCTATGGGAAAAATTTTATGTAGTATGAGGACCAGGTGTGTGTAGGTAGGATGTGATGAGATTCATTTTCCTAGGTGACATGACTATCTATGTGGACCAAGTTTGTTGCGGGTGGGATGTGCTGAGCTTCATTTTCCAATGTGATGTGACTAGTTGTGAAGACCATGTGAGTGTGGGTGGTATGTGATGATATTCTATTTCCCATGTGATAGGAACAGATATGAGTCCTCGGTTTTTACGGGGGTTGTAACGTTGTGCTTTTGGAAGAGGTGGGATCCCGAGAATAATTGTCAATATGCAAGAGCCCCTAAAACCATGGGAAGTGTTGCGGGGTACACAAATCATATATGATATTACTATATTTTATTACATGACTTTCATTACTTGGTGAATGTTCCTTAGTGAGGATGGGAATGATAGTATATCGTGTTATGTTCTATTGAGTTCTATTGGTTTTCTCACGAAATCATTAGTATTATTCTCTTAATTTTTTGTTGGAGACATTGGTTTTTCTTACTCAGTATACTTGTGTACTAACACTAGGAATATAAATATTTTGTTTATACTAAGGTAAGATTATGTGGACCTCATTGGAATTTACTAGATCAGACATTGAACTAATTTTTGGGTTTCTTCATTTGGCTGGCTTTTGGTATTTAATTTGGAGTTTCATTGAATTCATAATAGTTGAATTTTTTTAACATGTGCATGGGAAGAATTTTTCCATTATATTATATATATAGTATATGGTGTTGTTTTGGGGTGGATCATCTTATCTATTGTTCATGATTTTCAAAACAATGTATAATACCAACGATTTATTTATTTATGTATACCATTGTTGATGGTCTCGATACCATGGAATACTGGATGCTGGACATGGGGGTCATTATCTCTTTTTCTTCATTCCCATCTATAGAGGGGTATCTTTAGAGGGAGGGGGTAAAGAAATAATGTTATTAAATATAATGATTCAGATATTGGATAGATTTTGTAGTTAATATTAATGAATATTACATTGGCTGGTATGTAAATATTGTCAGTTGATCTTGGTTCATGTCATAGGCTAGGGAAGTCCAGTTAGGATGTAGGATTTTAGAGGCCCCTGTGATTTGATGTATGGACTCTGGGTCAATAGAACGACAAAGTGAGGATACACTATTTATATTGTATTGACCATGGAATGGTAAATGCATTATAATGTTTTGTGTTCTTTTCTAAATTGGGTTGTTTTCTCGAATTTGAAATTGATAATGAAACGAGTTAAATGAGTTAGAATGAATCTGAAATAAAATTCCACACACTATGGGATTAGGAATTTCTTATTTACCTTTTCATCTATGGAATACAATCATCATCTTCTAATGGATCATGTAGTTGAGACTCAGTATGTTGATATTGTTGATCAACAAACAGATGATCTAGTGGAGAAGGATGACCAGTGGAAGAAAACATTACATATATTCTAGTAGAATTCTTTGGGAATATACGAAGATAGTGTTCCAGACAAGGTGATAGAGATATATCCCAAATATCAAAAGATCAAATTTAGTTTGGTCCAAGATCTGACGGTGTACTGGGGTCATTTGGTAGAAATCAATATGTGGGGTGTTGTGTGTCAGTGGTGGAAATTATACCGGGGGTAGATGTAGGTGGTAGACATTCAGGGAATGAGGAAGCAGGATAACGTTCGTCCCAAAATCTAATACATAGTAACTCCAATTACGTTGCTGAAGAACATAGAGGATTAAAATAATATGAAATTGATTGAGAGGATTCACTCATGAGAAGGTATACCAAAATAGGTGAGTCACCTAATTTAATTAAAGTGTAAGGTTACCAGTTTCATGTCTCATGTACTATGGCCTTTTAGGATTCGACTAGTAGGGTGACTACCTCACCATTTTATGTTTCACGATTTTGGTTCGCATACAATCCACGTTAACTTGGTTTCGATGAGTTTTATATAGGGAGTATGTAAGGATCTTTAGAAAATATTCCCATCAGCCGTTTGAGCTTAGTATAGAGGATGTGGATAGGTTTGGCACTATGCTCAGTAGTTGTTCCTAGATAGAACATTTTAGTAGTAGGGATTGGAGGCTCAGGCACAATCGAGGGGAGATGAAGCAGGTAGAGGCTACACAAATTTTGTTACTCATGGACCTCGACCCTATTGTGGTCATGGAGGAAACCATCAGTAGAGGTGAAAGGGATCTGGTTATGGTCAGTTATATGTAGTAGAGTTAGTAGTTTTAGATTGACAATAGATCATTAGAGGTATTATTATATTTCTTAATACGCTTTTATGTTCTTTGGTTGATTTAAGAGATTCAAACTCCTTTGATGCACTCAGTATTTTCCGTGATCAAAGACTATGTGTATAGAGGCCTCTTGTTCCCCAGGTTTTGAGTACTCCAGTCACAGGTTAGACCAACATGATTGATGTTTTTTGGGGATTTGGACTGATTATGAGACTCCATCAGTTCATTGGGGAACACTTCTTACTAAAGATACATCCGTACAATGTAATTCATAGAATCAACTATTTGTATTCCAAATGTTTTTTTATTGATTGATTCCATAGAATAATATGTTTTTTCATCGTGGATGGTTGGTGTGAGTTTTTATTATGTTAGAGGATCATTTAGGTAGCTAGTCAGTGGGTAGAGCATATTATATCCTTTTTCATGAGATGTTAGTGGAATTAGTAGATGTTGGGACAATGGAGGATCCCATAGTTGTTGGGGTGTTCTTTGAAGTTCTTCCCAAGGATGTTATAATCCTACACCCTCGACATGAGGTTGAGTTCATGATAGGAATGTGCTCCAGTGCTTCTTAAATTTTTTTGTATCCTTATTATATGGAACCTTATGAGTTGCAGTAGTTGATAATCAATATAGATGTTCTGATGTAAAAGGGTTTTATACAACCCATTTTGTCATAGTGGTGTTCTCAATTGTTGTTCAAAAATAAGGTTGATGGTGGTTTGAGGTTCTGCATAGACTATAAGAGGATAAGTCATGTGAATGTCAATAACATTTACCATCATCAGATGATAGATGACCATTTAGACCATCTATGATGGGTGAGCTAGTTTTCTAATATTGATATATTGTTTGTAGGTAACCATTTGATGGTGAAAGGGAATGATATCCGGAAGAATACATTTAGATACATGTTTGAGAACATTTACTTTTTACTCATTCCTTTAAGTGTTAAAAATGCACGATCTATTTTCATAGGACCCATGAACTCTATCTTTTGTTAGTTTCTAGTTCATTTATTGATGATATTCACCGATGATATCTTGATATACCCGAAGTTATAAAATGGTCATGTGAAGCATCTCTAAAATTCCTGGCATGTTCTTCAATGCCACCTTCTCTCTGTAATATTATCCATAGGTATGTTCTATGGATGATAGATGTGTTTCGTTGGGCATGTGGTGTCTCAAATGGGTGTGGAAGTAGAACCATTGATAGTTGAAGTAGTTGTTTCTAGGGAATCACCTATGAATGCGTTGTAACATCATAGTTTTATTGGTTCCACTGGATATTACCAAAGTTTTGTACCATATTTCTCTTGATTTTCAGATTCATTGATATATATGACTAGAAAAGACAAAGCTTTTGGGTCGAGAGGATAGTTCCAAGTAGCTCTTGACTATCTGAAGGTGTAGTGATTCACTTCTCAAAATCTCTAGTTCCCAAAATGATGTGGTGATGTTTGAGGTTCTTTGTGATGATTCACATCTAAGAAAGGGTTTTTCCTAATGCAACAACATGAATTGATCTTTTATGGGTCTAGGATGATACATCACCATAAACGCTACTATGCCACATATGATCTAGAGCTAGTAGTGGATGGGGTTTCACAGCAGCTTTAGTAGATTTTCCTCATTGGGGAGTGATTTTAGTTTTTTAGGAATATGATTATGGGATCACCTACACCATAGTGAATTGGAATGTTGTTTCTCATTCTTTGAGCTTGAATTCATAGATGGAGTAGTTCGGGAATATGTAGATCCTTGGAAGGAGATATCAGAGTTGTCCTCCATGTACTTAGATGGAGGAATGGATGGTGGTAGAGGATTTTTATTCCATATGAGAGTACATTATTATTTGATGTAGCTGGTGTATATGTATGAATGGTGATACTCAGAGGTAGAGTGGTTGTTGATCACATTGACCATGGTGATGCTCTGGAGGGGTGGTTATAGGATAGTCAGAATCTTTAAATGTTCTGTGAAAGGTTGATTGTTCTAGTGGAGCTTTGTGAGGAATTCCTTGTTGTGTTTCATAGATCACTCTTAGAGATAAACCCCGACATTAAGAAGACTAATAATGGATTTTTTATGTAGCTATTATGGACCATTATGAAATAAGAAGTGGTGGAGTTTGTGGTGAAATGCTTATTGTGACATTAGGGGACATCTAAGAACCATGTTCATAGTAATTATGTGTATCCCATAAATGTCCCAGAGATGATGTAGGATGGAATATAACAGTATTTATTCATAGGGTTGCATAGAGATCATGGATTATACGATGCTAAAAGGTTTTTCGTGGATCTTTTGATGAAATCAGATAAATTCTTAGTGATCACAGAGCCAAGCAAAGTAGATGACATTTTAACGAGAAATGTGGAAGAGCGATGTGATTGCATGATGTTCTAAGATGAATTTTTATGGATCAGTATGATCATTTTACCTCATGAATATATTGGGTATTTTATCATTAATTTTCACTTATTTATGCCTCATCACATCCTTTCACTGTGAGACATTTGGGGAGATTGGGAAGACTATCTAGATGCTATAAGATATCTTCCAAGCATGTATCTTGGACATTAGAATATATTGGTATAACACTTTCACTTAGTGTAGTTGATATTCAATAATATCTATCATAATTCAATTGTGATGGCTATATTTGATGATATATAGGGAATACCATGTTGTCCTCTTTTATGATGGACCTAGTTTGGGGAGATAGTTGTTCTTTTTCTGGATGTGGTGAATTTAAACATTGAGAAGGTTATTCAAGTTTATAAGAGGATGAATGTCGATCATGACTAGTGGATGAATTATATTGAAAGTAGTAGCAAACCTTTATATTTCAACATTAGTGACCACCTGTTCTTAAATGATTCCCCTTGATGTGGTAAAAAGTAATTAGTAGAGGGATGAATCTTTCTCCCTGGTTCATTGGAACCATCGAGGTGTTGGGGTTCGTTACTGAGGTGAAATAATACATGGTGCTTCCACTATATTAGAAGGGATACACAAAATATTTAATCTCTCTTAACTCTATTTTTTATTCATGTTTACTCTATTATTATTAACTGGGTAGAGTTGGATATCAAATATTACTTGAGGTACATGCAATAGCCAATGGAGATCCAGGAGCACTAGGAGAAGGTGATCCATGGGCATACCATTTCTTTCGTTCACATTGTGTAGAGAAATGGTCTCTTGGAGTCGTGTAATTCGGAGGATGAAAGGTAGATGTGTTCCCGGTACCCAGAGTTGTATTTAATGTTTCACCGTTTTGTTTTTCCTTATGATGTCATGTCGAAACATTGTTTGTTAAGAGATGAGTTGCTTCCATGTACCATAATGTGTTCAAAAATATATATGTATGAAGAGGGGAGGTCCATATTCCTAATAGAGATACATTAATTGTGACGTGATTGTACACTTTTGTGTGTGTTAGTTCCACCTATAGTGGATAGAATATTGACATGGAAGATGGAATTCTATGGTTCAAGAGTTTTAATAGTGTGGTTTTTTCATGTGTGGTGGGATTTGTGGTTTTTTTGTAAGAAGATAATAAGGAAGGTGTTATTTCTTGAAAAAGTTTCCACTCATTATTTTGGACAAACAATGGAGGTTTATCATTAGACGTTGAAGTTTTGGATGTTAGTGGTTTTTCACATGCAGCGGGATCTGTGAGAGGTATCTCACAGGGTGGTTGTTTGGACCCCTCATTTGTTTGTGCTAATTTTTGGATTCTCGAGGGAGATATTAGGTTGATATTTATCCAATGTAATGTATTGTTCCTATATGGTCCCTTACATTGTAAAATATGGTTGGTGTAATATTCTTGGATGTCCAGATGACTTATTTCAAAAAATTACAAAATTTCCTGTCTTTCAGGTTATCTAGCAATTGGTCGCTGATAGTCGGTCATGACGGTGAGTCGCAATGGTGACTCATACTAGTAGATCATGATAGTTTCTCAAACTGCAATCCCACAATGTTGATTTAGAATGGTGGTTTGAAATAGTGACTCAGAATGGTTGGTTGGAACGATGAGTTGAAATTGTAACTTGTAATTGAGACTTGAACCAGTAGCTCTCTTAATGTTGAGTCACAATGATGAATCACACTAGTATATCTCTAAATGGTGACTCTCACTAGTAACTCGAACCATTGAATTTCACCAGTGACTCATCCAATGGGGACTCATTTCTAATTTTTTTTTCTGGTTTTTTATGTTTTTTACAGATTCACCCCTTTGTAATTTTATTTGATGTAAAATGAGTTGAATAACAACACCTTGTGGTTTTGAATCCATTTCTAGGGCATTGAGTCATATTTTTAAATTTATTTGTTTATGTGGAATATATATAGTGGTCCATGTTTTACATAAAAGGATATTACATCATTTTAGATCAATCTTTAGTACATTTCAAAAATAAATGCCTAATGACCTGAATAGTTTATTATCATTGGAATCATAGAAACAAAATCATCAATCCTATTGAATGATATTCAATATATCCCATAAATATAAATACTTATAGTACATATAATTAAAACCATTCTTTATAACCTAGAGAGTGGAATAATTATAAGGGGTGAGCTCATATGCTCAGTGAGGTCAAATAATTAAAATATATAAGAATATCATGAACAAAAGGGTATGGTACATGAGCATAACATTTTAAGATTATACCATGCATATCAAGGATCCTAATTAATATTTTTAGTTTCTAATACATTAATAAAAAGAAAATAAAAATCATAATCTCTAAGATAATAACATAGGAATAAAAAATGGAATTTTGGGAAAAAAAATAAAATAAAAACCATATGTAAAATCATACTACCAAGTCCTATATAACATATTAGGATTGGATTAATTACCCATATACCTAATTTTTTCTTAATATTACCTCCCATGTACCCTATTTATTTTTGGATCCTGATGTACTCAAGAGTACCCTTTTCTTTCATGATTGAGATGTCCTCTTGTATACCCTATTAGTTTGGGATTAAAATGTTCTCCACAGTACCCTCTTAATTTATGAATGGGATGTAATCCAATGTACACAATTGTTTTGGGATATGAATGTTCTCACATGGTCTGTCTTGTATTAGGAATGGGATGATTTCCCATGTTCCCCATTATATCGAGATTAAGATGTTCTCCTCATTCACTATTGTTTTGGGATTGAGATGTTCTCCACAATTCCCTCTTGATTCAGGAATGAGATGTTCTCCTATATTCCCTCGTTTTTTCAAGACATGGATGTTATCCCATGTTACCTATTTTTTTGGGATTAGTATTTTATCCCATGGTCTACCTCGATGCGTGACTGGGAAGTTCCCGCATGTTCCAAATTATTTCAGGATTGGTATGTTCATTCATGTTCCCTCTTGCTTCAAGATTGGGATGTTCACCCGTGTTCCCTTTTGTTTTAGGCTTGGGGTGTCTTCCCATGTACCATTTGAGCACATAAAACATTCTCAATTACCCAATTATATTTAAAGAGGTATAGGTCCCACCCATCTCATTGTAAAATCATTCACAAATTTTCCAAAAGATAATAAAATATTAATAATATTATGGCGACAAAAAGAAATGTGATTCATAGATAAAAAATTATAACCCATGACATGTAATGATATAATTAATATTTAATGACATCAAAACCTATTAAAAGCAGATAGGTTTCCTAAAAAATTTCATAATATCATAACCAGTGAGAAGAAGAGGGTTCGATAAATGTATAACTTGTGAATGGGAAACATGATTCATAATGAATATAAAATTAAGAAAAACTCATTCCTAGAAAGAATTTGAATGTCTCCCTTAGTTTTTATCCTATAAAGGAATTAGTAACAATAATATATTTCATCATATCTAGAAACTAATTTTGAAATATCTTTCAAAAACATATCTGGAAGAAAATATCCATTTTATTTTAAAATATTTTTTTTATCAATAAATCCATTAAAAAATTATTATCATATAAAATACCTTGAAAACATATAAATAAGACTTGAAATAATTTTAAAAATGTTTTTCATTGAAAATTTATAAAATTAGGGTCAAAATTGTTTAAAACAATTTTTCATTGAAATCACATTTTAACCATATAATGAATGCTTGAAAACGTTTTGAATCCTAAATTTTATTTTAATTTGAAGAAATTTACCTAACTATTTAGAACATTTGGGATGCAATTTCATTGAAATTAATTTTTAAATTTATAATTAAATATTTAAAACATTTTTAAAACCATTTTTGGAAACATTTTGGGCAACATTTCCCTTTTAATACAGTATATTTTTGGTCGAAGAGAGATATGGTCAGATTTTTCATAAAACACTATCTTAATTAAAAAATGAGTGGGAAAATGGTAATAATACATTGATATTTCTTTAATAAAAAAAAGTTAATTATTCAAATTATTGTTTTGGAAACATGTGTCATAATATTTTTTTAGTGGAATCATAAACATAAAAAATATCAAAAAGTATGGAGAATTTCTCATTAAAACCTTGCACTATGATAACATGGGATCATAGAATCCATGTTAGAAAATGAAATTTAATGAAAATTATAATATCATTAAAAGAATTATATTAATTAAATAACAATATTAATTTATGTATATACACCTTGAAAAATAATTTAGGTGCATAAAAAACATGAGTCTCAATGAAATAAAGTTGTGGAAACACTACTTTAAAAATTTGGTAACTTTTCAAACATATTACCCATTAATGAAGTAAAAAAAAAAGGACAGGTTAAAACCGAAAAATTTATTTATAATAAATATATAATACATCCATGGGAAGTAAAAACACCACATAAAAATAAGGAGTCGTGTAAATGATATGTATCTCACTGAAATTAAAAGTGAGATGAAATCCCCTTACGATGTTTCTTGACTCTCTCCATAACCATTCAAAAATAATGTATGTAATATATATGATTACTGAAAATAATTAAAATAATAATATTATTGTTTCTATTACAATATATGGGTGGATTTTTACTATATATTTCCCTCGTTTTTACGATTCTAGGTTAATGTTTCACATCAGGTAATAGCCCCTTTGTTCTTTCCAAGCATCTAATTGGTTATATCATTAATTATTATGCTTCTATAATGATTAAAAAATGTACTTCATCATAAAAATATAATGTATATACAGAATATGTATAATATAATAATTAATAGGATAAAAAATAGCAAATAAAAAAACACAATTCATAGAGATGGTAAGCCATACGTATGCAATAACGTTGTTTATGTTTTTGTTGTTGTATTGAAGGAAAGTAGGTAAATGATATATATATATATATATCATTATTATAGTAGCATGAATATATCATATATATCATATAGGTTCATTAAAACCATCCTTAATATATTCCATGTGGTGTGTGAATGAATCACATCACTTTAAGTGGGCGATAGTCCACACTTGTTCAAAAGAGATTATCGTATACACACCAAATGGAAATAGAAATGTATGTGTTTTAAAAAATTAATATAGAATAATAAATACATAATAACTATTATATATAACATATATAAATATATTTTCTATCAAAATTTCCCTCATGATTTTTGGTAAAGTATAAATGAATAGTCATAATTTTGTGAGGTAGTAGTTTTCCGTAAACATAAATAGTATGTTCAATATTCATTAGATGGTGGAATGTTCAAGTGTAGGTCGAAATATTTTCATAATAGAATCATAGTATATTTAGAATAATATTATTTCCACACAATAATTTAATAAAGAGACTGGAGTATTAAGAAGTAAAATAATGTAAATTAGCTTGAGAGAAAACATAACCTCTTAATCGGGTAACTTCATTTGGTTTTTGACTAAATGCTTCCATTAAATGCATTATTTACAAAGGAATGATTCATGTTAGAGGGAATGAATATTTTTTTTCTTATTGAGAGGGAGTGGAACACTTTTAAATTCCGAAAGTTATTCACTATTGGGATTCAATCATAAATAATGTGCCTCCAATGAGGACCACTGATAGAGTAGTGGGGATGGATGATCATTGATAACCCCACCACACAAAAATATGTGCATTTTAATATTTTGTCCTTTAACATCTTATATTCCCATTTGTTATAATATTTTCTTTAATTAATGCATCATTTTACCTAACATAAATTATTTAACCATTAACACCAAACTAATGTGATAATAGTTATAAAAAATAGAGCCAATAATTTGTGTGGGTAAGACACTTCTAAAAATTGTACTATGTTAACAGAATTTTTATAATATCTAGGTAAATATGTTAGTTATAAAATCATAAATGATCCACTAACATACCATATTTAATATTTATTAACACATCAAAATAACATGTAGGAAACTAATTTTTTTATATTTATATAATTTAATAAAATTTTATTTCTTTTAATATACAAATAAACACAATTTTGAAATAATTTTTTTAATGTTAATTTTAAAATATCAATCTAATATAGGAATTCAAATATGTAAGATTTATATATATTTAACATGATATATTAATTTAATAAATTAAATAAATATAATAATAAAAATAAATTAACATCACTTTTAATATTTATAGTATAATTTATTTTCAATTATTATTTACCAAAAAATCCCTACAATGGCCTTTCTTAAGAATTTTATGTAACTAAACCATCTCTATTTTTTTGATAAATTATTATGATAAAAAATTCATATACCCTTATAAAGGTTATCTATAAACAAAAATATGAGTTAGTTTGTATATCTCAAAGGTTTATTATTGTTAACAGTAGAAAAAGTTCACTTTTTATCTTTTTACCTTTCATAACATTTTATATAGGGAACATATATTTAAAATATCCCAATAACTCATAGATTTAAAACCATTAGAGGATATAGTCAAAAAATTAGCAGCCAATGGATTTTGGAAAAGTGTCCAGGTCATTTTTTATTAAGGATTAGTCCCTTATTTTGATTAATCATACCTTAATCGCCTCAATTAATTTTATTCACATTCACAACACAATTTGATCAAAAAAATAATGTTGACTATATTAGACCACTATTATCAAACTGATTATAAAATTTTATATTTAATTTAAAAAATTCGAATCACATAAGTGGGAAATTTATGATTAATGATAATCCCATAGATGAGGAAAAATATCATTTTTAGTAGAAAATTTTCAAATGTTAATACTGTATTTATATTCAATTTCAAAATAAAATCGAGTCTATTGAACTAAATTTTATAAATAGATGAATAATTTATCTAATTTGACTCTAAAACAAATATAAAATATAATTTCTCATTAATAATTATATTAAATAAAAGGATATTTTTACCTAAATTTTAGTAATTCTCACTATTCATCAAAAAAAAATTTCTCCAATAAATCCCAAAACTTATACATAGTGTAATTTCAAAATATTGAACTCAAAAATGAATCTTTTTTCAGAAAATAATATTAATAAATTTTTTAATTAGGTTATCCCTTAAAAGTATTTAAAACCCAATATTACATGTCCTATAACCCATCTCAGTGTTGCGTGTAATAAAAGATAAGATAACTTTTATTTATAGTGAATGATCAATTAGGTGTTTTATTTAGAACAAACAAAAAATAAAATAATACAATTTCAATGTTTTGTTGAAATGAAAAATATAAAATTGATTAAATAATTTGAAATAAAATCATAAAATCCCTATGTGTTACATTCTAACCCCCTTAAAATTAATATCTCCTTCGAAATTCATATGGGTTATTGAAGGATTAATACTTGTATGTCTCCTTTATAATAAACAAAATCATAAAAATAAATATTAAAACATAACATAAAATGGGGTGGTAGGAATTATAACAGTTACAAAAATTTACTTAGAAATGGATTCCAACATAGAACATAGGTTGGTTGTGACAACGTGGGAATATAAGAGAAATATTACAATCACGTTTTGATATATAATGATTGAGAAAATGTTTAGGAGAAAGTTAAAAATTTGTAATCCATAAATCGACATTCAACTAAGGGACGTTATGATTATGAAATTACAAGGATAATATTTTTGGCTTGAAGATACTTTTTTCAAACGCTATTGAATTTTCATGAAAATATATACATGTATGATTTCCGGACAATGTCAAACTTTATATATTGTAGATACATGTCCCCTATTTAACTAAAAATAATGTTGAATTTTTCATTCTAGATCATGAAATCTATAATATTCCATCCCATATTTCATCAGATATCATATACAAAGTGTTGTATTTACATGTTATATAATATGCATAATTTCCCATATGGAGAGATTACACATTAATATTAATGACATTATTAGATCTTTAACATAATTATTCTGTAAATGGATTTCCTTACAATCCTTCGGGATGATGATATTTCAAAACATTATATTGAAAGTCAGAAAATAAACACAACATTGGTCCCCCGTATATCACAATCTCTCTCTTGGTTGTCACATTCCAAAAATATGAATACCCACATTGTATATTCCCTCAATTCATAGTAACTAGAATAATTTCAATAAATTATTTTGGAAATAATATTTGATTATGTATTCCAATGATTACTGTATATATTTATTAAATACAACAAGTTGTAAAATTCTTCCTTGATGACGTAGATCTTTTTTCCGTAATCAGTTCCATGATTATCCGTAATATCCAATTTACTTATTCAAGTCTAGAATTTCATTATCCAAACATCTTTATATCAACGTGAGGCATTAAATAACGGTTACCTTACCTTAATCTATATATGAAACATTACTTGAAAGTAATTATATAAGTCTTCTTCTCCATTAAACATGTCCATTTCAATCAACAATTAAAATATTTCACATCTCATTATTCATATAAAATAATCTTTGACCCTGAAGTATTTATTAATCCAACATTATTTTTAAACCATTACTAACATTTAATCAACTAATTACTTAATAAATCATTCCAAGAATATGATATAAGAATCATGTATTACGGAACCTAAGCCTCATTCAATTAATTTTTCTTATGATTAATGTAAACAATAATGGAATAACATCACATTACTTCCATATGTCATTTTCATTCTATTCATATTTAGAAGTACAACCAATACAGTGAACACATTCCAAATTATCATTATTATATTTTGATATTGTAAATCATTTCACATAGTAACCATAATTTCCAGATCTGAAACATTAAATATTATCCATGTTCCTTAAAGTTCTCTCTAATTAATGAAACTCGAAAGCATGGGGTGTGAAACACATAACCTATGTGAAATCCAAATAATCAAAAAAACATTCATATAGTATATCTAAATTATATCATCTTCATTAATCTATTACAAATTAGGTTTATCCTAGTTTATCAAAATTCAAATTATATTCAAATAATGAATCGTTTTTTATGATTAGTTTATGAATTCCAAAATCATATCCCATAGGAGTGTCAATCCAGGTGTGTAGCAAGGCCCCATGTTGTGTACCACATTACCCAGAGTCAGACCAAAAAAATCTTATCATAGTTGTTACACATAGGTAAATCTTTTCTAGAGCCATGTATACTTGCAGAATGCTTACATATGTGATTTTATATGAAACAACATAAGTAATAATTCCCAAAAATTTAACAACATTTTCTTAATCATTAACTCATCCTTATACATATCCCTAGAGACCTCTCCAGAAATATCCTTAGAAATATATCTAGTGATATCTCTAAATATCACTCTTCCTAGTACCCATAGGATGAATATCCCTTTCCATTAATACCAACTACAGTGACCCAGACATAACATACATATATATTACAACATTTTAGATGATAATTTAGTACATTACAAAAATAAATTCCCAAGGGCAGTAATAGTTAAGTGTAATTAGAATCATGGAAACATAATCATTTATCATGGTGAAGGATCATTAACATATCATATAAGGATATACGCATTGAGTAATTCTTCCAAAAATCATTCTTCATAACCTGTCGAAAGAAAATATAAGAAACTAGTTATCTCGTATGCTTAGTAAGGGTAAATAAAAAAATGTTTAAGAATAACATGAAAAAAAGTGTGTGGTACATGACCCTAACATTTGATGATCATAACCTACATATTAGATATCATAATCAATATTTAATTTTTATAAGACATGAATAATAAAAATTATTGAACAAAATACATGAGATCATAACATTGGAATAAAACCTAGAATTCTGTAAAACACTCATGTACATAAAAACCATCTTTGAAGTCATCCTACCAAGACCATTATAACATGTTAGGATTGGGTTTATCACATGTGTAACTATTTTTGGCTTGGGTTTCCCTCCCATGTACCATCTTATTTCAGGATTGGTATGTCCTCCATTTTACCCTCTCCTTTTGGGATTGGGATGTCCTCCTGTACATCCTCTTAGTTTCATATTAACATTTTTCCCATGTTCCCTCTTGTTTCAATATTGGGATGTTCTCTACTGTTCCCTGTTGTTTTGGTAGAGGTATATTCTCACATGTTTCCTCTTGCCTCGATATTTTGATGTTCTCCACTATTTTATCCTATTTCAAGATTTTTATTTTCTCCTATATTCCCTCTTTTTTGGATGGGGATGGTCTCCCATGTTCCTTCTTTCTTTAGGATTAGGAGGTTCTCCGCTATTTCTTCTTGTTTTATGATAGGGATGTCTTACCATGTTCAATTTTATTTCATGATTGGGGTGTTCTCCAATTTCTCTCATGTTTCGGGATTGGTACATTATTCCATATTCCCTCTTGATTCGGGATAGGGATGTTCTCTCATGTTCCCTCTTGTTTTCATATTTGGATGGTCTCTAATATTACCTCTTGATTATTGATTGGGATATTATCCCATGACCCCACATATATCTAGCTTGGGATTTCCTCCCAGGAACCCATTGAACTCATAAAACATTTATAATTTCACAATTCATTATAATGAGATATAGGTCACAATCATAACCTAGTAAAATCATTTACACATGTTCCAAAAGATAATAAAATATTCATCATATCATGGCCCATAAAGAGGAATAGGTTTTATAAATATAAAATCATAACAAATAAAATGACATTGGTATAATTTACATTTCATCACATCATATACAATGGAAAATATATTGATTTTATTTCAATTTCATTAATGCATAACTCATGAAAATAAGTTGGATTCAAAAACATATAACCTATGAAAGGGAAATAGGTTTCATAAAGTCGACAAAATTAAGAATAAATCATTCATAGAATGAATATGAATGGATCCATTAGAACACATCAAAGAAAGGAACAAGTAAAATCAACATATTTCATCATTTATGGAAAATCATTTTGAAATATTTTCCAAAAACATTTTAGGTGGAAAATGTCCTTTTACCATTGAAGAATGATTTTTATTTAATACATTAAAAAATTTATAATTAATTTTCAATGAAGATACCATTTAAACATATAAAGAATACTTATTATTATTTTTTCAACCTTTTTAATCAAATATTTATAAAATATACATTAAAAGATTTTAAAAACCATTTCCTTTGAAAACACTATGAAATATTGTAAATAAATACTGAAAATATTTTCAACACCAATTCATTGAAAATAAATCGAAATCATATAGATAAATCATCAAAAAGTTTTGGAACCCATGTCATTGAAATGTATTTGAGAACTTATAAATTAATATTGGAAAATTTTTGAAATCCATTTTTTAAAATAGTTTTTACAACATGGTCGTTTTAATACAATATATTTTTGACTGAATAAATAGATGGTCAGATTTTATATAAAACATTATCTTAACTAAAAAATTGTGGAAAATGGTTCTGATACATATATATATCTTAAATAAATATAGGAGAAAAATCTCATGAATGTTCTGGAATTATGGATCATAACACTTCCTCAATGGAAGCATAGACATGAAGAATCATCAAAAGTGATTAGATTGTCTCAATAATCTTTTAAAACATGATAACATGGAATCACACTATCCATGTAAGAGAATTAAATCAAATGAAACATATAATATCATAAAAAAATTATATTCCTAATATAACATGTTAAATATTAGTATATAAACCTTTAAAAATAATTAATGTGAATAAAAAACTTAAATCTCAAAGAAGGAAATTTGAGAAAAAACTATATTACCAATTTGGTAACTTTTGAAACTGAAACCCCATGAATGAAAGATCATTTAATGGAAATTTTAAAACCAATAAATTTAATTATAAGATAGATATAATATAATCATGTTCATTACACATACCACAAAAATGGAAAAGAGTGGTGTACATTACATGTATATCATGGAAAATAAAAGTGACATGAAATCCCCTTATATTGTGCATTGAATCGCTTCGTACTCATAAATAAGTGTTGTATAATAAATATAAGTTTATAATAAATATTTCCAAAAATAACATTCTTATATCAATTACTATATATGGTTTTATAATGACCTTATATTACCCGCTTTTTAACAATCCTATGTTAACGTTTCACTTTGGGTAATATTCGCTTTGTTCGTTGCTGGTATATTAATTTTTTATAATATTTGTGGTTCTTATAGTTATGTAATGATTAAAGAATTTAATTAATTATAGAAATATCCTTTTTTATAATATTTATGTTATAATAATTTATTTCTTAAAAAATGATGAAATGAAACACACCATTCATGGTGATGGTTGGCCATTCGAAGGAATGCATATTTTTTTCTATTTTTATTATCATAATGAAAGAAATTAGGTAAGTGAAATATATATATATATATATATGTAAAGGCCCAAAAATTCAAGGAAATTTTATTCTTAATTTTCTTGGAAATTTTACAAGAGCGCATTTTCTAACGGTACCGGATTCTGAGGCCCGGTGTGCCCTGATTCATTTTCCGACGTTTGGCTTGGGTACGTTTAGTGAACGAACGAGCGGGCTTTTCTACTCTTTTGAACTGGTGCTCGGAATCGAATTCTGAGGGAACTAGTGGAATCATAGCACCGATATTTTCTTAGAAAATCTTTTTTCAGAGTTGAATTTTCTTGGGTGTGGTTTTTAAATTTTTTTTTGAGGTTAAGTTAAGAAATAAAATAAAAGTGGTGCGACACGTTATTTTATTTCACTTAAAGCCACTTAAGATAAGTTAAGCGGATAAGGTGGAACCCATAATATCCTACCCATTGGTAGGATATTTGTGAGGTGGGTCCTGCACGAGCCCCACCATTTCTTTCCATCTAGGTAATGCACTCGTGAAACCCCCTTTTTATGTAAATTCAACCCGTGCGTTTAATTAAATATTAAACGCCCCTATTAATTGAACGGTTTAAGCGTTGCAATTAATTCAATTAATTTTTGGATTCTTTTTATATTTCCAAAACATTGGCATGGGGAATAAAATAAGAGCAACACTTATTTTATTGAAGGGTTGAATGTTGAGAGGATTGGGGGAAAGCTCTAAGGCTTGAAGATCTTTATCCTCCTTCGTTGAAGAACGCGAAGAACGCATCGTCGCCGACGAAGAACGCTGGCCTCCGACGAAGGGAGACGAAGAACACTGAACCCTCGGAGATCGACGACCCGACTACGTGTATCACGACGCCGACGATCCTCCTTCCGCAACTCTTATTCCACGACGTTTCTTCCCCCGCGACAATCTTCGATCGAAAACCGATTGAGATTAACTACGCAACACCATGTACCGCGATGACAGCGACGCCCCTTCCGCGGCGGGGCGATCCTCTTCTTCCATGACGGTTAATTCCGTGACGAACTCACGTTCGACGACAACGTTGAGGTAGTGGTTTGATTCATTTAAATCTTTGTGATTTATACCCGCGGCGTATGATTAAATACTTGTTGGAAGACTTTTAAAACCGCTAACGTGGTGGGTGTAGACCAACGAACAAGTCTGAACCCACCGCCCTTTCGTTCTTGGTGTGCAGAATGGCGGACGATGATGAAGCAGGCCGCACGGGCGATGTGAGGTCCTTGCATTGAAGGACGGGCCCCGGGAGGGCCATTGGCGAAGATGACACGCAATTCCGACCACCAAAACTCGTCTGGTGGTCCGTGGAGCAGCGCGTCGGCGCGCCTCGACGGCACGGTGGCACCAGCGGCAGGTGGCGGCGGTGCCCGGCGCGCCGCCGGGAGGAGCCGTCGCGGGGGAATGGGTCGGTCCCGCGACCGCGCGGGACCGGAGGTGACGGGACGCAGCAGCCGGTCGTGTCCGCTGACAAGGGCGGCCCCACGTGGGGCCGCGATCTCTCCACGTGGGGGCATCACGCCCCCCGCTTTGCTCGGCCGTAACGGCTGAGCCGAACCGCTGGCCACCCGGCCAGCGCCAGCCGGGTCGCCCCCAGGCCGGGGCAGGCTGGGCCAAGTCATGCCCAGCCTGGTCGGACCCCGCCTAGTCGGACCCGGACCCGGGTCGGGTCGACCCGGTTGCAGGTTTAGTCGACCCGCTTTCGGGTCGGGTCGACCCAGTTTGGGCCGACCCAGGGGGTGGGGCCGGGTCGGTCCGGGCCCAGACCCCCCATTTTCGGACCCCTTTCTTTCTTTTGCCCATATCTTGGGATACAGACCTCCGATCGATGCACCGTTAGCGGTGATGTGATCCTTGGATCGATACGGGAGTTTCGATATATTACACTCAAGGTTTCGAAGTACTTTGGGTTCGGCCGGGTTGGTTCGTACATGCAACCAACCAGGCCCTCGGAGCAGAAATGCTCATAACTTGAGCTCCGGACGTCCGATTGACGTAGCGTCGACATTACTGGATTCCTCTTAGTGAGACAAATCTTTTGGCTTACTCCTCCCGATTCTTGGATGTAGGTGGAGTACGGTCGGGTTGAATTTGACTTAAAAACCAACCGGGCCCCTAGGACGAAAAATCCAATAACTCTCAGATCGGGCGTCCGATTGAAGTGCCGTCTTTGACGTTGAGTTCCTGTTGACGATACAGAAATTTTGGATTCATCAACTCCGGAATATGTGTTAGGTGATGTATCAGCCCCTCAGCTCGTGGAGCGGACACTCCCGAATGAGCTTGCTGTGTGCGGGAACCCTAGAGCTGGCTGCGTCTACGACGACAATGAAGACAGTACGGGAATCCTTCGTGGGTTCTGTAGTGACCACTATGATACTTTTTGGGATACATAAACTCCGGACTACATGTCAGTTGATGCATCGACCTCTTGGCTCGTGGAGTGGACCCTCCCGAAATGAGAATGCTGTGTGCGGAAACCCTAGATCCAGTTGAGACTTGATGACTGCTGATCGAACGACTCGGTGTGTTACGGATAGCCTAGTGGGAAGCGCTTGGTTGTAGCAGCAGACCCACGACGGAGGAGCGCTTGGTTGTAGCGGCAGACCCGCGGTACTCAACAGAAAGAGTACCTCTGGAGGCAATGAGGGGGAGTGATTGGTTGAAGCGGCACACCCACAACGGAGGAGCGCTTTTTTGTAGTGGCAGACCTATGACGGAGGAGCGCTTGGTTTTAGCAGCACGGGGGAGCGCTTGGTTATAGCAGCAGACCCACGGCAGAGGAGCGATTGGTTGTAGCGGCAGACCCATGGTACTCAACAGAAGATGTACCTCTAAAGGCTATGAGGGGGAGCGCTTGGTTGTAGTGGTAGACCCATGGTGGGAAGCGCTTGGTTGTAGCAGCAGGCCCACAGTACTCGATTGGTGGAGTACAACAGCAGTCCAAGGTTAGAGGGAAGCGCTTGGTTGTAGCGGCATACCCTCTGTACTTGATAGAGAAGGAGTTTCCAAATAGCTATGGTTTCAACTTCATGATCGATCTTGTGTGGGTCATTGCAGGGGTTAGTACCTACCGATCCTTTTTGGGTCCAACGACTTAGATGAATCAGTGGCTACATCTGATCATCTCTATCGTCTTATTAAGTAGTATACCTCTGTGAGCTTAATCCCGTTTTTTTTCCTTTGTGGATTGTGTTGTGCTTTTCTATGTGGAATGGGTTGTACTTGGGCTCCGGGGTTGGAGCATACTGGAATTGGTGACTTAGGTATATGTATGGGCATATACCTAAGCAGTGTCAGATGCTATTTCGTGATTGTATCATTCCTTTTTGGATCATCCTTTGTGGATTCTGGGAGACCTTCGAGGGTATCGGGTCCCTACTGAGTATCTTATACTCACTCCTTCACGGGCTATGCCCGCACTACGTTGTGTTGGTTGCATACGACGGACAACGATGATCGTGGTTGAGGCTTGCAGAGCAGGATGATACATAGAGGTGGACCACTGGGCGAGACATACTCGGAGCAGACGGCTGGACCCAAGGAGCTGTGGAGGCTATCTGTACCCACCCTTCAGATGGGACTTCCAGTGGGTGACTCGACGTTGCAGCTTTACTTTCAGTTGCTGTTTTCCCTTTCGAGTTTTACTTTACATCAGTTTGGGTTTGTATTTTGGCCCACTTACATTTCTGCACTTACTGTTGCACCCAGTTTTTACTTAGTGTTTACTTCTACTGCTTTCTTGCAATGTGGTGTCTGTTTACATTACAACGGAAATTCCTTCCCTTTTTACCGGGAATTACGCCTTGGTGCTAGTCGCCAGCCCCTGGACTATGAAAGGCGGGCTTGGGGTAGTCACAGCACGGGCCCCGAGGACGGGTCGTGACAAATTGGTATCAGAGGAGTTCGGTTATACCGCAGAACTTTGGACTCTGATATTTTTTATATGTGAAGAAATAGTGTTAACCATATTGGGTGTGGTTATCAGTTCAGGGAGTCTAGTGTTGGTGCGAAGGCCAATGTATCCGTACAATAGGACACTGACTTCTGATTCCCGACTTAATACACGAAAACATTGATTGCATGTGTGTTTCAAGTTTTCTTTGTTATTACTTTGTGTCATCTCACCAGGTATATTGTTCTAACCGTGGCGCACATGTCTCTTTTCCGGATGGCCCCACGATGGCAGCCCGCTAGGGTTCCGAGAGTTGTACGTGACGACAGCCCGCCAAGCGGTGAGGCTCGGTACAGGGCCCTTTGACAGCAGAGGCACCGGCGGTACATCTACCCGCCGAGCCACCGATGCTACTAGCCCCACCCACTAACGATGCACGTCGCCTTAGTGCGCTTCACGAGTTTCAGCGCCAGTGACCGCCGAGGTTCCACCGGGAGACGGACCCCCAGGCAGCCGAGGACTGGCTGTAGGCAGTTGTACGGGTTTTCAGGTTAGTGAGGACACCAAAAGACATCATGGTGATTCTCACAGCGAGCCTATTACACGGGGCAACATGCAGATGGGGGAGCTTGATGCTCTAGGTGCACGATGACGCATCTCTTCTCTGGACGGACTTTGAGAGCCTCTTCCACTCAGAATTCATCCCAGCCACCCTCCATGCGGTGCGCATCCAGGAGCTTCTACAACTGCAGCAGGGCAGCATGACAGTAGCCCAGTATGCGGCGAGGTTTACCGATATCTCGCGTTATTCCATGGACATGGTACGAGACCCTTTCTTCAAGGCCCGAACCTTCGAGCAGGGGCTCAGGCGAGAGATCAGAGCTTAAGTTGTTTCTCACAACATTCCTACATAGATAGGAGTGTTGGAGCGAGCCCTCGTAATGGAGAGTTTCCTTGCTGAGCAGTCTCCAGCAGCAGGACCCACCACTAGCTGGCATGTGGCAGATTCTTCTGCAGCGGGCAGTAGACAGAAGACACAGGGGTCCAAGAGGAATAGACCTACAGGTTGTCGACCGCGTGACACATGATCATTTGTGCGAGGCACCTGGTGTGGACAACGACATACCATTAGCGTACAGTGTTACTCATGAGGCGGGGTTGGTCACATGGCTCGTGACTGTCCGACCCGCAATACGGATGACCAACAGATGAACGAAGGACCTCCCAGGCAGAGGAAGAGGTTCGATCGAGGCGGACCACATGGAGCAGGAGACCGTGGTAGGGGAGCTGGCCATGCAGCTGGAGGTGGACGACGCTTCGAGGTGTTGCCACCACCACCACCAGGAGGTCCACCCCGACTGCAGGGAGCTGGTGGACATGGGAGAGATCAGCTTCAGGCAGCTGATGCCTACGATCATGGAGCTCCCAGAGCAGATGGATAGGAGCGGGACTAGCTCCAGACCTAGAGACTTTTTTTATGTTACTTCTAGCATTGTTGATGTTTTTTTAGATGATTTGTGTCTTTGTACGTTGATATGCAGTAATAAAAGACACCTTTCATTTGGCATTTACCTTCCTGTCCCCTCTTTTTGTTGTTACTAAGTGGTTCCAGTTTAAAAACCGTTGACTTGACCCTCACTTTGAGATACCTAATGGAGGAGACCCAATGACCACACACTGATGCCGCCAGTGTGACTCAACCCTTGGAGGCGAGAGTAACGTTTGGATCTTTTGGTATTACCGTCGAGGACTTACGACGTCATCCATGGTATGGGTTAGTATCATCAATGATGGGATTGACTGTATTAGGTGAAGAACATGGTTAATCTAAGGGATGAGACCAGATTTATCTTCTCGGCAAAGAAGAAATCTCATCAAATCTTGTAGGACCAGAAAGGTCCAAGTCATCCAAGAAAGGATGAGGACAGCTCAGAGCTGGAAAAAGTCTTGTGCTGACAGGAGGCAGAGACCACTAGAGTTCGAGGATGGAGACCACGTTTCCTTACGGGTCACACCTCAACGTGAGTTACTGGGATGTGGCCGAGGCGATAAGTTATCACCGAGGTTCAACAGACCTTTCTAGGTCCTCGGCAGGGTAGGCAAGGTGGTTTACCACTTGACCCACCAACCTCAGTTGCACCAGGTGCATGATGACTTCCATGTATCTCAACTAGGGAGATACGAGCACGACCCGACGCATATCATTGACCATGGGGAGGTAGTCATTGATGATGGGGAGACGTTTGCGGAGGTACCGATGGAGATCTAGGATCGACAGGAGCGAGTCCTATGTGGACGACCGATCCCTCTAGTGCGCATCAGATGGCAGCACGGGAACCTCCAGGAGAGAACTAGGGAGCAGAAGTCTCAGATACGTGCTCAGTACCCACTTTTGTTTCCCTAGTTTATGATGTATCTTTACGGGGACGTAAATCCCTGAGGTGGGATTGATTTAAAGACCTTTAAAATTCAAGGAAATGTTTTTCTAAATGTTTTTGGGAATTTTACAAGAACGCAGTTTCTGACGGCACCTGATTCCAAGGCCCGGTGTGCCCGGAATCATTTTCCAAAGATTGGCTCAGGTACGTTCAGTGAACGAACGTGCGGGCTTTTCTACTATTTTGAACTGGTGCTCGGAATCGAATTCTGAGGGCACCGGTGGAATCGCAATGCCGGTATTTTCTTAGAAACTCATTTTCCAGAGTTGCATTTGCTCAGGTGTGGTTTTTAATTTTTTTTTGGGTTATGTTAAGAAATAAAATAAAAGTGGTGCGACACTTTATTTTATTTCACTTAAAGCCACTTAAGCTAAGTTAAGTAGATAAGGTGGAACCCATAATATCCTACCCATTTGTAGGATATTTGTGAGGTTGGGCCTGCATGAGCCCCACCGTTTCTTTCCCTCTAAGTAACGCACCCGCGAAAACCCCTTTTTAAATAAATTCAACCTGTTCATTTAATTAAATATTAAATTCCCCTATTGATTGAATGGTTTAAGCATTGCAATTAATTCAATTAATTGTTGGATTCTTTTTATATTTCCAAAACGTTGGCATGGGGAATAAAATAAGACCAACACTTATTTTATTGAAGGGTTTCTTGTTGAGAGGATTGGTGGAAATCTCTAAGGCTTGAAGAACATCATCCTCCTTCGTTGAAGAACGCGAAGAACACGAAGAGCGCATCGTCGCCAACGAAGAACGCTGGCCTCCGACGAAGGGCGACAAAGAACACCGAACCCTCAGAGATCAATGACGTGACGCCGTGTACCGTGACGCCGACGATCCTCCTTCCGCGACGCTTCTTCCATGACGTTCATTCCCCCGCGACGCTTCTTGGATGACGTTCCTTCCCCCGTGACAATCTTCGATCAATAACTGATTGAGATTGACTATGCAAAGCCATGTACCGCGACGACAGCGACGCCCCTTCCATGACGTGACGATCCTCTTCTTCCGCGATAGTTAATTCCGTGAAGAACTCAAGTTCGACGAAAACGTTGAGGTAGGGGTTTGATTCATTTAAATCTTTGTGATTTATACCCGCAACATATGATTAAATACTTGTTGGAAGACTGTAAAACCCGCTAACGCAGTGGGTGCGGACCAACGAACAAGTCCGAACCCACCGCCCTTTCGTTCTAGGTGTTTGGAATGACGGAAGACGATGAAGCAGGCCCCAAAGGCGATGTGAGGTCCTCGAAGTGAAGGAAAGGCCCCAGGAGGGTCATTGGCGAAGACGAAACGCAATTCCAACCATCGGAACTCGTCCGGTGGTCCGCGAAGCAGCCCGCCAGTGCGCCTCACCGGCACGGCGGCGCCAGCGGCAGGTGGCGGCGGTGCCCGGCACGCCGCCGGGAGGAGCCGCCGTGACTGAAGCCACGACGGCAGGGCGCGGTCCCGCGATCGCGCAGGACCGGAGGCGACGGGACGCGGCAGCCGGCCGTGTCTGCTTACCAGGGCGACCCCACACGGGGCCGCGATCTCTCCATGTAAGGCAGCACGCCCCCCGCTTTGCTCGGCTGTAACGGCCGAGCCGAACCCCTGGCCACCCGGCCAGTGCCAGCCGGGTCATGCCTAGGCCTGGCTGGGCTGGGCCGGGTCGCGTCCCGCCAGGTCAGACCCAGCCGGGTTGGACCCGGACCCGGGTCGGGTCTGCCCGGTTCGGGCCGACCCAGGGGGGGTTGGGCTGAGTCGGTCCTAGCCCAGACCCCCCATTTTCGGACCCCTTTCGGTCTTTTGCCCATATCTTGGGCTACGGACTTCCGATTGACGCACCGTTAGCGGAAATGTGATCCCTGGATCGAGAAGGTCATTTCAATATATTACACTCAAATTTTCGGAGTACTTTGGGTTTGGCCGGGTTGGTTCGTACACGAAACCAACCGGGCCCTCGGAGCGGAAACACTCATAACTTGAGCTTCGGACGTCCGATTGACGTACCGTCGACTTTACTGGATTACTCTAAGTGAGATGGATCTTTCGTCTTACTCCGCCCGAGTTTTGGACACAGGTGGTGTATGGTCAGGTTGGTTTTGACTTAAAATCCAATCGGGCCCCTTGGACGAAAAAGCCAATAACTCTCAGACCGGGCGTCTGATTGACGCGTCGTCTGTGACGTTGAGTTCCTGTTGACGATACGGAACTTTTGGATACATCAAATCCGGACTATGTGTTAGTTGATGTATCAGTCCCTCAGCTCGTGGAGTGGACCCTCCCGAACGAGCTTGCTGTGTACGGGAACCCTAGAGCTGGCTGCGTCTGCGATGACAATGAAGACATTACAAAAATCCTCTGTGGGTTCGGTAGTGACCACTACGGTATTTTTGGGATAAATCAACTCCAGAATACATGTCAGTTGATGCATCGACCTCTTGGCTCGTGCAGTGGTCCCTCCCGGAACGAGCATGCTCTGTGCGGAAACCCTAGAGCCAGTTGAGACTTGTCGACTGCTGATCGAATGACTCGGTGTGTTAAGGATAGCCCAGTGGGAAGCGCTTTGTTGTAGCAACAGACCCACGACGGATGAGCGCCTGGTTGTAGCGGCAGACCCACGGTACTAAACATAATGAGTACCTCTGGAGGCTATGAGTGGGAGCGCTTGGTTGTAGCGGCAGACCCACGAAGGAGAAGCGCTTGGTTGTAGCGATAGACCTATGATGGAGGAGCGCTTAGTTATATCAGCATGGGGGAGCGCTTGGTTGTAGCAGCAGACCCACGACAGAGGAACGGTTGGTTGTAGCGGCAGACCCATGGTACTCAACAGAAAGAGTACCTCTAGAGGCTATGAGGGGGGAGCGCTTGGTTGTTGCGGTAGACCCATGGTGGGAAGCACTTGGTTGTAGTGGCAGGCCCATAGTATTAAATAGGTGGAGTACTACAACAGTCCAAGGTTAGAGGGAAGCACTTGGTTGTAGCGGCATACCCACTGTACTTGATAGAGAAGGAGTTTCCCAATAGCTATGGTTTCAACTTCATGATCGATCCTGTGTGGGTCATTGCGGGGGTTAGTACCTACCAATCCTTTGTGGGTCCAACGGCTTAGATTAATCAGTGGCTACATATGATCATCTTTATCGTCTTACGAAGTAGTATACCTGTGTGAGCTGAATCCTGTTTTGTTTTCCATTGTGGATTGTGTTGTGCTTTCCCATGTGGACTGAGTTGTACTTGGGCTCAGAGGTTGGAGATGACTGGAATTGGTGACTTAGGTATATGTATGGGCATATACCTAAGAAGTGTCGGATGTTACTTCGTGATTGTATCTTTCCTTTGTGGATTATCATTTGTGGATTCTGGGAGACCTTCGGGGGTCTTCGGTCCCTACTAAGTAGCTTATACTCGCCCCTGCACGGGCTATGCTTGCACTAAATTGTGTTGGTTGCAGACGACGGACAACGCAGATCGTGGTTGAGGCTTGCGAAGCAGGATGGTACCTAGAGGTGGACCACTGGGCGTGACGTACTCGGAGCTGACGGCTGGACCCGAGGAGCTGTAGAGGCTATCTGTACTCACCCTTCAGGTGGGACTTCTAGTGGGTGGCTCGACGTTTCGGCATTACTTTCAGTTGTTGTTTTCCCTTTCAAGTTGTACTTTACTTTCAGTTTGGGTTTGTATTCTGGGCCACTTACTTTTCTATACATACTATTGTACCCAGTTTTTACTTAGTGTTTACTTCTACTGCTTGCTTGCTCTGTGGTGTTTGTTTACATTACAAAGGCAATGGCTTCCCTTTTTACCGGGAATTACGCCTTGGTGCTAGTCGCCGGCCCCTTGCCTATGGAAGGCGGGCTTGGGGTAGTCACGGAATGGGCCCCGAGTATGTGTCCTGACAATATATATTATAGTAGAAATAATATATCATATATATCATATATCTTTGCTTAACCCATCCTTAATACATTCCATGTGGTGTGTGAATAAATTGCATCGCTTTCCGGTGACTTCAGTACACAGTTCCTGAAACAAGATTATCGTATTAACACCAATTGAAAATAGAATGTTATGCATTTTAAAAAGGAATAAATAATCATAATAAATATTGTTTCTATCATAATGTCCTCCATGATTGGTTTTAAAGGAGAATTGAACAAATCATCATTTCGTGAGGTATTAGTTCGATGTACATAGAAATAGTATGATAGAAATCCATTAGATAGAGGTGTGTGTATGATCATGTTTATCTATTTTCATAATAAATTCATATCATATGTAGTATATTGTATTTTTCATAGAATAATTTAATCAAGATACTGGAGGGTGGGAACAATGAACATAAGGAAAAGGAGCTTGAGAGAGGATGATACCTCTTAATCAGGTAACTTCTTTTGGTTTGTTCAAAAAAGTATTAATTCGGTGGATTTCTTACCAATGGGAAAATTAAATATATATGGAAGGCATTTGGGGAGGATACATTGTCATATCTCAGACTAATATGAATTTTTTATATGTATGGGGAATGGTTTTTGTTCATGACTTTTTATATTGGAGAGGGAGTTTCACTCTTGTAAATACAAAAAAGAATTCACTACTACGAGGTCAATATTAAGTAAAGTGAAAAAAATGGATAAATAATGAATTAATGGGAATTAATTTTCTATTTAAACCACCACCATAAAAAAATATGTTATTTTAATAATGTGGTTCCTTATCTTCTATGATTCCCAAATTTTATCCTTTTTTATAAAATCATTTAGTTTTAAAACAAATTTGATAACTATTAAGACTAAATTAAACTTATATATATTGAAAAATATATATAAATTTTATTATTAATATAAAATTTAACTTATAAAATAAAATAACTATGTGTTTTGGAAATTATCATTAAACCAAGGATATGTGACCCGCTAAAACACAACATAAACTCGTAACATGTAAAAAACATTTTTAAAATATATGTGTAGATATGTAAGATTTACAAGACAAAATTGGCACATTAATAGACCGTATTAAATATTTAGTAAAACAATCGAAATAATTATCATAATATATGGTTTTTTGAAATTAAAATAATTTAATAAAATTTCATTTTTTGTTAAATAAAAGTAATGTCATTTCTGACATTATTTATTTAATACTAATTTAAAAATATAAATATAATATTTTAAATGAAATATAATAGGTTTAAATATGTTTAACATTATATATTCATATACAAAAATTAATAAAGATAGTAATTCAATCAATTAATTTCACTTTTAATATTTATAGTATCACTTATTTTTGTTAATTAATTACTAAATAATCACTACAATGTCATTTATTATGAATTTTAATTAACTAAACCATCTCTAATATTTCTTAATAAATAATTATTATAACAATATACCATATATATATATATTTAAAAATTATATGTAAATATTGAAATATGATGTTTTTTTCCAATCTCGAAGGTTAATAAATCATAAAGGTAATGCAAGTTCCCTTTTTTCATTTTCCTTTCATTCACTTGTATATAAGGAACTTAAATTTAATAATATCCCAAAAACACATAAATTTTGTAAAATGTGGGGTTATTATTTAAATATTGATATACAATGGATTTCAAACATGTTTCCAGGTCATTTTGGTCCTTTTTTTATTAAGGTTTAGTTTCTTATTAATGTTAGTCATACTTTACTCACTGTAATTAATTGTAATCACATTCACTCGTTATTTTGGTCAAATAATGTTGATCTTATTAGAACACAAATTTCATACAGATTAAAATTATATTTTCTGGATTTACTAAAATTTTATCATATATGTGGGAAAATTCTAATTAATGCAAATCCAAAAGACAGGGTGAAATAATATTATTTTCAGAAGAAAAAATATCCAAAATATTATTATGTTTTTATATTGAATTTCAAAATAAAATTTATTATAATGAAATAAATTTTATAATTTCTCTAATGTGAATTTAAATAAACAAAAAAACTATCATTACTTTTTATATAAATTAAAAGATTGTTTTAACTAAATAGTAGTAATTTTCATTTTTCCTAAAAAATGATGTTTCTCAAAAAAAATCCAAAAAACTAAAACTAATATAATTTCAATGTTATAAATTAAAAATTGATGTTTATTTTAAGTAATAAAATTTATAAAAATTTAATAATTAATTTTTAATGTTGTTTATTTCTTAAAAGACCATAAAAATCAGTCTTCTGTGTACCGTAAGATAACTCGTTTTGGAATGTACCAAAAGCTAAGATAATTGTTATGTGTAGTGAACTATATAATTGATTATTTTTTTATAATAATGAAAACATAAAATAATATATTTTAAATGTGGTGTGAAATAAAAAATATAAAAAATATTAATTAATTTGAAAAAAATGCACAAAATCTGAGGATATTATAATTTTTTTTAAACCGCATTGTTTTGTTGAGATCAATCCCTAATGGAAATTTAAAAACATTTCATATTCTATGAGTCTCAGATCTAATTATTATACGATGGTGGCCTTCCATTATTTTATTTCTCCTCCTCTCTCTTGGTACGAGGTACATGAAACCTTTATTCCTTGATAAGTTGTGCCATTTTGCTGCAGCAGTAGGTTTGTGTTCTCCTTGTATTTTTTCCTACTACATGGAAAAACCCTACTTCTCTGCAATAATGAAGGATTGATCAATTATTCTTCCAAGTAGGTTTTCATTCATATCTCTGTTATATTTTAATCACATAGGGTGGGTGTATTAGTGTATCTTGAGAACAATGTTTAATTAAAATTAATGAGGATAATTAAACTAGATCTTATCAATTTTTAGGGCCTTAGAAATGTGGCATATGATTGTCCAATTGTTTTGATATTTTGATCAATTTTCATAATTGTGTGGGATATATGCCTATATAAAATCATCTCCAGTTTTGGAATTTCTTAATAAAATGAATATATTTTGGATTTCATGTAGTTTGTTTCCTGGTGAACAGTTGCTATAAAGAATATGTTATTCACATAAATTTGGTTAAAATAAATGGAATCCATGATATCAGAATTTTTTTGAGATAAACCTGAATTGAGAATTGGAAATTGAGTGATTAATTTCTTGTTCAATACAAATATGACATTTCATTATTCTTTTAGTGGGGAACTATGTGTGGGTTTTTTCTAATATGTGTTGTAGTCGATTTTTGAGAATGGTTCTATGATGTGTGGTGGTTCAGGTGGTATAAATTAATCTCATGTTGAGAGATTTTTATTGAACAGGGATTTGGATCTAATGGGGTTTCGATGGGGAAGGAATGAGAAGTGTTGTATAATAGTAATAGGATATCATTTTGTGCTTTTTTTTGTTGGGTGCGATTGTCAAATTGGTGTTTTCTCTGTTGAGGAGAGAGATTATGATGAATTTCATTGAGGAATGATGATGGAAGTGGTAGGCATGGGTGTTAAACAGAGATGAATGTAAAGTGGGTTAATTTAACATGGTTCATTTTCTTCTATTTGAAAATGGTCATAGTGTTGTGCATGTTATTTTACCATGTAGTAATGGGATGAAAAAAGGTATTGCATAATAATTTATGGAAAAATTTGATATATTTTTTCCAATGAAAAGGAAGTAACATATTTTAAAACAAGAATGGGGTTAAAATATGGAATAAGTGTTAATCCACAATATTTTATCTTTATCTTAACCTTATGGAACATTTTTTTCTCTATTATTGATTACATAAGTCTAAGTAGTAATGGTGGTTCTATAGTATGTTTTTTAGATATTTTAAACCCATTTTTTGGGTCGAGTGCATGAAATTATATATGTATAGTGGTATTTTACATGGGTTTTATATATTAACCAAACCACAGTTGGTCACTATGTTATTAACAACGCCATTATCATGAACGAGGTGGTCTTTCTTATATATCCTAGTGGGAGGATAGATATCTTCCTTTCCAGTCTTCCCTGCTCTCTATTCCAGGATGGTGTTTCCCTAGATTCTTCTGGAAGGTAGTTTTTTTTAGGCCCAAGTTATTGTGGTTGTGTTTTTAATTCCCATGAGTCTTTGGGATGAGATGAGTTTTTCTTTCGTTGGTTTATTCGAGATGGGATATGTGGGGATTTACATGGTGTTTTTTTGGATATAAAGTTTTTGGTGGCCTAGGTGTATACAAGTAGGATGTTATATGGAATGAGTCCCAGGTGTCTGTAGGTGTGATGTGATGATATTTATTTTCCTAGGTGATTGGACTAGCTATGAGGCCCTAGTGTGTATGGGTGAGATGTGGATAACATGGTTTCTACATGTGATGGGACTTGCTGTGAGGCCCAAGTGTTTGTGGGTGGGATGTGATGAGATTAGTCTTATCAGGTGATGGGACTAGCCTTGGGGCCTAAGTGTATGTTTGTGTGTGTGTGTGGGTTGATCCAGGTTACTTTTAGAAGGGGTGGGAATACAAATATGTTTTCCATTAATATAGAGTGTCTTAACTAGTGGGAAGTGGTGTGGGGTACCGAAATCATTGATGTGCTTATAGTATTACTTTACATGACTTGTGTTATTCGGTGAGTGTTCATTGGTGAGGTTGGGATGGCTAGTATACCATGTTAGGTTATATATAGTTATTTTGTTTCCTATGGTGTGAATTAGTATTCTTCTCGCACTTGTGCCTTAAAGTATTTGTTTTTTTAATGATTATACTTGTATGCTCACTCTACGTTTATAAATACATTTTCTGGTTTATAAGAGGATTATGTGGACCATACTAAACATTACTAGCTTAGATTATGGGATAATTGATGTGTCACTACGTATCCATGAATTTGGTATTTACCTGCGAGTTTCACTATATTTGTAACTATTTAATTTTTTATCCATTCATATGGGATGGATTGGGATTTATTAAATATATATATTAATTCTATTTTTTGGGGTTGAATAATTTGATCTCCTGATAAATTTCATCAAAAGGGGGTAATTCTTCACAATTTTGGGGGATTTGTATACACATAGTGCTGGTTTCCACCATTGGGCCTACTAGAGGCAGGACACAAGATTCATTATCTCACATTCATCATTGCGACCTCAAGAGGGGAAAAATTATAGGGAGGGGGTTTTGAAAATTTTACTGTGACTTTCATTTTTAATTATAATTATGAGGTTGAGAATAGTTATTCAGAATATATTTTTCCTATTATGTGTCATATTGTTTCTAACACGACTTATCTCTCACATGAAATCTCTCCAAGTAAATATAATTAGATTAACACTAAATCCATTACTGTATACTCATGAAATGGCTAAAAGAGTGAATGTGGACGTTTTCTATCACATTTGGATTACACATGCAGAGTTTGAGGATGTATTATATCTCTTTTCAATTAAATGAATCATTCATATACCATGTGAATTTGATGAATTTGGATAAGTATATAGATATATGGCTTCAAATTTTTTTTTTGTTAACATAGTCTTGAAGTTATGTAAAGTGATACCCGTTGATTTTGAGTATACACAATAATTTAGTGGCTGGAAGACATATTTCTAAACCATAACCATTGGAATCATGATTAAAAATAAAATAAAAACATATAATATAAATATTATGTATAAATTTTTTATAAATTATATTAATATTAATATTATATATATTAAATTTGTGATACTTCAAAAAATATATACAAATTAAAACTGTGGGATTCCTTTTAATCAATCACATTTCAATACCCCGATCATATGTATGGTATGTTTAATTCTATATATAGGTAATCATATAATGACATGAATATGGAAATAAAAAAAGAGCTACATAGGATTTTTTAATGGGTGGTTTCACTACATAGTTCTGTGTCGATGGATTTTCATTAATTATCCTGGTTTTTTGTTTGAATTTGGGTGACACATAGATTGTAAAGGCAATGGTTTGGGATACAGGATCATGTATAGATGGATCCTATATATAGGACAAATAATGACAAATCCATTTCAATAAATTCCGTTAGGATCATATATATATTTGGCACTTGACAACTAAAAAGGTGATCAATGTTCACATAATAGTTGGGAAACGACAAGGGAATGGAGAATCATACTATCAAAACCAAGAAATCACACTCGAATCTTACACAAACAAAGAGAATAATAGGAATTGGTGGTCTAGATATTATAATCTATGGAGAACACCCATCTATCCCAAGAGAAAATTGGTCTGACTCCTTTTTAAATCCCACAAATGACCATTCATAGATTAACCAATGTGGTCAATCTAGAATTCACCTTCCAAGGGATTTTTACCCCATGCCTTGAATGTTATTTTATCAAATAGTATTCTAAGTGGGAAGGTTATAGAATAGGTATATTATGAAATATAATAAATATGTTCCTCCACTAGTGATTTTAGTTATAGCATGGGTTCCTATCAAACCATATACCCCATCCAAAAATGCTATTTAAAAAACACTGAAACCCTAATTTTCAAAAAGTAATTCCACAATAATGAAATTAACTATTCAATAAGACAGAAATGAAACTAATTCCAAAAATGTTACAACCAAAAATATATTTGGAATTATAAACACCACAATATAACACTTCTCATTATTAATAAATCTTGTATAACCTCAAGAAACATATTTTGATCATTCATGGTCATTTTTTATTCATATATAGATAATCATATATCAGTGAAATTGAAATAAAAATTCACTATAAATCTAAAAAAACAAATGAATCATATAGGATAATTCAAGTGTCCCATTGACTGTCGACAATAACTATATAATGACTGCCACACACAATCCACTCTCGCAATAGCTAATAATGATTTTAACTATATAATATTCATTATTTTATTTTTACCCAGTATAATAATCCCATAAATATGGTCAATTCCATGTCATGGTTATCCCCAATATAGGATTCATATAATGTAATGTCCCTTTTAATTTTCTATTAAACCATAAACTATGTAACAGCCCAAGATTTTATAAAAAATATTCTTTTTAATTTTATTAATGTCTTGTGTTGTACGCTACACCAAAAGGAGCTTGCACAACACGCATCCTTGACTTTCCTTGCATTACACGCAATCGCGACCTTCCTCGATAGCATGTGTAATACGCAATACCGAGTTTCACTAAACAACGATATGCTATTAAAATATTATTAAAACTAACCGGTATGAATAGTAATAACCACTTTTTAAAATTCTGTAAATCTTATTTTTTAAAATGAACTTCTTTTTTGGATTCGGAGTATCGAATTTAGCCTAAGGTGAAATTTTGGTACATTTCAGATAACTTTCATATTCTGATGAATAGTGAAAATTACTAAAAAATAACTTTTTTAATCGAAATAATTAATAGTGATAAATTATTAATTGGAGTAGTTTTAATGTATATTTAGAATATATTTTTACAATTTAATACAATGTTGGTCATTGGATGTAATTGCACATTTAAACCAGACATAAACAAGTGTCAATCTTTTGATAGATATTGTTTCTTAAAAACACGCTATTTGTTTTAACAGCGGGATTTAATTATAAAATTAATTAATGCAACTTCTATGTTATGAATTTGGTAAAATAGACTTCATTTTTGAATTCGGAATATGAAATATAGCTTAGGATGAAATTTTGGCATTGTTCTGAAAAACATCAATTTTTTATGAATAGTGAAACTACTAAGTGGTAGGTTAAAAACTGAATTTTGCATAAAACTTAATTTTACCACTTCTGTGAATGGAATTTCGAAAATCCGACAGACACGGTTAATATCAAGGACTCAAATGTGGTTCAATGAGATGAAAATAATTTTTGGTGAATAGTAATTTTTTACTTTTTTTTTACCACGGTTAATAGTAAATAGGGTAACTAAGGGTAAATATGATATTACTATTACCCTAACAAATGTCCTAATTCTATTGGATAAGTTTAATTCGGCCAAAAACAACCTTATGAATATAATATGACCATTTAGGCCCACTTGGATTAGATTTGGACATTTATTATTATTTAATTAAAGAAGAGTTAAAAGAGTTAAAATCAAAGTTTATTTACTAAAACATTTTTAATATGGGGATATACATAAGATAAATTCGACTATAAATATTCATTAGAAAGCTAAAACGATTTAGTACATAATGATATTTTATTTATAATTTTTAGACTTTAAATAAATTAATTTATTTATGACACAATGATGATGCAGTAATTACCCTTTTAAGGAAATATTAACATAATTGATGTTATAAATGCTCAAATGAATGTAATTTAAGACATTTTATGAATTAAACTAATTTTCTAGGTTACTATGATGTATTAGTGTTGATTTAATCAACTTGGTTCGAACATATAATTCTTTTATGACTTTCAAAAAAATCATATATCAAATAGTGTCAAAAATGACACAAAATAATTTTTAAATCAAATATTATATTATTAATTGTTATTTTATTCCTAAAAATATATGGCTCGGCCAAATGACTTAGATAAGGATATATATATTAATAATAAACAATTTGGGGTTCGTTTGGCATGTTATAGTATGTGTATTAACCATATAGTGAAAGAAAACAAAAAGACACGGTAAAAGTTAAATTATTTAACTTAGAGATAAATCTAATTGATAAGGTTAAAATAATAACCTAAACTTGTCTAAATCCTATTGGTTGATAGGATTTCGACCCATCCCCACTTTAGCTTCGATATAAGACCATTTGGAACCATTATAAACCGATTTTGACATTAATATAAAATAATATTTTGAGGTATTCCTAAGGTGCCCCTCTCCTCCCTTATAAAAGGACACCTCCTCCCCCTCCTCCTCACACCAATTTGAGCACTCAAACTCGGCCAAACCCTGCCAAAATCGCTTCTCCACTTCACTAGCAACATCCTAGAGGTTCTGGTCTTCCTCAAAGACCAATTTTAGTTCCCTAAGAGGAGGTCTCCAAAAGGCGCTTCAAAGAAGAGGTAATTACCGTTACCAATTCTTTCATCTTTATTTCTTCTTCCACGTCTTCTTCTTAGGTTGTTTCATTATGAAGTAATAACATCAGTATCACTCATATACTGATATGTTATTATAAGTATGAAACAACCCTATTTCACCATCTATCTATCCTACGGAAAAAGAAATCACCGCGCGTGCGTACGTACGGAATACCGTATCCACGCCGTGGTGTAATCTATTTTCCACCACCACCTTACATGGATGGGTATAATGGTGTAAAGAATAACTATACATAGTTATTAAAACATAATATTTATTCTGATATATTTTATAATCCACTCCAATTCAATTCAATATTTATGGAAATGATATCATCGCTCGTGCGTACGTACGGACTACCGTCTCCACGACGCGATGAGATTCATTCTCCATGTTAGCCATTTAAGAATGATTATAAAGTATATATAAGAAATAATAATGAAATATATGACATTATAAAGCTACTGGATTTATCTATATATATATATGTATGTCATCTACTTACTTCCATTCAAGACAATAGGGAAAGGAAAACAGCGTTCATGCGTACGTACGGACTACCGTCTCCATGAACGGTGTTTTTCATTTCATTTATCTATCTATTATATTTATATATATATACTGAATATATATGATATATAAATCATATTTTATATTCTGGAAGTAAGTAAATCATGATAATAATGTCAAGAACAACAAGTCAAAACACCTACGATAAAAGAAACGATTTTACCCAAAACGCTTCTTTAACATGGAATTTACAAAAGAACGGGTAATATAATGTCATAAGTGAACCATATATGATATCATAACAATGAATATGATTCTGTAATAAGTCAATGACATTATTTAAACCATTATACAGGAGCTTCGGATACGTACAAAGAAAATCGGACCTAAGGTAAGGGAAATATCACAATCTCATTTTTATCCGAGATTGTTTATTCGTAAGTATTTAATGGGGTGTATTTTATCATCCACATCCATGTTTCATCAATATGTAATATTATTTCCATCCACCTAAAATTGTTTAAATCCATTTTTACCCTTCGGTGAGTTTTTAGTAATATGTATGAAAGAAATCTTTTGTCTTTTTTCGTACGAGGTACTTTATGACTTTTCCGAAAAAAGTACGAAGAATGTTTTTTTTAACTTATACGGCATGAATGGATTTTTAAAACATTATTTCCAAGAAGCTTCCTTTACAAGTTTTCAAGTTTATTTTTAATCAAATTCTTTTAGTTTTAAATTGTGAGACATGTTAAGAAAGGAAAATGTTTTTGAAGAAGAAAGGATATTTTCCTCAAGAATGGAGTTCAAGTATTTTATCAAAATTATTTTCCATCTAAGATAATAAAAGGGTTCTGTTTTTATCCCTATTATTACATGGATTTGATTATGTTGTGATGGAAATATTTTTATGAATTCCTTTATCTTATATGAATTGTTTTATGATGTCATGTTGTTTAAGAATCCCATTTTTATTACATGGGTTATGCGATGATGTATGATTTATGATTATGTGGAACACATAAGAAAGGATTCATTATAAGATGGGTGGGACCTATATCTCCCTCCAATGCATTGGGTAATGATTTTATATCTCATGAGATAGACATGGCTGGAATGGTAGGTTATACCGGTTCAGTGAAACAGGACTGAAACGAGGGTTACTAGATTCAGAAAGGGACTTTGTCCACTAAGATAGTCTTGGCAATGAGTCTTGACTAACAAGAAATGATTCTCTATGATTATGTGTGAATGCCACAAAGTTTCATGTTTTATGTTATGATTATTGTGATTACATTTCACTGCCATGATTTACCCCATGTTATGAAATTATGATCTCTTTTGCAGGTTAAGATTTCCAAAAGTTATGTGATTATGTATATGATGTGATTGATATTTCTTTTGTTTACCCTTACTGAGCATTTGAGCTCACCCTTTTATGTTTTCTTTTCCCCAGGATATAAAGAAAGGTTTTAGGTATAAAAAAAAGAAGATCTTTATGGGAGATGTTGAAGATCTTTCACCACGATTAGAAGATTATATTCCGAGTTTCCAAAGACACTAAACTATTACGGTCCTTGTGTGTGTGTTTTTGTTATGTACTAAGTATTCCGCAAATGTAATGTAATGTCCATGTACGTCAAGATACGGGTCTCTACAGTTGGTATCAGAGGAATGGTTTAGTCAACCTTTGGAAACTAGGATGCGAAAACGTTAGTGAGATCCCTAGAGATATTTCTAAGGTATGTCTAGGGATGTCTCTAAGGTTAAGTATACGTATAGGTTATAGTCCTAGAATTGCTCTAACGATCTTAGAATTTAACCTAAGATGTTAGATATTGAGGGTACTACCCCTTTATTATGTTGTTTTCCCTAGCATGATTTTTGCCTCTCACACTATTCTTTTGGGGGTTTAGACGATGGCTGGAACCCGAAGGAACCGTGTTGATCAATGCAATGGACAATGCAATGATTGTCCCCCTGAGCAACCAAACGATATGGGAGCTGGAATGCAAAATCTTGTAGCCATTCTCACACAACATTCTCAAGCTATGAATCATGAAGGACTTCCAAACGAGCAAAGGAAGGAGCAACATTCTGTTCAATCCTTCATGAGGCAGCGTCCGCCTTCTTTCAGTGGGTCTACTGATCCATTAGTTGCTGAACAATGGATTAGTACTACTGAAAAGATATTTTCAGTTCTTCAATGTTCTGAACATGATAAAGTCATCTTAGCAGTATATCGTTTGGAAGGTGAAGCTGATCAATGGTGGAATCTTATCAAGAATACGAGGCAAAGAGATGAAATTGATTCCATGGAATGGGACGAGTTCAAGAACTTGTTTTTCAGTAAGTACTTCCCTCGTATTCTTCGTACGAAGATGGAGAAGGAGTTTCTTGAACTAAAGCAAAAGGATGATGAATCTGTTGGTATATACGAAGCGAATTTTACAAGACTTGCAAGGTATGCATCTGGCATTATCATCCAACCTGAAAGTAAAGTTGATCGATTTTTCAGTGGCTTAAAACCAAGTCTTCGAAGGGAATTAGCTATAAGAGACTTCAGTAGCTATGAAGAAATTGTGCGTTGTGCTATCAAGGTAGAAATGGAAGTTGGTGTTACATATCCATCTCATGGTTTTGACAAGAAACGAAAGATGGAGTTCAAGGAGAAATCTCAGAATAATGGTGAAAAGAAGATGAATGTTTCCTTATGCACAAAGTGTGGAAAGAAGAATGGTGGAGATTGTCTTAAATGGACTAGAAAATGTTTGAAGTGTGGAAAAGAAGGTCATCGAGCAGCTGAGTGTCGAAGTAATGGAAAAAGGGATTCTAATGAAGTGAATAAAGAAAACACTACAGAGAACGCACAACCAACACTTCAATGCTTGAAGTGCAAGGAGATGGGACATTATGCCAATAAATGCTCTAATCCAAGGGTTAGTGATGATCGACATGAGCAACCGCTTAAGGCAAAGGACAAAGGTAAGTCACATGCGATCACTATTGGCAATGTTGAATATGACAACGATGTGGTGGAATGATTAAGTTTTTATGTAATGGGATTCCAAAATAATGTTGAATCATGGAATATTGGAATATTTATGTATTCGTCTAATGTGGTATTCAAAGTGATTGAGATATTATGCGCATAATGAAGGGAAAACGAGAAAATGAAATGTTTAACAGTATTCATGAGCTCATGATTGATATAAGGACTAAGTGATATCATGGTTTGAGTATATAGAATTTTGAGGATTTTGGTATGTGGAAAGTGTTAACTTTTAACTGCATTCAAGTTTTCACTAAGGTTCAATGGGTATTCAAGAGAGTACAAGATTAAGGCCTTTGAATGTTTGGAATGTGTCCAACAATATATATCTTATGATATATGGGGATCAACGATGGTATTAAATCTCTGGTAATCGTTTTCACTATGTTATGAGAATGGACTGTAGTATTATGGATAGGACTAAAGATTGGAATGGATTATGTTGGACATAAGTTAGTATTGTTTAAGGATAGAAGTTTTTTCGATATTATTTATGGGATGTTATAGTAATATAGTTTTAGAAAAAGGACAACCTGCAGGACGGGTGACATCCCATCGCTTCGGACAAGGCTGTGGGAATCGAACCCACAACCGAAGTGCGACTGGCCTTTATCGCCTACCACTGGCCTACAGGAAGTCCCTGTTTAGTAGAAACTAGTTTTATTATATTAAGAAGTATGATATATGAAGTATAAGTCCATTTTATGAACTATATATGATTAATCTCACTATAGATCGACTTATGTATATAATTTTTGCTAACATTTTGTTTGAGACAGATGGAATGACCCGTCATTCTATCACTTGATCTGATAACACTTCACGAATAACAAATTCAACTTCATTTATTTAAGAGATGAAGTGGAAATTGTTCTAGGCACGAACAATAGTGAGATTGTACCAAAATAAAGAAAGTATTTATTCCAATTCAAATTTTCAACTTTAGGGAAATGATCTTGAAAACCAAAAATGTTGTCCTAGTGATCTTATACCTGATGAATCAGATGGTACCTTAGATCGTCAGAAATTTATGGATTTGTGATTATTGGCTTTTCCATAGCCATGTTCTCTACCACTCTCCATCAGAACATGATGGTTAGATTTCTCTTCCATATCCATATTTTCACCTATGTGGAAACCCAATGATTAGTTTATTTGGGTAACCGTTACGTTTCATACTTTTGTTTTTAAAGATTGGTTTTGATATTCCTTTTTACGATGTGGGTTTCTATTAAAGAAACTTTCAAATAGTAAACCATTTATAACCCCGACGAATTTCGAGGGCGAAATTCATTTTAAGGGGGGTAGAATGTAACAGCCCAAGATTTTATAAAAAATTTTCTTTTTAATTTTATTAATGTCTTCTGTTGTACGCTACACCAAAACGAGCTTGCACAACACTCATCCTTGACTTTCCTTGCATTACACGCAATCGCGACCTTCCTCGATAGCGTGTGTAATACGCAATACCGAGTTTCACTAAACAACGATATGCTATTAAAATATTATTAAAACTAGCCTGTATGAATAGTAATAACCACTTTTTAAAATTCTGTAAATCTTATTTTTCAAAATGAACTTCATTTTTGGATTCGGAGTATCGAATTTAGCCTAAGGTGAAATTTTGGTACATTTTGGATAACTTTCATATTCTGATGAATAGTGAAAATTACTAAAAAACAACTTTTTTAATCGAAATAATTTATAGTGATAAATTATTAATTGGAGTAGTTTTAAAGTATATTTAGAATATATTTTTACAATTTAATACAATGTTGGTCATTGGATGTAATTGCACCTTTAAACCAGACATAAACAAGTGTCAATCTTTTGATAGATATTGTTTCTTAAAAACACCCTATTTGTTTTAACAACGGGATTTAATTATAAAATTAATTAATGCAACTTCTATGTTATGAATTTGGTAAAATAGACTTCATTTTTGAATTCGGAATATGAAATATAGCTTTGGATGAAATTTTGGCATTGTTCTGAAAAACATCATTTTTTGATGAATAGTGAAACTACTAAGTGGTAGGTTAAAAACTTAATTTTGCATAAAACTTAATTTTACCACTTCTGTAAATGGAATTTCGAAAATCCGACAGACACGGTTAATATCAAGGACTAAAATGTGGTTCAATGAGATGAAAATAATTTTTGGTGAATAGTAATTTTTTACTTTTTTTACCACGGTTAATAGTAAATAGGGTAACTAAGGGTAAATATGATATTACTATTACCCTAACACATGTCCTAATTCTATTGGATAAGTGTAATTCGGCCAAAAACAACCTTATGAATATAATATGACCATTTAGGCCCACATGGATTAGATTAGGACATTTATTATTATTTAATTCAAAGAAGAGTTAAAAGAGTTAAAATCAAAGTTTATTTACTAAAACATTTCTAATATGGGGTTATACATAAGATAAATTCGACTATAAATATTCATTAGAAAGCTAAAAAGATTTCCTACATAATGATAGTTTATTTATAATTTTTAGTCTTTAAATAAATTAATTTATTTATGACACAACGATGATGCAGTAATTACCCTTTTAAGGAAATATTAACATAATTGATGTTATAAATGTTCAAATGAATGTAATTTAAGACATTTTATGAATTAAACTAATTTTCTAGGTTACTATGATGTATTAGTGTTGATTTAATCAACTGGGTTCGAACATATAATTCTTTTATGACTTTCAAAAAAATCATATATCAAATAGTGTCAAAATTGACACAAAATAATTTTTAAATCAAATATTATATTATTAATTGTTATTTTATTCTTAAAAATCTAAGGTTCGGCCAAATGACTTAGATAAGGATATATATATTAATAATAAACAATTTGGGGTTCGTTTGGCATGTTATAGTAAGTGTATTAACCATATAGTGAATGAAAACAAAAAGACACGGTAAAAGTTAAATTATTTTACTTAAAGTTAAATCTAATTGATAAGGTTAAAATAATAACCTAAACTTGTCTAAATCCTATTGGTTGATAGGATTTCGACCCATCCCCACTTTAGCTTCGAAATAAGACCATTTGGAACCATTATAAACCGATTTTGACATTAATATAAAATAATATTTTGAGGTATTCCTAAGGTGCCCCTCTCCTCCCTTATAAAAGGACACCTCCTCCCCCTCCTCCTCACACCAATTTGAGCACTCAAGCTCGGACAACCCCTGCCAAAATCTCTTCTCTACTTCCCTAGAAACATCCTAGAGGTTCTGGTCTTCCTCAAAGACCAATTTTAGTTCCCTAAGAGGAGGTCTCCAAAAGGCGCTTCAAAGAAGAGGTAATTACCGTTACCAATTCTTTCATCTTTATTTCTTCTTCCACTTCTTCTTCTTAGGTTGTTTCATTATGAAGTAATAACATCAGTATCACTCATATACTGATATGTTATTATAAGTATGAAACAACCCTATTTCACCATCTATCTATCCTACGGAAAAAGAAATCACCGCGCGTGCGTACGTATGGAATACCGTCTCCACGCCGTGGTGTAATCTATTTTCCACCACCACCTTACATGGATGGGTATAATGGTGTAAAGAATAACTATACATAGTTATTAAAACATCATATTTATTCTGATATATTGTATAATCCACTCCAATTCAATTCAATATTTATGGAAATGATATCATCGCTCGTGCGTACGTACGGACTACCGTCTCCACGACGCGATTAGATTCATTCTCCATGTTAACCATTTAAGAATGATTATAAAGTATATATAAGAAATAATAATGAAATATATGACATTATAAAGCTACTGGATTTATGTATATATATATATGTATGTCATATACTTACTTCCATTCAAGACAATAGGGAAAGCAAAACAGCGTTCATGCGTACGTACGGACTACCGTCTCCATGAACGGTGTTTTTCATTTCATTTATCTATCTATTATATATATATATATATACTGAATATATATGATATATAAATCATATTTTATATTCTGGAAGTAAGTAAATCATGATAATAATTTCAAGAACAACAAGTCAAAACACCTACGATAAAAGAAACGATTTTACCCAAAACGCTTCTTTAACATGGAATTTACAAAAGAACGGGTAATATAATGTCATAAGTGAACCATATATGATATCATAACAATGAATATGATTCTGTAATAAGTCAATGACATTATTTAAACCATTATACAGGAGCTTCGGACACGTACAAAGCAAATCGGACCTAAGGTAAGGGAAATATCACAATCTCATTTTTATCCGAGATTGTTTATTCGTAAGTATTTACTGGGGTGTATTTTATCATCCACATCCATGTTTCATCAATATGTAATATTATTTCCATCCACCTACAATTTTTTAAATCCATTTTTACCCTTCGGTGAGTTTTTAGTAATATGTATGAAAGGAATCTTTTGTCGTTTTTCGTACGAGGTACTTTATGACTTTTCTGAAAAACGTACGAAGAATGTTTTTTTAACTTATACGGCATGAATGGATTTTTAAAACATTATTTCCAAGAAGCATCCTTTACAAGTTTTCAAGTTTATTTTTAATCAACTTCTTTTAGTTTTAAATTGTAATACATGTTAAGAAAGGAAAATGTTTTTGAAGAAGAAAGGATATTTTCCTCAATAATGGAGTTCAAGTATTTTATCAAAATTATTTTCCATCTAAGATAATAAAAGGGTTCTGTTTTTATCCCTATTATTACATGGATTTGATTATGTTGTGATGGAAATATTTTTATGAATTCCTTTATCTTATATGAATTGTTTGATGATGTCATGTTGTTTTAGAATCCCATTTTTATTACATGGGTTATGCGATGATGTATGATTTATGATTATGTGGAACACATAAGAAAGGATTCATTATAAGATGGGTGGGACCTATATCTCCCTCCAATGCATTGGGTAAAGATTTTATATCTCATGAGATAGACATGGCTGGAATGGTAGGTTATACCGGTTCAGTGAAACAGGACTGAAAGGAGGGTTACTCGATTCAGAAAGGGACTTTGTCCACTAAGATAGTCTTGGAAATGAGTCTTGATTAACAAGAAATGATTCTCTATGATTATGTGTGAATGCCACAAAGTTTCATTTTTTATGTTATGATTATTGTGATTACATTTCACTGCCATGATTTACCCCATGTTATGAAATTATGATCTCTTTTGCAGGTTAAGATTTCCAAAAGTTATGTGCTTATGTATATGATGTGATTGATATTTCTTTTGTTTACCCTTACTGAGCATTTGAGCTCACCCTTTTATGTTTTCTTTTCCCAGGATATAAATAAAGGTTTTAGGTATAAAAAAAAAGAAGATCGTTATGGGAGATGTTGAAGATCTTTCACCACGATTAGAAGATTATATTCCGAGTTTCCAAAGACACTAAACTATTACGGTCCTTGTGTGTGTGTTTTTGTTATGTACTAAGTATTCCGCAAATGTAATGTAATGTCCATGTACGTCAAGATACGGGTCTCTACAAACTATGTCCTACATGATGACATGACATGTCTATATTTCATCATTTTCTATTTCTAATTAATAAATATTGATGGATCTACTATGTTTATTTCTTCCATCATTATTCGGTCTCAGCCACTGGTGAATATTCAAGTAAATAATAACATCCAACTCAATTTTCCAACAATCAACAATTTCACATTGGGTCTAGCTCGCACCCCCATCCATTCCAACAGCACCTCACTCTACACACCAATTATCACCCAAATTGATCCTTCACTAAAAAATTTAACATGATACACCCTCGTAAGATGTCATGAAATGTTCTCACCAATGTAACCATGAAATTTAATTGCTTGACATCTTAAAATATTTAGAGAATCGTGATATGACTGATTAAATGACATGAAATGTCTTTTTTACCCTAAATATCATCTAAAATCATGGATCAACTAATAAATAAATATATTATTTCACTGAGATAACCCAATCAAGATTTGATGGAAACAAATATGATGAACACTACATCAAAAAAACAAATTTTCTATTTTTCAATAAAATAAATATAGGTGGATTATACCACACATTGGTACCCTAGTGTCTCTTTAACTATTAAATATAATTTCTTATAGAATAACAACCGTTCCATCATGAGTGAAATGTTTCCACAAATTCCATGATACTAACATCCATATGACAATGATTATAATTGCATGAAGATCCTATGCACACATTTTACTTTTTTTTCTAATTATTCCTTCACCAAAAAATATTATTTGATAACCCCATCCCACTAATATCTATTTGTAATGACAAAAAAAAAAGACAACCATCTTACCCCCATTCAATAGGAATTATATTATCTAAAAACTAGTGGTGGTCTCTCTACCACGTAGACATACATTTTCATATCTTTGAGAGATAAAAAATTCATTTCCCCCACATAGTAAATATTTTTCTCCCTCTAAGGTGATCTCGCCCATTATATCAATCAATTTTGTTGATAAAAAATCATTTATCAATCATACATGGTACCCCGACCCATTTATGATATAACCCCTTACCACCGAGTGAAATTTTCTATATGATAAACTCTGGTCCACCACAATCATGTGCATCTTACCAAATAAACTAGTCACCATAGTATTCCATTAACATTAACTGATTATAGGGTATCTTGATTACTCTATAAGAACATAGATTCTTATGTTCTTGATCAATTTTCTACTGAACTTTACCTGACCTAGTAAAAAAAATAAAAACAATTTAAAATATATGTACCCCCCCATTAACCACACCTCACAGTCTAATAAATTTCCAAAGAGTCTCGAGATCACATGTTCATCAGCTCCACTAGACTAATAGACTGTAAAAACTATAATATGACAACATTTACTATATACCCCTGTCATTCGAGTAAGTTTATATAAACACTCTAATGAAAATTGATCACACACCATATGTCATGATGTTATGAGTTATGTGTCTTCTAACCCTAGATCAAAGGCCTAACCCTCTTTCTATGACCAATATGCTATTCATTCCCACCATAACTATCATGGATTATTATTTTATAATGATAACGATAAGAACACCATCCACATGTAATAATTCACAAAATCATGACCATCTAGCCATGACCCCTTCACTAATGGAATGTACATACTGAAACACTCTAGGACATGATCCCAAATTTTCCTCCATTCTCTTCCAATATTGATACTAGAAATAATTAAAAACCACCACAATAAAAATTACTAAGGTAATTTCAATTTCATTCTACACAACCACATAGGGTTTCTAGAAATTCAATAATACTAGTTAGGTAGTGTAAAACTAATAGGATATATTGAATAACATATTTGAGAATATATTGGAGACATTAAAAGAAAAAAATGATCCATATTACGCAATATATTAAATCATTATTAGGGTAACTAATTCTAATAATTGTATCATAACTCATTCATACTATTCACTCATTGAATCATTACAATGGACTTAAATTCATGTGAACACCAATCGAATATCATTATATATACCAAGATGAATGGATGATATTTCTTTCACCAACGAACCTCTTACTTTAATATCCATAAGGACATCAACCATGATGAATATAAATATGGTACCAATGAGTTGAAAAAACCCAAAATATATTGGAAAATTTTATATATGTTATTGTTTAAATATAATATAGAGTTCTTTCAATAGTTGAAATCTATAGTCAAGTACATGAATTTCATATGAAACAGATATCTCTTCCATTATGCATGGAAAAAATCTATTTACATTGTTTTAATAACCAAACAAGGGACTCCATCTCATTAGAAAATATCTATAACCACCAGAAATTTTAAATCCAAAAATTCAATGGGAATTTTTTATGGTGAAATAATTAAACCATAAAAATTATACCCATTAACAATAAATCCATCTTTCAGAATACAATAACTTTATATCGAATCATGTGTTCTAAATGAACTAGTATGGAATTAACCACAATTTTTCAAAAATTATTAGTTTATCTATCTACCGTAACCCTAAATAATGAACCACAAAAACCTATGATTCCATTTTTTAATTCCTTGTAATAGAGAGTATATAATCTAGTGCACCACATGGCCTGCCCCATACGACTTCATATACTAATGAATTAAAACTTGCATTGAGGGAATAATCTATATAGTTGTTAGACTACTCCCTTAAACTATAGTGTATAAATTAGTTTAAATGACCAACAATTATTCATATAATATATGAATATATAATATAAATAAAATTAGGTAAATAAATTAAATAATTTATTATAAAAATTCTCCAAATGATCTCTCAATAAACAAAAATAAAATAAATGGAAAGACAATAAAATACACAATATCTAGCCCTAATATAATACAGAGTCCCTACATACACAATATCAAAAAACCAATCCAGAATAACAACCACGTTACAAAACACATCATATGCTCTAGCCTGAAATATGGAATTAATGTTTTCAAATGAATTGATAATTTTTTTTCTTGATGTGATCATAACCTTGTAGGGCCTTTTCATAAACACCTAAAAAATATCATCATATTTGTGATTATTCTTGAGGTAAATGAACACAATAAACATAATAATAAAAAAATTATTCAGCTAAAACTATGAGGTAAACACTCCTTTCATGTCATTCAGTGGAATGTATACATACATGAATATTATCATAAATACAATGTAATCATGTTTTAATCCACATATTACCTAATTATGTAATATATATTCCTTACCAATGACCCCAGAATCAATGTTGGGTGGAGTCTAAAATCCCAACACAATATCTATAGTGTCTAGGAACAGTCATACATATATCATACTCACCCAATCCCTAATCAATAATGGGATATGCAATGGTCAACTATAAAAATTTTCAATGAAGAATACCATATTTACGTTCTCTTATATGAACCAAAACAATATTATAATGTCTTATTTCATGTGCAGTAACCCAATACGTGGATGTAAAGGTCCTATAATGGAAACTAAAAATAGATCCAGAAAATTTCCCATACCTAATACATATTTTCAAATATCATTGGACCAATAAAATATCTAGGGAAAAACAACCACATTGAACCATCACCACATAATCTGTAAATATACATAAAATCATGCCACCGCCACATAAATTGTGTAGGAAATCACATTGGCACATCCACAAAAACACTAGTGAGGTAATCATGTTCTTGAAAAAATTCTAGTATACAACGTATCATATAGTTGACAAGCTCAGTCCATAAATTCAATGCAAAGGGGTAGAATCCCACACATCTTCAAAATGCGTATAACCCTTCTAGGTATCTTCCAAGTCATGTAGTACTATCATTGTATCATCTTCTTAATAACACCTCACGTCTTACACCAACTAGTGACATTATCATATGATGGATCCCAAGACCCAGACTCCATGTCTGGTCTAACCTCTCAAATGGTAACTCGTCATTTCGGGTCTGAGTACCACGCGACCAACCTAAGAAGTTATGTTTTTTCCAACCATATCATTGTGTGTTATGTTAAACACATAGAAAAATTCCCCAGTATCTTATTTCCATGTCTTAATGGATTCACCTCTATCGATGGTTATATCAAAACATTCCTTCATCCAAAAGAGTAAGTACCTCACCATTGGGGATGAACAATACTTCCTCTCCACCATCACTCAAAACAATGATATGCATACCAAACTACTATACCTTAAAACAATCACAGATATCACATATTATATCTTATAACCCAATACATCAATGAAATCTCTTGTAAACTCCTCTAATAATATCTCACTATGGATACCCATACACAAGATGATATGAATTAAACTAAGTGATAAAAACGCATATTAAATTTTGATGATCCATAATAACATATATAACTTTTATCCAAGGAACAAATCGTCACTATACCATTTCTCGAAAAATATTATCATACGAATAAATAATGTTTTACAATGAAAAATATGGTTATTTATAATATAGGAAAACTATATCTATACTGTTTTAACCCATCAACCATCATCACTGGGCCAAATCCAATAAAATTAATCATCTCCATAACTCATATGTTCTAAAATAAAATAAATTAACAATAGATATATATTTTAACTAACTGATAATTAATCATGAAATATAATTATAATATATTATGATCCAAAAAACCAGGGTATAAACAACCCCCCAACATCTAGAGAAATTAGAAATAGTTCACTCTTGACTCACCCCTGGGATCCAGGATTCCAAAAATACACCAATTTAAAAATAACTCATTTTTTGAATTAACATGGAATCAATAAAAACCATTATCAAAAAAATATGGTGACATACCTAAACTAAGAATACCTTTTGTGGAATTAAAATTGAATAATAGAATGTATTATGCATCTGATATGAAATATACCATCTACTTCATTCATAGACAACATGATCTAATATAATCAATACCTAAAAACTAAATCAAATTATGATGAATTAGTATAAATTATGGTTGAATTGAAGGTAAGGAATAATAATACCTCTAATAGTATTAAGTTGTACTTGGTACATCCTCGAATAAAATGAATAAGTGGCAGCGGTAGGTCCAATCATCAGCTTCATGGGTGTATATCCATTATTGAAAATTCAAGCACTTTTCAAAAATCTATCAAACATCCTTTAATTGAATAATCATGCATCATCACATGATGAATTAAAATTTATGTTTGTTGAACTCCCTATATAGAAATTCAAATTTTTATTCATGATTTATTATGTGATGGGCCTAAAAAATTCCCCTAGTACTCCCCAATTACTCTGTTCCACATAAATGACATCCATAAATACCCTAACTGTCTAAATAACCTTAATTCCAATTAAAAAATAATTTTGATATATATTTTCCAACCCACATGTTTCTATATTCCACTAATTTTTACCAAGTAAACCATTCCCTAAACTAAAATTCAAACTCCATAAAAAGAATAATTACGTGGATGAAATTTAAAATTTGAATACATTCTATCTATGATATTCATATTCATTATTGCATGATTTGTATATAATAAGCTACTTAGTTTTTACCTAGATAATTTTTCCTTAGTCACCCTATTATATTCCATTAACAAAATTCAATTTTATTTATTGACTTATATGTTATTCTCATGAAAAGAATCTAAAACATCATAAAGTATATATTCAAATTATTTTCATTCTTCTCCATCATCACTGCTTGAAGTATAAAATCATATAACAACCACATCCATGAAAATGAATTCATCTTTTCAAGGGATTTTTTAAATAATAGATCAAGTTTTGTCCTACACATTAAAACCTTTATATGTCTTCTTAATTTTTTTCCTTTCACCTCATCTATATTTTTATGGTTTACCATAATAATAATTATTTTTTTTATCTGATCCCCATATAATAATATAAATTTTAAAAAATCCAATATCATTATATTTGTATAATCCTTATTATAATGACTTCAATCATAATTTCCTAGACTCGATGGATTTATTATTACAATGGAATTATTTATTGGGAATCACATACCTAAGGACTAAATTTTTTATTTGTCATAGAAAATTAGATACATAAAATAATATCATTTTGAAATTTAATATAAAAAATTAGACATTGTAATTACATTAGGAAAAATATTATTGACATTATCATATATGTTAATATCAATTATAAAATAATTCATTGAATCATGAGGAAATAAAACGATTTAATTTGGTGACCGTAGATGGTCAGTATTGGTATGCATATAGAGGATGATAATATAAATACATAATATATAATTAAAATTGTTAGGTAACCACCAAACCCCCATTATATTAAATCATGAACATGATCATGAATAATAATGCTACTTTTATGATCGATGATAAAAAAAATTCCCTATTAATAATCAATGATCATGAACATACCCATTGATATTATAAATTATAAAATTATTACATGTACCAAATGTGTTAATATCACAATAAGAAAAATCATTATTTTAGGAAACATAAACATACCTTCCTGTAATCATTCCAATATATCATAGAAAAATGTTTAAGGCATCAACCATATACCCAACCTATTCTATCTAATGATACACACCAATTCTCCTAGGGGATATAGAGTGTCTTTCCAAATACATCATAATTCGAATTACTTCCTCAAATGAATGGGTTAAAACTTAATCAATGTAAATATTGGAATTTATATTTTATTATATGAAATATTATTACATTACCGAATCAATAAGAATAATAAATCTACAAATTCATATTGAAATACTAGAATAACAAATTTTTATAATTTCATCCATTAATTGACAGATTCATAAACCATCCAGAGAAAAATAGAAATTGGTATCAAAGTACTACATTCTTGAAAAGCATAATATGATCTATGAATATTAACATAGATGAATATATTTTGAAAATAATAATAAAATATTTCATGAGGAAAACATATTTTTCACATTAAACTATCTTATTTAATTTATAAAATACATAAAAATGTTATGAAAAGAATTTTATTTTATAATAACATTATAAAATATTAATTTATTCTTCAATGAATGGAGTGGCCATGATTTTGTGTAATTATCTTCATTATTTATAATTTTTTACAAAATTATCATTATCCTTTTTTAGTAACATGCTAGACATATCCCTTTTGGAAAAATAAAAAGGACTCAATTTTTTTAAAATATAAATCATGGGATAAAATTTATATAAAAAATAAATTTAAGTTATTAAAAAACATCATAAACATGATTATAAAAATATTGAAACATAAAGGAAGTCATTTTTAAAAAAAAATTGATATGATGTTTTCTCCTCCTAATAATCATAATTTTCTATATATTATAATAATGAGAGTAAATTTAATGGATAACTATTAATATATATAAGTAAGTATTTTAGTAGAAAATATATTCTTTTTAATATTTAACAGTGAAATAATTTTCACAAAAATTACATGAACATAGTCAATCTCCATTAGTGAATATAATGTTAAATCTACTATTACAGCTTTAATGAAATTTGAAAGAAAACCCCCCCAGGAAAAAATAACCTAAAATAGAAAATTAATTAAATTGAATATAAATATATTCATGATTAAAAATACCAATGGGTGATTATTTAATAGACAAAAAATAATATAGTTAAAATCTCTGATATGTCACTCATTATTAAAACTGGGATTAAAAACACTTACCTACGGTCGATTATCCATCATAATTTTTTTTTAAAATTATGTATAATAAATGTAAATATATTAGAAATGTATTAAAAAACCATAATATATATATATATATATATACATCATCCCATAAATATTTACTTATAATTATTTATAACCTATTTAATAATAATTTTTTATTAAAGATACCATTCTATGGGATACCTGCTATATTATTAATGTTATGTTTTCATTATGTAGTTTCAGTTAGTCTAAATTGGTCACTATTAATACTTATCCATAATTTTACCCATGATTACATATGTTTATTTATAATATTTGTAGAGAAATCCACTGAAATTGGAGATGATGAAATGAATTTCATTGTTCATAGATGTGGTATTCCTTATATATGAACGAACACAAATTCCCTTTTTTAATAGATGTAATGAATGAATGATAAATAATAATTCACCATAAAAATAAAATTATATATTAGATATCATATTTATTAGTTAAATTTATTTTCAAAAACATTAATGAAAAAAAATTTAATAATGATTCACATCACTTGGTAACGAAGATAATCTACACATACGCATCAGTAACATTATCATTTCCTAATGTATTAGTTATTAAGATGTTATATTCAATATTTTATTTCAATATGTATAATGTTTTCATAAATATTATATATAAAAATTATATCCATCATTATTTAAATCCATGAATGTGATTAAAAAATGAATTACAATAGTTGACCAGCTAATTTTCCACCATAGAAAATATTAATTGGTTTATTTATCAATTGATGGTATATGATATAGATATGTTTATTAAATTATTTAAATATAACCTAATTTTATGTTAGATACAAGATTTATTATTTTATAAGAGTTATTGAATATTTTATGGAATAATATGTATAATTAAAATAGAAAAACATTGTTGATATATATATATATATTTTTATTGGAGAACCTCATTAGTATTTGACAAATAGTCTTATTTGGGTAGACATTTGATAAAAAGGGAAATGGGTTATGTATATGGATATTTAGATGTTGATGCAGAATTTTTTTTTGGGAAAATTCTTCTTATGTGTATAGTGGATAAAAGAGTGGTTATCCTTTTATATGTAATAGAGGGGTCCTTATTAGAAACCAATTGAAATTTTCCTAAAGGAATTCAAAACAATAACATAATTCCAAAATAAAATGATTCAAAATAACTATATTCTAGATTTTGGGAAATATTATACATAAATATCACTACAAAATATGTTTTTTGAAATCTTAATTGGAATAAATACTTTTATATTTTGTTTCAACACCTGGATTATTTCATTTTATCTCTAACATTAATAATAAATTTATAGTATTTTATCTAATAAATAAAACAAAAAATAATATTCCACTACAGAGTAATATTAATTATGATTATTCCAAATTTCAAATCCATTTTATAAAAATAAATTAACAGAAGTTTTATAGTTTCTTTTAAAATTAAACATGATAACATGTCAACAAATACAATATCAATATAAAATTTTCTTTATTTAGAAAAAAATTTTATAATAAAAATAAACCTAAAATATATTATAAATATATAAATTTGATGAATAATACATAAATCAATAAAAATTTAAATTGAAAACAATTTTAACATAAAATGATACAATTTAAATTCTATAATAAAAAAATGTTTAAAAAATCATTAATTTTCCACAATTATCAAAAAATTAATATTTTTAAAAAATTCTCCAAAACAAATAATATGGAAAATTTCTTATTTTATTTGTAAAATTATTTAAATTGTTATAATAAAAAATATAATATTTTTAATAATTAACTTTAAAATAATTTAGATAAATGAAATGAAATAATTTATTTTAAATATAGTTTTTAAAAAAATAATTTCCATTTAAATGATTGTTATTTATATATTTGGAAAACTGATGACATATGAATTTTTTTTTAAAATTTTAAATTATATAATAGTTTATATCTTATTTATTCTAATTAATACCCTTAAATATCATTTTTAGGTTATAATGGTATGTTATATCATGGTTAATTTAAGGTCAAGTATTCATGTGTGACAAGCTATCGAATATCATAAATTTATTAAAAAAGAAATTTATAGTAATTTCTCTTTTTTCTGAATTCATAAATCATTCAAACAAAAAACCACCCTTAAAATTTTGGTCCGATAAATTCATTATAATATTTGGTTTATCTTAATCATAATTCATTTATTTTACCTCTTCAACACTTTTATTTTATTATTTCATCAAAGTATGTTAATCATCTCAGTTATGCAACTCCTCGACAATTATTCTGTAGTTTCCATAATATAGAATGAATCATCATAGTTAGATATATCAGGATCCAATTTTATTTTTTTAATGGTGATCATTGATGTTGGGTCTCGAATTTATTTCCATAACAATGATGTGTGGAACATATCATGTAATTTTGGGAGAAATAGTATAATTGAAAAAAATTATTTAACAACTCAAATTCATTCAAGGATTTTAAAATTTATGATTTACATGGGGCTCAGATTCCGTATTTCACTGAACCTTATCAAACCCTTATAAGAATATACTTTTAAAATAGTGTGATCTACAACTTGAAAATCTAAAAAATTCTACCCATTTTTAGGATACATAGATTATCTACATTATGATTCTATAATATGAAATGGAATTGAATTTTTCTTTTGAGTTCATTCCCCCACAAGTTTTGGCCCAACATGATTCCATTCACCACCATCATTCCAACATGTTGGGGTATTTCATATCTTATAATATAACTATTCTTGAAAAACATTCTGAATATATGTATAAAAGCTATTTTAATTAGTGATCTCTACCAATGAAAAATTGTGATCCCATATACATTGAAAGTTATATTGGAATTCCATCAAACAATATTCTAATCATTAAATTGTTTTTTAGAAAATCTAATATTTTTAGAGTGTTAATTGGTTTTCCAATAAATTTATATATGAAGAACCTTCTAATGAAATTATTATAATATTGATTTATATGGTAGGAAATGATGTGAAAAAAATAAAATAGGTTTTCCTTGAGCTTTTATTACATAATTAACATAGAGTTTTAAATGCACTAATAAGTGAAATATTTTCATATAGAGAATAAATGTGTATATATGGTGGGTTTATCAACAATAACATATTTTACATTGATCATTATAGCTTCATTGGAAAATATACTAATAAATTATATTTTAATTACATGAAAATTCTATATAGGAATAACTTTAGGATTCAAGAATATTATTGGATGATACATCATATAATTCATATTTTTTTTAAACGAAACATATTTGACATTGAAATAATAAATTTTTTCAACATAATTTTCTATGAAAAATTATTCATCTAATATATATTTTCCATAGAAAAAAATGTTTATAGAGAATTTATAGCTATGTGAATCTTCAAACAACTCCATCATTAGCTCCATTATATATAGATAACATGGTATCATTATAAATATTTGAAATCCATATTCAAAAATCGTGTCTCCCAATTTTCCATCATTTAAGAAAATAATTTTTCTTTGAAATTTTCATAATCTCTTAGAGAACATTACATCATGTCAAAAAATATGCTTTTTTATTTCATGTGAAAAATTATTTATGTATCCATGTCATTAATAATTCTTGATTCCAAGATTACTTAATCCATAATGATATATCTGTATCTATACTAATTTTATTCATCCCTCCATGATACAACTACCCATGTCTATCAACTACCACATTTTCATTCCATCGGTGGTAGGGTATTGAATAATCATAATCTTTAATGATCAAAATTTATTTAATTTTCATAATATTTAGTTATTTATATGAAATCACGTATTTCAAACACTTATGAATCATATATACCCCATTAGTTTTCTATGGAAAATATTGCAATATTTTATAAAAGAAAGGATTTTGGGTGAAAATTTTGGATCCTGTTGTAGTATGTATTCTCAGTAATAATAAACATCGTTGATGATAAGAAATTACTTTATCAATCTTAATAAAAGAAAAAACCATTTCCCTTCTTAAATTTTTATCAATAAATACAAAAGAATTAATTTACAAATGATAGATCCAAAATCAGATCATTCACAAATATCAACATTATGTTTTCAAAAATTTTGTCGCATTCGATTGACTATATGATCAATAACACTATTATAAGAAATTTATGATAACTAGTTATAAATTTGGGCGATTTTTTACACAATTCTCCGATATTAACTATCCCAACAAATGAAACTACATAGGTTTGACTTTTTTGTTGTTTTCCATTCATGGTCTACATTTTTCATCATAGGATAAAAAGATATTCCATCAATACAGAAAACCTTTCTATCAAAATAAACATTATGATGTCAAAAGTCACAAATTATAAATTTAATAAATAATGCTTTTTGTCTAAGATTCTCATAAATGATCTAAAATATACAATCATGGTCTTCATAACCATTATTGTATATGAAAAAATCATGATTAAATAAAACAAAAACTTATATATATATATATATATTCCATGTATAATTGGATGAATAGATCCATGAAGAAAGAGGGATTATTAGTCAATCCTAATGATTTTTTAACTTTTAATGTCTATACCAATTACAATATGTATAAATTGAAACGTCGTCATTATTGTATGGAAATTTATGGTACCAAAAATCATGTTTAACTATTCTATAAATATTGTTCTCCATGAAGTTGATTGAAAAATGCACAATTTTTCAGGGAGAAGATTATTTTTATAGATTAGAATAGAATTAAGGTTCACATAATAAATTCACAAACACATCGATCATTCATTTAACTTAACGAAATGAATAGTATATCCTCATGGAAAAAAATTGATATATAAATCCCATATCTCAAAACAACTCTGATTGTATGTGTTGGGCCCCATCCTTAATCATTACATAATGATGATTTATTATAATAATTTGAATTGAGAATATTTTCTACTTTATTGAATTAGATAATTAGGTCATAACATATACTTAACAATATGAATATTACATTTAGATACTTCTACTCAATATCCACTTTTTTTATAGAATAAAAACACTTAAAAGAAAACAAGAATTATTTTCTTAAAATAAATCTTATTGAATTCTTCCTTTCACTTACCCTGCCTTATACCCTGTGAATAACATTTCAAAAACATGGGATGAGCCTAAAAAGCACGGTAAGGGTTATAAAATAAAGAAAGAAAACATTATTCCATCAATATTTTCAAAACATAATATCTTTACCAAACCTCATGCAAACATAAGATTTATAAATAACACATAGTAATCAAAAATCATAAAGGTAACTTGTGGCATACATAATATACTTACGTTGTAGATTTCACAACTACTTAAAGTGTTACGTTGGAATTCCCATCATAGTATATTCCCTAAATTTCTCAGGAGAAAAATTAATGTATTGATTTTTCACATTAACCAATTAATTGGAGAGTTATCTTGGGCTCACCCGCCCTAGGTTTATCACGGAAACACCCGTATGTGTAATTAATTACAAATAACCATAACATAATCATAACACATGATCCAGGATAAAGTAAAGATAAAATTTCCACATTGCTATCACAAAATAAAATATCAATATATTGACATAATCAATCCATTCTGAAAACCATATTCAAAACCAAAATATGTAAAAACAGTATATGATATTTATTTTCTATTTAAATACTTTACTATTTATTATGGATACCAAATATCATATAATTTTCATGGTGGTAGAAATGTCATTGTCATCATGTACATTTAATAAAAAAATTGTTCCGTTATTTATTAAAAAGGATTATTAGAGAAAATATTCACTTTCAATGAAATTAAAATTCAAAGTGGTTTTCACACCATATAATGGAAATTTCTGTATAAATCAATGTATTCCTAAATAAAAGGATTTTGATAAAATGTCCGTTACGAATATTCGGATGCCTAATGGCAACACAAAAAAAAATTATAAAATGATTTGATGAATGAGAAAAGGGTATCTCATCACTTGGAAATAAAATGTAAGTCAATAGTGATATATAAGAACAAATCCCAACATAATAAAATGGAAATTAAATGACATAACATAAAAGGATTCTTTGACTGAAAGAGGATGGTGAAAGGTTCCCATACAAAGATCAAATCATTACATTAAGGATAAACCAATTATGTGTGAGAAATATAAATATTCCCAATATATGTATATATATATATTAATTGTATAAAAAACATATTTCATTCAATCATATTCATAGTAGGACATAATCAAGAAGCAGAAGATTAACCCAAATAATTTAAATTGGGTTTAGATATTCCCCTACCTCGTGTCGGACTCAGTTGGTTCTTTATTTAATTTCCAGTATAATAAACGAAAGATAATTTCTAATTTCCTCAAAAACTTTTTTATGTTTATTATTTATTTTATATAACTTATTACCATGTTATAGAATTACATAATTAGTTATGTTAATATATTTCGTTTTGTGATATTGGGTACTTGACTCGAAAATAAACTTGTTATAATTACAAAATTCCCATATGGTAAAAATTAAATAATACCAAGAATGATATTAATAGTTTATATGGAATATATATAATAGATATCCAGTATATATATATATTTATAATAGTGAATAGAATTTGGACGTATGAAATGAAATACACCATTCAGGGAGACGGTAAGTCGTATGTACAATTGAACACTACTTTCATTAAATTTTCATATGAGAAGGAATGAAAGCTAAATGATACATAGGTATTTTATAATTAAATTATAATATCTATTCATTATATGTTACATATGTTCATTAATTCAATCCTTTATAAGTTCTATGTATTGCATGAACGAGTCATATAACTTTGAGGAGGTGATAGTCCACATTTCCTCAAATGTAATTATCATACATATACACCATGAAAAGAATAATGGTATGTTGTAAATTATAATTAACTAAGCATATAGATAAAATAAATATAATATATATCACATAAATGTTTATTTTTATCGTAACGGCCACCATAAGAGGTGGTAGGAGATGATTGAACAATCACTGTTTCAGGAGGTAGTAGTTCACTTTCCACAAAAACAATATGTTCTATACTAATTAGACAGAGGTGTTTGTAAGTTTAGTTTGAATATTTACATACAAAAATTAGTATATTTAGGATAATGGGTATTGTGTAAATAATGAATAATAAGAGAAAAGTGGTTGTATAATGAAAAATAATGAAATGAATCTTGATAGATGATGTTACATCAAACTGGTTAACTTATTTTAATTTTAGCCAAATGGATTTTTTGAATTTACTTCTACATAGGGAACAAATTTCAGGAGGAAGAGAAGTAAGTTGGGAGATTTTTTGGGCAGAGTTTAGATGATCCAATGTGCTTGAGTGGTGTTTGTAGTGAGTTAGATGTGATGGAAATTTGTAAGAGGGTGGATAGACACTTTAGGAAAGACTGAATGTATTATTTTATTTTAAAATGAATTTCAATTTCAAAAGGTCCCATATCCCATTTAATTCGATGATAAGGTGATGAGTTTTTGAAATCCTCTCAGAAAATTGGATTTAGACATGTTTTTGGAGTAAATTTAACCTTATATTTAGCATTAACCCACATATAACTAATTTATCTCTTATCATGTCCTCTTATACATTCATACTATATGGTTAATTTATTTACAAAAAAATTCCAAGAGAATAAAAATGGATCATTATGTACATTTTTAATGTCATATATGTCAGTTGGATGAATCATAGTATTTTTTTGATTATTATATCATTAAATAAAATAATTATTGACCTAAAAACTCATTTATGTAAATTTGTATACTATTCATATCATTCATTTTTAAAACTCTATATGAACATGAGCAATTCGAACAAACCTCGTTGATTCAAAGATAAAATGTCGTAATCATCCGTAAAATTCTTTGACGGATTAGAATGTTTCAAAATAAAATTATTTTAATATCTATAATCTCATTTATTTAATACATTCATTAATGTTGTAATCAATACATCATCATTTTTTTATAAACAAAATTATTTATATGATTTATAAAAATAATTAATAATATATCATGATGTGGGAAATAATTTTAGATTTATAATTATTATTTATCGTAAAGAATTTCACTTCTATAATACAATATAATTTTTTAACTAAATGATATATGTTTATGTTACATTTTCCTTAACATTAAATTATTTTTTTTAAAATGTCATTTTCACTTACAACTTCTTCAATGGGATCCCCAAATAGACCCTAGGATTCCCATGGTTAGGAATGTGTCATCCAATAGGGTTAGGACATATGTTTGGGTAATTTAATATTACTATACTATTATTTTTAACCCTTATTTACAAGATTTACCATCTTACCCTTATAAATAAAATATTTAACGAAGTTACTATTCATCAAATATAAAAATATAAGTTACCTATTTACACATTTTGGAACTCTTGATTCCTAATTTTGAATCCATTTTTCCAAATTCATAACACAAAAGTTGTAAATATTAATTTCAAATTTATTCCCATTGTCAAATCCCAAAAGCGTGTTTTTATGAAAAAATATTTATCAAATGATTGAGGTTTAATTATGTCTTATTAAAAATTGAAATTACTTACAATGACCAAAATTGTATTAAATGGAAAAAATAGAATCTAATTACACTTAATACCTAATTAAAAATATATTTAATTCATATAAATAAATTATATTAAAAGGCAGTTTTGAATTAAAAGGCAGTATTTTTCACTATTCATTAAAAGATAAACTGTCATACCCCGTATTGTGGATGCGTGACTTGCGCATGAGTTATGAAACTGCGCTGCAGGGACACAACTTTTCCTTGCATGTGGTTAGTACTGGGTGGAACGTTCTGAGCATGGTTCCCTCAACTGCGCACCCAGCGGCACGCGATATGTGCAATTGACCAACTTTTAAAATGAATGAATTTGGTATTTATTATTCATATTCTTATTATTATTATAATTTATATCATAATATTTATATTATTTATATTTTTATTTATATTACTACTATCATTATTATTAATATTATATTATTATCATTTATATTCTTATCATTTATTTTTATTATTATTGCTATTTTTTCATTGTTTGTATTATTATTATTATTATTATTATTATTATGTAATAAAAAATCGCTAACCCTAGCACCCCCAAGTGTGCGTCGCGCGACTCCCCCTTTTCCCTCTCCACATTTTTCCTACACTCTCCCTCATGCGGCGGTGCCCTTCGGAATCAACACCCCTGCACCCAGCAGCCCCCTCGCCCCCTCTCTCCCGCGCAGCGCCCCGTCCTCCTTCGTTCAGCCGACTCCCACGCCCCCTACTCACCTCTACCTTTACTATGCCTCCACCCACTAGGAGACTTACCCCATCTAGCAGTGACGACCCGCACCCCCCTTCCATCTTCCCTCCGTGCTTTGGCTTCCTCAGCATCATGCTGACACCGTCAAACTCCAGCAGCCCTCAGCCTTGCCCCGCTTATATTTTTGGTCTCTCCTGTCCTAGCCAGCATCCATCTGGCTAGCCTTGTGCCACCTCTCCCCTACAAGAACTCACTACCTAGCCAACCAGTCGGCCAGTAGCACACCCGAATTGGCTCACGGCCTCTGGTAGTCTCCCTTTCACCTCACTGGTATCACCTTCCAACTGCGAACCTCATCGCCAATGCATTCTTATATCAAGGCCTAGGGTTTCTCTTCTTTTTCCATATCTTAATTCTTGAAGATGTGTAATGCGTTTTTTTGTATACTAGTGTAGGTTGTGCATAATATACTTTGAGGCGTATTCTTCCTTCCGCTGAGGTTTAGTCACATTCTCACTTGAATCTTGAATACTTCTTTATACTTGAGGTTATATTCCATTGCTTATGCCTTTTTAAATTAAGTTTACCCGGTTTACTTGATTTTTATATCTCTTAGGTTTCTGGTTATGCGTTTTTGTGGTAAATTAATTATATTATGTTGAAATTTTTGGTTCTCCATTGTTTGGATAATTTTTTCACCCGTTTAATGTAGATGACGTGTTTTGAGGTTGATTAGCTTGGTGCAGATTTAATTTTTTAATAATTCAGTTTTTTAACAAGTTTGGTTTGTCTTTAGTTTCTAAAAAATAATTGAGCTTGTATTTGATATTTTGTATCATGTATATGTGATATAGGGTGTGTTATGATGGAAAACCCATTTTTTGATGTTTAATATCTTTTCACGGGAATTTGTATTTAGTTTTTCTCTATGCATGCCATGCATTTTCCATTTTAGTATGTTGGGTGTGTGTTTGATAAAAAATGTGTTCTTTGGATGAGTTATGGGTGTGTGGGTTGTGGGTTACTCTTTGGGAATCATTTTATATATTTTAACGTGTTTTAGGAAATAATGTAAATGGTGTGACATATGTTTTGAAAACATGTCGAGGTGGTTTTCACAATATTTGTTCATTTGGATTATCTTAAGTCAGTGGTTATCGGTTTTTAGATGTTTTGGGTTTGTTAAAGTGTGTGTCAGTGAGGAAAACCGGGTATGTTGTGGTAATTGACTGGCACATGTTTGTGCGTCTGTGCGAGGAGTGACACACCATTGTGTTTGTGCAACGAGCCGAGGTAGGTCCCCCACTGCACTTGTCGTTAAATTGATAATTTTTTAATTGCTTGATATTTTATTAATATTAATTAATGATAAATGATGAGCAGACACCCAATAGTGAAAGACTGCCAGTTTGGCCTTTAAACATAATTCACGTAATTTCAAATGAACTTCTGGTTTTAATGATAAATGATTTCTTCTGAAAATTTTTTTTCAGTTTTCATGAAAATTGGGTTTTTATTAAAAGTTTGAGAAGGCTTGTTTGGAAATTTAATTAAATAAATTATTTTGGGAAAACTCAAATTGGGGTTACTCAGTGGTGATCGTTGGTGTGCGTTGATTGTGTGTGTTGTGTGTGATATTTGGGCCTCGTGACTAATTGATTTACATTGTGGACAAACCCCTTTTTATTGCACATTTTGACATTGGAACCTAGCATTGTGAGTGAATCTTCTAAGAATGTTTGTTGCACTAGTTTAGATTACACACTGGCTAGTGGCCCCATATGTGGGGAATACTGAGTTATCACGGCTATGGGGAATGCGCCCCTCTATTAGGCCATATAGGGATATGCCGAGCGTTAAGGCGTTATGATGTCATCGTGTTAGGGAATGCTTTCAGGATGAGTCACATGTATCGTATGTTCTGGATTGTTCACGAGATCCTAGGTTCGACCCATGTTTCCATTAGTGTTTTTTGTATGTGGTGGATGATTGAGTGGCCTAGTACGGTTTTTGGCCCATGTGTGCCACTTTTTCCACTGCCCTTAGTGTGTGTTGTATGTTTTGTGTGGTTTTCCTTTTTACTAACGACTAAAATTCGGATTTCTAATTTGTTCACAAAAATGTTTTAAAATGCAATTCACATGTTTCTTTCAAACAATAAATTTTTTTAAATTAAAATAGGCAATGGACGGTTACTTGTTTTGGAAATGAACGTGTGTGTGTGGAAACCCATATTTTATCTCATTTAGTTCAAACCTAGATTTAGTGAATTCTTTATTTTAAAGGTAGTGCATTGGGAATAGTTTTTTGGGTATGCCTACTGAGATTTAGTACTCATGCCTATTGTGTTTTCCTGTTTTTAGTTTTTTTGTAGGGTTGACTTGAGCTTCCTCGTTGTGGGTGAGAGTTGATTGTGGACTGGTGAGCGACTCTCGGAGTCGCAGGGATTTTTGGTCATGGTTAGTTTAGTTTGCTGTGGTTCGGTGTTCCTATTTGTTTGTGTCATTTATTTGCCTTGCGTTATTCTACTTTACTTTTTCTGCTACTTTATTTATCTTTAATTTATGGGCCAAATCTTTCCCTCCTATTTACTTTTGATGCCTGACACTAGTTTCCAGTCTGTGGGGATCGGGAACGCCCCTTGGGCCATGTTGCAGTTCGGCTCGGGTGATCGGTTTAGGGTCGATCCAGGTTGGTTCATAAAAAAATGGTATCAGATGTAGGTTCTTGTTATTTGTGGTGTGTGGTAGATGGATATAAGGATTTTTGGGACTCTAGAGGTAGGTATGGGAAGGATGTCATGAACTCTCTCCCGTTACGAACCTCGAGTCGCCAGGTGTAGTCCATGAATGGAGTTCTTGTCTTTTTCTGATTTGTTTTGTATTGAGGGATGACAATGGAGGAAAACCGATGATACATTGTGATTTTACATGGAGTAGTGACCCATGTGGAGTCTGATTACACGGATTAAGTTCCTCCTATTTGTTGGCACTTGCTTGTGGCATGGCCCACTACCATGTCTCTAGGTTAAGCATGACAACTAGTCCCTCACTTCGGTAATTTGATGCATGGTGTGTGCTGTCTTGGTTCTTGTGGGTGTAAGTGCACATTTGAAAATGAAAAAGGGGTTTTAAATTGAGAAAAAATTCTTCAAAGGGCTTTAAATTTTTTCAAATGGATTTTTTTTAAAACTAATAGATCTTGGACTAAAAATTCGGTGTTTGCTTGGAACTGCTAGAGATATGGTTTGGGTGCAACCTCGTGTAGTCTTTATGAACGTTTTCACATGGGATGGGATGAATCGAAAGTGCGTGTTAGTGTGTATGGATGAAATCAGATGAAGAAATGTGCAACGGTTCATGGGATTACTGGGGTATGCACTTGGAAGTAATTGCATGACCTTATTTTTGAAAAGTGGGTTTTAAAAGGGAAATGATTTTTGAACCAAAAAAATATTGAATTGGGTTTGAAAAGTGGGTTTGGTATTTGGTAAGTGGCCTTCAAGAAAGGTGATTTTGAAACCCAAAGTGAAAAAAAAATTGTGTTGGTATTTGTTTTGTTTTTGAGTTGGATGTTTTTGGATGAAAACGCCATCAAGGATATTGATTTGGCTTGATATTTGTTTTGGGTTTGTGTTTTATATGTTGTTCAAAAAATGCCACCGAGAAATATCCCTAGAGTTTTCGATAAGTCATTACAATTATTTGGTCCTTCTCGTAAATTTTCTATACTAAATGGTTATTGAGGTATGCTAACGGTAGTAATGTGGTTTTAAGAGGTCGAGTGTGTCTTCAGGGTATTGGGATATCCTGAAGCCAACATAGTGCATGATGTTTTGGGTCTGTTTGAAGGTCCATCTCTGGACGTATGAGAGTTGCTCACCCCATTGTTAATGCATATTGGGATTGCATGGGATGTCTTTAAATCTATCTTTGTCCTATGGTTTACACCTAAAGAGGGGAAGAAAAAGAAAATGGAAGACCTTATGTGCATTCAACAAGTCCAACAAACAGTTAAAGGTATATGTTGACCATTTTAAGGAACATGTGTCATTTTCTCAGGAGGTAGCATCACAGGTTTTGATGAAGACTTCTATCTTAGTCGAGGGTATTTATCTAGAGATCTTGGAGCGGGTCCTCCCTTCTAGGGACTCTAATTTCGATAAATTAGTAGAAGAGACGTTCTTAGATGAATTAATCTCTAGAGCACAGATGGTTGGCAATCCAGTGTATCCAGTCACACATTAAGGTTCTACATGTGGAGATCAGGTTTTGCCAAAAAAACCAGTTACTAAAGATTCATCTGCAGTTGTTCTGGCTTCTAGTTCATGGGACCGTTCAGTGGTGTGCCACCAGTGTGGCTAGTTCGGGAACGTGAAGTAGCCATGTCATATCCCTCCAAAGACCTGTTATTGTTGCGGATGCTTGGGCCATCTAGAGATTTTCTGCTGGAAGCATCGCTTGAAGAAGACATTGTGGCTGAAGGATTCCCATACCTGACTATGAGGATGGATATGCTTCAGCCATCAGATCCCCAGCCATAGGTCTTGGGGTGAAGCTCACACATAGTCAGGAGTTTCCGGGGGTGTGATGCCTTGGTTCAAATATTGTGTTCCGTGTTGGTGGTGGAACATTTAAAGTAATTTCGTTCTTGTTTTTCTACTGTTAAAGTCTTGACGTTGTTGAAAGTTCATTGCTTCATCATGGAGTTATAATAGGCATGTTCTGTTATAATCCAACAGTTTTGTTTGTCAGAATATGGATTTTTAAATCGTGTGTTTTCTTAAAAGCATGTTTTACCCTTGTATATTTTTATCTCAGTTTAGCTGTATTTTATTGGAGATATAAGTGCTTGTGGTGGAATAGATGTTTTTGGTTATGATGGGGTTCACTTTTAGGGATATGTTATGCTCTAAGGTGTTGTTTTATAATGCTATAATAGTCTGTTGGGATCGGTTTGGAGTTCCCACATCTCCACCCCTTAGGGGTGATATGTATGGGTGTTAAATTTTAGCTCTTTTCAAGTTCTTGTGGTAGGGAGAACCCTCTCGTGTTCTCCCGTTCTCTTGTGTAGTGTTTTATTTTCGGTCTCAATTGGGAATGGATCCTTGTTATGTCTATTGTTCAACTGAGTGACTTTATAGGGGTAGAAAGTGTATGTGGTGGGGAGAATTGTGACACCTTGGCTTGTGGATGCGTGAAATGTGCATGGGTTATGAAACTGCACGACAGGGACACTACTTTCCCATGCACACGGTTAGTACTGGGTTGCACGATCGGAGCGTGGTTCGCTGAACCGCATGCTCAGCGGCACGCAAACCTTGCAATTGATCGTCTTTTAAAATGAATGAATTTGTTTTTTATAATTCATATTCTTATTATTCTTATTCTTTATATCTTAATATTTATATTACATATATTTTCATTTATATTACTATTATCATTATTAATAATATTATATTTTTATCATTTATATTATTATCATTTATTGTTATTATAATTGTTATTGTTATTTTTTTTATTATTTGTATAATAATTATTATTATTATGTAATAAAAAATCCCTAACCCTAGCATCCCCAAGTGTGCACCGCGCAGCTCCCCCTTTTCCCTATATGTCTTTTCCATGCCCTCTCTTTCATGGGTCGGCGCCCTTCGGACTCAGCACCCTAGCCCCCATCAGCCCCCTCACCCCCCTCTCTCCCATGCAGCGCCCCTGTCTCTTTCCTGTAGCCGACTCCTGTGCCCCCTGCTCAGCTCTACCTCCGCCCCACCTCCACCCACTAGGAGACCTCCCCCCTCCAGCAGCGACGACCTGTACGCCCCCTTCCCTTCTCTTTACATCCTCTGGCTCTCTTGACCCTATACCGACGCCCTCAAACCCATTCGGCCCTCCGCAGTTGTTCCATGCCCTCATCCTCACCCACTTATTTTTTTGGTCTCTCCCGTCCTAGCCAGCATCCCGCCAGCAGCCTTGTACCACCTCTCCCTTGCACGAACATACTACCCAACCAACCAGCCGGCCAGAAGCACACTCGAATTGGCGTGCAACCCCCTGGTGTTCTCCCCTTCCCCTCACCGGTAGCAACTTCTAATCGTGAACCTCCTCGCCGTTGCGTTCTTATATCAAAGTCAAGGGGTTCACTTTTTTTCCAGAACCTAATGCTTGAATATGTGTGCTGTGTGTTTTTGTTTACTTATCTAGGTTGTGCATAATATCCTTTGAGGTGTATTCTTCCTTCCACCGTGGTTCAGTCACATTCAAACTTGAATTTTGAAAGCATATTTATTCTTTAGGTTGTATTCCATTTCATATGCCACTTTAAATAATGTTTACCTTGTTTACATTATGTTCACATCTCTTAGGTTTCTGGTTACTCATTTTTGTTGATAAATAACTTATGTTATGTTGAAATTGTTGGTTCTCCATTGTTTAGATAATTGTTTCACCCGTTTAATACTGTTAACAAGTTTTTGTTTTATTATCTTGGTGCAGATTTAGTTTTTTTAATAAATTTGTTTGTTTAACTAGTTTGGTGCATATTTAGTTTCTAAAAAAATAATTGAGGTTATATTTGATATTGTATATCATGTATATGCGAAATAGGGTGTGTTATGCTAGAAAACCAGTTTTTCTGATGTTTAATATCTTTTCATGGGAATGTGTATTTATTTTTGGTCTATAAATGTCATGTGTTTTCCATTTTAGTATGTTGGGGTGTGCGTTTGATAAAAATTGTGTTCTTTGGATGAGTTTTGGGTGTCTGGGTTATGGGTTACTCTTTCGGAGGCGTTTTATAAATTTTAAAGTGTTTTAGGAAATAATGTAAACGGTGTGACATGTTTTTTGAAGACATGTTGAGGTGGTTTTCACACCGTTTGTTCATTTGGATAGTCTTATGTCAGTGGTTATGGGTTTTTAGTTGTTGTGCATTTTTTGCAGCGCATGTCGGTAAGGAAAACCCGGGATAATGCAGTCATCAATTGGTGTGTGTTTATGCATTTTTGTGAGGTGTGACACGCCATTGTGTTTGGGCAGTGAGTTGAGGTAGGTCCCCTACTTCACTTTCCTTTAAATTCAAAATTTATTAATTTCTTGATATTTTTTTAATTTTAAAAAATTGTAAATAATATGAAATAATAAAATTTAAAATGATCATTTTGTGTAAAAAGAGTTGTTTATTTTACACATGACACTTGAAATATTTTCATGATGAGTGGACACCCATTAGTGAATGAATTCCAGTTTGGAATTTAGACATAATTCACAGAATTTCAAATGTAGTTCTGCTTTTATAGATAAATGATTTCTTCTGAACAAGTGTTTTGGGTTTTCTTGAAAAAAAATATTTTCTTTAAAGTTTTTGAAGGCATGTCATGAACAGTAATAAAATAAATTATTTTGGGAAAAAACACATTGGGGTTACATAGAGGTGATCTTTGGTGTGCGATGATTGTGTGAGTTATGTGTGATATTTTTTTCTTCGAGACTGATTGATTAACATTGTGGACACACCCCTTTTTATTGGATGTGTTGACGTTGGAACCTGGCATAGTGACTGGATCTTCTAAGAACGATTGCTGCACTAGTTTAGATTATACACTGGCTAGTGGCCCCATAGTAAGGGAATACTGAGTTAGGTATATGCCGACCATGAGGGCGTTATGACGTCATCGAGTTAGGGAATGATTTTAGGATGAGTCGCATGTATTGTATGTTCTGGATTGTTCACGAGCTCCTAGGTTCGTCATTTGTTTCCTTTAGTGTTTGTTTGTATGTGGAAGATGATTGAGAGGTCTAGTTTAATTGATGGCCCATGTGGGCCACTATTTCCATTTCCCTTAGTGTTTGTTGTATGTTGTGTGTCGTTTTCCATTTTACTAACAACTGAAATTCAGATTTCTAAATTGTTGACAAAAAATGTTTTAAAATGTAATACAACTGTTTCTTTCAAACATTAAACTTGTTTTTAAATTAAAAAGGGAAATTGAATGTTACTTGTTATAGAAATTAAAGTGCATGTGTAAACCCATATTTTATATAATTTAGTTCAAACCTGGAATTACCTAATTCTTTATTTTAAAGGTTGTGCGTTGGGAATAGTTTTTTGGGCCCACCTACTGAGTTTTTATACTCACACCTTTAGTGATTTTCTATTTTTAGTTTTGTTGTAGGTATGACATGAGCTTTCTCGCTATGGGTGATAGTTGGTTGTGGACTGGTGAGCGACTCTCGAAGTCTCAAGGAGTTTTGGTCGTGGTCAGGTTAGTTTGTTGTGGTTGGTTGTTGCACTTATTTTGTCATTTATTTGAGTTGCGTTATTCTACTTTAGTATGTCCACTGCTTTACTTATCTTTCATTTATGGCCCAAATCGTTCCCTCCTATTTAATTTTGATTCCCGTCACTAGTTTCTAGACCGTGGGGATTGAGAATGCCCCTCGGGGCATGTCGCGGGCTTGCTCGGGTGATCGGTTCAGGGTCGACCCGGGTTGGTTCATGACATGAACTTTATCAAAAAAATACCCAAAAAATATCCAATGTAAATTTGGATTTCCTACTTCTAAATAAAATGTTATTTTTTCAAATGGAACATATAAAATTAATTATAACTAGATTTAAAAAGTGTTCACCATCAAAAGGTGGTAAAACTACCTTTAAAAAATATAAGAGTTTATCATGCTTAAAATATGGTTCATTATTATTTTAATCCTCTAAAATATATTGGAGATGTTTGAAGTTATATAATAATCATATTGTAGTTATTTCTATTTATTCCCACCAATAACATTTATAGGTGTTAACTAAAATTTTAAATAATAGTATTATTAAATTAATTTTTTTGTGTAACTAAATGTTTTGTGCAAATTATGATTTCAGATAAACCTATTGTTGCATGTAGAGTACGCAGTTGGACATATAATCCCCTTGAAATTAAAATTAATATTTAATTTTAATATATTTATAAAATATAAAAATTTCATACATTTTTTTCCCTTGAATGTTACATCCTTCCCCCTTTTTGAGAATTATATCCTCATAATTTTAAAATTTGGAATGGAATAAACATTAGTAGTCCCACATCAGCAGATGATTCTATAAAATTATAACGCTAAAATAAATAATGAGAAGTAAAAAGGTCTCCCAAGATAACATGCACTCTGATTCCCAAAAAAACATTGATATAGAGGAGGAACTAAGTGTCATGTTCTGATTAAGAGTGATAGAATACATGATCATGAGAAATTTAACCACCAAAAAACCACAAAATTGTGATAGGTTAAATGGTCTTTAATTCCCCTATATGAAAAATAAAAGTACAATGTATTTTTTATAAAGTTCACTTTCAAAATGACGAGGAATAATTTTATGATATTGACTATGTACATATAAAAATATACTTACTTTTCTAATAGAGTTTTGTCCTTTAATAAATTTCTACCACAAAATCATTATTCACCAAATGATGAGTATTCAAGATAACTTTGTCACACCTCAAGGGATAGAATCAACTTCTAGAGAATCAAATAATCCAAAAAAGATGATATGAAAATTTCAATTACCTTCAGAAATTAAACAAAAACAAAATAGTTAGTACCAGTTCTGATGATACCCGAAGAGATAATCCTTTAGTTAAATAACTAATAATTTTAATCTCCATAATTCAATAAAAAATTACCCAATTTTAGAAAAGACCAATAAATACAATTTTTTTTAAATTCTTCAATGTAATCCAAACTAAAATTGAAACCCAAAACTCGGAAGGTGTTGATCACATAGTCTTCGATGGTAAATCTTAGCATTTATCTCGCGATAATATCAACTCCTCTTAAATACTCATACGAAAATGAAATTAACTTAATCACATATTCTCAAATATAGGCTAATCATTTCCTTAACTAACTCAAATCTCTATATGTTCAAAATGAAAAAAAAATATATTCTTACAAAAAAATATTTCCACAATTACACCACAAATGAAGTCCCATAGTATTCTATTTTCATAAGGTATATAGTGATCCCAAAAGAGAATAATACATCGAAAATAACCTTTATCAACAAATCAATACTTCTTTTTATTATAATAAATATTTTCATTTAATAAAACCAAATATCCCAAATAAAATTATTCTTGATCAATAAAATCATTTAAGTACAAATAATAATTCATACTAACCAGGGACTTAACGTAGGCCATTGGTAGGGGATGCACCCTTGTCAACCTTCGTTTGTGGGTTTGATTCCTGCAGCCTTTCCGGACGCAACGAGTTGTCACCCATCTTTCATTTTCTACATTTTCATAAAACTCTTAAAAAACCATAACATGATTTAACCTCAATGTTTGTGTTATAACTCTAATTTTTATCCCAACTCATAATTACCACAATATATTAATTCATGAAGATGTAAATATAAATATATAAATTTTTATTACCTCGATAAAATAATACTATTCCCAACAAAACAACATAATTCATTGATCATGGTGTCCACCTTATTTCATCATCATCTTGTTAAAATAGATAGATGGTCCTTGCATTGCGATATTGATTTAGGTATCCATAAAAATCCTTTGTTTCCATTATCCAAATACACCCCATACTACATTGGTCATATGGGTGTTAACATAAAAATAGATTCACAAAAATATCATGTATGACATATAATTTTAAAACATCAGATACAAACATCATTATATGAAACATTCAGACAATGTTTGAGTTGAAACATTATATCCATGGCCATTTTAATACAACATAAGTATTTTCTAAGAGAATATATTTTAAAATAAATTATATATATATTGTTAAAGGGTCTCCTTCTTCAGCACCTTTTTAAAAATTAGTATATGATTAAAAATAATGTGATAACTAAAAATATTTGAAAATTTCATGATAATATTTTCCTTTCTAAAAAATTTCCTAATTTAGAGAAAATAGGATTCGATTGAATAAAAACATTTATCAAAAATTTTATCAAGGTATGGTGGAGGTGTTTGATAACTCAAATATCTTCTTGCAAGTGAGTATTATGATAGAAAAATATTCACAATCATCCATAATGACTTTGCAATAATTATTACTTGGATATTATCAGGAGGAGATATGAATACTGTTTGACATCTTCCTCCTTCCATTTGTAACTAACATTTCTTGAACTAAAATAGTTATAAAACATGTATTTAACTGGAAAAATATACACATGGATTAACCTTATATTTAATGAAAACTCATAAACCCTAAATTTTTATAAACTGACTTCTGATACTAGTTATAGGTCTCTATCATTAAACATTACATAATCATTAATTACATTAATAATTCATATTTAAGGTCTTTTCAGATTTATTCCTTTATATAATTAGTACATAACATATACATAACAACATGAATATCAAATATACACACCTCTACTTAGTATCCAATTTTTTTCTGAAAATAAAAACATTCAAAATAAAACACAGTCCTTTTTCTTCATATAAATCTTATTGAAATATTCCTTCCTCTTACCCAACCTTATACCCTATGAAAAACATTTCAAAAACAAGGGATGAGAATAATAATCTTATTAAGGTTTGTAATAGAATGAAATAAAACATCCGTCCATTAATACATAGAAAACATAAGATCTTTAACATACCTCATGAAATCATAAGATTTACAAATAACAAAAATTAATAAAAAATAAAAAATATAACTTGTGGAATCCTTCAAAACCTTATGTTGTAGCCTTCACAACTACTTAAGGAGTTATATTGGAATACTCATGATAGAATATTCCCTAAATCTGTTAGGAGAACATTAATTTTTACCTCTGTCATGTTACCCTATTCATTGGAGAGCTATCTCAGGCTCACCCTCCATAGGTTTATCATAGAACAACTTATATGGGTAATCAATGCCCAAGAACCCAAACATAATCATAACACATTATCAAGAAAAAAGAGAATATAAAATTTAAACATTTTAATCACAATATAATGTTTCCATATATTGACATAATCAATCCATTATCAAAACCATTTTCAATAAAAAATATTTAAATAGAGTATAGAAAATTTATTTTCATTTAAAAAACATTACGGCCTATTATGGAATCCAAATATCAAATAATACTCGCAGTTGTGGAAATGTTGCTTTCATCATGTACGTTTAAAAGAAACATTCTTTTTTTGTTTAGTAAAAAATCATCAGGGAGAAAAAGAATTTATTTTAATTAAATTAATATTCATTGGGGGTTTATAAACCGTATAAATGATTTTTTTTAAAAAATCAATATATTCCTTAATGAAAGCAGATTGAGACGAAGTCCCTAACGAAAATTCAGCAACCTAAAGACGTCTTATAATAATTTAGAAAATGAGTTGATGAGATAGAAAAGGGTATCAGATCATTTGGGAAAAAAATTAATAAATAATGATATAGAAGAACATATCCTAACATAAGAAAATTGAAATTCAAAGACATAACCTAAATGAAGTGTTTGACTAAAAAAGTTCGGTGAGAGGTTCCCTTACAAAGATTGTATCATTACATTAAGTATAAACCAATGAAATAATTAAGTGTGAAAAATAGAAATACACCCAATATAATTATATATTAAGTGTAAAATAATCAGGGGTAAATCACAAATATTCATAGCATGAAATAATCATGAAGTAAAATATGAACCCAAAGAATGGAAATTGGGTTAAGAAGTTCCCTTACCTTATTTCTTGACTTGAATCGTTAGTTCATTGTTTTCCTTAATAATAAACATAAGATAATTTCTAATTACTTCCTAACCTTATTAATGTTTATTATTCTTTTTATATTACTTATTAACATGTGATAAAAATTAAATAATTATTTAAGTTAATATCGGTCGTTTTGTCGATATTGGGTACACGAGTCGAAAATGAACTTCTTATAATTACAAATTGTCCATGTTGTAAAATTCTATTATCTACAGAATTATATTCATGAATTATATATCATTTATATCATATATATCATGTATATATGTGTGTATAATAGTCTATAGCATTAAACAATAAGAAATTGAATGCACCTTTCATGGAGATGGTATGTCTTACATACACAAGAATGCCACTTTAATTTCATTTTCATATTTAAAGGAATGAGAAATAACTGATACATAGTTATATTATAATTACATTATAATATATATGTTATATATGATAAATATATTTTTAAATTAAATCCCTCATTTGTTCCAAGTATAGCATGAACAAGTCATATCACTTTAAGGTGCGATATTCCGTGCTTCCTCGAATGAAATTATTGTATATATACAAGATGAAAAGAATAAAGGTATGTTCTAAATGAAAATTAAAAAATAATTGAGATAAAATAAATATCATAAATATAAAAAATAATTTCAAATATATCATAATGTCTACTATAATAGGTGATAGGAGAAGATTTAAGAATCATCATTTTGGGAGATAGTAGTTCTACATCCACAAAATCAGTATGTTTAATACACATTAAACGAAGGTGTGTGTAAGTGTAGTTCAAATACATCACTATAAATCTTCCTATTATATCTAGGATACTGTTGAATTTATTTAAAAATAATAATAAGAACATATGGAGTGGATAAAGAAAAACTAATTTAAAGAAACATGAAAGAAGACATTACCTCAAATCAGGTAACTTTTTTTTATTTGAACCATAGGGCTCAATTGAATTGTCTTCTTACTAGGGGTAAGATTCTAGAAGGAAGGGATGTATGTTGTGAGATTTTTTGGGAAGAGTTTGGATGAGACAAGGGGATTGGAGAGGAGTGAGTAATGGGTTAGAGGTGATAGCCTTTTATGTGAAACAGGAGGGGTACTTAAGGAAAGTTGAATGATTTATTTTATTATTAACTGAATTTAAATTTCAAAAGGTCCCCTAACTTAATTAACTCAAAGATAAGAAGTGTAGTGTTCTAAATCCTCTCATTAAATTGTATTTAGACATGTTTGTTGTATAAACATCACCTTATCTTTTAGATTTAACCCGTAGTTAACTAATTCAACTTTTACCATGTCCTCTTGTATATTTTCACTATAGGGTTAATATATTTACAATAAAATGAAAAGAGAACCAAAATGGATCATTAATGAAATTTTTAACATCACATATTTCAGTTATATGAATCATAGGATTTTTTGATTATTTTATAATTTAAGAAAATATTAATTGATTTTAAAACTCGTTTATGTCATTTTTTACTATTCATATCCTGACTTTTTAAATCTCCATAAAAACCTGACAGATTCAAAAAAAACAACTTTAATTCAAATATAAAACATCATAATCATCCATAAAATTTTTGGATGGCATAAAAAGGTTAAATATAAATAAATTTTAATATTTATAATCTCATTAATTTAAAACATTCATTAATGAGGTAATCATTAAATCATCATTGTGTCAATAATTAATTAATTAATTTTATGTCTAAAAATTATAAATAAAATATAATGATGTAGCAAACCATTTTATCTTTTTAATTACTATTTATATTAAAAAATACCACACCTATAACTCCATATAAAAATTGTTTTACTAAATGATATATTTTTATGTTAGATTTTTCGTTAATATTAAATTATTTTTTTATAAATTTTTATTTTCATTTAAAAGAAGCTCAATTGTGTCCCAAAATTGATCCAAGGATGGACATATTCAGACCTTTATAATACTATAGGGTTAATAAATGTGTTAGGTTAGTTAAATATTATTATAATATTAGTTTTACCCTTATTTACTAGAGTTGCCCTTTAACAATGGAAAATACAATATTTACAGATGTTACTATTCATAGTGCCTAAAAATAAAAGATCCATATTAACTAATTTGGACTTCATGATTAAAAATATTGAATCCATTTTTCCAAACTCAAAAACATTGAAGTTGAAGAAATTAATTTAAAACTAATTCCCATTTTCATTACCAAAAATCGTGTTTTTTAGAAACAATAACTATCCAAAGATTCACATGTGTTTATGTGTAATTTAAAAGTGAAATTAATTCATATTACAAACATTGGATTAAATTGTAAATATATAATCTAATTACACTTTAAAACTTATTAAAAAGATATTCTAATTATATAAATAAATTAGATTCAAATACAGTTTTGAATTAAAATGCAATATTTTTAATTATTCATTAAAAATGAAATTTATCTGAAAAATAAAATCAAATTTCACAAAGTAAATTTTTATGTCCCTATTATTATGAATAATTATTATTATTTCAAATGTAAAATATAAAAGTTTCAAAAAATATATTTAAAATGGGTTCTCCAATAAAAGGCGGTAAACATCCTTTTGAAAACTATTAGAGTTTTTCATGATTAAAATCTTATTCACTCTTATTTTAAGCCTCAAAAATTTAATAGATAAATGTAAAGACATTAAATAATCATAATTTGGTTATTTCTATTAATTCCCACTAATAAAATTTCTAGTAAATAACTATCTTTTAATATCATAATATTATTATATTATATTTTTAGTGTTGCTCAAAGTTGTGTGCAACATAATATTTCATTGAAACCTGTTGTTGCATGTTGAGTACACTATCAGAAATAGAATCCCCTTGAAATTAATATAAATTTTTCATTTAAAAATATTAATAAAATATGAAAGATTATATTCTTTATTTACATTGGATGTTATAGTATCCAAAACACCACTAATTATAAAATGTAAATTTTATTAGGATTTGTCAATATTATTGTTTAAAAAGTGATAAAATAAATGGGAAACTCAAATTCATAACATATTGTATGTTAAAGTAATTACATATGGAATTTATTAATTAATTCTTGAATAATAGGCACATACTCACTTTTCAGATTAATTTTTTCACCAGTATATTTTTAGTCATACTCTTCATTGATAATATAATTAAGAGGAGCTATTGGGGTGGATTTTGAAATGACATAGATTATTAATTAGCCTCCCTAAAGATAAAATGTTCCGCATCTTCATCACCAATAATAATTTAATTCACATTTCAAAAAAATCATCATATATTGAAAACATGTACATAACAATTATTATTTAAAAATCAATCATATGTATAATGATGAGGATATGAAATAGTAAATGTTTAAATGACCTAATGTGAATTGATCATCAAATACTTTTTTTAAGACATCCACTTGGAGTACTAACTAATATTTCTCTTATTATGGTACATGAAAAATATGTCATTTTTATTTAAGGTAGGATTGATATAAAAGAGTATGATTATCCAAAATCAAGTAAATATAAGATAATTTTTATAATATGAATAAATTACCTACCTATACATCCTTAGGAACATGAACATGGTCAATTTTGATATCATAATATTGGAATTTCTTTAACACCCCGACCCACGTTTCCCAAAGTCGGTGAATCATTAAATAACATTAGTTTGATCTCGAGGGATCATTTCCTAAATGACCTATACGTTTATTAGCCTTCTATGTCAAAGATATAGTAATTAGTTATTCATTACATTATGAAACGAAAAACAACAACATTTTGTCTTATTTTAACTAACTCAACTCCCTTATACTATCCTAGTAAGTCAATCATAATATACTTCTTTACATTCTAGGAAAAATAAAATTGAAAGGGGTGACCTCAAGTGCTTGGTAAGGATAATAATATAGTATAAGATTTCAAGAATAATCATTTAAGGAAATGTATAAAGCTATAACACAAGAATTTTAAAAATAAACTTCAACATCATATATAAAATATAAATCTAATAATTCCATTTACATGTTCACATGGATATTTGACTAGTTGAATAATTACATGTATTATCAATAGCCAATTTCATAATGATGGAATGCATAATGACGAACATCATAACCACAAAGTCAAGGCCTCATTCCAAGACTAAAAAATAGATTTTTTTTCATGGCCTTATTCCAAGATAGTAGTTTGTCTTATGAGACCTACCCATGCATCAATGAGCTATAGTAGGATCCATCCGTCACTTACTAAGTCAAATGCATTTCTCATATGAAAATGTTGAAAAATCACATAAACATTTCTATTAAAAATAGAATACAAAATGTCAATGCAATACCCCTAAACCATGATCAAAATAAAAAAACACATCCATTGTTAGACATATCACAAAACATTCAATACCATATGGAAGATTATATCACAATAAATTAACTTCTAACAAGTGTAAAATCCATCAAAGGATGTTGACATATATTAAATCAAATCAATTTGATAGAAATGTCTCACTTTGTAATGAAATCATTTAAAAGGTACATAATTTTAAAACAAAAAATTATTTTGAAAATATTACTATATTCTTGTAATGGAAGCTTTAAATTTTTTATAACTATGAAAAATAGTAATAATTTCCATATAAGGTAAAAAACATTATTTCATTAATTTTGTCAAAAATGTAATAAAGGACCATGTTTAGAAAACAACGGAAAGATTCCTTTATAAAAAAATTTCATATGTAATAAAATTTTATAAATGACATTAAACCATAATCTAATAAATAGTAAAAATTGTTTGGAAATACATTTTTATGAAACATGGATGTGGATGATAATGATGTCTTAGTAGACACTCATGTAAAAACTATCTTGGATAAGGAAGAGATTGCAGAATTAAACCTAACATGTACTTTACCTTGATCGATGTTACATTAATATACTATATGATATTCAAATCATATTTATTAAATTATACAAGTAAAACATACAAAAATATGTTATAATATATGATCTTATAATATTGTTTTGTTAATAATATTTTAGTATTATCATCGTTTTAGGTGTTAAATGTTTCATTTTACATTAAAGGTTTTCTTACATAATAGTTTTTTGTTATGGATAAGATGTATGTGATTCGTACCTAGAAATATATTATTTTATGATTCATTATTTTTAATAATAAAATTAAAATTATTCTTGAATAGTTCTGATGGGGAATATATTTCATCACGTTCTTGGATATGGTAATTCGTACGTACGCTCGAGTGACAATATCATTATATTGATGGTGAAATAGTTTGTAATGGGAAGGTATATCATATATACAGAATCCTTAAAATTTTATATTTTATATTTACATCAGTTATACTCATTGTTATACTCATCCAAATAATGATGTGTTTGAATAACATACTACACCACGACGGAGAGACGATAAGCTGTATGTACACTCGTATGGTGATTTTCCATTCATAGGATGGATATAATACGGAATATATTTGTACCATATTTAAAATAACATCAAAATATGAATAAGGTACATGAGTTATCAACTTGTTACGGAAACAGCTAAGAAAGAGGAAGTGGAGGAAGAAACGAATGTTGAAAGATGTGGTGAAATTATTTCCTCTTTTCTGATTTTTCCTTTTGAGTTTACCAAAAGGGATCGAAAGTATAGATTTCTGATCAAATTAAGGCCTCTAGGTCTACGTAAGGGTATTTGGGAGGATATTTGAGTCGGGGTTGTCCGAGACAAATGGCTTTGGAGGTGTGATTTTGAGAGAAGAGGATGTACCCTTTTATAAGAGAGATGTGGGTCACTTTAGAAAAAGATTGAAATGTTAATTTATTATACTATAAAAATCTATTCATAATCAATAAAAAATTATTTTTTAGGATAAGGTATGTAGGGCTCTAAAACTCTTAACCAATAGGTTTATAAATAGGTTTAGGACAACATATTAACCATGTCTTTTAGATTTAACTCTTAGTTAAAATGATTAACTTTTACCATGTATTCCTATATTATTATAATAAATGGTTAATAAACATACTATGAAAATCCAAGAGAAACCCAAGAGATTAATTATTGACATATATATAACCTTTTCTATGTCTTTTGGCTAAATATTATATTTTTAGGAATATTATATAAGTTAAAAATATATATTTTTTTTGAAAAAATCATTTATGTCAATTTTGACACTATTTGATATTTTTTTTTGAGAAAATCATAAATACATTATAACATAGATAAAAATTTATTTAATAAACCATAACATGTTATATTAAACTAGAAAATTATTGTAATTCATCACAAGTCGCACTTTACATTAACTTGCAAATTAATAATATATATATTTTCAATCTTTCATTAATAAGGTAATTACTTCATCATCATTGTATCAATAATATATATAATTATTTAATATTTAAAAATTATAAATAAAATACTATTTTGTAGGAAATATCATTATATATATAATTAATATTATTAGTTGAATTTATCTTATGTATTACCCTATATTAAAAATGTTTTAGTTATTAATCATTGAATTTAACATTTTTGACACTTCTTTAAATAAAATATTAACAAATACCGTAATCTAATCCATTGGGACCAAAAGGGTCATATATTATTCCTAAGGTTGATTTGGACCGAAATAAACTTATCCAACAGAATTTGGTCAATTGTTTGGGTTATTATAATATTATTTTTTACCTTAAATTCCCTATATACTTTTAACCATGGTAAATAAAAGTCAATAGTTACTATTCACGAAATATTATTCTCATCTAATTGAATAAAATTTTACTATCTTATTTGAACCATATCTCTCTAATTTATGAAATTCAATTCACCGAAGAAGTAAAATTATGTTTTAGGCTAATTTTCAAATGCGCCTAGAAAGTGGGTAAAAGGCTGTAAAATGTTCAGTAAAATTGTATATATCTAATATTATTATAAAATGACTCCAGTGAATTATATTGAACATATATAGTTATTATATATCTATTTTTTCTGATTAAAATTTAAATAAAATCAAGAATTATTTAAATAAAAAGTCTTTTTTAAATAATAATGTATTCTTTTTCACTAAAAATTGATTGTTTTCAGAAAAATAACAAAAATTAACTCTAATATTATATTGATATTCCAGATCCCAAAATAAAGTCCATTTTGAAATATAAAATATATAAAAAATTTAAAAGTTGGTATTACTGTTCAAACCGGCTAGTTTGATTGGTTGTGGTATGTTAGAACTCGAAGTTGAGTACTTCGCAAGTTACTATATTATTCCAAGAGAAGCGTACCGCAGAAGCATGGGTTGTTACATTATTCCCTCCTTCAAATAATTTCATCCTAGAAATTTCGAGAATATTACAACATAAAAAGATTTGGGTGGTTCGTTATCATATGTTCCTCAGGTTCCCATGTTGGCTCTTCAATCTTATGGTTTCTTCCTAGAAATTTCACCATAGGAGTCGTCCAGTTTATCAACACTTGTTCTCATGTATCAAGAAGTTAAATAGACTCTTAACGAAAAGAAAAATAACATTTCTGTTCTATTTCTTCATAGGTGAGTACATGTGTTGGGTCAGGCATTTATTTTCACAACATTGATACATGGAACACATCATGAACTTTGAAGAGACTTGGCGACATTGCCTAATGTTACGCTACAAATCCAATTCATTCTAGAATTCTTAAAGGTCTGATGTACCTAGTTCTTAATTTTCCCTTCTAACTATATCGTATAACACCCTTCCATTATAATACATTTAAGAAAACATGATCTCTTATTTTAAATTCCAAATCCTTCCTTCGATAATCGGCATAGATCTTTTTCTACATTGAGCTGCTTGGATGTGTGTTTGGATAATCTTCACCTTTTCTTTTGTTTCATCCACGTGTTCTAAGCCTACAATTTTTCTTCCACCAACATCATCCCAAAAAGTTTGTGTGAGTCATCTCTTTCCAAATAATTCTTCACATGGTGCCACCTGAATTCTTTAATAGAAGCTACTGTTATAGGAAAATTCTACCAGAGATAAATATTGATCCCACATAACTTGATAATCAAGTGAGAAAGATCTCAACATGTCTTATAAGGATTGAATAGGTCATTACGATTTTCCATCACTTTGAGGGTGGTAGGTATTGCTCAAACTAAGTTCATTATCCAAGGCCTTCTGAAGACTTTTCATGAATCCTGATTTAAAATGGGGATCACGATCAGAAACAATCGATAGAGGTACTCCATGAAGTCTTAAAACATCATTCATATATATCCTTTCTAGATAGTCAAGTGGTAAATATATTATTATATCAAAATAATTTGCTAATATGATAATATGATCAATGATTACCCATATGGTATCATTATTTTTATGAGTCTTTGGTAGCCCCATGACAATGTACATCTTAATATCATCCCATTTCCACGCAAGTATAGGAAGAGGTTGCATGACTTATTTGGTATGTTTGTCTTCCACCCTTAACTGGTTAAAAAAACATACATCTTGACACATAATCAGTAATATCACTCATCATGTTGTCCCACCAAAAATGTTTCATCAAATCTCTATACATCATAGTGTTACTAGGGTGTATAGAGAAATTGGAGATATGGGAATCACCCAAAAATTCCCTTTTTAGATCTGGCATATCAGGAACAAAAATTATCTTCCCAAATATAGAAATTCTATCTTCTTAAATGAAGTCAAGGAATCCCCCCTCATTCACAACTTTGATTTTTTAAAACATTTATCATTAGTCTGAGGACTTTTTATCCTTTCTAGTAATGATGGATTGGCAACCATTTGAAAAATTATTGATGTTTCACTTTCCATGATTATTCCCATATCCATTTTTACTATATCCAAGAAAATAGGATCCCTTTCAACACTCATCTTGTTCAAAAATCCATGATCCGTTCTACTCAAAAAATCTTCCACCTTATTTTCCATCCCCATGTGTTTGTGTATAGTGAAATCATAATGCTTGAGTAGTTCGAGCAATCTCTTTTGCCTCATGTTGAGTTCATTTTGTGTGAAAATATACATTAACCTCTTTTTATCATTATATATCCCACATTTTTCACCATATAGATTGTGTCGACATATCGTCAAAGAAAAGATTATAGCTGCTAACTCAAGATCATGAGTATGATAATTTTCTTCATTAATTTTTATTTTCCTTCATGCATCAGCAATACGTATATCATTAAACATGTGGACACAACCACATCCTTTCTTCTAATCATCACTATAAATAACAAACCCATCATTCCCCATTGATAGATACAAGATAGGACCATAGAATAATCATCTCTTCATTGCATAAGAACAATCTTAACTCTCTTTGATCCAATCAAATTTAACCCCTTTACATGTGAGCTTTGACAATGGGTTAGCCAATTGGGAAAAATTCTTAATGAAACATTGAAAATAACCAGATAAACCAATAAAATTTTGTACCTCAGTTATACTGGTAGAGCAAGATATTCTTGTATTTCCTTGGTATATGAAGGATCGATAGAGATTTCACCCTCACAGACAATATGGCAAAGAAAAGAATGTTCCTGATGCGAGAATTCACACTTGCTAAACATAACATATAATTGATTTCTTCTAAGGGTTTTCAGAAAAGTGTGCAAGTGATTCTAATGATCATCATATCTTTTTGAGTATACCAATATATAATCAATAAACACGACTAAAAAGTAACCAATATATCCCTGTAATACTCTATTCATTATATCCATGAAAACAAAAGGTGCAATAGTCAGTCCAAAATGAATTATTGTAAAGTCGTAGTGCCCGTAACTGGTTCGAAATGCTGCTTTCAGAATGACTTACTTCTCCCATCACCACTGATGACATCCAAATCAAATCCCAATCATTAAAAAATATTTAGATCCATGATGTTGGCAAATAAATCATCATTTTGAGGTAGTGGATATATGTTCTTTATTGTTATAGCATTGATCTCCATGTGGTTATTGCACAACCTCATAGATCCATCTTTATTCTAACAAAATGAATATGGTCTCCCAATGGAAAAAAATTGTGGCGAATAAATTCCTTATTAATCAATTCCACAAGTTGTTTCTTTAGTTCAGCAAATTTCATAGTGGCCATTATATAAGGGGTCTTTGATATAGGCCATGAAACAGGAATTAAATCAATAGAAAACTTAATTTCTCATCCTAGAGTGTAACATCCCTTATAAATAAAGAATATGTCATTTTCATATTTATTAATATTTTTTTAATAAAATTTTAATAATAATTTAAAGGTAATTCTATTTTTTATGGTGTACCAAATTGAAACAACGAGTTTCTTTGAAATCTTACGTTGCACAGTAATAATATAATTATATTATTTTAAATGGTAGTTAACGCCTAGCTGTTGTAATGGTGGGAATGAACAGAAATAACTACAAAATGATTATATATATTTTGTTAAATATTTTAAAAATTACTAAATAAATTATAGAGGCTTAAAATGCAAAGGAATCCAATTTTAAGAAAAAATATTTTTAATGTTATTTAAAAGGTTGATTATCCGCCTTTTGATGGAGAACCCTTATTTAAATATACGTATTTTAAATTTAATATGTTATATTTGACAAAATAAAATCCTTCTTTATAATAGGGACATCAAAATTTACTTTTGGAAATTTTTGTTATTTTTTCGAAAAAGTTCATTTTTTAATAAATAGTGAAAATGGTGTATTTTAATTCATAACCTCTGTTAAATACAATTTATTTTATGGTTATATAAACTTTTTAATTGGGTTTAATGTTTAGTTAAAATATATGTTTACCATTTAATCCAATGGTGTTCATTGTAATTAATTTCACTTTTAAATTGGACATAAACAACTGTCAACCTTTTGATAGATATTGTTTCTCAAAAACACACTATTGGTTTTGACAACTGGGATTAATTATAAAATTAATTAATGAGACTTATATTTATTTAATTTGGTAAAATGGGCATCATTTATTAATTTTGTATGTCAAATTTACTATGGATAATTTTTTGGTATTTTTATGACAAATGTTCATTTTTAATGAATATTAAAAAGTACTCAATTTTACCTCAAAACTAATTTTTCATCTAATTAAATCATATAAATATATTTTTCATTTTAATTGGTTTTAAAGTGTAAATTATTTTTTTTATCACTTAATACAATGTTGTTCATTGGAAGTAATTTTACTTTTCAATTGGATCTAAAAACAAGTCTGCTTTTGATAAATATTACTTCTTAAAAACCCGTCGTTGGTTGTGATAACTGGAATCATTTTTAAATAAATTACTTCAATATTTGTGTATATAATTTGGTAAAATTGATTCCATATTTTGAATCTGAAGGTCCAAATTATTTAATTAAGACTCTTTTATTTTTAGACATTATGAATAGTAATGACTACAATTATCTTTAATTAACGTGATTAATTAGTAATTAGTTAGTTAAGGGTAAAAAATAATATCATAATAATATAAAATGACCCCAACATGTGTCCAAATCCACTTTTTTGACTCATTTCCGTACATGGGAAGCTTTTTACAGAACATGAGGGCCCATGGAGTCACATGGTTGTAATAGTGACATTGATGACATTATTTTTTTAAAAGAAGAGAAATATAACAATGGTTTGTATATCCTAAGTAAAAAAAATTTAATTTTGTTTAAATAAATTATCTCTTAGACTATAAGAATTTATTGGAAATCAAAAAATATTTCCTACATCATGGTATATTTTTATAATATTTAGACATTAAATAAATAAATTTATTTAGGACCCCATGATGATGCAGTGATTAACTCATTAATGAAAGATTTAAATAAAATGAAATGATAAGGTAAAATCTAAGACATAAACCTATCTAAAACCTATTTTAGGTGTTTAATATGAACCCTTATCACCTTATCCTTGAAATATATCATTTTGGGTCCTTTAAAATCCGAAAACCATTTTATAATCAAGTAACATTTGAAGACATTCCAAAAGTGACCCTCCTCTCTCTTATAAAAGGCCCCACCTATAACCCCTTCCCCAAACCTCTCATTCCCTTTTCACGACCAACCTCTTCTCATATTATAACTCCACATCCCACTCTTAATCATAGAAGCCTCACTTTTGGTAGAAGTCTTTCCAAGGTAGCCTTTAGCTCAAATCAAAAAAGAGTTACCTGATTTTGAGGTAATGTCTTCTCTCGAGTTTCTTTCATTTCTTCTCCTTCTGCACTCACCACTATCTTTTTATTATTTTATCCCATAATAACACAAGTATCCTCAATATACTAGGATGTTTTTATGATAAGGATTCTACCTACACTTACACACACCCCCGTCTAATGGTTAAAGACCATACTATTTCTGTGGGTGGCGAATTACTGCCTCACTAAATGATGATTGTTCAATATTCTTTTAAAAACATTCATGGTGGACATTATAATAGAACTATATTTATATATGATACATATTATTTTTATTTCCTATTAATACTTTGGTATTTTATGTTTAAAAAATACCTTTATTCTTTGCGTGTTGTGCAATGCGATAATTTGATATGAGGAAGTGTGGACTACTGCCCCCTCTAGTGATGTGACTCATTCATGCCAAACATGTAATTTATAAAAAATGTAAATAATTAACATATGTCACCTATATAACAACTATATTATACTGTAATTATAATATATCTATTTATAATTTATTTTTAAAGTCCACTAATATAACAAAAAATTGAAGTAGCGTTCATCCGTACGTACGACTTACCATCTCCATGAACGGTACATTTCATTTCTTATCTAAAAAATTATTGAATATTATTAGATACATATATTCTTGATATATATGATATTTAAATAATGAAAAAAATTCCAGAGATGATGTACTTATAACTACATGGACAATTCTCTTCAAACAAGTATTTTGTTGACTCATCTACCGAACATCGACAAAACGTATTATATGAACTCACATAATAAACTAATTATTATAACATGATATTATTTGATATGAATTGAATAATAAACATCAAAGTAAGTCCTTCAGAAATTAAAAATTGAGAAAATTTTATTATTTAATAATATTAAGAAACGAACAAGACAAGTCGGACTTGAGGTAAGGGGATTTCTTATCTCACTTTTAATTTCGTGAGATTTCCATTGTTTTCCAATTATTTATTACATGTGGTGTATTGTGTAATTAAATTTGATATATATTATCATGATTCTATTTTTTTCATGTTATCATGTTATTCATTTGGTTCTTATAATTTTTTGGTTATATGGCTCGATTTATTACAATGAGGTGTGGAGTTTTAATCTCACTATTTATTCCCGTGAGATTCAAGATATATTTGTCACTATCTCCTTTGCTTGGTGTATGTAATACCCATTATTATACTCTTTGTATGATATAATTTTATTATGGGTATTTACATCAACATTTTATTTTCCTTCATTTATGGGGTGTACATTTCGAAATTTACCGAAATCGGTAAGGGAACCTTTCACCCTCCTCTTTTTAAAAGACATCTTTTTGTTAGGTCTTTTAATGAAAATATTATTATGTTGTGATATGTTATTATATTTCCTTATTGCTATAAATTTTATGTCCAAGTGATGAGATACTCTTTTTATCTCTCATAAACTCATTTTCTGAATTCTAAAGTGACGTCGGCAGGCTATCCAATTTCTGTAAGGGAACTTCTTAACCCAATTTCAATTATTTGGGTTAAACCTCTACATCTTGATTATTTCGTAATATGAATATGTATGGAAGACATATGATTGTTTTACACATAATATCCACGTAAATTGAGTGTATTTATATTTTTCACACATAATTATGTAATTGATTTATCATTAATCTAAGGATACTGTCTTTGTACGGGACTTCGTCTCAATCTTCTTTCGTTGAGGCATAATTCGATTTTTATATGAAATTATTTTATTAGATGTATAATAAAACCTTTTTACTTTTAATTTCACTCAAATGGAATATTTTTAAATGAATTGTTTTACTAAATGAAAATAGGAATGTTTTTTTCATATGTATGCGGCGACAACGACTTCTCCACCACCGTGACCATTATTTCAGTTTTTACTTCCTCTAAAAGTCATAAGATATAAAATTAATAATAAATACCATGTATTAGTTTTATTTTTTAGAAAATGGTTTGGATAATATTTTTATTATATAAATGTGTGGTTTTGATATCTTGTGATTGAAATTTGGAAATGTTATGTTTCTTTTACACATGTTTTAGGTGATATGATTATGTTATTGTTCATGGGAATTGCATATGAAGTTGGGTGGTTCTATGATAAAATATGATTAGGTGATCCCAAGATAACTCTCCAATGCATTGGGTAATGTGAAAGAGATATAGGCTAAGGTTTCTCTGATGAGATTTAGATAATATACTTTGATGGGTATTCCAAACATAACATTGAGGGTTAATCCCAACGTAAGAATGATATGAATGCCTCATGTTACCTTTATGTCTTATTATTTCTATGATTTATAAATAAATCATTTGATTTCATATAGTATGTTAATGTGCCTATGTTTTATGAGTAAATTTTGTTTTCATTTATTATTATGTATACATGGACAAATGTTTTCTTTCTGTATTTTTATATCCCTTACTGATCTTTTTATTCTCATCCCACGTTTTTGAAATGTTTTTCACAGAAATAATGTGGAATAGGTTCAACGATGGGATCAAGGAAATTTCATGATGTGTAAAACGTGGAACTAGACAAGACTCTTTCGTTCAAGAGTTTTTATTTTTTGAAAAAATGGAAACTGAGTAAATGAGTCTACTTTATAATCATTAAGATGTAATAGTTACGTCCTATTTCTATAAAAATCTAAACCTGAAAATATTCTCAATGTGAATAATTCATTTAACTCATGACTATGTAATTTTTTAAGTTTGGGTCCTTATATTTGGTGTCAAAGTTCGGTTTAGAAAACATTAGAGGTTAGGGTATTTTTTAAGCGCAAGTGACATTACCATAATGGTTAGGATTTCAGAATGAGTAATAGTTTTGTAGATAAAGTTAATGAGTTTAAGATAACATAAATAATTATATCATAGTATTATATAATGATTTTACTGATATACTCAAACTGACCTTTATGGCATTAGTAAATTGCTGGATATAGCAGTCACCAAAGTAATAGTGGATGTGAGGAAAACAGTGATGATTCTCTGAAAAATCAACTGAATGATTTGGGAGGTGCAGTGAGAAATATTGTGGTTATTCTCAACCAACTATCTGGATTCATGATTTAATACGTGAACCTTATTGATTTTTATAAGGCATAATATATGTGAGAAAAAAATCCCTACGGATGTTCAGCTAATAATCATAAAGGTAAGAATGTTCAAAATACTATGTGTCAAAGATGTGCAATGAAACACATAGGAAAATGTTTCAAAGGGACAAAAAGATGCTATATATGTTTAAATTAAGATCATAAAGCTAGAACCTACAATGGAAAAAGAAAGAATTTAATTTACTCTATAAAAGGGGATAAAGTTCTTTATGAAAAATAAATTCAATGTTTTAAATGGGGTGTGCATGTTCATTATGAAAACACATGTCCTTAGAAGAAGTTTCGGTAATGGGATCACCAGGATCAATCTAATATTTGTTTACCAATACCTAATTCCATTTCGATTGAGGATGATGAAATTGACAATGACCAATGGAAGGTATTTATTATTTCTTAACATATGTTTTCCTATTATTGAAATTATAGGATATGATTCATGATTTTTTTATAGGAAAGAAGTATTAAATAATAAGTTGGAAGGGAATGGATAATTGATCATGAAGAATGTTGAATGAGTAAGAATTAAACATATGAGGGATTCAAGAGTTATGGTAGATTTTTGGATGGTGAAATTCTTAAAATTATTAAGGCTCTTTTGATGATGATATTAAATAAGAATACATTTAATAGTATGTGTAACCCTGATGTTTGATATATGAAAATTTTATTCAAGGAATAAATATCTTTTCTTCTGTGGATATAGTAATATAGAACCATTTTGGATTGTATGATCCTTGAATTTGAGGCCAATATCAGTTAATACATTTTGGGATACAAAATGACAGTAATTAGATAAACTTTGTGGTTAAAATATGTTATGGTTATTTTTGATGAATTTATCTCTTTTTGGGAATGTAATAAAATTATGTAGTTTTTGGAAAGGGAAAACACGCAAATCATGTGACAACTCCTCACATCGGACGAAGCTGTGGGAATCGAACCCACAACCAATGTGTGACTCGTATATATCGCCTACCACTAGACTACGTGATGTCCCTTGTTAGTGTGACTAATTATTTTTAGTTATATGATCTTATGAATCGGGAATAAGTTTATATTGGGTTTTCTATGGAAATAATTAACCTATCATGGAGGATATGTGATTAGGTTAATTACTTTTCAGAATTAGACTTTAAGAGTAACTGATGTTATTTGGAGATAAATATTAATATTTTTCTTGAAAGACTATTTGATTAAATCCATCAGAGATTTGGGTTTCAATCTTAGTTTAGATTACATTGAAGAATTCTATGGATAACTGTGTATTTAATGGTCTTTTTTGAACCTAGGGTTCTTTTTGTTGAATTTTTTATATTAAGAGTAGTACTTATTTTTATAAAGGATTATCATTTTGGGGATTATCTGATATAGTACTAATAATTTTGGTTTTGGTTAAGGTATAAAGACATGAAAAATATATAGTTTATCATTTGTGGATTAGGTGATTCTCAAGAAGTTGATTATAGCCCTCTTAATATGAACAAGTCATCTTAAATACTCATCTTTTGGTGAAAATATGAGTTTGTGTAAGAAATCTAGTATGATATGAAAGTCTACATGACAAGTAAGTATGTTTCCTTATGATTTAATTAAGATCATAAATAAATTCCTCAATGAAAAGTAACTTAAAACAAAAATGTTGTCTATTAACTTTCCCTACTGGGGAATCAAATACCGATTAACCCATCACAAGTTTGTGATTTTCTAGTGGTTAGCATTCTCCTAAACATGTTTTCTATCTCTCTCCTTCAGAACATGACCCTTTTTTCTCATCCATATCCATGTTTTCATGGAATCCAAGTATCTATTGTCTTGGGGGACCTTTTTACTTTTCTTTCTTTCTTTTAAAGAAATTGTTTAATTTACTCCATTCCTGATGCGGTCCATTTAAATCAAGTTCCCAAGCCCAATTTTAAAATTGTGAGGATGCAATTCCTAAAAGGGGAAGGATGTAACATCTCAGGTAAATTAAAAATATGACAGTTTCGTATTTATTAACATTTGTTAATAAGACATTGTTATTACTTTAATGTTAATGAAATGTTATATGGTGTACCCAATACGCAACAACGAGTTTCATTGAAATCATATGTAGCACACTAATAATATAATAATATTACTTTAAATGGTAGTTGATGCCTAGCCATTGAAATGGAAGTAAGGAATAAAACTAACTACAAAATTATTATATATGTTTGATAAATATTTTAACAATTACCCAATAAATGATAGAGGCTTAAAATGTGAATGAATCTGATTTTAAGAATAAATATTCTAATATTCTTTAGAAGGTCGATTAACCACCATTTGAATGAGAGCCCTTTTTAAAACTAATTTTTTACAATTTTATATGTTATATTTTTCATAATAAAACCCTTTTTTAGAATTGGGACATCAAAATTCACTTTGTGTATATTTTTGTTTTTTTCCAATAAAGTTCATTTTTTAATGAATAGTGAAAATGCTATATTTGTTATTCAAAACATCATTTTAATCTATTTTATTTAAATGGATAGATTATCTTTTTAATTGGGTTTAATGTGTAGTTAAATATTTTTTACCATTTAATCCAATGGTGGTCATTGGAATTAATTTTACTTTGAAATAAGACATAAACAAGTGTCAATCTTTTGATAGATATTGTTTTCTAAAATCACTATATTGGTTTTGAAAGCAGGAATTTTTTATAAAACTAAATAATTAAACTTATATTTTTTTCAATTTGGTAATTTGGAAATAATTTTTTAATTTGGATTATCAAATTTAATCTGGATTAATTTTTTGTATTTTTCTGACAAATGTTCATTTTTAATGAATAGTGAAAAATACTGCATTTTACTTCAAAACTAAATTTTGCATCTAATTTATTTATATAGATAGATTTTCCTTTTAGTTGTTTTTAAAGTGTAATTGAATTATATTTTTATCATTTAATACAATTTTGTTCATTTGACGTAATTTAACTTTTCAATTGGATGTAAAAACAAGTTAATCTTTGGATAAATTTTACTTCTTAAAAACATGTCTTTGGATGTGACAACGAGAATCATATTTAAATGAATAATTGAAATTTCTGTGATTAGAATTTGGTAAAATAGATTCCATATTTTGAATTATAATGTCCAAATTATTTAATTAAGACTCTATTGTTTTTTGACATTATGAATAGTAGGTAATTATCTTTAATTATTATGATTAATTAGTAATCGGGTAGTTAAGGGTAAGAAAATAATATCATAATAATATAAAATGACCCCAAAATGTGTCCAAATAATTTTTTTTGAATCATGGACGACCATGAGAATCTTCTTAAAGAACTTGAGGGCCCATGGAGTCACATGGGTGTAATAGTGCCATTTATGACACTATTTTTTTAAATAAAGATAAATATAACAAAGGTTTTTATATCCAAAGTAAAACAATTTTAATTTTGTTTACATAAATGATATCTCAGACTATAAATAGTTACTGTAAATATAATAAATTTCTTACAACATGGTATTTGTTTATAATTTTTAGACATTAAATAAAAAAATTTATTTATGACACAATGATGATGAAGTGATTACCTCATTAATAACCGATTTCAATAAAATGAAAAGATAAGGTAAAATCTAAGACATACAGGTGTCAAAAACGTATTGAATGGGTGGATTTCGAACCCTTATTAGCTTATCCTCGAAATATATCATTTTGGGACCTTTAAAAATCCAAAAACCAATTAATAATAAAGTAACATTTCAAGACTTTCCAAAAGTGACCCTCCTCCATCTTATAAAAGGCCCCCAACTCTACCCCCTTACCCACACATCTCAACCCCTTGGATCATACAAAATCTACTCATATTATCTCTTTACATCCCTCTCTTACTCTTATAAGCCTTACTTTTCATAGAAGTCTTTCCAAATAATCCTTTGGATCAAATCAAAAAATAGTTACCCAATTTAGAGGTAATGTCTTCTCTCGAGTTTCTTTCTTTTATTTTACTTCTTCACTAACCACTATATTCTTATAATTTGATCCCATAAAGACAAAAATATCCTAAATATTCTAAGATGTTATTATGAAATGGATTCTACCTACACTTACACACACCCCCCGTCTAATGGTTAAAGAACATACTGTTTCTGTGGGTGGTGAATTATTGCCTCACGAAATGATGATTGTTCAATCTTATTTTAACACCTTTCATGGTGGAAATTTTGATGGAACTATATTTATATATTATATTTATTTCCTACCAATTCTTCTGTATTTTATATTTAAAACACACCTTTATGCTTTTCATGTTGTGAAAATGCAATAATTTCAAATGAGGAAGTGTGGACTACCGCCCCCTCATGTGATGTGACTCGTTCATGCCGAACATGGAATTTATAAAGATTGTAATTAAAAAACTTAGTTTACATATATAACATATATATTATACTATAATTATAATATATATATGTCTAATTTATTCTTAAATTCAATTAATATGATAAAAAAATGAAAGTAGCGTTCATTAGTACGTACGACTTACAATCTCCTTGAACGGTACATTTCATTTATTGTCTCTAAAAATTATGGAATATTATTAAATAAATATATACTGGATAAATATGATATTTAAATCATGAACACTATTCTGGAGATGATGTACTTATATCTATATAGACAATTCTCTTCAAACAAGTTCATTGTTGACTCAAGTACCGAACATCGACAAAATATATTATATGAACTCACATAATTAACTAATTATTATAACATGATAATATGTGATATGAATAGAATAATAAACATTAAATTATTTCCTTAATAAATTATAAATTGACCAATGTTTATTATTCATTAGTATAAAGAAATGAATAAGACAAGTCGGACTTGAGGTAAGGGGATTTCTTATCTCACTTTTAATTCCGTGAGATTTCCATTGTTTGCCAATTGTTTTTTCCATGTGGTGTATTCTGTACTTCCATTTGATATATATTATAATTATTATATTTATATTCATGGTATTATGAGATTCATTTGGTTCTTATTATCTTTTGGTCATATGACATGATTTATTAAAACGAGGTAAGGGGTTTTTATCTCACAATTTATTCCCGTGAGATTCATGATATATTTGTCACTATCTTCTTTTAGTGGTGTATATAATTCCATTTACTATAATATTTGGGTAATATACTTTCATTTATGGGTATTTACATCAACATTGTATATTCCATCTTTCATGATGTGTACGTTTCGAAAGTTACCCAAATCGGTAAGGGAACCTTTCACCCTCCTCTTTATAAAAGACTTCTTTTGTTAGGTATTTTATTTTAAATATTATTATGTTAGGTTATGTTCTTGTATATCCTTATTTCTGAAAATTTTATGTCCAAGTAATGAGATGCACTTTTTATCTCTCATCAACACATTTTCAAAATTTTAAAGTGACGCCATCAGGCTGTCGAATTACTGGCACGGAACTTCATAACCTAATTTCAACTCATTGGGTTAAACCTCTACTTCTTGATTATATCGTACTATGAATATGTGTGGATGAAATATGATTGTTTTACACTTAATATCCAATTATATTGGGTGTATTTATATTTTTCACACATAATGATGTAATTGATTTATCCATAATATAAGGATACCATCTTTGTATGGGACTTCATCTCAATCTCCTTTCGTTGAGACATACATTGATTTATATATGACCTTCTCCTATTAGTTGTATAATAATCCATTTTTTACATTTCTTTTCTTTCAAAAGGAATCTTTTTACAAGAAGTGTTTCACTATATGACAAATGGAATGTTTTTGTCTTACGTATGTGGCGCCAACGAATTCTCCACCACCATGACCATTATTTGAGTTTTGGCTTCCTCTATAATCCATAACATTTTAAATGAACGATAAATACCATTTTTTAAATTTAATTTATTTAAAAAGGTTTTGATAATTTTTTGATTATATTGATGTGTTGTATTGATAACTTATGATTGAAATGTGATAAATGTTATGTTTCCTTTATTCATGTTTTATGGGATACGATTATTTTATGGTTCTTGGGCATTTTTTATGATGTCGGGTGGTTCCGTGATAATCCAAGGGTAGGTGAGCCTGAGATAGCACTCCAAAGCATTGGGTAATGTGAAGGAGTTAAACTGTAATGTTTCTTTGATGATATTTAGGGAATATACTATAATGGGTATTCCAAACGTAACCATGAGGGTTAGTCCCTACGTAAGAAAGTTATGAATGCCTCAAGTTACCTTTATTTCTAGTGATTTGTATGAGTTATTACTAAATCATTTGATTTCAAGAGATATGTTAAAGTGGTTATGTCTTATGAGTAATGTATGATTTCATTGATTCTTATGTATAAATGGACTAATGTTTTCATTCCATATTTTTATATCCCTTACTGAGATTTTTATTCTCATCCCAAGTTTTTGAAATGATTTTCACAGGACATAAAGTGTAATAGGGTGATGGATGGGATCAAGGAAATGTAATTCTGTCTAAAACATGGAAGTATACATGAATCTTTTTTACAAGAGTTTTTATTTGGTGAAAAAATGGAAACTGAGTAGATGTGTCTACTTTGTAATCATTGAGATGTAATAGTTATGTCCTAATTCTCTAAAACTCTTAACCTAAAAATATCCTCAATGTGAATTAATCATTTTATTCATGACTATGTAATGTTTTAAGGCTGGGTCCTTATATAGAGGATGTCCAGGTAAATCCTCTGGAAACTCATCAACATATTCTTGTACAATAGGTATGTCCTCTATTCGTACATTCTTTTCCTCACCCAAATTTATTTTATTCAATTCCTCCACAATAATTGAATTTAGTAGATATTATAAGGGATTATATAATTAATATTCAGATGGTGATGTTTTGGCTCTAAAGATAAGGTACTCCTTATCATCATCGAAAATTATAACCTCTTTATTCATAAAATAAATTTTATCATTATGGTCTGAAATCAAATCAATACTGAGGATTATATCAAATTCAATCTTGGGTATGATTATGATATCAGATGATAAAGAATGATTATATTCCCTAAGGGGAACTGATTCACAAAACCTAGTTGCAATGATACTTCAGTAGGGAGTTGGGACTGGAAACTCCCTTATTAAATCGAATGGGAAATATCAAATTTTCAGAGCAAACTAGGATGATAGGAAACATTGTAATGATCCAAAATCAAATAAATCATTGGATAAAATTGAGGAAACCATTAAAGTACCTACCACCATATCTTTGGGAGCATTAAGCTCAACATTAGTGATCATATAATCTTTCCCATTCTCTCTTAATAATTTTTGTGGTAAGATTCCATGACACATAAGACATTCATTTTCATAATGATCCATTTCTCTACAATTGTATCATTCATCATTGATAGCCAATTTCTTTTCCTTTCAAGCACATGCTTGGTGGCCCTTTTCACCACACTTGTAAGAGACTCTCATTCCGTTTAGGCAAGTACTGGGGTGTTTCATCCCAAATTTACTGAAAAAAAGGAAATTCATCTTTTCCTTTCTTCCCCTTATTTCCAATTCCAGAGATTTCAGATGATATAGTCTTCACTTTCTTTTCAATAAAGTCATAAGAAATAGAGAATTATTTTCTTTTTATAGAAAATGAAAAATATATTTTTACGATGAGAAGGATTGTGAGACTAAATCTCAATGGTGGAATGGTTTTAACCCGTCAAATAATCGACCAATCATACTCCTTGGGATACGTATATAATCTGACGCATGCCTTACTAACCTTGTAAAGTTAGCATCATACTTTGTGACATTCTCATCCTCATTTTTCCATAGACTCAGAAATTGTCTTTCCATATTCGCATGACGATCATGAGGAAAGTATTTTTCTAAGAAAGTCTATGTAAACTCCCTCTATTCCATATTTGATAACTCTTCATCCACATTCGTATACCAGGATACCCCAGGTCAATCCCAAAACTCGGTGTTAGAGTTTACACTATTATGTACATCTGTTCCAGAGCTACCTCTACTTTCTTTTATCTAGATAGGGATGTATTTCTTGGAACACTCAGAAATCACTACATTACCAAAATTTTATGAAATTCTTCTATACTAATCCTCAAAGTATATCATAGGGTAATTATATCTAAAAGGGGTTTTTCTAAATCTATCTTCCAAGGTTTGTACTAAATATCCTTTAATACCAAGTGTAACGCCATGACCAGGGTTACCTAGAGTTGGTACATTATTTCTAGAATTGGTATGATCACAAGGGATCAAATCCCAAATGACCGATCTGTTTTGTAGCCTTGGAATTACTAGATACAAAAATATGTTTAACATTACATTATGAAATAAAAAACAACAAAATTGTGTCTCCTTTTAAAAAAATCATATCCTTTATACTATCCATTTAGGGTAGTCAATATATACCTTTTTGCATCCTGGGATAAATAAAACATAGAAATAGGGGATCTTAGGTGCTCAGTAGGGATAACAATATAGTGTAAAATTTCATATATAAAAATAAATATTTAAGGAAATGTATAAGACTATAAAATAGGAAATTAAAACTAAAACTTCAATATAATATGGAAAATATAAATCAAATAATTTCATTTACATATTCACATGGATATTCTACTAGTCGAATAATCACATGTAATATAAATATCCAATTTCATAATGGTGGAATACATAATGTCGGATATCATAATGATATAGTCAAGGACTTGTTCAAAGAATACAAATAATATTTTTTCAAGGCCATGTTCCTAACAACTAGTTTGTATCATGAGACCTACCGATGCTTCGAGGAGCTATAGCGGTCTCCTTCTATCACTTGCTAAGTCCAATGAATTCCTCATAGGAAAAGGTTGAAGAATATTATAAACATTTGTATTAAAAAATGAAAATGAAATTTTAATGCATTAACCATAAACCATGAATGGTATAAAAAATAACACATCCTCAATCAAACAAATCACAAAAACATCAATATAATATGGCAGATTGTATCATAATTAATGAAATTCAATCACGTGTAAAATCTATCATAGGTTGTTGACATAGATAAAATCAAAACTATTTGAGAGAAATATCTCTCTATATTTTTAAATAATTTATATGTTAAGTAATTATAAAATAAAACATTTATTTTGAAATTATTCTAATAATCTTGTTAGGTGAGCTGCAAAAATATCATAATGGTGTAAAATTGCCGCACTTTCCATATATGTTAAAAAACGTTCTTTCCTTAATTTTTTCGAAAAGGTTATAAAGGACTTTTTTTGGAAAACGAAGGAATGTTTCCTTTTTAATAAAATGATAAAAAGTCAAAAAATGTATAATTTAATTTTACCCATAGTCTAGGAAATAGTAAATAATGTTTTGAAATACATTTTTATGAAACACAAATGTGGATGATAAAGATATCTTATTAGATAAAAATATATATACAACTCAGATAATGAATAGATTGTAGAATAAACCCTTATCTTATAATTTTCCTTGGTCTAGTGTACATTAAGATCCTATATAATTGTCAAATAATTGTTATTAAATAATTTCAAAACAACATACAAAAATATGTTATCCTATATGATCTTATAATATTGTTTTGTTAATAATTTATAAGTAGGGTTATCATTTATGGTGTTAACTAAATTGTATTTCTTTATATGATTGGTTATGTAAGTCATGTTAGTTATGGATATGATGTATTTGATTAATATCCATAATGATATTAAGTTTTTAAATTATTTTTTAATCATAAAATGAAATTTATTCTTGAATGGTTATAATGTAAATGATTTTCATCACGTTTGTGGTGATGGTAATCCGTACTGATGCACGAGAAACAATATAATTCTATTGATTGTGAAGTCAAATGTAATTGGATGGTATATAATATATAAAGAATAATTAACATGTTATATTTATTATTTTTATTAGTTATACTCATTATTATACCCATCAAAATAATAAATTGTTTGAATAACAATCTACACCACAACGTGGAGACGATAAGCTGTATGTATGCATGCATGGTGAATTGTCATTCAAATTATAGATCTAATAATGAATATGGTTGTACCATATTTATAATAACATAATAGTTTTTATAAGGTACTTTATTTTTTTATTGAAACAATAAATAAAGAGGATTTGGAAGAAGAAAACAACATTGATCGAGGTAGTGAAATTATTACATCTTCTAGAGATGTTTCCTTTCAAGTAGATAAAAAGGGATCCTTAAGAAGTCTTTATGATCATATTAAGGCCTCTACTTCAAATTGAGGGTAGTTGGGAGGATATTTTAGCTGGGGTTGGATAATCCAAATAGCTATGGAGGTGTGATTTTGAGTGAAGGAGAGTACCCTTTTATATGGGAGGTGAGGGTCACTTTAAGAAAAGATTGAAATACTATATTATTATACAATCATATTCAGTTGATAATGGATAAAAAATGTTTCATTTCAAGGGTAAGGTGGTTATGTGTCTAAAACCTCTCAACCAATAGTTTTTAGACTAGTTTAGGTCACCATATTAACCTTATCTTATAGATTTAACTCTTAGTTAAATAGTTTACTTTTACCATGTATTTTTTCCTTATTATAATAAATGGTTAATAAGAATACTAAAAAAATAAAGATAACCCCATTTCATTAATTATTGATATATATATATAACATTATTTAATACCTTTGACTTAACCTTAGTTTTTCTTGTAATATTATATCAATTAATAATATAGTATTTGTTTAAAAAAATAATTTATGTTAATATTGACAATATTCGGTATTTGATTTTAGTGAAAGTCATAACAAGTTTATCACTTAAAAAAAATCTAATCATCCCTAACATTTCATATTAAACTATAAAATTAGTGTAATTCATTATAAGTCTCAATTTACATTTATTTGGACATTTATAATATCTATTATTCTAATCCTTCATTAATAAATTAATTAATTCATCATAAATGTATCCTAAATAAATAAAACTATATAGTATTTTAAATTTATAAATAAAATAAAATTATGTAGAAAATATTTTTAGAATTCCAATTAATATTTATAGTTGAATTTATCTTATGTATAACCCTATATTAAAAATGGTTTAGTTATTAATCATTGAATTTAACACTTTTAACCCTTATGTTAATAAAAAAATTATAAATGTCCTAATCTAATACAAGTGGACCAAAATGATTATATTTTATTCCAGAGGTTTATTTTGGTTGAAATACATTTTTCCAATAGAATTTGGAGATGTGTTAGCATAATTATACTATCAATTTTTATCTTTAATTACACTATTTACTTTTAATCGTGATAAATAAATGTCAAAATATATGATTCACAAAAAAATATTTCTATCATATCAATCAACATTTTGCATTATGATTTCAACTATGTCTCTCAGATTTTTATAATTATATTCACATAAGCGGTAAAATTATGTTTTATGAAAATTTTCAAATGTTCCTAGAAGGTGTGTGAAAGTCGGTAAAGTATTCAATAAAATTTTATATCTCTAATATTATTATAAAATTACATGAATGAATTATATTGAAAATATAAAGGTATTATGTATCTAATTTTACATAATATAAATTTAATTAAAATAACTAATTATATAAATTAAAAGTAAGTTTTAAACAATAATATAGTGTTTTTCACTAAAACTTAAATGTTTTCAGAAAAATACCTAAAATTCACCCTAAGCTAATTTTTATATTCTGGATCCAAAAATGAATTACATTTTGAAAAATAGAAATTATATAATTTTAAATTGCATGTATTACTATTTATAACGGCTAGATTGATTGGTCATTGTGTGTTAGAACTAAAAGTTACGTATCGTGCATGATATTGTATTATTCAAAGGGAAGCGTACCATGGAAGATGGGGGTGTTACACTTTCCACCTTTTCGTTTTCAGGGGTATATTCCCACGAAATACGGGAAAATAAATTTCATAATGCCTAATATTTATAAATTTAAATCATACCAAACATGCATATTCATTTATAAAATTGATATCTATATCATAATGGCCATTATATCTACCAATTTTTTAAATACTAATTTCTAAAAAATTTATTCCAAACTATTTAATTTGTTATATATTATATGAGATAAAATCCACTGGCACCTTCTTCTTATTTTTGAATATCCATTCATATAGATCTAAAAACCATATTCTTATCATTCTTTTCATCAATTCCTTATAAACTGGAAAATCATTTCTCACTTTTGAAATCACAAATTTCTATATGATCTTATGATGAAAATGTTTTGGATAATATTTACCTTATATGAATTATATTTATCCCATAAATGAAATATTGAATATTTCTATTTGGGTTACATATGTTTCCCACATCATGCCTTTATATCCATGTAATATTGGCTTCAAGGTAATAAATTTTTTTACACGCCTTTTCTATAAGTCTCATCAATTCTCCCAATACCATCTAATATATCATGAGGAAAAATATTATTTCATGAATAGTACATTAAATTTATTCAATTCCATGATAAGTAATTTTTACCCATCCATAGTATTTTGAAATAAGGAAATCCATTGCTCTATATATCCCTAGAGAATATAAAATACCATAAAATACATCTATATTAAATTACATTCTTATGTGAGAAAATTATACTCCATGTAACATTTACATATCTCATCTACAATTGGATTTTGACTCCCCTTATGTTATGGATTTTATGGATGTAAGAAGTTTTCTAACATTATTAAATTTCATTATCAAATAGTTGGATACTAAACACAAGAAATGTTATTGGTCATTAAATGAATCAGCTACCTTAATATGGTTATATGTTTTTTCATATTAAGATATACCACCATCTCAAGCATCATTATCATGGCCTGGATGGTAATACCTCAATGTATTACATGCTTTCATATCATTCTGATACATTAACATTTTTACCATATATAAACAAATGTAATAAAATACATTAGGTCATTAAATTATGAAACATGATGCATAATAAAAATTATTTTAAAACACAAAAGGAAAAGTAAACAAATATAAACAAATAACATCCAAATAATAAATATTGATTCATTAAAATTATTTTCTAAAAAAAATTATTTCCTCCTTAATTACTTGAATTGAAAATATATTAGCATAATAACATCTCATTGTATTGTCAAACCACATGTGCAACATAGACCATTTTTTGGAACCAAGTGGAAATCATGTCATTTATCAAGTATCATTTTCACTGAAATGACCCATAGTTACAACTATTCCATATCCACAACCAATTATAGAATCCTTAAATGTGTGTATTTATCGATAATAAAAATAATATATTACATAAAAAATGTTAATATCTTCTATTATTCATAGAAATATCTTAATAATATTTTCATTATGTTATGATTTATCAGAAATGAATTCATAAACCATGATCCCAAGGTTCCCATAATACTTCCATTGATACAAACTATATGGATACTGACCATATAATCACATAGTTGGTGGTTAATGTTTTACATTTTCATTAGATACATGGAATTAGATCATGAATAATAGAATATATCTATAGTATTGGAATCTTAGATACATACTTGAATCTTATATTATTAATTAAAACATAAGAAACATCAGAATATTTTATTGTGAGAAAAATATTTTTCCATTTAGCATAACATTGATTATTAATTATAAAAAACCTCTTATTGTCATTGGGAAATAGAAAATAAAAATGGATTATGTAATTATTTTTTAAGGGTATTAAAATAATTTAAGATATAATTTTTAAAAAATATATAATCAATATAGAGGAGTAAATATATGAGAGAACATTTTATTTAATCAATAACATTGTCACTGATAATAATTTTTATGCAATAAATTATGATAAAATAACAGCACAAAAAAAATCCCATGATCTTAAACATATCAAAAAATTTCATAGCTGATAAAAAAAGACATTGAAGTCAATTAATAATATTTTTATTTGTGAGTTCTTAACATTATACATCATAAACATTTCTTCAAGTCCTCATTCAATGAAATTCTATATAAATTGGTAAAGCCTCATCCTATTACCCATTCCTTTTTTATTCATGAGACATATTGATGGATATTTGGGCTAAAATAGGACACATCATTCACATAATAGGTATAATTCATTTCTCATGTGATTGGAGTGATTAGAAAAATAAATAAGTTCATATTGAAAAAATAAATTCTAAATTGTAATAATTTCCCCAATCATTACACTTAATAATTTTAAGCATTCCTAATGAGAAAATAGAGTACCAATATTTTATATTGTTTTTATTTAATAAAATAAAATAATAATGTATCCCTAATAAAATGAAGAATAATGTAAATATAATTCAACTCTTATAAAGAAAAATATTTTCCCTAGATGTTTGAATTGATTAACATACATTAAAAATAAGAATTAATGATTTTTTGAGTGAAATTCTATTTTCACCTTGAAACAAGTTATTTAATGTCTAACATACTTCCAAAATATTAATTAATTAAATATCATATAAAGTATTATTTTAATAATGTAAATTATCCATCAAATCAAAAAGTTTTCATAATGTTGGATAATTATTATTATGACGTATAATTGAAAAAATGATTCCATTCACATTTTCATAATAATGAAAAACTATCTAATTTATAGAATGATAATAAGATTCATTTTATAAAATATTTATAATAAAATAAAATAATTAACAAATATTACACTAATAACATAAAATGAAATATTATAATTTATTAAATAAACATAAAGGAATAAAATATATCGGGTTTAATATAGAAATATATAATATTTTTCTTATGGAGACATGAACATAAAAAATAATGAATAATGATGAGATTGTGAAATATACCATTTCCACTTTGGGATATTTTGATTCATAACCCCATTGAAAAAAATAAATAAAATAAATCAAGTAAAACATTAAATTCATTGAATATAAAGTCATATATGATTTATAATTATAAAAGGGGAAATATAAAAACAAAATAAAATGTTGAAGTGTTTATTATGAAATATATCTCACAGTCATAAAAGTTAAATGAGAAGTCTTTAGGAGAGGTCTAATTCGCACCGTAGTGGATTGAATTTCATTTATAATAAATGTATATTTATTATTAATATATAACATAACAATAATCATATATAACCTACCATATATTTTGTACTAATTAATTTTTATTGCCCATTTATGAAGAATTTGTTATGTAAATTAATATTCAAGATGATAAATTATTCGTTTTTATGTATATTTTTGTTTGGATATTTCGATATATGGAAAATTTTCATAGTTCCATAATCACAAGATTTTCAATTGAGATAAAATATATTAATTGAATATATATTCAGATTCACATATAAAATATATCAATAATGAAGTTAATTTCAACATTCGTTGAGATAGTTGACCATACTTAGGAAAAAAAGACTATTTCAATTTTTAAACTGATAGAAGAAAGAAAGTAAAATTATATTTCAATTTAATGGAGTAATGTTTTGATAAAATATATAATATTAACTAATTAACCTTTTCCTAATTACCATCTACGTTAAAATAAATTTAATACTAATTCATATCGCTTTATGGATGTTATAATCCACATTTACATAAGAATTTCATTTCTTATTTCTATCACATGGGTAGGTAAGAAGTTATATGTGATATTATGTAACCAAAATCATTATTATGTAATAAATATCAAATTTAGACATTAAATCACTAATTATATCGATCCATGAGTGGAATTGATAGATTATGATTTATGTAGGATCATTAGGTGATAGTTCAAAGAATAATCAGTCGAACATTTTGTATCTCATTTGACAGAAGAGGGAATGGACATAATTGATGACATTATCATATTAAGGACTAAGAAATAAGATTATACTAATTTTTCTATTTTATAATTTTTACGATATATTTTTCTTGTATAAGAATAACTAAAATGGAAACTTTTGGTTTAGAACTTTACCTATTATTTAGAGAACCACTTTATGTTTATAGATGTCTTTTGAATAATGATTTACATATCAAGCCTTGTAATATATCTACTGGGGATGGTTATAAAAAAACTATTTGGTCATTTATTATAAGATATTTCATTATCTAGTTGTACAGATAAGTTGGTAGAATGGGTTTCCATTAATGTGTAGGGAAGGAGACCTTCTTGGAAACAACATGAATTGTTCCCAAAATGAATACAGATTGATATTCTAAATCCAAAAACAAGATTCCTCGTGAATCTATATATATATTATTTTGTAAAGGGATAATTAATAATTATGTACATCCAATATCATTTTAAAAGCTTTTATTTTGAATATTACCCTTACCTTTTGGTTTAACCCACATATATGCACATTTCCACCATCACCACTGTCAGGAATGATTACTATTTTAAAAATAAATTCTGAAATAAACATTTTTTTACTATAATAAATAAAATAAATTCCAATGAATCAAAAAAAATTAATTTTTTAAAAAATTCAATTTAATAAAATGCATCAATTTAATGTAAAATAAATCCCATCAATGCTTTAAAAAATAATGTTTCTAATAGTGTCATTTTGTATCTACAATTATTTTAATAAAAATAAAAATTTATTTCAATTATCACAAATTGGTTAATTATAATATTATTTTTATCTAATATAAATTTTAAATCATTTATTTTATATAAATGGACCATTTTAAATGATATAAATGAGTCGTAATTTTCCAATAAATGTCAATTTTCCACTATGCATCAAAAAATTTATTAGTTAAAGTAAATCATGAAAATGAACTCAAACATAATATTGAAAAGGTAATATAAAAATTAATTTCATTTTTATATTAAAATTAAAAATATGTTATAGGTTAATATTATAATATATGCACAAAAGGCCACAAAACTAGTTTTTGAAAAAACTATGTTTTCAAATAAACAAGTTTTCCCCTATCAATTTTTTTTATTTTTTATTTTCAAATATTAACATAGGAATTTATTTATACATGTGTAAACAACATACTTTTATTAAATTTAAAATTCCTATTAATACTAAAAATTGTGATGATATCATTATAAAGATATATTATATTATAATTCATTTACACACAAAGGTGTGTCTATCCAGGCATTCGAAGAAATAATTTTTCAAAAAGAAATATATATAAATATCCAAGGGTGTTACATTGGTGTATAAATTAAATTTCCATCCCAAATTATATATGGGAACATTCCTAAAAGAGTATCGATAAATATGTTAATATATTCATTGTCTTCGTCCTCATTATAATCACATGAATCTACAATTAATAAATCTTTGAGTTTAATCATTATCAAGGCCTAAAAAACCAACTCATTTTTTACATTATTATTGAAAGATAGATAAGATCACATATAAATTGAAATGATATGATTTAATAGTTTGAAATATCATATCCATCCAATAATGTTGAAATCATTGGATCAAACATATCTTGAATTAATCCAAAACATTTATGGGAATCATTGAATCATGTGTATTTTAATATAATCCTGAGATATTCCTAATAAATAAACTCACTAAAATGATGTTTTAATTAATGAATTCACCATCTCAAAAGACAATATAGTGAAACATGGTCCCCGAAAGTTGATAGTTATCCTCCTTGAAATGTATCTTTCCAACATAATTCATCATCCATATTTGAAAATTTTCTTTGGATGTTTGGAATACCATCACTATTTTATAAAATGTTTATAATAGTTACATTATAGTAGAAACATATATTTCTCCATATACATAAAAATTTATATAATCAGTAAAGGAAATGGAATACAACCCATTATAATATTGAAATCATACTATTTCAGCATCTCTTATCTCTATACCAAATTATCTTGTTGGAATTCTTCCTACTACTCCATCTACGATTATTATTTCAATAGTATTTATGGATATCCATAATATTTATAAAAAATAGATTCTCCATAATTTTTTGGATATCTCATTGGGAAAATATATATTTTTTCTTATAACACTTGTATTTCTTATATGACTTTGTACCATTATGAGGTGAATCGAGAATATAATTTTTATAATAATTTCACTTTGAATTTACCTAATCTTAATTATTAAATTCTCATTTTTTTAATTTATAATTACCTCAATTATAACCTCATCTGTATATAAAAATCACAATTTCATATCGGAATTTAAATGGTACGGATTTTAATCCATAATACTTGTGGATATTGGTTTGTTCCCCATATAACTGAATATCTATAGTAAAAGGAATTGTATATAATAAAGAGCTTCACAATCCTATCAATAAAATATTCACTATATCATCCCACTAAAAAGTCATACTATAGATTTAAATATTCATACTTTAATCCAAAATGGTTATTAATATTATTAAAATAATTATGTTAACTTTTATCTAGGATGATTCATTAATATATGATAATAGTATTTTTTTCCCCAAACCTGTTATATTAGTCATTCATAACATTCCAATTCATCATGTGCTTCAATAATTGATGAGTATGATAAGGTTTAATAGTATTATTCACTATGTATAAATTGTCAAAATTCTTGATCTTCCTCAGTTACATGGGTACTTAATCACCATGGTCTCCCCTGTCATGAATATATATAAACATTAAAAACAATATTCTTATATTCTCATTACATAATTTTAGCTCCCCCAAACCCAACAACCTAGATCTGGTCATTTCAATTATTAAATTATTATAATACATAAGGATTGAAATCCGGATATATTGAATATTTAAGTAGACATGGTAAAATTGATTTATAATTGAAATTTAGATTAAATTTTTGAAAATAAAATTCACAAATATTTTCCTTCGAGTATTCCTATAACATCATCTGTTATTAAAAATGTAAAGCCCCAGAAATTTTCAGGAAAATTATATCTTAATTCATTCGAATTTTACGAGTCTGCTATTTCTTACGGTACCCGATTCCGGGGCTCGGTGTGCCCAGAATCAATTTCTGATGTTTTGTTCAGGTACGTTCAGTAAACGTATGTGCATGTTTTTATATCATTTGAACTAGTGCTCAGAATTGGGATCCAAGGACACCGATGAACTCGCAGCACCAGTATTTTCTTTAGGGGACCTTTACCACAGTTTCATTTTATGCGGGTTGAGAGTTAATAACTGGGGATTTAGATAAAAAAATAAAATTTGTAATACACAATTTTATTTATGGATGTTAATTATTTCCTCCATGAGGAAGTTAGGGGTGGGGAACACATCTCACATAACCTTTCATGTGAGGATTTAGTGTGGTTGGGACCACATCTCACATAACCTTTCATGTGAGGATTTAGTGTGGTGGGGATCACACGATCCCTAACCCTTCAACTCCCTTGAACCCCCATTAACACTCCCATTAATTTATTTCATTGACAACTCCCCCTCATTTAATATGAGGAGCCTCTCCGCCTTACTCCCATTAATATTTCCAACACATTTTAATTTATTAAATAGGATTATCCAATGAATTAATTAGAGTTTTTTAATTTTGTAATTGTTGTGTGAATAAAATAATTGCATTAGCTATTATTTTGGGAGGCTTTTGTTGTGTTGGTTAAAACATGGGAAAACTCTGGAGAACTAGAAAATAAGAGTGTTCTTCTCCCAATGAATAAAACCTATGTCGAAGAACGTCCTACTCTCTTGGCGAAGAACTCACCACAACTTCTCCTTCCTCCTTCTTCCTCCACATCAAGTGAGAGGACACCGCTCTTGAGAGGTGTCACCTACGACCAAAACTCCTCCTCCAACGTTGGCGGGATGACACCATTCTTCCTCGATTACCGACTACTACGATAGTCATCTTCCATGGATCGACAACTTGCGACGTAAATTTCAAGGTAGGGGTATTTTGTATAATTTAATTTATGTGATTTATACCCACGAACATAGGCGATTATTTGTTGAATAATTGTTTGGGCCTCTAACGCGGTGTGTATGGGATAATGAACAAGTCTGGACCCATCGCCATATCGTTCTTGATGCGTGGAATCTTTGGATACAGATGAACAGAATGGAAACGTTGATTGGAGGTCGTCGTAGTGATGAGTGGGACCCAAGGAGGCCGTAGGTGCAGACGAGAGCTAAAACTGACCACTAGAATGGCTCTGGTGGTCTGTTGAAGGGCGCGGTGGTGCTGGCGATTGAAGGTTGATGTCGGCACCAGCCGACCGCCTAAAGGCTGTGGCACCCTAGCGTGCTAGATGCAGAAGACCACCGCGGCACCTGCCGAGGCGGCGGTGGAGAGGATCCCACGCCGCGTGGGTTCTGGGGAAGCCGGGCGGCGCCAGCCTGGCACCGCCGTTACGTGGAACTGGTGCCCCCCCCCCCCCCCCCCCCCCCGCTCCGCCTGCCTGGCCGAGCCACTGCCAGCCGTGGGCCGGGCCCGGCCACACCTAACTAGATCGGGTTGACCCGGTTCGGTCTTGCCCATGGTGGGTTGGGCCAAGTCGGACTGGGCCCACACCCCCCTCTTCAGACTGTTTTCGGTTAATTGCCCATAATATGAGCTTGAAACATCCGATCGTTGCACCGTCAGCTTCATAAGAGTCCACGGATCAATATGGTTGGCACGATATATGACACTCAATTTTTTGGTGAAGTTTGGGTATGGATGGGTTGGATCGAACCCGAAACCAAATGGGCCCTCGAAGTAGAACACTTACAACATAAGGATCAGACGTCCGATTGACATGAAGTCAACTACATTGGATTACTTATGACAAGACAATTATTTTGGAATAATCCACTTGTGGTTTGGAAATAGTTGGAGTATGGTCTTGTTGGTTTAACTTAGAAACAAGCAGGTCCCATCGAACAGAAAAGCCAATAACTCACAGAACGGGCTTCTGATTGACGTGCCATCTACGGTGTTGAGACCTATATGACGAGGTGGTCCTTTGAGATACTTAAATGTGAGACTTCATGAATCTTGGAGTATCATCTTGGGGGTTTTGGGGTGGACCCTCCCAGTGACCATCGAGAAGATTGCAAAGACCTAGTAGCTGGCTTAGATTTGACGACTGGTGACCGATCGAATCGGAGTGATTCAGATGGCCCAGTGGGGAGTGAATGGTTGTAGCAGCTGACCCACAGAGGGGGAGTGCTTGGTTATAGCGGAAAACCCAAGGTGGTAAGCTCTAGGTTGTAGCATCAAGCCCACATTACTCGACAGGTGGAGTACTTCAACATTGCAAGGTTAGTGGGAAGCGCTTGGTTGTATCGGCATTCCCACTGTACTCGACAGAGGAAGAGTTCTCCTGTAGCCATGGTTTCAACATCGTGAATAAAAATCCTTTTTTGAGCTGAGTTAGTGACCTTTGTATTTTCTCATGATTGAGATGTGTTACTTGATAACTTAGATATATGTATGGGTACATAACAAATTAATGGTTATCTGTTGAAATCATACTTTGTGGTTTATACTTGTTGGATTTTGAGAGATCTTGAGGGTCTAAGGGTCCCTACTAAGTATCGTTATACTCGCCCCTACATGGGATATGCCCGCACCTCATTGTGTTGGATGCAGATGACAAACATCGCTGATGGAGGCCAAGAGAACCAAGACTGGATGGTACCTAGAGGTGGATCATTCGGTGTGATGGCACACAGAGTGGACCGATAGACGTGGAGCGCTGAGGAGGATATTTGTTCCTACCCTTCAGGTAGGAACCCATAGGATGATCCAAGAGTTGCTTCACCATTCAGCTATTTTCCTTTCTCAGTTGTAATTTCTTTTAGTTGTAGTTGTACCATTTTGTAGTGCTTGTATTTCAAGCCCCTTTCTACTTTCAACACACGTGTTATACTGCTTTTATTAGTGTTGTCTTCCGCTTATACCCTTGTTATGTGTGTTAACATTTATAAAGCCAATGTCTTCCCAGTTCTAGGGAATTATTTCATTGGTTTTAGTCGCTAGCCCCTAGAATATGGATGGAGTTCTTGGGGTAGTCACGATGGAGGACCCGAGGGCTGGGTCATGACAAATTGGTATCAGATGACATTGGTTCCACAACAGAACTAGGACTTCGATATTTTATTTATGTGAAGCAATAGTGTTAAGGGTACAAAGTGTGTTTTACAGTTCAGGGAGTCCGGTATTGTTGTGGGCAGCAAACCTATCCATACACCAGGACAATGAATTCTGACTTCCGACTCAGTAAATGAAAACACTGATTGCGTGTGTGATTCCAAATGTTTTTTTATGTCATCTCAAACCTGGCCAGCTCACCAGGTATATACTTTGATCGTGTCACGTCTGTTTCTTTTAGGATGCCTCCCCATGGACGACAAGCTAGGGCCCCAAGAGTTGTACATACTGACTGCCCATCGAGCGACGGGGCATCAGTACCTGGTCGTCTTCTAGTTGAGACACCAGCGGAGACACCCGCAGTACTACAACCCGTTGGGCCATCGATTCCACCTTCCCTAGCAGCAGGCGATGCACGTCGCTTGAGCGTGATGCATGAGTTCCAACACCGTAGTCCACCCAGGTTCTAGGGAGAGATGGACCCATAGGCAGTTGAGGATTGGCTATAGGCTATGGTGATAGTTTCCAGTCTAGTAGGGACAGTAGCAGACTTCTTGGAGATCCTTGCTGCCAGCCTCCTTCAGGCGGCAGTAGGCAGATGGTGGAGCCTGATGCTCCAGATGCACGATGAGGAAACATTTCTATGGGCATATATTGAGAGCCTGTTCCGGGAAGAGTTTGTACCACCCAACCTTCGACCAGTGCATATACAGGAGATACTACATCTGCATTTGGGAAGCATGACAGTAGCATAATACTCAGAGAGGTTCACAGACCTCTCACACTACTCTACAGATATAGTACGGTACCCATTATTCAGGGCCCGAACCTTCGAACAGGGGATCAAGAGAGAGATTAGAGCTTCAGTTGATTCTCACAACTTCCCAACACAGACAGGGGTGTTGGAGCGAGCCCTCCTATTAGATGGTTTCATTGCTGAGAAATCTCCAACAACAAAACCCACCACTATTCAACATGAAGCAGAGTCTTCTACAGCTGACAGTAGATAGATGACGCATGGGTCCAAGAGGACCAGACCAATGGGTGGTCGACCGCATGACTCAGGATCGTGTGTGCGACGAACCCAGGGTGGAGAGAGACATACCAAGAGAGAACAATGTTACTCCTGTGGTGGGATTGTTCAAATGGCATGTGACTATCTGACCCGCTATACAGATGTTCAGTAGATAGATGCAAGACCTCCCAGGCAAAGGAAGAGTTTCAGTCGGGGCGGATTTCAAGGAGAAAGAAATCGAGGCGGAGGAGAAGGTTGTGCAGCTGGTGGTAGACGACGCTTTGAGGTGTTTCCACCACCACCCCCAAGAGGTCCACTGTGACCGCAGGGAACAGGTGGACATTGGAGAGCACAGCTTCAGGCAGCTGAAGCTTATGACTATGGAGCTCCAGAAGCAGGTGGAAAGAAGCGAGACTAGTTCGAGGCATTGATTCCTTTGATGTTGGTGCTTCTCGCTTCATTGTTGTTGATGTTTGTGGTTATTATGTGTCTCCGTACTTTGAGCCGCAGTAATAAAAGTCACTTTTCTTTGTCAGGTTTTCTTTCCTACCTTTTTTTGGTTAACACTAAGAAGTTCCGGTTAAAACCTATGACCTGACCCTCACATTACAGTATTCTAGTGGAGGAGACCCAGTGACCACACATTGATGCCAACAGTGTGACTCAACACTTGGAGGCGACATTAACATTTGGATCTCTTAGTAGTAGCGTTGAGGCCTTCCGACATCGACCATGGCATGAATTAGAACCATTCATGTCAGGATTGACTGTATTAGGAAGAGGACGTGGTCCATCCAGGGGATGAGACCAGATTTATCTTTTTGGAAGAGGATAAATCATAGAAGCTCTTGTAAATCATAGAAAAAGAAGGTTGTATATGAGAACTTTTAAATTGGATAGTCTCACCTATAGTTTGTCTAGTGAACGGTTTACGGTTTACTCTAATCTGAATAGTCTCTGGTGTATCTTATTTAATAAAGACCAGAAACTGAGACATCAGTGCTGGCTTGAGTACTTCTAGGACTACGACTTCGAGATAGTCTATACTCCTGGGAAGGGAAACATAGTAGCGGATTCTCTCAGCAGGAGTTTAGGCATTCAGCTGCTTGGAGAGGTGACGAAGCAGCTGGTTTCCATACATAAATCATTTGTGGATAGAGATTGTGCAGCCTATCTAAAGTCTATTATAGTCACTCTTCCACTTCTTCAGCAGAGTAGGCGAGGTGGCTTATCGCCTGACCCTTTCACCTCAATTGCATCGGGTGCACGACGTCTTCCACGTATCTCAGCAGAGAATATGCGTGCACAACCTGTCCCACATCATCGACCACGGGGTGCTGGACATTGAAGATGGGGTGAAATTCACGGAGTTCCCAATGGAGATCTAGGATCGACAAGAGCAGGTTCTAAGTGGGCGGATGATTCCTCTGGTGCTCATTCGCTGGCAGCACGGGAACCTCAAAGAAATCGCATTAGAGCAGGAGGCTCAAATGCGGGTTCAGTACACCCATTTTGTTTCTCAAGTGTTTGTTGTAGAATAATGGGGACGTAAATCCTTGAGGTGGGAGTAAAGGACCCAGAAATTTCAAGGAAAATATTTTCTTAATGCTTTTGAATTTTACGAGTCTTCAGTTTCAGACGACACCTGATTTTGAGGCCCGGTGTGCCCGATATCAATTTTTGATGTTTTGTCTGGGTATATTCTATAATCGAACATGAGGTTTTCTCTATCTTTTGAACTGGTGATCGGAATTGAAACCAATGGTCACCGATGAACCCACTGCGTCAGTATTCGCTTAAGGGGACCTTTATAGAAGTTGCGTTTTATATGGGTTGAGAGTTAATATTTGGGGATTTAGATTAAAATAAATAAAATTTGTAATACAAAATTTTATTTATGGATGTGAGTTATTTCCTCCATGAGGAAGTTTGGGGTGGGTCCCACATCTCACGTAACCTCCCATGTGAGGATTTAGTGTGGAGGGGTCCACACAATCCCAAACCCTTCAACTCCCTTGATCCCCCAACAACACTCCCCTTCATTTATTTATTTGAAAACTCCCCCTAATTTAAGAAGAGGATCCTCTCCACCTTCCTCCCATTAAGATTTCCAACACATTTTAATTAATTAAATTGGATTCTTCAATTAATTAATTAGAGTTTTTGAATTTTTTAATTGGTGTGTGAATAAAAAAATAGCATTAGCTATTATTTTGGGAGGTTGTTGTTGTGTTGGGTAAACCATGGGAAAACTCTGGAGAATTAGAAAATAAAAGTGTTCATCTCCCAACGAATAACACCTCTGTCGAAGAACGTCATACTTTCTCAGTGAAGAACGCTCCATGACTTCTCCTACCTCTTTCTTCCTCCACGTCATGTTAGAAGACACTGCTCGTGGGAGGCATCACCTTCGACAACAACTCCTCCTCCAACGTTGGTGGGACGACACCGTTATTCCGCGATGCCCGACTACTGTGACGCTCACCTTTCACGGCATGAAAACGTGCGGCGTCAATTTCAAGGTAGGGGGATTTTGTAAAATTTAATTTATGTTATTTATACCCACAAACTTGATAGATTATTTGTTGAATAATTTTTTGATCCTCTAATGTGGTGGGTATGGGCTAACGAACAATTCTGGACCAAATGCCATATTGTTCTTGATGCATGAAATGTTCTGAGACAGATGAACTGAAGGGAAACGTTGATTTGAGGTCATCACAGTGAAGAGCGGGACCCGAGGAGTCTGTGAGTGTAGACGGGACCAACAATGGACAACTAGAATGACTCTAGTGGCCCGCGGAAGTTCGTGGAGGCGGATCCCTAGAGAGCCTCCAGTGGAAGACCATCGTGGCACCAGCCGTGGCGACGGTGGAGCGGAACATGCGTCGCACAAGATCTGGTGAACCTGGGTGGCGGCAGCCTGGCACCGCCGTTATGTGGAACCCCCCCCCCCCCCCCCAGCTCGGCCAGCCGGGGGTCGGGCCGTGCCAGACGCAGGCCGGGCCTCACCAAACCATGCTGGACCCGGACCAAGGACGGTTCAAACCATTTTGGGCCGACCCAGGGTTGGTTGGGTCGGGTCGGACCGGGCCCAGACCCCCTCTTCAGAACGTTTTCAGTTAATTGTCCATAACATGATCTGTGGACCTCCGATCGACGCAGCGTCAGATGCGTATGATTCCTTGGATCGATACGATCATCTTTTTATATTACAATGACGGTTTTGGAGATGTTTGCATACGACTGGGTTGGTTCGAACCGAAAACCAACCGGGCCCTCGGAGCTGAAACCCTTGTAACATAAGGACCAGGCGTCTGATTGACGTGCCTTCAACTATGTTGGATTCCTTCTGATAAGACCAATATTTTGGCCTACTCCACTTGAGGTTTGTACACAGTTGTAGTATGGTCATTTTGGTTTAGCTTTGAAACCAACCGAGCCCCTGGAAAGGAAAATCCAATAACTCACAGACTGGGTGTCCAATTGACGCGTCGTCTGTTGCATTGATACCCTTATGATGAGGCAGTCCTTTCAGATGATTCAATGTGGGACTTTGTGACACTTGGAGTATTGACTTGATACTCATGGAGCGAACCATCTGGGTAACGAGTGAGAAGATTGCAGAGACCTAGTAGCTGGCTGACACTTGATGATTGTTGACTGATCGACTCGGAGTGATTTGGATGGTCGTGTGGGGAGCGCTCCGTTGTAGCAGCAGACCCACAACGGAAGAGTGCTTGGTTGTAGTGGCAGAACCACTGTGGTAAGTTCTTGGTTGTAGTAGCAGGCCCACAGTACTCGACAGGTGGATTAATTCAGTAGTCCTATGTTAGTGGGAAGCGTATGGTTGTAGAGGCAGGCCCACTATTCTTGACAGAGGAGGAGTTCTCCTGAAGCTGTGGTTTGAACATTGTGTATACAAATCCTGGTTTGATCTGAGTCAGTGACCTTTGTGATTTCCTCATGATTGAGATGAGTAACTTGATAACTTAGGAATATGTATGGGCATATACCTATGTAATTATTATCTATTGAAATCGTGCTTTGTGGTTTATCCTTGTTTGATTTTGTGAGAGCGTGTAGGTCTTGGGGCCCCTACTGAGTATCGTTACACGCACCCCTACACGGGCTATGCATGCACCTCATTGTGTTGGATGTAGACGAAGAACAGTCCTGAAGGAGTCTGAGAGTGCCAGTACTGGACGGTACCCGGAGGTGGATCATTCGGCGTGACGACACACGGAGTAGACCGATAGTCGTGGAGTGCTGATGAGGATATCTATACCTACCCCTCAGGTAGGATCCCGGAGGACGATCCATGAGATGCATCACCATTCTGCAGTTTGTCTTTTTCAGTTGAACTTTCTTTCAGTTGTAGCTATACCTTTTTCTTGGGCTTGTATTTTTGTCCCCTTTGTACTTTCAGAACACTTTTTATACAACTTTTCTTAGTGTTTTCTTCTGCTCGTACTCATATTATGTGTGTTTACGTTTATAAAGGAAAATACTTCCCAGTTATAAGTAGTTATTCCTTTGGTGAAAGTCACCAGCCCCTGGCCTATGGAAGGCATGCTTGGGGTAGTCACGATGCCAGCCCCGGGGGACAGGTCATGACAAAAAGGATCATTTTGTTTAAAAGCATTCATGATACACCAATTTTATCAAAAATGAAAAAATATTATTATTATTTAATATGGTAGTTATCAAAATTTAATTAGAATGAAAATAATGAAAAATGTTTACTAAATTATAAATATATGGTTTAAACTTTTTTAGGTAATGATTAATTGGTCATAAAAGTTATTAGATAAGGAAATAAAAAAAATTGATTATAAAGGTTGCATTTATTTTTTGGAAAAAATATGTAATTTTAAATAATTATATTTATATAAAATAAAATAACACTTATTTGATTATATTAATGAAATAAATATTCAATATAACATTTTCAATTTGACTTATCTTTTTCTCAGACATGATATTATAATAAAGGCAATTTTATGGAAAATGTGTGTTTTTAAAAAATATTTTTTTTTCAACTTTTAATGGGGAATATATTTTTAATATAGTTTCAACAAATTTATAAGTCATATTTAAAAAAAACTTATTCTTTGGATTTTTAACAAAATATTTATCTTTAGATGAATATTTTTTATTTCTCTAAAAACTTACATATTTTAATGAATAGGTAAAAATAATTCGTTTTTATTAAAAACAGCATTTTCATCTAATTTACATATATTAATATATAATTTTTCTAAATGATTTTATTGAATAATAAGAATAAAAATATTAATAATTGAATCCAATTTTGGAAATTTAATTCAATTTCACATTAAAATTCGATATAAAAACTATGTCAACTTTTGAAAATTTTACATAAAAAACCCTCATACTTTTTCTATCAATGCGATTAATCTTCAACAAATTTATTATAATTATAGGTTTTCAATTTGAAAAATTGGATTAATTTTTCTTAATCATAAGGTCAAAATATTTTAAATAGGAACCATTTATTTTTGAACATTATGAATATAATCTATAGTGATAATATTTATTACCATAGTTAAGGGTAAATCCATAAATTAACCGTAAAAATTATATAATAAACAAATAAATTATCATAATTCTTTTCCTAATTTAATTTTATGAGTGAATTTAAAAGAATAAAATCCTTGGATCAATATTAAAACCACTTGGAGTCTCATGGATGATGTTAAATTCATTTATAATATTGTATTCATTTAATAGTCATTTTTGTTACACTTTTGATTTAAACAAGTATTGTATTATTAATATGGGTTTATACATGGGATATATTAGGCTTTAAATAATATATAGAAATATAAAATGGTTTCCTACATCATGGTATTTTATTTATAATTTATATGAAATAAAAAATTGAATTAAAGGGTGACAAAAATGATGAAGGAGTGATTTATTAATTAATGAAAAAATAAAATAAATGTCATTATAAATAATTAAATAAATATAATATGACATAATTTATATTGTAAAAGATTTATATTTGTTAATTTTTCAAGTTAGTGATTTTTTAATATAGATGGTTTTCTTATACCCTAAATTTATTATAGTTTGAGAAAGCTAATAAAATAATTGAGTGAAAATATACAGAAATTTTATTTTAAAAAACTAAATATTTTACAAAATGATATAAAATATATAAAAAAGTAATAATGTAAAAAATAATTTTTATAACTCTAAATATTATTTTAGCTACTTATTCATTAGTTGTTTGATACTTTATGGTAATTATTTTAACCCTCAAGGTGTAAATTTGTAAATCAAATGGTGAGAGTTAAAAGGGTTAAAATAAAAAGATAAGGTTAAAAAAATATAAAAACAAGGTTAATTTAAAATGGATTAATTTATTTTTAACCATAATTATTCCTTATTCTAAATATTTAATTTTTGAGATATTTTGATACAAAAAATAATTTTGATTAATTTAACAATTTTTATAATTCCAAGAGTGCGTCTCTCATCTCCTATAAAAGGAACCCATTCTTATATATTCCAAACACATCAGAAACCTTTTTGATAAACCTAAATATTAAAAAAACACATCAAGAATTTCTCTCCACAAACTCAATGACTTTTTTAGATAGAACACCATTAATATAGGTTTTATGGTGTTACTCTACACTGATCATCCAAAAGAATGGTATTCTTTTCATCATTAATTTCTTTTTTTTATTTGTTCATCAACATCCTTCAAATTTTCTTCGTCCATGAAGATATTATATAACCAGTTTCACAAATATATTCATATTATATTGGATTAATTTAAGAACCTAAATCTTTCTCCACTTCCATCATAAGAGAATTTAGTTAATCGTTCTTGTGTACATGTGAACTTTCATATCTACAAACTGATTTAATTTTTTTTCTAATGGTATATAATGACATGTTAAAATGATTAAAATATTGTTATTAATTTATATTAATAAATATTTAATCATTATAATTTAAAAATATATCATTTATGTTCTGTCATGAACCGGCCTAAGTCGACCTTGAACTGGTCACAAGAGTCGGTCCGAAACAAGTCCTGAGGAGTGTTCCCGATCCCCACTAGTTGGTAACTACTGCTATGAATCATATATAAATCATGTGGGAATTATTTCTTCCCAATAAATATGATAAAATAAATAAAATGATCAAAATGATAATGAAAAAAGAACCCACAACTAAATATTAATAAATAAATAGCAGAACCATATACAATATGAAAATAAACAAAATGAAGACTAAAAAACTGAAAAAATGAATATACTAAAACTGGACCATGATACCACTATCTCCATGTGACGTCTCTGTAACCTCCAACCAGAATACCAAAATTTCTCAAACCATGTTAGCTTGTGCTAGGATACTAGAACAAATTTTGAACCTACAAAACATCTCATGTCTACCGACACCGAGTTGTATTGGTAGGGTGTGAGCTAACCACTCAGTAGGAACTCACCAATGATTCCAAGTGTGTCCTTTCCCAAAATATTCCATTAATAGTGTTTTGAAATACAGTTATTAAAATAGATTTTTCATAATTTGTTAAAAAATAACTTTAACATTATAAAGGATAACTCACGCCAACATCCAATTTTCAAGAAAAATGAAATTTTATAACAATACCCCATACTAAACAATGCTATAAAAAATTTTAAATAGAAAAAAATTATATACAAATTAGTTTCCAATAATTCAAATTTAATGAAGAAAAGAAAAATTCTAGAAAAAAACCCAACCAACTGCATGTCGACCATTGGTGCAATATTGTCAATAGGCACTAATTATAGGTACACCCCTTGGAACTAGGTATTTGTGGGCCTTAAGAACCTCTTATCTTGGTTGAAAGGAACCATAATGAAATTCATTCTCATGAATGAGGAACTAGTATGGAACATACCCATAACCAATTGGTCCCCATCATCACCATCATCATCATAATCATATATTAGTTAGCTTTGTCATCATCAAACTTGCTACGTGAAACAGAGGCCAAATCCCACAGGATCACTTGCATACTAGCACATGTTCACCCACCTAGATATCTAGGTTTCCCTTTGGTTCTAAAACATGTATCAAATCACATGATACCACTTATAAAATTTATCAACCAAACCAGGCATCTCATTTCATAAAACACCAATTTCACATCACAAGACCATTCTTGAAAACTTACGCACCCCGAAACATTCCATATAACTTCAAAAACCATGAGGATCACAACATTCTAGATAATTTTCTAAACAACACTTTATACATTATAGAAAAAACATGAAAATATAAGAATATGAAAAATATCCCTTTATGTTTACACACCCAAAATAATTTACAAAAACATCTCCAAAAAATTTATAAAACCATCTTCAAGTGTAAAATGATGAATTGCCCCTCAAGACGAACATTTTACAAAACACACACACTAAAAGCCCAATGGGTGTAGAAGAATGATATCCCATTTTAAACCACATTTAGAAACTACACAAAGGATACAAAATTATTTATAAAATAGATACCAATTAGGAAACCAATATTTAAAGGAACATCGGTTTAAAGAACCATCCTCATTTGCGGGCACAACCATGTGTGCATCTAATTAACCCATGGATGTGCCCTTATCGGATGGTAAACCGAACACCCAAGAAGAAACCGAAAACATTTATCACAAAACAAACTATTTTCTTTAAAACCAAATCTATCCATCCACATTATTTAAGGAATGTAAAATAATCACCTTATAACCATGAAACCCTTTTAAAAACATTTTATCACATTCAACAAGCAATAACATTACCAAACCAGACACACCAAATGAATTTAATGACTAATAAATAACCATCGCAAAAAATAATCATGGTTAAAATTTTCTTAAAAACCCCAAATATTTCTTAATAAGAACAATATCATTTTAATCAATAACCCAAGGTGCTAAAAACTAGGCATTTAAAAAAACTCCCTTTGAAAACACATTTTTAGTAAATTTTACCATTACAAAATCACCATTCGCATCAATCCATAGATATATAATAGATGATAAATAAATTTAAAAATTAAATGATAACACAGTTGTTCTCATTGAGTTTTCTATAAAAGATAATGTTGGAAAAATCTACCTCAACCATGGGAAAATGTAATAAACCATTATGGAGATGAAGATATATGTCTCCCCAATAATCCACACACCCTAACAACAAGAAAAAATAACCAAATCATCCAAACCTTACTCTATGGTTTGGAAAAAAGATACCAAGCAAAGGGAGAGTGATGAAATGAGAGGGGGGAAGAGGGGAATAGAATGGGGATGATTTGATGAAGAACCACTAACCATTGGGGATAAATCTCAACATTCATGACCCAAATAAATTTATAATGATAGAGGATGAGACACTGTTTGATGTCCAACTAATATGGATTAATTTTTGAGAAGGAATCACCTAAAACATATCTCCTCATTAAATGATATTAAGCCTTGAAGTTGTTGCACGGTTTTTCTACACGATTTGTCGAACCGTGCACAGACCATGCGAGGGATACTAGAAGAATATGCTACTTTTCATGGGTAGGATTCATGGTTTTTACAGGTCATGCACAAACCGTGTGACCCAAAAAAACTATCATAAAACACCCAAATTATACCACACACTAGTTATGTCCATGCAATGATTCTATTATGTTTTAAACACAAAATGAAGACATCGATGGCATCTCCTGCCCTCCAACATGCCACATTGTTCCAACAACATTCACAATAATCATGAATTGGGTTATTAAAAACAAAGAGGGTTTTATTGGACACCCAACCCAAAAAACAACCAAAATATCCAATATTAAAAAATAAATAAAAGGATGGACTATCAAATGTCACAGTGTTACAACTATCCAATCTATAGACATTGTCTGCCCTATATAGTCACATCGCTGAAATGTAACCAATACTTGAATCCATGTCAGATCAAACCATGAGAAACATGATCCTCAGGGTGACTATTCATACTATATGTCACTCTCGACCTACAAATTAGAAAACCCAAAACATGAATAAGGATTATGGGAGAACCTGAGAGGTTTCTCCCCACCATTTGAACTCAACTAATCTGAAATAAATTTAAACAAAAAACACAACCCTCACGATAACTAGGAATGAGAGATTTTAACAATTAAAATTTCTGGATAGCTTGAATGGTTCGACAACACAGTTTCCCAAAATGTGGTCTAACTATGCAGAAGCTACTTGAAGAAAGGGGAACCCAACATGGCTTGGATGCAAAATTTCAAAACTGTGTGCCAACCGTGCCAATGTATGTACCTGATAATGACACCAAGACCCATGGTTATGAGACATACTACACAGTCATGCCCTAGTAGTGTAGTGGTTTCTGTCTGCATGGCTGGGGACACATGTTTTAGGATAATGGTGCAGTAACCATGCTTCATAATAAAAAATATACCAAAAACTCCCGAAACCAATAATTTTGACGGGGCTCAAACGCAAACATCAATGTAAAATATTGACACTACAACCACTAAAATAGGGATCCTCCCACAAAAACAAAACCCTCAACACATCAATACTAAAATTCTCAACCATCTCGAAATGAGAACTATTTAATGTTAAAATTAAGGCCAAAATACTGAAAGATAAGTCACACACAAATGAGAATAAAAATTTTCAAATACCGCATTCTGCTAAACTCAACAACGTGGATCAAAATAGAATGATCCCAAAATACATTACAACTAAATGATTAAATTATAATATTAGGAAGACAAGAACAAGAAACCATAATTATTTTCATTCCAATGTAGAATGAAAAACTAGGTCAGGGTTTCATACCCCCCGTCTCTCCGGACTGTGCATGAGCTTCCCCCAGAGGCCTGTGGCTGGGGCTCTGATGGCTGAAGAATCTCCCACCTCACCGTCCGGGGCATGCACCCTCTGGTCAAAACTACTTATTTGAGATACACTTCTTATAAAACTTCTCCAGATGACCCAAATGGCCACAACGATGGTAGGTCTTCAGAGGAAATGACATGATGGCATAGAATGACTGAACCAGCCTTCCTAATGGGACACCCGAAGGAATTTTGACAAAGTAGATTCCTTGAAAAATGAAGATAACCTATTGGGGATGGTTCCTATGACATGAAATCTTTCCCAAATAGGGAACCATTACAAAAGTCACCCACCACTAGATACTCTCTGAACTCCATACTACCACCTCTAGCAGACCCCTACCACCTCAATAGACCCATAATATCTAATATGATCTAAAACCTGGGAATGAAACATTATAAACAATAGGGACTTTTCTTGGCGGCATACACCTAACAATACAAAAACAAAAAAATATTAGTAGCATCGCTCCAAAAAAATACGAGCACAATCAAAATCCATTTTTTTCAAAACCAGTTTTTTATTTAAAATCAAGAACTTCCTCTTCCCAATGCCATCTTTCAAATACACATATCAACTTTTCATAAGACAAAATCCACTTCTAAGTAAAAAACTAATTACAAAAACCACCATGTTCTGAAAACTAACTCGTAGCCTCATATAATTCAACAAATGTGTGTCCATCCCTTTCCAATAACAATTTCTATGAACAATTTCCCCCACACACTTTCTGAATCTACCCACACACATGTGATCCTCCTTAAGGAATACGAAGTTTCACATCCTTTCTTTCCTCATTAAAACCCAAATCATTTTCCATTCCAAATCTACACATTACCATTTTAAAACCATATGAGGGAAAATATCATTTCCAAATCAATTTTAATTTACAAATCCCATTTTACATTTCAAGAATTCATTTTCACCAGCCAAAATGAAAACAAATCACAACCGAAAAGGAATGTCAAGAATGAAGAACTAACAGTTATGATTAACCTAGTGATGTGGATGTAAGCCACACCCCATACAAGTATCAATGACTATGTGGAGCTCAACCGTGCACTCAGACTCCACATGGGTCACGACTCCATGTGTTGTCACAAAATGACACCGTCCCACCTCCATTTTCATTCCTCAATCACAAAATGAAATCAACAGACTCAAATCCAAGACTACCCTTAGAAACTGAAGGTTCAGAATTGGCAAAGGTTCATGAAACTCTTCCCTTACCTACCACTCTAGTCCTGATAGTCCCACTCTCCATCCACTACTACAAAAACGGGCAAGGGATGTGCTTCACTTTTATCAGTTCTTTTTTAGTGCTAATAAAGGTCCCCATATATCAACGATTTTTAGCACTAATAAAGGGGACCCCTATATCAGCACCTCATTTAGTAGCACTGGTAAAGCAGACCCCTTTATCAGCGCTTCGTTTAGTAGCACTGATAATTGTTACGTTTCAAAAAAATATTTTTTCATGAAAAATAATATTTTGTTATATAAGTATATTTATATTGATATAAATACAATATATATATTTTCTAAATATGTTATAGATACGTATAAATATACTATTACATTGAATATATAAGGAATTTATTGAAAATGTCTTCAAAATATTTTTAAAAAATATTATTAATTAATATTTTTATAATTATTATCAATTAAAAATCAGGTAATAAAAATTTGACGACACAAAAAATAAAAAAAAAATAATAAAAGATCTAAAATATTTTGAAATGTAACTAAAACTTCAAACGACCATAACATTTGATCTGGGTGTCTGTTTGAGCTCTACATCATAACAAATCGAAGCATGTGACAAGCTTTATGAGCTAGTTACTGAGGAAAAGCCTTTTCCACATTTTTCGATCCCAAAAAATGCCCAAAAGGCCTCAAAAACTGAGTTTTTAGTCAGGATACCCCGATTTTTTAACATTCAAACAAGTATATCTTCTGATCCGGATGTCCGTTATGCCTGTACCAAATATCATATCGAATATTGTTTCATTTTCATCAATTTTACTAGCTGTGGTGTTGAAACGGAATTAAAGATTATAAGTTATTATCATTTTAAAATTCTATGGATTTTCAAAAACACTTATATATGTATTTATTCGTAAATATATATGTGCTTGTGTGCGTGTGGGTGTCTATGTGTCTGTCTATGTGTTGTATATATGTATATATGTATGTATGTATGTATGTATTTATTTACTTATAGACACACATCGAAAACATATTTTTTCATAAATGAATTTAAAACTAATCTTATAAGTACATTCTATGGCTTTTCAAATACACACACATATATATGTATTTATTCGTAAATATATTTGTGTTTCTATGTGTGTGTCTCTCTGTGTGTGTATGTGTGTTGTATATATCTATGTATATATGTATATATTTATTTATTTATAAACACTCATAAAAAACATATTTTTTCATAAATGTATTTAAAACTAGTCTTATAAGTATATATTAATATACAAATAATTATACGTATAAAAATTATAACTAAAAATATATATATAAATATATTAATATACGAATTAATATAAATATACTAATATATGAATAAATATATTTATATTAATATGAATCTATATCAATATATGAATAAATATAACTATATATATATAGATATATCATTGAATAATGTACAAAACGAAATGGATTTGTGGTAAAGGTGTAGCCGCAAGATGGGGGAGGTCCCGTGTTCGTGTTCGGGTGGAGGCGAAGGGGGTGCGTGCGTATGAAGATGCATGTGAAGGGCAGTATGTGGGAGACCACATATCGTAGATAAAGGGGGTGTTAAACACTGATAAAAGCACTCCAGACATTATTTTTTATTATTTATTTTTTTTATTTATTTTTTTGACCTTTATCAGTACTTTTTAAAAGCGTAGATAAAGGCGCCTTTATTCAGCACTAAAAAACCGATGATAAAGGTGTCTTTTATGAGCGCTTTTTAAGCACTGATAAAAGCGGCCTTTATCAGTGATTTTAGGAGCGCTGATAAAAGGGATCCCCCCCCCCACTATATTAGCGCTGAGCTTTACAGTGCTGTTAAAGCCCGTTTTGAGAACTGATATAGGCCATTTTTGTAGTAGTGATCTAACAAACACCCCGAATAACAAGGGCCTCCACTATTATCATTTTTTCACAAACCAGTATGATTCGACCATGAACATGTCACCTAAGCCAGTCAGAAACAAGTCCCGATGAGCTTTCCGGATCTATATGGGCTGACAAATTTAGTCATTGGTCATATATAAATCGCATGGGAATGATTTCATCCAAAAAAACATGATCAAATAAATAAAACAATCGAAATTAACACGCAGGAAACCCCGACATGTAAGCATAAATAAATAATTAGCATATACATATATAATATGAAAATAAAGAGACTAAGGTCTAAAAAAGAAAAATAAAAAAATTAATAAACTAAAACATGACCAAGATACCACTATCTCTATGTGACATCTTGGAAACAACAAACAACAATACAAAAATCATATTTAACCACCAGCACCAGAGTGAAGATACTTGAACTAATGATGAACCTGCAAAATAGCCCGGGTCTACCGACACCGAGTGGTTGATGTAGAGTGTGAGACCACAACATAGAAGGAAATCACCATAGATTCCATTTGATACCTTCCCCAAAAAAGTCCACCAAAACTGGTTTGAAATACAATTATAAAAATATATTTTTCACATTTTATTAAACAACCACAACTTTACAATTTTTAATGCCAACATACACCACCATCCATTTTTCATAAATACTACCATTTTATAACAAATACCCAAACTAAACAGTGCTAGTAACAATTTTCAATGGATGAAATTTAAATAGAAATTAGATTCAAATAATTCAACATTAAATAAAAAATCAATTAAATTTATAATAACCACCCAACCTACCGTATGCTAACAGGAGGTGAAATATAGTCAATGAGCTCTAATCATGGGACTACCCCTTGGTAGAGGCTAGCTATGGGCCCTGGGAACCTCGAATCACAGTAGAATGTAACCATAACAATATATGTTCTCATGCACAAGAAAAAATATTGGAACATACACAAAACCTAATGGTCCCCAACATCATCATCATCATCATAATAGTTTAGGGAGTGTGGTCATCATCATACATGATACGCGATATAGGGAACACCCCCATATGATCACTAGCATACTAGTACACGTCATCCCACATAGATACATGGGATTCCCTTTTGTGCTTAAACAAGTTCCACATCCCATGATTCCATTTACTCAATTCATGAACTGAACTGAGTATCACATTTTATAAACCACCACTTTGACTTCAAAAAAAAATTCTGGAAAAACTTATGCACACCAGAACATTTACAAGTCACCTAAAAACCATGAGGAACACCACCTTCTTGAGAATTTTCTAAAAAACAAATTCCACATTTTAAGAAAAAAATTAATCTCTATGAACATGCCAAATGGTCCTTTATGTTTACACAACCAAATACATTTACCAAAACATATCCGAATAAGTTCTAAAACCATATTCAAGGGTAAAATGTTGAATAGCCCCTCATGTAAACCATTTTTCAAAACACACACACCAAAAGACCAATTGGAATAACCTAATGAGAACCCATTATAATCCACATATAGACACCATAAAATATGATAATACATTATTTAAAAAATAATAACCATTTAGGAATACAATAATATAAGGAACACCAGTTTAAGCACCATATTCATTTGAGGGATCAATCATGTGTGCACGTAGTGCACCCATGTATGTGCCAACTTCTGATGGTACACAAAACATCCAATAGGACACCCAAAAACCATTTCCACAACACCCAAAAAATTCATTAAAACCACATATGAACTTCCACAATATTTATGGAATATAAAAAATGACCTTATAACCATGAATCCTTTTTAATAAAATTTTAACACATAAAAATAGATAGAAAATTTTTAACCGTACACACCAAATCATGTTCATAGACAATAAATAACCATCACAACATAATCAAGGATAAAAATTTCATAAAAATCCAATATTAAACTTTAAAAGAGAAATGGCATTCTAAACAATAAACAAATGTTCTATAAGCCTTGGAATTTCCCTGAAATCCCATTGAAAACATATTTTTGGTTAATTATAACAACAAAAAATCAACATTCGTATCAATCCATAGATATATTAGAGGTGATAATGACATTTAAAAATTAAATGAAAATAGTAAGTCTATGTGAAGAGTTTCAGAAAGGAATAAAATTGGAAACACATACCTCCACCATGTGAAAATGGAATGAAACATCAATGAGAAGAAGATATAAGTCCCCAAAACAATCCACACACTCCAACCACAAAAACATGAACCAAAATAAGTCAAACCTAACACTAGGGTTTGTCTAAAAGGGTTCCAATCCAAGAGAGAGAAATGAAATAGTAAAGGTGAAAGAGGACAATATAAATGGGGAAGATTTGATGAACAACCATTCAACATTGGTAATAAATCTCCCCAACGATGACCAAAATCAATAGAGATTGAAGGGGGCTGCGCCTTTGGTCAATGTCCAACTAGAGGGGCTTAATTTTTTAGGTGGAATCACTTAAAACTGAGCTCCATGTAAATAGTTATTAATCCCTCAGTTGGAAGCATAATTTACTACACGGTTTGTCAAACCATGCGCAGGCCATACGAGGGAAACTGGAAAGTTCTGTAACCTCTCATGATTATGTTTCACAGCTTTGTCAGGCCGTTCTCAAACTATGCGGGCATTAAAATAGGACAAAACCCACATATTACACCAAAAAAACTAGAGAAGTCCATCCAATGCTTCTTCAAAGTTTTACACACAAAATGGATACAGAAATGGCATCAACAACACTCTAACTTCCCACTTTATTCCAACAACATTCACAACAACAATGAATTCGTTTATAAGAAAACAAATACCACCAAAACATAAAGACTATTATTGGACACCCAACCCAAACCTTATCCAAAATATCCATAATAGAGAAATAAATAATAAGAAGGAGTATCTAAAGTTGGGGTGTGACATGCTATTATATTCCATGTTCATAAATAAGATAATATCATTTCTGTGAACATGTGAATTATCACCTCTACAAAGAGATATTATTAGTTTTAATTCACTAGAAAACATGTATGATATATATAAGTATATTTAAAATTATAATATTATGTTTTTGATGTTATGATAATTATGTAATGAAAAAATAATATTTTCTTTCTTTTCATAATGATTAATGAATAATTTAATATTTTACTCATGCATACGTACGATCTACCATCTCTATGATTATATCACTATTCATTCTTCATCATCGAACAAAATGGTTTGAATTAAAAGTATTTATTATGTATGAATATATTAATATTTCATGAATAATATTTTAGAGATTATGGACTTATGACCACAAAGAATGTTGATATCATTCTAGGTTTATTTTTTACCCAAGTCCCGAATATCGATAAAACGTCCAACATGAACATAAATAATTATTTAATTTTTATAAAATGGTGATAAGTGATATAAAAGACATAATAAACCGGAAAATGTATATGAATAAATTATATAATTAACTTATTTTTTTTATATAGGATGAAAATGAATATTCTTCGTAAATTAGAATCTAAGTAAATGATTTTGTCTCAATTTCCTTTCATTAGAGCATTTCAATATACACAAACCTTTGTTATTTTATAAGGTTTTTATATGGCCAATAAGGCATTTAAAATCCATATTTATTCAATAATAATGTTACTAAATGTAATGTTAAATTTATTAATTTAGGGAGACTATGATTTAATTTTTTAAAGTTGTATGAGACACCATAAATGTTTGAATATTTAAATATCAAATATTTTTCATCCAGATATTAATTTACATATTTATTTATAATGACATAAAAATATTATATAAGATATTTTATGACTACTTTGAATTTAATTAAATGTTTTTCATAATTAATATGTTTATATAGAGTTTTTGGTATTGTTTACAAATGAAAAAATTTGTTTTTAAATGTAAATGACTTCAATGAATTCTTTGATGTCCTAACCGTTATTTGATATTTAAATTTATCTAGAAGAAATAATGTTTTTAAAATGAAATGAATTACCTTTTTCATTTTTTGGGATTTTGATATCGAAAATGTTTTTTAAATTTGAATAAGTTTCTCAATATCATAAATGGTTTTCTTGTGGTTGGAAATGAAATTTTATGAGTTAAATATTGATAGTTTCAATGTTTTATGTTTAATGATTTTGTAATTGTACTTGGACATTTCATGTGTGGTAACATAATAAACCAATGATGGGTTGTTCCCCAATAAATCAGAGATGGGTGGTTACGTTATAACCCCCAATGCATTGGGTTTGGATGTCGGTTGCATGGATACCACATTTGTAAAAGTGATACGTATAGGAGTCGACCACATGGTTATTCCATTTATGTATGATTATATCCCAAGAAACCATTATATATTTTATGTTATTTCTTGTGTTTTATGGAAATAATTTCATTAAAAAATGGTAATAATTGAGATTATACTCAATATACAATATTTACCACTTCTTGGAGGACAAATTTATTAGAATATGATAAAGTATTAATAGTTTATATGTTTTCTCAATAATAATGATTTCCATATTTTGTATCCCATATTGATATTTTTATGCTCATACCATGTTTTCAAATGTTCTTCATATTATAATATTTTGAATATAAACATGGATGGGATCTTGTGAAATGTTTGGTAAATTGAACACAAAATGAAACTATGTTTCATTTTAATAGAATTTTTTATTTGAATATAGTGGATTGTGACAATAAGTGAGTACATTGTAATACTATATTTATGAGTTATATCCTAGTTATCTAAATATATAAACCTAAAAATATTCTCAATGTGATATAAAGTAAAATTATAGGCTGGACTCAATATTGTGTAATTTTTTATGGATGAGTCCTTATGGATGGTATTGGAGGTAATCTATGATAACATTAGAGGATAGTGTGTTATTTAAGAATAAGTTACATGATGTGTATAACCTTTGTGTTAGGAATGATAGGAAGATATTTAATGAGTTTGTGATAACATAAATAAAGAGATATTGTTGTTTAACTTCTTCATAAGATGTTATATGATATTTTTGTACTCACACTAACCATTTTGTTTCAATTGAATAGAATTATTTAGCGGGATCTATCGTTACAATGGATGTGAAAGAAAATTCGGTATTTATATTAATATGAAAAAATATGATATGTGAGATGAAGTGAAAAATTTATGGGTCATTCTAAAAAATATATCATATGTTATTATTAACCACTTCAATATAAATTTTTTTTCTAATGCATCATATATAATATAATTGAATCAATTTGAATGTTTAGATAATATTGTTCAAAACTGAAGAATATTAAATTAAATCTACATCACGGATGTTCAAGGAAAAACCTAGATAAATATATTAATGGGAAGGAAAGATTTTATATATGTGGTAATGAATGTTATAAAATTGTAAGATGCAAGCAAAAAAGGAAGCGTTTAGTTGACTCAACAAAAGGGATAGAGGATCTCCCTGATATATTAATTAAATGCTTTAAATGATTATAATATGTTCATTATGACATTAAATTTAATATTGTAACACACCACGATTCCATGGTACGTTTCACTTTGAATAATAAAATAGTGTGTGTTGTACGCAACTTTGAGTTGTACACACCACAACCAATCAAACTAGTCGTTAGGGATACTAATACCCACTTTTTGAAATTTTATAAATTTTATCTTTCAAAATGGTGTTCATTTCATGGATTTGGAATATCAGAAATATCTTAGGGTGAATTTTTTGTACTATTCGGATAACTTTCATATTTTGATGAATAGTAAAAATTACAAAATTTTAATTAAAAAAAACCTTTTTAATCGAAATAAATAAATGTGATAAATTATAAAATTGAGTGGTTTAAAAGAATATTTATAATATATTTTTACTATTTAATACAATATTGGTCATTATATGTAATTTCACATTTAAACTAGACATAAGCAAGTGTCAATCTTTTGATTGTTATTATCTCTAAAAAACACGCTTTTTGTTTTTACAACGAGAATTAATTTTAAATTAAATTTTGACACTTCTCTGTTTTTAATATAGAAAAATGGATTCCATTTTTAGATTCAGGAGGTCCAAATTGTGTAAATAGGTATCTTTTATTTTTAGAGATTTTGAATAATTACATCGGTAAATATTTTATTTTTCTTGGTTAAATGGTAAATCTGGTAAATAAAAGTACAAAATAATACTATAATAATAATAAATTACCCTAAAACGTGTCCTAACCATATTGGTTGACACATTCCCATCCATGGGAATCTTTGGGTCGATTTTGGGACCCCATTGATCCACTTGTAAGTGGTAATGACACTTTATATTAATTAAGTTAAAGTAAATACAAAAATGACAAAAGCATAAATCTTTTAGAAAAACAATTTTCACATAGGTTTATATATTTTAACTTTTAGACTATAAATATTAATTAGAAAGATAAAAATATTTCCCACATAATTTTATTTTATTTATAAATTTTAGACATTTAATAATTAAATTCATTAATGACACAATAATGATGCAGTATTTTCCTTATTAATGGAAGAATCAAATAATTAGTATTATATATTATAAAATAAATATAATTTGAAAATATTGATGAAATTAACGAATATTATTGGTTATTATGACATGTTGGGATTACTTAAATTATTATTTGTCAAATTAATAATGTTGTTAAGAGTTAAACAAAAATAAAAAATTAAATAGTGGTAAAACTGACATAAATGAGTTTTAAAACAAATATTATATTATTAATTAATATTCTATTCCTAAAAACTTAAGGATTGGAAAAAGGACATATATTTTGTAGGTGTGTTATTAAGGGACCACTTTAGGGGTCTCTTGGAAGTTTGTAGTCTGTTTATTTAGAATATAATAAAAAAATACAAAGAGACATGGTAAATGTCAAACTAATTAACTAAGAGTTAAATTAGAAATATAATGTTTATATTGTGATTAAAAACTGTCTAAAACGTATTGGTTGAGTTTTTTTAGTCCTATACCCACCATAGTCTTTAATTAATTCAGTTTTTATCCATTAGAAACCGAATATGAATTTATTATAAAATAATACTTTAAGTTTTTCCTAAAGAGCCTCTCCTCCCCCTTATAAAAGTACACCACTTCTAACCAATTCTTCATACATTCAATGCCTTTTGGTTCCGCCAAACCTAGACCAAATATCCTATAAAATCCCATCGTATAATCCTATAGGCCCTCCTTTTTTTTCAGAAATCCATCTTGAGGAGCCCTTTTGATCTAATCAAAAGAAAGAACCCGAAGAATAGGTAATGTTTTCACCACCCTCTTTCAAATTCTTTTCTTCTTCAACTTCTTCTTTCTTTGTTAGTTACATTCTATAATAATAAATCTAATATATTCTATATACTGTGATTTTATTATAAATATGGTACAACCATATTTAGTATTCTATCCATAATTTGAATAACATGTCACCATACGTGTGTACGTATGGCTTACCGTCTCCACGTCATGATGTAATTGTTAATAAAAAAATTATTATTTGGATGGGTATAATAATTATGTGTAATTGAAGTAGATAATAAATATAACATGATAATTATTCTTGTTTATATGATATACCATCCAATTATACATTATTTTAATATCAAAATAATGATATTGTCGCTCGTGCGTACGTACGCACTACCGTCTCCACGAACGCGATGAGATTCATTCCCCATCGTATCCATTCAAGAATAATTCTCATTTGATGATTAAAAATAATTTTAAAGGACTTGATATCATTTTTTATGTGAATACGATACAACCTATCCATAACAAACACAACATATGTAACAAAACATATAAAAGAAAATGAGTAAGTTAACACCTGAAATGATGATAATACTAAGATATTATTAACAAATAAATGTTAAAAGATAATATATAAGATCTTATTAATGTATTTGATTATTGTATAATTAAATAACAATTATTTAAACATTATATATGAGTTCAACCTACCCTCAACCATGGAAAAAGAACAATGTAAGGCCATTCTTATCTCACTTTTATCGCTGAGAGATTTTCATTGTTCACCAATTATTTATTGCATGTGGTGTGTGTACACCCCATGATTGTATTCATTGTGTAATATAATTGAATTTATGGATATTTACATCATCATTTTATGATCTTTCTTTCATGGGTGTATGTTTTTTATGTTACCAATTTGATAAGGGAATTTGAAATTTCAATTTAACCTCATTCGGCATTATGCATAATTCATTGATTATTTTACTACAAGATTATGTGTGGAATCACTATTAATTTTCTTATATAAAAATTTACACTCCCCTTTCTGTGGATATAATTTTTATACCCATAATCACTCTATTGATTGATTCTAAAGTGATCGATATTAATTTGATAAGTGTAATTTTTACTCAATCTCTCTTTATTGAGTGAAACATGAAATTCATTGGTGTTGTATTTATAAGAATATTTGGGAATGTCATATGATTTATTTACACTTAATATCCAATTATATTTAGTGTATCTATATTTTTCACACAAAATTCTGTCATTGATTTATCTTTAACCTAACGATACAGTCTTTATAAATATTTCATCTCAATTTTCATTCCCTTGAGACTTCATTTGTTGTTATACACCAATGAACTTTTATATGTTGTATATAATGTACTTTGACATAGTACATCATGATTCCTTTTATTCTCATGATATTATAATGTTTTTACTGATTCAATTATTTGTATTCAGGTGTCTCTATTTTTTTAGGAACTGTAACTAAAATTTCGTTTTAAATGTTTTAAATATTTATTATTCTAAATCTTTCTAATTAATGTCTATGTTTTATTAATGGGTTTTCAAGATTTATTAATATGGACATTAAAGTTTAAAAATTAAAACTCCTTTTAAAAGTTTCAAATTGGTATGGGAATCTTTTATTCAAAAATATATTTTTAAATGGCTTCTTGACAAACAATGTGACTTTTAAATGATTTCAAGAAAAAGGGGGATATTTCCCTATAATAGTTTTGATGATTATTTTGATCTATGTCAATATCCTTCATTATTCTCAATTGTGGTTAATCTGATACAATACAATCATCCATATTGTATCGAATGAGTAATGTTTGACTGTGGATGTTCGATTTTTATACCATTCATGGTTTGTGGTTAAATTATTGACATATTGTATGCTTGATTTAATGCGAATGTTTATGTTTTGATTAAACCTATTCTTATGAGGAATGCATTGGACATAGTAAGTGATGGGTGGATTCCTCTATCGCTCCTCGATGCATCGTTAGTTCTCATTAGACAAACTACTGTCTTGGCACAAGTCTTTGAAAAAATATTTTTTGTAGTCTTGGCACAAGGCCTTGACTATGTGGTTATGATAGTCTGGAATTATGGATTACATTATTATGAAAGTGGTTATTGATATTTCATTGATTATTAGACTAGTTGAATATCCATGTGAGTACGTAAATGGAATTATTTCATTTTACCTTTTCTATATTATGCTGAATTTAATATTTAAAAGTATTTTGTTTTAGTTATACATTGCCTTAAATGTTTATGATTATGAATGTTTCTGCTATATTATTATCCTTACAGAGAATCTGAGCTCACCCATTTCTATGTTTCATTTTTCCCAGGATGTGAAGAAATATTTTATGAGTGACCTCCAAGGATAGTATAAGGGGATATGAATGTGGAGACAAGATGTTGTTGTAGTTTTCACTTTATGATGTAATGTAAACTTTATTAATGTATCTAGTGATTCCAAGGCTACTAAACTAATCAGTCTTTCAAGACATGATCTTTTGTGATCATTCCAATGATACATAATAATGCACCAACTCTGTGTAACTGAGGTCGGGGTGTTACAGTTGATATCATATGAAGTTTAGTACAAACTTTGAAAGCAAGATTTAGATAAACTTTGATTAGAGCACATAGACCTAAGATGGTGTTTGATGATTAGTATAGAAGAACTTCCTAGAATTTTGGTATTGTAGAGATTTTGTGAGTTTTCCGAGAAATACATCCAAGTCTGGATATTAGCAGGTAGAGGCAGCTCTGGAATATATATATACATTGGGGTAAAACCCAAAAACACCGCTTTGAGCTAGACTCGAACGGGAACCTCTGAACGACAACGGGCCTTGCTGAACTCTTGGTTACGACACTCCCAGGGAAATTATTAAGATAATTTACATTTTCATTAAAAACAAATTTAAATTATTTTAATATAATATGATAATAAATGACCTTGGTTAATCCTATGGTGTTTCAAATTGAGAATATGTTGTCATGATATTCTCTAAATGATTTTATGACTACTGTTACTCACACAATGCTTTCTAGTTTTAGTGAATGGTTGGATTCCAAGGAAGTCATAGTAACACAGAGAAGGATGTACAAGGTGGGAATGGTGGTGGTAATGAGAAAAAAATGGAATATTGATATTTGTAAAAGATTTTGTGTTCATACTGAATCAGTTTTCCAAAATATATGATCAACAACATATATATTAACCAACTCCTGGACTCAACAAAGAAGAGAAAGGTGATGAATGATAAGAGCTCCAACAGTGGAGACCATGGAGAAATGAATCCTCAATTTCCATCATGTAGGAAGTGTGGAAGGATACACCTATGGAAGTTCCTCAATGGATCAAAGAAATTCTCTATGTGCGGGAAATAATGACATAAAGTAAAGAATTGATGAGGAAAATCAAGAGTACTATAGAAGAAAAAACAATGGTCCCAAGAAGGAATTTACAGTCATTTTCCATTAATGTAGGGGACCTGGCCTTTACCCATGTGAATGCCCTATTCTATAGGATATTTTCCTGGTCAAAGAAGAATCTATGTGGAAATAAATGGTTGGTGAAATTTTTAAAAGCACTAATACTCCTTGTTGATAAGATTACTTTGGAATAATTTTATCTTGTATTTGTAACCCTATAGTGTTTCATGTGAAAATGATATTTGGGGAAGAATTATCTTTTCTCTTGTGAATATAGTTATAAATAACCATTTGGATTTATATGATCATTGGGTTTGTGGAAATTACAAGTTGTTATATTTTAGGATGAAAATGCAAGGTATGAGATAAAATTTGTTGTTAAATTATGTTATGGATATTTTGAGGAATTTATCTCATTTTGATAATGTTATAAAATATAGTTTTTGAAAAGGAAAACACGCAGACCGTTTGACAACCCATCACATCAGAAAAAGCTGTGGGAATCGAACCCACAACCAAAGTATGATTGGGATTTATCGCCTACCACTAGACTATGTGAAGTCCCTGGTTAGTGTGACTAATTATTTTTAGTTAAATGATTTTATTGATCAATAATAAGTTTATTTGGGATCTACTGTCTTAAAAAATGAATACCCTTAGTATTAGAAAATGATTTGGTTATTAAATGATAAATGTTGTTTTGGAAGATTTTCACTTTGTTGGGAACACTATATGCCCAAGGAAAATAGAATACTATGGGATTTCATTTTAGGAGTAATGGTGGACTTTTATATATGTTTTGATTGTGGATTTATAGTAATTTCATTTATTTATAAATATTATTAACCAATAATATAGAATATGTGATTATGCTAATTACTCTTATGTATGTGACTATAAAAGTAGTAGATGTCATTTGGAGAAACAATTTAACATGGAATACTACATAACCAAATAATTCTATTTTTTGGGTTTCAATATTATTTTGGGTTATATTTAAGTATTTTAAGAACACTTGTTTATTTAATAGTATCTATTTAACTTTGGGTTATTGTTTCATTAGTTTTAGAAATTAATATTAGTGTTTATTTCTATAATGGAATAAAATTTTGGCGGATCATTATATCTTATACAAACCTTTTTGGTTATGAATAATCTCTAATGACAATTTTAATATATAGTTTATCCTTCGGGGATCATCTGATTCTATAGGAGTTTATTCTAGCTCTTCCAGTGTGACCATGTCTTCTTGAATACTCATCGTTTAAAAAAATGGGTTAGTGGTAGAAATTTATTAAGGAATGAAACTATTCTTAAAAATTAATTATATCTCTGTATGTTATTATTTAATAACCTAAATGAGTTCCTCATTTTTATGTAATGTAACTTAAAACAAAAAAATGTTTTTTGTTTACTTTTCCTACTGGGAGACTAATGATCGTTTGTCCCATCACAAGTTTTTGGTTTTATTATTTTTAATTTTCTCCTGATCATGTTTTCTATCACTATCTATCAGAACTTGACACTTATTATACCTTCCATTTCTATATTTTCTTACATGGAATCCGGGTTTGGGTTATATTTACTGACCTTGGTACTTCTCCTTCTTTCTTTTAAAATGATAGTTTTATTGAATCTTTTTTTCAATAAGGGACTTTAAATTATATTCCCAAGCCCAATTATTGAAATTTTGAGGATGAAATTATTTTATGGAGGGGAGAATGTAACCCCCAAGCTTCTATAGTACGATTCTCTTTTAATAATATAATAGCGTGTGTTGTATGTAACTTCGAATTCTAACAAACCACAACCAATCAAACTTGCTGTTATGAATAGTAATACCCAATTTTTCATATTTTATAAAAATTACCTTTCAAAATGGAATTTATTTTTGGATTCAGAATATAGAAATTATCTTATGGTTAATTTTAGGTACTTTTCGGATAACTTTCATATTTTTATGAATAGTGAAAATTATTAAATTTTAATTAAAAACAACCTTTTAAATCGAAATAATTAGTAGTGATAAATTATGAATTTGAGTGGTTTTAAAGTGTATTTAAAATAGATTTTTACCATATAATAAAATTTTGGTCTTTGGACATAATTTCACATTTAAAATGGACATAAGCAAGTGTCAATCTTTTCATAGTTATTATCTCTTAAAAAAATGTTTTTTATTTTAACAGCAGAAATTAATTTTAAATTAATTTCTGCCACTTCTGTGTTTTGAATATAGAAAAATGGATTCTATATTTAGATTAAGGAGGTTTAAATTTTGTAAGTAGGTAAATTTTATTTTTAGACATTTTGATTAATTACTTCGGTAAATATTTTATTTAACGTGGTTAAAGGGTAAATCCGGTAAATAAGGGTAGAAATTAATATTATATTAACAATAAATTACCCTAAAACGTGCATAACCCTATTGGTTAATACATTACCGACCATGGGTATATTTTGGTCGATTAGGGGACCCCATTGATCCACTTTTAAGTGATAATGACACTTTTTATTAATTAAGTTCAAGTAAATACAAAAATGACAAACGCAAAAATCTTTTAGAAATTTTTTTTAACATTTTTTTATATATGTTATATTTTAGACTATATTTATTCATTAGAATGATAAAGATATTTCCTAAATAATTTTATTTTATTTATAATTTTTAGATATTGAATAATTAAATTTATTAATGACACAATAATGATGCAGTATTTTCCTTTTTAATGAAAGAATCAAATAATTATTATTATATATGTTAAAATAAATATAATTTGAAACTCTTGATGACATCCAATAATTTTATTGGTTACTATGACATGTTAAGATTACTTAAATAAATTTTGTTCGAATTAATAATTGCTTTAAAACTTTAACAAAAATCAATTATTAAATAGTGTCAAAATTGACATAAATGAGGTTTTTAAAACAAATATTATATTAATAATTTATATTCTATTCCTAAAAATCTGAGGTTCGTCCAAAAGACTTATATAATGATATTTGTGTTATTAATGGACCACTTTGGGGTAGCTTTGAAGTTTATAGTATCTTTATTGACTATATAATATAAAAATACAAAGAGACATGGTAAATGTAAAACTATTTAACTAAGAGTTAAATCAAAAAGATAAAGTTAATATAGTGACCAAAACCTGTATAAAACATGTTTTTTGAGATGTTTTCGAATTATCCCTACCTTATAATTTAAATAATCTAGTTGGAGCTATTATAAACCAAATATGAATTTATTCTAAAATAATACTTTATGTTTTTCCTAAACAGCCCCTCCTCCCCCTTATAAAAGGACACCACTTCTAACCAATTCGTCATACCTTCAATGGATTTTGGTTAGAAAAACCCCTGCCAAAATATCCTTTAAACTTCTCAAAATTAATCCTTGAGGCCCTCCTTTTGTCATAAATCCAACATAAGGATCCCTTTTGATCAAATCAAAAGGAAGAACCCGAAGAATAGGTAATGTTTTCGCCACCCTGTTTCAAGTTCCTTTCTTCTTAAACTTCTTCTTTTTTTTTGTTATTTCCATTATAAAATAATAAATCCATTATCTTCTATATACTGTGATGTTATTATAAATATGGGAAAACCATATTCAGTGTTTCATCCATCCTTTGAATGACATGTGACTATACGTTCGTACGTACGGCTTACCGTCTCCACATCGTGGTATAATTGTTATTCAAAACATTATTATTTGGATGGGTAAGATAATGATGTGTAATTGATGTAAATAATAAATATAACATGATAATTATTATATAAATATTATAAACCATCCAATTATATATTATTTTAATATCAAAATAATGATATTGACTCTCGTGCGTACGTACGGACTACCGTCTCTATGAACGCGATTAGATTCATTCCCCATCGTATCAATTCAAGACTAATTCTCATTTGATGAATTAAAATAATTTTAAAGGACTTCATATCATTCTATATGTGAATATGATACAACCTATCTATATCAAACATGACTTATGTAACAAAACTTATAAAATAAAAAGATTAAGTTAATACCCGAAACGACGATAATACTAAGATATTATTAACAAATCGTTGTAAAAAGATCATATATGATATCTTATTAAAGAATATGAATCTTGAATAATTCAAAAAATATTATTTAACCATTATACAGGAGGTCAAAATACCCTCTACCAAGGAAAAATTATAATGTAAGGGGTTTCTTATCTCACTTTCAATTCCATGAGATTTTCATTGTTCACCAATTATTTATTGCATGTGGTGTGTGTACTGCCCATGATTGTATTCATTGTGTAATATAATTTAATTTCTGGATATTTACATCATCATTTTATGATACTTTTTTCATGGGTGTATGCTTTGTATGTTACCAAATCGATAAGAGAATTTGAAATTTCAATTTCCACTCATTTGGCATTACACATACATCATTGATTATTTTACTCCATGATTATGTGTGGAATCGCTATTCATTTTCTTATGTCAAAATTTCCACTCCCCTTTCTAGGGATATACTTTTGATACACATAATCACTCTATTGATAGATTCTCAAGTCATCTATATTAATTTGATAAGTGTAATTTTAACTCAATCTCTATTTATTGATTGAAACATCCAATTTATTGGTGTTGTTTTTTCAAGAATATTTGTGAATGTCCTCTGATTGATTAACCCTAAATATCCAATCATATTTGGAGTATCTATATTTGTCACACATAATTCTTTCATTTATTTATCCTTAACCTAAGGATAATGTCTTGTTAAATATTTCATCTCAATTTACATTCCATTGATACTTATTTGTTGTTATACACCAATTCAATTTTATATGGTGTATATAATGTACTTTGACATAATACATCATGATTCCATTTATTCTAATGATATTATAATGTTTTTATTACCTTAATTATTTGTATTCAAGTGTCTCTCTTTTTTAGGAACTCAAACTAAAATAACATTTTAAATGTTTTAAAGATTTATTATTATATATCTTTCTCATTAATGTCCATGTTTTAAAAGTAGTTTTTAAAGATTTATTTATATGGTCATTAATGTTTTAAAATTAAAATACATTTTAAATGTTTCAAAGTAGTATGGGACACTTTGATTTAAAAATCTTTTGTTAAATGGCTTCTTGAAAAATAGTGTTACTTTTAAATAATTTCAAGAAAAAGGGGGATATTTCTCTCTAATAGTTTGGATTATTATTTTCATATATGTCAATTTACTTCATTATTCTCAATTTAGGTTAATATGATACAATAAAATATTCCATATTTTATCGAATGAGATATGTTTGACTGTGGATGTGCTATTTTTATACAATTCAGGGTTTGTGGTTAAAGTATTGACATTTCATATGCTAGTTTTAATGTGAATGTTTATGTTATGATTAAACCAGTTCATATGAAGAATTAATTGGACTTTGTATGTGATAGGTGGAGCCCACTATAGCTCCTCGATGCATCGGTAGGTCTCATGAGACAAACTAGTTTCTTGGCACAAGGCCTTGACAAAATCTTATTTGAAGTCTTGGCACAAGGCCTTGACTATGTGGTTATTGATATTTCATGTGATTATTCGGCTAGTAGAATATACATGGGTGTAAGTAAATGGAATTATTTCATTTTAACATTTCCATATTTTTCGGATGTTCATGTTTAAACGGATTTTGTTTTAGTTATACATTTCCATAAATGTTTATTCTTATGAAAGATTCCGCTATATTGTTAGCCTTACTGAGCATCTGAGCTCACCCCTTCCTATGTATTATTTTCCCAGGATGTGAAGAAATATTTTATGATTCACCTACAAGGATAGCATAAGGGGAAATGAGTGTGGAGAAAATATGTGGTTGTAGTTTCCACTATATGATGTACTGTAAACTTTATGAATGTATCTAGTGATTCCAATGCTATTAAACTAATTGGTCTTTCAAGACTTGATCTTTTGTGATCATCCCAATGATACATTATAATGCACCAACTCTGGGTAAGTGGGATCAGGGTGTTACACATATGAAGAATGTTTGAGAATAGGATCAGAAGGATCCTATAATACTATTGTCAGCAATACCTAATTTTGATACAATTTGTGATGGGGAAAATTAAAATGACCATTGAAATTTTTGGCATATTCCATCATTCAATTTTTGAAATTATAGAATCTTAGAACATGAATCATGTTTTTTGCTATGAATGAAGTATTATAGAATAATAAAGAAATCAATTTTCATGTCTTAGGATGAAATATGGAGGATTAATATGTCAATATTTTTTTATTATTCAATAGTTATTTGTGATCTATTTGTGATGAGAAATTTGAAAGTATTAATTCTCTTTTAATGGTGGGACTACATTGGAATAATTTTATTACTATGTGTTAGTTTATTTGATGATGAATTATCTTTAATTGTGTGAACATTATTATAAAGCTATAAATTTTATTTATGGTTTATATTACCTTTTAGTTTAAGGTTAATTGTCGGATATTACATTTTGTGATACAAAATAAATGTTATGAATTAAAATTTGTTGTTAATATAAGATAGTATTATTTTTTTATGTTTATATTTTTAAAATTTTATAAATTCTATGTAGTATTATGAAGGAAATTATCAAAGGATTAGTGACAAACCATCGTGTTGGAGAACATAATAGGAATTGAACCCATAACTGAAGGGCGACAATAGGGTATCACCTCTCACTTTCATACATGAATCCCTTGGTTACTATGACTGTTTATTCTTAGTTAAATGAGTTTATGGATTATTAATTATTATATTTTGGAAATATACGTTCTATCAAATCGATAACCCTAGTATTGTAAAATGAATTGGTCATTAAATGCTTAATGATATTTTTTAGGATGTTTTCTATTTTGGAAATCCTATATGATCAATGTAAATGGAATAATATGGTATTTTATTTTATGAATAAATGTATATTTTATATTTTTAAGAATATATGATAGAATTATGGTGATTATAGTTTTTTAAAGAAGTTGTTAGAATATTTTAAATTTTATTTAGACAATTACTTTTTGGTGCGGGACATCAAGAGTAATTGAATTTATTTAGAGGTAATTTTTTACATTTTATCTTGAAAGATTATGTGATTAAATCATTCAGATTTTTTTGTTTCAATATTAGTTTATATTATTTTGAAAAATTGTTTAAGGATAGTTATTGTTTGAATAATCCATAATGACTTTCTGATATTACTATAGTGTTGTGAAATTTGATGGAGTATTTCTAAAATAATAATAATTATTTTATTGTAATTATCTTCTAATATCCTCTCAATTTTGTTTTTGGGTAACTTTTAATGATATGAGAAATAAATTCTTTAACTTTTATGGATTTTATGATCCTCTATATGTTGATTAATGTGCTTCAGGTAAGATAAATTCGTGTTACATACTAATCATTTAGAGAGAAGGATGAGTTTTTGTTGGAATTTTATTAATGGATAAATATATACCTTTCTAGTATTTATAATTACACGGGTTCTTACTTACAGAAGTAAAATAATTCCTTAACTATATGAAAACGATTTTGAAAAAAAAAATTGGTATTCAATTACTTTATTAAGGAGGATTTTTACTCATCACATGTTTAGGGTATCATGGTGGTTAAATTTTCATGATCATGTTCTCTATCACTCTTTATTATAATATGGTATTTAGTTTTCTCTTCCATATAGATGTCTTCTAACATGTTACCTAAGCATGTGTTATTTTTAGTGACTATCGTTCTTCATTTTATTTCTTTCAAAATGAATGTGTTATTAATCAATTTTCGGATGTTGGGTATTACAAAATACATTTTGAAAAGTATATCACATATTTTTTATCTTGGTCTCAAATTTTGAGGATGATATTTATTAAAGGGGAGACATAACAATCAACATTTTAAAAGGAAAATCTATGTTTTATAAGATAAGTAATACGCCATTTAAGCTTAAATGAAAATAATAATTATATAATTTAATATAGTAGTTATCCTATTTTTGTTAGAATAGAGAGAATTAAATATATTAATTGAATTATGGAAATATGGTTTAATTTTTTTTTTATAATTTTTCAATGGTTTAAAAATTAATTAAAAATGTAAATAAAAACTATTTAAAGATAAATGATATGTTTTTTTAAACAATTATAAGTTAAATAATTATTTTTATAACAAATAAAATAAATATTTATGGATGATATTAATGATTTATAAATTAAAAATAATGTTTAAAATTCATATAATATGTTTTATAGACATGATATAAGAACAAATAAAATTTTATAGATAAAAGGAGTTTTTTTTAAAATGTAGTATTTTCTTCTTTTGATGGAAAACCAAATTTAAATCTAGATTCTAAAACTTTTAAATGACCTAATAGAAAAAATAAACTTCTTATTTGGAATTATGACATAAAAAATTACTTATTTTTTTATTTTTTATAATTTTTCTAATAAATGTTATATTTTATATAATACTTAAAATACACCATTTATTTCAAAACTACTTTTTAACTAATTTATTAAAATTTTTAGATTATATTTTTAATTATTTTTTAATTATAAATAAATAATATTTTTATAATTTAATCCATTTTATGTCATTGGAATCAATTTGAAATTTAAATTGGATATAAAAACTAGGTGAACTTTTGATTGTTTTACTTTTAATCACCTTTTTATTATAAAATCTATATGATATGTTTTTAATTAATTTATGACAGTTATGTGTTTTGAATATGAAAAATGGATATGATATTTTGAATCATGATGTACAAATTATGTAATTAGTTCCCTTTTATTTTTGGACTTTATGAATAGTAACTTTAGTAATAAATCTTATTACCATGGTTAAGTGTAAATCACTTAATTAAAGATAAATATTTTATTAAAAAATATCAAATTAACCGAAAAATTATTAATGTAGTTGGATGTGTGTATTAAGACCAATATCATCCTTTGGAGAAATTTAGGATCACATGGATTATCATGGATGGATTTAAATGAATTTATTATATTATATTCAATGAAAATTCATTTTTTTAAACATTTGTATTTAAAAATTATTTTTTTTAATATGGAGTTATATAGGGGATATATTCAACTATAAAAATTATTTAAAAATATAAAATGATTACATAAATCATATTAATTTAGTTATACTTATTAGTATATCAATATTTTAATTAAATGATGATATAAAGGTGATGTAATAATTTCAAAATTAATGAATGAATCAACTAATAGACATTATAAATATTTAAAGAAATATATGTTAGCCTAATTTATTCGAGAAATTCATTTTTGGATTACTTTTACTTGTATTTTTTGTGTAAAAATAATTTAGTTGACTATATCATGATGATATGATATTTTTAAAAATCAACAAAGGAATTGTGTTAGAATTAACCCAAATGGTACATTAAAATATAAAAAATATCATAAAATGTATTAAAATTTCTAAAATTATAATATTTTGACCAAAATATGATATATATCTTCAAATTTGATTAATGGCTCATTAATTGGTCTATTTTCATGTTATGGTGATTAATTCTAACTCTCAATGTGTAAAATACATAATAAAAAGTAAGAGTTAAATTTGTAAAAACATAAATATAATCATTGAAAAAATATTACAACTTGTAAAATAATACATTTAAAATTATATTTCGTCCAATACAAATCCTATATTAGAAAAAAATAAATTTTGACCCATTTGGATTAGAAAATATTATTATATTTAATGTAATACTTTTAGTAATTCCTATAGATCTTATCACCTACCCTATAAAAGAACACCCATTAAAATTTATTTATCACAATTCAGAAACTCTTTAGATCAGAAAATATGGACACAAAAAACTTCTTAAAATCCCTGCATACTTAATTTTTGCCGTATCTTCAGGATAAAAACATCCTTATAGTTGTTAAAATGTTATTTAAAGGTGACCATCCGAAGGAAATGTATTATTTTTACATGATGATATAGTCACCCAAATATCCTCAATATAATGATATGTTATTATATTAATATTATTACCTAAATCCATCTCAAAATTCATCAAATGGGAATACAATTGATTATTCGTCTATACGTGTGAACAATCATATCCACAAACTGATATAATTAGTTTTCTACAACCACATCTCATGACTGGTTATAATTATTCAATTAATGATAATATATGATACAGAGAAAACATAAAATAATAATAAATTAATATTATATAATTTACATTTTAACTTTCCATTCACATAAAAATTATGACTTTTTTTATGTGTACATGTTAAATATCACCTCGACGAATCAATGTGATTTTTTTATATAAACTACAACACTTATATGTTACATATAAATATATTTATATTTTTAATATGATATTAATTGTTTTATGATCATTATGGAAAGGTAAAATAATATTTACTTTCATTCAATAACAATCAATGAAAAATGGAAAATGTTACTCATGCGTATATAAGACCTACCGTCTCCAAGATTAAAACGTATTTCATATTCCAAAACCATACATAATAGTTTCATTTAAAATAACAATTTATCAATAAAAATTATAATAATTTGATTAATATTATTGTTGGGATGACGGAATTTCGGCCACATGGACTATTAGAATCATACCAAGATCATTTTAATTTCAAGTACAAAATATCTATGAAATGTCTTACCTAAACATAAATAATTAAATAATTCATATAACATGTTGATAAGTGATATAAAATGAGTAATAAACATTTAAAAGGTTCCCAGTCTTGTAAATAATTATCATAAATTTATTATTAAGGAAGAGGAATATCACACTAGTTGAATCAGACATGAGGTAAGGGATTCTAGCCCAATCTCCTTTCATTGAGGCAATTATTGATAATATGAACCTTTATTCTAATAATGATTATATATGGACAATGTAACATTTAATATCCATATTTTATCTATAATAATGTTATTAAATGGTATGTTAAATGTATTAATTCATGGGAATTAAGATTTAATTGTTCAAAGTTGTATGGGACCCCTTGATCTGTTTTTTAATTAAGTATCATGTCATTTTCATCATGATATTAATTTATATATTTATTTATATGGATTTCAAATATTTATATATGAAAGTATGTGTATATATTGAATTTAATTCAATATTTTCTAAAATGAAACTGATTATATGGATCATTTTTCATTCTATTTAAATGATAAATGTAATGTTTTGTTTTTAAGTAAATAGTGACGATGGATTATCCCCCGCTTTAACTCTTATTTTTTATTTTTCTTTTTCAATTACAATTAATGTTTTTGACCATGAAAGTAAATTGATTATTTAATATTTCTTTGGTATTAAAATGGATTTTGAAAATGGATTTATTATTTAAATATCCTTAAATGATTTATTGTGATTGAACATGTAATTTTATAAATGTTGTTCGATAGTTTAAATGTTATATGTGTTATGATTTTGTATTGGTATATGACAATTTTACTGGTGGTTATTTTAATATCCCAATATGGGTGGCTCCATGATTATACAAGGATAACTAACTACATTAAAACATCTTATTCATTGTTTATGGAAGTGGATGTATGATTATTCTATTTCAAAGAGTGACATTTGTGAACGTCGACCGCATGTTTATTCCATTAAAGTATGATTATGTCCCAAGTTACCCATATATGTTGTATGTGATTTATATGGGTATTGTGTTAATATTTTGATTAAAAAACTGAATAAAATGATCTTATATTCAATGAGGAGTATTTTCCACTACTTAGAATTGATAAATATTATATAATTATAAAGTTTTTCATGGATTAAATGTTTTAAAACAGAAATTTTTTATAGTCATTTTTTATCCCTTACTAATATTTTTATGGTCATCCACTGTTGTAAATAATTTTCACCTCATTTAAGGTGGAATACAGACTAGTATGGGATCAAAGGAAATGTTCTTTTGATTGAACATGAAAAGAAACAATATTTCATTTTAATATTTTCTGTTTTGTGAACAAAATTTATACTTAGTATAAGTGTCCACTTTATAATATATGAGTTATTATTTATGATATATAACATAATTAACTAAATATATAATCCTCAATATACCCTCAATGTGAAATAAAGTAAAATTCTTGATCTAACTCAATTATGTAGTGATTAAGGTTGTGGCCTTGTAATCCAATATTCTCCTTAATGTATCCCATATTTTTAAAAATAAATGTATCCCATTATCCTTGGGAAAATAATAAATAATAAATGTTTGAGATCATATTATCAGAAAGGGTCTCTACAAAGAAGAAGTTATGAATAATTAAGTAATATTTGAACATTATTCGTATTTAATTGAAACCAAATCCATTTAGTCAATATATTCTGAATAATATGGATGTAATAAAATGTGATCAAATAACTAAAAATAATAATATTATTATCATAAAACTTAAGCATGGATATTCTAAATAAATTAATAGTAACATGGTATAGAAATAACAGAATTATATATAATAGAATACAAAATTAAGGATATCAAAAACATGCCATATATGATTCGTGATATGATATATAATACCATAGAGTCTTCATTCGAAAATATATAATAGAATCAAAACTTATTTAATATAAATTTAACAAACTGTAAACACCTCATCTAAATCCAAATATAGTTTTTCTAATGAAATAGCTGGATTCATCAAGGTGCTATAGTGGGCCTAGGGCGTCACCAAAATGGTCGAATTTATTTATCATATAAAATATTTGAAATATATTTTTCAAAATATTCATAATAAAAAAAATAATCTGAAATTTAAATTCATTCCCCAATAAATAAACATAATTATACATTGTCCAATGTAATGTTAATGGTACCAAAATAATACATCTCAAGTAAAAATGATCATTGAATATCCATAAGAATAAAGATTGTATCATTAAAAAATATACCCATTAGAGTACGATTGAATGGTTGTTTTCATTTTTTTAATAGAAATTTTATATAGAAAATTAAAAAATATTATTGATGAAAATGTATTGTTTTATTATAAAAAAAATACAAGATAAAACATTTTTAAAATCATTTTCATTGAAAATTCAATTTAAAAACTATGTATTTAATAAATATATGGAAAAAATTTATTTAAAAATTATAATTTCAACATTTAAATGAATATTAAAATAAATTAAGTTGATGTGTGTGGATAATTTTGTATATGGAATTAATGTTAAAAACATTCCATATGGACTATAAAAAGGGTAGAAGGGTTCATAGATAAGAAACAACCAAATTATTCCTTTGAACAAATTTACATAAAGGTTAAAATTTGTAAACAAATCCTTAAAAAATAATTCTAAAATGATCAAAAATATTTTTTGAAAACAATTTTATTGAACAAGGTTTTGGTTGAAAACATATATCTTACCAAGGAGAGAAATGATGTTATATCATCATGAAAACATTTCCTAAAATATTTTTATGAACCAATGAGTATTGAAATCTTATTATTTGATGAAATTTATAATTTATAACAATTCTATAATAAAATTAAATGTTATATTATGATATTTCCATAAAATTTAATTCAACTGGTATTCATGAATAAACAATCTCTATTTTAATGAGATTGTGAAACAAACCCTTCAAATCATCCCAATGTTGAAGTGGGAATTAAAAAATAAATTGATTGTGTGTATCAAATAGAAATCCAAATTATACATTTTAAAAAAATATATATATAATCAAAATTCCTTAAATATAAACTATTAACAAGAATAACCATTGATGTAGAAATTTAGACCAATGAATGTAAATTTAGTTAAAACCTACTATTCCACATTGTATAATTTTTATCAAATCCCCATTGATAAAATAATTAAAATAGAAAATTATAATTCCATGACTACTTAATTATTCCTAATATTAAATTTACAATCGAATATATATATATATATATATATATATAAACACCATGTAAAATAATTTAGGTGCATAACATTAAAATGCACCTCAATGAAATGAGGTTTGGATGACAGCACTTAACCCATGATTATTTTCGTCAAACATTTGTAAAAATAATTTAAAGTTGGTTTAACATGTAAATACATTATAAAAAATCATATTAATATATATAATATTTTATATTATTCTTTAATTACATATTATTATAAATTAATTAATAGTCCTTCATTATTCTCATTGATTTTTATGTAAATTTTATTGTTTTCACATTCTTGTTTCATCAATAATGATATCGTATTGGAGAATTTTATATAGTTCAATAATTTATAGTATAATAAAAATAAAATAATTATAGTGTTATTAAATAAATTATTCTTTGAAAATAAAAAATGAATTATGGTTATGAAAAATGAAGTACATTACGATCATTGTGATTATAATCCATACATACACATGATTAAATATCCCATTTTTCAGTGATCATTATGGAAAAGAGATTAGTAATATTTTACCGTTATATAATTATCATAATATAATATATAACAGATGATATAATTTTAAATATCATAGATTATTTGTGGTTATATAAAGAGAGTTGTGTCGCTTTGTGAATGCAGTAGTCCGCGTGTTCACGAATGATGTTGTCATATTTTCATAAGTGAAAGGGATCGAAATAAGGATATATATATATATATATAATCATTTCATATTATATAATATTGTATTTATATCATAATTATATAATTTATTTCACATATAATCATTATATGTTTCCTTAATACAAACAATATGAAGCCATGGTGATTGATGAATCACATCACTTTCTAATGCGATAGTATATTGTACACATAAGCAGCATTATCATATGACCAAATGAATTAATAATAAAAAGGGATATATATGATATAGTAACACTAGGTATATAAATGTTTTAAAAATATCACAAAAATAATTTATATCAATCATCATTTCATGCAAAGATAACTAGTAATGGTGAACGAATTGCATCAGTTCGGGAGGTGTTAGTCCATCGTATTCATGAATATTGATTTTGAAACCCATTTAAGTGAATAAGATAGGCTGTTAGGTCAATAAATTTCCTTCTAAAATATCCCAGTTTTAAGAATATATTGTGGATATTCTATCAAAATTTTAAAAAATTATTGAATTTTGAAGAGGCATAAATAAAATAAAGATGATCATTGAATAACATAAACTCATTTTCATGTACCCACATTATTTTTTCTCTAATTACATCAGATTATTTATTTATACACATAATATGAATTTTTGGATTAGGGGAGGGTGGTTTTAATTTCATTTGGTATTGAATTGGTTGACTAAATTTGTTTTAAATTTAGTTGAATGGGGTTAAGTGAGTTCCCTTTTATAGTTGGGGAAGAGTTGAATGCTTGCATAGAATCTAAAGTGTTAACTACTAGAAGGCATCCCTTATATAATGTTACAATAAAAAATAATATATAATCTATTGTTTAATTTTCCTAAAAAACCACAAGCACAGACAAATAAATACATATTTTTTCTTTATAATTCTTAGTCTTCAAGTGAATATAAATTTACAGTTTTTTATTTTTACCATGAAAACTAGTATTTTTTCATTTTCCTAAGTAATTTATCCATTAAGACTAAAATTAAAATAATAATTACCTAATAATTTATATCATCTTATTATAAATGTAAAATCTAATTTTGTAATTAAAAATCATATGTTTATGTACAATTAATTCTAATGAAAACACATGTAGTTTACAAATCCTCATATTAACATTAACTACAATGATAAAATTTAACTTTTAATACCCATTTTAGGGAGAAAAACTAATTTCATCACTTTATATATTATAAATTATGAATATTAAATATATTTAATTAATTATTCATAATTTTACTCAAGAAAATTATATAACTTAATTTAATATTAATCCCATACACATAAAGAAAAAGTAATTTTTTAATTTGGAAATGATAAAAAAGTTCAATGTTATTATTTCAAAACTGAATATGATAATATTTAATTTTACCGAAATTGGATTAATTGATAAAAATTTGAAAAAAATTATTTAAAAATTATTAATAAAACATAACATTATAATTAATTTAAATTAGAATAATTTTTCTATTTAGATTTATTAATATTCAACATTTATCAAAAATTAATCATCTCAAAAACATCTCAAACATTCACCCTATTATATTTTTGGTATCATGATTTAATAAACACCATATATTTTTAAAAATTAACTTTTTAAGTATGGTAAATATTAAATTTAAATTATGAGAAAAATCATGATTGAACCATCTTTTCGGAAAATAAATCTAAAAATAGTTTTTAAAATGGTTATTAGTTAACTTATAATTTGTATATAGTTATAAAATTATTAAAATATATATTATCATTAGTTATATAAACCAATTATTACCCTATATTCCAAAATTTACTTAATAACATTAATATTAAAGAATACAATTTATAATATATTTTTGATAAGTAAAATATGCCATTGCATGTAATACAAGATTTAGAAAAAAAGATGTGTTTTATAATGTAGAATAAAATAAATATTTTTTGTTATTAATATTAATCTAAATGTCTCATGTATTATATGATATTTAATAATATATTATTATTTTATAATTACTTGGTGTAACTTTCTCCCCTCCTTTAATTAATTTCAACCTCACAATTTAAACTTGATCTCAATAATCCACTATTTGGTATTTCAAAATTATTTTGAGTAAAATAGATCTCATGAGTAGATTAAATGAAAAATTATATCAATAAGTCATATTTTTATGTAAAGGGGTTATATAGAATAACATGTAATTAGGTTTCCATGTATGAGAACATTTGTTGCATGTGTAGATGTGGTCATCGAAAGAAAAACATGAATTGTTTAAATCAATGATAAAGTTCATTGATCAAAATAAATAAAATGATAAATCTAATATTGAGGGATTCAATAACAAAACTCTATGATGGTTTAAAAGACAATCCATTAGACAAAAATGATGGTATTAAGAGAACATGTTGGTTTCTAAATCAGTTTTCAAATAATGAGTAATTATTTTAATTTATAAGAATATTTGGAAATATACTTAACTGATATATTTCAATGTCGTAAAAAAATCACTCATTTTTTCAGTTTTTATGAATTTATGGTTCATTCCTTACATCAAGAAATGAATATAATTTTTTTTGATACCCTCAGTTCGAAAAATAAATTTTAACTGATCTTAATATCTACATAGTGTGAAAATTATTTCATTCTATTGCTAACTAATTTCCAAAACTAATATGGTTAATAAATTAAGCTATAGACATAAAAATAATACTAATGGATCGTCATTAATATATATGAATAAAATTGTTTAACTAAAAACAATATAATATTAAATAAACCTTATAGTGCAGGGGTAGGTAATAAACCCTTATAATCCATCAGTTACATGTTTAACATGTGGCCTTTACTAATATATTTACTTGTTAGCCAACATATGGGTTTTCATTTCTCTAAAAAATATTAATATTATTCCCATAACATTACAAAAAATATAAGATCAATGTCCTTTAAAAAAAGATATCATCAAGAAATCTAATTACATTTTTTTCAGTACAGTTGATTATATTTTAAAAAAAATTAATTATCATATTTTATTATTATTATAATTTCATTAATAGTTAAATTCACCCTAAATAATATATAAAATATATAAAAATTTTCTATAAAATATAATAATTTTTTTGAAAATATTTTCCCCCTAAAACATATAACAACCTTAAATTTATTTGATATTTCATTATACATTTATGACTACTTGAAAGTGGTTTTTAAGACATTTAATAGATAATCAATCTTAAACTCATAATACAAGACGGTATCCATTAGTATTTAGATAATAAAACAGAAGTTATTATAAATTTTGATTTAATAACCTGTTTTCTATTATTTCTTATAACCAAATGATCATTGGTAAAATACAACTCTGATCTAATTCATGAATCCAAATATATAAAAATCTCCTATCTTTTATTTCAAAATAAGAACTTACTGGGTATATTGTATTTACTATTTCCTAAATTGTTTTTACCTATTGAAATATTTCATAGTGGGTTTTAATGTATGTGTAATTATCCTATGCATACCCCCTTGTATTTTCAAACTAGGTGCACATCGTGTTCTATTTTTGAATACCATGTAATTATAAATCCAAGCATGATGTTCCTTTTTTATAGTTATTACTTATGTATATGTCTATTTCAAAACCAAATTCATTTATAATATCTATAAAGGGATATATTTATAGTAAAAACAATATTATACATACCATAAAAATATATAATATTATTGTACAGTTTTTCTCAAGGTATATAATCTGATGATTTTCCTTGAACTATATTTTCCTAATCTAATTTTTATTTTTGCTACAAAATATACTCTAATTCAATAGTAGGACCCCTGACCCCAGCAACACAAATCCAGTCATTGCATAATTTAATTTGAATAGGATACAATAAATCAAATCAATAACGGCCTAATAGATTGTTAGTCATGGTAAACTAGATATGTAAATAAAATATAAATTAATTTTTTAATAATATAACACAGAAAATAATTTATTTTAGAATTTCTTATTCCCTTTATCATATCAGTGCATTTAAATAAATAATTCCTTTTATAATGAGGAAAATAAAACCTATGGATTGGGTGAGCATAGATGCTCAGTAATGGTACGAGTACAATAAATTCCACCAATAAAAAATGACATAACATAATTTTAATGATAAGTAACTAAAACATAATCAATTTAGTAAATAACATTACGGTATTATGGAATACATAATATTTTATAGTATAAGGACCTATAAATAATAACATGATCATGAATCTTAACCATGGACATTATAAATAGTTGAATAATCAAACTGAATATAAAAAACTGAATTCATAAATAATGAATACATAATGATGGATATCTAAATAATTTTATTGTGGAGTTGTTCTAATATATCTAATAATGATTATGCTTCAATCTAAGACATCTAATTCCACAATTTATTCTTTGTAGTATATATAATGAATGGGTAAGGAATCCTCTATAACCATATCTAGTTTCTCTCATGATACATTCCAATAGATCGGGGGGATATAGTGGTCCCATTACATAAATTTTAATATCTGACCCATTACATATATAAAACTAGTAATGAATAATCTAAATAAAGATTTATATTTAAAACTAGAATAAACATGTTAATACTTTACCCACATAATAAACAAATAGATAAAATATCTGAAGTTATGCCAATTTTTACATAATATTACATCCCTGGTCAAAAAGATAATAATCAATGTAAATAAATAATAAAAATTATATCATTAAATATATTCCCAATCGAGTAATGCTAAATAATAAATTCCATTGATAAATTTAAATACAATAAAAATATATTTAAAAATACTATTGATGAAAATATTATTTTAAATATTATTAATAAAATAATAAAACTAGAAATTTATAGAGTTTGACGAAAACATTTCATAAGAAATTTCATTTAATTCTTAAAAATTAATCTGTAATGAAATGATTGTCATTTCCCCTATTAATTATATATACAGTGTAAATGTTAAAAAGAACATTCCTTTTACACAATAAAAATTATAGAAATGTGTGGAGATAAGAAAACTAAAAGAACAATGATACATATTTATCTTTTGATAACAAAAAATGTATAAAAATTCATCAAAAATTCCTTTTTAAAACAATAAAAAAATATAACCATTTTTAAGAAACATGGGTTGGGGGGGATTTCTGACTGAAGAGATAAATGTATTCATATTTTCATAAATAAATTTTCTATTTTTTTTTTGTTTTACGTAGGAAAAAATGGAAATGTTACCTAAAATGGATTATTAATAACTATATGATAAGGAAATAAATGTTTTTATTTTGATGTTTTCATTTTACATCATTCAACTAATATTCAATAATAAATAATCTTAATTAAAGAGACATTCTAAAATAAAAAATTATAATGATCAAAACATTGTAGTGGGTGTTAAAAAAGGTATGAATTATTTGTATAAACATACTACAAAATAAATACATTTAAATAAAATATATGACAATAAATATTAAATACAAAAAATATAAGTGGCTGACGTAATTGGTGATGAATAAGTTTAACCGAAATAATAGAAAATGAGTTATAATATCCCTTACCACTAGGTATCATTTTTTTCAAATCCCCAAGATGATGTAATTCCAATTAGAATATAAAATACCCTGAAGAAAAATTTATTCCTTATATTACATTTCAAATGGTATGTATATTCACGATAAAAAAATTATTCAAAAAATATTACAATATTCCTCATTGAATTGAAATTCATACAAAACACTTTTGCTTACACTTCCTTTTGGTTGAACATTCAATAACCACCATGACATTTTTTTCTAAAAATGTTATAAAAATATACCAAAAACTTATTATTATTTATAATACCATATATGATCATTTATAAAACCTCGTTACACATTCATTAAAAATATTTTTATTATTATCATTATTTATAGTATTAGATGCGTTGTTTTCTAGATTATGGATCATTGTGGAACCTATTTCTCATTGAAATATAATACTTTTATAACAAATAAATTATAATAATAAAAACATAATTATAATACTCTTTAATCATTTATACTTTTTAATCAAATCACGGATGATGGTTATGAAATTTTTTTTACATTATTATCATGGAGATGGTAGGTCGTACACACAGATAAATATTGCTTCAATATTTCAATTATTGTTATAGGTATAGGGTAAGTAATATTTATCAATTATAGACTAATAAAAATATCATATATACCACATTAAATACAAATATATATATATATATCATTCATGTGTTATAGTGATGAAAATTAAGTCACACCACATAATGAAGACGATAGTCTACACGTTCAAGAATTCTGTTATTATCTTTATGTTAGTGAAAAGGAACAAGTGAAAAGGATATATATTATCTTTAATTCAGTATAAATATTCATTAATATAAGAATTATTTCATTGGAATTAGATATAATCATTAATTACATTTATTTCACCTTTCTTTACAAGAATTAGTGAAAGATGAATTGAATCGTATCCTAAGGTGGTAGTCCACCATACACACAATATACATTATTTTATCACCTATGAAATGTTAGTTATATATATATATATATATGATATATTGAATACCTATTTAAAAAAAATTAACAATATAATATATGTATATATGCTTCATATACATCATCATACTCATCCTTTAGAGGTGGTAATGAAAAAATAAATGACATTTGTTTGTGAGGTGGTAGTCCACCGTACAAACAAATTATGATTTCATAACCCATTTGATGGGAGTGGAGATAGAATAATGTAATCACCTTACAATAAATATTTAAAATTATAAGGAAGATAATTATTTTATTATATCACCATGTTTTTATAATAATTTTGGTATGTGAATAAATAAATATAATAAATATGCCCACTAATGAACTTTCCCTATTCTTCGGGTTTGCACATTAGGTTTTCAATAAATCCCTAAACATTTTGATTTATTCCAAAAATAAAGAATCTATGAGGATGGGATATATGTTTGAAGTTATTTGGTCTTGTATTTTCTAAATGTAATTGGTTCGAATGTGTTACAAATTATTGAGAGTGTGTGACGTTTTTTAGATTGGGAGGAGTAACATTTTTGTAACTACTCAAATTTATTTATTTTAGGGAGGTCACACTTATCTCATGTGGATTAAAAATTGAAAAAAATGGAGTGTATAGATTAATTGTCCTACAAACACTACAAAAAAATAATAGTAATCACATTTGTATCAGGTTATTCTGTAGCCATTTTGTTTACTCAATTATATCATTTTTTTCTCTACCAATGTAAATTCATTCATTATATATATATATATATATTTATTTAATTTATCCTTTACGAACATAATTATACTTATTGTTATTATATATTTTAGATCTAGTTACTCAAAAAATAAAATAAAATCTATTAAATAAAAAACATATGTGGATAAAAATAATTTCAATACAAGAACATCTAAGGTGAATATCCCCATTTTAACCTTAATCATGATAACTAATATGAATAAATTTAATTGAATTTTAAAAAAAATTAATTTCACATTGTTATATAATATAAAATATTTTTATCGAGATATGAAAACATTTGTTCAAAATTAAACTCAAAAAGTAGAATAATTAAATTTAATATTACTCACACTAATGTTATGAGAAAGCCGAATTTAAATGAAAAAATTATCAATATTTTATAGTGTGTTTATATCCAATTTCAATATGATTATATTTATTTTTTCCAACTTTGATTAATTTATATATTAAAATAACTACTGATACTTTATATCAAATTTAATGTATAATTTAATATGTAAATTTATTTGAATAAAATGTTAGCTTCAATTATAATCTTTTATATTTCACAATTCAATAAAAAATTTAATCTTCTTACAAAAACATAAAAAATTGAGCCTAATAAAATTTAAAAATATTAAATATAAGAATTATTTCTATTTTTTCAATTAATTTTACAGAATTTTCAAAAAAATTAATTTTATATTTTTTTTGAAATCCATGATAAAAAATACTTTTAGAACAAATACTGTTTTTCATTACACATTTCATTTTATTTTTAAAATTATTTTCATTTTATTTATAGTTTATAGATATATAATAAATGTGTGTAAAATATATATTTTTATTTGTTATTTAATGATATTATTAACATCCATTCTAATATATGGGTTATAATTTCATTATTAAATAATATTATTAATATATTATTGTTCAATAACACAAATAATTACTTATAAAACAGTCGATGAAAAAATACTCATTGTTTCATGTAATGAAGTATATAATCATTAAAAAATTAAAATTATTCAGTTAACCAAAATATTTGATAAAATGAAAATATTTTATATTTTGGATATGTTATAATCATTTAAATATGTTACTAATTTTCCATTTACTACTCCCACTAATTATTTTTAATTATATAAATATAAATATAAATATATACATATTATTCTAGATTATTAATATCAATAGTGTTATTTTGGAAAATTCAAGATCTTCTGTAGTAATAATTCAAATCATTTAAATCCTCCCAAAATATCTAATAATATTCTCTCTTTCAATCCAATTCCAATTCTCATTAACCATCTTTATTTATGATCTTTATGGCTGGGGATATTTTTTTTCCTCACATGATTTAAATTTTTTTATATTCTTCTTCTTATAATACATATTCCTTTAAAATCATCTGAAATATATATGTGTACATAGCCTAGTAACATGTAACATGCAATTACAGCGTGGAACTCTTCTTAGTAAAATTGATAAGATCACATTTATTTAAAATTACAATAATATTTTAATATTTGTTGATTATAGTAAAATTATATCATTATTTATTTACAAAAATATTTGACTATTCATTCTAAATTGTTTTATTTGTATTCTTCATTATCTCAAATTCATAATTATTAATTTTATCATTTTATTATGATGCCTTTTATGGGACATTCCTGTTTGTATGAAAAACATACCCCCTATGAAACATATCAATTATAGCATTCATGTTTCACTTTATTTATATCGTATAATTATTTCCCTAATTTTTAAAAGGGTTTATTTATAAATATTACATTTGAATACAGAAACTCCAACCTATAAAGTGTTTTTATAATATGATTATATTTATTTAGTGTTCCAATACCCTAAAGATGACTATTCAAACCAAATGTAGTGTTTTAGCCTTATTACCATTGATGTACTTTGTACCCATTGATGTTTCCATGAATCAAAGAATGTTATATTAGAAAAAACTAATGTAAAATAAAAATTACATCACAGTGTTCATGTTTTTTCTATTTTTTTTATTCCTTACATCTACCTTACAATTTCTATTAATTGAGGACTTTTAAAAATATCGATATCCTAAAAAAAATTGTATGGTTGCTAATTTATTATGAATATGGATCAAATATTGTAATACAAAAATAAAACTCATTAATTGATCTTGTGGCCTTCTAATCCACATTAAATCAACTCAACTAATCATCCATTTTTTATTTATAGTTAAATAATAGAGTGAATCACACTTCTATTATGGATGTTCCTTCTTTGAATTAACTAATTCATTATTCCATCCATAATATTTTTCATAAATATATACTCTGTGGGATCAATCAATAAACTTCATATATTATGTATATAATTTCTTATCCACCTCTAATTTCCATAAAAATTATTATAATAATAAATAATAATCATAGATGAGTGAATGCTTCCTTGAATTTTTCAACATAGTAACTTAAAGGTAGAAACACAACATGAAACTCTCAATTAAAAAATATTCATGAATCTGTAATAGATCATTAATGGAAGAAACTTCACACTCATATTCCTTTTCAATATACCATTTAAGAATATTAGTAAAAAACAACACTTTGGAATTAACTACTCATTATCACAATGAAATAAAATACAAATCATTAATTTCATAACTTTTGTGTCCACAGTTGAATTTTTTTTCTATAGTTTATTCATCATCACCAATGTCAATGGAATTCATCAACTCATTATTACCAATACAAGAAAGACGAATATACTGTTCCCACTATATGACCTTCTTCAAATTCCTTATCAAAGTTATCTTATTATATTTTTATTATAAAACATATATCTTCATATGAATTTGAGATAATGATGATTCATTTCATAATAAAATAAATCCTTTAGTTTGGAAACTATTAGTCTATGTGGGATAACTTGGTGTATGAAAATGGATTTACTTAACCAGTTTGATCAGTTTTATACATAAATTTACATTCATGTGATACCAAATTATATTATGATTCATGATGTTGATGGATAAATATAGCCCTCAATCCCCCTGTCATATCATCTCTCTATATAGCTCAGATCTATCATGATCTAGTTTTCTCCCTAAAACCCTTCCCAATGGCCGCGCCTTTGATCATGAGTGTCGCTCTCTTTCTCTTCTCTTCTTCTAGACTACTTTCTTCCTCATTTTGCATTCTTTTCTCCATGTCTCATTCTGGGTGCCTCTCTGTGCACCTCACACCTTGGTTTTGGATCACCATTGGAATCTACACTATGGATGGATTTGTAGACATTTCATCCATATTCTATCAGTGTAACCCATCATGTTTCCACCCATTTATGGTTAGTATGATGGTGTTGATGGTGGATTTAGGATCGTGGCGAGGGATTGGATGTGATGTATCATAGTTTTATTCAGCCTATCTAAATGCTCTTCCTCTTCCCTTTCAATCCTAAATCATCACGTCGTACTTCAATATAGTGGGGAATGGGCGTAATGTGGGAGAATTGGGATGGTGTTGATACATTTCCATGGTGATAGGTCTCACGTTGGTTTTTTTCTATTGTTTTCTTAGATCTTTCGTATTTTCTCTTATTGGATTCTTCAGGTTTCATCGTAGGTGTTTTCCATTGTTTATATCTTCATTGTGGTTTATTAATAAATTGATATGTCATGGTGAGACTATGGTTGGGAGGGTTTGGATATATCAGGATTTGGAAATGTCCTTGCAGATTTATGATGGTTTGGTTTTTTAGCGATGATTGTTGTTTCTCTCAGATGATTAGTGGTGACGAAAGGCGTTGTTTTTTTTGAATCAAAGTTGAAAGGATGATATATAGATAGAGAGGTTGAGTTGTGTCTATTTTGGGTTATTTGATTCTCCATGAATTGACACCTTTTATTTCTATTGCTTTCAGTTTTCAACAATAACGACGAAGATCTGTTGTGGTGAATTCTTCTTACAGGTGATGTGATGATGATGAAGGGTTGATTTCGAATCATGTAGTGCGATTTGAGGTAGAAAGTGCCTTATTTTTTGGATTTTTTGGAAGTGGGATATGTGTTTTGAATATGATATTTAAATTTGATATTTTATGTTTTGTGGTGGAAGGTAATTTTTTTGTGTTTGAAATTTGGTATCAGTTTCACAGGTTCCCACACACCCATAAAATGGTTTATTCAAAAAAAGTAAAAACATATTTAAGGATTCAGGGGTTTTTATATTTCATTTAAAATTTTACATATTACAAGAACACATATTTTGATATGATATTATAACATCACAAGTCTAATACATTTAATTCTCCACTTTTTTGATAATTTTATTAAAAAAATCTATGTTTATAAATATATTTATTATAATAAAAAAGTGATGTTGGAATTATTTTTATTCTTCCTTATCTATATTAATTATAATATAATGTAATTTTATTTTAACAAATTCCGTGATATTATTAATACTATGCAATAATTTTTATACACCAAGAGAGATGAAATCTTTCTTTAATCATTGGAATATTAAAATCCTCTGCAAATAGATCCTATATTTTATATAGTTTATACAATACTCACAACCTTTCTATTAAATCATATCCTTATCATCCATATAGGTCATAGCAATAATCAAAGAATAATGGAATATGTTTTGACCTAATAACACAATATTATTAAAAGAAAGGCAATGGTATTCTTCTAAACTGAGTCTTTTCATTCCTTCCAAACACAATTAAGGATGATATTTCAATATATAAATTCATCTTATAGCTCTCAAAAAATTATATAATAAAATAATTCCATTTAAAAAAAATTGTATATGATGAAACAATGTTTATAAAAATAATCAATGAAAACTCAATTCATTATTTTTATATTACATTTAGAATCAATTCAATAAAAGATAAAAGTACTGTCATAAAATAATTAAATAACTATTAATTATAAATTAATATCAAAATATTCTTCCATAATTCATTAGTATATAAATTTTTCATATCCCAAATTTGATATAAACATATTCCCTTGAAATTGCATTCCCTAACTCCTTTGACAAAATAACTTATTTGTGTACTAACAATTTTTATTGATGTTTTGAATGATTCATGCTGAAAAATTATGCATTTGTTTCTGACATTTGAAATTTATATATATATATATATTTATATAATTTATGTGTAGTCCTATCTGTATATTAATTGAAACCATTTTTCATTTGAATTAATTTACTTTCATAATATAATGGACTAACCATAGTAATCAATTATTTCACTCATAATGTAAATAATCATCCAATTCATATTTACAATGAACATCTTCTAAACATCGAAATATCAAATTGGTGGTTATATTTGATGTATAATTTTTTAAAATATTTCTTTCATCGAGAATATTTAATAATTACATTACTATATTACCTTTTTGGTTGATATATTTTCCCTTGAAATTAAATATTATACCTGTAAGGGTAGGATTTGTGTTTTTTGTATCCATGAGATCAGAGAAATTGTTGAAACTATGGTCTTCCAACATGACAAATAATCTTTCTAGAAAATTATTTTGGTTTCCTACTAAGAAAAAATATTACATTTTAATTAGTTAATTAGTCTATATTCATGTTTATCCCTAATAATAAAATTGAATATTATCTTTAAGTAGTATAAATAGTCACATTAGCTTCACATTTGGTTTTCTAATATTAAATGCTAGAAATAACATATATTTTTTAATATAAAATATTATATATTAAATATTATTATTCGATCCTATAATATCAGAAAATATATATGATTAAAATTTAACATTAAATAATTTAGTTAAACACTCTCTAAAAATCATCAACATTTTTTCCTTGAAATATATTATAAGGCCCCAGCCTTAAACCTTACTTAATCTTGAGTTATTACAAGATTACACATTGAGGATCTTTTCAGGTTTATAGTTTTAGAGAATTAGATCATGAAACTTTCATTACATTCCACATTTAATCAAAGTGGTTACATAAAAGACAGTATTCATTCTTCCCATCAACGGAAACATATTTAAAATAAAACATGGATTCTTTCTTGACACATCCTTGACACTATCATCACATCATGTACCCTTCCCTTGACATGTGAAAAAAATTTCAAAAACTTGGGATGAGCATAAAAATCTCAGTAAGGGATATATAGATATGGAAAGGAAACATGAGTACATGTATACATAAGAATGAAATCATACTTTACCCATAAAACATAGGCATATCAAATCATGAATAAATCATAGAAATCATAAGACATAAAGGTAACTTGAGGCATTCATAACATTCTTACGTGGGGTGTAACCCTCTTGGTTACGTTTGGAATACCCATCATAGTATATTCCCTAAAATCTCTTCAGAGAAACCATAACGTTTCACTCCTTCGCGTTACCCAATGCATTGAAGAGCTATAACGGGCTCACCCGCCCTTAGTTTATCACGGAACCACCCATCTTCGTAATAATGCCCAAGAACCATAACATAATCATATCACATAAAACATGCATAAAGGAAAAATAACATTTCCACATTTCAATCACGTGATATCAATACAACACATTGATATAATAAAAACATTATGAAAACCATTTTCAATACCAAAGTAAAACATGGTATTTATTTTTTGTTTAAAAAAAGGTATGGCTTGTAGAGGAAGCTGAAACTCAAATAATGGTCACGATGGTGGAGAAGTTGTTGTCGCCGCATACGTACGACAAAAACATTCCCTTTTTTCGTTTAGTAAACGCTTCGTATAAAAAAGATTCCTTTTGAATAAACGTAAAAGTCAAAGGGGTTTATACACTGTATAAAAGAAAGTTGTGTATAAAACAAAATATGCCTCAATGAAAGGAGATTGAGACGAAGTCCCATACCACCTTGAAGCTTTTAACATTTTAAAACATTAATATCCATATAAATAAATCCTTAAAACCATTTTGAAAACATGGATATTAATGAGAACAAATAATTAAAACATTTAAAATGATATTTTGGTTAAAGGGGTTTTACCAAAATTAGAGACACTTGAATACAATAATCGAGGAATAACATTTACTCAGAACTTTATAATATCATGAGAATAAAAGGATTCATGATATAATACTCCAAAGGATAGTATATACACCATATAAGAGTGAATCGGTGCATAAAAACAATGAACCCTCAATAGAAATGTCAAATGTGATGAAATCCCTTATAAAGAAGGTATCCTTAAATTAAGGACAAATAAATCTCAAAAATATGTGTGAAAAATATATATACACCCAATATAAGTGGATATTAAGTGTAAAACAATAAAAGGTCATTCACACATATTCAATGGATGACATATTCAATGACTACAAGTTGAACCCAAAGAAATCGAAATTGGGTTAAAAAGTTACCTTGACAGCCTAACGGCATCACATAAAAATGCGTTGATGAGAGATAAAAACTGTATCTCATCACTTGGACATAAAATTTACATCAATAATGATATATGAGAACATATCCCCACATAAAAATATGTAAATTAAAATACCCAACAAAGAAGTCTTTTAAGAAGAGGAGGGTGAGAGGTTCCCTTACCGACTTGGGTATCTTTCAAAACATACACCCCATGAAAGAAGGACAATAAATCATTGATGTAAATACTCATAAAGGAAAGTATATTACACAAAGTGTAGAATAATGGCAGTACATACACCACTCAATGAAATTGTGGCAAATGTATCATACATCTCATGGGAATAAATGTGAGATGAAAAATCCCTTACGAAAAGTCGATATCCTAACGGCGCCACATAGAACTTCCAAAAATGGATTGATGAGATCAAATAGGGAATCTCATCACATTACAACAAAATTTACAGAATGAGGATTATAAAAGAACATCCCCCATCATAACAAATATGAGCTTAAAAGAAGTGACAAAAGGGGAGTACTTAAAGAGAAAGAGAGAGGTTAGATCTCTTATGAAAATTCGGCATCCTATCGGCGCCACTTAAACCTTCCAAAATAGATTGATGAGAGAGAATAGGGTCTCTCATCACATGAACATAATAATTACAGTAATTTTAATATAAAATATCATACCAATAACAAGAAATATGAGCTTTAAAAGGAACGACATAAAAGTGTGTACTTAAAAAGAAAGAGGAGTAGGATCCCTTACCTCGGGTCCGACTTGACTCGATCGTTCTTTAATCTCCTGAATAATAAACTTGAATTAATTTATACTTCCTTAAGAACATTTTTCAAGTTCATTATTCCTTTTATATCACTTATTACCATGTCATAAACATTATGTAATCATTTAAGTTAATAATATTTGTTTTGCCGATGTTTGGTTCCTAAGTCGAAAGTGGACTTCTTACAATTACATGCTATTCGTGTGGCCAAATGTTTATTATATCCAGAATTGTATTCATGATGTAGATATCATATATTTCATATATATCCAGTACATTCATTAATTTATAACGTTACATAATAATTTAGAGGTAAGAAATGAAATGCACCGTTCATGGAGACGGTAAGCCGTACGTACGCATGAACGCTACTTTCATTTCTATTTTGTATTTTATATAATGGAATAATAATGATATAAAGGTATATTATAATTCCACTATAATATCATATATAATATCATAGTTCCATCCTTTATACATCCCACATATGGTATTAACGAATCACATCACTTTGAGGGGGCGGTAGTCCGCACTTCTAAAATGAAGATATCGCGTATACCCATAATGGAAGCCATAAAGGTGAGACACAAATGAAAAATACAGAAGCATAAGTAAAACATAAACATATTATATATCATATATAAAAATAGTGTCATCATAATGGCCACCTTTGAAGGTGTTAAAAGAATGTTTAACAATCATAGTTTCGGGAGGCAGAAATTCGCCATCCACGGAAACCGTATGTTCTTTAACCATTTGATGTAGTTGTCTGAGAGTGTAGCTCGAATAAATCTTATAACAAAATCCTAGTATATTGAAGATATTTGTGTTGTTACAAAAGAAATAAATAAAAAGAGTTTAGGGGGTTGGGGAAGCAAAATAAAACAAATGAACATGAGAGAATGAATTACCTTTAAAAGTGTAACTCCTTTTTATTTGAGCCTAAAGGCTTCCTTTGAAAGGATTCTTCCCAAATGGAATCCTCTAGGATGAGGAGAGGGATGTGTAGAGAGTAAATGGGCAGGGGTTGGCCGAGCCAAAGGCTTGAGGAGTGTGTGAAATGAGGTAGAGGTGGGGGCCTTTTATAAGAGGAGAGGAGGGGCACTTTTGGAAAGTAAAGAAATATTACTTTATTTGAAAATGTGTTTCGGTTTTAAAAGGTCCCAAATTGATATAATACGTGGATAAGGTTATAAGTCTTATAAATCCACTCATCCAATAAGTTTTGGACATGTGTAGTTCATAGATTTTACATTATCTTTCCATTTTATTTAAATCGTCAAATAATGATGTCATCGCTGCATCATTATTATGTCAAAAATAATTTAATTTATATAATTTATAAAAATTATAAAAAAAATACTATGATTTAGGAAATCTTTTTAGCTTTCCAATGAATATTTATAATCAAAATTTGGACTTGTTTAACCCCACTTAAAAATTGTTTTAGTAGAACATATCATGTTTGTGTCATTTTTTACTTTTACATTAAATAAAAAGTTATTTATGTCATTTCCCAACCAAAGTGGATCCATGGGGTCCCCAAGTTGGCCCATGACTTGTCTTGGTCGGCCATGACTCACCCAATAGGTGTAGGACAAGTTTCATGATGTTTTCACATTCTTATAATATCATTTTTACCTTAAATTACACTAATTACCACTAATCGCGATTAAAAACATAATAAGTTACTATTCACCGAAAAATTATTTTCATCCCATTGAACCACATTTTTCATACTAATGACAACCATGTATGTTGGATTTTCAAAATTCAATACACATTAGTGGTAAACTTTCATTTAACTGAAAAATCAGTTTGCTTGATTACCACTTAGTGGTTTCACTATTCATCAAAAATTGGAGTTTTTCAGAAAAATACCAAAACTTCACCCTAAGATATATTTGATATTCCGAATTCAAAAATGAAGTCCGTTTTAAGAAAATCAAAACATATTAGTCACATTAATTAATTTAATAATTAATTCCCGCTGTCAGAGCAAATAGCGTGTTTTTATAAAAAAATAAGTATCAAAAGATTGACACTAGTTTAAGTCTAATTTCAAAGTGAAATTAATTCCAACGACCACTATTGGATTTAATGGTGAAAATATTTTCTAATTTCACTTTAAATCCAATTCAAAATATAATCTAATCATATAAATAAATTATATTAAAAAGAGGTTTTGAATTATAATACAACATTTTACACTATTCATTAAAAAAAATGAACATTATCGGAAAGATACCAAAAATTTACACAAAGTAAATTTTGATGTCCCGATTCTTAAGAAGAGTTTTATTTGGTCCAATAGAATTTATAAGAGTGAACAAAACTATATTTAATGATGGTTCTCCATTAAAAGGCGATAAGTGAACCATTAGTGAAAACTAGGGCATATACGCCTAAAATTGAATTCTTTCCATATTTTAAGCCTTTAGATTTTATTGGATAAATGTAAAAACATTTAAAAACATATATAATCATATTTTTGTTATTTATATACATTCCCGCCATTACAACGTCTACATGTTAACTACCATTTAAAATAATATTATTTTATTATTAGAGTGCAACGTAAGATTTCCAAGAAACTCGTTGTTGCGTGTTGGGTACGCCATCGAGCACAGCGTCCCCTTTAAAGTCATTTAAATATTTTATTCACAAATATGGATAAATATGAAATGTCATATTCTTTATTTACCTGGGGTGTTACATCCTTCCCCCCTTTTGGGAATTGCGTCCTCGCAATTTTAAAATTGCGCTTGGAAACATCCTTGAAAGTCCCACATCGGAACAAAAGTTGGTAAAACAAACACTTTAAAATAAAGAAAGATAAGTGCAAAGGTCACCCGAGTTAACCCATACTAGGATTCCAAGTATGAAAATATGGACATGGAGAAAAAAACAAAGGGTCATGTTCTGATGGAGAGTGATAGAAAACATGTTTAGGAGAAAGTTAACCATGAGAAAATCACAAACTTGTGATGGGTTAAACGGTATTCGATTCCCCAGTAGGAAAAGTTAATAGACAACATTTTTGTTTTAAGTTACTTTTTATTGAGGAATTTATTCATAAGGAAACATAATCACTTATCATGTTGACTCTCAACTTTTATTAGATTCCTTACACAAACTCATATTTTCTCCAAAAGGCGAGTATTTAGGAAGACTTGTTCAAATTAAGAGTACTATAATCAACTTTTAGAGAATCACCTAATCCACAAAAGATAACTATATACTTCCCATGTCTTTAGGCTTTAACCAAAACCAAAACCAAAAAGGTTAGTACAAGGTCAGATAATCCAGAAAAGGATAACCCTTTAAAAAGAAAATCTATGCTTAATCTCCAAAATTTGTCCAACAAAACCCAATGTTCAACGAGGACCATCCGATAAACAATTTGTCCATAAAATTCTTCAAAGTAAACCAATATAAGATTGAAACCCAAATATTTGAAGGATTTGGTCACATAGTCTTCCAAGGTAAATCGTAACATTTATCTCCAAACAACATCAGTTTCCCCTAAAGTCTCGTATTGAAAAGTAATTAACCTAATAACATATCCTCCAAGATAGGTTAATCATTTTCATAAATAACCCAAAATCAACTTACTCTTAATTCATAAAATAATATAACTAGAAAGAGTCAGCCAAACTAACCAGTGACTTCACGTAGTCCAGTGGTAGGCGATAAATACCAGTCGCACTTTGGTTGTGGGTTCGATTCCTGCAGCTTTGTCTGACGCGACGGGTAGTCACACGGTCTGCGTGTTGTCCTTTTTCCAAAACTATATAATTATTAAAACATTCCCCAAAATGAGAAAAAAATCTTCAAGAATAATCATAACATATTTTAACCTCAAGTTTATCTCATTCCTTTCATTTTCCATCATATAATAGAGTAACCCATAATTACCTAAAAATTAAGTATCATATAAACCCTAATGGTTACCTTAATAATTATTACCTGAATTTCCACATCGAGTTGGCCATCTCGTACATGATGCATTAGAGAACTCACCAAGGTTGAAGTGGTTGATCATGACTCCTTGATATTTGGTTTAGAACAACCACGAATTTCCTCATTGAATCCTCCATTTTATCTAGTATCTTAATCAGAGAACCACCATAGTTTCCTTCAAACCTGTTGTCTCTTTGGTGCCTGCTAGATCCATCCATTCACTAAAAATAGAAATGTTAGTGTGAGTATATCAACAAAACCATCATGTACTAATGAGGAAGTTAAACACTAAGATACACTTACTCATTCACTTTATCTAAAACTAGGACTCTTTCTGAAATCCTAACCATTATGGTAATGTCACTTATGCTTAAAGAATACCCTAACCTATAAAGTTATCTAAACCGACCTTTGATACCAACTATAAGGCCCCAGCCTTAAACCTTACTTAATCTTGAGTTATTACAACATTACACATTGAGGATCTTTTCAGGTTTAGAGTTCTAGAGAATTAGATCATGAAACTTGCATTACATTCCACATTTAGACAAAGTGGTTACATAAAAGATAGTATTCATTCTTCCCATCAACGGAAACATATTTAAAATAAAACATGGATTCTTTCTTGACACATCCTTGACATTATCATCACATCATGTACCCTTCCCTTGACCTGTGAAAAACATTTCAAAAACATGGGATGAGCATAAAAAGCTCAGTAAGGGATATATAGATATGGAAAGGAAACATGAGTACATGTATAAATAAGAATGAAATCATACTTTACCCATAAAACATTCGCATATCAAATAATGAATAAATCATAGAAATCATAAGACATAAAGGTAACTTGAGGCATTCATAACATTCTTACGTGGGGAGTAACCCTCTTGGTTACGTTTGGAATACCCATCACAGTATATTCCCTAAAATCTCTTCGGATAAACCTTAACGTTTCACTCCTTCGCGTTACCCAATGCATTGGAGAGCTATAACGGGCTCACCCGCCCTTAGTTTATCACGGAACCACCCATCTTCGTAATAATGACCAAGAACCATAACATATTCATATCTCATAAAACATGCATAAAGGAAACATAACATTTCCACATTTCAATCACGAGATATCAATACAACACATTGATATAATAAAAACATTATGAAAACCATTTTCAATACCAATGTAAAACATGGTATTTATTTTTCGTTTAAAAAAAAGGTATGGTTTGTAGAGGAAGCCGAAACTCAAATAATGGTCACGACGGCGGAGAAGTCGTTGTCGCCGCATACGTACGACAAAAACATTCCCTTTTGTCGTTTAGTAAACGCTTCGTATAAAAAAGATTCCTTTTGAATAAACGTAAAAGGGGTTTATACACCGTATAAAAGAAAGTTGTGTATAAAACAAAATATGCCTCAATGAAAAGAGATTGAGATGAAGTCCCATACCACCTTGAAGCTTTTAACATTTTAAACCATTAATATCCATATAAATAAATCATTAAAACCACTTTGAAAACATGGATATTAATAAGAACAAATAATTAAAACATTTAAAACGATATTTTGGTTAAAGGGGTTTTACCAAAATTAGAGACACTTGAATACAATAATTGAGGAATAACATTTAGTCAGAACTTTATAATATCATGAGAATAAAAGGATTCATGATATAATATTCCAAAGGACAGTATATACACCATATAAGAGTGAATAGGTGCATAACAACAATGAACCCTCAATTGAAATGTCAAATGTGATGAAATTTTTTATAAAGAAGGTATCCTTAAATTAAGGACAAATAAATCTCAAAAATATGTGTGAAAAATATATATACACCCTATATAAGTGGATATTAAGTGTAAATCAATAAAATGTCATTCACACATATTCAATGGATGACATATTCAATGACTACAAGTTGAACCCAAAGAAATCGAAATTGGGTTAAAAAGTTCCCTTGACAGCCTAACGGCATCACATCAAAATGAGTTGATGAGAGATAAAAAGTGTATCTCATCACTTGGACATAAAATTTACATCAATAAGGATATATGAGAACATATCCCCACATAAAAATATGTAAATTAAAAGACCCAACAAATAATTCTTTTAAGAAGAGGAGGGTGAAAGGTTCCCTTACCGACTTGGGTATCTTTCAAAACATACACCCCATGAAAGAAGGACAATAAATCATTGATATAAATACTCATAAAGGAAAGTATATTACAAAAAGTGTATAATAATGGCAGTACATACACCAATCAAAGAAATTGTGGCAAATGTAGCATAAATCTCATTGGGAATAAATGTGAGATGAAAAATCCCTTACGAAAACTCGGCATCCTAACGGCGCCACATAGAACTTCCAAAAATGGATTGATGAGATCAAATATGGCATCTCATCACATTACAAAAAAATGTACAGAATGAGGATTATGAAAGAACATCCCCCATCATAACAAATATGAGCTTAAAAGAAGTGACAAAAGGGGAGTACTTAAAGAGAAAGAGAGAGGTTAGATCTCTTATGAAAATTCGGCAGCCTATCGGCGCCACTTAAAACTTCCAAAATAGATTGATGAGAGATAATAGGGTCTCTCATCACATGAACTTAATAATTACAGTAAATGTAATATAAAATATCATACCAATAACAAGAAAGATGAGCTTTAAAAGGAACGACATAAAAGTGTGTACTTAAAAAGAAAGAGGAGTAGGATCCCTTACCTCGGGTCCGACATGACTCGATCGTTCTTTAATCTCCTGAATAATAAACTTGAGTTAATTTATACTTCCTTAAGAACATTTTTCAAGTTCATTATTCCTTTTATATTACTTATTACCATGTCATAAACATTATGTAATCATTTATGTTAATAATATTTGTTTTGCCGATGTTTGGTTCCTAAGTCGAAAGTGGACTTCTTACAATTACATGCTGTTCGTGTGGCCAAATTTTTATTATATACAGAATTGTATTCATGATGTAGATATCATATATTTCATATATATCTAGTACATTCATTAATTTATAACGTTACATAATCATTTAGAGGTAAGAAATGAAATGCACCGTTCATGGAGACGGTAAGCCGTACGTACGCATGAACGCTACTTTCATTTATATTTTGTATTTTATATAATGTAATAATAATGATATAAAGGTATATTATAATTCCAGTATAATATAATATATAATATCATAGTTACATCCTTTATACGTCCCACATATGGTATTAACGAATCACATCACTTTGAGGGGGTGGTAGTCCGCACTTCCTAAAATGAAGATATCGCGTATACCCATAATGGAAGCCATAAAGGTGAGAAACAAATGAAAAATAAAGAAGAATAAGTAAAACATAAACATATTATATATCATATATAAAAATATTTACATCATAATGGCCACCTTTGAAGGTGTTAAAAGAATGTTGAACAATCATCGTTTCGGGAGGCAGAAATTCGCCATCCACGGAAAACGTATGTTCTTTAACCATTTGATGTAGTTTTCTGATAGTGTAGCTCGAATAAATCTTATAAAAACATCCTAGTATATTGAAGATACTGGTGTTGTTACAAAAGAAATAAATAAAAAGAGTTTAGGGGGTTGGAGAAGCAAAATAAAACAAATGAACATGAGAGAATGAATTACCTTTAAAAGTGTAACTCTTTTTGATTTGAGCCTAAAGGCTTGCTTTTAAAGGATTCTTCCCAAAGGGAATCCTCTAGGATTAGTATAGGGATGTGGAGAGAGTAAATTATCAGTGGTTGGACGAGCAAAAGGCTTGAGGGGTGTGAGAAATGAGGTAGAGGTGGGGGCCTTTTATAAGAGGAGAGGAGGGGCACTTTTGGAAAGTAAAGAAATATTACTTTATTTGAAAATTTGTTTCGGTTTTAAAATGTCTCACATTGATATAATTCTTGGATAAGGTGATAAGGCTTAGAAATCCACTCATACAATAAATTTTGGACATGTGTAGTTCATAGATTTTACATTATCTTTCCATTTTATTTAAATCGTCAAATAATGATGTCATCGCTGCATCATTATTATGTCATAAGTAATTTAATTTATTTGATGTCTAAAAATTATAAAAAAACTTCTATGATGTAGTAAATCTTTTTATATTTCCAATGATAATTTATAATCAAAATTTGGGCTTGTGTAACCCCACTTAAAAATTGTTTTAGTAGAACATATCATGTTTGTGTCATTTTTACTTTTACATTAAATAAAACGTTATTTATGTCATTTCCCAACCAAAGTGGATCCATGGGGTCCCCAAGTTTGCCCATGGCTTGTATTGGTCGGCCATGACTCACCCAATAGGTGTAGGACAAGTTTAATGGTGTTTTCACATTCTTATAATATCATTTTTACCTTAAATTACACTAATTACCACTAATCACAATTAAAAACTTAATAAGTTACTATTCACCAAAAAATTATTTTCATCCCATTGAACCACATTTTTCATACTAATGACAACCATGTATGTCGGATTTTCAAAATTCAATACACATTAGTGGTAAACTTTCATTTAACTGAAAAATCAGATTGCTTGATTACCACTTAGTGGTTTCACTATTCATCAAAAATTGGAGTTTTTCAGAAAAATACCAAAACTTCACCCTAAGCTATATTTGATATTCCTAATTCAAAAATGAATTACTTTTTACGAAAATAAAAACATATTAGTCACATTAATTAATTTAATAATTAATTCCCGCTGTCAGAGCAAATAGCGTGTTTTTATAAAACAATAAGTATCAAAAGATTGACACTAGTTTAAGTCTGATTTCAAAGTGAAATTAATTTCAACGACCACTATTGGATTTAATGGTAAAAATATTTTCTAATTTCACTTTAAAACAAATTCAAAATATAATCTAATCATATAAATAAATTAGATTAAAAATAGGTTTTGAATTAAAATACAACATTTTACACTATTCATTAAAAAATGAACATTATCGGAAAGATACCAAAAATTTACACAAAGTAAATTTTGATGTCCTGATTCTTAAGAAGAGTTTTATTTGGTCCAAAAGAATTTATAAGAGTGAACAAAACTATATTTAATGATGGTTCTCCATTAAAAGGCGATAAGTGAACCTGTAGTGAAAACTAGGGTATATACGCCTAAAATTGAATTCTTTCCGTATTTTAAGCCTTTAGCATTAATTGGATAAATGTAAAAACATTTAAAAACATATATAATCATATTTTAGTTATTTATATCCATTCCCGCCATTACAACGGCTACATGTTAACTACCATTTAAAATAATATTATTTTATTATTAAAGTGCAACGTAAGATTCCCAAGAAACTCGTTGTTGTGTGTTGGGTACGCCATCGAGCATAGCGTCCGCTTTAAAGTCATTTAAATATTTTATTCGCAAATATGGATAAATATGAAATGTCATATTCTTTATCTAGTATCTTTCTTCTTCATTATAGCATGTTTCTCACCATGATTCATTCTATGTTTTATTTTATAGATTAAAAATTCTTGTGTTACATGAATCAATTATTATAAGACACTTCCCTATTTGAAATTCGATCATTTATTTCTTTCAAATTACTCTCCACCTTCATCTAATTTCAATTTATTTCATTTTTATGAAATTTTTTCATCTCAATAGAATATTAAAATATATATTTTATCATATTTCAAAATTAATTAACTTATTTTCTGTCATCACAATATAAGGTATTGAATCCTCTATCAGAAGGAGCTTGAAAATTTGGTTTATATTTTTACTAGATACATCAATATGAGTTATGTTATTTCTTTCATACTATATATTTATTAAATTTTTAATTGACTATTTTAATCTCCTTTTAAAAAAATTATATTTTCATTTTTTCTATAGTCCATAATCAAATTATGATCCAACCACTTAATTTAATCAGAAAATAATGGTAAAATTTCAAATACCATAACAGGGGTACCAACATTGTGGTTTCTTTATCATTCATTTCCTCTTGAATTTATTTGATATATTATATATAGTAGAAAACATTTTATAATCATCATAATAATATATCACATTACTATAGTAAATTTATTCTCTATTTTTTTATAAATAAAATCTAACATTCCCAATAACATGATATATATGTCATTTTATTAATATTTATAATATTAGAGTATTTATATTTTTTTAGTAAATGTGATTATTTTTAATTCATTTACCACATGGTCTTCTATATTATCTAAAGATAATTCCTTAAGATCAAGTGTTACATGAATTTTTTATCAACATTTTAAAAATCATTCGACCTCAAACTAGATACTCCAATATTAGTAATGATTTCATTAATATTAATAATGTATCAATTAATATTATTGATTTTTTAATTTACTTCAAAAAAATAAATATAATTTGTACAAAATTGTTGTTCCCCACTATTTTGATTACCTATTGAATAAATATAAAAATGAGATCACATAAAACCCATACAACTACTCCAATGTTGAACAATACCATACCAAAGGTACCCAAACCAAAACCTCACGGATTTTCAAATTATCTAGACTAAATTAATAAATCCCCGGTAACATAAGGTAACTCATAAAAAATATTTATAAATGAAAAAATTTTAATACCTTGTCTCCACAAAGTATCTCCCCGCCTAATTTCTCAAACACAAAAACTAATTTTTTATACAATATTATTGTGAAAATATCTAAATATTCCAAAACCTCAATCCATACCACAACATTACTAGGGAATTCACTATAATTTCATGAGGTTTCTAAAAATAATATAATGTATTAGTCGATTGATTTACCCAATTTGGGATACAATCACAATAAATCCATGGTTTTACAAATAACAATATGTGTCCGATATGAAAATATTATTATAATGAAACAAAAAAATTGTAAATAATAATTAATATAAAAAATAGATCATGATGATAAGTCCTTTAAACAATGTGTTCCAATAAAAAATAAAATAATAATATAAAAACATTTTAATGAAAACATCATTGTAATCATTAAAATATAGATAAAATAAAATATAAAAAAATTGACTCATAAAATAAATAAAACCACATCACTGAAAAATCCTATTCACATTCACTCCATTTCATGGTATATTCCTATCATGATACTTTGATAGATAAACCATCAAAGAAATATTCAATTCTTACCTATATATACTTAAAAAACGCATGTGAAAATACGTGTTCTCCGATGTTCAAATACATGTTTTGAGTATAATATCAAAAATAAACAATATATAGGGATCTGAACTACCCCTAGTGTAGATTATTAGTAATGTGAATATATGTGTATCTTTGGAGTTTATGTTAATAATTTTTATTATATGGATATATAATTAATCATATAATGATTTGACTATTTAATGTCAATAACTAAATGAAAAAAATATCCCACCTTATTAAAAGTTAGTGTACTTGATATAAAAAATAATACCAAACTATTACAGGGATATCTAATAACATTTTATATAATATCGTTACTATGTTACATAAGTACAAAAATCCTCAAGGGAATTCTAGGAAGGAGTATAACCATTGGTCATTATAAATATGGGATAAATGTTAATATAAACATCTTTTACTAGAGTTGATATATAATGTATATTTTTTAGGTCTTCACTGGGAGGGAAAATCAAAACGACTCTGATACAATAGAAATATTTTAACAGTTGATATGATCAATGTTAAATAATAATGGTAAATATTAAATTGATGTATCATTATATAAGATATAAAAACTAAAAAATAGATAAATTTTATATTTAAAACTCATTTAATGTAGTAGAAAAAGTCAACTCATTCATATCATATATTTTTTTCCCAAAACATGTACTCTCAAACATTTCGTAAGAACATAACAACAACAACAATAACTTGGAAATAAATTTTTCAACATTTATTTAATAATTTGGATTCCTTTTACAAATTTTTTTACTATATCTCAATAAATATCCAATAATAAATATAATAATTTAAAATTATCCAACCCATAAATTAACAAAAATCTGGCTTCATCATCAACCATTTTAAAGGAAATGAACAATCTGAAAAATAAACATACACATTACCTTTTATAGTAAATCTGTGAGAATATCTATCGATTACTGACTAATATATTAAAAATTCATTCTTTATACATTACCCTAGTAAACACCATTACCTCAAAAATCATAACAAAACATAGACTACTCATATATGAAACCACAAAATCATAGTGGATGACAATATGTATAATGAAGATCATAGTTATAAATATATTAGTAATGATATAATAGTGGATAAATAGATATATAAAAATAAAGTATAAAATGATATCAAAATCAATAGTATATAATTATTTATGAATTTCTATCAAGTATGGTTAATAACATACTAAAAAAATAAGATATCAAGGATGATGAAGATGTACCATAATATATGTAACCAAAATCAATAAAACATTTATAAATTTTGAAACATATTAAAAAAAATAGGAAATATTTTTATCATAATATACCTATAAAAGAACATGATATCACATCCTTTGTCTAATAGGTTATATATCATGATCCCATTCTAGATTGTACTAAAACATTTATGTTTTCAGCTAGATTAATCATTCTTAACTATAATATATTTGAAAAAATAATAAATATCCTTTTCTCAAAGAATTATAAAATTACTTTCCCTTTAGAAAAAAATATTGAAAACCCTATGATGTCATACATTGATAATGTGACTAATTTTTTTTTCATAATTTCATTGTTTTTATGGGTCATGAAATCATGTAATGTGTTTAAGAATCCATATTCTTGTAAGTATATATAATAATGAAATTAAATGTAAATAATGTAATAATAATGATGAGAAAATATATAGATCATGGATAATTCTAATATATTTATTTTAATTATGTTATAAATGGATTATTATAAGTTTAATTATATCAATGTACATATTAAATGTATATTTTCTAAAATATTTATTTCATAATGATGGGAACTTCACACATTAATAAATGTGATTAAATATTATTCCCATGATACATTATTCATGTGTTAAAAAATTATAAGACACAAACATTAAACAATTAATAATAAAAATATCATCACTTAATCCGGAGGAATATATTTATGAATAATATTATATGAGAATTCCCCTATCATTGTATAATAAAACTGCATACTACGCAAATAATTATATTTCATGAAATCGTAAATGAATTAATTTTTTGATAGATTAATGTTTGTCATTAACAATGAAGGAGTGGTTATATACATTAAAAAAGTACAATATTGCTCATTTTTAGAAGAAAATATTCCATAAAATTAAAATAAAGTAAAATATAATGTAATTCTGAGACTTAGGAGACGTGGCTAGTAGATTACCAATATTTAAAAAACTAATAGTTTATCATTCCATTAATAACAAACCAAAACTCCCCATATTATATTTTAAATGTTTCAAGCATTTTTATAATTAAAAATCTAGAAATATGAACAATTAAAAGTTTATAATACATATATGAAATAAATAAAAATCCATTTTAATGTCACATTAAAAGTACCTCAAGAAATTTATAATATTTAATTAAAATTAATGGGAATATATGGATGAAAAATTATTATTCTTATCCATAATATTGAATATAATTTGTATATGTAAATATTATTTAAAAAAATATATTCAAATTTTTTATTTTTTGAAAACTATATGTTTCATTCTCTTATAATAAATCATTTTTCAACTCAAACATCATCTCAAAAAAAGTTCTTCATTAGTGAATATTAGTATTTATGGAAAAGGGTAATGTATTAATAATTAAATTGATATAGAAAAATGTTCATTATTATTATATTTCATTAAATATAACTAATAAGATAATTATTATATATGAAGACGTATTTATTGATGGATTCTCTATAACTATAAACCTTTTATATATACTCAAATATTTTCTAAATAAGATTCCAAAGAACATGAATCTATTACATAATATTTTATTAATAAAAATTAACTAAATAATAGATTTACATTTATTACAAGATACAATATTAACATTTAATTAAATGTAATGGAATTAATAATACAACCGGGCCTTAATACCATTGCTTATATCATGAAATATCATATAATAGATTTGTTGGATAAATATTCACATGAAAAATACTACACAATCATTAATAATTTACATGAATATAGATTAAAAAAAATTGATCCAGTTACTAAAATATTACCATCATGAGAAAATCGGGCTTCATATTTTTTCCCAATACAATAAATTGCATGATGCCAACCCACATGATTTGTAAACACATGTGAACAAATTAGGAATCATTTTTTTATCAAACAACCATTATGTAAATGAACACATAATTATAAAGGAATTATTTAATGGGATTTATAAAGATATCATTTCATGGATTAAACCACATTCAGTTACATTCTATAAATTATTGAGAAATTATCAATGAAATTAATGAATTAAAATATTATTTTTACTACAGGAACCTATAATTTTTATTAAGCATATAAAATAAATATTTGAATATAATTTATCAATATTCACTAAAAATATCAGCAAATTTACAAACAACCACACACACACACCCACCCACAGACACACACACACACACACATATATATATATATGATTTTATAATATTTTATGAACCATAATTAATAATTCCAATATGAAATATTCAAAAATATTAAAATATTTTTCTAGAATAATTCTTCTATTCTTCTATTTTTGGAATCCAAATTAATGTATGAAATAAATTCCCAATTTTTTTTATAAATTTAATGGGGATGATAAAAGTTCATTATTTCCTCAATCATAATTATTTTCTAGGGATACATTTTAAAATTAATTTTTCTATTTATATTAATTTATTTTCATACCACTCCCATTTAAAATGTGAATCAATATGTCTTGGAATTTTTTTAACATCCACTATAAAAATGTTTTAGTTATGTTTTCATTCTTATAAAAATAAAAAAAGTTATATATTATTTCCTCGTATTTTATTTTTATATTGATTTATGAAAGGAAACTATTATTACAATAGATTTTGATAATGGAAATATTTTGAGCTTGAGATTTTTGGTATTCATTTTTAAATATAATTGATTGAAATGTTGAGAAAAAAATATTTCAAGAATAATTGTTCAAAAATTTATTCATTTATGGCTATAAAGTATTTCAATCCCATATGAATCACTAACATATATATATATATATATAAAATTTATTTTGTTAAAAATAAACACAAATAATAAATGTTGTTTTATTAATTTTATCTCATAGATATTTTAACATTTTATTCTAGTTATTTTTTCTCTTTCATTATTTATAGATATTACGAAACATCTATAATTATACCATCATCTTTCAAAAATGTTTTTGATGTTTGTCAAATATTATTTTATTATGAAGTTTATAATAAATGGAGGTAAAACGTATTAATGTTTTTAAAAACTTCTAAAATTAGATAAGATCCTAAACAATTTATATTTACTATTTCATTTCACAATATTTAAGATAAATATAGGTATATATTTTGGGTTGTAAAATAGATCATTAATTTTTATTTGATGGATACTATGTTTTATTGAATGGTTGTGTTAAAATTAGATGAAAGGACATGAAAATAAACATTTTAAAATATATTAGTGACCTTTATTATTTCATCCCTTTTAAATATATATGAATTTTAAAAAATTATCAAATACAGTTCATGATTGTTGGATATATATCGTGTTATATTAAGAATATGGATAAATTAAATAATTATAGAAAATTTTTCTGATTCCTCACATATAATTATATTTTGTATTGTGAAATTATTTTTCCCATTGCTTCCTCAACAATTTAAATTCACTAAATAACAATTATAAACTTATAAATGAATCATTTTTTAGTTATTAAATGTTTATTTATAATAAATAATCATTTTAAAACATGAAAAATTCATTTATATGTATTAAATAATATATCATTGAAAAAAATTAATAAAAAATAAAATTAATTACACAACAATATTTCATTCAATTATTCAATTTATTGTGGAAATAACAGAAATGAAAAAAAATAATAAATACAAAAATGAAAATAAAATAAAATAAAATCACAATCTGTCCATTTTCATCTTCCCCCCATTTATAATTTTTTATGTCCACAATTAAATAAAAGCAATATTTTATTATTGTAAAAAGAAACTGTAGGGAAAAGATCATTATATTGACGTGGCACAACCATGTATTATATGATACGGTCAAAATCATTTAGTCAAACTACCACACCTAGAGGCATCTATATAGTCTTCTTAAATATATTTGTCCAATGTCTATTATCTATAAATAAAGAATCATTCACCATATCATTCACCAATATATCCCCAAATGGAAGAAAAAGTTTCACTATAATATGTACATACTGTTTTAATGAAATTTACCTAGATAAATACAATACATGGAATTATACTAGAACACTATATCTCTCTTATTGGACTACTAGTTCAAAAAAAGAATATCATAAATAAATTTAAATTTTTCAATTTATTATATTAAATATAATGAGTTATTTTTTAGAATTTCATTTGTTTCAAAGAAAAATAATTTGAATATTTATCCAAAATTAAAAATATTTAACTTATACATCCTGAGTGTATACAAATATATATTCTATATGTTTTCCTGAATCGACAAGAACATCCATTTTATATATTACTATAATATTAATAACTAAATTTAATGGATACAATTTTTAAAATTAAATTTATTTGTACATTAAATAAAAGTTATTATATATTCTAGTTTACTATTTATTTTATTCAATTTATGGATGGATACATTATGAATTTGATCTACGAATAATAATAATAATGGTTTTAAATAATGTTGTTGATAACACAATTTTCCATGATATGAAGTAGTGAAAAATGTCACCGGATTAATAGAGATGATGAAAACTAAAGAACAAAGAATAAGCGATATTTATTTTATGAATACCATTCTTGTATTTACAATGATAATGTTTACAATATTGAAAAATGAAATCACCCATTCATGATGGAGAGAGTGTTTTCATGTGATATGAGAATACTGAAAAATGAAATTCAATGTGGTTAAAAGCATTAATATTATATATTAATTAATGGCACTAATGATTCAATCCCTGGTAATCCTTTACCATGAGAATGATTGAGATAGAATATTTTGAGAGGAGGATTTAATCCCTTTTTGTCATTATTCAATATCTTAAGTTATGATCCTAGAATCAACAAGAGAATTAACGATTATATTTATCAAAATATATATTTAATTTCAATTAGGACATCCAGAATTGCTCACTTTTAACAATTATGGATATGAATATTGATTTTAGGGGGATTATAATCATAAATTAATCTTATATATTCCAATAAATAGAGGGTTAGTGTTATTCTACAGGGTATTTATTCAATGAGTGTTATTTAGGTAGACTGGAGGTGCTACTAGTGGGTTCATCAGTTGTTTTTTTATGATTCAAATAAGATAATTACTTTACTGGACTCATAGAATTCATGATGTGTAAACTATGTGTAATATGAATATTAAATGTGTTGAGAAATTTTATGTTGGAATACATTTTATTTGGGTAATTATAGGATTCTTTAATTATAAATTCTCTTCTTCATTATACACAATAATGATCGATGTGTGAAGGTTGAGGGAGTGATATAATAAATTCATTCAATTTTATAAACAATCAGAATCACCATTGGGATGGCTATTATACTATTTTAAACATTTTATTGACTCACTCAATCATCAAAAAAACTAATGTACTATTTGAATTGTGAAAGATATAATTCTGTGATTTAGATAATGTTTACTTTGAACATTGGATTCAAAAACACTAATATCTGATAACTATAAAAATATACAATTTTATGATATAGTTCTATGTTATATATTATTATTTAATTGATATATTTCATTAGATACTAACTCATCCATTATGAAACTGTAAAATACTATTAAAATATTAGTAATTAATACAGTGATTATCACTTTTACATTTTATTGGTGGGTATGGGTAGGACTAAACAAATGATGATAATATTTAAATTTTAATGATTTATAATAGAAATTTATTGGTTATCAATTTATTTGTAATTGAAAGAGAAAAATAATTTTATAGTAAATGAGATATTCATTTGAACAACTATTTTTATTCATACAATATGATTTAATATTAATAAATTAAAATTATTACTATTTTACAATAATAATAATGAAATATATAAATATATATAAGAAATAATTTTTCAAACATTTATAGAATTTTTTTGGAACACTATTACATTTAATACATTTTTATAAATAGAAATGTATATTTATAACAAATAGTGTTCATTGTGTTTAGTGAAAAAATATTAAAATTAATTAATGAATTTTAAAGAAATTTAATATTCAAAAATGGATTCATTATTTGGAATATATATATTAAAATTGTTAATATAAGGATCTTATTATTTTCAATGTAGATTGTAACATTGGTAACAGTTCTTCAACCCTATAAGGGTAAAATAAGTAAAGTAGGGTTAACAAGTTATGAAAACTTTATAAAATTTAGCTACAAATTAGTTTAATCCAATTGAATGAATATATATATATTCCTTGTTAAAAAATTAATTAATATATTTCATAACGGTTTCATTTTTTTATTATTAGGGCATTTATATTTTTTAAAAAAAATAGGATAAAAAATATCACATTTTTTACATTAGTATCTCTATAAGATTTATAAAATCTAAAAAAGGGATATTTTTTTCTAAAAATGTCAATTTTTAAGATCAAATTTTTTTTATGATGCGCCTTTTTATTTTTAGTTATTTAAGTATTCCACAAAAATTTTATGTAGTTGTAACACCCTGAGCTTCCATAATACGCTTCTCTTTCAATAATGCAACAGCCTGCATTGTACGCAAGTTTGAGTTTCTAACACACCACGACTAATCAAAATAGCCATTATGAATAGTAATACCAACCTTTTGAAATTATATATATTTTATATTTCAAAATGGACTTCATTTTTGGATTCGGAATATCGAAATTAGCTTATGTTGAATTTTTTTGTATTTTTTTGAGAACATCGAATTTTTTATGAATAGAGAAAAATACTTAAAAACAACTTTTTTAATAAAAATAATTTATAGTGATAAATTGTACTATTTAGTGGTTTTAAAGTATAATTAGAATAAATTTTTACCATTTTATCCAATGGTGGTCATTAAAATTAATTTCACTTTGAAATTGGACATAAACAATTGTCAATCTTTTGATATATATTGTTTCTTAAAAACATGCTATTTGTTGTGACAGCGGGAATTAATTATAAAATTAATTAATGGAAATTATATGTTTGGAATTTTGTAAAATATACATAATTTTTGAATTCAGAATATCAATTATGGCTTAGGGTGAAATTTTGGCATTGTTCTAAAAAACTTCAATTTTTTAAGAATAGTGAAACCACTATGTGGTAGTTAAAAAACTGATTTTTCATTTAAATGAAACATTACCACTTTTGTGATTTGATTTTAAAAAATCCAACATACATGGTTTTCATTAGGAAGTAAAATGTGGTTCAATGGGATTAAAATAATTTTTTGGTGAATAGTAACTTTTAAGTTTAATTAATCGTGATTGAAGGTAATTAGTGAAATTTAAGGTAAAAATGATATTATTAAAATAATAGAATACCCTTAGACTTGTCCTACACTTATTGGATGAGTCATTTCCGAACAATAAAATCCATGGGTAAACATGGGGTCCCCATGGAGCCACTGGGATTAGAAAATGACATTAATAACTTTTTATTTAAATAAAAATAAAATTGTCACAAACATGTGTTGTTTTACTAAAATAATTATTACATGGGGTTATATAAGTTAAAATATCAACTATAAATATTAATTGGAAAGATAAAAATATTTTCTACATCATGATAGTTTTTTTATAATTTTTATACATTAAATAAATTAAATGTTTTATGACACCATGATGATGCAGCGATTACCTCATTAATTAACGATTTAAATAAAATAAAAATCTAATGTAAAATCTAAGACATACACTTGTCAAAAACCTATTGGATGAGTATATTTCGAACCCTTATCACCTTATCCTCTAAATATATAAGTTTGGGACCTTTAAAATCTGAAAAACATTATATAATAAAGTAACATTTCATGACATTCCAAGAGTGCCCCTCCTCTCCTCTTATAAAAGGCCACATCACTACCACCTTATTCACACCTTCTATGCTATTTGGCTAGGCCAACCTATGTCGAAATACTCTCTCAAATTCCCTCTCTTACTCCTAGAAGCCTCAATTCAGGCATAAGTCTTCCCAAGGAAGCCTTTGGCTTAAATCAAAAAGAGTTACCTGATTCTAATGTAATGTCTTCTTTTATGTTCTTTTGTTTTATTTTGCTTCTCCAATCCCATATACTCTTTTTATTGCATTATTTTGTAACAATAACAGTATCTAAAATATACTAGGATGTTTTTATGATATGTATTCGAGCTACACTTAAACAAACCTCTGTCTAATGGTTAAAGAACATACTGTTTCCGTGGATGACGAATTACTGCCTCACGAAACGATGATTGTTCTATCTTCTCCTACCACCTATCATGGTGGCCATTATGATGGCACTATATTTATTTATGATATATATAATATTTATTTCCTCTATATGCTTCTGTATTTTACGTTTAAAACATATCTTTATTCTTTTCATGTTGTGCAAATGCGATAATTTCATTTGAGAAAGTGCGGACTACCGTCCCCTCAAAGTGATTTGAATCGATAATGCCATATGTGTGACGTATAAATGATGGAGAATGTGATATTATATATGATATTATACTGGAATTATAATATAAATTTATATCATTATGTTTCATTCCATTAAAATATGAAATATAAATGAACGTAGCATTCATGCGTACGTACGGCTTGCCATCTCTATGAACGGTTCATTTCATTCTTACCTCTAAATGTTATGTAATATTATAAAGGCAAGAATATACTGGATATATATGATATATATGATATCTACATCATGAATATAATTCTTTATGTGACAGATATTTTACCTTATGAACAAATTGTAATTAAAAGAAGTTTATTTTTGACTCAAGTACCAAAGATCGACAAAACAATCCTTATTAACTTAAATAATTACATAATGTTCATAACATAATAATAAGTGATATAAGAGGAAAAATTTACTTGAAAAAGGTTCTTAAGAATGTATAAATAAACTCTAGTTTATTATCCAAGAGGTTAAAGAACGATCGAGTCATGTCGGACACAAGGTAAGGGAACTTCTTAACCCAATTTCCGTTCTTTGGGTTAATCTCCTACATTCAAATTATGTTATGATATTATTATATCTTATATTGTATTTATACTTAATTTATGTGTACATATAGTGAATACATATAATAGATCTAATTTATTTAAAAAATCATCTTTCTAATGGACTTCGTCTCAATCTCCATTTATTGAGGCATATTTTGTTTTATTCACAAATTTCTTTTATACTGTGTATATACTCCTTTGACTTTTACGTTTATTCAAAAGGAATCTTGTTATATAAATAATTTTACTAAATGACATAATGGAATATTTTTCTTGACGTACGTATGCGGCGACAATGACTTCTCCGCCACCGTGACCATTATTTGAGTTTCGACTTCCTCTACAAGCCATAACTTTTTTTTTAAATGAAAAGTAAATAAAAAATTTTAATATTGGTTCATTTTGGTATTGAAAATGGGTTTGAAAGTGTTTTTATTATATCAATGTGTTGTATTGATATTTTGTGATTGGAATGTGGAAATTTTTAGGTTTCCTATATGCAAGTTTTATGTGATACGATTATGTTATGGTTTATGATATGTTTTAAACCTGTTCATATGAGGAATGTATTGGACATAATATATGACAGGTGGAGCCCGCTATAACTCCTCGATGCATCGGCAGGTCTCATGAGCCAAACTAGTGTCTTGGAACGAGGCCTTGACAAAATCCTATTTGTAGTCTTTGCACGAGGCCTTGGCTACGTGGTTATGGTAGTCTGGCATTATGAATTCTATCGTTATGACTATGGTTATTGATATTTCATATGATTATTCGACTAGTAGAATAACCATGTGAATAAGTAAATGGAATTATTTCATTTTATTTTTTCTATATTATGTTTAAGTTCATGTTTAAAAGGCTTTTGTTTTATTTAGACATATCCTTAAATGTTAATGTTTATTTATGAAAGATTCCGCTATATTGTTATCCTTACTGAGAATCTGAGCTCACCCCTTACAATGTTTTAATTTTTCCAGGATGTGAAGAAGTATATTATGAATGACCTATAGGGATAGTATGAAGGGATATGAAGACAAGATGTTGTTGTAGTTTTGTTTTAATTTATGATGTAATGTAATACTTATGAATATATCTAGTGTTTCCCAGGATACTAAACTAATCAGTCTCTAGAGACATGATATTTTGTGATCATGCCAATGTTATGCAATAATGCACCAACTCTGGGTAACTAGGGTCAGGGCGTTACAGTTGGTATCAGAGGAAGTTTAGTACTAACCTTGGAAGCTAGATTTAGATAAACTCTGATTAGACCACATAGCCCAAAGATATACTTTGAGGATAAATATAGATGAACTTCCGAGAATTTTGGTATTATAAATATTTTGTGATTTTTTCGAGCAATACATCCCTCTCTGGATACGAGCACGTAGATGTGGATCTGGCACAGATGTACCTAGAGTTAAAACCCGAAAACACTACTTTGAGCTAGACTCGATTGAGAACTGGTGCACGACAACGGGCCTTGCTGCACTCTTGGTTATGAAACTCCAGAGGGATATGCTTATGATAATTATCATTTTGTTACAAACCATTATTAAGGGTTTATGAGTATATACTTCCTCAAAGAAAACATTTTTTATGATTATGTATTATATCCATAAACTGTTCAATTTACATTATGTATTTGAAAAGTTTGTAATTATTCATTGCAATTCATAAAATAACCTAGTTTATGCCATTGTATAAAAATGGCGCCCAGTAGAAGGAATGTGAACTCCATCAATACGTATGATCCAAAGAGTAAGAATGATCATATCTTTCATGGTATTAAGCTAACATTTAGAAGGGAAATAGTCTCCCATGTGTTCTAAACATATAAAGAAATAGTATCATGTGTTATTAATATAAATGAGAATTATCTGAGTCTTATGTCTTTGAAGTGAAGAAAGAGAATAAAATGATGGCAGATAGAATGATGGATAAAGGGACGAGGGAAAAGATGAATTTTCCAATATGTGATAACTGTGTGAAGAAACACCTTGTAACTTGCCTGAATGGAATGAGAGTTTTTTATAAGTGTGGAGAAAAAGAACACCAAGTGCGTGACTGCAAGGGTAAAAAAATGTTTCAAATGTACAATGTTTCATCTGCAAGGAGTGGGAACACAATGCAAATCAATGTCCAAATCATCAAAGTATGCCCCAAATGATATTATTGGATAATAATCAAGTTATGATACTACTACAGATGAGGAGGAATGATTAGAGTTCTTATGTTGTTATTAAAGAATTTTTTCATTTGAGTGTTGTATCAATGATGTAATGGTTATAATAATTATGGAGTATATAAGGATTGTACTGCAGTACTATTTCATCAAGGACTTGAGATTTTGTGGAACCAAGAAAAGTGACTCCACATCAGGTTAAAATTTTGGAAAAGATATGGTTGAGAGAAAGATAAACCATTATATGGTTCTGATACCGAGATAGTGATTTTGGAATAATACATTATTGATTTGGATAAATTATATTGGATATTCTTAACTTCCTTGAAACTGATTACTGTTTTGTATAAATTTTAGATATAAGGATTATATCTAGTATTCTATAAGGAATAAGTGATCGTGAGTGTAATAAATAAGGATTTATGCTAATTCAGGATGTTGCAGTGTTTTAAAATAATACATGATGAAGGTGTTCACATGTTGTTACGCGGAAAAAAGGATCTTCATTATGTTTACCTTCCTTATAAAATTTGGACTGTGAGTTGGACAGAAGTATTTTGGATAACTATAAAAGTTGTAATGGATTAAGTTGAGCCTTGGATAGTATTGTTTAAGGTTAAAACATTTCTCAATATTATTTTTGGAATATTATAATACTATAGTTTTAGTAAAAGTAAAACCTATTGGCCGGGGGATAACCCGTCATGTCGGACAAAGCTGTAGGAATCAAACCCACAACAATAGTGCGATAAGCCTTTATTACCTACTACTAGCCTACAGGAATTCCCTGGTTATTACAAAATATTTTTACTAATATAAATGGTATTTGTTAATATTTGGAACCTTGTACAATTAGGATAAATATAATATTTTTGAGTTATATTATATTTTTGAGTGAAAGATGAGTTGGTGGTAGAAATTTGTGGAAGGTTTAAACTCTACTTGTCAAGAATATATATATATAACAATATCTTATTCTATGAATAAATTAATTCTTAAACTTTAGTAAAGCGATATTAAAACAATAAATTTGTTTTCCTATTACCTTATGTCTTGTTGAACTGATAATATTTTAAATCAGCATTGATTGAAGGCTTTGAGGCCCTCAAATTTACACTTGTTTGTGATTGATGACCTCAATCACTCCCTACAAATATTTACGTTTTTCCTCCAATTATATGTCTCTAATTTCCACCAATGTTCTCTTTATCGAGATCATAATTTGGTGGTGACTTTTTCATTTCCATTTCCCTCTTATTAAGACAATATTTTATTAACATTATTTCCGATGTGGGTTTTCCACAAAGGTATTTTCTATTTTCAACCTTTTATTTTCAATGAAAAATTTCAAATTGTGCGGATGCAATTTATTGAAGGAGGGGGAGAATGTAACACCCTGAGCATCCATGATATGCTTCTCTTTCAATAATGCAATAGCTTGCATTGAACGCAAGTTCGAGATTCTAACACAGCGTGACTAATAAAAATAGCCATTATGAAAAGTAATAAACACTTTTTGAAATTATATATATTTTATATTTCAAAATGGACTTCATTTTTGGATTCAGAAAATCAAAATTAGCCAATGTTGAATTTTTTGTATTTTTCTGAGAACTTCCAATTTTTTATGAATAGTGAAAAATAATTAAAAACAAATTTTTTAATCAAAATAATTTATAGTGATAAATTATTCTATTGAGTGGTTTAAAAGTATAATTAGATTATATTTTTACAATTTTATCCAATGGTGGTCATTATAATTAATTTCACTTTGAAATTGGACATAAACAACTGCCAATCTTTTGATATATATTGTTTCTAAAAAACACGCTATTTGTTATGACAATGAGAATTAATTATAAAATTAATTAATTCAAATTAATAGTTTGTAATTTTTTAAATTAGATATCATTTTTGAATTCGTAATATCAATTATAGCTTAGGGTTAAATTTTGACATTGTTTTGAAAAACATCAATTTTTGATGAATAGTGAAACCACTAAGTTGTAGTTAAAAAACTGATTTTTCGTTTAAATTAAACATTACAACTTCTGTGATTTTATTTTCAAAAATCCGACATACATGGTTTTCATTATGAAGTAAAATATGGTTCAATGGGATTAAAATAATTTTTTGGTGAATAGTAACTTTTATGTTTGATTAATCGCGATTAAAGGTAATTAGTGAAATTTAAGGTAAAAATGATATTATAAAAATATAAAAATACCCGTAAACTTGTCCTAACCTTATTGTATGAGTCATTTCCGACCATGAAAATCCATGGGTCAACTTGGGGACCCCTGGAGCCACTTGGGTAAGAAAATGACATTAATAACGTTTTATTTAAAGTAAAAATAAAATTTTCAAAAACATGTGTTGTTTTACTAATACAATTATTACATGGGGTCATATAAGTTAAATTTTCGACTATAATTATTAATTAGAAAGATAAAAATATTTACTACATCATGATATTTTTTTTATATTTTGTATATATTAAATAAATTAAATTATTTATGACACCATGATGATGGAGCGATTTCCTCATTAATTAACCATTTAAATAAAATGAAATGATAATGTAAAATCTAAGACTTACACTTCTCAAAAACCTATTGGATGAATATATTTAGAACCCTTATCACCTTATCCTAGAAATATATAAGTGTGGGACCTTTAAAATCTGAAACTCATTATATAATAAAGTATCATTTCATGACTTTCCAAGAGTGCCCCTCCTCTCCTCTTATAAAAGGCCCCCACCACTACCACCTTATTCACACCTTCCAAGAAATTTGGATCAGCCAAACTCTGCCCAAATACTCTCTCAACTTTCTTCTCATACTCTTAGAAGCCTCACTTTGGGTAGAAGTCTTCCCAGCAAAGCCTTTGGCTCAAATTAAAAAAGAGTTACATGATTTTTAGGTAATGTCTTCTTTTATGTTGTTTTGTTTTATTTTGCTTCTCCAACCCCCTAAACTCTTTTTATTCATTTATTTTGTAACAAAACCAGTATCTTCATTATACTAGGATGTTTTTATGATATTTATTCAAGCTACACTTAAACACACCTCCTTCTAATGGTTATAGAACATACTGTTTCCGAGGATGGCAAATTAATGCCTAACGAAATGATGATTGTTCTATCTTCTCCTACCACCTCTTGTAGTGGCCATTATGATAGAAATATATTTATTTACTATATAAATTATATTTATTTCATCTCTATGCTTCTGTATTTTACATTTAAAACATATCTTTATGCTTTGCATGTTGTCCAAATGCGATAATTTCATTTGAGGAAGTGCGGACTACTGCCCCCTCAAAGTGATTTGAATCGTTAATGCCATAAGTGGGACATATAAAGGATAGAGTAAGTGATTTTATATATTATATTATACTGGAATTATAATATAACATTATATCATTATGTTTCATTCCATTAAAATACGAAATAGAAATGAAATTAGCGTTCATGCATACGTATGGCTTACCGTCTCCATGAACGGTGCATTTCATTTCTTACCTCTAAATGTTATGTAATATTATAAAAGAAAGTATATAATGGATATATATGATATATATGATATCTACATCATGAGTATAATTCTGGATGTAATGGATATTTTACCACATGAACAACTTGTAATTATAAAATGCTTATTTTTGACTCAAGTACCAAAGATCGACAAAATGACCGATATTAACTTAAATAATTACATAATGTTCATAACATGTTAATATGTGATATAATAGGAATAATGAACTTTAAACAGGTTCTTAATAAAGTATAAATTAACTCTAGTTTATTATCCAGGAGGTTAAAGAACGATCGAGTCAAGCCAGACATGATGTAAGGGAACTTCTTAACCCAATTTCCATTCTTTGGGTTAATCACCTACATTCAAATTATGTCATGATATTATTATGTCCTATCTTGTATTTATACTTTCATTATGTCTACATATAGTGAATACACATAATAGATCTATTTTATTTAAAAAATGATCTTTCTATGGGACTTCGTCTCAATCTCCATTCATTTAGGCATATTTTTTTATACACAAATTTCTTTTATACGGTGTATAAACCCCTTTGACTTTTACGTTTATTCAAAATAAATCTTTTTATATGAAGCGTTTTACTAAATGAAAAAAATGAATGTTTTTCTTGATGTACGTATGCGGCGACAACGACTTCTCTGCCGCCATGACCATTATTTGAGTTTCGGCTTCCACTACAAGCCATAACTTTTTTTTAAATGAAAAGTAAATAAAAAAATTTATTTTTATTTCATTTTGGTATTGAAAATGGTTTTGAAAGTGTTTTTATTATATCAATGAGTTGTATTGATATCTTGTGATTGAAATGTGGAAATGTTATGTTTCCTTTATGCATGTTTTATGTGATAAGATTATGTTATGGTTTATGATATGTTTAAACCTGTTCATATGAGGAATGCATTGAACTGAATAAGTGACGGGTGGAGCCCGCTATAGCTCCTCGATGCATCGACAGGTCTAATGAGACAAACTAGTGTCTTGGCACGAGGCCTTCACAAAATATTATTTGTAGTCTTGGCATGAGGCCTTGGCTATGTGGTTATGATAGTCTGGAATTATGCATTCTGCCATTATGAATGTGGTTATTGATATTGCATATGATTATTCGACTATTAGAATATCCATGTGAATAAGTAAATGGAATTATTTCATTTTATTTTTGCCATATTATGCTGAAGTTCATGTTTTAAAGGCTTTTGTTTTAGTTATACATTTCCTTAAATGTTAATTTTTATATATGAAATCATCTGCTATATTGTTATCCTTACTGAGCATCTGAGCTCACCCCTTCCAATGTTTTAATTTTTCAATAATGTGAAGAAGTATATTATGAATGATCTGTACGGATAGTATGAGAAGATACGAGGATATGATGTTGTTTTAGTTTTGTTTTGCTTTATTATGTAATGTAATACTTATGAATGTATCTAGTGTTTCCAATGCTACTAAACAAATCGGTCATTCACGACTTGATCTTTTGTGATCATGCCAATGTTATTCAATAATGCACCGACTTTGGGTAACTGGGGTCGGGGCATTACAGTAGTGTAGAAACTTTATTGTTTAAGTTAATAGGAAAATGGTATGTCATTATTTTTAAATTTTAATAGTAAACATATATGAATTTTTTCTTACTATCCAATATTTTTTAAGCTGAATATAATAAATTAGTGATGGGTGAATGTTTTATTTTTAATTTTTTTATCAAAATTTTTCATTTTCTATTGATGTTATTGGTCCCAAAAATGGTATTAATAATATTTCATAATGTACAATATCATATGAATTGATATAAAATTCATAAAAATATTACAATCATTGAGTTCAATAGTATAGAGTTTAAAATATCAATGACGATCCATTTATGGTTCATTTTTCCTTTTATGGTAAAATTTATGATGCTTAAAAATAATTAATATGATATCATAGATCTTGTCAAAAGGGTTAACATGTGTTTTAATGAAAATTAAATATTTTATTAAATAACCCAATAAATTCCATATTTTATAATATGAGAGTATTTTTTCTAATAAAAATCATATCATATAATTATATCAACTAGGAACTATTTTTTAAAGAACATTAATATATATTAATTTAATACTTTAACTAACCCCTAGTGTTCCTCTCCCTTTAGTAATAAAAGGGAACATCTTCTCCTCTCATCCTCACACAATTCAATCTATATAGATCTAATAATATCTACAATAATTTCTTCCTTGTTTTCTTTTACCACATCATAGTTATTAATTTCTTGAAAATAAACTATTACTATAATGATTAATGTGGAATTGAGAAGAGGGTTCCCAACGAATAGGTCAAACTCATAAATGTGGTTTTTATGTTTATTTTATCTTAAACTGCACTTAAATTCATGGTATAAATAATAAAAATATTTTTATAAGTATCATTCACATGACGGATTAATGTTATTATAATTTAAGAAGTACTTTCTAGCATTGTAAATTCAATTTGAAAACATTAATGTCGATCATTAGCATGCACAGATTCTCACCCCCATAAAATGATATGATTCATTTTTATTTACATATTACCATTGTTATTATATGTATTTTCATTATTAATACATAATATATATTTATGAATTGTGTAAAAATTATTGGAGATATATCAATTATTATTTTTCTTTCTTTTAATCTGTCATATGAAAAGTGAAAATAATGCTTAACTGTATGTACGTCCAACTGTCTCCAGGAACAATGTGATTTTGTTCAATACAAATCTGTTTGTGACGAATATTTATTAATATAATTAATATATATGATACTTATATGATTACTAAAATTTTAGATATGATATATCCTTGATCAATTTACATTGAAAATAACAACAGAAGAAAAACTCACATGAATAATAAAATTTATTGCACTGTAAAATTGTTATTTTAATAAAAAATTGTTAATAAACCTATGTAGAAATAATATAAAAATAAAATATATGATATTATATTTAATTTCTTGATTTGGATGTAGAATTATATAAAATTTATATTTTTTATACAATTTGATAAAGAGATTTCAATGAAAGTAAAAATTGTTCTAATATTTCTAGGTTAAAAAAATAGTTTAATGAGATTGGACATGATTTTTGTATAATTATAAAATATTTGCATATACCTCTAAATAATCTAAGGAATTTTCTTATGGAAATTTAGTTTATGGATTTTAATCATTTCATTTCAACTTCCTACCATTTTAGGTAATGATGTGGATAAAATATTTAAGGAAAACTCACTATGTATACCAATTTGAACAAAATCATTATTTTATGTAGACATGTTCTATTAGAAGTATAAAATTTATATGTATACGTTGTATAAAACAATGTATATAGGGTTCAAAAAATTATATTCTATTTCTATGCTTCTAGTGGTTTGTGGAATGTATTTTCATAGCTATTGAAAATTCATCATGCAACAATTCTAATGGATTATTGCTACTATTGTCACTACGGAAACAATACCTATAGACACAGTTTTTTACGAATAATGAAAATATCCCTCCATTTGTAACACAATTTTTGTTGTCATATATCCTCATTTTAAACCATGTCTATATACAATATGGTCATGGGGGAAATTATGGCTCTATCCCTCATAAACAGTAGGTATATGGTTAAAATAAATTTCATCAAGTGGGATTTGATCTCAAAATATCTATTTTCGTTATCCATCTACATTACAACTAGAGTAAAACAAAATTATAGGATATAGACACACACACACACACATTTATTTAATAATTGAGGTAATTAGAAAACAACTATGGTAATAGGTCTTCACTCTACATTCTCACCCTAGATTTGTTTCCCACACGTAATATAAAAACCTATAGCCATGGATTCATCGAACCATGAATATAGAATTTGAAAAAATTTCAATACCCAGTCTTTATACAAACTGTGTCAATAAATTGAACAAATATCCAATGTTCACCAAAAACCATAGAAATATCCTTGACATAAATATATATAGAAATGATTTTCAAAATATGTGACTATAAGTCTGTGGCTATAGATTAGTTTTCTAAATGTGTCATAAAACGTTTTCATGAATGTTTTTACTATTATATTCTAGCCATTAAATGTAATTTTATACCGTTTTTAAATTGTTATGAAAATTATTATATAGAATCTTCTTTAAATCTTTTTAAAGAGTATCTTGTAAATTTTTAACAAAAATGTATACAGAAACTTTTTTTATCCTACATACATGAAAACAATTTCCTCTCTCAGAAATACTCAATGATTTATATCATCATTAAAATTATTAAAATTATCATTTAAAATAAAAATATTTCTGCTAGTTATTAGATATTTTTATTTTTTGATGAAATATTCCTTGTGATATTTTAAAGGAATTTTCATCTGAGATGACATAATTTGATGATTCTAATGTATTATTTGGGATATGACACAATGATACAATCCTTTTTATTTCTGTATAGGTAATATTATTATGATTATTTTATTTTTATGATTCACATTTATTTTTCTAGGTAATTCTATGATAAAATTTTGAATTTGTTATGAATCCCATTTATTCCCTGCGGGTTGTGGCATGGGATGGATGATTTTTAATATTTTGGAACAATAATGAATGGATTTTGATCATGTGATTGCTAGGCCTATAATTATATCAAAAACCATATAATTATTTTAACATTTGATATATCATGATAAAAAAGTAATAAAATGGGCTATGAACCCAATTCCATAAGGCACTATTACCACTATAATCGTATTATGAGTGAACCATGACTATTATCAAGGATTAAGTAATGAACCAAATCTACAATTATATTTTTATAGGGAACCATGAATTTCAATGATAAAATTTTATATACATATTTTTATTCCTCAGCAATATTTTATATTCCATTTTTTCATTCAGGTCACATTCTCAAAAATTCCATTATAAATAATTCTTATAAACAACAATGATTTATGATAAAAGTATTGATTATTATCATTGATATTCAAGGTGTGGTTTTAAAATGATAATACCCTGTTATCATATCTATATATTCCTATAAAGGTTATGTAATAACTTAAATACCCCCTATTATCCCATATATACAACCTATTCAAGACGTATCATATATTCTCATTTCTTGTTTTTCAAGAATTGTTTTAATTATAACAATTATTATATGGTTTTAGGTTATGAATTACATTGTAAGAGAAAATGAATATCTATTTTTAACTAATTATTTATATATCAGGGAATTAAATGAATCTAGACCAATATTATATCATGTATTATTATGTTTTGTTTTAAATGTCCATATAATAAAATGTAGAATTTATGTTTGAAATGTTGCTGTTATAAAATATTGAATGATATAATATTTTATTTTTCTTTGAAAACAATGATGTGTAATCTTTGGTGAGATCTATAAAAATAATCCCATATATCTAATAAATTTAGAGGATATTGTAAATAAGGAGTGTGATTTTCCTATAAAAAATCATCAATAGGACACTTTATAAGGATTGATTTATTTAATTGATGAATCTCAGTGTAATAATTGTGAAAAGAGTTTTTCAAGTACATCTCACCATCATTCCATTGCATGGGGAGTGTTCCCCTGATGCACAATTTTCTTGACAGACCAAAATAATATACCCGGGTAAATTCAAATTTTATTTACAAAAATATATAATGGATTTGAATATATTATGATCCTGGAGGATCTAGGTTAAACATATGGAGTCATATATTAGACGTAAGTTGCCCAGATTTTGAATTTCTATAAAATATTTTTTATGATAATGTTGTTTTCCACTATTATTATTGTTTCATAAAGTACGATTTTTAGTATTTTAAAATTAATCAAACATAATGAAACTATGCTAATTTTGAATTTGATTATAATTTCATTTATTATCCTCATATGAATAAAATATTTATGGGATTTGTAATGGAATTTATCATTTTAGTTCATAGAAAACATACTCATTTTTTGAATCATATTGTTCATCCAAAAAACATATTAAGGGAACAATATTATGTTGGGTCCTTGAGGAAGAATCCAGTTTATCAAATATGAACAATTATTTCATCAATTTATTTCATTAAAATTTAAGGATGATCAATGGTAGACTCTTATCAAGATAATGGGGTCTTTGGAATAAATTTACTCTATATAATATATTGAGCTTAAGAGAATGTTATTAAAAATATAAATAAAAATTTCTTCATAAAAATTTATAAGATATTCATTTTCCTAAATTAGAAGGACGATTAATATATTAGCACCAATGTAGGATATTTTAAAAGACTTAAAAGGTAAGATACAATAATTATTATCCAACAATAATATAGGGTTTATCAATATTTCAATAGATTAAATCTTTTTAACTAATAGATTTTTGTTATATTAGACAATAATATATTTGATGAAATTATTTCATGTGACATCAAGGTGGAAATAGATATTAATGATACCCAACAATTTTATGGCTCTGATAAGAATATAAATACATATATTAATGGTGATTATAAAAACCTATAGGGGAGAAGATATTTTTTATGATATATGTATGGATAGAAACATAGAGTAAATTTTATCAAGGAAACATGTAAATGCTCAGGAATATAAAGGAATATAAATTTGTAAATTTCTATTGATGTTATGGTAAGAAGGCTATTTTTAATAAAATATAAAATACATTCCAGAAATTCATTACACACACACTAGTGTTCTAAACGCATGGAGTACTGGAATTAGGATGACACAATCGAAAATATGAACGTCAATGATGAAGACTAATGTTATAAAACACATAAGCCTAGTGAAAAAGGAAAGATATATTTGATCACTGTTTCTAATGTCGAGTATGAGAATATTGTACTAAAATTTTAAATACCACCCAATCTAGAAATAAAAATTTATTCTTTTTTATTTTTGATCATCAAAATATATTATATCAAGATAATTTCTTATGGGTATCATAAAACCAAATTAGTTATTAGATGATTATTTATCTTTAAATCTCCCTAGTTATACGATCATCATATCTTAAGTCTATAATTCCTATATGATTGATGTTAGTGGTAAATTTGTTCAAAAAAATATACTTTGTATACATCTAGTTTAATTTTATGTAATAATATTAAACTAATAACAATCATTACATGAATTACACATCAATATCCAATGAATGTAATGCACATATGATATTCTCAATGAACCTATTCTAATATATCTATGTGATAACATGTATGACCATTCAATATAATTTATATCCATTTTATTATTGATTATTCATTTTTGAATGTTTTTTTATCATATGTGGTTGGGGATTAACTCTATATCAGCTATATGTCTATTGAATAATATTTAACTATTGTATTTCTTGAAGATTTTACTAGTCGTTCACTAAATCGTGAAGTAGTTTTTTCAATAAAACTCAAACCCAGTGGTACTCATATTTCCAAAAAACCACACATAATGGCCTCAATTTTGATACAATATTTTAAGATGAACTTTAATAATAGTATCTATAAAGTATTAATTAGAATAAGTGTGTCACTGTGTGGTGGACCTCTCATTTTAAATGAAAAGAAATTAAGATCGATTGGACTATACATTGATTATTACGAATTGAAAAATTCTATAATAATGTATATGTATCATCTTATATGATAATAACCTTTTATAGAGGTGCATCATTTTTAATTTCAAGTAATAATTTTTCATTTTGTTGAGTAATCTTGTTTTGTGGTTTAATTTTGGGTGTGTCTAGGTGAGAATTTATAAAAAATGAAAGAAATAGGGCAATGCATGGTTCACACATGGTACAGGAAAATAGTGCACCCCATCCTAGTAAAATTTACAACCCCAAATAGTTGGGAATTTCATGTTTGGAACATTGTATTTCAAACTATTCTCCCTTTTAAGAGTAACCATGCATCTCTCTGGATGTGGCGCATGTTCAAAGCGCATAGTTATTGAAAATATTCTTCCCCTACCAAGAAAACTATGTTTAGGAATTTAATTCACCAAAAATTATATGATAAATCCCCCCCCCCCACAGACACACAAACCCAACCAATTAGACTCCCATTAAACACTTCATGTTTATTAATGATTTATGATCCTCATTATAAGATTACAAGCCTTACACACCTCTATTCATCACAATTTGATGATAAGGACAATTATCTACACCCATACCGATAAGAAAATTATATCCTGCTTGGTTCCTAAGCCCGAATAAATTCCACACCAATACATGAAAAGGGTTTCCATCCTATCTTTATTAATAAATGGATATTTAATTGTATATATATATCTATAATTGAATGATAATTATTTTAACCTCCTAGATTTAAGGATTCATATCTATATCTTGTTCTAAATATTTGTGCAGCTCAAATTGTGGGGATATTAGGTGGGTGATAGTATGTCAATGAATTGATTTAGTTGTGACATTATTCCAATCCCATAGTCGTTATTTAAATTATCTCTATCTAATTAATTAATTTATAATTTTATCATAGAAATTTGAAACTACAAAATTGAATTAATTAGCTTGGAAAATTCATTTATTAAGGGATCGAGGTTCTGGTTCAATAATGTGATTTTGGAATTGGGATAAATAATTCAGAAATTAATTATTGGGTATATTGAGACTATGAATTTGAATAATTAGTTTGATAATAAATTTTAGGATATTTTTATTGATAATATATAGTATTAATTGTAGAATAATGTATAGGATGATGATATTATGAATTTGAATAATTGAATGGAGAATTAATTATAGTATATTGAGGTTGTAAATTTGAATAATTAGTTGGGTAATTAATTATATGATATTTATATTGTGAGTTTGAATAATTAAATGATGAATTAATTACAGTATAATGATATATAGAAATTGAATGATTATTTCATGAAATAACTATTGAAATACAGGGAAGATATATTTTTAGATAATATATTTGGATATTAATTAAGTGATTTCCTATAATGAACTAATTTTTGAATTAATAATAATGACTATGAGTTTTAATTAATTCTTGACAAAATTCATGATGTTGAAAAGGTTAATTATTCATTAAATTAATTAATAAGAGTGAGAATAGAAATTAAATTTATAATTACTTAATTCGATGGAGAAGATTAGTTAATTTTTTAGTAAATATATGATTTTGAGAATATTAAATAATTTTTCTTTTTATTGAATGAGGTTGAGAAGATTAATTAGTTTTCTATTTATTCAATTATATTGATATTATTAATTAACATATGAATTAATTAATGAAATGATGAATTGTGATAAGGGATTTCATATGAAAATTGACATCTTTAATGGTAAAAATCGAATAATGAGACTAAGATTAGATATAGAATGGTAATAGTGGAATTATAGAATAAGATATACCTAGGGGATAATGTATATTCTCATAAGGGCTTAAGATAGTATTGAGGTTCAGGTATCCTTGGATACATTCATATTTTATGTGGAGAAATAATGAATACATTGATACTGTTATAACTTTTAATTTATGAATTCTACTCATTTCATAACAAAAAACACATAAAATTATTGTTGGAACTATATTATTTCCCACAACGTTGTTGGTAGCCTACTAAGTTTAACTCACACCCTACATAGGATACCTTAAGGGTATATGTATAAATTTTATGGTATTAGGAATTGTTTTGGGAAATTTCCTTTTGATATATGGTGAGGTCGGGATGGAACATGGATTAGGGAACCATACGTGGTTTAAGAACATCTTGTGATTTATTAGTGTCTTTACATTGTGTTTCATTGTAATATATATGTCAAAGGTGAGAATATTCAGAGTAAATATGTTTTCAAAGATGGTGAATCATGCTCTCATAGCTGATGTGAACATAAATGTGCCTTCTAGGAAAAATATGTTACATATGAAATTTTTCTGTTTGTTTTTCACCAGTGTGGATGAACATGCCACTATCGGTTCTGAGAATGTGGGAAGATGGAACAACTTTAGAGTATACTTCGGATCTCGAGAAATAAGGTTATAAATGGGGAATATATTGAGAATTATAGTGTTGGAAGGGATAATTTACAATTATAACAGGCTTGCTATTCGAGTTAAACTGTACATGACGGTAGAGGTAATGAACGCGAAACATATAGGAAATGTCACCCGTATCAGCAGAGTAGTGTAGATTAGGGTAGTAAGATTTCATTATATGGAATATGGGAAGTACATATTCATTTATTTTTTCCTACACATGTGGATTGATATGTTAGGTAAATACATAGTGGGAGGCACTCTTCTTGTTAGATCAAAATTAATTAATTTTTAATTCGATACTGGCGGATCTCATCCCTTTTTCATTACAAAGAACATAAATTGTTTTCTCTTTATAGTGGATTTCATTAGTGGGGTGTATAAGGTAGATTAAACATTTGTATTAGATGCTATATATGTTTTATTATGAATGGGCTGTTATCATAAGGTTGGGGAATATATTTTTTATGTGGGTCTTTATATTCTTGACATGCCAGGATTTGATCTGATTCTGGATGTGGTCTTGTTTGTAGAATACCATGATTATATTATTTTTAATGTAGATAGTGTCTTCTACATCTCCCATGGGTATCAAATATATTATTCATGGGTATTGGTATATCTTGGAAGGCCTTATGGACCCCAATACACAAAAATCGGGGGAGATCACAACAAATTATACATGTCTATTTTTGGATGATATAAGTATAAATCATGATGTTATTCTACATGCAGTGGAATAGTTTTAGGATGTGTAACCAATATAATTCTCTAGAATTCCACCTAATAGAGATGTGGAATTGGTAATTCTTCTCACTATAGGATTTGAACAAGTTTCTATTCCCCCATACATAATTGTGATAATGGAGCTTCTTAGGCTCAATAATCAATTGGGGAAGCTTATGGAAAAATGGTTTGACTATCCGAAAACATCACCTTGGGGGGTCAACATTGTTGTTCGAAATGAAATATAATAACAGTTTTCACTTTTCTGTAAATTATATTATGATTAAATGGATTACATTACTGAAGAAATATCCTCTTATTCTAAAAAATTATATTTTTACTAGTTAAGATGGGTGTGTCTCTTTTGTATGATTTACTTGATATCAGGGTATCATTAGTTGGGACTTCATCCTTATGATATATGGAGGAATTCCTTTATGTTTAGGAATAGACAATATGAGTTCATTGTAATACAATTTGGGTTGAAAATTCCACTAGCAGTGTACATGGACATGATTAAAAAATATTACATCCTTATCTATATCATTTTTTGGGTAATTATGGATGCAATCATTATCTACACTAAGACTTCGAATGACCATTCCAAAAATATTAACATCATCTTCATCACACACAGAGAGAATCTTTTATAGGCTAAGATATATCTATGTTAGTGTATGTTTTAGTAGACAAACATCTTGGGTCCCATCATCTTGAATAAAGCTGTGTTAGTGGACACAGAGAATGTTTATATAGTGGCTTCTTTGCAGTATCACATAATTTGTTTTTTATATATATTGATTTCCGGGACTAGTGGAGAATTGTTATATTTCCATCAATGCCTTTTCACATTTTGAATCACCTATTTCGAAATTTAAAAAATATTGGATTAAATTATAATGTTTGGAAGTTTTGAGGATTATTTATAGTAATTTAATAAGTAGTTGAAATCAACACAAATCATAATCCTACCTAATTTGGGTGAGGAGTATATAGTATATTTTGATACTTATGAGATCAAAAAGGAGTAGTGTTGATGAAGTAAAATTGGGTTGTATCATATGATTCTCAGTAGTTATGGACACATCAATACAATGACCCTTCATAAGACCCCGTGTTGGTGGTGGTTGATTAAGAATTAATGAATCGGAAGCATTATCATTTCAACAAGAAGTTTAATGTGTGCATAGATCACAAGAGCGTGATGTATATCATCTAGAAGAAATTTTTTAAGGATTATAAATAGTTATGGGTGGAGTATATGAAGTATTGTTACATCAACCTAGAATATACACATAGAAAGGGAAATATTATTTTTAATACCTTTATTAGGAATACTCGGACTCATTCAATTTGGGGATATATTTCTTAGTGGAAGATGATGTCCTTTCTGGATAAGATGAACATTGTGGTTCATGAGAGTCATGAGTATTTTAATATGGTATCAGTTTTAGTGGATTATTTAGTTTCGAGACATATTAATAACATACTTTATGAGGATGAATGTTTAAATATTTTAGGGAAATCCTTGAAGGACTCGATACACATTTATTCTAGTTTATATGCGAAGACAATATCATCTATATCAAGAATCAAATTATTATTCTCGTTAGCATGTGGGAGGAGGTGATGTGGGATTTTATACCATAAAGTGGGTGATGCATCCAGATATCACCAAAATGTACAATTATATACAGTGACAGTTTCAGTATACGATCATGAAAAAAGGATATAGTAGGATTCGTGACATGAGGATACACCTGTCAGTAGGTGAAGGTATAAAATCAATGACATGAAGGTTTAGGGAATCCATTCCCCATTCAAGAAATGATTTGATATCATTGTTTACATGGACATTGTGGTGGTTCTACTATGTATTACTTTTAATAATGACTTTATTTGGGTTATTTTGGATATATTTAAGAAGGTATCACATTTTTTGTGTATACTGGGACCTTCATAGTGTAGTAGTGTGAAGACTTGCATGTTAGGGAGATAGTCATTCTACATGGGGTGTCACAAACTATTATTCCAAATAAGTACTAACTATTTTAGATTTAGATTCTCTAAGGGATTACATATAGAACATGGTACGTAGGGTTTAATGCGTAATGCATTCCACCCACAGACAGATGGGTTTCAGAGTGTACTCTTTAGGTGATTGAGCATATTATGTGGGCATGTGTCCCAAAATTCATTGGGTCTTGTAAAAATTATCCAGCATTAGTGGAGAAAATATATTACAATAGTTATCTTGATAACATATAAGTGTCACCATGTTAGTCACATTATGGTATTCCAATCATATAATCTCAATATTGGTTGGTGGTAAGGGATTCAGAGTTGATGGGATTGAGTATCGAGCCAGAGAAGTCGAAGTAGCTTCAAATTATTTGGAAACATTTCACTACAACCTAGAGTCAAAACAATTCATATATAGTTATAAAAAAATACCCCTAGTGTTTACATTTGTTTATCATGTATTCCTTTGGGTATCCCCATGGATGGATCACCGTCGAATATTTAGATAGGTAGTGCTACTACCCAGGTAAGTCAGATAGTTTGTGGTTTTGGAGAGAATTGGGATAGTGTCATACTATTTGTATCATTGAAATAAATACATTGCTATACAATATTTTTTCCATATATCATAAATACAATAATATCACCATGAAACGTCTTATATCATCAATTAGGATGATGATGATATGGGTATAGATACTTTCTTTGGAGAGTATCCGAAACTTGTGTTCGATCGTATTGAGATTCTATTGAGTGGAATAACCTATCAAATTTTTTAATATTTTTTATTAATAGATGTGTGTAGGAAGAAACATGGGATATATAATAAGATTTGTGGTGTCATTAGACCTCAATTTTTGGCTGAATATCATAGATATTATTGGGAGTACATTCTAATGACGAGATGTTATATATTGTGGAGATTTTAAGATCATAACCTTTCATGAAGATGCATCGAATTGAATTTATGTACTCTTTTTTCATATGTTGAGTACTTTTTTTGGGGATATACTTTGGTTTGAGATTTGATTAAAATTTTAGAAAATTTGAAGAAATAGGGAAATACACGGTTGGAACATGGTTATGGAAAACCATGCTCCATATCCCATCAAACTATGAAACCATGTTTGAGGGGGAATTTAGAGATTGACGCATAGTATGTAAAAACATGTTCCCTTTTAGGAATAATCATTCACCCCTATATATGTGGGACATATTTTAGGATCAAGGTTAAGAAAAACTATATTCCCCTTCCCAGAAAACTATGTGTTGGAATTTAACTCACATGGAAATTAGATTTTAAATCACATAAACCCCTAATACTCATGCCATTTGATCCCTATTAAAACCTAGAATTTAAATCATGATTTAAGAGCCTCTCAGATGATTTATAATATTTCTTGAAAAAATTTCTTCTTAATTTGAATATCATATCGATGTTCTACCCCCCCTAGTATGAGACTTATATCCCTCTTGGTTTCACATTCCTCTATATTCTTCTCCAATCATATAAATGTGATTTCTTGTGGCTTCTATTAAATCTCGATCATGAATTGTAGTTCATAATATATAATTTTAGTATCATTATTTTTTCAATCTTGATTAAGGGTTGTAGATCCATATCCCATTCTATAACATTTTGAAACTCATATTTTAGGTATTTCCATTTGGTGATAGTTTGTTAATGAATTGATGTTGGTGGTCTATTATCCATATTCAATATTCATGATTCCAATTAAATATATGTAATTGAATAATTTATATTGTTCTCTCATTAATTGGTAACCCATTAATTGGATATATTAATATAATATAACAAATTAATTACAAGATTTAGGATTTAATTTTAAATATGATTTTGGAACAGGGATAATTAACTATTCAATACATTGTTATGGATATTGAGATTGAGAATTTGATTAATAAATTTGAAAATTCATTATAGGATATTTATATTGTTAATATAAATAATTAATAAGATAATAAATAATAGTATATTTAGATTTGTAATTTGAATAAATAATTGGATAATTAATTATAGGTTTTTGATTTTGAAAATATATTAATCAAATGATTTAGTAATTATAGGATAATAGGAATGAGAAATTTTATGAATAATTGGTGAATTAATTATGTGATTATTGGGATAGGATAATTTGATTAATAAATTGGTATATTAACTATGGTATTTCATGTGATTATATAATTCTTGAATTAGTAATGAAGATATAAAATATTAATAAATTGTGCTTTTAAATAATGAGATAAAAAATATTAATTAAATATTGAGTTAATTAATATGAGTGATAAGAATTACTAATTTTGGAGTTAATTAATGAGATAGATATTATTAATTAATTGTAATGTTAATTAATGATATTTAGTATATTAATTACTTTTTGAGTTCATTAATGATATTGAGATGAAAAATTAATTTTTCATTTGATTAATGAGATCAAGATAATTAATGAATTTTTGAATTAATTAATGAAATGATTAATGGGAACAATATAATTTACATGAAAATTCGGATCTACAATGGTAATAATAGAATATTGATATTTAGATGATATATTTAATCGTAATAATGGAATTATAGAGCCTAATATCCCTTAAGGATGCTATAGACCACGACATGGGCTGAATCTATTATTGTGTTTCTAGTGACATAAAAATCAAATGGAATTAATGTGGTAAAAAATAAATAATTTGATAATCTAATAACTATATTTATTCATTATATGTCTTTCTATATAAAAATGCATACACATATTATTAGCTAGATGTTGTTTTAGACCCCTGTGTTAGTGGCCTTTTAAGTTTTACTCAAACTCTATATGGGCTCCCTGATCGGTTCTCGAATAGATTTCATGTTTGATGGAGAATATAAGTTTAAGGGTCCAGTGATAGGTGGTTGTGTCGGGATAGAGCATGGATGATGGAACCATACATGGTTTAAGACCCTCATTAGGGTAATTTATGCCTTTAATTTGAGTTTCACATTAACACTGATATGTATTCTATAATTGAATATATATAATTTAGTTTTTATATTATATTTAATGGTTTTTTAATATTTTTATACTGCTATTATTTTGGTTCTAATATCATTTCTGTATTCAGTTTTTATGGTTAATTTATTTTTGTCGATGTATTAATATAATGATAAAGTGGTTATTTTCTTCCTATGAATGATAATAGTCCCTCACTGTTAGTTAGTAGCCTCTATCATACAAGGAGGTTCCCATGATGTCATAGAGAATACCGGATTGGTTCATGTGTTTGTGCCACCTGGGCTGGGATGTTACACATCTATACGGTACTACTGACATTTATGAACAACTACATATAACTCAATACATTTCAAAGATTGACATTCATTACATATATAATCAATCGAGGGACTTGAATAATAAATTACCCAATATGTCATTATGATCAATTTATAGAAACTAAATAATAATATTGATATTGTTTGGTCTTTCTACTACCACCACTATCATTGGAGATTTGATGAATTTATACTTTTTAGATTACCTTTTTCATTTTTGGGTAATCATCATAGATTATATTCATCTATATTCATGGATCATTGTAGATAATTAAGGTAACATGAGGATTTTACAAAATACCATATATAAGTAGTCCCTATACTAAAAATTTACCATGTGAGATTTTTTTTCAATAATTTTTATTTATTTGTATATTCTCAAGAGAAGGTATATCTATAGATACATGAATGATGATGTTACTTGGACATCATACTAGAACAAATACAATGACTGGTGTATGTAGTTTTTTAATTTCTATGGATAATATTAATATTTTTTGATATATTTATAACATTAACAAAGTAGGAAGTCAGGACTCTTTTAAAAGATCAAAATGATGAAAATTTCAAAGAGCCGATGAGAATGTTAGTCACCACCACCATGATTATAATACGACATCGTAGATAAGGTATTGAAATCTATACTACTGAATTGATCAATATAATGGTATTTAATAGATTAAATAATGATATATTTATATCTCATGCATCCCAATAATTGAATTTTTCTTAGAAAAAACATTGAACTCATGATTTAGAGCATGAAATATTATTATCTTTAGATATATAGAAGTAATCTAATAATTATGAATTATGTTACATCTATACTGATCATAAAATAAAAATTATCTTATCCCTCATTAATATATTAATATATTATATAGAAGGTAATTGTAATTGATTAGTTATTATGACTTATCAATAAATTACCACTATGGGATAACAATGGGCCAACCCCTCTAAGTTTAAATGATAATTTTAGCATATCCATGATGAGTATCATAAAACAGTTACTATTTCATGATATTATATGAATATATATTTAAATAATGAAGTAATGGGGAAAATATTACATTTCTCAAATGAAAATAAAACTATCTATCAGTGTAAGGATTATAGTGGAATGTATGGTAGATATGGAACGATAATAGAAGTTGATAATTATTCATGTGTTCAAAAATGATTATGATCGAATAGTAAGGATTAGGAACTAATTATTTCTCCCATAAATACCATAATTTATGTGGGATCTTATCAATGAATATCATAGTTCACCATTCTATATTTATCTTAGATGTACATATATGTTTAGAAATCTGAATGAGTATAAACAGATGCACAAGATGAATAGAATTATTATATAGTACTTATAATTTCTCATTATAGGAATGAAATTTCAGTATTATATAATGAATCCAAAAGGTTTTTTATATCCATTACTCCCTCTATAATTTAAATAGAAAAAAATCATTATAGGTTTATTTAATCTGAATCCCCAAAAAATAAAAAAATCAATAAATCTATTTAAGTTATTGTTGATTTTATTATGATGTCATTCCAAAATAATTTTAATTATAGAAGAATTATATCTTAAATGACAATCTAGGGTACACTATAATGATGTTTGATAGTTTTATGGGGTACCATATTTTGTTTCATGTTATTAGATTCAAAGGATTACATTAATTTTATGGTTATGTATTTATTAGGATCAAGATGTAGTATTAACATTTAGTACATATCATCAATGTCATATATATGGTTAGTGGAAATAACAAAAAAAAACAGAATATACTAAGAACATGTATTTCATTTCAAATTTGGTTCATATCAATACCTTCCTTTAGTTGGGGTGTCCTACAAAATTATATTTCACTCAAGAAGTCTAATGGGTCCTTACGAATCCTTAAATATATATAATTGTAGAACACTAATTTTATTTTATAATAATGGAAATTATAATCTATTTGTAATTGATATTGAAAACTAATTGATAGTGAATGTTTGATCAAAAAAATGGTACATCATGGTAGCTTAGAGTCCACTAAATATTCTTATTAATTGTCTTTGCAGGAATATGGAATTTGATGTTGATGAGATATTATTTCCTAGAATTTCCCCATTGAAATTTATTATGATATTTATAATTGAGTGTAATCCAATTATATTTTATATTTTCTTATTTATGTTTCTTAATCGAGTGGTACATCCAAATATTTATTAAAATATCCACTAAACATCAATCATATGAATGTTGTCTTCCATATATCTCCCATGAGTATGTTCATCCCTAGTAAAACATATGTAATCAACAAAGTGGTCATAACACTAGAGAATAAAAATTATCACGAATTATAGAAATTATAAATATTTAATTATAGAGGTAATAATTTATGGAACTTGACAGCTATCCTGGATAAAGTATTTTAGAGGAATATGAAATTTCATTTAGCTACATGGAAAACCGAGGATGTGATGTACCATTGGTTTTATTATTTTTTGTATCAAGTTGGAGTAATTTTAATAAAAAATTCTATTTAATGATTTATAATGTAGCGAACATAGATATTATTATATAACTATCAAAAAATAAATTCTATTTCTTTTTTGGAATCATTTAAATGCAACCCTATGTTAAAAAAATTTCATTATATTGAGAAACATTATTATATAATGTTCCACTTGTCACATTGATGCCTAATTGAAAAGTATTAACATGTACAGATAAATAATAAAGAATGTTTGTTTAAAACATGTTAAAAATTAATTAATTTGTATTAATTTGACAAGAAATCATGAAATTTATTTTTAATGTAAACGATATGTTTTTATGAAACAAATCTATAAGCACATTTGGATTTTTTCTAAAATAATCAGTTATTCACTAAACATGAATTATATTACTTAAATAGAAGTATAATACTATGTAAAATTTATTAACATTCAAAAATTGTTTCTTCAATTAATATTATAATAATAAATCAATTATTATCCATAAAAAATAAATTTTAAAAAATATGTTTATGTGATTTTTTGAACACATATTCCAAAATGAATTACTCTCAATTATAGAAATTGAATAATGAAAAAAGGATTCCATATTTGATGTAAGATATTAATTTTTTCTAACTACGCCCCTTCAATTTTTTTCATTATAAATAGTGTGATTTTTAAATTTATTTCTCATCAGTTTGGCTAAAAGGGGTAAATTAATGTTAAAACATTGGGATTACGATTTAAAATATATCTAACGGTTTCCTTTTTATATTGGATGTTTTTAAATCTATAATTTATATACATGTATCATATATATCAATAATATATTTCATTTTTCTATGATTATGACCATTATATTATTTTAAAAATTGAATAAATACTAAATGTCAATTTATTGAATTTAATATATATAAAATTATTTATTAATGATGAAAAAAGGATATTTTTACTTATACCTGATTATTTAAAATAATATATAATTTTATTAATGATAATTTATTGTTAGTTTATTTATTACATAATGACATCAAATTATTATTTAATTAAAACATAATATTTATTAAATTAATAGAAAATATAGGATAAATGACTTCAAATTTATTATTTTTATATAATATGGATGAGTTAATTTTGATAAACTTTTTTAGTGAAATATAAAATATTATATCCATTTTTTTGAATTATATATATAATTTTGTATGATTAGGTTTTAAGAATCATTGAAGTTGAATAGTTACAAAAGTGACAACAATTATACTTTTTTAAAAATATATTTTATTAATTTGATTTAAAATATAGAAAAATAAAATATTCTTCTTAGCGAATGATATAGGGTTAAATTTTCATCCACGGTAAATTTAACGGTCTCTTTTACATTTCTATTAATATTATTTGTCCTTATAGAATAGAGAAATTTATATAAAAATAAATTACAAAATAAAGAACAAGGTTAAAACAAAAGGGTAAGGGTAAAAACAAAAATAAAACTTTTAAAAAATTTATTTAATAATCATACTTTGATTCTTAATCATTTTATATTCATTTTAAATATTCTATAGTCCACATTAATTTAAAAATAATTTGTACTAATTTAAATATTTACATAATTTTAGGAGTATTCTTCATATCACATATAAATGGTCACCTCACATCTTCTCTTATTTAAACACTCTCATCATTCTATATCATCAAATACCTATATTAATTCCTTATTAGTTTCCTTCACCACATACTAGATCTTCTAGACATTCAAAAATGAAATTCCTTAAATGAATAATGATTACAACAAGAGAGAATTATCAACAAAGAAGTATAACTATTAATTGATAATTTTTAGGATTATTTCTTTTTTCAGATCATTTAAATAAAATTAAATATTTATAAAGATAAATAATTAATTATTTCCAAAATGAATTATTGTTATTAAAATAATGGAGAGAAAATTATAAACCTTGTTCTTATGTTTTTTGGAAATGATACTGTCACTCATGAGTATAGGTGGACTACCAGCTCCATGATGTGATGTTTATTTTTTCATTTATATAATTAATCGATGGTAATAATGATTGATTTTATGGATAAATAATATAAATATTATAAAATAATGGTTTTATAATGTTGAATAACTATAAATATATTTATTTCATTCCTTCTGTCAAAATGTGAAAATAGTAAAAATGTGTACATAGGTCGTACCATATCTATGAATTGTGTAGTTCATTATTCTACCTATATATATTTTGGATGAATATAACTATACTAATATAATTATTATATATGATATTTATATCATGATTAAAAAACTATATATAACATAACCATGATTAATGTAGATTGATCAAAACTACTAAACTAAAATCCTCATGAGTAAAGAAATAGATAACGGAATGAAATAAACATTATAATGATTACTTATTAATAAATTCATGTGTAAATGTTATTTTTAGATCACATATGACATTATAAGATTCTAAATTACACTTTTTGGATATGTAATAAAATGTAACTTAATATATTTGATGATAAAAATCTTTCAAACCACGTCAATCTCGAGATATGGTGTTTATGTTAAAATATAATTCTTTAAATGAATTGTTAATCATTATTATAATGATGATTGAATTTAAGGACAAATAAAAAATAATTCCTTGAATTTATTTCTCCTATGGGAATTTTTATATATTATGTAACAACATATGCCCCATAATCCCCGATCTTGTAATGCACATTATTATAATTGGAAAAATACAATGGGTAGAATCCTAGAGGAGTAGAAAATTTAGAAGTTATGAACATCAATATTCATAGATGATACCCATTTTAATATATTTATCAACATAAATATATGTTATGTGGGTCATTATTTTATAGTACACACTCCTTGATTGGTGTTATATTATGTTTAGTCATTATTTAATATTTCAAAATATTCAAAATATCCAAAATTATGATTATTTAATGTTTATTATATACTAAATACACAACATATTAAATATTATATGATATTTAATTTTCATTAATACCATTTTAAACTAAAATTGTAATTATAAAACAAAATATTAAGATACATTTCATGTAGAAAATATGTATCATGAGTGAATTTTTTACAATTAAACCATACCGAGTAGTTCAAGATCGGTAATCATTGAGTTTTATCCAAGAACAGTGTTGCATAATATAATATTTGGTATTATATAAAATAAAATGATTTAAATCATTAATTATTATAGATGATTTTAATTTCAATATTATTTAATGATATATGATAGAATGATTTAATTTTTTTAAATGATATTTATTACAAATAATTCATTTTCATTTGTTCTAATTAAGGAATGAATATAAAATAATTATAGCTTGTTGTTTTAAATGTATTATATTTTCAAGGGAATTATCAATCTTAAGAATTTACTAGTCTAATGTATGTGTTAATATTATTGGATGGGTTCTCAATTATGTGTTACTAAATCGAATTTTGATGGCATTGAGTAATCCATTCCTATTTTATTATTAGGACCATCAAGTCCATTTATGTTTAATATAATACCCATTAATAAATAATTGGGTTCACTTTTCCTATGTTTTAATTATAATTAATTTTTAATAGAAGATTTAGCTAAAGGGAAATGTAATAAATTCAAGATAAAACCAAGGAAGAAGTTGTTCAATGTGAAATCAAGAGGTAAAAAACATTGGAGATGTATAGGTGGGTAAGTTGGTTTCTAACACTCATTCTAATAACAGCATATTGATTTGATCTCTAGGATCAAAGGATGATTAATTGTGTACTTAATAATCAAATCAATATCTAAATCTCTTTATCACATCCATTATTTTGTTATTTTATATTTTAACTATGAACGATTTATTTTATAATTTAAATAATCCGATCAGATAAATAATTGTACTAATATGCAGTGATTCAATTAATATAAATGGGCTATTTAGAGATTATTGATCATAATATGATTAATCCAAAAAGTAAAATCTGAATTATTTTAACAAGGCATGTAAATGAAAAAATGATAAAATTTTACATTTAACAAAAATTCAATCTAGATATAATTTATTCATTAATCCTTCCATAGTCTAAATTAATATGATCACATAGTTAACGTGTCACACCATTATTGATCGAGGGATATTTCAATCATCAAGATGATTTCACTAAAATAGTGGGTCCAATTAAAAATATATATATCTGGTTTATTGTCTTTTATTTATTCAAAACAAATGTTGAATAACATATTGAGAAAAAACAAGTTAGGATTTCTGTACTCGAGGTGTCTACATAAATTTGAAGGTGATTCAAGATTTCTTTATAAAATTATGACAATCATATTAACTTCTTTTATTTTTGATGTCCTCTATTAAGATTATAACATAGAAAATATCGATCATTTAAATTATAACTTCTTCATTGATTAGAGATTATATGTTTAATTATAGTTTCTATATAGACTTGTTATAATAAGGGAGACATAATAATCTTTCAATTATTATAGGCTCGCATAAAAATATATCATGTGAAGTACTAAAAATGTACTATTTTAATACCATAGGAAACATTAATTTTCATCGACCACATAATCCAACTAATATGTTTTTAAAAGTAACATCATCTTTATAAAAGTAACATACAATGATGGTTCATATGCCTATAGTTAGTATTTCAAAATGAATAGAAATATTAAATTATAGAAACCAATTTGAATGATATCCTTATTATAGGGGAATGTAATGAGGAGATTATTTTCTATAATAAGAACCATAATTCCAGGGTCATGACTGTGTGTATACTACTTTAAATTATGTCAAATAAACTTTTCAAATCACATGAAGAAATTGATTCATATATGATTTGCCGACTTCTCTATGCTTCATATCAAGAGAGAGTTTAACTAGGAAAAAAATGATATATCAAAGGCATTTTTTAGAGAAAATGTGTTGAATGTACACCATACATGCCTCTATTATCCAAACTCAATAATTCTATTATGATTCTATTGGTTAAAGAATTTAATATTCTATATTAACTAACTACTAATTTTGTAACTAATTCAGTTTATCAGATACTATCTATCATTGTTATTGATATCATTATTAACATCATAGAGATGTCCAATACTGAATATTGATTATTTCATGAAGGGTTATTTGTGACAGGATCTCATCACAAATAACCCACTATAGACAATGGCATTGAAAATTGTTTCTTTTAGTTTTTAATAACCCTTTTTTGAGGGGCCCATCGAAAATACTATTTGTTGAGGTCCCGTTGCAAATAACATAAAAAAAATAAAAGATAATAATATTAAAAAAATTAAATAAAATAATCTTATAATAATAATATAATATTAAAATATAATAATAAATAATAATAATAATAATAAAATAAAATTAATAATATAATAATAATGAAAAATTTCAAATTAATAAAATTAATAAAAATATTAACTAAATGATAAACGACCTAGTATTAAAAAAATATAAAAAATTTTATTAATTACAAAATGATAATTTTAATGAAATAAATAATAAATAAAAAAATTATTAAAATATTAAAAAATAAATAAAAAACATAAAATAATAAAAAAAGCAATATTATGAACAATAAAAAAAGAACAGTATATTAAAATGTAAGTATATAATTTGATAAAAATTTTATAGTGAAATTTTTTATCATAATGTATTCAATACATTAGTGAGGGGAGTGTCATATAGAGGAGGAGGTGTTGGTGGTGGAGATTGTGGAAGGAATTCAATTACTAAACCAGAACTCAGACATCACATGTACTCTAGTGTCTACACGTTCGGTAACAACTACCACCGACGCATCTGCTCCTGTTGTTGTTGCTATTATTGATAACGCTCATCCTTATCCATAAATATATTCTTTATAAGCTCACTATGAGACCATAGGTGATCCTAATACTATGCAGTAGATGATGGGGAATTTCCATGATCCATTCAAAAGAATCATTCTAGCATCACAATGGTGCCAAAATAACTCTCAAGAAACAATTGATAGTTGATACAAACAACTCAACCTTTCTCAATGGCATAATGTGTCTCCTGCATCCATGCCTTCTAATCCAGTCCTGATGCACTGGTTTGATCGTCAGTCTCATACTGACTATCAGTCTGCATATGAGATGACATAGCCGCATATGTATCCTTTAATTGAAATTTAAAATTAATATAGGTAAAATATTATATTTTGTTTATTTTAAATTGAAAACGTTATTATACTAACTATAATCATACACTAATGATCACCGTTAAAATCCCCACTGACAGGATAGTTTTACATCCTCATATAAACATTTAACTCTGTATTATTTGGATATGAGACTACATATATAAAAATAAAATAATACATTTCACATTTAATGTTATATAAATTAATTCAATAAAGGTACTCACCATATGTTTTCTATGTGTACTAAATTTATGTCATCCATATTGATGTGTTACCAAAAATCTCCCCCAGTTTGGTCAACGTAATGAATATATACTCTGAAAATAATATCCCATCCCATGTGAACATAATATATACCAATACTAATATAAAATGTAATCAAGTCACTGATCACAACAAGACTGATCAATCACTCTATCTCTTATTTTCATCATTACTATCCTCCTGAAATTGATGGAAAACAGATGGGAATTATCATGCTTATAGCCAACCCATTCTTTCTAGAAAGAGTCTCGGATTCTCTCATCAATAGGATACCATAATCCCTAAAAAATATTATGAGGTTTTTAATTAAATAATATTCAAAATAAATATCCTCAATTTACATACCATACAATGACCTAACATTCAAAGCCAAATATCATTTGGAATTAGATCCCATGTAACTAATTCCATAGAAAAATAATTTCTCAATATAACACTATACTATCAAAAATCTATATGTGTAATGTTGTCGTAAAAAACAACTAATTAAATAATTAATATATGAATAAAATAATGATAATTAATGAAAAATAACTAAAATACACTAGTAAACATACCTAAACCTTATTGGATAAAAGATGATATGGGGATGTCACTCTCGGATAGGATCAGGAATCACCAATCGTGCAAGATCATGCCCCCTTCGACACCTCTCTACACTGCTAGTAGTCTGAGGGTTAGATGATCCTATATCATACACTTCATTAGGTAGATCATCCCCTTGAAACTGACTAAATAGATATGAGCCCATCTAAAACACACAATGAGTGTTGTTAGAAAATAGTTTATATATATATATATATTATGTGACAATATCCAGAATTTAACTATGTCAATATTCACTTGCATCTTAATCTTCATTTCTGACAGTTTCAATATCTTCATATTCATCCTTAGTATCATCATTTTTCATTTGCTTTTCTCTTTGATCATCTCTTGTCATTTAAAAATATTTTGTTACATTGTTAACAGTATTTTCACCATTGACCCTTAACTATTGGGCTTCATCATTAATATTCATGTCTACTCATGAAAAATATTTATTTTGAATAGTGTCATAAGAATTCCAGTTCCTTGAACTTTAGTGAAACCACATTCACATTGAGTAAACTGATTTTCCCAATATATTCATTTTATTATGCACCACCAATCAACCAGCCCTTTTTAAGTATGACATTAATTTCCATAATGAATTTTATTTAACTACTAAGCCAAAAAAAAACTTTATTTACTACAATAATGATTTTATAATTAATATCATCGATTCAATAGTTCGGATGAACACCCAATACTATCTTAGTTCTAAACCACTAAAACATAAACATCATTATGTAATTATATCCTAGAAAACACCGTTAAATAATTTCTTCTAGCATGTCGTAAGAGTAAAATTCAATATCTCTATGATGAGATAATCTCATGATAACAACACTATTAATTGTTTTATTATTCCACATTTTAACATCTTTGAAATCAATATCCATTTACACCATATGTGTTTTAGGATATAGTCATTTTGGATGGTTGGTTACATAATACAAACAATTGATTATAAATTTTAACATTATGTTGAACTATATGAGAATTTGAAAAAATATTATCTATATAATATGTAAAAAATTTATTAAATATTATAAAAAATAAATAATTTATGTTAACATTTTTTGAAACTAGTGGGAAAAATTATTCTTCCAACATTCTTAATGAAAATATGTTGTAATTATTTCAAGCTATCTCTTCATATGATTATGATATGACATAAAAATAAAATAATTTATTTTTACTATAATAGATATTCTTGAATAAGTGATATAAGAACTCAAAAATAAAAATGGTGTCATTTTATCACAATTGGGTAGAAAAAATATTGTAGCTCTGTGATGTACATCATCTAAAATTGATCATTCATGATCTTTATAAAATCCTAGTTCAGACAAATAGGAAACTGATAATTGATTTCACATTTCATTATCCTATTTTCCCTAATCGCAACCCATGTAGTTGTGTTTTGAGGTATATTCAAATTCGAAAATAATGGGTGTATATTAAATTCCTCCTCTATATAAGCTTATGAAATTGCTCCTTCAAACAATTATTTGTTACGTACATTTTTCTTCAATTTCTGTATTCATATCTCGAATCGTTACATTCAAGGGAACTTTACTCTACCACCACATTAGCCTTCATGAAACAAATGTAAAATCAAATACTCCATTTAGTCAATGAAAGATGACATGAAGAGTTTTTCTAGTTTACATTAAATTAAACCAATATCTTTTAAAAATATTCATAGCTTATCATAGTCTATTTTCACCACAAAATGCTTCAGAAATTTTTTGATATGTATATTATCACATCCAAAATAATAGAATTAAAAAACCTATTAATAAAATATGTAGAATTATTCTCATTATACCATTTCATTTTGGTTATATTAATCCAGTAATATGACCATTTCTAACACATATTATAAAATTGAAAAAAAAACTATCTAAAAGCCTCATATTTTGAATACAACAAAAAAATAATAATTTTCACTGGAATTTGAATAAGTTTATTTTCCCTTCACTAGCTTCTTTTATCAGACATATTCCAAAAGTTCAGTTTTTTGTTGCCTGTACATTTTTTAATGAAATAATCATCCCTTTACATTATATTTGTTCTTACCTAGTGTACCCAATACAATATGAAACAAATTATCAAAAACTTTATTATCAATATTCATTAAGTAAAAAATGTGACCAACCAAAAAATCAGACCAATATAGCTCATCCTAAAACATGACCTATTTTACAAAAATTTTCTCTTTCCTTAATCCATCAATTTTGTTGTTGTTTTATTTATGGTAAAAATGTAATGGTAGGTAGTGAAGAAAACAATTTAACTTAACTATGTATCATTGATCATTGTTGTATGTCCATATCTTTCTAATGTGCCTTTTCAGAAATGTTATTTATTCCGTCAAAAATGATGATTAGTTGGAAATAATATTTGGGGGCAGTTGAAAAAATGCCTTTTTTCTATTAATAAGAATACGTTCTGTTTGGTCTCCCATAATGTATGGAAATGATTTTGGGAGATGGGTAGTCTATCAATATAACATTACATATGTCAAGAAATCCCTAATTGTCTACATCAATGTATCTTTTAGTAAGAAATTTTGTTTCACAACAACATCACCTATACTGTACCATTACTATGTAACGAATTTATCTAATCAATCATTGGTTTTAAATAAACATTAATATTCTTTTTTGGATGTCCTAGAATAAATAAGGTCAAACAACATATGTCTCCATAATCAATATCCAAGGGGGAAAATTGTACGGAGTAATAAAGAAATGCCAACATGAATACTGACTATCGTAAGAACCAAATGGATAGAAACAGTTAGTTATAAGAACTAATATCACATATTAGTCTTTAGAAAAAAGACAGATAAAATTGGTCAAAATAATTCCATAAATCACTATAAGAGGGATACAATTTGAGATTTTAACAGTGGAAATGTTTGTTCAATTCCATGAACTCAATGTAGTTGGGTTTTATGAAATAAATAATTGAGGTAATCTTGATGGAATCCAAAAATATCTCAATAGTTTTATAGGAATAAATAATGAATTCCCTCAGTGAGCCTCTTTATACCCCAATTCTCCACATGTTGGAAAACTATCCAATGACTCATTTTATATATTATTTAAGATTAAATTATTTGAACATGCATCAATCTTATGATAATGATGACTCACATTACAAACATTCATTTCACTATAATATAAATTTCTATGAAATAAATTTCTATTAGGTAATAGTATTTCAACCAAAGAGAATATCTAATGGAAATAGTTATTTGATATTTCATTATCTGATTTAATAGCCATAAATATCGTAATTGTTTCAATTTTTAACATGCCACAAGGATATAAGGAATCCTCAATGGACATCAGGAACTTATAAAATTGAGATGGATCCAAATTAGGAGTTATATCAATATCATCTTTCATTTCATTTTGTTGGAAATATATGCATTCCATAACAATTTCTAAATTTTAAAACCACGATATATCTATTAAAAAATTTATTAGTATCTTCTCTTGATAAGTGTTCACTATTTTAATACCCAAAAACATAATCTATTTGAAATCCCAAATGAAATAGAGGACCCTAATGTTTTGAAATGTGTCAAACATTCTTATAGAAAATTTTATGCATGAGAATGAAATTTTAACTTATAAAACAAATTCTTGTTTTCATGATGCATATTATAATAATGTTTCAACACTGTCAATATATGCAAAATTTAAACCTAATATATTTGATTGCATGTGTAGATTTATCCAACCATGGTCACTTAATAATTAATTTTTTTTACCTATATGTTCATTGTTACTATAAAAAAAATAAGATAATTTTTTAATAATTATATAAGAAATTATGGATTCAATAAAAGAAATCTTTCTAAAAATTATTTATAAGTATTCTTATTTACCTCTATTTATTAATAATTATCGCTAATTGTTACCAATTACCACTAATTATTTCTACTTATTCATATTTCTTACTATATTGCTATTTATTTCTATTTATTTCTAATTATTACAATTTATTACAATTTATTTCGAATTTGGACTAATTTTTACTAATTTTTACTTGAAATTAAAAATTATCACAAATAATTACTATGTATTAATAATTATTACAATTTATTCATATTTATTCCTATTTGATAAAAATAATTAGTAACTATTCCAAATTATTCATATTTTCTACAAATTATTTTAATTATTCCTAATTATTCATATTTATTACAAATTATTTACAATTATTATTAATTATTCCTATTAATTCCTATTTATTCAAAATTATTATCTATTACTCCAAATTACTACTATTTTTTTCTGATTTATAACTATTTATTACTATTTATTACTAATCATTACTAATTATTAAAATTTATCATTAAAATTTATTATTAACTATTTCTTATTATTAATAATTAGACCTATTTATTTAAAATTATTCATATTTGATACAAGTAATTACTATTTTTTACAAATTATTTCAATTTATTAGAAATTCATACAATTTATTACATTTTATTAAATTTTATTACCATTTCATAATAGTTATTACCATTTCATAGTAGTAATTATCATGTAGTAGTAATTTTTTCAATTTAATTGTAATTATTACCAACTATTATAAATTATAACAATTTGTTACTAATTATTCATAATTATTAGTTATTACTAATAATTATTACTAATTATTACTAATTATTCATATATATTAATATTTATTTATATTTATTACTATTTATTTCAATTTATTTCAATTTAATAATATTTAATACTATTTATTATTAATTATTTCTAATTATTAGTATTTATTATTAATTATTAACAATTATTAGTAATTTGTAATTATTATTAGTAATTATCACTAATTATAATTAAATGTCTATAATTATGAATAATTATGAATAATTATCACTAATTATTATTAAATAATTCTAATTATAACTAATTATTTCTATTTATTCCTCGTTATCAATAAACATTAGTAATTATCACTAAATATTTCTAATTATGAGTAATTAATCCTAATTATAAATATTTTATTCAAATTTATTACTATTTCTTCTCAATTATAACTATTTATTCCAATTTATTATTATATATTTCTTATTGTTACAAATTAATGAAATGAATAGAAATAAATAAAAAGACACTAGACATGCTTGACCTTCAATTGGTGATAGGAGACACAATTTTAAGCGGATTGGCGACATCACTTTTTCCTGATAGCTAATCTCATTGCAACATTATCTTACTAAAATCTCTATGAAAAATCTTTTCTGTTGTACATTTATCAATTTTCGTTTTCAGGATAATGGATACTAGGGAGGCCCCATCTTGCTGCCCTCTATTCCCGTGCATATGAAAATGGATATCTGTATGTTAGAGGAGGTTTTTCAAAATCATTTCAATCTGAGAAAATTTTAAGGAGATGATTTTTTGGGAAAAATAATTTCTTCCAATCCACTAGAAATTCTACCACCCTTAGCAAATAGATGGTGACTATTTATTAATAATTATTACTAGATAATACTAATTATTCATATTTATTCATATCTATTCTTAATTATTCAAAATTAATCATAATTATCACTTGTTATTCATAATCATATTTAAATATTACTAATTATTACTAATTATAACAATGTATTAATAATTATTACGCTTTATCATTATTTATTACTATTTATTAATATTTGATACAATTTATTACAAATTATAACTATTCATTTCTATTTATTACAATTAATTACAATTAATTTCTATTTATTACTCTTTATTACTGTTCAATTCTACTTAATACTATTTCTAGTGTTTATTACGAATTATTGCTATTTATTACTCTTTGTTCCTATTTGTTACAATTTCTTACTAATTATTGATAATTATTACTAATTATTACTTATTATTATTAGTTATTCCTAATTATTACTAGTTATTACTATTTATTGCAATTAATTATAATTAATTTCTATTTATGAATACTTATTACCATTTATTATTAATCATTACAACACATTTCTAATTATTACATATTATTTTTAATTATTACAAAATATTACATTTTATTACTAATTATTACAAATTATTTCTAATTATATCTAATTATAACAATTATTTCTAAATATTTCTATATATAAATATTTATTACTATTTATTACTCTTTATTCCAATTTATTCTTATTTTTTAAAAATTATTAATAATTTTTTTATTAATTGTTCCTAATTATTACAAATTATTTATATTTATTACCTATTATTACTAATTATTCACTTGTGTTATCAATTATTCTTATTAATTCATATTTTTTACCAATTATATATATTTATTACAAAATATTTCTTTTTATTAAAAATTATTATTCTTTATTAATAATTATTATGTATTATTCTTATTTATTACTAATTATTACTGATTAGTAAAAATAATTCCAATTTATTAATAATAATTCTTATATATTACAAATTATTCCTATTTACTACTAATTTTTCCTAATTATTACTATTTTTTACTAATTATTCTTAATTATTACTTTTCATTTCGAATTATTTTCATTTATTCCAATTTATTACTATTTATTCATATTTATTACTATTTATTACTATTTAATCATATTTAATTCTAATTGTTAATATTTATTACTAATTATTCCAATGTATTTCTGATTTTTTCTATTTATTAATTTTTTATTACTAATTACTACTTATTATTACTAATTAGTGATAACTATTACAGTTAATTAGAAATTTTTTACAAATGAACCAACATATTTATAAAAAAAATAATGCAAAAATATAAATATATAACTCTAATTTAATTTAATTATCACTAATTAACAACAATTATAATTTCCATGCCCTTAAAAAATAACTAAAAAAATAAAAGCAATAGATAAATACCTTGAAGAATATTCTTTTGAATGCTGAAAGGCTTCTAAATTGCTCCAATATGAAATTTTAAACATCGAAAAATTATCAGAGAGAATTATGATAGTTCTGATAAATATAGGAATTGAGAAATGAGTGAAATGAATAAAATAAATGGGTATACATAGGTTTGATCTTTTGCGATAGGAGTATTTGGGATGAGACCCATCGCAAATACTCACCTTGCAAGTAATTAGAGGAGGCAGTTAAAAAGGTATTTGCCACGAGTCCTTTCTCACATACCTACCTTCCAACACAGTATTTTTTAATGGATGTTATATCCTAATGAAAATAATATTATTCACGTCGGGACCCATCACAAATGAAAAAACCCTATTAATTAGCTACTAGCGGTTAAAATGGTCTTTGTGATGGGCCACAACACAAATACTAAGACACAGTAAGGGTAATTGTGATTAGATATTGAATTCCATCGGAAATAATTAACTATATTTGAGAGGGAAGGGCCCCATCTTATATAGTCCATCCTGATGGACTATTTGTGATCGTACCCTTCACTGTCACAAATTACCCTTCACATATGACTTAATTTTTTATAGTGGTCTCTCCAAATCATGTCAGACAACTTATCCAATTTCATAAAGATATGAATCCTAAAAATCTATTCATTATTAAATCGAATAAAATGGTCATCCAAGCTAAGGGATATAAGTCCAAATATTCTTTACAACACCAACAAAATAACAAAATGATGATAGGTAAATAAAGGGAACATGGTGCAATATATATTTCCTGTGGGAAGATGTCCCATTGGAAGAATAATATCACTCTGGAAATAAAACATGTGGATGATTCAACAATTATTTATATTTGGTAAAATTTCTCAATTTCATCAAATTTGAAAATGAATATAACATATGGTTGTCAAATATGCATTAAAATATAAGAATCATGTTGACTTTAAAAAATTAATTAAGTTGAGGTAGATATAAAAGAATCTAACATAGCTTGACATGGTAGTATTTCTATTGTCTATAACCACCTCACATTTATGATTTTAGTGATCATTGTTTTAGATGATTTTTTCTGATCCATTGGTTTCCAAAAATACATTATCATTGATCCCTTATTTTACACAAATGTACTAATTTTTTATTTTCTGAATTACTAATAATTTTTTATAAAAATATCATTTTTATTGTAATCTATATTTAAATAGTAGTCTTTACTTGTTGGATTTCTGAAACCCTATAATGGAAATTGATAATAATAATAGTTAAAATTTTTCATAGTATATGAACATATGGAATCATTGTCTAGGTAATGTAAAAAAATGAAAACCCATATTAAACCAAGTTGGATATTTATATTCTTCTGAACAAAAAACATTTATTATTGCATCAATAGTTATAACGAAAAGTTACCAAATTTCCTTTTAGTTGAAAAAGATAAAGGTCCAAATAGATTATTTATTTTATTCACACTGAGGTGTGTGGAACATATACATTTGAAGCAATTGGTGGTAAGTCACATTTTATTAAATTTACTCAATATTTTAGTGGAAATGTATACATCTATATAATGTGGTATAGTTCAAATTCCATTGAAATACTCATTCAATATAAAAATGAATTGGAGAGAAAATTACATAAAATTTTAAAAAAAATATGATCAAAATACAGTTGTAATATCACAATAAAGTTATTATTTATTATTTATAAGGTTTTTGGATTTGACCATAAATAAACCATCATTGTAAATAAAATGGAATGGTTTAATTGAAATAATGAACCAAACCACGTTAGACACATGGAGATCAATGATGAGTAATGTGATTCTCCTATTATAATTTTTTGGATACACAGTATGTATAATAGGACACATTCTAAGATGGATGAGAAAATTTGGGATAGCATTTGAATCCCTTGATCAGGCGGACATGGTTTTGTTGTAAAGATCAATCAAGGAAAAGAAATTGAGGATAATGTGGTTGAAAAGTGAGATGATCTTATTGGTCATAAGTATATTATTTTCCTTTTTGAGAAAACGAATCCTAATAGATCATAGTATGTTAATGGAAAAGGATCTCATTTTTTGAAGACTTTTGTGGATGCTAAAAAGGTTGGGATGAATATATCCTTCATGGATATTCACTCTCTTTCTCTATTAAGAATCGTAAAAAAGTTATGTTTACATATGTGGTTGAAAATCAGAAAGTTGTGGAATAACATGTGACCCTTTAAAAAATAAATTATCATTGCATGTGTATTTATTCCCTAATGGGAAATTCCATGGAAATTACATGATCTTATTAATATAATTTTAGATATCTATGTATTTTATGACTCCAAGATGAAGGATATGGTCGAGAATTGCATTCATGAACCCTCTAGGATTTAATATATAACATTGAATCATTTCAGAATCAATTGGGAATAATTTTTCCAAAAAAAAAAGTGGAAGTTTTATGATACAAGTAAGCATGGAAATATACTTTAAGGAGAATGTACCTAAATGAAAAACATTAAATAATACCCATACAATAATACCTTATGAGAAAGATCATATGAAAATGAAATGTCGAAAAAAAACAAGAAACAATTTGGTATAATATACACTAGTAAACTCATCCAATGGAGGTCCCATGAATCAAATTCACCCACCAACTTCAAATTTGATAACCACTTTTTTGAATGTTGCATTATAAAATCTAAAAAATCATGAAGAAAAATGTAGTTTTTGAGAAAAATATCTTAGTTGGATACCACAAATGATTCCATAATAAATACTATAATAATAACCTAGTTATTATTTAACATTAAATAAAAAATACCTAGAAATGAATTTGCAAATTTTTTATAGAAAAATATTTCAAATAAAAATAGTATAAATATATCAATAATGTATTAAATCCGAATATTATATAAAACATTTATATAAAAAGGATATGATGAATAAAACTGAACTATAATAAATGGAATTAATAAAAGATATGTAAAAAATAATGATTCATGCTCATTATAATTGAGTAAGATTATTTTCTGAATTATTATCCACACAGTTTTCATTCATTATCACATACCATGATAAATGTTCGCACTCAAATTAAATCACTTATAAGGGCTCCATATAGTGAAATCAAACTGAACAAATATTAGATAGTTTTTTCATCATCAAAAAATTTGTAGGGAATCTGAGTCACTTCATTATTATCATAATAACATACTGGATACCCATGAAATTTGTGCATAAAAAGGAAATAAATAAATCACGGGGAAATCAATACTTTAAAAAAAAATCATTATTTGTTCAATGTCCTATTTTTGGTTCCAATATTCATTTTAATTAAAAAATTATAGGTTTTCCTACAAATTAGGACTCTTTAAGTGAACTATAATTTTATGCTAATTTTCATTGTTTTTAGCATGAAAACATTTTCTCTAATCAATATTCATTTTGTTCAACATTGTTTCCCAAAATACACAAAAAAATCAATTCCATTGAAATAAGGGATTCACATCAATTCACATCCAATTATAATTAAATCATCAAAACAACGTATATCAATGGCTTAGAAACAAATTTAAAACTGTTTTTAAAAGAATAATGAAGTTATGGAATCATGAGTATAGAAAATACATACAGATACACCTAACATTAATAACATGATAATATGACCAATAACTAGAAACATGAGTTTCAAAAGAGAGATAAATTCACGAAAGATAAAGAACGAATCCCTTGACACACATTATATCAAATTTTTTGTTCAGTACATAAAAAATATAAGGATTCATCACCAATAAAAGAGAGAATATAATAAAATGTATTCTATATGGGAATAATGTTCATATCATATAGAGGGATCAAACACATTATCAATTAAATAGATCTATACTGTAATGGTATTAAATACGTCGTCAAGCCTATAGAGAGCCTTCAAAAATATAAAAAGTGTGAATGGGGCCCAAGTATGATATTATTAGACTTAATCAGAGGTATGGGTCAATATTTCAATGAAAATATAAACCATTCAACAATACCACAAGGCCACCGTAATAAAGGGTAATTGTAACACCCTAAGATTCTATGAGATATATTCTTTTTAATTTCTTTCATATCTTCTGTTGTACGCTACACCAAGATTATCTTGCGCTATACATAGACACTGTATTAGCTTGTTGTATACGCAACACTATTCTTGGATTGTGTTAAAAACAATTTCATTTCATTTGATAGTAGTTATTCTACGCAACATTGAGTGTATATATATATATATATTCAATGTATAAATGAAATATGGTTGGATTTTTTTATACACAACAACGAAGGATTCTTTCACTACACACAACCCTAACTTGCCTTACGTTACACACAATCACGACCATCATCGATAGTGTGTGTTGTACCCAATACCGGGTTTCACTAAACAACTATATATTATTATAATATTATTATGAACTAGCTGTTATGAATAGTATTAACTAAATTTTGAATTTTATAACATTATTATTCATATTTTGATGCCTTTTGATGGTGCACCCACATTAAATATACATTTTGACATATTTATAAGTTCAATTTGAAAAAATAAAATTCTTCTTTAGAATCAGGATAAATTTTTTTACTTTGGATAAATTTTTCTTATTATTATGATAACTTTCATATTTTAATGAATAGTAAAAAAACGCTATATTTTAATTAAAAACAACTTTTTTAATCATAATAATTTATATGATTTAATTATAATATTGAATGGTTTTAAAGTATAAATAGAATATATATTTACCATTTAATATAATGTATGTCATTTGGATTAATTTTTCATTGAATTCATAAGTAAAAACATTTATATCGTTGGCAATGTTTTGACTTTTAAAAACCATTTTCATAACAACGAGATTATTTTTAAATTAATTACTGCAACTTCTGTGTTTTTAATTTTGGAAAATGGATTCCATATTTGAATTCAGTGGTTCCAAATTATGTTAATGGGCTACTTTTTATTTTTGGGCACTATGAATAATAACTACGGTAATTTTTATTTACTTCAGTTAAAGATAAATCGGGTAACTAAGGTTAATGATAAGATTATAAAATTACCCCAACACATGAAAATATTATATTGTATGACTAAAAGTCTACCCATATCACCTAAAGGTCAGATTAGATTCATTTTATGGACTTTTGACCATGAAAATTATTTAATTATTATTAAACCCAAAGAAAGTGACAACATGTCACTCTCTTAAATCTTATAAGTATAATAATTATAATTTAGTGATAAAATTCATGAAACATTGAACTTGAATATTCTCCAGAAATATAACAAAATTTTCTACATCATCAGAATTTATTTATAATTTTTATGGATTATATAACTGTCATTAATGGTGACGCAATAGTGATGAAAAAATTGTTTATTTAGTGATAAATCAATAATATAGTTTTTATAAAAATAAAAAAAACCTATAAAAAGGACTAGAAACTTTACTAAACGTCATTGGTCGAGTATATTTATACCATAAGCATCCAAGGGTCTATTTTTGGACCATTGGAGCCTTATAAAACCGATTATGACATTTATATTATTTTATGTAACATTCATAATTTAATAAATATAACAATTTAAATGTTGTAATTTTAAGATGATAAATTCATGTAAGAATATTATTATTAAATGTATTATATTTATCATCATCATAGGATTTTATTTTTCTTTTTTATGAAACAAATAAGATTATTAAATAATTATACGATAATGTTGTAGTAATTATTTTATTAATAGATATACCAAATAAAAGGATTTAAAAATATTGAAATAAATATTATATAAACTATTTAATGTGCTCCACTAATTTTATAGATAAATATTAATTGTTATTAATCTATTAAATGCTTTTTTTCGAACATATCTTCTACGAGGATTTTATTTAAATTCAAATAAATGAATTGTGTCATAATTGACAGTATTGTTATTTTATAAAAATAACATAATATAAAATTGTTTAAAAATTAAAAAAATATTTAAAATTATAAATTAAAATTTATATGGTCCACAATTTCATAAAATATCCTATTATGGGCAACTCATAACACATAAGTAATTATTTATAACAATTTAAAATTTAGAATCTTATTACCACAAATAAAATTAAATACATTAAATAAGGATAAATAATGTTGATAATGTTTAAAATAAATTCAAAACATTTATAAAATTTATTGGTTGATGAGATTACAACATTATATCCTCTAATATTTGATTTGAGTAATTTTAGAGGTTTTTATGTGGGGTTGGAATTTATTATAAATTAAAATTTCTTATTATTCCAAAGGTGCCCCTCTCCTCCCTTATAAAAGGGCACATCCTCCCTCTCATCCTCACACCATTTGGAGCCTCAACTCTCAGCCACCCTCTGCCCATTTCACTTCACCACTTACCTAGAAACCTTATAGAGGTACTGGTATTCCCAAAAGACCATCTCTAGTTCCCTAAGAGGAAGTTCAAAGGAGGCACTTTGAGAAAGAGGTAATACCTTCTACCGATTCATTCAATATTCATTATTCTTATACTTCCTCTTATTTATTGGGTTCATTATGATGTAATAACATTAGTATCCTTAATATAATGATATGTTTCTATAAATATGAAACAACCTCATTTCACCTTCTATCTATCCTATGGAAAATGAAATCACCGCGCGTGCGTACGTACGGAATACCATCTCCACGCCGTGGTGTAATCTGTTTTTTCACCACCACCTTACATGGATGGGTATAATGGTGTAAATAATAAATACATATGATTATTATAACTTCATACTAATTATAATATATTATATCATTCACTCCAATTCCATTCAACAAATATTGAAATGATATCATCACTCGTGTGTACGTACGGATTACCGTCTCCATAACGCGATGAGATTCATTCTCCATGTTAACCACTCAAGAAATATTATTAAGTATATATAATGAATAATAATAAAATATATTACATGATAATTCTACTGTATATATATATATATACATGTCATCTAATTACGTCCATTCAAGTCAATAAGGAAAGGAAAATCGCGTTCATGCGTACGTACGGCCTACCGTCTCCATGAACGGTGTGTTTCATTTCATTTATATATCTATTATATATATATGCTGAATATATATGATATATAAATCATGAATCACATTCTGGAAGAATGTAAATCATGATATAAGTAATAATAATATCAAGAACAACAAGTCCAAACATGTACGATAAATAAAATAAATTTACCCAAAACAATGTTTTAGCATGAATTAACAAAAGAACGGCTAATATAAAGTCATTAGTGAACCATATGTGATATCATAACAATGAATATGATTCTTTAATAATTCAATTACATTATGTAAGTCATTATACAGGAGGTTCGGATACGTACGAAGCATATCCGACCTATGGTAAGGGATAATGTTGCAATCTCAATTGTTTTCTATCCGAGATTGCTTATACATATGTATTTACTATGGTTATATTTATCATCCATGTACATGTTTTATAAAAATGTTTTCATGTGTGTTTAAAGTCCTTTTTACACTTTTATTAATTTTACCACATGGTTTGGAAGGAATCATTCTATTGTTTACAATACGAGGTACTTTTTTACTTTTCCGACAAAAGTACGAGGAGAATGTTTTTTTAACATATAAGGCATGAACAGATTTTTACGGTTTCATAACACCTTACATTCATGAATCTTACTCTACAGGATTTCATTGCTATTTTCAAAAAAATCCACTTCTTTTAAAATTGCATGGCATTTTGTGAAAAGAAAATCATTTTGAAGAAGAAATGACATTTTCCTCAAGAATTCATTTCAAGTGTTTTGTCAAAACCGTTTTCCATCTAAAATGACACTATTTAATATGTTTATGTTTCGTGTATAATGTATCCATTATTTACATGGTTTTATTTTTCTTTTGATGAATTGATATCCATTTTTTTATGGATTATATTATAATGGAATTATGTTTAAGAATCCCATTATATTACATGGGTTATGTTATGATGTATGATTTATGATTTTGTGGAACACGAAAAATATATTTCATTATAAGATTGGTGGGACCTACATCTACCTCCAATGCATTGGGTAAATATTTATATCTCATGATATAGACATGGATGAAATAGAATGTAAATCTAGTTCAGTAATACAGGGCTGGAATGACAAGTAAACCCGGTTCAATAAGTGACTCTTTCCACTAAGATGGTCTTGGCATCAAAGCCTTAGCTACTATGGAAATCATTACATGTGATTAATGGTTTCCACAATTACATGTTTTTTTCCCATGACATTTTATCATGATTTATGTTCCATTATTATATATTCCTTATGTACTCCCATGTTTTATGTCATTGCTCAAGAATTTGATGTTTAAATATTATGTTCATATTTTGAAGTTCAAATGTATAGGGTTTGTTTTATTTTCTGCATTCTTACCATTAATGAGCATTTGAGATCACCCTTTATATGTTTTATTTTATCTCCAGGATATAAAGAAAGGTTTTAGGTAAGAAAAAAATTGAAGATCTTTATGGGAGATGTTGAAGATCTTTCACCAAGATTAGAAGATTATGTTCCAAGTCTCCAATGACACTAAACTATTACGGTCCTTGTGTGTCTGTTGTTGTTATGCATTAAGTTTTCTGAAAATGTGATGTAATGTCCATGTACATCATGATTTGGGTCTCTACAGTTGGTATTAGAGGAATGGTTTAGTTAACCATTGGAAACTAGGATGCGAAAACGTCAGTGAGATCCCTAGAGATATTTCTAAGGTATGTCTAGGGATGTCCCTAAGGATAAGTATATATATAGGTTATACTCCTAGAATTATAGAAATGATATTATAATAAAACCTAAGATGTTAGTTATTGAAGGTACTCCCCCTTGATTATGATTTTTTCCTCTCACACTATTCTTTTTGGGTTTTAGAAAATGGCTGGAAATCCGAAAATTCACGATAATAGAGGATATGATGGACAATGGAATGATACTATTCATGAGAAAAAAAATGAAATTGGATCTGGAAGTCCACATATTGTTATTATGACAAATCAGTAATCTATTAATATAATCAGTAATCTCAACTTTGGTATGTATTCCAACTCAGCTAATTAGAGAAAGATTGAGTTTCATGATGATCATAGAGGTAAGAAAGTTCAATTCCCCTCATATAAATCACACGGGAAGAGGCATTAGAGAGAATGTTTCAAAGTAACTGTAAGATTCTTTGGGTGTGGAAAAGAAGGACACAAAGCCAGTAATTGCAAAGTAAAAGGTTTGGTTAACACTATGGACAAGGATAATGGTATTTCTAAGAAATAAACGGTTAAATTTATTAAATGTTGAATGTACGGGCATTATGGAAACCAATGACCTAAGGGAATGTCTCATGAAGAGAATCATCATGGAATTATGGGTAGTATTTATATTAATGATGATTAAGAGACTACAAATGATATGTGAGATAAAAGAATTGTTGAAGCTCGGTCAGTGGTTTAAGAAGGTAGTGTAATGATTTTTTCTTTATCAAGAATAATATATGGTACTATGGAATAAAGAAAAATCTAAGGATTGTTACACTATTGCCTTTGCTTGTGTTTTGAAAGTATATGATGAATTGTACCGGTAACCATGAAAGGTTATTCAAGTATTTTTGGAAGGTAGATGATATGTGCATAATGAAAGGATAAGGACATAATGAGTTATTTAAGAGTATTAATGAGCTCATGACTGGTATAAGGACAAAGTGATATCATGGATTGAGTATATAGAAATTTTGGGATATTGGTTTATGGAAAGTGTTAAATTTTGACATCATTCATGTTTTCACTATGGGTCAATGGATATTAATTTTTCAAGAGAATACATGATTAAGGTATTCACATGTTTGGAATGTGACCAAAAAGTTTTATCTTATGATATATGGGCATAAATGATGGTATTCACATGCTTGGCAGATGACATTTATAATAATTGTTTTCGTTATACTATAAGCTTGGATAAAAGTATTTTAGATAAGCTTAAAGATTGGAATGAATTATGTTGGACATAAGTTATTATTGTTTATGGCCAGAACGATTTTCTATATTATTGATGGAATGTTATACTAGTGTAGTTTAAAAAAATGAAAAACATGCATAACAGTCGACAACCCGTCGTGTCGGACAAGGCTATGGGGATCGAACCCATAAACGAAGTGCGACATGCCTTTATGGCCTACCACTGGCCTATAGGAAGTCCCTGGTTAATAGAATCTAGTTTTATTATATTATGCGGTATGATATATGAAGTATAAGTACATTTTAGTAACCATATACGATTAATATCACTATAGATGGACTTATGAAGATTTAATAACTTTTACTATCGTTTTGATTGAGATAGATGGAATGACCTCTAATTCTATCACATGATGTGATAACACTTCACGGAAGACAAACTGAACTTCATTTCATTAAGATATTATGTGAAAATTGTTCAAGGCACGAACAATAGTGAGATTTTATTGAAATCAAGTAAGTATATATTCTAATTCAAAAATTTCAACTTTAGGGAAATTATATTGAAAACCAAAAATGTTTTCATAGTGCTCTTATATCTGATGAATCAGATGGTACCTTAGATCATAAAAAATTTATGGCATTGTGATTATTGTCTATTTCATAGCCATGTTCTCAACCACTCTCCATCAGAACATGATGGTTAGATTTTTCTTCCATATCAATATTTTTACCTATGTTATCTTATATGGAAGCCCAATGATTAGTTCATTTGGGTAACCGTTATGTTTCATACTTTATTTTTTAAAGATAAGTTTTGGTATTCCTTTTTACGATGTGGGTTTATATTAAAGAAACATACAAATAGTAAACCATTTATAACCCCGACAAATTTCGATGGCGAAATTCATTTTAAGGGGGGTAGAATTTAACACCCTGAGATTTTATGAGATATATTATTTTTAATTTCATTCATATCTTCTATTGTATGCTACACCAATATTATCTTGTGCTACACATAGACACCGTATTAGCTTTCAGTATATGAAACCCTATTCTTGGATTGTGTTATACACAATTTCATGTTCGTTTGATAGTAGTTATTCTCTGAAACATTTAGTGTGTATATATATATATTCAATTTATAAATGAAATATGTTTGGATTCTGTTATACACAACAACAAAGGAGTCTTGAACTACACGCAACCCTGACCTTCCTTGCATTACACGCAATCACGACCTTCCTCGATAGCGTGTGTTGTATGAAATATTGGGTTTCACTAAACAACCATAAATTATTATAATAGTATTATGAACTAGCAGTTATGAATAGTATTAACTAAATTTTGAATTTTATAACATTATTATTCATCTTACACATTTTATGGAATATGGTATAAGAACAAAATAAATTTTTCAGGTAAAATAAGTATTTTTAAAAAAATGCAGTATTGCCGCCTTTTGATGGTGCACCCACTTTAAATCTTGTTTTTGACATGTTTATAAGTTCAATTTGACAAAATAAAACTCTTCTTTAGAATCAGGATATAAATATTTACTTTGGATAAATTTTTCATATTATTATGAAAACTTTCATATTTTAATAAATAGTAAAAACACGCTATATTTTAATTAAAAACAAATTTTTTTCATCGCAATAATTTATATGGTTTATTTATAATATTTAATGGTTTTAAAGTATAAATTGAATTTATTTTTACAATTTAATATAATTTAAGTCATTAGAATTAATTTTAAAATGAATTCATAGGTAAAACCATTTCAATCTTTTGCAATTTTTTAACTTTTAAAAACAATTTGCATAACAACGATATTATTTTAAAATTAATTACTGCAAATTCGGTGTTTCTAATTTTGAAAAATGGATTCCATATTTGGATTCAGTGGTTCCAAATTATGTTAATAGGATACTTTTTTTTGGCACTATGAATATTAACTATGGTAATTTTTATTTACTTCAGTTAAAGATAAATCGGGTAATTAATGGTAAAGCTAAGATAATAAAATTACCCTTACAATGCCAAAATTATATTGGATTACTAAAAGTCACCCATATCACCTAAGGGTCGTAATAGATTCATTTTATGGAGTTTTGACCATGAAAATAATTTAATTATTATTAAAACCAAAGAAATTGACAACATGTCACTCTATTAAATATTATAAGTATAATAATTTTAATTTTGTGATAAACTTCATGAAACTTCGAACATGAATAGTCTCCAGAAAACTAAAAAAATTATCTATATCATTAGAATTAATATATAATTTTTAGTGATTAAATAACTGTCATTAATGGTGACACAATAGTGATGCAGAAATTGATTATTTAGTGAAAAATAAATAATAAAGATTCTATTAAAATAACAATACCTATCAAAACGACCAGAAACGTGACCAAAAATTATTGGTCAAGTATATATTTTCCCTAATCATCCAAGGATCTATTTGTGGACCATTTGGAGTCTTATAAAACCGATTGAGATATTTATACTATTTTATGTCACCTTAATAAATTAATAAATATATCAATTTAAATGTTGTGATTTTAAGATGCTAAATTCAAGTAAGAATATTATGATAAAAGTTATTATATTTTTCATCATCATAGGATTTTAGTTTAAAATTTTATGAAACAAATATGTTTATTAATTAATTATACAAAAATGTTGTAGTAATTAATTTATCAAGAGATATACCAAATAAAAGGGTTTAAAAGTATTTAAATAAATATTATATAAACTATTTAATATGCTCCACTAATTTTCTAGATAAATATGACAGGTTATGAATCTATTAAAGCTTTTATTTCGAACATATCTTCTGTGAGGATTTTATTTAAATTCCAATAAATGAATAGTGTCAAAATCGACACTATTGTTATTTTATAAAAATAACATAATATAAAATTGTCTAAAAATTAAAAAAAATTAAAAATTAAAATTAATATTTATATGGTCCACAATTTCATAAATTATCGAATTCTGGACAATTAAAAACACAAAAGTAATTATTTATAACAATTTAGAATTTAGAATCTTATTACCACAAATAAAATTAAATAGATTAAATAAGGATAAATCAAGTTGATAATGTTTATAATAAATTCAAAACTTTTCTAAATTTTATTGGTTGATGATATTACAACCCTATCTCATCTATTATTCGATTTGAGTAATTTTAGAGGTTTTTAAGTGGGGTTGGAATTTATTATAAATTAATATTTCTTATAATTCCAAATGTGCCCCTCTCCTGCATTATAAATGAGGACCTCCTCCCTCTCCTCATCACACCATATTTTGCCTTGAATCTCTACCAACCTCTTCCCATTGCACTTCCCCACTTCCCTAGAAACCATATAGAGGTACTGGTTTTTTCGAAATACCAACTCTAGTGTCCTAAGAGGAAGTTCAAAGGAGGCACTTCGAGAGAGAGGTAAAACCGTCTACCTATTCATTCAAATTTCATTCTTATTATATTTCCTCTTATTTAGTGGTTTCATTATGATTTAATAACATCAGTATCCCTCACATACTGATATGTTATTATAAATATGAAACAACCTCATTTCACCTTCTATCTATCCTACGAAAAATGAAATCACCGCGTGTGCGTACGTACAGAATACTGTCTCCACGCCGTGGTGTAATCTGTTTTTCCACCACCACCTTACTTCGATGGGTATAATGGTGTAAAGAAATACTACATATGATTATTATAACATCATACTGATTCTATGATATTATATCATTCACTCTAATTCCATTCAACAAATATTGCAACGATATCATCACTCGTTCATACGTACGGATTACCGTCTCCACGACGCGATGAGATTCATTCTCCATGTTAACCACTAAAGAATGGTTATTAAGTATATATAATTAATAATAATTAAAAATATGACATTATAATGCTATTGGATATATGTATATATATATATATCTCATCTACTTACTTCCATTCAAGTCAATAAGGAAAGAAAAATAGTGTCCATGCGTACGTACGACCTAACGTCTCCATGAATGGTGTGTTTCATTTCATTTATCAATATATTATATATATATACTGAATATATATGATATATAAATCATGACTCACATTCTGGAAGTAAGTAAATCATTATATAAGTAATAATAATATCAAGAACAACAATTCCAAACATGTATAATAAATAAAACGATTTTACCCAAAACACTGCTTTAACATGAATTTACAAATGAACGGGTTATATAAAGTAATAAGTGAACCATATATGATATCATAACAATGAAAATGATTCTTTAATAATTCAACAACATTATTTAAATAATTATACATGAGGTTCGTGGAGGACCCCGGGACACCCTGAGAGGGGAGGGGTGAATCAGGGTGACAAATTTATCTTCTTAAAGTTGTGGATCTTGTTCCCATATTGGTAGGAACTTTTTGAACCTGTATGATTAATATGATGAGAAAGAAAACATTAAAATTCATGGAGAAAACACAACATTTTTTACTTGGTTCACCACTAAGGGCTACGTCTAAAGAGCATACTCCCACAAGTTGTCGGTCATACCTAATTCCACTAATCTTCACTAGCTGTGGATTACAAAGGTTCGGGCACAGTCACTCTGTCCCCGGCTCACTTCCTGTAAAAAGTTTCCGGGATAGCTCATTTCTTCCCTCGGGTCACTCCCATGGACTCCCCTGGCTCACTGCCCTTGGTGCAGTCATGCTCAGTTTATAGACATGAAGGGCTCTTCATCATTGCATAAGAATTCATCCTCTATCATATGTTGATGCTCTGTTGAAGTCCAACTCTCACCAGAAGATGAATGTCACTTTTCTCTGAGGGTACCGGGAGATCTTCCAGTTTTCATGTAGCTTCAAAACGACAGATGTACTTTAACAACCCTGGCACGCTTCTCCAAGCCCAGTGCACATGTTTATATCCCGGAGCGCAAGTCACTTGCACGATAAAAATTCGGTGCACAGGTGACACCAAACTACTTGAGCGACACTGCCTCCTTCAACACCAAACTTGCGCGACATTGCGCCTTTAACTTCCCAACTGCCTTGGTCACCCAACCAACTATCGGTGTGCAGCCTCTACTTGCGCGAACCAACAACCACTTGAGCGACTCAACCACTTGAACGATGGGAGATTTAAAATTCCATATGTATTGAACATTGTTACAAATGCAGAGGGGTGGTCCTCTATTTATAGAAAAAATGGACCCCCTGCATGGTGGCACACATGTCTTCCCTCGGCGCGCAGGTTCCGGTGCGTAGCTCATCCTCCCTAGACTCTATCGCACTACTCACTAGTGAGACCACACTTATACTTGTGGGACCATCTTTAATTTTCCATATATTGAAGTTAGGATCATGAAAAACAATAGGCGCGCAAGTTTCCAGTCCTCCTAGGCATTGGCGCACAAGTCTCTTCACATCGCGCTGGTCACTTGTGCGACCAGCCCAAAGCTTGGGCGTCCCTTATCCCTTTTCCATTTTCCGATGTTCTGATCTTTAAAGACATATGGCACGCATGTTTCCTCATTATCAAGTACACGGCGCGCAAACATTTTTTCCAAAAACACTTTTCTCCATTTATCTATTTTTAGGCCCAAAAATTAGTCAATCATTAGGAAACAGTGCCACCTTCAATATTGTTGTATGATTGAACTGTATGATCTATTTGATGGTACACAATCTTAACATCCACTGAGGATTGACAACAAACACAAATCATACTTCAAATCATGCATATGAATCCCATGGTTCCAATTGTTCGGATTCGTACGAAGCATATCAGACCTAAGGTAAGGGATAATGTTGCAATCTCAGTTGTTTTCTATCCGAGATTGCTTATACGTAAGTATTTACTAGGGGTATATTTATCATCCATGTCCAAGTTTTATAAAAAAAATCATGTATTTTTAAAGTCCTTTTTACCATTTTATTACTTTTACCACATGCTTTGGAAGGATTCTTTCTTTTTTACCATACGAGGTCGTTTTTGAATTTTCCGGAAAATGTACGAGGAGAATGTTTTTTTATCTTATATGGCATGAACGGATTTTTATGGTTTCATAACACCTTAGTTTCATGAAACTTACTCTAAAAGATTTCATGACTATTTTCAAAAAAAATCGACGTATTTCAAAATTTCATGGAATTTTGTGAAAAGAAAATGATTTTGAAGAAGAAGGGGTATTTTCCTCATTAATTAATTTCAAGTGTTTTCTCAAAACTCTTTTCCATCTAAAATGACATTATTTAATATGTTTATGTTTCATGTATAATGTCTTCATTATTTAGATTTTTTTTATTTTTCTTATGATGAAATGATATCCATTTTTTATATGGATTATGTAATGATGGAATGATGTTTAAGAATCCCATTCTATTACATGGGTTATGCTATGATGTATGATTTATGATTTTGTGGCACACGAATGAATGATTTCATTATGAGATGGGTGGGACCTATATCTACCTCCAATGTATTGGGTAAAGATTTATATTTCATGAGATAGACATGGCTGAAAAGACAAGTAAATCTAGTTCAGTAATACAGGGCTGGAATGGCAAGTAAACCCGGTTCAGTAAGTGACTCTATCCACTAAGATGGTCTTGCCGGCAATGCCTTGGCTACTATAGAAATCATAACATGTGATTAATGTTTCCACAATTACATGTTTTATTCCCAACCCATTTTATCATGATTTATGTTCCATTATGATCTATTCCTTATATACTCCCATGTTTTATGTCATTGCTCAACAATTTTCTGTTTAAATATTATGATCATGTTTTGAAGTTCAAATGTATAGGGTTTGTTTTATTTTCTCCATGCTTACCCTTACTAAGAATTTGAGCTCACCCTTTATATGTTTTATTTTCCCTAGGATATAGAGAAAGGATTTATGTAAGAAAAAAATTGAAGATCTTTATGGGAGATGTTGAATATATTTCAGCAAGATTAGAAGAATATGTTCCAAGTTTCCAAAGACACTAAACTATTACGGTCTTTGTGTGTCTGTTTTTGTTATGTATTATGTATTCCGAAAAAGTAATGTGATGTCTATGTACGTCAAGATTAGGGTATCTACAGTAAAATTACCATAGACCATGGTGCGGTCACACCATACCTTATTGCAACCCCTCCTAATCAATTGTCTTCCTTAAAGCGAATCAAAAACTATGAACAAATATTATTTTCCTAGGGTAAAGATACAACATTGCTTATTAAAAAAATTGCATGTATTCCCACATAAGAAATAACTCCTAACCCACCCACTTAAGCTTCCAAGTCAATGCTAGGAATCTATTTCATGATTCCAAAATACAAGAACATGTCTAAAGTGCATCACATCCTACATATCATAGATATACTAAAATTGTTCGTACTTCTGAAAACTAGTCCCCTTGGATCCATATTATAGAAAACCTTGTATTCCATTGCCCTTCACACCATAAATCTATTCTAAACCACAATGTATTTGTCCATGACATGACCCCCACAAAACAAGCTATTGCAAAAAAATATTTTCTCCCATAAATCACTAAACACCCATGGATTTAATTAATCTATACCAATAAAAATGGGTTTTATAAAATGGGAGTAATGATTACATAAAATAAGCTATCGAGATGTTACAACTTCCCCATTATGTTCACTTTCATTCACAAAATATTCTATCAAAATTATTTCATATAATTGAAATAAGGCCACTTATCTATCACTATTGCATAAAATTATGATTTCATGTATTAATTAGAACCATTCATATCTAGAACATGAACAAAAGAAATAATCTTTCCCTGTTGAATGTCGGTCTGAAAATAAAAATCCTGAATAGAATCTTTGTCACATATAAATATGTATCAATAGAATGGTTTTCCCAATATATGGCAGGATAAGGGTTATAATTATAATTATTGTGGTGTGATACATGCATGATATTGTGGATTTAAGTAAAAAATAGTTGACATGAATGATCTTTTACAATTTTTTTAATTTCTCAAGAATTTCATAATGACCTACAACCTCACTTCAACATTTATATGCTTACCAAGCAGTTAGTGATCCAACAAATAAGAAACCTTATAGAACACTATTTCATCAACTAAATACACCGATGGTCTATGATAACAATCATTATAGTATTTAGACCAGATTTATTTCATCTCCATTATATGATAAATCAATAAAACCTTAGTTTTAATCAGTTTTAAGAAAATAAAACATCCATGTAACATTCAAAAGTATTCATCTAATGGATATATATATATACATATATGGAAATATATATATATATACATAAAAGTATCATTTTGGATAATGTACTTGTATCTAAAAATATAGTAATATTCAAGAAAACCCAAATACACACCACAAGAACCCCCAAAGTAATTAATAAAAAACAATGAATATCAGTCGGAATCAATATATATCAATCTGTATTGACATCCATTTATGGATAATATAATATGATGAAACACATATAGTATACCTATTCTTCTAGGTGGAAGATCCAAAATCTATATGTGAACCGAGGATCCCTATTAGTGACTATCATATATGGAACACTAAACAAATAGAATACCACATTAATCATATAGAGACATTCCATGTCCTCAACATTTTTTATCTCTAATGTGTATAAAGTGATATTATTTTCTTAACTAGTCGATCATAACCCTTATCATATTATTCCCTCTATCAATACAAGGAAACAAAACAAAAAATTATAGTGAAATATCACTAATTTTCTATGTGAGATCTAGAATATTATAATGTAATACCAAAAAGTTTCTACTACCCATACATTACCTATTAGTAGGTTTAATAGTTGGATAAGTTATCAATATATAATATCAAGTAGAGACACATGAATAATCATCACATATCCTATAACATCTTTGTGGTAGCTAACTTAACTACCCTTTGTGAGTTGTCGTAGTCCCACCTCACATATTTTCTCATAGAATAAATAATTTCATACTCATTTCAGAAACCAAGGATACCTATAAAATAGAGAAAAAACTAACTGATGGTACCCACTATATTTCTAATCGCAAATCTATATAACTCACTATGTATTCCCTAATCATAATGAATTCTCTCATCCTGAGAGGATTTAAAATAGACTCATTAAAAAACAACCTCAGACTCTGTATCCATGAATCCAAAATGTAATAGAATGAGGATTGACAAAAACTTCAATACTAATTATTATTATTATTTCAGATACGGGCCCAAAATCATCATAATCAGTGAATTAGAGAGAAATATCACCTTACTAGGTGTGTATGAAATATTGAAATAATAAGATTGTAGGTACTCCACCCATCATATCTACTAAATTTTTGAATCACATTATAAAAATATTTATCTCAAGATCATGTGGTTAGAATATACTTTAAACCATTGTAAAAAAAGATAATACCATTAACTCATCAGAAAATACATAATAGGTATCACTTTGATATCATGGGTTGGATAGTTAATCTTATTTCCCCATATATATATCTAAAAACATAGGTTACCATGTTAGCACTTATCATAAGAAATAATTCCATACCCATAATCTATTTGTCAAAAAATAAAACAAAGAACATACCATCCTATAGAATATTTTACTCTTACTATGTAAGTTAATCAATGATTCAACTCATCCAAAAAATTATGACATTTTATATCTCATAAGAACACTACACCAATCAAAGTGAGAGTGGTCATGTAATTGCTTATGTTTTTCATGTATTATGTTTTATATTACATGGATTATTTTTTAGATGAGCCACATTGATGTTCTGAGATTATGAGACCCTAATTTCTAGAAATAAATGTTTGAAATATATTAAAATTTTTAAATATCATCAAGTTTATGATTTTCTGAAAAAGTTAGATAGAATCTAAATGAAGGCCTATATTACAAATGTGAGTGAAAATTTGTTTTTAATATGTGTTTTTTACCTTATGTGTGACCTAAAAATTTTTAGAGCAGTATGTTTGTGAAAAAATCATGATAGGTATAAAATTAATAAACTGAATTAATTTTTTTTTCATTGACGTAGTGACCAAACTACATCATTAAATATAAATATATGGAATAATTTTAGAATTATTTTCATAACCAAAGAAATAATTTAGATCCATTGGATAGTATTAGATGAATTATTTTGGAGGATGTTAACTAGAATGAGGTTCCATGATTAGTGTGCAATGGAAGAAAGGAATATCATCGGCGATAAATAAAATCAATTTTGTGTTAGTGAATGACCCTAAATCAATATAATATTATTATTTATTTATTTGGTTCCCCATATATGATTTATTCTATGATCCTGAATCAATCAACTAATGAATGTATTTGTGGGTATTGAAAATTTTGGGTGTGGGTCAGATTTATATGATAAATATAGAATTTTTTATTGATTATATTCTAACATATTAGATCATCATTATAATGGAAACAATTAAATTGAAATGTGAACATTGGATTAGGATTGTGCCTTATTATTGTGGTTTTTTAATTTTATACTTCATTTCCTCCTTCATCACTGGAAAATCTTTTTTCCCATGAATCGACAAATACCAAAAAAATATACTGTTTCAAATATATTTCATGGATCCAAAATCCTAAATCATTGATTTAGAAACAATTTCCTGATAAGATAATGTCAAGATAAGAAATACAGTGGATCAGTTTGATTTTGAATAACCTATATGTGCTCTATGGAGCATGAAAAATGGATTAACTCTGGGGGTGTTTTATAGATGGATTCAAATGCTGATCATTCTATTAAATGATGGATTGGATTAAATGATGGCATTTCATGGTTTTTAGAAATGGAATGGAATGATATATAGTAGGAAAAGAGAGATAATACATTTAACTACAAATATGGATTTCAAGAAATTTATGTAGAAAATAACAAGTTCTGTAGAGCTATATGCTTTGTGGGACCCTCACAATGCTGGACTAGGTTTTGGGATCATGTTAATGACCATACATTGATTGTGTCCCATGTCACATGTTGATTGTCCGAAATTTTAATTTCCTCTACATTTACATTCGAAGGTAAAAAAACATGATGGGGAGTACATTGTCACTGGAACCATATATAACCCTATAAGGGCATGGAAAGGCCAGTTTTACGTAGTCATATCCATATACATGGACATGGGAAAAAGTCATGAGCATGGGAACGTTATGTATATTAATAGGGACAAAGGAAAATGCCATTTTCTTTGTATTTATCCATTGCACAAGGGAAATTACATGCACCACTCATTCAAATCATTTACTCTTTAAAAAATGTCATAGATCCCTCCTCAAAATTATATTGGACCAGATTCTTTAGGGTGTTTTCTTTATATCAATTACCTAATGTTTATTATGGAGTTGTGCCTAACACATACGGTGATTTTCCATGAGTTTCAATTCTTTGATAATGTAATTTTAATCCTATTAAGATCCCCATTGGGAGATCATATATAAATTTATTTCCCAATATGTATTTCATGATATCTTCATGACCAACACTACGTAGGCACTGATGATCTATATAAAGGGTTGTTCAGATTTATTTTTTGGTATAACCCATATCCCTTGGTGTGATCCTCATATATAACCCTTCACATATGACTGATTTTTTATAGTTGTCTCTCCAAATCATGTTAGACAACTTATATAATTTCATAAGGATATGAATCATGAAAATCCATTCATTATTAAATAGAATAAAATGGACATCCAAGATAAGGGATATAAGTCCAAATATTCTTTACAACATGAATAAAATAAAACAATTATGATAGGTAAATCAAGGGAACATGGTCCAATATATATTTCTTGTGGAAAGATAGCCCATTGGAAGAATAATATCACTTATGAAATAAGACATGTGGATGATTCAAAAATTATTTATATCTAGCAAAATTTCTCAAGTTCATCAACTTGGAAAATGAATATATCATATAGTTGTCAAATATGTAGTAAAATATAAGAACAATGTTGATTCTAAAAAATTTATTAAGTTGAGGTAGATCTAAAATCATCAAACATAGCTTGACATGGTATTGTTACAATTGTCTATTACCACCTCACATTTATGATTATAGTGATCATAGTTTTAGATGATTTTTTCTGATCCATTGGTTTCCAAAGATACATTATCAAGGATTCATGATTTGAAACAAATGTACTAATTTTTTTATTTATGAATTAACATTAATTATTTTATAAAAAAAATCATTTTATTGTAATCTATATTTATATAGTAGTCTTTACGTTTTGAATCACATTATAAAAATACATAACTCATGATCGTGTGGTTAGAATATACTTTAAACATTTCTAAAAAAGTTAATACCACTAACTCATAAAAAAATATTTAATATGTATCACTTTGATATTGTGGGTTGGATAGTTAATCTTATTTCCCCATATATATATATATATATACATATATATAAATAGAGGTTACCATGTGGGCACTTATTATTAGAAATAACTCCATACCCACAATCGATTTTTCAAAAAATACAACAAAGAACATAACATCCTATAGAAGATTTTACTCTTACGGAGTAATTGAATCAATTATTCAACTCATCCAAAATATTATGACATTTTATATCTCATTAGAACACTACACCTTTAAATGTTAGAGTGGTCATGTAATAAATAATATTTTTTATGTATTATTTTATTATATTGCATGAATTATTTTTTAGATGATCCACTTTGATGTTCTGAGATTATGAGTCCCGACTTTCTAGAAATAAACGATTGAAATATATTAAAATTATTAAATATCATGAGATTTATGATTTCATGAAAAAGTTAAATAGAATCCAAATGGAGGCCTATATTTGAAATGTGAGTGAATTGTTTTTAAAAATGTGTATTTTACCTTATGTGCGACCTAAACAGTTTTAGAGCAGTATGTTTGTGAAAAAATCATGATAGGCATAAAATTAATAAACTAAATTAAAATATATTTTTTCATTGACGTAGTGACAAAATTACATCATTAAATATAAATGTATGGAATAATTTTAGAATTATTTTCATAACCCACGAAATAATTGAGATTCATAGGATAATATTAGATGAATTATTTTGGAGGATGATAACTAGAATGAGGTTCCATGATCAGTGTGCAATGGAATCAGAGAATATCATCGGTGATAAAAACAAAAATCAATTTTGTGTCAGTGAATGACCCCTAAATAAAGGTAATATGATTATTTATTTTTCTAGTTCCAAATATATGATTTATTCTATGATCCTCAATCAATCAACTAATGAAAATATTTGTGGATCTTGAAAATTGTGGGTGAGGGTTAGATTCATATGAGAAATACAGAATTTGTTTTTGATTATATCGTAACATATTATTTCATCATTATAATGGAAAAAAATAAATTGAAATGTGAACATTGGACGAGGATTGTTCTTTATGATTGTGGTTTTTTTATTTTATTCAATATTTCCTCCTTCACCACTGGAAAATATCATTTCCCATGAATCGACAAATACCAAAAAAAATATATTGTTTCACACATATTTCATGGATCCAAAATTCGAAATTGTTGATTTAGAAACAATGTTATGATAAGATCATGTCATGATAGGAAATAAAGTGGATCAGTTTGATTTTGAATAACCTATATGTTCTCAACAGAGTAGTAAAAATGGATTAACTCATGGGGGTGTTTTAAAAATGGATTCAAATGGTGATCATGATATTCAATGATGGATGTGATTAAATTATTGTATTTCATGGTTTTTAAAAATGGAATTGAATGATATATTGTAGGATAATAGAGAAAATACTTGTAACTCCAAATATGGATTTCAAGAAATTTATGTAGAAAATAACATGTTTTGCAGAGCTATATGATGTGTGGGACCCTCACACTGGTGGACTAGATTTTGGGATCATGATAATGACCATGCATTGATTGTGTCCCATGTCAAATGTTGATTATCCCAAATTTTAATTTCACTTACATGTACATATTAATGTTAAACAACCTGATGGGTAGTATATTTTCACTAGAACAATATATAAACCTACAAGGGCATGGAAAGGCCAGTTTTACATAGTCATATCCATATACACGGACATAGGAAAAAAGTAATGAGCATTGGAACGTTATGTATATTTAAATAGACATAGGAACATGTCATTTTCTTTGTTTTTATCCATTTCAAAAGGGAAAATCCAGGTACCACTCATTCACATCATTTACTCTTTAAAAGAAGTCATAGATCCCTTCTCAAAATTATATTGGACCAGATTCATTAGGGTGTGTTACTTATATAGATTCCCTAAGGTTTTCTATGGAGTTTTTCCAAACACATACGGTGGTTTTCCATGAGTAGTAATTATTTGATAACATAATTTTAATCCTTTTAAGAGCCCCATTGGGAGATCATATATCATTTTATTTACTAATATGTATTTCAAGATATCTTCATAACAAACACTACATAGGCATTGATGATCCATATAAAGGGTTGTTCAGATTTATTTTTTGGTATAACCCATATCCCTTGGTGTGATCCTCATATATATATTGTTATATTCAGAAATCAACATTAATCTTCATATAAAAATACCCGACTAGAATTACCTATCATACATATGTCATCTGTATTATCTTACTCTTAGTGTGTGTTCTGTTAGACAACTTCTATATGGAACCATTGACCAGGATTCCAATGGTATAATTTAGGTAGCAATATTACAATATGATTGTCTTTCTTTGTTGACTATATATGCATATACTTGTTATTTCTTTAATCTACACATTCACCTATGGTTAGATAGCCATTATTCTATTATTATGTGCTTTCTGGTTTTGAGGTGTTCTTCTAGTTATATTTATACTCACCCTTGGATTGGCATTACCCGCACGAGTTCTGACTTTTGTAGACAATCGACCAATTGATGGTATCCTAGAGGGGCCAGAACTAGGGGTGCTTAATGATCCAACATACCAGTCTATATTCCTTCATAATTTTTGACATAAATCCCCATATTTAGTTTTTGGTTGGAACTGATCTCATACTCATTTTGATGGGATTGTATTTGGACCAATTAAATATCTATTACTTGTTGTCAAAATCTTGTTATGGGATTGTATTTATTAAATAATGGTTTCTTTTAGGTGTTTTTCATTTCAATATTATTTAGGTTCGTAGTTGTTTTCATGTGTATAGGTACATTAGGTTATGTCTTCCCATGTTAGTGACTTTCCTACTCAACGATAGTCGCCATCCCCTAGACTCAAGGAGGTGTTCTTGGAGACTTTTGGAAAGGACCTTTTGGGATGGTTCATGATATAGTGGTATCATAATATTTTGTTCTAACATAAGATATTATTATATTATATTTGAATTTGGGTAAATAGTAATACGTGATTCGAGTTTTTCTTCCAGTACAAGGACTAAAGTATTCATGGGGTTGCCGACGAATACATGAACCTTGATGATGATAACAGTTGTTTCGACTAAGTACCTAAGAATACATGTTATCGGGAGAAAATGTAACATCCATCATATAGAATGGGTCATTGTTTTTGTTCCATTCATGAGAAAGATATCATGATATAATCATTTACTATGGTACATATTGTCTTTTTCAATATCCCTTCATGATGTATACTATATCAGATTCAATATTTGGATCTTGCAGATGATCCCCTCAGTGAGGAGGCATCAATATTGGGAAATTATCTAGAAAATATTCATCCATACAGTTGATGCATGCCTGTCGTAGGGCGTGGCAAAAATTTTTTTTTCCTAAGATAAAATGTAGTAATGTGGTTGACCTAGAATTTATCCCGAAGAGGAGTGCACACAAAACGGGTAGTCACTATAATATGAGGGTAAAAAATGTTGTGCTTTTGAAAGGAAATCCGAAATTCAAATGATTGAAAAACTATGAAATTTAAAAGGTGAGTTGGTCAGGGTTTGTTTCCTAATTTTAATTCTATCCTTGTTCAATTTAATTCAAACCTATTCTTCTTAGTTGATTAATGTGAGTTTCCACAATCATTTCTTCTCACATCGTTGGTGAAATTATGATGGTGAGATAAAACCTTACAAAGATCTCGGTTTGGTCAACTCTCCTTCCATGTGTAAAATAGTTATATTGATTATACTTAATTGAAATGGGTAATACCTGATCGGGTTTTGTTTATCCAAAACAATAAATAAAATTCTCAACACCTTTTACACGTACTGATTATCGTCGAGTACTTCACCACTAATTCCTGGTTTATTCCATCGAATATAAACCAGAAATTAGTGGAGGGAGATTATGATTATTTTACCAAGGAAAAAATAAATAACAGAATTAATATTTAAGGGAGATCATACTTGATAATAAAATCCAAAATAATAAATTAAAAACAACTTTGAAGAAGAAAGAAATTGATTCAATTTCATTCAAAAACTCAAGCATTACAATGTAGAAGACCAACCCTTCCCCAATCACTCCAAAAGTTTACCACATCATGGTAAGGGTAATAAAGATTAATGGGGAAGAAAAAATAAATTAAAAATTTATGAAAATAATATAAATAATAGTGAAAGCCAAAAAGTTCTACTTCTTGGTGTCCCTGAAAGAATGAGATGGAGAATGAGATGCTTTGAGAGGGTGGAGCTCTTCTCCTTTTATAGCCAGAATTTGTCCCCCGGATGTGGACGCATTTTAGACCCACTAAATGACATATTCACGCATATATGCCTTCTTGAATGTTGTTCATAATTCCGTTTTCCGTGTCCCCTCAAAAGATCAGCGGATTTGGATATGTATTATGAGAGTTATGGTAGTTTTAATTTTAGAAATTATTTTGTCCAGTCAGACTCGACAAATCAAAAACCTCCGGATTAGGTGATTTGATGGCCCCATAAACGGCCAATTCACGTAGCCCTTACTTCATAAAAGAAGCTCCAAATGTCCTTCCACGTCCACCCACATAATACCACAACATTTGGGCCCACCATGAATGAGTTATGGATCCCACACAAACACTAGGCAGAACTGCAAACAATTTTCTTGAGCCAACTTGTGAGCTTCTTTTGAGCTTCCATATGGTCGATTCAGCTGTTAATCAAAAAATTGTAAATGAAACCCTTGATGTGTAGAATCTGGAAATGAAATAATTTTTCCATTTTTAATCATTTTAGATAATTTTATGGCCAAACTATAGAAATAATTTAGAACGATTAAAAATCCAAAATGGCCAATTTTTACTATTCATCTCAAAATAACACCAATATCAAAAAAATGAAACAATTTATCTTATAGAAATGCTTTTTTGGGTTTAAAAAATGATATTAAATATAAATTAATTGAAAATATTTGATCTATCAATTCCACCACACTTAAACTATGCTTGTCCTCAAGCATAAAATTTCAACATGGAATTCAAAGGGCACCAATGTCACCAATATTTAAATTTCAACGAAATAAAATCAAATGATTATCAATTTAAAATAAAATTTTCCAGTTCCACAAAAATACAATTTAATTTCCTATTTTTCAAAGAAATAATCAATTCATGCAATTTACTTTTCCCCTTTGAAAAATAATGGAGCTTCTCCATTCATTCATTCAAGCTTCTCAATTTATTATTATTAAACATGCCAAATCATGATCTACCTCACTTTTGAATATTTTCTCTCATAATTAATGATACAATTAATATTGGAGTTATGCTCATATCATTAGAACATGCTCCTTACCCATAAGCTTGTAAAGGAACTACCTTCTCCACATTGTAAAAACAAAACACACATACAATCACGAGGACGTGCAATAAAGGTTCAAATGACTCTGTGGCTTAGGGTTGGTGGGTAAATGATTGAAATAATTTAAGGCCAGAAGTAGGAGGTTTCACTCTTAAGTACAATGCATGATTAATCAAGTGAAAACCCAAGATGAACCTCACTCAAATACCCTTGAAATGTGAATCAAAACACCGCTCCCCTATTAATGACATGGGTCATTAGTCAATAAATGATTAAAAAGAATGATATCATTCAAGTTCTCCCTGTTTTTTTGTATATCTCTAGAAAGGAACAACTTTATTTTCTTTTTTTATAATTCTCTATACAGGCACAACTTTATTTTGAATTTGTTTCTCTCTTTTTTTATGGAGAACCAGATGAAATGAATGAAGCATAATGAAATGATGACTCATGACCAATTTTCTAATAATACATTGCCCAAAATGATGACACACACATTACACCACCCAAAAATGATAAATATCCCAATAAAACCACACGAAAGGCCCTTCTCCCACACTCAAACTTGAATTACCATGAAAAAATACTAAAAGTGTGGGTAGGTAAGGAAATATGAGCTTGTAATGTGGCTTAAACCTATAAAGAAATCAATGGATTCTATGGGATAACGAAGGATAAATGTAAGGGTGGGTCTCAGGTAAATATGTGTCTAGCAAATGTAATGCCTCAATCATTTTAAATGTGGTTTTGTACAGTGATAGCTTTGACACGTTTCAATACAAGTTCTAGCAGGTGGCACGTCCCAAGATCACTCAAGAAATATGCCCAAGATAAAATAGGAAATATATGCTCTAGAAATCCTCTCAGGAATGAGAATATGATAATGTACAATCACTCATGGAATGATTAATAATAACAAATTAATTCACATGAATTTCAAAAATTCAAAGAATGAAAAATGGAAGGAAAATTTCATTTACATTAATCAATTAATTCCCTCAAACAATGACTCCTTATTTCAATATCCTTTCTTCACTTTAATCATCCAATTATCCATTTTAATCATTCAATCTCATTAAAATTGAATTATAAAACATGGAATAACTGGATTTCTTTGAAACTCATGTCTCATAGAGAAGTCAAGTAAAATATGAATTCAAGGGTGGGCATGCATTTTTTTGATAAATTCTTTAAAAGACTAAAAATGTATGGAATAAAGTTATATATTATAGAATTGAAACTCTTACTACCTTGTCTAATGGATTCTTTTCCTCATTACGTATAATCCAAGTACAACTTCTTCATTAATGGACCTGAAATATAAAAATGAAAACAATTGATAGTGTAGGGCTGTTCAATCATGGTGGTAAATGACTAAGAGGACAAGTGGACAATGGGGGAAACTGTGGGTTGCCTCCTGGTAGTGCCTTTGTTTAATGACATTGGCTAGACAAAAAAAAATTGAACAATCTCCTCGACTACAAGATTCCCCCCCCACATACTTAATTGATGTAGTGTCCTCAATGCATGTAAATGGAATTTTTTATGTAAGTTTATAAAATATTGAGTTACTGCATTTAATCAAGTGTAAAGGAATGATGCAACCTAGTAGGTGTTCATTTGTATTCAGGGTGAAAGAGTGTGATCTCCTCCACTGGTTCTTGGGGCACGATCCCATGGAACTTCTTTAGCCTCTTCCAATTTACAGTTAATGGGTTTCCTTCTCCTTCATTTTGAATCTTCACAGCACCAAAGGGGAATACATGAATAACATTAAAGGGTCCTTCCCAACTGGAACAAAGTTTACCTGGCATAAGATTAAGTATGGATTTTAAGAGTAACACGTGATCTCCAGGGTTGACGGTTCTTGGTTAAATTATCTTGTCATGGTCCATCCTTGTCCTCTCTTTATAGATCATTGAGTTTTCAAAAGATTCCCTTCTAATTTCCTCAAACTCCTGTAACTGCAATCTTCTTTCTTTACCAGCTTTCTCCAGGTCCAAATTCATCTCTCTGACTGCCCAGTATGCTCTATGCACCAACTCCACTAGAACGTGGAAACCCATTCCATAGATAAATCTATAGGGACTCATCCCTATCAGTGTTTTGTAGGCCGTTATGTATGCCCGTAATTTATCATCTAACTTTTGGCTCCAGTCCTTCTATTTGGGTTTAACAGTCTTCTCTAGAATGGTTTTGATTTCTCTATTGGACACTTCTGCTTAGCCATTTGTTTGTGGATGGTATGGGGTAGATGTTCTATGATGCACCTCATACTTCTTCAGCAATGCTTCCATTTTTTTGTTGTAGAAATGAGTTCCATGTTCCCTGATGATTGCTCATGGCACGCCAAACCTAGAGAAAATATTATCCATGAAAAAATCACAAACAACATTAGCATCATCAGTTGTGGTTGCTTTTGCTTCCACCCATTTTGAAATATAGTCCACATCCAAAAGAATATATGAATTTCCAAATGACATTGGGAATGGTCCCATGAAACCTATGCCCCAAACTTCAAATATTTTACAAATGTTTTTTGTTTTTTGTGGAATTTTTTGTCGTTTCGATATGTTACCAAAAAATAGGAATTTTTCACATCTTTTACAAAATTTATATGAATCCTTGAATAAGGTGGGCCTGTAGAGTCTAGATTCTAAAACTTTTCGGGCAGTCCTCTGAGGTCCAAAGTGGCATCTACAAGATAATTTATGACAAAATTCAAACACTAATTCAATTTCACTTCTTGGAAAGCATCTTCTTATGATTTGGTAATTAAAAATTTTCCACAGAAACGAGTCTTCCCAAATGTAAAATATTGATTCAGATTTATGCTTATGTTGTTGATGAGATCTTAGATGAGAGGGTAACTAAGATTTTACCAAATAGTTAACCACGTTGGCATACCATGGTACTTCACTATTTATTTTGAAGAGTTGTTCTCTAGGAAGCTCATCATTAAGCGGGTTCTGCTTTGGTATTTCTATTTCAGCGGTGTGTGGTAGTCGACTCAGACGATCAGCCACTTGATTTTCAGTCCCCTTCTTATCTTTTATTTCCAAATTGAACTCTTGTAAGAGTAGTATCCATCCCACCAACCGTGGTTTAGACTCTTCCTTTTTCATTAAGTACCTAAGAGCTGCATGATCAGAAAAAAAAACTTTAGTGCCTAAAAGATATGATCGGAATTTATCTAGTGCAAAAACGAATGTAAGTAACTCCTTCTCTATGGCTGTGTGATTTATTTGTGTTGCATCCAAGGTCCTTAATGCGTAGGAGATGACTTGAGGCTTGCTTTCAATTCTCTGTGATAGATCGGCTCCCACTGCTTGGTTGGATGCATCACAAAGTAGCTCCAAAGGGTAATCTCAATTGGGTGGCAGCATTACTGGTGGTGTTATCAGCCATTCCATTAATTCAACAAATGATTCACTACAAGATCAATCAAAATTAAAGTCAGCATCCTTTAAAAGTAATCTTGAGAGAGGGAGAGAAATATTATTGAAATCCATGATGAATCTTCTGTAAAATCCTGCATGCCCTAAAAAAGTCCTATCATGTTTGACACAAGTTGGATATGGCAAGGAATTTATTACAACAACTTTTGATCTGTCAACCTCAATTTCATTTTGTGAAATTATGCTCCCCAACACTATCCCTTTTTCAACCATGAAATGAAATTTTTTGAAATTTAAGACATGGTTATTTTCAATGCATGCTTCCAAAACATTTTCCAAATTTCCCAAGCAATGATCAAATGAATTTCCAAAAACTGTGAAATCATCAAAAACACCTCAAAGCAATCCTAAATGTGGTCCAAAAAAATACTCACCATACACTGTTGAAATGTACCTGGGGCCTTGCATAGCCGGAAAGGAATCCTTTTGTAGGAGAATGTTCCAAAAGGGTAGGTGAAGGTTGTCTTCTCCTGGTCTTCTCATGCAATTGGTACCTGAAAATATCCTCATAATCCATCTAAAAAACAGTAATGAGTTTTTCTAGATAACCTTTTAAGCATATGATAAATTAAAGGAATAGGAATGTGATCTTTTCTGATAACATTATTTAGCTTCTTGTAATATATACACACTCTCCAGCTGTTTTGTATTCTCATGGGGATCAGTTCATTTCATTCATTTGTAACAGTGGTCAGGCAGGTTTTCTTGGGGACTACATGAATTGGGCTAACCCATTGAGATTTAGAGAATGGGTAAATGATATCAGCTACTAAAAATTTCTCAATCTCTTTCTTAATGACCTCCATGATTGTGGGATTGAGTCTTATTTGAGGTTGTCTAACTGGTCGAGAATCACTTTCAAAAAATATCATGTGAGAGAATACCTTAGGGTTGATTCCAGGAATGTCACCTAAACTCCATCCTACAGCATTGACATTCGTTTTGAGAAGGTCAATCAATGTTTGTTCTTGTGAATGAGATAGTTTATTGGAAATGATTACTGGAAATTTCCCTCCTTCCATTAGGTAAGCATACTTCAAATCACATGGCAAAGGCTTCAGCTCTAAACATGGGGGTTGTTCAAGGGATGATATTACATTTAGGTTTCTTACTTCTAATGTTGAGTTCTCTGGAATAATCTCACATCCATTTAAAAAATAATCGAAAAAATCATATTTTACCTCATCCTCCAACATGATATAAGAATTTTCAGGTTCATGGGAGTTATAGAATTCAAATGAAGAATTTTCTCCTGTAGATAAAAAGTCATGAAGCATACCTGAGTCTTCAATTGGTTCTATACCTTCATCATTGGAGATTTCATAAAGCGAGTGATTACTGGACGGTTATTTCATCGTATCAAGAATATTGAAGTATATCATACTATCTATGAGCTCCATGGTGAGTGTTCCTTCATGCACGTTGATTATTGTCCTTTCTGTTTTCATGAATGGTATCCCTAGGATGATGGGAGATTGGGATGGCACTCGGTCTTCCTCCATGGCAATGACATAAAATACTGCTGGAAAGATTAATCCTCTCACTTCTACAAGTACATCTTCAACGACTCCATATGGGAAAACGGTGTATCTGTTTGCTAATTGGACCACCACCCGAGTTGATTTCAGTTCTCTGATCTCCAAAGATGAAAACACTGAGTGAGGAATCACATTTGTCGAAGCTCCAAGATCACATAGGGCATCAGTAATATTTAATGAACCGATAGTTCAAGGAATAGAGAAAGCCCCGGGATCGTGACATTTTTTCGGTACTGGTGGTGTGATCAATGCTGAGATTCTTCTTTCTAAGTTGATTCTTTAATTTCCATCCAACCTCTTTCTTTTAGTACACATCTCCTTCATAAATTTTTCATATTTAGGGATTTGTCTGATTGCATCCAGTAGTGAATGTTAATCTTAACTTTTCGGAATGTTTCATGAATTTCCCATTGATGTCATTCTTCTTCTCCCTTCTTTGACTCAACCAATACTGATGGTAATGGTGCTGGGATATCGTTTTTCTGAATTTGTTGTTTCTGAAATGGTGCTTCCAGTCTTTCTTTCATGAACCTTGTTCCTTATACTTTGTTGTTGAATCCATCTATTGGTTGGACAGGACGAGCTTCAGCAGGTTCCCTAGATTCATCCTCCTCACATAGTTCTATTGGTGTGAGCTCCTTCTCGCTTTGGGTTATGATTGCACTAACATTCTCTTTTGGATTGGGAATTTTTTATGCATGAAGCTTACCTAGGTCCTTAGTGAGAGCATCTGTAATGCTTGAAAATTTATCATCTATCTCGTCTATCTTATCTTATATTCCCGCAACTCTTGTCTTCAGCTGTTGGACTAAATTTGTCGGTGCACTTGTGAATGGTTTCTCATAATTTTTCTTCTGAAAAGGTGGTGGTTGGAAAGTTTGTTGTTGTTGGAAGGGATTTTGATAAGGTTGTCAGAATGCTATCAGATTCTGATATTGCTGCTGAAAAGGTGCTCTAGCTTGGTTCTGTTGAAACCCATACCCTGGTTGGGTTTGCGGTTGGTATTTCATTTGTTGATAGGCTACAACAGAACTTTCTGTCCCATGAACTTCTGGACATTAATCTGTGTAATGAAAATTAGAAGAGCATAAAACACATACCTGATTAGGTTCTTGTTGTTCCTTCAAATGGTTCCCAGCTATTTGTCGCACCAACCTAGTGAGTTCACCCATTTCATTCCTAATTAAATATACTGAATCAGATGTTCTTACCTCAGGGATTCCTCTGGTGATCGTACCTCGAGTGCCAAACAGCTATGAATTTTGTGCAATCTTTTCAATTAGAACTCGTATATCTGCAGGTGATTTATCAAAGAGGTCTCCTCCTAACAAGGAATCTAGTAGATTCCTGTCATTGTCAAGAAATCAATGGTAGAAGCACACAAGTAATTGGTCCTCTTCTATTTCTTGGTTTGGACAACATGCAAAAATCTTATTGAAACATTCCCAGTATTCATTGAGTGTTTCTCTAGTTGATTGATGGATGACATAAATACCCTTCTTTAATGCAGTGCTCCTGTATATTGGGAAGAATATTTGTAGAAAGCATTTTTTAGATCATCCCAGTAACTGATCTCCCCCAGTTGCAGATTGTACAACCATTCCTTCACTGCTCCCTCTAGTGAGAAGGCGAATGCCCTCCACTTCACATGCTCTTCCGCGACTGCTTGAGGTTTGATGTTGGATAAGACATAGGTTAATTCTTGAATATGTCAATTCGGGTCTTCAACTGCAAGACCTAGAAATTTTGGAAGCACTTGGATCATGTTAATTCGCAATTGAAAATCATTTTCTAACGCAGGAATTGCATGTTGATAAAATTGAGATGCACAGATGTCACGTAGGGTTCAGTTGGGATTTACATCCATTATTAAAGGTTCAATGTCTCCACTCAAGATATCACTTGAATCGGTGAGGATGATTTCTTCAAAATATTTGGGAAGATTTTGATTTCTCAATTTGGTTATTGTGCGCTCAATTTCTGGATCGAATTCTGTTAAATTTATATTTGAACTACGGGTTATTCAAAAGAGAAAGTTTTTTTAAAAAAGCTTTGGGGCACTGCCTCCCCGGCAAAAGCACCAAGTTTGATGGACGCCTGTCATAGGGTGTGGAAAAAAAATTATTTCCTAAGTTAAAATGTGGTAATGTGGTTGACCTGGGTAGTCTCACGAAGAGGAGTGCACACAAAACAGGCTGTCACTTTAATACGAGTGCAATAAATGTTGTGCTTTTGAAAGGAAATATGAAATTTAAATGATTGAAAAACTATTAAATAAAAATAGTGATTAGGTTGGGGTTGGTTTCAAAATTTTAATGATATCCTTGTTCAATTTAATTCAAATCTCATCTTCTAAGTTGATTAAAGGGAGTTTCGACAATCATTTTCTCTCACTTCCTTGGTAAAATTATGATGCTGAGAGAAAAACTTACCAAGCTCTCGGTTTGGTCAAATATCCTTCCATGTGTAAAATAGTTATATTGAATATACTTAATTGAAATGGGAAATACCTGATCGGGTTTACTTTATCCCAAAAAATCAATAAAATTCACTACACATTTTACACGTACGGACGATCGTCGAGTACATCACCACTAATTCCTGGTTTATTCCATCGTATATAAACCAGAAATTAGTGGAGGGATATTATAATTGTTTTACCAAGGCGAAAATAAATAATGGAATTAATATTGTAGAGCGATCACACTTGATAATAAAATCCACAATAAGAAATTGAAAACAACTTTGAAGCATAAAATAATTTATTCAATTGCATTCAAGTACTCAAGCATTACAATGTAGAAAACCAACCCTTCCCCAATCACTTCAAAAATTTACCCCACCATGGTAAGGGTAATCGAGATGAATGGGGAAGAATAAGGCATTAAAAATCTCTGAAAAATACAAATAAATAAAAGTGAAAGCCGAAAAGTTCCTTTTCATGGTGTCCTTGAAGGAATGGGATGGAGAATGGGATGCTTTGAGAGGGTGGAGCTCTTCTCTTTTTATAGCCAGAATCTATCCCCCGTATGTTGACGCGTTTTACCCCTAATAAATGACATCTTCACGCGTTGAGACCTTCTTGAATGTTGTTAATAATTCCTTTTTCCATGTCCCCTCAAAATATCATCGGATTTGGATATGTATTCCAAATGTTATGACCGTTTTACTCTGAAAACGTATTCTGTCCAGTCAAACTCATCAAATCGAAAACCTCCGGATTAGGGTGATTTAATGACCCCATAAACTGCCAATTCACGCATCCCTTCTTTCATACAAGGTTCTCCAAAAGTACTTGCATGTCCACCCACTAGATATCACAACATATAGGCCCACCATTGATGTGTTATGGATCCCACACCAAAACTAGGCAGAGCTGCAAACAATTTTCTTGAGCCAACTTGTGAGCTTCATTTGAGATTGCATATGGCCGATTCCGCTAGTAGTAAAAAAAATAGTAAATGAAGACCTTGACGTTTAGAATCTGGAAAAGAATGAAATTTTCAATTTGAATTAGTGTAGATTATGTTATGGCCATACTACAAAAATAATTTAAAATTGTTAAAAATCCAAAATGGCCAATTTTTACTATTCAGCTCAAAATAACACCAATATCATAAAAATGAAACAATTTATCTTAGATGAACACTTTTCTGGGTTTAAAAAAATTATATTCAATATATATTAATTGAACATATTTTCTCTATCAATTCCCCCACATTTAAACTATGACTATCCTCAAGCATATAATCTCAACATGGAATTCAGAGGGCACCAATATCACCAATATTTAAATTTAAATGAAAAAAATCAAATGATTATAAACCTACAATCAAATTTTCCTGTTCCACAAAAATAAAATTTTAATTTCCCATTTTTTAATAAAACATTCAATTCATGCATTTTACTTTTCCCCTTTGACAAATAATGGATCTTCTCCTTTCATTCATTCAAGCGTCTCAATTTATTATTATTAAACATGCAAAATAATGATTTACATCACTTTTGAATCTTTCTCTCATCATCCATGATCCAATTAATAGTGGAGTAATTCTCATGTCACGAGAACATGCTCCTTACCCATAGTCTTGTAAAGGAACTACTTTCTGCACTTTGTAAATACAAAAAACACATAAAATAATGAGGATTTGCAATAAAGTTTCAAATGACTATGTGGATTAGGGTTGGTGGGAAAATGATTGAAATAATTTAAGGCCAGAAGTAGGAGGTTTGACTCATATGTACAATGCATGATTAATCAAGTGAAAACACAAGATGAACCTCACTCAAATCCCCTTGAAATGTGAATCACAACACTGCTCCCCTTTTAATGACATGGGTCATGAGCCAATAAATGATTACAAAGAATGATATCATCCAAGTTCTCCATATTTTTTTGTAAAGCTCTAGAAAGGCAGAACTTTATTTTCTTTTTTTTTTGTAGAGCTCCAGACAGGTACAACTTTATTTTGAATTTGTTTCTCTCTTTATTATGGAGAACCGGATGAAATGAATGAAGCATAATGAAATGATGAATCATGAACAATTTTCTAATAATACATTTACCAAAATGATGACGCACACATTACACCACACAAAAATGATACATATCCCAATAAACGCACACGAAAGGCCCTTCCCCCACACTCAAACTTGAATTAGCATGCAAAAATACTAAAAGTGTGGGTAGGTAAGGAAATATCATATTGTAATGTTGCTTACACCTATAAGGAAATTCATGGATTCTATGGGATAACGAAAGATAAATGTAAAGGTTGGTCTCAGGTAAATATGTGGCTAGCCAATGTAGTGCCTCAATAATTTTAAATGTGGTTTTGTACAGTAATAGCTTTGACAAGTTTCAATACAAGTTCTAGCAGGTGGCACATCCCAAGATCACTCAAGAAATATGCTCAAGATAAAATAGGAAATATTTGGTTTAGAAATCCTCTCAGGAATGAGAATATGATATTGGAAAATCACTCATGGCATGACTAATAATAACAAATTAATTCACATGAATTTCAGAAATTCAAAGAATGAAAAATGGAAGGGAAATTTAATTTACATTAATCAATTAATTCCCTCATACCATGACTCCTTATTTAAATATCCTTGCTTCACTTTAATCATCAAATTATCCATTTTAATCATTCATTCTCATTAACATTGAAATCCAAAACATGGAATCACTGGATTTCTATGAAACTCATGTCTCCTAGAGAAGTCATGTAAAACATGAATTCAAGGGTGGGCATGCATTTTTTTGATTAATTCATTAAAAGACTAAAAATTTAGGGAATAAAGTTATATATTATAGAATTGAAACTCTTAATCCATTGTCTAATGGATTTTTTTCTTCACGACGTATAATCCCACTACAACTTCATCATTAATGGACCTGAAATATAAAAATGAAAAAAATTTATAGTGAAGGCCTTTTCAATCATGCTGGTAAATGACTAAGAGGAAAAGTAGAAAATGGGGTAAAATTTGGGTTTCCTCCTGGTAGTGCCTTTGTTTAATGACGTTGGCTCGACAAAACAAAAAAAAATTAATTTTTTTAGAAAAATCTCCTGGACTACAAGATTCCCTCCCCCACACTTAATTGATGCGGTGTCCTCAATGCATGTAAATGGAATTTTTTATGTATGTTCCAAAAATATAGAGTTACTTCATTTAATCAAGTGTAAAGGAATGATGAAACCTGGTAGGTGTTCATTTGTATTCAGGGTGAAGGGGTGTGATCTCCTCCTCTGGTTCTTGGGGTAGGGTCCCATGGAACTTCTTCAGCCTCTGCCCATTTACAGTTAATGGGTTTCCTTCTCCTTCATTTTGAATATGCACAACACTAAAGGGGAATACATGAATAACAGTAAAGGGGCCTTCCCAACTGGAACGAAGTTTACCTGGCATAAGATTAAGTATGGATTTGAAGAGTAACACGTGATCTCCAGGGTTGATGGTTCTTGGATGAATTATCTTGTCATGGGCCATCCTTGTCCTCTCTTTATAGATCATTGAGTTTTCAAAAAATTCCATTCTAATTTTTTCTAACTCTTGCAGCTGCAATCTTTATTCATTCCCAGCTTTCTCAGGGTCCAGATTCATCTCTCTGACCGCCCAGTAGGCTCTATGCTCCAACTCCACAGGAAGGTGGAAACTCTTTCCATAGATCAATCTTTAGGGACTCATCCCTATCAGTGTTTTGTAGGCCTTTATGTATACCCATAATGTATCATCTAACTTTTGGCTCCAGTCCTTCTAGTTGGGTTTAACAGTCTTCTCAAGAATGGATTTGATTTCTCTATTGGAGACTTCTGCATGGTCGTTTTTTTTGTGGATGGTATGGGGTAGATGTTCTATGATGCAGCCCATACTTCTTCATCAATGCTTCCATTTTACTATTGCAGAAATGTGTTCCCTGATCACTGCTAATTTCTTGTGGCATTCCAAACCTATAGAAAATGTTAGCCCTGAAAAATCAAAAAAAAAATAACATTAGCATCATCAGTTTTGGTTGCTTTTCCTTCCACCAATTTTGAAACATAGTCTACATCCAAAGGAATATATGAATTTCAAAAAGACATTGGGAATGGTCCCATGAAATCTATACCCCAAACATCAAAAATTTCACAATAGGTTATTGGTTTTTGTGGAATTTCATGTCATTTGGATATCTTACCAGAAAATTAGAATTTTTTATATCTTTTACAAAATACATATGCATCCTTGAATAAGGTGGGCTAGTAGAGTCCAGATTCTAAAACATTTCGGGCAGTCCTCTGTGGTCCAAAGTGGCCTCCACAAGATAATTTATGACAAAATTCAAACACTGAATCAATTTCACTTCTTGGAAAGCATCTTCTTATGATTTGGTCATTACAAATTTTCCACAAAAACTGGTCTTCCCAAATGCAAAATATTGATTCAGATTTAAGATTATGTTATTGATGAGAGCTTAGAAGAGAGGTTACCTAAGATGTTACCAAATAGTTGAAAATGATGGCATACCATGGTACTTCCATGTTGATGATGCAGAGTTGTTTTCCAGGAAGCTCATCATTAAGTGGGTTCTGCTTTGGGATTTCTGTTTCAGCGGTGTGGGGTAGTTGACTCCGATGATCAGCCACTTGATTTTCAGTCCCCTTATTATCTTTGATTTCCAAATTGAACTCTTGTAAGAGTAGAATCCATCTCACCAAACGTGGTTTAGCATCTTCCTTTTTCATTAAGTACCTATGAGCTACATGATCAGAAAAAAAACAACTTTAGTGCCCAGAAGATATGATAGGAATTTATCTAGTGAAAAAACGACTGCAAGGAACACCTTCTCTGAGGTTGTGTAATTTATTTTTGTTCCATCTAAGGTTCTTCATGTGTATGAGATGACTTGAGGCTTTCTGTCAATTCTCTGTGATAGAGCAGCTCCCACTGCTTGGTTGGATGAATCACAAAGTAGCATGAATGAGTAATCCCAATTGGGTGGTTGCATTATATGTGGTGTTATTAGCCTTTTCATTAATTCATCAAATGATTCCCTACATACACAATCAAAATTAAATTCATCATACTTTAAAATAAATCTTGAGAGAGGGAGAAAAATCTTACCAAACTCCTTGATGAATCTTTTGTAAAATCCTGCATGCCCTAAAAAAGATTTAACATGTTTGACACAAGATCGATATGGAAAGGAATTTATTACATCAACTTTTGATTTATCAACCTCAATCCCATTTTTTGAAATTATGTACCCCAACACTATCAGTTCTTCAACCATGAAATGACATTTTTCAATATTTAAGGCAAAGTTCTTTTCAATGCATGTTTTCAAAACATTTCCAAAATTTCCCAAGCAATGATCAAATGAATTTCCAAAAACTGTGAAATCATCAAGAAACACCTCCAAAAAATTCTCAATGTGGTTCAAGAAAATACTCACCATACACCGTTGAAATGTACCTAGGGCATTGCATAGCCCGAAAGGTATCCTTTTGTAGGAAAATGTTCTAAAAGGGTAGGTGAAGGTTGTCTTCTCCTAGTCTTCTAGTGCAATTGTCAGCTAAGAATATCCTGAGAATCCATCTAAAAATAGTAATGAGTTTTTCCAGATAACCTTTCAAGCATCTGATCAATGAATGGAATAGGAAATTGATCTTTTCGGGTAAAATTATTTAGCTTCCTACAATCTATACACACTCTCCAGCTATTTTGTATTCTCATGGGGATCAGTTCATTTCATTCATTTGTAATAGTGGTCTGGCCGGTTTTCTTGGGGACTACATGAATTGGGCTGATCCATTGAGAATCAGATATTGGGTAAATGATATCAGATGCTAACAATTTCTAAATATCATTCTTAATGACCTCCATGATTGTGGGATTGAGTCTTCATCGAGGTAGTCTAATTGGACAAGAAATAATTTCTAAAAATATCCTATGAGATTATACCTTAGGGTTGGTTCCAGGAATATCACCTAAACTCCATCCTACATCTTTGACATTCCTTTTGAGAAGGTCAATCAATATTTGTTCTTGCGAATGGGATAGGTTATTGGCAATGATTACTGGAAATTTCTCTCCTTCCATTAGGTAAGCATACTTCAAGTCACAAGGCACAGGGTTCAGCTCTAAACATGGGGGTTGTTCAAGGGATGATATTGAATTTAGGTTTCCTACTTCTAATGTTGAGTTCTCTGGAATAATCTCCCTTCCTTTTATCAAATCATTGAAAAATTAAGATTTTACCTCATCCTCAACATGATATCAGAATTTTCAGGTTCATGGGAGTTATAAAATTTAAATGAAGAGTGTTCTCCCACAGATAAAAAGTCATGAAGAATATCTGAGTCTTCAATTAGTTCTATACCTTCATAATGGGAGATTGCATAAAGTGAGTGACTACTGGATGGGTGTTTCATCGTATCACGAATATTGAAGTGTATCGTGTTATCTCCAAGCTCCATGGTGAGTGTTCCTCCATGCACATTGATGAATGTACTTGCTGTTTTTAGGAATGGTCTCCCTATGATGATGGGATATTGGGATGGTGCTCGGTCTTCCTCCATGGCAATGACATAAAAGTCTGCAGGAAAGATTAATCCTCTCACTCCTACAAGTACATCTTCAACGATTCCATTTGGGAAAATGGTGGATCTGTATGCTAATTGTACCACCACCTGAGTTGATTTTAGTTCACTGATCTACAAAGATAAAAACACTGAGTGAGGCCTCACATTTATCAAAGCTCCAAGATCACATAGTGCGTCAAAAAAATTTAAAAACCGATAGTGCAGGGAATATAGAAAGTCCCTAGATCAGTACATTTTTTTCTGTATCGATGGTGTGATTAATGATGAGACACTTCTTCCTAAGTTGATTCTTTCATTTCCATCCATCCTATTTCTTTTAGAACACACCTGCTTCATAAATTTTTCATATTTAGGGATTTTCCTGATTGCATCAAGTAGTGGAATGTTAATCTCAATTTTTTGGAATGTTTCCTTAATTTCCCGTTGATGTCGTTCTTCTTCGCCCTTCTTTGACTCAACCAATGCTGATGAGAATGGTGTTGGGATATCCTTTTTCTCCACTTGTTGTTTCTACAATGGTGTTTCCAGTCTTTCATTCATGAACCTTGTTCTTTCTACTTTTTTACTGACTCCATATTCTGGTTGGACATGACGAGCTTCAGCAGGTTCCCTAGATTCATCCTCCTCACATTGTTCTGGTGGTGTGAGCTCCTTCCTGCTTCGGGCTGTGATTGCACTAACATTCTCTTTTGGATTTGGAATTGTTTGTAAAGGAAGCTTACCCTGGTTCATAGTGACAGCACCCATAATTCTTGAAAATTGATCAGCTAGCTTGTACATCTTATCTTATATTCCCGCAACTCTTGCCTTCAGCTGTTTGACTTAATTTATAGGTGCACTTGTGGATGGTTTCTCATAATTTTTCCGCTGGAACGATGGTGGTTGGAATGTTTTTTGTTGTTGAAAGGGATTCAGATAAGGTTGTTGGAATGCTATCAGGTTCTGATATTGTAGCTGAAAAGGTTCTCTGGCTTGGTTCTGGTGAAACCCAAACCCTGGTTGGGGTTGCGGTTGGTATTGCCTTTGTTGATAGGCTGCAACACAACTTTCTTTCCCCTGCATTTCTGGACATTTATTAGTGTAATGAGAATTAGAAGAGCATAAACCACAGAACTGATTAGGTCCTTGTTGTTTCGTCAAATGGTTCCCATCTATTTATTGCACCAACCTGGTGAGTTCACCCATTTCATTCCTAATTAAATCTACTGAATCAGCTGTTCTTACCTCATGGATTCCACTGGTGATCGTACCTCGAGTGCCAAACTGCTTTGAATTTTGTGCAATATTTTTAATCAGAAATCGTATATCTGCAGGTGATTTATCAAAGAGGGATCCTCCCAATGAGGCATCTAGTATATTCCTATCATTGTCAAGCAATCCATGGTATAAGCACACAAGTAATTGGTCTTCTTCAATTTCTTGGTGTGGACAACTTGCCCAAAGCTTCTTGAAACGTTCCCAGTATTCGTAGAGTGTTTCTCCAGTTGATTGTTGGATGACATAAATATCCTTCTTTATTGTAGTGATCCTGGATGTTGGGAAGAATCTTTGTAGAAATCATTTTTTAGATCTTCCAAGTCACTGATCTCCCCCGGTTGAAGATTGTACAACCATTCCTTCGCTTCTCCCTCTAGTGAGAAGGGGAAATCCCTCCACTTCGCATTCTCTTCCGCGACTGCTTGAGGTTTGAATCTGGAGAAAACATAGGTGAATTCTTGAATATGTCGATTCGAGTCTTCACCTGCAAGACCATGAAATTTAGGAAGCACTTGTATCATGTTAATTCACAATTAAAAATCATTTTCTAATGCAGGAATTGCATGTTGATAAAATTGAGATGCACAGATGTCACGTAGTGTTCAGTTGGGATTTACAGCCATTATTAAAGGTTCAAAGTCTCCACTCAAGGTATCATTTTAACCAATGTGATTGATTTCTTCAAAATCATTGGGAAGATTTAGATTTGTCAATATGGTTATTGTGCGCTCAATTTCTGGATCAAATTCTAATAAATATTTTTTTTGAACTACAGGTCATTCAAAAGAGATTGTATTTTTTAAAAGATTTGAGGCACTGCCTCCCCGGAAACGGTGCAAAGTTTGACGCACGTCTATCGTAGGGCATGGAAAAACAATTATTTTGTAAGTTAAAATGTAGTAATGTGGTTGACCTAGGAAGTCTCCCTAAGAGGAATGCACACAAAATGGGAGGTCACTTTAATACAAGGGTAAAAAATGTTGTGATTTTGAAAGGAAATTTGAAATTCAAATGATTGAAAAACTATGAAATTAAAAAGGTGATTAGGTCAGGGTTGGTTTCCTAATTTTAATGTTATTCTTGTTCAATTTAATTCAAACATCTTCTTCTTAGTTGATTAAATTGAGTTTCCACAATCGTTTCCCCTCACTTCCTTGGTGAAATTATTATGGTGAGAGAAAACCTTACCAAGATCTCGGGTTGGTCAACTCTCCTTCCATGTGTAATATAGTTATATTTAATATACATAATTGAAATGGGAAATACCTAATTGGGTTTTGTTTATCCCAAAAATTAATGAAAATTCACTACACCTTTTACATGTATTGACGATCGTTGAGTACATCACCACTAATTCCTAGTTTATTCCATCGTATATAAACCAGAAATTAGTGGAGGGAGATTATGATTACTTTACCAAGGAAAAAATCAATAACAAAATGAATATTCAAGAGTGATAAAACTTGATAATAAAATCTTCAATAAGAAATTGAAAAAAATATTGTAGCAGAAAGAAATTTATTCAATTGCATTCAAGAACTCAGTCATTATAATGTAGAAAACCAACATTTCCCCAATCACTCCAAAGGTTTACCCCACCATGGTAAGGGTAATCAAGAATAATGGGGAATAATATGGAATTAAAAATCTATTAAAAAGAAAAATAAATAAAATTGATAGATGAAAAATAATTTTTCTTGGTGTCCTTGAAGGAATGAGAAGGGGAATGGGATGCTTTGAGAGGGTGGAGCTCTCCTCCTTTTATAGCCAGAATTTTTCTCACAGATGTTGACGCGGTTTACCCCCAATAAATGACATATTCACGCATTTAACCCTTCTTGAATGTTGTTCATAATTCCCTTATCCGTGTCCTCGCCAAATCCTAGAGGATTTGGTTATGTATTGAGAGTGTTATGGCCGTTTTACTATGAGAAATATTTATGTCCAGTCGGACTCGCCAAATTGAAAACTTTCAGATTAGGGTGATTCAATGACCCCATAAACGGCCAATTAACGTGGACCTTACTTCATAAAAGATGCTCCAAAAGTCCTTTCTCATCCACCCAAAAAATAGAAAAACATTTGGGACCACCATGGATGAGTTATGGATCCCACACCAAATCTAGGAAGAACAGAAAAAAAAATTTGAGCCAAATTGTGTGCCTATTTTGAGCTTCCATATGACCTATTTAGCTATTAGTCAAAAAATTGTACATGAAGCACTGGATATGTAGAATCTAGAAAAGAAATAATTTTTCAATTTGAATCAGTTTAGATAATGTTATGGCCAAACTACAGAAATAATTGAAAACTGTTAAAATCCAAAAATGATTTTTTACTATTCAGTTCAAAATAACACCAATATCATAGAAATGAAACAATTTATCTTAGAGGAACATTTTTGTGTGTTTAAAACAATTTTATTCAATATAAATTAATTGAAAATATTTTCTCTATCAATAGTGCACCAATAATTCCCCCACCTGTAGAATGGAATACAATATCAGTAATAACCCCAGATTAGATGTCCAGACTGATTTTTCTTCATGATTTATAGTAGAAATATTCCATTAGGTTCCAATGATAGGTTTTACCTCTATAATTTCAGGACTTTCATGAGGCAGTGACATGAGTTTTCCATTTGATTAGGACATCATTAGATCAAATTTTGGTACTAATAGAGAACATCCTCCATCTCTTAGATGGATGATCATTTGGGTTAGCCTCCAAATATTATAATGAGATGGCTCAAGTATGAACAATGTTTGAGCACCTTTCCTTAATGGATTTATCCACATCAATTTTTGCGGTTTTTGCGCATCCATGATCTTAAACATATTCACCATCTTATAAAAATTGTAGCTATGTATTTTATTGAGGATCATCATCATGTATAAGTACTTTATGAATATTGTTTGAGGTTTGTTCATTAGGTCATGTACCAGTGAGAGATGACTTTATGTAGTCCCACAAGCTTTTATTATACCTCTATGAACTTTTATATATGCTGGGGTCATGTAGTGAGATTTGGTGGATGACATTTTCATTGTTAATCATATGCAGAAATTGGTTGCTGACAATTGGTATACATGAGTCGATATATTGGTAGATGTGACATGAAATCAGTCTTAGGGACTAATATGTTCGCCGCAGTATAGGAAAATATTATTGGACATAGTTTTTTTACTTAATGATTATTGTATGGGTACACGCATATAACAATCATGCTCCTTAATTTAAATTAACAAATGATTTATTACCCAAGACTACACTTTATATGTCCCAGATGATCGATAAGTAGAGTGTCTTTGGGAATTAGGTACATTACATAACAACATAAAATATAGAAAACAATAACATTGTTGAAAACTTATTTAACATGCTCAATAATATATGTAGAAACTAAAACTATATGGGTTAACCTTTGTATATACATAACAAAGGGGTGATAAAAAAGGGTAGTATGGGAATAATCATTTCATAATATGAAGACGATAAAACATGTTAGAAAATATTCATATCGTCAGGGAATAGTAACATTAGGGATCACAAACACGATAATGTGACATGATATAGCATGATAATAATAACAAAGGAAATGTGGAAATTACATAAAACACAGAATCATAAACATTGTGTGGGGATAAAACCTCCATGACATTATGGTGAAAAAAGATCCATAATGGAATCAGGCTAAAATCTTAACCCAACATGATGTATAATGAAACTAAACATTACCTAATGCATTGGAGTTCTATATAGGATCACCCATCCTATTAATTTCATTATTTTTCATAAGTGTGTGACATAGATTATAAAACATGGATTCATTAATCATTATAATTTATTCCATTATAATGTAATATTGATTAAATAATTTCATTTACCCAATTAATATTTTTATTTTCTTCAAGTATAATAACCATGATGTAAAAATTGGTATAGTAATAACATTACAATTGTTTTAGCGTGTGAAAATGTTGTGAAATTTTGGCGACATAAATGTGTTGTATAAAAATTAATAAAAATGCTTAATGAGATAAATATGGTCAATAATAATTTATAAATAATATAGAATGTAATAGGTACATTTAAAGTCATGTACCAACATTAGAAAATGGAAATAGAATTCACTATTCAAAATGAAACTGAAATACATAATAGAAATTGAGGATCTCTTAATGAATTTAGCAATATATCGACCCAGGTAAGAGTAAAAATAAAGGAGGATAAATGTACCATTATTAAATTGAAATCAATAATTTTGTAATGGAATTTTTATAAAAGAATGAAAATATGTACAATTGAAATTAAAATAACTAATTTCATAGAAGGTTCATTGAATTTTAAATGATTAGAAGAAGGTTAAGATCACTTATATGGGTATGTGACTTCAAAATATTTGGAGGTTATTAATGATAGATTGGGGGTTCCCTTGTTGGAAACTATATAGTGTAGGGAAGAGTATGGTTATGTTATAAGGAGTTCTAGTGAAGTGAAATGGGCGATTGGGTGTGTTTATAAATTAAAGAAGTGCCATTTATTCATTATTTAGGTGTTTAACTCTACATAATAATATATCTAAACCAAAAACTATCCAATTATTTTTAAAAATGTATTCCACCAAAATAGAGTGATTTTTTTGTTTTATAACAGAAATATCCAAACATATTAATATAATTATCTTTCATATGTGGATGTGACTCAAACTCTTACTGAAATTATTTTAAAATAGTAAAATATATTATAGGGTTTTAGGGATTCATAATCATTTTACAAAATAAAATTAAATGAACATAAAATATAATTATATTAATGTTAAAAAATTTAATTTTTGATGGATCTAATTTATAGTAATTATAACTAATATTTTGGTTTATAATGATATCGTTAACCACAATGAAATTTTTTATGATATTTTATTTTTACCTAAAAATTCAAATGTCCCTATAAATTATAAACAATTTCCAATAAGATAATTTTCATGCTATGATTAAAACATTGATACTCATTTTATCTAAATAATTTTATAAATATATGAATTTTTAATTTAAAAATAATAATTGACATTAATTGGAAATTATGTATTTTTTGACAATCACAGTTTCTGAACCTTATAAAAAATAAATGTCATTTTATAAAAAATATATATTCTTTAATACATGATATATATTATGGAATAATATAGAAAAAGTATTTACTTCCTAAATACATTATTTCATTAATTCTCATATTTAATTTTAATATTAAACAAAAATATAATTTGTTCTTCAATTTATAAAAAATCCTATACAAAGTAAAAATAATAAGATGAAATTATTTTATTAATATTATAAAAAAAGATAAATATACATATTTGTAGTTATTTGATACTTATAAATTAATTACATTGAGGAAAAATATAATATTAATGTTCACAATGAGAGTACATTTATGGGGTGGTTTGGTGAACATTGTTTGGGTGATGATATCATTAAACATTAAATTCTCCCATATATGGATTCTTCCTTGTTTATTTTTTTGTACCTAATATTTGTGTTTGCCATGAAAAAATACTAGAAATTATATAACCCTTTGAAACTACAATAAATGGGCTTCAAAGGGAATAATCCTTATTGTAGAGTTCATCACTTCCCTTGTCTTGGTTAATTGGATTTGTTAAAACCATATATTTATAATAATCACAAAATCACTATTAAATGTATATGTTGTCAACATTATTGATTCTTAACAACCTTATTTTTCTAGTTATATATATTAAATCAAAAAAAGTGTATGGTTTTTGAATAACCATATCTCATGAGGATACATTTAAATAATTCAAAAAAGGATAATTCTATTTACTACATATTTATTCATTAATATCTTCTCCCATTATAAGATATATCCCTAAAAAATATTCATTTCCCATTATAAAATAATTGAGATTATGTATACATCATGACTTCCACAGGTTTTCTTATTTCATATCTAATCACATGGTTTCTCCACAACAATTTGACATAGTGAATTTCTTTATTTCATTGAACTTTTTCTCTATGATCTAACATCTTCACTAGCTCCTCCTAGTAGGAATGGTAATATCCAATGGTACCACCCTTGAATTAAGTACATGTAGGGTTTTCGGTGTGTACATTATTACTATGGTTGCAATGAATACATCATGTACTTGAGTTATGATTATTGGGAGTTCTATTTGACATGCCACTACTGGAATAAGATCAAGGATCTCTAAGTGGCTGATGTATCTTGGGGTAAGACTTACCTTCTTCAAAAATATCATCACTATCTTCCATGAAGTTATTCATAGGAATAAAATGCCTCCAACATGCAACTCTATACTCATGTTATATTTTCAACATATATCATCTATCAACTCTAACAATCCATGATGTTATTCTTAATGGTATTTACCTTTTAACTATTTCCTTGACCATTTTTGGACCTAGAAATTATTTTTCCCCAACATTATCCCATCATGAATGTGTTATGAACATAATCCCATAAAGGTTTTCATAGTGATCTATTTGGATTCTTGAGTATACTTTTTTTTGAGATCTTGATTATAGGAATATACTGATCTTAACCTACTTATAAGTCCATTGAACATGCTCACTACATTCCATCTAGTGAATGAATATTCCGCCCAGATAAGACATTAGTTTAAGGATGATAATCCATAATGAAGTTCAACTCTATGTTTAAACAAATGTTCAATACTTTTCTAGAACATGGAGGTGGATCTCTTATCAGGATCGAATACAATCGATATTGGTACTCCATGCATCCTTAAAAATTATTTGATGTAAATCCATGTCGGTTAATTAGTTATAATTATCTCAAATTGTTTTAAAGAGAGACATATTTTTATAATGATCCATAAAAAATCATATATAATTGTTTCGATATAGGTTGTATGATGTCTGGTGAAATTGACCGTGATGATATTAGACCCTTTCCATGTTGACGTGATTAATAGTTGTGTCACCCCATTATAATTATTCCTTTCATCCTTCACATTCTAGAATAACAGGAACATTGATAAGTATTTAGTGATCATTTTTTTAATAATGTCCCACCAATAGCTCTTATGAATATTTTGAAATATCTTTTTGCTCCCTGGGGGAATAGAAAAAGTTGAACTATGCAAATAATAAAATAGTTCATTCTCGAACTCATAATTTAATGGAACGCTTACTTTGGACTAAAATCTTATAATTGCTCCTTCATTAATTTTAATCCCTAAGGACTTCTCATTTCTCACGGCTTCCACTTTCTTCTAAAATTAAACATCATTTCTTTAAGAATCCATTAATCACTTCAAAATAAATGGTAGAGAAATAATTTTTGAAATAATTAATGATGTTGCTTACATAATTATTTCCATATCCTTCCTTTGTAGGTCTATAAATATTAGATCCTTCTAAATTATCATCCATGATAATGATGAAAGGCCCATTCTACATAGAGAATCTGCCACTTTATTCTCTTTTGTAGGATAGTAATGGATTGAGTATTCGTAATCCACAATTATCTCTAACCATATTCATTGGAACATATTGATCTCTTACTATGTGAATATAGGATTGAGGATTATGTTATCCGAATACATCTCACGCATCCCCCATTACTGATAATGCCTCAATATTTTCCCTCAAAATATCATAGCTTCCAATTCTAGATCAACTGTGGGATCATTTTTCTCATGAAATTTTAACTACCATAATCCATAGGGTATTATTTTTTCATTCTTAATTAACACACATCTGAATCCCTTATTTGAAGCATGATATAATTCTATGATGAGTTGTCCACTTATCGGTAGTGTTAGCAAAGTCAAATGATTAGCCTTATTTTTAACTCCATGAATCTCTCACCATATTCATCATTATAATTAAAACATTACTCCATATTATGTTATCATGGTAATGGGGTTTCGTAATCATGAAAAATTTATTACAAATAAATAATCATACCCAGCTATACCTAGTAAAATATAGTTATCAATTAGATATGATAGCCTCAACCATCATTCAATTTCAATCTTATTTGAAGGGACAATATATATCCCATTTATTTTGATGATATTCTCGATTAAATGTACTTCATTCAACTAGAACTCACATTTAATATGATTTTCATAAGACATTTCATTTTCTAGGGTCTTTATCAAAGTGAGAAGTTGCTCCTCATAGGACATGTTGGTTTTGAGGGATATTGTAATATTATTTATAAATACTACCACCCATTTTTTGAGATAATTTCAAAAGACTATATTAATCAAATCCATGAAGATTTCTATAGAATTATTGTGTCTTGGTATACTTACCCTGAACTCATAGTGCATGTACCTTGTTGGAAAAAGAGGTATTCAAGATATCTTCCTTCTTTACACTTAATTGATAATGTCTCAGTCCAAGTTCCACCATAGAGAGGTATTGTATTACCCATAGATAGTCAAACCCATCATCAATATGAGGAATAAGATACTTTTTTTTGATCTCTTTGATCTCACAATAGTCAATGAAAATGAGTATTGACCTATCCGTATTCATGATGAACATGACTTGTGAACCTCATGGTGAAGCACACAGGCATACTAACTCTTTATCAAGATTCTCCCATTTTTTTATTAAGCTCCCCATGTTCTACAATATTAATTCTATATGTTGTTTGGTATAATAGAAACACCATTGGTATAATCTTGCCTAAAAATTATACATCTCAGTTGGGAAGAAGGCCATGAAATTCTTCGAGATTTACATAAGTTCATTCCATCAAAATTGGAATGTTGAAGAAGATAGTTTTTTCCATATACTCAATCATTTGATCTAGATTCCACTTCTCATAGGGAGATAGTATACAAGTTTTAGATTATAGTAATGAAGAAGATTCAACCATTTCCTTGCACTTGTATATGATCATGGGTCGAATAACCATATATATATTGATTTCCTTCTCATAGAAATTTATGTTGAATCAATATAGGGAGTCCGATTAATTCTCAACAGTGTATCAAGTTCCACCAAAGGTTGGATGAAAAGGAAAGCTAGAATATTTGGTCTAGAAACATTTATAGTGGAGGAGTTATATATATTGGATTAAATAATTCCCATATTTACCATTCTCACTGATAGATCTATTTCCATGTTTTGTGGTAGTGTTTTAATAGTTATACTAAACATTCGGGATATGATGGAACATGTAGAACTATAATAAGAAAATATTTTCTCTATTATTAAATGAATAAATAACATACCTGTCACTACTTTGTTGTTAGAATCCACCTGCATGGTTGTGATGGAAAAAACTCACCCTTTTGTTTGGGGAGATTGTTTGTTGTCTCCAAAAACCATTGTCCTAGAAAATTGTTTACCAATGTTCCATGATTTCTTAAACATGGAAAAATGAACAATGCACTAATGGTTTAATGGATAATTTATTACCTCCATCACAATAGAGATTTTATCTTTTATGAAATCGCTATCTTTGTTTTCATACTTACCTTACATAAATCACTTCATTTTACCTCTCAAGAAGCTTTTGATGTTCTTCTTCCCACACCATTGAAAGGTGTGATGTTGAAATTTCATGGAACCGTTCAATTTATTCATCAAACAACCGTAAATAAATAACAATTTACTATTAATATCTACATGATAACCTTGGGGTTCCATGATATTTTTGGGACGTTTAGGGTACATTAGACAATTTCCTCATAGATATCAATGTCCTGGATCTCCAGGAATTTTCGTATACTAGGATTTAGCTGGAAAAAGAAGCAGTAAACATTGAATTTATGTGCAACGACAAATCAATATATGTATATTTAAATTAATGTAAGGTTTTCCTCATTCACACCAATATAATCATATTCATTTTTCTTGAGGGTGAGGAAATTCCTTTCAATTTTATTTCAGAGAGTTCATGTAAAATATCTGTGACAATTATTAATAAAATTAATTCCACTCAATTTCATTTCTCTATTCCTGTAACTTAATATTTCTGATCATTTTCTTCCATTGATCACCTTTACCATCCATATGATAAATAAAAGAAGAACCTTGTCATTTTCCGAACATTGAATGGTGAAGAATATCTTTTTATTGGAGTTGATTCATTATTACAGGATTAATGGATTAGATGTTCCCTTATATGTAGGAGTCTATTGTTGAATAAATCCATCCATATAATATTGTTCTTTATTAAGGGGTTCTGGATGTTCTTCTTAATCTATGATTCTATTCCTAACCATTATCAGCTGAGAGAGTATCATCATAATGATCATGATTTATACTCTGTCCCGGTTTGGTATATCTTTTTGGCAATCATCACATTGATTTTCTAAATGATTCATCATATATCGAGCCATTGGCTAGAACAAAATGAAAATTTTGAATGAGTGAATTATAATATTAATCATAGAAATGGTAATCCAATTACCTTAATAACATAACTTGTAAATTAAATTTGTTTCTATATCATACAGATTTCTATGTTAGAATATATATTATCTATGATTTATTTACTAACATATATTCTTATAGCCTTTTAATCATTAATAATGGCACATAATTATTTAAACAATTAACCAAAAAATATCCCTAGGGAGTGCCACCCAAGGTGCGCCATATAGGAAATTTTTTTGAACCAGGTTACCCCAAGTCAGGGCCGAACACCCCTTCTGATATGTTGATCTGAAGTACATCTGTATGAGAACCACATCCACTATTAGTATAGATAAATGGATGTATTTTCTTGATAAACCACATAATATATACTATCCATAATGTAGGTATTGTAACGCCCTGACCCCAGTTACCCAGAGTCGGTGCATTACTTCGTAACATTGACATGATCACAAAAGATCATGTCTTGAAATGCCTATTAGTTTAGTAGCCTTGGAAACACTAGATACATTCATAAACGTACATTACATCATAAATTGAAAAACTACAATAACAATGTCTCCATAGTCCACACTCATATCCTCTTATGACTATCCCTGTAGGTCATTCATAAAATACTTCTTCACATCCTGGAAAATATTAAAACATTGAAAGGGGTGAGCTCAGATGCTCAGTAAGGTTATCAATATATCAGAAGCTTTCATCAATAAACATAAACATTTAAGGCAATGTATTACTAAAACAAAATACTTTTTAACAAGAACATCGACATAATATGGAAAAAGTAAAATGCGATAATGTCATTTACTTCTTCACATGGATATTCTACTGGTCAAATAATCACATGCAATATCAATAACCACTTTCATAATGATGGAATGCATAATTCCAGACTATCATAACCATGTAGCCAAGGCCTCGTGCCAAGACCACAAATAACATTTTGTCAAGGCCTCATGCCAAGACACTAGTTTTTCTCATGAGACCTGCCGATGCATCGAGGAGCTATAGCGGGCTCCACCCGTCACTTATTAAGTCCAATGCATTCCTCATATGAATAGGTTTAAACATATCATAAACCATAACATAATCGCATAACATAAAACATGAATAAAGGAAACATAACATTTCCACATTTCAATCACAAGATATAAATACAACACATTGATATAATAAAAAGACTTTCAAAACCATTTTCAATACCAAAATAAATGAAAATTAAAACTTGATATTTATTTTTCATTTAAAAAAAAGTAATGGCTTGTAGAGGAAGCCGAAACCCAAATAATGGCCATGGCGGCGGAGAAGTTGTTGTCGCCGCATACGTACGACAAGAAAAACATTCCTTTTTGACGTTTAGTAAAACACTTCGTATAAAAAGATTCCATTTGAATAAACATAAAAGTAAAAGGGGTTTATACACCGTATAAAGGAAAGTTGTGTATAAAACCAAATATGCCTCAATGAAAGGAGATTGAGACTAAGTCCCTCACAAATATCATTTTTTTAAAATAAAATAGATCTATTATGTGTATTCACTATAAGTACACATAAAGAAAATATAAATACAAGATAGGAAATAATAATATCATGACATAATTTGAAAGTAGGAGATTAACCCAAAGAATGGAAATTAGGTTAAGAAGTTCCCTTACCTTGCGTCCTGTCTTGACTCGACCGTTCTTTAACCTCCTGAATAATAAACTAGAGTTAATTTATAATTTATTAAGAACATTTTTCAAGTATTTTAATCCTTTTATATCACTTAGTACCATGTTATTAACATTATGTAATTATTTAAGTTAATAACGGTCGTTTTGTCGATCGTTGGTACTTGAGTAAAAAATAAACTTCTTATAATTACATGTTGTTCATGTGGTGAAATATCCACTATATACAGAATTATATTCATGATATAGATATGAAATATCTCATATATATCCAGTATATACATGCATTTATAATATTCCATAACGTTTAGAGGTAAGAAATGAAATGCACCGTTCATGGAGATGGTAAGCCGTACGTACGCATGAACGCAACATTCATTTCTATTTCTTATTTAATGAAATCATAATGATATAAAGGTATATTATAATTCCAGTATAATATCATATATAATATCATTTACTCCATCCTTTATACATCCCACATATGGCATTAATTATTCAAATAACTTTGAGGGGGTGGTAGTCGACACTTCCTAAAATGAAAATATCACGTTTACCCATAATGGAAACAATAAAGGAATTCCATTAATGAAAAATACAGAAGAATAAGGAAAACATAAACATAATATATATATCATATATGAAAATAGTGTCATCAAAATGTCCACCATTGGAGGTGTTATATGAGTGTTGAACAATCATCGTTTTGTGAGGCAGAAATTCACCATCCACAGAAACAATATGTTCTTTAACCATTAGATGTAGGTGTGTGTAAGTGTAGCTAAAATAATTCTTATAATAACATACTAGTATATTTAGGATATTGGTGTTGTTACAAATTAAATGAATAAAAAGAGTTAAGGGGGTTGGATAAGAAAAATAAAACAAAATAACATAAGCGAAGACATTACCTTAAAATCGGGTAACACTTCTGATTTGAGCCAAACGCTTCCTTGGGAAGAATTATTCCCAAAGTGAGACTTCTAGGAGTAAGGTAGGGATGTTGGGAGAGTATTTTTGAAGAGGTTGGACGAGCAAAAAGGCTTTGAAATTGTGAGTAATGTGGTAGTGGTGGGGGCCTTTTATAAGTGGAGAGGAGGGGCACTCTTGGAATGTAAGGAAATGTTACATTATTATGAGATACTTTTCGGATTATAGATGTCCCACAATTATATATTTCAAGGATAAGGTGATAAGGGTCAAAAATATACCTATCCAATAGGCTTTGAAAAAATTTAAGCCTTGTATTTTACATTATCTTTTCATTTTATTTAAATCGTTAATTAATGAGGTAATCGCGGCATCATCATGGTGTCAGTAATAAGTTAATTTATTTAATGTCTAAAAATTATAAAACAATTATCATGATGTATGAAATCTTTTTTTCTTTCTAATTAATATTTATAGTCAAATATATGACTTTTATAACCCCATTTAAATATTGTTTTAGTAAAACAACTCTTGTTTGTGACATTTTTATTTTAACATTAAATAAAATGTTTTTAATGTAATTTTCCTACCAAAGTGGCTACATGGGGTCCCCAAGTTGGACCATGTATTTTCTTGGTCGGCCATTACTCATAAAATAGGTTTAGGACAAGTTTCAAGGTCATTTCATATCTTTATAATACAATTTTTACCTTAAATTTCACTAATTACCTTTAATCGCGATTAATTAAACTTAAAAGTTACTATTTACCAAAAAATTATTTTAATCCCATTGAACCACATTTTACTTCCTAATGACAACCATGTATGTCGGATTTTTGAAAATAAAATCACAGAAGTGGTAATATTTCATTTAAATGAAAAAATTAGTTATTTAACTACCACTTAGTGGTTTCACTATTCATCAAAAATTGAACTTTTTCAGAATAGTGCCAAAATTTCACCCTAAGCTATAATTGATATTCTAAATTCAAAAATTATCTCTATTTTAAAAAATTCCAAACATATATGTTTCATTAATTAATTTTATAATTAATTCCCACTGTCACAAAAAATAGTGTGTTTTTAAGAAACAATATATATCAAAAGATTGACAATTGTTTATGTCCAATTTCAAAGTGAAATTAATTCTAATGAACAACATTGGATAAAATGGTAAAAATATATTCTAATTATACTTTTAAAACACTCAATAGTATAATTTATCACTATAAATTATTTTGATTAAAACAGTTGTTTTTAAGTATTTTTCACTATTCATAAAAAATGGAAGTTCTCAGAAAATTACAAAAAAATCAACTTAGGATAACTTCGATATTACAAATACAAAAATGAAGTCCACTTTGAAATATAAAATTTCTATAATTTTAAAAAGTGGGTATTACTATTCATAACGGCTACTTTGATTAGTCGCGGTGTGTTAGAACTCTAAGTTGCGTACAATGCAAGCTATTGCATTATTGAATGAGAAACGTATCATGGAAGATCGGGGTGTTAAAAGTATGATTTCATAAGCTTAATTCTTTCTATAAAGATTTTCTAGTGTTTCATATTCCAAATACCCAAAATAAATTACATTTCTTCTGATACCAACTATAACATCCCTAATCATTATTTCAAATTAATAAATGTTTTATTATACAAGAATACACACAATAAAACATCGAATATCCAGAAGTATAATGTCAGTAGGAATTAGTAACATTACATAACCTCATATAATAGGGAATATAATACCTTTATCGAAAACATCATTAACATGCTCAAAATACTCTGTTGAATCTAAAAATGAATGGGATAACCTGGGGACACACATAAAGAAGGGGTGATATTTAAAGACTAGTAAGAGAATAAAAATGGTATAACTTCATATTGATAATACATATTATTCAATGGTAATATATATTGGGAATAAAAATAGTAGGGATCGTAAACATGAAAATGCTTCAGGATATATCATGATAATCATAACATTGGAGAAAGGAAAAAACATAAAAACTAAATCATAAAAATATGTCATGGCTAAACCCTCCAATACATCATGGTAGAATAATTCGAATAAATGAAATAGGTTTACTCCCTATACCAACATGATGCATCTTGACATAAAAAGTTACCCAATACATTGGAGTAATATCTGAGTGCTTCCATTATATTAATATCATTCACAGGCTATAGTGTGCCGCCAAGATCATACAACGTTGATTCATTCTTCATCACAATTAATTGAATTATAAATAAAATTTTAATACAAACATGTATATTCGTAATCAATTTGTATATGTTGATAAAGGAAAATACCCTTTATAGAAAAATGGGTATGGTATTCACTACACAATTGTTTTGGCATTAACAATCATGCTGAAATTTTGACTCGATAACGAGAATACTTAAAAATTCATAAAAATTGGTGATGAGAGAGAATGTATTATGACATCATTTGGAAATAAAATGGGTAATAATATGTACATTTAGAGAAATTCCCCTACTATATAAAATGGAAATATAATGTTCATGTTAATAATGAAACTTGAATAAAGATGAGAAGGTGAGGATCCCTTGCTGAATTTCCACATTTCAACAACTTAGGTAATGGTCCAATTGAGGAAAAATAAATGACCCCACATTCAATAACCATCAACAAGATACTAAGTCAATGTTTATAAATATATAAAAATATAACAAATTGTTATTAAAATAAATAATTTCAAATAAATAGTATAAATTTTAAAGGATGAGAGGATGGCGAGGATCCCTTACTAGTGTCTGTGACATAAAAAGCGTGGGAGGTAGTTTTATCAAAGCATGAGGACACCTAGGTATGACTATATATTTTTTATGGATTTTTTTTTCATATTTCATAGATTTTTAGTTAATATTAATTGGATCATCAGTGGTTTTATATTGGAGAAGTGGGGTATTTCATTATTATTTACGTTTTGGACTCAATAAAACAAAATTTCCAAAACCATTGACAATATCATGGTTTTTACATAATTTCTCATCCAAAAATAGTTAGTTTTTATTATTTTATAGGGCCATAAGATAATTTTATTAAAATAATTCACTTTCTTATGTTGAGGTGACTCACACTCTTAACAAAATGATTAAAACATTAAAATATATTATTGTTTTTCAAGGTTACATAATGGATTTAAAAAGTAAATAAAATAAACATATACCGAAATTAATTTAAATATTAAATGATTATATTGTCATGGATACAATTTTTATTAATTTTAAAAACAATTTTGTGTCATTATGATGTCATATAACATAAATTATATTTATATGACCTTTAATTTTTACCTTACAATTTGACTATCTTAATCAATTATGAGAAATTCACCAATTGATAATTTTGACATTATGATTCAAAAAATAATATGTATTTTACATAACTAATTTTATAAATATTTGAATTTCACATTTAAAATAATTAGTGACAATTATTAAAAATTTCATGTTTTTTACAATTTTAGTTTTAGAACCCTTACAAAAATAACAATTGAATACATGAAAATTATATGAACATTTATATGTGAAATAAATATTTAATAATATTAATGTATTATTTTTTTCATTAATCCTTTAATTCATAATTTTATTAATTTAATTTTAATACCAACCAAATTTAAAAATATTGATTTATTATATCATAATTAAAATAATATATAATGTAAAAATATTAGGGTTAAAATATTAGAATTTTTCTATAAAAAATATATATACTTATTTACATGGTAATGATATATATTAATTTAATACAACAAAAAAATCCATAGGAGTAATGTGTGTTTTGGTGGGACATTCATGGAAGATTTATCAAACAATGCTTGGGTTGTGATCTCGATGATCTTGAAATTCTCCCGAAAATAGTTCGACACATACTTAAGTTGTTATATATCATCGTGGGCATGGTTAAGGGAATCCCTGTAAATTATATCTCCCAATGAAGCTTCGATAAATGGGATTAATATGGTATGATCGTAGAGGTTGAGGCCATAAATTCTTTTCGATGTGTAAATTGTACTTGTTAAAATTCTATATATATAATAATAACAAATATCTATTTAGCTATTATGTTATTAATTGTAATGATTATTAATATTCCTATAAATCCCTTAGGATATAATAAAACACAAGAAGTTCATCAGTTTTATATAGCAATATTTAATGATGAGATATTTAAATAAATTGAAAAGGATTATTTTATTTATAATGGTCTGGGTCATTATACCTCATACTAGTGTGGGGTAGAGTTACAATTATGATGGAAGAGGGAATTTTATTCAAAATTTTCCAATACAGTATGTGGTTGACAAGGAGACAGTGGATGGTTGCTGAGGTATAATATGTGATCTGATCAATGACGTAATATATGTGGCGGATGTGGAAGTGGATCTATGAGAGTATTTATATGTAGTAGACACTTTGACTTATTACCCCCACCAACATAAGGTTGTTCACACCATGATTTGAGAGATGAAGGATTGGAGTTGGGGTATCAGTTGGCGGATGAGGCATATGACCCATATGATTCAAGGATAATTTTTGGAATGATTTCTATCATTTATATCCTTTTGTTGCATTTATAAACTCTTTTTCTAGTCATTCATTTTTTGACATAGTTATTTTAGGAATTATAAATTCAGGTTCATCCCTTATCATGAACCTTACGCTCAGAGCCTCCTACTAAAGACGAATGAACAAAAATAGACAATTACAAATAGTGAGACATGACTCCTAGAGTAGATAGTTTCCAATGGTATCATATTATTACAATGATGAGGCCATAAAATGTCATAATAGGTATGGAATGGTTTTCTATAGTTCTTGAACATATCAATTGTTTCAGGTAGATTATGGGGTGTATCTACTGATATGGGACTATATTTTTCTTTGTGGGTGAACAGGAAACCCATGTACAAAATGATGTAATCATTAAAAGGGGGGCGAAATGAGTTACACATCATTTGGTTAGAATAACACAGGGTGTATGGGATGTTTGGCGTTTCTAGTTCCCTTTAATGGTGGGGGAGTTTGAGGACATCTTTCTAGAGGATGAACCTTGTTTACCTCCCTACATACAGATATAATTCTACATTGATCTGAAATCCTAGACAAAAAATGTATATTCTAGTACATTTACAAGATCTCATAGTGTTTTTAGAAATGAGGGTGACATTGGAGGAATTTCATAGGAAGGTATTTTGTAGACCTAGTTTTTCACCCTTGGCAGCCCTAGTTGTGCTCACTAAGAGGGAGGACGGAAACACAAGTTTTATTTTGGACTTCCATCTCTTGAACCAGTTGAACATGAAGTGTATGTATCCACATCCAGGATTGATGACCAATTTGATCTGTTGAGAGAATCCCGATATTTCTAAATTTTTTACCGCATATTATGATATCACCAGTTGAAAGTATAGAATGTGGATATACTGAAGACGACACTATGATGTCACTTTAATCACTATTAGTATATGATGATTCCATTTCATATAATTAAAACCCCAAACCTGTCCTTATGAACCATGAACTAGATCATCTATGTATTTCTAGACTAGTTTTTTGTTTACATCATTGATGATTTCATAGTGTCCTCATCATTTGAGAAGTATCTCATGAGACAAGTTTGGATAGTTATTTAATTAAAAATTACCACCAAATATATGTTATTTCATCAATTTATTTTCTCTATATTTAAGAGGTCAGCCTTCTTGACATGTTATCTCAATAGATGGAAATGGATTGGGCCAAGTGAAGGTCTATGTAACATTATGTTGTGATCCACCCATGGATATGTTAGAGTTATGGACCTTCCATGTTATGGAATGATATTAACAAAGATTCATTATTGATTTATCCAAGATATTTTCACTAATGATATATTTGACTTGAAAGGGGAATACATTTTTGTTGGAATATATTTTCTTCTGGATTATCAAGATTTGATGTAGATATTCAGGAGTGATGATATCATATAATTATCATAGGAATATGTTGAGTATGTTGTGATATATGATGAGTCATGAACTAGGATTGGTTTTTTTATGGTGCAAAGGGTTGTAGTGATTGCCAATGGTTCACATTAGTTGTGACAACAACATCTGAACCTAGAAACACATGATATTGAGTTAACCATGGAAGTCTTCTCACTAAATATACTATGACACTACCCAATGTGGTAGTGGATTATCCTTTATTATGACAACAAGAGTCTCAATGATTTCTTCTCCTATAATGATATTTACTTTAGATAGAATAAATGTTTACTGTTTTTTCTTTATTATGAAATAGATATTTTCAATAAATCATGTTGGGGAATGTGGTAATAGATTCTCGCATCAATAAATCTTTTTTTTCAATTGTTGAATGAAACATCGATGATTTTTTACTTCATGTAGTTATTATCTATTCATGGAGATGTTACACCTTACCTCTAGTCGATGGTTGATACCCATAAACTTTTTTATATTTTTAGGGAGATATGTCATGTGCTTATTGAATGTGAGTCCCTATTTAAGCATAAACCCAATAAACATGCTCATGATGTATTATCAAAATGTTGGAAGCTTTTTGTTATTTTTTTAGGATAACTGATGGTACGAATGACATTGTGGGAGGATGATATGAGAGAGTTTTTACATATCCTTTGGTATTATAAACATATTTGGAAATGATTTACTTGGACCTCAATCATCAGTTGTGGTGGCTAGGGCGGAATAATGGGGTTACATAATTTTCCTCTTGATGCCCTATTTGTTAGAAAATAATGGGTGATAATCATGTTCATGATTTTTTTCCCAATCCCTTGATGTTCCAAAGTTTAAGTGGGATGGGATATCCATTTAATTTGTGATAGGATTACCCCGTACATACAGGGGACATGATATAATATGTGTGGTCATAGATCGACAAAACAAGTCATCCCACTTCATAGAAACTCATGATAATATTTTATTAAAGAAATTGGGATGTCGTTATGTGAAGTAGAAAGTCTCAATCAATTGAAATACCTCATTGAATGTTTATAATTTTTATTCTCACTTCACATCTCGATTATGTAAGGAATTGTTGAATAATTTTGGACTCTCTTGTATTTGAGCTCGAATTTTCACACTAAGAATGATGTCCAGACTAGGAGGACCGTATAGGTTCTTGAGGAAATGATGAGATCATGCATGTTGGAAGTTGTTCATAGCTAGAATTTTTATATTCCCCTAATAGATTTTGTGTACTACAACATCTACAACTCACCATTGATGTAGATCTATTTGAGTCCATCTATATGTTTACATGTAGGTAAACACATTACTAGATTGACCTGTGGGATTTTGAACACATGGTCCAAAAGATATTGTGGGACACTATAGAGAGGATTGAAATCATCCAAAATCAAATGAGGAATACACAAAGACATCAGTGTTTGAATTTTTACAGACAATGGTAGACTTTGGGGAGAAATGTCGGAGACTATGTGTTACTTTAGGTTTCACCTTGACCACAATTATGCAGATTTTGTTGGGGAAAAAAGCTATCACTAAGAGTAAATGACACATTTTGGACTAAAATTGGAGTTGGTGAGGTGGATTAGAACCTATATCATATTCTAATGTTATATCATGTAAATGATGTATTCCATATGTTTTAGATGAGGAGCTTCATGTATAACCCATCACACAATATAATCATTGGTGACCTTAACATCAAGGATGGAGATAAAATTTTGGAGTACAAAGTACTGGTCGAGGAATGGTATGATAGTATCCATCATGGATTAGAAATTCCCTTAGAGTGGTTCTTTTGGTAGTACATGAATCTTCAGGAGATTATCTACGAGATGGATGTTCAGATGTTTTCTGAGTGCCAACATTTTTTAGTCACATGTTTATTAATTTCGGGGTTTTGAGACCTATAATGGGAATAATTTAATGACTTATATTTTCAATTTATTATTTTCCTATATTTTATGGATTATTTTATAGAACATTAGTTGAGATGCGGTGTGGTTTGGATGCCTGGTGCTCCTAGAATATTTTTTTGAAATATATTAAATATAAATAACCTTACGACGATGTAGTTTCATAGAATAAATTTAATAAATTATTCTAAGTGGAATGTAAATGAAATTTTAGGGAACCATTTAGTTAAAATCATGGATTTAATATAAAGAAATACATATCTTTTTTATGCAGGGGAGTTTTTCAAAATTCCCCATGGGCATTAAATTAATAAAAAATAGAAAAATTTATTTATTAATTAATTCAGTAATCCAATCCATTCATTAAATAAATTATTATAGGAAATTTATAGTGTTATATGTGTAACTTTATGTATTTTAAGGATTTATATGAGTTTTTTGGATGAATTTTGATGGAATATGACAACCAGTACATGGTTCCATGATCAGTGTGCAACAGAATATGATGATCTAACCAATAACATAGAAAAAATTCTTTTTTTATCTATATTAGATCCAAAATCGATGAAGGGTGTTCATTAATGTGTTTTTATACCTAATTTATGATGTACATGTTTATATAAAATCAATAATCTGATGAACTAATTCATAGATCTTGCATTATTTGACGATCTGATATATTTATTATTGTATTGTGGGATTGATTTTTTATTATCTTATTATCTATTCATTGATTGATCTAATTAAAAAAATATAGTCCAACATAAATATTGGATGAGATTTGTTCCTTTTGGTTGTTATTTTTCATTTTCATTCCCATTTGATCATTCGTTGTAGAAAAATATCTGGTCCCATAGTTTGAAAAATACCTTGAAATCAAGCGTTAAACAAACTGTTTAATTCTTAATAGTTTGATACCACTATTTTAAACACAGTTCAATAAGGGGATCATTATATGATGAATGTAGTAGTGGATAAATTATATTGGAGGTAATGTATTAATATTCATTGATGTTCAGTGATTGATTTAGGATTTACAGTGCTTTATAAATTGATAAAAGGCAGCGTGACAATTTTTGATGACAACATCGCTCAACTGATAGTATTCATTGGTTTTTTTGAATGGGCATGATTAAATCAATGGATAATGAATAAGGAGAATACATGTGAAATAAGATCTGGATTTATGGAAATTTATGAAGAAAACTATGGGTACTACCGAGATAAACATTATGATGGACCATCTCAGCATTGGATTGGGTTTCAGGATAAAGCTAAGGATTAAACAACATGTGAAATTTCTCACATTGTGTGTGACCCATTTCTTATTGGCTTGGTGCGTATCTGGGAAGGTACACAAACAAGATTGGATTACATAGGCATGGGCATGACGTGTACCCCTACACGGATACATCCATGTTTGGTGTACATAGACACATGATCAAGTACATGGGATTAGGGAATGTTGTGTACATTTAATTGGATATATGCATATATCATTTACATGGAAAAGACCTAGTCCCCAAGTGTCACACCATGTAAATTATCAAATAATTCTAAAATCCCTTATCTAATGAATCATGGACATCTTCCATTAGGGTGTTTTTCTTGTCTCTATTCCCTGAGGGATTGTATGGAATTTATTCCTATACGATGGATTGAGAACCCTTCAACATGACTTATGTGGTAGAGTTGTTGGAATCTATCCATGAGGATTATAGTCAGATCTTCTATCATCTCTTTAACTGATGGGGAGTTATTTTTATCATCTTAGACAAAACATCATGGGAACTGATTTGACAAATAGTGGATTATTCCAACATGAATTGTTAGCAAACACCATAGATTTGGGTGTTACCATCATCTCTGTATCATTCTCCTAGAAAATGTAAAATATGATTCCAATGATGACACCCAACCAGCATGACCTCTCGGATAGAATTCATTATCATTATCTGACTCATATATTATGTTCTCCAAGATGAGTGATATGTGGAACCTTCAAATAGGAATCCTATGATTCCATTACATCATGATGATTACATAGAAACTATTTTTCTTTTATGATTATATATATATTATTATAATTTTTACTATAGACATATACCTTTATAGGGATACTATTAATCCTATGTTATATGATTTTTCATTTCATGGGGTCCACTTTAGTATTTTTAAACCTGACAATGATTTTTATTTTCCCACATGTGTTTTGTCGTGGGTGGACTATCAACCGTTTAACGAAGTATCAGAGGGAACATGAAAAGGTGTAATTAGTTATCCTAATAGATAAAAGATTGATCATGTGGTTATCATGATAGCAGTCCCCGTATTAGATTTAATGTTGGGATTTTTCTCAATCTCTTTATGGTGGGATCGTATTTAGCACTTTTTATATTCTATTACATGCTTTATACTAATTTTGTCGAATAATATTCATTCTTTCAAGGTTTCATTCATTTTTTTACATTATATAATTGTATTAGATTTGCAATTTGTGTGTGTGGATGTATACATTATGATAAGGCACCACATGTTAGTAAAAATATATACATGGTGATAGTCATCATCCCCTGTCCTATTGTGGGAAGACTTTGGGAATCAAGTAATGGGCCACATCGGCATGGTTTATGATAGCTAATTTCATAATCTAACATATAAAAATTATTAACATACATATGATGATATCCCTCCAACATTAAGAGTCTCTGTTTCCTGAATATATTAAAAGCTTTATGCCATGTCAGAACAACCTTCACCATCTCAAGAACAACTGATATTCTATATTTTGAGATCATGTTTCCTAATAATTCCACTTCTAAAATATAGAAACTAAATTTATAATTTTTTATAAGGTCAGTGATATATAAAAATTTAATGAACTTATATATAATGTCACATAGGGTCTTCCCCATTTATTAAGAAAAACAAAAATATCATCCCCAAATAAAACTATGATGGAATATACATACTCATGAAATATTTTTTCCTTCATCAAAATTAAAACTACAAGAGAATTTCATTTATGAAATTCAGTATCTTGATACTCATAATGGATATAACTACTCTCTATAGTGGTCTTTGGGTTGTCACATTATTTAAATCTCAATTGGTAATAACCATTTTGAAGATCTATCTTCACAGACCAAATTTACAATTTTAACTGATCAATAAAATCAATTATACATGGAAGTATATAATTTTACTTCAATATAACTTAAGTTATTTATTTTTAATCAACATATATTATTAGTGTTTCATCCAATTTCTAGGAAAAAATAGGCACCATACAAGGATACACACTTTGTTGTATAAATCCATGAAAAAAAACTCAAAATAAGCCTTCTACTATTTCATTTCACATGGATCCACATAGTAATAGGTAATCATTAATTTGGGAGTTCAATGTACTAATTATTTTAAATACTAAACCTATCATACCATTAGAGAACTAGATAAAGTCGATGGGAACAGTTTGGGAAATTTGATGAAAATTAGAGGGAGATCACCACTCAAACACTCCCACATCAAGTCAAAATAAAAAACTGATATTATCATACCCACCTCTAGAAATGGTGGTATAGTACTACTCAGTATCAGATCCCATTCCACTGAAAAAACACCCACCACATTGGACCAAATGAATTATACTTGATAAAGAGAATAGTAAATCCATGACTTATGAGAAATCATCCAATACATACAAAATAATTATGTCATGTAATTTCATGTATAGAACAAAAACACTAAATATGATTTCATAATATGATAGGGATAATATGTAAGAGGAATACTAGATACTCTACACTATCATTGTTATGGGGTGCATAGTAATCTCCATTACATATGATAGATTCTATATAGGATGATTTGGAAAATTAACAACATAATTTGATGTGATTGTGTGGTATTTATCGTTATTAAATAAATTTGAAACCAAAGATGAAGCTACAATGTTGGAACATATTATCTTCACTTCATGCACAACAGATTTTTATAGAGAATATTTCACTTTATGAATATGGTTCATTGTAGATTCATGTTGATTTAACCCCTTAGTCCACGAAGAATCTTATTTCACCATGTTACATTTAGGTTTACCAGATCTCATGCCACTGAATAGAGTATAAAATATTAAATAGACCATATGTATTTTAGTTGACCATCTACATGAACTATAGGTCTTGTGAACACCAGTGAAAACCCATTTCAATTTTACAATAATTCTATAATGAATAGAATTGATAGAGCCCCTTCCATGAATTACAGGAAGTACGGATTTTCCCAAATAACACTATAACCCCTGAAAATAATCACACATTATATTTTTATAAATGATCTAATCAAACAACCGCATAGAAAAGAATGAATTCATGTTTTCCTAGACTAACTAACTAAGTCCATATCAATAATTGACACTTTATCCAATAAGTTGACATAATATGTGAGATTTATAATAATGATATGGGATCAAATATTGGATTAGAAACCCATATCAAATCATTTACCCTTTAATTTATCATTTTGAACAAATCTTTATAATATTGAAAAATTAAAAATGGTATATATATTATTTAATTGTAACAACTCTATTCTTGAGGATAAATATCTCCATGTATTTCACAGAAAACATAGAATATAAATTAATCTAATTGGTGGAAATACCTATAAAGTCCTTCTAACACCAGAACTCATGTTTCTTCTCTGTCGAAATTGAATCTGACCAAATCCTAAAACACCCCACATGTTTTCAAGTATAACAATTCAACTTAGAATAATTATGTTCTTCAAAGAACTAAAAATGAATATCAATAAATTTCAACCGGACCACACCCTCTTGATTTTATTTATATGCATGGAATGATATTATATTATAGTGATGAAACATTAGAGAATGATATAAACATTCGTCCCTTTGAGGCACCACAATCAGAGAATGAAAAGGATCGGTGATTACATATTCACAAAAAATTTATAGCACAAACGAAAATCTGAACAAGATTATAGTCCCACTAATGATACACCTTATGTGGATAACTAGTACCTTTCTCCTATTTTATTTTAAAGAAAATTATCAAATGCATTATTCTATACAACAAAAATATAAAACACTGCAACACAAGAAACAATTTACAGATCATCAAATACATCATGTTATTCTATTTTATAGTTCCTTAACTAGAATTAGGGATGATATTTCAAAAAAAATCAAATCATATGTTGGTAAAATAATAAAATCATCTAAAATTATTCACCACAGACACATTTCATTAATATGCATGATGAAATAATAATTGTTCTGATGCAATCTGGTTGGGAAATCACTTGTAACTACATAGTACTTCACAATATGAAATCATTTATATAGTAGGAAAATTATAACTACTAAAAAATATTCAAAAAATATGGAAAACCTTATATGATTCAAATTTTTCATAGACTAGAATATGTACATTTGTACACTGATACCTAATATGGACTTGACTTCGCCAAATAGTCATCCAAATATATTAGGGCATGAAACTTGAAGATTTAATCATATCATGATCATGATGTGATTGTTTTCTCGTATAATAATGGAGTATAAATGATACAAGTAGTATTTAAAAAATTCTCATGTATAATTACAAACAATCAAACAAGTCAAACCATATCCAAATATTACACCATCAAAAGACAAAACACCTAACAATTAAAATCACTAAAATACCATTTAATAATGTGATTACGTATCCACAAATCACATATAACACTCCATTTTAGGTGAATCAAATTAAAAAAAACCTCAATTTAGATCTTTCAACTTTTTTAGACGTATAATTTAGTAAATGTTCTAACACCAAAATGGAAACATATGGTGTTAGAAAAATATCTTAGTAGGCCACCACCAAATATTCCAAAAGTAATTCCATATAAATAAAATAATTATTTTATTAATTTTAATATATCATTCCCTGAACTATAATTTAAATATGTTTAGAAAAACATAATTTCAAATATGAAATATTGATGACATACAAAAAATTTATTAAACTTAAATATTTATAAAATATTTCTTTAAAATAATTTAAATGAATAAAATATTTATATTGTAAATATAATTTTTATTAATGTGAATCAAAATAATATATCGTGATCATAATCCCTATGTCATGTAAAATTAAGGAAATATGATCATCACAATTGTCAAAAATAAACATGGATCTTAGAAAGTTTGAACAATCAAGTCAACACCTTAATATGAGACCCATTATGGGAAATGATGATAAAAATGTTTTTTGTGCCTTTCGAACATCAATATAATTGTTTGGAGAAAGCGTTCTAGTGTTATTAACCTAATAACGTGATAACAATCCATTCTCACATGTTGATTACAAAACCCATCAATCAATCATTGGAAAATAAATCATTTAAAATCATTTCATATTTCTCATTTCATTTTCCTTTTTTAGTTTCTATATGTGTTTTCATTTCAAAACAAAATTACATGTTCTCGTCAAATTCAATACATTCCAAATAACCATTCATTATAGGAAAATTATTTTAAGACTCAATATAAAAATATCATTAAATCCACATCTATTTCATGCCATTATTTTTCTAAAATATCAATCTACAATTTTTATTCCCTTGAAAAGGGGGGATTTCTAAATTTCATGACTTTTATAAATAGGTCAAAAAAATTATTTCCAAATAATTATTATTAAATTAAAAAAATTATATAATTGAAAGAAACCATGGAATCATAAATATGGAATATCCTTTATGAAACAATGAACATAAATCGCAATATTAAATGAACTATTAATCAAAAAATGAATAGAAATTGAGATTTGATGTCATGAATGATTAAGATAGAATCCATAGAACAAACCACCCTTATAATAGGGTTCTAATCAATCAATAAAATATTGATTTTTCATTCTTGAGGGTAAAATATATTAAAACTATATCCAGACCAGAGTATTTCTCTTTTATTAAAGAAGGATCTCGTGCAATAATTGAACTTTTGATCTGAGAATAAATTGTGTTAGAGGAGAACAAAATACATATTTAGTTCTACTAATATTTAAAAAGATCAAATATGGTTCGATAAGGATAAATTGGTGTTTAAACAAGGGTACAACACATTATGTCTTAGAAAATATAGACCACACTACATCACCACTTTGACATGTAACCAAGGGGTAAAAATACCCTAAATAATGGTGCAGCCACCCCGGACCATGTAACACCCCCTCTTGGTCAATCATCCTCCAAAAAACACACTGAAGACCTCTCCCAAATCCACTTCACTTGATCTTACTATATGGTGATCCCATAAAGCACACCACTTATATTCCCATTTAAACATTTTCACCCTTTTTGCTCACAATAGTCTCCACACCACAACTATCCCACCATAAAACTAGTTATGAACAACATAATAGGTCCATGATGTTTCCCATCCACGAAATTATAGCAATGTTATAATTGGGGGAATCATTGAAACCTATACCCCATGGGTTCATGGCACAGAAAACCTCCAACATCATAGTCCTTCTTAAACACTACATTCCTTATGAAATAACCCTATTGTCCACAATGCATCCCCACAAATTTCACACCCTAACACTTTCATTATGGTGTTGGATACTAGGGAAATTTTATATTGTTTTTTAAAATATCAAAACACCCAAGTGGTGCCCAAAAACACAAATAAAAATTACCAAAACAATAGAGTACATAGCACCTAATGTATGGTAATGAGATACTCAATGGATCATTATTATTATAATATATTACCCACTTGGACCAACCTGCTTATTCATGGGAATAATTTCATATAGAAAAGAATTGGTTTGTTAAAAACCCATAGGCCCAATAGCGGTCACAAATTTTAATTTTTTGGAATATATAAGATGAATGTGGATATGGTATCTTTGTCATGGGTAAGGATATTATAATAAATGTAGGAAGTATCTATTTTATATTAGTACCAATCGATGTAGTTTTTCCTATTTTTTAGTCCACATATCTTCATTACACGTATTTGTAGATTATTATATTATCTATAACACACATATTCATTGATTATTTCAATTCATTTATTCTTTTTGGTTGTGGGTTTTGATATTATTTTACAATATATCACAAACATTCTATGATAATTTTACAATCTGATCATCCTTATCAAAAATATATCCCTATATGGTTATGTGATATGTGGTGTCGAAGGCATGACTGGTCTGATTAATAGAGTGGTTTAGGTATCTACCTTTCGAAAGTCAAAATAGTAAAATTACATTGTAATAGTTTTCTAGAAGATAAGATTTTATGTTTTCATTTTGACATGAATTGTGGGTTCTTTATGGATTATAACCAATTGTGGAATGAGTTGAGTGACAATATATTCTTATGTGAATTTTTAGTTCTAGTATATTTATTTTGATTGTTTTTTATGGGATATTTAATGATATGTAGTATAATAAGTTATACAGTTTAACATAAAATTCAAATTTATCAGTTATGTAAAACTTATTATGGATCTGGTGATGTTTTTTTGAGATGTTCATAAAAATAGTAAATTGGATTTCTTATATGATATGATCAATTTGACATTTTCTCACTACATATCTTAGTATGCTACAAAATTCATCATTTTAGTTTGAATATTTTATTTTCACCCTAGAACAACATTCATCAAATATCATTCCTTATGTTTTTCAGATTTATTTTTAGTAAATTAGTAATATAATGTAAATTTGTAATATTAATTTATATTCCATTTTATTATCCACTACTGTTATAATTAATGAAAATAACCTCTTAGTTAAATCGGTAACCTAATTATTTTCTCACATAACGAGGATAAAAAAAGTATTCATCTCTATCTTAGAACTATAAGATGCGGTAAATATAAAATTTTCAAGATATTTATGTTTTATAAATGTCATTTCAATGCATGGATTTTCTATAAAGACGTTTAATTACTTATAATTGAGTTACATGATTTTAAAAAAAATAGTTTTGGATCATTTTATTATGGGAAAAATTATTTTTTTGAGCATCAAAATTTACATATCCATGTGGTGTAACATCATTGTATTATAATTATAAGATTTATACATGATAAAATAATTAGGATACTATTTTTGTCTATTTTTTTGGAAAAAATAATTATTATTAAAATGTATACAACCAATAAAACATATATAAACCCAATCATCTACACATTTAGTTGTTTGGATATCATTGTGACAGCTAATGGGGAATTACACAAAAAAAGCTTGTTCACCTCAATATAATGTTGTTTTAATTGTAAAATTAAATGTATGAGAATATATGGAAGAAAATAACATCGATATTTAATAGACTATATAATAGTTATAGAATCATGGAAGGAATCTACCATGAAGAGGAGTTAAAGAGATAAGGATTTTCATGAAAAAATGTTCAGTATAAAAATATGACACACCTATTATGTACTGGTAAGAAATAATGTTTCTATTCCGCCCAATAGTGAATCATAGTACAATTTATTGGGTTTATTCTACCATGGTTCCTTTTTTATTAATAATTTTTATTTTCATTTAATAATATTTTTTACGTTTTTATATTATATAAATTATAGAAAATGTGTGGGGTTTTGTTTGTGGGTAGTTCATGTAAATATAATGGAATGTAAAAACGACCACAAGTAAGTGAGAATGAATTGGATCTTATGTTGAACTATATGAGTTATTTGATTATCAATTTTAAATTTTTAAAATTTATTGTAATACTCATCTAATCAAATATGTTATTTTTCCCATACTAATATTTCAAATCATAGTTTAACAAGAAGATCACCTTAGTACACATAGTATAATCTCAAATAACAGTAAAAATAACAAGGAAATATTATTCAATTAAATTATATCATTATAAATACATGATATTAAAATTTTGTTTTCCCATTGTCTAATTGGACACAATTATATAAAGAGTACACTATAATATTGTATATAGATATAATTTTGTACATAATAGAATGAAACTATTATAGATAGCATAAATATATGGAAAATTGTTTTATAAACCATAAATATACATACATCCTCATTTAGAAAGAATTAATAAAATTAGAAATGAAGAATAGTGATCTAATAAGACTATTAAATCTACCTCAACATCACTACTTTCATAAGATAACCACAATCACCAGAATTAGAGATATACAATTGATAAACACAAAAGAATATGATATATGTTAACCAATAAAACTAATATTTATTAATATGAAGTGTTATAGAATAATTTAAAATGGTTTTATACCCTATCTAATATTTTATAGGGTCGTAAATTCTCAATTTCGGTGGATATGATGCAAACCATAATAGTGAACTCATCTATATAAAGATGATACGATTTTAAAATAGGGAATTGTGGTAATTGACAAGAATTATGTGTTTTCAAATTACAAATTCACTAAGAATGAATGTCTTTATATGTAGTAGTATTAATTGAAATCCTCATGCATTAATTCTTTATAACTATACATTATCACTAGATGATTTAGTTTTATATAAGAATCTTATAACTTACAATAAAATTCATTTATTCCGAAGAATAAAATATGTAACTACATGAAACTATATGAAATGATAAATGACCTCAAAATAATGTCCAAAAAAATATATAAAGTATTATACGTTTTTCATATCAGTTTCATGGTTGTATAGTATTATATTAATGTTTTAAATAATTTACATTATTGAGTCCTACACCATTATTTCTAATAGTTTAATTATTTTATAATGATCATTTTTTAATCTTTGGAATCATGAAGTGGATGTTATATATTGGGGAATATGATGATCATTCAAAAAACTTTATTCTTCACATGATATTAAATTTTAATTTTATATTAATTTTCCAAGGATTCGAGAAGATTTTTATAAGAGGGAATTGTATTATAATAGAAACTCATGTATAATATGAAACCTTTTGTATTGATTCACTATTAATATAAGGAAAAATTTAATTGAATTTATTGTAATTTTTAAATATATATTTTTATTGTATTTTATGTATACTTATTCTTCCATAGCATTATTATATGAAGTGTTAAAATTTGGAATCTAATAGTCAATAGATTTAACCTTATATGAGATCCTCATAAAGTTATTAATTCATTCATTGTGTGGTTTTCTCAATTTAATCATATCAGGTAGTTTATTTTTTCTCACTAGTCATCCTAAAAAGATCGTACATTTTTATCCATCGAATTTACTAATTAACTCATACATAACACACACAATAAAGTCACTTAATTTATAAAAAATCATAAAGTAATCGTGAACATATAGTAAGAGTTAATATAGGTAATAGTAAATATTTTCTAATTGCAGCTTGAACCTATATGTATATTCATTGTATTATAATTGTTTAATAATATTTGATATAAAAGGTAAATCACAAGGACACTTATGGATGACCATTTTTATTAATTTATCATAATAAAAAAATATCATGAACCGAGAATAACTGAATGAGAAAAAATTATAATATCTAGTATCTCGGAAATTATTTATGTTTCAATAAAAAAGGGATTATATTGTGAATAAAATGTGAATATTTTTAATAATGGCAGTTTTTTGTGAAAAAGTTATTATTAAGAGTTTCCATAGTCAATGATTTCAATAATTGGGAAATTTCACAAAATTTGTTGAAAATAACAACTAGAAAAATATTTCATATCAATAGTAATTAAAAATGATTTTTTTCAAATTAACATTACAATACTGTAAATAAAAACTAGATTCAATAGTTATATAAATATTTAATTAATATATAATTTCTTAAAAAATTAAATAAAAAAAATATTCTTAAAATGTGACAATATTCCCCACATATAAACATTAATACCCATATATAAAGGGAATAGATAATAATTTATGTAGTGAACATAATAATTTTCATAAATAATATAATGATTTAATATAATTTTATGAACTAAAATAAGATAAAAAATACCACATTCTATAAGATATTATTAAAAATTAATGAAAAAAATCATAATGTTATGAAACACTGAAATGAAATATAATGGAACAAAAATCACGGTTTTAACCCCCATGAGTTCGTAATAGGTTTTTATTACACCATATGATTATTTATAATCTATTTTAACGAATATAATGGTTGATTTGGAATATTTAATGTTAGCAACTCAATGTTTCTCCTTTACATGTGTATCCAAATTCATTTTGTGTAGAGTTATCCTTCGTTAGAGTCCAGTGTTTCCACCACATTACAAATTAGTTACTACATTCAAGGTCATGTTTTGAGAATGTACATGTCCACCATTTCATTCACCAATTTTGTGTATTCTTTTTCAAAATATAATGATACATTAATTATATCAACATCAATATTGTAATTGGTGAGTAATTCAATGATTAAATCCATTTTAGTAAAATATATGAAAGATGATTTTATATTAAAATATACCCCTTAATTGTGACATCTTGTAATCTTGTTACGTCTTGTAAATCCACTATAATATTTTCAAAATGTACTCCCATTAAAAAATAATAAATACTTTCACGGAGTGTCATATGTTCCACAATATTTTAATCTTCTTCTTCATCTTCACTAATTAGTGTAATACATGGGTTAAACATTATTGAAATTACTTTTATAGATTTTATGAATAATAAATTAATAGTTAAATTAAAAAAAGTATTTTGGGATTAGACTTCCTCTGTATATTTTAATAGCTTAAACACAATCTTCATTACTCAGTTTCTTAAAGTGTTATATTATTAGTGTTAGAAGAATAAAGTCAACCTCCATTGATAAATCTTCAAATATCCTCACAATTATGGTTATTTCTTTTTAAAAATCAATTAATATATATAATTTCGTAAATATCGATTCAAAAATATTTGGAGATAATTGTAATAATCTACCTTATAAAAGAAATAAAACTAGTACTTATTTGATATTTTTATCTACCAAATGTGTTTCACTTGGAATGGTTAATTTAGTATCGTCGTATTTAATTGGTAGAGTTAGGTCTATATGAAGTCGTTACAGTGGTTTATTATTAACCTATGTGGGTCCAATCATTTCAATAATAAGAGATTAAATTTCATTCTATGTTAGTTTTTTCTTTCTTTTACAGCTATAATTAAATGGATTCATTATGTTATTTACTTATGCATGAATTTTTTCCCCTATAGTATAGTTATTACTTATTTTTTTTCAATAGGGCTACCAATTTACAATAGACATCATATATCCCCAATGTATAGTCATTATATGGAATATTTTTTTAATCTATAGAATTTATCATGGATATAAACTATATTTTTATGATGAAGGAAAATAACCAATAACCATGCGAGTGAAATAATAAATGATCAGCACGGATGTTCGAAAACATTGCAAAATTATAACCCAATTTTCATATGGTGGTATAATATACGATTTATATTTCAACAATGAGTGAATAATATTAGTTAAATTTAGTGTCATTCTCTATGGGATCCTTTTTTGGGACCAATCACAATTATTTACACATGAATATTTTTTTCCTTATTTTTATATTCTTTATGGAATATAACTAAATTATTCATTTTTTGTCTCGTAAAATGAATTAATATAAAATATAAATCTAGAAAACTCAAATTATAGCAAGAATGTTGTGGTTCACATGATATTATACATGGGATCATTAATTATCCAATTTAGTGTGTAATTCAATTTATAATTCATCCAGTTCAAAATTATATATTTTTAAAAACATATATTAAAAATAATTCTTCATCTATGTGATATATTTGACTAAGATGTATCATCTACTCCCAATGATATTAATAAAATATCATCTCAATCAAGAATAAACTATAATTAAAAAAATGTTTCTTTTATAAGTTGTTTCATACCTATACCAAAATGAATAATTATTATGAAATGAAAGATGACAGAACATATAGATATATTTTTTTGGATAATGGAATTAAAATTTGTGCAGTTACTTAGATAGATGGAAAACAAACTTTAATATCCATTTAGGAATCCAATTGTAATTAAAAATGAATTAAAAAGTGTAAAACCTATTAATATTTTTATGGAGAACACCATTAGCCATAACTTCTGATCTCTACATACATTTTCTGCACACCATCATGCACATGGTTTATGTACACATATAAATAATTAAATTTAAGTTGAAATAAAATTTTTGTTTATTAAAATATTTTATTATATAAGTAAAATAAATAAAGTGAACCCCTTTTCTAAATTAGTCTAAGGAAATAATCCCCCTAGATAATTTCTATGATTTAATCCCTAGTTGTGAACAACATTATATTGGACAAGATATTATTATCGAATAGGTAGAAACATGATATCTTTATCTTAATAATTTTTATATACAAAAATATATTCTAAATGGGTATCCTTCCACAGTGTAGAATTAAATATTTTCGATGATAATAAATTATCCAAAAAATAATTAATCTTCACATGCATTATTGATTGGATTAAAATAATGTATTCAATATAATATATAATAATATATTTATTCGGTGAGAATAAATTAATTTTTATCTTGATAGTCATGGAAATGATCATCAAATTGAAAATAATGTTCATGTACTTTTTAATGAATAATTAAATGATTTATTATATATTAATTGTGATTCTGTATCAAATTAATGTGTGAAATAATATGCAACATTTCTACTTATACTATTTATGGATATTTTTATTCCTTTTTTAATTATTTTAATCATATCTGGGAATCAATAATTTTTTATAATAAGAGCTGCAGCTTGTAGATCAATAATATGAAATTATCTAATAACATTCCATATGATTTTTCATCTTATATAGATAATAGGTAATAAGAATGGTTCCATCTTTAATTTATCCTATTCTATCATTTACATGGGTTTAATATGATTCCAAATGTATTACGTTTGAGGTAATCTATTTAAATGATGAATTGAATCTAATAGGATTATTGAATAACATAGTTTATTCTCAAGTGACACATAGTTATTATTTTGAATCATTATCCTTCATTATTTTAATATTGAATGAGATTTATTAATAATCATCATAAAGGATTACTTCTGTTGATAATTATTCTTATACAAAAACAATTTCTCATTTTAATCACACATGTTAACTTGATATTCATCAATGCACATATCCAATGAAAACCAGTATTTAATTTCCAATAAATTCCCTCATTAACTAATTCATAACATACATAATTTCTACATTTTTCTTCCCCATTGTCGTAAAACACAATTTAGGGTGTGGAATGGGTGTTCAATTAATCTGAATCGTCAATTGATATTATTCATGTTTCATAAATAACAAAATAAACATGTTAAGGAAAAAACGTGATAAATAAATAAAGAAACTATATAATGTAAATACATATTTTACATGGGTTACCACAATAAATAAAGTAAGGATTATAAACCACTACTATATTGATGTATAGGAGTAATAACTCTATAAACTATGACTTTTATATATTGTTTCCAAAGTGACATCAAATATACAGTGGCATATATTCTTCACAACATTTTTCTAAAAATATCATGAAATGGGATTAAATAAAATATGATTTGTTAAGAAATTAAAATTACTATATAGAATAGAAAATTCTAATCTCATTTAATTATTTTTAATGTGATTCAAAATATTCTTTCTCTCCTAATAATATATAGATTTATGTTCTATATTCTTTAATTTAAATGTACTAAAGATTCCCCTCTCATTTTATTTCATCTATTCAATATAATTAAAAATTTTGTAATATTTTTCAATGAATTATTGTCATTAAATATCAGTATATTTCAATAAATGGGTCCAAAAATCCACTCATAATCAAACTATGAATTAGATTTTATTTAGTACTGCTTTGTATCCTAAATAATTGTTGAATTATCTTCTTTTTACTATAGAAGGATGAACATTCCAATATTTTTTAACTACCGCATCATGGTGACCTCTTCAACGAGAACAAATTTCCAATAGGTCTACCATCACAGTCACCTAACTATGTTGAATTAACTCAAAAATAATGAATCTCATTGTATTCTCATATATATAAGGGTAGTATTATATTTTCTATATTATTTTTTATTTTTTAAAAATATACTCATGATATTTAAAATTTTCATTAAGAAATTTCACCACGACCACCATTTTGATATGGTATAATTAAAATACCTGCCTTAAAATATGATGGTAGATGATATGTGAAAAACATATTTCATCCACAAAAAATCCCAAAATTCCTAATTTTGTATCACATTTCGTACTAATAATCCCTCAGCCGGAACATTTGAGATATATGTTATGGTGAATATCCTTATATTGTTTGACGGCTACAGATATCATAGTCTAGTTAGCTATGGAATGATCAATTCTCAGGGAATATTATTATGAATACATATATCATCCATGTTATAATATATAAAAAGGTGTGATTATTATCTTCTTTATCAATCAATATTTAGTATATATGACAAGAACATCTCCAGTGGTGTATATCCACACTACGACTGATATAAATCATAGAACCTCAATGTGATGGATATTGTCTAATATGAACAACCCCTGGCCCTCTAATCCATTGTACTACCATCATAAGAACATTAATTATTTTTATTATAACTACATAATTTGGTTGGCCTTTCTCCAGTTTTGCTGGATAAAATATGATATTTTTTATTTATTTTTATTTTCCCATTTACAAAATTCTCTTGTACTTTTAATTTTTACAATATAACATGTCCAGGATCTCCAAGGTGTAGTGAAAGGCATGGTGAATTAATCAATCAAAGAACTGTTAACCATAAACACAATGTTTTATTATGATTCTTATTTTTATTCTAGCAAATCATTAAAAAATACCAAAAACATTAAAATGAATAAATGAAAATACATTTTTCATATGCATATCCTAACTAGGCTTCTTATGCTATTATAAAGTGTAAATTCCAAAAAAAATAGAAGTATTTACATAGAAAATATTAATAGAAAATTTATACATTATAACAAATTAATCACTTAATCTATTCATATAATACACCAAAATTTATTCCTATGAAATGTAAAATCAATCATTAAATTAATAAAGTATTTGAAATTATAGGATTTAATTAATAATAAAATTTAATAAAATATTGTGTGTTTTCATGAATAAATTATTTTTTTATTTTTTATTGATTATTTTATTCATATTAAATTTTTTATATATTTTATGATATGGGTTTTTGGAATCATATTATTTTTTTGTTTTATATTGTTTTTTCAGGATGATGGGCCTCACATAGGATCAATTATTTGTTAATTAACTAGTAAGTAATTTTTTGATTAATGATATATGTATGGGTAAGTAATAATTTTTATAAGTACTTGTATTAACTATTATTATTTAAAAATGATAGATAATCATCAATTAATGGTGTACATTGACAATTTTTACAAGTTATTAACCTATGGTGATCATGGAGATCACCATAGACCTATGGTAATCTATTCTGAATGGACAGAAGAATGTGTCTGGGGAAATATATTCAATACTCATGTTTGTCACCATTAACAATTAATGTTTCTTACACCATTTTCTATTATTGTATCATGAAATATTTCTACTCAACACACACTATCAAATTGGAGTTAGAAAATTTATACAACCATATACAAACTTACATTCCCATAGCATATATATTTAATCAATAATTATAAATTCACTCAATATATTAGACATACATATTATCAGTAGAATAATTTTTATTATAATAAACATAGAAACTATCTTGATTTAAAATAACCACATTAAATTAATCATTATAAAAACCAATTTCATTATAAAATTCAATGTAGTTCAACGAAAAAAAATCAACATCAATAATTTATTGCATTTATTTCGAATGGTATAATTAATAATCTAAAAAATAAAATTTCCTTTTTTTATTTAATATGAAATTTTTTGATCCATTAATTTACATCATCTTGAGAAACATAAATTTATATTTAAACGTTTTATTTTAGACATCTATCAACTAAAAATATCACCTCCCCAAATATATTTATTATAATATATTTTATCAAATCAAATAGTGGTGATAAATAATTCTATACATGTAATAGTAAATATATTTTGTCATATATATTTCCACAAATCATTAATAAAATTAATAAATTATTAATGATTCAACTATAATTGTTTTTTCACATTCAAATATTAAATGTTATATATAATAAGATATTCAATAATAATTATATCTAAAAGTCCCATTTCAACACCATAAAAAACGTACAGTAAAAATTTTTATATTTAGAACATAAATATAAACCTGAAAAGTTTTATTTTTTTACTTATATTTTAATATTTAAGATTTCTGTAGAATTAATATTTTTACGTTTACCAAAAAATTCATAGAATAATATTTTTGGGGTTTGATAATATAAAATAATTTATTTCAACTATGTGTAACAAATTTAAAATCATAATTTATTAAATTTATTTATGTAATATTATTATAAAAATCAAATTTATAATAAATTCTAAAAAAATAATACCTTTATAAAACAAAATAGTATCAAAAATTTTCATATCTATACTACACTATGGATTAGTCATGGATGTATAAATATTATTCTCAATACTACATTAACATGATTAATTTTTTGAATAAATTTTTGATCGTCATCATAAAATTTTTCGACAAGGAAAATATTAAATTTAACAAAATTTTGAAGTTATATAGTCAAATATTATCCTAAATATACAATGATACTAAATTACCGAAATAGACAAAATTGATAAAAAAAATTGTATCCTCAATTTCAAATAAAGAAATTATATCTATAAATTAAATACTAAATATTATATATTTTTATAATTTTGAAATCCATTCACTATATTTTATATTTATATAAATTAAATTTATAATTTTTATAAAGAGTTTGTGGAATACAACAATATTATCTAAACATATAGAAGGCAAAAATATAGGTTAGACTAATTTACTAAATACAAGTCCCAAAATATTTTTTATGTTGTTATGATTTCACTATTGTTGACAAATCAAATTTGTAAAATAAAATGTGAATATTATCATAAAAACAATTAAAAGAATGATATGTGGGGAGAGGAGGGGACATATAGAGAAGAGGATATGGATATATTTTCAGAATGAAATACCATTCTAACTTTGTGACATAGAATGTTATGAACATTTTTATTTGTTTAATATGGAGGTTAAAATAGAATAGACATATATAAAATCTATATAACAATCTTCGGAGGTGTAATGAATTGATCCATACATCGAATATGAAAATATTTCTAAATTCTATAAAATTTGAAATAATATTGGACTTCCTCTTGGTATATTTCATGGAATGAATTTTTTTTGGTTTTTTGATGAAGGGGAGCAGTAGTGCTAATTATAGAAGGATTTTTTTCAAGAATATCACTTTATATGGGAATAATTAAGTGAATAAATATCAAATAATATGGTAACAAAAGGGGGTTTATGATATTCTAGAGGAAATCCTTATTATGGTGGTGCGAAGTGTCCTATTTCTTGTCACTATAGAGAGGATGTGATCATTAATGAACATAATAATGTTTAATTGAGAGACCTCTAAATAAAGGTATTTCCATTTGAACAAATTATAAATGAAAAAAACGTTAGGCTCAAAATTTAGACGTCACTACGATCATCAGTAGAAGTTTCCCGAATTATTCTATGAATAAAGAATAATATATATTCTCATATTAATATCAGTGAAAAAAGTAGAGAAATATTTTGATTCAACCACCAAAAAAGTTAATATACATGGGTTTGATATCCCTTTACTCTATTCAACACAAGAATAAATTGTATAGAAATCACAATGGTTGTGTCCAAGGGAATACGAGAGTGTACCAACCTCCAGCTCTGACCACACCACATCTTTAGTCTCTATTGGCAGCCTGTTTAAATATATAATTAAAATTCATCATTTTTTGTTAGGTATGAATGCTTTACTAATGGAAGATGACCTACCATTGGTCAATTAATGAAAGCTATGATTAATGATAAGTACCTTCTTGTAAAAGACATGAAATAATTCTATGATGTAATTACTATTTCATTTACAGTAGGGAAATTTCATATCTATTGAGTGGACATAGTTATAGTTTCAAATGATTCTAAGTGGTGTCACACAAATCTTGTTAATGTGTATGATTAAATTTTAGAAACACTATATCTTTATAATATAGTTTCAATTGGGGATAGAAGATAAATATTTTATTCATCCTTTAGTGATTCGCCATTGATGGAGTGTAATTGTATTGTGGTTGAGAGTTAATAGTAGCCTCCAACTCCCTTGGATGCATCCCTAGGATCAGTTATAAAAGTAATGGGAAGGCTAGATACTCTATAGGATTCTGTAACCTTAAATTTATGTAAGGAGATTATGAACTCTCAACCAATATATAAGCCAGCAATAATGAATATGTTTCCTATATATCTATATCGATATAAAATTATGATCAAACTGATCATTGTTCTTGTATTGACCATTGTATCAGTATATAAAGATTATCATTCCCCACATAACATGTAACACCCCAATATTTTATGAGATATATTCTTTTAATTTCTTTGATTACTTTTTTTATGCTACACTAGGATTATCTTGCGCTATATGAAACATCGTATTAGATTGCAATATACACAACACTATTCTTGGTTTATGTTATACACAATTAAATTTTTTTTTTATAGAATTCATTTCATGAAACAAGGAGTATATATTTTTATCAATGTATAAATGAAAAAAATTTGTATTATGATATATGAAACATGAAAGTCTGATTTCACTACACGTAACACTAACTTGTCTTGCATTACATGTAAGTGTGACCTTCCTCTATAACTTGTGTTGTACGCAATAACATGTTTCACTAAACAATGATATGGTATTTAAATATTAATTTTTAACAGGATATAAAATAGCCATTATGAATATTATTAAGAACATTATGAATTTTATATAACTTTATCGTTCATCTTAAGTATTTTCATGAACACGATATAAGAAAAAATCAATATTTATGATAAAGGAAGAATTTTCCAAAAAAAATTGTTTTGAAGCCATTGGATTGTGATCCGACTTTATATCTAGTTTTTGGAAATTTTTAAAATTAAATATGAAAATATTAATATCTTCTCTGTAATAGTAACATAAAAATTAACTTTTGTTTTGAATATTTGTATTTTTCTGAAAAAATTTATATTTTAATGAATAGTGAACAATACTGGATTTTAGTTCAAAACTGTCTTTTCATCTAATTTATTAATTTATATATGTTAAATTTTTAGTTGGTTTTAAAGTTTAGTTGGATATTTTTTCATTTAATCCCATGTTCTTTATTTGAATAAATTTACCATTTCAATTATTTCTAAACACATGACAATCTATTGAAAAGTTTTTAATACTTAAAAACCCACTTTTTTTGGTTTTGACAATGTGAAATAATCTTAAATAAATTTATATCAATTATGTTTTTTGAATTATGAAAAATGGATTTCATATTTGAAATTAGTGGGTCCAAATCATCTTAATATAATACTTTTATTCTTGGATATTATGAATAGTAATTATAATAATTATTATTTAGACCAAATAATGGTAAATCCGTTAATTTTGGGTAACTGCTTATATGATAGGTACAATAAATTTATCCTTAGACCTTCCAAAATCACATTAGATGAATGAAAGTATACCCTTAAAATCATTGGTAAAAACATAGTCATTTAACAGCCACTTGACAAATGAAAATGGCCGAACTATAAATAAAACCGATTAATCAGACAAATTTTCAAACTCACATTTCTTATTAGTATAATATTTTTAATATTGGAATAACTAGGTGATATCTTAGAAAATAAATATTCTATTGAAATATACCACAATTACTTACCTAATTATAATTTATTTCTAATTTTTTGGAATTAAAAAATTACCTTAATGTCTTATTCTTTGACGATGTAAAATTTAGTTTATTGATAAAAAATTAATGAATAAATTTTTATTAAAATCTTAATGACCTGTAAAAAGTCCAAAAACGTGAGAAAATATATTTTCTAGAGTATATGGTGACCATAATCATCCGATTGTAAAGCTTGTGACAATTTTTATCATTACATAATCTATTACGACATTCATATTATTTTATTTAATGTAATGTCAAAGTTTTCACATTCATACATTATTAAGTATAAAATATTTAATGTTTGATTTTATAATAGACAAATTATAATAGACAAATTATCAAGAAAAATATAATATTTATCTTCATTATAGAATTTTATTTTTAATGTTCAGTAAAAAATGAGTATATTAAATAATTACCCAAAATCACTATATTAAATATTTTATTAATTGTGATATCAAATAAATGATAATAAAAATATTAAAATAAAAATAATTATGCCTAATTAATTTAATCAATTGATTTTATATATTTCCTTGTCCAATTAGGGATATAATAAAATAGTTTTTTCAACGATAACACCTTATGTTAAATTTTTTAAAAATCTATTAAATGAATTGTGTAAAAATTGACAAAATATGTATTATTTAAAAATAATGTTATATAAAATTATTTAAAAATAATAAATCAATTTTAAAAATATAAATATTAATTATTTTGTTGTATAAATGGATCTAAATTATAAATTTATGATATAATTGAAATAAAATAAGAAAATATTGCACCCATTTATTACGGAAACAATTGTTGTATTAATTAAAATTAAAACAAATAATTAATTGTTAATTAAAATGATAATGATTAAATTGGGATCAAGACAAGTTTAAATTTTATAGGATGTTGATATTTTAATCTTATAATATATTATATTTCAACATATATCATTTTTTAGGTATTTAAATTTCCTTTCAAATTATTATAAATTAATAGTTATTGAAATTCCAAAAGTATCCTTCATCCAAGTTATAATAGGACACTTCCTCCCTCATTTAGTCATAACTAATTAAGATTTAATTCTCATAAATTACATAAAAATATCTTTTCTAATGTTCCCTAGTTTCATTATATAGGTGCTTGTATTCTCAAAATATCAACTCTATTTCTATTAAGCGGATATCTAAAGAGAGCACTTAATAGAAGATGTAATATCCTCTTCCGATTGTATCATATTACATTCTACATATACTTATACTTCATGTGTTGTTTAAATATATAATAATAAATATAGTAACCCTTATATACTAATATTTTATTACAATTAAGAAACAACTATATTCAACATTTAATCTATCCTATGAAAGATGAAATCTGCATGCGTGAGTTCATACGGCGTATCGTCTACACACCGCGAGGTATTCTTTTTTCACCACCGCATTACATGAATGAGTATGAAAATCGGCGTATTAACTATATTTCATTATTAAAAATTGGTATTGAATCTGGAATAGGGTAAACTATGGAAATCAATACCATTCACTAATTATAGGAATTATATCATTTCTTGTTTGTATATATGGCCTGCCATCTCCACAACGAGATGTAGATAGATCTACATGATAACCACCCAATTATGATTATATAAAGATAAAGAATGAATAAATATTTAATTTATTATGTTAATATCATTTTATAATGATATAAATATGACCTATTAAGTACAACCAGATCTTAATTGAAAAAACAAGAATACAATCATAAAGTAGTTAAAACTCACATAACGAATAACAATGAATAATTACAAACAAATGAAGGATAATATTACCATATATGATGACAATTATTCTGGAATATGTTAATAACAATATCTAAATCATTATACTGTTGTTTTTCACACTTACGAAGCATATCGGACTTAACGCAAGGGATGATTTTAAAATCCCAGTTTTATTTTTCTGATATTGTTTATATATTGATATTTATTGGGGATATATTTATCATCCATGTCAATGTTTTCAGAAAATGTTATCATAAAACGTATAATATTTTTCTATGATTTTGAAAGACATTTTTACCCATTTTGACTTTTACAATATGGTAGGGAATGAATCATTATTTTATTAACCATATGAGTAACGTTTTGACTTTTTTAGGAAAAAGTATAAGGAAAATTTTTTCTCAACACATACATCATGAATGGAATTATCAGTTTTATGGTGCCATATTTCTATGAAGCCTCCAGAAAAATATTTCAATTTTATTTTTAACTATATTCGTTTCTTTTGAAATTGCGTGAGATTTTGAAAAAATAAAATGTTTTTGAAGAAGAAAGGATATTTTAATTAATAATTAGGTTCAACTGTTTTATCAAAATTATTTTCCATATAATATGATGCTCTTTTAATTGGTTTATTATTATTTGAGTTTTTTCAGTATGGAATGATGTTGTATCTGGGTTAGTTTATTATGGAATTCTGTTTATGAAACACATTTTATTTCTTGGTCTATGCAATGATGAATGATTTATGTTTTTGTGGAATATGTAAGAATGGATTAATTATGGGATGGGTGTGACCTATTGCTCCCTCCAAGTCATTGGGTAAATATTTATATCTCATGAGATTGAATGGATTGTTATAGAATTTAGATCTAGTTCAGTAATAAAGGGTAGGAATGACTTGTAATTCTGGTTCAGTAATACCGGTCTTAAATAACATGTAAATCTAGTTCAGTAGTACATGGATGGAACGAAAACTACTCTGGGTTCAGTAATGGGATTTTTCCACCATGGTGGTCTTGGAAACAATGCCTCGTCCACTATGGAAATCATATTATGTTCTTATTTGTTTCTCATAATTTTATGATTTATGAAAATGCTATTTTATCATGGTTAATGTTTCTTTATGATCTATGCCTTATAAAATGACAAGATTATTTCACAACTCATGATATCGATATTTAAACATAATGTTAATGTTTTAGCATTATTATGTTTAAGGCTTGTTTTATGTTCTTATTTATTACCCTTATTGAGCATTTGAGGTCACCCTATTTTTTTCACTAGGATATAAAGAAAGGTTTTGGAAATAAAAACGAAAGGGGATAATCAATATGGGAGGCATTAAATATAATTAAAAGAGTTAGAAGATTATGTTCCAAGATTCCAAAGACACTAACTAATACAGTCTATTGGATTCTATTTGTATCATGTATTAGCTATTTTTCATAATTAGTGTAATGTCTATGTATGTGAAGCATGTTTCTCAATATTTGGTATTAGAGTGAAGGTTTAGTAAACCTTTGGAATCTAGGATATGAAATCTTTAGTGATATCCATATAGGTATTTATATGGATATGTCTAGGGATTCCCAAAGGATAATGAATGTAAAGATTTCAAACATTGGTTTTTCTATAATCATGACTAACCTTTTGTTAAACCAAAGATATCATATATTTAAATATTATTTGTAATTTACCTTTCTTATGTGTTTCTTATAATTGATATGTATTTCCCAAACTTTTAATTCTGATCTTAGTCAATATCTAGAACTTAATATAAAATATATAACCAATGAATGATTCTAATGTGGAAATTATTGTAATTACGAATATATATTTCCTTAGTGGAAATATCCTGAAGAGAATCCTAAAGATAGTATGAGTATTGGTCATACTGCTGAGGAAAAAGAAATTATAAACAATATGTGAATGGTATGTGATATTTATCTAGTATTGTTTACATTAAACCTATGATGATAGGGGATTAGAAATAAAGATAAATGATTCAAGTTTTATGAAATATGAAGATGATGGATCCTGAGTAATGGATTTAGATAATGACTGATGATTGATCTGTATATGTTTTGTAACTCAGTGATATAGTAATATGAATCAGGAAATATATTGGTGTTTTCAGTATATGGGTGGAAATGATATGATGAATAGTTATAAGGAGATATAAAATTTATTTATTAGTAAGGTAATATACTTAGAGAACATGTTATTATGATAAATATAACCCTTAATAGGTCCCATATGATAAGATATTGATGTTTGGATAATGATATTTTGGATTTGAATAAGTAAATTGAATGAATCTAGTATCATGAAATCTAATTATAGAGTTATTGAAAAGTGGGTTATGCTTTCAAGGAATATGTATATAACTTTTTATGAATAAATTAATATATCCTATAGTTTTATGAATAAGGAAACCTAAATGTTTTCAATAAGGATATCTGATATTTTAGGTTGGTAATGTGACTTAAGAGAATAATGGTTTATGTTATTCACATATTTGGAATATTACAACCAAGAACTACCTTATGATATATGGGAGGTAAAGCTTATATAGATTTAGTTATCCTCTTTCTAATGTTTTATATTTTCATTTTTGGGATGGATTGTAATTTTATACATTTATATATTGTATAAGTTATATTCAGATAGAATTTTGTAAAATTAATGTATTATCTCACTATAGGTTGGATTCTGTATAGTTTATTTCATGTGGTACCCTTTTGGATGACATAGAATTAATGACCTATCATTCTATCTCATGATCTTATCACACTTTATGAATGAAAAATTCATCCTCTTTCATTAAATAAGAGATGAAGCAGTAGTTGTTCAATGTAATCAATGCTGGGATTATACCAAAAAATGATGTCAGAATTTATTCTTAGAAAACATTCTTCAACTATAGGGAAAGAATATTCAAATCCAAAAATGATATCTTAGTACCTTCATATCTGATAGATAACTTGGTCCCTTAAATCATCAAATATTTATGTTTTTTTGTATGTTAACCTTCTCCAATCCTAATTCTCTATCACTGTCCATCATAACATGATAATTATATTTACCTTTCTTATGTATGTATTCATTCCCCACCTATTTTCTCTTATGTGGAAACCAATTGATGAGAAACTTCAAGTAACTATTATATTTCTATATTTTCTTTTTAAAATGATGTTTTAGTATCCATTTTTATGATTTGGGTTTCCTTGACCAATGTTTTCACGTAGTAAACCATTTATATCCCCAAAACATTTTGAGGGATAAATTTATTTTAATGGGGGTAGAATGTAACAACCCAGGATTTTATGATATATATTTTTTCAATTTATTTTATATCATGGGTTTTACACTCAACAATATTATCATGCTCTATACACAACACCATATTAGATTATAGTATACACATCACTATTCTTGGCTTGTGTTATACACTATATCATGTTTTCTTGATAGAATTCATTTCATGCAACACAAGGTATAGGTTTTGATCAATATATAAATTAAATAGTTCTGGAATATGTTATACCAAAAACCAAATGAAGCTTTTACAACACAGGAAACTAACTTCACTTGTGTTACATGCAAGGGGCACCTTCCTCAATATCATGTGTTGTACGTAATACCGAGATTCACTAAACAATGATAAATTATTAAAATATTATTATTTAGTGGGATATGAACTAGAAATTATGAATATTATTAACCAAATTTTTAATTTTATATAACATTATCATTCATCATACTTATTTTATACAACATGATATGAGATAAAATCAATTTTTCGGATAAAAGGAGTGATTTTAAAAAAAATCAGTTTTACCACCTATTCATGGCTCACCTATTTTAAATATAGGTTTTGACACTTTTATAAGTTCAATTTGAAAAAATAAACTTATTCAATTGAATCAGGACATAAAAACATACTTTTGTGGAATTTTTTTGTATTTTTGGTTAAAAAAATTATTTTAATGAATAATGAAAAATACGACATTTTAATTCAAATAGGAATTTTCATTTAATTTATATATAGTCAGAATATCTTTTTAATTTATTTTAATGTTTAATTGGATTATTAAATTATATTTTAATACAATTTTTTGTCATGAGATGTAATTTCACATTTAAATTTGACATAAACACATGACAATATTTTGATAAATTTTCACTTCTTAATAACACGCTTTATGGTTTTGACAATAGGAATTAATCATAAATTAACTTATCACAATTATATGTTTTGTGTAACGTCCAAATTCCGGAAGCCACCCAAAGGAACCCTGTACCTGGATGGTCACATGGCCTCAAGCGCATTTCCTTAAACGCCAGAGGCTACCGACTAGCAGTGAGGTTGTTGGGTGTGATATTGAGGAAACAATGCCCTCATTGGAAGAGTACACAGTGAAAGTAAAAAAAAATATACACAATGGAGGAAGCAGTAATAATATCATACAAAAATGAACAGCAGAAGACAAATAAATCAAACTGGAGCCCATATATAAAGTGATGCATAGTATATATGTCACGAAAAGCGACAGACAAGGCACAATATAGAAATACAGTACTAAACCATGTAAAAAAATAGTAATCAGCATTATAGTATTGCAAGCCTAAACATGGTCTAACACTCTACAGATCAACAACATGTCAAGTACCTGAAGTAGAAGGTATCTTTCCCTTGTCTATGCACGTAAGAATACAATCTATTTGGGCCCAAAAGTTTGTCCCAAACAGGGTGTGAGACTAATCCCAGTAGGCAACCACCCCGAGATCCGTGTCTAACAGTCAGTGAGTATATGGCAGGTAAAAGTAAAGGAAACAATAAACATAAAGGTACTCAACAATAAACAATCCATAGTATCAATATCATGAAACAACTAAACTAGCAGATATCCACAATAGGTAACCCTCTAAGAAGAACATTCAATCTTACCCCTATGGTCCTACCTAACATATACAAGAAAACCTCTTTCCAACACACACTATCTCACCCCTCTGGTTCATCTAATGTATAGACTCTCGGATGAATCACTCACCATCGTTTCCCTTTATAGTCTCATATCGCTACTAATGGCGCTCAATGGAAGCACTTATGTCACATTCCCTCTGTGACCCGCATTGAGGAACTACCAAATCTCTATGGAAGCACTCAACATCAATTCCCCCTTGTGGTATCACATTTTTATATTATAAATGACAATCTGGAGAAGCCCTTACATCCATTCTCTCTATGGTCTACTACACTAGCTTCTCACGGCCCTGTGTAAATCAACAAGTATTGCATAAACCTCAAGAACTAATTGGATAGAATTTTACGGCATATCATTATTTCAGAATCACATTCACACCATTCTACAATACTAGTCATGAGAAAGTAAACAGAAGCCTAACATGCAACAAAATAAAAGGTCAAAACAGGCAAACATGCCTGGAAAATACATCCAAAGCACAAAAATCCACCCTATTCACAATAAAATACCATCTACTTAGGAATACAAGCATAGAGGACGAATAATATGGCTAAACTGGTAAATGTGCCACACCACATTCATGGTTATTGGGATATGTTTTCACATAAAACTCAAAAACATTCAATATAATGTCACAAACCACCTACCTCGGTGTTGGGAGATCAAGATACTTGAACCACGAGGATTGAATCTCCTTATAATGTTGTAGATATATGAAAGTTATAAAATGTTCAACCCATGATAACTCACGAAAGAGTGGAAATCAAGGGATGTAACTCAATGAGTAGAGAGAATTCACCGATAGGATTCCAACGCAACCATCAGTGTTTTATTCGAAGGACACACACTCGGATGGGGGCTCATCAAGGATCTGTGGCTGCCCGACACTCTCGGACAAACTAGGTTGAGAATGAGATGGTTCTTTCTATTAGAAGTGACCCAAGAACATTTAATGAAAAAAACAAAACACATGGTGTGTAATTTTGAAGTTCATGGTGTGTACAATCTGTTTCTGTACTCCGCTTTAGGGGTCCTCTAGGTCATCACACATGGCCACGTGCAAGGTTGCTACACATCCAGCACACGTCTACCGGCAGTAACCGAGTACACATCGTTTACTCATAATGGACATGATGTGTACTTAAAATATTTCGGAAAACTCCACTTTTCAAAAAAACTCATGGAAAAATAATAACATACCTGAAAAAAAGTTCTGGGTTCTTAAAAACATTCCAACTAAAAGAAAATTGTCTTCGAATTTCCCTGGAAAGGTGGAATAGAAGAGGAAATCTAAAAAATCTCCGGGCACTGAGATCGTACATCGACCTCCCTCTCCCAAGTCTCGTCATGTACTCATCTGTGCAACCATTGCACTCGTACCTGAGGAACAGACCGACCATGAGGAACCTTCATAATTTGATAAACAACCCAGATAGGATGCTCCTTGAATGATGTGTCCACTTCCAACCCAACCTCCTCTTGTTAGAAAACATGATACGGGTCTGAAAAGTAAAATCGAAGTTGAGAAACCTAGAAAATTTCATGCATTTCCCAGTACCTCTATGGTAAATTCAATCAATAGGACACCTGCCCAACATTCTCCAACACCTCAAACGGATTGAGTTACTTTGGTGAATGCTTACCCTATCCTTTAGTCCTCTTGTGTCCCAACCTCGATGTGACACGTAGAAAAACATGATCCCCAGCCTCAAACTCCAGAGGTAGTCTTCACTGATCTGCATAATACTTGTGATGAGATTCTTCATTAGCCATCCTATTAAGAATCAACTCTATCTGCTCTGCGGTCTCCGCAACAAGACAACGTCCCAGCAAAGCTGCCTCTCCTGCCTCCAGCCAACATAAGGGTTATCGGCATTGCCTACCGTACAAAGCCTAATAAGGTTCCATATGAATAGTTTCTTGAAAATTATTATTGTAGGAAAATTATAAAATAGGTATATTATTCATTGAAGAACCTCTAAAATCTAAGATCCATGCTCGGTGCATGTCCTCTGACACCCAAATCGTACAATTAGACTGACCATTTGTCTGGGGGAGGCATGTTGTACTCGAAAGTACCTTTGTACCCAAAGCCTTTGGGAGTCCCTGCCAAACCTAAGAAGTAAAACGAGAATCTCTGTATGAAACAATGGAGTGTGTTAATCCATGTATGTGCACATTCTCTCGGATGTACCACCGTCCCTTATCATCAACACTGATGGTCTCGTTGACTGTAAATAAGTGAGTGACCTTCGTAAGACTATCAATGACAACCCATATTGCATCATTCCCACAAGGTGACCTCGGAAACCCTGTCACAAACTCCATCGTGATGTTGTTCCACTTCCAATCGGGAATGGGTATCTACTGTAGAAGCTCTATTGCTCACTGATGCTCCACCGTTACCTATTAAGAAGTGGAACACCTCATGATGAAACCAACAACATCCCTCTTCATACCTGGTCACCAATACAGACGGTGTAGATTATGATACTTCTTGGTGACACAAGGATAAAATGCCCCAATTGATGAATGAAAATACCACATAAGTTACTCACATAAATCTACTGCCACCCATATGTGTCCCTGGAAACTCAAGATCTTATCTCCACCTATGTTCCATCCGAGAATAGGGTCCTCTCTTGACACACTTTCCCGCAGGACTAGGACTTTAGAATCTGATAGCTGCCTCATTTGTACTCGATCAAAATGGGTAGAGGTAACAACTATAGAAGAAAGAAAGGTCTACCCCTATCTATCATGTACCAAAAAATTCATCTCTATGAACAGAGCCATAAGCTATCACTCACTACTGGTCTCTGGAACTGCCTGTATCTGAGTCCTCCTGCTCAACACATCAGCCACAGTGTAGCCTTTCCTAGGAACGTAGGAAAATTCAAAGTCAAAAGACTGAAGGTACTCAACCCACCTTCACTATCTCAAATTCAAATCACGATGAGTGAATATGTACTTGAGACTCTTATGGTTGGTTAAAACCACAAAATTCTCACTCAGAAGGTAATGTCTCCATCAATGTAATGCATGAACAACAACTTCCAAATCCAGATCGTGCATCGGGTAATTTTTCTCGTGTTGCCTTAAATGTTGAGACCCATACGCAACGACTCCATATCATTGCATAATAACAGCTCCCAGCCCGATACTAGAAGAATCACAATAAACAATATAGCTCCATTTCGGGTCTGGAAATACTTGAATTGGTTCTGAAGTCAACCGCCCTTTCATCTCCGGAAAGGCTGACTCACAAGAATATGACCATAAGAACATCTCTCCCTTTTTAGTCAAATTGTCAGCGTGCTACTAAGCGTGAAAAGTCCTGTATTACATTCCTGTAGTATCCAGCCATCCCTAGAAAGATCTGCACCTCAAAGACGTTCTTCAGATGCTTGTAGGAAACTACTTCTCTCACATTCTCTGTGAATACTAATACTCTTGTCTCTAAGATAACATGAACCATGAAGTGAATATAATCCATCCAAAAGTGACATTTTGAGAGAATAGAATATAACATATGCTCTCACCGTGTACTCAAAACAATCTCATGATGGGTAGCATGGCCACGTCGAGTGCGAGAGTACCCCAAGATATCATCCATGAAGACTACCATAGACAAATCCAAGTATGGACAGAACACTCGGTTCATCAGTGCCATGAAAACATCTAGTGCATTTGTGAGACTGAATGGCATAAAAAATACTTGTAGAGACCATACCTTCTCTGGAAGGCTGTAAGAGGAATATCTAATGGTCTATTGTGCAACTGAGGTTAATCGGACCTCAAGTCAATCTTAGAGAACACTCGAGCACCTCAAATCTTATCAAAGTTATCTTCAATCCTCAGCAAGGGGTATCTGTTCTTGACCACCAACTAGTTCAATTTCCAATAATCCATGAAAATCCTGAGAGATTTGTTTTACTTCATCAAAAATTTGATAGGCGAACCCAAAGGATAAGTTTTGGTTCGAATGAAACCCTTTTCCAACAACTCCTCCAAATTCTTCTTGATCACCTTCAACTCTGGTGTAGCCATCCTATAAGGAGTAATTGACACCGTTTCCACTCTTGGAACAAGCTTAATCAAAGATCCCACCTCGTGCTCCAGATTAAAACCTGAAAAGTCCTCTGGAAAGACATATTGGAAATTATCCAACTCTGGAAGAATGTCTAACTATGATGTCCCCTGATCATTCATATATAGTCTAGCAATCGGGACTATAACTCCTCCCAGCCCATGATGCTCTTGAACTGCTATGCTTGCCAGGATGTCCCACTCTTCCTTATGAAGAAAAGATCCACCCTCTGGTGATAATTGTCGATGACTGTCTGGAAGAGAACTAGCCAGTACATCTGGAGAATGAAATCATAGCCTATCATCTCTAGGACATAGAGATACCATAAGAAGTGACACCCACCATATTCAAGAGGGAACTTCTTTCACTAACGTGCACTTGTTGTCCAGGTCCCCAATAGAGTGTCTAACATCAATATATTGATAAGGGAAAAGATAAAGAGCCTGAAGCTCTCCACAAAAAAAGAGATAAAAAGATATGGGAAGCCCTGGTATCGAAAATAGATGATGAAAAATATGACGCAACTAAGATCGTACCTAAAACTGTAGAAGGTACGAGATGCTCCTATTTTTAGGTTTGCCCCACTACAATGGTCTGGCCAACTCCATGTCCTTATGACCCTTCCACACCACTCTGATCTGAATCACTCTGCTGTTGATGAAATAATGATGACTGACCACCACATCCATGACTTCCAACTCGGCCAGAACAACCATAGAAAATCCAGTTCCCTGACTGGTGAGAAACTGGTGGTGTTGCTCCCAAACACGGAGTCATAGAATAACTCATGTAACCAGCTGCTGGTGAGATGATTTGACAGAAGCGCTGAGGATGACCCATATTACCGCACGATCGGCACTCCACTGGGTCTCTCTGGCACTATGGATTCATATTTCCATCTCTTCCACACTGGTAGCATACCACCTGGCTACCCGATGGTGTCTCTCTCCACCTTGTATCACTGTGTGAAGGCTCTCTATGGTGATTCCTACTGTTAGTAGGAGGGATGCTAACTCCAGATGCTGAGCCACCCTGGATCACAACACTGGAATACCTTAGATTTCACTCCGTGATCAGTGCCTAGATGATGATAGAAGTGATAGAAGTAAATCAGAAGATGTTAACTGGTGATCAGATTTCGTGCATAAGACCATCCTAGAACATCCTTTCCATTAATAACTGATCACCTCCTGAAATAGGCATCAAGAACTCAACTCAATAAAGCAGGAGGAATACTCTATAACACATAGAGTACCCTACTCCAGTCTCAAAAACTCTCGGTCTCGATCGGCCCTCAAGGTATCTGGAAAGAAGTAGTCATTGAAGATGCGCCAAAAATCCCCCCATGCCATAACTTGATGGTGTCCTATCTGTGGGATCACATCCCACCACTTCTTGGCAGAGTCCCGTAGCATATAGGCTTCAAGCTTGAACCTCCTCTTTGGAGGTGTCTTTAGATGCTCAAATATCATCTTCATAGATTCAATCCATGACCCTGCAGCTTGGGGTCCTCCATCCACTAAGAAATTGGGAGGATACTACTACTGTATAACCCGCATTAAATCAGCCATCAACGAGGCAGGAGGCGGTTCCCCATGAAATGTCTGCATAATCCTCATAAATCATTCCTTGAACTGTGAATCAGCATTGGTATCAGGTATAGATGCTAGTTCCAAGACTGACAGAACATGAGGATCTACAGGAAGTCCCTGATCGGCCATGTCTAGTGTTTGATCACCGCCTGGGAAATGAAATAAAATCAGAGGATGTCTCATGGAATGACTTGACAAGGTCAAGTGCACATCGTAGATCATGATCATCAAGGAATAAAACTGGAAGTATAAGAAGGGAACATGAGAAAGAAATCATTCATGTTTTACGAAACATGACTACACGGAGTGTACAATTCCTACATGACATGTTCCCTTAAGTAATTCTCACAGGAGTGTACTCTTGCCACAACTAATCATGTTACACCCAAACACATGGCATGTTTTCAAAACACACGGCGTGTACTTGAATCATATTTCCCTACCCGAGTCATTATTCACGGTCATGCTACATGGTACTTATTATACAAGACTACACAGCGTGTTCAAGGAAGACACGAAGTGTACTAGACGAGCTTTATTGGGCCCGTGTTGTTAGTGACACGTCCAGACACACAGTTAACACAACATGGCATGTTCCAAGAGGAAACGACGTGTATGTTGAAGGATAACTCTATCCCATGTTGTTCGTGACATGGAAAAGTACCTAGGTCACACTACATGGTGTGTTCAATCCGGACCCAGCGTGTATGTGAAGAAAATAACACCGACCCGTTTTATTCGTGACATGGTGGGGTACCTAGGTCAGACTACACGACATGAAAAACTGGTACAAGGTGTGTTCCCAAAATAAATAAGCCTCAGAAACTACTCTGGTACCTAGAAAACACTGAAACAAACATTTAATGTTCCAAATTCTGATCTGTGGGGGCTCATACTCCCTGTAAATCAATGCTTGGAATATCATAAATGTTATAACAAGGAAAACAAGGAAATGATCCACCAAATTCCGGTCCATGAGGGCCCATAACACCATAAGAACCAAATATAGTCCTTCAATCAATGAAAACCTTGCACAAAAAAATACCCTATCAAATAGTATGTATTTTCATCAAGGCATATATCAGAACAACATGCATATTCTACACAACATCTATCCTAACAACATGCAATTTCTAAAATATCCTATATGGCATGGCAAGAATGTATGACATGTGAATTGTTGCAAGTTCCTTAATGATGCATGAGATGGAATTCCCTCATCTCAATATGTTGCGACAGAAATAGAACCTCAATAATATCAATGATAACAACATAATAAATTTGAGTCACCTAATGGTGAAAATCAAATCAACTGTAAAATCACAAACCAGAAAAATTGCAATAAATAAGGTAGATTGCTTTTACCTATACACGGGTTAGCTACTCCAGGGCACAACTTATTACCGAGTACCTATTCCATCATATCATTGACTATAGGCACCAAACAGTAATTCAAGAGAAAATAATTCCACCGATACCACTTTGTAACATCTCGGTTCTGGAAGCCACCCAAAGGCGCCTTGTAACCAGTTGGTCAAATGGCCTCAAGTGAATTTCCCCAAATGCCAGAGGCTGCTGACTAGTATCGAGGGCCTTGGGTGTGATAGTGGGGAAACTATGCCCTCATTAGTAGAGTAAACAACGGAATTAAAAAATATACACAAGAGTGGAAACAGTAATAATATCATACAAAAATAAACAGTGTAAGAGTAATTGAACAAACTAGAGCACATATATAAGGTGATGCATAATACATATGTCTAGGAAAGCAGCGGACATGGAACAATGTTTAAATTCAGTACTAAACCAAGTAAAAAAGAAAATTTTTAATCATCTCTATAGCATTGCTGTAACGACCCAAACTTTTTGAATATTATATTAACATACGCTTAACAATTTAATAGACATGTTAATGGTTAATGCAGAAAGATGAGTCGATGGCTTCATCCAGTAGACTCGAACCTTATAATGCCCACTTATCAGAGCTTGGGAAGGAGGTGGCATCTTTGAGCTTCGCTTTGGACCAAGCCCAAGCAGAACTCCAACATGTCAAGCTTGAACGGAAACGCCTGCTGAAAAAGTTCAAGTTAGTGGAGATTACTACTAGGGCAATGTTATCTAATCCTCCGTCAGATTCTCTCACCATAGAACACCTTACACTTATGTCATATGCTGGTGTTATAAGGGGCTATGTGATGATACCATAGCTACTTTGTGTAATCCTTTGGGATGAATAAAATTGAGATTTATTCCTTTAGTGAAGTTTGTGAAATTTCAAATGTCCGGATAAATTGAGGATGTTTTAAAAAAAAGGATATTTTAAAATATTTTTGTAAACCTTAAATAATTAATGATGTGTTATGATTTTCAAAAAAAGGTCTTCTGCAAATGTGTTCAGTACGAAATTTAGAGTCTAATAAGATCAACTTAATTTTTAGTGAATAGTGTTGTATGAATAATGATTTTACACTTAGGATTAGTAATGTGAAAAAATGGATTATTAATGTCAATAAAAAAAGTATTAATATAATCTAGGCACCATTATTAAGCATTGTGATTCAATAAAATAGGTAAATAACTGTTTCATTGATTAACAGTCAAGTAATAGTTTTTTTCGGGTGAATAAGGTTTTTTATTTAAAAAATAAATTAAAATTATTTAGAAAATTATTTTTATAAAATGGTGTTCATTTTTAGAATTCAGAGCATCTATATTATGTTAAGGTGAATTTTGGGGATTTTTCTGAAAAAAAAAATTTCAGTGAATAGTAAAAATACAGTTTTATGGTTTCGGTATGTTTAATGATATCATGAATGCATCATGATGATGTCATGATATATTTTAAGGGATGGACGAATAAAGGGGATGAATTATTTTATAATGTTTCCCATGTTGCCAATACCATGGGAAAATACCATGGGCAAGCCAATGGTTTTGCCAATACCACTGATGAGGTGTCCCTTGGCCATTAATGCCTTGTCCCCTCACTTTCCCTATAAATACCAAGACATTATCTCATAATTTCAACTCCAAAATCATTCTCAACGATTTTCTGGTCTCTTTACCTCCCAAGGAGTCCTCCCAATCTTCCCTCAATCCTCTCAAGGTCCCAATCTTCATGTTTTAAGAGTTATGTTTTAAGGTAAGGGATCTGACCTCTCTCTTTCTTTTCATGTAATCTCTTTTACGTCATTTCTTTTATGCTCCATGTTGTTATGTTGGAGAATGTTATTATATATTACTCTTACTTCCCTTTTCAAGTTCATGTGATGATTTATCCCCTCTTACTCTCATCATTTCATTTTATGAATGTTTAAGTGGCACCGTTAGGCTGCCGAAATGTTTGTGACGGGTTCTTTCACCCTTCTCGTCTTAAAGTTCTACTTTCATGTCAAGTCTTTCAAGTTCCTTTTTATTATGTCAGTGTATGATCTCTATATATATCATACTTATTTTTTATTTTCATATGATGAGAGACCCTATTTGATCTCATCAATTCATTTTTTTGATGTTTTAAGTGATGCCATTGGGCTGCCGAATTTTCATAAGATAAATCTTATTTTTGTCTTCCTTCCATGTTTTAATTTCATATGGTATGTCTTTCAACATTCATTACCAAGATTTTATATCCATTATATTCTATCCCTATACTTTTTTTGGATCATTTATGAGTTGTTGACACATGTCCCCTCTCTTTTTAATGATTTCTAAAACCCTGTAACATTGTCGTTATGCTGCAGAATTTTCGTCTCAAAATGTCTCTCTCTTTTTATCAAAATTATTTAATGTTATTAAGTGAATACTCAAATATATTTCTTCTAAAGGGGTATTCACATATATATCAAGATATTCTATTTTAAATTCAAGTATTTACATACATGAGACCCGCTTTCCTTTTTCTGTGGGTATAAAGTGACATAAAGATCGTGTCTTTAAATCAGTTTTTAAAATGTTATGATTATGAAATGAAACCCATTTATTTTATGCTATATGTGTTATTTATGAAATTTTTATGATGATATATGTGGATAACATGATTATAAAGATAAATTAAGGGTTCTCACTGATAGCATTTCAATGCATTGGGTAAATACTTAATCTCTAGAGATGACCATTTTTAACGACGCCTTGATGAATAACCTTGGTAATTTTAATGATATCATGGGAACAGACCTTGGAGAAATGGAAATGTTTATCTATGTTAATTGTTGTATTAACTTCTTCATGTTATGAAACATGTTATTTTTATTATTAAATTCCTCATGATCTCTTTATTATTCCTTAATGTTATTTATCATGACCTTATTGATGTATCTCAAGTTCACATGTAAAATGATTCTATTATTTCCTTTACTGTGCCTTCTGCTGACCCTTTCTTTTGATGTATGTCCCCAGGTTATGGGATGCAGTAATGAACATAGGGTGAACATATGGAGAATCCTTTCATGTGTTTAAGAATAATGTGTTATGTTATTTTCATGTATGATGTTCCTGGTTTCCTAGATACTAAACCATAATGATCCTCAGTTTTGTATAATGTAATGAATGTTTATGTTATAAAAAGGTGGGATTCCATAATCTCTAGCCTAATCTTGGTCCTGTGCTCCCCATCTCTATAACATGTCATGTACCAGAAGTAGAAGAGCGCTTTCTCTTGTCTATGACTGCAACAATACAATCTATTTTGGCCCAAAAGCATGGCCCCAACAGGGTGTGAGACTAATACTAGTAGGGAACCACCAGGAGATATATGCCTAACTGTTAGTGATTATATGGTAGGTAAAAAGTACAGGAAACAATAAACAAGAAGGTACTAAAAAATAAACAACCCACAGTCTCAATATCAAGAAAAAAACTATACATAAAGATAAACACAACAAGTAGCCCTCTGAGAAGCACACTTAGTCTAACCCCTTTGGTCCAACCTAACAAGTATATGCTACCCTGTGGGCATCACACATAGTCTCACCTCTATGGTTCAGCTAATGTTTATACTCTATGAAGAAGCAATGACTGTCAATTCCCCATATACTCTTGTACCGGTAATAAAGGCAATCTAGGGAATCACTTATGTCACATTCGCTCTATGTCCTGCATCAAGGAACTATAGACTATCTAAGGAAGCACTCACGTTACATTCCCCCTATGGTCTCACATCTTAATATTATAAAAGGAACTCTGGAGAAGCTCTTATGTCCATTCTCATTATGGTCTACTTCAATAGGTTCTCACGTCCCTGTGTAAATCATCAGGTATATCATTTCATATTGGCCAACGTAAACCTCAAGAACTACTTGGATCACATCCTACAGCATATCAGAATGTCAGAACACCAATCACACCATCCTACAATACAAGGCATGGGAAAGTAAACAACAACCTAACATGAAACTATACCTAGCGGTTAAAATAAGAATAACATGCATGGGAAACACATATAAAGCATATAAATTCCCCTTTTCATAATGTAATATCATTTAATCAAGAATACAAGCATAGAAAACAAAAAATAGGGCTAAAATGGTAAACGTGCAATACCCCGTTCATGGGTATTTGGCAAATTTTCACATAAAACTCATATACTTCCAACAAAAAGGCAAAAACCCCCAACATTGGTATTGGGAGATCAGTATAGTTGAATTATGAGGCTTCAATAAACTTAGAACACCATATATCTATTAAAACATATAAAACGTTCAACCCACAATAACTCACAAAATAGGAGAAATCAAGGGATCGTGCTCTAGGAGAAGAGAGAACTCACTGAAGCGATTCCAACCCAACCGTCGGTGATTGATTAAATATAAGGAAACTTAGCCAGGGGCTCATCAATGATCCATATCCACTCAGTGCTCTCAGGCGAACTAGGATGAGAAGTAGACGGTTATGTCCATCGGATGCGACCCTGGTGCGTTTAATGAAAAAAATACATGACGTGTACTTTTGAAGTACAAGGTCTGTACTCACCATTTCTGTACTAAGATTTAGGCAGCCTACATGTCATTACACATGGTTGTGTTTAGGGCCGCTACATAGCCAGCACACAGCTAGCCGCGGTAACTGAGAACGTGATGTGTACTCATAATGTACACGTCGTGTAGTTCAAAAATTTCAATAAACTCATCTTTTCTCAAAAACACTAGGAAAAATAACAACATACCTAAAATGAAGATCAGGGTTCTTAAATTATGAATTGTTAAAAATTGATTCTATATTTGAAATTAGTGGGTCCAAATTATGTTAATAGTTTACTTTTATTTCTTGATATGATGAATAGTAACTATGGTAATTTATATTTATCATAGTTATAGGTATGTTGGGTAAATTAGGGAAATAATAATATGATAAGGACAATAAAATTACCCTAAATCAAGAAAAAATACCATTACATGAATAAAATTCTACCCTTAATATCTCATGTATGTAAATTATTCATTTAAGGTCCACTTGACAATGAAAATGACATAAATATTGACAAAACCAATGAAAGTGACAAAATGTTAAACTCGCATTTCTTATAAGTATATTAAATATAATATATGGATAAGAAAGGGATATCTTTGAAAATAATAATTACATGGAAAAATAATATAATCACCGACATCATCGTAATTTAGTTTTAATTTTTAGAAAATAAATAATTTCTATCAAGTCTTATTCTTTGATGATGTAAAAATTAATTAATTGATGATAAATCAATTAATCAAGTTTTACTAAAATTTTAATTACTGTAGAAATGTCAAAAACATGAACAAATCATATTGCCTGAGTATATAGTGACCAAAATCATCTAAATATCATGAAATTGATCATTTTGAGCCTTATAGTATGGATTATGACCTTAATATTATTTTATTTAATGTAATGATAAAGTTTTCACATTCATACTTTAATAAGTATATCATTTTTAATGTTTGGTTTTATATTGGATAAATTCCACATGATATATTATCAGGATATATATAAAATTTATCTTTATTATTGAATTTTATTTTTAGTTTTTATCCAACCTATAAATGTATTAAATAGTTACCCAAAATCACTGCAATAATTAATTTAATAATGGATCTATCCGAACAATGTTATTAAAAATATTAAAAGAAATATAATTTGTGATGACAAATTTATAAAATTAATTATGTAGATTTCATTGAATGATTAGGGTTATAATAATATATTTGATTTGATGATAAATCCTTATCTTGATATTTCTAATAAACCATGAAATTAATAGTGTTAAAATTGACACAATTCATATTTTGTTAAGAAAATGTTTAATAAAATTATTTACAAAATCTCCAAAAAAATTAAAAATATAGAATAATTATGATATAGAGTAAAATGTTCTAAATTATTCATTTATAGTATAATTTAAATCAAGTAATTAAATTTTTTAACCTTTTAATATTGAAGCATTTTTTATCTTAATTATAATTATAAAGAATAACTTATAGTTAATTAAAATTAAATTTTTTAAAATGTAATAAAAACATGTATGTTTTTTATAATATTTCAATATTATCATATCTTAAAATATAATATTTCACAATTTGGAAATATTTTCAAAGAATTTCAAATTATTATAAATTAATTGATTAAATATATTCCAAAAGTGTCCCTCACCCCAATTATAAAATGACACCACCCCCCACATGTATCCATAACTCATTAATCATTCAAGAACATCCATACCCTAAAAATTTATTTCCTGGACATACCTTGTTACATTATAGAGGTGATGTTATTCTCAAAAGTCATACTCTTGTTCAATTAAGAGGATATATAATGATAGAACGTCAAAGAAGAGGTAATCCCTTATAATGATTATTTCATATTTCATTCTACTTCTACTTCTACTTCATGAGTTGTTTAATTATATAATAATAACTCTATTTTTACACATATACTTAGATGTTATTATAATTATGATAAAATCATATTCATATTTTCATCCTTCATAGGAATGACTTAATCACCACATGTATATATGTATGGATTACCATCTCCACGTCGTGGTGTAATCTGTTTTTCACCACCACCTTACATAGAGGGGTATAAAAATGAATGTAATAACTATATTTGATTATTATAAAATGTTATTTATTCTTAAATATTGTAAACCATTCAAATATATACTATTCAAAAATTATGGGAATGATATCTTCGCTCGTGCATACGTACACCCAACTATCCCCATGCTGTGATGTGATTTATTCTATATGATAACCACTCAAAAATTATTATTTAAAAGTAAAGAATGAATAAATATGGTATTTATTGTAACAAATTAAAATTTTGAATAATATTTTTTTCTTGAATTTGTGGGTAATTTTAATTTTGACATAACAAAACAATATCTTTTTATTAAATTGGAGAGTATAATTAAAATAAACCACTTGTTTTTTAATATTATATGACCATTGGTCAATTTGACAATAAGAAAATATACTCTTAACATTATGTTTATTGTTTATAAATTCTGATTATTATGGTTAATTAATAAAGAAAGAAGAGTTGATGACCTGGCTGAAAATTGATTTTTTTATTATTCAATCACTTTTGAGGAATGAGTGAGAAACCATAGATGACTTCAACGAAGAAAACATTCCCACCACGATAAAAAATCAAGAACAAACAACTCATTCAAACTATAAAAAAACTCCTCCCCAACATCATAAACATGAAATCAGTTTCTCATACTCATCCCTTCATGGCAAGGAGTCTCGTGCATGACTGCACGGGCATGGAACCTATGGAAAACCCATTCCCTCGAAGAGTTGATGACCTCATACAATAGATTTGGGTTGTATAAAGCCCATCTATCAGGGCATGGGAAAGAGGTAGCATTACTGGGATTTTCTTTGGACCAAGCCCAAAATGAACTCCAACACATTAAGATGGAACAAAATCTCTTATAGGGGAAGTTCAAGTTGATAGAATTCACCAATCAAGGAATTATTGTCTAAGACACCCCATGATTCTACCAAAATTTCATACCTTACTCTTAGGTCTTATGAAGCTTTTATAATGGGGTATGTAATGAGGCCTCACTTACTTTGTTCAATCCTTTTGTATAAATTGCATTTTTATTTCTCATTATGGTAAAATTATTGAATTTCAAATATCATGATAAATATAGGTTTAGTTTATAGTAGATCTATATTATTCATGACTACTGTAAAAAAGGTATTTTAAACTAATTTTTATACTTTAAATAAATAATATCGTTAAATGATTTTAAAAAATGACTTCTACGGTTGTGAACAGAAAGAAATATAGATATTAATATGATCAAAATATTTTTTAGGGAATAATAAATTATGATTAGTAATATTACCCTTATGAATAGTAATGTGATAAATGGAAAATTAACCTTACTTAAGAATGTTTAAATATAATTTTGGAACATAGATTGGTAACGTGATATAATATCATATGTAAATAACCTTTCCAAAAATTAATTGTTATGTATTAGGGTTTTATCATGTTAATAGTATTTTTACATAAAATTTAAATATAAAATAAGTAGAAATTTATATTAAAAAAATAGAGTTCATTTTTTAATTTTGAGAATTTATATTTAGTTAGGGGAAAATAATGAATTTTTATAAAAAAATTTATGAATAGAAAAAAATACATTTTTGTGTTTTGATTTGTTTAATGACATCATTAATGTTATAATAAAAATGTAATAATTATGGACGACATTTTTACACTAATGTATTTTTTGAGGTGTCCCAAGCGGAATGTACCATGGGAAAATACCATGGGTAGTCCCATGGTTTAACAAGTACCTCTAATGTGGTGTCCCAAGGATATTAATAAAATATTCCAACAATTTTCCTATAAATATCCACCCATTCTTTCCATAATTTAATTCCAACTTCCACCTGAATGAATCTATGATCTTTTTACCTCCCATGGAGTCCTCAAAATGTGACCTAAATCCCCCAATAGTCCCTTCCATTGAGTTTTTTATGTTACACTTCAAGGTATGGGAATTATTCCCCCTCTTATTTTAGTCAAAAAATTCTTTATGTTATGTATTCTTGTGTCTATTTTCTAATTTTTAGTGTATTTTCTAATATATTATTATTTATTTCCCTTTTGTGTCTAAATTATTATAGATCCTTTCCAATCTCATCAATGTATTTTTCTTAATTTTAAGTGACAATATTAGGCTACAGAACTTTCGAAAGGGGATTCTCATCTTCTCTTTTTTCCATTCACATTATCTTTTATGTGGTTTAAAATTAAAGTTTACGTAACAAGATCTTATGTCCATATTATTTTGTAACTATAATTTATTTTCAGTCAATTATGGATGATATACCCTTGTCCCATCTCTTTTTAATGTTTTCTAAAACCATGTTGTATAGATGTTATTCTGTAGAATTTTCATCTCAAAATTTCACTATTTTTCTCATTATATTCAATTATATTATTTATGTGAATACCAAAACCTATTTAATTTCTATGTGTAATGATAAATTCATAAAAATAATACATTTGATTCCATAATTAACATACATAAAACCCTCATTACCTTTTAATGATTTATAAATGACATAATGATCTTGTTTTTATGCATATTTAAAAAGAAATTATTTTTAAATGAAACCCATTTATTTTATTCATTTTGGATTATTTATGAAATTATTTGTTATGTTCTATGTGGTTCACATGGATATAAATACTTATTAAGGGTTCTCCCAGATAACTCCAAAATGCAATGGGTAAATAAATTTATCTTTATAGATGCAAGTTTAATGATACCTTGGTGAATAACTTTGGTAATTTTAATGACACATTGGGGATGGACCTTGATGATATGCTTATGAATATATAAATTAAATGTTGTAGAAATATTTTCAAGTAATTATCAAGTTAATTTTGTTATGATATGACTATTCATTATATATTTACGATATTCCTCATGTTCATATTGATATCTGTCAAGTTCACATGTGAATTGTTTCACTAGTTTTTCATACCAGGACGTTTTCTCACTCTTTCCATTTATGTATGTCTCTAGGTTATGAGATGAAGAAATTTTACATAGTATGAACATATTATGAAGCCTTAAAAGTGGTTTATAATTATTTTTACTGTTATCATGAATTATCTTCCCGATTTTCAGGAAAATAGACTTTATAGTTAATCTGTTTGTAAAATGTAAGGATATGTTATATAAATAAAGGGAGGGATGGAATAATTGGTATGAAAGGATAGTTTAGTAATTTTCAAAAATTAGGATATATAAATTTTATGACGAACCTTATAGAAATATTTATATATTAGAAAACTTCCTGTTATTTTTGTGAAATATTAAATAAGTTTTTCCGAACATATTAATCCATATCTGGATTCGAACAAGTGGATGTGTCTCTGGATCAGATGTACCTTTGAGTGAATGCTTTGAAAAGGGGTTTTATGATTGACCTAGGGTATCTTAGTACACAACAATAGGTCTCATTTCATTCCGATTTGGACACTCCTAGGGGATATGTTTGGTTAATCAAAATAATTTAATAAATCCTTATTAAGGATTTATAGGAAAATGTAATTGTTGTAAAAGGATAATCTGTTTAATCACAACATTTTGAGACATAAAAATAGATTATAGTTAAATGAATTGTAATTGAAAGTAACATTTTAATAAGGTTTTATTATTATAGAAAATGGTGGGAAATAAGATGAACTGTGAAAATGTTATCCGTAATAGACCATGCACTAATGGCCCTCTATGGGAATCTAGAATGGAATCTTTCATGAGAATGATAAAAAACATACTCATGTTATTAGAAATGACTTTAATGAAGATAAGATACCCATATCACCATGAAGGTAACAACATTATGCTGAGTTATTTATGCTTCAACAACCAACAACATTTAGTGGATCTATCGATCCTTGGATTGGGGAATAGTGGATCAGCACTATCGAGAAGACATTTTTTGTGCTCCGCTATTCAGAAAAACAAATGGTCACCCTGGATGTTTTTTGATTATAGGGAGAATCTAATCAGTGATGGTAGCTGATTAAAAACACTAGTAATGGAGTGGAGGATGAAGCAATAGAGTTGGAAGAGATCAGATGGATCTTCTTCAATAATTATTTCTCTCATTCTATAAGAAAAAAAATGAGAGGGAGTTTCTTAAGCTCAATCTAAATGAAATTGAACCTGCCGGAAGCTTGGAGATGAACATTATAAGGATTACCCATTATACCTCATGTTTTATCATGGTTCATAATGGGATGGTTGATAAATTTTTTGTTTGATTGTTACCTCATCTGTGTATGAATTTGGATAACTAAGAATATGATAGCTTTGAAGAGATTTTGCGAAGTGTGATAAAAGTCAAAATGAGTTTGGTGAGACACAGTGGTCTCATAAAAACAATATAATGATGATATACATGGATCCTATCTTAGGGAGGACCATTGATGTGGGAAGAAGAGGAAATCATTTAAAACATCCCTTGTTTAATAAAAGTTGTAAGATGCATTTGGGGAACATCCTTCTCGGGAGTGGGATGTGCAATAGGTGTCAATGCGATGTCCATATCACAAAGAATATTCTTAGTGAGGTGAAGACTCAACATCACAACACTAACGACAAGGTTAATATGGTGCAAGACCTACCAAATATCCAATTCTATAAGTGTGTACAACTTGGTCACTTATATAATCACTATTAAAATATGAAGGATGTGTCAGGGAATCACCATTAGCTACAAAATGAAAAGGTAACAAGGTCATGCTTTTTATATCACTATAACTGACGTTGAAGCACCAAATGGTGTGGTGGAAGGTACTCAGTTTATTATATCAAACAAAGAAATTACTTCATTTGATATTGGTACTATGAGTCCCTTAATTTTTTCCATGTTTGAAAAGTATTTAGAATCACCCCCTAAATTTCTAAATGTAGAGTTATCAGTGAAAAATCCTAGTTAGAATATCCCTGAAATCATCAGTGTTTAGAAACTCTTGTACTTACTTTAGTAAGAAAAATTATATTACAAATATAGTAGTCATTCCGCTGCTGGAATTCAACATTATACAAGTGTTGGAAAAGCTCTCAAATTATAATGCTACTATAAATTACTGAAGTAAGGAAATTTTTTTAGTATTTAATGAGAAACCTACAGTTATCTTCAAAGGATATATATCTCAACCTGATATTTTTCTACAAGAACCTATTATATCTTTATTTATGAATTTGAATCATGAAGAAAAAGAAGGAAATTATATTATAATGATAGAAAATGTCTCCATCATCCCAGAAATCATTTATTTATTTCTTAAGGAGTTACCCAAACCTCCCCCAGAAAGAGAGTTAGAGTTGTCCCTTGACTCGTACCCCGATCTCATCTAATATCTAAGACCACATATAGGATGGAAAATTTGATGCTAGGGGAATTGAAGAGGAAACTCCATGATCTTGGGATAAGGGATTTATTTTTTCATGTGTGTCTCCTTAGGGATCGCCAATTCTTTTTTCGAAAAATATGGATGGATCAATGTGGTAATTTATTGATTATAGATAATATAATGGAATCACAGTGAAGAAAAAAATTCTATTTTCAATGAATTGATGACTTATTTGACCAACTTCATGGGGCTCAATTATTCTCTAAGATTGATATTTTATCTGGTAATCATCAATTAAGGGTGAAGAGGGTAGATATTCAAAAAGATACCTTCTGAACAAGATATGGGCATTATGATTTTGTTGTAATGTCCTTTTTCTTGACTAATGCTCATGGTATTTTTATGGATTTGATTAATATTGTTTTTAAGGACTACCATAATAACTTTTTGTTATATTTTATTGATGATATTTTGAATTATTCCAAAAGATGTAAGAAACATTTTGATTATTTAAGGGGTTTTTTTAAACCTTACAAGAGTAGAGGGTTTTTGGAGAGTTCATAAAATGTGAATTTTTGTTTAAGCACATTTCATTCTTAGGGATAACTGTAATCAATGAAGGAATAAAATTTGACACTATAAAGACAAAGGTTGTAGAGGAGTTGCCTCATTCTATAGAAATTACTGAGATTTTTAGTTTCCTAAGATTATTGGGATATTATAGGAGGATTGGTAAATACTTTTCACAGCATTGTAATCTATTCACCAAGGAAACATAGAAATGGGTAATGTTTATATAGATAGTGGAGTGTGATAAATATTTTATGTCACTGAAGAAGATATTGGTTAATTGAACCTTGTTAACTCTCCCCCAAATGGAAAAGGATTCTTTATTTTTAGCGATGCGTATCTGAAAGGGAATGGGTGCATCCTCGTGAAATATTAAAATGACATTGCATATGTATCTCGACAGTTGATGACTGATGAGAAGAACTGTCCTATGATTCACCATGAAATGGTTGTAGTTGTTTTTTCTATGAAAATATGGTGGCACTGTCTTTATAGAAAGAAATGTGATATATACACATACCATCAATGTTTGATGTATATTTTTACACCAAAGGAATTGAACATGAGACATAGGAGATAGAAAAAAATTTTAAAGACTATGATTGTTCAGTTTATTATCATCTTAGAAGATCTAACTGAGTCACTAATGCATTTAGTATAAAATAACCGATTTTCCTGTCCAAGATGAGGATTCAAAGAGACCCCTTGATCAAAGACCTATTGAAAATGGACTAGGGAATTTTAAGTGAAGAGGCATCATCAACTATATCCCAAATTATTTCTCAAACATCATTACTAGAGAATATCATGAAGGCCTAGAAACAATACCCTTTGATTTAGAAGAAAATTGAGGTTGTGAAGAATTGTATGTTTCCCGTGTTCAATATTGATCAAGAAGGTGTGCTAAATTTTCGTAAAATACTATGGGTTCCATCTATTCTAGAAATAATTAAGTATCCAATGGATGAAGTTCATAGCTATACTATCTCTGTACATTCTAAAAGAGAGAAAATGAATAGGTACCTTCATGATCAATATTGGTGGGATAGTGTGAATAGGGAGATTGTTTACTACACTAAAATGTTCCTGGTATGTCAACAATTGAAGGAAGTGTAACAAAATTCTTAAAGGCGTATTATAACCACTACCCATACAAGCATGAAGGTAGGACAATATCACTATGGAACTATTCACTGGTCTCTCGATAACATAAAAAATGAACAATGTGATATGGGTTATTGTGGACTGTCTCACCATGACTGCCCATTTTATCTCCATTGGGGAAAATATATCTCTTGATTAAATTTCCCGAATTTACATGAAATAAGTGGTCAGCTACATAGAGTTCAACTTTTTATTTTACCTTATCATGATCCATGTTTTACATCATATTTCATGTTAAGTCTTCCACATGATCTATATATCGGATTTAATTTATGTATGACCTATAACCCCCAAACTGATGGCCAATTTGAATGGAATATTCAAGATATTGAGAACATGTTGATTACATGATCAATGTAATTTAAAGGTGGATGGGATTAACATCTCCAATTAGTTGAGTTATCTTAAAAATTATTTTCATTCGAGAATTCAAATTGAACCCTATGAAGCTATATATGGGAATCGATTTAGAACCCTTAATTTTTGCGGTGAATCTGTTGAGAAAAATAATGTTGGGACAGATATTGTGTATGAGATGATGGAAAAGGATCATGCTATCTCGGAAAAAAATATGGCTACTTAGAATCAGCAAAAGAGCTATGCCAAAAACCATCAAATGGACTTAGTGTTCGATTTTGGTGTCAAAGTCCTTATTATAATTTCACCTTGGAATAGATACATGAGTTTGGGAAGAAAGGGAAACTAAGACCTAGGTACATTGGACCCTATGAAATCCTTTATCACATAGGATATGTGGCATATCAGCTTTCCCATCGTCCAAATACAGCAAATGTTCATGATATATTCCATTTATCTCTCTTTAGGATGTACATACCTTACCCTTCACATGTTGTAAATATAGAGGTGGTACAACTGGAACATGACCTCTCTTATGAGGATCATCCATTGGAGATCATTAATCATAGAGAAAAGGTTATACGCAACAAGACTACCTACCTTGTTAAGGTGTAGTGGAGGAACCAAAAATGGGAAAAGCTGTGTGGGAACTAGATGATTCTCTGAGGAAGAAGTACCACCACCTTTTCTCTTCATAGGGTTAGAGTTGAAATTTTGGGGACAAAATTTCTAAAGGGGGTATGAATGTAACGGCCCGAACATTTGAATAATAAATGATTCATGAATTTGTGGGTTATTTTATTTTGTATTAAAAAAGCTATATCCTATAATTAATGAAGTTATTATAATTAACATAAGACTATTGGGTTTTGAATATTATATGACCATTGTGCACTACACACATAACGGTATTATTATCTTTTATAAATAAAAATGATCATGGTTAAATAATATAGAAAGAAGAGTCGATGGCCTCATCCCGCAAAATTAGGTCATCAGAAGCCCATCTCTCAGAGCTTGGGAAGAATGTAGAATCACTAGTATTTTCTCTAGACCAAGGCTAATCTTATATTCAACATGTTACGATTGAACATAATTGGCTTCAGGAAATTTTTATGTTGTCATAAATTAACACATAGAAAATGTAGTCTGAGCTGCCCCAAGATTCTGTCACCATTTCAAACCTTACTCATAGGTCCTATGTAAGAGTTATAATGGGAAATGTTATAGGCCTTAGTTACGTTCTATAATCCTTTTCTGTAAATAAATCTGTCATTTCTTATTATGGAATCATTTTTGTGTTTAAAATATCTAGTTAAATTGAGGATGAATTTATATAAGTTCTATATTATTGATGAATACTGGAAAAATGGAATTTTAATATATTTTATATCTATTAATTAAATAAAAATATGAAATTATTTTCAAAAAATGGCCATCTATAGTTGTGATCACTAAGAAATTTAGATTTTAATAAGATAAACTAAATTTTTTTGTCAATAGAAAATTATGAATAGTAATATTACCCAGATGAATATAAATGTGACTGATAGAATAGTAACCTAACTTATGAAATTATAAATATAAATTAGGCATCATGATTGGTTATGCGATATAATTGCATTAGTAAATAACTGTTTTGGAAATTGTTAGTTTGAAATTAGTATTATTTAAGGTAAATAGTGTTCTTACTTAAGAATTATATATATATTTATTATAAAATTATTTTCATAAAGGGGAGATAATTTTTCAATTCGGAGCCTTGATATTTGGATAGTGTTAATTAATCATATTTTTATAAAATGTTATGTTTTTGGTGAATAGTAAAAATACAGTTTTGTGTTTCTTTGTAATTAATGACATAATTAATGATGTAATAATTATGTAATAATTAAGGATGAATTTTTTTAAAATATTATAATTTATTAGGTGACCCATGTGGCCAATACCATTTTCAAATACAATGGGCAATCCCATGGTTTTTCAAATACAACTAATGAGGTGTCCCTTGAAAATTTATAAAACATTCCCTAATATTTTCTATAAATACTGTTCCATTATTTCATTCATTTCATTGAAAATTACACTTCAACAATTATATAGTCTTATTAACTCCTATGGTGTCCTCCCAATGTGCCCTCAAGCCCCACAACATCCCATCCATTATGTTTTTAATGTTACTCTTCAAGGTAAGGGAAAATTTTACCGTCCACTTTTAGTCATTACTTCTTTAACAGTATGTATTATACATTCCATTTTATTATGTTAGGGTATTTTAATATATATTTATGATCTACTTTTTTTTAAATTATTATATACACTTTCCACTCTCATTAGCTATTTTTTTTTGAATTTTATGTGATAATGTTTTTCTAGAAAAGTTTTGTAAGGGAATTCTTCACTACCTTGTTTTCCATTAAAGTTGTCTTTTAGAAGGTATAACTTCCATGTTTTCATACCATGTTATCATTTATATATTATTCAATACCAATACTGTATTAATAGCCATTAATGTACTATATATTCTTTCCCTCTCTATTTTTAACATTTTCTAAAATCATGTTTTAATGTCGTTATGCTACAGAATTTTCGTCTCAAAATCTATGTCTTTTTCTCCAAAAAAAATTACTATTTAATATATGTGAATACCCAAACCTATTTCATATATAAGGGTATTAATCATGAAAAAAATTTAATCATTTTATTTTGGAATTTACATACATAAAACCCTCATCCCCTTTCCATGATTTATATATGACATAATGATATTGTTTTTAAGCACTTATAAAATGTCACAATTTTGAAATGAATCCCATTTCATTTATTCATTTTTTGTTATTTATGAAATGATTTATTATGATTTATATAGATAACATGAATTTAAATACATATTAATGGATTCTATTGATATCCATCCAATGTACTGGGTAAAGAAATAAATCTCTAGACATGAAAATATTTATGATACCTTGGTGTACACCCTTGTTAATTTTATCACACCTTTGGTATGGACCTTGGTGATATGATTTTGATTTCTCAAATTAAATGTTTTATTAATATTTTCATGTTATGATTCATGTTATTATTATTATTATATGTATCATCATCATTTATTTATGATATTTCCTATGTTCTTATTAATATCACTCACATTCACATGTAAATTGTTTCACATGTTTTCCTTATATGGGATTATGCTCACCATTGACTTTGATATATGTCTATCTGTAATGATATGAAGTAATTTTATTTAGGATTAACCAATTATTAATATCTACATGTTTATTCAAATAATTTTTTGTGTATTCATATATTATATTGTTGATTTCCAGGACACTGTAATTTAAAGATCCTTTGTTTGTAAAATGTAATGAAATGTTATTTAAATACATTGTGGGATGCCATATTTATTATTTTAATATCATTTTATAATGATATAAATATGAACTGAGAATTAAAAGTTTAACTTACCTAAAAAAACACGCATACAATCTTAATGATGTAAAAACTCAGATGTGGAGTAACAATGAATTGTTACAAACAAACTAAGGAGAATATGATCATATATGATGAACATGATTTTTTAATACGTTAATAACAATATCTAAATAATTATACAAGAGGTTCAGACACATAAGAAACATATCAGACCTATGTTAAAAGATAATGTTTCAATCTCATTTTTTAACTGAGATTGTTTATAAGTAAGTATTTACTATGGATATATTTATCATCTGTGTCCATGTTTTTGAAAAAAAAATTCATTAAATTTATGATATTATTCATTGAATGTTTAAATTTATTTTTAGAAATTTGATTATTGTACTATATTATATGGAAGTGATATATCATTTATCTACCATACGGGGAACTTTTTAAATTTTTAAGAAAAGTAAGAGGACAATGGGTTTTTAACTTATAGGTAATGAATGTATTTTTATGACTTCATAATGCAATATTTCAATGAATCATTATCTCTAATATTTGAGGTTTATTTTTAAATAAATTATTTTGTTTTGAAAATGTGTGACATTTTTCGAATGGAAAACATTTTTGAAGAAGATAAGATCCCTTCTTCAAGAATTTAGTTTAAGTGTTTTACCAAAATTATTTTCCATCTTAGATGATTCTATTTAAATAAGGTTTTTATGATTGGAGTGTGTTAATGATGGAATGATATTTTATATAGATTATGTTATGATGGAATGATATTTATGTAACCCATTTTATTTCGTGGTTTATGGTATGATGAATGATTTATGTATTTGAGAAACATGTGAGAATGAATTTTTTATGAGATAGGTGGGACCTATATCTCCATCCAATTAATTATATATAGATTTATATCTAAAGAAAAAAAAGATGACTAGAATGGAAAGTAAATCTTGTTTAGTAACCCAGATCTGGAAAGGCATGTAGAAATAGTTCAGTAATACCAGTCTGGAATAACAAGTAAATCTAGTTCAGTAATACATGGCTGTAACGACAGGTAAACATGGGTCATCGATGGAAATTATCCACTATTATTTTCTTGGAAACAATGACATGGATACTATGGAAACCATATTATGTGATTATGTTTTCCCACAATTACATGTTTTATTCCAATGTTATTTTCTCAAGGTTAATGTTCTGTTTTGATATATGCCTTATGAACTAACATAATGTTTTATGACTCATGATATTGATATTTAAACATTATGTTCATGTTTTTACATTATTATGTTTATGGTTTGTTTTATATTGTCAATGATTACCCTTACTGAGCAATTGTGATCACCTTTATTATTTTTCCCCTTGGATATAAAGAAAGGTTTTATGTAGGAGAAAATAAGGGGAAGATCAATTTTGGAGATGTTAAAGATATTTAACTAATATAGATGATTATGTTCAAATATTTATAAATCACTAATATAATATGGTCTGTGGACTTCTGTATGTGTCATTTATTATGTTTTCTACAAATGTAATGAAATGTACATGTACCTCAATCCCGGGTCACTATATAACATGAAAACGTATGTATAACCACCCATTAATTTTTGTACATTAGATTATTTTAATATATCTAAAATTAGTGATTAATTCAATGAGTAGGATAAAAAATTATAAAAAACACTCTATGTAGATATTTCTGATATTTTGAGAAATTTATCAAAATGATATGAGGTTTAATCCTTAGAACATGATTTAACATCAATGTGATAGCCCTCAATCAATTACAGAGTGTTTGGCCCATAGAATCTCATGGTGCTTCCAAAAATAGAATTGTTAGACACAATAAATGAAAATTATGTTTTGGTATGATATTTTTATAACTTTTTTTTTGTAAAAGATGTTCCTTGTAACTATACATCCTATTTATAATTTGTGCGTGTTAATAAATTTTCTTAGGTCGGGGTCTGAGACTACAAACACCGTGGTATGAGCCCTTACATATTATTATTATTATTGTTATTATTATTATTTTCATTATTCACTACATCAAGATACATTTTCACCCAAAATAATATATGTTTTTATAATCATTAACAAATAATAATGTTAACTTCACACAATAAAATTAATGACAATAATGAATTCACACAGATATAAATTAGTCAAATTGTTACAAATATATAAAAAAAATTTACACATATAAATTATAAAACAATATAGAAAAATTAATTATTAAAATCATATATAATTTTAACCATCCCCAAATTTTTATATTAGATTAACAAAAATAGTAATTATTAATTATCACAAATAAAAACACTTTGACTCACGTAAAATATAATATTTCCATTATAATTATTAATACCCTTGAGAGTATTAATTAACAAAAACACATTAATTTAACCATTTTTATATGGTATGCATATATGTAAATTATAACCATATTAAACTTTGTCATTTATTATTTAAATTATAATTATTTCCATCATAAACAATACTCTTGATATATATAGTTTAATTTATCTTTAAATTTTTTCTTATAAAAATAAATATTTAAAAATACAACTCTTACATAGTATATTAAATTAACTAATTATATATATTTAATAAGTCTCAAAATTATTTCTCAATTAGTAACACATTAAATATGAATATTTTTAATTTCAAATTCAATTTCCAATAATGAAATCATCATAGTAAAAATTAATTTAATTATAATTAATCATTAAATAAGTACATTCTCTATTTCAAAATAATTCCATTTTTCTTATATCAAAAAATAAAACAATATCAAATTACTAAAAATTATACATATTAATAAAACCATAATTTAAATAAAAATTATTCACTTACAAATTTATAAAGATATATTTTTTATAAAAATATACCATTAGATATCTAATTAATTATTCAATTTAATATATTCAATAATTACATTTGGAAAAGATTCAAATATATCCAATAATAATAATAATATATTTTCGTGAAATCCTTTACAGATTTTTTTTAAATAACCAACACTGAAAAACATCATTCATTATTAATATTAAAAAATAAATATCAATTCAATTTAAAAATCATAGTTCAAAAACTACAATAAAATTATATTTATATTTAAAACATATTCATGTTATTCATGAACTTCTGGTTTTTCATGTTTTATGAAACTTATAATTTTTTTTAAAATATAATCTTATTAGAATCATTGAATTTCAATCTAAAATTAATTTTAGATATATTGTATTGGAGATGTAATATACCCCTTCCACTTTGTTAAAATAAAACAAATTGATATTTATTTATATGTTTATCCAAGATTTAAATATTCATTAAAAATAAATCATGTTGTTTCCCAATTGAAATATCATTTTCAGGATATAGAATAACCTTTGATGGGGAATTTTATAATGTCAATGAAGAAGTTTCCATGACATAACAACAATTTGAAATAAAATGTTCCATATGACAAATTTAATACTAATCAATTCAAAAAAAACATTTTTGTTAATTTATTAAGATGAACTATTAAACTATTCATTACTAGGTAGAGTCATATTTTATGAAATACAATTATTTATAGATATTAATTAAATTAAGTGATCAATTAATCCCCTATTTATCTTACTAATGTACTGAAATAAATTTTCTAATTTTATATTATTCTTCATTTCAAACACATTAAACCCTTAAACTATAATTGAAAATAATTTTCTGACAAAGATATTTCATCTAACTAGAAAAAATATACATAACATAACATAATATAACCATTCATGAACTGTATGGGTTTAAAGTATTTGTAAACATAAAAAACATGTTCATAAAACTAATACATTGTCTCTTGTTTACTCCTTTATAACAAGAAAACTTCATTGCATATCAAACTAAATATCATTCTTTGTTTATTTATTTTTTTCAAAGAAAAATAAGAAAAGTGATATCTGAAATTTGTAGTATTGGTAAAAAATAGGGATTTAAATTATAACATAATAATAAGGAAAAATTAACATGAACATATCATTTTAGATGTTATACATTTCATATCAATGATTATAATATTTAGTCATGGAATAAATAATTGTAGTTCATAATAAACAAATCATAAAATAAATACATTGGAAAAATATATAGAATTATAGCATACATGTATATCTTGAAAATAAATTTCATAGTATTAAAAAATCACTTCGAAGACTACAATAGTGAAATGGGTTCACTCCACAAACCATATAAGTAATTATGGTTCACTCCCAATACGATCATGGCAGGCAATTCCCCTAACTAAAAAAGTTTCACATCCCATTTCAGGCTAGTTTATTAAATTAGATATAAAATCAATAGACAATGCATTGGGGAATGATAAAGTTATCACCTAGTAAAAAATAAAATCTATAAACATTTTTTCTATAATAACATAAATCATCCATCTAATCAGAACCCGTGAAAATAAATATTCTCTATCAACATTTGATCATATAAAAAGTAACATAATTCATAAACATCATCATATAATAATAAAAACACTATATAAATATAATAATTATTATATACCTGGTTAATATCTTCATTAAATCATAATGAATATCATATAATGTCATGTTAGATAAATAAATAATTTGAAATATCACATGACAAATTTCACAAAAATTAATAACATTTACATTTTCAAATCAGTTTGTAATAAAAATCCATAAAATTATAAATATCAAAAATTTCAGTGAAAATTAAATTGTATCATTTAAATGATATATTGGTTTATGAAAGCTTCATGATGGTGCATAAATCTACTCATTTTATATAAGCCTAAAAAGTGTTTCTTCTATATTTTTTTTAAAAAAAATCACAAATAAAAAGTTTTAGAAAATAAAAATATTTATATAAAACCTTTTAAAAAAATGATAAGATTAAAAATGAAATTAAAATTTTGATTAAATTGTATTGAAAATTTTTGGAAACAAATTTTGAAAAGATTGATGTGGAAGATAATACTAAATTCATGAAAAATATAAAAATATAAATTTTAAATGAAATTCCTTTTTAAATATTATATTATTGAAGTATGAATTTATAAAATGAATAAAATTTGTGTATAAAAAGTAAATTAAATTAAAAAGTTTAATTCAACATAGTAGATTTAAAATTAATTTCATAGATAATATTTTCATGAAATAATCAATTAGGTATATCTTTCGCCAAATAAATGGATATTTGGTAATTAATTTCCTTACTAACTTTTAATCAGTCCAATCATGTTCCCAATAAACGTATTAATTGTCAATTGAAACATTTAACATAATTAATATGATTATATTCAATATATGATATTTAACAGGGAATTAAAAACACCACAAACAAGATATAAGTGTTTAATAAGGTAAGTATCTCATAGAAGTAAAACTGAGAAGTAATACCCTTATTCATGCTTCCTTTTGGTTTTAAAACATTAACACTATATATAAATGTTTAATAATTATATTATTAAATTCTAAAAATATATTAATATTAAAAATACATTATATGGTACTTTTATATCAACTTACCAACTATTAATTATCAATTTTTTTCTTTATTGTTTTTGTTTCAGGTGCATTGATTTCATTTTTTAATGAGCATTTCATTAGTGTATAATTTTAAATTTTCATGAAAATTTGAATTAAAAACTACAAGTTAAATGAAATTGTATTCATTAACGTACAAATGTAAAAATGGTCCCACATATCATTTTTTCCTCTTAAATGATGATGATTCATTCAATAAAATGTTAATGAAAAATAATTAGTTAACTTTGGCCTTTTTCCAATCATCATGAACTATTTTTGTTTTATAAAATATTATATCTATGTATTTATTTTAGAAAATGAAATTAGATAAAATATATTTATTAAAATATTATTTAAAAAGGATAATACAATTATTAACATCCATTAAGGCGGTAATGTAAAAAAACATTAATTAGAGATATAATTAACCACCCTAATATTGATAATGACATTATTTCCTTAGATTAGGAGAGGTAATAAAAGGGATAAATATATTATACTCCATTAAAAACACAAATTTTTACTATAAAAATTTACATGGATTTATTATTCATTTATAGAATAAAGAGGTTAGGATAATTTATAAGAAGAATATATAATAAGAGAGGTGATTTAGAAAATTTCCTATTGAATATCACATCCTTCAAGAACCCATAATATGATAATAATTGGTCCAAGGGTGAGGTCACTTTCTCATTAATGTAGGGAGAGTAGGTAGGATATGCTTTCATAGATATTTTATAATATTATTGTATTTTTATGAGAAATTCAGTTGTGAAAAGTGGTATTTATACTTGTAGAGGGAAACATTATGTGACTAATTTTTCAATATTTTATATATCTATCCAACCACAGTTTTTTGGGATTAATTCCAAAAAATGGGTTATAATTAATGATTAAATTTTTTTATGAGTTAAAAAAATAGACACATACTTCTATTTTTATGTTTAGGTATTTTATTCTTTTACCTTTTTACTTTAACATGCTACAACATTTTACATATACGATGGTAAATATATTTTTTCCACAGTAAATTATTTATTCCGATAAATGAAAATGACCATAAAACGCAATATGGACCACCAGATTTCAAATATGGAATCCATTTTTAAAAATTAAAAATATTACTAATTTAAAATTAGATTTAATATTAGACATTCAAAATGTAATGAGAAAATTATTATTTTTTGAATAATGTTTTTTAAATATGAAAAATGTAATTACTGTAAGTAACATAATATTTTAAAAATGTTATTATGTAGATTATAAATAAATAAAAATTAATTTCATTAATCATATATTAATTTAAAATCATTATTTCATTTAAAAAATAAGGAATATTATTTATATATAAAAATCAATTGTTTATTACTATTTATTGAATAATTCCCCTTCACAAAAAATTATTCTAAATTATTTATAAGTTAATTATTAATTTATAAACCCACAAAATATAGAAATTTTAACTAATAAATTTTATAATTTTGAAAATAAATAATAGTATTTATTTTGACATAGAAATAAATAAAAATTACATATTAATGAAAGGATATATTTGACGAAAAAATGATATTGAAAAATATTATTTGTTTATTTCAATAGAAAAAATGAATACTATATAAAATATTATTAAAAATATATATTTCATTATATTCTAATTAATATTATTTCTCAAAAATATAATTTCTACTTTATAATGTTTAAGTTAAACTTATTAATAATTTAGAGTAATTTTAAGCTCGATGTTCTGTGTAAAGTAATATATCAATGAGATTTTATTTATATAAATAAGTAATAGTGTAAAATAATGGGTTGTATAAATATACCCCACTTAAAATAAATATTTTTTCAATAAAATCACTTTGATAATAAAATATGAGGATAAATCTACTGCATCACAACTTGAAGTTCCCATATTGTTTTCTCAAATTGGTGGTTTAGCAAAAAAAATTGTAATAATGTGAGTTGTCTTGTTTTCATGAACTTTATCACTATGATATAGTACTTTTACAAGGTTCTCCTAGTAAGAATTAACTTTCTCTAGAGAAATTATCATTGAGTTATGAATATGTGAAGAATCTTGTATGTACTTCCTTAGGAGAGATACTTGGATCATATTATGAAGTTATGATATATTTTGTGGAAGATATAATATATATTTGAGCATCCTAATACAATCATGAATTTAAAGAAAATCAAGTCCTTGAATTTGAAATCGCACTTCCAAAATAAAATCTGTATATTTTATCATTATAATATTGGAAACCCACAACATTAAAAGGTTCAATAAAACATTAACATAGAAAGTGTGCAGATAAGAGGTGAATATCACCACATTACTTGGATTTTGATTCGAATAATATTAGTTAAAATTAAAAAAATATGGACATTAAATAAGGTTGATACTATCTGGTTCTAAGGGAGAATGATATAGAACATGGAGATTAAAAGTAAAATGACCACAAAATCATAAAAATAAAATTTATAGAAAAAAGGACATTGCAATCAAAAAAAGTATTATATAAGGATAAATATATTTTCATAATAACTTGATAATACATACTTACTTGATTTATATCATTATTAAATTATATATCATCTATTTTCCTTGATCAATTTATGCATTGTTTTTTATCTGGTGAAATGAATTTGAAATTATAATTCATAAAGAACTAGTGGATAATAAGATCTATAATGGAATGATAATTCCTTTTCCCATAACTATAATAAACAAATTTTTATAATATGTTATCTAATATGCATAAATCATCGTATTGTTGAGAAATAAATTAATATCATAAAACGTGAAGAATTTTCAATTTAAAACATTTCATAAATTATTTTACTTATTGACCATAAAAAAAATTAAATGAAATTTGACTTATGTTTGATAAATTTTCAAAATAAACTTATCATTAATCCCTAAAACAACTTGATGTATCTCTAAATTTCTACATAACATACATGTGGTGATCATTACTATGAATTTACATTATATAATAACCTAAGTTACAATAATACCTTTATGAAAATTGTACTATTTAAAAAATTACCACTTTTCTCATGTCATAACTCAAAACTTTTGACAATATCAGTTTATAAAACACATTAGAATCATATTAGTAATAAATTAATGTTTATATATACAATCCCATTTATCGAAAATATATTTACATATTATTATACACACATCAAGAACATATTAAGGGTCATATTTCCTTTATTCATGTATACAGAAAAACTATAACCCATCCACCATAAACAATTTTCAGTATTACTTATAACATTAAACACACACATTTAAATAATTTTGTAAAAAATAATGTGTAATAATCCATAGAGTTTTCATTTTTCTACAATATTATACATGTAATTCAAAAAAAATCATAATTCCCATACATCCCACATTTAAAACCTTTAACTATTCCCAAAGCCTTAGGAATACCATTATTTTTATCTATTTCATTAACTGAACCTTCCATTTTTTCATAATAATTTACTTTATTGTGTCATTATTTTGTACATACAAATCATCTTTCGGTACCATTGAAACATTATCTTTTACATTTCTTCTCATATTCATTACATGATAATGATTGAACTTTATTTCTTCTTCATTCACTATAGAACTCAATCATTATCTTATTATATATGCTAATAAACTCACCAAAGTTTACATTATTCATCATATTTTGATATTTATGATTACACATTATATAAATTTCTCACCATCTAAATCAGGTTTCATTTGGTTTATAATGAATAATTTTAGTCATCTTTCTATCACATTCACCATTAACATTTATCATCCAAGTTCTATCCCATCACTAAAACCGAAAATCATACTTTGAGAAAACCTAATCACAATTGTATTCTAGTAAATAAAGATAAATTACATATACAATTTAAATCTATGGAATTTTCTTTCCTATCATATGTACTTTGGGATCATTTACAAAATAATACCATTTTGACATATACATAGACTTATCATTAGAGATTGTATATATGGTTTTCTCATCTTAGATTCCAATAGTTGACTACAACATTCTCATATAATATTTATAATGGAAATAACATTTCATGCATAGATATTAAACCTATGTAGGTGAATAATCATAACATAACATAAATAAAATATTTTGTAACCATCTGGGTTTAGTGTCTTCAGAAACATGGAAACCTAAACAACTGCATCATAATGAATACACTGCATATCTTGTTAATTATTTCTGAACTATTACACATTATTACATATCATTATTAATTTTTTCCTTCGTATCCAATGAAAACAAATAAATGAATAGTGTGAGGTCAAATAATCATTAATGGGAAATAAGGGATAAATTAGTTATAACATAATAAAAATGGAATAACAATGTTATCATAATATCTAGAAAGTTATACCATGAAAATAAATTATCATAACATTGAGTAATGGAATTAACCATAGAGGTTTAAATGAAATAAATCATAAATATATAACATTTTAATAACCAATGGAATTGTGTCATACACATAATAATATGAAATAATTTTTATAGTATTTAATTCACCTTTCCAAGACTATCACTATAGAATGTGTTCACTCCCCAAACCATTATAGTTGTAAAGGATCACTCCTAATACTATAATTGAGGTCAAAGTCCTTTACTAAAGGGGATTAACATTCCATTATATTCTTTTGTATCTCATGATATATAATATCATTACCCAATGAATTATCGGGATATATAGGTCCCATATTACACATAATTAAAACCATAAATATTTGTTCCATAAGAATATAAATCAATCATAATATCTGAACCCAAAAAAATCCATGGGTTTCATAATCATTTCATCATAAAAATGTTAATGAATTCATATGAATAATTCCATCATAAACATAATACACACATAAAAATAATAATGATAGTATACGTGGATACTATCACCAATAAAGAATATGTAAAACCATGTAATTTCAACATAGAAAAAATTTATATTGAAATATAACATGACACAATTCTTGGAAAAAAATAAAATTTTTATTTTCAAATAATTTCTTTTTAATGATATACACAAATATAAGTTAATAACATTAATTTGAAAAAAAAACATTATCATATTGTAAAAATTCAAACATGATTAAAAATTAATTTTTTTTTATAAAAAATAATATAATAAACTTTTTAAAAAATTTACAAAACACAGGAATGGATGAGAAGATATGATTAAATGTAATTTTAGAAATATATATTTTTAATAGAAAATCCATTATATATTTCATAATTTAGAATTAAGAAATAATCAAGCGATTAAAATATGTGTAACCCTATACATTCACATAATAAGAATTTAAATCAAATATAATATATTAAAATTTCATTTCATAGGTAATATTTAAATGTAAAAATAAAATAAGTTGATATTTTATCCCAAAGAATTAGAATTAGGAAAAAAATTCATTACAACATTTTAGTGAGGGGTATCGTATTCTCCTTAAAATTAAAAATTAACAAATGAAACATAGAATAGTATAAATATAATTGGATTCATGATAAATTATATGAAATGTTATTATAAACAACACACATATGAATTAAGTGGTGAATAATTCATGTTTCTCATAGAAGTAATAGTGAGCTGAGAAACCCTTACCACATACGTCCCTTTAGTTTTGTATACATTATCCTTCTGTATAATTGTTTAAAAAATGAAATAAATTCATTAAAGAACCATAAAAATATTTTTAATGCCAAATATGATAGTTTTATAGGTTCTTATATCCCTTTTATTAATTATTATTAATTATTTGTAGTGTTTAATGTGCAATTGTTTCAAGGATTCACGATTGGTTCTTTATTGTATAATTATGGATTTTCTCATTAAGTTGAAATATAAAACTTTGAATGAATTGAAATGATATTAATTAAACATAATATTTATAAATTTTACCATATATAAATTTTATTTATCAAATTATTTTAATTAATTTTGTTTAAGTTTAATGATAAATTTCTATTTTAATTTGGTGGTTTTTCAAACCATCACGAACAAGTTTAATTTTATTTAATATTATATATATATGTATTAGTTACAAAAATATGAAATATGTTATAATATAACAATTAAAATGATATTTTAATTTAATAATACTTTAATTACAATCCATCAAGGTCGTAATATAAAATGAAAAAACATTATCCTTTGAGATAATTATCCATAAAAAATTGGAACACATTTTCATATTATTTAATAAGAGGATATTGTGATTATTATGGATAGAAGATACATAATTAGAAAAATAAAATTATAGAATTTAAATAATTTGTGAGATAATACTATGGTATGGATTAAATTGGTTAGGATAATGTAGAATTATAAAATACATTAAGAGATGTTTTTTGAGAAAATTTCTTCTTGAATATCACACCCTTGAATGAACCCTTAAAGACCATTAAATTTGTATTTGGGTGATACATGAAGAACATTGATTTATGGAGAGTGTGGGTATATGCTCTTGAAAATATTTTATTTGATAAAAAATTTCATTTGTAAATGGCTTAGTGAGTGTGGGTATTTATACTATAGGAGAGGTTTCTTTAAACAGTAAATGAAAGATTATTTTATATATAAATCCAATCAAATTTTAATGTAATTTACTCTAATGAATTTATAATATAATGAATTTTTTATAATATTTTAATGTACTATCTTCTAATCAACCAACTACTTGATTTTTTGTTTTTTTTCTAATTTAATATTTTATATTTTAACTATATCATGGTCTATTTTTTACAATGACTACAAAAAACATCAAAGATATATTTTTATAGAAAAAATTAAAACTATCATTTAAAATATTATGAAAATCATTATAAGAAATATTTAATCAATTTTTAAAAATTTAAAACAATTTTTTTTCAAAAATTAAATTTAAAATTAAACCATCAAAATGGAACGAAATACTATTTTTAGTGTGTTTTTAATCCATAAAATGTACATTTACAAAAATAAGATATAAATATTATGGAAATGTAATTAATAATATTATATATAACAAAAATTTAAATATGTTACTTTTACATAAAATTAAAATAATAATGTTACTATTAAATATAAATAAAATGATGGTTTTATAAATTCATGATTTTTTACTATTCCTGGGAAAATTATACTTTTTAGAAAACTATAAAAAATCCATCATAAGATATTTTTTTCATGATCAATCTAAAAATGACTTTCATTTTATTAAATAAATTTTCTAGATGTTTTCAAAAAAATTATATTAACTTTCCCCCAGAAATAAATATAAATTAATTTTTTGAAGAAAACATATACTAAAAGAACAAATTGAAATTAATAAAATTCAGTTTTTTATTTCATAAGAATAGATTAAAAAATTAAAATTTAGTCAGTTATTCATAAATTTGATAATTTGTCTGATACATCATATTCCCACCATTTTAACGACATGTTTATAATGGTTGACATAAAATAATAATATTTTGGAATTTTTTTATAACCGAGGTTCTATGTAATATAAAATAACTAAGAGATTTAATTTATTTAAAAAAAACAAATATATTATAATATTGGGTTTCTACATTATAGTCCTCACACTTTAAATTTTTATTAATTATATATCGATACAAAATAAATTTATAGGTTAGGTTAATGATGTAATGAAACATACCATGAGATGGCTTTCCTACTAGGCCATATAAATAATATGTATAAGTAATGATAAATTGTTATGATTTTTCAATTTTATATATATCATAATATAAATTTACTTAAAAAATGAATTTTTATTTAATTACTCATAATCATTAAATTCAAGAAATATATGTTTATAGAGTTGTTAGCTGTGATTATTATTTTTATTCCAAATGAAATAGGATAATGAATATGGGAAATAAAATAAATAATTTTGAATATGTTGCTATTTATAATATATAATGGACTATCAAAATCAAATTTATGAAAACCATTTATCACAATAACATAGATATAAATAATATAATATAAAAATGAATTTTTATTCATAAAAAAAGAGTACATATTTTTTGATTAATCCCTAGAAAAGTGATTCTGAAAATGTGTTTGGGATATTTCAACATTTGGACAATAAATTGATGTAGGTGTAGTGTATAAAAAAGAAAAATAATATCTTAATAAGTGGATTAAATGAAAGGAAGATAAAAATATTGGAATATATTATGACATATGAAAAAATACTCTACTAGTTCAGAGACCATAGCTATGATAAATTTGATTTAGAGATAAATGTACTTAATTTCAAGTTACATAGGAAGAAATCATCTATTGGAATTAAATTATATTTAAATATAATATCTTTCTATTTTGGTATTTATGGATTTTTATATTATAACTGCTTCATTTTTCAATTTAACTTTAATGTGTGTGAAAAATAAAAATGTTATTGTAAGGAAAAAAGTTTACCAATTGAAAGGAAAATAAAAATATAAACCTAGTGAATTTTTAGATGAATTAATATCAATGTGATTTTACCACTATTATTAACTTATATTTATATACTACGCAAATACAAAAAATAAAATCTAAATATTTATAGAGCAGTTTCAACCCAAATAAAAAATCTATATTTTTTTGAGGCCTAACTGAAACAAAAAATTAATAATAATAATCTCGAGTCATAACTCTACAAAATCATTTCTATGTCATCACTAAGAAATAAATCAATAACCAACAATTCCCATTCTTGTAGGAATAACCTAGACATCACATTTGATGGAGTACTGTCGACATGGATCTCAATTTCAAGAAAAGTCAGAGGCTCAAATCAAGGAATATTTGGGGGGTTAGATTTCATCTAGTATGTAAGGTAGTGTTTGGGGAGTCTCATCTCCTCGGGGTCTGCTATAGGTTCAGTCACCACTGCTAGCTTCTGGGCTGATAGAGGGGACTTTGGAGGAAGAACAACCTGATAGTGTCTCAACAGATCACGTTGTGTCAACTGAGGCTAGTGATGGGTTAGTTCAAAGTGATGTAAATGTTGCAGAATTGAGTAGGATGAGTACTGTTAAGGGGGAAAATGCAGTGGAGTTTCAGGATAACCTGAATGTCTCTAAGGTATTTAGCCGATTGAGATTGTATTTGGCTCACCCAGTGATGTGGTACAATTTAAAAATCCAATGGAAATGGAAGAGGGGTAGGCTTCAGTCTGGTTGATGCTGCATGGAGTGAATTTCAATAGGATGTTAATAATGGTGTTAATGTGAAAATTGGAGGAGTAGAATAGGATGATGTTAATTCCACTTTTTTGGAGGCTTCTTGGGGTAGTGAGGTCCTGTCCAAGGGAAATCAATCACTGGTTATGGATGAAAAAAGTTTATCATGTAAGGAAGGGGGATCTTCTTCAGGGAATTATTACACAATTCAGGTGAGAAACAGGTTTGAAGGTATAACAATGAAATAATTAAACACTGAATAAGAAGACCCATACATTGTAAATAGGGTCTATATGGAGGAGACTAGTGAAATTTGTAAGAGTTTTTCTGTAGGGTAAACAATACTGAGAATTACTAGGAGAAATAGCCGTAGGAAGGGTCAGAAGGATTACTCATCTTTGTCACCTCACCTAGAGAATCATTCCACAAAAAATAAAAACAATGAGAAAGAAGTTAATCAAGGCCTTCTGTCAATCGAAATCAAGATGTCTGTGTGAACAACAATGGTATTTTCTTATGAGATCAGAAGATGTGGTGACATAATAGGTCATGTTACTCAATGCTTCTGAAGAGGATGCAACCAAAATGGTGGGTTGGACTATGTATGTTATTCTATATGAGGAGAAATAAAATTGGATTGATAAGCCATACATGATCTTAGTTGAGGGATTCAACAAGTGGAAGATTATCCTCGAGGAGTATATACATACCTGTGATAATATGACCACTATATTTTAAGATCTTCTAAGGGATAAACTGAGCACTCAGTTAACGTTATTTCCTGGAACATGTTTTGGAAAATTTAGTCTGGTAGAATTAACTTTCTTTTCAATGAATCTGGTTTATCATTATGTTGTTGACACATGGTTTCTCACTTTTCCATAAAAGTGTTTGAAATAAAAAAAATCTAATTTTCTATCTTTATATTAAAATTCATAACACATTCCACACTTTTTACAAGTTCATTCAATCTCTATTTATAGAGATTTATCTTTTCAAAAAAACCCAAAAATTCATATCTTTTGTAGTTATAATAATTCAAAACTAGTAATCGTGGAAGTAATCAAAAAATAATGGACCACATTAGAGTTTTTATAATATTCATTAAATATAATTTTAATCAATTAATAATTAATAAAATGTGTTTCACAATTTTTTCACTACTCAAGGAGAATGAAACTCACAATAAATCTCCATAATTCTTACTCATTAACCATTTTAAAGAAAAATATTTAATTAAAAATAATACTATATATTTTTTTATAAATAATTTGTTTTAATAAATATAAATAATCATGAAAAAAATTTATTACTTATATGAAACAATGACATGTGAAACAAATTTTTTTACCATGTAAAAAATTTAATTTTGAATTATTTTTGGTTTCGTAAGAGTATATATTTCCATAAGAGTTCATATATTTTAACATAATAAATTTAATAGGAAACATAAAACCTTATATGAAATTGACTTCCTTTGATTTATGTATCCAATAATATTTATGATCTCATAACACTTTTTCTCATTATAAGATGTATAATATTGGAAAATTACAAACTTTTATTATAATTTCAAAAATCATGTATCAAATTTGATAACACATAAGTTTTTATAAATTTTAGAAAATATAAGTACAAAGATTATAACCTCACACAGAATAATTTTTTAAATCAAGATGTATATTATAATTTACCAAAAATAGTGTTTTATAATTCATTATTAATAATGATATGATATATACTACCATATTATGACTTTTCAATGTTCTTAATGCATTCAAATATTCCAAAATAATCAATAATACTTCATAAGACATAATAAAATTGAAATTGATTTTTTTTCTATGTGATTTAAAAAAATAAACAATTTAAATATTCCTCAAAAATTCATTCTATTAAAATAAAATATAGTAACCATAAAAAGAATAAGAAATATTTATTAAAATATAATAATAAACTAAATAAAAATTAATGAATGAATAAATAAATTAAAACTCATTATATTTCGATCTAAATTCAGCATAGAAATCAAAAAATAAAATCTTATATTATAATACCTATTGGAGGGAATAAATAAAAAGGGGAAATTTTAATTATAAAAAGAAAAAAAATTATTTTTGAAGGATCCAAACAACATTATCACAATTTTTTATAATTAAAAAAACATTTCTCAAGAAAATGAAAATATTCACCCTTTCAAAATATTCTAAAAGAATAAGATTTTTGTTTTTGTTTATTTTTCATATTTTTTAAAATACGAATAATTTTTATAAGAAATTACAATTTTTTTTAAAAAAATATTTTATAAAAATCCTCCCATATAAAAGATTTATATTATATATTAGTTGTGAAAACCCCACACTCTCATATTATGGTATAGTAATATAATATTACACATATACTATAATACCTTGTTATATGACCTTAGAATAACACATTTATATTTTACATGTTTTGTATAATTTAAAAATTTCATCTCATAAATTAGTAATATACTAGATCACAAATGTTTTTTGTAAATATAGATTAAATAAGAAATATTTTCATTTTATAGTGATTCTTATTCTTTTTTAACAAGGTTCCAAACACATACTCTTTATCGACGAATTCAATACATAACACTATTTTTTATATTTCATGTCATAGAATTATTATAATGGTGGAAGCATAGATTCATTGTAATATCTCAGAAAATATGTGTATTTTTTTTACTTATATTGTATTATTCTGACATCATAATAGTTGAAGTCACATGATTTTGAGGCCCGGTGAGCCCAGAGTAGAATTTTGAACTTTTTTCAAGGTATGTTCAGTAAATGTGCAAGCATCTTTTTATTACTTTTAAACCAGTTTTCGAATCCAAAATTTGAGGGCACATTTAAATATAGAATAATTGGATTATCCTAAGAATAAAGTAACTTTAGCCGACAGGGGCATAACTGAAATGTTAGTATTTGGACATTTCAGAAAATAATAAAATAATCTTAAAAATTATTTTTTCTTTCTGTTGTCATATTTTGAGTGGTAGATGATGAAACAATATTTCAGGGTAAATGTGGATTGATGAGAATTATGAATAGATCATTACCATGTAGCATAGAGATGCATTAATGATGCATAACAGCAATACTTCTTCATAAATAAAACAACGTAACTTCACGATGTTCAAATGTAATAGAAATGCTCAAACAAGTTTTCTTTTGTTTTGGTTGATGAATTGGGGGAACAAAATATTATACTGCAAGGAATCTCTGATGAACCTCCCAATAACATCCTCTCCAACGAAGAACATAAAATGCGGATGAATGAGAAACATCTATGATGCACCTTGATGAAATGAGTTGGAAGTGAAAACGACGTCAACATCTTGAAACCATGAGGACGTAACACTACGAAAACGAACGTCAGTGATGTAATGGATTAATTTGTGTAATTTCATTCCCTGTTCTTATTTTAGAAATGATTTATATGGATCATCCAATGAATAGGTTGATCCAAAAATCATGTGTTTAGGCAGGTGGGTGAAATTTTTTTGGGATTTAATATATAGGATTTTTTTATCTCTAGTTTTATTGTGCATCAATCCTCGATCCTCCCCATGATTATAAGAAACTAATTCTAAGGGAATGGGCCGACATAAACAAGGCCCAAGCACATATGTTATGTGCGTTATTTCTGGATGCACCCTCAATGTGGTGGAAATATGATTTTGAAACCTTTTCGAGGAAGAGGGTGGTCCCCCGGGAGAGCAGGTGTAGTCGACATGAAGAAAATACCACCAAAGTGGTTCTGGTGGACCGCCAGACATAATTCGGCACGCCGACGATGGTGGTGGCAGCCCGCGGTGGGAATAAAATGTGAAGGAGGAGGCAATATCATCAGTGCGGTGCATTAGTAGTGTGGAGATGTAGTGTCTGCCAGGCACCGCGTGAAAGGACATCCTGCGTCCAAGAAATCAGTGTGGCATGGGAAGCCAAAGTCACTCAACCATGGTGGGAGATCCACACATGTATGCAGGGCCAGCATATATCGGACGAAGCAGTCGGCTCGTCCTGGATAGGCAGCGCACCACCAACCCACAATATGGGCTCTGGGATTTGGGCTGGTGGGAGACACCCCTAGCCTATAGGATAAACCCTTACTAATGGTCTGAACCCGTTCTGGCAGGCAAGACTCGTGCCCTTCGGGCTGAACAGGACTAGACCGGGTTGTAGTGTGACCAAGCGGGCTGGACAATCACCCAATGATGGTTGGGTCCAACAATGCTCATGAGGACTTGCCCACAGGCCATGCTGGAGCGGGCCGACCTGGACCTGATCTGGGCTAGGTCACATCGGTCGATCTAAACTGGGGTATGTGGAACCCCAGGGCCATTTTGGATGGGTCCTTTTGATCGAGTCGGACTAGTCCCATACGTAACTGACCCATATTTTCTAAAATGCCAATACCATGCAAACCCGACATCTGATTGATGATCTATTTGGGGCATTAGGACCCTCTTGACGAGGTGGATCTGTTGGCATGACTTGAGGTGGATTTCATAGATGTTGAGATTCATTTAATGTCCTGAGTAGCCATTTTACCAGGCATCCTATGTACATAATATGACGACCCTGCTTTTTCTTACAACTTAAACATGATTTATTACATAAAACATCACTTGATACAATAAAAAAGATCGAGGTGTTTAGTGTCTTTGGGGATTAGTATCATTACATAAAAACCTAAAACATGAAATACAACATCTTTATTGAAAACATCCATTACATGACCACTACATTCCTTCGTACTTACCAGTGCATGGGATAACCTCAGGACATGCATAAGAAAAGGGTGAGATATACAGCCCAATAAGGGAGTACACATGGAATAAAATGAGGAGTACAATACATGTTAGACAATAGGCATATCAATAGAGCATAAAAGAAACATGAATATAAAGGCATGATAAATCATGATAACCATAACATTGAAATGTGGCAACAACACCTAACATGGAATTAGCATGAGCCAAGGCCCATTGCTCATGGATCATGAGTAAATCCTCATTGCACATAAAGTATAATTAAACCCTCTTTGCACTGGAATTAGCATGAGTCAACACTCATTGCACATGACGTAACATTATACTATAGTTTACCCAATGCATTAGACTGCTATAAGGGTGCACCCTTCTTAAACATTTCATTTCATGCATAAGTCTGCCACATGGATCATAAAAAATGGATTCAAAAAACATAATAATTTCTTCCATGATAAGGGAATGTATAATTCATACATGAAACTTTACAATAAATATTTAAATGTGAATAAAGGTCAATACCCTTGATGGAGAAATGAGCATGGTATTCACTACACAATGACATTGGCTTAGAAAATTGGTGCGATTTCGGCAGCGTAACGGTGTGACATAAGAATTCATAAAACAAGGTTGATGAGAGAGAAAGGGTTTCCTCATCATATTTAAATGTAATGGAATGTAAGTAGGTCATATAGATACATTTCCCAACAATTTTAATGGAATTTAGATTCTTGATACAAAAGTATTGCTTGAATGTAAAAAAGGAGAGAGAAGTTTCATTCGAGATTTCGACATAGTAACGGGTGAATATGGGAGGCATTTAATGAGAGATAAAGGGTCTACCGTCATTCAATCATAAAGAGGGAAGTATGAGGGAAGTGAGAAACCATAACCCAACATTCATAATTGAAATTAAAAGGCAAAACAACTTAAAGAAAATTGGACAAAAATGAGAAAAGAAGAAAAAATCCTTACTTGGAAGTGTGCTTCCAAAGGCTAGAGAGAGGATTGTGAGAGCCTTATTGAGAGCTTGGGGCACCTTGGGAGTATTATAGAGAGAGTAAGGCAGAGGTTGGAAGAACTCCAAAGGCTTTGAGTGAGGAGGAAGTGGGAGCTTGGGTGGGTTTATATAGGAAAGGTGAGGGAATTCTTTATTATTTAGGTTTGGGACCAGTTATATTAAATTAATCCAAACCACAAACCATCCCATGGTTATTGGAAAAGTGAATAGGAAAACAATATTTCATAAGGCCAAAGTCCGAAATTCTTAAAATAATAAGGTTTATTATGTGGAGGTGAGTCACACTCCCATGAAATTAATTTAAAAAGGCAAAGTGTTGAATAAGTCTTGAGGGGCACATTAATGCTTTGAAAAGTAAGTCAATCTAACCCAAAATCACATTATTTTAATTTTAAAACATATATTGGACGAAAATAAAGATTATAGTATTTTATTACACCACAATTGGGTCATTAGGATGTCATAAAACACATTATATATTTAAAAGGTTTTTGATTTTTACCCAAAAATGTGACTGTCTCAGAAAATTATGAGAAATTCACCGTTGGATAATTTCAAAGTACTGATTCCAAAAATAACCTTTATTTTATCTAAATAATTTTTTAAATATGTTAATTTGCACTTTTAATATAAAAACTAACATTTATCGAAAATTCACGGGTTTTGACCGAAATGGATTTCAAACCATAATAAAAAATTTAATTGAATTCATAAAATTATAAGATCAGTTATATTTAATAAAAATTAATTTAATAATGATATTATTATTTTATTAAAACATTATTTAATTCAAAAATCACTTAATTTAATGAAAATAGATTTATTAATTAAATATAAACTAAAAACACCATTTTTACTTTAAAAACTATTTACAATGTATCAAAAATTACTAGAAATTATATTCATTATTATATACAAAAAATAATGTACATGAAAATTGTACTAATTATTTGTTACATAACCCCTTAAAACAGTTGCATAAGATCTAATTCTAAGGTGTACGATGGTGACAGACTCTTGGGGTGGCTCAGATAACATCGCTCGAGTGGTAATTTCAATCAACTTCCACTTTTCCTGTAGACGGTCACGTTCGAGCTTGACATGATGAAGATCAGCTAAGGCTTGGTCAAGAGCGAAGCCCAATGATTCCACCTCTTTTCCGACCTCCAGAAAATGGGCTTCGTATGGAGCAATTCTAATGGACGAGGCCATCGCTTCTTTTGTCTTGGTATATTGGATTTGTTAAAGTCCTATATTTATACTAATAATGTGATCACTGTTCAATGGCTATGTTAGCAATGGTCAAAATTCATAACATAAAACCAATGAAGTTGACAATTTCTATAAACAAAAAGAGACATTTAATTAGATCAAGAGGGATTTCCATTAATGAAACTTTGGGTCGTTACAATATTCCCCCCTTAAGAAATTTCGCCCTCGAAATTTTTCTTTTCCCATACTAAAACAAATGTGGGTAACTCAGGTTCTTCATATCCTCCGAATCCCAAGTCACTTCTTCAAACATTTGGTTTCTCCACAACACCTTGATGAGGGGAATTGTCTTATTTCAAAGAACTTTTTCTCTACGATCTAAGATCTTCACGGGTTGCTCCTAATAAGAATGATCGTCTTCCAATTGTACGACCTAAGAAGAGAGTACATGTGAAGGGTCCGATATGTAATTCCTTAAGAGAGATACATGAAAGATATCATGTACTTTGGCCATGGTAGGTGGAAGTGTTAGTGGATAGGCCACAGCCCCAACACGATCAAGAATCTCAAAGGGGCCGATGTACCTTGGACTTAACTTCTCTTTCTTTCCAAACCTCATGACCTTTTTTCAAGGAGATATGCATAGAAACACCATGTCTCCAACTTTAAACTCAAGGTCTCATCGACGATTATCTATATAACTCTTCTATTGACTCTAGACTTCCTTGATATGCTACTGAATGTTTTTCACCTTCTCCACCATTTCTTCGACCATTTCTAGACCAAGCAACTTACGTTCACCGACCTGATCCCAACATGTCGGTGTTCTTCACCTTTTCCCATACAAGGCTTCATATGGTGCCATTTGGATACTTGATTGGAAATCGTTATTATAAGAGAACTCAACCAGAGGAAGATGTTGATCCCATACTCCTTTAAAGTCCTTTGATCATGCTCTCACCATATCCTCAAGTGTTAGGATAGTCCGCTCAGATTGGCCATCAGTTTGAGGATAATAGGTCGTACTGAAGTTTAGTTCAGTATTCAGAGCACGTTGAAGACTCTTCCTAAACATAGAGGTGAATTTTGGATCTCGGTCGACATAATAGATAGTGGTACTCCATGAAACCTTACCACTTCCCTGATATATATCTGTCCCAGTTGATCCAAAGAGAAATCCTCCTGAATAGAAATGAAGTGTGTAGTCTTTGTAAGACGATCCACAAAAACCCATATTGCATTGTTGCCTTTGGATGTCCTCGGATGTCCGGTGACAAAGTCCATGGTGATGTTTTCCCTTTTCAATTCTGGTATGGGAAATGGTTACGTCATCCCCATAGACTTCTGCCTCTCTACCTCCACATGCTGACACACCAGGCACTTTGATGTATATTCCGCAATATCCTTCCTCATATTATCCCACCAAAAATTTTCTTGGAGTTCTCTATACATCTTTGTGCTTCTTGGGTGAATAGAGAAATTTGAACTATGTGCATCATCCAAAAGTTCCTTCTTCAGCTCCGGACTTGATGGAACACATAGTACTTTCCCAAAACAAACAATTCCTTCTTCATTAACATTAAACTCTGAGGATTTACCTTTTTTGATAGCTTCCACTTTTTCCTGAATTCCCACATCATCATTTTGAGCATCCTTTAACCGTTCCAAAAGAGACGGTTGAGAAATCATTTGTGAAAGGATTGATGATGTTCCCTTCTTTATGATTCCCATGTCCATCTTCATCAATCATAAGAATATTGGATCCTTCTCAATTATCATCATTGATAGAATTTGATGGTTCCTTTCTACTAAGGGCATCTTCCATGTTGTTCGTTTTCCCAGGATGGTAATGTATTGAATAGTCATAATCCTGGATGAGCTCTATCAATCTTCTCTAGCGCATATTAAGCTCGTTCTGTGTGAATATATATTTAAGACTCTTCTGGTCAGTATATTTCTCACATTTCTCTCCATAGAGATAATGCCGCCAGATTTTCAAGGCAACGATCACCGCCTCCAACTCCATATCATGCATTGGAAAATTTTGCTCATGGATTTTCAACTGCCTTGAGGCATAGGATATCACTTTATCATTCTGCATCAGCACACATCCTAATCCCTTATTCGAAGCATCACCAAATACCACAAAAAGCTCCCCACTTGTGGGTAAAGTGAGCACGGGTGCAGTGATAAGCCTCCTTTTCAACTCCTTGAAGATTTCTTCGTATTCATCACTCCACGAAAACTTTACTCCCTTTAGAGTTAGCTTGGTAAGAGGGTTGGAAAATCGTGAGAAATTTCTCACAAACCGTCGATAATATCCAGTTAACCCCAAGAAGCTACGGATATCCGTTTCCGATATTGGCCTCAAACTTCCCTCAATTGCATCTGTCTTAGAGGGGTCCACAAATATCCCATTGATTGTGATGATATGGATCAAGAATGAGACCCCCTTCAACCAGAACTCACAATTTTTGTACTTTTCATAGAGCTTCTCCTTGCGCAACGTCTCTAATACAGTTTTTAAATGCTCCTCATGATCCTCCATGGTTTAGGAGTATGTTAGAATATCATCTATAAAAAATACCACAAATATTTCAAGGTAATTCTTAATGACTCTATTCATCATGTCCATGAATATTGAAGGAGCATTGGTGAGTCCGAAAGGCATTACTATGAATTCATAGTGCCTTTACCTTGTACGAAAAGTAGCCTTGGGGACATCTTCCTTCTTCACCCGAACTTGATAATATCCCGACCGCAAATACACCTTGGAGAAGTATTGTGCTCCACGCAGATGATCAAACAAGTCATCAATTCGTGGGAGAGGATACTTGTTCTTTATCGTGATTTTTTTGTGTTCACGATAATCGATGAAAAGCTGCATTTAACCATCTTTCTTCTTGATGAAGAGGACTGGTTCACCCCATGGTGAAGCACTTGGGCATATAAACCCTTTATCCAGATTATCCTGTAGTTGTTTCTTCAGCTCTTCAAGCTCAAAAACATCCATTCTAAATGGAGTCTTAGAAATTGGTAGCATCCCAGGTCTAAGTTCAATTGAGAACTCAATATCTCTTCTAGGAGGAAGACCAGGCAGTTCCTCGGGAAACACCTCAGCGAATTCCCTCACAATAGGCATTTCTTCAAGGATGGTTTCTTCTATGGACTCAACCATCTGAGCCAGATACGCGTGCTCATAGGTCAGTAATATCCATGCTTGAGATGATGGAGCTAAAGGAGAATCATCTTCTTCCTGACACTTGTAACGAATCGGGGGTCGATTCTCCATATGGAGTGTCATTTCCCTCTCCCAACAATTTATGTTGGCACTATATAAGGAAATTCAATACATGTCAAGAATTGCATCAAATTCTACCATAGGGAGTATGTCGAGGTTCTCTGTGAAATTAAATCCACAGACTATAATAGGGGAGGACTTATATTCATGGGATGAAATGATTTCCCCATTTTCTGTACTCACCGACATCTTTACTTCCATGGTTTGTGGTGGTGCTGGGATTCTTCTACTAAACTCTAGAGATATAAAAGAATGCGTAGAACCTGAATCAAAAAGTACGTTCTCTATTCTTTAATGAATAACTAGCGTACCTGTCACCACTTCGTTGTCGGGTTTCACTTCGGCAGAAGTGATGGAAAAAGCTCGTCCTTACTGTCTTGGTGGTTGTTGGTTGCCTCCGAAAACCCTTGGATTAGGGCACTGATTTTCAAAATGACCCGGTTTTTTGCATTTGTAGAATTGAACAATGAGTTGAGGCTCGAATGGAGTGTTCCACTCCTCTGTCGCAGCCGCGGGTCCTTCTTGCCGACAGTTAACAGCTCGGTGCCCTTCTATTCCACACCTGAAGCATTTTCTTATCCCATTAAGGCAATTTCTAGGGTGCTTCTTTCCGCACTTTTGGAAAGTGGGGTGCTGGATCTTCTTAGTACTGTTGGATTTATCCATCGGACCACCAACATTGAATTCCACCTTATGATTCTTGTCCCCATGATACCCCTATGATTCCTCGATTTCCATTTCGACCTTGAGGGCACATCGGACAATTTCCTCATAACTGTCGATGTCACAGATCGCTAATGCTTTCCGCAAGCTAGGCTTTAGCCCACCAAAAAAGCGGTCAACCTTGCATTCGGGGGTAACGACAAATCCAAAAGCTTATCGTGCAAGCCTTGTGAAGTTTTCCTCGTACGCTCCAACAGATTCTCCATCATTTTGCTTGAGGGAAAGGAAGTCCCTTTCCATCGTAAGACAGAGGGTGCACAAAAAATATTTATCGAATAACAACTTCAGGAAATCCTTCCACTCCAACGCCTCGATCTCCTCCTCAGGCTTCGTATTTTTGATCAACGTCCACCATTGATCAGCATCACCCTCTATATGGTAATCCGAATGGAGAACCTTCTCTTGTTCAAAAAATTGGCGGACGGATAATATCTTTCCAATGGAGTTGATCCATTGTTCAGCGATCGTGGGATCAGATGATCCACTAAAAGTAGGAGGACTTTGTCTCATGAAGCTCTCGATAGTGACTCGTTCTTTCTTAGGGGGGGTAGAACATTCCTCTTGACCCGTGTTTCTATTCAAAACATATGTTATCTGAGAGAGAAGCGTGACAAATTTCACGATTCCCACTCCCATTAGATTGGGCATCTCATTAGTACAGTCATCACACTGATCTTCACATCGGTTGTTAGCCCGAGTCCTCAGATTACTGTCCATTGGGTTGAATCGAAGGAAATTTAGGGGTAACACATAAAGTTTAATCCAAAGACAAAAGTTGATGACTTATAAATAAACATTCATTTCCTTAACTCATGAGTCTATAGGCTTCAATCTAGGCTTTTCATGATCTACTTTCTATCATATATTCTTAGGGGAATTTTTTTAATTCCCTTAATAAGGGATCATACTAAGATTATGAATTTATCAAAACATATCCCTAGGGAGTGTCATAACCAACATTGCAGCAAGGCTCGTTTTCGTGCACCAGTTCCAGTTCGAGTCTAGATCAAAGAGGTGTTTTCGGGTTTTACCCGTAGGATACATCTATGCCAGAGCCTCCTCTACCTGCTCGTATCCAGACAGGGATGTATTTGTCTGATAAACCACTTACTCAGTACCTACCTAAACATATGTATATTTTTATTATACTTAGTCTTGTCTCTAGGGCTTTACTAGGGTTTCTTAATCCCAAAAATAACTAATCATATCCTCTGATACCAACTACGACAACCCTACTTTTTATTACAACATAAACATGATTTATTACTGAAAACATCACTTGATACAACAATGAAGATCGTGAGGTTTACTGTCTTTGGGGCTTAGGATCATTACAGAAAAACTCAAAACATTAAATACAACATCTTTATTGAAAACATCCTTTACATGACCACTACATTCCTTCGTACTTAGCATTGTATGGGATAACCTGAGGACATGCATAAAAAAAGGGTGAGCTATAAATCCCAGTAAGGGAGTACACATGGAATAACATGAGAAGTTCAATACATGTTAGACAATAGGCATATCAATAGAGCATAAAAGAAACAAGAATATAAAGGCATGATAAAGCATGATAATCATAACATGGAAATGTGGCAACAACACTTAACATGGAATTAGCATGAGCCAAGGCCCATTGCACGTGGAGCATGAGTAAATTTTCATTGCACATAAAGAATGAGTACACTCTCATTGCACATGAATTATCATGATTCAATAGTCATAGCACGTGACATATCATGATACTATACTTTACCCAATGAATTGGAGCGCTATAAGGGCGCACCATTCATAAACATTTCATTTCATGCATAAGTGTGCCACATGGATCATAAAACATGGATTCATAAAACATAATCAATTATTCCACGATAAGGGAATGTGGAATTAATACATCAAACATTAAAATAAATATGTTAATGTGCATAAAGGTGAATACCCTTGATGGAGAAATGGGCATGGTATTCATTACACAATGACATTGGCTTTGAAAATCGGTGCGATTTCACCTGCATAACGGCGCAACATAAGAATTCATAAAAAAGGTTGATGAGAGAGAAAGGGGTTCCGAAACATATTTACATGCAATGGACAGTAATGAGTTCATATAGATACATGTTCCAACAATTGTAATTGAATTTAGATTCATGATACAAAAGTATTGCTTGAATGTAAAAGAGGAGAGAGAAGTTCCTTTCGGAATTTCGGCATAGTAACGTGTGTATATGGGAGGAATTTAATGAGAAAGAAAGGGTCTCCCATCATTCAACCATAAATAGGGCAGTATGAGGGAGGTGAGAAACCATAAACCAACATTCATAATTGAAATTAAAAGGCAAAACAACTTAATGAAAATTAGAAAAAAAAAATGAGAAAGGAAGAAAAAACCCTTACATGGAAGTGTGCTTCCACAGGCTAGAGAGAGGCTTGTTAGAGGATTATTGGGAGCTTGGGGCACCTTGGGAGGATTCTAGAGAGAGTAGAGAAGAGTTTGGACGAACTCCAAGGTCTTTGAGGGAGGATGAAGTGGGAGAATGGGTGGCTTTATATAGGAAAGGTGAGGTAATTCATTATTATTTAGGATTGGCACCCCTTATATTAAATTAATCCAAACCACAAACCATACCTTGGTTTTTGCCCATGGTTTTTGGAAAAGGGAAGAGGAAAACAATATTTTATGAGGACAAATTCCGAACTTCTTAAAATAATAAGGTTGCTTATGTGGTGGTGTGTCACACTCCCATGGAAATTAATTTAAAAAGGTGAAGTGTTGAATAAGTTTTGAGGGGCCCATTAATGAATTCAAAAGTAAGTCAAACATACCCAAAATCACATTATTTTAATGTTAAAACATATATTGGCCGATCATAGAGAGTATATTATTTTATTACATCACTATTGGGTCATTATGATGTCATAAAAAACATTATATATTTAAACTGTATTTAATTTTTATCCAAAACATTGACTCTCTCAGAAAATTATGAAAAATTCAACGTTGGATAATTTTGATGTCCTGATTTCAAAAATAACATTGATTTTTTCTAAATACTTTTCTAAATATGTGAATTTTCACTTTTAAAATAAAAAAAAGACATTTATAAAAAATTCACGGGTTTTGACAGAAATGGCTTTCAAACCTTAATAAAAAATTTATTTGCATTCATAAAATTTTAAGATAATTTATATTCAATAAAAATTAATTTAATAAATATATAATTATTTTATTAAAACATTATTTAATTCAAAAATACCTTAATTTAATAAAATCGATTTCTTAATTAAATAAAACTAAAAACACCATTTGTACTTCAAAAACTATTTAGAATGTATCAAAAATGACTAGAAATTATATTAATTATTATATAAAAAAAATAAGGTAAATTAACATAGTACTACTTATTTGTTTCATAACCCCTTAAAACAGCTGCATAAGACCTAAGGGTAAGGTGTGCGATGGTGACAGACTCTTGGGGTGGCTTAGATAACATCGCTCCAGTGGTACTTTCAATCAACTTCCACTTTTCCCATAGACGGTCGTGTTAGAGCTTGACATGATGAAGCTCAGCTTGGGCTTGGTCAAGAGTGAAGCCCAAGGATGCCACCTCTTTTCCGAGCTCTGACAAATGGGCTTCGTATGGAACAATTCTACTAGATGAGGCCATCTCTTTTTTTGTCTAAGTAAATTGGATTTGTTAAAGTCCTATATTTATACTAATCATGTGATCACTGTTCAATGGCTATATTAGCAACGATCAAAATTATTAACATAAGACAAATGAAGTTGACACTTTATATAAAAATAAAGAGACATTTAATTAGATCAAGAGGGATTTCATTAATGAAACTTTGGGCCGTTACACATAACCGTTCTGTTGGCTGATACCTGAAGACTATTGAGTTATGTATATGTGAGACTCCACCATGGACCAGTGGGAAGCACTTCCGTGTGACTTTGTAGGACACTGGTACGTGATGAGGTGGATTACCTTAGTTTTCCAAGATTAGTGGGAAACACTTATGTGTGACTTTTTAGGCCCACAGTGCGTGATGAGGATCTGTAACTATGTTGTCCAAGTTTACTATGAAGCACTTCTATGTGAATTGGTACCCACTATACTCGATAGTGGAGGAGTTCTCCATCATTCGAGGTGTTCAATGATGTGACTGATTATTCTTCCATAGCTACCCTAAATGTATACCTTGTAAGAGTTGTCTTGTGCCTTGTGCTTTACATTGATGATTGATGTGTGGTATTTCCCTTTTACTCAGGGGTCCTTACTGAGTACTTGGTTACTCAACCCTGCACGGGGTTCAGCTGCATGTGTTGTGTGTGAAGAATATGATTGGTGTTTCAACATAGAAATTGGTGGACTAGGACCTAGAGGTGCTCAGTGGGACTGGTCCGATAGATGCTACGACAGTGGACTTGATGTCCTAGGGCCAGGCGTGTCCCAGTAGGATCATGTGGACATGTCGTTCAACATCATCTTCCAGTAGCTACACTACTCTCATGATATGGAAGGGTTTTCCAGAGATAGCCATCATAATTTTCTTTTTATACAATTTTTCATTCATTTTTTCTATTGGGTTTGTATTTTGGGCCACATTTATTATTTTTAATTGTACTCATCATTGTTTTAGTTATACTTGTTTCCTTTTTAGTGAGTGGGACTTGGCTGGGTTTGTGTGTGATTACAGGTGGTCCAGAAAATGCCTCCCACATGCAGGTTGACACCACTAGCACTAGTCACCACCCCCTGTCCTTTAAGAGGTGGTCTTGGGGTAGTCAGGACATGGGCCCCAGGGGATGGGTCATGATAATGTGGTATTAGAGAGCGGTATGTCATACCGTAAATATCGAGAGTCTGTGTTTTGTTTTGGGAAATAGTGTCATGTGTTTTGAGTCCGATTTCTTGATTCGGGGAGTCAAGTGTTGGTGTGGTAACTAGCATTTCAATGCACTAGAACCATGAATTCTACATTTCAACTTTATATAAGAAAACACTAGTTGAATAAGTGTCTTTTTATGTTCATTTGAAAAAAATTTATCTCACCAGGTATATACTTTTGTTTTTGGTATATCGTGATCTATCAGAACATACCTCCACATGGAAAACCATCCAAGATCCTGATACAAGGTCTTCACAACAATCCTCCTAGTGATGAGGTATCCGTTGAAGGACCAATTCTAGAGATGGCCCCAATGAGTGGTGCAACAGTGCTACCACCACCTGATGGTCGGTATCTAATGTTTGCGGTTCTAGAAAAGGTTGTGCACCGACTCATTTCCCTGCTTGATTTTTAGAGTCAGTGACATCCCATTTTCATGGGAGAGATAGATCCTGAGGTCGTTTAGGACTGACTGGAGGAATTTATATGGGTATTATATATAGTGAAGACACTGCCTGACCAAATGACCAACTTGTGAGAGAGGCTTCTACTGGTCTTGGCAGAAAGATTGTGGAGCTTGACCATCCAGAAAAACATTGAGGAAACCCTCACCTGGGAATATTTCAAGCATCTTTTCTTGGAGGGGGTTTTTCTTCCTGACCATACAATTTTTGGGAATTCAGGAGTTGATTCAACTAATGTAGGGAAACATTATGGTTGCTGAGTACACATCAAGGTTCTCCAAGATTTATCTCTACTTGACATATATGGAGCAAGACCCTTTTTTCACTACATGAGCCTTTGAGTAGGGAACGAGGTAATAGATCAGGTTTCATTTTTGTCTCTCAGCATCATGACTCAGGCTGGGGTGCTGGAGAGATCCCTTCTAGTAGAGAGCATCTTGGTGGAGCAGGCACCCATAGCTAGAGGTACCATTAGACCCAGGAGGCAGAGTCTTCGGCAGGCAGTAGATAGTAGATGCGAGGGCCCAAGAGGTCCATGTCATTTAAAGGATGACCCCAAGACTCAAGGTCATATGTGAAGGTCTCCTATACTAGAGGTAGTTAGCCGAGAACCATTCTTTTCTTGTTATGATGTGGGTAGGGACACAAGGCATGTGATTGCGTGACCCAACATATAGTGGACCAGCAGACGGTCCATGGTTGTGATGTTAGAGGCAGCGGATCGAGTGAGGAGGTCCATAGGGTGGCAGATGTGGCATTAGTGCAAGTTGAGAATTAGGCGATGGGTATGATTTGAGGGGTTACTGCCACCACCAAAAGTTATTCCACCCTGACCTTAGGGAGTTGGCAGATATAGGAGGTCAAAGCATCCGATAGTTGATGCTTATGACTGCAGAACACCAGGGATGATCTGAGGTATGATCTATGTCTTCCCCAACCAAGCTTAAGTTATTATTGACATTGGATCTAGTCACTCCTTCTTTTTCATAGATATCCGTAAGAACATGTTGATTCTAGTGGATTCATTGACTAGATCCTTATGGATAGAGACTTCTAATGGTGTTAATTTGATGATTACATGCTGGTTTGGAAATGTGAGATTACATTAGGAGGTGAGAGATTAAACTGGGATCAGTTAGTTGTGGCATTGAGGATTTCCGATGACATCAGGGGTATATACTTTGTATCTACAGTCCATGCTCAGATCGGAATATTTTAGGCATACAATGCAATGTGTCCATGGATATGGGACCAAGATTACATTATCCAGTGAGAAGGAAACCCTTACAACCTAGGACATACTTTCTCAGAGGAGGGTTCAACCAATCACTCACCAGTTTTCTAGCCTCACCTTTAGAGCATTAGATGAGTGGAGTCCAAGTTTACTTGTAGTGGTTGACATGTTTGAGGATGTTTTTCCCTAGTATGTTCAAGGACAACCTCCATATAGGGAGGTGTACTTCTTCATCAACCTATACCCCAGGACGACACTAATATTCACACCAACACATCAGATGGCTCCCAAAGAGCTTCGCGAGATGAGGGTACAAAGAGAGGACATGCAAGAGAAGGAGTTATTAAGACCTAGAGTTTCACCATGGGAATTCTCAAATTTTTTTCAATAAAGGAAAATAGGTGTTTGAGGTTCTATGTGGACTTCCGGTGCCTGAACCAGGCGACCATGTAGAACAAGTATCCACTACCGAGGATCAATGAAATCCATGACCATCCGAAATTGGTGATATGGTTCTCAATGATAGACCATAGGTCAGGTTATCACAATATTTAGTTACGGGATGAGAATATACCGAAGACAAACTTCAAGTTCCCATATGGCCACCATGAGTTCCTAGAGATGCCTTTTGGAATTGAAAATGCAGTAGCAGTGTTCATGGGACTCATGAACAGGATATTACATTCTTTGTTTGACTAGTTAGTTGTAGTATTTATTGATGAAATATGGGTGTACTCGGCTTCAGAGGAGGATCACGATACACATATACAGATGGTCCGGGATACACACTAAGAGAACCAGATATATGGTATGCTCTTGTAGTGTTTATTTTAGATACGGTAGGTCTACATTCTAGGAAACTTTATCTCAGAGGCTGGGGTTGCAGTTGATCTTGTGAATATGGATGCATAGCATTCTTGGGAGCCACCCAAGAGCGTGACTAAGGTGAAAAGATTCATGAGGATGGATGATTAAAACTAGAAATTCGTTCCTAAATTTTCTTGAGTAGCAACAAACATATCATCTTTGACAAAGAAGGGACATCCCTACTTGTAGATGTAGATATGTCTGTAGAGTTTCTCGTAGATGATGTGGAGAAAAAATAGTTCCCCAACTTGAGACTTCATGAGGAGGGTGTTGGGTATGTAGTATATGGAGATTCTTTAGGGACTAGACTGGGTAGTGTCTGGATGCAGGAGCAAGATGTTATCACCTACAGATCAAGATATTTCATAAAACCTGATTCGAACCACGTTACCCTCAACCTCAGTTTAGAGGTAGTTGTCTTTTCATTGAAGATGTAATGACACTAATTTACTGGTGAATGTTTTTTGGTTTACTCCGGCCAGAAGAGCCTCATGTATATATTCTCTCGGAAAGACCTGAACCCAAGGTATCAGTGATGGATAGAGTTCCAAAATAACAATGTCTTTCAGATATTCAATACTCCCAGAAATGGGTAAATATTGGTAGATGTGCTTAGCAGGAGGACCAGTTTTATTTTCCGAGTGAGGTGAGAGAGATGTAGGATATTATTTAGATATCCTTCATGGATGATGGTGAAGATTCTTACTTTCCGTATATGACTTTTACTCCACAACTCTTACAACGACTGAGGTAGGAACAGTTGTTGGATGTTGACTACAAGCCTAAAATTGCTCAATTATCCTTAGGATGGGATCCTGATGGATTTTTGATAGGTGGGGAACATTCCATCCATTAAAAAGAGTAAATCGTAGTTTCAATTATGTTTTAGGAGGAAGTGTTAACGGTGTTCCATATATCCTCTTTGGCAAGACATCCTAGAATGGTGAAGATATATCAGGTCCTCCGACGTCAGTACTGGTTTCCAGGGATGAAGAAAGTAGTGGCATAGTTAGTTTCATGATGCCTCACGTTTAGCAATTGAAAGATTAGATTCAGGTTCCAGTAGGCTTGGCCCATCCACTTGGAGTACTAGTGTGGAAATGGTATAGTATCTCGATGTTATTTGTCATTATCTTACCAGTTACATCTAGGTTCGATGACTCTATCTGTGTGATCATCGACCGACTCACCAATTCTCTCACTTCCTACCCATCGTGGAGCCGAAATCTGTAGAGGGATTGGGATGACTTTACCACCTGGATATTGTGTGGATTCAAGGTGTTCCTTCAACAATTGTCACGGATTGTCAAAATCGATTTATATCCCAGCTGTGTATGGGATCACTTGAGTCCTTCAGGATGCAGCTGTTCTTGAGCATAGATTTTTAATCCCAGATGGTTGGTCAGACAGAGAAGATCGTACAGACCATGGAGGATATGCTACGTGCATGCCTCCATGGTTTTGGATGAAGTTGGGAGGACCACATTCCACTAGTTGAGTTTTCAAATAGAAAATTTTATCACTCCACAATTCGCCTGACACTGTTTGAGGCCTTGTACAAGTGGACACACAGATCACCACTATACTGGACAAGCCTAAGTGAGTTGGAAATCATTGGTTTAGAGTTGGTATAGGATACCATCGAGATGGTTTATATCCTCTAGGAGTGGATGAGGACTACACTGTGCAAGCAGCTGTATTATGCCGATAAGAGATAGAACCCATGGTGTTTGAGGAGGGTGATCATGTTTTCCATCAGATCTCACCCAAGTGAGGATTGCAGAGATTTGGCCAGGACCTTAAGCTATCTATGTAATTTATTATAAAATTTCATATCCTATGAATAGTTGGTGAGGTGGTGTACTTCCAAGATATTACCCCAATGAAGCACTAGCTACATGATGTTTTCTATGTTTCATTGTTTAGGAGGTATGTGTGTGATCCATCACACATCATTGAATGGGGTGAGGTGGACATTGATGATGCGGTGATTTTTGGAGAGTTCACAGTGGGGATAAAGGATTGAAAAGACTGGGTTCTACATTGGCAGCCAATTACACTACTGTGAGTTTGATGGAAGAACACAAATATCTAGGAGAGAACATTAGAGTGGGAGGCTCAGATTCGTGCTCAGTACCCCCATCTATTTGATTAGTTTTTGTCTTGGATTTCAAGGAAGTAAATCCCTAATTTTTTGAGAATATAATGTATCTAAAATTCCATAAAATTTTTTTTGAGTATATGAAATTATCCTGAGACCACATGCTTTTATGACAGGTGATTCCGAGGCATGCTGAGCCCAAAATAGAATGTTGAACATTTTAATGGTATGTTTAGTAAACATGAGAGAGGGGAGGTTCTCAGATCTAAAATATGAGAGCACCATTAAACTCAAAATGTTGGGATTCACAAATGATGGAATTAACTTCAGCCAGGAAGGGCCAAATGGAAAAACTAATTTTCAGACACTTTGGAAAATATTAAAATAACATTAAAAATTTATTTTATTTTCATTTCTAATCAATTGTGCGGAGAACGGTGATGCTATGTTGCAGTGATAAGATGCGTTAATGAGGATAATTAATGGATTGTTAACTCGCAGCCTAATGACCCTTTAATGATGCATAACAATGATGTTCTTTCATAAATTGAACAATGTAACATAAATGCTACGACGTGTTCTCATTTTATTTTCGTTGAAGCATTGGAGGAATGGGGAATTTATCTGTTAAGATTCTCTAACAATTATCCGATGAACATTCTCTCCAAGGATGAATGACAAATGCTGACGAACATCAAACATCTTCATTGTTCCTCAAAGAACAGATTCCGAACCGATGAACAATGTTGACATCTTGAAACCATGAGGACAAAAAGATGTGCAAACAACCATCAAAGAGGTAGGTGTTTAATATTGGATGTCCTTTCTCTATTATTATTCTAGAAACGATGAACCCAGATCATCCCACGAATAGGTTCATCTATGAATCTTGATTTTACTCTTGAGGGGGAATTTTCTTCTGGGATTTATTATCCATGATTAGTTTGTCTCTAATTTGATTGATCCATAATCATCAAGCCACCCCATGATTATAAACCTCTAACACGGAGGGCGCGATATGATAAGAACAAGACAATAGAACCTCTTTCATGTGTGTTATTTGTTGGCACACCATTAATGTGTCAGTAAATGATTACATGAACTTTTTTGTGAAGAGGGAATTCACCCGAGTGTGCAGGCATAGGCCGCATATTTAACAGACAACCAGAGAATGTACGGTGATCCGTTGAACATCTGTCGGTACGCCGACATCGACGGCAGTTTTCCATTGTGGTAGGGTGAGATGCCACACCTGCATGGCACTGCGTGGAGGGACATCCCATGTACGGGTCATTCGGGTGGCTCAGCATGCCACGATCACTCGACCATGGAAGGAGGGCCTCACACATCCACATGTCCAACGGAGGATAGACATGGTAGTTGGCCATGTCCCGGCCAAGAGATACACCTCCATCCCACACCACGCGTACCAGGAATCAGTCTGTCATGCCCTTCCACTAGCCGGGGGGCCAGTCAAGTAGCCTAGTGGGGCGGACCCGCACCTAATAGGCTGGACAACACTGGCTAGTCAAACACCCACCTATTGGGAAAGAATTCCATCGGTGGGATAGACCCACACCCAGTGGTCTCTACTCGCACCGGTGGGCAGGATCGCCACCCAGACGGCTGGACCAGCACCATTGGGTATATCCACACCCAACGAGCCAGACCCACGCTGGACGGCTCTCCCACTTACTTTGGGCCGAGTCGGACTAGACTAGGTTGTTGATCAACCTAGTGGATTTTACCCTCAACCACATTTGGTCATTTCCAGCAACGCTCATTGGTCATGGCCCACTGGCTAGGACAAACCAGACCGACGAAGACAAAAACTGGGTTAGGTCAAGTCAGTCAAATTAAAACGAGATGTGTGGGACCCTAGGATTGAGGATGTTCAGGTCAGTCCAACCATGTCGGACTAGGACCACGCACCATTTGAACCAATTAACTAAAACTCTAACGATTTCACACTGAGCATCTGATTTACGAGCTGTTTGTGGGTTTGGGACCCAATCAATGATAAGATCATTTTACAATCCCTGTGGAAGATTTCTTGGAAGTTGAGAAGTGATGAATTGCTTGAGTAGCAGTTCCCCTAGGAATTCTATGCATGAAACTATGTGGTTGGATATGACATGAAGTCTTATCACCTGCATATCTATGAGACTCGATAAATTTCCCTGTGGGAAGCACTTATGTGTGACTTTGTAGGACCACGATACATTACATGGAGGAGTACCTCTGTGGTACACGATTAGTGGAAAGCACTTCTTCGTGACTTTGTAGGACCATGGTATTTGATGAGGAGGTGTACCAAATCATTCATAGGTTTGTGGGAATCACTTATTTGTGACTTGGAAGGCCCAAAATACTTGATAGAGGAGTATTTCTCCAACATATTTGGTCTTTGATGAGGTAATTTATTATTCATCCATCACTAACCTAAATGTATATGTGGTTTGAGTTGTCATGTGATTCACATTTTACATTGAGGTTTGTTGTGTGGTCTTTCCCTTTTGTTTTAGGGTCCCTTCTAACTAATTTTTTACCCACCCCAACACGGGCTTCACCAGCATGTATTGTGTCTAGTGAAAACGATTGACGTTTTGATAGAGACATTAGTGGACTAAGACTTAGAGGTGCTTAAGGAGACTGGTCTGATGGTCGCTATGATAATGGACTTGGTGTCCTAGGATCAGGCGGGGCCAAGTAGGATTTGGTGGGTAATACATTCTTCTTTAGCTTCCAGTAGCTATACTAATCTCACAATCAGGTGGGGTTTTTTATAGAGGGCCATTAGAGTTTCCTTTTTGTACTTTTCTGATTTTAGTTCTTTTGTTGGGTTTGTATTCTAGGCCACTTTTATTATTCATAACTATAACAAGAATTATTTTAGTGATAATTGTTTCCTTTATACTGTGTGAGACTTTGTAGGGTGTGTGTGTAGTTACTGATGAAAATTCCTCCCACATGCATGTGGACACATCCAACACTAGTCGCGCACCCCTGGCCTTCGAGAGGTGGCCTTGGGGTAGTCACGACATGAGCCCTGGGGGACGGTTCATGACATTATTAGTAAGTTAAAACATAAAAGACAATATTCATAGATCATAAGTTTGCATAATATGAGAATGTTGGTATAAAAACATAATCAATGTGAATTACAAAAGAGAATCATATCAAAAAATACATATTTTATATTTCATCATTCAAGAACTAAATACATTTTTAATACATAACTCATTTGTAATAGTAATGTGGAACCAATATCAAATAATCATGTAACCTAACAGAAGAATAATAATTTAGTATATTCAAAATAAAATTCTACGATATCATTTTTAACATGGTTTTCCATATTCATTTTCATACATAATCTTGTGACCACAAATAATATCTATCATGTAGACAAATAATCTTTTAAATATTGAGAGTTTAAATCTTGTCCATGTAGAATCTTGGAAATATTGATAATCATAACCAAGTTTACACATCATCATATAGAGGAATATAATTTTGATAGGTCTATATATCATCTTTTAATCATAGTTGGACTTAATCATGTTCATACAAATTAATTTGAAAATTTCTAATAACAATATTTTACAATGATTATTGTATGAACATTTATAATCACAAGAACATCCAAGACATCATATTTTTGACATAGATAACAATAATCATGTCCATGTAACATATTTCCATCATTACTAATCCTAATCATGTACATGTATTATCTTATAAACATCAAAATGATTGATAATATGTTTGGACATAGCTTATCTCAACCGTGTTTATGAAGTATCTTATATGAATAGTGAATATCAATAATGTCTATGAATATTTTTGAGAGAAACATCATTGATACATAAAAAATTAGTATTGAAGAAAATAAATAAATCCCACACAATAAAATTTTGTAATGAAAAACCATCCCATGGATAACCACCTTAAATAAAATATTTTAACAAATCCATTAGAGGAATATAATTCTACCACCCATCTTATAATGTCAAACCATTCTTATTTGGTCTATAAATATGAAAAATATGTTTTTATTCATATAATAAATAACCCATACAAATGAAATGAGTTCTAAAAATAATTACCCAAAACATTTTAATAATATATCCCCCATACTATGGTTAATGAAATACATATGAATATCTCTAGTGAATAATCGAATTACTAAATTTTGTAGACATTGATTAAAAACTAAATTATATGAGAAATATAAAATATATTTTAAAAATGTGAGTATATTATTTTTTATTAGGATGTCTTTAAAATTAAAAAGTGTAATACCAAAAAATAGGAATTTATTTTACATGGAAAAATGTTGGAAATATTGGGGGGAAGAATTATTATTTAAACCATTACAGAAAACGAAAAACCATTCACATGGAATGAATTAAAAATGTATGTTTTAATTAGTAGTTTTCCCAAGATCATTCAATTTGGTAGCAAACGCTTATATCAAAAATGATAGAATATTTTTTTTAGAATAGATTGAAGTACAAAAAACATATTATTAAATCATAGAAGATTATATATGAAAATATATAGAAATATTATTAATATGTTCATATGGGAGAATGATTTATTAACCAAAAATAAATGGGTTCTTCCATTTAAAAAAATAATTTTATTAAATTTTTGACGCGAATATAGATAAAATGGTATGAATAAATAAAACAAATATAAATAAATAAATTATAATACATTAATAATATTTTTTAGATAATGAATATTATATTCTAGTAAATGTAATTTTACTCATAAAACCCTAGATTTTAATGTTAGTTTAGAAAGTATACTCTCACCACTTTCATAACATTAAAATTACAATAAATTTAAAATGATAATTTAAGGTCTATTTTTAAATACACTAAATTAATAGAATGAAATAATGTAACAAAACATTGGAAAAAATATACACCAGAAAAAATTGGAGTGTTAAATTTATATTGAGTATCAATGATGAGAATTATAGATTACAAAACTCTTACAATTACTCTGGAATTAGATAAAGGATAATTAAAATCCTATATAATAAACATAACCATAATAAAAAATTATTTAACAACATTATTCCTTTCTATTATATTTTATAATATTTAATAATTTATAGTTATTAAAAATATATTATTTGGTTTTTTTCTTCTAAGATAAATGTTAGTGATTATGATTATTTAAAATTAGTTTATCATTTGTTATGATAGTCCATGATATATGATAGAAATTTTAACATTCCTTTATTTTTTAAGGCAGGTGTAAATATTTTTTCAATGATTTATTTAGTCCCATTTTCATTTCACATAATGTTTGGGTGGGGTTTGGTAGAAAAAAATCCTTGTTGATCTTATTTTGAGTAATTTACCATTATCAATAGATTACAATATAATGATCATTAAAACTTTTATATCCTACAATAATAATATTCATTACATAAATCTATCCTTAATATATTATAAAACAACTAATAATCACATGTTACTTATTCAGGATGTTATTGTAGAATTGTTAATAATGGTGGATGAATTGGCCCAAATAAGAACATGTTATACTAATAAATGAGTTGGGGGTTAGAGTTATATATTAGTAACAAAGTATTATTTTCGGAATAATGATCCTAATATAATATAACTAAAGTGGTTAATTTTTAATAAAAAATTCTTAATAAAAGGTAATTGAATATGTTTATCATTGATTGTTAACATTTATTATTTATCTCTATCTCAAAACATATTACTTCATAATAAAAGAGTTACGCTTACATGTTTAAACAAGTTGATGGAAAATTTATATAAATGATTTAGTAGAGGAACAATTGGCATATATTTTAAGCAATTAATTTAATAAAATATAGTTTTTAGGGATATAGATGAAGTCCTTTTATTTTTGATTTTTTAGTTGTATTTCAAAAACATTCTTTACCTTAATATATAAAGTTGTCATGTTAAATAATAGGTGGATTATAACTATATGGTACATGATAATGTATTTTTTTTAGTTGATAACTATCTAATATATATGTTTATATTAATATGGTTTTGGGTATTTTAATTAATTACCACATTTTTTACCCTTTTATCTTTATTGTAAAAACATAATATTTTCCGATGAATAATATTTTCATTCCAACAATTAAAATTGAATTATTGAAATAATTTAAAAAAGATTTATCATAGTTTTGGAATTTTTTTAATCTAATTTAGTATTTAAATATTCCAAATGTAACATTAAAATAAAAACATACTATTTATAGAAACTATTTTTAAATAAATGTGATTTTTAAACTTTAAGTCATCATGTTGTTATTTAATATCAGTATCTAACTTATTAAGTGTTTATATATTTTATTATCCATTGAGAAATTATAATTAATTTATTATTTTAATTTGTTTCAACTAATATATAATGATAAAAAATTATAATAAAATAAAAAAAATTAAATGAAATATATTAAAATGTTGAATAGTTTTACTGAGATAATATTAAAAAAATAATCATTTTATATTATCAATTAATTTTTATGAAAATATTTATAAAATATTTATTATTATTTCATATAATTCTTTAATATTAATAGTACTTTTTAACAAATGAAAGATATATTTTTATAATAAAATTTTCTCCTTAACTTCTAAATTTTGTACTCTATTTTTAATTTATTATTCCCTTATTATCAATTACTGAAAAAATCACACATCTTCAATAACCCTTTTCAATATATGAATAAAAATGTAAATATAACTAATGAACATATATATGTATATATATATATATTGGTGTTATATTTCATACCTACGTATAGCCTTAAAGACATCACTATTATAATTCATCACATTAAATAACATATCCTTATTAATGTCTATTATATTTAAAAATAAATTATTGCATCCCATAGAAAATATCATGGTATAATCATTATAGTTATCCATACCCAATAATATTTAATATATGTAATAATTGTTTTACATAATGATACATTCTACCTTTACATTACATTAATATGACCAATATCGTATTCATATAATGTAGTAATGATTCTAATTATATTGTATTATTTTATCTCAATAAAATGTATCATAGATCTATCTAGAATATTATTTCATGTGGAACAAGATATTCAATTAATATTTAAATAAATAAAAATTCACACTAATAACATAGGGTGTTATAAAATATTCTATACAATAGACTTCTTTAACAATTCAGAAATAAATATTTTTAATTTTATTTGAAAATATATTTATATATTAATTATAAAATAGAGAACATTTAAGGAACATTCCTCGCATAAAAAACATGTATCATCGAAATAAATATCATCTGATTTAAAAACAGGAAATGAATATTTATTTCGACATCCTTATCATTAATATACTAACTAGTGAATAAAGATTTTAAATTCTAGAATGTAACAAAATAGCGATAACTTACAGTGAGATATCTAATAACTTGTAGTCAAAGGAAATAATATAATTATATAATTACATAACTATAATAAAAAAAATAAAAAAAATATTAACAATATAAAATAGTGTAAATTTCCTGAAATGTCATATATCTCAACCAGAAATTGATATAACATTGATTGATCATTCAAAATGATATATGAAATATATATTCAATAATGTATTTATGAAAAAATACATAAGTAATAATAAATACTCCAAACTCCCCTAAAAATAATAGATTTAAATCAAATTTCCATCCTACAATAATCAAAAATAATTCTTTATAATGTAACTAAATGTAATGGTTTTCTTAAACTATTTTCTAATTCATTATCTATAGAAAGATTTTCCAAATAGATTTATTCTTTTTGTAAATGATCTCTATTATAATGATTACTTACATATATAGAAATCGTTCTATAGTGTTTTAAATGGAAATTATAAACAATTTATAACATGGTAATTATTACATATAATTGGTAACATATCAAAATTTGTTAGATTTTCATTAATAAATACTAACATATCCCAAAATATAGTAGAAACAATATATTTTTCTTAAAATATATATAATGAAATTTATTATTATTTCATCCCACTCATATTAAATAATAATAATCCTAATATGAAACTTTCCACCAGTAATATTTATATCTATTTTACCCCATCAAAAATAAAAATCCCAATAAAATTTTTAATTCCAAATTTTAATATCCATGATATATCAAACAGATATATATATATATATATATAATTTCACTTATTTTATAATCCTTTATATAAATAAAGTGACATTTTTATAGTGAGATGAAAATCATCTACACCTACATTGTAATGAAGTATATCCATTTAAGAAGTGGTTATATAAATGGATAACTAATTCAATCGAAAATAATTATTAAAAAAATTCATTTTAGTAATATATATATATATATTGTATATCTAATTAAAAATTGTAACTGATTTCAAATTTTTTCATGAATATTATCGAAATATTCTACCAAATTACATAGAATAGTTTGATTGATAAGTAAAATTTCTTTCATTCCATTGAAATATTTGATAAATTAAATAGAATATCAATTAACCGATGAAAAAATTGAAATGTTTATACCTCTAAAAATTAATTACAAACCATAGAACCTAATCATCAAAAAAATTATTATCAATATAAATATGGATAATCAAAATTTCAAGGAAAATTTATTACTAAATATATTAATATAAACATTTCTATTTTGAAAATAATATCTAATAATAATTCTATAATTTATTTAAAACAATTCTCATAGTTATGGTCTATATCCCTAATATTATTTTCAACTTGTTAATAAATGATTATGGGACATTTCAATATCAAAACCATTGGGGATCATTTACATAATCATGATTATATATTTATCCATTTAAAAAATAACATTGTATTTCTAATAAAAATGTTTTATAATCATGATTGATACATTGTTATAAAAAATAAGATTATAAAAATATGTTTAATAGAAAAAATGATTTCCATAATCAATACAATTTTCTCAAAAATACCTCTGAGCTACTAATCCATCTATTCGTAATAATTTCAGTGAATTATTCAAATTTATTTATAAATATTTTTCTATTCTAAATAATTGTTTTATCGTTATGTATTCCTACTAATGCCCAAATATTATATATAGAATATGAATTTATGTTATCGTTCATTTTTAAAATCTATTAATTTTATTCTAATGCTTCAAAAATATTCAATGAACAAACTAACTAATAAATGATGAATGAGCACAAAAATCTCTTCTAGCATTTGTAGTTTGTAATATAGACTAAAAATATATAATAAAATTATCAATAATAAAATATTTAGGAGTTTCTAATGTTTCTAAAATGGTATTTCTAAACCTAAATAGTATTATACCATTCTAGTTTCTTACCTTCTCTAAAATTTAAATTTTTTAAAATCATCATCAATCTACATTTCAAGAGTTTATTTATAATTCATTCTATCTTCAAAAACATAACAATAATAGATTCTTTGATACACATGGTTCTTTAATTATATTATCTAAAATATTTATTACATATATAATATCATATAAATATTAAATTGTAATATTTAAAATCGAATTTATCAATATCAAATCTAGTATTAATAATAAATAAATTAATATCAAATGAACAAAAAAATCATACTGGATGTTTATTTACATTATTCAATTCATGATATTTATTCATTGAAATTGTTCTCAAAAATAAATATACATGATATTTATAAAGTTTCATTTAAATATTCTACCAAATATTATTTATGTATATTATATTCGTTTAATATTTTTCATGTTATTTCTTCTGTAGTTCAGTTTTTTCTTTTTCACAATAAAATTTTCATACGTTGTTTACGGTGCTGAAAAAATAAGAAAATTTCCATTTTTTTCCTGGAAATTATAAGATAATAAATTTAAAAATTATCATACTCTATCACATTTTTTGATTATATTAATCAAACTTTCAAATTATGAACCAGTTTAGAATTAGAATAAAAAATTATTACTTTAAATATTTTACATTTGGAAATAAACACATGTAATATACTAAAATATTAAAACAAATATATTAACACAAAACAATATATTCTAAATTGGGATACATAAACATAAAGGATCTATTTTAATTGATATTTTAGTATTGAATTAATTGAAAATTTTAAAATAGACTTTATATAATTGTTTCCTCGTGAAAGAATAAAACTTGTGACTATAATATAGTTTTAAATATTATGGCTAAAATCATGTTCTTATTTGGACAACCAATGCAACAACATAAAATGTTCATTTCTAGCCCTATTATTCCGTAAAATAATTTATGAACATATAAAATAATAACACATATCATTCCAATTAGTTTATTTAGGAAAAATAATTGAATTAATGTTTATTTACAAAGAATGAAAAAAATATATTCTTAAAAAACAATTCACCTATAATTTTATCTCATATTTAGAATTTAATCATCTCATGAATATTAAATACTAATATTATTATATTTGAAACCATTAACTTATAAATAATTTCAATTATCAACATACAAAGAAATACTTACTTCACCAGAAGCATCAACCATGATTTTTTAGTTATAATAAAAAGTCACATTTCTCACATCCCATATCTTTGAATATAAAAACCATGATTCATCTCTAGTCATGATCCCAGAGTAGTCACTATCTATATACATACTCTCATTCTCAATAAATATAAGAATATATTAGTTAAAAAATTTAGAATATAGGTTTGGAACCCATTCTCCTTTTCGTCCAACCAGATAGAGAAAAGAAATTTTGGGAACCCATATAGATTTTAAACATTTATTTAAATGTAATATTAAATTTAATGATTTTGAAATAAATTCTTTTCTAGGATTTAATTATATTTTAAATCTTAAATAACATTAAATTTGATAATTCATGTTTATCATACAACTAATACATATAATAGTTTATAACAATCCATTATTACTTTTAAAAAATAAATATTTCCACATTTATTTTAATATTCCATCATATATAACAAAAAAATTATTTAAAATTTTTATTCAGAATCATTATTTTAACATAACACTATTTTCCACAAATAATTGAAATATAATTTTTCATTATTATTTTTGATTCCTTTTTGAGCCTTTTATATTTTATAGTACTTATAATTTCATGAAATAAAACAATGATAATTTACCCACTACATTAATCATAGTGAAAAACTCATTCTACTTATATTTTTTTCTATTAGGTTATTTATCTAATTCAAAAGGAATATTATTTTACTCAGCATTATTCCAAATATTATCATTATGTTTCATTTTGAAGACTATAAATTTTAATAATATTCCTTTTTAATCATTGAATATATTTATATAGATCACAAATAGTATTTTTTAGAATGATATTCATTAAAATAACATTCCAATCCCTATCTTAGTATTTCTATTTTTTAAGAATAATGTCATATAATTATTTTTATTCTATAAAATGATGAATAGAGTCTATATAATTAAGAAATTTCCAAATAGACAGTAAATCTCTATTATACATATTCTTTTATTTTATATTATTTATTTTATACTTTTTAAAAAATATTTGTAACTGATCAAATCTGGAGATTCATTAGAAACATTTTTTTCTTTCTCCATTTCCATAAATAATATTTTGGATAATCATTTATAATACTTCCAGGGTATCTTTTTCTTTGTTTATACATTAGATTTAATACATGATAAACATCATCTATTTCACATCATTTTATATATGTATCTAATTTGTAAGAAGTATACTTAAAATTTAATTTAAAAAACATATTTTCCATTTATACTATCTTCATCATCAAAATTTTTATATTCTTCTTCATACTTATATAAAAAATCAGTGATTCCATCATGATTAAATTCTTTAATGTTCATAATTTCATCAATATATTCATTTTTATTCGGCCAATTATTTGGTAAATGGATATATAATCTTAAAATATGAATAATATACTTGATTTATAAACCTAAAACATTGATTATATATACTTTTCATGAAGATCGTTGAATAATTGGATATATGTTTTCTTCTTTATCCATTTGAATTTATTCATTTTCAACTCATAACAATAAATGTATTATTCTATATTTGAAATCTTCCCTATTTTGAGTCACATAAAAAAATTAAATATACATATATATAAAGTAGTTTATAATATTTATTTATACATAATAACATATATTTTAAAAAAGAAATATAATATATTACTATCATTATTGTTTAACATATTCTTTACATCTTCATTACTAGAAAAATACTCAGGTTCAATCACCGGTAATGCATTTGTGTTTACCATATTAGTATAATTATCAATGTCTATCTATTTATTGAAAACATAAATTAATTTGTTCTAATATCCCTAGTAAATTCCATCAATGACTAGAAATCTCTATGGATTCCCACAATCATTAGAACAAGAATAACTATTAATAAATTTATTTCTAATTCAGTTTTGTTTATAATTTAAATACAAATACAAATCATTATTAAATTACATTTATGACTAATAAGATTCCTTCTTTCTATAAACCTGAACATTTCCCATTTTTTTATTGCATAAAAGAAAAATAATCACAACTTATCTGATATATTATCCTCTTCATGATATCTTTTCCACATTCATTCATTATCATTCTACATGTTATCATCACATTTTAAATCTCACAAAAATGTTTGTTTTTTATGAATCCATTACATTACTTCAATTCTCCTCAAACACCATTGTTTGGTCGACATCAAATTGTGAATTTTGTAGAAACATAAAATCTCTTCCCATATATATGGTAAATAATTTTATACCAAACCCAATATAAATTTCTGATATGTTAATTAATATTTGTATATATTTAATAATATCACGGTTCATGTACTATTAGTACATAGAAAAATATTATTTTTTCAGTGTCTTATCCCCTATAGTAATTGTCCATAAATTTTCTAAAAGAAAATTTAAAATAAGAAATATATTTTATTTATTTAAGTTCAACATTGTACTCTAGTATTTCATACACTTGTTTATTGTCAAAATTTATTTATATAAAATGTAAATGATATATAATTTTAAGAATTTATTTAAATTTCTATGTGTTATTTCGAAATATGTTTATTTATTTAGATGATATATTTTTTTCAATGATTTCATATGAAATAAAAAATGTATTCATTTTTAAATTAACACATTTATATGTATATATACATAATAAAAAATAAAATTTATTTATACATATTAAGATATAATTTTTTAAATACTATATTTTATTAATATTATATATATATTTATAGACTGATATATATAGTTAAATATATATATATATATAGTTGCATATATTTATACACAAAAAATAATTATATTTTAATATATACTTATTTTTAAAAAAAATCTGAATTATTAATATAATAGTACATTAGAATAGTTTTTGAAAATGTAGATGCTATATTTATTTAATTAAGGGATTGAAATATCATGAGGGAATGGTTGTTATTATTGAATATTTTTCTGGAATTTTAATTTACATAAAATTTAAATATATTTTATTATTTCTAAAACTATATTACATTGTATAGATAATATATATATTGAATTATATTCCTAAAAATATCAGGTTAGTTTGAAAACTGCTAATAGTTGGGGTAAATCATTGTTATATGTTTTAAAAACTCTTCTGAATTATGATGCTTTAAGGAAATAAATTATTGATCTTATCATCAAAGGTTATACTCACATTTCATTTATTAGTAAAATAATGATATGAAAACATATAATGATTTATTAAGGTTAATCCTAAAAATGAGAGCCAAATCATGAACAAGATCACAACATGTTCTATGACCTAGATTATCCAAAATATAATTGTTATTGTAAAAGTGAGGTTGTTTAAAACCTTTATTCTCAATAATCTATTAAAAAATTATAAAAATTTAGTCAAATAATCATCATTCATCTCATTTTGTGAAATAAACGATTCCATTATTTAACATTGAGTAAACACTCTTTATAATATCTCCAAAAAAGATTCATAAATAACATAAATAGTGAAACCCCTTATTTGTCAACAATCATGAATCAATTTTCATCTCAATAAACCATAACTAACATATATATATTAATAAAATTGAAGTATAGGAACCTTCCTCGTAGTAGTTTATAAGGAAAAACACATGTGTGAGGATATACACACAAGGGTGGAAATCCTCCTCATCAAAAATGTACCTAGATCAATGTGAATTTCAATCATCCTAAATGATTCCATTAATAATATATTAATAGTTTGTCAATATTCTTCTTTAAATAATATATCTTCATTATAGAAAAGTATCTTATCGCTATCTATATTATCATAATCATTTTTTGTTTTCATTTTATTATTTTAAATTATTACTGTAACATCTGAGATAAATAAAGAACATGACATTTTTCATATTTATGAATATTTTTGAATTAAATATTAATTATACTTTAAAGGGGAAATTATATTCAATGGTATACCAGATACGTAATAATGGGTTTCTTTGAAATATTACATTGCAGAATAATAATATAATATTATTATTTTAAACTGTAGTTAAAGCCTACATGTTGTATTGGTGGGAATGAAAGTAACTAACTAAAATATTATTATACATGTTTGATAAATTTTTTTACATTTATCAAATAAAAATTAGTAGCTTAAAATAAGAAAAGAATTTTATTGTAAGCATGAATACTCTAATATTCAATAAAATATCAATTTACTGCCTTTTGATGGAGAACACTCATTAAATCTACTTTTGGTCACTTTTATATGTTTCATTTGAAAAAATTAAATGTTTCTTTAGAATCAGGACATCCAAATTTACATTGGGTAAAATTTTCATATTTTTCTGATGAAATACATTTTTTGATGAATAGTGAAAAATATTGTATTTTAATTCCAAGCTGCCTTTTAATATAATATATTTATAAGGATATATTATCTTTATAATTGGTTTTATAGTGTAATTAGATTATATTTTTACCATTTAATACAAGAGTTGTCATTTGGAATTAATTTCCCATTGAAATTGGACATAATCAAATGTCAATCTTCTGATAGATATTTTTTCTTAAAAACACGCTATTTGTTTTGACAATGGGAATTAAACCCAAATTAATTAATGAAAAAAATATGTTTTAATTTTTTAAAAATATTCATCATTTTTGAATTTGGAATATCAAATATATATTAGGCTTAATTTTTGGTATTTTTCTGAAAAATATCAATTTTTGAAGAATAGTGAAACCAGTAAGTTGTTGTCAAAAACCAACATTTTCATTTAAATGAAATTTTACTGCTTATGTGTATTGAAATTTTAGAATCTAACATACATGGTTTTTATTAGTATGTAAAAATTGGTTAAATAATATGAAAATAATTTATTTACGAATAATATATTTTGACTTTTATTTACCGTTGTTAGAGGTAATAGGATTACTCAATGTAAAAAGAATATTATAATAATAAAAAATTACCTTAACAATTTTCCTAACCTTATTGTATGATTAATGGTGACCATGGGAATCCCTATGTCAATTTTGGGACCCCATGGCGCCACTTAGTAGTGATAATGGCACTTAAGATTAATTAATTTAAATTAATGAAGAAATTACACAAACAAATATCTTTTAGTAAATTAATTTTTACCTTGGGTTATATAAGTTATCGTTTCAACTATAAATATTCATAGGAAATCTAAAAAACATTCCTACATCATGTTAGTTTCTTTATAATTTATACACATCAAGGAATTAAAATTATTTATGACAGAAAAATGATGTAGTATTTACCTCATTAATATATGATTTAAATAAATAAGATTAAAAATATTAAAATAACATCCATAACTAGTAAATTTCTTATTTGATAAATTTATTTCAACCATTAGTCATCTTAACTTTTTCCTTAGTGAGTTTTGGACCTTTAGAAACCGAAATTCATTATATAATAAAATAATACTTGCACACTTTCCCAAAGAACCCCTCCTCCCCCTTATAAAATGTCCTCACTTAGACCCCATTCCTCACACCTATCAACCCCCATGGCTCATCCAAACCCTCCCCAAATAGACTCCCAAAATCCATATCTTCTTCATAGAGGCATTACCTTTGGAAGAAGGCTCTTCATGAAGTTCTTTTGGTTCAAACCAAAGGGAGTTACCCGAATTAAAGGTAACAGTTTCTCTTAAATTCTTTTCTTTTATTTTACTTCTCCAACCCCTATACTCTTTTAATTTCTTTATTTTATTACAAAAACAATATCCTCAATATTATACGATGTTTTTGTTAGATTTATTCTAACTACACTTATATAACCTCCATCTAATGGGTGAAGAACATACTGTTTCTATAGTTTGAAAACTAACGTCTCACGAAACGATGGTTGTTTGATTTTCTCCTTCCGCCTCTCATAGTGGGCATTTTGATCGCACTGTGTTGATATATGATATATATTATGTTTTTTTTCTTAATTATTCAGTATTTTCCATTAATATCATACATTTATTTTTTCCATTATGTGTAAACAAGATAATTACATTTGAGGAAGTGCGGACTACCGCCCCCTCAAAATGATATGACTCGTTAATTCCATATATGGGACAAATAAAGGATTGAGTTACTGCAATTATATATTATATTATACTGTAATTATAATATAACTTTGTAAAATTAAATATTCATTCTCTTTAAATATGAAATAGAAATGAAAGTAGTGTTCATGCGTACGTACGACTTACCGTGTCCACGTACGCTGCATTTATTTTCTTATCTCTAAATGTTATGTACTATTATAAATACATATATATACTAGAAATATATGATATATATGATATCTAAATAATGAATATCATTCTAGAGATAATGGACTCTTGACCACATGGATAACTTGTAATTATGAGGTGTTAATTGTTTACTCAATTACCAAATATCAACAAAATGACCATTATTAACATACATGATTACATGACGTTTATAACATGGTAACAAGTGATGTAAAAGGAATAATAAACTTCAGAAATGGTTCTTAATCAATTATAAATTAACTTATGTTTTTTTATTACGGAAGAACAAGGAAGAAACAAGTCAAATTAGACATGAGGTAAGGGTTTTCTTATCTCACTTCTAATTCTATGATATTTCCATTGTACGCCACTAATTTTTTGCATGTCTTGTATTGTGTACTACCATTGGATATATATTATAACTATTATATTTATATTCATGTTATTATTGTGAATTATTTGGCTTTTATTATCTTTATTTCATATGACTTTTTTGATTACAACGTGGTAAGGTATTTTCATCTAATTATTTATTACAGTGAGATTCATGCTATATTTGCCACTATTTCCTTTTGTGTGGTTGATTTACTACACATAATTGCATTCAGTGTGTATTATACATAAATTAATTGGAATTTACATCTTCATTTTATGATAAGTCTTTCATTGGTTGTATGTTTTGTATGTTACAAAATCGGTAAGGGAACCTTTTAACCCAGTTTATATTACTTGGGTTAATAATATAATTCTTAAATATTTTATGGTATGATTATGGGTAGAATAAATATTTATTTATTTATGTTGTAATTTCCACTCACCTTTGTGTGGATATTATTTTGACACACAAAATCACTCCATTGATAAATTCCCAAGTCATCGATATGAACTTGATAAGAGTCATTATAACTAAATTTTCATTCATTGAGTTAAACAACCAAGTCTTTTGTTTTGTCTTAAAAAGAACATGTGGGAATTTCCTATGAATGATTTACACTAAATATCCAATCATATTTAATGTATTTATATTTGTCACACATTATTATATAATTGATTTATCTTTAATCTAAGGATACAGTTTTTATAAGGGATTTCGTCTCAACTTACATTCCATTGGGGCTTTATTATCATTATGCTCTGATTCACTTCTATACGATGTATATACTATCTTTGGTATATCATACCTTTAATCATTTTATTTTCATGATATTATAATGTTTTGATTGAATGTAATTCTTTAATTATTTGTATTCAATCATTTTTCATTTGGTTATAAACACTTGCACTAAAATATTGTTTTAAATATTTATTCTTCTAAATCATTCTCATTATTTTCCATGTTTTCAAAATGGTTTTTAGTATTTATATATATGAACATTAATGTATTAAAATTTTAATTCCATTAAAATCATCCCAGTAGTATGGGACAATTTTATTCAAAAATCTCTTTATTAAATGTATAAAATGGTTTTAAAATTTTCATGACAAAGCATTGATTATGTCAATATGATGAGATGATATATCGTGATTGAAATGTGGAAATGTTATCATTATTTTATGCCTGTATTGTCACAACCCATCCCCCGGGGCCCGTGTCGTTACATCCGCAACCCCGCCTTCTATAGGCCTCAGGCTTGCGACTAACACCGAAATGCATATTCCCAATTACCGGGAAGGCATTGCCTTTATAACCTGTAAACACATGCAACCAAGCATGAAAAAAGTTACGAACACTAGTCAATTGTATAGAAAAAAGAGTGCTAAAGGTTAAAATGGTCCAAAATACAAGCCCTATAGTAATAGTACATGTACAACAGAAATACAATACAACTAAAGAAAAAGAAAGGCAACTACAAGGTTATCATCTGAGGTGGATACATGAAAAGTAGGAAAAGATCCCCTCCTAATCACTCCCCATCCACACATCTCATCTGCGTCCCATCTTTCCTTATGGTCCACCTACATGCCTCGCCTATTTCTAGTACCCTCAGCCTCGATCAGCGATGTCCATCGTCTACACCAAACACAACAAGGGGAGGGCATAGCCCGGGTGGGTGTGAGTATAACGATACTGAGTAGGGACCCCTAGACCCTAAATTTCTGACAAAATCTACCAAGGATGAACCACAATGCATGAAATCAACTGAAAACCCTACTTAGGTATATTAACAAACATATACATACGTTATCATGTATAACCATCTTAGTAATGAAGAAAATAGAGAGTCAAACTCAAAGCCCAAAGATCAACTGTTTCACAGAGGAAGGAATACCACGAAGGTAAGTACCACACAAGTACGCCACACAAAAGAATACCACAAAGGTACAGACTCATCTCAAACCAAGTACAATGTATGTATAGAAGTATAGATGAATAATCAAAGTCTATATCGCCTTATTCGGTTTGGAAGAAATGCTGCTGACCAACATAGGATCACTCGATGTTGACCCATAGAGGGTCGCTAGGTGCTGACCCACACAAGCTTGCTCAGTGCTCACCCACATAGGATCGCTCGATGCTGACCCATATAGGATCTCTCGTTGCTGACCCACAGAGGATCACTAGGTGCTCACCCACAAGGGATCTCTAGGTGCTGACCCACACATGATCGATTGGTGCTGAACCACTGAAGATCGATATTCATTCTTCACGTCACAGCCAGCTTCTGGGTTCCCACACTAAGCTTGATCATCTCCAGGAGTATCCGCATATCAATACACTATTCTATACTCCACCTTCCATGAAGTCCCATTATGATGTATCCCAAATTACTACCACATCATAGGGGTCTAAACGCAACAGACAATGTGTCAATTGGACGCCCGGTCTATATGTTATTTTCCCATTGGTCTGGAGGGCCCGGTAGGATTTGTGCTCCATACTACTCGACTATTTACCATTATAATAAAAAACTCAAATGGGTTATAATAAAGGGAACATCTAACTCCTCAGTTTACAGTTCCATTAACGTTTTTTCAAACAAACTCCTACTTCCAAATTTACTGCTAGAAGAGAATAAAGGGGTTGAAGTGAGTCTGCGTCCGTCCCGACCCACGCTGGATGTCCCGACCCGCACTGGGCGGCCCAGCCTGGTGGCTCAGCCTGGGCGGAGGTGGAGTCATGGAGGCTACGAGGGCCACAAATGCCGCTAGAGCTATGGGGGTCACAGGTCACGCGGGGAGGCGCAGAGGGCCGTGGGGTGGCGAGGCCGCGTGGCGGCGAGGAGTGCTGCAGGGTAGTGAGGTCGTGGGGTGCTGCTAGGTGGCAAGGTCACGGGGCCGGCGCCTTCATCACGGCTGGTGATGTTCTAGACGCCACATCAATTCATCACTGTGGCATTAATCCACCTTCTTCCATCCTGAAAAACACAGCATTTAAGAAGAAAATTTTAGGGGCCAGGACATGTTTGTTTGGACTGCAACCTCCTCATTAGAGCGGTAGAAAGAAGCTCAACAAAAACATGAATGCAGAATGTCATACCCTAAAACCTCTCGTATAGATTATTCCCAAACCTTCAAAAGAAAAAATTCTTGGATAAACTAGTTAGATTATTGATATGTGTTCTTCATTTTAGAAGGGAAGATCATGGGAATATATAATCATTCAAAAATAAACCCCTACCTCAGATATTTGTTGTTGTGTTGCGAGAGAGAAATCAAAGATGTCAACATTTTTTGTGCCTGCCACACACCTCTGATCCCAAGCTCTTTCGTTGGACAAACAGTCTTCGATGGAGGTGGTTCTTCATTGTTGAATACATCCACCATTTGAGGATATCACAGGGAAGAATTCGAAGTAGTTGGAGAATGTCAGCGTTCTTCGTTCGAAGATGTGTTCTTCATTGGAGGATGTGTTCCTCAAGTATCTCCCAAAATATTTTCCAAACCTTTTCCCAATGAATTCCCTCAAAAGAAATAGCTGGCCAAAATAAAAAGTTTTTGTCCAATTTTAAATTGATGGCCCGAAACAAATTGGAAACAATAATCAATTGATGAGCCATAATTAAATGGTAAAATAATTAATGGGGAGGATTTCCATGGGTTAATTACTAATTAATGAAAAAGTTCAATGGGTTTCTACCATTCAGAGGGTTCGAGTGGTCCTCGCCATCGAGAATTCAATTTGGAGGATAAACTCTTGTGGTAACCACCACTAAAAATAAATGGAGGATTCATGGATAAAAATAAAATGTTAAATAATTTTATTTTTATTTTTTCACGACATGTCCTCAGTGCCTGTTCCATGACTACCCAAGCCGTCCTTCTGTAGGCCAGTGGCTGTCGACTAGAACCAATGGTGTAAATCCCGATGAAAGGGAAGGAATTTCCTTTATGGAAGTAAACAAATGCAATAAAGTACACAATAGAAGAAAACACTGTGTAATACTGAATACAGAGGTAAGAGATAAAAAGTAAATGGGCCAGTATACAAACTCAACAGTAAAGTACAGTATAAGTGAAAAGCTATTACCACTACAATAAAGTAAAACAGCAACTACTGAATTGTCCTCCGGGAATCCCATGTGAATGGTGGGCACAGATGGTCTCCTCGGCACCTCGGGTCTGTCTGTCTGCTCTGTGTACTTCTCATCAAGTGGTCCACCTCTGGGTTCCGTCTTGCTCCACAAGTATCTACCTCGATCAGTGTTGTCTGTTGTCTACATCCAACATGATGTAGTGCGGGCATAGCCAGTGCAGGGGTGAGTATAAAGATACTTAGTAGGGACCCCGATACCCGCAATGTATCACAATATACACTAAGGATAAATAAGAAGTATGATACAAAACATGGTGCATCAACAAACCCTACTTAGGTATATGCCCATACATATACCTAAGTCTTCAATCCAGTTCTAATCCATCTCTCAAGCTAAAGCACAACCCAGTCCACACTAGAAAGAATCCAATCATATTGATGATAATGAATGAAAGTCAAGGTTTAGTTCACATAGGTATACATCATTTTTATATCGATAGAGATGATCAGATGTATTCATTGATTCATCTATGTAGTCGGTCCCACATAGGATACTAAAATTGCTAAGCTATCGGACCCACGTAGGATACTAGTCCACTTAATCTGTCAGACCCGCCTAGGATACTAGAACAAATGTTAAATTGTCGGACCCATGTAGGATACAAGAAAAGTAGTCATCACTATTGAATCCACGGAGGATTCCAATATAGTTTTCGTTATCGTCGATCCCACGGAGGATTCCAGTACGGTATCCATCATCGTCTAACCCAAGGAGGATTTTAGTACGGTTGTCATTGCAGTCGCAACAAGATCTAGGGTTCCTGCACATAGCGTGTTCGATTCCGGGAGTGTCTGCTCCTCAATCCATGGGGTCGATAGATCAACTATAACAAAGTCCATAGTTGATGTATCTGGAAGTTATGTCCCGTAAAAAAGAACACAACACGATAGAAGGCGCGTCAATCGGACACCCAGTCTGAGATATATTGGCTATTCCGTTCTAGGGGCCCGGTTGGAATTATGCTCATTCCAAAACCGAACATTTTCCGATGTCATCCAAAACTCACTTATATTATAGAAAATGGACTATCTCGACATGAGGATCCCAGTTCCAAATTCTGCGCGTCAATCAGACGCACGGTCTTAAAGTTATTTTCATTTAAGCGTAATGGGCACAGCCCGTTAAGCCCAGTGGGATGGCGGGTCAGGTCGAATCGGTTTTGGAGAGTCTGACCTGTCTGGTGTCAGGCATGCCTGGTGAAGCACGCAGCCCGGCCTGCTGGGGCACGGCCCGGCCCGGCCCAGTGGCACCGAGTAGCGCCACCCTCTTATCCAGACAGACAAAGCCGACCAGTCTTCCCGATGCGAGTGGCCCACGGTTACAGGCCACAATCCATCTACAATGGCCCCTATGAGTGACACGGATCCTTCCACCCGGTCAGCCAGCGAGCTGGCCGGTTCTCCTACCGAAGCGGCTCGCCCTTTGCGGGTTGCGGTTCTCCACAGTGTTTCACCATGGGGCGTCGCGGTTTCAACAGCCCAGCTGGCTACGGTCGGCCGGTTCTTCGTCGGTTGTACGACCCGCGGTTGTATGCCACGGTTCTTCAGTACGCGTCCAGCGTGCGGCCGCCATCTTTTCTTGCCTCCGACTCCATTTTCCATCGTCTCCCTCTCCGAAATAAAAGTCAAGAATACAAAAGAGGGACATCGGGCCGTGTTTGTTTGGCACGTTCCCTCCGCGTTATGTGGTAACAATCACGAATAGAAAATCATTCTCATTCAACAATAACTAAGGTATAATTTATTTGAATTAAATTATCTAAACACCCTACCTTGGTTAAGGTTCGTTCGACGATGATCCGCAGAATATGAGTGTCGTGGTGGTCAGGAAACATGGATGACAGTGTCATTTCTTTAACGTTGGAAGAAGAGGGAGGTAGGTAGCATTCTTGCGGTGTCGCCTCCTTCCTTTCCCCAGTTGAAGTTGTGGAGGAAGGTGATCGTGTCACTTGCATTCTTCGTCTGAGTTGTTCTCCGTTGAAGAATAGTGTTCTTCGTCGAATGAAGAACACTATTCTTCTCTTCAGCTCTCCCAAAATTCACCCAACACAACGAGTGCCAAACTAAAATATTAGTTAAGGCTATTATTTTATTCACACATGTAATTCAAAATTCAAACATGTGTTGGAAAATATTAATGAGAGAGGGAGGGAGGTGAAGAGATCACATTCATTAAGGGGGAGTTGTCAAATTAATTAAAAGGGGTGTTAATGGGGAGTTGAGGGGAGGTGATAAGATCGAGCTTGTGTGGGCTCCACATCACAAATATCCTCTCAGTAGAGGTTATGTGGGTGTGGTCCACACCAATAACTTCTCCTTGTAGGATATAGCTACCCAAGATAAATAAAATTGTTCACAAAATTTTTTTTTAGTTTTGTATTGAGCCCAAACAATTAACGTCTCCTCCAAAGAAACCTTAACTATGGTAAAGGTCCCCTTAAGAGAATATTGTCACTGCGAGTTCATTGGTACCCTCATATTTCAATTCTAAGAAATGGGTAAAAATATAGAAAAACCCACATGTACGTTTACTAAATGTACCAGAACAAAACTTCAGAAATTGATTCTGGGCACACCGGGCCTCAGAATCCAATGGCGTCAGAAACCGCAGACTCGTAAAGTTCCAAAGTATTTAAGAAAAATAATTTTATTGAAATTTCCGGATCCTTACATTACAACCACCTCAGGGATTTATGTCCTTATAAAGCTATAACTCCCACTGGGGAAACAAATGGCGGTACTGAGCTTGCATCTGAGCCTCCTGCTCCCAAGTGCTCTCCTGGAGGTTCCCATACTTCGAGTAAATGCACACCCAAGGAATTTACTGTCCACATAGGACCTGCTCCTGTCGATCCTAGATCTGAATCGATAAATCCATGAATGTCTCCCCATCATACATGTCCATCTCCCCGTGATCGATGATGTGGGTTGGGTCGTGCACGTATCTCCTCGGCTGAGATACATAGAAGACGTCATGCACCCGATGCAAGTGAGGTGAAAGGGATCAGCGGTAAGCCACCTCGCCTACTCTGTTGAGTACCTAGAAAGGTCCGATGAAACGCGGAGATAACTATCCACCCCAGAAAATTCTCTATAGACCTCATCGGGGTGAGACCCGTAAGAAAACGTGGTCCCATCCTCGAACTCTAGTTGCCTCTGTCTCCTATCAGCGTGGAACGGTTGTCTTCTGTGTGCAGTCTTCATCTGTTCCAGGATGATCTACACCTTCTCCATCGTAGAATGATCCATATCTGGTCCTACAAGTGCTGACTCCCCTGGGTCAGTTCATCAATGAGGTGATATGCATGGTCGGCCGTATAGTGCCTTGTAAGGTGTCATCCCGATGGTGGAGTGGTAGCTATTGTTGTACGCCAAATCCACCAAGGGTAGATAATCCTCCCAGCTATGACCAAATTTGACGACACATGCATGGAGCATGTCCTCGAGATTTTGAATGGTCCTCTCAGTATGGCCATCCGTCTGAGGATGGAAGGTGGTGCTCAAGAGAATCTGCATCCCAAAATCCTCTTGTGATCCCTTCCCTAGCCAGGAAGTGAATTGAGCATCTCGATCGGAAATGATAGATGATGGAACACCATGAAGCTATACGTTCTCCTGAACGTAGAGGCGTCCCTATATCTCTACTGAGCCATGCTCTCTGATTGGTAGGAATTGAGCCGACTTGATGAGTCGGTCTACGATCACTAAAATTGTGTCATTCCCTCTAAATGAATGTGGAATCCCCATCACGAAATCCATGGATATCCCGTCCCACTTCAAATCTGGGAACTCTAAGGGTTGTACCAATCCGACTGGTACCTGGTGCTCCTTCTTCACATGCTGACAAGTGAGGCAACATGAAACAAACTCTGCTACAACCATCATCATACCCGGCCACCAGTGCTGTCGTCTGAGGTCCTGATACATCTTTTCCACTCTTGGATGTACCGCTAGAGGGAAAGTGTGGAACTCTCTCAGCACCTATTCTTGTAGTGAAACTTGTACCATGGTGCATCCCATGAAGAGGATGATGTGATCCCATCCTTAAAAAATTCCACCAGGTGCATGTCCTGACTATATATGAGCACGTCACATCTCACAGACAACATCCCTATGATGTGCCTACCAGACTCGCTGAAGATGTGGAGGAGTGACTGTGAGAGACTGAAGAAAGGTTGCTCCATCAATATCTCCAAATTATATCTATAACGAAGCTAGCTGCTCCATCGCCTCTCCTAGCAGTTGAATGCATGATATCATGTTGATAGTATCTGCTACAACATTCCCCTTCCAAGGAGTATATACTATCTCAAAGTCATAGTACTGGAGGAACTCGAGCCATCACCACTGTCTCCGGTTTAGGTCCTTCTGTGAGAAGATGTACCTAAGAATCCGGTGATTAGAATATACCGTAAAGAGCTCTCCCATCTGATAGTGTCTCCACATCTTCAATCTGAAGACCACAAATGATAACTCCAGGTCATTGGTAGCATAGTTATTCTCATTTTGTCTCAAATTCGGTGAATCATATGCGATCACTACTCGCTCTTTCATAAGGATACACCCGATTCCAGTCCCTGATGCATCATAGTAAACTACGTACCCTATTCCCTCCTCCGATAGACTCAAGATGGGCACACTGGTTAATCTCTACCTCATATCCTGAAAGCTCTGCGAGCATCTCTCTGACCACATGATGGGTTTCCCCTTCTTCGTCAAGGATGAAAGTGGTTCTGCAATTCTGGAGGAGTCTGGCACAAATATCCGATAGTATCCAGCCAGACCTAGGATACTCCGCACCTCCGTAACGCTCATGGGTGGCTCCCAAGCATGTACTGCCTCAATCATCACTGGATCCACTGCAACTTCAGCCTCCGAGATGACGTTTCCAAAGAAGTGAACCATTTGAATCTAGAACTGGCACTTCAAGAGCTTACCATAAAGCTAGTGCTCTCGGAGTGTATCTAGTACAACCCACCATTGGTAAGCGTCCTCCTCCACAGTAGTTGAGTAAATCAGTTTTTCTTCAATGAAAACTATGAAAAATCGATCGAGGTAAGGCTGGAAGATCCTGTTCATGAGACACATGAACACCGCTTGTGTGTTGGTTATGCCGAAAGACATAACCAAGAACTCGTAGTTTCCATACTGACACCTGAATTCCATCTTCTGCACATTCTCATCTCAAACCCTAAGAGGGTGATAGCTTGACCTGAGGTCTATCTTCTAGAACCATCATGCTCCGTTGAGCTGATCAAAGAGGTCTTCAATCCTCGGGAGTGGGTACTTGTTCTTCACGGTCACCTGATTCAGGCGATGATAGTCGACACACATCCACAAGCTCCTATACGCCTTCTTGGTGACCAAAATCATAGAAGCCCAAGGTGAGACACTGGTTCGGAGAAATCTGTTTCCCTGTAAGTCCTCCAGCGGTACCCACAGCTCACGAAGCTCTACAAGAGCCATCCGATATTCTGGAGTAGATATCGATGTTTTATCGAGGTACATGTCTATGTAGAATACTACCTCTCTGTGAGGAGGTAGTCCTGGAACATCTTCAGGAAAAAATGACCGCCTACTGATCCACCACAACATGAAAACTAGGTCTCCTCACATCAACCGGTCTAAGGAAGAAACTAGCCAACTGATGTGTGATCGGCTACCCTCTCCTCCACGAATGTCCATTATATGCTTTAAAGGCTCCCTTCTCATAGGTGAAGGTGAACCTGGTCCCATCCGGGTGGGAACATCGCACTTTGCGCCTAATACAGTCGAACTGAGCATGAACTGTAGACAATAAGTACATACCCAATATGACGTCGTAAGGCCTTAACGCTGCTACAAGAATATCCCAGTTGAATCTATCACCTCCTAAAGTAAGCTCACACTGCTGGAACCAGTGCGTAATCATCGAGTCTACTCTTGTAAGAGTATCTAGCTATAAGGGTCAAGCCAATGTCTCTGTTGGAATCTCTGAGCTCTGAACAAGGGCAACAATAATAAAATAATGACTCGCACCTAGGTATATAAGTACTGCATCAAGGGTGTAGTAAACACAGATAGTATCTAGAATCAACTAATCTGCACCGTGGTGGTATGCCTCGACTGACTGGAGCTGAGCCTACCCCTTTCTGCCAGATCCTTGTGGTTGCGGTTGTCCTCCTGGTGGTGGTGGTGGTGGTAGAGCCTCAAAGCATCATCAACCACCCACTGCTTGGCTAGTCCTCTGCCTTGCCAGCATGCCCCCTACAGACCACCACAGTCGAATGTCTTCCTCTGCCTGGGAGGTCCCTCTACTGTCTGATTCCCATCCACATGGAGGGTCCGGATGTCCCGATCCATGTGACAATGCCTACCTCATACATAGAACTACTTCTCCTCGTATAGCTGGCTCTGTTTCGTGTGCCCCGCACAACTAAACCTGTATCATGAGGTTTCCCACCTGATGGCTTGGTCTGCTTAGACCTCTGCATCAACAATCTACATCCGGCTATAGAAGACTCCGGTACGTGTCGCCCTGTGGTGGGTCTCGCTGCTGGTGTTGGCTCAGCAAGAAATATATCCACAATAAGGGCTCACTCCAGCAATCCCTCCTGGGTCAGAATACTAATGGAGATAATCAAATCCCTGATCTCATGTCTGAGTCCCTTCTCAAAGGTCTGAGCCCTCAAGAATGGGTCTAGTACCATATCCGTGGAGTAGCGTGAGAGGTCAGTGAACCTCGCTGAGTAATGAGATACTATCATATTGCACTACCGCAGTTGTAGTAACTCCTATATATGCATCGCACGAAGGGTGGCTAGAACAATCTCTAAGTGGAAAGGTCTCTCAAATTCTACCCAAAGTACATAGTCCTCGTCATGCACCTGGAGCATCAGGCTCCACAATCTACATGTTTCTGCATATAGGAGACTCGCGGCAAGGATCACCCTAAGATCGGCTGGTGTCCCTACCAATATGTAAACCCCAATGACAGCCTCCAGCCAGTACTCAGCTACCTATCATTCCGTCTCTCTTTGAAACCTAGGCGGCCTCTGTCGCTGGAAATCATGAAATTATCTTAGACGTCATGCACTCTCTACTATAGGGGCTGGTGGTATCAGTGGCCCAACGGGTAGTGGTACGGCTGGTGCCCCCGCTGTGATGGGGCCCTGCACTGAGGCCTCATTGCTCGGTGGGCTACCATCCCGTCCGTAAATAAAAACCCTAGATAGCTGCTTTCGTGGGACCATCATGAAAAGAAATAGGTGCACGATGGTCAAACATTATACATGGTGAGCTGACACAATATAATCACAGAGAAATCTTTTCAAACACACATTCAATTAGTGTTTTCATGCACTGAGTTGGAAATCAGAAGTTCGTGTCCTGGTGTATGGATACGTCGGTCGCCGCACCAACACTGCACTCCCTAAACTGAGAACCACACTCAATAATCATAACACTATTGATTCACAAATAAGAATGATCAGAGTCCTGAGTTCTGTGTTAGAACCGACTCCTCTAATACTAATTTTTCATGATCCGTCCTTAGGGCCCATACTGTGACTACCCAAAGCCCTCCTTCCATAGGCCAGTGGCAAGCAACTAGCACCAATGGTGTAAATCCCAATAAAAGAGAAGGAATAGCCTTTATGAAAGTAAAAAAACACAAAAGAGTACGCATAAGAAGTAAACATCAAGTAATACTGAATAAAAAGGTATGTTCAGAAAAGTAAATGGGCTATTATACAAACCCAACTGTAAAGTACAGTACAACTGAAAAGCTAGTACAACTGTAGTAAAGTAAAACCGGAACTACTGAGTCGTCCTCTGGGAATCCCACCTGAAGTGTTGGTATATATGGTCTCCTCACTACCTCGGGTCCATCTGTCTACCCCGTGTACGTCTTGTCATGTGTTTCACCTCCAGGTACCGTCTAGCTTCACAAGTCTCTACCTCGATCAGTGATGTCTATCATCTGCATCCAACACAACATAGTGCGGGCATAGACCGTGCAGGGGTGAGTATAACGATACTCAGTAGGGAGCCCAAGACCCACAAGGTCTCACAAAATCCACTAAGGATAAACATGATGTAAGATACAAAACATGGTTCACCAACCAAACCTACTTATGTATATGCCCATACATATACCTCAGTCTTCAATCCAGTTCGGCTCCAACACTCAAGCTCAAACACAACCCAATACACACAGAAATGAATTCAATAAAATAGATGATAATGATTGAAAGTCAGGACTCAGCTCACACAGGTATACATCTTTCATATAGCGATAGAGATGATCAGATGTAGTCACTTATTCATCTAAGCTATCGGACCCACGTAGGATACTAGGCCAGTTAAACTGTCGGACCCACGTAGGATACTTGTCCAGATACTCTGTCGGACCCACATAGGATACTAGAACAAAAGTCAATCTTTCAGACCCACGTAGGATACAAGAACAATAGTCATCGCTGTCCAACCCACAGAGGATTCCAGTATACTTTTCATAATCATCGAACCCATGGAGGATTCTAGTATGGTATCCATCATCATCGAACCCACAGAGGTTTCCAGTATGGTAGTCATTGCAGTTGCAGCCCGCTATAGGGTTCCTGCACACAACATGCTCGATTTCAGGAGGGTACCCTCCTCGAGCCAACGGTTCGATACATCAACTATCACGAAGTCCAGATTTTATGTATCCTGAAGTTTCGTCTCGTCAAAAAGAAACCCAATGCGATAGACATCACATTAATTGGACACCCGATCTGAGAGATATTGGATTTTCCGTTTTCGGGGACCAGTTGGAATTAAGCTCGTTCCAAACCCGTCCATTTTCCAATGTCATCCAAAACTCACTAAGAGTTTCACAAAAGGACCGTCTCTTCATGAAGATCACATTTCCATAGATGGCGCATCGATCAGACATGTGGTCTTAAAGTTATTTCCATTTAAGCAGAAGGGGCCCGACCCATTAAGCCCAGTGGGAAAGCGGATCGGGTCGACCCAGTTTTGGCAGGACCACCCCTGCTGGGGTCAGATCGTCCAGCTGAAGCGGATGGCCCAGCCCAGAGGGGCACGACCCGACCCCAAGGGTGCGGCCAGGCCCGGCTCGGCGCGGCGCGGCCGGCTGAGCGATGCGGGGGGGGGGGGGGGGGGGGGGTTCCCTAACCAGTAGCACCGAGCGGCGCCACCCTCTAATCCGGATGTCTGATGTTGTCTGGTCTTCCCAGCGTGAGCAGTCTACAGTTAAGTACCGCGATCCCCCGTCTGTGGCACCTATGAACGTCACGGCTCCTTCTGCCCGGTCGGCCGACGAGCCGGGAGGTTCTTCAGCTAGAGCACCCCACCCTGTGTGTGTCGTGGTTCTCCGTAGTGCATCTCCATGGGGGACCGTGATTTCACCTTCTTGGCTAGCTATGATCGGTCGGTCCTTGTACGGTCGTGTAGCCCAAGGATGCGGGTCGCGGTTCTTTCGCACGCGGTGGGTGCGCATCCACCGCCTTCCCTCACTGAGTCCTCTGTTGGCCATCGTATCCCTTTGCGAATTATAAATCTAGAAAAAACCAGAGGGTTGTCAGGCCATATCTGTTCGGCATGCACCCTATGCATTCGGTGGTAACAATTGGCCATAGAAAATCATTCACATTCAACAAGAATGAAGGTACAATTTATTCGAATTAAATTATACAATCACCCTACCTTGATTAAGGTTCTTTCGTCGATGAGCTGCGGAAGACGAGGTTCACGGTGGTCGGGCGTCTCAGATGATGGTGGCGTTCCGTCACCATTGGAGGAAGAGGTAGGTAGGCAACGTTCTTGCGGTGTCTCCTTCTTCCTTTCCCCAGTTTATGTAGAGGAGGAAGGTTATCGTGTTCCTCGAATTCTTTGTCATTAAATAATGGTGTTCTTTGTTGAAAGAAGAACACTATTCTTCTCTTGAGATATACTATAATTCTCCAAACCCAAAGAGTGCCAAACTAAAATATTAGCTAAGCCTATTATTTTATTCACACATGTAATTCAAAATTCAAACAACTGATGGAAAATATTAATGAGAGAGAGAGAGGTAGGTGAGGATATCACATTCATTAAGGGGGGGGGGGGGGTTATTAAATTAATTAAAGGGGGTGTTAATGGGGAGTTGAGGGGAGGTGATAAGCTAGGGCTCGTGTGTCCCCACCTCACAAATATCCTCTCATGAGAGGTTATGTGGGTTTGGTCCCCACCAATAAATTCCCCTTGTAGAATATAACTACCCATGATAAATAAAATTGTTCACAAAAATTTTATTTAACTTTTTTATTAAACCCCAAAAATTATCTTCTCCTCCCATGAAAACACAACTACGGTAAAGGTCCCCTTAAGAAAATACAGGTGCTGAGAGTTCATTGGTGCCCTCAGATTTTAATTCTGAGAATCAGTTGAAATGATATAAAAACCTGCGTGTATGTTTACTTAACGTACTCAAACAAAATTTCAGAAATTGATTCCTAGAACACCGGGCCTCAGAATCAAGTTTCATCAGAAACCACAGACTCGTAAAATTCCAAAGTATTTATGAGAAAACATTTCCTTAAAATTTCTGGGACTTTACATATTTTCCCACAAAAAAAGTGAAAAACATTCTTTCACCTTGGACCTTCTACGGTCGAGGTAAATGTCTCCTTAAAAGAATTCTAGCACTACGAGTTCAATGGTGCCCACGAATTTCAATTTTGTGAACTGATGTAAATGTTACAAAAATAAACTCGTATTTTTACTAAACAAAACCGAAAAACAGGTCAGAAATTCATTCCAGGTACATCGGGCCTCAGAATCACATGGCTTAAATTTTTTCAGACTCGTAACATTCCAAAATAATTAAAACAATTATACATAATTTTTGGGTCTTTACAATCTCCCAACCTCAGGGCTTTGCATCCCTGTAATCCAAAACACAAACTAAAGAATCAAGTGGGGGTAGTGAGCATTAATCTAAGCCTCCTGCTCCCATGTGCTCTCCTAGAGGTTCCCGTGCTGCCAGCGAGTGTTCACCAGAGATATCAACCACCCATTAAGGACCCACATCTGTCGACCTTAATCTCAACTAGAACCTCTGAAAACATCCTCCCATTTTCGATGTACAGCTCGCCATGGACAATGGCATGGGATGTGTTGTGCATGTATCTCCTCAGATGAGATACGTGGAAGTTGTCATGCACCTGGTGCAACTGTGGGGGAAGAGCTAAGCATTAAGCCACCTTGCCAACTCTGCTGAGGACCTGAAAAGGTCCGATGAACCTCGGAGATAACTTTCCACCTCGACCAAATCTCTGTAAACCTCTTAAGGGTGAGACCCATAGAAATATATGGTCCCCATCCTCAAACTATAGAGGCCTCTATCTCATATAGTCATAAGACTCCTGCCTACTCTGGGTAGTTTTATCTGATCCTGGATGATCTACACCTTCTTTGTAGTATCCTGAACTATATCTGGTCCCACGAGAGCTACCTGTCCTAAGTCAGTCCATCACAACAGTGATCTTCAAGGTTTCCTATACAACGCCATAAATGGTTCCATCCAAATGGTGTATTGATAGATGTTGTTGTATGGAAACTTCACCAAAAGCAAGTGATCCTCCAAGATGTGACTGAAGTCGAGGACGCAAGCATGCATCATGTCCTCAAGGGTCTGAATGGTCCACTCAGTCTGGACATCCATATACAGATGGAATGTGGTTCTCAAATGAAGTTGCGTCATGAAAGCCTCCTGAAACCCCTTCCATAGTCCAGAAGTAAAACATGCATCTCGATCGGAGCCTATCATTGAGGGTACTCCATATAGCCGCACAATCTTCTGCACATAGAGGCTACACAAGCTCTCTATTGAACCCTGCTCTCTGATCGGTAGGAAGTGGGCCGACTTTGTGAGTAGGTCAACGATCACCCATATCGTTTCATGACCCTTGGATGTAATTGGCTGTCATATCACGAAGTCCATGGATATCTTGTCCAACATCCACTCTGGGACCTCTAAAGGCTAAACTAGGCTTGCTGGTACCTGATGATCCTCTATCACTTGCTAAAAAGTGATATTTTCTTCATACCTGGCCACGAGTATTTTCGTCGATGATCCTGGTACATCTTCTCCACTCTTGGATGTACCACAAGAGGGGACGTGTAGAACTCACTCAAGACGTCCTCCCAAAGCGACACTAGTACCATGGTATGTCCTCTGAAGAGGATGACATGATACCACCTTCATAACATCCATTAGGTGCCTATATTGTGGATATTTGAGCATGCCGTGTGTCTCAGTCAGTGTCCCCATGCAATGCCTCCCTGACTCGCTGATGATGTGGGGGAGTTACTGTAAGAGACTGAAGAAAAAATACTCCATCCTGATCACCAAATGATACTTGAAAAGCAGCCAGCTACTCTGTCGCCTCACCAAGTAGCTATATACCAGACCTCATACTAAGTGCATCTGCTACAATATTCCCCTTCCTTAGAGTATAGAATATCTCAAAGTAATATCCTTGGAGATATTCTTGACTACATCAATGTCTCTGGATTATGTCATTCTAAGAGAAGATATACCGGAGACTCTTGTGATCAGAGTACACTGTAAACTTTTCTCCCATCAAGTAATGTTGCCACATCTTCAAGCTGGAGACCACTGCTGCAAACTACATGTCATGGGTAGTGTAGTTATGTTCATGTTACGTCTACTATCAAGAACCATATGTGATCACTTCTCGCTCCTGAATCAGGACACACCCGAGTCCAGTCCCAGAGGTGTCGCAGAAAACTATGTACCCAACACCCTCATCTCGAAGCATCAAGATGGGGGCACTAGTCAGCCTCTAACATAGCTATAGAAAACACTACTTGCATCTCTCCAACCACATGAAGGGTTGAGCCTTCTTCATCCATGCTAATAATGGTGCTACAACTCTAGAGAAATCTGGCCAAAATATCCTATAGTATCCGGGGAATCCTAGGAAACATTGTATCTCCATCACACTCCTTTGTGGCTCCCAAGCAATTATCACCTCAATCATTGCTGGATCAACTGCAACTCTAACCTCTGAGATGACGTGTCCTAAAAAGATAACCTCTTGGATCCTAAACAAGCACTTTGAGAGCTTACTATAAAGTTGGTGCCCTCGGAGTGTTTCTAGTACTACATGCAATTTATAGACATGCTCCTACTTAGTAGCTTTGTAGATCATTAAGTCATCGATGAAGACTACTACAAACTGATCAAGTTACGGCTGAAATATCCAGTTCATAGGTCCCATAAACACAGCTAGAGCGTTGGATACACCCAATGTAATAACTAAGAACTTGTAATGGCCGTAATGATATCTGAAATCAGTTTTCTACTCATCCCCATATCTTACTCTAATGTGGTGATAGCCTGATATGAGGTCTATCTTCGAGAACAATCGTTCTCAATTTACGTGATAAAAGAGTTCATCAATACTCAAAAGTGGGTACATGTTCTTCAAGGTCAACTAGTTCAGGTGCCGATAGTCAACAAAAAGTCTCAAGCCCCCATCTGCCTTGTTGGCGAAAAAAATTGGTGCTGCCCAAGGAGAAACACTGGGCCGAATGAACCCATTCCCCTATAAGCCCTCAAGTTGTACCCGCAACTCTCAAAGCACTGCAAGAGCCAACTAATATGCTCGTGTAGATATCGATGTCGTCCCGATGTACAATTCAATGTAATAGTGCACCAAACTTCAAGAAGGTAGACCTAGAACATCATTCTGGGAAGTCATCTGTTTATTGGTCCACCACTACATGATAACTCACACTCTCCACATCAACTGATCTAAGGGTAGGGTTAGAAAACAGATGAGTGATTGGATGCACTCTCCTCCGGGTAATTCCATCATGTGCTTCAAAGGCTCCCTTCTTTCCAGTGAAGGTAAACATGGTCCCATCTGTGCAGACACACCTCACTTTGTGCCTAATACAGTCAATCTGAGCATGGAGTACAAATAACTAGTCCATACCCAATATGGTGTGTTAAGTCTTCGATGCTGTTTCTAGGAGATCCAAGACAAAGATCTCACCTCCTAGAGTAAGCTCACTCATCCGGAACTTGTGTTAATCGTTGAATCCCCTCCCGTAGGAGTCTCTAGCCTTAAGGATCGATCCAACAGCTCTATCAGAACCTCCGAGCACTGTACAAGGGTAGTGGTAATAAAAGAATGACTTGAAAATGTGTATATAAGTACTGTAGCTAAGATAGAGTAGACACATATCGTACCTCATATCATCACTAGAGTGTCATGATCATAGGCCTTAGCATCATGGAGATGTGTTCACCCTTATCCTCCTACTCCCTGTAGTCTGGGTGGACCACCTGGTGGTGGTGGAATTAACATCTCAAATCGTCACTGACCACTAGCTGAGTGACCAGCTCCTATGCCACGTCCTCCAGCTCCCTGTGGACCTCCTCGGTTGAACCTTTGTCTCTGCTTGTGCGGTTCTTTGACCATCTTCTGATCATCTATATTGGGGGGTCGGATAGTCACGGTCCATGTGACCCTGCCCGCCGCATGTAAAACATTGAATGTTCCTCGTATGATTGGATCTGTCTCTAGTACCCCCACACAACCGATCCTGAGCCATGTGGTCGTCCACCAGTAGGTCTGGTCCTCTTGGGCCACTGTGTCATCATTCTTCTGCCAGTTGTGGAAGACTCTTCTACATGACATATGGTGGTGGGTCTCGCTGTTGGTGACTACTCAGCAGGAAAACACTCCACTAAGAGAGATCTCTCTTACACTCTCACCTACGTCGGTATGCTAAGAGAAATCATCATAGCCTTGATCTATCGCCTGATACCCTGCATGATGGTTCGGGCCCTGAAGAATGGGTCCTATATTATATCAGTGGAGTAGCGTGAGATGTTATTGAACCTAACTTAGTACTGATCCACAGTCATCCGGCCCTTCTACAGATGAAGAATATCATGTATGTGCACTGTTTGAAGTGGTTCTGGGACAAACTCTTCCTAAAATAGGCTCTTGATGTCTTCCCATAGAAGCGTCACCTCATCCTAAACCTAGAGCCTCATGCTCCACCATCTTCTTGCTGCTGCCTATTGAAGGCTGGTGTCAAGGATCACCATGATATCAGCTAGTGTCCCTACAAGTTGAAAAACTCTCACCACGACCTCCATCCAATCCTCATACACCTCTGGGTCCGTCTCACCCTTGATCCTGGGTGGTCTCTAGCATTGGAACTCATGAAATTACCACAAACAGTGTGCACCCACTGCTATTGGGGTTGGTGGCATCGGTAGCCCAACGGGTAATGGTACCGCTGGTGCCTCCACGAGTCCATCTACAGGATGGGGGCCCTACACCGAGGCCTCATTTCTCTGTGTGATATCATTGTATACTACATCTTGAACACTTGTTGGATATCTGTGTAGATGCATCCTAGAATGAAACAGGTGTACCACAGTCAAAAAGTTATACCTGGTGAGCAGACTAAATGAGATCACAAAGAAAACTCTTCAAAAAACACACACAATCAATGTTTTCATGCAGTGAGTCAGAAATCTAAAGTCAGGGTCCTTGTGTTAGGATACATCGGCTGCCGGACCAACACAAGGTTCCCTAAACTGATAACCACACTCACTACACTCAACACTATTTCTATTAAAAGAATGATCAGAGTCCTATGTTCTATAGTAGAACAGATTTCTATGATACCAATTTGTCATGAACCATCCTCTGGGGCCCATGCTATGACCTCCCCAAGCCCTCCATCCATATAATAGGGGCTGGAGACTAGCACTGAAAGACATGTTCCCTATTACCGTGAAGGCATTTCCTTTATAACATGTAGAAACACGCTACCAAGCACACAAAAAGTTACGAACCCAAGTCAAATGTATAGAAAAAAGTGTGTTGAAGCTAAAAAGGGTCCAGAATACAATCATTGTATTAATGGTATAAGTAAAAAAAATACAACTAATGAAAAATAAAGGAAGCTACTAGGTCGTTAACCAAGGTTTCTTCTTGAAGGGTCGGTACATATCGCCTCCTCATTACTCCAAGTCCGACCGTCTCCTCTACGACTCATCACGCTGTATAGTCCTCCTCCGAGCCCCATCTAGAAATGGTACCCCTGTCCTCGATCTTCCCTCTCCCTCATCTACACAAACCCAACAAGGTGTAGGCATGGCCCCTGAAGGGGTCAGTATAAAAATACTCAGTAGGGACCCTCAGACCATCAGGGTCTCACGCAGTCCACCAAGGATAAACCACAAGGCATGAAATCAACTGACAACCCTACTTAGGTATATTCCCATACATATACATAAGTTATCAAGTATACCAATCTCAATCATGAGAAAAAAAAACAGATTCCAACTCAAATCCCAAAGCTCAACTGTTCCACAAAATAAGGAATACAAAGAATGTAAGCACAAAATAGGTACGCCACATAGAAGAATATCACAAAAGCACTAAATCAGCTCACACCAGGTATTACTTAAGTACATAAGTTCTGATGATTAGTCGAAGGATATATCATCTTATTCTATAAAGAATATCTGCTGCTATCCCACACAAGATCGCTCGGTGCTGGCTCACATAGGGTCTCTAGGTGCTGACCCACATAGAATCACTCAGGGTTGACCCACACAGGATCGCTCGGTGCTCACCCACATGGGATCGCTCAGTGCTGACCCACACAGGATATCTTGGTGCAGACCCACAAAGTATTTATAGGTCCTAAATTACACATGATCACTAGGTTTTTTTCATGTCATATCCAGCTTCTGGTTTCCCACACAAAGCTTTCTCTTCTCAGGGAGAGTTCGCTCCTCAATCCACTGGTCGATATGCCAACTGCCACAAAATCCAATGAAGATGAATCTAAAAGGACAACAACATCATAGGGGTCTTAGTGAAATAGACAGTGAGTCAATCAGACACACGGCCTGTATGTTATTAGCATTTAGTCACGAAGGCCCAGTTGGATTCATGCTCGATCCAACCCGACCGTTCCCCAACATTATCCAAAACTCCAATGGGGTATACCAAATGGACCACCCCTACTCCAAGGAGTACAGTTAAATTTTTGGTTCATCAAACTGACACCCGATGGTAATGTTATGGCCATAAGAGCATAAATGGGTCGAAGTGGGTCCTGGTACCATCTGATCTGGCCCGACCTGGCCTGGGCTGACCAGAATTAGGTTGACCCGACTGGACCCACTAGTTCTGGCTCAGCCCGCACTTGATGGCCTGGCCCACACTGGGCGGCCCCACCGGGGCAGCGCAGGGCGGCGCGGAGGCCGCATGGGCCGCAAAGGCCGAGAGAGACACAGGGGACGCGAGGGCCGCAGGGGCTGCGGCGCGGCGCGACCGCGGTGCAGCTTGGAGGGCTATGAGGCGGTGATGCTAAAGGGCGGTGTGGAGGGTCGTGGGGCGGCGTGGAGGACCACGGGGCAGAGCTGACGACCACAGGGTGGGGCCGACGGCCGCGGGGCGGCGAAGCCGTGGGGCGGCAAGGCCTCAGGGTGGTGAGGTCGTGGGGTGTCGCGGACGGTCGTGGGGCAGTGAAGTTGTAGGTTCCGTGGAGGTCCGTAGGGAATTGAAGCTATAGGGTGGTCTAGAGAACCACGGGGTGCCACAGAGGGCCATGAGGTGGGGAGGCCACAAGGTCGTTGCCGTCGTCGCGACCGATGATGTGTTGGCTGCTGTACTAGTTCGTCTCCATGGCACAAAGCCACCTTCATCCATTTTGAAGAACACATCATTCAAGATTAATGGATGAGGGGTTAGGCTATGTTTTTTTTTCTCATACCCTCTGCATTTTATATGTACCTAGGGGCTCAACAAAAACCTGAATAAGGAACGTCAAACCGTAAAACCCCCCAAAAAGATTATTCCCAAACCCGCAAAAAAACACTTGCAGATAAACTAGATGGAGAGTTGAACCATGTTCTTTGTTTTAGAAGGGAAGAATAAGGAATTATATAATTAAAAAAAACTAACCCACTACCTCATAGATTAGTTGTTTTGTTTCTAGAGATAATTCAAAGATGTCGACGTTTGTTGCGCATGCCACACACTACCAATCCTAAGCTCATTCTTCAGATTAACGCTCTTCCAAGGAGGTGGTTCATTATTGTTGAAGATGTCCACCATTGGAGGATGTCACAAGGAAGGAGTCGAAGTTGTTGGATAATGTCATCATTCTTCATTTGAAGAAGAGTTCTTCTTTAGAGGATGTGTTCCTCCAAGTTCTCCCAAAAGCATTGCCAACCCTTTTCCCAACGAATGATCTCAAAAGAAATAGACATCCAAAATAAATTGTCTTTTTCCAGTTTTAAATTGTTGGAAGAAAACAAGTTTGCAATATTAATGAATTAACTAGGCATAATAAAAAGGGAGAATAATTCATGGAGAGGAAGAACATGGGTTAATTCCTCATTAATGAGGATGTTCAAGAGGTTTTTCCCATTAAGTAGGTTTGGGTTGTCCCTGACATCATTCATTCAATTTGGAGGGTAAAATATTTTGTTCCCCACCTTCATAAATCAAAGGATGTATCATGAATAAAAATAAAATGTTAAATAATTTTATTTTTTTTCCACAAAAAAGTGAAAAACTATCATTCAACCTAGACCTACTACGGTCAGGGTAAAGGTCTCCATTAGTGAATATTTCCACTCGGAGTTCAAAAGTTCCCTCTAATTTTAATTCCAAGCACTAGTTTAAAATTTACAAAATCTCACTCGCATGTTTAATGAACGTACCTAAAAAAAGTTCAGAAATTCATTTCAGGCACACCGGCCTCATAATCACGCGCCGTCAATTTTCACAGACTCCTGAAATTCCAATATAATTAAAACAATTATATGGTATTTTAGTGTATTTACATGTGTTATGTGTTATGAATATTTTATGGTTATTTGTAATTGTTTATGTGTACATGTGGTTCCGTGATAAACCTAGGGCGGGTGAGCCTGAGATAGCTCTCCAATGCATTGGGTAACGTGACAGAGGTAAGAATTAATGTTTATCCTAGGAGATTTAGGGAATATACAGTGATGGGTATTCCAAGTCTAACTCCCTACATAGCTATGATAGCTGTAATCTATGTTTGATAGTGATTCCATAAGTTACCTTTATGATTTATGATTTCTGTTTGTTATTCATAAATCTGATGATTTCACATGGTATGTTATGATTGAAAAGTATGGTTTCATTTATTTGTATTTATTAATGGTGTAATGTTTCTTTTCATTATTTCATAACCCTTACTGGGCTTTTTATTCCCATCCCATGTTATGAAATGTTTTTCATAGGACAAAAAGATGAATGGGGTCATGGATGAAATAAGGAAAAGTCATGTTGTGTAAAACATGGAAATAGACATGTCACTTTTTTTCAAGAGTTTTTATTTTATGATATATATTGATACTGATTAAAAGTTTCTAGATGTTATATTGAAGTTGTTATGTAATAGTTATGACCTAATTCTATACAACTCTAAACCTGAAAATATCCTCAATGTGAATTCTTGACATAATTTAAGAATATGTAATGTTTAAGGTCAGATCCTTATAGTAGGTATCAGAGGTCGGTTTAGATAACTTTCGAGGTTAGGGTGTTCTTTAAGCATATTTCACATTACCATAATGGTTAGGATTTTTTAAAGAGTCATAGTTATTTTAGATAAAGTGAATGAGTTTAACATAACATGAATAAGTATATCTTAGTAGTTAACCACCTCATAAGATATTATATGATAATTTTTATGATATACTCACACTGACCATTTTGGTTTTAGTAAATGGATATATCTAGTAGGCACCAGAGTAACAGTGTATCTAATGAAAACTGTGACGGTTTTTTAAATAATCAACAAAATGAAAGGGGAGATGCAATGAGAACTCTTGTGGTTATTCTCAACCAATTATCTAAGGTCATGATTGACTACCTGAACCTTGGTGATTTTTATAAGGAATCATATATGAGAAAAAAATCCCTACGAATGTTCATGTAATATTCCAAAATGAATGTATGTTAAAAAACCTATGTGTCAGGGATGTGGAAAGGAAAACCTAGGAAAATGCTTCAATGGGACGAGAATATGCAATAGATGTAGAAATGAAGGTTATAATGCAAGAACCTTCCATGGAAAAAGGAAAAATCCAGTTGACTCTATTAAAAGGAAAGATGTTATGTTTGAGGGATCAATTGAATGTTTTTAATGTGGCGTGCGTGGTCATTATGCAAACAGATGTCCTACAAAGTTGTTTCATGAATGAGATCCCAAGGATCGTACAAATTTTTGTTTTTCAATACCTAATTCCATTCTGATTAGGGATGAAAAAACTTATAATGACCAGTAAAATGTATGGATTATTTTATTACATATGTTTTGATATTATTTATATTAGAATATGATTCTATATTTTTATGTTAGAAAGATTTATTTTAGAATAATTTGGTAAGGAATTTTTAGTGGATCATGAAGAATGTTGAATGAGTAAGAAGTCAATATATAAGGGAATCAAGTTTTATGGTATATAATAATATGATTAAAAGATTAAAAGTATTAAGGCTCTTTTAATGATGGGATTACATTGGATGACTTTTTATAGAATGTGTAACCATGATGTTTGATATTTGAAAATGTTATTAAAGGAACAAATATCTTTTCTTCTGATGAGTAATGGTGGAATTTTATTTTCGAAGAATCCATGTTTTAATTATAGACATATAATGATTTGGGTTATTTATATAAATGATTAACATATCAATGCGAATATTTGATCTGGTTAATTATGCTTCAGAACGACACTTTAAGAGTGGTCGATGTTTTTTGAGATAAATATTAAGATTTAATATAGAAGGATATGTGATAAAAAATTTCTACGTTTTGGGTTTCATTAATATATTGGATTATTTTGAATAATGTAATAGACAATTATATATTTAATGGTCTTTATTTATCTTTGGGTACTTTTGGTTGAATTTTAGAGACTAATTGTAGTACTTATTTTTATAAAGGGTTATCCTTTTGGGGATTATTAGATCATGTACTAACCAATTTAGTTTTTGGATAATGTATAAATAATTGGGAAATATATATTTCATATTTTTTTATATTATATGATACTCTAGAAGTTGATTCTAGTGATTTTAATGTGAAAAATTCAGTTTGAATACTCATCGTTTGGAGAAAAGATGCATTTGTTGAAGAAATTTAGTAAAGCATGAGTGTCTTTCTGACAAGTAAGTATTTTTCCCAATGTTTTTAGTTAATATTATAAATAAATTCCTCAGCATTATGAAAAGTAACTTAAAACAAACATTTTTTCTATTAACTTTTCATAATGGGGAATCAAAGACCATTTAACTCATCACATGTTTGTGATTTTCTGGTGGTTATCTTTTTCCTAATGATGTTTTATATCACTCTCCATCTGAACATGACCACTTTTTCTCTCTTCCATATCCATGTTTTCATACATGGAATCCTATTATAGGTTATCTTATGAGACCTTTGTACTTCTGTTTCGTTCTTTTAAAGGGATTGTTTTACAGACTCTTTTCTTATGTGGGACTTTTAATAATATTTCTAAGCCCACTTTTACAATTTCAAGGATGAAATTTTCAAAAGAGGGGAATGATATAACATCCCGGGTAAATAAAGAACGATAAAATTTTCATATTTATTAATATTTGTGAATTAAATATTTATTCTACATTAAAAGGGAAGTCATTTTCAATGGCATACCCGATATTCAACAATGGGTTTCGTTCAAATCTTTCGTTGCACACTAAAAATATAATTTTATTATATTAAATAGTAGATAAGACCTAGATTTTATATTGGTGGGAATGAAAATAAATAACTACAATATGATTATACATGTTTTTTTAATTGTTTTTACATTTATCCAAAAAAAATTAATGTCTTAAAATAAGAAAAAAATCAATTATAATCATGAATACTCCAATATTCACTAAAAGGTTGATTTACTAGATTTTGATGGAGAACTCTCATAAAATAAGGTTTTGATAACTTTTATATCTTTAAATTGAAAAAGATAAAATTCCTCTTTAGAATCGGGACATCAAAAATTACTTTGGGTAATTTTTTTTGTGTTTTTCTGATAAAATTCATTTTTTGATTAATAGTGAAAATTCTGTATTTTAATTTAAAACATCCTTTTAATATAAATTATTAATATGGATTTATTATATTTATTATTTGTTTTTAAGTTTTATTATATTATATTTTTACCATTTAATCCAATGTTGGTCATTGGAAATAATTTCAATTTGAAAATGGACATAATCAAGTGCCCATCGTTTGACAGAGATTGTTTCATAAAAACACACTATTTGTTTTGATAAGAGGAAATAATTTTAAAATATTTAATGAAACCTATATGTTCTTAATTGTGTAAAATATAAAAACTTTTTTATTTTCGAATATCAAATATAGCTTAGGCTTAATATTTGGCTTTTTTCTAGAAAATGTCAATTTTTGATGAATAGTGAAACCTCTAAGTAGTAGTTAAATAACAAAATTTTTCATTTAAATAAAAATTTACCACTTTTTTTAATAGAATTTTTAATATCCAAAAAACATGGTTGTTATTCTATAGTAAAATTTGGTTCAATAAGGCGAAATTTTTTTTTGTGAATAGTAACTTTTGACATTTATTTACCACGTTTAATGGTAAATATGGTAATTCTAGTTAAAAAGAATAGTATAATAATAATAAATTACCTTAAAAATTCTCCTAAAATTATTGGATGAGTTTTGGATGACCATTATAATCCTCGAGTCTATTTTGGAACCCCATGGAGCCCCTTGGGAGTGATAATGACACTTTAGATTAATTAATTTAAAGTGATGACCAAAATGACACAAACAAATATTTTTTAGTAAATTAATTTTTACATGGAGTTATATAAGTTATATTTTAGACTATAAATATTCCATGGAAATATAAATTTTTTTCCTACATCATGATAGTTTTTTTATAATTTTTAGACCTCATATAAATAAAATTATTTACGACAAAAAAATGATGCAGCATTTACCTCATTAATAAATGATTTAAATAAATAAGATTATAAATATTAAAATAACATCCAAAACTGGTAAAATTCTTATTGTATGAATTCATTTTAACCATGAGTCTTATTATCTTAGACCTTAATGAATTTTTGTCCTTTATAAACCGAAATTCATAATATAATAATATAATATTTTCACACTTTCCTAAAGAACCACTCCTCGCCCTTATAAAAAGATCCCTCTTCATACCAATTACTATAACCATTAAATCATCTTGGCTCATCCAAACCCTACCCAAATAATCTCTCATGATTCCTATTTTCCTCCAAGAAGCCTTACCTTAGGCATAAGGCTCTTCAAAAAGTCCTTTTGTTGCAAACCGAAGGGAGTTACCCGAATTAGAGGTAACAATTTCTCTTAAATGCATTTATTTTATTTCACTTCTCCAACTCATAAACTATTTTCATTATTTTCTTTTATAATAAAACCTGTAACCTAAATATACTAGTATGTTTTTATTTTAAGGATTCTAACTACACTTACACACACCTCCATCTAATGGATGATGAACATAATGTTTCTGTGGATGAAAAACTAACGTCTCACGAAGTGATGATTGTTCGATTATCTACTACCTCCTATCATGGTGGCCATTATGATTGATCTGTAATTATATATGATATATATAATGTTTATATTTCAATTATTCTTTTTTATTCTCCATTTTGAGCACACCTTTATGGTTTCCATTATGGGTAAATGTGATATTTTCATTTGAGGAAGTGCGGACTACCTCCCCCTCAAAGTGATATGACTCATTAATTCAATATGTAGGACATATAAAGGATGGAGTTATTGATATTATATATGATATTATACAATAATTTTAATAAAAAACTATGTACCACTATGTTACCGTTCTATTAAAATACGAAATATAAATGAAAATAGCGTTCATGCGTTCGTATGACTTACCGTCTCAATGAACGGTGAGTTTCATTTCTATCTCCAAATGTTATGTACTATTATAAATACATATATATACTAGATATATATTATATATATTATATATAAATCATGAATACCATTCTGGAGATAATGGAATCTTGACCACATGGAGAACTTGTAATTATAAGGTGTGCATTTTTGACTCACATACCAAATATCAACAAAAAGATCATTGTTAACTTAAATGATTGCATGATGTTTATAATATGATAATAAGATATATAATGAAATAATAAAATCTAAAAAGGTTACTTAATCATGTAAATATAATCTTATGTTTATTATTCTGGAGGAATAAGGAACTAACAAGTTAAGTCAGACATGATGTCATGGGTATCTTATCTATATTTTAATTCCATGTTATTTACATTGTTCGCCACAAATTTATTACACGTGGTGTATTGTGTAATTCAATTTGATATATATTATCATGATTTTATTTATATTCATTTTATTCTGTGAATAAATTGGGTTTTATTAACTTTTGGTCAAACGACTCGATTGATTACAATGTGGTAAGGGATTTTCATCTCACTTTTTATTACCATGAGATTAATGCTATATTTCCCACTATTTCTATTTGTGGGATGTTAATAATACCCATAATTTTATTCATTCTGTATTATACTTCAATTTATGTGTATTAACATCTTCATTTTATGATCATTCTTTCATGGGTTATATGTTTCGTTAGTTACCAAATCGGTAAGCGAACTTTTTAACTCAATTTCAATTCCTTGGGTTAATCTTATAATTCATAATTATGTCATGATATGATTATGTGTGGAATTACTATTTATTTATGTTATAATTTCTAATACCCTTTTTGTGGATATACTTTTGATACACATAATCACTCCATTGATAAATTCTCAAGTCATCGATATTTAATTGATAAGAGTAATTTTAACTCAATTCCCATTCATTGAGTTAAACATAAAAGTCATTGGTTTTGTCTTAAAATTAACATGTGTGAATTTCCTATGCTTTATTTACACTGGATATCCAATCACATTGAGTGTATTTTTATTTTTCAAACATTATTATGTAATTTATTTATCCTCAATCTAAGGATTCCTTTTTTGTAATGGATTTTGTCTCAATTTACATTCCATTGAGACTTCATTGTCGTTGTGATCCAATTGAATTTTATATAGTTTATATACTATCCATTGGAATATTATACCATGAATCCCTTTATTCACATGATATTATAATGTTTTTATAGAATTTTATTCCTCAATTATTTGTATTCATGCATATCTCATTTTTTTAATAACTCTTTTACTAAAATTTTGTTTCAATGATTTATTCTTCTAAATATTTCTCATTAATTCTCATGTTTTCAAAATGGTTTTTAGATATAATTTATATGGACATTAATGATTTGAAAATTTAATTATTTTAAAATATTCAATGTGGTATGGGACACATTGATTAAAAACATCTTTATTAGATGTTTTAAATGGTTTTGAAAATTGTGGTGACAAAGCATTGATATTTTCAATATCTTTAAATGATATATTGTGATTGTAATGTGGAAGTGTTATCTTTATTTAATGCTTTTGTTATGTGTTATGCGTATGTTTTGGTAATTAGGCATTGTTTACATATACAGGTGTTTCCATGACATACCTAGGGTGGGTGATCCCAAGATATCTCTCCAATGCATTAGGTAAAGTGACAGAGGTCAACATTAATGTTTTTCCTAAGACATTTAAGGAATATACTGTGATAGGTATTCAATCTGTAACCCCCTACATACCTGTGATAGCTACAATATAAGTTTGATATGGATGAAATAAGTTACACTTATGATTTATGATTTCTGTATGTTATTCATAAATCTTATGATTTCATGTGGTACGTTATGACTGAAAATTTTGGTTTCCTTGATTTGTATTTATTGATAGGGTAATATTACTTTTCATTATTTTATAACCCTTTTTGAGATTTTTATGCTCATCCCAGGTTTTGAAATGTTTATCAAATGAAATAAAGATGAATAGGGTCATGGATGAGATCAATTAAAAGTCATGTTGTATAAAACATGGAACTACATATGTAACTTATTTTCAAGAGATTTTATTTTATGAAAAAATATATACTGTGTAGTAGTGTCTACATGTAATGTTCACGTTGTTATATAATAGTTATGGCCTGATTCTCTAAAACACTAAACTGAAAAGATCCTCAATGGGAATTCTTAACATAATTCAAGATTAGTAATGTTTAAGGTCAGGCCCTTATAATTAATGTTTTGAAAACATTATTACCATAATAGAAAAAATAAAATTCCCAAAATATACACGGTTTCATGAAATTCGTGGGTCAAAAAACTCAAAAAAATAGTATCATGATCGATATAAATAATTTAGTTTAATTAAATTTAAAATCCCAATGAAAATAAATCTAGAATACTATAACTCATTATATCACTCAAGAGATACTAAATAATAGACTTTATCATGTGAAAATTATCAAGAAAACATTAAAATATTAGAGTTATTTAACAAGAAATCCATCTCTTGGTAAGAAGACATAATTTGGATATGTGATAAGAAAATATAAATCTACCAAAGAACACAAAAATTTAAATAACAACAAATTTTTATAATAGTCATATACACTAAATTATTATTTAATAAGGATATAAATACAACCATTATCATAAAATTTATCCATCTTTATGAATCATCAATGAAAATAATGGTGAATTTATTTCTCCATAATTAGAAATAAAATTCATGATCGATAGTTTAGGAGTCACAGTAATCAAGATTAAAACTTGATTCATAATTATATTTCAATTCAAAAATTAAAATACAATATTTTTCAAGAACAACTTTATTTTTTATAGAATAATCCTTTATATAGGTCATAGTAAACTTCCTAGAATCCCCATGCCTTAAAAAAGGTTGATCTGAAATTTAATTTAATTATTTTATATAAAAAAATTAATCATGAATAAAGAAGCATAAAAACATGATAAGGTAAACAACTAGAAACACATTCTAGTTATCTAACTGGATATTGATTAATCTATATAGAATGATTAAATTTTTTTAAAAATTTCCATTTCAATAAAAATATTTAATGAATATATACTGCATAATATATATGGAAAGGTAGATAACAAAAAAAATTACATTCAATAAAAAATTGATAATGAAATGAATCATAAGATAATTAAATATTGAAAATCTCCACGATAGAGACTATTAAAATACTAAATGAAGGTAATTATTAATTATTGTACTCTATGTTTTTCATATACATGAAAACTCTATTGTCAAGGCATTTAAAAAAATGGTTTAAAACTATTATTATCAAGACAATTAATAATTCATTTTAAACTTCAATCGTACAAATATGAAGGGTGTATTCCAAACATATTTCATCTCATAAAAATACTGATCCATTAAGGGGATCACATTAAGTATTCCCTTACCCATTTTATACTTATCCAAAGCAATACTTATACATATAAAAAAAATTTAATTCATAAATAGTGTGGCTTATAATCAAGATTATGTATTGGGTAAAGGATAAATATTTATTAATATTTTACCTCGTAATAAAAGAAAATTCATGTAAACATATTATGTTGAAATGGTTGAATAATTATGGTTAATATTTACACATGATATAAAATATTTTCATTAAGGGTAAGTTTAAAATTTTTAGTAAATTTAAAAAATCAATGGAATGTAAATGACAACATAAAATATATTATGGAAGTAAATTTCAATACATACCTTGGTAATAATAATCATAAACCATATTGAGAAAAATAATCGTTACATCATCTTATATCCACGTCAGTAGGAATAAAGGGTTGTTGTGAGTGATGATTCAGAAATACCCTTATATGTTTTTAAATAATTCTTGAGTAAAATATCCATTTCTGTTTGATTTTTAAAAAAAAATCAAAAAATATTTGAATACTAACTTTCATAAAATAATTTTAAAATAATTTTCGTTCAAGATAAATATTGAAACATGTAAATAAATAGTTAAAATAGTTGATTGGTCATGAAATCTTGACACATTTGTCAAGTTGTACACATTAAAATAATATTTTATTTTAGGTTTTTGGAAAATGCCACACCAGAATTATTTTGAAAAATATATAAGATTCCATTGAAATAATTTTTAAAGGGTAAAAATGTGTGAAAATACATTTATAAAAAATTTTAAAGGATTATAAAATTACAAACCATTTTAGCTTTTTTTGTTTTGAGAAAACATATTTCCTGACTGAAGCGTGAGATGATGTCGGGTTATCTTGAAACATTTTCCAAAAAACAGAAGTAAAAAATGTTATTAGTATATAAAACATTTAATTAATAAACATTTGAGAAGAAAATTGAATGAATTATTAGAAAATTCTAGGTAATTTTCTTCAAATGATATTCAAAAATAAAAAGACCTGATTAGAATAATATTTTGAAATAAACACTTAAAATTATTTTATGATAGAGGTGATGATTAATAACTGGATCCATTATCTATTTACCATGTTAATCCACATAAAATATGATTAAATAGATCATATATATTTAAAATTAATTCATATCATAATCTGATCAATAAAAAATCAACTATGTAGAAATATAACCCAACGAGTGGACATTGAGTTACGAAATATCTTATAGTATGATCAATTTTCATTTAGTAGAATTTAACCTCTATTATAATGGAATTATAAATGTTATTAAGTTATTAAAGAACCACATTAATAATTATGATATCATATTTGATCTTTTTATGACATATTTTTATATGTTTGTTAATAATCTTTAGTTATTTTCATTGTTTCCAGCGTTAATTATCATGTTTTCTCATGCATGTTATGTTATGGACATTCTTCTTGATTCCCCAGTTATATAGTTCAATGATATTGAAAATAATATACATCCCATGATGATAATATTTATAAATAAACAATACTTATAAAACTAATCACGAATTATGTTTATTAATAATGAATTACTTTTTGATCATTTAGATGGTAAGCAGTACATATGCATTTGTAACATTCCCTATTTACAATGATCATTTCATAAAGGAGGTATTGGATATTATTAATTTATAAAATTAAAATAATATGATAAACAAAATATTATTTCTTTATTTATACTTATATATTTACATATAACATTCATGTGTTGTGGTTGGGAAAAGAAAGACACCTCGCTTTATTAATGCCATAGTCCACACATACACAAATGATGTTAAAGTCTTTTATTAAGTAAAAATTAAACAACTAAATGGATATATTATAATTAAGGAATTATAAATATTTAATTAGTGTTTTAATTATTTCATTTATATCACATGTAATTATTTCTTATCACCATCCATGTAATGTGTGTAAGGGTTGGTGTCCTCAGAACCAACTGTTTTGTGCTTTGATTACATAAATGTTCCCTTATTATATATTGTTCATTGTTCTACATGACTATAATATAATAATGTCCTGAAATATTTGTTGCATTAATAAGGTCATAGCAGATCACCGCTATGATGAGAACCTTGAAATGCTATAACAATATTCTTAAATAAAGTTCTGCGGTTGGATGACATACTACGATAGGACACATAGTATACAGACCGTCATTTGCGAGTACTCATAAGAATACGAGACTCTCTCCCATGGAGTTCGCACTTGGTAATCTCCAAGATGGGAGATTATGAGAACAGACCCACCAGTAGTAATTCCGCATGTCTTGGTGTCATCAGATATTTCTATCTACGAGCATGTGTAATGGTCCTTAGACTGGAAGATTATCATTAACTCATGTCATGACTCGCACACTTAGATTTACTGACGAAAACCGTCATGCAGACAGTTGGCGGGAAGTAGGGTACGTTGGGTGCGTCACGAGTGACATGTTGTTAATGGATAAGTCAAGGAAGGATTTTTCCCTTCCATTTATGGAAGTTGATATCTCGGCCCTTTGATTGAAATAGAACTGTCGCATTAAATTCCATGGCCATGGTGTAAACGATGAGTTTATTTCAGGTAGTCAAAGAACGACATATCAAGCATATAGGTTTATGACACTGCCATGAAACCTGCTTGATGAGATATTGAGACAAAGGGATTAAATTACATAGTAAGCGCTCGTATGAGGTGATACGTCAATGCGGCGTCAACTTCTTTCTCTTGGGTGCCTTGACCCGTTGCTAGACAGTAATCTTGGACTTTAGGCAAGCCCGCCTAATGCCAACGAGAAAGAGGCCTAGAGGGTCACACACTAAGTGTATCCAAGTATCTCAAGTTGAATAAAGATTATTCTCGTACGTGGTTTAATAATTATTCAAGGAAGCCTAAGTTGTTTTAAATGATGGAGGAAAAAGAAAATAAAACAAGTACACGTCGTGTATTATTATTACATGTCGTGTAGTTTTATTTTGGAAAGGAAATGAATAAATGAAAACAAGATATACACGCCGTGTACATTTAATGTACACGCCGTGTAGTTTTCAATGAAAAACAAGTACACGCCGTGTATTTAATAATACACGCCGTGTAGTTTTTTTAGTTGGGATTTTTAGGATATAATATTGTTTTAAATGATATTTATTATAATCAGCGTGGGCGCATGTCAAGGAATTATTTATTCGTCATGGGTTTTTAAATAAAGAGTCAATTAAATAAATAAAACGCGTAACGCGTTTATTTATTGTCATAACTCTATAACCCCACACACCCGATTATAAATATCCTCACAACCCCAACTCTTTTCTGACACAACATCTCTTGAGAATTCTTTCAAGGCCGAAAGAACCTCTTCCTCCAAGAACGCTCTCAAGACAGAGAGAGATCCACTTCCATCGGATCAAGACAATATAAGGCGGACAACGCATGCAAAGGCTTCTCCACGCTAGCACCCGGAGAATCCTTTGGCAACGTCCAGAGATACGAGGTACACGTGTGGATCACCGCTAGAGGGAGTCTACACTTGGCTTCTGTGACGCAACGACGGATCACATCGACAACGTGATTGAGAACATCAACGAAGAAAGAACACCCAAAAGGTATTTCTTTATAATTAATTAAATTAATTATAATCAACCTGTAACGATCCTTGTTTGTGGTTTCGGGAAAAACCATCTTCTTTGTCTTTTTCTGTGATTCGATCCGTGGAGACTGGCGTTTATCGTCGTATTGATCCCGGATTGATCATTGCTAATGAAAAAAAGCCAAGTGGGCACATCCACCCACGCGCTTCCGCTCCGCCCGGAACCTTCAAATGGTATCAGAGCGAGGTTACAACGTTGATTATAGTTATTTAATTTTCGTTGATAATTTACGCATTCATATTTGATTCAATTCGAAATAAATCGTTCTATAAATCTAAATTAACGAGATCTATTCTTCCTCCTTAGTTTCTCGATTCATATCACAGAAACGACCTTTTAATTTTAATTTTGATTAAAATAAAAACGAGGAACTCATCCGGAGGAGCCGCTCTTTCTGTCTGTACAACACTGGATTACACGGCGTGTAATTAAAACTACACGCCGTGTACTTAGGTTCAACGAACCGGCACTGGTCCGCCAAACCACGCCGTGTGAATTGATTATGCCTAAGTTTTAATCACGCCATGTTGACCAGAATAGAACGACACGTGGAAACCGGAATACACGACGTGTATGTTGGAACAACACGTCGTGTAGTCCGTTCCGACCCAGGTGAAACCGTGTACAAAGATAAGTCGCGTACCGCGTATACGGGATCGCCAGGCCGGTTACCGCGTAACAAGGAAGTACACGCCATGTATGATTCATCTACATGCCATGTACTCTAAAATTTCCAAAGTACAGAAAAACACGCCAAAGCCCCGGCGTGTACTTTGGACAAAGGGTGAAAAGAAAAATACACGCCGTGTAATTATAAACTACACGCCGTGTACCTTACAGAAATGGAATTTCACCAGGTTTCCTCCAATGTACAAAGACCCGTACAAGGAATATGGATGAGAAGAATCTCAAGGAAATTCAGAAAGGAATTTAAGATAATGAATTGATTAATTATAAGATCATAATTAATTGAATTCGAGCGCATCTTATCTTAAATAAAAGAACGATTAAAATAATTTGAATTCTAAATATGCGTAAATGTCGTTGCATACTATGGATGATCATGAGCTAGACCAAAGACCCTTTGTATGTGTATGGTTTCATTTAAATTTATTTAATTTAAATTTGTTGGCCTACGAGCCTTCTTTCCAAAAAAATGTAGGGTCTGCGTGCCCATGGTTTTTTTAATGTAAACCCATGTAATGGAGGATCTCCCAAGCCAGAGGAGACGGTTCAAATCCTGAAGCCGAGGCGAAACAGACATAAGAAGATACAAAGGTGGACAGGTGGGAGCTTCAAAACACGAACCATCAGGTTCAAGGTGTTTTCCCTAGGTCAGGGTAAGCTTATCAAAACCGCTAGATAAGCTAACCAAATAGAAGCTCATGATCATGCCATATTATTTTATTTCTGTCTGATTGCATGGTTTATATATTATGCATGTGTTGTCGCGATCACATAATTAATAAAATGAACAAGCATGAAAAGATGGAATAAAATAAAAACCGGTCTATGCGTATACATTATCGGAACATGGTTAATCACTTAAGCAAGCATCACTTAATATTAACAAGCATGTGATAATGCAAAGATACGCATAAAGAATAAAATCCCTCAAATACCATATTAAGTCAGACCAAGCCTTCCATTACTTGATTAAGGGCAAGACTCAATAAAACTATGTGTTTGACCAACCCTTGTTGGGACACTTACTTTTATAAAGGAAGCCCTTATGAAAGGTTTCGGGTTGACTTAACCATATTACATCAAGAGAAGTCTCCCTTGCTAGACTTTATGTAATATTGGAGGCAAGAGTTGAGGAAATCCAAGTCAGGATTTCAGGATTGGGGAGTCCACTCAACAGATCAAGGAACTGTAAGCTCACAGTTGGCAAAGACCCGCCTACCTAAATACCATTAAATAGCTTGACCAACCCTTGTTGGGGTTATGCGAAGGGAAATATGGATCCTTTCCATTAGAATGTCAAAGCAACTGGACATTTCGAGTTCAATGGTGAGGGCCATTGGGAATTGATAAAATAGTGGGAGACTTAATAAAATTTATTATTTCTCATAAAATGTAATCAAGAAAGTACTGATGAATCTTCTCTTTTAAATTGTAGAATCAAAATGACAAACACATCAACCACATTTTCTCTGCGATCAATTCTGGATAAAGACAACATCCTCACAGGCAGTAGCTTTTAGGAATGGTTTAGGCGCCTTCGGGTTATCATACGCCCTGAACAGAAGTTTTATGTGCTGGAGTCCTCACTTCCTGATTCTCCTGCCCCAGGGGCAAGTGATGAAGATTTCCTAGTCTATGATCAACATTTGAACGATGCTCTCGACGTTCAATGTTTGATGTTGTCATCTATGTCTAGTGAGCTCATGAAGTCTCATGAAGACATGGATGCCTACAACATGCTGGAGCACCTCCGTGGTTTATACCAGGAGAGAGCAAGACAGGAAAGGTTTGAGATCTCCAAGGCTCTGTTTCAGAGCAAGCTTAGAGAGGGTGCCCCAGCTGGGCCTCATGTAGTCAAGCTCGTTGGCTACATTGAGCGCTTGGAGGTTCTAGGGTTTAAACTCCCTGAAGAACTGGGTACCGATCTCATTCTCGCATCACTCCCCCAGAGCTTCTCAAACTTTGTTGCTAATTTCAACATGAACAATATTGAGAAGTCTCTATCTGATCTTCTTATCCTTATTCGCCAAGTGGACAATGACATGAAGCGTGAAAAGCCTTCTGTCCTTATGGTGAATAAAAGGAAAGGGAAGGCGAAGAGCTTTAAGCCCAAAGCTTCTTCAAGGCCTTCCAAGAAAAGGAAGATCAAAGGGGAGGCAAAGGAACATGATGTTGTTTGTTTCGCATGTGGCAAGAAGGGTCACTGGAAGAAAAACTGCACCCAGCCAAGGAAGCAAGGGGAAGCTTCAGGTGCACTTGTTATCAAATGCAATCTATCTGTTTCTACTAATTGGGTATTAGATATTGCTTGTGGTGCTCACATATGTATCCAAATACAGGAACCAAGAAGATTCAGGAAGATTGATCGAGGGGAGATAGATCTACGAGCAGCCAACGGAGCCAGACTTGCTGCTGTAGCTGTCGGGGACTACCACCTCGCATTGCCTACCGGGATGGTCTTGGTTTTGAAAGGATGTTATTATGTACCCTCTGTAACCCAAAACATTATTTCAGTGTCCAGATTAGATACTGATGGATTCATATTCAAGTTTGGAAATGAATGATGCTACTTTTATAAATATAGCATTTGTTTTGGTAGGGAACATTTATATAACGGCCTTTATGTGTTAGACTACACAAACCAAGTACTGGAAATTGATAACAAAGTTAATTTACATGACTCATACCACACCCAACTTTGGCATCACCGGCTAGGTCATGTCAATGAGAAATGTTTGACAAAATTACATCAAGATGGGTATTTAGATTCTTTCGAACTAAAACCACTTGGTGTATGTCATGCGTGTCTACAAGGCAAAATGACCAAAGCCCCATTTAGTGGGAAAGGTGAAAGAGCTAAATAGCTTCTAGAATTAGTTCACACAGATGTGTGTGGACCATTTCCAGTTGAAGCAATGGGTGGGTTCTCGTACTTCATAACTTTTACTGATGATTTTAGTAGATATGGATATATCTATTTAATGAGGTATAAGTCAGATTCTTTTGATCGGTTCAAAGAATAAAAGAATGAAGTTGAGAAATAGCTTGGTAAGAAGATTAAAAACTCCGCTCAGACAGAGGAGGAGAATATCTTAATCAAGACTTCATTGATTTCTTACGGGAGTTTGGGATTCTATCTCAACTCACTCCTCCTTACACACCACAGTGGAATGGTGTAAGTGAAAGGAGGAACCGCACCCTGTTGGACATGGTGAGATCAATGATGAGTCATGCGAGTCTTCCATAATCCTTTTGGGGATATGCACTACAAACAGCAGCACACATACTAAACCAAGAACCAACTAAATCGATAAATGGTATTCCACACGAGTTGTGGAGAGGACGCAAAGCCATGTTATCGAATTTACACATGTGGGGTAGCGAAGCATTTGTTAAGGCATCTTCAGGTAACAAACTTGCACCCCGAGGCACAAAGTGTATCTTTATAAGATATCCCAAGGAAACAAGGGGATATTACCTATACAACCCCTCAGACAAAAAGGTTATAGTGGAAAGACACACCATATTCCTTGAGAGGGAGCACATCTCCAGAAGAGATAGTGGGAGCGAGATAGACTTCGATGAAGTCGAGGCGCAAAATACACATGAGTTGGTACAAGAACAGATTCCACAAAGCCCCGTGGAAGAACAATCTGTTCCAGAGACACAAGAACTGCGTAGGAGCACGAGAGAGGTGAGAGAACCAGAGCGATATGGTTTTCTTGTCACTGAGGATGGTGACTCATTATTGGTTGACAATGATGATCCTCTTACCTACAAGGAAGCATCTGAAGGCACAGACGTTGCCAAGTGGCAAGAAGCCATGAATTCTGAAATGGATTCCATTTACCAAAACCATGTCTGGATTTTGGTAGATCCTCCAGTTGATGTAAAGCCTATTAGTAATAAATGGGTATTCAAGAAGAAACTGGACATGGATGGGCAAGTCAGCACCTACAAGGCACGACTGGTTGCAAAGGTTTTAGACAGTGTCAAGGAATTGACTATGATGAAACCTTTTCACCGGTTGCAATGCTGAAGTCTATCAGAATCCTATTGGCCATTTCTACTTACCATGACTATGAAATTTTGCAAATGGATGTCAAAACATCTTTCCTTAACAGGAACCTCAAAGAATATGTCTACATGACACAACCTGAAGGGTTTGTGACTTCAAAGGATTCCAACAAGGTATGCAAGTTGTAAATATCCATTTATGGATTAAATCAAGCATCAAGGTCATGGAACATTCATTTTGATGAAGCTGTTACAGAATTTGGCTTTGTTAAGAACGAATGTGAGCCTTGTGTCTACAAAAGGTTTAGTGGAAGTGCAGTCGTTTTCCTAATAGTATATGTCGATGACATATTGCTAATTGGAAACGAAGTACCTGTCTTACAGTCAGTTAAGGAATGGTTGAATAAATGCTTCTCTATGAAAGACTTGGGTGAGGAGGCATATATTCTTGGGATCAAGATCCATCGTGATAGATCCAAGAAAATGCTGGGCCTAAGTTAAAGTACATACATTGACAAGATACTGAAGAGATTCAGTATGGAACAGTCCAAGAGGGGATTGTTGCCAGTGTCACATGGAATTCATCTTTCCAAGAAAATGTGTCCTCAGACACATGAGGAAAGAAAGAGAATGGCAAGGATCCCTTACGCATCCGTGATTGGGTCAGTCATGTATGCTATGCTATGTACCAGGCTAGATGTTGCTTATGCATTAAGTGAGGTAGGCAGATATCAAGCTGATCCAGGAGACCGCCATTGGATGGCAGTCAAGACTATCCTTAAGTATCTGAGGCGTACTAAGGATATGTTCTTGGTTTATGGAGGAGATGAGGAACTAGTCATCAGAGGACATGTATATGCTAGTTTCCAGACTGATCAAGATGACATGAAGTCACAGACTGGATACATCTTCAGTTTGAATGGAGGTGCAGTGAGCTGGAAGAGCTCAAAACAAAGTGTGGTGGCAGATTCTACAGCGGAGTCCGAGTATATCGCAGCTTTTGAGGCAGCTAAAGAAGCAGTATGGATGCGAAGCTTCATCCAAGAGCTGGATGTTGTACCGAGTAGTAAAGATCCTATCACTCTCTATTGTGATAATACTGCAGTGGTGACACTTGCAAAAGTGCCAAGGTCACATCAGTGGACAAAGCACATACTTCGGAAGTATCATCTCTTGAGGGATTTTTCTCAGAGAGGTGATGTTGCAGTGAGCAGTATTTCCACGGAAGACAACATGGCAGACACATTGACTAAAGCCCTGACTCAGCAGAAACATGATCATCATGTGAGGTCTAGCGGACTAAAAGTCGTAGGCAGTTGGCTCTAGTCCAAGTGGGAGTTTGTAAGGGTTGGTGTCCTCAGAACCAACTGTTTTGTACTTTGATTACATAAATGTTCACTTATTATATATTGTTCATTGTTCTGCATGACTATAATATAATAATGTCCTTAAATATTTGTTGCATTAATAAGGTCATAGCAGATCCCCGCTATGATGAGAACCTTGAAATGCTATAACAATATTCTTAAATAAAGTTCTGCGGTTGGATGACATACTATGATAGGACACATAGTATACCGACCGTCACGTGAGAGTACTCATAAGAAGACGAGACTCTCTCTCATGGAGTTCGCACTTGGTAATCTCCAAGATGGGAGATTATGAGAACAGACCCTCGAGTAGTAATTCCGCATGTCGTGGTGTCATCGGATATTTCTATCTATGAGCGTGTGTAATGGTCCTTAGACTGGAAGATTATCATTAACTCATTTCATGACTCGCGCACTTAGATTTACTGACGAAAACCGTCACGCAGACAGTTGGCGGGAAGTAGGGTACGTTGGGTGCGTCACGAGTGACATGTTGTTAATGGATAAGTCAAGGAAGGATTTTTCCCTTCCATTTATGGAAGTTGATATCTCGGCCCTTTGATTGAAATAGAACTGTCGCATTAAATTCCATGGCCATGGTGTAAACGATGAGTTTATTTCAGGTACTCAAAGAACGACATATCAAGCATATAGGTTTGTGACACTGCCCTGAAACCTGCTTGATGAGATATTGAGACAAAGGGATTAAATTACACAGTAAGCGTTCGTATGAGGTGATACGTCAATGCGGCGTCAACTTCTTTCTCTTGGGTGCCTTGACCCGTTGCTAGACAGTAATCTTGGACTTTAGGAAAGCATGCCTAATGCCAACGAGAAAGAGGCCTAGAGGGTCACACACTAAGTGTATCCAAGTATCTCAATTTGAATAAAGATTATTCTCGTACGTGGTTTAATAATTATTCATGGAAGCCTAAGTTGTTTTAAATGATGGAGGAAAAAGAAAATAAAACATGTACACGTCGTGTATTATTATTACATGCCGTGTAGTTTTATTTTGGAAAGGAAATGAATAAATGAAAACAAGATACACACGCCATGTACATTTAATGTACACGCCGTGTAGTTTTCAATGAAAAACAAGTACACGCCGTGTATTTATTAATACACGCCGTGTAGTTTTTTTTTGTTGGGATTTTGAGGATATAATATTGTTTTAAATGATATTTATTATAATCAGCGTGGGCGCATGTCAAGGAATTATTTATTCGACATGGGGTTTTAAATAAAGAGTCAATGAAATAAATAAAACGCGTAACGCGTTTATTTATTGTCATAACTCTATAACCCCACACACCCGATTATAAATATCCTCACAACCCCAACTCTTTTCTGACACAACATCTCTGGATAATTCTTTCAAGGCCGAAAGAACCTCTTCAACCAAGAACGCTCTCAAGACCGAGAGAGATCCTCTTCCATCGGATCAAGACAATCTAAGGCGGACAACGCAAGAAAAGGCTTCTCCACGCTAGCACCCGGAGAATCCTTTGGCAACGTCCATAGATACGAGGTACACATGTGGATCACCGCTAGAGGGAGTCTACACTTGGCTTCTGCGACGAAACGACGGATCACATCGACAACGTGATTGAGAACATCAACGAAGAAAGAACACCCAAAAGTTATTTATTTATAATTAATTAAATTAATTATAATCAACCTGTAACGATCCTTGATTGTGGTTCCGGGAAAAACCATCTTCTTTGTCTTTTTCTGTGATTCGATCCGTGGAGACTGGCGTTTATCGTCGTATTGATCACGGATTGATCATTTCTAATGACAAAAAGCCAAGTGGGCACATCCACCCACGCGCTTCCGCTGCGCCCGGAACCTTCAATGTGTTAGGGAAAGACGAATCACATCGCTTTGTGAGGGGCTAGTATGTCTTAAACCTAAGAAATGTTATCATGTATCCTATAAATTAATAATAATAAGTTAAATATGGTATAATGAATAAAAATTAATAGTAATATTATATATATATATATATTATATAATTTATATATTTCATAATACCAAACTATGATAGAAGGTGATGGATAAATTAAGGACATTGATTCATTTGGTGGTAGTTCATCGTGCCCATGAATGATGATTTTGTAAATAATTGGATGGAAGGGGTAATTATTCTAGTTCATAACAATGGAAAAATTATTTGTATATTTAAAATATTGAGGATATTATTTTATCATTTTATATATTAATTTAAAAAGGTGGTGATGTAAATGAAAAGAATATGCATGTTGAAGAACATTACATCTCCATCAGGTACCCTCTTTTGGTTAGCACTAAATCCTTAAAAGGATGGATTTATGAAAATTTTAATTAATATAGAATTAGGTACGGGATATGGGGAAGTTATTTTGGATAGTAATGGACAATGATAATTGATTTGTATGTGTGGCGTTGAGAGTATATGGGTGTACTTTTATAAGTGTGGTGGGTGGAACACTTGTTGTTTTTAAAATAGGGTTAGGTGTGGCCATGTTGTAAATTAAACATTTGTCCCAATGAGTATACTATTATAGATATTAATTTTTATGTTTCAAATATAGACATATAATGGCTTTTGGAGATGTTTTGGTTTATTTTCATACATTATATTTGAAGGTTAACCAGTAAGTGTAGTAGTTTTACCTTATTCATATGGATGAATTATAATTTTTTTCACATAAAAGTATTTTTAATAATTATATTTATCTTATTATATTAAATGTAATAATATTTTCCCAAAAACGGTATCAATTATACTACATTCAACTTGAATAATTGAATGAGATTAATTTAATATTAATCATGTACACACAATGAGGAAACATTGTCTTAAAGTGTATTTGTTTTTGATGATTATAATGTTATTATATTAATATATTAAATGAAAATTTTTCAAAGAAAAAAATTGGATTAATTTATATTAAATAAAAATAATTTTACATTCAAAATAATTAAAATAATAATTTATCATCATAAACAATTAAAATGAAATTAAAATTTTCATTTACTATTCAGTGTTTTTATCTATTCATCATAAAAATAAATGTTCTATAAAAATCAAAAAATATTCCATGACATATTTCTGTATTAACTAGTTAAAAATGATATTTTTTTAAAATAAATTTTATAAATGTATAAACAAATACTTTGAATTTATGTTCTCTAAGAGAAACAAAACTACCATTTATTAATTTAGATCTTCTCTGAAAAACTTTATTCTATTTTAAATTATTTTTACTTTAAATTATAATCAATAGATTACCAATAAATTTGTGAAAAAATATATTTTTGATATAAGTTATTTCATCTATTTCAAAATTTTCAGTATAATTTCACGGAAATAACTATCATATAAAATAATAATATTATGTGTATATTCATGTTTGGTAAAACATGGTTTTGATTGTAACATTAGTTATCAAATAAAATATGTGTTTTATGTAATTCAAGGTAAACATTATATGAAATGCATTTCATGATATATAAAATCATTAATTGATTTAAAATACTATAATATCTATAATTTTTTATGAGGTTATATTACCTTCTCCACATGTTTTGGTGTTTCATACACATTATCGAATTTGATGCTCATATTTTAAAATATCCGATTGATACATTATCCCGAACATAAATAAATTTTGTCTTGAAATTTAAAATAGATCTCAATAATCAAGGGTTATTCATTTGAACTTATTTTTATTAAATCTCCTCTTCATATATGGTTTAACAACATGTACTCTTAATAAGATATAAATTTAATTAAGAAAGTCAAATATAATTTCTTTTAATTTTGATTCTATGTTAGAGGACATGGTCAAAAGAGATGAATTGGACATAGAGTACAATAACAAATAATTATATTTATTGATAGTGGACATTGATCATAATAAGTGAATGACCAATTGAATGTTTATTTCCTCGAAATGTTACACTTTTGGTGATTTAAAATAACATTGGTTCATCTTAAATGATTGTGTTAGGATAGTATATTTTTTAATATTCTATTCCAAGTGTTAAAAAGAATTGGAAAAATATACTTACGTTATTTCATTCCATTTCTTAACAATAGTGTCATATTTTTGTTATTCCTTGAAAAATATCCAATTCAGCCTTTCCTCGCCAGAATGAACATAGAAATATGATTTCTTTTAATGCATGAAGTAATGCAATTTTTTTTAAAGGAATTAATGATCTATAAAGGAGTGAAAATTATTTTGTTCTATCTTAAAACTATTTAAAATTTTTTTTAGAATAAGATAACCATTATGAATAAATATACATATGTTGAGGTAATATATTAAATTAAGAAACAACTTCCCATGTTTGATATATACTATTTAATTAACTGTTTTCCTTATGTAACATACAAACGGTTAAAATCAAAACAATATAAATGTGGAAACAAATTTTCAAAAATATAATTATCATTAATACTACCAAGATAATGACATATCTCTTAATCTTCATATTCCAATAATTTAAATACCTTCATTATTTATTCTCTTGAAAAACGATAATTACCTAAATTACCATAAAAACATATTGAAAATGTGGATTCATCCTTATTAAATTCATTAATCACAAATTATTTTATAAATTCTGATAATAGGAAAATTTTTGAAACTCCACCATGATAGAATAAACCAATTTTTTATTAAATCATTACATAGTTCCAAGGTAGTCAGAACTATCAAATTTATCAATATAAATTTCCTATTTATCCTATCCTTTTTATATCAGTGTCAAATACATATTCAACATTAACATTCCCTCAATAATTTTTTACACAAAAATTTCAAAATTACACTGAGTCACTTTTCATGGTACAATTAAATATATTTTTCAAACTCATTTAAGAAATGGTACTAGGGTGAAATACTTATTCTATTCATAATACACATAACCATGATATAATTGATAAAATAATAAAATGATGTAATTCATGAATTAAATCATAATAAAATTAATCATTAATCTTCACTTGTGGAAATATTGAATGATTAACAATGATTCACTATCTTCTTTTTAGGAGTATATATTTAATAGTTGGGTAGTTTTTTTTATAATGCAATATTTTTCATTATTTGAAAAACTAAATAGAATCATTAATTTCTTCCCTTTTAATTCATCTTCTTGGTAAACCTTGTTTCTTCACTAATAATAATCTTCCAATACCTTCAAGAATTTTTTATTGTGATTCTTCGCATAATAATCACATATTTGGAAATAATTATTTTTCTTATTTCAATTATCCACATTATTCTCCTCCAACCCCTTATTATCATGCTTCCCTATAAATGAAACAATGATTAAAGAATTCATTCATTATATTGTTAACAGAAGATAATATCTATTTATATAATGATAGTTTTCGAAAGTCTAGTTCTCTTCAAAATTATTTTATAAAGTCATATATTATATTATCATTCTTAGAATTTAGATTACATCCAATGATGTAGTTCCCATTCCACTTTATTTGGTCCATTTATAAAAAGTGAAAACATAAAATTTGATCATTTTATTAAGAAACATAATTTATAATCCTAAAACTATAGAAATTTATTATATAATTATCCTCAATGTCATTAATGGGGATATGTTCCCTAATATATATTTTCATAAGTCTACATCACATGGTTTCTACTTATCAAACATTAATGAAAACTATAGTGAGTATGACCTAGTATCATAGATATGTTGACTACTACCATTACATCGGCATAGTATACAGTGAACAGATTCCAGAATGACCAAATAATGAAGTATTTTTTATAGTATATAGATATGTTTGAGCTACAGATTTCATTTTAATTCAAAAAATGAAATAGAATTGTTATCAAGGAAAACTCAATTTTATCTATAATATCTATACAAAATAGTCAAATTAAACATCATGTAATCCTAGGGAAATGAAATAAAATATTATTGGCCAAAAATCATTAGATAATGTTATGTACTATGTATTTAATCAAGAATATATAATCATAAGTAACATTGTACAGTAAATAACTAATCATATTTAATGTTTACGAAACTATAAAACGAATATTTAATATATCAATGTAAACAACTGAGAAAACTATATTCATAAATAACATGACAACGTGAATAGATAATAAATAATCATAATGTTATGGTATATAACTGAAAAAATTCCATTTAATCAATTAAATATTATGAAATGAATATAAAGAAAATTTCATAGTGAAAATATCATTGATAATAATAACTAATATAATGAATTGCGTAAATTCATAATTTTTGAAGGTCGTGTTTCTCTAGTACCTGAAACATTTTCTATCATGAAATTACGTAAAATGGATTAAAAAACTCCCATTCATAGAGAGTTCACAAGATGATTTTTACAATATGTTGAAAAAGGTGATGTTTTTGTGTCCAAATGATTTCCTCTCAAGGCAACACTAATGCATCGAGGGTGTTGCACTAAATAATCCACAACCCATGTCATATGTATTTGAATAATTTCTCAAATATTAAATCATCATTTTAATTCATCAATAATTGTTTTTCATCATGTATCCATTTTTTATTAAAGGATACATATTTCTAGATATTTCTCTTGTCAAAAAAACAATAATCAAGTAACCATATAATGTAAAAATTCTATAAAATGAAGGAAATATACATATATATGATATATATAATAATTTTATTTAGGTAAAATTTAATTTTATTAGGAAGTTAAATAAATCTACATAAGTCTAATGATAAAAAAAATGTTTCAAGGAAGTGAATGTGAATATTTTACTAGGTTGGAATAATCATAAAACATTCAAATGAATTATAATAATGGTATCAACATATATCAATTATATTAATAATAAATGTTGGTTTCCATTTATCATTAATAAATTTTAATAACATTTCATTAAAAAAATCATGATGAAAATATTATCTTCATTTTGAAAAACATTTTGAAAACCCATTTCTTTGAAAATAAAATTTAAAAAATTACAATTTTATTAAATATTTTAAAATTTAATTCTTTTAAAAATAACCCATAGAAATATAATTGTAGATTTAAAATATTTTAGTGGTTTTTGTTGTTGAGAATTTGATAATTCTATAAAGAATAATTTTTTCCATTCAGTTTATCGCCAAAATCCAATTGTGAATTACTTTGAAAAATAAATAATCTTCCTTTGAAAAAATTTATTAATGTGTAGAATGGTTGTGAGAAATATAATAAATAATGTTTAAATGGATACAATATTTATGAAATCAATTTTTGAAAACATGCTTTGGGAGAAAAGATATTTTTGACTGAATATAGAAATTCTGTCAGATTACTATCCAAACATTTTCCAATATATTTTAACTAGAAAATATTTAATATATTTTCCTATTACTAGATTTAATTTATTAAAAATTAGTGGAAAAATAAATGTAATGGTTAATTAAGAAATGTTAAATTGTTTTCATTAAACTTATAGTCATTAATACACTATCATGATTATAATGGTATTTTTAAATAAACACATAAAATGATAATAATGTTGAGGCAATAATAAATTAATGAACAAAATATGTGTGTATACTATAAATAAACACAAAAAGTGTAAAAAACCTGATATAATTAAAATTACTTATACACCTAATCTTAAAATGACATAATAAATGATGTATAATTTTAAACCATTGAGTGGAAATTGATTCATGAAGTCCCATAACATATTCTCCCTTTTGGTTTGAATGAAATTTAAACTCAGGTATACGGGTTTTAGAAAAATTATTAACCTATTTCTTAACCATATTAATTTTTATTACCTTATATATGATGCTTTTATAGCATATTATTTCTAATTTGATAATTATATTTTGAATTTTTTATTGTTTTGGTTTTTAATTACCTTATTATCTCATGTGTGGTTTGTTATGATAGATCAAATTTTTTCATATATTATTCAATTTTATCCTCTCTCGAATAATATTATAGATACAATCATAATATTTATTAATCAATTATACTATTAAATCCCATCATCATTAAAGGTTATGAAAAATGTTGTATGTTACGATCTTCGAGGCGGTGTCTTATATGTACGCATGAGAATCATTTTCCATTTTTCAATAATCATTATGTAAAGGTGATAAGTAATATATTACCTTAACATAATGATAATAATGTCATATATATATATATAAATTATTAAATTTCTATTTAGTTAAATTTAAATTTATATACATTTCATGTGGGGTGGGGATGAAAATAAAGTTGCATCGCTTCTTGAAGGCAATACTCTACACACATATGAATGAAATTATTGTCTTTAATTAAGTCAAAATATATGAAATTAAAAAGATATATTAAAATTATATACTTATATATGTTCCATTAATATCATGGTTATATAATTTATATCACATATAATAATTCTTTATCACCGTTCATGTTAAGCATCTGTGAAAGACGAATCACATCACTTCACAAGGCAGTAGTCCACCATACTCAACATCAACCTTTTCTCAATTCCTATGGAATTGAAATTTATATTATATAAATATATGATATAATTAATATATTGGTAAATAAATATTTTAAATAACACACATATATATATATTATCCATCATTATACCAACCCTTGGTAGGTGGAAATGAAAAAAAGAATCTCATCAGGTAACATGGTTGTATTCTGTTGTATACACAAATGATGATTTTATATCCCATTTGATGGAACTGTCTATAGTAAGATCATACCCTTAACATCAAAAATATAATTATATTTTAGAAAAAGACTTTATTATATCATCATGGATTTAAATGAAATGAATGAGGATTAAAATTAAATAAAATAATGATGCGTGTTAAAGAATATTACATATCCTACTTGTATTATTCTTAGGATCACACTAAATCATTTAATGTTCAGATTTCTACAAAATTTATTGGAATTAAGATTATGGTATTGAAATCTGTAATTAATTTATTATTTTTTTTCTAAACTATTTTTTTATGGTTTTAATATGATTGGAGAGGGTGGAATTTTATAAGTGAGGAGGGTGGCACACTTATGACTTTTGAAAGAGTGTTAGGTGTACCTACATTTTTACATAACATTGAGTCTCAAAAAAATAAATCATTTTATAAAATAATTTTAAAGGTAGAAACATGGTAATCCAATGGTATCATGAATTTCTTATTAATTCTCACATCTTATATGCTATGTTTAACCACTAATTAATCTTCTTTTTACCTCAATTAGTGTAATTAATTATAACAGTTTTCACTAAAAATTACATTCCAATATTAGTTGACCACAATAAATAATAAATATTTATATGATTAAAAATAATTAATCTATTTTAAAAATTAATATCACATAATTTGTTGAATATAATATAAAAAAAATCTCAGAGACACAATGAGAAAGACTATTTTAAAATTGAAATAGTTCATAAGTTTAGAGGTTTATATAAAAATATTTGACATTAAACTAATTCCACTAACCTAAATTGTATTAATTAATATAATATTAAACAAATTTTTTTAAAAAATAATTCTACATGTATTTTTACAATATAAATTAATTAAATATAATGAGATTTTTCAATTTAAAATCTATTTTTTCACTATTCATCAAAAAATTGAAATTTTTTATAAAAATTCATTAAAATAAAAAAATATATTTTTTGTTATTCTAATTTATATTTGTTTATTATATATAGTAGGATTTATAATTTTTGAAGACTATAATTTATATTTACATCCACTAATCTTGACTAAACCATCTTTTAAAAAATATAGTTTCTCAAAAACATTTCTTTTTCTTTTAGATGATTATACATATTTTTTATAATGAAACAATAACCAATAAAATGTGTAAAATATATTTTTTCAAAAAAATTTGAGTCATATTCACACCCATATTTCGAATATCTATGAAATAACTATCATATTTTCTAATATTATTAATATTTTATTGTTGTTCTATAAAACATGTTCCTGCATGTAATGTAAGATATCGAAGAAATTGAATGTTCAATGTAATTATAGATAACCTCATTGTTTCAGTAATTTTAAGATATATTATATTTTTTTATTTTTTAAAGACTATATTTATCAGACATTTCAATGATTTTATATTATCTTCTATGCATGGTGTACTGTTTTATACACTCTATTGAATATGATGACCATATTTAAAAATATCAGGATGTTTCATTAAGGGTACATCAGAAGGATATAAATGGATTGGGAGGGGAATAACATTAAGGAAAATACATTATTCCTCAAATATAACAATATGGAAACTGTGGTGGGAATTTTAACATGTTTTTTTCGATTTTGGATAAGTTTTATTTTAATATTTCAATTTGAAAGCCTCTAATTAATTTAGTAAAACATGATTTCAATGTGTATATATGTTGGGTTTTTCAATGGTTTTTTTAAAAGGTCAATGGACCATTTATTATAAAAATTTTCCAATGGATTTTCAGCATCTAACCTTTGATCATCGATATTATACATTAAACAAATCATCTATGAACATGTACTTGTAATAGAAATATACTCCACCTCTTTGTTACGTAGTGTAACTAAGTTATGTTTCATGAAATGAATTCTTAAAATAAAATATATTATATATAAAATTAATACTAACTGAGAACATTGATCATCAATGAGACAATCTAAACATACAGCTATAAATTTTTATAGATTTTATTTCTTCCTCTTATGTACATCATAAAAATTCTTAGAGACACAATAACGAAATTAAGTACTATTTTACACGCTATAAATTGTGACACCATTGGGTCACTCTGATATCTACCATGAAGTTACTAAGGAACTCTGTGGAAGATAGTGGGATATGAATGTATAACATTTTAATCACCATAGTTATAAATAATTTTCGACTCTAGCAATCTTTCCTCAGTACGATCATTGAATCCAATGTGGTTTAATCAGAGAAAAAAATAAAAACAATATAGAACTCATTCTGATTATATAGGTGCATCCCGATCACAAGTTTCTATCTTCCATTGTTTGAATCAGGTGATGTGAAACCTACCTAGATTTTCCACACATTCTTCTCAAATTATTTGCGCATTGTTCATCAGATTTTGGGAGTTATCATGGAGCTCTAATGATCACATCGATTTTATGATGATTAAACTGATCATCAATAATAGAACTGTCAATAAGAATATATATCATTCACTTTATTGATATATTATCTCTCATGGAATGATGAGGAGAGAGAATATAAAAAAATTAATAGAATGAATACTATTTTTTGGAAGATATTATCTATACATATATAGTGTATATCCATAATACCTAGTTTCCATTCATGACACCCATATAATAAACATCCAATAATTTATTATTAAAAATATTTATTAATGTTGATCTAAACTGCTCCATAAATATAAATTTTATTTTATCACATACCTATAATATATATTATATATAATATAAGATAATCCAAATCCATCGACTCAATTCGCATATCCTAATAAAATTAAATGAAAGGTAATATTTTAATAATATTCGATCATATAATATATACCCTTGTATTTACATAATCACTTGTAAATTCATGTCACAATTAAAATTTATCCCAATTTATCAATATATTAATAATAATGAATATATTTATTTAATAGTGATTGATATAACCTATATAATAACTAGACCCCATGGTGGAACCACCAAGTCTTATAATCCCTATTCAAATTAATATGCACGATTTTAGAAAGCACTATTTTTTGTAACCTTTTAAGTCTATTTCCCAATAGCATTGAATAATATTCATAAACAATGATCAGAGTCTAACAACTCATCAATGACCCTAAATTGATAAGGAAAAGTTGTTGATTCTTTAACCATCCTATTAACACGCACTATGTATTGTAATTTCATTATCTTCAATATCTTAAAAAGGTGGACCCTATCTTATGTAATCTTTATTTACATGCTTTATTTTTTTCTAACCAGACAGAACTAACATCGACTATTATGGAAATGTATATATGAAAGTACTAACATCCTGATCAACCATGCCTGATATATCTCTTCCATAACCCAAAAGGGAAAAATCCAATATTCAACATTCAACCAATGATAATCCACCAATGAAATACCCAACACAAAGTACCTCTCCATGAAATCATTTTCATGATTTTTTCATACATCAATTTACACAATAAAATGAAATACAATGATATTGTTCTCAATCTACGATCCCAATCCATATAAATGTAGATAAGAACAACCATTGACACCATAAACATGTGGGTTTACTATTTACTGGACTATCCTCATGATCTCAATTACTATAAATCACCAAGTGTGAACTTCATGAGAGGATGTCTGAGTTATTATCACCCCCAAATACCTATTTGTTGGACATCATTTGTGTCTTCATAGTATAATATATATAGAGAAGATGACAATGCTTAAATATTACTCTCCCAAGATGTCAAGGTTCTCATTATATACAGGGAGAAGCTATAACCATTTAATAAGTAACATAATATAAGGACATTACAAATATTATAGAGGTTGTTGATGTATCAGGGAATTTATGGAATGGTATGAACAAGTACATACAAAAAACATTATACATGTAGTTGAAATCAATATCCATTACAGGTAGAGTGTAGGTCACCCACTTTCAATATCACTACATTCACTCGATCTAACTTCAAAAAAATCAATATTCATGCACTCACATGATAGTTACACATCTCGTGAGATATGAATATATTCCAAGTGTCTTCCACATCATACTATATTAATACAAATCGAATGACGACTTCAATTCTATAATTAAAATTCATCAAGAGATGATAATTTTGAGGTTTATTTTTTTCCTCTCTTATGATCTGGGCTCCATGGAAAGCACCAATGTTGTAGTATTATCACAATAAACATGAATTTGTTCTGCACTTCTTGGTAGAACACCAATGTTTGAGACAAATAATCATATATAGACTGCGTTGTTTTATTCATCAAGAGCCTCTATATACTGAGATTCTACTGTAGAATCATCAACCACAAATTTCATAGAGCTTCTCCCTCTCACTGCACCACAATTTAGGAAAAATATGTTGCTGGAATATGATTTCATATCATCATGATCAGTCTGGAAACCAGCATCATTATATGCTATCTTAACTTTTACATCATCTTTTCCATACAAAAGGAACTTATAATTTGTATGCCTGATGTTCTATATGATATTTTTACCAATATCACATTGCAACTATCATGGATTATTGTGATATCTTCCCAAGATACATTAGGAAAACACACCTTATTCCATAACTCATATCATGGAATACATTATAGAACCCAAAAACTAGTCGTAATGTATTTGTATCATTCACTCAATCTATTATAACGTTTGTGGACACTTACTCTTGGAGAGATTGGCACAATGTGTCATGTGAAACAACCCACTTAGGGATTGATGCACATTGTCTCTTTTGATTACCTTGTCAATATATATAAATGGACACAACCCAATTATCCTCTAACATCTATAATGATATATCTTGATCCATAGAATGTATTCTACCACATCTATTTTGTTCATGGACTATATTTCAATTAAAAAAATATCATCTGACTGTAAGATATAAACATAATTTCACATAATTATTATGACATCAATAGATAGTACTAGAGAAAAAATTTAGTCTCCTAACCTTCTTATAGACATAATTCTCCCTTAAAATTTTGACAAAACAAATTTATCTTATGGCTTCATCGAAATGAACGTTTTATGATCATTGTGCAAGCTTCTACCCATACATCATTATTTGCAGCTTTCACACCTTACTTCCATTCATCGACCTTACAAACCCTTTGGGTTGTGTCAAATAGATTTATTCAACCAACATCTTATTTTGAAAAGGTGTTTTGAAATTGATTTAAAAAATCTAGAAATAATGGAAGGATTCTATTGTAATTAATATTCGTATGGATTTTATCATTGATACAGGTGAGAAGGATTCATCAACATCTATACCTTGAAATTGTTTGAAATCCTTAGATACCTATCCTGATTTAAAGGTACTAACCTTTCCTCCCAATCAATATTTTTCTTGAATACCTATTTGAACAAAATGAGTTTCACATCAGGAACCATCCCCTGGGGGCTGTTATAGAGACCCAACCTTTTCTTACATTACATTACATCATTTTAAAGATAAAAAACATAATATTATTAGACATAGACAGTCCAACGGTTTAGTGTCTTGAGCATACTATTACCGTACATAACAATTACAACATCAAGAGTAATCTTTTTTTGTTCATTTCTTCTTATTTATTTTCTTATTGGCACTTTACATCTCCTTAGTAAATGTTTACACTTGAAGATACACATAAAAAGGGATGAGATATATTCCAATTAATAGCATAGATAAGAACAACATAGCATGGGGTGAGCATATTCATAACACAACCAATGAATCATGAACATGAGAAGAGGAATTAATTAGAGACTTGAAATGAGGAAATGAAAAAAAAATGAAACATCATGTCTTAGTGGTTAACAAACACACATGCATGTGAACAAATCTATGGTCTTGTTCGAACATCATTTCACATTTACTCATGAGATTCATCACTTTACCCAATGCATTGGAGTTATGAATAATTTCGGGCGCACCCGTCACATCATATCATTATCATTTATCATGCATTCCAAAATGAACATATAACATAAATGAACATAACTAACCCATGAAAATGAACGATTTTCATCTCATAAGGAAACATTCAAAAACTTTGGGTTCCCAAAATAAATATGGAATAACATAATTGATACAATAACCGTCAATCATGAATGAGAAGTAAAAGGTGTCTTCTTGAAAAAAGAGTTCTTTTGGAAAACATTTGGTTTGTCATAAATTATAGTGACAAACATGTATATCCAAAAAATTTAAAGAAAAGGTTGAAAAAAATATTTTTATGTAGTAACCATATCAAAAAGGAGTGAAAGAGGGAAAACATGAAAAATGAAAGTTGGGTTCGAGAATTTCCCTTTACCCTGTATCTAAACGCTTCCTTCTCTTTAATGTCATGTATAATGACATTATATACAATTATTATAAAATAAAGAACATTTAACACATTAATAGGGTTCATTATGGTTTCATTGTGTCATTTTATGTTCCTTTGGATGACTTATAATGTTTAGAAACATTTTTCGGGGATGTTCGTTTTTATGGTTTTCCTTAGGTGGTTCACTTGTATTCATAAATTGAAGTTCGGTTAGAACATGGGTAAGCAACCAGAACTAATATTACATGTTATTAATGAAATTACAGAATTTAAAATGATATTATAATGCATTATAATATATATCATGTGGATGAATCATTAGATAAAAATTAAATGATGATTGTTCGGGTTAATTTGGGCGGTTTTTTGATCAGAAAAAACTTGTTTTAATTTGGAATTTAGTAATATGTAAAATATTTAGTTCCTGAACATTAAATAGGAAATAATACATATAAAATATTCGGTTTCAACCATAAAATTGGTTTCATGACCCGATCTGATGGTAGAAATGAAATAAGAAATCATTTCCTTCCTTAAGGTGATAAATTAACACCTCTCAGACAATGTCATCTTTAATAAAATAAAAGGATGAGTGAAATGGGTTTCATTATATAATATCCCATTAGCATCATAAAATTACATTACATGTATAATAAGGTAGTAACAATACGATTTGGATAATGATAGGCTGGGAGAGAATAAGAAAAGAACTTGAAATTGAAACGAGAATTAAAGAAGAAGAGGGAGGGAAATTAACTCTTGAATCATCCTCTTGAGATGCTCATTAAGGAAGCTAGGAATGGTCTTTTGATGATACCAACAGATCTTGGATGTGGGATAGGGCCTAGAGAAGATTTTTGGTTAGATTTCAGATAAGGCCTCATGCTTGAGAGGTGTGAGGAAATGAGGGTGTGACAGGATGTATTTATAGTCAAGGGGAGAGGGGTTTCATTAGTATAAAATTCTTTAGTTTATTAATTCCCCACAAGATAAGGAATAGTGATTCTTACATGACCAAAAATAGTAGTTTTATAATTTAATCCTGAACCAAGTGGGCTTACATGATCAGGACATCACATATGACCCTGTAATTAACTAATTTAGCTTATTTTGTAAATTATTGTATTTCACTATTCATCAAAAATCATGTATTTCAAAAAAACCCCAAAATTTCACCCTGACCATTTTTCGATGTTAATAATCTAAAAATGAAGTCAATTTTTCAAAAATAATTTTCTAAACATGATTAATTTAATATTTATTTAAAATCATGGTTTATTACTAAAAAATAGTTTTAAAACATTCATTTACTTATTCTAAAATATAGGTACTTCATTCTTTCACTTGAATATTATTCTTATACTATCATAGGTAAGGTTATTATTATTAGTTCATATCACTATTCACAAGGGTATGTTACTATTCATAAGGGTAGGTTACTATTATCCAATTTTTTTTAGAATCAAAAAATCATCTTAAACCCAACCGTGTATGTCAGATTTTCAAAATTCCAAACACAAAAGGCATAAACATATGTTTAAAGGTCACATAGAACTTAGTAGTTCATTATGTTATATTTTCATGAGATTTCCCGACATAGTTAAGAAGGTAATTTGAATTTAAAAACATTGGGTCGTTACATTCTTCCCCCATATGAATTTTCTCCCGTGAAATTTCAATTTAAACAAATAGGTGAGGGTACTTCTCATTCATTGCCTCTTTTTCAATTACCATGTTTCTTCCTCAAACGTATGGTTCTTCCACAACACTTTAACAATATGAGTTGTTTTGTTGTGTAGAACCATATCTCTCCGATCCGGAATCTCTACTGGTTGTTCCGCATAAGTGAGGTCATCGTCCAGATGTACCACTTATGAGTTTAGAACAAGTAAGAGTTCTGGTATGTACTTTCTCATTAGTGATACATCAAACACATCAAAAACTTCAGCCATTTTCTGTGGAAGTGCATGCTGATAGGGCATGGATCCTATGCGGTCCAGGATCTCAATGGGGCCAATGTACATTGGTCATAGCTTCCCTATCTTCCCAAATTGCATGACTCTCTTCCATGGAGATATTTGAGGGAAGACTTTATATCTGACGTCGAACTCCATATCCCTTCGACGGTTATTGGCATAACTCTTTTTTCATATCTGAGCATAATTGATGTGTTTCTGGATGACTTGAACATCATTTGTCATATTATGAACATGATGAGGTCCATGTATCTTTTTTTCTCAAGCTTCTTCTCAATAGGTTGGAGTCATAAATCATATTCCTTACAAAGCTTGAAATGGAGCTATATGAATAATGGAGTTGAAGATATTATTGTTTTATAAGCCAACAAATGGGAGATGCTGAACCCATCCGCCATTGAATTCTAGAGAGTAGGCTCTTAGAATATCTTCAATATTTTGAGTAGTCCTTTCAGCCTGTTCATCAGTTTGGGGGTCATAGGAAATGCTGGAATTTAATTCAGTACTCAAAGCATGTTGAAGGCTCATACAGAATTTTGATGTGAAACTTGGATCACGGTCAGAGACAATTGAGTGTGGAACACCATGTAGTCTCACCACTGCTTTCACATATATCTTTTCAATTGTTTCAAGTGATATGTCTTCCCAAATAGCAATAAAATCAGTAGTCTTGGTGAGTCGATCAACCACAACCCCTATCGCATTTTTTCCCTTCGATGTCTTTAGGAGACCCGTGAAAAAGTCCACAGAAACAGTTTCTCATTTCCACATGGGTATAGGCAATGGATGCATCATCCCATTGGAATTTTTTCACTATAATTTACCTTCCTGATATACCAATAAACTTGATAAATATTCGGAAATCTCCTTCTTCATGTTATCCCACCAGAAGTGTTCTTGGAAATCACGGTACATCTTGGTACTCCCAGGATGGATAGAGAATGTTGAGCGATGTGCATTGTCCAATAGCTCCTTCTTTACCCCAGGTGATGAAGGCACACAACTCTATGTTCCAAATTGAATCACACCATCATCATCGATATGGAACTCTTACAGCTTCCCTTAATTTACTGCATTCACCCTCTTTTGTATCACCACATCATCCCTTTCTGTTTACTTAATCATTTCTTGGATGGATGGTTGTGAAATAATTTGGTCATGGTTGGATGTATCCCTTTTCTTTATGATTTCCAAATCCATACTTTTCATAGCTAATAAGATATGGTCTTTCACAATCCGTAACATGGATTGAGTAGTGGGTTATCTTCTTCTTAGAGAATCAGCAGCCATGTTCTCTTTTAAAGGATGGGAGTGAATATAGCAATCTTAATCCACGATTAGCTCTAACTATCTACATTGATGCATGTTGATCTCCTTTTGTGTGAATATATACTTTAGTCTCTTGTAGTCGGTGTATATGTCACCCTTCTCACCAAAAAGGTAGTGCCGCAACATTTTCAATGCAAAAAATCATGGCTGCCATCTCTAGATCATGTGTTGGGTAGTTCGGCTCATGCATCTTCAACTGTCATGAGGTGCAGGCTATCACATTATCATTTTTCATGAGTACTCAACCCAATCCTTTTCATGAAGCATCACTGTATATCAAAAAACATTCTCCACTTTTCGGTAGTGTGAGTACAGGTGTAGTGATCAGCCTTTTATTTATCTCCTTGAAGCTTCCCTCAAATTCTTCCATCCCAACATTCTTTAACCCTTTCCATGTTAACTTAGTCAAGAAGCTTGAAAATCATGAGAAGTTTCTAACAAAACGTCGATAGTACCAATATAATACAAGAAAACTATGGATTTTTGTGACACTAGAGGGCCTGGGCCATTCCTCAATTGCCTTTTTTGAAGGATCCATAGAAATTCCTTCACTGCTGATCACTTGTCCCATGAATGTGACTTGCTACATCCAATATTCATACTTACTAAACTAGGCGTACAACTTCTCATTTATTAATATCGCCAACAAAAGTCTTATATGTTCTTAATGGTCATTCTTTCTATTGGAGTATATGAGAATATCATCAATAAAAACTACCACAAAATTTTCAAGGTAATGTCTAAAGACACTATTCATAAAATACATGAAGATTGCAGGAGAATTAGTAAGACCGAAGGGAATCACCAAAAACTCATAGTGTGCATACCTTGTACGAAAGGAAGTCTTCAGAATATCTTCCTTCTTCACCTTTACCTGATGATATCTAGAACGAATATCCACATTTGAGAAGTTTTGAGATCCTCTTAACTGGTCAAACAAGTCATCAATCCTTGGTAGATGATTCTTGTTCTTTATGTTGATCTTTTTGAGTTCCTGATAATCGATACACAACCGAATTGTTCCATCCTTCATCTTCACAAAGAGTACTAGTGCACCCTAAGGTGATGCACTAGGGTGTATGAATCCTTTGTCGAGATGTTCTTGCAGTTGCTTCTTTAACTCCTCCAGTTCGAAAGGAGCCATCCTAAAAGGACACTTTGATAATGGAGTAGCTCATGGTATGAGTTCAATTGAGAACTCTATCTCACAATCCTGGGGAATTCCGGGTAACTCTTCAAGAAATACATCATTTTAATCCCTCACAATGGGAATTTCCACATGGTTGGAACTATCCTTTGATCCAACTATTTAGGATAGGTATGCTTCTTTGTAGGGAATCAACACCCACACAGATGAAGGAATTTTCAAAGGATATTTATGATCTTACTTGAATTTATAGAGGAGAATGGTATGGTTCATAATATGAAATTATATTTCCTTTTCCCAAAAGATGATATTTTCTCTATATGACGAGATCCAATCCGTTCCCCTTATAGAATTGAATTCCACAAAGGTAAGTATTACGAGATTCACAAGAAGAATCTTCCCACATATGCCAACAGGCGAAGAGTCAAACACTTGGGTTTCAAATTACTGCACCACATGGGTTATTTACAAATATATCTACTTCATGGTTTCAGGGCTTCGATTCTATAGTTCTAGAAAACATGAAATATATAATGGAATGCGTATAACCAGAATCAAATAAGACTTTTTCCATTAATGAGTGAATATGAAGTGTACCTTTTATGAATTCATTATCTTACACCACTTTCGCAGTAGTGATGTCATAAGGATTTCATTGTTCCACTGTATTTGGGTGTTATTGACTTTGATTACCCTAGAGAAGTTGAGGTTTAGTGCACTGGTTTGCATAATGCCATAGCTCCCTACAGTTGTAGCATTGAACCATCGGTGGTTCTCTCCTTTCATCCACTACATTATCCTTCCTTTTCATGTCTTTTCAACACTCTTGATCATGATGTCATTCTTTCTCACAGTTGAAGCATTTCCCTGTCCTTTTGAGGCAGTTCCCATGGTGTAACATTGCACATTTTTGGAATGATGGTCGTTGAGTTTTCTTCCCAACATTATCATTAGATCCACCGACATGAAACTCCATATTTTGTTTCATATCACCATATCCCTGGTTCCATTCTCCAAAATACATCTCCACTTTGATAGCACACTGAAAAACATCTTCATATCTATCAATGTCTCGAATTGCAAGTGCCTTTCGAATGTGTGCTTTTAAAACCCTAAATAATCTACCAATTTTCATAGCATTGTGGATAAAAAACCCGAAGAGTACCTTAAAATCCTTGTTAAATTCACTTCATATGTTTTGACAGATTCTCCTTCTTTTTTACTGAGCTCTATGAATTCTATCTCCGTCTTCGTATGAAGAATTCGTGGGAAATACATATTATGAAACGTTATCTTAAAGTCTTCCAATTCCATCTCTAATTTTTTTTACCTTAGCTTGGTTTTCTTAATAAAATCCCACCATTAATCGACTTCTCCATCTAGAAAATAAATAACTAGATTGACCTTCTCTATCATAGATCAATGAGGAATAGAAAATATCATCTGAATTAAGATGACGCTTTATTCTACAACTAGTGGATCAGAAGATCCAATAAATGCAGGTGGTTGTCGCCACATAAAATAGTCGATAGCCAGTTTCTCCCTCGTTGGTGAAGGAGGACGTTCCCCATTATTATGGTTATTGTTGATAACTTGAGATAACTGGGTGAGCATCACCATGATGTTTTGAACTCTACCTCTTAAATCATTGGGGATGTCGTTCAGACAATCGTTGCATTGGCCCTCGCACGAGTTGTTAGCCTAGTATCTCCTTGTTCCCACCATTTTATAAAATACAAAAGGTAAGAACAAAAAATAAGTCAAAAATTCATGAATAAATAAATTATTTATTTTCACAATTTATACTAAAAGAATAACATATGGGATCCCTATGTAAAGCTTCTTGTGTGCATATTTTTACAAAGTCTCATGCTAGAGTCTTTCTCTAGGGTTCACTAATCCTAATTCCCAAATTAACAAAACCTTTCCGTTGATACCAACTATAGAAAACCAACATTTTTTTATATTATGATTGAATCATTTTAAAGATGAAAAAAATAATAGTATTATACATAAAGTATCCAATAGATTAGTGTCTTGGGAAAAATAGGACCATGCATAACAAATACAACATAAAACATAATCTTTTTTGTTCATTTTTTCTTCTCTAGATTCTTATTCTAAGATGACCTCTCATTAGTACATCTTTCCACATGAGGATATACATAAAAATGGTTGAGCTAGGAGCCCAGGAATAGGATAGATAAGAACAATATATCATTGGGTGATCATATTCATGACACATGCAATGAATCATGAACATGAGGGGAGGCATTAATAAGAGACATGAAATGTGGAAATGCCTAAAAATGACACATCATGTCATACAGGTTAACTACCACACATTCTTGTGAAAAAATATATCATCTTTTTCACACATCATTTCACATTTACTCATAAGATTCATCACTTTACCCAATGCATTGGAGCACTGTATAACTGCGGGCGCACCTATCACATCATAATATTGTCATTTATCATGCATGAAAAAATGAACATATAACATAAATGAACATAAATAAACCATGAAAAATAAATTTCATTCATATCATAAGGACACATTAAAAAACATTGGGATCCCAAAATAAAGAGGGAATGACAAATTTGATACAAGAACCGTCAATCATGAATGAGAAGCAAAAGGTGTGTTCTTGAAAAAAGAGTTCTTTTGGAAAACATTTGGTTTCTCATAAATGCTAGTGAAAAACATGTATATCCTAGAAAAGTAAATAAAATTATGGAAAACAGATTTTTATGGAGTAACCATATAAATAATGAGTGAAAGAGGGAGAACCCGAAGGATGAAAGTTGGGTTCGAGAATTTCCCCTTACCTTGTATCTGAATGCTTCATTCAATTTAATGTCATGTATAATGTCATTATATTAATTAATTATAAATTCCAGAACCTTTTATACAAGAAAAGAGTTCATTATGGTTTCATTATTTCAATTTATGTTCCTTTTTATGACTTATAGTGTTTAAAAATATTGTTCGGGGAAGTTCATTTTTATAGTTTTTCTTGGGTGGTTCAGCTGTATTCATAAATTGAAGTTCGGTTGAACGATGGTAAACATCCAGAAAAAATATTACATGTTACTAATGAAAATACAGAATTTAAATTTATCTTATAATGTGTTATATTATATACCATGTTGATGAATCATTAGATAGAAATTAAATGATGATTGTTTGGGTTAATTTGGGCGTTTTCTCGCCCACAACGAACTTGTTTTAATTTATCACTTTGTAATTTGTACATAAGTCATATCCAGAACATTAAATAGAACATAATACATATAACATATTTTGGTTCAACCAAAGAAATAGTTTCGTGACCATATCTAATGGTAGAAATGAAAAAATAAAACATGTTGTTTTTGAAGGTGATAAATTAACACCTCTCGAACAAAGTTCTATTTAATAAAATAAAATGAAGAGATAAATGAGTTGGATGATATAATATCCCATTATCATCATAAAATTAAATTAAATGTATAATAATGGAGTTATAATACCATTTGGATTAATATAGGTGGGGAGAGAATAAGAAAAGAACTTGAAATTGAAAGGGAATTCAAGAAGAAGTGGGAGATAAATTAACTCTTGAATCCTCTTCTTGAGATCCTCCATTAAAAAGCTAGGATGGGCCTTTTGATGTAACCAGTAGATCTTGGATGTGGGATATGGTCTAGGGATGATTTTGGGTTAGAGTTTAATGAATTCTTCAAGCTTAAGTGGAATGAGGAAATGAGGATGTGAAGGGTGGTATTTATAGTGGAGGGGAGATGGGTTTCATTAATATAAAATTCATTAGCTATTATTTCCCCACAACACAAGGAATACTGATTCTTAAATTACCAAGAATAGTAATTTTATAATGTAATCCAGAATCAAGTGGGCTTACATCATTGAAACATCACACATGACCCTATAATTTTCTTATTTTGCTTATTTTGTAAATTATGGTATTTAACTATTCATCAAAAAATCAAGTATTTCAGAAAAATCCAAAAATTTCACCCCAACCATTTTTTGACATGTAGAATCCAAAAATGAAGTCCATTTTTTTAAATAATTTTCTAAATATTATTAATTTAATATTTAATTAAAATCTTGGTTTATAAATAAAAATAGTTTTAAAACATTCATTTACTCATTCTAAAATATAGGTACATCATACATTCACTTGAATATTATTCTTATACTCTCATAGGTAAGATTACTATTAATTAGGGTATAACACTATTAATATTGGCATGTCAATATTCATAATGGTAGGTTGTTATTCACCAAAATTTATTACTGTTTTATTATACTCCAAAAATCATCTTGAACACAATTGTGTCTGTCAGATTTTCAAAATTCCAAACACAGAAGAGACTATCTTGTGTTTAATGGTAACTTAGCACTTAGTAGTTCATTCTGTTGTATTTTCATGTGATTTTATGACATAATTAAGAAGGTAATTTAATTTGAAAAACTTTTGGACATTACACCTGTTTCATGACTTCCCCAACTCCACCTTCCATAGGCCAGGGGCTTGTGATAATAAAAAAAATGAATATCCCAAAAAGGTAAGGCATTACCTTTAAACATGTATAAACACACGTCCAACACAATCCCAACACACATAATGGGGAATACAGGTCATCCCCTAAAACAAATATGAGTGCATGTACAAGTGAATGTATGTGGTCTAGAATACAAACCCAACAAAGAACTAAAGACAGTAAACTGAAAAAAGGAAACATTGATGGCCATAAACAAAAAACCCCACCTGATCATGAGAGTAGTGAGGCTTCTGGAAGCCGAGGTAGTATGTCTTGTTAACCTGGTAATATTAGGCCCCAACTTTCCCTAGTCCACCATATCCACCATCGTAGCGTCTGTGAGTCCCATCTCTCGGAGTACCAGTGTAGAAACGTCAACTGCCTGCACTAGACACAACATGTGTGGGTGAATCCAGTGTAGGGGTGAGTATAACAATACTCAGTAGGGCCCATGAGACCACCGAAGGTCTCTGGGTAATCCGTGAAGGAAAACACCACAATGAAAAATACCCCAGAGTTAAATCCACCTAGAAAGACCTCAACCTCAATGCACAAAATTAAAAGATGCACCCGACACCTGATATATAACATAATGAACATGAATAATGTTTATTAGTCCGGAAGATAAATAAAAATTATTCCTTTGATAGGTTCCACTACTGAACCATGAAGCATTAATTCCAAAGATGATCCACACAGGGTCATAATTCTTCTATCCACATAGAGTCATAATTCACTGATTGACAGCTTATGACCCTGTGTGGATTGAAAACATACAATATTGTGTGTATCAACAGTAGCACGACCTGATGAGGACCAGCCTTAGAGTGGATGAAGGTTGTCACATTAATTAATTTTTGGGTTTTATTAAATCTTATGGTGATTTTTGTTTCACCCACATGTTATTACACTAATGTAGAGGGAAAAGAAAATATGAACTAGGCACGGACCCTCTGACGAACCTGTTCTTGATGTGATCTTCAAGGATGAATGGTCTACATGTTGGCAATGCAGAATTGAGTGACATGATATGAAGGTGGTGTCCCAGGAGGCCCATAGGCATAGAAAGAAATTGAATTAGACCATCATAGCTTCACCGGTGGCCCATGGAAGCTCTTCCAGTGCAGTTCAAGAGACCAATGGTGGCGGGCAAATTATGTTTGTCATGAGGTGGAGGCGATGACCACAGGCACTGTGGCAGACTAGGCCGGCCGGCCAACACTGGGCATGTTAAAGGAAGTCGGTGCACCATGGAAGATATCCCAGGGATCTAGCCACCATGGAAGCAGACCTATACTACAGGTCCCACCCTGGACATGACCATTGGATCGGTCAGCTGAAGGGGTGGCTCCAACTTGGTACCGCTGGTTGATGTCTGAATAGACATTTTCTGTTCGGTGGGGAGTTGGGTCCGCACCCATCTGGCGGGTCACACCCTGCTATAGGACTGGACCGGGACCAGCTGGTTTGGGCTGGGCCCAGATGGTTCGTGCCAAGAAGGGTGGGACCCAGGTCAACCCAAACCCGATCGGGCTATCCCATCCCTAGTTGTGTAGGGTTGGTCCTTCCCAGATGGACCAGACCCTGGCCCATTTCAATCTAATTTCTATTAAAGGGTCATATCTCAAAAAATTGACGCCACATGGATATACCACCTATGGTTCAAGAACCCTTAGGAAGAGGTGGTCCTTTTGAGATACTTCACCTGAGTATAGGATAATTTTGAAGTACGAACGTATTCGATCGATCCCAAATCCAACCAGGCCCGAGGAACTAAAATGCCTATAACTTATAGACCGGGCATCTGATTGAGGTGCCTTTTTTAGTGTAGGAACACTTATGAGATGATCGTAATTCAAGTTACTTCATCATGGGTCTTCCTAGTGGTTTATGTATGACCTATGGCTTGATAATTGGATCCTCCTGAAATCAAGCGCACCTATTTCGTGAATCATGTGGCTAGATGTCTAGTAAAGAGCAACCCCTGTATGGATCAACGACTTACGAACCTATGTGAATCAATGTCTTACCAGCCTATGTAGATTGATATCTTACACCTCTATTTGGATTGAAAAATTATGACCTTTTGTGGATCAGCAGTAGCACAACCCGATAAGGAAATTCCATAGAGCGGCCCGTCGTGGATTAGTGACTTATGTCCCTATGTGGATCAGTGGCTTACGAAACTATGTGGATCGAAGACATAAGCCCATTTGTGGATCAACAGTAGCATGACCCGAGAAGGACCAGCCTTAGAGAGTCCCATTAGGGATGAACGACTTACGACCATGTGTGGATCGATGACTTATGACCCTCTGGGGATCAGATTAGAAATAACTTTTTCGGGGTTCAACAATTGATTATCACAATGGATAATGTTGACTTATATATATGAATAATCAACATTATTGCAATCATTATGATATATACCTTGTATGAGATGTGTCTATTAAATTGTGTTAGGTTGTTGAGGTCTTGCTCGGTGGATTTACCTCTGGTGTATTTTGAGTTGTGGTGTTTTATTTCCCGGATTACCAATAGAACTTCAGGGGTATCAGGGACCCTATTGAGTATTCTTATACTCACCTCGACATTGTATTCACCCATATGTGTTGTGTCTGGTGTAGTCGGTTGACGTTTTGAAATAAGTACTCAGGGGGAAGTTACTTAAGGACGCTGCGATGGTCGACTTACTTGCCTAGGTCTAGGTGGGGCTCAGTACGATCGGGCAGACATGACATACTACTTCACCTTCTAGTATCTTCACTAATTTCATGATTAATAGGAGTTTTCTATGGATGGCCATCATAGATTCCATTTTTTACATTACTATTTTCAGTTCTTTGGTAGTATGTATTCTAGCCCACTAACTTTCAATTGTAATTGCAGTCATATTTATTTTTATTTTATACATTTTCCCCTTTCAGTTTATAGGGATCCAGTTGGACGTGGGTGTATATAGGTTTAGAGGAAATGGCATCCATTTATTGGATATTCCTTTTCAGTGATTATCACCAGCACCTGGACTATGGTAGGCAGGCTAGGGGTAGTCACGTCATGGGACCTGGGTGATTAGTCGTGAAAAAAATGAATCAGAGCGGTCGAATCTACATGATGAACTATGAGTATGTATTTTCAATGAGGGAAATAGTGATATTTGTCTTGAGTTAAGATATCAGTCACGGGAGTCCAGTGTTTGTGCGGAGACCGGCGTATCCATACACCAGGACCCTGAATTCAGTTTTCCTACTTGGTGCATAAAAACTATATTTTTATGTGTTTTTAAAATGTTTTTTTTCTTTATATCTTTTGAGTCAGTTGACCAGTTATAACATAATGATAGTTTTTCTTCTTGATAATATATCAAGATTCCACCGAATAGATAGCCATCCAGGATTCTAGTGCAAGACCATGAAGATGGTTCATAGAGTGATGAGGCTTTAGTACATGGATTGTTTCCTGAGATGGTACCTCGGGTAGTGTCCTAGCGATACCGCTGCTCGTTGGTCAGCAGTTACTAATGGTGCTACTAGTATGGGATAAATATAGGCTCATTTCCATACAAGAGTTTCAGTGACAGATACCCCTTAGTTATGAGGCAATCCCAACTAATAGGCATCTATGGAATGTCCAGAGGTGGTTACCGAGTTTCCATCTAGCCAGGGCACCAATTGATCCAATGGTGGTTCTAGTAGTGAGCATTATACATGGTTCAATAGGGCCATGGTAGCGTCTAGAATACCCCTATCAAAAAATGAGGAGGCTTTTCCATCGACAGAGCTTGAGAACCAATATCATAGAAGTGATCTGTTTCCATAAAAAGATATGAGGTATGTGTTCCCCATAGCTTCTACAACTTCTACTATATAACTGTCTGTACCTAATTATTCTTCATGGTGTACTAACAATTCCAGGTATATGATGAACAAGATATGACCAGTGCATCAGGGTTCATACCTTTGAGCTATTTTTGTTTAGGTACATCTAAGCCAGCACTATACATATGTGAATTATTATATATGTTAGACTTCTAGAGAGAACCTTTTGTTTTTTAATTTTCATTGGCTGAGTAGATTCAACAATTGAGTATCATTAGTGGGAAATTAGGAAACCTACATCATTATCAAAGACATGGATGTGTAAAATGCGTTGAGAAGTGGAATTGATAGGTACAAGACAAGTCTGCACGGTAGAATATATGGAAAAGGAGCTAGGAGAGCTGCATGAGGTGTACACATTTCGACATGTTTCAACCACCACCATAGTGTGGTCACCACCAGGCTCAGGGAGCTAGAGGATAGAGTATGGGAGTAGCAGAAAGCAGTCACAGAGTGTGAGCCATGGGATCTAGGAAAGATTCGATATACGGTATGTTTTTACTACTAGATTCCATACTAATAGGTAAATGTACCAAACATACCTTTTCATCACAAATCTTGTTCATGTATTAGTGTTTCTGTTAAAATAGAGGACATGAACCTTATGTCTGGAGATACCTATGAGAAAAGACTCAAAAATTGAACTTCTACCAATGGTTTGATCTGACCCTTGAGGCGAGTGTTTGGTTGGAACCTCTTGGTGGTAGTGTCGATGCCTTACAACATTAGTTTGGGTATGGAGGGGCCATCCATAGTTCTTGATCATATTTAATCTCTTTGGAAAATGAATGTGGTATATCCACAACAATGGAATAATGTTTTCCACGGTCGGTGAAAATGGAACCCCAGGAAGCAGAGGATTAACTCATGTATAGGAAGGTCCAGCTGATCACTCTTGGGTTAGGCATCCTTACTGTCATGGAAGTTGGTTTTTTGATTTTTCTGTTCCCAAAATAATTGATAGAGTGTGGGGAATTCATTAATAAAAATGTTTCTAGGATTACCTCCCCCCATGGATATGGACTTCTACATTGGCTTTTACCTATTGACAACACCGATATCCATAACTTCATATCAGATAACTCCTGTAGAGCACTGAGATCCAAGTTTATTGTTGGGGGACTTATAGTGAAGGGATTAGTAAGACCCAGTTTTCAAGGTTATGCATGGATTACTTGAACATTAAACAAGTCATCAAGGAGAATGAGTACCCACTACAAAAGGGTCCATGGGCACAACAATCAGTTTAAAGTGGTAGACTTTACTATGGATGGAAGGGTTCACATATGATTTTCAGTTTCTCAGACAGTTGTGATGGTTGGAGTTCTTCCATGTCTATGACCTTGAGGTAGTATATACTCTTGGGAAGGGGGACGTGCTGGCAGACATGCTCAACAAGACGTAAGTTTTACAGCTTTTGAGTGAGGCGACAGAGCAGCTAGCCGCGATGCACATAAACATCATTAACGATGATGGAGTATCTTACATCCAGTCTATGATTGTCACATCCCCACTCCATCATTGAGATTGTGAGGAATAACATGGTGGTGTTTATTGTGAAGCCCGACATTCTCATATTTCTTTAGGACATGCTCCTGATAGATTTTCGATAGGTGTGGAGCACATCATCCTTTACGGAGGACTCCCCATGGTAAAAGTTACGTTAGAGGAGGAGGTATTGAGGGAATCCCAAATATCCCCTTTGGTAGTATATCCTGGTGGTGTGAAGTTGTACCAGAACCTGTTATGTCAGTATTTGTTTCCAGGGAAATGAAAGTGGTGGCATAGTTCATTTTACGATGCCTCATTTTTTAACAATTGATAATCGAGCATCTGGTTCCAGCACGGTTGACCATATCTTTTACCCCATGATCGATTTTCAGACAGAGTGGACTATATAGCCCTTGGAGGACATGATTTGTTCTTTTGTTTTTGAATTTTGTCACAGTTGGAAGGACCACCCACCTCTGGAGGTGTTTGCGCACAAAAATTATCTATCACTCCACCGTTGGAATGGAACCATTTGTGGCCTTGTACGGGCATTCATGCAGATCACCTATATGCTGATAGAATATGGAGACCCTTGGAGTTCTAGGTTAGAGACCATGTTTTCCTTCGGGCCACACTTCGATAGGGATTGGGGACATTTGGCTGGAGGAGCGAGATATCTCTGAGGTTCTTCAGACCTGTTCAGTTTCTGAGTGGAATTGTCGAGGTGGCGTACCACCTAGTTATTCTCCCACATTTTTACTTGGTGAATGTTGTTTCTTTTCATATTTCATCGTTGAGTAGGTACGTGCATGATCAATTACACTTCATCTACTATGGGAAGCTGGGCATTGACGATGGGGGGATGTTTGTAGTGTTCTCGTTGGAGAAAAATTATTGACATGATCTTGTCATTAATGGATGGTCGATTCTTATGGTTCCTATTCAGTGGAAGAATGGGAATCTCTGGGAGAGCACAAGAGAGTGGGAGGCTCCAATTCATGCTCGATACACCCACATGTTTTATTTTCCTTTGTTTTGGATTTTTGGTATATAAAGCACTATGTTGGTGAGAATGTAATGTCCCATGATTTTGGACTGTTTTTTTTAATTCTATGGATTTATTATGAAACTATAAAAATTGGTGGCACAGGATTTTGAGGCCTGGGATTCCCAGAATGAGCTGTAGTAAAAAATGATCATCTTTAAATAGTGTGTGTGAGCAGTTTTCTTGAAAAAATGTAATAACTCGGAAATGGGTGCTCAGATCAGAAATCCAAGTGCACCGTTATATTCAGGATTGTGGGATTATCCTATGCGTGACATATGTTAATTTAGTGAAGGTATCCAGCGAGAAAATCCAAAATTGAATAACTGTAAATAGACTAATTAAATTATTTTATTTTATTATTCAAATTTTTATAACTCATGAACAATGACTCGTATTAAAAAACTGAGACAACCACTGAGCTCATGAGTGTTTTCCTTTTTTGGGAATATCCTAACATTTTCTGGCATGAGCCAATAGTGGAAGTTAATTTTTGGCAATAAATAAAATAATTATGTGTGAAAAAAATATTGTTAAATATTTTAAATCAGAAACAATAACTCGGATTGAAAAACAGAGAGTACCGTTGGGATCGTTAGGGTCTATTCCCCTAATGTATATCCTATCCTTGACTGGCACAGGTCAAGGGTGGCTTTTAATAGTTTTTGAAATTTTTTAAGGTACGTTCAGTAAATGACTGAGTAGAGAATTCACTATTTTCAACCAGTGCTCGAATTTAAAATCTGAAATAATCATTGAATTCACAATGCTGGGATTCTCTTAGGAAAAGAAAAAAATTCACTTGGAAGGGTCAGATAAAAAAGATAATTTTTTGACATTACAAATGAAATATAATATAATTACTCCTTGAGTTATTTTTTTTTCTTTCAAAAATTGAGTGACAGCAGAGGGACCCCAGTGTAACCTCAGTATTTAATGGGAGTCATTCAATGACATGACCTTTGGTTTCATAACCCCTATGCTCTTAGGTTTTAATGGACCATTCAATGTGGTTCATTAATGAACCACATCAATGAAACACAATGAGGGAGGTTCTTTTCCCCTTATTTAAACAAATATTTTTTCATGGGTTTACCCATGAGAATAATAACTGACAAAACACGAGTGATGTCTTCATCCAATGAAGAACATATATTCAATGACTCCGTTATGGTTTCGAACCAGTCATCAATGGGTGATGGTGAACACTGACACACACCTTCAATAAACTGATTCTCCCCTTCGTCCTCAACGAATCTAATGTATTCAATGATGGGGATTTAAATTTTTTTATGTGTTTTAATTGTTTTTCCCTCTCAGTTATTGATTAATACGAAGAGCACATATCAGCTGACTAATGATTTGATTCAAAACTCATTCGTTTTTGTGAGAGGCTGTCGTGGGAATTAATTTGGGGGTTTTATAAAATCTAATGATGATTATTATTTCACCCACTTGTTTTAACGCTAATGAAAAGGGTACTGTCCAATCTGAAAAAGGCCCAAACCCTCTACCAAACTTGTTATTGATTTATTATTTGTGAAATAATGGTCAACTTGTTGAAAACGTGTAACCGATGGCCACAAAGCGATGGAGGCATCGCAGGAGGCCCGTATGCACAATCAGAAAGAGAATCAGACAACTGGAGCTTCACCTTTGGCCAAAAAGATATCCCCCCTGTGTGACACCACTAACGCGGCGGAACTGGCATCCCACAGTGGTGGCTGACTTTCGTCGACCTCAAGGAGTTGGAGGTGCCCGCATGCACCGTAGAGGAAAGGGGCGGCCGACTGATGTTGGCAATAGAGATGGTAGGTGGCGTGCCACCATGGAATTCCACAGAGGATATGTAGAGGCTTGGGCCTTAGCAGAGGTGGACCCAGACCGCGGGTCCTGCCCTAGACTAGTCCACATGATCAGCCAGCTGATGGGGTGGCACAAGCCTGGCACCGCCAATTGAAGACCAAACCAACTTTTTCTGTTTGGTGGGGAGATTGGTCATCGCCCAGCTGGCCGACCGTACCCAGCCACAGACCGGGCCATGTCTAGCCGGTCAGACCTATGCCCGACCAGTTCGGTCCTAAGACAGACCGAACCCATACCCATTTTAATCCAGTTTATCTTATTGGGGCATATCTCCTAAACTAGACGTCTGTTTGACAAACCATATACAACGTTGTAACCCGTTGGAAGAGGTGGTCTATTTGAGATACACGAACATAGTTTTGGTTAAATTTGGAATATTTTTGGGTAAGATCAATCCCAAATCCACCCAGGCCTTCAGCTCTAAAATTCCTCTATTTTAAAAATCATGTGTCTGATTGAATCTCCATCAGTTGCGTTGCAACCCTTAGGAAATGGAATTTATTTGAGTTTCTTATTTGGGGGACTTCGTGGTGGTTGATGTACGACTAAAGGCTTGAGGGGAAGATCATACATGACTCAAGAAAATTAGGTGTTGTAATCTTGTGGCTAGATATCTAGTGAAGAGAATCCCATGTGTGGATCAACGACTTAGTCCCCTATGTGGATCGACGACATATGGCCCCATATGGTTCCACAGTTGCGTGACCCAATCAGTTCAAGCCATAGAGTGGCACATCGTGGATCAACAACTTATGAACCTATGTGGATCAATAACTTATGACCCTATGTGGATCAATGAAATATGACCCTTTGTGGTTAAGCAGTAGTACGGCCCGACTACGAACAACCTTAGAGTGTCTCGTCGTGAATTAGTGACTTACAACCCTGTGTGGATCGTTGACTTATGACCCTATGTGGATCGACATTGGATGTAATTTTTAATGGTTCAGTAGTGGACCATTTCTAGGGAATTATTTTGATTTAGCATTATGAAAAATCATCATCATTATTTTTCATTAAATCATATACCATGTGTGAGATTTGTCTTTTACTTTATGATATGTTTTTAGGGCATTCTTGGTGGTTTTACCGCTTGGGTATTTTTCTTTGTTGTGTTTTCCTTAAAAATATACTGAGAGAACTTTAGGGGTCTCTGGATCCCAACTGATTATTATTATAATGACCCCTACACTAGCTTCTCTCGCATGTGTTGTGTCTGGTGTATATGGTTGACGTTTCAAAAGAGGTACTCAGGGGTAAAAGACTAACGAACCCTTCGATGGTGGAGTTGGTGGCCTAGGACCAGGTTGGATTTAGTAGGACAAGGAAGAAATGACATAATACTTCAGATTCCAGTAGATTCAATAAACTCACAATCGTGTGTGGTTTTTAGTGGATTGCCATCAGAGTTTCCATTTTGTACTTTACTTCTTTCAATTCCATATTTTTTTTATTCATGCCCACATACTTTTACTTGAACATGCACATAGATTTGTTTTTGTGGTATACTTTTTTTCCTTTTTCCAGTGTGTTTGGATGTGGTTAGATGTGTGTGGAAATGCCTTCCCTTTTTTGGGATATTCCTTTTCGGTGCTAGTCACCAGCCCCTGGTATATGGATGGTGGGCTTGGGGTAGTCACAACATGGGTCCTAGGGTATGGTCCGTGACATTTTACATCAGTTAGAGGGTATACAAAAATTCAATCATCATTTTTGTTCATTGAATCTGTTTCAAAATTCATGACATCTTTCCATTTAGTATATATTTCCCTTATAATGCTTCCTTGTAGGTAATATTTTCACCATCATTAAAGAGTATTGTGTTACCTTACTCTGTAACAAGAAATCCATAATTCTCTAGTTCTATATCTTCTTATGTTGATGAAAAAGATATTTTGCCTCGGGAAATTATTCATACCCCATTATCTCTAATAGATATAGTTTAAATAAAAAACATATGAATTAGAAACATTAACGTCATCGACGTCAATCATACTCACACTATATCAATTGAAAATGAGTTCTATTTCATGAATTTTGGTTTTTTATTTCATAATCACAATTATATATGAAGGTTAAAATATATAATATCATTTTTTTCCTTAGGATAACCTATAAATATGATCATAATGTTTCACGAATCTAATTTTTTACTATATATTGTCTTGAATGGAGTTGCACATCCCTACACACATATATATGATAGACATGGTTTTTTCCATACCATTACTCATATGGAATCCCATATGTAGATTTAGTTAGTACTCAATTAAGGGTATATGCCACTATCTGTAAGGAGTATCCCCAAAAGATTATGTAAGAGTTTCATTTCTCATAATTGATATAACATCGTCAAATAACGACATATTCATCCTTTCAGTAATTCTATTACTATATTGTGGATATGTAGGAGTGAGTTGGGAATCTATCCCACACTCCTTAAAATGATAAAGTAAGGAGTGGTTAAGATATTCTTTATATCATCCATAGAAAAGTGATTTAATATTCTTACCCTGAAAATTTTATAATTAATTATTTTATTTTTTAAACATCTAAAAATAAATATAACTTATACTAAATTAAGTACATATATACCTACCTACTATAGTAATTGTTAGATTTTATGAAGGGGGAAGACCCACCTCAAGCCTCTATTGGAATGGGACCGCGTACCTTAGTAAAAATTAATTCTAGAAATTTATGGGATCAGTATCCCTTCCAATAGATGGGTGATCCATTCATTTTTTCATGTAAACCCATGTGACATAGGTCCAATGGTTTTAACAGAATTGAGTCTGAATACCTCACTTGATGGATTTCTGTAAATGAATCTCATTTACATGCCCTAGCCTGATGTGGAATAAGTAGGTGATAAATGAGTCATATTTCTTGTTTTTCTCATTTATTATCATTATAGGATTTTCAAGTACAAGTATATATATTCCATTGTTATGATTTTTTTTATAATAACACATGATATCAATATAATAGGGAACCAATTTATTTCTAAACATAAAAAAAATAATTCTTTTCAACAACATGATAAAATATTACATTTCAATTAAAATTGGGTACGTAATAATAATTTTTTAATACAATACCAAACTGCTAAGAAATGTATGTTGATTTTACCCCACTACCAAGGATGCTGGAATTGCACCATTTTCATCTCAATGATCAAATTCACCTTTTGAAATCACTTAAAACATACATAATTAATATATTTGAATACATATGTCTGAGCCACATCCCATATCTAATAATCATATTGTATATAATGAATGATTTTATTGAAGGAAATAAATACATGAAGTATAAGAATAACATTTCTTTTTCATATCATCTCTTCAATTTTTTTGCATGTTCCTTATTGGGACATAACAATAAGAAAACCTCTAAATCATTACCATACCTCTATATATTTGGATTCATTGAAGTAAGATTCATTGGTTTCTTTAGTCTCAAAATGGTCTTATACCCATTTTACTTTCACTTCTATATCATTCTCACCATAACAATTATATAATTTAAAATTTTAAAATCATTATCACTATTTCAAACTAAATCAACAATGAATGTCAGTGAATTTTTCATATTATTTTTATTATATTTGAAAATGAATGTTGAAATTCACGGTGGTAAAGAGGAAATAATGAGATGAGTTTATATATGTTTCTTCATCTCAAACACGATTACATCAATCCTCTCAATGTACCAAATCATATTGAGTATATAAAGAGCATATTGATTCTGTTTTTCTAGAATGCAACTATAAAGGGAACTATATATATCATACCTTTCCTTTATTACTCTATTTTGATATAATTATTCGAGATGTGAGAACATATTGTAAGAACCCATATCCACATGCATTTATGAATTTTACAGTACATGGTGGAAAACCTGATGCATTGAAAATTGAGTGCATCATCAGAAAATTTTACCATCTTTCATTATCTTACTCATTTTCTCCATGAGTTAGCTTAGCAGGAATGGGGGATTCTAGGACATGATTCTTCTTATCATAGAAACTTTTTATGTGTATGTTCATGTAACACTTTTAGAAGTTTCCTTTAGTTATGGTATTTTTTATCTATATTTTATCATTGTGATAATGTAATTGTGGTGTTGGTGAATTCAATTTATAAATCTAAAGCTAATAAATTTTAGTAATCATTAATTATTTATTACCTTTTACAAATTTTTGATTATTTATTTATTATATAATTTAAATGTGGGATACTATTTTTATCAAACCATATCATCCCTCATTATTAGACATGAATGAATTTATTTCTTGAGTATTATAGTTTCATGTATCCTCGAAATCACCCTTGATAGACTACATGCTATAGCTACGCCGCTAATTGGATGGTTTCAAGATTGGTGGTTGGATGTCCTGCCTCACTAAACTAGCAGTTCATTTAGAATTTGATCAAATTCCCATATTATTGGAATTGTAACATTATTCCCTCAACTCATTTCATCTTATTTTATATAAGTTTAGGTACAGATAAACATTGACTTCCCAATTCAGTTATCTTGACACAATTCTATCTTTAGAAATCTGTGGTAGAAAGAGGAACACTATATTAAGGATGAAAAGAACCATAGACACATGGTATGTTTAGATGTCATCATTTGGTAGAATTAAGACTTATTAAATCATGGAGGTATTTTAATATTTGATGATTAATGTAATCCATTTCTATTTAATATGTTCAAACTAGGTTGTCGTGCTAAAAACATAAAATGAAATATAAAAATATTCATTGCATATTTTTTCATTTTATCTAGTATATTATTTTATGTGACCAAAATATAATCATTCACTCTCATACAAAAATTTTGAAAATGGGAAAAACATTCAATTTGACTATTATTTGGCATCTAGTTATGATTGATTCATAATGGATGAATCTTGACCTAGGGGTTAAACACATGAATAGATTCCTGACTCATTCCATAACCCACCCCCATTATAATGTACTTTTTTCTCGTATGGATAATATTCTAGACTTGGTGGGGTATACATCTTATAAAATGTTTATCTCAATACAAATACAGTCACAAAAATGTGAGGGGGTGTCAGGTTCAAATGTACAGTAGGCGAATTTGACATGTTGAACATTTTACATATTGTAATTAAAATACAACAATGAAAAGGAAATAATGTATCTACTAATTATTTACAATCATTGCACAAAATAAATTATTAAATAAAGCGAAATACAGTAATACTTTGGTCTGTCACTAGAAGACGACAAGTTGTTATAAAAATTAATTCACAATGAAAAAACAAATTGATATAAATATAATAATATGAGGGTATTAATATTAATTAAATTAAATCACATAAAATCAAATAATTTATATTATTAGTCCCATTTTAAAATTAATTTTAAATACATATATTAAATTACCAATATTAAATAAATTTACAACTCAAATTAAATTAAAATATCATAATATAAATAGTTACAACCAAAATTAATTTGAATTTGTTTAATTCAAAACAAATATTAAATTAATTTTTTATGAGATTTAATTTCAAATGTGGATAAAAATTTTCCTATTCCCATTACATACTATGTAGTATTTTTTTGTCTATTTGGGCATATAAATCATTGTAAAAGGGTATTCGGGCCCTAATAGGTCTTCACATACCCATTCCAAGATGGGTAGATGAACCCATGATCTTTGGAAGGTAAAATTGGGACTAGTTAAAGAAGTAGAAACATTTCAGAGTACATAAATATGAATATGGTTTGGATTTTGATGGTGATAAGTGATTCTTAATGGTGAAGGACCTCGGTGACAATTGTCAATGTCGACATTGACACCTTGTACAAAGAAGAGAGGTGGAGTCCCATAGTGATGCCCATTAGAGGAGGCAGATTCATCCCTTTTGGACACTTCTAGGATGATGATGGCTGGTTGTGGGGGCTAGTTACCTAGGATAGAAATGAAATTCCGTTGAGCTCGAGGGAAAGAATATAGTAGTTACACGGTGACAACTGGGTTAGGATTGATGTGAACACCTATAGAGGAGGCACCAGTGGTCAGACATCCTACATCTATATGGAGGAGGTGTTAGATGCCCATAAGAATCCAGTGAGGTCCCGTTTATTCAGAGACATGGGGGGACTCAGCCCATAGTGGCTTAACCTCGATATTCAAGTTGAAGGGTCATCCCAATCAGGTGGAGAGGGTGGGATGCCACCGAGTTCGACTGAAAGGGAGGTGTCTCTGGTTCTATAGAACTATGGAGGAGAGTTGACCAAGTTATATGAGAAAAAGGGTTGGGATATATACATGAAGGGAAGAAAAAATGTGGGATGGTCTTTTTGGTATTTTTTTTAAATGGTAGTAAAGCTTCATGTGATAACATGGTGCTCTAAATTTATCATCTTGTAATTATTTGAGAATATATGGAAGAATTAAATTTTATAATGATATTAAAAATATACAATAAAAATATATATTACGTTGTATTGGTTTTTATTTACATGACCCATCTACAGTTATGTGACACTAGAAATTACAATTCTGGCTGTAGAAAAACTATAGGTAGCTGACCAGAAAAGTTAAAAAAGTGAATACATAATAAATAAATAAAATAAATTACTAAGACTGTGTTTTATTTAAAATAAAATATTTAATCCAAAAACACTATAGTGATCCATTTTTTATGTCCATAATGTGGTCATCCAATATTGTATTAACACATTATTGGATTTTTTGGAACCACTTTAACACCCTCTACTGAATATATAAGTGAATTTAATTCATATAGTCTCAAAATAACCATGTGTGTCTCTGATATCAATTGAAGGTACTGAGGTGCTCAGTAGAAGCTGGTGGGTTAGAGATGTACAATTTTTCACTCGCTGGAGTGTTGAAACATAATCAACACGAGTCACCCTCCCCAGGAATAGTTTAAGGATATCACATGCTCTAATCAAATCACAAAATTGAAAACAAATATTTCATTCTAATTTGATGCGTGCTTGGTCATCATAGGATACCATCATCCGTTTCGTACATGATCTGATGTTTAATACAGCTACATCATCATAACACACATCTCAAATTAGTGTGAATTACATTCTTCTAATTATCGGTTCTTACGTGAACCACCAATGATCACTTCGATGATATAATGAACATCATTATCCTCTTTCATCAATCCATAGGGACGAATGTGGATCATTTGATCAATTGGGAATTCCCTCTCTTGAAATAAGGAGGATAGAGAAGCTCTAAATTCCAAAAAAAATTAATATTCATCATAGGAAGATCTTCTCTCCACTTATATAGTGGATATCTATAGTACCCTGTTTTGGATCCCATCACCCATATAATAAACATCAAATAAAAAATAATTATAAATGATTATCTATGATGAATAAATTGTTCCATAAATGTTATTTATATTTTATCACTTACCTGAAATATATATTGAATATATTACATGAAAATTATGAGCCATCTACTCAACTATCATCTCCATATAATATTAATGAAATATGGAATATTATACTATTATTTGTTCATATAATATTTATCCATCTATATAATTATTTACATGTAAATACTTGTAATAAAAAAATTCACCACAATGATTCATTACATGAATAAAAATGATTTTTTATTTTCATTGGAAATTGATCAAACATGGATAATATCATATCCCATGGTGGGGCCCACCTAGTTTTTAATTCATATTTAATTAGTTAGGGAATATTATAGAATGTTTTATTATGTGTGACCCACTAGGACATTATCTCATAATAATTGAATAATATTAATAGACCAAAAGAGAAGTCTATCAAACCGTCAAGGCCCCAAAAGTGCTATGTAAAATTAATAACATCAACTCCCATCTTATGAAAGAACACTAGGTTACATTATTTATTTTTCATCAATATCTCATAACGATGGATGCAGAATTGTGTCTTAATTATATTTGTGATTTATTATTAGTTCCTCTAAATAGATTAATTATTTTTCGACTAGCATGGTCATGGATTTATTAATTTAATACCATATCGATCAACCAGGCCCAAGATATCTCTTTCTCAACTCATAAGTGAAAAATCATATCTTGATTACTTAATCCAATGTCATACAAAACAAAAAATGACCTTCGTATAACTTAATTTCCATGGTTCTTACATTGAATTAATGTACATGATCAAAATTCGTAAATTGATAACGAACTGAATTTAAGTGACCAATACACATGTCTGTAGATATGAACAATCAATGACACCTGAAATATGTGGTATTACAATTTACGTGCCTTTTCTCATGATTTAAACTACTATAGATCACCAAATTCAAACTTCAGGAGAATAAGTCTCAATGATTATGAACCCAAAGCATGTGATAGTTCCACGTAATTATTTTTCCTATCAATATGATATATTAGGACCATAGTAAATTATTTAATGATTTATTTCATAGAATCTCATGGTTCTTATTATAGCATCAGATCAGCTATAACACATATATATATGAAATGAATCAAATTAAATTATAATTAATATATTGGATATAGAATTATCTAATGTATTACAGCAGGGAAGAAATTATATATATATAAAATTGTATACATGTGGTGGTAATCAATCTAAATCAAAAGTTCTGTATATGGAATCCGGTTTCATATTAAATAGTCTCACAATATGAACAATATAATTTCATGAATCATTATGAAACAAATACACCACATAATGATATCATTAATCCTATTATTTCCAGAAATATATTTTAATTATTCAGAACAATTTTTTAATGGAATTGAAATAAATTTACTAACAATTTAACAAAGACCGGTGTGATGCATTTGACCTTAACTACTGTGCCTCAGGATCATCGATAGATTATTTTGTAATACTGATTAATACTTGAAATAATATCATGGATATAACCATCAATAGAAACTAAATCAAAAATATTTATTAAATATCTTACATCTGAATGATAATGTTTGGTTTATCCCATTTGAAAAATAAAAAAAATCATAAATTAATTAATACAATATATCTATTAAATAATTCACACTTTTCCTATTATATATAAAAAACATATTTAATCATTGAAAGATTTAAACATATCACAAAAACACATCCATGTTATTTATACAATTAAACATATTACTTTTACAATTTCATTGTATATCCTAGAAAAAAGAAAACATAATAATGGGTTTTCTTAATATCTCAATGAGGAATTCATTTTTTTTAAAGAAATCAAGGAATAAAAATTGATTATATATTATGTATGGAATTTGTAAACAATATTAATACATACTCTACATTTTATAGAGATATTTTTTAATGAATGAAAATAATGGAAACATGGATATATATAATAGTGATCCCATACTAAATGAATGTATAATGATGGAAGGTGAAAACATTCTATCAAGATCCCAAAACAAGAGACATTACATTTCATAGAGACTATACTAAAGGCATCATACTGAATTTGGTATGAATAAAATAAATAATAAAACATATTTAGTCTCATACAAAACATGTTCATAAATCAAGGGGCTATATAATTCTAGTCCCCAGCCATCACCTATTTATGACTAATGAATTCACTATAAGATTCATCAAGACCATTAATTAAATTTACATAGGAACCCATGAATTCATTAAAAATTACTATTCATATAATGTGAGGTACAGAAATAAAATAAATAATTAATATACATTTGTGGAAAATAATCATCTATAATTCCAATACATTTCCTAATATCAATAAAATATCAATCTTTCAATATGTACAACATCCATTAGAAAAAATGTAAAATCTGACGATCATGCTGTTGAGAGAAATAAGTATAGAACTATGTTAATAATTGAATTATCATGGAGATAATTCATCAATATAAATAATTCCAGTATTTTAAAAAAGAAAAATTCCAAATAATAACAATATAAACCTAGAAGTATGATGTCGTAAAATAAAATCATCCTTATTAATGAATTACTGAATGATACAACCCAACAAGGACTAACAAATTGGATCAATCAGTATGATGTATTAATTCCCCAAATATATATATATATATATGATATTATAAATAGTGAAATATATATTCTATTATGGAAAATTATTTTGAAAATTAGAGAGTAAATGGATGTGAAATCATAAAGTATATTTTAAACAAAAAATTAATAATGGTATTAAATAGAATGTCATAGGTGACTTCCAGATGTGTTTTCAATAGTTTATGTGAAAATAATTGAAAAAAATTAATTTTAAAATAATTTATAACAATTAATTATTGATAATTAATTAATATAGTCTATCAGAATTTTGGATCTGAACCATTTTATTTTTAAGGAGAAATTTAAAAATATTGAAATTTAGCTTTATTAGAAACCCACATTTTAAAATGAGATAAAATTATTTATATTAAAAAAACAATTTACCAAAATTCAACATAAAATACCATATTGTATAATATAATGGTGGTAAAAAACCATTCATTGAAAAAAATGATCCACAAAATATATTGTAAGTAAATGAATATAATTTGAGTTATGAAACAAAATTTATATTTGGGTATAACTATATCATTATCCATAATATTAATGTAACATGATTTATCAAGATATGGTCGTGAAATAAAAAATATATTATGAAAATACATCTGTAGGTATTAAAAACCCTAGAAAATAGAAATATGATTTTTACCATATAATATCTCTCAATGAATTATAATTGGGGACAAAAATATTTTTCCTTGAGTAACACATTAATAGAAAAACATGAAATAATTTTATTATAATTAAACCTAAAAAAATTATTATTAGATGAATAGTGATATTATATTTTTCATAACCTGTATATGAATCATATAATTAATTTTCTTGCCTATTACCTAATATGTCTCACTGATTGTTTTTTATGATGAAAACGGTTATATCGTTTTAGTAATTAACAAACATACATTTACATCAAGTATCACAAAAATTGATATAATAATAAAATAATGTATAACTATACACATAATATTTTTTATACTTAATTGTCTTAAATTTTCATTCTATACAATATTTCATTTGATTTTACACAATCTGTGTTTGTGGTATACATTTATTGTACTAGATTAATAAATATTGTATTTTTTTCATTATGTTTCCAAAGATCACTATTAATTGTTCATAATTGATATTGACAGGGTTTATTTTTTATTTACATAGGATTTTTGAAAATCCCATCACGCATGTTGGTAACTACCACCTTAATAGTTAAATTGGTAAGAAACACGTTTAGGTGCTTCCTATCAATAGAAAATTGGTTTTATGATTAAGGTAATAAATTTTTATAATACAATCTCAATAAGAAAAAAATTATTATATAATAATTTATATTATATTATATCATTAAATTTGTTCCCATATAATTTTGTGATATAAATTCATAGTAATTTTTTAGCAGGTGTTTAATCTCACAAAATCATCAACAAATACTTATTTGATGAATGACTATTTAGTGATGTTATTATAATGTAATTAATATATATGAATACTGATCTTATTTGGTGAATATAAATATTATATTTCAAATTTTAAAATTATTATAAAGATAATATAACTTAAATATAGACATTTCACAGAAGGAATAAAACATTATTTTCATTGTAGTCTTATTTTAAATTATTAATTTTATGAATATAATTTGATTATGAAAACATTAATAGTACAAAAATTATTTCATAACATATCATTAATGACACAATTTTTATCATATTTAACATTTAATATCATCATTTGGTATAACCTTTTATGGTGGTGAAGGATATATAATCACGTAACCTCATTGAGACCATACTCTGCAAAACACATGAAGGAATGTTTTTCTAATTTGAGTGATAAATAATTAATTCATGATAATTTCTTAAATATTAAAAAAAATCTTTCTTAAATAATACTAATTACATTATATAAGTGTTCCAATCATAAATTTGATGGAATATCATTAAAAAAACCATGTTGTTTATAATACACACAACAAGGACATGTATTTTAATTTCATGTATCATTTTAAGTTAAGGAAATTTTATAACTAATTTCCAAAAATGATTTTCGAAATAGAAAATGGATATAATATGAGTCAAATTTTAGACTCTCCTAGGGTAATTCTATAAATAATTTAGTATTGAAGTGGGGATTATTTTTCATGTTAATTAGACAAAAAATGGATCTATTAGAAATAATAATACAATTTTGATAAATTATTCCCATTAAAAAAGCTCAAGATCCATAAAAATGAGAATACAAGGAAAGGGTGTTTGTTTTGGTTGAACCAATCCTTAAAAATTAATTTCAAACATGTTTTTAAAAAGAATTTTCCTTTAAGCTATAGAAAATGTACTCTAACCATTTTTTTCTGTTAACAAGTTACCAAATTTTTCACCATAGTAATTTATATTGGTGACATAAATTATTATTTAAATTATTACCAATTTTATACTTATTATTACATGTTTTAAAATCATATTATAAAATAAATTTTCATTATATAAGAAAATGTTTTTACAAATATAACAACTAAAACACATTAGAAGTATTTTAGGGAAATACGGTTTTTATTAAATTAAAAAATATATAATGAAATAATTTAATAAATATTGATTCAATTAATATATATCACATTATTAAACAAAGTGATATGTGGAATACATGGAAATGAAAAATTGAATCTCCCTTGAAAATTATATCAATCAAATGAATGATAGAAAATAGTTTTTCTATATTAATGTAAATTTATAATTATTTAAAAATATTTATAGGTTTTCAATGGTAACATAAAATTTTAAAATCAATAATGTTTCTAATCACTTTTAATTTTTTATTTGAGTTTTATATTAAATTTTTGGGTCACACTTATATAAAGATAAATTCATAGAAATTAAAACTTTTATTTTTTTCAAATAATTAAAATATCCTAAATTACTATTACATTAATTTTAATTTATAGAATTAAAAAATGATGTTCATTTTCATTAATTTTGGATTATTGAATTTCTAAATTTATTTATGAATAAAATATTAACATTAAGTTGGAAATTTTTTTAAATTTCATAATGAAATTTTTAAATATTAATTGTTATTATTCTTATTTTATGTATTCTACAAACTAAATCAATGTGAACAAACTATTAATAAAAATAAAAAACATTAATGATAATTTTATTGAAATAAATATGTCTATCAAGAAATATAAAATAAATGATATATTTTCTAATTTTAGGTAAAAAAATGGAATTTCATATATATAAACAATAACCTTTATTTTATATATAAATTTTATTTTTAAATTTGTTTTCTCCAACTCACAACCATTTATCCAATGAATATGTTTTTAAATGTTATACATAAATATTAATATTTTATCTATACATTTCATAGTTCTATTTATGTAAGGTCTCATATATGGTGTATACTATCGAACCGATTGAATTATAAAAATGTACTAATTTATGAAAACTAAAATGTGTGATATTATCCTAAACTATTAAATACATTTCTTTCTCACATTTTTTGTCATAGTAATATTTATAGGGCACTCATAATTATTAATTTATTTCTAGATAGATATGGGTTAAGTTCATATGTGGAATGATAATTGAATATATGAAAATATATCATTTCCTCTTTATAATGTTGTCTACCAATTAATTATTTCACATGGTATTCAAAAAATGTAAAAAGATCTTGATTCATGTGGAATAAATTCCAAAGTTTATCATTAATGATTTCTATGATAATCATACAACTAGGGGTCATATAACTGAACATTTAGTAGTTAGTGAAAAAAATACAAAACATAGGATAACAAAAAATATAAATATAATAACACACATGGAAATTAATTTGTAGTAGTTTCATTGTTTTTTACTTTTTTCTATGTTTTTAGTGACTATTCTGCTTGATGGATGAAGGATTGGTAAATTATATAGTATAATTCCCAACACTCATGCAATTGCTATAATAGATTTTATAATTTACCTCTTTTGAATAATCTTGTTAGTCTAATAACATTCATATCTTCTCTTATTGAATTTTCCTATAAAAATAAGTATATTTACCCCGTGATTCTTCCATCATTTTTATACATAGTAAATTGATCGTATTTCCATTAATTTCATCATCACTTGATCTTTCATGAACGTTTATCTTTATATTACTTTTTGGAACATACACCTTTTTCACACTGATAATAATATTTTTTGACAATTAGTGTTGAATAATCATATTTTCTCCCACTATATATCACATTCCAAAAGGGTTTTCATCATAGTAATGTCTGAGTTATTTCAAAATTCCTGAATTATTGTAGTTCCCAAAATTAATAATAAACATTATTTAATATGAGTGATACTAATTAATTGTATGTTATCATAAATAATCATTATAAAATTTATACTGAGGATGTAATACTTTATAAAACTATAATGTTGGTATATTCTAATTATATCTCAACATTAAGTAGAATTAGTTCAAAAAAACAACACACTAAATTTAACATATATCATTCGTAGATCAAAACATTTTAAATTGATATGGGTTATATCATAATTCATTACCTAATCCCTAAAATACATTTCCTAAATAACAATGAAAATTCCAAATTATATTTTAAATATAAGATCTTAAAACCAATATTATCCTTCTATAAACAAGATATATCATTCCTAAGATCATATAATCTCAATCATATTACTTACCTAAAAATATTTCATAATAATATACAATAATCCACATTGATATAATATATTTCTAAAAATAATATGTAATAAAATGAAAAATAAAATTATATATTGTTGTTTATTTATACATGAATTCGCAATTAATTCTGAGAAGTATTTTGTTTTAGATGATTGAAGAATAAATTCATAATAATAATAAAAATTATTAAATGGGGGAAATGAATAAAACCATCAAGGGGTTTTATAGAAATGGAGACTAAGGGTTTCCCCACTAGCACTGTCAACACCACCATGTGGAAGACAGCCAAAGGTAAATTACTCCAAGAGGGGGAGATCATGAAAAGCCTTTGAATCAAACAAAAAATCCACATAATTTACCAGATGCCTCGTATAGAGGAGATCTATCCCATTATAAAGAAGTTCATTTCACGTTGGATTGAATTAGATGATTTTATAATTATTGGAATAAGTACCATTAAAGGATCAAATAATAATTGTTGATTCAATCTCAGTTGTATTTAAAGAGAGTTGTATTGAGTTTCATAATTCATGTAAATTAAACATGTCATTATCATCCACAATAAAGAGTCACCGAACCAATAGAATAACTAATGAAAAAACAACCAGTGTAGTCATGGAACACTCTATGCCATCATGTTCCCTGGAATGAATGATCCATCATTGTTATGTTTTTGGGCTTTCGCTGAGACCAAAAAACCAAATTCCACGTTAACTCATATCTAGGTATCCTAGAGGGTGTATTTTAACCATGTATTGTCAAAGAATCAGATCATTTTCCTAGTGGATCAAAATTTGTATGTGTTTAATGACCAGACATTTCCCAATCACCACCACTGTAGGGCTAGACGGGTCAGGGCCATTGGGGTGTGTTTGATTATACAATTTCCAAATGGACTAATAACCAACTATATATAGATTTCACTATGGATTCTCCTCGTGGTTTTTTATATTTTAACCATTTATCCATAACTATGATAACCCCACAAAGGACTCTTAGACCATAGTAAAATAAATAAACACACACAACTTCTCCAGAACATTCCCACCCACTAACATTTGAATAAGTTGTAATTCCTCGAAACATCCTTGCGAACACACCATCAAGAACACATTAAGGCTAAATAAAACAAATTTCTCTTAAAATATACATCCATGGATATTTCATGGTTAAAAAATTTCCAAACGATATCATTAAACATAGTTGTGATGGGATTTCACCACATACTAATTCACCATGTATCGTGTGTAGGCTATGTGTGCCTCATAATATTTCACACCATATGAGTTTCCATTTATCCAACAATAGAATTATTTTAAAGCAAAACATGAAATAGTTTCAATATCAATATTCATAATTTTTATGTTGACTTCTTCCACTAGCCTACACATCCATAAACCCAATGAAAAATATTTAAAAACATTGAATGATGAAATAAATTTTTTAAAATGACATTAAAAGAGAAATATGTATGTATATAGAAAAACATGAAAACTCATGGGAAATATTTCGTTATAAAAATTAATTTTAATCCTGAATGTATATTTTTGTTCACAAGTTGGATTGAGACCACTGATAGGGTGTGAATCCATTGTTCCCTTTTAATTTATAAGAAATATTTTGAACTTTAAACACATTCTTAACCTCCAAATCTTGATAGAGTTATGATGCACCCAAATATTAATCACAACCTCACCATTCATATGAAAATAATATAATGAGACTTGAGAACATGATATTTATGAGGTTCTTTACAAAGGCTTACTCCTTTCCATGTTGTATAATCCCCTAACATGGTTTCTTTCACTATCTTCTTTATAGAATACAAAGTCAGAACAAAAGAAAAATTATACAATCCCAGTAGAAAATTTACAACTATAGTTGGTTAGACCCCCAAATTATCCATTCAAGTATACACTTACCAAAAAAAATGTTATTTAGGTAAATTTTATGTATCCACAGTCACTTGCAACACTTTCATTATCTTTTTCTTATCCACATGAAAAATTATTCAAAAAATCAACACGTAAACTAAATCAAACTCTTATTGTGTACCTTTTTGAAGAGCATAAAAAACACTCTTAAGGCATATTATTGCATTAAATTGTCTTCCACAAAATTAATATGGAAAACATCTTCCTAAATGATCAATATAGTCTTTAAGGACCGAATCATATTTCCAATGGTCATCCCTATAATATTTTTTGACATCCATAATCAATTTTATAGAAATTGAATTGGCTTCTTATAATTCTATTTACAATGGAACTCGGTCTAATGAAACTATATATGATCTATGTCACTCTAATGGACATAATATTATTCATCTATAACCTGTAACACAATGTTTGGTTGGATTATAAATATCTATTTCAAGAAACATGGAGCCCGAGTAGTTTAATGGTTTAGAGTTACATGTGTCAATTGACCTACCTCGCCATATATATGGACCACAAAAAAGATTATAAGGGGTTATAAAAAACATTCCCACATAAAAGAATTTCCAAAATGTGTTATTCTCTTTATATATCATATCTATGTTTGACTCATTCAATTTATTTTTTGAATCTTTAATTCCCCTCAATTTTCGGATCGCTCATTGACACATTCAATTCCTTTTCAAATATTTAAATCTCTTCGATTTTTTATTAGGATTTCCCAATATTATTTCCCTAATAAATCCAAGTATGATTATTTATTTATGAAATCCAATTTTGAATTTCTTCTTATGACATACCAGAAATCTTAGTATGATGTTTTCCCTAAGAAATAAATGTATGATTTCTTTAACACAATTTCTTTAGTTATTTTTATTTAGTATTATTTCTTCAGAATTAATTATTATCTTCTATTTATTTTGTATGATTCTTCAATGTTAATTTTTTAAAAAATTCATCAATATGAACACTTTAAAATGATTTCCTAAGAAAAAAACTGAGTTTGAAAATATTATTATGAAAATATGAGTACAAAAATATCTATACTATTTTACCAGTAAGTAAATTTTAGTATGAAAATATCAATATGAAAATATCTAAACAAAAATATTTGTTTTAAAATCTGAGTATAAAAATATAATTATGATTTTCCTGGAATGATAATCATTATATGATTATCCCAATATGAAAATATTAGTAAGAATATCTCAATATGAAAATATGGATTTGGAAATTGGAAATGAAATGCCACATCCATAGGCTCAGAAACTTCTTTTTCTTCCTAATATTCATCAACATATTTTCCTTCTTGAGAATCATCAATATATTTTCCTCAATAGACATTCTTCAAAACTATTATCTTCCTAACATTTTTCTTCCTAAATTATATACATATGTATCAAAACATACTTATGATTTAGTAGATATACAAAACACCAAGGAATCAATTGATATAAAATGGTATGTGTTGAAACATCACAAAACTCCAAAAATCATTTTTCATTCCAACACATCATGAATATGATTTTATAGAATTAATTTAAGCTTAATATGAAAGAAATGATTACGATCAAAACAATTATGGTCATCAATTTATGTCTAGACTCAATATGACTTCTAGTTTCTTTTAGCATAAATCCCAATATAGTAAATCATATTAACTCATGTCAATGTCTGAATCTGATGTCAATGATTTTGAACACAATCCTAAGAGATCCAATTATAATATTTTTATTCTAGATAATATTTGAAAACAATCCCTAATCCCTTCTTTAATTCTTATTTCCATTTCCTTTTCAATATAGTTTCTTCTTTTAACATAATCATCATACTGATCTATTGACAAAAAAAACAACCAAAACTCAAATACAGTCTCGCAATACAACCCCCATTTTTTTTGTTCTCAATACCCACTTCAATACCTATATATGACTTCTTCAATACAATATGTGGTGTTGTTTTATAAGTTTTGAGAAATTTTGAAAAAATATATCAATAGACTGTGGTTTTAAAAATTAGAAAATATAAAATATATGTGAGTAATAACGGCATGTCACTAAAATATGTTTGACTATCCCACCAAAAACATATGAAGACATGAAATAGTTTTTACAAACTCACAAAAACAAAAAGGTTCCAAAATGGGAAAATAAGTTGGGCTACATAATATACGATTCCATAGATGAGGATAAACTTGTTAAAAAATCAGATAAATATAGAGGGGAAAATGTAAATAAATCCAATTAAAAATCTTATATGAAGAAGAAAAATTCAAGGCTAAGAGAAGACTCTCAGTCTGAATATTATTTTAAAAAATCTATGATGTACCTCCTTATTTATAAAGGTGTTTTTATTTTCACTAGCATGAAAGTAATTGAAGGAGTCAAAATGAAAAGGCCATTGTTGAGTCTATTACTATTCTTGAAAACTCAAGTAATGAGGTAACGAAAAAAATTGAATGTTTGGTTTAAAATTTTGATAATCATGATATGTTTGTTAAAAGGGGTGCATATTAATTTTATCTTAAATATATCCTTATCATGATTTTTCAAAAAATTAGAATGTTGAAGGAAACATTCATTTTGGTTCATGAGGAAATCATCAAGAAAAAACTATTACAAAAAAATTCCAATGGAATTACAATATAAAATAATATAAAAATAATTATTTAGAGAAAATAATCATTAGTGAATGCACTGGAAAACAATCTAATCATACACATAATATAATTTATATCAGGAACACATGTGAGTTATAGTGGGACTCATCCATTTTTATAATATGTATCAAACTCACCCATGTTCAAGAGTTGATATGAACCTTTCATATACAATTTTCATAAACCAAATATTGAATAAAACCCTTGATTTTTTATACCTTTCTGGGAAGAGTGTTACATATAAAAATAACAATTTCTCTTCAAAACCAAATTATAAATAATAAAATATATTGACAAAGTGAAATATGTTTTCCCATTATAGGTAAATAAAATTATTATAGTCGAATCCAGGTTTTAAATAACAACAATGGCGGTGAATACATTCATTTTTTTCATGTATGTTAAAATAGTAAATTGATTTTGTCTTTTGTAATGGATGTCAAAATTTCATAAAAATATTACTCTTCAGAAACCATTGAAGTGAAGGATAATATAATGTTTGTTATAATTCATTTATGTGCACATAAATATATTCATCAAATAAATTTTAAAACATATCCCTCAAGAGAAATTTTTTGATAATAATTCTTTATAAAATTTAAAACAGGTTTTTTTATTAATGTTCGTCTTACCTCAAGGTTTAACCATCTCTTACATTATTTATTTTCCTGAATAAATATAATGTTTATTAAAAAAATTGCGCAATAAAAATTTCAAGAACATTATTCTATTTATTTTAGTTAATATATTGTTAAATATAATTACATAATCATTTACATTATGTTGGACATTGTGATCATATTTGGTTCATATATCCAAAATGATTTCAGTATGTTCAAATCATTTTATAATTTCATTATTCCTTATTATATAGAATAATAACTAAAAATTAATTAAAATTAATATAAATAATTTATAACCATTTTTTCAATCCTGAAATATTATTTTGAAAAAATGAACTAAAATATAAACATTAATATGGTATGTCGTACTTACACGTGTTTAACATTCAACATTTTAAATAATAATTATTTAAATATGGTATGAATTATTTTACCAATCTAATTGTTAATTATATAAAAAACAATATTATTTCATTAATAATAGTAATGTATATATTCTATGTGATGTAGTGATGCAAAACAAATACATCATTTAGTAAAGTTGGCAGTCCAGAAAAATGTAGGAATGTAGTTTTTATTTTTCATTGAATGAGAATGTAAGGAAAAAAATAATATATTTTATTTATTAATGATAAATATTTTGTTACTATATTTTATATACATTAGTTCTATAATTTTTAAAAATCTATTATAAACAGTGATGAAAAATGAATTACATCGATCAGTGAGGCGGTAGTCTTCTGTATACAAAAATTATGGCTTTGTTTCTCATTTGAATGAGGATTGGATTGATATATGTTTTATCATTATCATATAACTCCTAATTATTTGAAATATATTGGTCTTATTATTTTTATGGTTAAATTATATTTTAAGGGGTGGATGAAGAAATAATACAAAAAAATATCGGTTATAAATGACACATATTATTCAGAAAATCACTTAGTGCATACACAAAAAGCATTTTTATGATAGTATTATAAAAAAAAAGTCATATTAGGTGTTATTATATATATAATTATTTTATTTGGGAACCTATTCACTGAACCAACTTGTTTTTTATTTTTGTATAATTGATATGAATATGTTATGATTTATAATCTAGGTTTGGATAAATATTAAAATTCATAAAAATATTAAAATATTATAAGCTAATTTTATTATAAAAAGAGAAAACATGATAATAATTCATGATAAGATTATTTTAATTCAAATTAGTCATATAAAATAATTTTTTATATATTTATATCACATGATTATAGTTATATTTTTTTTATTGACCCACTTTTATATAATTTCACACATACCATGATAATATATTGTTTACGCCATCAGGGTCAATTTAGTTTTCATAAAGAAAAAATCATCCCATAAATAGAAATTGATTTATATTTCTGAAAATATTTTTACCAATAGAAAAAACTTATTATTATCATGATTTTTTTATCTTTTAATTATATGTCATTTCAAAAAAATTTATCAATAATGTAATCTTTAGAACATTTTATAGCCATTGACTTTTATAAAATTTAGACAAATAATGAAATTCAAATAATTATTTAATAAATCAATATAATTAATCTTTATTTATAAAATTTACAGGACTCCTTAATTATTTCAAATAATATTAATTTTAATATGTTTATAATCATTAAATTTAATTTTCACTTAAAAGAATAACTACTATTTTATGGTTCTATATATAATGAAGGTAAAAAATTTTCGTAAAAAATAAAAAACAAATTTATTTGATAAAGATAAATATTTTATATTTGAAAATAATTTTTATAATGGAACATAACCAATAGTTATCCTCATCTTTTCAATATTATAGATGTGAAAAAAAGAGTGTGATATTTTTTACGATTCATTATATAAAATATTCTGATGTTTATAGTAACATAAAAAATGGGAACAAATTACATATATTATATAATTAGGAAATCAATATAATAAATATACTCACCCAAAAAATCATGGATGTTTTATGGTCATATTATATTATAAAACATTTTATTTTCATTTTTACATAAGTGATTTATCCTTTACTATGGTGACAGAATTAAAATGATTATAAATCATATCTATCAAAAATAAAAGGGGCATAATTAATGATTGAATCCTCATGAATTCATATGTGGAATAAATTTTCCATTATTCAAAAGGCTTAATTCGAATACTGTGATTTGAAACAACAAAATGTGATCACAAAACAATTTTAAAATAAATTCATTTTTAATGTCAGGATGATGATTAAAAAATAGGGATTTCATGAAATTAAAAGGATCAAGATAAATTTTAGAAATAATACCTTGTAAAACATTACCTTTAAAATAATCTTTGACAAATTTAATTTTTCAAATAAAAATTAGTATTTTTACTATTATTTGAAAAATCAATGTTCATCAATAAAATTCTCAAAAATTCATCCAATGATAATTTTTACAAGATGAATATAAAATTAATTTCATTTTATGAAATTAAAATCAAATAATTATAAAATTATTCATTTAATAAAACACCTATAAGAACTGGATTTTATAAAAATATGTTATATTTTATTTTAAAATAATATAATATTTTTATAATTTATATAACTATATATTTCAATAATTGTTTATATATATAAATAATTTATTCTCTCACTATCTTTATTGGTACATTATTCCCCTTTTAGATATTGTATCGTCCTAATTTTTTATCTTACTGAACATGTGGTATTACATTTCCATAATAGAATTTTTCATATTTCTAGGTTTCTTCTTCATCCTTAAATATTTTTAAATAATACCACAACATAGAGGATCAACTTATTCCAGTACACTAGATTTATATAGTCATGAATATTCACTTGTTGTTCCTCATAAGAAGAATTACTATCACATTTTTCTACCTTAGGGATTAAAAAATAAGTTGTATCCTGTTAATAATTTCAAAACATTGAACCCTGAAAAATATTATGTTCATGGTATAAACATGTATATATGTCTACTCAAAAATAATCATATTCAAATTTATCTAGTTTATCATACGGTGAATGAAACAAGGAAAAAACATCATTTTTATACCAAAAATAATCACTCTATTCCTTGGATATAATTTTAGAAACACATTATTACCTACCACAAAAAGGTCTTTTCTATGGTTATTTTCATAAATATTCTGCACGCACCATGATACCCTCAGATTTTGTTGAATTACATTCACATTATCGACCACTTACTCTACCAATTTTGGTCCCATCAACATACATTCACTTACTTTCTCCCAGAAATCAAGAGTTTGACACCACATTTCATAAAATATCTCAAAAAGTTCCATCTGTATATTGTAATGAATAATGTTATTGTAATAAATATAATCAATTGAAAGATAATGATCCTTATTCCCATGTTAATCCAATGAATATACATAAAAAATTACTTCCATGTTTTGAAATGTTTATTTATAAATTCAATCACAATAAGGATTAATATCAAAATTAAATTTTATTTTAGTTCCCAATGATTTCGAAAGTCCTTTTTAAATTTTTTTTATCATGATACTATGAACATATTTTGTTACATTAAATAGAACATACTTATGTTATGTTATTCTCTCTATGAGATGAAATCGATAAATTTTGTCAAAAGAAAAAGTATCTCAGATTGGAAGTAAGTTGACATATTTATTTAGTTGTTCAATTATACATCAAATATAATTAATACCTCAATAATTATATCAAAATACAAACATGAAATCAAGGAATATATTCTCCTATTTACACTCTTGTATTTTCATTGTTTTAATCATCTAATATAGTGGATTGTATTCTAAAAATCCTATATAAAATTCCACAATTTCATGGTAAAGTCAGAAATATCCCTTTTTATTCCAGTCCACTATTAATACTACCAAGGGTATCAATATATGAGAGTCAATACAAGGTGAATATAAATCAAGGAACTATTTACCTCACTCTACAATTCTTTCATGAATTGAAAATCACCGGTCACCAATAAAATCAATCCCAGTCTCAAATCACATTATTCTTCATCATTAAATATATTAACCATACCATTCACTACAAATTCTTCTTTTTCCTAAAAATCATAGTATTCCTTCTATTCATTATTATTTCTCTCTATCAAATTTTATAAAACTAAATCCTGAATGAGTTACAATATGTTCTTGAGTATATAAATTCTCGTCCAAAATTCATCTAATCATTAAACAATTTTTCATATACCACCAGTAAGATGGTAAATGTTTCTTTGTTTTTCCCACTATTGGAACTAGATACTTTCTTTATTTTTCAATATGTTAAGGAATCAGGTAATTATATTCCTTAATTATAACCAATAATATTTATTTTCATATATTTAATTTATTATGAGGTAATATATATATTGAACTATCATGTTAAGTATATATTTCACATATGAATTTATTTAAACGATGCGTCAAAAAATTTCAATAAAGAACTATAATAACAACTTCTAGATCATATGTATGTTAATTTATCTGACGAGGTTATAGATGAAGCTATGAATATGAAATTATCTGATCATTACATATAAGAACAGATATATTTATCTTAAATTAATAATCACATTATATTACAATGTCACCATTTCTATATAAATATTTATATTTGCTTTTTTTACTAGTCAAATTTTTATCATAAATAATCATGATTTTTTTCAGATGATTTTATGTCCTTTTCTAATTAACTCGTCACTATGATATAAAATAATGAAATTTTATAAATAATACTTTAATAGTAATCTTGAAATTAATGAAAAATACAAATATATTTGATATTTTTCTTTATTGGGCACTCCCCAAAAAATTTAGATTTATTATGGCAATTATTTTTTCCATCATTAATAGATAGAGTACGTGGAATGATTTTTTTTCAACAAAAATTAAGACTTAATAATGTTTAAATATAATATATATTCTCTTATTGATTATAAACTCTAATAGAAAAATTGAAAAACTATAGTTCCCATAACTAATTAAAAATATATATTCCAAAATATCAAAATGATTCACATTCAGCATATATTAAATCAACCTAATTTCTATCATTCAAAAAAACATTGCTCTATGATTTTTATTAATAAAATAATATATATGAGGAAAATGATATTTTTTCATAATAGTAATGTTTTTTGAAGCTTGATATTAACTTAAAAGGCTCATGGATCCACTATTTTATTAACAATAAAAACTATATACGCCCCACAGTAATGATCATGGACGAGTGAAACATTTATAGACAACCCTAAGTAATTTTATTTTAAATTCATAATGTTATACTTCATCCATTTAAGATAGGGTTTTTGTAATTTTTGTAGAATTTCATAAATAGTAAATAATATATTCATTCTTTTGACCAAGATTAATAATTAGTGAATCTTCAAGAAAAACATCAATATATACATTTAATACTTTAAAATCGATATTTTAAAATGTTCTTTTCGTTTCAATGAAATTTTCTATGTATCACTACTTGTAATATACGCTTTTTAAAAAATTAAATATTATGTTACATATAGTATATGATATGCCACATCAAGATTAAAATGAATAAAAACTATATTTAATTGATACCACTTAACCCTATATGTTATAATGGAGAGAAATAATAGTTTCAATTGAATAATGAAAATATGATTTACATATTTCTATATAATTAATTCTTTGGATACCAATTAATTATAAATAGATGTTTTTCTGAAAAAACAATTTAAATGCGAACAAATTATTTTTATACTAATAAAAAAAATTATCCGTTTTTTAATTATTTTAATATAATATCAATATAATATATTCAATATAATTTTTAAAATTTATCTTATGTGTTTTCTATAATTGATATAAGAAAAAATAATTTTTTTAAATAAGTATTTTTCTAAAAGGGCATGTTTGCCAACATTTGATGATGTATGATCTAAGGTAATTATAGAATAAGACTTGTTTATACTTATTAATATTTATGAATTAGATAAAATTTTACCATTTAATAAAGTTCAATGTTCGATAGAATACCTATCATGCAACAATAAGATTCTCAATATTCACACGTTGCATGCAAGACTGTATTGTACCAAAACAATGATGTTATATAATTATTTTAAATGTAATTTTTCACCTATACATTATATCAAAAAAAATAGATATAATTATATATATTAATTTTACACATGTTTATTAAATTTTTTAACCATTATATAATAAATTTTATTGGGTTAAAATAAGTATAATTCTGATTTGATATATAAAAACCAAAAAAATTTATAAATTTTAGTTTTACAACCTTTTGAGAAAAAAAAATAAATTTGTAATATAGTTTTTTAAAATTTTATATGCTTTGTTTCAAAAAATAAACTTCTTTTTTTGAATAGGTACATTAAAATGTACATTTTTTTTGTTATTTATATTATTTTTAATAAATTTTATATTTTAATGAATAGTGAAAAATAATTGATTTTACTTAAAAAATACTTTTTTATAAGATTTCATATCAATATATTGTAATTTTAAATGTTTTTAAAATATAATTCATTAAATATTACATCAATAAAACCAATTTATGTCATTGTAATAATTTTCACTTTGAAATTACATATAAAAACAATTCCTTCTATTTTACATGTCACTTTAAAAATTTCCTTTTCTTGGTGTCCGTAAGATTAGTTTTAAATATAATTATGCTAATTTTGATAATTTAATTAGTTAAAATGGAATACATATTTTTAATCATAAACAGCTAAATAGTTGTTAATAACATATTAATTTTTATGTAAAAATAAAAGTTACCATGGAAAAAAAATTATTTACCGTGGTATGGGTAAAAAAGAAAACATGTTGGATATAAAAAAGAAAATGATTAAATTGCCTAAAATGCAATAATTAAATGTTAAATATGTAATGTATCAACACTAAACAACCTAAAAAAGCATTATAATGAATCATTTTTTGAAATTAATTTGACCTCAATGCTATTATCATTAAATTTGAAATAATCAATAAATTAATCACTTAAACCAACCTCTATAGAAGTATAAATAACACTCATCCCCACCTAATTTCGAACCAAGAGAATTTTTATCCTAAAATATCATACAAAACCACTCATAATAACTCTCCCTACATCCATGTTGTTATAGTCTCACTGAAATACTAAATCCATTTTCCCCAAGGGTCTCAAAAGGATGTGTTATTCGAACTGTAATTTTCCCAAAGTAATTACCATAATTTTAATTATTTCACAACATTCCCCTAAACACCCTATTCCATCATTTCATGATAACTCCATATTTAAAATGTAGTGTAGTCTAATTTTTATCATGGAATATATTATATCCATTTAATTTCTCATCTCCTCTTATCCAAAGAAACAAAATTATTATCCATGTTATCTCAGTTAATTGCCTCTATGAATAATTTTTTTATTCTTTTTTCATTTACTCATTAATGGATGACATATAAAATAAAATATTGTTAAATAATATTTAAATATTCACATTAGGTGCTATCTTATATTCTATAAGGGTTATATTAAACATATATTCTTTCTTTCCATAATGGGTATATATGATAACTTCTTTTCTGGACGTGTGCACTTCCTCCTCCTCAGAGTGATGCGATTCATTCACACATCACATGGAATGTATTAAGTATTGTTTAAGAAAAATTATTTTATATTCATGACATAATAATCATTATATATTTATATTATATATATTTATATATTTACAGTCATTTCATTTAAATTTGTTTATTCAAGACAATAACAAATTGAAAATTTCGTTCATTCATATGTATGGAATACCAACTCCATGAATGGTGTTTTATGTTTATATTTAAATATTATTTTAAATACATATATTGAATATATAGGGACCATATATAATTTTTTATACTATATAAATAATTAAATCAGGATAAAAAAAATACAAAACATGTATGATTGCAAAATAAAATATCACCGTAAATGTACCTAAAACATGGAGTTAATAATACCAAAGTAATATAATTTTCTATGTAAATAATATATTGTATTACACTTATGAATATAGTTATATGATATATTAATAATAATCTTATAATTATTCTATAGGTTTATTGAATACATGTTAAGGAATTTGAACGAGAGGTAAGTATATTTCATCCCACGTTTTATTTATTCCAAGCAGTCCTTATTAACCAAGATTTCATTTTATGTGGCATATATAATTACTATGAATCTATTATATTACTTTTATAAAATAATTAATTGTTATTTTATTTTACATCAATTTTTTTCATTTTGGGTATTTTTCACTTATATTCATAGACTATCTTTCAACTTAGTTTCTCCTAGGTTACCACTGAAATTTTGAAGAAACATAGGGTTTATAGGTGTCCAGCACATGCCACATGGTTTGGCTGAAAAATTTACAAATATAGGTAGTAAAACTATGAACAGGTGTTCCTGTCATTTAAAATATATTGTAATTCAAAATTTTGTTACTTGATATTAAACCTATCTCATCCATTTCTTACACCATTCAACCCTAGCACCAACAGAAGGCTCCAAAAGTCCCTCATCATCGGTATTATCATAATTTTATGGGGATTTTGTTGGGGAAACATTATGATTTATCACATAAGACATTCCTCCTTTGTTTTTACTCAATTTTCTTAGGGTTTCTTCTCTCCTCCTTTATGTTCCAAATGTACAAAAACAAGGGTTTCATATATAAGATATAATTTTGTGTTTCACTGTTGAATCTTGTTCATTATTACTCAATATCATCCCATTTAGGTGTTATAGTGGTCGGGTTGATGTATTGCACTATTATTTGCATTATTTTATATCAAAGGTAGGTGATTTAATGTTTAGAATTTTTTAATTGATTTAACTTTATTGACTGACCGTTTTATTCATGTTAATCATCCATTGTGTTCAGTGATAAAACATTTTTGGTTATAATTGAATATGTGGATGATTTTAAAGATGTCTTTTTGTTGAAAAATGAGTGTTTTTATGTTCATTCAGTGTTTTGTCTTTTGGGATTGTATTAGGACTCGTGGAATTGGTCTTTTAAAGGCTTTTAGGGATTCCAAATATGGTTGGGTGTGATATTGTTGGGTGTTTGTCCTTAAGAAAGTATTTTGAATGGATTTTGTTTGAAAACCATTATCATGCATCATTAAATTGTATTATGAAACTATTAAAGGGGATACTAAATTACATTGAGGGTGAATAATTTTTTTTTACTATTTCTAATGCGTATGATTTAGAAATGGTATTTTTATGGGAAAAGGTTCATTTATGAAAAATTGGTGTTTTATAACTTGTGGAACTTATTTAGACACAACGATGGAAGTCTTGGTATCTATGTGGGAGGACTAGGACTAGTATGCTTGTTATCTGGTTGTGCTATCATCTATTTTTTACTTATCAAGTTTAATGATAAAAAAACTAACTAAATATTGATGATTTTTGGGACCACTAGGCCATTATGGTTTCCCTTCCTAGTGGCTCATGCATGATAATGATATTGGCTATGGTTATTATAGATAGAGATTAAATGTAATTAGGTCCCCACAACTAGCAAGTGCATCATGGTGTTCCCGTGACTAGTTCACATTGGATATATCATATTCAGAATAATTATACATTTTTTAGTAATGGAAAATTCATTAGAATATGTGTTTAATTTCTATGTTTACATTTATCTATGTTTACCACTTGAAACCCATTTATTTTGAAGTTTCTACTTTTAGAAAATTTTCTGGCATTTATTTTTTTATAAAAAGATGAATGATATATGTCTTAAAATGGTTATCACATAGAATATTTTCGTGTGGCATCCTATTGGGTCTAGGATCACACCCTACTTACACTTTTCGTTGTACGTAGACTTGATAATGTTCAACACAGCTAAGGGAATGGTCCTTGGAGACGGTGGTGCAGGTTGTGAGCTTCCTTTCTATGTGTGGTGTTGTAGAGAAGGAATGGAGTAGATTTCCTATTTTCATGTAGCGAATTTGACTTATAATTGATTCTTCTAATGAATTTCTGCACTCTTGGGGTTTCTTTAATGATGTGATACAATTCACAATATTTGTTAAGACTTGTGGAGTGTAATTTTTCAGATTCTGTTTATTTAATATCATTGGTTGTTTAATGTTTCTAAAATCAGGTAAATTATTCCCAATTTATTTTTTATGACTCCAAGGAAATTTATCCAGCCTTTGGGGATAATAAATTCTACTCAAGAAACTTCCACAGTCTAGGTTGGGTTCTGGTTTTGATGTAGACAATATCTGGTTTGGGTCCAAATGGTAGCAAAACATGGTTTAGCTATTTGTGTTATATTATTTGGGATGAGTCTAGTTAGATAGGATATATAACTGTATAGACTCAGAGTTCTAGTTGAGATTTGGGTTCTAGATGCATACCTCTTGTGATCGCCCTCGAGTCATTATGGGATGTTGTAATTTTTGATTGACGTCACTTTCAGGTGAGACACGCAGGCTTCATACTGCACATGGACATTGGGTGGGGGTAAAGTAGTGGTTTATTTAAAGGCTAAGTTTAGTTTTATTTATTCATATTTGATGTTATTGATGAAAATTTTAAGAACTATTGTACTATTGTTTTTTCTTATGACTGCTGCCTTTTGTTGCAACATGCATCCCAAGAAATCTCCCATGCCCCTAAAAAGAGAATCTGAATAGAGTTATCCCTAACCAATTTATCAATGTCTAGTGGAAGCTATGGTTCGGCCTATCCCAGATCATGATAGGGATTCGATCTGGCACCTTCTCCAAAAATAATGTCTAAATCTGGTCTTACGAAGGTCAATCTATGTAGTTTATGAAGAACAAAATTCCAACATTTTGAGGTATCATAATACTGAAGGAATCATTGGAGTGGCATGAGAATATCAAGATCATGATCTTGTTAAATGACACACCTTATGAGTTCAAGGTGAAATTGGACTCATTTCTATTATAGGTTCCATGACGCAAGTGTTGTGAATCAGTGATTTATGCTGGGAATCATGAGTATAAGGGATCAAAGGACATCAATATTACCTTCATCAACCTGTACTGCAATGAATTCTTGTCTAATGACTAATCCATGGAGTTTGTGGAACTATTATAGGGGGTCAGTTTGTTATGGAGTATGCCGACCTCTTCAACGAGGTATTTTGATATGCACCTGAGATGGTCTCCAATGGCATAAAGAAGTACCATAAGTTTGAGAGGGGTTTGTTTCCAGAGACCTATTCTCAGGTATTTCCATTCAAGATGAATATTGGTGTAGAGGTGGTTGATTTGTCTTCTATTGTAGAGATATATTGTAAGGGATGGTTTTGATTATCTTGGATTGTATCAATGATGTGAAGTGGTAGTTAATGTCAGAATAAAATGAATCAAGAGGAGCATGGGAGGAAGGGAGCTGGATGTTCATGTCATTATCCTAGAAAATTATTTTCTGTGACTTCTGATATAAAGTCCCTCAAGATTCACTAGTGTGAGAGGTCATGGAACAACTGACCTACATCAACATATCCTGAGGCATTTTTATCAATTTGGAGTTATATGGAAATTAAAAAACTTTTTCAAGATGTAATTTCAACTCTAGAGTGGGGACGTATCTATAGCTTCCATGAGACTTCCATTTCAGTAAGATTCACCGAGGACAATGTGTTCTTGGATTGCAGGCCATCCTGGAAGGGACAAATCATCTTCTTGGTAAATGTAGTTATTTGTAGAGCCATAGGTGATCAACCATTCTCAGGCAGAGATGAGGAATCTCCATGTTTTGGATCAGGTACAAATGAGATCAGATGCAACGCCTTTGATTGATCAAGGTACCCTTTTTATTTCAAATTCATTAGTTATAGTTCACCGTGATGCTGGTGATACATTTCTTTTATCTCTTACCGTGTTGTAATCCTGCCAAATATTCCAACCGAGTTGCTGTATTTTGTGATGGAGTTGGTGAAATCATTGGGTAAGAAGAAATAGAAAGGTCTCAGGTTCCCGTCGTGTGCGCTTTTCATTTCAGGGGTTGTGATGGAGTGGCGCATCCCAGTCTTGAATATGGAACATTTTTATGTAATCATTATCATGGGTTTTTTAGAGAATGTTCATGAACATGTCCTTTGTTAATGTTGGTTGGTGAGTTTCATGGGACCTAATTGGAGGCCATATGCTTTTCATGGGGAAAGAGATCCTCAGTTCGGTTGTGTGGGACCTGAACTCCAAGAGTTGAGAAATCATGTTTTCTAGTTATCAATGACCTTTTAAACTAACACATATTTATGGTTTTGTGTACGTTGGCTTTCTACTAAACATGTTTTATATCTATCTCCATCATAATATGAGGGATAGTCATCATTTCATTATCCATGATTTTCAAAATGGAAAACTAGTATGTGTATATCTCATCTGACCATCAATTTACCATTTCATTTTTTAAAGTGGATGTTTTATTATTTTTTTCTGATATAGGATTTTAAAGAGTGAATTTTAAAAATTAAAACCCTTATAATTCAATATTTAATTTAAAATTATTGTTACAAAATACCAAAATGGGTGGGGGGAATATAACATCTACGCATTTTAAAAGGAAACATTTTGTTTGATATCGCACATGATATGCCACATTGAGTTTTAAAAAACAACTAAAAAATATTTAAATGAAACCATTAAAACCTATATATTATAATGGGAGAAATAGTATAAATTTAATTATCAATATATAGTTTACACATTTTTATATAATTAATTATTTATTGTCTAATTAATTATAAAATAATTTTTTTCTGAAATTATATTTAAATTTGGCCAATAGTGTTATAATATAATAACTAAAAAATCACTCTTGTTGGATTATGTGTATAAAATATATGAATTTCATGTTAAATATAATTTTTATAATTCATTTAAATGTTTTTTTTGGACTTGATATTAGAGAAATATAATTTTATAGTAAAGAGGTATCTCCAACGAAGGACTTCTTGCCTCCTTTTGATGATGTGTCATCAATTGTGATAATAGTATAAGAATTGTTTAGACATACTAATATTTAGGAATTATATATTAATTTTACACTTTATAGGGTTCAATGTTTTATATCATACCTAAAATGATATAATAATTTTTTTGTAATCATACATTGCACACAACATGGTGTTATACCGAAAAATAATATAATATATATATATAAATGTTTAGTGAAAGCCTTCACCTTGTAATTGTATCAGTGATAATGGATTGAAATAAATTTTTTATGTTTATATATTTTTATTAAATTTTATTAATTTGATCCAATAAATTTCATATTTATTAAAAAAATTCTAATTTTTAATCACACAATGATTTAATTTTTTCAAAACGTAGTTTCATCATATTTTGATAGGGAAACCATTTTAGATCTAATTTTGGACACATTTATATGTTATAGGTGAGAAAATAAACTTATAATTTGTATGAGGGACATCATGATTTTCTTTGTTTTATTTGGTTGATATTTTTATGATAAATTTCATAATCTAATGAATTGTGACAGATTCTGCAATTTAATTAAAAATTACTTTTTTTGTATAATTTTTTTATATTTTATCATTATCCATTAAATTTGTTTTAAAGTATAATTATTTAAATTTTTCATGAATACGACTAATTAATTTCATTTTAATCAATTTCACTTTGAATGTTGTTAAACAATTAATCCTCTGAACAATAAACTTAAAAACACTGCTTTTTCATTGATTGCGAGATTAGTTATAAATAAAATTATACATATTTAATGAATTGAATTTGGTAAAATGTATTCTATATTTGCAATAATAAGGTTCTTATTGTCTTGTAACAACAATATTATTTTTAGGTATTAAAAATATACCAATCTAAAAAATTTATTTTTCACGGTATATGTAAAAATTAAAACATGTTTAACATAATAAAGGTAAATGATTTAAATACATAAAAAACCAAATTTATATGTTAGTTGAGATGTGGATCTACACTATTAAAAATAAAATATTAATTGAATGTATAATTTATTGAAATAAATTCCCCCAGAATACCAATAGCTTTAAATATAAAATAATCAATAATTTAATATACAATCATTATTTTGCTATACATTTTATTTTTAAAAATTCATTATTACAATTGTATATATTCTAATCCTTCACTATTTCACCTCATGAGCATGGAATGTACCATATATTTATCTCCTTCAATGAATAGAATGAAATTACTCACACAATGAGTGTAACAACTCGATCCCACACTACGGAGTCACTATAATAATTTATTAAATTGGGATGATGATAAGGAATCAAATATTAAAGGACCAAAGAGATTAAATGTTTTTCAAAACCATATTAAATTCATGATACAAATAATTCATTGAGAAATAAAAATAATATACAATATAATTTAATATTCTACACCTTTGAAACTCATTCAATATATTCCTCTTCATAACCTAATTAAAGGAAAATAATATCAGTGAGCTCAAGTGCTCAGTAATGTTATGTAAGGTAGAAAAAATAACTAATCAATAGGAATATATAAACATTGAATGTTAAATAAATTTTAACATAATCTATTTAAATAACTGTATGAGGAATAATAAACATGGAAATATAAACAACTGAAACAAATTTCATTTAATCAATAAACATGAAATGAAATGCATCCATTGATTTTATCATATGAAAATATTGTAGATTATTAAAATAATAACTAAAATATCTATGAATTGAATTATTAATTATTGGATGCCATGTCTTAGGCACATTGAAACTTGTTCCATCAAGGCCATTCACAAAACGAATCCAAACTATAAGAAGAATCAAAATTAATTCCATAAACTGATTTGTATCATGAGAACCTATTGATGCATTGTGGGGACATATACAATTAAGACCACACCCATAACTTCCATTATAAAGAGTTCCTAATTTTGATTAATCAATTTAATTAACAACTAATATGCCTTCTGAAAATATCTCCACTATATATAGAATATATATTTATCAATATTTCTCTATATATTAAAATAACTATCAATGTAGACATCGTATGTTAAATTATATTGATTTTATTAAATAATAATATACATAAACCAATAAAGAGGATATTTATGAAAATTTCAACTGAATAATTATTACAACAATATTATTGTATCCTAAGAAGGATAGTAGTCAAAAAATAATTTTATATTTCAAAATAACATTTATAATGTAGTAATTTTCTAGATATACATATTGTGTAATATAATTTAAATGAGACATAAAATACCATGAAGTATGAGTGTATAAGGACCAAACCTTAGACATTAAATAATCTGTGGTTATGTAAATAATTGAACATTAGTTCACATTTAGGATCATTTCTAGTATATAGATTTAGAGAATTAGGCCATACCCCATAGGTAATAACTTAAATATTATAAAGTAGACACTTCAACTCACTATTTATTTTTTCATAAACCAAGAAAAAAATTAAATATAAACATGGATTTGTTTCATGATTAATCATAAAAAGTATTCCATGATCCCGTACTTCAATATATTTTTCAATAAATGCGGTGAATTGTTTTTGAAATTTGTTATGAGAATAAATAATCTTAGTAAGAGATACATAATGGAGGAAGACTTTTAGTATTTAAAAAACATGTAAACCATGAATACATTATCATACATCAGTACTGTTCACCTTTAAAAATTACTAAAAAAAGTTCACTAAATATAATCTCATTTTATACAATTTTATAGTAAAAAGATAAATCGAATACCCATAAATATAAATATATTACATAGAAATGTACCTTTTAAAAAAATCCTACATAAATAGAATAAACATAGAGATTACTTCCATATATATAACTAATTGTTATAAATTTATGGCTGACATCAATACACAATTCATTGGATGCTATAATGTAACCATCAATCCATGGTTTGTCAGAGATCCATCTATCTTTGGTTTATCACGTAACCACCCATATATGGTTAATCACATAACCACATTTTAAATGTCCATGTACCGTAATATAATCATTACACATAAAATATTGAAATTAGCGACACTTCACTCAAGAAATCATTTGAAATCACAAGAAATCATTTCTAGATAGTGAAATAGTAAATCCAATTTAAAAACTTTTTTAAATACAAAAAACAGAAAAAGTAAGAGCTTATATACTTTCCATTTTAAAAACATAATTTCTTATACAGTAATCCAAATATCAAATAACGATTATGGATATAGAGAAGTCATTGTCGCCACACACGTAAAAAACATTCCTTCTGTCATTTTGTAATGAAGGTAAAATGCTTATGATTAAACGATTACATTTGAACAAATTTAAAATATAGAAATAGAATTTCATGTATAATAATTTCATATCTATATAAATATATATGTGAATTATTTTCATGAATAAAATATTAGATAATTAAATCATTAGATGTTTAAGGTGTCTCATACCACTTTGAACATTTAAATATTAATATCTGTCAATTACCACATTTTCCAAATCATTTATTAAAATTTTTGTAGATAAAATATTTATATTAAATGTTATATATAATTAATATAAAACTGAAAAATGAATAACTTTTCATACTATCATGAAATTCATTAATGAAATATTATTGGGATGAAGCCCCAAGCCTCGATTCCAATTCATCACTTGTGTTCTTCAACTTCCATAACAATAAAAGTACATTAATTTATAATTTCTTGAGAACATGTTTCTATTTTATTATTTCTTATTATATCACTTATATCTATGTCATTACAATTATGATGTTATTTATATTCATATTAAACATTTTGTCACTATTTGGTTTTTGAGTTGAAAATGAGCATGGTATGATGTGAATAGTCTATATGGTCATAATTCCATAAATTATAGAATATAAAAAATTATATAAATATTTTATATATTTATTATATTAATATTTATAACAATCATTTAAGACAACCAAAAATCAATGTTCATGGAAACGGTAGGTCATATATATGCATGGATAATATTTTTTTCCTATTGTATTAAATGAACAAACATTAAATGAAATATATGTAAAAATATATAAATATCGAATATCATTAGAGTATAATTAAAATTTCATTAATATAATATTTTATTAATAAATCAATCCTTAATTCATTCCATTTGAGGTGTGAATGAATCACATCATTTTGGGGAGGCGGTAGTCACACATCCACAAATAAATATATAGTATAATAACAATTGGGAATGCATGATGGTATGTTTAATATAAAAATTATAGAATATTAAAGATGATATAGTATAAATATTAAAATATTATTTTACCATAATTATGATTTTAATACCATCCATGAAGGTGGTATTGTCAAGATAATAAAAACATAATTCACGGAGGTGATCAACATGCATAACGTGGAAAGAAATTTGATTATTTGAATAAGAGGAGGTGTGAAATGAAATGGATATGAGACGTTCAATTATTAACACAATACCAATGTATGTACATGATTATTGATTTATAATTAATTTATTAAATATTTAGGTGAGGAGAATGCAGAAAAACAAAATAAATTAAGAGATGAACTTTGACAAAACTATCTCTTGAATATACCCTCTTTGAAAAACCCTTGAGGACTTTGGATTTGGTCTTTTGGGGAGACCAGAAGCACTTGGACGTGTGTATAATAACTATGAGTGTTTTGTGAAGATATCATAATAGATATATGTCTTTTTTTATGAAATTGGGATGTGAGGGTTGTCATTTATACTTGAGGAGATGTGGGTTCATCTAATTAATTTATAGCTATTTTTATATTAATTGCTAACCATCTAGTGGTGGAATTAAATTCTAGGACATTGGTCTGTAATTAATGTTTTATATGATGTTTATGGTCTATAAACACCTTAAACTCCCTTTAAATGTTGTATTTGTCAGCTATGTTATGCTTTTAAATGTTAATTTTAACCCTTGTCAAAATGTTACATTTATTATACTAAATAATGTTTTTACCATGGTAACTTTAATTGTATCAAAAAAATGAAATAGACCATGTTGACTAATTTTGAATTTATTATTATAAAAAAGTAATTCATTTTACATAACTAAATTCAAATAATTGGAAATATTTTATTTAAAATTAATTTTGTAGAAAAAAATAAAAAACATGGTTTTAAAGTAAAATGTTCAAAATAATGAAATATTTTTATATCTATATTAAATTTGAAATTAATTGTAACAGAAAAAATTGAATTAAATTATAAAAATTTAATATAATTATACTATAAAACCTATTAAAATTATATTCTAATACTAGAAATAAATTATGGAAAAAAATATACGAATTGAAACGATGTATTTCTGAATACTCATTAAAATGCTAGTTTTATTAGAAAAAATAAAATATTCAACTAATATAAATTTTTATTTAACCATTATAAATAATAAGATTATTTTGTCAAAAAAACTTATAAAAATGCTAAAAACTATATTTAAAATGGGTTCAACATCAAAAGGTGGTAAAAATGATGTTTTTGAAAAATACTTCTTTTATACGTAAAACTCCTTTTGTTATTATATAATTTATATAAAACATATATGATGAACATTTGATATCATATTGAGTTTATATTTCATTATAATAATTCAAAAAATTTGATATTAGTTTTTTCTAAATACTACTTTTCTTATTTAATTATTTTTTCAAAAAAGCACGTCATTTATATTCAATTGAATTTTATTTAGTTTTTTAATTAATTTAATAACCAATGAATCCTTATAATAACATGTGTATACCAAGGTTTTCAATTTCATATAATTTTTTTCATTTAAGACATTATAATGGATAATTAATAATTATAAGATGATATCTTAATATTTATAATGTCTTATTTTCGGTATAACTCAATCCTGTGTGAAACGTAAGATTTCGGAGAAACACATTGTTGTTTGTTGGATAAGCTATCAAACAAAGAATCCCGCTTTATGTAAAATTTATATCAAAATCATAAATATTAATAAATATGAAAAATTCATATACTATAATTACCTGGGATGCTAAATCCTTCCCCCATTTGAGAAATTTCCTCCTTTCAACTATAAATTTGGATTTGGTAACTAATGTTTCACTTTTAAAAATTACATCATTGAAATACCATATCAAAAAAAGAGTCAATAAAAATCCTATTTAAAATAATTAATTTGAATTAAAAAAGGTCACCGGATATAACACAAAATAGGATTCCATAAAATACAATATGAATATGGATGAAAAACAAACCACCATGTTCTGATGGAGAGTAATAAAAAATATTATCCGGAGATAGTTAACAGTAAAAAAACACAAACTTGTGAAGCGTTAAATAGTATTTTATTTCATATAAACAAAATTAAATGGATAATGTTTTTGTTATGATATACATTTCATCGATTTTTGGATTTCTAATACAACTTAGAATATGAAAATAAGCAAATATAATTACTTGAACATTATAGTTTCATCATCTTGTTGAATACCACCAAATAATCATCTTTTCCATTAAATGATCATTATCTATGTTAATTTTTTCATTCCTGAATCACTATAATCAACTTATTAAAAATATCATAAACTAGACAAGATTAACAACTTATTTTACTTGTGTTGAAACATTAACCAAAACCAAAATTGTTTGGATAAGATAAAACAATTCTCTAAAACAGATAAACAATTTAATGAAGAAAAAACTATTTCAATACAAAAAATCAATAGTACAACCCATATTTTAACATATACCATCATCATATATCTATCATATACCTTCGTTAAAATATTCTAAAATATAATTGAAACCAAAAAATTTGGAATGATTTTGTCACAAAGTCCTCCAAGATATATTTTAACATTTATCTACAAAGAATATCTACCACTATTAAGGTATGATACTATAAATAATTAACCTATTCAAATATACACTAATATAGGGTAATCAATTCCATAAATAACCCATATCGTCATAAGTCCACAATTAAAATCATATATTCTTATAATATATAAATTAACTATTACTCATCTATTAAAATCCAATAGTATTCTATTGACCATAATAATATTATGTTCCCAAAATAGTGAATGTCTTCCAAAATAACATTTATCACTTAATTCCGAAGTCATTTTACAATTCTTATGATATCCATTTGATAATAAATATGTTCCCAAAATCAGCATACAAGTATCACATCAAATCATTTAACTATAAGGAAAAGGCATAATAAACCAGGACTTAACGTAGGCCAGTCATTGGAGATTCAACCATGTCTCCCTTCATTTATGGGTTCGATTCCCGCTTCCATTACAGACAGGATAGATTATCACACATCTTATAGGTTTTAATTTTTTATAATGTTATGTATTCTTAAAACATACCAAAATGAGATACAATCCTAAAAAATAACCATAACATTTTTGTTTCAATATAATATCTCATAACATTCATTTTGAAACCCCAAATGTAAATACAAATAAATACATCGAAATCAAATATCATATAAACCATAATGGTTATCCCTAGATTTGTAATTATTTCCACAAAAGAAATGATAATTATTCATCAAATAAAATGTTCACACAATATACTTGATGGTTACCAATACTATAAAAAAGTAGTATAGTGTATTCCCATCATCAAAAGGGCATTAATAATTATAATCATTTCATCATACGACAATAAAAAAACTCATGAATCCTTTATAAGTATATATTTTTATCATTCTCCATTTTTCATGATCCTTGAACCACGATTTTATATATTATTCCATAATAATTCATACCGAAAAATGAAAATACGAATCATATCCTAATATTCAATAATTTCAAAACATGAGACAAGAAATTTTCTATATAATTCAAAGGTCATATTTAGATTCCTCCTCTTAAATTGAAATGTAGTTTGGTATTGATAAACATATATTATTATGGACCTCACGATCCCATTAATGATCATTATTCACTGGAACTTGATTTTATTAAGGACCATACACCCCACATTTTAAACATTCAATTGATAACTTGGGAATTAACTCATTCCATTTCACTGAGTCAACTGAACACTTCCTTTTTTTCATTTTAAAGTTATTTCTTTATAACTTCATTACCACATCTATAACATCTTCCCGTCCTTTTAAAACACTTTCCTAGGTGTTTATTTTCACATCCTTGACACATATGTAATTGAATATAAATACATTTATGTGTGTTACCTAAACTTCTACACGGATTCATTTCACTCATATAGGATCCGTTTGTGAACTCACCAAAGATCAACTGGATAATCAAGACTCCTCATAGTTTTATTAGAATAACAATAATAGTTCTCAGTGCATCTCATATTTCATTTAGTTTCATATTCAGAGAACCAATACAATTTAATTTACAGCCATAGTTTCTATGGTTCTTGTCAGATCAATCCATTTACTAAAACCAAAGATTTTAAAGGGATTATATCAATAGAATCATCATATACGATATTATTATGAGGATAAACCCTAAGATGTACTTATTCATGTTATCTAAAACTGTTGAATTTATCAAAAATAACTGTGACTCTCTATACTATGAAAAAATATATGATTATATATGACTTGAATTATATGCTTAAATATCACCCTAACCTATAATGTTGTCTAAACCATCATATGATAGCAAATATTAGGACCCAACCTTAAACATTACATATTGATTACCTATGTTTTTTAATATGTGTTTATTTTACATTGAGGATCTTTTAGAGTGTAGAGATTTAGAGATTTAGGCCATAAGTCATAGATAAAAGCGAAACTATTAAAAATTATACACATTTACTCAATATTAATTTTTTCATAAAACTAAAAACATTTTAAAAGAAGTAAGTATTTGTTTCATGTTTAAACTTCATAACTTTTAAATGATCACATCCTAGACTCTATTCTTCATTTAAGTGTTGTAAAAAACATGTCAAAAAATTTTATGGGCATAAAATCCCTAGTAATAGATACTTAAAGGAGACTAACTGTTATTCTTGCAAAAACATGTAAACCAATAATACATAATCATTACATAATAATATTAACCTTTAATAAGTAGTAAATACACTCCACTAAAACTAATAAAATTGAATACCCCTTTTTTCAATAAATATATTACATTACGAATAATAAAAATTAAATATGTAACATATAATGGTATCTTGGGAAATAATCATACACAAATGGAATAACCATACGATCGACATACACACATATCACTAAATAGAATATACATACTTATGATTTATATACTTAATCAATTAAAGGTTATAACATAACCTCTTGTCCTTTTTTTAATGATACCACCCATATTTGGTTTATTTCTTAAACACCCATATTTGGTTTATCACGTAACCACCCATCTAAAGTCAATGTGCAATTAAATAATCATTACACATAGAAGACTACAATTATCAGCATTTCATACATAAAATTTCTTATGAAATCACAAGAAACTATTTCAAGATATTGAAAAAGTAAATACACATTAAAAATATTTTCCATACAGAAAAACCCAAAAAATAGAATAAAGGGTTTATTTTACATTTAAAAAAAATTATGGCATATATAGGGAGCCAAATATCAAATAACTATATTGGCGAGAGAGAAGTCATTATCACTGCATATGTAAAAAAATTCCTTGTATCGTTTTGTAATGAAATTAAAATTATTTGAATAAAAATATTTCTTTCTAAAACCATTACAATGTAGAAATTAAATTTAATATATAATACTTTTGTATCAATGTAAATAAATCAATTAATTGTTATCATGAAAAAAAATGATTTGATAATTACATCATTAAATGTTCATCTTGTCTCATTCTACTTTGAACATATAAATATAAATATTTATCAATTAATACATTTACCAATACATTAATTAAAATTATTATAGATACAATATGGATATGATATTTCATAGTGGCTGTAAAAAAACATAATTAAATAATAAAGGTTCATATTATCAAGAATAACCTCAATGGAAAAATATTAACATGAACTCCATCACATCAAGTATGATTCGTCATTTTTTTTCTTTATCATACTGAATAATAAAATTATGTTTATTTATACTGGCTTGAGAAACATTTTTATTTTTATTTTTCTTTTTATATCACTTCTAACGATGATATAAAAATTACACAATTATTTATGTTCATATCGGACGTTTTGTCGATATTCTGTTCATGAGTTGAAAATGAACATGGTATGATGTAAATTGTCCATGTGGTCAAAAGTAAATCATATATAGAATATAAAATATGATATGAATAACTTTTATACAAATTATAAAATTATTTATAATCATATTTAATGAAAAAACTAAAACCACCCTTCATGGAGATAGAAAATCATACATATGCATGGACACTATTTTCTTCGATCCATATTGAATGAATGAATATTCAATGAAATGTATATAAATATTTTTTCAATATTATATCATTTATATGTCACCTATATCATATATATTAACAAAATAAATTCAAAATACATTTCTTGTGATGTGTGGGTGAATCACATCATTTTGAGGAGGCGGTAGTCCACACATCCCCTACCGAAGATATTGTATAACCCAAATGTTTGAAGCAGGGAGGTATGATTGATATAAAATTTATAGAAAATTAACTAGGTTATAATATACATATTAAATTTTTTTAATATAATAATGGGTTTGAAACCATACATTGAGGTCGTAATGGAAAAAACAACGAAAACATTATTCACTGATGTGATTAACCACTATAACATGCAAAACAATTTCGTTTCATTAAAAGAGAGGAGGTGAGAAATGGAATACATATGAGATATTACATTATAAACATAAAATTAAATTATTTATATCATTATTTTGTTATCACTAATTTTTGTAAGATGTATGTGAGGATAAATTATAAAAATAAATGAAATTAATAGAGGCACTTTGAGAAAATTTCCACTTGAATATCCCCTCATGGAAAGACACTTGAGGACCTTGGATTTTAGACTTTGGAGAGACTAGTAGAACATACAAGTGGGGAGAGTGAGGATGATATGTTTCAGATACAATTTTAGGAGAAATAAGGCTTTTTTGGGATGCAATTTGGATGTGATTGTTGGGATTTATAGTTAAGGAGAGGTGGGTTGAAGTGATTAATTTATTGATTAATTTATATTAAAAGATAACCATATAGAGGTGGAATTATAATGAACATCTTCAGATTTTAAATAACGTTATATAAGCTATTTATGGTCAATACACACCTCAACAACAAATTAAATTTTATTTTTTATGTATGTTAGGATTTTTGCTTTTAATTTTAACCCTTGGGAAAATTTTACTATTAATATGGTAAATAATTTTTTTCCATTGTAACTTTTTGTATATCTGAAAATAAAAATGACCTTACAACCTAATCTAGACCTTATGATTATAAATTTGTAATCCGATTTACCTTAATTATGATAACAAAAATTTGACTGTTATATTTAATATTAATTCATAAAACCAAACTATAAATATGATTTTTAAAGATAAATGTTCAAAAGTTTGAAATGTTTTATATTTAGTTTCAATTTGAAATTAATTACAATGAATAAAATTATATAAAATGATAAAAACATAATAAAAATATAATTTTAAAACTATTAAAATAATATTCTAACAATAGAAAAAAATTATATCAAAAAAAATTTCAAATTCAATCGTAATATTTCACACATTACATTAAAATACTAATTTAATCTGAAAAATTACAAAAATTCCACCAAAGTAAATACTGATGTCCCTAAAATAATGAATATGTTTATTTTATCAAAAAATACTGAAAAAATAATCAAAAAATATATCCTAAATTGTTTCTCAATCAAGAGGTACAAATCCATTTTTTTGAAAAAAATACTTATTTAATGCATAGAATTGATTTTATTCTAATATCATGTCAAGAAAACATATAATATGATCACTAAAAAGAATATTTAAACTATATTTCATTAATAAAATTCAAAAAGGGTGATATGATTATTTTTGAAACACAATTATTCTCATTTAAATAGTTTTTCATAAAAACACATCATTTATATTCAATTACTTTGTATTTAATTTCTTAATTAATTTTGTAATCCAATGAATAATTATATAAACATGTGTAAACCATGTTTTCATAATTAATTCAATAAAATTCATTCAACCCATTAAAGATAATATGTGATAATTAGGACTTAATATAATAATAATAGTATATTATTATTTTTTGTTATAACCAATTCTTGTGGGCGACGTACGATTTCAGAGAAACCCAATGTTGTGTGTCAGGTATGATATTCGAGAAGAAATCCCTTTTAAATTAGAATTAAAATCTAATTAATAAATAATAATAAATACGTTAGTGTTTTATTTTATAGTTACAATTGTTATTATATAGAGTATAATGATATTAAATCACAAAAAGGGATTTATATATAACACATGAATTTTAATTAGTACATTTCACCAAATTAGTGTCAATGGAATATAAATTGAAAAAAATACCTTACTGTGCATTTCTATTTGGGTGATTATGAATTATCCAAATTTATAATAGTTTTATTAATGTTAATAACTTATGAAATAATGATAATAAAATTTATAATATCATATCCGATCATCTTGTAATATCTTATTACACGTTTGAAATCAATCTTTCATTATTATGTTGTTTCTGGTTTTAATTGTCAGGTTTTCGAGTATGTAATGGCTTGTTATTTTTCATATTCCTTTTCCAATAATCATTTAATAATATCCAGATCTTATAAAATTATTTAATCATAATATATATTAATTATATAATTATTTTATATAATCATTAATATTTGGTTATATGAAATGAAATTCAGCGTTCGTAGAAACTATAGGTCAAACATACACATAAATGAAACATCTATTTCATTTTTGTGTATGAATGAATTAAAATTAAATAATTTATATATATGTATATTATAAATTCATTATCACATTTATGTTATATATTTCACATATGTTTAGAAAACCCTTCATTAATTAATTTCATGTATAGTGTGAAAGAATTACATCTTATTGAGGTTGTGGTAGTCCACATGTCTACAAACGATGTTTTTTCGATTGAAAATGGAACACATGAATATATGGGTAACATATAAATTATATAAGAAAAAATATGTTATAAATAACATTTCTCTCACATATGAACAACTAATAAATCATTACTTACAACCCTACAATGTTGTAATTAATGAATGAATGACAGCAGTTCGCAAGGTGGTGGTTTTCCGTACACATTAATAATGATTGTGTATCCCATTTAGTTGATGTATATTAATGTGTAGGATAAAAACTTATGATAAAAAAATCTCATTATTTTTATGATAATGATATTATTATATAATCATTATTTAAAAATAATTGAAAGGATTGATGATGATATAAAACACAAGCGATCGTGAAACATGTTAACTCATTTTAGGTTAACTCCTTTTAGTTTTCACTAAAGGACTTCCTTTTATTTAATTATAAAAAATTGTAACTTCTAGGTTAAGGGTAGGGATATTGGAAGATTCTCTTTGTCGGGTATGGACAATTAAAATGATTTTATTTATGTGAATAAATCGGGTGGCTGAGTGGATTTTTATTGTGGAGGAGTGCCATTATGGTAAATATAAAATGGTACACTTTTGAGAGGCCTTCATTAAGAAACGTTCCTCCAATAATGATTCTTTTTTATAAAATCAAGAATATGTTTAACATGTGTCTTTAAAATATGTTTTTATAGATGAATCTAGGCCATTTAGTCCCTTATGTGGATGTTTTTCCCCTAGTTAGGCTTAATTTTACATTAATTATTCTAACTGAATATCATTACATTCAATAATTTATTTCTAAAAAATTGATTTACATGTCATTAAACAATTTAAATTTTTCATATTTCAAATATTGAATCATTTTTTCCAAATCGTAGTCATATTTTTTTTAAATACATATCTAAATTAATCCCATAGACTGGATAACCAAACCTGTTTTTAGAGTAAAAATGCTCAAAAATTTAAATCATTTTTATTACAATTTCAATGATAAATTTATTCCAAAGGTATAAATTAGAATAATTTATTTAAAATTGATCTATTTTTAATTTTAAAAAAATTAAAATATAATTTCACTATATATATAAATTAGATGGAAAAGTTGTTTTGAATTTAAATTCACTATTTACTGAAAAATGAAAGATTAAAAAAATAGAAGTTGTTCACCCTAAGATAATTTTTGAATTTACTATTCAAAGATAAAGAGAAATTTTAATTATAAAATTTATAAACTATCAAAATTATTTTTTCAAATTGGTTTCCCATTAAAAGGTTGGGAATTTTTTTTTTAAGAAAAATACAATTTCTTAAGCGTAAAAATGAATAATTATTATATTATGAATATAAATTATATTGGATAAATTTAATAAAAATTGTTGAATATATGTTATACATATTTCATTAATATCATTCAATAATAATAATTTGTTAAATTTATTAAATTAAAATTCCTTAATATAATAATTATTTTATAAAACCATTCGATTTATATTCATATGGTTTCTATATTAATTTCCAATTAAATGGAAAAAATGAATTCACCTAGATAATTTCATAGTTTTTAATCATATCTATAACATTCAATTTAACTACTAGAATACATGTTATTATATTAAAAAACATTATTATTATTAATATATTATTTTCATTAAAACATTGTATTACGTGTTATGAAAGAAATAGAAGAATGACATTCTTACATGCAATGCAAGCTAGCCTCAGTGTTTATTGTAGGTTCAGCTAAAAATTATATTCAATTTGACATAATTATACATTATTTTATAAAGTAATAAGTGATTAAAATTATTCTAAAATGAAGATATTATAATTTCTTTTGTTGTTACAGTCTGCCCACTATAAAGAAATTGTGTCCTCACAATTCAAACATGATCTCGATAGTTAAGGGTTTAAATTTTTAAAACATACTATTGTTGAAATAATGAATAATAAATAAGTTTTATAACAAATATTATTAATAATAAGGAAAATTAAATGTGATGGTAATAATAAAACTCGGTATTTGAACAGGTGAATATTTGTGAAGACATTAATATAGAGGAGAAATAAAACCATCCGTTTCTGATGGATAGTGATATAGAAAATGTTAATGGGAATTATTTTGACCCCAAATAATAATACATATATTTGAAGAATGTTTAATAATATTTTAATTTCTTAACCCAGCTCACCAAAAATACTCTGTCCAGAATGATTGGTCACATGGCCTCAAGCATGCCTCCCCATACGCCAAATCTTGCCGACTAATAGCGAGGGACTGAAGAGATGATAACAGGTAGATTATACCCTTATGTAAAATCATCATAGATGTTAATCAGATAATAAATATCAATATTAAATATTATTATTATGATAAATTTAATAAAAATAGTAGTAGAAGAATAATATAACTGAATAAAAGTAAAATTCCCAACAGCAATTCCATATAATGATGAAAGTATTCTGAGGTGTTACTAAAAGAAACATGTAGTTTAAAAAAACTAAATCAATGAAAATCCCCACATTCAACCTCCTAAGAATCATTGGAAAGATCGCAGTCTTGTTCTACATATCTCCCATATACATAGAACACCACAATAATTATATCCAATGACATACAATCAAGATGATTTACTCAGGTTCCAAACAACACCTGATCAGGGCTTGAGATAATAACATCAGTAACCCGACACCCAAATTGCATATCCCTATCCAATACATTATATATAATTTAAGGTAATGACAAGGTATAAGTATAAAACCTTAAAATTGGTGCTAAATAAATAAACATAATATTTTTGTTCCTAAGGGACACCTAGAGGTTATACATACTTCAACACCTTTCTAGGTATTTATATTTTTGGGTAGATCATCCGGTATCTAGTTGAATCACATATCTTTGTGTAATATTCTCCTACTAAGCATTAATTACATAGAAAATACCATAAAAATACTACGTCATCCCTTATGATAAATAACGTCTCACCCTCATGCATAACTATAATGTCACCCTTAGGCATCGTGTCACACATGATTTTTCGTTTCTTATATTATGATCTAGTTAGTTGGGAATCCCAAACATTTTTATTGGTTTTGGGGGAGATGTGGGTTAAAAATTTATGTGCTTCATTTTATTTATTTTTATATTTTCTCCAATGGTTGATATTAGGTTTATTTGGTAGTTTTTGGAAAAAAACATGGGAGTTCTGGCATGGAAGTGCCATGAGCGTGGTTGTAAAAGAGTTTAATAAACTATGCAACTGAACCCTGGTAACCTTGAACTAGGTATTAATACCACCACATGTTTGGTGATAGTCCATATGGTCTATAAATGGTTATTTTTTCGTTGGTCTTCTTGGGTACTACATAGTTGCCGCATGGTTTAATAAACCTTGTGGCCTAATGGTGTGACTTGCCCAGAACATTAAAAATATGTTTTCCCAAGTATTTTATCCTGGGGTTTTTGGACCCATACCCTCAAAAATCTCATTCTCATACTTCTTCAAAACTTATGGTGTCCTCAACATTTCCTTCAAAGACAGTCCTCTTCCTCCTTTGGTGTAGATCTAGGAAATCATCAAGTTAAGGAAAAATTTCTCAAGGTAATTCCTAACCTTTCTCATCCGTCATTATTATTCATTATATTTTTATTATATTTCTATACTAGAATGGTCAATTTATACCTTGTATTATATTTTACCATTATTTATGATAGGGATTTTTTTGGGTTTTTCTTCAAAGTTCTAGTTTTTTGGAACCCACGTCGAGTGATTTTGGGTGTGTGATGTCATTCTTCTTGAGATTATATGTAGGTTTACACATTAAACTTGACATTTAAATTTAATATTAAAATGTTTCACTATATCATAACATATATTACTTAATAAATACTGATTTCTGATTCTTGTATTACCTTTTTGGGGAGAGAAGTTTTAGTTTGTAACTGGTTTTATGATAAAAAGTTTTATTTAGATAAAAATGTGCACTGTAAGTGTTTGATAAAATGTTCATTTAGTTTTTTCACATTTTTTGTGATATTAATACATAATTTACCAATTTAAATTAATTTCTGGATTCGAAACTTGTTTTTTATACTTTTTTCATTGTTAAGCAAAATGTTTTTAAATTAAATTTCATGTGTTTGTTTAATTTACTTGATGGATTTATTTTGTTACATGTCATATTAAATGATTAGATTCAATTTTTAAATATATTGTAATAAAGAAAAATAATATGTGAGGTTCTTTATGTGGTATAACATTGTTATTGGTTTTTATAAAATAATGAGTATGGGGTTTAAATGTGTTCTGGCTTGCGTTGCCGGTGAATGGCCTATATGTATTTTTTTGTAAATATGGTTTTCTCTAGAAAGTGTATCCTGAATGTTTTAAGGATATTTTGTAATTGATATTGAAATATAAAATGATGTGTTTTCACCCTCCAATTAATGTCACATTTGATTTTTTTAATAAATGTTGGTTTTTTAAAATCGTTAACGTCCTTTTTGGAATCTTTTTGAAATTGATGAAAGTGTTTATTATACAAACCACTTTTAGATGTTTCTTATGAACTTTCATAATAAAATTGATGGTATTTCACCATTATGGAATCCTTTTGATTCATTATCATAGTTCATTTTTTTGGATTCTTTGTGTTCTATTTTTCTATGGAATGAGATTTTTCCATAGGGTGGTTATGGGTGATTTATTTTTTTGATTTTTTATTATATATGCATGTGATTTTATTCTCATCTTGAATTGGTTGGTTAAACCCTATTATATAAGATAAATGTGAAAAAGGCATAGTGAGTGAATTTTCAAAGAATTATCATTGTACTAGATAGTTTTTTCTCTAGTCAGTGGCCCATAGTAAGAGGATAATTTGGTATTACTGCTATTGGATTTTTCCATCAGTTTTTCTGAGTTAGGTTGGTTAAGAGTGTAAGAGAGTATTTTATCTCATCACGTGTCGAATGTTATTAGGGATGTGGTCTCATATATTAATATGTTCTAGATATGTATTTATCTCTATGGTTCAATTATGTCTATAGTCTCTTAGTTTCTTAGAGTGGTGATTGAGATACATGTATGATTATTTTCATTTCCCTTATTTTGTGATCATAATACTGCATTCTTGTGTAGTGTTTTTATTGGAAAATTGATGTGTCAATTTCAAAGTGGTTTATAAAAACTAATTTTAAAAAATAGAGTTTCAACATCTTCTTTCCATATTAATAAATGTATGCATCAATTTCCTATTGGTATAACTAATGGAATAGACTTATATTTTTGAGATGAATAAGGAAAATGGTTTTTAATTTGTTTTTAAATAAAATGTGTCAGAAATAATACTTTTATATACATTGTTTTTGAGATTGATGTTTCATTAAATTTAAAGGATCTTCATTGGGAATTTTTAATCCTACTAGCCTACTAATTTTTAATACACAAGCCTATACCACTTTTCTATTTTTAGCACTTGTGAAAGTTTCATCTTGAGTTTAGTCTCCTTGAGAAACAATTTAACTATTATTGTAGAGTGAACTACGAGGTAACAAGATGTTGGGGTAGTCTTTTTGTATGGTTGGTTGTATTGTGTGGTTCAACTATATTGTTATATTCTTGTATAAAAGATGTTATGATCAGCTTTGTTTAAATATTGATCTATATGTGAGAATTGATTTTTTCCGTACATTAACTAATATACTAGGTGAAATTTTCCCATTATTGTATAATGTTGATTACCAAGACTATTTACAATCCCATGGGTATTTGGGATGCCCTTAATTTCATGCCACATATCAGCTTAGGTGACCATCTTAGGGTTGACCCAAGTTGGATCTTGATATATCATGTGACTTTTCATTTAGCCCTCAGGCATCTAACATAATCATATATTTCCCTCAATAATTAAGTACTAGTGCTCCTATATCTCATGTGACAACACCAATTATATGTCCTCATAAATATTATATATTAATAGACACTTTAGTCATGCATCAATTAATGGGGCTCCATTCCCTTAGGCATTCTGTAAGAATGTGCACCAAACTCTCAGAAGTCCACATTAAACAGCAATCATAACTTAACAAACTCGACATGCAAATCAGTATCAAACTATCTTTTATAAATCACATTGATATCAAATAAAATCAAAATTTTAGAACGAAAAATCACATTTCTAGTATTAAACATACATTATATATCATCTATAGAAAGAATTATCAGTTTATAGAAATTACTCTACATAAAACGAATTAATTTTATCAATTCATGTTCCTAACATTCATCATATTTATATCTAACCAATTTAATTAATCATTTTACCCTAAATAAATTAATAAATTAATTATTTTAAAAATTTATCCAAGGTGATTCTATAGTAAAAAATCAAACAATTTCTTATTATTCGTATTAAAAAGTTTAAACCAACATTAAAAAATTCATCAATCTTATTATAGGCCTTTATATTAAATCAAACCATGTATTAATAATATACAAGGTCTGTATCCTAATTAAGTTTCCACTAGTCAGAGTCTCCTTGAATATAGACCATTGCGGATCTAAGAGAATTTTTAAAACAAAATATTACAATTTAATTGGGATTATTAAATATAATTTTTCCCAAATTTCCTCCCAATGCCATCAAATGTAATCCATGTATTTAAATTATTAAATTGAAAAATTGATTTACTATATACCATCAACTTGGGGAACCTTGTGGTGAGCATAATGTTTTTATAGTGTTCAAGTCACATTATCATATTAATAATTTAATATATGGGGAAATTCCTCACATGTATATCATTATCCAGGGCTAAATCCATTAGCGCATTACAATTCATCATAAGATTATCTTTTGAGTAAGAAAATGGGAATATCTGTACCATCCCTTGGGGTCCATATATTTACTACCATTTTATTTTAGTAGGGTTAACCATATATTTCATTTTCAATTTATTTTCTAACCACTCATCTAATTTACAATAACATGGTATATTATCAAACAAGGCTCAACAGGTCAATGATTAAGAAATATTCTAATCAATAATATGAAATTCCCCCGAGGAATTTCTAATTAAAAAGAAATGATTCACCCATGGGGTGTCTTGGGTTCATTGAAACACATATGATACGCGGTCCTCTTTATTTAAAACACATTTCAATCACTAAACCTTTACATCTTAGCATGACATTCTATGAACGAAAAATGGAAATATCATTTCAGAACATCAATTAGGTCGTGTCTCAACATGATATATAACAAACATAAATCAAGGAATAAGGCCCCATTTATAATCTAAACAAGTTATATTAATGAAACCAAACTGATGAATTTGAGGGTATCAGGGTTCGCTAAGCCAGGAATGGTCGTATTTTCGGTTCCATCCCCCTTGGCGGGGGAGGGACCCATGCTGCCCCCAGATGATCTATCACGATTCATTCCCCCTTGTCCAACCCCAATATCTTTACTCCATTGCCCTGGATTTGGTTCACCCTGAATGTCCCATATCTAATCAAAGGATGCCCTAATCTTCCAATCTCTTGCAGCAAGTATCATGACACTTCCTCTATTTTGAATCTAACTCTGATTGAATGGTTCAAATAGTGATTACATTCAGTTTATTTATTCGACATGTATGTTTTCGGCTTCTGGGATTTTTAGGATTGTGTGTTGGTTGTCCTCTTAGAAAAGAAAATATATCATTATTCAGTTTTCAATGGAGGACGATTTGATCAGGGTATGGTCTAGTTCTCCTCGTATATTCAATAGATAAAATTTCTTTCTGTACATGTGGTCTGCCAAATTTTATTTGAAGCATGATTTCCTAGAAATGGAAATATCAGTTAGCCTACCTATACTTCTATTACCATTAATAAATCATTCAATATTTCTAATGTTAGGAAACTTGTTTAGAAGATATATTTGCTCTGACAGTAGAACCAGGTCAAAATTTCATCCAGTATTTCCTCGAATATGTGTGGAAGTGGATGTGTCTAGAATGCCATATTATTTTTTGTGGTTTAAAGTTGGGGAAGAATTATTTTTGAAACAATCCATTATTTTGAAATCATTTTATGATTATTTCTATACGTGTAAGAAACCGGTTAATGTTAGGACATTTTGTAGGAATGTAATTCTGTTAAACATTGGTTCTAGAGGTAGCGATAACAAATTGGTTTCTCGATGTAGAGAAGGTCCACTGCACCCATCATTACTTAGTTCTTCTAGGGAAAAACCTATTGTTGAGATGTTATTGTAAAAGACGACTTAGTACATCATTATGGTGGGAGATATTTTCAAACAGCTGATGAAGGATATGGGACCCCCAGGTTGTTTTGGAAGACCTCCAGGGCATACTGGAGAGTGGTGTGTATAGCGTGGATGGAACTTCAAACCATGTCACTGATGTGGTGGTTCTTCCAGAAGGTAGTGCAATGAATTACAATGGAGTTTCACAACTGATTGGGGAGGGAAGCCCTAAGGATGGCCAAGATTGTGTAAAACCATGACATGGCTCCAAAATCATATTGAACGATAAAGAGGACAAAAACCCAGAAGGGACTTGTCCTGTCTTAACAGGAATAATCACATCAATCACCTTGGTGATGATGGTTATGTTGAGATAATTAGTAGCGAACTCTCCAGAGTAGAGTTAGAAAAGAAAACCTAAAATAACCATGAAATGGGAGATTACGGTAGTGGACTTCACATCCCATAGAGGAAGATGGGAAATAAAGAAAAATAGGTATCTGAGGAGTTTCATTGCCAACAAGAAGAATAAATCTAACGGTCATAAAGACTATTCAGGCCTCCCTAATCCAATGGAGACACGGTCATCTATAAAAGGGTTTAAAACCATGAATAAGGAGAACCAGGCAGGGGAGGGAATTCAGATGAATACTAGGGAAATAAGTGAATTCATATAATCTATAAAGGCGAATGATTTTTCAAAAACCATATTGGTTTCTCAATGTGAGGTAGAAGAGCAGCAATATGGGAACCTTCCTATGGGGAATCCACAATAGTTTGAGAATGTGATGTTGGTGGAGGTGGCTTCAAATACTATGTTTATTTCAAATGTAATGTAGTGGGAGGATTATCTACATCATAATAAAGTATTGGAAATGTTTATGCTCTCAGGAAAAGAATTAATGGATAAATTTAATATGATAAATTTCAAAAAATAATACCCATATAGGATGACAAGAAGATTGATATGCGTAGACACAAATACTGTCCAAGGAGAATGGATTGACAAGTAGTATCTTTTCATGATCAGAGGCTTCAATGAAGGGAAGATCAGTATAGTTGTGTAATTTCAGGCTTGGGATTCCATGGGGGAAAATATTGAAGATCTAATAATATTGGATCATAATATATAGGTACAATCCCATTCCTAGAATTTATATAGGGAGAATGCGTCAAGTTGGCTCAATATATATTTCAACATGTTTGTGTTTTACTTTAGTGTTGTACTCAGGTGAACATGGGGTTTCTCAGTTTTCCATTAGTGTGGATGGATGATTAAAATTTAACTTTCAGGTCATCATGGTATAAAATAATAACCAATGAAATAATATTGCAAAAAAGTAATATCTACTAACTAATTTTGAACATGAATACAGCACACCACTGTTTGAGGGGTTTTATTATAAAATCTTGAAATTTTTATCCAATAATCCTGTATCACATTTAACTCATCAATTAGGAATCATAAACAATTCAAATATAATTTAAATTAAATATAAAGGTATTACTACATTAATGAAAATCTATGGAACTTGTAGTAAGATATTAATTAATGATTTTTTTTAAATTAAATTGAAACGGAAGGTGAACCTACCTCATGAACTAGACCAATAAAAATCCAAACACTTTAGAAATTGATTTCTTTATCTGTGAAAATTTAAAATGTGTCCACACATTCATGTACATACATTCATATATATATATATGTGTGTGTGTGTGTGTGTGTGTGTGTGTTTATATGTATCCCTTAACCGATTTATTATATTCCCCCCGCATGTGGTAATACATTAATGGGAGATATATATATATATACATAAAAACATACATACATAAATACATACATACATACATACCTACATACAGACATACATACATCTGTATGTGATTTAATTCCTTCAAGGTTCCACCAAACGCTCTCAAATCGATGACAACTATACGAAAGAATCGCGGAGAGGAAAATGCACTTATAGAAAAATAATAGGAACTCAAAAACTCTGAAATCCCTAATTATTGACATAGAAGCATGAACAAAATATGGAAAACCATACCCCAAATCATTTGAAATTAACCCAATAAAAATAATCCTCCTTACATTTGGTAGACGATACTGAAATGTAACCAAAGGTGTCCCGATATTCCTTCCACAAAAATAATTAGTGGAATAAAATTGAAAATAATTCAACTTCTAAACCATGGGTTATTCCTGCATAGTATTATGTGACATGAATAAGAAAATGGTCAAGGATATATAGAAAATAAATCATAATTTCTTACATTATTGAATCGAATGAGACCCGTGAATGAACGATGTTAATTAAATGAATAGAGGGGGAGCATATAGAAGTAGTGCATCATGCCTAGATGGATAGGGGATGGAGGTTTGTCACTATTTGAGGGAGTAGGGGACAGGGTGTGTAATTCTTGATAAATTGGGTTACCCTTCGCTATCTAATATAATAGGCTAATAATAACAATAAAACATATTAATAATAATAGAGATAAAATAAAAATAATAAAAATATTAATATTAATAATAATATTATTATTATTAATAAAACACCCATTTCTTTTTATTCACTACATCTTTCATTTAAAATACATTCATTTTGATAGTAATTTAGTTAATTTAATTTTAATTAAAAAACATATCAGAGTGTTCCAACTCTTGAAAAAGTGTTCTGAAACTCGATTTAAATGATGGCACGTCTATAAATTTCCCAAATTTAAAATCCATAGTAGTTTTTTTAGATAAAAAAACTATACCGTACCTCATTCCCACCACTAAACATATCATCCCAGAAAATCCATATGGAACAAAATAACATTAACCAATGTACAAGTGTCTTGATGTCTCATTCAAATGATTGGGCTTCCTTTCTCAATGCCCATCGCACCATTCATAACTTCTTAAACAGGAAAATGTTAAGATGCCAAAGCCCAAGCCAACATCCATTTTCTAAATGAAAACATAAAGACAAAACTTACCTGGTACTATTTAGATAAAGACACCATCACTTCTTCATCTTGTTAGAATATAAATAAATCTTCTTTCCATCATAGGATTTCATGTTAAAAGGCTAAAATTTATATCCCTGAAACCATCGAATATAATAATTTCTATAAGAAAGCCATCAATAATTCCAGAGATGCTTCATGAATGATTTAAAAAGAAGTTCCACCAGCCTATTCTACATTGACTTCAATACCCATGTTGATTTATATTTTCATGACAATAAATTTCATAACAACCCACAATCATCACAAATAATTATGTTTCATAAAAGTTTATTCAATAATATCTTCATGAACAAGATGGAAAAATAGTTCGGCCACTTTGACTCACCTTTCAATAAGATTATCATCATAGACTACCAAATTCTTCAAACTAAACTATGACGACTTATTCCAAGGTGTCTCACATCCACCATTAACATTCCCACCGATGCCCATACATGAATTTTAATGGGGATATTTTATTTAAGAATCACCAAGACCAACAACTAGTCAAGAGTAACCTCATATTCAAAGTAGTTGGACTCCAAATAGATATACCAGTGAAGTACATACTTTTTTTTATTGAAGGAGATGTTAGAAAAAGAAAAAAATTCTATACATAATCTTTGACTGAACCTAGAGCAGCATATTCCTGGTGTTCTAGTTATTGGAAATAGATTGCATCCAAAATTCCTTTCACGTTTTTCTTAAATAAGAACCCAATGTTTCCTCACCCGTAACCATGCCCTGATAAGAAACATGTGTCCACTGTTCAACTTGATATATATGACCAACAGTCAAAATATTTTAAAACATTTCATGTTGTAAGGCTAACACTCTATTAGTGCATTATGTAATATGTAAACATAAAGTGAAAGATCAGAACTAAACTGGAGTGTACCAATAATATTGAAGGGTTTCTTATCAATCATATTGAATTATAGGATAGAGCAATAGTCAAACCACAACTTGTTCTATTCAAGGAGGAAGCTCGACTTCACCCACCGATGCACTATCATTATCCAATCACAACCCTTCACCGCCCAAGGATTCACTGTGATCGATCATTATTTACCATGAATTTCATGCACAACCAACTAATTTTTTGATGGTTTCATATCCATCCAAATAAATCTATAGAATGATACCGAAAAAGTTCCAAATTGATTTAAAACATGCAAGACTAAAATGAATTTTACAGAAACTGACCAGTTACCAATGGTAATAATAGGTTGTGTTCCTTATATATATAAATACCCATTTACTAGAACAAGGACGTTCATCGTCACATTAGGAGTGTTCTAGTCATCAAATAAATAGATATACCAGCCACCCCTATGTGTGCTACATAAGATTCACATTAAATGCAACATAAGGAATTTGGAATGAAAACAAAAGAAAACCAACCAGCATTTTAAAATAGATGTGTCACAAATAGTCATCCCAAGAATAGGGAGGAAATTTATTTCTTTATACACAACTCACACTACAATGGAGATGACCTAAGTCCATAATCAACATCACAAGGTGCAATTATTCCAGGTAAACCATCCAGTTCATTACAACATTAGACACTCAACGGGTACTATGTATACTGATGAATACTACTATGACATTTCATTAACAAGATGATACATACTCAACACTATACATTGTGTCTTCCCAATGAATTCAAGTATTATAGGGCCCATAAAATATATTTAACACATTTTCATATTTCCCCATACGACTATTAACATAGATAATTCAATAGTAGGTCTTCCATCACTACGGAATAGAAACATTCATTCGACCCTTATAATGATTGACCATGGCTGAGGAATGTCTAACCAGCTAAAACTGAACATTACTCAATGTTCAAGCCTATAACAAGGCCATGGAAAAAATGACCTATCACCAGGAAAAGGGTTTAATTTAGTAAAACTGAGTTGTACAAGGGACAATGACACCCAAATGACATCAAACATTAGAAAATTCATGGTAGTGGGATGAAATATAAACTCAAGGGGATACTATCCAAGGTATAGACCATTGTGAAAGGAGAATCATTGACATAAGTACTATGTCATTAAAAAACCAATATGCTCAAGATCCTGTCATCTAATACATTTTTAAAAATACATAAGGCCTATGAAAAATGATAATGTTTATATTCTAAGGGAAAAAAAATTAAAACACAAGATACCATTGCATAAGGGTTCAAACCAAGGACACCTATACATGTTCCATTTTCATGAAATTTAATTTTGACATGTTTTAATATTTTAACCACTCAACTGATATGACTAACATATCAGGGTAAATAATTGAATGTTTTAACAAAATTCCTTTGTAAAAATTTATAACCTTTTTGACATTAAGTCATTATTAATAAATTTATCAAAATGAATTCATTTTAATATGGGAAGAGTCTTATGCGGGTCCCATTAACCCAATATAGGATCTTCATAATGTATCCCAATGGATTATTATTAATTTATTAAAATTATACAGAACACCAGAATAGGTCCTCTCATAACAAACATGCCCCAACTAACCTTCTTGGGTCCTATTGGGAATTTTTGAAGTTAACCAAATCATTTCAAATGAAAATATAAATATACATAAACTTTTATAACCAATTATATATATATATATATATATAATGCTCGAGGATGGTTCAATTTCACATGTAATGTTTAACACAATTCATAGGCACCCAAACAACTCACACTTGAACTTTCGCTCTAATGATATTCAAAAACATTTAATTCATCCAATGAAAACAATTATAAATCAATAAAATAATGTTGTAACAATAATATGACATTGAAAACCATTCTATAAACATAGAAACATGGCAGAGCACTCATGAAACACAATCATAAGCACTAGACAAACTACATATGTGGATACATGGTGTCTAATATGAATGGAATGTGATTTCTATATGTTTCTAATATAGTGAATGAAATTATTCTTACATTGCGTACTAGGAAAAATTGTAAAATTAAAAAAATTCCTAAATCAATACAAAGACGAAAGTACACAATTTACTCATAGTGAAATCATATCAACTCTTACATTGAACAATATAAACCACAATCACAAACCTAGCTACAAGGTCATTTATAGATATGTTGGTGATAAGTCCAAAGAAAAACTATTTATCAAGTGCCAAAACATTCATAGTCTCTTTTTTACTAGCCCAAAATATCAAGACAAATGGAAAATAACTATATCGATGATTCCACTTTATAATCAACAAACATGGCTCACCAATAAGACTGTGGCCGTATCGATGGGTAACAAGTCCTCATTAAATCCTCCTTATATTCAAAAGGTTTTCTTCAATTAGTGACTGTATAAAGAGGTTATAGCTGGGAGACTATACCCTCATGTTATATTAGTATAGTGGTTTATCATAAGATATATTGTAATAAATAGAAAAATAATTATAATAATTTGTTGAAAAACAGCTATAGAAGAACAATATAGTTGAATTAAAGTAAACCGGATAACATTGATTCCATATAATAACGCATGTAATTTTAGGTGTTACTACAAGGTACAAGGAGAAAAAAATAACAAATGAATATAAAAACACTGTGGTCAAATCCTATAGAATCCTGAGAAAAAACGCAGTCCCACACTCCATAGCTCTCATGAACTCATTACAACACATGCAATGAATCCAAGCATCAATAGGAAATAATATCTATCCAAGAACCAAATAGTGTTCATAAATGGTTATATATAATAATCTAGTAATCTGGCACCTAGAGTGTCTCCCTCTTTCCATCAATTGGTATATAATGTAATGTAGTGAGCCGTTATAAGACAATGAATAAACAAGTAGTGCTGAATAATTAAAAACCTCTCCCATGTTTCTATGGGACACAAGGAATCTATACTTACTTATTCACCCAACTAAGTATATATGATTGAGGTTATGTCCTCCTGAATCATGATCGATCGTCCAATTTTGTGGATAGTTCTCTATCGAAGAATGAATCACTCAGAAAATACCATAATCAAACAATCTCTTCCCTCAAGCTAACCAACCATACACTTTTAAGAATAACTATAATGTCCCCCTCAACAATAATGTGACTGTGCATCTAGAACATAGCCATTTGACATAATCATATATTATTCCTCAAGAATTTATTACATGTGTGAATATACCTAAGGTTGTACGATAGCCTATACCAATCCCTAATGAATCCACACAAAATCCTGAGTCCTCATACATCCATTTTTATCATGAACTTTATCCTCGGGAATTATGTATGTGTATGCCTTTTCCTCAGCCAGTACAAAAGAATAAGAACCAAGCCCTCTAACTTAAACATTACACATGATTCATATCCACAAAAACTCTACATAATGATCATTATCAAACCCCCGGGTATCAATTATTTCGATATCGAATATGCTCAAAATATAATCATGAAAAGTCCTATATATAGTATCAAACGTACTAGATTTGTCATTAATAGACATAATGATCAATTTATAGAAAATACAATCTATCAAACCTATTCATTTAATTTATCCATTTTTTTAATTATCATAATAATAATATCAAAACAATTTAATTAATAATTTGACTCTAATATAAATAATATATTAATCAAATAACGATTTTAACAAAGTAGACTCTACCATAATAAATCACAAAATTTATAATTTTGACTATTTCAAATTCTAACATGTAAATCAACTATTTATTAACTTTATTATAGGGCATTAAAGTCTAACAGAACAACTCATAATAATTTTTTTCAATGCTACACCAATTTGATGGTCATAGGTCTAAGTCACTCTTCCTTTAGACCCAGAGATAAAGAATAGGTATTTTAAATTTAACAATTATAATGTGATATCAATTATTCAATTTATTTAGTTATGCACATAGTGATGGAATAATAAAATGTATTTCCTATACATAAAATTATTAAAGATGAAAAAAGGGATTTAATTTATACCACCGAGTTATGTTATCAAGACGTAATCATAAAGTGATGAATATGATTTATGACACATGTTCATATTCTTAATTTGATACATGAAATAAATTCTTCTCATGCAATTCTTTACCCAAGGACAAATACCTTAGGTTATTAAATTTCATTATAAAAATTTTCTAATGCATAATCAAAAGAGCATGGATTTACCATCCATTTTGTTCAATCCATTGAATACCATTTGATTCATTTTAAGAGATGTATCCTTATCATGTATTAAACATTTTTTTAAAATAACTCATTCAATTTACTAAAATATAGATGATTTTCAAACAATGATCATATTCAGAATTATCAAGAATTATTTAATGGAAAAAACTAAAATACATCCTTGGGAAATTCCATGTCCAACTGGTCCAAACACTCTTTGGATGTATTGGGTTCATTGAATCAAATATGAGAAATAATTCAATTCATTTAAGAGACAATCAAATAGTTAAAAAATCATGTCAAGTCTTAACATGATATGTAAAAACATGCATTAACTCATTTCAGTACATCTTGAAGGCCCTATCACAACATGCTATATTCCAAATGTACATCAAATTATAAAATAAGAACCAAGACAATAATGTAGGAAATCAAAAAATTATACTCAATACATTTAATCTTAAAGATATTGCACCATATTTGGATGGATTTTATTAAAAAATAATGACATTTTTTTCAATCAATCATTCCACACAATTAACAATACTTTTAGGAATTGTAGTCAATTCAAATTTAATAATATTTTAATATAAGGACTTCATTTCATTAATTAAAATATAATTAGTGGTAAATAACAAATTAATTAATTAAATATTTAATTTAAAGGGAATCATATTGGGACCACACCGTAGAAAGGGGACCAAATACACAAAAAACAATTTGAAACATTATAGTTTTACTAGTGACCATTTGAAACGTCTCCAAACATGGATGTACATACATTAATATATATGTGTATATATATATATCCCTTAACACAATTCATGTATTCACCTCACTATGAGGTAATGCATACAAGAATATTTATGCATATATATTAATATATATAAAAACCAATTATGTGATCTCATACCTTCAATGAGCCACCAAATGCTCTCAAAGTGATGAAGGAAATCCCAAAACATTGCGGCGAGGGAAATACATATTTGAAAAAATACAATGCACTCAAAAACTATTAAAATCCTAATTATTAATATATAAAAGACAAAGAACATATTAATATACATACCCCAAATTGTTGAAGGATAACCAAATAAAACCCTTTCGCCACACCTTTGTCATAGGATGCGATAATATTCACAATGGAGTCCCGAGAAGCCATTATCAAAACCTATCATCAATAGAAAATTTAATATCAGTTAAACACTAACACTACGGTTTTGGCTGGATTAGATACATCGTTTAGAAGTGGAAAACCTCCATGGAAGGTGGAGATGAGAGAATAAAGACCTACCATCTAAAATTGGATATGAAATATGCAAGAACATGGTGAATTCGATGAATCGAGATGGATCCTAGAGGGGTGGTGTTGTGTATAGAGTGGGAGGGGAAAAGGCTTGCATCATGAAAGATAAATGGGGGTCCCATTGGGTATCTTGATAACAAACTAACCTAATAATAATAATCACCATAATAATAATAATAATATCATTATTATCCACATTGTTAAAACTATCCATTATTTTTATTACCTATTTGTTTCGTTTATAATATTTTCATTTCGTGTTTAATATAATTAATTTAGTTTATTTAAAAAATCATAGTGTTATAACAAATAGAAAAGTAATCTAAAACTAGGTTTCAAAAACATTTCATCCATAATAAGCATTAAGTATAAAATTTATTGGATTCTTTTTTCGGTTAAAAACACAGGAAATTATAAATATCATCAAAATTTATTTAAACATTTTTGTTTCAATGCCCTTCTCCAACAGTTGAAAAATTGTTTCACTATATAATAATGTACGTGAATATAATTTCTTGATATTTTTCTTTCTTGTAATCACAATATAATCCTTTTGTTGTGACTTAAAATATTTCTAATTCACCTATTAGGACATGTAGATTCATAGGATGAAGTAGTTAATCAATCTATAATACCACATCTAGTGTTCATACTTAACTATTTAATATATGGTTATCCATTCAAAAGAATTATGATCCAAACCATTTGAATAATTTTTATTGATGTAAATAATATCTACTTCAATTTTTCTATTTGAATAATCTCTTTATCCTCAAATCATCATCTGAATATAAGAGACAAGTTAATGGTTATCTTTACCTCAACAGCATTTTTCCAAAAAAGATTAACTTAATTCTGACTCAATTTTCCCTCTTACCATTCAAAATATGATTTCAAGTCTTTAATGATAATATATTGAAGTAAAATCCTTTTATTTTTCATAAACCATATGATTATAATATTATAAATAAAATAAATTGACAACCTATTTCATATATCAAAATATATATTCATATTAATTGTTACACCTTAGTTGTATTAATAACATAAACATGATCTTGACCCCATAGATTCTTATGTGCTATATTTTTTCATTCTTAGGAAATTAGATCACATAGTTCTCAATGTACATGAAATTGTGAAATTAAATATATATTTTTTCCTTCATCCCCTAAAATTATATAACATTATTACCCCTCTCCACCAATATAAAACACTCACATTCCCCTTCAGAAATTACCAGGGTAACACTTTACACATATATCACATGATGGAAAATCCTTCATTAAATTGTTGTTCATTGACTCCTTCTATTTTTCATGATGATATTATGAAATCTTCTAATCATGGAATTATTTTAATATATAAGTTCTTGAAAATTTCATCCCTTTTTAATGGAGATATTAAACAATATCCTTATATAAAGAAAATATCTGAGAAAATTACACTCTATAATGATTATTATTAATTTCATAAATGAGGTGTTGAATCATTCACTCTAATTGAATATAAAATCCATAAAATAAATTCATGAAATTGTAAATGTTTATTAATAATCTATATAAATTTATTTCTTGTTTTTCTTTAACATATAATCAATTCCCATCATAAGAAGCTTTTTTCTAACAACGGAATTATTAATAAAAATTTTTCATTATAATATTTGGAATCCATGTGTTTTACTTCCTCTTCTACCATAGTATTAGGGGTTAACAATAAATATTTTTCATCATTTCTATTGGGAAAATAAACTGCAAGTACATCCTTGTCCTTTTCTGCACATCCAAATTCCTTGAATATCTTCACTAATGACTTAATGAGTTTCATTTTTTCCATTGGGCTAGTAGTCCCACAAAATTATGGGGAAGTTGTCGCATAAATATATCCAACATAATCGAATCTAATTATGGAATATGTTTCTTTATCCACAAAATGTTATGTTTCATAACCTGATTAATATTACATAATATATTCCTAACATTATTAGTTTGAATACCATTTATTCTAATTTCCTCAACAACGTAACCACTACATTGGAAACAACTATTAATACACTTCTTAAGTCAATGTGTCATTTCAAATTAATGTATTATACTAGATTATCACTTAAAATTAATTAATTTTTGTAATTCTATAAATATCATACCATTTTATAAAAATATAAAAAATTATATACAGAAAATATCTTTTTCATAAAACTAGTTTCTTTGGGGACATTATTACATTCAAATCCTACATAATGGTATACAATTAAAATGTGAATTACCCATAGAAAATCACATAGGATTGTAAAATTAGGTACATCATAGGGATTGTTGTAATGTACCTTGTTAATCTCAATTTATGCATCACACACCTTTTTCTTATTCTTACTCTTAGGTACATTTATTCTAGAAGCATGTTCATTTATACTATAAAGGAAATGATATATTAGTAGGAATACCCACATAAACAATACCTTACCAAAATTATTGGATTTTATTCTATACCTATCCTCAATATATACGTTAAGGTAATATTGACTAATCTTTGTATTCATAAATCTTCTTTCAATTGATTCTACTAAAAATCCCCAGATTCTAACTGTAACGAACTTACCCCAGAAATCTCGAGACGATTCTTTGCATTATTATATTTTCATGATTAAAAGGAATCAATTTCTAACAGACTGACCTATTTATTAGTTTTTGAAAAGGTGATTACATTAATGATACCCAAAATACATTGGTAAAATAATGCAATGAATATTATAAGTAATAGCTTAGTAACTTTTACACTCATCCAAAGGGTTCCTCTTTAAAACCTAGCTGATGAAAACATAATAAATATGTGCTCAAATTATCAGTAACGATATGTAAATTGGATGAAATAATGAACCAATAAGAATAAATAATCATTTATTGTTAAATAACATTGAACACATTCCATTTCTCAAATGGGATAAGTCATAATAAAATTGGAATGATAAAGAAGTAAAATGAAATTCATTTAATCAATAAAATAATAATGAAATGAGTCCATAGATTTTATTGTATGAAAATATTGTGGATAATAAAAATTATAACTAAAATATTTATAAATAATTGATTAATTATTTTACATTTTTTCTGAGGCCCATGGAAACATATTCCTCCAAGACCATTCTGAAGATGGTTTAGAACTATAGGTAAAAGCCTATTTAATATGAAAATATTAAATTTCCCATGAAAACATGAGGATGTATTGAGGAGAAATATAAATTATAGGTTTAACCTATTATATCCACTACAAAAATTTCTTAGTATTGAGTAATTTATGTACTTAATATAAAATATTCCTTATTAGTATCCAATTTTAATAAATCATACATATCTACAAATATTTCCTCAGATAATAAAATAACATAAAAAATAAAAAATATATGTAAAAATGGTTTATAGTTTATAAATTAATAATATAATTCATAGAATAATTTTTATATTTAATGAAATTTAAAAACATAAATTATTTCAGTAATGTCATTTTAAAAGAAAATGTTAACAGTCATAAAAGATTGTAATATTGCAATGATAACATTTACCACTAGATAATTTTGTATCCAAACACCTTAGAGGATATAATTAAAAGTGAAATATAAAAAACAATTTTTAATTAGATAATCTTGATATTAAATGAAAAATAGAAAGTATATACACCACATTAACTTGAATTTTTTCATAAAAACAAATAATTCTCAATAGAATGTAAATTGAGATAAAATCACTTTTCTTATGTTTTCTTCTTGGTGAACATCCACTAATGTCCTGAATAATTATTTTAAACACCTTTTTGTATAATTCATGAAACAAAATAATATTTATAATATGATATATGATCTTATTATAAAATCTCAATACCAGTTTGTTGACAATATTTCATTTTTTAAATCTGTTATAGTGGAAACTTTCATATTTATAGAAAATGATTTGAGTTGTTAATTTTTTTATTTTTACATAGATCCTAATTTGATCATATATATAATGTAATAAATTATTTATTTATCATATATATTCAGAATATGTATTTTTTTATAATAATCTATTATATTTGATGATTACAAATGAAATGCACTGTTTATAGATATGGTTGGTCATATGTAAAGATTAACACTAGTTCCATTTCCTTATCGAGTTTAAAAGAGTTAAATGTTAATGATATATATATATATATATTAGTATATTATAATTTTATTATAATATTTATTTCATTTACCTCACATGTGTAAATTAAAAATCCACAATACATTCCTTTATAGTCTAAATGAATCACATAATTTTTTGGATGGTGTATTATATTCATCCATGAACGATGTTATCATATCAGCTGAAAATGGAACAAATAGATGTATGTGTAAAACAAGAATTATATAATAATTAATAAATTACTAATATCATATATATCATATATTAACTATAAATCCTTCATTATATTCAACCATGAATGATGGTAATGGAAGAAGAAACGACATCTGTTCATGAGGTGGTAGTATTCCATACACTTGAAAGATGATTTAGTGTCTAATTGGATGGATGTTTGCAAAGGTTTATGTAAAAAACATAACATTAAAAAATCTTATTATTTTCAAAATACTATATTTTTAATGAAATGATAATATATAATTAATTTAATGACTTTAGAATGAAATCAATAAAAAAGGGATCATTGAAGAATCTTTCATATTTTTCGGGTAGCTCCTTTTGATTTTAACCAAAAGACAACCATCTATTGATTTATGAAAAAATTCATGATTTTCGGTAAGTTGGGGGGGGGGGTCTGAAATTATTTATTTGGGTTGGACAGACAAAATGGATTGTAAGATGTGAATAAATAGGATGGGTGATTTCATTTTTATAGTGGAGGAGGAGTGGCATTATTGTATATATAAAATGATTAACACTATAGAGAGGTCTCCCAAAAATCAGGTTCCATCAATAATGAACTAAATTGTATAAAAGGGATTATATTTTATAAATATTTCATGATAATAGGGTTTTTACTTGTTCTATGTCATTTTGGCCACTAAGATTACAGTTTAGTCCCTTGTTAAGCTTAATGTTACCCTAATTAGTGTAATTATATTTAATTGTATTCAATAAAATTTTTATTCAAATACCAATTTTAATAAATCAGAAATCAGAAATTATTGTTATTATAAATATTGAATCCATTTTTCTAAATAAATATGTTTGATGTGTCATAAATTTTTAAAAATTTAATCCCTTATAAGGGACAACCAATCATGATTTTAAAGTAAAAATGTTCAAAACATTGAATTTTTTTGTATCCATTTTCAGTGTGAAATTGATTCCAATGGAATTTATTTTTTTATTTTATTTATAATTTATATAATATTCCATTAATAAATTGAATGTGAAATTAAATTTTTAAATAAATTATATTAAAATCAATTTCGAATTAAAATTTAGTAGTTATCACTATTCCTTAAAAATGAAATCTAAAAATTAAAATAAAAAAAGATAACACCAAGAAAATTTTCACATTCCATATTAAAAAAATTTGTTTTTTACTTCATATAATATTTTTAGAAGTATCAAAATTCATTTTTAAAGTAGGTTCTCAATTAAAAGGTAAACAAACTGCGTTTTTAGAAAAATAATATTTTTATTCATAAAACTAGATGAATTATTATCTTATGACTATAAAATATATTCTAAGAATATAAAAATATATTTTATTTCATAATATATATATATATAATTAATATCATTAAATAATATTAAATAATTTAATTTATTAAGATAAATTACCAATGGATAATTGTTTTTATAACATCATTCTATTTATGATCATTTGGTTCCTCTGTTCATTATTATTTAATCAGTATCCTTTGAATTTAACTATATATTCCCATAATATAGATACATATATTAATAACAATAAATTTAACTTCTATGATATATATTATTATATTAAATAAGAATATTTTTAATAATATATTCTTATTTGATAAAATTATTCTTGCGTGTTACGAAAGACATTAATGAAATTAATAAAGGTGTGTAATTCTAGCTTAAATCAGTGTTCCTTAAAGAGAAATATAAACATAATTTTTCTTGTAACATATATTAACATTGTGTTTCAAAAATGGTAATATAGTAATAATATTATTCTAAAGAGAAAATATTTTAATGCCATGGTGTGTTAAAATGATTTATTGGATTTTGGATTTAGCCATATTAAATAAATTTGATTACATATAGAAAAATTGAAATTATATTATACATTTTATGGTTACATTATGTCAACATATGTCACGTTAATCATGAATAAAAAAATGATTATTTGGTTCTAGTGATTTAATATCAATTGAGTCTTTCATACATAAAAGAATATCCACCCTATACCAATTAATGTGGCCAGGGGTCTAGATATATAACCTATTATAAGAATCTAAATGTATGGAATAATGTATTCACTTTAATATCCACCAAATATAAATTCAAATTAGACCTATGTAATTTCATATTGGAAATTTCATCTTTTCTTTTGTTATTATGAAATTTTTTAATAAATTTGACTATTAAACATGTTTTACACAACTAAATCACATTCTATAAATTATATTGAGGGACCTAAAAAATAATAATCATAATTATTTTTAAATTAAATGCTCACTAAATTGGGGTTTCTACTATAAATTATTATTTATAAATAAAATTTACCAACCATATAGTCATATATATTATTTCATTAAAATTCATTAGTATATTCCTGTTACCCAACATGTGGGATGAGTACCAACTATCTGGAATGCACATTATGATATTCTTTCTAACCTCAAAATTTTTATTAGGGAGAATAATATTCAACTTCATCATAAACTTCCTATATTTTTTCTAAATTTTCGAATGATTTTGGATATTTTTTTGTTTCTTCCTATCACCATTATGAACTGTAATTATATTATATTACACTTCTTCCTGTATGTAATAATTGTTATTTACTGGAATTAAATTTTATTTCCATTCAGACTTTCTTTTTTTTCCTTTTAGACAATAAATTACATTTAAAATAAAATTAAAATCGTGTTGACCAATGTATGATGAGTTTATAATATATCCACAGAATGGGTTTCCAATTTGATATTAAGATCAATTTTCTTTTCTATTTTGTTAAATTACAATTTATTGTCCTCATTAGAAACCCTAAAATTCACCAAATTAATAAATTTTTTAGACTATGGTAATGTATAATTGATACATAATAATTTGAACTATATTATTACTCAAATATATTTAAAAATGCAATTACTAAAAAATATGTTAAATTTTTGGAATGTTGAAAATGATTCAAAAAATTATTCTTTTATCTACTTTCCTTTTCTCCTCATATATTGTGTATCATATTTTAGTGTGCATTCATCATATTCATGGCCACATTAACCCATTAAATTTTTTCATTAATCAACCAAAAAATCATATAATCATATAATACATTATTCATCCTTTTCCATTGAAATCATTTTATAAAATATCTTAAACAACAACTTCTTCAATGACCCTTCTATTTTTATATTATGGTCCACGTTATTTCAAAAAGTTACAAAACATTATTTCTATTATATAAATATTATAAACTTGTTAATTGGTTTATATTTGGAGTTCATCAATGTACATTTTATATTTTTGAATATTAAGCAACAAATATATCAATTAATCATGATCTTATTTTTATTTTTCATATTATTTTAATAATATTTATTGATACTAGAATTTTCCATCATGATCATAGACAAAACATGAGAACCCATTTCATAATTGACTAATATTACTATGTATATTAACATTTTAATCTAGATTCCAGATGAAATATTAAAAATCTATATGAAAATCAAAATCACTCTTTGATTAATCATAATATTATTCCTTATCTTTAGATTTATGTAATTCCACCATCATGAGATTTTCTATCTCTGAAAAAAACATAATTTCAAAATATAATAATATATCCTCTTACAAAAATATTACCCTTTCCTAACCAAAAACTTTCACATAATTTTCTCAACATTCATTTTTTATGTAAAGTTCACTATATAGAATCTTTTTTACTAATCTTTGGTGTTTTTAAACACACCATTCTAAGCATAAAATCTTTTATGAAAATTATCAAATTGTATTACCAATATTATATATTTTATAATTTCTTGTGTAAAATTACTCTCCAATTTTTCATTAAAATTCATAAACATATTTGATTCAATAGATATAATATGATCATTATTATCTTTAAGAATTTTTGACCCCTGAAATCACTGTTTCCCTATAATTTTAAATATCATCTCTTCAAAATATTGTTCTAATGAACATTACATAATAAATCACATTTTATTCACAAATTATTTGGAAAATATATAATCAATTGAAAATTTCCCATGATTTAATCTTTCATTTTTTGAATAATATTGTAAAATTGGTGTACCATCCATATGATTTTAACTAAAATATTTGATTATTTAATCTCCTTACCAATACCAAGAATACATCTCACCACATAAAGATTACTATTGAGGAAACTATCATTATTCTCAATCAAACTCATCTCTAAACCATTAAATCGATTTTGTAAAACCTAATTATTTCCTTTTTTTATTTTTTCACCTTAAAATCTATTAGAATTTGTTTCTCAAAATAAGTTTTTTGTCATAAAATTGATAAAATTGATATAAATATTATTAGAAATTAATTTAATTTCTTGGTCCTTTACTTCATTATTGCATGTATTATTATCTTCTCCTATCTTGGATGCCCCACTGGAATTACTAGATTGAATTCCATGGACTTTTTCCACATAAATATCAACATAATAACTAAAATATGAGATCTTATTACGTTCCTCGGTATTGGACCATTAACTCATCAATTAGAGTAACACCTTTTGAATTTTTATCATTATTAATAAAGGTAAATTCCTCTAAAATATTCAAAAATAATTAACTTGTGGTTCTAATAAAATAAATTATAACTATATTTCACACTAAAACGATAATAATGGTGGTGATTTTGGGTGATTTGAAATTTAATTCAAACATAACATCAATTTTATCTTGCCATCACTTTGGAAAACTCACCTTGAAAATATTATGCAACCACAAAGAAATGTAAAATAATAAATGATCATAGATTGATATTTGTTATTGGTTCAACGTATAGAAAAACTTCAGAAAATTTAAAATAAAATAATTGAATGAAAATTAATTACCACATAATAAGATATGATTATAAAAAAATTTAAAATATTACTACATTTCATTGGTCTATAATATCTTCATCTCTTCCTCTCATTTTATCTAAATTGGTTAAACATTATAATTTCACACCCAAGTAAAATTCAAAATGTTATCATTATACGGTATTACACCGATAAAAAATCTATGTTATCTATGATTCTCAATTCTACAATTTTAGATCTTGATTATATACCAAGTAATTAATTACATAAATAAATTATTTCAAATAGATATAAGTTCAATAAAACATAATATTATTACAAAGATGTTAAATGAAATATACATTTCAATAACCCCACATTCTTCTTTTTATATATACATGATAATATACTTCTATTATATATCCAGTAAAAAATATTACCAATGAATATTAAAATTGATATTCAAATTTATAATTTTAAATAATTTTAAATTTATATTTTTAGGTAAATCCCATGGACTATATTAATGTTGATTCAAGCCATTGAACCACATTTGGGATATTAATGTTGGAAAAATAATATCCATGTGGTTGGAAATGTGTGAAATCATCATAACCGGTCATAACATAAAGATTTTAAAAGTACATTGTGTTCTCTACTCCCTAAATTCATTCAATGATCCTAAAAATAGACACATCATGGAATCATAGTTTAATTACTATTAATTATTTCTTTTTAAGGGAGAATTTCCCATTATAACATCTGATGCCATGATTATCTTATATTTTACAATTTAGTTATAGAAACCCAACACCCAATAATCCTCCATACATAGAATCATGTTTTCCAATTATCTCCTTAAATAATGCTTACATGTGATCCCAAATAGCATCTTTCATTACTGGTTTATCATACCGTGTTGTTATTAGGGATTCAATCAACCCAACTCACATTCATATATGGTTCAGAAAAAATATTCTCAACACTTTCATGAATTATTAATCTCTATGATATTAATAAAACATAGTGAAATGTATTCCATGAAATTTCATCATCTCCAGATAACATAAGAAAATAGAATTATTATTACAAAGTGGTAATCACCATGTAATTTACAGAAACTCTCTTTAAAACATGAATAGATGAAACCATACAAGAAATAGAATATTATGTAAAAATAGAAGTTTCGTTATTTCATGACAATTGTGTGATCCTTATGTACATTGATTATTGTGTGAAAAAACCTAAATGTTTCCCAAGTTAATTATTCTTAATTGAAAAATCATCTCATCACATTATGGTCATCAAAAACACATGAAACCAAAATGTTTACATTTTTAAGTTAATCACAATCATCATATGAAGTCCACTCAATTTATTTTTAAATCCATTATAGTTTAAATATGGTCATTAAAGAAACTCGCCACAATGTGGTGAAAGGAAAAAATCATTTCTTTTTTAACAAATTACACAATATTCCTCCACATGTATCAAACTTCACCCTATAATAAAAATATATAGTCATCATAGAATATTATTATTTTTATTAAGGGATGTTATAAAACCCTTTATGTTATTTAGGGGTGGTTATGAGAAGACACACTTATGCTGATCATCGATAATGACTAATTGTTTTTGTTGGTAGAAAATAGAATACTATAAATTTAATTGTGGTAAATTTTCCCATAGTTATTACCATATAATAATAATATTAAAAAATATCCACATTTTTTAACAGGCATAAAAAATTGAAACATTGCATCTATTTCAAAATTCATCTAAAATAAGGATTTAATAAAAATTACATAACAACTATTATGATATACACCTCTATGTTTCATGAAACAAATATTCTCTTGTGGACTCATACCACCAACCCCACCACACTTTATACCCCTCGTGCTCAAAGATTTCTATTAAATAAATATAAATATATATCATTATATATTGTATTGTATTGTAGTTTATTTTATTATTATATTATTATATTATTATATTATTATATTATTAACTATAATTGATTATATTCTATTATATATATACATGTATATTTTATATGTCCAATTTTTGTATACTAATATATTGAGAAATAATATAGAGAAAAGAATTAAATAATAATAAGAATAAAGAGTAAAATTTTACAAATAAAACTATTTAAATTAAAAATGATATATTAATGTATAGAATTAAAATTATTCAAAATTATCTTCCAAAAAATTGAGTGTCTAAGTGAATTCATTTTTAATGTAATAAATAAAAAATGTATATCTTATGAAATAGGTATTATATTTATTTTACATGAAATATAACATATTATATATTATATATACATATAATATATCATATAAATATATAATTTCTATATATATATATGTAATATAATATATATATTTATATTTATATCTATTTGAAAATATTTATTTGTATATTATTTGTATATTCAATTTTTTATATTCTTATATATACATACAGATACGTAACGTTTTTAAATATTTTTAATATTAATTTATAACAATAATTATATAGTAATATATATATATATATATATAATTTTTTTTATATAATTATATATATAATTTATCTATAAATTTATTATCTTAATTTTATTTTATTTATTAATATATGGAAATCATAAATAAATATATATATAACTTTTTTTTATAATACTAATAATATTAATAATTACATACATGAAATTTATAGGTATAAAATAGATTGTATATCTATAAAATTGAATACATGTTTATAATTTTTTTCACAAAATATAAATAATATATGTGTGTCTGTGTGTTTTCTTATATATTTATGCACAACACCCTCTATAATAAATTTCTGAACTTATATATTCATATATAATTTATTTAAATACAATTACATAACTTCTTTATATAATATATTTTAATATAAACTATAAAATTTTAAGAAATGATTAAAAAGATGAGAGGGGGTTTTAACTATGGACAATCATTGGTATTAGAAATTGGTAAAAACCCATTAGCAAATATATTAAATCATTTGTGTAGTGAACCCAAAAAATGTATTCTATTTTTTTAATTAATTTGGTACATGTTATTAGTATTCACTCCAAAACATCCACTAAACCTATAATTATTTTTGGATATGTAATAACCATCTCTAAAAAGTATATAAATCATTGAAAAATGTAACAAAACATGAGGAGATTTAAATGATAATTAGTTTTCTATTTTGGATTGTGTTATATTAATATTTCATTCAACATATGTTGATTTATATATTATTATCTTCAACTGTACTGGATCTTCAAAATCATGTTATTAGTTAGTTTGATATATATACTATAAATTAATTTATGATGTTACAAATATTTTATGTATTTAAAAACACTACATAAGGAATAAGAGTAGAAATAAGTGTCATATAATATCATGAATGACTAATAGCTGTTTTTTTCAGGATTCTATAATATGATCATATAATAGAGATTATGGGAGTGAATCTTCGGTCAAAAAAGTAAATTTTATATTTAATACATGAAATATTTCAAATTTACCATGAATATATTTTCATGATTTCAATGAATTCATAGTCATATATGATTATACCATGAGTGATTTTTGTGAATGATATTATAATAAAGTTGGGAAAACCTAGAAAAAAATAACGTCTCTTATATGCTCATGTCCACATTTTTTCAAATTATTTCATTGAGTGAAGTCTATTATATCATTATCTGAATGAAATAATTAATACATGATATATATATTTACTGAAAATATGATGTATTTGTTTGAAATTCATGTCCCCCAGATCCACATGTTTTACTAAATATTAGACACTATCATTTACAATTTTCAAGAAATAATAAATTGAATCCCTTTTGAAACTGATTTTTTATGTCGATATTCATCATAATGTTCATATTAATGTTACTAAAAATATAAAAAATTCCTTGTATTAATTAAGAGGATAGTAATAATAAAATAAAATTTATTAAATTACATGGACCAAAAATATTTTTCATAAGTATATATTTTTAAAAAATAAGCATCTTTAAAATTTCTAAAAAACCACAATATATGATTCTTCTAAAGATTTTTACCCAAATTCCAAATAATCATTATTCAAAAATCAATTATTATTACATGTTTCAAAAAATATTTTATATCTAATATTTCTATAAGAAACAAATTGTTTGTATAGAAAAAAATCAATAATAATAGTATAATTTAATAGATTCTTATCGAATAAATATCATGGATAAATATTAAATACAAAATATGAAACATTAAATTATTAATTCATCACTTAGTAAGGAACATAGAAAAATAATTCAGATAATATATCAATAATTTTATTTTATACTCTATTTTATTTTTAGTTTTTCAAAACCCTGAGAATTTTTTTATCGCTAACAAATGAACAGTGTTAAAAAAATTAAATTTATAAATAACATGAAAACTAAAATTTATAAAATGAAGTATTAATAAAATGATAATCATGAACATTTCATGTTATAGAGTGGAAATTTTATAACTTTTTCATATATTATTTGAACCTTTCATATTAAAAATTATACCAATTAATATACATTATATCTAGTACAACTATTTGAACCATGAAATCAGGTAACTAGTTTTCTAAACATGATGGTGTGGTTTCCCTCTCTACCTACCATTATGGAACCCCCTTTTAAAATAATTTCATCCCTTCCCTTTTTCAGCCCCACTATCTTAAATGTTTTCACTCAATAGGTCATAGTTATCCCTTTATTTTTCAGATAATCTCTCAAAAACACTTCAGAGAGTTACTTTTACTTTAATTTTTATGTTTTCATTGATAGATATATTTTACTTTAATTAATTATAAACTAATTCGAGATGGAGGTGTTCTATAAATATAGATTGATTATAACCAAATTCATCTGAAATTGGAAACCAATTGATTCTTTTTATGTAGGTTCAAACACTTTCTATGGTCTATCCCTAATAACAATGGCTTCCCTTATATATCATTTAAACTTTGGTATTTTGCACCTCATTTATAGTTCATTTTTTATATAGTTAAAAAATTTAGAAAATTATATATTACATCTTGATTGCTATTAAATTCACTTCTTTGAGGAATATTACTCTATTTTATAAGATTTTATGTGGTCTCTCAATACTATTTCATTTCTCTAAAACAATAATGTAGTTTCTAAGGTAATTTGTGACATGATTGATTTTTTTAATATAACAACGAGTAGACACTCTTTGACAGAAGCATAATGGAATTATTTATTTTTGAAAACACTAGTTTTTTAACGGATTATCATCAATGAACTGATATATGTATAAGGAATAAAATATAATTCTCGTAATAATAAAATTTTGAAATGAAATTTGGATTATTATTTTCATATCATCTTCATGTTAATGATAAATTTATATTTTTGTAGATATGGAACTTTACATTTACAAAACTGATTATCACAATCTAGTGTGGATTCAAGAATCTCATTAGGAGTAGTAACTCAAATAGATTTTAGTTTCCTATATATCATTTTCCTATGAGTCTAAGGCCTTGTCTACCAATATTTCCATTTTATAATAGGGAAGATTATTATCTTCATTGAATGATAATAGGGATATTATTTTCATTGTGTTTATTACCATTATTTATGAATGTGACCATATCAAAATATAAAAAACTAAGGGGTGAATTATTAATAAATATCCTCTTATTTATTAGATAAAATAAAACGTAATTTTTATTATATAAATTTCCCCTATAGATATAGTTTACAAGTATATTGATTGATTCAATATAGTTTCTGGGGAATATCATTCTTCTTCAATGATAAAAAATTAATAAATTACTGAATATGGATATATTTCCAATATATCCAATCAAATGATTCAACAATAGTTTTTATAAACCCCCCATATTTTTTTGAACAAATTAAATATAATATTTTTTTAGAAAAAACAGATATCATTAATGAAGAATATCATCAGATGTACAAATGCAAAGCCACGAAAGAAAATTCTCCAGCCAGAGCTGGTTGGCCTCGAAGGGGCCTGATGTTTCCAACTGGTGGGCCGCATTGTTGCCTTCTCTTTTTGAAAAGGAGAAGGTGCATAATGAAAATCATTGGCAGAGTGAGAGAATCCTCTTGATGATGAGGCCAAAATACTAGAGTCTGCCATTGTTGTAGTTAATGGAATCGATCACGGTGAGGCACTCAGATTAAATGAAAATATCAACCCACCCACGTTCCAAAGCCAGCATCAAAGCTACAGGATGGCATTAACCTCAGCAAGAGCAGGTTCACTAAAGGCATGATGTGATTCATACTTTGCTGCGATGATTTTCCCTAGATGATTTAGGGCTAAGAGAAAGAGGGCGACAAGTCCATCCTTGGGGAGAGACGCTTCCACGTTGATCTTCACAGTACCCTCTATATAAGATGTACCCATCCTTGTCCAGTATTATGATAAGAGAGATCGTGACCCCTGATTCCCGCCTCCAGTAGGTCCGGGGTTGGAGACTAACACCAAGGGTATTGTAAACAAAAAAATGGGAGGAACTACCCTCTAATAGATCTCTTACCAAATATATATATACGATAGACACAAAAAAATCCCACATAGACTGAAATATAAATTAAATATCAAGTACACTTATGTAATTTCATGAAAAACTACTACAACTGAAGGGGAAAATTGTAAATTCAAAATTAAAGAAAAAAATAATAGTTAGCATGAATCACGAATAACTCATGTAACACAAAAGATTGTAGTAACAAGAATGACCTAAAACCTTCCACAAGTGACCTGAAAATAGTTTATATATACATAGTGTGATTATAAGATTATACTCAGTAGGATCCTCCTTGGATCCTCTTGGGATGAATTAAATAAAGCATGATAAAGCATAGTGAACAACAAGTTAAACTAATAGGTCACTAAAACAGATATTATATTTTTCCAATAATCAAAAGGGAAACACTCACCATGTATCAAAAAAAATATAATATAATAAGGGATATACATTGTACCCTTTTACCACTTCCCCCACTGGTTTTTTGTTTTTCACCAATGTCTTACGTCCAAAGAATCACTCTCAAAATGGGCATAACCACACACACCTGGGCGAAACACCACAACATGAACTTCATGAAACATAACCACCATGTACATTTAACTAAAGAAACAATGATGTTTTCGAGGGCCACCAAAGATTTCATAATGTGTATCATATGTTAGGAATTATACCTCAATCCATTACAGTCTATCCACTGAGTAAGGATCCTCAATCCATCATAACCAATACACATTACACCTATAGTATTCCATAAGAAACTATATCTAGAATATATGTGTTTGAATAATCACAAGCCATTACAGACCTTTACACACATATAAGGGGAAAACTAACATTTGTGCCTACTATAACAAGTAACTGCCAAGGGAAGAGTGTGGGGAAATAGGGGGTAGTCAACAATCCATCATTCTATTAGAATGTTGGGTAAAACACCAACAAGGCTCAGAATCGATGGGGTGTTAGTTTCCATAACTAATGGGGCAGTGTAGTGTATATAATAACAAAAAAGTACAGAATAAAGTATACCTAACAACCACAATATAGGAATAACCTAGTCTTATAATCAACTACAAAAAATGTCTCTCACACTCCTAGCCACCACTGATAAGAATAGGCATCCTATAAAAACACAACCATTTATTGTGATACATTAGATTTCATTATCCATTTTTATCAGTTGAAAATTACTTTATGTATTTATATAACCATTAATTAACCATTATTAATTCCGCATTACATTTTATTAGTATAACACCGTAGTTTCATGACCTCTGAGAATATCTATACCAAGTCCACTGCTTTTCAGAAATATTACCTAAACATTGCATCACAGCAAGATCCCACCCCATTTGTTAATATCATTTATTAAATCACTTATTAATAGACTTATTACTTTCCCATATTCCTAGTAATTATAGAAAAACATTATAACATACTAATTAGAAAGGGGTCAACATGTTGAGTAGATGAACTACCTGTCAAATATTTTCCATCTAATGAAGGGATTTATACCCTTCCTCCATAGGGAAGCATAACACCAAAAGCATGTGGCTTGCCCCACACATATTCTCCAGTTTTGAGAGGGTATGTATGACTAGATTCCTTGAGTGCTTTATAAAGTAAGGTAGATAAAAAATCAAAAATATTCAATAAGAATAAAACATTCATATCCAACTAGTTTCATTATCTCTAGTGTCCTCCCACTCACCCACATGAAAAAATTGATGTATCTCACCACTCTAGGCATCAACTACTACCACGACCACTGGGCCTCCTTTCCACCAAATCTCAAAAAAAAATCCAGGCTCATAAAAAATTCCTAGATGAAGGAAATAAAAAAGAAACTGGGATCTTATCCCTTTATAAGATATTCTACCTTCCCATGCAATTAGATCTCATGTCTACAAATAATAAGGTACTCGCCTAACAAAAAATAGGGTAACTCATAACCCCACAAGGGATTATATTTTATTGATCAACTGGATGTTTAATCTATCGTGAATTAGCCAATTAATTATTAGCAGGTTAAAACTAAAGAAATCATAAATAGAAATATTTCATAGCTATCACAAATTAATTAATAATTATTACGACAGCAAATTGATTATAATCAATTTAGAATAGAAAAAAAACAAATTAATTTACATGATTGTTTATCATTGAAAAATAGTTAAAATTAATCCCAATTTAAAATCATCAACAATTCTGTTAATAATGGTGGACTAAAAAAGTCAAGCACAAATATCACACTATTTGGAAAAACAAGACGCAATTACATATGATCGATACGAATTCATTTAATCATGTTAAAATATTTATTATGTGAATTCCAATTCAGAATCAGTGGAAAAAATATGATAATTATACAATTTCAGGTAAATAAATATAGATTCCATGAATACCCTACCTCAAAATGTTTTTGATGGTCTTCTAACAAGAACAGTCATGCAAAACGTATCATGATCACCACTCTAGGATGATTGTATCCACTAGAGGACACATAGATACCACCACACCAACCAATAACTCGGGAAACTCCATTAAAAACAAAAAAAATCACATTTCATAACCTGAAATGGAAGAACAGAAAAAGAGATACTTAAATGAATGTTGTTGGACATACCATATATCGAAGACAGATTGACACTTCCAGGTTTCTTAGAAAACAGGGGGTGTGCATTTAGTAGAAATAAACATGAGGAATGACATGATCCATGTCTACCACACCACGTACGATCCAAGGAAAAAACATTATACACCAGTACAAGCGGTTTATGATACACTATATTTCTCATTAAGATTCTATCAATCAAAGATAATGCATTTGGACTGAGTAAAGGCATCCAAGTAATTATAAAAAATTAATAAAGTAGTTATGGGAATTTAATTGGCATTAAATCCTCTAAAACAAGGATTTTAATGCATTTTACATCATAGGAAATGTCAAATTGTGGAAACTTTAGTAAATATTAAGAAATATGGATATTTGACCAAGGATATAAAATAGTTATATAAACATTGTTTGTGACATAGTTTTGGTCACACCGTTTCTGTGCTACCACTTCCTTGCTTCTATTTATGTGATACAATTTCTAAGCTAAATTTTTTGTGCTATAATTTTTGTACCACAATTTTTGTGCTACCAATTCTTATCCACAATTTATGTTCTACCATTTTTTGTGGTACAATATCTTTTATAACGTTTATGTTCTATAATTTTGGTCTAATGTTTCTATACCACAATTTATGTGATACCGTTTCTATGACACCATTTCTGTGAAACATTTTATGTGCTACCATTTATATTCTATTGTTTTGGTTCTACATTTCTTATTCCACAATTTTAGTAATACCATTTCTGTACCACCATTTATGTTCTACCCTTTTGATGCTACCATTTCTATGTCACCATTTTTGTACAATTGTTTCTGTACTACCTTTTCTGTGCTACTTTTTTTGTGCCACTATTTTTGCGCTATTATTTTTGTTCTATCATTTCGGTGCTACCGCTTCTATGCTACCATTTCTTTTTTACCTATATTGTGCCACAATTTCATTCCTACTGTCTCTAGGACACCATTTCATTACACAATTTTATTAAATAGTTTGGAAATTTGGAAAGGAAGTGACATGGTTTCGTTACATGTTCAGGAAGAAGTTTGTCAATTTGGTAATTTTGTGTGGATATGTCACCTTGACCTTCCGAAACACCTCAACAACCCGATTTTAGAAAATGAATGGACTGAAATGTTATGGTTACTTACAATACATACCACTTAAAATATTATCATCATCAAGAATAAAAAACTATCCCAGATAGGAAAAAGAAATGGGGGTCCGAACAACCAATCATTGAGATACCTCTTAAGGCTTTGTGCACAACGAAGAGCTCAAACACTTCAAAGAGTAACTCATGAATCCACACGATAACCACAACAAGATCCTAAACATTTTCATATGGGAAGATATGTCTCATTATATAGAAATGCACAAGAAATAAGATAATAAATCTCATAACCATAAAAGGTCTAAAATCATGAACAAATAATCATTAAAAACAATTAAACATCTTGGGGTACTGAGCACGTATCTGTAACTAACATTCCCATGGACTCTCATCCATGACACCATGTTGCCACAATCCGTGGACTAAGGTGATACCATTCCCATGAAACAAAATCTCTTGGTGGACTTGGATCTATAAAATCCTATCCTCTAAAGTTGTGTCATCTTAAACCTAGATCTCTCCCCAATAGATGATGTGAGAGTCGTCATAATGATAATGACAGAGTTTCAACACTTGAAAAACATCTTGTATCTGGATCATCTATTAGGGATGTGCTAACTGATGCATTGTGGCTCCAATATAGGAAAACAACAAGAAATTCCCCAATGACCAGGGGTAAAGCTTACTCTCAAGACTAAACCAACATTCCCCATGATGGGGAGTCACCTTTAGAAACAAGTGATCCCCAACATCAAACTCCAATGGTCTCCCCCTATGATCATCAAATGATTTTTGGTGACCATGTGCTTCCTTCATCCTCTCGCAAGTCACCTAAAATATCCTTTTCATATTTCATACCTATTTTGGAATGAGAATTGTTGACTCTCTGACCCCAGTCCAACATAATTTAGAACGAAAATGTCGAGCATAAAAGGCTTCAAATGTTGACATACCAATGGTGGAGTGAAAACTATTATCGAACGAAAAAATCCATATGAACACAAAAATTATTCTTGGTAAACACTTTTACGGAGTCAAAAAACAAGATAAATCGGCTATAAACCACCAATAAAATCATGCAAGACCAAGGAAACTTTTCACTTCTGCCACTGTCATGGGGGATTCCTAAGATGAAACTGATTCTATCGTTGATGGATCCAGAACTACTCCCTATAGGGATACAATATTCCACATGAAATATACTTTTCAAGAACAAAACCCACACTTCAACAACTTCCCACACATATGTTGATGATGAGGAACTCAAAAAATGGAATTATGATGCCCTGTGTGCTCCTCCTCAGACCCAAATTACAAAAGGATGTTGTCAATTAATACCACCATTGAATTATTTGGGAACTCAATAAACACGATGTTCATTAATCGAAGGAACACAACTATAGAATGCATCACACAAAACGGCATTAAAACGAACTGGTAATGCTCATGATGAAAATATACAGCAGTCTTCTAGATATCATCATCCTTCAAACGCATAGGATGATATCATGATCACAATTCAATCTACGAGAAAAAAAATTAACCCGTAATTTGATCTTTTAAACCATCAATTTATGGAAGAGGATATCGATTATTCACAATCACATTGTTTACAAGATGATAATCGATACACAGCTGCAATCTACTATTAGCCTTCTACACGAAATAAATAGGTGATCCACATGGTGAAACACACAGCCAAAGAAAACAACAGTGTAATAGACTATTAAGCTATATACACTACTTTTGTACCTCAAAAAAGTCATCCAATATGGGAACATATATATTGTAGATCCTCGTGGTTGTAGCTTGATCCCATACTTGATCTCTCGTCAAGGGGTTAATGCATCAACCTCTTTTGGGAAGACATCAGGGAAATATTCCACATCCCTATAAAACATGAACCATTTATCCACCAAAGACCATAGAATCATCTGATCCATCAAGGATATGAAGGGCAGAACACACATCTTACCCATCCGATGGTCTCTCTCGGCAAAAAACACAATTTTACCTCCATCATCTTCATAAAACTCTACTAGCCTCCTAAATCAATCAAAAATATCAAGCACCAAATACAACCAATCCATTCTAATGATAGAATCATGTTGTGTTAATTTTAAGAATTAGAAATATCCCAAAGAAGAGTGTTCCCCCAAACACTAGCTCACAGTCCCTACATACATCAAACATGTTAGCTAAACCCTCAACTCGCATTGTCAATGCCAAGGGCATTTAAAGTATATCTTCTTCAAGTACCCATTAATGGACAAGGTAAGGTGATATGAAGGAGTGGGTCCCTCCTAAATAATCCAAGACATGCACCCAAGTAAAAATATAACCTATGTGAACCTCGAATGAGGTACATTTCATCTAGAATTGGAAACACTGAAGCATGAGGTTGGCCCTGACCTACTGCCTGACCATTATTACCTTGATGATAACCACCATGACGACTACACTATAATATCTAACGATCGAGAGACTCACATGGATCATCCCTACCTACCCCATATTCTCTCTGCTAATCCAAAGCTGCTACATCCTATTTCGGCTACCTTGGTCGGAACATCCTCAATAGAGGAGCCTAAAGTAGAACACCACACCCAAGATGAATACTTTGAAAGGGAGAAAAATATCATAGATTATGACCTCAGACTCCATAACAGACAGAAGAACCTAATACCATCGCATAGCCTTATGATATTCTTCACCTGGTGAAATGAGATACTGAGGGATGGTACATATCCTTGACCAAACAGAAACTATTCTTCCTTGAAAAATAGATCCATGTACCACAACTCTTCTTTGTCAGAAATCCCGTGAATCCCCTCTCATGAAGATCCAGATCTGGATAATTTCTGCTCCATTACCTCTTTTGTTGCACGAACCTCATGATATGACTTCAACATTAATGGAGTGACCTTGCATTGGATCTCTCGATGCAAATCCACTTGTAAATAAAACTATATAGACACATCATAAGGAAACATGTGTGAAGAATATTGTAAATAGTTCATGAAATAGGTTCTAGAATCTTTCACACAGTAGATCCCCTATTAAAGGGTAAGAATCTCTCAGCGTTTTGACCCCTTCATGTTAGAAGAAAGAAAATCGACTCTAAACTTGTTTCAAAACTCCTTGCATGAGATCGTCGACTAATTGCAGTCCCTGAGTAACAAGAACCACAATTGCCACACTACCACACACATAATCATCACTACCAAAGACACCCAGGGCTCTTTTTGAGCACAGATCTAAATGAAGGCTATCTAAACCTCCCCTACCAGTCATCTATGACTTCATCTGAAATGGATCCTACATAGTTCTACAGAATCTAGATTTGGAACTCTCATACTGTCAACCTCCAATATTTTTCATCATTAACTTCTTCCCTGCGGTGATCCAATGACATAACCTTCGAGATATAATCTATGAGAACCTGATGATGATGTCGACCTAGAACCATACCTGCTAAATAACAAATAGTGAGAGATTCTAAACCTAAAATATTGAAGACAAAACATTAATTAATTTATTGTTTTCATTAACTCATTTTCGGTTAATATATCCCAAGTTCTACCCATTATAACACAGAGATAAAGAATAATGGTAAATGATCATTTCCTAGTACCCTACCCTTAAACTAGTATTCCATTGTGTAATATACAGTATAATCTTAATAGTCCTTGCATCAGATTATAGGGGCCCCTAAATTCCTATGTCTCATCTGGACACCAGTGATTACATCAATTGATAAATTTTTCTGACATTGTTGCCCTACCAACCATGAAACCTCACATGTTCATAACACTAAACTCCATCCTATCCACCAACCAGACCAATTATATAACTTTTTCACGACCCCCTCGCCACATGGCGTACCCCTCCGGGTTCGGGAATGTGAGAATAGAGATAGTGACCCCCCCCCCCGAGTCCATCCTCAAGTGGGCCCCATGTTGGAGAATTGCACTATTGGTATTGTAAACACACAAATGAGAAGCATTTTATTTTAATAGAACAGATGTAGAAGATATAGATAAGATAGACACTAACCAACTCCAAATAAGACTTCATTATAAACGAAATACCATGTATACATATGTATCATCATGCAAAACTACTACAATTGAAATGGAAAAATGAAATTACCAAAGGAATGTTAAACACAATAGTGACCACAAAGCCATAAATGCTCCTACAACCCCATGAAAGTAGTAACCAGACTTCTCTCCAACCTAATCAATGTGTCCTGAATAATAGTTTATATATATATAGGGTGATTATAATAATATACTTAGCAGGACCCTGCCCGAATCATCTCATGCAAAAGAAAACAGTTAATTCTAATGTAGTGTGAATAACATGTGAAACTAACTAATCACCTAAACATGTATACCAAATTTCCATCCTCAGCATGGCTACTCTCACCAAGTATCAAATACAAGAGTATATAATATAACATGGAATACAAAGTGTACCCCACTACAACTACCCAATTGGTTTTCTATTTTTTCCAAACATCTTTGTACTAAGAATATCTATCAAAAAAGTTCTTGCCCATAGAAACTTGGAAGAAGCACCATAAAATGCACCTCGTGCAAACAACCCACCCTGTCCATGTAAAAAATGAAACCATGTATTTTCTAGGACCCACCACATCTCACATAACATGTATCCTATCTTAGGAAATATACATCAAGCCATCACATCCTATACACTCTACAGCTATAGTATTCCATAGAAAACTATATCAAGAATCTACGTGTGTTGATATCCACAAGACATTACATCCATATACACTCATATATGTGGAAAACTAAACATTGTTCCTAACAGCACAAGTAACTACAGAGAGAAGAGTGTGGGGCCAAGGGGTGTAGTTAGCCATCCATCCTACCACTGGAATGTTGGGGATCCCCCACCCCCCCTCCCCCCACCACCCAGAGACCAGAACCCCTGAGGTTTCAGTATACCTAACTGATGGGGAAAATTATCATATAGAGACTAAAAAAATTATAGAATATACTATAGCTCGCAACCACACTATGGGAATAACCTAGTCTTAGACTCAACAACAACTAAAATCACTCAGACACCTAGCTTCCACTGATAAGACCAGGTATCCTATAATCAATCAACCATTTAAAGAGATACATTATAATACTTTATCCCTTTTTATTAATTAAAATTAACGTTAATTAATTCTTTTACCATTAATTAACCATTATTAGTTTGACTTTACTTTCCATTAGCAACACACAAATGTTTTACGCCCTCTAGGAAAAACCAATACAGGTCCACTACTTCTCAGAAATATTACCTCGTCATTATATCCATGAAAGCTCCAACCCCATGGGTTTACATCATCTATTCAATCATTTATTAAATTCATTATTAATTTCACATATTCACTGGAATTCTATAAAAACATTCCATTATAATAATAACAAAGGTCTCATAATGGTGATTATGTTAACTACCCTTCATGTCATCGACACCTATAGTAGAAGCATAAACCCATTCCCCCTGAAAAAGCTAAACACAGAAAGAATGTGGAATACCCCACGTCTCATCGTCCATTCCTGAAGGAGGTTAATCATTACCAATCACTGTGATAAGTGGTTATATTAATTAGATAAACAATCAAAAAAATTAAACAAGCATCCAACATTAACTTCCTACTAGTTTTATCTTCTTCAACTTCCTCCCAGACACCCACATGCATAAATGGAGGCATCTCGCCACTCTAGGAGTCAAATACTACCATAACCACTAGGTCCCTACCACAAAATCATAAAAAATACATAGGGGATCATAAAACATCATAATAATGAGGAAATAAAAAAGGAAACTAGACTAGTATACCTGAACAAGGCATTTTTTCTTCACATGCAACGATCGCTCATGGATTCAAAGCAGAAGGCCCTCGGCCTTACAAGAAACATGGTAACTCATAACCCCACAAGGAATTCACTTTTATTTATCAATTAGAACTTTAAACCATCTTTAATTAGTTGATTCGGTATTATTAGGTTCCAACTATAGGAAACCAAAACAAAAATCTATCATAGCTATCACTAATGAATGAAACATGCTCACTGCATTAATATGACTATCCTCAATTTACTATAGAAACAATTGATTCATTAACATGACTCTTGAACTTTGAAAAATATTTACAATTAATTCCAGTTTACATTCTTGGTAAATTTCTTTAAGAATGATATGCTAAAAAGGAATGAATAAATATCAAACTATCTAAAAATCAATAGGTAATAACATACGATCGACACCAATTTATTTATCAGGTTTAGATATTTATTATTTCAATTCCCATATTAATTTTTTTGGTTAAAAAATGTTAACTCAATAGTTTCACATAATTGAATATATATTCCATGAACCCCTTACCTCAAAATGTTTTCAATGGTCTTTTCATGAGAACAGCCCCTTAAAACATATCACAATCACCTCTTCTGGGGGAATACCTCCACCCGAGAATTTATAGATAACACCACACCAACCAATACCCATGAAACATCCATTAGACACAAAAATATTACATCACATAACCTATTAAGGAGGAAATGAATGAGAGGATCCCATAAAAAACAGTTGTAGAATAGACCTTATATTGAAGATGAATGAACACATCCTGGATGCACCAAAACATGATGTACACACAGAGAAGGAAGAAACTCTAGGGAAGAAATTATTGAATGCAACATAACTACACATCACTCCTATGGGAAGGAAGGAAAGGTTCGAGAATCTCACACAATAAAACAATATGGATGAATAGGGAGAATGATATCTTATCCCTTTAAAATATTAAACAGTGTATCAGTTTAAGATAATCTAGTTTTTTCATTAAGATCTCATCTATCAAATATCACACGTTTTCACCAAGTAAAGGAATTCAGAATATTAGTAAAAATTATGATAGGATTTATGGTCATTGAATCGGCCTTAAATCCCTTAAAATGTATTTTAATGCATTTTACATCAATGGAAATGTTAAACTGGTGAATTGTAGGAAAAATGGAAAAATATTGAAATTTGAAAAAGGAACTGAACTGGTTATGGAAATAGTGTTCACGGCACTGCTACGATGCCACAATCTTGGTGTAACATTTTTTTTGCTCCCATTTCTATGCTAACGGTTTTGTGGTAGTGTTTTTGTGCGACCTTTCTAGTACCACTTTTCTTAACTACCATTTTGTGCCATTGATTCTCTACTATTGTTTCCAGGAAACCACTTATGTGTTTCCTTTTTTACTACTATTTATTTTACACCATTTCTGTGCTACCATTTGTATGGAACATTATACGAGATACTTTTTATGTGACACTATTTTAGTCTTATCATTTCTGTGATACTATCTCTATGCTACCATTTCTATGCCACTATTTCAGTGCTACCGTTTCTATTCCAATATTTCATTGCTACCATTTCATTGGTAACATTTTTGTACCATTGTATCGTTGGTACTATTTTTATGCTTCCATTTCTGAGCTATCATTTCTATTCAACTATTAATGTTATACAATTTTTGTTCTACCATTTATATTTTACAATTTCGGTGCTACCATTTTTATGCTACCGTTTATGTTCCATCGTTTCATTGATAATTTTTCTGTGCCACCATTTTGTGACATAGTTTCATGAAATAGTTTGGAAATTGGGGAAAGGAAGTGACACTGTTTCATGAAACAATTTCATGAAACAATTTGTAAATTATAAAATGTGTTGGGGGATAAGTCAACTTAACCTCCTAAAACTCCTCAACCATATATTTCAACAAATTAATGGACCTAGGTGTTCTAAGCCATTAAATGGACTTTTAAATAATCTTGATTGTAGAATCATGTGAGAATATATATTACTGTTTTTCTTCAAACTATAATCACTTTGATGAACAAAACTTTTATCCTATTGAGAAACATTAATGGAAAATCATAAAATATTATTCATATATACATGAAAGTATAAAATAATAGGGTTTTGTGAATTTGATGTCTTTATAATAATAAATATTATTTGATACTAATGTTACCTGAGCATAACATACATAAATATTTCATCAATTAAAAAGAATATTCAACAAACTTTAGTGGTATAAATTCCTCATAACTGGAAAGTTTTAGTTTCATTGAATAATTGATACATAATATGCATATTTAATGATATATCATTAAAATATACAATAATCATTATCTCTTTTAGAATGATTTATATACATTTTACACTTAATAACATTATTTATATCATAGGTAAAATATAATCCTATAACTAGGTTAGCTGTGACGTTTAGTAGTGGTCAACATGTGAGGAATCAATCAAGGATAGTGTATAAGAATAAGATAAGAATAAGGATTGAGTGGTTTGATAACAACATAAAAAATGTATACAAAATCAATAATAAATATTAAATTTAGAATCATTTAATAATCTATCAGAATCTCAAAATACATGACTCAAAAGAGTTAGGAAACAACATTATTCCATCATGATCCTTAGAGACAATTATATTCCTAATAACATTTGAAATGATTTTTTTTTGAAAAATGATCATAATTGAAAATTATTTTGATAGTCCAGTCTCAATAATAAGACGATCCTAATATATAGTTTTCCATGATTGAATGTGTTTACACCACATTCCATCATTTCTCAATCAAGCATTACTTCTAATAATTTCATTATAAACAATGTACCTTAATGAACATATATCATTGCCAATTCTAGTCCTTATTATAACATGAAATATAAATCATTAAAAAAAATAATTCTTGGGATCTAATAAAAACACTTCGTAAAAAATAAAAACCAAATATATGTGTTCCAGAAATCATAGAAACATATTTCATTCAAATATAAGATAACCCATGGTAAATATGAATACATAATACCAATTTAAGCATCACACAATCATGATAAATATATATAAATAAAATGTAATGAATTAGTAGACTATATCACTATTTAATCATAGAAAACATCAAAGAACAATGATATTGATTACAAATACCTTTATTGAATATTGGAACATTTCATTTAAAACTCTAGAATTTTTATTTTCATATGAACTATTAAAAAAACATAACATTACAATATTATTGAGAATAATTTCCTATTAAATTAATCATTAAAACATTAAATTATTTTATAGGTAAATAATTTCAATGATGATTGAGGAAGATGTTCATTTATAAAATATTTAAATGAATATTATTTTTCACTTTTGGAAAAAATTACAAAGCTTCCATATATGGAAAATTAAAAGAAGATTATTTTATATGATTTTAAAGGAATGTATAATATCTATAAAAATTAATTTATGTAGTCACTTAATAATATAAATGAAAATTCTTGGAATAATTATAAATTTCATTTGAAATAAAGTTAACAGTTTTCAACCAAAGAATAAATTAATCCCACTTTTCATAACAATATATTCATGATCTTATTATGTACTTAAGATTGTAAAATGGTAAAAATACCTAATAATTTTTGTAACAATAAGATGGAAATATTATAGATTTTTTTAATAGATAATGAGAATATAGTTTTTCTCAATGGAAATTCGACATCAACAATCCCAAGACTAAATGTGATTGTAACATGATATATGGCCTCAGGTCATTCATAATATGTGCTCATAAGTTATTCAATAATAATTTATATTTATTATAAATCTATAAATTAATGATATTATTTATAATCCTATATAAATTCATTCCATTATATTTTAAAGTTTTCCAACTTTATTAATATTTTTCTTTAAAATGACTATTTAGTATAAAAATATACGTTTACATATAATGTTTATGTTGGATAGTTCTTGTCCATGTACCTTACTATTGGTTTCATCATATTTGTAATATTTATAATTTTTTAAATATCAAATTTTATTAATATTTAATCTTTTAATACTATTCAAAATTTGTGGTGATGGAATTTTAATCACATCCCTTATTGGAAATAGTTGTTCTGACGTACACACGAGTTATGTTATATATTTTCATTGAATGAAAATAAATAGATTTTAAGAATAAAATAGTGTTCTATAATCATAATAATATCATTTTTATCATTTTTATATATATATATATTAACTAATTCCATAAATGATACTATATATGTGTGTGAAACACGAAAAATTATTCACATCACTTTCGGAATGTGGTTGTCCACACAAATGCAAAAATGAAGTTATCATTTTATAATAGATAGAATTAATGTAGAAATGTTTATTGGAATTAAAAAATATATATATTTTAGTAAATATTTTTTTTATCAAGTTAATATGGTTATTAAAAATTTTAAAGATTTTATAGAAGAAAGATACCCAATATGTGCTGGAAAATACAATTACCTATCATTTTGGAAACCACAATGTGTATACACATTGAGAAACAAATGTTCAGAATTTGGAGATTAAAAGAAGATATAATACACGTGGATGGAATTTATAAAAGAATTTGGTTACGTACTGTCTCTAATATATTGATCTAATATTGTGAAGTAGCGATGTGTAGGAGAAAACCTTTTACATGTGAGGTGGGTGGAAACATTAAAATACATAAAACATTAAAAAATAATAAAATATAACTCAGTGGAAAGTGGTACCATATAGAAAAATGATTTATGAATAGATATTTTATGATCAAAATAACTATTACAAATCTAATTTTTTAAAAAATTTAAAATATATTAAACCTTATAGTTTTGTTCAACCACTTATTCTCCCATTTTAACCATTACAAATTTGAAATGGGTTTTATATAATTAAATTTTATTATTAAAAATAATTAAGGTGGACTAGTTTACATTTCGTGATTTTTTTTAAAAATGAAAACCATTTCATCAAATTAAATTTAAAATATTTTAGAAATTAATTTTAATATAATATCAAATATTTTAATTGAAATTGTGTTTTTTGATGAATTATATTTCAAGCATAACACCAATAAATATATATTTTTTAATATATATTTTTTAATATAAAATCAGAAAAATATTTTTAAATATTTAATATATAATGATTAATTTTTTTTGATTAATGTACTTTTTTAAAAAAACAAACAACTATCTTTTACATTCTAATATTTTTATTTTTCATTTTAAAAATGTATTAATTATGAATTCATTTTATAAATATGTAAAAACTAATTATTTATAATTTTTATATTCCTATTCTTAACTACCAATCCAAAAACTATTTCATATTAGTCATATTTAAAAATATTATATCAATATTATGTGGCTGTTCCATTAAAATCTCTGTTTTTTGTAAAGGATGATATAAATTACATAAATCATAATTAATAAAAAATATTTCTTAAATTATTATGGAGTCTAATTTTATCCCCTTATAAGAATCTCTCCTTTAAACGTTCTTATCTCTCACACATGAAACGAAGGATAACACTTCCTCATCACATACTAGGGTTACCACACATCTTCTACTAGTTTTTAATTCTTCAATTGAACCTTATCAGACTGAGTAGTCGTGATTTAAAAAAATTTATCAAGATAATCCAAGATTCCTACAAGTTTCAATTCAGTACTATTTTCAATCTCCAATGGTATGGCCTCTATGTTCTGTATATTTAAATGTTCTTATATTCATATTCTTATATAAGATTTACAGAACACGTCATGAACATAGGATATGTTTCTAGGAAGGAACAACTTGTAATCTACTACCATGATATAATTATGAACTTCGTAGGAATTGATATACATTTGGATTATATTTCAATTATTTAAAAATATCATAATATTCATACATATAGGAAACACTAGGAATAGTTTATCACAACAAATGATGACTATATATCCTCAATTATTATCAAAATATTGTTCTTTTCACCACTGAGCTAAATTATTGTGTTATTGAATGGATCAAGCCTTCATAGGCATGTATTCATATTTCTTATATCTGAATATAATTCTTTCCCAAAATTCAAACTGTTATATTGGATTTTGGGACTTCATTCCATAATATTCTTCTAACAGATCCATATGAACGTACTAGTAATACTATTTAGGAATGAATATTTTACCAAATGTATATATTGATCAAAAACTTCTTTAATATATAGATATCAAAATCTAAATATATCTTCTAGAATTTGAATAATACTCTCAACTTAACCATATATCGAAAAATAAAAATCATTTCTAAATCTAAACATTATATTCACTAAATGTTGAAGACTTTTTATGAACATCATTTTGATACATGGATCAATATTATATTTGATTGGCTGAGGTACTACATTCAACTATTCTAGTTTCATAACATATATCCTATAAATATACTCAAGAGAAAAATATTATTTTATTTTAATTAATTATAGTTATTTTTTGGAGTGATTGACTACCACCAGAATAGTAGTTTCTCCATTACATTTCAAATGGTGTCCCGTGATGAAACATACTATGATGTTTTTACATATACATTAATTTATTGGTAATTTTAGTAATATTCATTAAAATTTTATCTTATATACATAAATTATTATAATTCCTAGCACTATGATGCAAACTCTGTAATATTTTTCATCATGTTACCCAACTGTAAATTATCATTGATATATTTTTCAATCATCATACATATAGTAATAAAAGATAAATTTGAACTATTAGCTTCATATAATTTTTTTCTTCAATTTTGTTAATATTAAAAAAAATTATATATTATTAATAATTATCAATCAATCACTACCATGGATAAACTCTATAATTGTACATTTCGTTCTTTGTAGATCCACATATTTAATCTACACCTCTTAATTCATCACATGAATATATGTTTAGACATTAATTTTAAAAATATAGTATCATTATCTTTTCTTTATCATTTTATTATCCATTTTCTGAAAATAGATATGTTATTGATCTACTTCAATTATCTCTATAGAATAACTAGCATAGTCATTCCGACTCATAGCATGATCTACCTTTTATACCTTCTAAGGGTGTATTATGATATGATAGTAATTAATAATTTCAAACTATCCTTATTAGTACATATTCAACTATTTAAATGTTAATATATTATTCAATATATTATTATTTTTATATATTTAACACCTTTGACCATATAAATATTGAATTTATATCTTCCATAATTTTAATCCATTAATAAATCATGAGTGAATAAATGTTTTTAAAAAAACCTTATATTGGAATGAGGCATATTATTCTACCATGTCATTCTAAAAAATAACATATCCTAATCATTTAATTAATATATCAGTATATAATAAAAACATTCTACATTGTGTGTTAGTATGTTAATTTGTCTACTAACAAACCCCCTCTTTAGTTACATGAAATTTGAAGTACATTAATATACATAAATTAACATGTATCTCTACCACATCAACAATGTTAGTGGAATTAATAGAGATGTGGAATATTTCCTGATGCATCTATAATATCCAACCAACCAAGACAACTATTGATATCATTGAACATGTTTGATCATGAATAATGATCCAATAATTCTATATTTTTATGGAAACAATGATATCTAATAACTAGTAGATTAATATCATATGAATAATAAATTCTACATCTATAAATGAAATTTTAAAAACATAACCTACAAACAATATTTCCAAAATGTGGTAAACAATACCCTCAAATTGTATCTATAATCATTCTTTATCGTCAAATATAAAATAATATCATTTATAAATACTTTCATAAAATTATCATGGTAATTAATAATGAAATTAATCATTATATTGAGAAATATAATAGGGTAATTTTTAATTCCAACTAGAATAACTATAAATTAATAGATTCGATAGGTCGTATGTATTTTTTCATGGATATGCCATAATGTTTATAACATTGATAAAAGATTTCAAAATTAGTGTGCAATCATTGAAATGTTTCTAGATTCTTATAGTTGGTCAAATAAATCATAAATACGATGTAAACACTTATTTTTGTTGACATTACTCTTGTGATGTTTTTATAATAAATACAAATATGCATTGACACATATTTTATCATTACCAAATTAAAATGTGCATTATAGGATGATTTACTTGGAATAATGAATCATTTATCAATATTTTTTTGGATTTTCGTATTAAATTATTATTTCTCAATCGATTATATTTTGTAATAATTCTTTGAAATAGTCATACCACCATGTTTGAGTTCTATTGTAAACTGAAATTCATGATCTTTAAGATGAATGAGAAAATATTTAAGAAATGAATCATCATATTATCATGATATAATGCATCTTTGATGTTCATTTTCAACCAATAAATTTTATATAGATAACCATTGTAAATAGTTAACAAAAAAGATATAGTGGATGTAGTTTCCTTTAAATTTTCATATTTATTATTTCACAAATAGATGGATAGGGGATGTTTTATAATATAATAAATGAATTATTTTCCCTTGGAATCTATATGTTTATCAATAGAGAGATCAAATTCATGTTAAAATCATAAAAAAATCTACTATACAGAAAATAACAAAAAAAATTAAAACTTTTTTACCACAATAATCTATCATAGAGAAGTTGTATACATGATATGATATAATTTTACCATTATGAGTTATATTTAATAATTTAAAATCTTATCATTTAGGTTTTTTTATGATACCCATAATGAAATATTATTTTTAATAGAGTGTGTACAGCTATAACAAAGATAGTAATTTACAATTGAAGAGATGATGAAAAGTATGTCATTCATTACATTGTTTTAATGCCCCATTTTAGTAGATGATATAACATGAAATTTTCATTGAACTCTTGTCATATAATTTTATTATTTAAAATATCATCTTTGATCCTTTTATTTGAGAAATGGTTGGAAAAATTCTTATAATCCTTGCATTTATAACATTGTGGAGTTGGTGGTGCATTTGGTAAAGCTCCCAATAAAATAAAATAATTGTCTTTCATATTTACAACTCCTCAATGTTAACATTCTGATTTCATTCATTTAGAAACTCATAAAAAATTATTATTTTTATTAAGAAATTTTCCATATGGAATCATTACACACATTTAACAAAATTCACGGATTCAGTTTCATTATTCCATGGGTTTTATTCTTTGAATATTCTCCATATTTAATATTTATGTTTATATAAAAAAATAAAACTCATAGAAATATCAACTATATATATCTAACTTGAGAGAATATTAAATAATATCCTCATATATAATTATGTATTTTATAGCTAGTCCCTTTTAATGAATTGGTTTTAAGACACTAGTGAACTAATCAATTAATCAATCATAATTGATGTTAATACAATAGGAGTATATCTGATATATTTTATAATTTACCTCATATCCACTAATTGATTCATCATCATTTTAATTGTTCTAATAGAATTATCATTCCAATTAAATATAATTATATTGGTTATTATAATTAATGAAAATTAATAATTTTAAATCATCCTTTCTATTAAGGACATTTGTCACACATAGACCTGACACTACATCAATTTTTTATTATTCAGTTATTCTATTTTTATATCTTCTTCTATGAGTTTTCCTTTGAAACCATTCTTTTTTGGGGATGTAGATCAAATTACATGGTCGTAGAACACAATTTTTTAAACCATGCAACAACTGTGTTACTACCACTATCATTTTCAGGGATTATTTTAGTTACATTGCAAATTAATCCAAATCATTTGTCCTCCCTATGTGTGGTAATTCATTGTCTGGCTATAGAGAACATGTTTGGGAAATAGTTTCACAAACCAAGCATCCAAACCACTCATAGTTCCAATATTCATTAAAATTTGAATTTTACCATTCATCCCATATATATTACTAACCTCAAATCACCCATCTAATGACTCATTTAGTTCATTTTTCTATCGGGTGCTCATCTCTTTTTCTCTAATGCCTCTCCTCACATTAAAGAGTGATTCTTCTTGGTCCCATCATGGAATCAGTATTAATATTTAATGTAATCTCCTCAGATATTATTATTCTTTATATTACATTTTTTTCTATTTGTTTATTATTCTTCCATGGTTATATTAAATTAAGGAATACTCTTAATTGTTTCATATTTTGTGTGGTGGGGTTCTTTTTCATAGCTAACCTTTTTGTGTTTCTTTCTCCTTTTTTTCCTATCAAGGAATATTTTAGTATCCATTGTCGGATGTAACATAGTTTTAGGTGGGATAAACTATCCCAACATAATTAAATTTAATTTTTTGATTCATTATTAGATTTAATGTTTTTTCCTTAATATAAAATGGGAAAAAAATTATGGTTCATGGAATTTGATTCTTTATTTTTTGTATATATTTTTTGATGTTTTTAAAATGGTTTTCCCTAAGTAAAGAATGATTCCAACATGTTTTAAATGATTCAATCATCTTAATTACTTCATTGGTTTCCTAAATTATTTCTAACATAGTAATTGGAAATGAAAAAAATGGGTTTTTGTTCTTTTTGTCACCTTTTCATACATACCAAACACAATTTTTTGTTTCATGAAAATCCCCCAAAAAATTTTCAAAACCCTTTACTAGTTAATTTTTTCTCACACACATATACATATATAGATAAAATTATTGGATCCCTCATAGTGGATATTCAATAATGGGAATGTAAGGAAAGGGATGATAATATATATATATATATAAAGTAAAATATCTATGTAGGTGCGGGGTATAGTTTTGGAAACAAAAATCATAGAGCATGTAGTTGTTATTTAAATTATTGATATTTACAAGAATTTGATGTGTCTCATTTGAAACATTTTTAGTTCATCTTTGAAATTGAAAACACCTCTATAAGAATTTATATGGATTGTGGAGGTCATATGGGTGTTAAATAAGAGGTAATATGTGATATAAGATGTAGATTATGTAATGGGTCCTGTGAGTTTTCAAGGATCCTAGAAAGGGAAAATGATTTTTTCATAAAAAATGAGTTCAATGATGATAAATTTAATAGATTATTTAATAAAAAAATAAAGTAAAATGTTTTAATATGATAGCTGTATAATAATTACCTTCATATATAAATTATATGAAGACCTAGGTTGTTTGGATGAATCTATAGGTACACACGATGAACCATTTGAGTATTTTCCTCCAATGAGTTAATGTTGGATAAATCAGTCATCTTCTCAGAGAATTTATACCACAGTAGAACTAGTGATGGTTAAAACGTGTATTGGGTGGGGGGGGGGTAAATTCTTGATGTCTTGTGCAGGTGGGAATTTATTATAACAATGTTGATAAAAATATGATGGATTTTCTCAACACCTGTTAGGTTCCCAGGACACCAATTTCATATGTACTCATCTTTATTCAATTTTTTCTACCTTTTTGTAATGATTTGATTATTTTTTTTAAAAAATAATATTAATTATTCATCATATTATTCCAATTATCAATTGTTTTACGGAATGTATTTCATTTTTAAGAAATGGGTTTGATATTTAAAACTACAAAAAAATTCTGATGTGCCATCTTCTTACATATTTTAAAAAAATGAAATAAAATAAATTACAATAATTATATCTATAAAAGAAAATGAAATTGTTCCTAATATGTTGGAAAATTATTTGATACGTTTTATCACTTGAAATACTAAACGAGCATCTCATTTCTAATTCAAAAATTTTCATTTTAATTTTCATGTTTGGTCTATATTTGGTTTACTCTAGGAGAGTGTATGGGTTTTTTTATACGTGTATTGTAATGTTTTTTGGATTTATGATTAGTTTTATTTCAATTTTTTTCTAGTTTTATGTTTTATTTATCAATAATTATTTTTAATGTTTTAATTGGACAAATAACTCATGATTGAGTTAAGCATGAATCCTTAATCTTGTTTCAAAATTAGGTGGATGTAGAATTCATATTGGGCTTTATTGTGTGATAGATCTGGTTCCTAGTTTGGGGGCATCCCAATCTGGTTTAAAAAATAGTATCATAACCAATTTCCCTTTTTATTTGGCCCCTTATAAAAGCATGGTGGTAGGAAAATCATAATTCAAGTGGTATGCCAAGGGTATATTTTTGACCACCATATATCCAAGAGTAAACATGAGTAATGAGAGAGGTCCTTAAATTTTTATCATCAAATTAATGGACGTTTATATAGTAGTTTCACATATTTTTGAATTTATTTGATGGTTTCTTATTGGAATTGAGAATTTACGATCCTTTTATGCAACCACCATTTCTTGGAGTGAATTTTTTTGAGGGATTCATAGGGATGGATGGTTTCTTTTCATAAATTAAAAAATAATGGGTAGACCAGGTTGTTTTATATATTTACCCTTAATTTGTTTCAAAATTCAGGCACATTTTCCACAAAACAGTGCAGATAAACCATGTGCAGCTATTTGTTCTTCCATGTTTTATGAATTTTTTTCGTTGTCTATTTGTTTTCTTTTATTTATAGGTTTTTTCATAATTTAATTAAATAATTCATCAATTGAGTTATAAATGATGGTTGGTTTACCAATTTTTATTTCCAAAATAAAAAACATGGGTTGAATAAAAATGAAATTGAAATTATAATGGATTTTGAAAATGTTTCCAATTTTGAATGGATTTTCTATTGAAAACATAATAATTTTTTTTGATGAAAAATTGTTGTTTTTGAAATTTTAGTGTTCATATAATGAACTATTTGAAATATGAACCTCCTATTAATTTATCACATGGCATCCCTTATAAATTAACAAATATATATATGTGTACTTATGTTTGAGTGTGGGTGGGGTTATATTCTTATATGAGTTTCTGGGTGTTATTAATATTATGTGCATGTATGTATGTGTGTGTGAAGCTTCATAGAATACCATTGTTGAAAATATTTCATGATAAGTTTAATTTTTCATTCAAAATAGATCTATTATCCAGATTTTCATGTATTTGTGAATAATATCTATTTCAGATTTCCTTTTTATGTTATAACTAATAATTTTTAGTTATTTTGTATCATGTTTATTAGGTTTTTATGTTATTAATGTTTTAGAAATTTTTTTAGTTCTTTTTAAATATTTGTTTTTGGGATTGAAAGATTCAATTTTCTTGTATTGATTCAGTTGTATTATTATTTATTCTAGAGTACACCCCCACTACACTAAATGGTTTTTTGAAATAATATCTATTTGTGGATATTACAACACCTACCTTTTGGTCAATCAATTCACATCCTCATCATTCGGTATGTCTATTTTTTGATTATAGAGACTGTTGGTTCTCATCTAATGGGATTGTATCATTGTTTATCAATCGATATTAATTGTTGAAACCACCTTATTTATTAAGATAGTAAAAAATTGTGAAATATAATTAAATATTATGAAGTATCAATTATATTGTTTTTCATCACGAGCTTTCTATTCCTCTTAAGACAATGTTTTCAAAATTTACATTATAATGAATTTTATGCAATAGTTTATGTCCGTAATATATAACATGAAACTAAAATAAAACTCATCGGAAAGTTTCATATAAATTTTCATCATGAATTGAATTACTAAATATGTAAGGATATAAAATTTTACATAATTATAGATTATAATAAAAAGGGATTCAATGGAATTGGGTTATGCCAATAATTTCACTAAACTTTATAATGTATCTTACCAAAATTTCTAGAAAAGTATCCCGAGATGATTGTTTCATTTTATGGTGCAATCAATATTAAATTTTTCAATAGATTAAATCAAACGACTAAAAGAATAATGAAGATGAGGTGAGGTCAAAAGTTCAGTTCATGGATGTTTTTCCTGAAGATTTTGATGTATTCTATGTTTGACCTATCCAGGGATTCAGTCTTGTGAGTTAAATTATTGAAAATGGGAAACGAGCTATATCATTCAAGTTTTTAAGATATAAGAAAGGGTATTGTCTAACTTTATGCGAGAATCATCCAGTTTTGAAATTTGGGTCTTCTAATATTATAGGTGTCAAGGTAATAAAATTCCATTATTTGAAGAAGAAATAAAGATTTGTCATATCTATAATTCATTTGGTAATTAAAAAAAGATTTTTTTTGTTTTATTAGGAAGAGAAATGGACCCTGATCCACATCTTCAGAGAATTATTTCACCTTGTTTGACGAACTTGTTATTGATGTTACATTTTTTAAAAATATATCTTATTGTAAGTATTCCTTATTTCTGATGTTTTGTGATTGGAGATGTCATTTTTAATTAATGTTGGGTGTTATTATAGATATTTTGGGATTTTTTCATAATATATGTTAATTTTGGGGTGTACTATACCCTTATATCATAAAATATATTTGTTTTTAATTTCTTGTCTCCCTTACTGTATCATTGGTTTTCATTTTGATGTTTCATATTTTCCATCATTAGAAGTAAATTTTGAGCTATAGTACTAATATTTTCAAGATATTAACTTAAAATGAGAGAACGGTCACTATGGTATTAATGTCGTTATCTTCATCTTCTATGAATTTTGAGTTATACATGATGGTGTAATTATAAGTTTCTTCTCTACCTGTCTCTAATCATTGTAGTTTATATTTCATAGAACATGGATTATATGGAGGATATTCATGGAGGTCCGAAACATACAAAGGTGATATTCATTTTTTTATCTTCTTTAGCGGTGAAGGTGTCAAATGAATCATTTTTTGCATAGAGCTATTTGTCTCTCTCCCTCTCTCTCTTGAGATCAGTTGAGATATTTGGTCAAAGTAGTTGTATCCTTATATTTTTGTGACCAAATATATACGTTTGATCACTCTAACATTATTTTTTTAGTATATTTTGGTATTTTATAAGTAAAAGAGAGTTTTTTTTCTTATAAATTATGGTTTTAGGACAATAATTTATATTAATAGTTTTTGTTTAATTTGAATATAGATCAAGAATGTCATTATGGTACTTTATTGTGATATACAGTTTCATGGTGGGGAGATTTTTCCCACCTTGAACTATATTACCTCTATTGTTGTATTTATTTTTTTAGTGAAAAATATTATTTCTTGCAATTTAGTATGTCTTCTTATAAACCATTATGTTATTGGGAATTTTTAGATGATAACATAGTTAAATGGAAATTTATTTAAAACATTATGAAAACACTGAGAGATCCACTCTTAAATATCATATCACAAACATATGTAAGGTATATAGTCTTTTAAACCATTTTTCTTTCACATTAAATTTTTAATAGAGGCCTAGTAAAGGCCTCTCGATATTTTAATCCATGCAAAAAAAATATTCATAGTTAATAGTTTTACAAAAATGGTCTTTCACCCATTTCTACTTCGTGGGTTTTAACCAAAATAACCCCTCTCTTCTCTCATTTAATTATAATGACTCCCTATGAATCTACATATATAAACCAATTCATATTCCTTCATTAAATGGTAAATTTTCATGGTTTCATCATGGTTTTGGTTTGAATCATCATGTCAAACTCCACATAACTTCTTCAAATCCTTCGTACATAAATTGTTTATTGGGATATTCTTATTTAATGTTTTCAACGGTCTATGGTTCATGAATCCTTGGTTATCAACTATATGTTTTTCATTTATAAGGGACCTTTAGGTTGTTCATGCTCATTTTTTCCATATCAATGAATATTTGAGATGTGATTGTTGAAAGATTGAGATTTTTAAAATGGTTACCCTATGTCCATTCCGTTAAATTGAAAACCACGATTTCACGATTATTTTAAAGAATGTTTTCATTTTTATACAACGTGATTATATTGTAGAATATTTTGTGGTTCTTGGAAAATATGTTTTTTGAAATTTTTATTATATTTCCCTAAGTTTCACTAATGTGTTAACTTGATAATGAATTTATTTAATATTTTTTATAATTTTCAATCATTCAATGTGGTGGATTAGTTTCTCAAATAAAATCAACCATGTGAATTGTAAATTTTAAAACATTTTTTGTTCTTTCGAATATATTTAAAAAAGGTAACATGGAAATGTGTATTTCTTGAAATTACAGTACTATATTTGTAATCACTTGAATTGTATAATGTTTATCATACAAATATAAATATATAGGTACAGATATTGGTTCAAATAACATAATTTACACTTATAGTGATGGGAATGTGTAACAGGGGTAAAGGGGATCATATATATAACAAGATGCATATGTGATTAAGAGAAATTTTTGGTTTTGTAACGTGAATGATTTTCGAAAACATGTTTTTCCAAATGAATGATGATACATTGAAAGTTATCAGACTTGGATGTAAACATGACATTTTTCTTTGATTAAAACCCCTCATAAGGATTTCTCATTATTTTTTGAACATGGATAGTCATTTAATGGTTGGGGAATGTATCATGTATGATAAATTCTTATTATTAGGGATTATGAGTTATCATGAATCATTTATTGATAGAATGTGGATTGGCATAGAAATTCATTTTTACATGTGATTAGGTGAATGGTTTGTGTTTTGGACAAGATATGACATAATTTTATATAGTAGTTTGAGAAAATGTGACACTATTTGAACATCATGGGAAGCTATGGGATTTTAAGAGGTATCTATAAGTATTCATAATATACTATAAATTTTTACTTGTAATAGTGGCCCTGAGATATATCACCCATCCACTCATTGGATAATCCTCTTGATTGATCATTTGATAGAAACACCCGGAGTCAGGGAAGGTTGATTACTTGTTTTATGTTCCAAATGAGATTTATTGTGATAATATTGATTTATTTTAAATGTATTTTCTTTAAAAATGCTTTTGTTTCCATGCCACATCATTTTGAAATTCAAGTTACAATACTCTTTTTATTGTTAATTTTAAGAAATTATTTCATTGTAATGATTTATTGATTAAAATCTTGCTTAATATGATGATTTTCCATTAATTTTATTTTGGAATATGATTAATTATTTTAATGTTGTTTTGAAATTAACAATGGGGAAATTGTTTTTCTAATGTATGAACATGTTACTTATTTTAAAATAGAAATGAATACAACATACATGTATGTTTCTATTTTAAAACTATCCTTAATTGGTTTCCACTTTTATGTTTTGTTATATTAAGTGGTTTCTATATTTCAATATATATTGATCATATTGGTGGTCATGCATACACTATCATTTAAAATTTTATAGTTCTGTACTAGTACTGTTTTTTTCCAATGAGGGGATGTGGTTTTGTGGTTAGAGGTTTCATTTGCAGTCATATGTAGGTTAGATTAGTTGTGTTTATTTTCCCCTTATAATATATTATTTTTTATTCTAGATATATTTTATTTTTAGTTATTCATGGGATAATTAAGTCCAAATTGTGTTATTTCGGAATCCTTGAGCAATTTTCCAAGATGAGTGGAATGAGAATGCATATCAGGCCTTTTTGATGACCTGCTCATGTTCTCAGTTTAGGTTCATCCTGGGTTGGTCCATGATGAAATTTCATCATCATTAATCATATTCTATAAATTATTGTACAATTAAATTTATCCTCCTTCAAAACAAAATACTTATAACATAAATGTTTCATGATCTATGTACTAGAAAAATGTAAAATATAATTTCCTTGGTTTTGATCATTTACCTGAAAACTAGTCGACCATATGAACCAATAAAATAAATTCATGGTTTCATCAAAAAGGGATCAATGACAGTGATCCATTATTTTTCAATTTACATCTATGTATGATTCATGGATTTAGAGAGATTAATTAGAATAACAATATTATATTTCATTATAACCTCATGTCATTAGGATGATGAAGAGTAAACTCATTGAATTTTTTGATATATTTTTTGTTATGATGACTCCTATTAGTTCGATACATTATCTAAAAAATTAAAAACCATTATATAATTATAAGAGTGATGAAATATATAATCAATAATATGATTAATGATATTTCCTAAATTATATAAACATATTATCAAGATATAAAATTTGTTGGTTCACTCTATAACTCATTCAGTTCTCATGTGAGTTTCCTATCTTTTATGCTCAATTTTCATGAAACCTATACTTAAAAAAACTTATCATATTTCAACCAATTTTACATGATTATAAAACCATAAATCTTTATTTATTTTATATTAATATTGAACACATTATCAATAATATAAACTCTAGAACCGTAATGGTTTTGTATATTTTAATACTAGATACATAGTCGGAATTTTTCACAATTGACCTCAAAAATATCGCACAATGAACTTCACTCAAAGTAACCATTATAGATGTATGTTATATAATTCATTCATTCTTAATCTAGGGAAAATTTAGAAATAATAATTGGTCTGTATAGATGGTCAATTAGGTTAAATTGGGGTTATATAAATCTATGATCATATATGAGAATAATTTAATAATATGTCAACATTGAAATATCATAAAACATAAATCATACACATTCTGTAATAGATCAAAAATCTTGATGCGTTAAAAAAATATTAATCATCTCAATATATATTATTTATAAGGGACTCGAATTATCATTATTCCACTATGATACTATAAATAATATCTTAATCTTAAGATCATTTCATATTATATTTTCTTTCACAATGACAATAATATAAAATAATTTCATTTTTTAAGGATTGATTTGAAGGAAATAATTGTTGAAATAGTCTCATATTGGATTTTTTAAGCTCTCCATCCCATTATTTCAATAGTCATGGTTCACTCCAAAAACAATAATAGATGATTGAGAACCTTAGATTCTAGGTTCACTATCAATTATTATAAATAATATCTAATCAATTATTATGAATTACTCAATTAATTAGAGATAATTCATTGTCCCATCACTCACATAATAAAATCTATAGATATGTGTTCTATAAGATCAGTGTAATTAATCATTGCATCATAGCATACCCCATGGAAGAGAAGTGGGTCACAAAACTATTCAAACATCACATGATTATGAACAATATATAGAAAAATCATTGATTGTATCATTAGATCAGAACTATTGTCAAGAATAATAAATACCACATGATTTTGATGTTGTTGAAAAAAAAATAAATTTGGAATAGATCTTTGAAATCTGGGTAAATATACATTTTATTTAATAAATAAAAATACCAAAAAATTATATAATATTTAAAATAAATTTTTAATTTAAATTATACCTGTAAACATAAAATGAAATATTAATTGAAATTATTTTTTTTATGGTGCTAAAATTCATTAATTCAATAAAATTGGAAATGCGGATTGTTTTACACTTTTCATAATAATTACAACACATCCATATTTATAAAAAAACAATAAATAGATATGGTTGAAAATAAAAAACCAATATAAAAACCAATATGAAAATAGATAAAAAACCAATATGGTTGAATTTGAAAATAAAAAACCAATATGGTTAGAGTACTATGTGTAGTAATTTAATAATATAAATAGATATTCAAGAATAACATTTTAAAGTGCATGAACATGAAATAATATGCTCATAAAATAAAAAAGAAATAAGGTTGACTTATTTAAAAACAATTTTCACCAATATATTACTGAAAAAATAGTAGTAAGTTGTAAAAATGGTTGAAAATTAATGTAATTAACATAGTTTATTAAAATATATTTGTAATAATGGAAAATAACCATATACTTTAAATCAATGCAGATATTTCACTGATAATTCTAAAAAAGTGACAATGTATCAAAATACCATAACTCCAGTCATTACGTACTACATAGGATCTATAAAGTACTTGAAAAATAAATTTTTATTTAATATAAATATACACCAAACACATAATTCTATCTATAATAAAATAAATCATTCCCCAATAATTTCTTATAATATATTTAATAATTATTCTTCTATAAAATAAATATCCTAATGAAAAATGACTTATTTTCTCGACATGTTTCAGTTCAATGCTTATAGTCAATGGAACTTGTTTAAAGTTTCATCATATATTGAATATTTATTATTTTATAATTATAAGATTAATACATTATAAACATTCATTAATACATTAATATTTTTTGGTGAAAAAAATGAATAGCATGACTTCATGCAGATGATATTTTGTACATACCCATGAAGAATGCTTTTATTTATTACTCAAATTAAATTAAACATAATTAAATATAAATATATTATTTAATAATAGTAGTAATATTAGTATATTAAAAATATAATATAATAAATAAACCCATATATATGACTACTTATGTATAGATGATTGGAATGTATAATCACATCACTTCATGGTGGTGGAAGTCCACATGTATGCACAGGAGAAGTTTTCATTTAACATTCCACGGATTTGAGGATGAAAATATATGTATATTTAACATGTAAAAATTTCAGTAATTTAAATATTATGATTTAATCATATTAGTATTGTTGAAAAATATTTTTTTGTGGCTAAGGAAGAAAGAAACAAAAAAAAATCAGTAAAGATAATAACAACTTCATTTGGGAACCCCTTTTTGTGTACACCGTCCCCATTAAAATGATGTAATTTTTGCAATATTAGGATATATATGTTGTAGGTAATTTTTATATTAACGTATTTTAAGTATTACAAGCTATGATATATTTTGTAAAATTAATTAATAAAATAGTTTGAGTGGAAACCCTTTTATTAGTGTGGTGGCTGGAAAACATGTAAATAATTAAAAAATTAAAATATATTAATTTCATATATATGTGAATGTATAAAAATGGAATTGTTTTGAATATATTAAAATTTAAAGGTTAAAACCACTTTTACCAAAAAAAAAATTATGTTTAATTGATATGTTAAACTTTATCATTTTGATTAACCACTTGCTAACCCTTTTTATCACTAACCGTGGTGAGGTTTGTTAGGATACATACTATTTAATATTACAAACAATGAATGTGGACTCATTACTATTTTTATGGATTAATTATAACATAAAAACCCGTATATCAAAATAATTTTACAAAATTTCTTGAAATTATTATTTTTTGTATCCACACAAAATCCCATGAATAAACTAGAATTATAAAAATTCTATTTAAGTCAAACACTATGTTGTATCCATTTATTTTCCATGTGAAAAAAATAAAAGTTATTTTTAAATATTTTATTGTATATATTATCTAAATATTTTATCAATATAATTCATGAATAGTTATTTATTTAATTTATTAACATAATAATACTTTTAGGCATAAAAAATTAAATTAAAATAAAACTTTTTTTACATTAAATCGGTTTATATTTATTTTCAAACATCTATAACAATGGAATTTATTGTTTTACATGTGTAAACAATATTTTTCCATAATTTATATAGATCTTTCAACACCCACAAATCCAATGACAATGTGGTAATAGTCACATTTATTTATAATTCTCATCATCAAATAAAAATCACTCTTCTGACTCATAGAATTATCCACCTTGTTTTCCTACCCATAGTGTTGATGTATTGTGCAATAACATTCTCAAATATGTTCAAAAAATAATATTTATTCTATATTAAACAATTTTTTTGTAAATATATTTTTAAATCCTTCATTATTAATATATATATCATATTTTTTACCATATAGGTAATGCATACATAACTCCAGTGTGTGATAACCACTAATTGCAGAAAATAAAGAATCACAAATTGTTTTTCATATACATTCAATGAACATGAATTATAGGATACTACCACAACCTTTTTCATTAGAATCCATCATAGTTCATTTTTTTGATATATCATTATTGATCTAAAACACATAAAAACTATAGGGAAGTGTGAGAAAAGGTTCTATGAGAAACCTCCTCTTTAATTCATTGAATTTTTCATCAGCATCATCTATTTAATGAAACATGAAGGCATTATTCATCAACATTGTTAGTGGATTTCATATTTTCTATAAACATTTAATAAATCATTTATAGTATCCAAAAAAACATTATAATGCATTAAATTTTGATCATCATGGTTTCATAGTACCATTGTCTGATAACCTCAATTTATGAAGTATCCCTTTATATCACATCATTAATGGATAAATGAAATATGAATGATAATGTTTGTAAGTGGATTTCACATTTACAAAATTTGGCATAAAATATATATATATTCCAGGTATTTAAAAAAATACATTAATTATCCTCATTCAAATCATTATTCATAGAATGTATAATAATATCATCTATAAATACTACCAAAAAATGATAAATGTAATCTATAAACAATGTATTGAGTATATGAATGAATATAATTGTGGAATTTTTCAGTACACATTAAATCACTATAAATTTATAGTTTGAATACATTTTATGGAATGTTGTCTTGTATTGTTCCCTATTTTTAATTCCAATTGATGTTATCTATATCAGAGGTAAATTTTCAAAAATTGTTGACCAATATGAAGTCGAGTGAAAAAATCACCAATACATTGTCAGGAATAATTATTCTTGATTTTAATATAATTATATTTTTGATTATCAATTAATATAGTAATTAAATGATAATTATTATTAAAAAAGGAATAGTGACACTGTATAGTGATTCACATTGATGAATAAATATATTATCATGATTCTTTAGGATCTTCTTTTTAACTTTCTACAACACAATACTGGATATTCAATAAGGATTCCTTTAAAATTCATTTAAGTGAGAATAAGTTATATTGGAAACTCTATTTCCATATTTAGGGGAATAAATGGACACTCCAATTAAAAATTGTTATCATTTTCGCACCTAAATGCATATCAATATTATTTATTTTCACCCTAGTAATTTAAGAATGATACCTCTTGTGAAAAGGTAATAAGGCTCATAAAATGGTAGTATTTACAATTTTTAATTCATATTTATCCTTCCACTAATGTAAACCTGTGTATTTGTTTGGAATATAGGGCAGTAACACCCTTACTCAGTAATTGATAAGTAATTTATAAAGGGATGATACATTAATGTGCGGAATAAATTAATACTAAATTTTAGGGAGACTCGTTTGATTTTTCTAATGAAACATCCCAATGTATTCTATAATATATGGAATATATACTTGATAGGGGAATAATTTAATATAAGGACATATTATTGGTAATTCATGGTCTAGTAGTTTAGGAGGTCGTATGATTCCCTTAAATATTATTCACATATAATCTATTTGGTATATTTAAAATCAATTATGAATGTTATAGATATATAGTGGATGATAATAGTATATTTCACCTAAAAAAGTTTATGAAACATTTCATCAGTTCTACTCAAATGGTACTTACCTTTATCTCATTCCTTAAGTTGTTCTTGACAAAAATTGTCTTCATTCACCCTTTAATATTAAAACACATTAAAATAATACACACACTCGATTTTTTTAACAATAATGTGTCAATGGTAAGATCAGTCGAGTTCTATCCACATTTATTTAATTTTATTTTCAATTCACATATCTTCAAAATTCACTTTCATGATGGCCTTATTTTTCTAATGTAACATATTTTCTAGTACCCTTTGTAGAATTTACACAGTCTTTCATCCATATTTTATTAGTAAAGGAAGATTTATTTTATTTCATCCATTAGTTTTGTTAACTGAATTGCCTCTAAAAAGTTATCTATTTTTATCAACCCATTAAAACAATGGAAATATCGACTCTACATTTCATTATTGAGGAACCAATCTATGATTTCTTAACCACATCGGTATCAATTGATTCATTTTACATCTATTAAATATTGTGGAATTAAACATCCATTATAAAATGATGAGTTTGCATAAATTTCATAAAAAAATACCCATTAGAACCATCCAAGTTTATTTATTAAATTTATTTTACATGACTCATATTATGGATTTGCACCCTCAATTTTTTATTCTCCTTCAAAATGATATATATCTATGAAAAATTTTACAATAACAATTTTCTATGTGATGTCTAATTTATTTTCAATGGTATATGTATATTTCATAGAGAATAGTTGATTATATGACCATGTAAATAAGGTGGATGTTTCCTTAAGAAAGACTCAATGGTATGTTGGTCCATCTTATTTTAGTTACCATAATGAAAATTATTCAGAGTTTGATAGATTTGTATGTGAATATAAATAATAATTTTTATTCCACCCCCATATCAATATGTTTCTTAATAATAAAATCATTTAATTGTATAAAAAATAAGTTATCAAAATTTCAGATAGTATTTTTATCATTTTAATTTAATAAAAAATGAACATTGTAAGAAAATTGCGAAATCAATCAGATTGATCAATTATATAATCATGAAAATTATACAGGACAGGTGAAAAATTATGAATCCTTTTTATCAACTTTTGAAACATTTTACATTACGATATATATATATTTAAATTATTCACATAATTTCATATGTTCTATCCACTTTTCATCATATCCAACTCTCAATATATAAAAACTATTTTTTTTTACACTATATACAGTGACCTGGGCATGACATACTTAAATAATTCATCATTTCATACAGATATCTAATAAATTTTATAGTAATAATTACCCCATATCCAAAATATTTAGTTTCACTTGAAACTAGATAATAAATCAAATTATTTTTTGATGTGGATTTCAAATATTTCATAACTATATTCTCTCATAGTACCCATAACATAAATTTCATTCATAGTACCTTACTTCATCACATTGAGACAATAGAATCCAATGAATTTGTAATGTCTCAGATTTTCCTTATATAATTTCAGTCTTATATAGGAATTATATTGAGACTAGGCTCTAAGATGATGTGTAATTCCGGGGCTCGGTGTGACCAGAACAAATGTTTGAATTTAATTAAATAATTATATAACACTCGCATGTGGTTTTTCGGAAAAAGTTTAATAACTCATGAACGGGTGCTCGGATCAGAAATCTGAGTGCACCGTTGCATTCAGAGAAGTGATTTTAACTTAGGCAAGACCTAACATCGGCTGGCGTAGGTTGGTGGTGAAATCCAGTTTTTGGATGTAACTGTAATAAAATATTTTAAAAAATATATTTTATTAAATCTTTCTGCAGCAAAGAGACTTAATTATTTTAAATTAATGATTTCACAGGGGATCAGGGTTACTAATCTCATAACCCTGAATTTCCCCTGGAGGCACTGAAAAGCTCTTGAGAAAAACCCCCAACGCGGTGAAGACTTTCTTAACGAGTGTCGACGGCGACGACGACGCGATGACCAGATCTTTCCAACGAATGCCATAGATCTAGGTAGGATGTTTTTTTGTTTTTTTTCCTGTTCTTGATTCCTACGATGAACGTGGACTAATCCAGGAAGAGATTACCCCACGGATTGATTGTATTTGCGGGATGTGATTTTTCGTGGATTTTGGGGATGATCTTGATCCTTTTAATTTAGATCTGATAATTGTTTTAGAGATCATTTTTATGAAAACAGATTGAGGCCAGAATGAACAATGGTCATGGTTCGTTCCTTGGGTTGTTTCTTTGTGAATCTTTTTCCCCATTATTTTTCCTACACGAACTTATTTCTTCACGGGATAAGTACAATGATCGATTGTACCTTCGATCTGTGGCGTAACAATACAAGATTGTAGATCCAACCTTGGGATGACGGTACGGAGCTGTGATGATGGTTTTGGTAGATGATTCAGAGTGGATTGAGAGATATGAGTTTTTGGGAATTTTTCCTTCATATGGATCATTGGAGGTTTACAACCCGATCAAAGGCCTGAAAACACCAGGTTTGGTGTTCGTGTGATTGAACGAACAATGGTCTGAAGTATCGGGACGAATGGACGAGAGATCACGAATCTGGAGATCATGTTATGGCGTGCGAAAGAATAAGACGATTCTAGAGAAATCCCAACTACACAGCCAGTAGTATGGGCTACACGACATGTGTTCATCGGCCGACTAGCTGGTGTGTACTCCAGGAGTACATGGACATGGGTTGGGTACATGGACAAGGACTCGGCGTGTATACCCTTATCCGGCCAGACCGGGCCAGATACACGGGGTAACCCATATACCGGTACACGAGCAAGGCGACACGGGTTGAGGCTGTGTACGGGCACATGTCCAGCGTACACGGAGCGAACCCCAGACACTCGGACATGGAGTGTAATCCTTCTACTTGTTGTGTAGTTACTTTTTATATGACACACCTAGAGACTCAGGACATTTACACGGGAAGTACCTGAAATGAGGGAACACGGCGTGTGATCCTTCTACATGCCGTGTAGTCTAGTTTAACACAACTAGGCTAGAGACACAGGCCGTTTACACAGGCAGTACCCGATGTCAAGGAACTCGACGTGTGATACCACTACATGTTGTGTAACTTGTTTATACATAGTTTGAGCCAGTTGTCTTTTTTGACTTGGAATGGTTTCTTTAGGGTTCGTCCCCTTGGTCTTTCCAATGAAGGTTTCCAGTATCATTTACAATACACAAGAGTATGATCCCTTCAGCAAGACATCCTAAATAGAGTTGATGGAATCCCCTCTATGAGACTTAGAGCTGGATCCTCAATTCCATTTCAATACCCTAGGTGCAGTTTCTTGGTATCTATGTGACCTACATTACCTGGGTGCTGATCCTCTACTTATCAGGTTATTTCAGACTGAGGTGTTGGAATCACCGCATATCTACTGCTAGTGATCCTCATATGACGCATGAAGTATCTTTCATCATTACGCATGGAGTGAGTTCTCCAGGAATGAGTTCATCGTATCATTCTTCAAAATTAGGAGTATGTTCTCCTAGTTAGGTGATTAGAGGAATCTTCGAGATGGATTTTAGTGGAGGTTTCACAATAGTCTATCGTGTATGAGTATACCTGGATATTCTTGATATATGTTATGTAGATATTTACTATGTAGATCTGATTGTACCATTACATTGTGGTATTTCCCTTTCATTATTCCATTGTGGTTTTGGGGTGTCCTACTGGGTATTGTTATACTCACACCTGTACGGGACATGCCCGCACGTGTCATGTCTTGTGTAGAAGAGAGATCCTTTCACATGATTCTAGGTGGACCAGGACTGGACGGTGCCTAGTGAGATCAGGCAGGCCGAGGTGCGTTCCTACGACTACGAATTGCAGTCCCAATACCTTTCATTACTGGTTGGACTTTGATGCAGACTTTAATTTGGTGGGATTGCATATTTGTCCTAGGGTTTTACATTACTGTACTTTACATTCATGTCGTACTCTGTTGGTTGGGATTTTAGTGTATACATGCATTTCCACTTTTAGTAGTTTTTACTTTTTAGCATTGTGGTCTTGGAGATATGTGTGTGTGTGTACAGGTTTATAGGCAATGCCTCCCATGTTATTGACATGCCTACTCAGTGCTAGTCACCAGCCCCTGGCCTGTTGGAGGTGGACTTGGGGAGTTGCGGCATTGGCCCCACTGGGACGGGTCGTGAAACAGTTGTATTAGAGGAGGTCGGTTCTACCTTAGGATCGATAGTCTATGAGTTCGTTTGGGGAAACAGTGTTAAGTTTTTAGAGTTCGGATTTCGGGCCAGGGACCCTAGTGTTGGTACGGGCAGCTGACATATCCATACACCAGGACTCTGATAACTTGTTATTATACTCGGAACATTAGAACACTAGTTTCAAGGGAAAATAACAGTACATCAATCATATAGGAATTGGTTGTAGTTTTCATGTCCTTCTTGTGTCTGCACTCCAAATATATTCACTGACTGTGATACATCATGTTTCATTACATGATTCCTCTATGACGCACAATCTCTAGGATCCAGTATCTCGACCATGAGGACGACCCCCTCAGTGATGATGCTTTGATACAGGGACTAGATCCCCTAGTTTTACCTTCAGGTGGTGTGCGAGTTATTCCACCACCTGTGGAGAAGTGTTTAGTATCTGGTGTACCAGTAGAGGAGGAGCACATGTTGAGCGCACTCTACGAGTATCAGAGACAGAGACCCCTCAGGTTTCGAGGTGAGCATGACCCTCAGGTAGTAGAATATTGGCTTGAGGTAGTGGCCAGAGTCTTCCATTTGGTCAAGACACCATAAAACTAGATGGTGATCCTGGCAGCGTGCCTTCTGCAGGGATCAGTAGGGAGATGATGGATTTTGGTAATCCAAACTCATTACGAGGTGATTCTTACATGGTCAGAGTTTGACCATCTATTCAGAGAAGAGTTTTCATTGGTTACCCTGAGAGTAGTACGTATACAAGAGCTTCTTCAGCTCTAGTAAGGAACCATGATAGTGGCTGACTATTCATCAAGGTTTACTGAGATTTCACGGTACTCGATGGATATGGTCAGGGATAAGTACTTTAGAGCTCGGACTTTGGGGGGGGGGGGGGCTTGCACAGAGACATCTGAGCTATCATCATCCCTATGATCATTCTTCCTTATGCTGGGGTACTTTAGCGGGCATTGGTGGTTGAGAGTTTCTTGGACAAGCAGAGAGAGCCAGCAGCCGTCAGTAGTGAGCGAACTGGAGCAGAGACCTCAGCAACAGGGAGCCGACATCAGGGACCCAGGCCTGGGATACGTTTCAAGAGGAGATTACAGGATAGGGGATCTTCTATACAGTGTTCTCAGGGAACATCCATCCATACTCGAGAGAGGCATTGCTACTCATGTGATGGCAGGGGACATCTCGCTCGAGATTTCCTGACCCACCACACTACTGATATGGGAGCAGTGGATGGACCACCATGTCAAGGGCAACTTGTGGAGAAGATAGATCCATGGGGCAGCATACATGGTATAGGAGCTAGGAGAGCAGTTGGAGGTGGTTAGCATTTTGACCCTTTACCACCACCACCCCCAGGCGCAGGGAGCTTGTGGAAAGAAGCAAAGATAGCTGTACGAAGCAGAGGCTTAAGACACAGGTACTCTCGGAATGATTAGAGGTACAATATGTTTCTTTTCTACTTTGGATGCAGTACTGTTAGACACATGTGCTATTCATTCTTTTCTGGCTGCTTATCCTATTCGAGAACTTGAAATTCCAGTAGATCCATTGACTCGACCCTTACTCTTAGAAACACAAATAGAAGAAGATTGAAATATCACACACCTTTGCAGACAGTGTGACCAGACCTTTGGAGGTGACAGTTTCGGTTGGAACCTATTTTTTGTACCGTTGAGGCCTTACGATGTCATTCATGGAATGGATTGGCTATCCACAATTCATATCAAGATTGATTGTTTTAGGAGAAGGGTGCGGTGTGTCCACAGTGATTGGACGAGGTTCTCATTCGTCAGTGAAAAGGTGACCAAGGCAGTTCAGGATGGAATTGTGCAAAAGAAGGTACATTCAATTTCACATCGGTTGGCTAGCCTAGCCATTGTCAGAGAAGATGTTACAAGTTTCCAGTTTCCAGCAGTAGTGTCTGAGTACGAAGAAATCATTCTGAAGGATGTCCCCAGACTACCTACCCATCGGGAGATAGATTTCTACATTGAGTTGCAACCTGGGACAACACCGATATTAGCATCAGCCTATCAGATGGCTCTTTTAGAGCTTCGTGAGCCTAGAGTACAGCTTGAAGACTTGTAGAGGAAGGGCTTCGTGAGACCCAGTGCTTCACCTCGGGCGGCCCTAGTATTGCTTGCCAAGAAGGAATAAGGGATCATGAGGTTGCGGGTGGATTACTAGTTATTGAATCAGGTGATAGTGAAGAATCGGTATCCACTACCGAGGATCGATGACCACTTAGACTAGTTAATAGGGGCACAATTGTTCTCCAATGTTGATCTACGATCAGGATATCACCAGTAGTGAGTACGGTATAAGGATATACCGAAGATGGATTTCAGATGTCGCTACGGTCACTATGAGTACTTGGTGATGCCCTTCCACATGACAAACACCCCGGTACTGTTTATAAGACTCATGAACCAGATCAGTCAGCCATATCTAGATCGGATTGTGGTGGTCTTCATCGATGATATCCTTGTTTACATTGCATCCGAGGAAGTGCACATGAGGCACCTAAGAATGATTAAAAACACACTCCGAGAGCACCAATTGTATGAGAATCTCTCGAAAAGTCAATTCTGGATACAGGTGGTCCACATTATAGGACAAGTTATCTCAGTAGATGGTGTAGCAGTGGACCCAGCCAAGGTAGGGGCAGTGTTAGCATGTGAGCCACCCCAGAGCGTGACAGAGGTGTGGAGTATACTTGGGTTGGCATGATACTATCGGATATTCATTCCTGATTTATCTAGTATTTCAGCAACCATGACAGCTTTGACCCAAAAGGGGCAACATTTCATGTGGACCGAGAGATGCCAGCATGCTTTTTAGTAGTTGTGACGGAGTCTGACGAGCACCCTGATCTTCAGACTACCAGATGAGGGTGTCGAGTACGTAGTGTTCTACGACACATCAGGAACTGGTCTTGGTTATGTCCTGATGCAGAGTCAAGCGGTGATTGCCTATGGCTCACGTCAGTTGAGGCTACACGAGAAAAACTACGCGACCCATGATCTTGAGTTGGAAGCGGTAGTCTTTTCATTGAAGATGTGGTGGAACTACCCGATGGGCGAGCGGTTGTTCGTCTTCTATGATCACACGAGTCTCAGATATATCTTTTCTCATAAGGATCTGAATTTAATATAGAGGTTTTGGCTTGATTTCCTCTAGGACTACGACTTTGAGATCATTTATACTCCTGGGAAGGGGAATGTTGTGGCAGATGCTCTCAGCAAGAAATCTAGTTAGTAGTTACTGGATTAGGTGACGAGGAAGTTGGCCTCTTTATAGTTATCCTTCATGGATAGTGATGAGGGAGATTACCTTCAGTCGGTGGTTGTTACCCCTAGACACTTATTGCGAGTTAGGGAACATAGATCGAGGATTCTAGATGTGAGACTCTCTGTGCTCTAATATCTGTGGGTGATGCTGCTAATGGATATTAAAAAGGTGTGGAACACATTGTTCCTTTTTAGAGGGCGTACAGTAGTACTAGTGATGTTGAGGGAGGAGGTTCTGAGGGAGTTCCATACCTCTCCTTTGGCGGTGCATCCAGGCATGGAGAAGATGCTCCAGGACTTCTAATGTCAGTTATGTTGTCTAGGGATAAAGAAGGGTGTGGAAGAGTTTTTTTCTTGGTGCATTAGTTGTCAACAAGTAATGGCTGAGCACCAAGTCCTAGTAGGTTTGACTCAACACCTTGAGGTGCCAGAGTGGAAGTGGAATGGGATATCTATGGACTTTGTGACAGGTTTACCACATACATCTAGGGGACATGATACCATCTGGGTGGTCCTTGACCGACTCACCAAGTCGTCCCACTTGCTAGCCATACGGGAGAAGAGTTCAATGGAGAGAATGGGAGACCTATACATGCAGGATATAGTTTGACTTCATGGAGTTCAATCAAAGATCGTCTCAGATTGTGATGCTCATTTCACATCCCAGTTGTTTAATGGAATGCATTAATCTTTTGGGACTCAGTTACGGTGGAGCACAGTGTTTCATCCTCAGACTGATGGTCTGACAGAGTAGACCATCTATGTTTTAGAGGATATGCTATGATCTTTCATACATGACTTCAGTCATATCTAGGAGGATCACCTACCACAGATGGAAATTTATTATAACAATAGTTATCATTCCACTATTTTTATGGAACCATTTGAGGCTTTGTACGGGCGACCTTGTAGGTCACCACTTTGCTGGATTGACCAAAGAGAGTCAGCACCCATGGGCCCAATGATGGTGCGAGCTACTACAGAGAAGGTGCAGGTCATCCAGGAGAAGATGAGTACTGCACAGAGTTAGTAAAAGTCTTATGCCGACAGGAGACGGAGGCCCTTGGAGTTCAAGGAGGGAGACAATGTGTGCTTTTGGGTCACACCTCGACAGGGATTGAGAAGATTTGAATGAGGCGACATGCTATCTCCGAGGTTCATCTTCCCTTTTCACATTCTTAGTAGAGTTGGCGAGGTGGTATACTTCTTGTCTCAACATAATATAATAGACCGGTTACACAACGTCTTCCATGTGTCATATCTATGGAGGTATGTGCTTGACCCTTCACACATTAACGACTGGGGCGAGCTGGACATTGATCAATGAACGATTGTTGATGAGTACCCAGTAGAGATCGAGGATCGGCATGAGAAGATCCTTCTTGGCATGATATTCCTTTGTTGTGCATCCAGTAGCAGCACATGAATCTACAGCAGAGCACGTGGGAGTGGGAGGCTCAGATCCGTGCGTAGTACCAACATATTTTAGAGTATCCTTTGTTTTGGCTTTTCGGGGAAGTTAAGCCCTAAGGTGAGGAGGATGTAATGTCTCAAATTTTTCATTATATTATTTCAGTCTTATATGGGAATTATTTCGAGACTAGTCTTTGAGAAGGCGTGCAGTTCTACGTTCTGGTGAGCCCAGGACAAATTTTTGAATTTAATTAAATAATTAAATAAAACCCACGTGTGGTTTTCCGAAAAAAGTGGAAAAACACATGAATAGGTGCTTGGATTAGAAATATGAGGGTACCATTGCATTCAAGGCAGTGATTTTACCATAGGTGAGACCTAACATCGTCTGGCGCTGGTCAGTGGTGAAATCTAATTTCCGGACGTAATAGTAATAAAATATTTAATAAAAATATTTTGTTAAATCCTTCGGCAGAAATGTCTCTTAATTCCTTTTAAATTAATTATTTCGCAGGGAATCAGGGTTACTAATCTCATAACCCTGAATTCCCCCTAGAGGCACTGGAAAGATCTAGAGGATACCCCAAACGTGGCAATGACGTTCATGACGAGTATCTACAACGAAGACAATGCGGCAACCAAATCTTTTCCAACGAACGCCACAGATCCAGGTAGGATGTTTGTTTTTGGTTTCCTTTCCCCGTTCTTGATTCCTACAATGAACTTTGACTAATCCAGGAATATACTAGCCGACAGATCGATCGTATTTGCGGGATGGGCTTTTGGTGGGGATTTTTGGGATGATCATAAACCATGTAATTTAGATCTGATAATGGTTTTGAAGATCATTCTGATGGATACAAATCGAGGCCGGAACAAACAATGGATGAGGTTCGTTACGTGTTTATTATTTTTGAATCCTTTTCCCCATTATTTTTCCTACACATTCTTCGTTCTTCATGGGATAAGATGAACGATTAATTTCACCTTGGATCTGCAGTGTAACGATACGATATTACAGATCCGACCTTGGGATGATGGTACCGAGCTACGAGGAAGGTTTTAGCAGGAGATTCAAAGCGGATCAAGAGATATGAGTTTTTGGGTATTTTTCCTTCAGATGGATCGTTGGAGGTTTACGACTTGATCGATGGCCCTGAAACACACTATCAGGTGTTCATATGATGGAACACACCAAGATCTTAAGTATCGGGAGGAACATATAAGAGATCACGAATCTGGAGATCAATCCATGGAGCACAGAGGAAGAAGATGATTATGGATAAATTCTGACTACACGACGTGTAGTATGGGCTTCACAGCGTGTGTTCATCTCCAGACCACCTGGCATGTACTCCATGAGTACACTAACACAGGTTGGGTACACGACCAAAGACACGGCGTGTATACCCTTCCCCATCCAGATCTGGTCAGATACACGGGATAACCCATGTACTGGTACATAGGCCAGGCGACATGGGTTGAGGCCATGTACAGGCACATGACCAGCGTACACGGAGCGAACCTCGGGCACTTGGACATGACATGTAATCCTTCTACACGCTGTGTAGTTACTTTTTAGACGACACTCCAAGAGACCCAGTCTGTTTACACGGGCAGTACACGATGTCAAGGAACATGGTGTGTGATCCTTCTAGACGTCATGTAGTCTAGTTTTACACACTGGGGATACAGACATGGGCCGTTTACATGAGCAGTACCCGAAGTCAAGGAACACGACGTGTGATAAAACTACATGCTGTGTAACCTGATTATACATGGTTTGAGCCAGTTTTCATTTGTGACATGGCCTAGTTTCCTTAAGGTTCGTCCCCTGGGTCTTTCCCTGAAGGTTTACGGTATCATTTCCTATGCACATGAGTGTGATCCCTCCAGCATGAATTCCTAAATTGAGTTGTTGGAATCCCATTTGTGAGACTTAGAACCAGATCCTCTATTCCTTCATGGTACCCTATGTATAGTTTCTTGGTATTGATGTGACCTACATTACTCGGGCACTGATCCTCTACTTAGCAGGTTAGTTCAGACTGAGTTTTTGGAATCACCACAAAGATACTAGTTATCGTCCTCATCTGACGCATCAAGTATCTTTCTTTAGTACTCATGGAGTGAGTTCTCTCAGAATGTTTGTGTCACATCTTTCTTCAAAATTTGGAGTATGTCCTCCCAGTTACGTGCTTAGTGGAATCATCGAGCTGAATCTTAGTTATGGTTTCACGATATCTGATCGTGTATGAGTATACCAGGATATTCTTTTTATATGTTCTATAGACATATATTGTTTAGATCTAACATTATCATTCCTTTGTGTTATTTCCCTTGTTGTATTCCTTTGTGGTTTCGGGGTGTCCTAATGGATATTGTTAAACTCACCCATGTATGGGCCATGCCTGCACATGTCGTGTCTTGTGCAGACGAGCAAGCCTTTGATAGGATTCTAGGTGGACCAGGAATGAACAGGGCTCAGTGAGATCAGGCAGGCCGAGGTGTGTTCCTACGGCTACGAATTGAAGTCATAGTACCTTTCTTTACAGGTTGGATTTTTTGCAGAATTTATTTTGGTTGGATTGTAAATTTGGCCCAAGGTTTTACATTACTGTATTTTACTTTTGTTTCATACTCTATTGGTTGGGATTTTAATGTATGCATGCATTTCTATTTTCAGTAGTTTTTTACGTTTATGCTTTATTGGATTTGAGTTGTGTGTGTGTGTATAGGTTTATAGGAAATGTGTCCCATGTTATTGAAATTCTTACTCGGTTCTAGTCACCAGCCTCTGGCCTATTGGAGGTGGGCTTGGGGAGTTGCGGCACGAACCCCACTAGGACAGGTCGTGACAGAAATAATGATAATTATAATATAAATAATTATAAACATGTGATGTATTAATATATGATCATATGTTTTAAAAGGAAATGAATATGTTTATGAGTGGATGGTTATGACTAATAAAGTTGATAACTATTTATACATCGATTATAAACAATTATTCATGACATAATGTACTTGAATTTCAAAATATGTAAGTCATAAGATTGAGGAATCATCATTATAAAACCATATACCATGAGTGAATATCTTTAATAGAAGTATATTTCCTATGAATTTTGTGTTCAATCATAACTATGGAAAAATATTTTATTAGTAATGTCCCGTTATCAAGACTATCATAGTAGAAGAAGTCCCATAGTGGACCAAGATCACACTCATTCCATAATTTCCATAGTATATATTCACTCCAATGACAATCATAGTAGAAGGATTCCCTTACAAACATGATTTTAGTCCACAGTCACATCTATATTATTCAAGAATATATCAATCATAAGATAATCCATTGTGTGAATTTAATATTCATGTCGATCAAAAAATGCAAACCTTACATTTATGTTCCCAAATATCATTGAAACATTCATCATCCTCTAATTCAAATTACCCTTGATAAGAAGAAGGTTCAACAAACAGTTTAGTATCATATAATAAAGAATGAATCTATTGAAGTAAAATGAATGATATAATTATATAATATCCCTGTTTAAGAATAATAAACATTAAAGTATACTAGAACTAATGATAAATACCATTAAAATAACATTTAAACATTTTTTTTAAAAATATTGAGGTATAATTTAATATCAATATATTTAAAAACAAAAAAAATTAATGTAGTAAAAATATTTTATTTGTAAATATCTATAAAATTTTTAATATAATAATCAAATGAAATAAATTTTTTATTAAATGAAAATTATAACAACCATAGATTTTTACAGATAAATATTACGTGATTATTTGAATAATTATAGGTCAAAAAACATGCTATGGATCGTAAAGCATATGGACTTCGAAGTCTAGGTATATAAAATTAAAAACATATAACATTTCTTCATTTAATACTCATATCCAGATCCTAACATTTTTTGTTCTCATACATTTGAAAAGGATAAACTATGGATAACATGAATAAAGGGGTGAGATAGAAATCCCATTAAGGTAATAAAAATAAGAAAATAGCTTTAGAACATGGGTAAGAAGTCAGGACACAATGAAAATAAATGGTTCAAAAAAATGAAATTATAAAATATAAACATGGGATCATATAAACATTTATTCCTAGTAATGTGGAAGAAATAAAAAACATGACTTTATCAGGATTCAAGGCTCATTGAAAATAGAGGAGCGGAAGTCATGGTTAGCCACCAAAACCGTTGCACATGGTTACATTAGTCAAGGCTAACCACCAACCCATTTTAGATGAAAGAAATATTATTGATTCAGGTGACCCAGAACATTAATATGAGAATGTGAGTTTGAATAAATCTCCATTTAAATCATCCAATAATCAACTATGATTCCAAAATTCAAATTTTGTCATTTATCGTAAATTATCATAATTTACTATTCCTAAAAAAATTCATGTATTTTAGAAAAATCAAGCAACAAATAACACAAACCATTTTTAATGTGTATATTACAAATATTAACTCCATTTTATGAATATATATATATATATGAAATTTAATTTTTTTATATAATCATAATTTTCAAAAAAAGTACATATTTTAAAATTATAACTGATTTTATAATACATTGATAAACTAACTAAAGTCATATAAAATTATCATATAATCACAATACATCAAAACAAAAATTTATAAATACATTTGATGAAAATACATTTAATTTTTTAAAATTTTAATTTATTCCAAAATTTTAATTGAAATTTTTATGACTAATAAAAATACCTACACAATCATATTGTCACTTATAAGATGGATAAATTGTATTTATACTTTCATTGTTAAGGTTACTATTTTCCTGGCGAATTTACTATTTTTATGTGTAATACTACTATTCATAAGGGTAATATTTATAACAACCCTGCTCTTCATTTCACAATAAAAAAAATTATTACAAAAACTCTTCACTTGAAAAAACCTTTAATATCCAGTGTTTTAGTGTCTTTGGGGCATAGGAACATTACATAACTTCTTAAAACGTGAAATACACATCTTTATTGAAAACTTATATTACATGACCACAAAATTCCTTCTTACTTAGAATTTCCTCGGATAACCTGAGGACATTTATAAGAAAAGGGTGAGATATAATTCCCAGTAAGGGAGTAAACAATGCATAACATTAATAATATAGTACATGTTATGAAATATGAATATCAATGGAGAATAAGATAAACATCAACATTAAGGCATGATATATCATGATTATCATAAAATAGAAATGTGTAAAAAACATTTAACATGATATTAGCATGACCCAAGGCTCATTGTACACGGAGAATGAGTAAACCCTTATTGTACATGAATTATCATGAGTAATCCCTCATTTCACTTGATTTATCATGAGAATAATTTTTACCCAATTCATTAGAGCACTATTTGGGAACACCCATCTTAATCATTTCACTTCATGCATAAGTGTTCCATATAGATCATATAACAAGGTTTCATTAAACATAATTATTTATTCCACGATAAAGGAATGGGGAATACATACATGAAACTATGTAAATAATATGTAAATTTACATAACGGTGAATACCCTTGGTAGTCAAATTGGCATTTAGTCACTACACAATGACAATGGTTTGTAAAATTTGCTATGAAATTTCAGCACTATAACGGCATGACATAATAATTCATAAAAATGATTGATTAGAGAGAAATGGGAGTCTCCTTATATGTCCAATAAATTTAAATTAATGGGTTCATATATATACAAGTCCCAACATATGTAATGGAATTTATATTCAAAATATAAACGAGTTTCTTGAATGTAAATGAGGAGAGAGAAATCTCTTACGGAATTACAGCATGGTAACAGGTGTACATGGAATTAATGAGACATAAATGGGTCTCTCATCATTAAAACATAATGATGGATGTATAGGGGTGGGGAGAAATCAAACCCCAACATTATAAATTTTAAATATAATGGAATAACAATATATGGAATCTTAGACATAAATAAGGAAGGATGAAATCCATTACTTGGAATAGTGTTCCTAAAGTCTTGGGAGAGTCTTAAGAGAGCCCTCATGAGGGATTAGGGAGTGAATTCTGTTTTATTTAGATTTTTCATACCACAGATTAAACTAATCATAACCACAGACCAAACCATGGGTTCTTCAAATGGGTTTTCCAAAAGGGGATTGAATACATTATTTTATAAGAAAAATGGCCCTAAAAATTAATATATTGGTCTCGCTTATATATAGATGAGTCACACTCCAATGAATATCCTTCTAAAAAGTAAAAATGTTTTATAAGTATTGGAGGGTCCACTAAGGCACTATAAAATTAATAAAACAATCTGAAATCATAGTATAAATCATGAAAAAACATATATTGGCCAAAAAAATGATTTATAGTTTATTATTACATCCCAATTATGTAAATATGATGTAATAAAACAAATTAGTTATTTAATGAGATATTTAATTTTTAAATAAAAATAATACTGTCTCAGCAAATTATGAAAAATTCACCGTCACATAATTTCGATGTTCTAATTCTAAAAATAATATTCATTTTATCTAAATAATTTTATAAATATGTGGATTTAAACATTTTATATAAAAATCTACATTTATTGAAAATTAATGGGATTTAATAAAAATAGATTTCAAAACATAATAAATTTACAATTAAAATTATAAAATTAGTTAATCATTTATCTTCTTTAAAAAATTAATTTAGTAAGAATATTTTATTAAAATATTATTTAATTCAAAGATAAAGTAATCCATCAAAATAGATTTCTAAATTGAATATTAACTAAAATAACTATTTTTTCTTTAAAAACAATTTACAAAGTAACAATAATAATATGAATGTATATACATTATTATATAAAATAATAATTCACATCATCATAGTGCTATGGTCTTGTTACATAACCCCTTATAACACATGCATAATACCTATGTGTATGTTTTTCAATGGTGAGATACACTTTTGGTGGCTCGGATTAAATTTCTTGGTTGGTAGACTCTATCAACTTTAACTTCTCCCATAAGGGGTCATATTCGAGCTTACTGTGTTGAATCTTGACATGGGCTTGTTCAACTTTGAATCCCAATGACACCACCTCCTTTATGTGCATTGGAAAATGGGCTTAATATGGTGAAATTCTACTAGATGAGGTCATCACATCCTTTGTTTTACTAAATTTGATTGGTGAAAGACTTATATTTATACTAATGAATTCATCATTGATCAATGGTTATATTAGAAACAACAATATTTCATAATGGTATTTTAAAATAAAAAAACATATAATGAAGTACGTTCTTATGTTATATAACCATTTTACATAAAAATACATTTAATTAGATTAAGTAGAATTATCATTAAAATTTTTTTGGTCCATTACAATATTCCCCCATTAAAAAATTTGACCCGGGAAATTTACTTTTCCCACACTAATATAGATGTTTATAACTCTGCTTCATCACATCCTCTTGTTCCCAAGTTTCTTCTTTACACTTTTGGTTTGTACAAAAAACTTTCACGAGGGGCATTGTTTTATTTCATGGATATTTTTTTCCACGATCTAAGATGTTCACCAGATTCTCTTCATATGATAAGTCATTATCTAATGGTACCACATCATGACTGAGAACATGCAATGGGTTAGGTATATACTTCCTCAAGAGTGATACATGGAATACATCATGTACTTGAGATAGGTTCAGTGGGACTTCTAGTTGATAGATCAATGCTCCAATGCGATCAAGTATCTCATAAGGGATGATAAAACAAGAACTAAGTGTTCCCTTCATCCAAAATCTCATAACCCTCTTTCATAGTGACATGCAGAGGAATACCATGTCTCCAACATCTAACTCTGGCTCTCATAAACAATTATCAGCGTAGCTATTTGGTCACATATTAGTAGCTTTAATGTGATTCTAGATGTTCTTAAACTTCTCCACCTTTTCTTTGACCATTTATGGACCTGGTAGTTTTATCTCCCAAACTAAATACCAATATCATCCCTTAAATGAATTCATAAGGATATATTTGGATGCATGAGTGGAAACAATTTTTATAATATATCTCTATTAGGGTAATATTTTGACCCCATAATATTTTTAAGTCCACTGAGAAGGCTCTTAACATGTCCTCATGTGTCTGGATAATCCACTCAGATTGTCCATTAGTTTGAAGATGATAAGTGGTACTGAAGTTAAGCTCAGTATTCAAATCATGTTAAATAATCATCCAAAATATTGATGAGAATCTTGGATATCGATCAGATACAATCGATAGTGGTACTCAATGTAGCCTTACCACATCTCTAATCTATATAAAAGAATGTCGATCCATTGAATAATCCTCTTAAATTGTAATGAAGTGTACAGTCTATGTAAGATGATCAATAACAACCCAAATAGTATTGGTTCCTTTGGATGTCTTTGGATGTCTAGTGACAATGTCCATGTTGATTTTATCTAATTCCCATGATGGTATGGGTAATGTTTTATTCATGCACTTAGACTTCAACATCTCATCCATAACTAGCTGAAATACCATGCACATTTATTTATATTCAGTGATCTCGTTCTTCATGTTATCACATTAATAAATCTATGGTAGGTCTTGATACATCATTGTGTTTCTTGGGTGAATGGATAAATTTGACCATTGAGCATCATGAAAATGTTATTTATTTAACTCTGGATTTCATTGACCATATAGTCTTGTCCCAAATCCCACAATTTTTTTCTTCAGTAACATTGAACTCCGATTATTCTCCTTTTTTATTGTTTCCACATTCATCTAAATTCCCACGTCATCCTTTTGATCATAATTTATCCTTTCTAAATGAGATTGTTGCGTAATATTTTTTTAAAGGATTGATGATGTTCCCATATTTATGATTCACATATCCATCATTATGAATTACAAAAAAAAATTGGATCCATTTCAATTCTCATCAATGATAGAATCGTTGTTTCCTTTCTTCTCAGAGCATCTTCCATCTTTTTTGGTTTCATAGGATGGTAATGGATTGAGCAGTCATATTCTTTGATCTTATCTAACTATCTCCTTCGGTGCATTTTAAACTCTTTTTGTATGAATATAGACTTGACTCTTTTGTTATCCATTTATATTTAACACTTCTCACCAAATATGTAATGTCGCCAAATTTTGAAAGCGAATATTACAACATCCAACTCCAGATCATGTGTTGGATAGTTTTTCTCATGAACATTCAATTGTGTTGAAGCATGGGAAATGAATTTTTCATTTTTTATTCAACACAAAACCATTTCCCTTCTTTGAAGAATCACTAAATACCACAAAATTTTATTCAGTTGTGGGTAGTGTGAGCATGACTATTGTTATATGCCTCCTTTTCAACTCCTTGAAGATGTCATCACATTCTTCACTCCATTAACATTACTTCATTCCGAGTTATCTTGATAAGAGGGTTGGAAAATTGTAAGAACATTCTCTCAAATCGCCGATAATATCCACCTAACCCTAGGAAGCAATGGATATCTGTTACTGATGATCACCTCATTTATTCCTCAATTTCAGATGTATTGGAGGGATCCACATGTATCATAGTACATTTGATTATATTACCTATGAATGAGACCTCCTTCAACCAGAACTCACATTTTGAACTTTCCATAGAGATTCTTCTTTCATAAGGTCTCTAGTACAGTTCACAGATTCTCCCCATGCTACTCCTTGGTATTGATGAATATTAGAATATAATTAATAAATAATACAATAAATTTATCGATGTAATATATAAATACTCTATTCATCATGTAAATGAATATTTAATGAGAATTAATGATTATTAAAGGAATTACAATGAATTTATAGTTCCCATATCTTGTACAAAAAGTAGTCTTTGGGGGGTATTCTCCTTCTTCTCCCTCACATGGTAATATCCTGACCGTAAATCCACCTTGGATAATTAATTTTCTCCACATACATGATCTAACAAGTATTAAATTAGGGGAAGAGGATAATTATTCATTATCATTATTTTGTTGATCTCACGATAATCAATGTAATGGAACATTGACCCATCCTTCTTCTTGGCAAAGAGGACTGGTGAATCCCATGGTGAAGCACTTGGGTGTATAAACCCTTTATCCCGATTCCCATGTAGTTGTTTCTTAAACTCACCATGCTCCAAAACAGCCACTATATATGGATTCTATGATAGTTTCAAGTCTCTAGGTATAAGATCAATTGAGAATTCAACATCACTTCTAGAAGTAAGACCTTGAAATACATCGGGAAACACTTAAGAGAATTAACTCACAACAGGAATGTCTTCAAAGATGGTTGATTCCGTGGACTCAATCTTCTGATCCAGATATATGTGGCAATAGGGCAGTAATATCCCCACCTTATATGATAGTGTTATGGAATATTAATCATCCTCCTTTCACTTGTACAGAATCGAGGGTTTATTCTCCATATGGCAAGTGATTTATCTCTCCTGATAATTTATGTATGAAATATATAAGGAAATACAATCTTGGCCATGAATTGCATCAAATTCAACCAAATGAAGTTCAATGAATTTTTCAAGGAATTTTAATCCAGATATTATGAACGGGGAGGAGTTATATTCATGGGACGCAATGATTTCCTCATTTTCCATTCTCATTGACATCAATACTTCCATGATTTTTAGTGGTTTTGGGATTGTTATAATAAACTTTTGGGATATATAATAATGCATAGAACTAGTGTTAAAAAGTAATTTCACTATTTTTAAATGATTAACAAGTGTACCTATCACCACTTAGTATTTGGGGTTCACTTCAGCAGTAGTGAGGTAAAACGATCTCCCTTGCTTCCTTGGAGGTCATTGGTTGCCTCTAAAAACCATTGTCTTAGGGTGATGCTTTGTAATGTTCCTTGGTTCATTTTAGTTGAAGAAATAAACCAAACATTGAGGGTTGAATTATGTTTTCTTCTCCTCTCCCTGAGACGCATGTTTCTTTTCAATAGATAATGGTCAGGTGTCGTTCTCTTCAACACATAAAGCATTTCCTTTCCCCCTTCAAGCATTTTATAAGGTGCTTCTTTCCCACCATTGGCATGTGGTGTTTTGTGTTTTCATATCCCCATTGGATTTATACATCATACCACTAGAATTAAAGTCCATATTATTCTTCTTAACACCATGATACCCTAGATATTTGATGATTTCTATTTTAACTTTGAGGTCACATAAAATAATTTTCTCACAGATCTCAATGTCATGGATCACTATGGATTTCTGTAGGCTAGGTTTTATCCCACCATTGATGTGGTAAAACTTGCATTTAGGGGGAACAAAAAATCCAGATGCATATCGTGAAAACATTGTGATGGTTTTGTCTTCTTTTTTCTTGATGGAAAGGAAGTCCCTTTGCATCTTCTGTCAGAGGGTGTGAGGGAAATATTTTTTGAAAAATATTTTCTAGAAAATATTACATTCAAATGCATCGATCTCTTCATCAAGCATCATATTTTTTGATCAATTTCCACCATTAATCAGCTTTACCCACCATACAATAAGCATCTAGAAGTAACTTCTATTGTTTTGAACATTGAATGATAGATAATATCTACTCAATGGAGTTGATCCACTATTCGTCAATTGAGGGATCAAATTATATATTAAAAGCAGGAGGCCATTGTATCATGAAGCTCTCAACTACGACTTGTTCTTTCTTGGGGGGGGGGGGGGTTAACATTCCAATTGACCCATGTTTAGATTCAATACACATGTTAACAAAAACTGTATCATGTGAAATTTCACTATTCCTGCCCACATCGTATTGCGTATCTCATTAGAACAGTCTTCACATTGATCTTCACAATGGTTGTCAGCTTGAGTCCTCCTATTACTAGCCATTGGATGTAATAAAAGGACTGTTACAGGTATCAAATAAATTGTAATCCCAGGACAAAAATGGATGACATATAAATTCATTTTATATACATAACTTATGAATTAATAAGCTTCATTATATCTTCTCCGTTATCTACTTCATAACATATATTCTTAGGAGTATTTTTTTTATTCCCATAATAATGGTTACTACTAATCTAATGAATTAAACAAAGAATATACCATATGAGTGTCATAACCAAAAGTGAAGTACAGTTTTTTTCATGCACCAGTTTATGTTCAAGTCTTGCTCAATGTGGTGTTTTCAGGTTTTACCCTGAGATACATCTGTGTTAGAGCCACCTCTACCTGCTCGTATCCCGACAGGGATGTATTTTATTGATAAAACACTTGATAAATACTCACCAAGATACAATGATTTTTTTTTATTATACTACATCTTATTGTTAATTATTTCACTATGTTTTTCTAATCTGAATCCAAAAACTAACTATGCCTACCCTCTTATACCAACTATAACAACATTGCTCTTAATTACACTCATACACATAATTTATTAAATAAACTCTTCCCTTGATACAATATAGAATATCAATTGTTCTAGAGTCATTGAGTCTTAAGAACGTTACATATCAACATAAAACATGAAATACACATCTTTATTGAAAACTTCTTTTAAATGACCACAACATTCCTTCGAACATATCATTACATGGGATAACTTGAGGACATGCATAATGAAACGGTGAGATATAAAAAACAATAAGGGAGTAATGAAGTCATTGAAAGATGAATATAGTGAATGTTAGTAAATATAAATATCAATGAATCATAAGTGAAACATGAACAAAAAGACATAATATAGAATGATTATCAGAACATAGAAATGTGGCAACATCATTTAACAAGATATTAGCCTGAGGCAAGGATCATTGCACATGGATCATGAGTAAAACATCATTTCAATTGAATTAGAATGGTTAAAACCTCATTTCAATATATGTATCATGATATTAATCTTTACCCAATGCATTGGAGCGCTATTAGGGAACACCCTTCATAATCATGTCATTTCATGCATTAGTGTGAGACATAGATCATACAACATGAATTCATTAAAAATAATAATTTATTCCATGATAAAGGAATGTTGAATTCATATATGAAAATCTATATTCAATAAGTAAATATTTTTAATGGTTAATACCCTTGATAGTGAAATGGTCATGGTATTCGCTATGAAATGATTGTGGCTTGGAAAATTGCGTTGCAATTTTGGAAGCATAACGGCGTGACATAAGAATTCGTAAAAATGGTGGGTGATAGAGAAAGGGGAATCTATTAATATTTACTTGAAATGGAATATAATGGGTATCTTATAGATACATGTCCCAAAATCTGTATTGGAATTTATATTCTAAATATAAAATATTTTCTTGAATGTAAATTAGAAGAGAGAAATCCCTTACGAAATTTTGGCCTAGTAATGAGTGTACATGCGATGAATTAATGGGAGATAAAGGGAGCTCCCATCATTAGAAAATAAGGAGGGAATTATACAAGAGTTGATAAATCATACCCCACAATTTTATTTAAAATTAATATGGTATATAAATATAATGGATCTTGGACATAAATAAGGAAGTAAGAAATCCCTTTTTTGGAAGAGTTTACCCAAAGGATTGGGAAGAACATCAAAGAGGCTTCTTAGAAGAATTGGGCACATTTTGAGGATTATTGAGAGAGGATAGAAGTTTTTGGTATATCTTCAAAGGCTTTGAGTGAAGAGTAAGTTTGAGCTTGGGTTGTTTTATATAATAAAATTGAGTGAAATCTTTATTATTGAGGTTTTGGACACCACACATTAAACTAATCAAATCCACAAATCAACCCATAGTTTTCATCTATGGGTTTTTAAAAAGGGTATTCGAAAACATTATTTAATTATTATATTCACAGAACATTTTAAAATATTATTATTTCTTATGTGGAGGTGAGTCACACTCATAAAGAAATAAGATTAAAATGTAAAAATGTGTTATAAGTATTGAAGTGTCCACTAAGGCGCTATAAAATTCAACAAACCTATCTAAAATTAGATTTTTTGGAAGATAAAACATATATTGGATGAAAATATACATTTATAGTATTTTATTACGTCACCATTTGATTATTATGTGGTCATAAAACACATTTTATAATTAACATTATTTAATTTTTACAAAAAATTTAGACTGTCTCAAAAAAAGATGAAAAATTCCCCGTTGGATAATTTCAACATCCTGATTCCAAAAAAAATATTCACTTTATCTAAAATAATTTTCAAAATATGGAAATTTTCAATTTTAATATAATAACTGACATAAAAATCATGGGTTTTGATAAAAAATAGTTTTCAAACAGTAATAAAAATTACAATTATATTCATAACAATTATATGGTACATTTATTTAATAATAATTAATTTATTAATAATATTTTTTAAAAAATATTATTTAATTTAAAATCATATTAATTCATCAGAATATATTTTTAATTTAATATTAACTAAAAATTTAATTCCTGGTTTAAAAATGATTGACAATGTAATAATAATAAATTGAATATATATTCATTATTATATAAAAAATAATGAAAACAATCATAGTTTAAAGATATTGTTACATAACACCTTATAACACCAACATAAGACCCATGGGTATGTTGTGTTATGGTGACAGACTCTTGGGGTGGCTTAGTGAACAATACATGGGTAGTAATCTATCTCTACTTCCCCTTCTCCCATAGGTGGCTCTTTTCTAGCATAACTTGTTGAAGCTCAACATGACCTTGGTCGAGGGGGAATCCATGTGAAGCCACCTCCTTTCTGAGAATCGACAAGCGGGCTTCATATAGAGAAATTCAACTGGATGAGGTCATTGTTTGTTTTTTCTTATTAAATTCAATTAGTTAAAGCCTTATATCTATACTATTCAATTGATCCATGTTCAATGGTTATATTAGAAAAGGTAACAATTCTTAATCATATTTTAAAATAAAAAACGTAAAACCACAAAAGTGAATAAGTTATATACCCATTTTAAATAATAAAACATTTAATTAGATTATGTTAAATTTTCATTAATACAAATTTGGTTCATTACAATGTTATTATTCATTAGGGTAAGTTACTAATAACCAAATAATTATGTTTGTCTTTTCAGACTCCAAACATATTATAAATCACCATAGTGTTTGTCAAATTTTCTAAATAGAAATCATAGAAGTTATAATATTTTGTTTTAAGGTCCCATAAAACTTAGTAGTTCACTATTTTGTTATTTCATTTGATTTTTTGAATAAGAAGGAAATTTACATTCTCTAATCAATGGGTCATTAAATTTTACCTCTTGTGAAATTTGTCCCTCAATGTTTGGTTTCACATTCTAATCCATAAAAAGGTGTGGGTACATTTCTTTCATTTCCATCTCCATTTCCCATGTTTCCTATTCATACTTATTGTTCTACCAAAGAACCTTGACCAGGTGTGTATTCTTGTTGCAAAGAATGTTATCTTTAGGGCCCAAGATCTTCCACGGCTTCTCCTCTTAAGGAAAATCATTCTCCTACCACATTTAAAGAGATTACATGTGAAGGATCTGATATTTATTTAAATAAGAGGAATACAAAGAATTTTTCATGTAGTTTAGATGGTATGTTGGAGTGCTAGTTCAAAGGCTATAGCTCCGATGTGATCAAGGATCTCAAATGGGCTGATGTACTTGGGACACATATTTTTATTCATCCAAAACATCTGGACGTTCTACCGTGGAGATATTTGGAGAAATACAATGTCTCCAACCATGAACAAAAGGTCTCATTGATGATTTCCTACATAAATCTATTGTCTATATTTGGGCTTCCTTTATGTGTTGTAAAATGGTTTTCACCATCCCCATGATTTCATAGACTATTTCAGGTCCTACCAGATTACACTCACTAAATTCATTCCAAAGCGCTAGTGTTCTACACAGTTTCCCATAAAGTGGTTTGTATGGTTCTATTCTAATTCTTGAGAGGAAAATGTTCTTGTAGGAGTATTTGACCAGTGGAAGACGTTGGTAACACCTTACTTTGATGTCCATAGAACACACTCTCAACATATCATACATATAAGAATACATCGGTCAAATGTTCCATCATTATAAAGATGATAGGACCTACAGAAGTTCAATTATGTTCTTAGAGAAAGTTGGAGAGTTTTCTAGAACATTGAGATAAATATTGGATCTTGATCGGTTATAAAATATTGTGGTACTCCATATAGCCTTACCACCTCTTTGATATATATATGTGCAATTTGATCCAATGAGAAGTCCTCTCAAATTGGGATAAAGTGAGTTGTCTTTGTAAGACGACCCAAAATGACCCATATATCATTGCTTCCTCTAGATTTCATTAGAAGTACAATGACAATGTCCCTGGTAATGTTCCCCCACTTCCATGTTGGTATTGGTAGTGGTCACATCCTCCCCTTAGAAATATATATTTCTGGATTCACATATTGAAATATCAATCACATTGATGTATATTCAGTAATATCATTCTTGATATTTTCATACAAAAAGTTCTCTTGAAGAGCTCGATACATTTTTCATCTCCTGGGGAGAATAGAGATGGTTGAATTATGTACATCATTCAAAATGTCCATTGTTTTCTGTTGATATAATGATACACATAATCCTAACCCAAAACATACAACTCCCACCTCATCAATATTGAACTCGGAGGATTTCCCATTTCTAATAGCTTCCACCCTTTTTATAATTTCCACATCTTTTCTTTCATGATCATTTATTTTCACCACAAGGGATGGATGAGAAAACATTTTGGAAATGATTGATTATGTTCCAACCATGATTATTCTAATATCTATCCAATGAAAATCTATGTATATTGGATCCTTCCCAATTGTAATCATTTATAAAGAGTCATGATATTTTCTACATAGAGAATCTCCCACATTATTTTACATACCATAATGGTAGCTGATTGAGCAGTCATAATCCATGATGAGATCTAAAAATATTTACTAGTGCATATTCATATCCTTTTATGATAATATATATTCCAGACTCTTGTGATTATTATATATCTTACACGTATCCCCATAGGGATAATGCCACCATAGTTTTTAAGTAATGATCGCAACTGTGATCTCCACATCATGCATGGTATAGTTTTCCTCATGTATATTCATCTTCCTTGAGGTGTAGGCTATCAATTTATAATTTTTCATCAGCACAAAAACTATGGTTTTTTAAGAATAATTGTATACCATAGTTAGTTCTCCACTTATTGGGAGTGTGAGTAATAGCATATTGATAAGCCTCTTTTTGAGCTCCATAATTCATTCCTAAAATTCTTGAGTCTATGAAAATTTCTATCCCATCCCTATTATCTTGGTCATTGGGTTTGGAAATAATGATATTTTTTTCACCAATTTTCTATAATACCCGTCTTAGCCAAGAATGATGTGGGTATCTATTACCGATGTTGGCTTGGGCCATTCTATAATTTCATTTTTCATGGAAGGGTCTATATATATCCCTTTGATGGTGATTACATTTCCCAAGAATTCTACATCCTCCATCTATAAATCATATTTACTGTACATTGAATAATGTTTCTCCCTCATAAAATTCATCAGTATTTTATACAAATTCTCTTCATGTTTCTCCTTTCACTTGATGTATATAAAAATTTCATTGGTAAAGACTATGATAAATTTTCCAAGGTAATATATTAAGACACTATTCATCAAATACAGGAATATTACTGGAGATTTAGTGAGTGTTAAGGGAATCACTATGAAATCATAGTTTCCATACCTCAATTGAAAGGAAATATTGGAATTATATTAGTTCTGTGCCTCTAATTGGGGGTATAACAAATAATGGTCAACCATATAAAAATACCTAGACCCACGAATCTGATAGAACAATTCAACTATATGTGGCATTGGATAATTGTTATTTATCATGATTTTATTGAGCTGATGATAATCATTGTAGAGGCACATTTAACTATCCTTTTCTTGACAAAAAGTATTGGTGCACCCCATGTTGAAGCACTCAGTCTTGTAAAACCCCTCTCTATATTCTCATGTATCTACTTATTTATCACTTCCATCTCTATAGTGGATATTAAATAATTTTTCTTTGATATAAGTATGGATTGAGGAATATTCTCAATTCAGAACTCAATCAAATGATTAGGAGGAAGTCTAGGGAATTCTTCCGGCAATGCATCAGTGTAATCCCTCATGATGAGTATATCATTGAGAAGTATCATCTCCTTTTATCACTCATTTGAGATAGACAGGCTTTCTCATAATGAAGTAATATCCACACATGAGAAAATTAATCAAAATTATATTCAACTGTCTTCTTACACTTATAAATAATTGGAGGATGCATCAGGATGTGAAGAGTGATCTCCCATTTTCTGATAGTTGATGTTGTATTTGTATAAATATATCCAATCCTTTACCAAGATAACATCTAACTTCACTAAAATAAGTATAAAAATATTTCATGGGAGGTTTTTTCCATAAATATTTTCCAGGGAGGAGTTATAAACCTTGGACGCAAAAATGTCACCACTCACTATTCTCACAGATAACTTGTCCTCCAAATTTTGAGATGGTGGTTGAATAGATCTATTAAACATGCAAGATATGAAACAATTTGTAGAAATAGAATAAAATATTATGTTGTATATTCTTGAGTGAATAACTATTATACCTATCACCACATCATTGTACAGATCCTCCGCATAAGAAGTGATAACATAAGCCCTTCCATTCTTCATTGGAGGTTGTTTTTCATTTCCTCTGAGAACCCATGGCTTAGGAAAATTGTTTGCATTATACCCAAAATGCTTTCAGTTGTAACACTACACCACTAGATGTCCATTTATCTGAACCTTCCTTTCTTCTTCCATATTAGTGGGATTATTCATAACGCTTCTATAGTTTTTTTCTAGATGTCACATTCTTTCAAATTTGATGCAATTTTCGGTTCCTTTCAGAAAGTTCCAAGGATGCTTCATCCCACAATTTTGACATGTGGGATGTTTAATCTTCTTTACATCATGTGATTTATTTTCTGAAACACCCATATTTTCTGGAATTTTTCACTTTTTTTCATTGGTCCCACATGACCATTATGATCCTCCAATATCCTTTTCAACTTTAAGAGAACAATGATCATTCAAATTATAACTAACAAAGTATCAAACCACCAATTCTTTTTGTATGCTTGACATTTAGTCTGCTAATGTAGTGATCCAATTTTTTTAGGTGTTTACAACAAATCAAGAGGTGTACCATGAAAGCCCTGTAATGTTTGCTTCATAGGACCCAATGGAATAATATTCCTTCTACACGAGTCTGAGGAACATTATTTTCATATTGATATGGAAGCTTCAGGGAAAATATTTATTGAAAGTTATTCTCATGAATTTATCCAAATCCACGGAATCAATTTACACCATAGACATTATTTTTTTCCACCATAGATCAGCTTCCAAATCAAAACTATAGACTTCCAATACAACATTCAATACATATACGAACTGTATGATATATAATATATTATCAATGGATTTAATCCACTATTACACAAGTAAGGGATAAAAATCCACTAAACATGGAAGTCACTATCTACATGAAGGCTTTTATGGGAACAAGCTCATTGCATGGAGGAGAATTTCATTCGACAAGTGTAATGTTATTATTATTAACATGAGACAGCTTGGAAAGTACTATAATTATGTTTTGATCATACATTTCCATTATATCTGGCATATCATTAGGGAAATCATCATATATCTTATCACATTGATTGTTGGAACGTGTTATTATATATCCCTTAATTATAGAAGATAAAAAAATACAATTACGAAGGCTTGAAGACTTAGCTAATAAGCATAAATAAGAAAAATAAAGCATAAGAGGATAAACTCTCAAAGGAAAGTATATAAAAATATTTGATTCATTAGGTTTCAATATATGTTATTCACAATATATTTCCTAACATATATTTTTAAAAGATTTTATGTTTCCTTCAATAATAGTTCATAATATTTTCAGGAATTTACCACATCATATCCCCTGGGATTGTAAAACTAAGAGGGCAGAAAGGCCCATTTTCATGCACAAGTTCCCATTCAAGCCTAGCTCAATGCGATGTTTTCAAGTTTTACCCATAGATACATATGTGCCAGAGCCACATCTACCTATTTTTATCAAGACAAGGATGTATTCTCTTGATAAAGCACTTACTCTATTCTTGCAAAAATTTAGGTTTTTTTATACCTAGTCATATCACTAAGCTTCTTTCTAAACTGCTCTATTCTTAATCTCCATAAATTACCAGTCCATCATTTGATACTAACTATAGAGACCCTGTCCTTTTATAAAAACCATTACAATATTTTTTTCATACTTATACACAAGAAATCAAACCATGAATTGTGAATTATAGTGTCATTCATAACTAGGTATATAAAACCAAAATTATAAAACATCTATTTATTTAATATTCATATTTTACTTCAATTTTCTTTTGAGATCAAACAAAAACAAAGGATAAATAGAATATAAAATTAACAAAGGGGTGAGCTAAAAATCCTATTAAGGGAATAAGTATAAGAATAGATCTTTATCACACAGGTTAGAAGGCATAATATAATGATAATAAAAGGCATAGAACACATGGAATCATAACATATAAAGATAGGATCATATAGAATTGGATTCATTGTAAGGTGGAAGAAACCTAAAACATTTCATTAGAATGAGTCAAGGCTCATTGTAGATATAGGATAAAAAATCATGGCTTACCAACATGAAATATGGTCATTATAGCAAGAGACTAGGCTAACCACCTAGACCGTTGCACATAAAATCTCATGAGACTCAACATTACCAAATGAATTGAAGTTCAATATGGGAACACCCATCTTAACATGTTCATGAATATTCATTCCATTAATAAAGTCATATATAATCAGTAATAAACATAAGGGCACCCATGGAAATAAAATGGTATCATAATCTTGTCATAAATAATAATTAATGGTATTATAATAAAAGTTTCCATGAATGAGTGGAATTAGAAAATAAATGGAAATTAAATAGGTCAAATAGGAATATATCATTTTATGTCATTTAAAATAGATGTTCCATCATGTAAAAAATAAAATTTGAGAATTTTTAGCATTAAAACATTTTAGTGCGGTTTTATGGAAAATAGCAACGGGAATTTAATATAGAAAATGGATTAACATTTTGAACAAAACCTGATGTTATCCATGATGTATTTCATAATAAAAACACTATTTTTAAAATAATGGTGACATAAAACATATATTAGATTGAACATGAAATTGGGTACTAATTCGTGTAAAACCCTTAAACGGGATAGCTTTTAATAAAGTATTAAGGAGGGAGCCACATAATAACATGTATATCATGGAAATAGAATTAGTATTAGACCATGATACATGAGTTTGGTTTATGCACACAAAATTTATAAGATTTTCATTAAATGAAAAGATAACTTATTTTTCGTAAAAAGAAAGATAGAGAAACTTGAATGAATGATAGAGGCTCAGGTATAATCTATGACCTCAAGTCTAAATGTGTTCTCCCTAAGATATTAATGACCTGAATAATCAATTTAGGTAAATTTATAAAAAATTATAGAACATCTTTTACAGGTAATATATTTATTATAACCATATTATGTTCATTAATGTCATTATTTTATTGGTTAAGACGTTCAATTTCATTGTTTGGGTCGGTTATTTTCATGATTCGTTTACTTATATACATTAATGGGTAATAATTTAAATTGAGGATGGTTTTCAAGAACTGGAGTTATATTTTATTACTTAAAATCAAGAATCTTACATGGTTGTAAATTTAATTTCGATACTTGTGAATTTTAATCATTATATAAAACATTAGTGATAACCTTATTGGTTAATTGGCGGTTTATGATCACGATGCACATATTTTGTTTTATAAATCAAAACCATGTGTAGAAAAATATTCTAGAATCATATATGAGACATAATACATATATTATAATTTATTTCTAAAATAAGAATTGTTTTGCGACCAAAATAAACAATGTTAATAAAATTGAAAACCCAATGTCCTTCAATGTGGCAAATTAAGACATCTCGGATTTCATTATTACTACAAATATAAAAGAAGGGTAAAAGAGAGAAATTAAATCATATTCCATTATCATTACAACATCCCATCACATATTACAAATTGGAGTTGTCATTAAATTTTGAATATGGGAGGATGGGATATAATATAAAACAAAGGTACTTGAAAAAAAGTAAAATAATTGAAATGGGGAATTTACCTCTTGAATTAATCATACTTGAAAGCCTATTAAGGGGAGAGGATTTGGTGTTCGAAAGAGACCATGGGATTCTAGAAGTGGGGGATAATCTAGGGGATAGATTTGAGAGGAATTAGGGAAATACACATGGCTCGAGAGGAGTGAATATAATAGGGGGTGTGGGTGGGGTTTTTAGTGGATGGGAGGAGGGTTTTCTTAATATGATAATAATTAGTTTGTTATTTTTTCATAAGAAAAGAAATAGTAATTATTATTGTGACAAAAAAATATCAATATGAGATTTTTTTTCGAAAAAATGGAAATTAACAACATTCAGGACTCATGCATGATGTATAAATTAACGGTTCATCATTTATAATAAATTATCATATTTTACTATTCATAAAAACATCATGTATTTTAAAAAATGCCAAATTTTGACCGAAACCATTTTCCAATTTATAGATTACAAAAATTAACTATATTATAAGAAAATAATATTATAAATTTGGGAAATTTATTTTATAATTAAAATCATTATTTACTAATAAAAATTAATATTTTTAAATTATAACTGGTTTTATAATACTTTAAAAAAGTAATTGAGGGCTTATAAAATTATCCTATAATATTAAAAATTAAAAAATTAATTTCAAAAATATTTTTTATGAAAATAGATTTTATTTTTCTAAATATATAATTATTCCTAAATTATTAGTTAAATGTTAATGACATAAAAAACACAAATTAATATATTTTCTCTTATAATATTGATAAATTTAATATATAGTTTCATTGGTAAGGTTACTATTTACATAGATGATTGACTGTAAATAAGGGTCATATTGATATTCAAAAGTGTAATAGTACTATTTATACATGTCAGTAACTATTCAACAAAAAATATGTTTTTCTTATTGGACTCTATATATCTTACTAATTGCAACCATGAATGTCAGATATTTGAAATTCAAATAACTTAACTGAAAATATTATGTTTAAAGATAGAGAAGTACTTAGTATTTAAATTTTTTATTTCATGTTATCATACTATAATATTGGGTTTTCTATTTATTAAACACTGAGTTCTTATAAAAATCCAATCATTTTATAATTTTTATAAAAAAATATTGAATTCAAACATTTTTTAAAAATGTAAAATAGTACCTTATTTGGAATATAAGAATATAAAATTTATTTTTAGACAGTATATAAAAATAAAAAAATTGTTTAAATTGAATTTAAATAATAATTTTATAATAAAAAATAACATTTCTAAAAATGTTTTATATAGTGTCCACTTGAAATAAAAAATATTACTGACTAAATATGAAGTATTTCCACCTTTTCTCATAAAAACATCTCAATCTTATTAAGTATAATATTATGATAAATGACACAAATATTCTAAAAACAAAATACAAATAACATTAATAAATAAAATATATAGTTTTTAAACCATAATTAATATATTATCCCTTATTTTAAATTTATTGTGGAAAATAATGAAATCAAATGAAATTTAAATATATACCCATACCTGAAGTCCTGGATCATCACATCCATGCTATTAAGTTCCCACATAATAAATTTATACTTTATAAAATAAAAAAAACTATATTTATAATTAATATATAATATATCATTATTTTATGATTTCAAACTATCAAGCAATTAAAAATTCTTCTTCAATATTTATATTCAGGTGGAAACATGCGTATTTTCCTTGCATGTTCTAGTTTGAATGTTTCGTTCCTATATCCTTGGTCATTGTTTAATCATCTCTTGGAACATAATCATGTGATTATTTTCACTATTATAAAAATTAATAATATTTTATGATGAAAAATAAATAACATCACATCACAAAGATGATAGTTAAAATACAATTTGGTTTAATATTTTCATTAATCATCATATGTAAGGAAGTAAAATAAAGTTATAAAAACTATTTTAAAAATTAAAAATATATAAAAATTATTTTATTTTTTAGTTAAACCAATTGATATGATCTTTTAGGAACGATGTGCATGAATCATGAATCACATCTCTTCATGGGGGTGCCATTCCACACATATGTATGATCAATGTTAACATTTCATTTAAAAATTATTATAGGTAAAAAATGGGTGAACCATTAACATAACAAAATTGTAAATATACTTATTTTTTAATTTTATTTTGGATTTAAAATATTTTTATGATTTTAATGAAGAATGAATCACAATATAGATTAGTATAAACAATTAGCTCTACTTTGAGAAACCACCTTCGGATTACACATTTTCCATCAAATTGTTCAATTATGGGGAAAATTGGATATGGATAATAAATGTATAATTTTATTTCTATTGGTATCATCAAATATATTTTATGCAAAAATTTTGGATCATTGAGGGAGAGAGTCCCTCATTTGATTAGTGAGATGGTTAGAAAGCATGTAAATACATTGAACTTTAAAATATAATAATGTCATGTAATATAGAATGTGAAAACAATTACTATTGGATAATTTATAATATAATGTTGGTTAAAAACATCTTCAATCCATAAAATTTAGTTGGATGCAATTAGATTTTAAACCATATCATTAGTTTAAACCCCACATTAGTCCATTTAACAATAATTTAGGTGAATGTTTTTTAACATACATGATTTTCATCTTGTTAAAAATTCAAATTCACCTCATCAAAATGTTTTTAGATGATTATTTTTATTATAAAAAATATTATTGAAAATAAAATTATAAATCTTTCATAAATAAATTATGAAATAAGAGCAAAATATGGAATAAAAATATTTTTTATAAAAATCCATTTTAAAGCCTAGAACAAAATTTAATACAATTACCTTCATATTAAAAATAATTAATATATTATAATTTATTTTAATAAATATATTATCAAAAAATTTCATTAAAATCTGTCATCAATAATTATTATTTCAATTTATCATCATAATTACACCATTTATTCAAAAAACATCTTCCAATAAAATTTCTGTTTTTTTACTTTAAAATTATTATAGTTTTAATTTAAAAAATTGATAACCGATGAATTAATTTTATAAATGATTAAATAATAAATTTCTATACATTATAATATCTCTTTTATTCCCACCAATCTAATGGTTAAGAAATACTTTTCAAATATATTAATAATAAATAATTAGTGTGTCACAGTTCATGTAAATTTGGTGTTGCATTAAATAAAGGACATGAAAGAAATTAAAGTTATCTAAAAATCATTCCATAAAATATTAGGGTTTCATATTTCCCCAAATTAGTGTTACCAACTAATCATTCACTTAAAAATAAAGATTATAATTTGAAGATAAATATTCTACAGAGTTTTCTAATGTTTAGAAAATTATAAATATTTATAACAATATCTACTCCCAATTATGTCACTAATGTTATGTAATAATCCTAGAATTAGATCCCAAAATAAATTTTTCTAAATAAATAGATATAATTATTCCTCCTATATAATTTTTTTCTATTATGGAGCCTGAAAATATGTTATACTAAATCCATGAATTTTTCAGAATGATCTCGAGGATGTACTTCAAATATTATCTATATACTGAGACATGGAAACTTTATTTATAGAGGAATGGAATATATTCGATAATGGAAAACACTCCTTAAAAAATATTATTATATATTTTATTTATTTATTATAAAATATTCCTTAAAAATATCAATTCACAATGACGTATTTTAGAGGAAAAATAATTGTGGGATGAATTGTAATTTTTTCATATAGAAACAACTACATTGCTTATTAGCTGTTATTTCATCATGTTTGTTGATAAAACATGGATAAAACAAAAATATAGATTATCAAGGATTGTTATGGGTTATATTAAATATTTCATACAGGTGAACTCGATCTTAGTACTTATATTATTAGGATAGATATTTATAAATCGAAATAGAAAATAAATAGTTAAATAATCAAAGGTCATGAAAGATGTATTCGATCACATCATCCCAGATTATTATATTTTTATATATAGTAATCCATTTATAAATTATATTTTATTAATATTAATATATATTGTTCAAAATAATGAATTATAATAATCAATGTAATGTTTTTTTGTTCTGTACTCTTTGGATACTTGAGGTATATTTTGAATCAAATGTTGTGAAATCATGGAACTCAACTATGGATTTGAATTCATTGAAACTTATACACGCCAATAAAACATCTCTAACCATCCTTAAATTCTTGGGAATTTAACAAATAAAATCATCTGTAATGGATGGAGGAAATGGATTAGGAAATTCATGAAAATGTATAATTCTAAAAATATGGTGGGATGATAGCCTTTCAGAGACTCTCATGTAAGATTATGGATAGTTTATTGAGCGTCAGTTGGATTCTGTTTATTAGAACTAATATAAATTCTAAATTTGTTCAATGGGAGTAAAATATACTTACTCTTATCAAACACTAAAGATTCATTTTTTTATTTTAATATATTTTTTTCCATAGAATAGTTTCTTCATTAATGGGTTATAGTTGTTCCCATCTATAATGGGAACCCTAATATAAAAGGAAAATTTGATTAATATACTATATCATGTGGTATATATGTATCATTCCAATTTTTTCCATATTCTGTTTCACTATTAAGTGTTTATGGTCAAAAAAATTGATACTAATCATCATTAAGATTATATTTGGAGATCTCCATGATGGTAGTTTATAAGGATTATCCTTCCCATATGAACTCGACTTGATTAATATTACTTTTTGAATTCCAATATATGAATACGTGAATTGTTTAACAGACATGAGTAAATTATTAAGTTTTATCATGGATCAGATACATTGATTTATGGAGGAATACTATAATGATATATGATCATATTGATGTACCATATTTTGGTTGTGTCATAGGTGATATAAAATTAATAGTATGAATAAAAATTAATATATAACTTTCTATATTAATCAAATAATGTATGTCATTATCTTATAATTAGAAAAAAAATGTATAATAATATCTTTATCCATGGTATATGAAATACTAGTTTTTTATAAATGTATAGGAAAGCTAAGTTGAACATATATATTTTTGATACAATTATGCAACCACCTTAATGGAATAAGGGTTCTAAAAAGGATTACTTTACATAATATTGAAACTACCGGAAAATAAAATAATTTTTATGGGATGGATTTGGTTGTATAATTCATTCTATTCCACAAAAAAAATCTCTCTCATAATATATAAATTTAAAAAAATATCAATTTATAATCCTAGAAATGTTAATTATATATATATATTTAATTAGAGGAAACATATATTTTACACGGTTAACACAAAAGATATAATTCAGGAGTAATACACCAATATTTTTTTATGTACTATGGGTTAACACTATTTACTATATAAGTTACACATAATTCAAAAATGAACACTGCTGAACTAAATTGATAACATTTTGTAATATCTATTTTCACATAATTATGAAAATGAATATAATATAGATGTGATGGAATTATTAATTACAATAATTCATAAAAATATTAAATTACACCAATCATGTTTGGATTTTTTTGATGGAATTATTAATTTTTCATATCCTTCCTTAGAACATTGTATTATAAAAAACATTTAGATTCTGGCGTGGTTTCTTATATTTTGGCTTATTATATTTATAGTTTCTTATCAATTTTTTAGAAAACTATGAAATTTAAATCATTGGATATAGCACTAAAATTACTACAAATTTCAACAAAATCCAAACCAACTATAGTACAACAATCATTCACCACATGGATTTTACTAAACATCTATATTGATTGAAAATTGCCTAATTTTCAACCATATCATGGCCTATTTATCACTATGCTGTATTATTTAACAATATCTTATGATTGCGACTACCGTAGGGTGTCAAGATATCCATGTTGAAGGCAATTAAAAATCTATAGAATTATAGAAATATTATGTACCATCTATTTACTGTGTACACTTTATTTCTTAGAAGGCCTCTCCAAATTTTCAAATCCAATGTAAATTTTCAAAATATCATAATTAGGGGGTTTTACTATGTTATTATGTGAATAAAATCTATAAAATTAGAAAATTTCAATAAATAATGTTTTAACCTCAGTAATTATCATTAGAAACTAGTTCCATGGTTATAACTTCCATGTTGAAACAAGCTATTCTTGTCAACATTATACCAGAAATTACATCATATATAAATAAAATATATTTTTTCTTAATTAAAAATCCATTTTCTATATAATGGTATTACAATTGTACTTGATTCAATTCCATTCACGATAAGTTTCACTCCCTTGTAACATGCTTTTCATCATACTACTTCTAGATAAGCTATAGTCTTCTCAACTCTTAATTGTCCCTGTGTAGATTATTTTAAATCACAGGGAACGAAGTCAATATCTAAATAACAATAAATTTATCATGAGAACCCATGTTTTTCAACAATCTCTCCATTTTGTTTTTATTACCAATTATTATTTCTATATGTTAAATAATGGAAATGACGACCCACTTATAGGCCCACTCATGTGTGTTACTGTAAACACTCGATTATCTTCTACATTAACTGTAAAATTCATAGGGTTCCTATCAACCATTTCAATCTATAACAAGTTTCCTTATAAGATAAACTCATATAGTAAATATAAATATATATTTTAATAATTTATCTATGTCCATTTGAGTGATATATTTTTTCATGAATGAAGATAAATAATTAATAACTATAATATATTCCTTAATTTTTTAACCAGCATTTTTATTTTTGTTAACATCCTGTAGAATATATATATATATATATATATTAAAAAATAATGAAATAGATTGTCAGTATTTATTTTTATTTGGAAATTCATATCAAATTTACAATGAAAAATAGAAAGAAAACTACGGGGGATTAATATGGTGTAGATCAAGAGAGTCCACCCAAACTAAGTCAACACCGTCAGGAGGAAAAGTACCCAAACAAGAAAAAAAAGATACCACAACACATGGGGGATGAGAGGCTAGAAAATATGAAACCATGTTGCCTTCTCCCAGTGTATAAAATATTTAAATTACATTATTTATGATTCTTTTTTACTTAAGAATGTAGTAACTAATTTTCTAGAGGGAACTACCTTTTCCCAACATGGAATTCTAGAGAATCTTATAGTCATTTTACACCGCCACCTGATGAATGTTTTTGTCAATAAAAATATCTAGGCCCATTATCATGGATATATATTTATATACAACAAATCTTCATGAACTGAATATGTAGTGAAATAAAAGATGATAAAAACCAGAACATCACGAATCACTCCACCACCATGCATGAAACCATTTGCAAAAGAGCTCTAGTATTGAGTTTTTCACCTCATCTTGGAGATTCCATCTGATTGATCGATCAATGGGAGAAATTTTTGGAGAAGAGTGCGTCCTGGATATCAATAAAATAATTAGATAAGGGGACTCAGACAAGTTGGTAACATATTGCATTATATCAAGCTGCAAACATAATGTTTTAAAAACAACAACTATTTTGGAGAATGGAATTCCCTCATATTTAGTTTAGTTATGGGTATCCAAGACATTATTTCTATATTCTGACCTGTGTGATTTTCTTGTTGTTGTAAATTTTGTTTACTTAAATTTTTTGAAGAAGAAATAAAAAAGATTTTTTTGAAAACTACTATATTATTAAATATTTTTTAATATTTTAGATTTTGAGGGGATTAATTATATTTTTAGTAATATTTCAATTGTTTCTGGTAAATATAATCCATTTTTTATAATGGGATGTAAATTATATTATTAGTTTTGAAGAAAATATTAAATTTATAAATTATTATGTTATTTGCGATTTAGGGTAATATTTTATGCAATGATTTATATTGTTTATTGGATTTGGATATTAAAATAAATGTGTTTTTGTTCTGAAAAATATATTATCCTATACAAAATATTATGGTTTTTATAATGATCCATACATTACATAAATTGCTATTACTTCAAAAGTGAAGCATACTTATTACAACATATAACAAAACCATGAAAGGACCGTATAGGTATAGTGTCTTTAGAAATTGGGAAACATAAACAACTGGTTCATAAGTCATCTACGTTGTCTCCCATTTATTTCATCATATCTAGAGTCCATTTTTGCATATTATACTTAATACACTTGATCCAGACCTGGGGAAAAGAAAACATACAAATGGGTGAGCTAAAATTCCTAGTAAGGGTAAACAAAAGAAATATCAGTCATATCATATTCATAAGAACATAACGTTTTGAATATCTTAACTTGAAAAAGAGATCATAACATCCTAACATGAGATAAATCATAGAATTGAAATGTAATCCCAAATAATCATACCTTAAAACATGAAACATTGTGGAATACCCACATAATCATAGAGAATCATTTCTTAGTAGTCAAGACTCATTGCCAAGACTGTCTTTGTTGACAATGTCCATTTCTAAACCGAGTTCACTCCTCGTTTCTGTCCTATTTCACTTAAACGGATTAACCTGTCGTTCCAGCCATGTCTATCTCATGAGATATAAATCCTTACCCAATTCATTTGAGGGATATATAGGTCCCACCCATCTTATAATGATACCATTCTTATGTGTTCCACAAGATCATAAATCATACATCATAGCATAACCCATGTAATAAAAATGGGATTCCTAAACATCGTGACATCATAACATAATCAATATATGATAAAAGTACTTCATAAAAATAATTACCTCATAACATATTTAAATCAATGTGAAAATTGGGATAGAAACAGAACCATATATTATCATAGATGGAAAATAATTTTGATAAAACACTTGAACTCCATTCTTGAGGAAAATTCCTTTCTACGTCAAATTTTTTTTCCTTTATTAAAATATCATACAATTTTAAACTAAAAGAAGTTGATTAAAAATATACATGAAAACTTGGAAAGGAAGCTTCATGGAAATAATGTTCTAAAATTCCATTCAGGCCGTATAAGTTAAAAAAACATTATTCTTGTACTTTGGCCGGAAAAGTCAAAAAGTATCTCGTACTAAAAACAAAAAATGATTCCTTTCATATATTTTACTAAAAACTCACCGAAGGGTAAAATTGGATTTAATAAATTTTAAGTGGTTGGAAATATTATTACATATTGAAGAAACATGGATTTGGATGATAAATATTCCCCATTAAATTCTGAAGTTTAAACAATTTCGGATAATAACAAGATTGCGAGATTTTCCCTTACCTTAGGTACGATTTGTTTAGTATGTTTCCGAACCTCCTGTATAATGATTTAAATAATGTAATTGACTTATTACAGAATCATAATAATTGTTATTATATCATATATGGTCATATTCTTAGCTTCTTATTATTAGTATTTCATTGTTACTTGTTATTCGAGTGTTTATTGCTTTCTATTTTTATGCGTGTTTTGTCGAATAAATTCTAATTCTTTTTTAGGTTATAGATACCTCATTTAAATAATTGTATTAGTGTAATATATATCATATTTATTCATTCAATTCATTTATATAATCATTATGCAATAAAGATCATGTAGATGAGTTTCATCACATTGTGGAGATTGTAGGCCGTACGTACGCACGGGAGATGATATCATTCCCATGATCGTGGAATTGTATTGACGTGTGTGTATAAAATTTCAGAATCAATATCACTTTATAATAGTCATATATAGTTATTCTTTACACCATTATATCCATCCAAGTAAGGTGGTGGTGGAAAATAGATTACACCACGGCGTGGAGATAGTATTCCGTATATACAAACGTGCGGTGATTTCATTTTCCGTAGGATGGATAGAAGGTGAAATAGGGTAGTTTCATATTTATAATAACATATCAGTATATTAGTGATACTTATGTTATTACTTCATAATGAAACAACTAAATCCGAAGAAGTAGAAGAAGAAATAAATTTGAAAGAATTGGTAATAGATATTACCTCTTCTTCGACACTCCTCTTTGAAACCTCCTCTTAGGGCACTATGATTGGTCTATGAAGAAGACCAGGACCTATAAGATGTTTTTAGGGAAGTGGAGAGGATAAATTGACAGGGTTTGGCCGAGGTTGAAGGCTCAATGTGGTTTGAGGAGGATATTGAGGAGGTTCCCTTTTATAAGGGAGGAGAGGGGCACCTTTGAAATGTGTGAAAATGTTATTTCATTATAAACTTATCATCAGTTTCAAAAGGTCCAAAAATCATTAAAGATGAAGATACGATGACTCATGGTCGAAATAAAATCATTCAATCAGAATTAGACATGTTTTGTAAAATATTTTAATCATTATAATCTTATTTATTTAAATCATATATTAATGAGGTAAATACTGCATCATTAGTGTGTCATAAATAATCTAATTTATTTGATGTCAAAAAATTATATAGAAAAATATCATCATGTGGGAAATATTTTTAGCTTTACAATTAATATTTATAGTCAAAAATATAATTTATATAACCCCTTATAAAAAGTAATTACTAAAAGCTTTTTATTAATGTCAATTTTGTCTTTACATTAAATTAATTAGTCCAAATTGTCATTATCACTACCAAGTGGATCAATGGGGTCCTAAAATATACCCAAGGATGGCCATGGTCGGCCACTACTCATCCAATAAGGTTAGGACAAGTTTCAAGGTAATTTTAAATTATTATAGTATTCTTTTAACCTTGAATTGCCCTATTTACCTTTAACCGCGTCAAATAAATGTCAAAAGATATTATTCACCAAAAATTATTTTCATCTTATTGAACCACATTTTACTTCTTGATAAAAACCATATATGTCGTATTTTTTAAATTAAATTCACGGAAGTGGTACAATTTCACTTAAATGAAAGAGTTCATTTTTTAACTACTACTATGTGGTTTCACTATTCATAACAAATTGACGTTTATCAGAAAAATACCAAAAATTCAGTCTAAGCTATATTCAATATACTGAACTCAAAAATGATGTCTATATTTCCAAATTCAAAATATAGAAGTGGAATTAATTAATTTTAAAATTAATTCCCGTTATCAAAACAAATAGCGTGTTTTTAAGAAACAATAACTATCAAAAGATCGACACTTGTTTATGTACAATTTCAAAGTGAAATTAATTCCAATTACCAACATTTGATTAAATGATTAAAATATATTTTAATTGCACTTTAAAACCAATTAATAATATAATATAACTATATAAATTATTGTGATGAAAAAAGATGTTTTTAATTAAATTATATTGTGTTTTTACTATTCATTAAAATATGAAAGTTATTAGAATAATATGAAAATTTTATCAACATGAAATTTTTATATCCTGATTCCAAAGAATAATTTTATTTTTTCAAATTCAACTTCTGAACATGTCAAAACTAGATTTAATATTGGTGCACCATCAAAAGGTAGCAAAACTACATTCTTCTAAAAATACTTTTTTTACCCGAAAAATTTATTTTGTTCTCATACCATGTTATAAAAAATATGTAAGCTGAAGAATAATGTTATAAAATTCAAAATTTAGTTAATACTATTAATAATGGCTAGTTTATAATATTATAATAATATATCGTTGTTTAGTGAAACTCTATATTACGCACAACACACGCTATCGAGGAAGGTCGTGATTGCATGTAATACAATCCAATCTTCTATTGTGTGCAGTGAAAGATTCCTTTGATGTTGCATACAACATAATACATAAAAAAATAAAATTCTCATAAAATATCATGGCGTTACATTCTACCCCCCTTAAAATGAATTTCTCCCTCGAAATTCATCACTTCATAACAAACAGATGAGGTTACCAATCTATCATCATATCATCAATCTCCCATTCAGCTTCTTCTAATTTGTGGTTCCTCCATAAAACTTTCACCAATTGAGTTGGCTTGTTCCATATGACTTTTTTGATACAATCCAGAATCTCTATCGGTTTTTCTTCATAAGAATGATCATTCTCTAACTGTATAACTTCTGAGATTAGTACATGAGAAGGATCTGGTATGTACTTTCTCAGGAGAGATAAATGGAACACATCGTGAGCTTTAGAGAGATTCAGTGGAAGCACCAATCAGTAAGCTACCTTCCCAACAAAATCCAGTATTTCGAAAGGACCGATATACCTAGGGCTCAAATTGACCTTCTTTCAAAATCTCAATACTCTCTTCCAAGGATATATTCATATGAACACATTATCAACCACTTAAAACTCTAGGTCTTTTCTTTAGTTGTCAGCATAACCTTTTTGTCGACTCTGAGTTTCTCTTATGTGTTATTGAATAGATCTGACCTTTTCTGCCATCTCATCGAAAAGATCGGGTCCTAATAGATTTCTTTCACCAACTTCATCCCAGCAAGTTGGAGTCCTTCATTTATTTCCATAGAGAACATCATAAGGAACCATCTGAATACTGGAGTGAAAGCTATTATTATAATAAAATTCCAGCAAAGGTAGGTGTTGATCTCAACCAGCTTTGAAATCCATAGAGCAAGCTCTTATCATATCTTCTAGAGTTTGAATTGTTCTCTCAGACTGACCGTCTTTCTGAGGATGATAAGCAGTGCTAAAAATCAACTATGTATCTAGAGTATGCTGAAGACTTCGCCAGAACATCGGGGTAAACCTCGGATCCCGATCAGATATAATAGAAAGTGGTACATCATGCAATCATACCACTACCTTTACATATATCCTGGAAAACTGATCTAGAGAGAAATATTCTCTAATAGAAATGAATTTTGCTGACTTCGTAAGACGATCAACTACGAACAAGATACCATTATTAACTTTGGATGTTTTAGGAAGTCTAGTGACTAATTCCAAGGTGATGTTTTCCCATTTCCATTCTAGTATGGGTAATGGATGTAACATCTCCTTAGTCTTCTGTCTGTTGGCTTTAACTTGCTAACAAACCAAGCATCGAGAGACATATTCAGTAACATCTCTTTTCATGCCATCCCACCAGAAGTACTCTTTCAGTTCCCTACACATCTTCGTGATTCCATGATGAATAGAGAATGAAGAACTATGAGCCTCATCCAGTAGCTCCTTCATTAATTCTGGGATGGGAGGAATACAAACCTGATTCCTAAACCTTATTATCCCATCACAATTAAGGTTCAATTCAGGAACATTTCTCACCTTCTTTTGTAACCCAACATCTTCTTTCCGTGCCTCTGTAAACTTCACATGCATAGATGGTTGAACATTCATTTGAGAAAGATAAGATTTCCACATTCCATTATAATTCCAAAATACATCTTTGGTAAATACCTAAATATTGGATGTTTTTATATCCTCGTCGTGGATAAGCTGGCATGGTCTCGTCGACTTAATGCATCTGCCAACTTGTTTTCCTTCCCAGGGTGGTAATGAATGAAGCAGTCGTAATCATTAATAATCTCCAACAATCTTATTTGGCGCATATTCAGCTCCTTTTGTGTGAAAATATACTTTAAAATTTTATTATCAGTATAAATATCACACCGTTAACCATATAGATAATGCCTCTAAATCTTTAATGCAAAGATTACGACAGCTACCTCCAAATCATGAGTTGGGTAATTTTGCTAATAGATTTTCAACTGTCGTGAAACATAAGCTACCACCATTTCGTTTTTCATGATAACACACCCAAATCCCTTCTTGGATGCATAACTATAGATCAAAAACCTTCCTCCACTACAAGGCAATGTGAGCACAGGTGCACTAGATAACCTTCTTTTCAACTCCTTGAAATTCACTTCACACTCCTCTATCCACACGAACTTAACTCCTTTTCGAGTCAACCTAGTGAGTGGATTAGATAATTGTGAAAAATGTTTCAAAAAACTTTGATAATATCTATCCAAACCAGGAAAACTTCGGATCTTAGTTAATATTGTTGGTCTTGACCATATTTCGATAACCTATGTCTTTGCTGGATACATAGATATCCCCTCTTCTGAGATTATGTGACCCAAAAAATGAAACTTTTTGATGCCAAAATTCACACTTGGTAAATTTGGCATAATGCTTCTCCTTTCTCAGGGTCTTCAATACAATTCTCACATGATCTTCATGTTCTTCCTTGTTCTTTGAATATAAACGAATACTGTCTATAAAGACTACCACAAACTAATCAGGGTAGTCTCTAAAGACTCTATTCGTTAGATCCATGAAGATAGCAGCCGCATTTGTAAGACCAAATGGCATCACTATAAAATCATAGTGTCCATAACTTGTACTGAAATATTTCTTTTGTTTATCATCCTTTTTTACCCTTAATTGATGATACCCTGAACAAAGATCAATCCTGGAAAATTATTGAGCTCCATGTAGTTGGTAAAATAAGTAATCAATGTGTGGGAGAGGATATTTGTTATTGATAGTGATTTTGTTAAGTTCTCGATAATAAATGAAAAATCTCATTGATCCATCTTTCTTCTTGACAAACAGAAGAGGTTCTCCCCAAGGTGACTCAATAGAGCGTATGAATCCCTTATCGAGATTATCTTTGAGTTTCTTCTTCAATTCCTGTAACTCAATTGGGGCCATTCTATAAGGTGTCTTTGAAATAGGTAAAGAACCCGGTACGAGTTCTATTGGAAACTCAACTTCACGATTTGGTGGAAGCCCAGGAAATTCCTCTGGAAAGACATCATCACACTCCTGTAAAATGGGTGTATTCTTAACCATGAGTTTCTCTCCAACCATTTTAGATAAATAAACTTCATTTAATGGAATCAAGACCCATAGGATGGATGAAATTTCCACTAGAAGGTTATGTTCATCCTTGCATCGATAGATGATCATAGATTGATCTGGAATATGAAATGTGACTTCCCTTCTTTCGAAATTGATATGATCTCCATATAATGAAATCCAATCCATGCCAAGAATCACATCAAATTCCACTATAGGAAGGATCAAAATATTTTCAAGAAGCACTTTCCCACAATCTTCAATCGGAGTAGAATTATAAACTTTTGATGTGACTTTTGTGCCATTAGGGGTTGTCACAGATAACTCAACATTTAATTGTTGAGGTAATATGGTGATACCCTTAGAAAATTATTCAAAAAGAAAATATTGGGTGGTTCCAGAATCAAATAAAACATTTTCTACTTTAGATTGGATGGTATATGTACCTGTCACCACTTCGTTATCATACTCTACATCGCCGATAGTAATTTCATGTGAATTTCCTTTTTCATTGGCCTTACTAGTTTGTTGACATCGATCATCATCAACAACCCTTGGATTAGGGAATTGATTATCATAATGCCCCATTTCCTTGAACTTAAAACATTGAAGTGTTGGAGGTGCATTCTTTGTATCCCTTTCTTTGTTTGCATCATTAGACATCTTCTTCCCATTATTTCGACATTCAATTGCCCGATGACCTTCTTTTTCACACTTAAAAAATTTTCCTATCCCTTTAAGACAATTCCTTTCATGTTTCTTTTCACAATTTGAGCATAAAAATCATCTTATTTTTAGTGTTTTCTTTAGATTTCCCTTTGAATTCCATTTTCCTCTTCTTATCAAACCCATATGATTGATGGGTTACTATAATCTCCATCTCAACCTTGAGAGAACATAGAACAATTTCCTCGTAGCTATTGAAGTCCCTTATGGCTAATTCCCTTCGATGACTTGGTTTTAAGCCACTAAAGAATCGATCGATTTTACTCTCAGGTTGGATAATAATTCTGGAAGCATACCTTGCAAGTCTTGTAAAATTTTCTTCATGGGTACCAACAGATTCATCATCCTTTTTCTTTATTTCATGAAACTCTTTATCCACATTTGTTCAAAGAATATGAGGGATGCACTTGTTGAAAAATAAGTTCTTGAACTCGTCCCATTCCATGGACTTAATTTTATCTCTTGGCCTCATATTCTTGATAATATTCCACCATTGATCATCTTCACCTTCCAAACGATATACTGCTAAGATGACTTTATCATGTTCATAACATTGAAGAACTGAAAATATCTTTTCAGTGGTACTAATCCATTGTTCGTCCACTAATGGATCAGAAGACCCGCTGAATGAAGGTAGATGCTGCCTCATGAAGGATTCAACAGAATATTGCTCCTTCCTTTTCTCGTTTGAATGTCCCACATGGTTCATATCTTGAGAAATTTGTGTGAGCATGGATACAAGATTTTTCCTTCCAGCTCCCATAACTTTTGGTTGCTCAGGGGGACAATCATTGCATTTCCCTTCACATTCAGCATTAACACGATTCCTTCGGGTTCCAGCCATTGACTAAAACCAATAAGCGTAGTGTGAGAAACACTAATCATAATAGGAAAAGCACATAATCAAGAATAAAATTCCACACTTAAGGTCTTATCATAGGTTACTCATGGCCATTTCTAAAACACACAGATTATGTTCTATGCTTAGACATATCCTTAGGGTTCTTACTAAGGCTTTCACATCATAGTTTCCAAAGGATGACCATACCTTTCCCCTACTACCAACTATAATGACCCATACTTTAAATAAATTTTTATTACTTCAAAATTGAAACATAATTATTACAACATATAAAAAAACCATGAAAGGAACATATAGGTATAATGTCCTTAGAAACTGGGAAACATAAACAATTGGTTCATAAGTCATCTACGTTGTCTCAAATTTATTTAATCATATATAGAGTCCCTTTTGGAATGTTCTACTTAATACCCTTTATCTAGACCTGGGGAAAAGAAAACATACAAAAGGGTTAGCTGAAATGATCATTAAGGGTAAACAAAAGAAATATTAGCCATATCATATTCATAAGAACATAACATTTTAAATATCTTAACCTGCAAAAAGATATCATAACATCATAACATGGGATAAATCATAGAGGTGAAATGTAATCCCAAATAATCATAACATAAAACATGAAAATTTGTGGCATACACAAATAATTATAGAGAATCATTTCTTAGTAGTCAATACTCATTTCCAAGACTGTCTTAGTGGCCAAAGTCCATTTTTGAACTGAGTTCATTCCTCGTTTCAGTCCTGTTTCACTGAACTGGATTAACTTGTCGTTCCGACCATGTCTATCTCATGAGATTTAAATCTTTACCCAATTCATTGGAGGGAGATATAAGTCCCACCAACTCATAATGATACCATTCTTATGTGTTCCATAAGATCATAAATCATACATCACATCATAACCCATGTAAAAAAAATGGGATTCTTAAACATCGTGACATCATAACATAATCCATATAAGATAAAAGGACTTCATAAAAATAATTCCATAATAACATAATAAAATCAATGTAAAAATAGGGATAGAAACAGAACCCTATATTATCTTAGATGAAAAATAATTTTGATAAAACTCTTGAACTCCATTCTTGAGGAAAATATACTTTCTACTTAAAAAACATTTTTCTTTTCTTAAAATATCATACAAGTTTAAACTAAAATAAGTTGATTAAAAATAAAAAATAAAACTTGTAAAGGAAGCTTAATGGAAATAATGTTCTAAATTTACATTCAGGCTGTATATGTTAAAAAAACATTCTTCTCGTACTTTGGACAGAAAGGTCAAAAAGTACCTCGTACTGAAAACGACAAAAGATTCCTTTCATATATTTTAATAAAAACTCATAGAAGAGTAAAATTGGATTTAAACAATTGTAATTGGATGGAAATAATATTAAATATTTAGGAAACATGGATGTGGATGATAAATATTAGACAGTAAATTCATAAGTATAAACAATCTCGAATAAAAATGAGATTGCGAGATTTCCCATACCTTAGGTCTGATTTTCTTCGTAAGTGTTCAAACCTCCTGTATAATGATTTTAATAATTTCATTGACTTATTACAGAATCATAATCATTGTTATGATATCATATATGGTCATATTCTTAGCTTATTATTAGTAATATTTCATTTCTACTTGTTATTCATGTGTTTATTGCTTTTTATTCTTATGTGTGTTGTGTAGAATAAATTGCTATTATTATTTTTAGGTTATATATTCCTCATCTACATAATTGTATTAGTGTAATATATATCATAATTATTCATTAAATTAATTTATACAATCATTACAAAATGAATATCATGTAGAACGAGTTGCATCACATCATGGAGACGGTAGGCTATACGTACGCACAAGCGATGATATCGTTCCCATGATCATGGAATTGTATTGAAGGGTATGTATACTATTTCAGAATCAATATAAATTTAGAATAATCATATATAGTTATTCTTTACACCATTATACCCATCCAAGTAAGGTGGTGGTGGAAAACAGATTACACCACGGCGTGGAGACGGTATTTCGTAAGTACGCACGCGTGGTGATATCATTTTCTGTAGGATGGATAGAAGGTGAAATAGGGTTGTTTATTATTTATAATAACATATCATTATATTATTGATACTGATGTTATAACTTCATAATGAAAAAACTAAATAAGAAGAAGTAGAAGAAGAAATAAATTTGAAAGAATTGGTAACAGATATTACCTCTTCTTCGACACGCCTCTTTGAAACCTCCTCTTAGGGCACTATGATTGGTCTTTGAAGAATACCAAGACCACTAGGATGTTTCTAAAAAAGTGTAGAAGTGAAATTTTTCAGGGTTGGCCAAGCATGAAGTCTCCAAGTTGTGTGAGGACGAGAGGGAGGAGGTGCCCTTTTATAAGGGAGGAGATGGGAACCTTTGGAAAATGTGAAAATATTATATTATTATAAACTTATATTCGGTTTGAAAAGGTCCAAAAATCATTAAAGATGAAGATAAGATGACTCATGGTCGAAATAAAATCATCCAATCAGAATTCGGCATGTTTTCTAAAATATTTTAATCATTATAATCTTATTTATTTAAATCGTTTTTTAATGAGGTAAATACTGCATCATTATTGTGTCATAAATAATTTAATTTATTTGATGTCTAATAATTATAAAAAAATATCATCATATAGGAAAACGTTTTATCTTTCCAATGAATATCAATAGTCTAAAATATAATTTATATAAACCCTTATAAAAATTATTTACTAAAAGAGTTCGGTTAATGTCAATTTTGCATTTACATTAAATTAATTAATCCAAATTGTCATTATCACTACCAAGTGGCTCAATGGGGTCCCAAAATCGACCCAAGGATGCCCATGGGCGGCCACTACTCATCCAATAAGTTTTGGACAAGTGGCACGGTAATTTTGAATTATTATAATATTCCTTTAATCTCGAATTACCCTATTTACCTTTAACCGCAGTAAATAAATGTCCAAAGTTACTATTCATCAAAAATTATTTTCATCTTATTGAAGCACATTTCCCTTATTGATAAAAACCATGTTTGTTGGATTTTTGAAATTCAATTCACAGAAGTGGTAAAATTTTATTTAAATGAAAGCGTCAGTTTTTTAACTACCACTAAGTGGTTTCACTATTCATCAAAAATTGAAGTTTTTCAGAAAAATACCAAAAATTAAGCCTAAGATGTATTTGATATTATGAATTTAAAATGAGGTCTATTTTTCCAAATTCAAAACATATAAGTGGCATTAATTATTTTTAAAATTAATTCTGGTTATCAAAACAAATAGCGTGTTTCTGAAAAATAATAACTATCAAAAGATCGACACTTGTTTATATAAATTTTAAAAGTGAAATTAATTCCAATGACCAAAATTGGATTAAATAATAAAAATATATTATAATTACACTTTAAAACCAATTAAAAATATAATATAACCATATAAATTATTGTGATGAATAAAGTTGTTTTTAATTAAAATATAACATGTTTTTACTATTCATTAAAATATTAAAGTTATCAGAATAATATGAAAACGTTATCCAAAGGAAATTATTATATCCTGATTCCAAATAAGATTTTTATTTTGTCAAATTGAACTTATGAACTTGTCAAAACTACATTCAAAGTTGGTGCGCCATCAAAAGGCGTCAAAACTGATTTTTTTTTTAAATATACTTATTTTACACGAAAAATTTATTTTGTTCACATACCATGTTCTAGACAATATGTAAGATGAATAATAGTGTTATAAAATTTAAAATTCAGCTATTACTATTCATAACGGCCAGTTTATAATATTTTAATAATATATCATTATTTAGTGAAACTCGGTATTGCGTACAACACACGCTTTCGAGGAATATCGCGATTGCGTGTAATGCAAGCCAATCTTCTGTTGTGTGTAGTGAAAGATACCTTTGATTTTGCATATAACATAATACATAAAGAAAATATACTTCTCATAAAATACCAGGGTGTTACAATGGAAGAGGTCATGTGTGATTTGATGGTATTTTTCTTCCCATGTAGAACATGGTAGAGGTCTTGTGACCAGGAAATTCTGTGTACTGTTGTGTAAACCCCAATCCAGGGTTTGGATCAAAAAAAATTATCTTTATATATTTCTTGGTGGAAGGTGATCACCAAGTAGGGAGGACTAAGTATCGTCTTGAGACTGAACCTCTTGTTTATATACATTATTTTTTCGAATTTTTTATTCTTTGTTTTTACCTGCACTTCAGAAAGTCGAATTTCACATTGATAGTTAGTCTTCGATAGTAATTATTACTATTTTGTATTATTTGATTAGTTTCAAAAAAATATCAATATCTCATATTGTTACAATTGAGAAATAATCATTCTGAGAAACTGGTTGAATAATAAGACTATTTAAATTCACAAATAAGATTAATCGTTCTATTTTGTTTTAAATAGGGGTAATATTTTAAATACACATTATAAAATAATTTTTTATTAGAACTCAACTCACCACCTTTTACGGTTATACTACTCCGAAAAACAGTTTCATATTTTTATATTATTATTAGTTAAGTATCCAAGACACCTTATTATATTTTTGTTTACTTTTTCTGAACACTAGATAGAAATTTGGGAACCAATTTTAATAATCAATAGGATAGTAAATTTATGAATTCTAAAATTATATACAAAATCTGATGGGAATGGGAGCCTAAGAATTCAAGGATAAACTGTCATAATCTGTTAAAGGTATGAATAATAATATGAATCATGTAAAATTTCTTCCTTTTTCTAAAAAATAGAAAGTTATGATCGAATCCTTTTTGTTACAAAGACCTCTAATAATCACGGGATGATATGATCCCTTTAATGTGGAATAATGTATTAACACCATTAAGATTATATTCTTTATCCCTCAATTCATAAAAGAGTATTAATTCATATTCTATGTTTACCATTTATATAAGGATATGGTTTTAAACATTACATATTCTAGTGGTTTTAAACAAGAATTGTCCATATAAAATTATTTTAGTTTAGAGTTTTGGAGAATTATGATAAACTCTTAAAAATTAAAATAAGGGGAATCATATTCTATGTATCCACTTTTTCAACAAATGGAACACCCTAAAAAATGTGACTTATTTTTGAGTGATATCATTAATTCTTTCATAATGACTTATTATTTTCCATTACCAATCATAAGTCTCATGAAAAACAATTTTATAATTTTGATGAGCTGAAAAATATAAGTATGTAATGTTAAAATAAGAGTACTATTATTCCATTGCTAAATAATAAATCCCATGAAAACATTTTCATAATGTAATATTTATCACCCTTAATCAGTTTTAAATTCATTACATTGAAAATAATTTCCTTAAATACAATTTTTTAAATATTAAAATTACTATAATATCCTTAGAAATAATAGAAAATATGTAAAGGTTACATGGTACATCTCTATACTTAAATAGAATAACCATGCAGTTTACTTTTATACATGTCACTCTTATAAAATGAAATTAGAATATGTTTGACTTTCATACCCAATTAATTGAAGGATATAATGTAACCACCCATCTTTGGTTTATAATTGAACCACATATCCTTGGATTATCATGAAAACCCATGTCAAATTCTTACATGCAATTATACAATCATAACCCAAAAACGGTTGGCATTTTCATCATTTCACCCCAAAACATTTATATTCAATCAAAATATATAATTTTATTGTATTGAAATAATAATTCCATCTCTAAAACCATTTTTGATAACAAAATAATCATAAAGGGGAATATTATATGTGTTTTTTCTTTTTAAAAATATTATTTCTAGTAGATGAATCCAAATATAAAATAATGGTCTAGAAGATGGGGAAGTCATTTTCGCCACATTATTTAAAAAACATTATTTTTGTCATGTGTAAATAATGAAAAAAGATCTTATGGAAGGCATAAAAAATAATTTTTTAAAAACATATTCATATAATTAAAAATAAAAATGTTTCTTTATATACACCTTACAAAATAAGGTGGCGTATAACATCAATATATTCCTAAATCAAAGAAGATTGGGAGGAAGTCCCTTACCATGAGTTTGATTCATCAAGAATGTTATTTATCTTCATTAATAATAAAAACTATATAATTATTTAACATCTTTATAAAAATTTTATTATAACTATTCCTTTTATATAAATTATTATAATGTTATAACAACGAGACATTTATTTATGTTCACATTAGTTATTTTGACGGGGTTCAGAATACAAGTCCAAAATGGCTTCGTATGAGGCTAATAACCAAAAGTGGTCATTAGTCAATCATGTACATAATAATATTCATGTATTAGTAACATATATTATACAGAAATAATAATTTTAAATCCATCCATTGCATGTGTATATGAAAAAAGAACTATGTTACAGTTAGTGAGACGACAAGTTGTACATACTCAAGAGTAACACTTCCATTTTTAGTGACCATTATATAAAGATGGAAATTATAATTTTTTATTTAAATAATGAAAACATTATTATTATAGTAATATAAATAATTTAATTATAATTATATATATCATACAAGTGATGTGCTGAATAAAAATGAATCACATTGGTTGGTGGAGGTGATAGTTCATATGTAGGCTCGAACGACGTTATCATATTAATATGAATGTAAATTAATAATTTAATTGATATATTTTTAATTAAAAATAATAATTATGTAATTAATATCATATATAACCATTAACTCTATCCTTATAAATATCTTCGAGATACAGTAATGGGAAATGTAGTGTATTAGTTCGGGGAGATGATAGTTCACACGCAGGCATGCTTGACTAATTCAATTCCCATTTGATGTATGTGAATATAGATTTAAGAGATGATATTTAAATGATATAATACCATTATATTTATGATATTTTAGTTATTATATGATCATGTATGAAAAAATATTTAAAGTAAGTGGAAGAATAAAAAAATACATGATTAAAATGATACATTTCCTTGGGATGGTCACATTTGATTAACACCTTAACCACTCTAAGGATGGTTTTTTTCCTAAAATAAGGCCTCATGAATGTGGTTAGGTATTATAGGAAGGTATTTTTCATATATTGGACAATCTAGAATGGATTATCTGTGTGAATAAATGAATGGAAATAGACCAATTCTAAAAGTTAGGGGAGGGGCACAGGTCGAATTATTTAAAATATGAAATTAATATATATTAATTTTCTATTCCAAATAGGTAATGGGTGATATTTATATTATCTTGGATGATTATGGGTGGAATTATAATCATACAATTAAAATTAGATAACTTTTTGATATTTTTTAAATCATTATATTTTTGTTTTAACCCATTAAACCATACCATTTTATTATGTAATTTACACTATGACGTACAAAATAATAACCAAACCATGTAAAAGGAAAACAAGCCATTTTTAACCATTTTTGACTTATCTCAATTAGTTCGAAGAATAATTAATTTTTATAATTTTTTTCTCGTAAATTAAATATTTTATATTTTAAGATACGATTAATATCAATTTTGAAACTATTCATTTCATGACATTTTAAAAATATTATAACTTCATGATATTGTAAGAAAAAATCTTTGAGAAAACCAATAACATGTAAAAGTAATACATCAAATTATTTTAAGACAATTATTATGTCAAATTATATTTATTATAATATTTTTAATATCATTAAATATAGTATTCCATTGATGAAGCAATTAGTGCATCATCATTGTGTCACTGTTTAGTTTTTTTAGTTATTTCCTAGAAATTAAAAACAAATTACTAAAATATAATTAATCAATTTATATTTCTAAAAACAATTTATAGCTAAATAAATCCAATTTATATTCACATATTAAAAATATTTACTTTTTAATAAAAAATTATCAAAGATGAATTTTCATTGAATATAATGTTTTATATGAATTATAGTCATCCTAGTGTGTCCATGTTGTCCTAAAATAGACCAAAAGATTCTAGTGGTAAAAACACATCCAAAATAATTGAGACTAAGTTACATAAATTTAAAAATCTGATACAAAATATTGAATCTACTTTGTACAAATGAAAAACATGGAATTGGGATAATTTATTCAATATTTAATCTCATTTACAGAATAATAAAAGAAATTTTTATAGTAAAATGTTCAAAAGTTCGCATATTTTTTATTTTCAATTTCAATGTGAAATTGATTCCAATGAAAATATTGGATGAAAATATAAATAAGTGACCTAATTATAATTTATAAGAAATTAAAAAAATTATTTATCACAATAATGTACAAAAAATAACTGGGAACAAGTTACCTAATTTGAAAAATCTGATACCAAATATTGAATTCGTTTTTTAAATATTAAAAACAAGGAATTGGAAGAAATTATTTAATATTTAATCTCATTGACAGAATAAGTAAACACATTTTTAAGGTAAAATCTTCAAAAGTTCACATAGTTTTTATTTTCAATTTCAATTTGAAATGGATTCCACTGAAAATATTTTATTAAAATATAAAAACATGATCTAATTATAATTTAGAAAAAAATAAAAATATTTATTATCACAATAAATAAATTTTGTGAAAAAGTAGTTTTCAATTTAATTTCTATATTTTTTGAATATTAATCAAAAAATGAATCCTGTCAGAATAATACAAGAAGTTAACCGAAGTAAATTTTGATGTCCCTATTAAAAATAATACTTTATGTTGTGAAATATAGTTAATAAATGTGAAAAAAGTAGATTTAAAAAAGGAGTGTTATTAAACGGCAGAAAACTGCTATTTTTTGAGAAATACTGCCTTTATCTTTGTAATAGGATTTTTTATTATATAATAAATATAAATAAATAAAATTAATTTTACACTTTAAAATGAATATTATATATATCATTAATAAAATCCAACAAGAGTTATTTGTTTATTTAATGTTATAATGTCATCTTCTGTATATTGAAATGGTTTTTAGCAAAAAAAAATTCATCTTTTTTACAAATGGGGAATAAATTCATTTATAATGTATTTTTTCGAAAATTATTAATTCTATATACATTTTTAAACCATATTTTGATAATTCAGTTAAAATGGTCATTCATGTCACTCTGACGTCTAGTTTTTAGTGGTATCATTTAATCATTATTTATTTGTTCTCTTAAGATAGATGTCATGTATCATGTATGTTGTTACAAATAGTACATCCTTTTAAAAACCCAGGATTTTAAATTAACCCCCACCCCACCCATTTATAAATTTCATCCTCATATTTTGAACATCGGATCAAACAATATGGTTTTTATTTTCAAAATAATTTATTTGAAATCGCACATCAGAAGAGGGGTCATTAAAAAATCCACTGAAAAATGAAATGGAAGTACTAAGGTCACATGAAATAACACATACAAGAGTTCCATGTATGAAAAAATGGATATGGAAGGAAAACTGACTGTCATGTTTAGGCGGAGAGTGATAGAGAACATTTTCAGGTGAAATTTGACTATTACAAAATCAAAAATTTATGATTTGTTAAAATGTTATTGATTTCTTAGAAAAAAAGTATACTGATAACATTTAAATATTATAAACCTTTTATATAGTTGATGAATTATTTTACTTCCTTTAATAATTAAATAATGAAACATACTTACTTTAGAAGTAGTGTTCACCATTTTTTCAATTTCCACCAAAAACTCAACATTTCTCTAGATGAAATGTTTTAAAGATTATTTTTTCATGAAAAATGTATTAGAATCAAATTTTAGAGAATCATATAATACATAAAAATTCTAATACATATTTCCCCTTTATTTAGACATTACGAAAAACCCAAATGTTTAGTTTAAGAGAAGATAATAAAATGAAAAGAATAATCCTTTATATGATGAAAACCCATTTTAATCTCTCAAATTCAGAAGTGTAGCCCAATTTTAAACATTAACCCTTCAAAAAATAAATATCTTTATAATTTTACAAAAATTTTAGAACTAATATTAAAAAACAAAAAAATCGGATTTAAACACATAATTTTCCCTTATATGTTATCACATTTTCCTTGAAATAACATCAATTTCTCTTGAATTACCACTCGAAAAATCAATTTTCCAATTCATGTATTCTCTAAGATAGCATAATAATTTACATAAATAAAAAAAATCACCATAAGTACAAAATATACACATATTTTTTTAATTTATAAAATATCCTTTATTCCTAAAATAAAATACGACTGTATTCTATTTACCATGATCATATATGGTACACAAAATAATGAATATCTTCTGAAATAACATTAATCACTTAAAAACAAAAACATTTCTTAATACCAGGTTTTCCTATTCGATAAAACATGGGTACCCAAAACAATATTATTCTATATCGCTCAAATAAAATAATAATTCATACTCACATGAGACTTCATCTAGGAATTTAGTAGCATATTCCCCTATGTCACCCTTCAGTTGTGGATTTCATTCCCATAGCCTTTCAGACATGAATGGTTTCCCCCCATCCTACATGTTTTCATTTTTCTAAAACTATATATTTCCTAGAATATGAAAAATAAATCACAATTAACCATAACATGTTTGAACCAAAATTTTTATCTTATATCATTAATATTTCATCCAAAAAATTAATAACCCATAATTACGTCAATGGTGAATGTCTCCAAAAATACTATCACTCACCTTAAAATTTCATAATATAAAGCCTCAAAATATATTGTATGATATTAAACGTATAATAAACCTCAAAATTATTTACTCAAGATGATATCCCAATCTCATTAGAAATAATCATAATAACCAGTGTTTTCTAAAACATTATATGATACCAACTATAAGGACACTGCCTTAAAAGATACATATTTTAGTGTTTATTAACTAGAATTCAATATTGAAGACCATTTCAGTTTATTGTTTTAGATAAAAAATCAAATTAATCTTATACAAAACAATTTGAATCTAATAATCTACATCAAAATATTACACAAATGGAATCCCATTAAAAATGTGACTACTTTTCAAGGAGCACCATAAAATCTTCAATAATGATATATTATTTTCAGATAATAATATTAAGACCTATGAGATTTTTTGAAACATTTTTTTGTGTAAAATAATATGTAGAGGATATAAAAATATGGAAACCATTAGAATAATGGTAAAAATTAAATCATCAAAAACGTTTTTCATAAAGTCGGAATTTTCACCCCTAAGGTGTTGTAAAAACATTCCTATTAAATGAAGCTCATTAAATTCAATATTTAAAATATAATATTCTAGTATAACACAGAAAAATTATAGAAAATATATAAATCTATCTTAGGACATAAAAATAAATAAATAGAATAACCATGTGGTTGACATCCATATATGTCACTCCTACAAAATTGGATAAACCTACTATCAACTTACATACCCAATGAATATGAGGTTAAAAAACCACATATCCTTGTTTAATCATAAAACCACAAATCCTTGGTTTACCAAGTTACCACCCATCAAATTTTCATGTACCATTATATAATTAAAATAAAAAATATATAAATCTTCAACATTTTCATCCTAAAAATTCACTTTTAATCAGAAGAAATAATTTCTATGTAATGAAATAATAAATTCATTTAAAAGACCATTTTTAATACCAAAATACCAATAGATGGAGAATAAGATATGTCATTTTATTTTTCAAAAACACTATGGATTTTAGATGAATCCAAATATAAAATAATTGTCATGGTACAAGAGAAGTCATTGTCGCCATATATGATAAAAAATTTCCATTAATCATCTGTAAATAAAGCGAAAAACTCCATTCATAAGGCATACAAGATTAATTTTTTAAAATATTTGACTGTAATTAAAAATTAAAAGTGGTGGGTTATTTACATTAAAAAATATTGTTATGTATAACATCAAAATATTTCTCAATGAAAGGATATTGAGATGAAGTTTATTTCCTCGAGTATGATTAATTAAATATGTTCATTATATTCCTAAATGATAAACTTAATTTAATAATTTAATTTTTGAGAATCATTTTCAATTTTATTATTACTATTATGAAACATATTACTATGAAAAACAATTACATAATTTTTTATGTTAATGTGAATCATTTTGGTGATATTCAGTATATGAGTCCCAAATGACTTGGTACTATGTATATATTCAAAAGAGGTGATTAATCCATAATATTCGAAATAATATTCAATATATAATAATTATATATATATATATGTTTTAATTTTAAATATATCAATTACATATGGATATTAAAAATGAAAGACCTTATAATCATGAAGATGGTAAGTCGTACGTACACATTAAGAATATTTCAATTTTTCAATGGTCATTATATGAAGAAGGTAATTTTTATTTTATTTATCCATAATGATAATAATATTATTAATTTAATATTAATCATTTATATATACTTTTATATATCATAATACTGATGTGGTGTGTAAAAAAAGGTCACATCACTTCGTGGAGGTGATAGTTCACAAGTTTGCATAAACGCCATTACCATTTTTATGTTCATAGAATGTAATGATTTAATTGATATATTGTTATTTAATAATAAATAAGACTTCAATAATATCATATATAAAACATAATTAAATAATTATATCTATAATTGATAGATGTTAATGGAAAACCAATTATATCAGTTCACGGAGGTGATAGTTGACACGTACATATGAAATATTAAATATTTTCCCATTTAATGAATGTGAAGTTTGATTTAGGTTATGATAATAAAATAATAACTTATATGTGTATTGAATATTCTAGAGTTATTATATCATCATGGTAGAAAGATATTTTAACGATGTGGATGAATAAATAAAACAGAAATTCTTGAATAAAATGATACATCTCCTTTTGACGATCACCTTTGATTGACACTTTAAAATATCAAAGGAGGTAATTATGACTTAAATAACAACTAAATAATGTGTGGATGGATTCTAGAATTTTATTTAACAGATATTTTCCAAACCCAAATGGTTTTGAAGAGTGGGTAAATGATAGGAAGTAGTTCCCATTTATAAGAGATGTGTGGGGAACTCTTGAAAATCATCAAAATTACAAACTAATATATAACAATTTATAGATAAATGGTACAAAAGATACTAAATTATAATAAATTATGAGTATGGGTAGATATATAATCATCCAATTAAAGTTATAAAACTTTGGAATATTTTTTAGTCTTTATCTTTTTATTTTATATCATTTTACTCTTACCATTTTATTATGTAATATACACTTTGAGGGTCCAAATTTTTACAATAACATGCCAAATCTCAAGTAAAAGGGTTATTTATGATTTTTTAGGACATATATATACTTTTTTGATGAAAATTGATTTTTTTTAATTTTTATATAATAAAACAAAATATATTAAAATTTAAACTACAATTACTGTCAATTTTAACACTATTCATTTCATGAACTTTTAATAATATCCTAACATCATGATATAGTAGAATTGGATATTTGAAAACATCTTTAAAATTTCAGAGTATTCAATAAAATTCATAAATGGCATAAATTGAATAATATAATATTTATTATAATATTTTTAACATCATTAATTTTATTAATTAATTAATGATGTAGTTACTAAATCAACATTGGGTCACCATGTACATTAATTATTTAATTCCTAACTATTGTAAATAAATTAAAATAATTATGTAATGATTTAATATTTATGAATATTATTTATAGTTGAATACATTACCTGTCTAACCTCATATTAAAAATACTTCATATGTTCAAAACAAAATTGCAACAAAAATGATTTTTCATTGAATATAATATTATAAATGTATTAAATTCATCCAAGTTGATCTATGTTGTCCTAAAATAGACCTAATGATACAATCGGTCAAAAAAACTCAACCAATTAAAATAAGATAAATTTTAAAGTGATTTTATAATTTTATAATATACTTTTTACCTTTAATTACCTGATTTACCCTTAACATTGGTAATAATATTTATCAGTAAAATTACTATTCGAAATGTAAAAAAATTAAAATTAAAATTTAATTAAAATTTAATGCAGTTGATGGAATAAAAAATGGGTTTTAAAAGTAAAACATTGAAAAAATAACATGGATTTTATATTCAATTTTAATGTGAAATTGATTCTAACGACCAATATTGGATCAACGGATAATTTAATTCGTAATTATTAATTAAATATATTAAAAAATATTATTTTCAATTTTAAATAAATATGTTGAAAAAATAATTTTCTATTAAAATGCATTATTTTTCACTATTAATGATTAAATGATTCTTATAAAGAAATAATTAAATAAATATCAAAATTGCAATTTTATGTCCCTCTTCCAAATAGGATGATTATTTTTTCAAATTTTGTTGACCAATAGATTTTTTTATAATATCTCTAACTATAATGGTATTAATTATCAAATATCATGTTAGATATTAAGAAATATCTTACTTCATTTTAATCCCCAATTATGTCAAAACATTATCTTGAATATCAGATCATTTCAATCATATAACTATTTATTTTTTTAAAGTCTAAAAATATTATAATTGATTATAAATTTAAAAATATGAGAATTAACAATCTCTGATTATTCTAAACTATAAGACAGACAGAACATCTTAAATTATCTATGTATGAGTCACTAACACTTACAAACAGACGACTTAGCATTTTATAAGACTCACCAACGCAACCGACTCACTATTTCACATGAATCACTAATGTAGACCACTAACAATTTTATATGACTCACCAATGACGAAGACTCACTGTTGTATATGACTCACTGACACATATGACTCACCGTTTCACATGAGTCGCCATCTGTTGAAATGAGTCATTGTTGATACGACTGTCTCATAAATAGAAGAAAGAAATCATTTTTGAAATAGTCATTTCTAGTTCCAGTTTCTCACTGGTAGATGGAAAATGTCACTGATGTAATGAGTTACCGATGTATGAAAAGACCGACAGAATGAGATACCATTGGGTTGGGTCACCAAAGGAAGGAGACACCAACAGATGAGTCACCAATAGTCTATTTAAATATGAATTTATTAATATTATTTATAAACGTCATATTTGTGTCATTTAATGGTTCTGATATATTTTATAATCCTTTTGGGTATTTTAGCATATAGTAAAAGGTATGATGAGCCGATTCATGTGGAATATAAATTGTATTTTTTGACCCACTGAAATAATAAGTATTTCAAAAAAGATAGATTATTGACAGAACCAGATTGTTGTTTGGTGCATTCCTATGAGAGATAATGAATAACATCTGAAAATATCATGAAACCACTTTAACTCAAGAATAGAAGAACAGATGAGGATATCACATCATGATGATAATAAAATTGAAAAACTACTTCAGCATTTCAAATAAGGAGAAGAATATACCTACAGAACCATACTCACTTATGGAAGCCCAAAAACATAGTACATGACAAATTTTTTTGGAGTGAACCACTAGAAGAGGACTTAAACATCAAATCCACATCATCAAATGAGTCTAGATCTGTATTGTATAACACAAAGAACCTTATAAACCTAAATTCACATATTTAGTTCTATTGTTTTCATTTTTTTTACATTTATGATCATTTTTTGTATATATCGGTTACACACACTGACTCTTGTGAATTATTTGAGGATACATGATATCATCAATCTCACACTATTTTGATTCATTTTTTTCCATGTAGAACTGTGTGACATGTTTTTTGTTTTTTCCAAAAATAATTTTGTTAAAGGTCAAGGGTGACCTGGACAGCCTTATGTGCTGCTGTAAACCCTGATCCAGGGTGTGGATCAATATATTTATAAATTTAAACTACCTGGTTTTAGGTATTCACCATGTGGATGGGATTAGTTATCTTCTTGTGACTAAAACACTTTTTTCTGTTGGGATTCAACCTTTTAGTTTTTCTCTGTTTTATCATAAATTTCATTAAAGTAAATTGAACTCTTATAGTTATCCTTAAAAAGTGTTTATAACAGTATTTAATTATTATATTAGATTCAAAACATGTATTAATTATCAAATTTATACAACTGAAAACCGATAAATCTGTTGAGAAATTAATCAAACAATCATGCTCTTGTAAATTCACTTCTAGAAAACTGGAAAATTGAATTTTAGATATTTGGGTAATTCCAAATAATTCATTTTTAAATTTTATATATACACTAAATATACTCCCACCACATGATTAGTATACTCCGGCCTAAATTTGGTATCCGGATTTTATGGAATTTTTCAGTCTTAACATATTTTCAAACTTTTTCCAGTGATATTGAAGTTGTATTTCTAAGATCTTGTAATTTCTTTATATAATAAATATTCATCTCTTTGAAATATTTTCCAAATTTATATTATGGATAATAGAATAAAAAGAGACATAAAAAATACCCCACATTTTATAAATGGAACAAATTATGCCTACTGGATGATTAAAATTAAAATATATTTAGAATGTATGGGATTTTAAATGTAAAATGCTACTAAATGTAAATATGAAATCTCTACTACTACTTAAAACACTTGGGATAAATCAAGCAAGACTTATTATTATAGTAACTATAAATCAATGAATTTCCCATATTGTGCACTATGAGATGAAGAATTTAATCCCATTTATACCTTTAAAATTGCTAATGGGATTTGGGAAGCATTAGCTGTTTCACATGAGGGAATAAAAAATGTGAAAATATGAGATTAAATACGTATACTATTATATATGAAATATTTATAATGAAGCCAGATGGAACTATTTATGATATATATCTTAAGATCAATGACATTTTTAAAACCATGATTTATTTAAAAAGACATGTAACAACAATGGAGCAGATTGGGAGGATTCTATGATTCTTAACAGAGAGATGGTGAGGGACATCAGTATCCATAAGAGGATCAGGGAACATTGATAAACTTTTAGTGAAGGAACTAGATGACAAAATAATGAGGTTTTAAGAGGAACTAAAGGTGGATCAAGAGGAGGAAGAAATGAAGAAAAAATATTTTTAATTCAAGACTACAACTTCCCAGAGGAAAGACAAAGAGAATGTTCAAGATGCTATTGTGAGCACAAGTAGTGAATAATCAGATTTAGACAATGATGTTGAAATGGTCCGGCTATCCATGAGATTCCTAAAATTTTACAGAAAGAAAAAATTCTTCAAGAAATGAAACTATAAAGGAAAATATGTGAAAAAAGGAAATTGGAAAAGCGATTCAAAGATGTCTAATGGATTAGAAGAAATATCTTTCTATGAAAGAAAATGGAGAGGGAATGTCAAATCATAATTTAATATAATAATGAACAAAAAACAAGTATGAGTATAATGATAGGAAATATAAAAAAGAAATTAATTCCATCTGGAATTCATTCGAGGATAGATCCAGTGAATCTTTTTCTTCTTGTATTGAGAAATAAGATTTGGAAAACATATGTTTTACGAAAAATATGTTATAGGTAATATTAATCTCCCATGTAACTTATGACTATTATTATATTGAGATTTATGAATATGAAAATATGAAAAATGTTTATCTTTTTGAGTATTGTAATATCCTATAGGAAACATGTAATAAAATGTTGTATAAGATTAAATTATTAATGAATCATCATGAACTCTCTAAAAATATTAAATCTGAACATACTATTGAGAGTGATAAAAATGTACAACTGTTAAAAGAAATTAATGACATAATGATTTCTAATGATGAATTATAGGACGATCTAAAAAAAGTTTACCAGTGGAAAAATCAAACTTACTTAGTTACATGGTAATAATATAGCTCTAAGTTATACTACTGGAATTAGATATCTACCCGGACAAAAAAAAATCTCTAAAACTCATTTTATAACAAAGTCTATAAAATATGCTTATATGTCCAAAAATCATTATTTTACTACAAGTTCATGTTCTAGAAAATATTTTACTACATTTATTAATTGAGGACTAAATAGAGTTGTTTTTCAAATATTTTACATAATTATTATAAGAAACCTTTGAAAAAAATGTGTGTACCTAAATAATTGATTACTAATGTCACTGGACCTAAACATGTTTGGGTAGCTATATTGGTTTTTGATTGATTATTCAGTAGGAAAGCTGTTTGAAGTGATCCGGAAAGAGTTGGTGGTACTTGGATAGTGGATTTTTATGAAACGTGATAGGTTATTATTCAAACATCAAGAACCAAATCATTATTTATGGTGTATATTTCACCTTTAGTGACATTGGTAATGAAAAAATAATTGCCTTATCCTTGATTGGTAACTCTAACTCAGTTTAAATTTATATATATTTTTTCTTGAATGATTAATGTATAATCTGCATAGTATTTCACAATTATTTGATGATGTATTTCATATTGAATATGAATATGAGTCTGGAAATGTTTTTGACATTTAAAATAAATTTTTATTTTTTTATTTTAAAAATTAAATTGTATATTCTGTTAACTCGTATACCATATTTTCTCAAAAAAATAATTGTTTATGTTCCTTTTAAAAAGAGTCTTGGAATTGGAATTAGATATTAGGACACTATAATGTACACTATCTTAGAAATATTACTAGTAAAGGAAAAGTCATGGAACCACCCAAACCTGTCTTTCCAAATAAAAAATAATTTAATACTTTTCAAAATGGTAAACAGCACAAGATATATTTGAATCCAAAGAAAGAAGTTTAAACTTCTCAACCTTTAAAGCATATTCACATGGCTTTGTTTGGACCATCTCATGTTTCATGTTTAAATGGGAAGCACTATGTTTAAGTTCGAGTATATGAATATTCTATGTATAAATGGACATATTTATTAGCTCACAAAAGTGTTTCATGTACTCATGTCACAATTTATGCTAAAATTGTTGAAAATCTAAGTGGGCATATAATTAAATCCTTAACAACTGATCATGGTTGTGAGTTTGAAAATCAAGAAATTTAATCATTTTTATCAAACAACAGTTGTCGTCAAAACATCTATGCCCTTAGGTCACCTCAACAAAATGGTGTTATAGAAACAAGGAATGGACTATTAGAATAGATAGCTCAAAAAATTCTAAATGAATATGATCTTCCTCTTTACTTTTGGAATGAAGTTGTAAATAAAGATTTCTATATAATTAATAGTGTCTTAATTAGAACTATCCTCAAGAATACATCTAATGATATTTGTGACAATAAAAAATAAAATTATTGTTATTTCAATGATTTTGGTTTCAATTTCTATATCCTTAACAGTGAGTATAATATTGACATATTTGCATCCAATAATGATAAAGGAATATTCATAGGTTAATCATCCTTAAGTAAAATGTATAGTGTCTTTAATAAAAGAACCAAATGTGTGGAAGAATATGAGTATATAAAATTTTATGAAACAAGTCCACATGAACCTACAATCTCCCAAGAAAAACCAGAAGATGATATGTCAAAACATGACTGAAATGCAAAATCATCTAATCCTCCTATGAAGTAATCTGTGAAATTAAATTGTTTTGTAAATTCATCATAATCAGAAAATTATGAACATGAACCAGTAGATGATCATGAAGATAGTAGCCCCTCTTTTTCTATAGAACTATATCTCTGAAGAACAATCCATTATACATTGTTATTGGAGACTTAGGTAAGTAGACACAATCTAGATATTCTCTTAGAAATAAGGTTGACCATAAACCCTTCTTGTCACTACATGAGCATAAAAACATCAATGATTCCATAAGTGATGATGTTTTTTTTTCAATGAATGAGGAACTTAACTATTTTCAACGAAATAAAATTTAGAATCCTATGGATATACCCAAAGACACCTTGACCACAAGAAATAAGTGGTTTTTTATGAACAAAGTAGATGAATCTATTAATGTTTTTAAAAAAAATCTAGATATATTCAAGATAAAGGCAGTGACTATGATGATATTTTTCATCTGTTGCTCGACTTGAAGCCAACATAATCCTTTTTGCTTATAATTCCACCCATAATTTCAATCATTATCAAATAGTTGTTAATAGTTCATTCCTAAAGGTGTGTATAGTTGAGGATGATTTTTTTGAACAACCCATGGTTTTAAAAACCCTAATATTCAAAATCATGTTTTCAAATTACCAAAATCTTTATATAGTTTAAAAAGAGCTCTGTGGTATTGGTATGAACGATTATGTAGTTTTTTTGAAGTTTTTTTACAAAATGAATTTATGATCGTACTATTTTTATAAATAAAATTTGAAAAGATGTTCTAGTAAATAAAATTTATGTTGATGATATTTTTTTGGATCTTGGAGAAATATTTTATGTATTGAGTTTTCAAAGTTGATGCAATTGTATTTGAAATTAGTTGATGGTTGAACTCAAATTTATTCTTGGAATTCTGATTTTTCAAAATAAATAAGCTATCATTTTTAATAAATTTAAATACACAAAATTACATTTGAAAAGGTTTTTCATATATATAATTAAAAGTACTGACACTCCAATAAGTATTAATTTTATGCTAGATCATGATGATCATGGTAAACCTATTGAAAAAACTAATTACAAAGGAATTATGGGATGTTTTCTCTACTTGACTGCTAGTAGGCCAGATAAAATGATTAGTGTTTTTATGTGTGCCTGTTTTTAAGCTAATTCGAAAGAATATCACTTATATATTTGTAAAAAGAATCATCAAATACCTCATGAATTCTATTAATTAATGTTTATTTTACCCCAATGGACAATCATTATATATAGTGAGTTACTCAGATGCTGATTTTTGTGAATTCAAGTTAGATAGAAAGACACCTCAAATATATTTCACTTTTTTGGAATGTATTTGATTTCATGGTGTAGTAATAAAAAAAATTCTGTTTCATTATCAACTACTGAAGTTCCATACAAAGCTACTGGTAGATATTGTGCCAAAATTATCTGAATGAAACACACTATTATAGACTATGGAAATCAATTTATACATATATATATATATATAAAATGTGACAATACAAGTGAAATAAAATTTATAAGAACCCAGTTTCTCATTCTAGAACAAAACACATTGATGTAATAAATCACATTTTTAGAGATCATTCTCAAAATAATGTTGAAACTTTAGAATTTATTGGCACTTAATACGATCTTGCTGACATATTCACTACGCCATTTAAATATGAGTGAATTCATTACAGTAGAGATGGGTTAGGAAAGATGAACCCGTATGACATTTAGATGCATTTTCTATGATTTTAAGGTCAATTTTTCAAGATGACACTTTCATCAAGCCAACACTATTGTCAAGATGAATTGGTTGTCAATTGGACACCATTTTAAAGATGAAAATGTTGTCCAGACTAAACTATTTCCATACCATGCACCATTGTCATGTCAACTCAAATGCCTTGTAATGCTGACACTGTTAGTGTTATACAATGTATATTGTTCCTACCCAAATGGATAATTATATTTATATGTTTTATGTTTCTATCAAAATGGCATTGTTTCCTTATTTATAGTTAACATGGTTCCTGCTTTCATGATTTTTTAATTTAGAATGAATTAAATTATATATTTTTGAATCAATACACTCTACTTATTTACCACTACTCTTCCTAGACCACCGCTCTCTTTATTTACCACAAGCTATAACCTTATAAACACTAGATAGAACAGATTGGAATGGAATGTGTGAAGTGTGTTCTTGAAGCGAGTGAGTGTCATTATTCTATGAGACAAAATGTTGAATTGAGAAAACCATCATGTCCTGTAAATCCTAGTCTGGTAAAATGTGTTGTAACCTTCGAGAAAGAAGTCACTTTGGAATGGCTCTTTGAGAGAATGTGTTTTTTGTTGAAGGATCTACAAAATCTTGGATGGATGGAATAGTTCCCCAAAAATTACATATTTTTCTACCCAATTATGGTATATGAATTTTACACAAATATGGAACATATTTTGGAAGGAATTGATGTTTCCTGAGTGAATTTAATTGTGAAAGGGAAGATAATATCTTTCTCTTCCAAACATTAGGCTAAATGTCTTATGGTCCCTGTGAATAAATGTTTGATGATTATCAGGGACCTTCTCCTCCTATAAGTGAAATATTTTGTTATGAGACAGATATGAAAGAGCTAACTAGAAATAATGAACATAAGAGACCCATTGCAACCAAAATGAATGATGAGGTAATAATTTTATTTATGTTTATTTTTCACCATATTTGTCCTAGGAATGGGGACTTTGCGTCTATCATGTATTCAGATATACTGATGATGTATTTTCTATAGAAAGGACGAAAATGGAATCTGTGTAGATATCTGATGGTGAAAATAAATTAAATGGTAAAACCTGGTTGTAAGTCATATTCTTTTTTCTACACCAAAACGATTTCAGTAATACTAAAAGAGAATGAATGTGTCGTTGATGTTGATGATGTTGTATTTAGTTAATGTAGTTGAATCCGTTTACGTTCTAATATTTATAATTCAATGAAAATTATCTATAACCCATGAAGGAAGGAATGTGTTTGTGACTAATATAGATGTCATGAAATGTTTAATACTATAGATTATCCACTTAGACCAAGGGATCCAGTGGATCGTATCCTCGGTCCATAAGATCAAGTAATCTATTTTTCATATGAGGAGAAGGAGCCTGATACTCCTGTTTGATATGTGGGATCACTAGTTTATGATAGAGGAGAACAAGACAAAATGGAACAATAAAAATAGTTTCTATTGGACCTCTGAGTCCATGTCAACACTTATCTTCTCATGAACATTTTCTCAAGTCTACTAGAAGTGAAGAAACAGAAGTTAAAGGCAATGTATAATATATCATTTAATCAAGTGAAGAAGAATATGAAGAATAATAATTTGGTAGTAGTGAAAGTGATATAAAATCAAGTAAAGAAGAAGAATAAGATAAAGTTGATGATGAAAATGGAAATGAAAAGAATGAATACTGTGATAATGAAGAATGTAGTGAACGTGGAAGTGATAAGAAATTTGGCCATACTGATGAAAATATAGAACCCTTTAGTATGGATGTTTTTAGGCTAATGCTGGTGAATTTGTTGAGGGAGTTGTTAAAGATGCAATATATTCTCTAGATGAACCAGTTTCCATTTATGTAAAAACATGAAAGAGAACTCTACATTAGGAGAAGCAACCTAGATAGGAAGCATTGAATGAGGGGGAGAAATATTACATGAAGGCTAACACTGAGGGAATCCTTGAGAAAAGGTAGCTCAAGATGATGGAGAGAATCAAATAGGAAGAGTAAGGCATCATACCCTTACTCCTCTAGATGCAGATATTTTTGCTAAATTAGTGACGTATCCTAGTTATGAATCACTTGAATTGGATTATGAATGTTATGATGAGGTAGAATTTTCACTTTCTGGAAGGGAACCATTTTTTGATACCTCTTCTAGTGACTATGTCACGAAGGCCAATTTTAAAACCTTATGTAAGATAAATTTTCCTCCGTAAGACACTCGGTACAAAATTAGATGAGGTTGAATATTGATTAATATATGAGAGAGAACACAGAGATGAATAAAAATTGGGAAGCTCTCTGATCTATGGTTGATAGTACAATGAAGCTGAAGTTTCTAGTTCTACTCCTACCTCAACAAGTGTATCTCAAGATGATGTAGTTTTAGTTTCTATGTTGGTGAGAAAACAAATTCAGCCAAATTTGATTACAACTGCAAAAACAATTATGATAAGAAATTACAAGATCAGGAATGAGATGATCTTGTTAAACAGTGGCATCAATTATTTGACCATCTAGTATATAAATAAAATAGAATGTTTCATATAAGTTCTTGAGAATCGTTTTTCTCACTTTAAAGATCTTGTTTTTTCCAAGCTAAGAAAATAAGTTAAGGAACATTCTTCGTATGCTATGACTTCCACCTATACTCAACTAATTCAGCCTTTACAATCATTATATCTCAATACAATTAATAAAATTTTAAAGGAAGAGTTGAAAGATTTAATTACAAGTATGACCATGGTTGAGGAGATATCAGATATGGTGCATGACCATGTGGAGTATTATTCAAGGATTGTTTCACACATAACGGAAGAGATGACCAAAAATATTAATGAGTTTTTCTCCAAACCCATCTCAAAGCATCAAATGAATAGTCTATTTAAGTATTTGTACAAAAATATTAATCTTCTACCAATGAAAGATGATTTTAAGGATTAGATTTAGAAGCTAAGAGAATTCACTCCCCTGTTGGAAGAATTCATAGAAAACAAATATTAATTTGAAAAGGAAATGAGATATAATATAGAGATCCTTGAAGAGTTCATCAATATGTTTAAACCATATCTCCATGTTCAATGTAATACATTTGGGGTCCCTACTATTTCACCACTTGGACCAGTTATTTTAGCTCATACTAAAGCTTATATGTTAGTTTCTCATGATTTTTCGTAGATCGAACCCATTATTATAAAGCGTGTTTAGCCTTTTCTTATTTCTTATAACATACATTCCCTAGGATCTACCATACCAAATGGTGTGACACTACATCCTCTAAAAATCCATTCAAACCCTCATACTTCTCAGCCTAACCCTCGTATAGATCATTCCATTGATCTTTTGGATAAGGGGAAGGAACACCTTGACCTTACCATGTAGTGTGGAGTGATTTTTTATAAGACTACCTCATTTTTCTTTTTATAATTCAGTGTACTTTCCTAATGCATGAAATTTCACTGTTTCTACTTTTATATTTTTTTATTTTACATTCCACTTTTTTCTAATTTTATAATGGGGAGAACATTATTCAGCATTATTAAAAGGGGATAACTGCCTGGGGGAGAACCTTTTTATGCATTATTATTTCGAATACATTATTTTAATATTATCCATGAAACATAATTATGTGTTTACCTTAATCTTTATCTGATGATATTTAATATTTCCATGATTTGTGATAATATAAAATGGGGAGATTGTTTTCCCGTAGATAAATTTGGCCACTATCTCTGACTATAATGGTTTAAATTATCAAAAATCAGGTCAGGTATTAACACATATCTTGCTTCACGTTAAAACCCAAATTATGTCAAAGAATTATCTTGAATATCATATCACTTCAATAATATATCTATTTATGCATGTTTACATATAAAAATATTATAAATGATTATCTAGGTGTAATTATGAGTATTATAACTCTCTGACTTTGATAAACTATATAATAAATGAAAATCTCAAATTAACTATGTATGAGTCACTAAGATCGACAGAAAAAAGACTCACTGTAGTATATGACTCACCAACGCAAAAGACTCACTATTGCATATGACTCACCGACACAGACGACTCACCATTGCGTATGAATCACCATCAGTTGAAATAATTCATCATTGGATTGATTTTAACACAGATAGAAGAAAGTACTCATCGTTGAAATAAGTAAACATTAGTGCAACAGTCTCACCAATAGAAGGAACATGCCACCGATGTAATGAGTCCCTGACATATTTCATGACCGACATGATGAAATGCCAATGGGATGAGTCACCGAAAAAAGGGGACACCGACAAACGAGTCACTAGTAGACTATTTAAATATGAATTTATTAATATTATTTATAATGGTCATATTTGTGCCATTTAATGACACTGACACATTTCATAATCCTTTTTATGAATTTTATCAAATTGTACAATGTTCGAGGAGCTGATGCGTGTGGAATGTACACGATTTTTGTTATCCCTTGTAAATAAGAAGTATTTTAAAGAACATAAAAGATAGATAGAACAAGATAGATGTGTGGTTCATGCCTACAAGATATACTGAAGAACATTGGAAACTCTCATGAAGCCACTATGAAATCTCGAGCATAAGAACAAATAATGTTATCTTAATCAATATGAACATTGAATTGAAAAACTACTTCAAAATATCAATGTAGGGGAATAATATACGTTCAAAAACATAATCACACCTTGAATCCAGGTCACATAAGCTATGATAATCTGTTTTGGAGTCAGCTTCCAATAGGACATGAACATAAAATACACTTTATTGAATGAGTCTGGATTTTCACCACATAACACATAGAGGCTTCTCAACATAACTCCACATCTTTGGCTCTATTGTGTTCATTTAGTTAAATTTTGAGTTGTGTGAGTATCTATCTATTACACACTCACTAAATCCTATGAATTGCTGGAGGATACATGATATCCTCAATTTTACACTCTTTTTATTCATTTATATCACTTATAGATTTCTGGAAGAGGTCGTGTGGGACATGTTTGTTGTTTTTTTCATGAAGAATTGTGTTAGTGGTTAAGGGTGACCTGGACATGATTGTGTGCTTCAGTGAACAATGATAAAGGGTTTGGATAATTATTTTTATTAATTTAAACTTCATTGTGGCATGTGATCTCCATGTTGAGAGGATTAGGTTTCTTCTATAGACTGAACCGATGGTTTTAATTTTTCTATGTTTTTACCATTTATTTTTTCTCTATCTTATCACATATTTCATAAAAAAATTGAAATATGATAGTTAGGATTAGAAAGTGTTTATAACATTATTGACTTGTTATATTAGTTTCAAAAGTTGTATTAATTATCAAATATATACAATTGAGAACAAATCAATATTCTGAGAAATTAATCAAATTGTAATGATTTTATAAATTCACTACAGGGTATCTGGAATATTGAATTACAGATATTGTGAGAATTGTAGATAATTATTTTGTACAAGAGTTTTTATAGTTACCCAATTCACCCTCTCTTGAGTACTCTACTCCAATCAACAAATTTAATTTTAAAAAGTGAAAAAAAATTATTTCTAAAGTTAGTTTTCCATTGAAAGGATCCAAAAAATCCATTTTTAAGAAATACCTATTTTAGTTGTGAAATTGTATTTTTCATATATAATGTATAAAAACCTAGAAAAATATTTTTTAAAATTATAATGAATATTATATATAAATATATATCACTAATATAATATAACAAGGGTGACTTTTTTATTTGTTGGAATAAGACACACTTGTTCACATTTAAACTGATTTCCAGGAAATCATTTCCATCTTTAATAAAAAAAATTAACTTAATTTATAATTTATTGTTCATAAAATAATTAATTCTATAAACATGTGTAAAAAATATTTTCATAATTCAGTTTATAGTATTAATTCTGGTCATTCAAAATGCTAGTTTTTAACATTAACATTTTAATATTAAATAGTTGTACGCTTAATCATGAAGTGGTGTATCATGTATGTTATTTTGCCCATTGTTTCTTTTAAAAATCACTAGATTTTAAAATCCTGTAGGGGATAAAGATCAGTTGTGGTGAAAAATAAAAATAAAAATTTATAATGATGAAATGGATTCCATGGAATCTGATCCTTCAAGTAAATATTTTCCAAATATTTTTTTTCAATACTACAACATATTTTATGATGAAAAAGAAAGATAAGTCTATAAGACCATATGAAAAAATATTCATAAGGAAATAATTTTATTCTTGTGGAATTAAATGGGAACTGAATGTAAGGTAGCCCGATTATTTAGTCGGTTGAAACTGACTCTATGAAAATCCTTTTCAATTTGGGACATTGACTGTTATAAATTTCTTTTTCATTGTTCCATTGATGTTGAGATAATGATCAATGATTCTCAGTTTTACTATGGGACTTGTGATAGGAAACACAATATGGTATTATATTTAGGATGTCCAATAGGAAAATATTATGGTGGAATGAAAACTCAGCATACCACTTGCAATATTGTGGGAAGATGCATGTTGGAAACTCATTAAGGGGAAACAAAAAGTTCCTCAAGTGTGGAATTAAGGGGAACCAATATAATCCATTATAAAACCCACTAATACTGAAGTTGAAAATAAGGTTCACACAGACACTATTTCTATAATTTATTTCATTAATTAACAATAATAGGAGAATTGTTTGAGATATTTCCATAATCCATGGGTTTTTATAGGTAAAAAAATAATACATTAATGAAGTTGAGCTGGATCCTAACAACGATTTAGTAAAAGATACAATAGTTTTTCATTATTGGATAGAAAACACAATATCTGTTATAATTTAAATGAATTCTATAATATCAATATTTCATAGAATAATTATTTAAACAACACCTCAAAATATGATGGTTATGTTAACAATGAGGATAAAAAATATGATGATTATTGCCGCTAATGTATACAACCCTTCCTTGAATTTTTTTTATTTATCCTCCCATAAAATTTCTTCTTAATTAATTTATTGGGGTTTGATTTTAAAATGGGCATGGATTGATCCCCTAATATAAATCCAATATCAATTTTCCTGAAAAGGATATCACTCATTGCATCTCATGGAATTTTCCATTTATATACAACAATAATAAAGAGGAGTATTCTTCATTAGAATCATTACCTAAACTATGGATATTATTTCATAATGATCATGTATACGTAGATCAAATTATGGTGGTGTAAGAGAGGATCATTCTTGAAGTCAACCCCATTAATAGGGACTCCATTGTTGTGTTGATCTTATAGTTTTCTTTTATTCCTCTTCTCTATGAGGTTGAGTTATCAAAAGATCATATACTTGGTTCTCTAATAATATGAAATAATCCTTACCGGATTTCTATCATTGAGTTGGATGGACTAAATAAGTTGTTTAGAGAAAAACTAGAAAATCGTTTAATATGATTTAGTTCTTCAATATGTTGTGTTCCAATCCTCTTCATTAAGAATATGGAAGGATCAACGTGCATGTGTATTGGTTATCATGAACATATAAAATCATGATAAATACCATATATCCCCTTCCATGAATAAATGCATTGTTTGGTAAATTACCAAGGTCTAGGCATTTCAATAAGATGGTCCTTCTATTGAAATATCATCAATGAATGTTTAGGCAGAAGAAATTTTCATTACTACCTTTCACATGATGTTTAGACATTATGAAAATATAGTGATTCCCTTAAGAATCTCTAATTCTCATGAAATTTTCAAGGACAATATGATTTTTTTCTCTATATATTACTTTTAATCATTTCGGATAGTCATTATTGAATATTTATAATCAACTCCAATATCAATGAAGAACACAAAGAGTGTTTGAACAAAATGACAAAGACCATACATAGTGGGAGACTACATGAAATTTATAGTTAATGAATTATTTGATGGAGGAACTATCATTCATGGGGTATCCTATAAATATAAATGTAATATCTATGGAACCTTCTAGGAAAAAGTCAATTGATATGTGGCCTAGGCCAGAATCGATAATGGATATCTATAGTTTCCTTAATATATAATTTTATTACTGATATTTTTTGAAGAAGATATCTTGATCTTGAAACCCATTAATCGTGATTAATTGAAAGGGTATAATATTTTTCTTCGCCATTTATTATGAAGACTACTTCAATGAGTTCAGAAATGGCCTTATCATTACACTGATATGTACACTACAAACAAGTGGGGAACTCATTGTGGTATATAGTTATCTCTATGGGGAGAAGTGGATATATACTGATCATAAGATCCACAAATATATTTTAACACTTAAGAAACATAATATTCCCCAAGGATGATAGTTGTAGATCATTATGGATTATTAGTGTTCAATCAAATTCTATTATAGAAATGAAAATCATTTGGAAGATGTTATAATTATAAAGGATCATGTAACATTATCAATTTTGATAATTGAAAAGGATTAAATCTTCGAATACTTTTAAATTATGGACATGGGTATCATTAAGGAATAATCCCCAAAAATCCTTTATCAAATGATTTATAAACTATCCCTTTTCCTGATGATAAAGTAGATAAAAGGGAATATCTGTATATTTATATGATGGTTGAATGTATTGGAATGGATAAATCCTTAGAGATGTAAATTGGTGAGGATGTTTCCATTGTATTTGGGTCACAACGATGTGTACCATAAAATATTGTGATAAATATGTTGATATTGAATGATAATCTTATATCAACCTTCAACATCCACTAAGGGATCATGATAAAGTATCGATATCCACAATAGAAGTGCTAGTTAGATAATTTAGAGAAAAATATTTTTGAATATAAATCAATGTTCTGGGTATGTTAGTAAGTGAAGTTTCAAAGAAAAAATTGTAATGGGATTATATTTCCATTTCCCATAAAAATATGGAAAAGGTAAAATATCACTATTTAATTTTTCCTGAGACTTTTGAATACATCCAGATGAAATAATTCTATATGGGCATCGTATAATTTCATATAAATACCTCATCACTTTTACCAATTTTAGGGTAATTATCACTTGATTATAATACATAGATATAAATGAAAATAATTTTTGAGGTTTCATGGAGTACACTTCTCAATTTTATCTAATTGAGATTCGAGATTTTCTTCCATTTTCATGAAAAGTAACCAACATTATCAAAAAATAATGTGAACATCAAAATGTCTTACCATCCCCAAAATAGTATCCAATATGAGAGGGTTGTTCAAACACAAGAATAAATATTGAGGGCATGATAAATAGTCTTTAATATAGAATGGTACCAACATTAACCTCTGGTAGATTTATCATTCAAAAATATTTTCCAATAATTCATCCAAATGGGTCTATGTGGAGCTCGTTAGGGAAAAAATAAATAAAAACATGCATTCTAGGATTAAGTTAGTGAATGTAAGCTGTTGGGACGTATAATTGTCAATAAAATTTTATAAAAGGTGAAAATTGAGCACCATTACATCTGTTGATCGAAAAGTTTATTTATGTTCTATGTAGATAATCATCAATAGATATGAGATACTGATATTATTGATAAGGTATTCCTACAAATATCTTCTTTGAAGGGAGTCATTATATTTTGTAAAAAAATAATTCTATGTAAAAATTCATCAACCCATTTTATATTCTTCATCTTCTTATAGCTAGTTCTTATCAACTAGAGTAACCAATAACAATATATCATGTAAATTATGTACTCTGTGAATCCCTCTTGATGGAGTATATATTAGATCTATCACATTTACTAAAATCAGAGATGGCACATCTAGATTCTGATCGTTATTATGTGGAGGTGTCTATAAAAATCTTGTACCAATAGATAATGTTCTATGTAATAAGACAACTCAACTGGATAATGTAATACTGGGGAACCATAAGTATGAATATGCGACTCAGAGGAAGTGATGAATGTGAAGTACTCTAATATATTTTCACTTAGTTATGTAGAAAAAAAATTCAATGGATAAGTTTCATAATGGGGGGAAGAATATAATGACCAAGAATTGTTTTTCATTGAAATTATCCTTCTAATGAACATATTATTTATTATAAAGAACATATATAACATAAATAATAATTAAATTACTAAAATTAATGTATAATGATCGTTTAGTTTGAAAACAAGCCAATAATAATTCTAAATATTACTATAGGAAAATAAATAGAAAATAAGATAATAATAACCTGAGAATTTGGATATCCGAAATCCACTAGAATGATAGTAGTAATAATGAAATTATTAGTAATGAAATATAATTTTAATAATAAAATATTCATATTGAAGAGGAATATCTATATAACCTTAAGATAAAATTGTTGGGAATGAAAAATGAATGAAATAAAATGGATTTATAGAAATTAAGAATCATATACAACTAAAAAAGTATCTTAACCATTGGAATAGTTATAAAACCATTAGAAATAGTAATCTTGTAGTTACAATAGTAAACTGACCTGTGAATGTATAAAAAATATATGTCATAAATTAAAATATGAAATATTTATGTCATTGAATAACTAAACAGTTGTTTTAGATATGATATATTTAAGGGATTTTATTTTTTTTGAAATGTATTTATTTATTTATGATTTTATAATTAATGAAACCATTTAAAAGAAAATTAATTCTCCTAAAATACATTCATAAATATTTATATTTTTATTATAATAATCATTTAATTTATGTGACCTTATTGAATTGTTCAAATTATCCTAAATTGTTTTATAATATGAAAATAACTATTTTTCAAATAAAATATAATTTTAATTAAAAATTAAATTTCTTTTATTTGGAAACATATTTTCATAAAGTGGATTCATAATTTCAAGTATGCAAATTTAAAAATTGTGTGGGGGGATATTCAATATTTTTTCTAAAATAGGTTATCTTCTATGATAAGTGAAACACATTAATTTAGAATATTTAACCAATACATGACTTTTTGAGTCAGGGATGGTGTATGGGTGATATAAGAACCCATTTGCTGGAACTAGGATGAAAAATGTATATCATTTTGTCATAATAATAAAAAATATTGATAGTATTTAGAAGAAATATTAAATAAATGACTTAAAAAATTAAAACACCCCTCTCCGCCCTCCATAAAGACCATCCTCCCCACATCTTCTCATCACACCTCTTAATAATTCAATAATTTCTATAGTTTTCCTAATTCACTTACCACTTCCCTTCCCATTGTCCAAGAGCTAATGGTTATAAAAAAATATCAAACACATGTTCTATATGGAGGCCCACACGGATAAGATATTTATGAGGTAAAATTCTCCCATTTCACATTTAAATTCATTTTTTCATCAATCGTATCCACACCTCCCCTTTCCAAAAAGGAATGATAACTCCAGTAAAATATATATACAAGATTTTTGTCATGTTAATTGTATATCCATCATAAAATCACTTCTACTACACGTTTATCTTAAAAAAACATCATTCTTGATGTGTCGATTCACAACCTTCTTGGACGATCATTTTTCATTTTCCATTATATGTTTCAATTCTAGTAATAAAACCAATTTAATGGATAAAACAGATCTTAAAATATATTTTATAACTTTTTAGTTGTTATGGATCTAATATAGACAACAAATATTAACTAATAATACAGTACTAATTCATTATGATCAAAAAACTGCAAAATTAAACTTATAATTTATCACTAAAATTTTAACTAAATAAATCTTCATCATATCAGAAAAATCAATATATGAGACCATTTAAAATTGTGGAATTATATTAATTTCATATCATTAAAATTCTATTTTTTTCAATAATTTTGTTTGAACCCCCTTTATCATACTCAAGGTAACCGACTATAAAACCACGAAATAAATGCACTCTGAATATCAAAATTAAACACTATAAAATATATAAATTACCAAAATGAACATAATAATGTTATTAAAATTAAAATATATTTTAAATATTTTATAAATTTAATTATTAATGAATCCAATTTTATTATGTATGATGATAATTGAATGTGTAAAACACTTTCCTATAGATTGTTATGGTTCTCTCCAAACCTCATTATTTACTATTTCATTGTGAGTACTCAAAAATTACCACAAATGTAATTATTATTATTGAGAATATATAGTTTTATTGCTTAAAAATTATTCATAGTTATGTTTTATTAAGTTACATATTATTAAACCATGTTTAAATTTAATATAGACCTCTCTTTTTATTATTTACATCATTACAATGGATACCATGATTTGGATAATTATAACTCACCAATAAGTATATGTCCCTGATACCGTAACTACTAAAATATTCTCATAATTTTTGCTAAGGATGGGATTCCAATAGAGTACATACCAACATTGTACCAAATGATAGATTAACTACCAAAATATTCTCATAAACTTTACTATGAATGATTCATTAATATTTGTATGAGTTACCGACAACTAGTGTTTCTGATAAAGTAACCTACCAACATAGAGAATAACAGATACTCATGATTTTTACTAAGTATAAGATACTTCTTGATGACTAACCTAACTACCTATTGGAACATAACCTACTGACGCATAATCTACCAACAAAGTGATCCATCGATAGACCAACCTTCCGATAGTCTAAGCCACCTAAAGTTTGAGAAACCGAATATCTAAGACCCTGATTGTCTGAGACACATATATATTGAGACCCTAAAAGAATGTGACATTGATAGTATATGCTATTTATAGTTTTATACAATCAAAGAATGAGACACTAGTAGATTTAGACACTGATAGACTACACTACTGATCTCAATACACCATTTTTCAATATTTTTTCCATTTAAAATAAATACTACTTCTAACGGTGTTATTTATGAAACATAGCATTTATTATTATATTAATGAGATTTCCATGTTTGGTAGACAACATTTAATGTATGTTAGAGACCTAAATGATGATTATGGTACTAGAGAACATGATTATTGTATATTATACTATATAAAGGGAATATCTGGATAATCAATAAAAATGATGTGATCTATGAAAACATATCAAGATGATCATGCACCCGAGAAAAATTCATGAACTACCCATTTTCACACTATAAAATACTGATGAGAGTCTAAATAGATTATTTTTTTTCTACAAAATGAAGAAATCCTAGAAAACGTCACACGCCTCACTAGAAATAGAAAACATAATAAATCACAACACTATGTTTTGTTGTCTGTTTTCAAAAGTTAAATCCAGATTCATTTCTTCATTCTATAAGGAGTTCAGAAGATGTAAATCACATCACAAAAATCCTTCTAAACACTATTATCATCATATTTTTCTACGTGTGTACATTATTTACATTATTAGCTATTTATGTCTATCATTTTTATATCATATGCTAAACTGGATGGTACATTGATATCTTTACAAAATTATATATTTTACACTTACTCTCCCACGAATAATAGTGGAGTAGGTCCATATGTGGTTTGTTGTAAATTTAACTCCCATGAGAACTATTGTAGAGTTACCTTCATCTGGATAGTATTTATATTGTTTTTTACCCCGATCCAGAGTTTTGATCAAATTTATATTTATAATTTCTTGGTGGAAGGTGATAATCATGTGGAGAGCATACGTCTGATCTTGATATAGAACTTCTTGTTTTATCTCTAAAGTGTCTTCCAATGTTATGTTTTATGTGTTTTATAGATTCACTGAAAACCTTTCAATCACATTGATGAAAAATTTTAGATAGTTTTTATTTTAGAATTTGGTTTAGTAGATTGATTTGAAATTCTAAAAAAATAATCCATTTTGGTTAAATAGATAACTAATCAATCATTGATAAATAATTCAAATGATAAAAACTCGTATAAATCTCCAACATTGGTTAATTGGGACATATTTTATATTAGATTAGGGGTAATTTAAATACATCTTTTAAGATATATATTTTTATAGGAACTCAATTTACCCTCTCATGTCATTAGTTTCCTACTCCAACAAACATTTAGTATCAAATGGTATAAATTTCACTTTTGAATGATTTTCAAATAATAAATAAATGTCATGTGTGCCTTTAGTTTTTTTAAATATCTCAATATATATCATTTTATAATTTATGTTTCATTAAAATAGTTAAAATATATATTAAATGGAAAATAACAAGGAAGGTGCTGCTACCAACACACAACCAATCATTAATGGTATTAACTATCCTCAGTGGAAACACAAAATGAAAATGAATTCAGAAAGAATGGGTTTAGAGATTTGGTATTCTATATTTGATGAACATATGATTCATACAACTACTAGAAACACATAGAATGATTCCGCTAAAGAAACCCACAAAAGTAATTGAATTTTTTTAAATGTTTTATATTCTTCTTTATGGTATTAAGAATTAAATAGTATTTATTAATGTAAAACAAACTATGATATTTGGGATATATTAGTTGTTTTACATGAATGAAAGAATAATTTTAATGAAAGTAGGATTAACACATATACTATTAAAAATGATAACTTTAAAATGAAGCCTAATGATCCTCTTTATGAACTATATCTCAGGTTTAATGAGAATGTGAGTAAAATTATTTCATTATGAATGATAATCACTACAGTGAAAGAGATGATGAGGAAATTGATATGTCTTCTAGATAGAGGGAGAATGAAATCATTATCAATTAGAGAATCTCTTATCACATATTCTCTACCTATAATGGAGTAGATTTTAAAGATGATTATGTATAAAAAATAATTAAAGGTTAATAATGAAGAAGATAATGAACTAAAGAGAATGACTATGGATTCCGGAAACACTACATCTAAACACAATGAAATTAGAAAAGGAATGTTCATGATAAGAGTTCTAGAAATGAAGAATCACCCAGTTAAATTGATGAGGAAATTGATCAGCTATCCTTAAGATTAATAATGAACTATAAAAAGATGAAATTCATTAGAAATCCCAATTATAAAGGAATGTATCAAAATAAGGGTAGTTGGAAAAATAATTTAATGAGAACTGAAAATACTAATGAAATAATCCGCTATTAGTGAAAGAGAAAAGGACGTGTGAAAGACGACTAACAGAAGATAATGTTCCAGTGGATCTAAATCACCGTACAATGATAAGGATGAAAAATCCAAAATGTGATTCCTGAAAAATCAACATTTTAGGTAACTCTTGAATATCACGTGTAGAATTATTATTATTTTTGATATGAATCTTATTATTATAAAATTAAAAATGAAGATATTTTTGAATATAGAAAAATTTTCTTTGATAGTTGTAATGAACTGAATGAGAAATAGAAATATCTCAAGAAACAAAATTCTCTTTCTACTATTATGATGTCTGAACTTACAATTGGAACGAAAAAGAACACCCTTCATCCCAATGGGAATACATAACCTAAAATATCAAATTATTATTTAAAAAATAATTTTGAGAAGATCAGAAATTTCAATGATACATTAGCTCAAATTCATGGAAAAGAATGATCCAAAATATACTAATATAATTGGTTATCAACCTATAAGAATAAATTTTATTAAATCTAATTTTGAATACAAATATGGAAAATATGGTTTTATGCCTAAATTTAAAAAATCTATTAAAGATAAATTATAGTAATATATTTCACTTATTTTTGTTTCACTAGATCTAATGATGTTTATTTTTCTCAGAAATTACAAAACTTTATCGGAAACATATAAAGAAAATGGGTGTTGCCAAATCATTAATTACTAATATTACTGGAACCTATAATGTCTGGGTACCAATGTCTTTTCTTATTTTATGTATTTTTGTAGGAAATCTATTTGAAGTGTTCATGTAAGAGATTATAGTAAATGGTTAGTTGGTGTTCATGAAATATTACAAGGGAAAATTCGTACTTCATGAACCTTATCAATGTTGATGTTGGGAATTTCGCCTTTAGTGACAATACCAAATGTAAGAAAATAATCCTTTGGAGAATCAATATTATTAATCCAATTTTAATTTATAAATATATTTACATAGATGGAATTAAGTAGAAACTTCATAGAATCTCATAGTTATGTGATGATAGATTTGAGGTTTAATTTGAAAATGATTCTTATAATGATTTAAATTCAATAAATAAATTAGTATTTAATTATTTTACAAATTAAATTTTTTTTCTCTTAATTCACATTCTTTAATATCTCAAAATGTTTCATTCTTAAATAACACTCATAATTATTCAACTATATAGAATAGGAGAATAGAACAATATAATAATCACCCACATATATAGCGAACTCTAAAAGGACGAGTCAAGGATATACCTAATCTTATGTTTATGAATGACAATGTATGTAATCCATGTCAAAAAGAAAAACAAATAAAAATATCTTATCATCCAAAAAATGGAGTTACAATGTGTCAACCCCTTTAGTTGGTTCACATGGATTTTTTTACCTATAGAATTTCTTGTATAAATGTGCAGTACTTTGTATATGTTCTCGTAGATTCCTTTTTTATATATACATGGACTTTCATTTTTATCTCATTAGAGTGATTCATGCTCTCATTTTACCATGTATTCTAGGTCAGTAGAAAAAATATGTGGACATAGGATCCAAACCTTTTCAAGTGACCATGGCTGTGATATTGAAAATCAATAATTTGAAGCTTTTTTCTCAAAATTTGTCTATTTTCATAACATTAATGATTTTAGGAAACCATAGAATAATGGATTTCTAGAAATTAGAAATAAAACCTTTCAAGAGATACCATGAAATATTCCTTGTGAATATTTTTTCATGATTATTTTATGGAAGAATCTGTGAATAACACTTATTACATAATTAATAGAGATTTAATTAGACCTATCATTAAGAAAACTCTATATGATATATAAAAAATATGAAACCCAAGGTTAATTACTTAAATATTTTTTTTCCATTTAAATATGATTAATAAAAAATATATTCATGAAAATGTTTATTCCAAAAGGTATGAAAAGGTATTCATATGTTATTAGACCTCTTGAAAAAAACCGATAGTTTATTTAATAAGTGAAACAAGTGTGTAAAAAGATATATACCTAACAAATTAGAAGAAACAATCCACCATGAATTGAAAATCACCATAGAAAATCTTGATGGCAGTCTGTCAAATATAGGTCAATATTCTAGTGTTTTTTATTTTCTTATTAATAAAGAAAAAAATCTAGTTCTAAAAACTCTCCAAATTAAATCCAAAGGGAACTCTAACCTATAGACGAAATTGAGATATGAATCCCTTTTTTTTATATTTTTTAGAACCCTTAGGATACATCCCTTATATAAATTAACTTTGTACTTAGATAAAGTGACAAAAACTAGAGCTTATCTATGGAACTATGGTGAACATCAAGCCTTTTTGTCACAACATGATCCTAATAACATCAATGGTGTAATCAAAAACGATTTTGGGTGATGCAAATGAAAGAATAATTAATTTTTTTTAAAAGGAAACCAATTTGGAAACTTTTTGATAGACCCAAGGTCACCATGAAAATAGGCACTACATGGTTGTTTAGAAATAATATAGATGATTCTAGAACTATAATAAGGAATTATGCTATATTAGTTTCTCAATGTTTCAATGTTGAAGAAGTAATTTACTAAGATGAAACCTTTTCACCTATTTCTTGACATGAATCCCTTAGAATACAACATGTTTACAAATCAAATCTTAATTTCATACATTATCAAATGGATGTCAAAAGTGAATTCATAAATTGGAATATAGTTGTGGATTTTTTTATTAAAAACTCCATGGTTTTAAAACAACTTATTTTCCAAACATATTTATAAATTAAGAAATGATCTATATGGGTTAAAATAGGATCCAAGAGCTTGATGTGATAGGCTCTACACTTTTCTTATTTCCCATGGTTTTATAAAAATGATTTTAATCCTAATCTTTATATAAATAGAATTTATAATGATGTTTTAGTTTCTCAAATATATTTTTATGATATCTTTTTTGGATCTTCTAAAATCTATTCTTGTATTGATTTCTATAAAATTATGCAGAAAATATTTCAAATGAGCTTCATGGGTGAACTCAAATTCATTCATTGATTTCAGCTACATCAAAATAAATAATGTATTATTATAAATCGTTGTAAATATAGTAATCTTATTTTAAATCGTTCTAGTTTGGATATAACAAAATGTAGTGATACTCCTATGTCTACCAACTATAAATTAGGTCTTGATGAAGATAGAAAATTAGTCGATCAATCCACTTAAAGATGCGTGATTTTCAGTATTCATTAATTATCTTTTAGTGGACCTAATATTATGTTTAGTGTGTGCATGTGTGATCATTTTCAAGAAAATATTAATGTGTCGCGTCTTTTTTTAAAAATAATCTCCAAATACTTCAAATATAGTAGTATGATAGGATTGTTCTACCATAGAGGACAACCGTCTGACATATTTAGTTATTATGATGTTGATTTTGGTGGTTACAAGTTAGATGGAAGAAACACCAATGGAACATGTCAATTTTTAGGCAGGTCTCTTGTATAATGCTGCTAAAAAAGTAAAACACTACCACATTATTGATTTCTTAAGACGAAGACATAGTGATTGGTAATTATTGTGCTCGGATTTTGTGGATGAAACACACATTACAAGATTATGGATATCTTTTCAGAAATGTCCTTATAAACTTTGATAAAATAAGTGGTATTAACATTTCTATAAATCCCATTTATCGTTCTAGAAAAACAATATTGATGTTTGACATCACATTTAGATGGATCATTGTCAAAAAATTTATAGATATCCTAAAATAATTGGTACTGTACATAAGCATGCATATATTTTTACTAAGAATTTACATTATGAGAGAATGAGTTGCATCAGACTAGAGTTAAAATGATTAACATTGATTGGATAACTATCTGATGACACTTCAACAGGACTCACCGACGATGAATTTCCAACATGACTTACCGATGGTAACTCACCAATTGGACTTACTGATCGATGCATACCAATATCTCTCAACGATGTGTCTCACTGAGTCACACTATTTCTTTTTTTGATATAAAATGTCTTTCAATTAATTATTTCAATCCATTTTAATCCAAAATTATTATTTTATGATTTTAAATCCATAAATGATAAAATTATGGGTTGATCCAACAATTTGTTTCACTCCCACACTCATTCAATCACACTCTTTCCTTCAAACCCTTCTCTCCCTAACTCCTAGTACATTTATCCTTTGAACCCAAATCCTTCGAATCTCACTAATTGATTAAATTTAATTTTTTATGAGATATATATGGATCATCCACATCCATATAAGAATAAAAATGGTGAATATATTCAACCTAAACTGAAACCCATTCATCCAGAACATGTGAATTGAATCATCACTCTTGATAAATAAGTTCACAAAGAATAGACATGGACAAGTAAGTATCTATTGATAAATTTTTTTCAGTCTCAATGATTCATGGACTAGTTCTACAATAATGAATGACTATTTATCCAATAATTGTCCATGAGTTGTATTTTTATATGTAATTTCATCTCAAAAGATCATAGGTATTTTGGATCAAATCTATAATAGATAGAAGAAGAATCCATTTTTCATTCCTGCATTGGGAATAATGCTTGAAGGTACCACATGAGGGAGTATGTGATGATCATCAAGGATGCACACATCTACCCTGTGATATATTCAATTTTGAGGAATATTCAGTTTATCTTACTAGTAATGCTGATATAAGAATACCTGTAATAACTAAACATGATGGTTAATGTAGGTTGTAGTTCATGTTTATTCAGAATAAGTTATATCATAGGAATGGGGGCATTTCCACCCTAACGTATAGAGATGTATATTTGAATTATATATTAAAGAAGTTATATAAGGATTACCTATGAATATATTTTATGACACATATAATTGAAATGATAAAACACCACAAAAAACAACATCATTGTTTTATCTTAGGTTTATATATACCATGCATAATGATAAGGGTTTAGTGAATAAGGGTTAAGAAATAGTTTCCTTTTGTGATAGTTTCTATTTGAAAAAAATAATATTCCAGATAATGAAAACAAATTGGAATCCCTGTAAAAGATATATAATGAGAAAAATGAGAAAAGCTATGAGGATTTTAATCCTATTGATAATCCATCAAGGCCATGGCACATGGTTGACCTTGGCCTTTGACTAGATAAATCTAGTGAATAATAAGATGAGGAATAATTAGTTGAGGTTCATCAAGGAAATCATTCTCAAATTTATGATAGAAGTGATAATAAAATAGATTAATGCCCTAAAATGATGACATGTGGTCCTTCTATACTTCCTAGGTGTCTTACTGGAAATGAAACCACTTCTACGTGAGGTTTATAATGAGGAAACTAAAGAGTTAAATAATATTGAATATGATATAAAATCTGATAGTGATGTGGAGTATAATGGTGGAGGCATAGAAAGTGGTAGTGTAGAATATGATAGTGATAGAGATGAGGAATAAAATGAAGAATGTTATGAGGAATATGATAATAAAGATGAAAAAGATTCATGTGACAAGGAAGTAACAAGAAGTGATTGATCTAATGGTGGATCAAATTATCCTGATGATGATGAAGGACTTGAGGTTGAGCCTATTGATCATACCTTAGAGCATGTTGAGCATCAATGTCCTGGTGATACTCCAATAGTGTAACATAAATAGGAAATAGTTTTATAATCCCATGACGCTCTTGAATTAGATATATTTGAGGAATGAACTCTTTATTTCTATATGAATGATGTTACTCATTCTGAAAGAGTCGTTTCAGTGGATCTATTGTAACAGTTAGTTTCCCCTAGCTGGAGAGCATCTATTATGGGGGAGAGATAGCCTAAAATGATGAGTTTTGATGTTATTGCTATTCTTGATGATATAGTGTGGCATTTTTGTATAAATGATCCATGTCGTGTAACATTGGGTTTGGAGTTCTCGGATTTAGAGGATAAGATTGCCTCTCATTCCCTTACACTTCTACTTGTACCTGATCTCGTAGAGTATGTGACTAACACTAACTTCAATGAATTTATGAAAGAGTTGTTAGCTATGTTTACATTTATCCCTCCAAATCAAACAACTCTCGAGGCGATGCGTAGTGAATTTCATGCAAATGTGATAACATAGAGAATTATTTCTCAGCTTGATCCTTAGTTGATCTCTATTATGGATGCAATTGTCTTAGAAACTCCAAAACATATGAAATGAGCTGACTATTATGGTTTTAGAAATTAAAAAATATAACTATTTATTATTGGAAATATTCGGAAAAGGTGGTGAAAATAATTGAGAATGCATCATCAAGGATGGATGTTCCTCAACCTCCAACTCATAATTTGAAATATTTGAGATCAAATCTCTGATATATCCTTAAAGGTGCCTCCACTTTAGCTGCTCCTATTGTTTATCCAACTGATGTTGAAATGAATAGAAATGTGCTAAGATAGAACTTTTAGACTATGATTCATAGAATATACAAATAAATACAAAAAAAAATGTGATCGAAAAGTTATTATATATATGACATGGTAAGATTTTTCACAAATGGGTCCACTTATACATAGGATTAGATAACCAAGTACGTAGACGTCTAAATTAAAAGGTTTTATACAAATCATGAACATGACAGTCATTTCCAATTTATGATTGAGAATATGAGACTACCTCCTATTACTCAATCCCTCAATGATAAAGTCAAAGAGGATAAGTATTTCACTCCTACTGTTCATAAGTTTATTTTCAGTGAGGAATATTTTTAAAGGGATATCGATTATATTGGTCAGAACATTAGGGTCTTCATAAATTTACTAAAAACATACCTGAATATTTACAGTAATTTAATTGTTTCTCCAACAGCTTCTGCTATTCATCTTTTCTATCACCCATTTATGTCTTCTTCTACACCCTTGTCTTCTTCATCAAGCACTCAAGCGCAAGATCTAAGCCTAACCAGACTTGTCATTAATCGTGAGAGTACTGAACCTCCTACCCCTTCTATCCAAAGTCTTGATCCTTTGGTCATTATTATAGTTCATCTTTTTTCCCTCAGTATCCCAACATCCACAGCAAACACTACATCAACTCCTCTTTCTCCGACCACTACTTCCACTAATAAGGGAACAAATTTATGGAATTTTTTTTGTTGATGAAGTGATTGGATGAATATTTGACAGGGATCTATTATACTTTTTTTTAGCACATGTACTATTTCAATAATGGAATATATTTTATGTTTGAATGTCTTTATCTGTTCATTTTGTAATTATTTATTTCATTGTTGATAATCCCAAAAGGGGGAGAATGGGTATGGAATGGTTATGTGTATGGAATTTATATTAGTGGGAGAATGATATAAACCGAACAGAATACTAAGTGATATGAATAATTTTTTATTTATATTAAAATATCATCTCTTATGATCAATATAAAAAGATAAGAATAATTTATATTGGTCAATATAATAATTATAATGACATTATTTTTTATCCTCGTGAATGTGGAGATTGTGGGACTTCCCTAGTTTTAATGCTCTCAAACCATGCTTAATGATGTTTTATTAAGTTGCATGTTTTTAACTATATTTACAATTAATATTAGCCTAACTCATGAGAATGTACATCATTAGACTAGTTACAATGATTTGGGTATGTATATGTCGCTAATAGGTATAATTCACTGATAATTGACCTATAGATATCTTCTAAAAATTTTCTCTAATGATGATATTCTAAAATAGTTCCTATCGACCGAGTACCTATCGATAGAGTTCCAACTGACATATTCTCAGTAACATCACTAAAGGCGAGTCACTGATATAAGTATGAGTTATCGACAGAATGTGTTACCTACAAAGTAACCTACCAACATAGAGACTGGATGATACGCATAATTTTATCTATGTATAAGAATTATATTGATGATCGGTCGACTGACCTACCCATGCATCAACGACCAACACATCACCAACGAATAGAGTGATCTACTGAAAAACAAACCTATAGACTATGTGATACACTAACATTCTGAGACAATTATATACTAAGACACCAAAATTATGAGACACCAACATTATGAGACATTGACAGACTAAGACATTGACAGTCTGAGACACTAACATACTAACTTACCAATCTTGAGAAACTATCATTCCTTCCTTTGGAATTTAAATTCAAAATTAATTATTAGGGTCATATTTATGAAACATTTAACCTTTTATAATAAAAATTATATGGTATATATTATTTAAAAACATTTCATGGATTTTATATACTAGTACTAGGTATATGGTACCATAGAACATTTTTTTGTCTTATATGCTGTATAAAGGGATTATCTGGATCTACAAGAAAAATGATTTGATTCAAGAAAATATACCAACAAGATTGTACACCCTAGAACAATACAAGAACTACTCATTGTGAAAACTATCCAATAATGTAGAGAGCCTCAAAGGAGGAAATGTATTTCTACAAGAATAAGATATCATCAACCAAGTCATACACCTCATTAGAAACAAAACACAGAATCACTCACAAAAATCTAGTTTTCTTCATGTTTTAAATCATTGACTTGAGTGGCACTTTTTCCATTTATATGGAGTTTAGAAGAAAAAAATTACATCACATAGATGCTTCTAATCCTTATTATCATCATTTTGATCTTCAATGGTAGATTATTTACATTTTCAGCAGTCTGTGTGTCTATTTGTTTTAAATAATCACTATCTTGTTGTTACAAACTAGAATATAACATGATATATTCACAAACATATCTTTTTACACCTTAAACTACCATAGATAACAGAGTAATAGGTGAATCTGTGGCTTGTTGTAATTTCCACTCCCAGTAGAACAATGATAGTGTATTTTCGACCGAGATAGTTTCTATAGTGTTGTTTACCATGATTCATGGTGTCGATCAATTTTATTTATATAAATTTCATGAGGGAAGGTGACCACCAATTAGAGAAGACTATGTCTGAGATTAAGACTAAATATATTCTTTTATATCTCCAATGTTATTTAAAGTTACAATTTCACAATTTTTTTAATTTATTGAAAACATTTCTTTCACATTGATAGTTAATCTTAGATACTGTTTATAAAAGATTTTTTTGTATATTGATTTAAAAATTTAAAATATTAATCCATAATATTTTAACTGATAACTAATAAATCATTGATAAATCATTCGAAATATCAAAAATCTTATAAATATACTACTTTTTTTTGTTAGGCTATATTTGATTGTATATTAGGTGTACTTTTTAAATAAATATTTAAAGATAGTTTTTTGTAAAATCTCAATTCACCCTCTCTTGAGTTTCCTACCCAAACCAACAATTATTTCATCTTATATACTTGTCTTAAATTGTGTTTATATGTACTAAAACTCTTTATATAGCTCAATTCATCTTTCATATACAATGAATTTCTGTATTTTTAAATTGATCCCTTCTCAATTCATAGTGAAAAAATAGACCGATTAAAAGGAGCATCCAAATTGTTTACCATTTCATGTACACTCTATTTACTTTTTAATCCATCTATTTTATTTTGAAATATCCGATTTTATCATTAATAAAAATTGTATTTCATATTGATAACTACAAAAAAATTATTGATTTCTTCTTTGTAAGGACTTTATAATACATTCCATTAAACTGCACTAAACTGGATCATTTATTAAGATTCTTATAAACTCTTCTTATTGTATAATAATTACATGGGAATCAATAATCATTACCTATTTTATTTTTATAATAATTTTGAAAATTATTTAATCCATAATTTTTTGGATACCATTATTATACATGTTTTGGTTATGCCTTATGATAAGATTATGATACCATTTTCATCCAATGGTTATACCTTATTTTTTTCCATTATGATTGATTCTTTATGTCCCAGGCATATGAATGGACTTATTTTTATGAGCGTGCCCAAATAGTACCCTATGCATTGGGAAATGTTTATTCTATTGAGATGTCATGTATATGATAAGGGTGTAAATATAATCCATTTAAGGAAATTTTCCACCATGTTATATAATTTTTGAAGTTATACTAGATTCATATTTATGTAATGTTATATGTATATTCCACAATCATATATTTCTATGATCACATTATACCTTGTTCAGTATATTATTGTTCAATTTATTTATTAATGGATCATGTCATTTTTTCATCATGTTATGCCTTCTAATTATTTTGTTATACTTTATTCCTATTTTTATTACCTTATTTGGTTTTTTATCTCATCCCATTTCTGTATGTATTTCCGAGGTTATTTGATGTATATACTGGATCTCAAAGGAAGTTAGGATATCATCATGTAATATTAATATAATGTTATTTTTATTCTATGTCTACGTTATCAGTTTTATAAACCTATTCTTCTTTGGACCCTAGACATTCTGATCCCTTGTTTATTTTTCATGATTAATTATTTATAATATCATGTTTAAATGTGTATAAAAGTATTGGGTCAAAATATTTTATAGAGTATATTAGAATTTTTTTTGATGCTTGACATATTCTAGTGAATACAGTAGGTATATCATACTATATATTTAAATAGGTAAATCCGTGTTCTTATGGTGATATGTTAGTTATGGTAAAAGCATAAAAAAAATACACGATGATGTTAATATGTCACGATGTCAAAAAGAAACATTATATTGATACTTGTAATATTTGAACAATGTGTGAAATATATATAACAATGCATATAGAAATATCATAAATGGAAATTCATTATATTTATAAATTAAATAATTCTTTGTGATTACTGAAATGAATAAAATAGAAAACCATACTATGATTTATATATATATGTGAAATATGGAGAATAAAAAATAGAATTGTGGGTAAATACAATCTTATATAGGGGAAATTTAGAAAAAATTTCAGGGCCAAAGAAAAATATAAAATATTATAACATACAATTGTCACATGTAAGATATTCAATTTCTTATATAATGTTAAACATTTTCACAAATTATATTTTCTTTTGGGATTTAAATTTGATGATGTTTTATAAGTATTCAAGAAGCAAATATCATGACCAAATGGATTAATGATTCATTTAAATTATTTTAGGAGAATATACAATGAGGATTGACGAATATAACATGCAAAAATAGGATGTGATTTTTTGGATGGGAAAGGTGCTAGCTATAAATTATTTATTATAATATTAAATAGAAATATTTGTATATTAAAAGTATTTATATCAAAGTGAATATATTGCGTATAATATACATGGGAATCAATTGATAATATTACAAATAAAATTTAATGACGAGAACTATCTACGGATTTTATAGAGAGTCTATATTCAAATGAATAAATAATATTTACAATATTTAGTCAAGATAAAAAAGAAATAGAATAAGATAATTTATGAGGATAATGGAGAGGAGTTAACATGATATTAAATTATTAAATATATAAAATGTATCGATGAGAGAGATGAAAATAATGTTTATATTGTTAAATATATTTTGTATATTAAAAGAAAGAAGATATATAATGACTTTATAAAAAATATTACAGTAATGTGTTGAATGAAAAGAATAATTTAATAAAAAAATTATTTGTTTTTCCTCTTAAAAACCTCTATAATTTAGGAATAGTGACAAGAAAAAATTATGATTTGTTATATCATAATATTTTAATAATATTGAGATAGTTGTTATGAATATTTAATGTAGGTATAATCTATAATTTTTTTTTTGTATTTCAAAATAATATTAGATTCATACTAACTAGGGAGGCTCAATGCTTCACTACTGACAACAATAATAATGTATAATGTATTCTGTGTATGAAGACCCAGTTGATGTCATATTGTTAATTAATTTTTCTGGAATTGTACATATTTGGTGTTTTGACATCATGTTCAATGATATGCCCCTTCATATTATTTATATTGATAGTAAAGGAGATTTTGTGTGTGTGCATGCGTGGGGGATGATAACAACCATACAACATGGATATAGTCATCTGTATTAGAGGTTAACCCCTATATCAATTTTATGTGTCCCCTTAAATTTTTTTATCCTTGTTATATTATATTCATGGAAATGGAATATGAGAAATGGGAGGGATATCTATTCAAAAAACACGTATAGAGGTCTTCAAGAGAAAAGAAATTAATTGTTTTATGTCACCTACCCTGATTTAACCGTTTTTGTTGTACTATATATCTTGGTAGAATAATAATTGGTATTATTTTTATGGTTCCACATATGACTGGATTCTCAATTATTAAAAATATTTTTTATTTTCATGATTTAATTATATATTCCCAATTAATCCGAATGTTTATACCTTCTAATGATGATTTAGATACTAATAAAAATTTAATATCATCCAAGAATCTTATAATTATAATCAATAATATATTAAATTATGAAGGAATATATATTAAAAAATTAGGAAGAAAAATATATTACCAAATTTGATAATCATGAAGATATTTGATTTAGCATGAATATAGAAGATATGGTGGAAAATTTTATTTCTATGAAAATGGAAAATACAAATGCCTCATACAATCCATATCATTGAAGAGACACTCGTATTGGATAGTCCATGCAGAATAATAATAATTAACATAAGTAACACAAAATAAATGACCGTGAATAATTAGTGTAGTTCATATGAATTTGTAATCCAAGTATGAAAATATCATTAAAGAGGTAAAAAATAAAAATACATGAAAATATCAACCCCAATGATAAATATCTAGAATACATTCCTAGAGTAAATTACTCTTATAAAAGACACTCATGTACATGTGACCTCAACAACCACCTAAATATTAGTTTTCATTATATAACAATAGTAGATAAAAAAATATCTTCTTAGAGGGAACACCATGTACCTATAATCTTCAATGTCATCAAATTATTCAACCAACGGTGATCACTACCGCAAGTAGATCACATAGTATGAAATTTATTGTTTTGAAGACTCCGTGTAGTGATTTTGGGTTTCTTAAACATCCCCTCCCACGTGAAATAGATTCTATAATAACATAATAGGTATATTTGATACTTAATTCTTCTATATATTCAACTACTTTTTGATGTTACATTCCATACACCTTGTCATTTGAACAACAACCTCTATTTGTGGTAGAATATAAAATAATTGAATGTAATTACTTTTTAAAGACCGTATTTCTCATCAAGACAATGTGTTAGAAAATATATAATAATAATTTAAAACATTAGAAAACTTTTCAGGCCCCATAACTAAAAACACATGGTCATACAAACCACATTCTATTTCTATCTACTTCAATTCACCTCTTTCAATCTATTAATGATATTATGATATTAGGACCTAAAATTCATCCAATCAACACTAATGTGCAATGGTACATTATATATTCACAGGGCTTAACATTTTTCATAATATCTACTGGATTTTGGTTAACATAAAACATATAGATGCAATACCACATCCCCAATAATCTTATATATAAATTTTTGTTTCAGTTCAATATACATAATCTACGTTTGAAATTTCAGATCCATAGTTATGGGAATTGTGCTAAATATATCAGAATATATCATGATAATTTATTTATTACATATAATTTTACATTGCATACCATTTAATGACATAAAATCCTTCCCAGGATACATTATCACCAGGAACATATCGTCTATAGTGAATAGCACCACTACTTATTTTATCCCTGAAATCCAACTCTTTATGGTCCATTTTAAATAAAACATGAATCTACCAGTTCTCTTCCTTGAATATTAATATAACCCAATGTAAACATCAAAAATCACATTAAAGGGGTCATAATACTCTATACTATCACTTAAATAGTCGATATTTTAAATTGTCCTCATAAAAATAGGAAACCTCTATATTCCAAGATTCATTGTGTATCTACATACCACACCAACATATGGGGTGATACCAAGAATTATATATAATATGTATAAAAATTACATCATAAATATGATGTATTATTGAAATTATCAATGTAATATTCTTACACATCTATCTCGATTTTTATTTTCATTGATTGTATCAAGTGTGTGACTGAAAAGAACTCAATTTCGTTGATCGACTCATACAGAATTTATCCATTAAATTACATATGTACTCTCAATATGAATTGAAAAATATTAGGAAACTCAAGTAATTTCCAATCCAAATTCACTATATCCTCTTAGAAATCCCAACATCTTTCAACTACAATCATTTAAAAAATTCACTCATTAACTTATCTAGACACACCATCAATGGTCAACAAAATATTATGCCATAAATTTAGAGATTAATTATAAAAGAACGCATATCATCGTATATCTTCTGGAAAATGAAATTGAATTCATTTAATTCGACGAAACCACATTATATAACAATCCTCTAAATCTTATGATACTAGTATCATGAAGAAATAATAAGCCTATAAAAATTTTACTTGATCATTCTCATCCAGATAACAATCTATTACCATATGAATAATATTGATTTATCAATATATATTTTTTACTTAAATACACCATTAATGCATTTTTCCTTGAAAATAAGTCTTTTTTAATAATCAAACCATCAATAAAAACCATTCAAGTGAATATTTTTGTTGTTTATCATTTCATAATTGGTGAAAAATACCTTATAAATCCAATAATTATGATTTTTGGAAACCATTCATAACTAGTAACATTATATACTATACTCCATCATGTGCATCATCCATCATATGATAATCCCACAAATTTTATAGTATCCCATTAGTTTTAAAATATATTTGAGAAACCATGTATCCTAAAAATGAAATGAATCAAATTCCTCCTTCCTTCATTAATGAAACTAAAATAAATCATTCAGACTTCTTACCTCACTCATATTGTTGGGCTCCAAACAATCCATGAGAAATAAACTAGTTTTATGTTAATCAATTTGTTCCACTAGACACCTAACCCTGGTAGATCACCTCAACTATTATGATTATAATACTTCTAAACAAAATGATTCCTAAACAATTACATGTTATTCCTACATTCTAAAGAGCTTCATCTTATCATGATATTGTACTTATAAAACCCAATTGGTATCCACAATTCTGAAACATGGTTTCCCCTCGATGAAAGTATATTCCACTATCCCAAAATATTCACAACACCACTAGGATATTCCTCACCCTAAAATTAAAACATATCAATTGGTTCCCTATTTCCAATATAATCTTTCTATAGTTTTTAATCATTCCAAAGGATGTACTCATTGACTGATAAATTCATGACTCGGAGAAAATATCAATTTATTTCATCCCAAAATTTAAAACTATGTTTTTCTTCACTGTATTCTATAAGGAAACATTTATTTTAAATTTCACATAAGATGTTAGTATAATTCGAAGTACCATTTTCATATTTAATAAAATGTATAACACTAAGGTATTTAAACTCCACCATCTTTTTTCAAAAAAATTCCCCTAGAATATATTCTGATTAATGTTAAAACGGAATTTTCATCACAATATACGTTACCATATTAACAAATTTTCTCCAGGATTATTTTATGAAACTAAAATGTACTATCATTCTCCATGATCTCTCATTTAGAATATAAATCATGAGTACCATTAGAAAATTCTATTTAGTAATCTAATTTTGTCTTCTATATTCATATTCTATTTATCCAAATTCGAGTCTATAATTCACTTTCTCTATAATCAGTAATATTTTTTGACTATGTCATTTCAGCCTCATCGATATCTTGGTTTCCACCATGTCTCTCCTACCAACGTATTTCTATATGGACTTAGAAATTTCATTTTGAAAATATAGATGCACATTCTATGTAGGTTAATAGATAACGGTAACCTAATACAATGGTTTCTAATGAGATCAAACTAGTTTCAATCCCCATAAATCTCTAAGAAAAATATTAAGATTCAAATTTTTTTATTTTCATCCATAATTTTGGAGACATTCAGTTTTTTACATTAGATGAAACCCTCAATCATTAAAAAACTATTTTAGATTTATATTGATAATCCATTTCACAGCAAAATTACTAAATACCATCTCTTTAATGTAATTAAGGCATTAATTCTATAAATTTTTTGATCCAAATATTTTTTTTAAACAAACATGATACCATATTGAACACTATAGATGAATAACATTACGTATTTCACACCATGGTCCACCACTATGGAACCTCATGTGAGATTCCGCACACCATCCACATTCGTAATAAAAAAACCAATTAATATAGATATCCAATAGGAATAATGTTCATTCATAGTTCTGTGGTATACTGAGTGCTGCAAAAATATTGAAAATATATGATTTTTGTTTGAACACTCAAATATATGTTTCCAATAACCTCAATAACATCCATATAACCATGGTGAAACCTTTAATGTATATAAAACACATAACTTTACATGCATTCAATATCAAAATGTGAGTATATATATGCTTCAATTTTAAGGATCCATTACCCCAATGAACCTGCCACTCATAGAGATGAAGATCCATTATATCCTTCAGCTAAATAGTTTATTAAAAATTAGAAAGAAAAAATTTAGGAGACTATCCTCATCTTGTGTAAATCCTTGTATAGATTTAAAATATTTATACAGTTCCAACATGGAAATTAAATTAGACTATATATATTCAAATGGATTCTATTTCGACTATTTTGATTACATTTCATCTCATTCCATATGTGGTATCATCCAATATCAAATATTAAATTAAAATAACAGAACTAATAGGATTAAACCTTATCTATCTTTAAATTTTCATTAAACATTAGATCATGGATCTCATTAAAAAATTCATTATTTTAACTCGATATACTTACTAAAATCATCATTTCATTAAAAAAATTCTGAAATAAGGATTGAATAATAAACCCTACATTATATTGGAAAAATTCACTACAATAGAATATAATAAGCTCTACATCTTCTATAAGTTATATTGATTATTGGATTCCACCCTTCATTCATATTTTTTCATTTCAAAATGTATCTATAACATTGAAACATTTTTCATCATGGATGGATTATCATACATGTTAGCAATATTATCCATGGAATATATTGTTATTTCAATATCATTAATGTTGAAGGCCATATTTTTATCCAACACAATCTATAAAATTACTAGTGCCTTAATGGCAAGAGTTTCCAATTGGATCATTTCATTTTCACAATATTATTCAAAATTAGTGTAATATCAAAGTCCTTATAGAACAACTACTCTTTCCCCACATAACTAAAAATAAAATGAATATTACATAAAACATTTCAAGAAAAAAATTATATATTCAGACGCTATATTATATAGAAATAAATATTTTTCACTTATTTCAATATTGGTAAAGTGCATGTACCACATAGTTTATGAGTTTCCCTCTCTAATATTACCTTGATTACATCAAACTAAGCATGGATACAACTTTTTAATCTTGATTTAGTTCTTCAAAAATGATCCAACCTTCGGTACTTTGGTATAGAATATTGAACATGAGGGGCAATAACAATAAAATAACCACATGTATGTATCTCCAGAATCATAAATCAAGGTGGAACAACCCATCACTCTAAAAAACTCAACTATAAAACTCATAGATATAATCAAATTGAACAATACGTGAAGAAAATTAACAACGAATTAATGAAAAATGAAGGAACCGCAGAAATAAACATGGTTAAGATGATGTCTTATTACATGTGAAATGTCAACTTCACTGAGGACATAAATAAGTTATTTTCAGTATAATTTCAACTATAAATACTATGATGAGATAATATAAGTATCATGTTTATCAGATTAATCACATGGGAAGATAATAGTGACATGAAACCATGTATATATACAATCAACTATTTGGTAATGTCAGTTCCACCAAATGATATTCAATAATGGTATGATTGGTTGCATTGATCAGTATACTAATCAAACAACATGGCTAATAGGGATCAATAAATTAACAAGATCACACAATAAAAATTCAATACTTCTAGAGAGTATATGGAATTCATTATTTCAATTTGGAATCAGTTCCAATTTTCCATCCTTCATGAATAAAATAACATCTTACTTAAGCATATACATCCTTCAATGCTTAAACCATTTTCATTTTTAAAATAATCCAGATTCTTATTTATAAGAACATAAAACTCTAAACCAATAGAATAATAAATCATTAAAATATATTAATTTCCATTTTGATCATTTTTTTTAAAACAATGTTATTAAATCAACACTAACAAAACATACAACTACATTATTGTAGATGTAATCATATGGATAAATTTTTTCCCAAAAATAATCTAAAAGTAATGATAAATAGAACTAAATAATATTTTGAATAAAATTTATCCCCATAGATAAATAAATGAGAAAACCATGGTTTTCTATACAATATTTTATATGATATTTCTGGGAATAAGTATCTTGATTGTTAGTATAGTACAAAAACTTCAAGAAGATTAAGAGAGATTATATAAATTTACATAATGATGCTTTGAAGATATCCATGTAGATCAATGGAAAAAATATATACATATCTAATATATTTTAATTTTTTAAACATCCTAATTTTATTTGAAATTTATGTATTAATATTGTATATTCATGCAACTCTAAAACAACAATGAAATATCTAAGAAAAATTGGGAAAAAAATATCACAATGTCAAAGGGATATGAATGAAGAAATTAAATTATAGTTTATATTTGTAAAAAATAAAAATAAAAGTGTATTGAATTACACTCAATAAGTATAATATGGATGCTTCACCAATAATAGAAATATGATGCATCTATTTTTGTAGAAGTGGAAGCACCATTTACATTTGAATATTACTTGGAAATATATGTTTATAGTGTTAGGATAACGAAGAAATAAAGATAACAAATCAGACAAATAAAAAAAATATTTATTCTATTAGATACTTCCACCAAGAATATATATCTCATATGATTTCTTAAAAAAGTGTTACACAAATAATATTTATAATAAATGTAGAATGTGTAAAAAGGATGTTTATTTATTAAAGGATTTCATGACAATTCTACCAAATCAACCACAAATAATAAATATGGTGAAGATGACACTAAAAGAAAAAAATAAAGTGTTTGTTAATATAAATATTGATATTACATATCAATAAAATTGTATTAATAAAAATAGAACATTTTTCTCAAAGTTAAAATATCACTGAAATTACAAAATTAAAGCATAAAATTTTTATCCAACATAGGAACTGAAAATAAATGAATATATTGGTTAATAAGTAGCTCTATGACTTGTTTTTTTATCTAAGGACAAATGTGGATTCAGAAATATTATAATAAATAATTTTTTTGATAATTAAATTTAGGTAAATAATGAATTAAATTTTTTATAGTGAATGGTATATGATTAAGCTATATTACTTGTTTAATAGTAGAGGATAAATAATATTTTTTTGTGATATACTATTTTTTATCGAAAATCATATTTTACAATGAAATAATCCTTGATGAGGTTATGTTGTATTTTCTCTAAATATGAATATATATTTTTAAAATATTACATAAACATTCACCATGCATAAATCTGTATTGATGGAAAAATTTCTTTGAATGATTCACTGAAAATGTATTATTTCAAAATATGTCATACTTGTTATCAAATAATAATATATAAATACAAATTTTAGTTGTTGAATTTAAATCCCATGGGATTAATTTTATATGTATTGAAAATTTAATTCAATTTTTATAGTTTTTTTCAAATAAAATAACATAATGGTTTATAAATATTGACATGTGGAGTGGTTCTTGTAATGATAGGATATATATTTAACATTCTTGATGTTGTTCATAAGAGAATTTTTACACCCTTAAAGAAAATTGAATAAACTATTCAACAAATATGGTACTGTTCATATATTGAAAAAGAAAAAAAATGATAGAATATAATATATTAGTTAGCTGAAAACATTCATTTGTGGTACTTCTAGTGTTCATGTATGACTCATATATGAATTTTATTTTTTCATCCTTTATATAAGGATGTTCATATGGATGAATTATAGTATATGAAAAATTCGTAAGATTCTATATACATTATTCTATATCATCATAAACGTCATCTAGTGCAACAAAATCAGGAGCAATGATCGATGTAAACATCCCTAGGATTGGGATAAATGTGAATCTGGGTTTCCATAACCATCATTGAAGACCAGAAAAATAATCAAATTAATGAATGGTGATCTATATAAACATCATCGAGTATGAATAATAATCAATTTGAGCTATGTAAATATTATAATTCATCATTAAAATGTATAATGTTGGTTCTGTAAGTAACATTTGAAATTTATAATTTTCATGGTATGGAGGTTTATCTAGAATTCTTTTTAATGGTCTATATTGGAATTGATAAATGTCAATATTTTTATAAAAACAAATTAATTAAGGGAAAATAATTTTGGGAAAGTTATGGAATATTATTCAATTAAATTGGGAGATGTTTTTAATCTTTTTAGATGATTCAAAAACCGTGGAGAATTGAAATTTATTTCTTGATACATGGAAAATAAGAGGAAAAATGTGTAGTAATATTTCATGAAATATCCTTATATAACGAATAACCAAAAAGATGCTTCATACAAGTAAATTGTTGATTCGTGTGAAAAATTGGATTATTATTTATTAAGCCTCGTATTTTATTATGCTACATAGTTTTGGGTTGGTCCGAATTATAGTTGATCTTATTTATCCAATATAAAAAACTTCCTAATGAAAAAAGGTCATGATGTGAAAATTGTACAACATAAGTTATTATCTATTTTAAATCCATTTTATTTTTTATGTTAAAGGAACTTATTAATAAATTATGTTAGTATACATCAATATCATTTATAAATGTAGAGATCATGTTGTTCCCATTGGGTATATGTTCTGTAAGATTATTCTAAATATATATCATGAAATAGGAAATAATATAGACTATCCAGAAAATAGAGGACACTCAAGATTCCATATTTAAAATGTAGAAAGTAATTCATGAATTATATTTTACAAGGTAAACTATTATTTATATAATGATAAATCATAATAATATTTTATGTCTTTCATTACAAAAACATATTGAATAAAAGATGAAGTGATAACCCACAAGAGAGTTTACACTATATGTTTATAACAAGAGTGACATAGAGATTAGATTCTCACATGAACATATTGACATACCTATAGTCAAAAGGATAATGTGATCCATATAAACCACTAAATAAATACAAATCAAATAAGATATATAAAGGGATTATATAGAATCATGAAAATAAATTTCTTTTGTGAATCAGATTATTATTTTAATAGAATATTTAAGAGATATATTTCAATTTATATATAGGTAGTGAGTTCACTAACATGGATTTTAGTTGAATTAAGAGTAATAGGTTCATCCATGTAATTAATTATCTTAATAAGATGATAAATATTATGATACGATTGAAAACAATTTCATAGAAAACCTATGAAGTAGTATCCAATAGTTGATTAGTAACACATCTATAATAATTTAATGATGAACATATCCATATATTTTTGTTGATTATAGACATGCTTGAATGACTCTAAACTGATGATATTTATCCCCTAAAAATGAGTGTCTGATGATAATGGGAATAGATCCTTGGATGATAACTTATAACAAAAAAAATCTTATATATGTAGTAAGACGTGTTTTGGCATGACCTTGGAATCTTGTATACATTAAACAAGTTATTTGTTTGATTTTTAATCAAATAACTCATTATCAATGGATACTTATTGTATTGCCCCATTATATGGGAATTAGGTATTAAATTCTTGTGAATTTCATTATTTCTTTATTATAATAACTTATTAAATTCTAGTGACACAAAGAGAAAACAACACATGAAGATGTTAAAAAATTACACCAACCAATGTAATAAAACATATGAAAAATAGGGAAAAATTAAATGTTACAAATGGTTTCAATCGATTCCATACTAATTTATTTCATCATATAGAGTTTCCATGGTGAAATAATATATTTTATTTAATCCTTAATATTTTAACTAAATTTATATTAGAGTAATATGTTTTTTCAGTTCCTGTATAAATGGATCAAATTTTTGTCCCATTATATTTCAATATTAAAATATTAAATATTTATACAAATGATTTTATTGAGTTTATGTTTTAGTGTATAGAATTACCTTGTGAAGTTGTGAAATAAGGAATTTTTATATTATACAGACATGAAGTTATCATTAAAAACCAATGAAATATGAAGATTTATGATTCTATAAAGAAGGTAGTAACGATAGTTCTTAATGAGTACATTCAAATGATTTATTCTAACTAAATTTTCACTGATCGTATTTTGATGAAAAATGATTATTTGTTAGAAAATAATCCTCATTGAAAGAATTATAATAAAATATCCATAGATGAGGCCTCAAGTCACAAGTTATTAAAAAGGGTGAAACTAAAATAATACTTTTCTAGAAGGAGGATTCTTAATATATGGAATAAATTAACATTATACTATTAATTAATGTTATAAGAATGTTTTACAGGCCATTTGATAATCTATGAATTAAGTGTCCCTTATGAAATGTGGATATTACATAGAATAAGTGGAAGTAACATTATATTTACACACTAAATAGTTTTAATAGAGTCCATGTGGTGATCCCAAACATACAATATATGTTTCAATATTGTTAATTCAACAATGAAGTTTAATAATCCATTATGGAATAGTTCATTTTAGGAAAATAGGAAAAAAATGGTGGATGCAGAATTGATGTTTTACAAAAGGGAACTATTAGAATAATTCGATGATAAAAGTGATTTACGTGATGATTATTCTAAATAAATCATAAATAATATTCCCATAAAAAATATTTAATTTAATTTATTCTCCCATTCCAAAAACTACATTTATAAAATTTAAAATCATGAAATGAAGCTTCATCAAGAAATAATGGTTTTTATTATCTATAGGGATGATAAAATTTGAGAATATGAGGAAATGATAAAAACATAAAAAAATTGAATAACACAAATCCCCTTCAAGGATACACAATTGATATATTTTTTCATAAAAATATATATCTGTGAGTGAAGAGACATTATTTTTTTAATTTATAGATAAATTTTTTAAAAAATGTAACCACCTAGACATTCAAATTGATATCTGTTGTAATATTCTTGGTATTTATAAAATAATAATTTTATATATATATTAATATTTATTTATTTTTTTAAAATTTTATTTTGAAAAGGAATCTTTTTTTGATATCTTACATGACCCGCACCAACATGTTTTTATGAAATCTTACATTGCATACAACATTGAGTTATACCGAAAAATAATACAATAATATATTTATTATTTTAAATGATAGTTAACTCATATCTGTTGATTTGGTGTGAATTAAAATAACTAACTATGATATTATTAAACATGTTTTAAAATGTTTTTTTTAATTTATAAAATAAATTTTATATGCTTAAATGAAAAAGAAACCAATTTTAAGCATAAAATACTCTAATGTTTTTGAAATATTATTTTACAAAATATTGATGGAGAACCAATTTTTAAATTTAATTTATTCACATTTATATGATCTATTTGACAAAATGAACTTCCTCGTTAGAAGAGTAATATCAAAATTTACATTCTATGAAATTTGGGAATTTTTCTGATGAAATTCATATTATAATGGGTAGTGAAAAATAATGCATTTTTAATTCAAAACATCCATTTTTTCTAATAAATTTATATAGTTAGACTGTATTTTTAATTGGTTTTAATGTTTAATTGGATTATATTTTTTTAATTTAATCCAATGATGGTAATTGAGTGTAATTTCACATTTTAATTTAACCTAAACACATTTCACTCTTTTGATTGTTTTTACTTCTTAAAATCCCAGTTCTAGTTTTGACAAAAGTGATTAATTTTATATTAATTTCATCCAATTCTATGTTTCAAATTGGGAAAAATGGATTCCATATTTAGAATCATAAGGTTCAAATTATGTAAATTGTTACCATTTTTGTATACATTTTGATTAATAATTTCAGTAATTATTTTTATTTACCATGGTTAAAGGGTAAATAAAACAATATGGGCAAAAATAATATTATAATAATATAAACCTACCCTCAATCGTGTCCTTATCCTATTGTATGAGATATTTCTGACCATTACCATACATAGGCTGAACATTCGGAATTTGGGAGCCACTTTGGTGTGAAAATGACATGTTATAATAATTATTAAAAAGGAAAGATAAATATATTAGGAAAACATATCAATTTACAATAAAAATTTTAATGTGGGGTTATATACATTATTTCTTTCACTATAAATATTGAAAAATAATATAATTTTATTTCATAAATCATGTAATTTAATTTATAATTTTTAGACATTATATAAATAAATTAATTTGTCACAAAATTATGATGTAGTGATTACCTTATTAAAGAATGATTAAAATAAATGATATTATAAAAATTAAATTTAATATAATTTCATTATTTTTATACCATAAAAATTTTCATTGAATAAAATTTAATGTTTGGGATGTGTTAATTCCTTTTTTTCATAGGAATATTTTTTTTTTGAATTTATAAAAAATAAATTACTAAATAGTGTCAAAATTCACAAAAATCAGTTTTTAATACAAATAATATTTCATTAAATGATATAATAGCCTTAAAAATATTCTATTTCTAAAAATTAGTTATATAATGTTAAAATTTTAATCAATTTTCTCATTATTGTTTTATTTTCATTTCATAATAAATATTAGACTAATATATTATTATGATACAAGAAGACATGATAAGACTTTGTGATTTTAACAAGGGTTTAAAGCTAAAATATAATGTTAATTTTGTGACCTAATATTCACTAAAACATATTATATGATAGTATTTGAATCCATAATATTATTATCCTCTAAATATATCACTTTCGAAAAATTATAATTTAAAAAAAAATTATAATAAAATAATATTTCAAGAATTCCCAAAGTATCTCTCTATCCTCTTATAAAATGACAAAACCTATACCAACATACTCACACCTCTCAAGAACACTTCTTCAACCAAATTTTACCTACATAATCTCCCTACATACCTATATTCCTCATAGAGTCTACATTTGCTCATAAATCAATCATGTGGGTATTTTTTGTAAATAAAATTGTATATACTCGAAAAAGAGGTATCTGTTTCATCGCATCATTCAAAATTCATTTATTATTTAACATATTATTCTCATATAATCTACATATAAATGTAATAAATACAGTATAATATACATGATGAAATGTTATTATAATTATGGTTCAATCTTATACATCCCTTTATCCACCCTACGAATAACAATATTACCATCTGTGAGTATGTACAGTTTACCATCTGTACGTCGTGGTGTAATTTGATATTAAAAAGTAATTATTATTTTTGGGTATAATGATGAGTAAAATGGATTTAAATAATTAATAATACATGATAATTATTCTTTATAATTAATATACCATCAATTTATTTACATATTTACCATTAATTGAATGGTATCATTGCTCATGTGTTCGTACAGCCTACCATCTCCATGATGCGATGTGATTCATTCTACATGATCTTCATTAAAACATAATTATATAATTTAATTAAATGAACAAATATTATACATATTATATTTATATTGACTCATTTATTTTGTAATTTTTATTTAAACCATACATTTATGCTTTCCATAATGTGTGAAAATGATAATTTCATTTGAGGAAGTTTGGACTACCGCCCACTCAATGGGATATGACTCATTCTTTCCTTACATGGATGGAATAATGAATTATTTTACTGAAAATATGTAAAAAAATATACAATATTTATTATACTATAATTAAAAAATACTTATCCATCATTTAGGTTTCGTTCTATTAATATGACAGTGAAATGAAATTACCTTTCATGCATACGTACGACCTACCGTCTCCATGAACTGCACATTTATTTTTTATATCAAAATATTATGGACATAATAAATACATGTATATTGTATATATGTGATATTTAAATCATGAATACTAAAACTCTATTGATTATGAAATTTTGACTATAAGTACAAGTTACATCAAAAGAAATTCATTTTCAACTCAAATATTGAATATCAACGAAACGACTGATATGAACATAAGTAATTTTGTAGTTTTTATAATATGATAATAAGTGATATAAAAGTAATAACAAACTTCAAATAGTTTCTCAATAATGTATTTATTAACTTACTTTTATTTTTCAATATGATAACAATTGAATGTGATAAGTTAGGCTCCATGTAATGGAATTTCTAAATTAAATTTACGCGCATTGGGTTTTACGCATACTTTGTTGATTATATAATTCCTAGAATATGTGTGGAGTACTTTTCATTAATTATTTTGTAATATACGTTTCCCATTGTGTGGTTATAGTTTTTTTTCACATAATCGGCTCATTAATAAATTCTTATATCATTAATAAGACATTTTTATTGGAAATCATAACTCAATCTCCATTCATTGAGTTAAATATCCAGGTCATGGGTTCTGTTTTTTAAAAGAAAATATTTGAATGACCAATGATTTTATTACACCTAACATAAAAATATATTGGCTGTATTTTTATTTATCCAAAATAATTAATTCATTGAAATATCCTTAATTAAATGATATGACCTTTGTAATGGGCTTCGTCTCAATCTCCTTTAATTGAGGCATATCTTTATGTTTTGCACATTTATTTTTCTGTAATGTTTATATAAAAAATATTTGATATGTTATATCAAGATTCAAAATATCATTATGTTATTTAATGATTTATTCAATGTTATTCCTTTATAATTTTTATTCTAGTGTTTCTCAAGTTGCAAGGGACTCTTTAACTAAAAATTCAATTTAAATGTTTTAAAGGATAATTCTTCTACAAAATTATATTTAGTTTCCATGTTTTAAAAATGAGTTTTATGAATTTATTTATATTTATATGAACATTTTAAAATTTTAAATGTTTCCCAGTGGTATGGAACACTATGATTTTAATGTTTTTTTATTTAAATTTTTAAATGGTTTTTTAAAATAATTCAATATTTCAATATCTTGAAATGATTTATTATGATAAAAAATGTATTAATTTTATTGAAATATTGATATTTAAAATAATTTATGTGTTATTATTATATAATGTTACATGAAAATTTTATGAGTGGTTACATGATATACCAAATACGGGTGATAACATGATAAAACAAAGATGAATGGTTCTGTGATAAACCAAGGATGTGTTGTTACATTATGACCTCTAATGAATTGGCTATATAATTCTATCATATGGCTATTACATTTAGAGATATTCTCATAGGTAGACCGTAGGGTTATTCCATTTAATTATTATGTTGAACCAATTAATCTTTAAATTTAATATGTTTCTTTCTATGAGATTTATGGAAATCTTTTTGTTACAAAAAGGGTAAGCAATGAGCATATATTCAGTGAAGTAAAATTACTAATTATAAAGGAGTAATGCATTACCTAATGATAAAGTATTCATGATTTTCAGGTTATCCCAAGACTAATAGTCTTCATTCTTTGTGTATCCCAAATTTATATTTTTATTCGAATCACAAGACCTGATTTTTTTTCCTAGGATGTAATGAAGAATTGAGTCAAGGATAAGATCAATGAAATGATATGTTGTTAAAACATGAAATGATACAATGTTTCATTTTAAAGTTTATTTATTTTTTAAAAAAAATTGATAATGAGTAGATCTGTCTACTAGTAATATTGATTTTGTTATGTATGAGTTACGTCCTAATTTCCTAAATATCTAAACATGGAAATATCCTTAGTTTGAATTCGTGACATAACTCAATATTATGTAATGATTAAGGTTAGGGTCTTTTAGTTGGTATCTGATGTCATTTTAGATAACATTATATGTTTGGTTGTTATTTAAGCATATGTGACATGTTTTCTATAACCACCATGGTTAACATATTAGAAGAGTCATAGTTATTCAAGAAAATTGAATTATTTTAAGATAACCATAATAAGTATATCATAGTGTCTACCCTCCACATAAGATCGTATATGATTATATAACTATTATACTCATACTACCCTTTTGTTATTTAGTAAATGGAAAGATTTATCCTGCACCAATGTAAAATGTATATGAATGAAACTGTGGGGGTTTATGAAAAAACCAAATGAAATGGGATCTGAAATGATAACTATTGTTGTTATTCTTAACCAACTATTTGGAGTCATGATTGACTCCCTGAACCTTGGTTATTTCTCTAAAGCATCATATATGTCAGAAACTAATCTCTATGTGTGTTTAGGTAATAATCAAAAAGGTAATTATATTCAACATCATATATGTCATGGATCACGAAAGAAACACCAAGGGGAATTTTTCAAAAGTATGAGAAGATTTTTTAGATTTGGTAATGAAGGTAATAAAGTAATAACTTACAGTGGTAACATGAAGAGTTGTGTTGACTCCATGAAAGGGAAATATGTTCTTTCTAAAGGATAAATTGAATGTTTTAAATGTTGTGTGCATGGAAAATATGTAAACATGTGTCCTACTAATAAGGTTCTAAAATGGGATCAGTAGGACCACAAAAATAACTGTTTACAAATACCTTATTTCATTCCAATTGAGTATAAGGAAACCGAAAATGACTTATGAAAGGTATGGATTATTTCTCAGCTCATTTTTTTTTTGAAATTATTTATTCTAAGGACATGATTCAGAATTTGGATTGTAGGAAAGATTTAATATAGAATAATTTTCAAAAACATGGTCAAGGGATCAAGAAGAATTCTAGATAATTGAAATCTCTACATTTTAGAAATTTGAGAGTTATGTTAGATCTTTGGGTAGAGAAATTTTTAAATTTATTATTACTATTTTGTTGATGGGATTAGATTAGATGACTTATATCTAGTACATGTAACACTAATTTTTTATGTTAATATTGAATTTCTGTAATAATTACCTCCCATTTTGTGGGTATAATTATAAATAATCTTTAGGGTTTATATGATCCTTGATTTTGATGTAATTATTTTTTAATACATTTTGAGATGAAAAATGAATGTCACGTAAAAAATTTGAGGTTAAATTATGTTATGGTTATTTTTGATGATTTTATCTTTTCTTGGGAATATTTTAAGAAATATATAATTTTAGAAAATGAAAAACCTACAGGAGTGGTGACAACCCATCACATCTAAAATGGCTATGGGAATCAAACCCACAATCGAAGTGAAAAAAGGCTTTATCACCAACCAATGGACTACATGATGTACCTGGTTAGTATGAATTTAAAATTTTAGATTAAAGGGTTTATGAATTAAGAATAATTTAATTTTTGGATCTTATTTTTAATAAAATGTATATCCATAGAAATGAATATTTTATTTGGGTATTATTTGATAAATCTAATTTTAGTATACGTTCTCTATTTTGGGAATATTATATGATTAAGTTAAATATAATATTATGATATTTAATTGATGATTAATGGTTGAATTATATTTTTTAAATAATCATAGATTATAATTATGTACTTTTTTGAAATTAGAATATTTATGCAGATGATTAAACTATCTTGTAGAATACGTGATTAGATTAATAACTTTTTGGTAAGATATATTAAGAGTGATTTATGTTTTTTGTAGATATCTGATAAAATTAATCTTGTAGGATAATTTGATTAACTCCTTATGAATTTTTATTTCAATCCATGTTTTTATTATATTGAGAAATTTTCTATACAATTATTTTTTTAACGGTCTATATTGGACTTTGTGTAGAACATTTGAAATTTGGAGTTTAAAATTAGTTGTTTTTGTTATAAATGATAATTATTCTTGAGGAATTATCTTATCTCATGAAAACCATTTTTTTCTGGTTAATGTTTCAATATAGGATGAATAGATATGGAATATTTTGTAGTTTAAATTATTTTCTAAAAGTTGATTCTAGTGATTTAGTTATTATCAATTTATCTTGAATACTCATTTTTTGGAGAAATGATGAGTTTGCGGTAGAAATTTATTAATGGAAACTCTACATTAAAAGTAAGTATGTTTTCATATGTTCATAGTCACACTTCAAAATAATTCATCTAAATTATTTAATGTACCTTAAAAAAATAAATTTTCCTTTAATTTTCCTAGTAGGAAATTAAAGACCATTTATCCCATCAAAAGTTATGGTTTTCCGGGATTCACATTCATCCTAATCATGTTTTCTATAACCATCGATCAGAACAAGATGGTTATGTTCTCTTCCATATCCATGTTTTAATACATGGAATCCTAGTATGTGTTATCTCAGGTGACCTTTTTTTACTTCTTATTAATTGTTTTAATGTGGTATTTTTATTGACTCTTTTCCCGATGTGGGGTTTTAAAGGAAGTTACAGAGCCCAATTTTAAAATTTCGAGGATGAAATTTCTAAAAGCGGGGAATGATGTAATATCTTAGGTATTTATGGAATAAAAATTTTTAAATCTATAAAAATTTATGAATAATATATTATATTTAAATTAAATAGGACACTTTCCTAATAAAATACATGACAGACAACAAAGGGATTCATCGAAATATTTTGGGGCACACAACAATGTGTTATTCCAAAAAATAACACAATAATAATATTATGATATTAAATGATAGTTAACTCCTACACATTGTATTGGAATAAATGAATAGAACTAACTGTAATATGATTACAAATTTTTTCTAAATGTTTTTACCATTATCCGATAAATATTATAAGCATAAAATACGAATAAATCCAATTTTAATCATAAAATATTGTATAAAATTTAAAAGATCATTTTACCAACTTTTGAAGGAATACCCATTTTTTAAATATAGTTTTTGTCGCTTTTATATGTTATATATGATAAAATAAACTTATTATTTTGAATTTTAACATCAAAATTAAATTGGGATGACATTCTAGTATTTTAATGATGAAATTAATATTTTAATGAACACTTGAAAATACTGTATTTTTAATTCAAAACATCATTTTCATAAAAAATTATTTATAGAGTTATATTGTACTTATAATTGTGTTTAATGTATAGTTGGATTATATTTTTATCATTTAATCCAATTATGTTCATTGAAAGTAATTTCAAATTTTAATTGGACATAAACACATATCAATTATTTGATAGATTTTACTTCAAAAATTTTGTTTTCTGGTTTTGAAGATGGGAGTGAATTTTAAATTAACATCAACCAACTCAATTTTTTCAATTTTTAAAAGTATATTCAATATTTATAATTATTTTCTTCAAATTATTTAAATAGCACATTTTATTTTTAGACATTATTAATAGTGAAATTAGTAATTATTTTTATTGACCATAGTAAAAGGGTAAATCATGTTTGTAAGGGTAAATAATACTATTATAATAATATAAAACTACCATATATGGGTCTTAATCATATATAATGAGATATTTCCAACCTTCATCATCCATAAGCCTAACGACTCGCATTTGGGATCAACTTGGGGTATAAAAATGACATGATAGAATAATTAATATAATGTAAATAGAAATATAACACTAACAAGTAAATGTTTACTAAAACAATTATCGTGGTGTTATATAATTGATTCTATTGATTATAAATATTAATTATAATTATAAAAATATTTCATATATCACAGTTTTTTTATAAATTTTAATCAATAAATAAATAAAATTCTTTGTGACACAATGATAATGCATTGATTACCTTATTAATGAAAGATTCAAATAAATGATATTATAAAATTTAAAATAAATGTAATTTTTACATTTTGATGTAAACCATAAATTTTTAGGATGACATTGTCTTGTGAGGGATGATTTAATGCCTTTTTTCTATGGAATAATGTTTTTATGACTTTACCAAAAATCATTTACAAAATAGTGTCAAAATTGAAATAAATGAGTTTAAAAAAATTATTTTATTATATTATATAATATTCCTAAAAAAATTTGATTTATCTAGAAGACTTATATAATGATAAAAATTTGATAAATTTTCCACTTTTGGTTCTATTTTAATTTTATAGTAATTATAGTTACGATATATTTGAAGATGAAAAAAGTCATGGTAAGAGTTATTGTTTTTAACCACACGTAAAAGCTGAAAGGTAAGGATAATTTTGTATCCTAAACACTCTAAAACTTATTTGGTGAGAGGATTTCAACCAATCCTCATATTATTCTCAAATTATATCACTTTGGGACTATTATAAGTCTAAAAACATTTTACAACAAAATAATATTTTAAAACATTCCAAATGTGCCTCTCCATCTCCTTATAAAATGCCACCACCTCAAATATGTTGTCCATCAAGATTTAATTTGGATGGGAATAATGATAAATATAATAGATTTAAATAATGAAAATTACATGATAATTATTCTTTATAATTAATATACCATCCAATTCTATACTATTTAATCATTAAGTCAATGATATCATCGTTCGTGCATAGGTTAGACCTACCATCTCCACGGTTCGATGTGATTAATTCTACATGATTTTCATTACACCATGATTGTATACATCAATTGGATGATTAAATAAAATATATATTATATTTATACCGACTTTATTCTTCTGTAATTTTTATTTACAATATACATTTATGCGTACAATAATGTTTTCATACGATAATTTCATTTGAGGAAGTGTGGACTACCACCCCCTCAATGTGATATGACTCAATAATTAAATACGTGGAATGTATAAAGAATTATGTTAATGAATTTATGAAACATATATAAAATAAATATTACATTGTCATTACAATATACCTATTTATGATATATTTTTTCAATTGATTAATATGACAATTAAGTGAAAGTAGCGACAATGTGTACGTATGGGCTACCATCTCCTTGGACGGAGCATTTTATTTATTATATCAAACAATTATTGACATAATAAATTCAGATATACTGGATATATGTGATATTTAAATCATTAATAAAAATATTCTTTATGTGATTGTCATTTGACAACATGGACAACTTATATAAAAATAAGTTCATTTTCAAATCAGGAAACGAAATTCCAAAAAATATATGATATAAACATAAATAATTATAAATTTTTTTATAAAATTGTAATAATTGATATAAAAGTAATAATAAAAACAAAAAAAATTCTCATGAAATTATAAATTTTCCAAAATTTATTATTCAGTAACACATCGACTGAAAGTGATGAGTCGGGCTCAAGGTAACGGAATTTCTAAACCCAATTTCCACTCATTGGGTTTTACGAATAATTTTTTGATCATATTATTCCACGATTATCTGTGGATAACTGTTTATTTATTTATGTTTAATTTATACTACCCTTTCTTTGGACATAATTTTTCAACACATTATCACCCCATTGATAAATTCTTACATCTTTTATACGAACTTTGTAAGCAAATTCTTACCTCAATCTCTATTCATTGAGTTAAATATCCAGGTCATCAGTTTCTTTCCCATAATATTTATGAGTGGAAAATGATTATTTTAAACTAAATATAAAATTATATTGGGTGTATTTTAAATTTTCATAGATAATTATTACGTTTATATGTCCATAATCTAATGATAGGACCTTTTTAAGGGGATTCGTCTCATTATCCATTCATTGGGGAGGATATTGATGTTTTGCACATTTATTTTCTTGTATGGTGAAATGTTACTATTGTGATTCAACTATTATATTTCATCTTTTCAATATGGCCTTGTTAAATTAGACAATGTAAAATATTTACATGGTTGATAATTTTACCTTTACAATTGCTGTTTATAGGTAGTAAAAAAGACAATATAAATATTAATGATAATTGATGGCCTCAACTAGTATAGTCGTGTCATTTGAATCCCATTTTTTAGATGATGGATGGGTGTAATAATCTATAGTGTTTTACCATTACCATGACCAAGATAAAATTCCATGATTTATTATTGAACAAAAAATCCACTAATGGGATATTGTAGAGTTAGTAGAGATTACCACTCTATCATTTTTCGTCGGACAACCCAGAATCATATAACCATCGCACACCATATACTCAGGTCATATGAATGTTTAATAAGGTGTTACATTTCCATACCATAGTTACATAGTGTGTAAATTATTTGTATAAATATATTTTTTATTCCCTCAATTACTCTTGAAAATTGTTTTCTTAATAAAATATATTTTAAATAGGGAAGAATTTAAAATTTTGTTTTTTGAATGTATATAAAATAGAATTTTATATTTCATGAAAATATATATATTATATAATTAAACAATGTATTCTAAATAAATTTTATATTAAACAAATCATCTATTTAAAAACATTTATATAAATAATAAATGATACAAAAATTTTATAATATCTTATAGATTTATTTATACATGTCCAAAATTTGTTTTGATCTTAAAAAGTACATTTTTTAATAAATAAAGATTTTTTAATTTAAAAGTACAATTTATTATTTGTATAGAATTTTGAAAATTAAATATGATTCATTTTTAAATTCATCACATTGAAATTAGGATAGGATAAATTAATAATAATTTTCTACTGTAATTTATTTTTTAAGAATTGTAAGAAATACACTTTTAGTGTTTTGATATATTTTATAACATCATAATTATTACAAAATGATGTAATAATTAATTTGAACAATACATTACCAAAAAGTTTTTATATTATTAATATTAGTTTTTTAGTAGATTTTATTATTTTATTAAAACTATAAGTTACATTACATTGTCTAAAAAAGAAATTCTGATTTTAAAAACATTAATTTTCCAAATAATTAATTTTTTATGCCTAATGATGTATTAATTAATGGTGTTCGGTTGTAGGAGATTAAATTATCATAAAATTTGACAAAAATTTCCCAAAAATATATAAGAATAATGGTTAAGGAAATGATTTTTCATTCTACACAACTAATTTTTCCATGACCTATATTTTTATGTTATTTTACAATTCCTCGAATTCTTCGTTAAACACATACCCATTGCTTCAATTCCATTCACTCCCAATCAATCATCAGTGAAGTTCTAGTGACTTTTCATTCCATGTAATCTATCCCATGGTGCCCTCATACCCCTACGTTTCCATCCTCATGTTTTAGGAACAACTCTTCAATGTAAGAGAAATGTACACTTCTTTTTCCATTCAAGAGTCTTTTTTTGGTATGACATACAATTTCCATGAAAATAATTTTTTCCACTTTTTATTTTCCCATTAATATAATAATTTTATTTTATCCTTGTTATTATCTTATCACCTCACATTTCACCAAATTCTAAAACCAAGATTTATAAATGTCATTTTCCCAAATTTATTTCACAAACTTTTTCACTTCACCATAATAAATTCTCGTTAATTTTAATTTATGTGGATACCAAATCCCCTTTATTTTTTATTTGTACTAATATAAATGAAAAATTGAATTAATTTATTCAGTTATATACCCATAATAAACCTTCATTATCTTTTTTGGGTTAAAAATGATGTAATGATCATGTCTTCATGTATTTTACTATGCAAATATTTTTTATTTGAAACTCATTCTTTATTCTCAATGTGTTTTTAATGAAATGATTTATTATGTGTCCCATGATAAATTGAGACATATGAACGGATCTCTTTGAAATAGATCAAATGCATACTGTAATAAATTTAATCACTAGAGATGACTTATTTTATTAGACCTTCATGAATAACCATTGTATTTTTAATTAATGAAAACATACTAATAAACAATAATGATATGATTATGAATGTCTTATTTAAATAATGTATCCACATTTAAATGGAATTATTCATTTTAATATTATTATGATATTCCAATTTATCACGACTTATCATTATTAAATATGTTATTACTCTTATTACTCAAGATAACATGTTATATGTATGTCTTGAGTACTCCAATACTATGATTAAAGCTCTCCCAGTTCCATTGAAGTATGTCCCCATGTTATGATTTTCATTAATTATATCATAGGATAAACCCAAAAATATGTCTTTCAAGCAGAAATATAGGAATTATTTATGTTTTAATATATTTTGTGCCTATATTTCAAGAATCTAATGTTTACATGATCTTATAATTTTTCCTTTTAATGAAAAGTTATTTAATAAAAATAATGAGTCCATAGTAGGTATCAAAGGATGGTTAAGTTAATTTTGAAAAGTTGGACATGGAAATAATATTATTTTATTATTAGAGTGCAACGTAAGCTTCCCAAGAAAATAGTTGTTGCGTGTTGGGTACGCCATCGAGCATAGCATCCCCTTTAAAGTTATATTAATATTTTATTGACAAATATGGATAAATGTAAAAATGTGATACTCTTTATTTACCTGGGGTGTTACATCCTTCCCCCCTTTTGGGAATTGTGTCCTCACTATTTTATAATTGGTCTTGGAAACATCACTGAAAATCCCACATCGGAACAAGAGTCTGTAAAATAATCACTTTAGAATAATGAAAGATAAGTACAAAGGTTACCTGAGTTAACCCATAATAGGATTCCAAGTATGAATATATGGACATGGAGGAAAAAACAAAGGGTCATGTTCTGATGGAGACTGATAGTAAACATGTCTAGGAGAAAGTTAACCATAAGAGAATCACAAACTTGTGATGGGTTAAACGGTATTCGATTCCCTAGTAGGAAAAGTTAACAGCAAACACTTTTGTTTTATGTTACTCTTTATTGAGGAATTTATTGTTTATCTTAAGTAAACATACTTACTTGTCATGTTGACTGTCAACTTTTACTAGATTTCTTACACAAACTCATACTTTCCCCAAAAGACGAGTATTTAGGAAGACTTATTCACATTAAGAGTACTATAATCAACTTCTAGATAATCACCTAATCCACAAAAGATAACTATATACTTCCCATATCTTTAGACCTTAACCAAAACCAAAACCAAATAGGTTAGTACAATATCAGATAATACCAAAAAAGGATAATCCTTTTTAAAAAAAAACAAATCTATTCTTAATCTCCAAAATTTACCAACAATATCCAAAGATCAACAAAGACCATTAAATAAACAAATTGTCCATAAAATACTTCCAAGTAAACCAAACTAATATTGAATCCCAAATAGTTGAAGGATTTAGTCGCATAGTCTTCCAAGGTACAAATTAACACTTATCTACAAATAACATCAATTACTCATAAAGTCTCGTATTGAAAAATAATTAACCTAATCACATATCCTCCATGATAGGTTAATTAATTTCCATAGATAACCCAAAATCAGCTTACTCTTAATTAATAAAATCATCTAACTAAAAAGAATTAGTCAAACTAACCAGGGACTTCACGTAGTCAAGTGGTAGGTGATAAATACCAGTTTCACTTTGGTTGTGGGTTCGATTCCCACAACTTTGTCTGGCGCGACGGGTTGTCACACGGTCTGCGTGTTGTCCTTTTTCCAAAACTATTTATTTCTCAAATAATTCCCCAAAAAGAGATAAAATCATCAAAAATAAGCATAACATAATTTAAACTCAATTTTATCTCGTGCCTTTCACTTCCATCATAACATATAGTAACCCATAATTACCTCAAAAGTAAGGATCATATAAACCCAAATGGTTCTTTATATTTATGTCCACAAAATAACAGATAACTATTCCTTGAATAAAATTTTCATATATTAAACATCAGGGTTACACATACTATAAAAAGTCTTTTAATGTAACCCCATCATCAAAATAGACTTAATACTCTTAAGAATTTCACCATAACTCTTGAAGACCTTATATGATGACTTCTTACTCATTCAACATTCTTCATGATCCATTAACCATTCCTTTCCAACTTATTCTGAAATACTTCTTTCCTACAAACTAAATCATGAATCATATCCTAATATTCCAAAATAGGAAAACAAAAGTTATGAAATAATCCATACCATTGATTTTTCATTGTCAATTTCTTCATCCTCAATCGGAATGGCATTAGGTATTGGTAAACGAATATTTGTACGATCTTGGTGATCCCATTCACAAAACTTCTTCATAGGACATGTGTTTGCATAATGACCATGCACACCACATTTAAAACATTCAATTGATCCCTCATAAAGAACTTCTTTCCCTTTCCTCGAGTCAACTGGATGCTTCCTTTTTCCATGGAAGGTTCTTGCTTTATGACCTTAATTTCCACATCTATAGCATATTTCTGTCTCTTTGAAACATTTTCCTAGGTGTTTCTTTCCACATCATTGACACATAAGTTTTTTAACAAACATACCTTTATGATTATTACACGTAGTTCCGTAGGGATTTTTTTCCCGCATATATGATGCCTTATAGAAATCACAAAGGTTTAGGTGGTAAATTATGACTCCAGATAGTTTGTTGAGGATAAACATAAGAGTTCTCATTGCAGCTCCCATATCATTCAGTTGCTTGCTCAAAAAACTGTCACAGTTTCCTTCACATCCACTGTTACTTTGATACCTGCTGGATCCAGCCATTTACTAAAACCAAAAAGGTCAGTGTGAGTATATCAACAAAACCATCATGTACTAATGAGGAAGATAAACACTAAGATATACTTACTCATTAACTTTATCTAAAACTAGGACTCATTCTGAAATCCTAACCATTATGGTAATGTCACTTATGCTTAAAGAATACCCTAACCTCAAAAGTTATGTAAACTGACCTCTGATACCAACTATAAGGCCCCAGCCTTAAACCTTACTTAAACTTGAGTTATTACAAGATTACACATTGAGGATCTTTTAAGGTTTAGAGTTTTAGATAATTAGATCGTAAAACTTGCATTACATTCCACATTTAAACAAAGTGGTTACATAAATGATTGTATTCATTTTTTTCCCATCAACAGAAACATATTTAAAAATAAAGCATGGATTCTTTCTTGACACTTCCTTGACACTATCATCATATCATGTACCTTTCCATTGACGTCTGAAAAACATTTCAAAAAAACATGGGATGAGCATAAAAATATCAGTAAGGGTTATAAAAAATATGGAATGGAAACATGAGTTCATATATACATAAGAATGAAATCATACTTTATCCATAAAACATAAGAACTTTAACATACCTCATCAAATCATGAATAAATCATAGAAATCATAAGACATAAAAGGTAACTTGAGGCATTAATAACATTCTTATGTAGGGAGAAACCCTCTTGGTTACGTTTGGAATACCCACCACAGTATATTCCTTAAATATCCTTGGAGAAACCTTAATGTTTCACTCCTTCGCGTTACCCAATGCATTGGAGAGCTATATCGGTCTCACCAGCCATTAGTTTACCACGGAACAACCCGTCTTCATAATAATGCCCAAGAACCATAACATAATCGTATCACATAAAACATGCATAAAGGAAACATAACATTTCCACTTTTCAATCACAAGATATAAATACAACACATTGATATAAAAACATTATGAAAACCATTTTCAACACCAAAATAAAAGAAAAGTAAAACATGGTATTTATTTTTATTTTAAAAAGAAGGTATGGCTTGTAGAGGAAGCCGAAACACAAATAATGGTCACGGTGGCGGAGAAGTCGTTGTTGCCACATACGTATGACTAAAACATTCCCTTTTGTCGTTTGGTAAAACGCTTCGTATAAAAAAATATTCCCTTTGGATAAACGTAAAAGTCAAAGGGGTTTATACACCGTATAAAATAAAGTTGTGTATAAAATATAATATGCCTCAATGAAAGGATATTGAGATGAAGTCCCATACAAAGATGGTATCCTTTGTTTAAGGATAAATCAATTACATAATTACGTGTGACAAACGAATACACCAAATATAAGTGGATATTATGTGTAGAAAAATCAGAGGTTATTCACACATATTCATAGAATGACATATTCAAGGAGTACAATTTTACCCCAAAGAATCAAATTTGGGTTATGAAGTTCCCTTGCAAACATTTGACAGCCTAACGGCGTCACTACAAAATTTAGAAAATGAGTTGATGAGAGATAAAAAGGGTTTCTCATCACATGGACATAAATTTTAAATCAATAAGAATATAGAAGAACATATCCCAACATAATATTATGTGAATTAAAAGACATAACAAAAGAAGTCTTTTAGAAAGAGGAGGGTGAAAGGTTCCCTTACCGATATGGGTATCTTTCGAAACATACACCCCGTGAAAGACGGAAAATAAAAAATTGATGTAAATACTCATAAATGAATGTATATAACACAATGAGTAAAATAATGGGCAGTACATACACCACTCAATGGAAATTGTGGCAAATGTAGCATAAATCTCACGGGAATAAAATTGAGATGAAAAATCCCTTACGAAAACTCGGCAGTCGAACAGCGCCACTTAGAACTTACAAAAATGGATTGATGAGATAAAATAGGGTCTCTCATCATATTGACATAATGTTTAAAAAAATAGGAATATAAAATAACATCCCCCAACATAAAAAATAGAAGCTTAAAATAAGTGACACAAAGGAGAGTACTTAAAAAGAAAGAGAGGGGTTAGATCTCTTACGAAAATTCGGCAGTCTAACGGCACCACTCAAAACATCCAAAATGAATTGATGAGAGAGAATATGGTCTCTAATAATATCAACACAAAAATTATAGTAAGAGTAATATAAAAGAACATACTAATAACAAGAAAATGATCTTTAAAAGGAATTACATAAAAGAGTGTACTTAAAAAGAAAGAGAGCAGTAAGATCCCTTACCTTGGGTCTGACATGACTCGATCGTTGTTTAATATCCTGAATAATAAACATGAGTTAGTTTATACTTACTTAAGAACCTTTTTCATGATATTTATTCCTTTTATATCAGTTATTACCATGTCATGAACACTATGTTATTACTAAAGTTAATAACAGTCGTTTTAACGATCATTTGTACTTGAGTCAAAAATAAACTCTATATAATTACACGTTGTTCATGTGGTAAAATATCCATTATATCCAGAATTTTAGTCATGATGAATATATCATATATATCATATATATCCAGTATATTCATGTATTTATAATATTACATAACATTTAGAGGTGAGAAATGAAATGCACCTTTCATGGAGACGGTAAGTCGTCCGTACGCATGAACACTACTTCCATTTCTATTTCATATTTAATGGAATTAAAACATAATGATACATAATAGTATTTTAATTCCAGTATGGTATCATATATATAATATCATTAAATATATCCTTTATATGTACCACATATGGTATTAACGAATAAAATCACTTTGAGGGGGAAGTAGTTCGCATTTCCTAAAATTAAGATATCGTGTATATCCATAATGGAAGCCATAAAGGTATGCCATAAATGAAAAATACAGAAGCTTAAGGAAAAAATAAACATATTATATATCATCTATAAATATAGTGACATATTAATTGCAACCTTTGAAGGTGTTATAAGGATATTGAACAATCATCGTTTCGTGAGGCAGAAATTCGCCATCCACGGAAAGAGTATGTTCTTTAACCATTAGATGTAGGTGTGTGTAAGTTTAACTTGAATACTTATTATAAAAACATCCTAGTATATTGAAGATACTTTATTTGTTACAAAATAAATTAATAAAAATATTTTAGGGGGTTGGAGAAGCCAAATAAAACAAAATGACTCACGTGAAGGCATTACCTTATAACCGGGTAACTCCCTTTGGTTTGAGCTCAAAGGATTCCTTGGGAAGACTTCTACCCAATGTTAGGCTTCTAAAAGATATAGAGGGATGTGGAGAGACAGAATGGGTAGGGTTTGGCCGAGATAAAGGCTTTGGAAGTGTGGTTAAGGAGGTAGAGGTGGGGGCCTTTTATAAGAGGAGGGTAGGGGCACACTTGGTAAGTAAGGAAATGCTACTTTATTTTAGAATAAGTTTCGGATTTTAATGGTCCCACATTGATGTGTTTAGATTATAAGGTGATAAGGGTTTGAAATCCACCCATACAATAGGTTTTTTACTTGTGTAGGTATTATATTGTACATTATCATTCCATTTTATTTAAATTGTTATATAATGAGGTCATCACTGCATCATCATGATGTCAGGAATAATTTAATTTATTTAATGTCTAAAAATTATAAAAAAAACTACTGTGATTTGGAAATCTTTGTATCATTCCAATGACTATTTATATTAAAAAATATGAATTGTATAACCCCATGTAAAAATTGTTTTAGTTAAAAAACTCATGTTTGTGACATTTTAATTATAACTTTAAATAAAAAGTATTTTATGTCATTTTCCTACCAAAGTGGCTCCCTGGGGTCCCAAAGTTGACCCATGGATTTTCATGGTCGGCCATGACACATCCAATGACAGTAGGACATGTGTCTAGGTCATTTCATATTATTAAAACATTATTTTTACCTTAAACTACACTAATTACCTCTAATCGCGATTAACAAACTTAACAGTTACTATTCACCAAAAAATTATTTTATTACCATTGAACAACATTTAAATTCCAAATGAAAACCATGTATGTCAGATTTTTGAAATTCAAAACACAAAGGTGGCAGAATTTCATTTAAATGGAAAATCAGTTTTTATAAGTACCACTTAGTGGTTTCACTATTCATCAAAAATTGATGTTTTTCAGAAAATTACCAAAAATTATCCCTATGCTATATTTGATATTCCAAATTCAAAAATGATGTCTATTTTATAAAATTAAAAATATATAAGTTGAATTAATTAATTTAATAATTAATTCCCAATGTCAAAACAAATAGCTTGTTTTTAAGAAACAGTATCTATTAAAAGATTGCCACTAGTTTGAGTCCAATTTAAAATTGAAATTAATTCCAATGACCACCATTGGATTTAAGGGTAAACATATATTCTAATTTCACTTTAAAACCAATTGAAAAGATAATCTAATCTTATAAAAAAATTAGATTAAAAATAGGGTTTGAATTAAAATACAACATTTTTCACTATTCATTAAAAAATGTACTTTATCGGAAAAATACCAAAAATTTACACAAAGTAAATTTTGATGTCCCGATTCTAAAAAAGAATTTTATTTTGTCAAATATAACACATAAAATTTTCATAAAGTTGATTTAAAAGAGGTTCTCCATCAAAAGGCGGTTAATCGACCTTTTAATGAATATTAGAATGTTTATGCTTAAAGTTGGATTCATTCGAATTTTTTGATCCTCTAACATTTATTGTAAAAAGTAAAAATATTTGACAAACATATATAATAATTTTTTAGTTAGTTCTATTCATTCCCGCCATCACAACAGCTAGGCGTTAACTACCATTTAAAATAATAATATTTTATTATTAGAGTGCAACGTAAGATTCCCAAGAAACTTGTCATTGCGTGTTCGGTACGCCATCGAGCATAGCGTCCCCTTTAAAGTTATATTAATATTTTATTCACAAATATGGATAAATGTGAAAATGTCATACTCTTTATTTACCTGGGGTGTTACATTAATGGTTTATGGGATCATCACCACCCATTAACTGATTTATAATAAAACAACAACTTCTACTCGAGTATTCAAATTGACCATAAGAATATCTCTAAATAAAGTGTTTCGGAACACCTACATGTTGAGGTCAAGTTAGTGAGAGGAAATTTATGTGGCCCAATCATCTGTAAAAGATGATATATATGATTTATTCCATAAAAAACATATAAATATTTCACACTTTCTTTAGAAGATATATGATTATAATCGTCGAGTGGGCATAATTTTGATATTGCGGGAACTCTTTTCAATTGTATATCACAATGGATGAGATTCATGTGGTGTGTAATGAAAGTGAATCATAAACTAAGGTACATTGGGACATATAAAATTATTTATCAAGAAATAAAATTGGCCTATCAGCTAGCACACCCAATAAATCAAGATGATGATAATGATTTATTCCATAACTATCAAGTGAGATTTTACATACCTAATCCCTCACATATACTAAATATGGATGTGGTAGATCTGGAACATGAACTACCATATAAGTATCATCTAGTTATGAAATTTGATCATTGAGACATGATTCAAGGAAACTAGAGTATCCACATCATCAAACTGCGGTGGAGGAACCATAAATATGAATAAATTGTGTCGTAACCATATAAGACAATTTGAAATGAGTACCCACTTCTTTTCTCAACTGATAAAATGAGTTAAAATTTATGGTATAAAATATCATTGGGGGTTTATATAAGGACCCAATCATTAAAAATTATTAATTTTCCTTGAATAAATATTTTTTACAAGTTATATATTATAATACACAAAGAAAATATTTTTAAACCATAATATATAATGAAATATATTTTCATTTTTTAGCTATGAAACCAATAAAAATTTCACACATTACTACCAGACAAAAAATAAAAAAAGAAAATCTAAATGGGAAAATAATTATAGTCCCAATCTACTGGAATCATATCCCCTAGTTGAAATTCTATAGATATAAACAAAATATTATTAATGAAGTCAATATATTCAAAAAATGAAAATATATCCTTATATTAAATTTGAGTTAATTTTTATTGAAAGAATGAAGTTGTATTTATAGGGTATAAAGGGAAATGTGACTGTTAATATTTGATCGTTATATGACCATTGGTCAATATGAACATTGGACAATATAATCATTTCAAACAATACCCTATGTTGTTAATTTAACATTTATATTTAGTGATTTATATGTAGTAAGGGAAAAATATAATTGATAAAAAAGGGAAAATTTATGGACTCAATTAGTAGATTCATGTAGTCTAAATTTCCTGTATCATAACATGGGAGTACGGTGTTGTAATTAGGGTTTTCACTTATCGATCCACAATACGAACATCAACAATTGAATAATAAAAAAATATCTTATCGAGGAATTTCATGATAGGGGATATTATAACATATATTATTTTAGAGGAGACACCACAGGAAATTACCACCAACACCTATCAAGTCAAAATGTGTTTCAACTTTCCCATTAAATGTTTTGTTTTTTAAAGAAAAAATTACATATTGTTTTTCATCGTAACCACATATTTTGTTTTACATCTCAACCACATATGTTGTTTTTTATTGTAAACACATATGTTGTTATTCATCATAACCACATATGTTGTTTTTCATCGTAACAAGATATGTTAATTTTTTCATCATAACCACATATGTTGTTTTTCATCATAAAAAAATAAGATGTTTTTCATCATAAAAGAATATGTTGTTTTTCATCAAAATCACATATGTTGTTTTTCATCGTAATCACATGAATTATTCTTCATCGTAACCACATATGATGTTTTTCATCAATACCACATGTATTTTTTTGCATCGTAATCATGTTAGATATCTTAATCACGTTACGCGTCATAGTCACGTTAAGCATTATAACCGTGTTATACATCGTAACCCTGTTATGAATCGTATTAATATTAGGAAATGTAACCATGATACGCATTTTATCCCTCTTATTCATTGTAACCATGTTATACATTATAACCATGTTATGAATTGTATCCATGTTATGCATCGTACCGATGTTATTCATCGTACTCATGTATTTTATTGTACTCATGTCTTAATCTGAAACCACAGACAAGTTTCACATTATCCTTTTACTTAGGGATTATATATTTATAATACAAATTCATTCATAATTATTTAATTATTTTTTCTTGACCAAAATTATGTTGTAGGGTTAATTATATACTAATCAAAATGATGTTGTATATTCTGTGTTGTTTTAACCGTTATAATGCCATGCGTCCAAGTCCTTCCAGTTTTTTTAGAGAAATATGACTGCTGAAATCAAATATGACCATTGGGGATGAAGATAGTAAATATGTGGTCATCTTAACCAGATATTACAACACATGGATAATTGAACATAAAAGACACATTTTGGTGATTTATGGTTTAGAGAAAGATAGTGTAACCTATCTATTTCTATAAGGTCCCAGCCTAAAACATTACATAATATTGAATTAAATGAATAATTCACATTGAGGATCTTTTTAGGTTTATATTTATAGAGAATTAGGAAATTACATTTACATCTCAAAATATTACTAGGTAGACATATCTACACAATTTCCATTTTTTCATAAAATAAACACACTTGAAAAAAGGGTATGTCTAGCTCCATGTTTTAGACAGCATGACTTTTCCTTGATCTCATCCTTGACCCTATTCATCTTTAAGTCCTGTGAAAACATTTCAAAACTTGGGATGAGAATAAAAAGATCAGTAAGGGTTAAAAAACAAAGAATGAAAAAATTTGTTCATAAATAAATAAAAACATGAAATCTTTTACTCACCTTGTGAAATCATAATATTTATGAAAGACACATATAAATAATAAATCATAAAGGTAACTTGTGGCATCCATATCATACTTACATTGTAGTTATCACAACTACATATGAAGTTACTTCGGAATAAACATCATAGTATATTCTTTAAATATCTTAGGAGAAACATTAATGTTTACATCCTCCATGTTACCCAATGCATTGGAGAGCTATCTTGGGCTCACCCACCCTAGATTTATCATGGAACCTCCTGCATATAATAATAATTCTCAAGAACCATAACATGATCAAAACACATAACACAAGCATAAAATAGAGCTAAAATTTCTACATTGCAATAATAAAATATCATTTCAAGATATTGAAATAATAAATACATTATCAAAATCATTTTTAAATCCAAAATATGTGCAAATAGTATATGGTATTTATTTTTCCTTTTAAAAAAATTTTGGCTTGTTAAGAAATCCATGGATCAAATAATACTCGCAGCGGCTGAAAGACCATTGTTACCGCTTATGTAAAAAAACATTCTTTTTTTTATTTTAGTAAAACGATTCATATAAAAAATATTCCCTTTGAATAAAATGAAAATTCAAGGGGGTTTATACACCTTATAAAATAAATTCATGTATAAAACAAAAAATTCCTCAATGAAAGGAGATTGAGACGAAGTCCCTTACCTCATGTCCGACTTGACTTGATCGTTCATTAATCTCCTGAAAAATAACTACTATTAATTTCTACTTGAATAAGAACATTTTCATGTTTATTATTCCTTTTATATCAATTATTACAATGTTATAAACATTATGTAATCATAACGTCTATTTTGTCAATATTTGGTACTTGAGTCAAAAATGAACACATTATATTTATATGTTGTCCATGTGATCAATATTCCATTATATCAAGAATTAAAATCATTATTTAGATGTCATATATATCATATATATCTAGTATATACATGTATATATAAGATTATATTACATTTGGTGGTAAGAAATGAAATGCACAGTTCATGGTGTCGGCAAGCCGTACGTACTCATGATCACTACTTTCATTTATATTTATTATTTTAATGGAATTAGAACATAATGATACATAGGTATATTATAATTCCAGTATATTATCATATATAATATCATTAACTCTATCTTTTATAAATCCCATATAAGGCATTAAAGAGTCATATCACTTTGAGGCAGCGGTAGTCTGCACTTCCTCAAATGTGATTATAGTATTTACCCACTATGCAAAACATAATGGTGTCCTATAAATATAAAATACCAAAGCATAAATAAATCATAAACATAATATATATCATATATAAATACAGTTCCATCCTAATGTAAACCATGTCATGCGGTAGGAGATAATCGAACAATCATCATTTCGTGAGGCGTTGGTTTGTCATCCATAGAAATATTTTGTTCTTCACCCATTAGATGGAGGTGAGAGTTTGTGTAGTTAGAATACATCTCATAAAAACATCCTAGTATATTTAGGATTCTGTTTTTTTAACAAAATAAAATAATAAAAAGAGTTTAGGGGTTGGAGAAGTAAAATAAAAGAAAACAATTTAAGAGAAATTGTTACCTTTAATTTGGGTAACATCATTTGGATTGAACCAAAAAGACTTATTGAAGATCCTTCTACCTATGTTAAGGCTTCTAAAGGGATTAGAGGGATGTAGGGAGCTTAATTTTTCAGAGTTTTTATGAACCATATGGTTTGAGAGGTGTGAGAATAGGTTAGAAGTGGTCTCCTTTTATAAGGGGGAGGAGGGGCTCTTTAGGAATGATTGAAAATATAATTTTATTAAATAATTATATTCGGTTTATAAAGGTCAAAACCCCATTAAGGTTGAAGATAAGATGACTCATTATCTAAATGAAATCATCCAATAATAATTGGAAACGTTTTGGGTATTATTTTAGTCATATAATCTTATTTATTTAAATCTTATATTAATGAGGTAAACACAACATCATTATTGTACCATGAATAATTTTGTTTATTAGATGTCTAAAAATTATAAAAGAATACCATGAAATGGGAAATATTCTTATGTTTCCAAAAAATATTTATAGTAGAAAATAGGACTTATATAACACCATATAAAAATTAATTACTAAAAGATGTTTGTTAATGTAAATTTTGTCTTCACATTAAATTAATTAATCTAAATTGTCACTATCACTCCCATGTGGCTCAATGGGTTCCCAAAATCGACCCAAAGATGCCTGTGGTAGTAAATGACTCAACCAATAAGTTTGGACAAGCATTAATGTCATTTTGAATTATTATAATATTTTATTTTAACCTTGAATTACCGTATTTACCTTAAACCGCGGTGAATAAAAGTCCAAAGTTACTATTCACCAAAAATTATTTTCATCTTATTGAACAACATTTTACTTCTTTATAACAACCATGTATGTCGGATTTTTGAAATTCAATTCACAAAAGTGGTAAAATTTAATTTAAATGAGTAAGTCGGTTTTTTAACTACCACTAAGTGGTTTCACTATTCATCAAAAATTGAAGTTTTTCAGAAAAATAACAAAAATTCACCAGAAGATATATTTGATTTTCCGAATTCAAAAATTATTTCTATTTTTACAAATTAAAAACATATATTTTTAATTAATTAATTTTAAAATTAATTCTAATTATCAAAACAAATCGCATGTTTTCAAGAAACAATAACTATCAAAAGATTGATACTTGTTTATGTCCAATTTCAAAGTGAAATTAATTCCAAGGACCAACATTGGATTAAATGGTAAAAACATATTTTAATTTCACTTTAAAACCAACTAAAAATATAATCTAACCATATAAATAAATTATATTAAAAGGTAATTTTGAATTAAAATACAATATTTTTCACCATTCATTAAAAATGAACTTTATCAGAAAAATCCAAAAAAAACCCGAAGTAAATTTGATGTCCCAAATCTAAAGAAGAATTTTATTTGGTCAAATAGAACATATAAAAATGACCAAAACTACATATAAATAGGGTTCACTATTAAATGGTGGTAAATTGGCCTTTTAATGTAAATTATGCTTAAAATTAGATTCATTCATATTTTAAGCCTCTAACTTTTTGTTGGATAAATGTGAATACATTTAACAACAATGTATAATCATATTGTAGTTATTTTTGATCATTCACGCCAATAAAATGGCTAGGAGTAAACTACCATTTAAAATAATAATATTATATTATTAGTGTGCAATGTAAGATTCCAAAGAAACCCATTGTTGCGTATTGGGTACGCTATCGAACATAGAAACCCCTTTAAAGTAAAATTAACATTTAATTAACAAATATTAAAAAATATTAAATATGGTTTATTCTTAATTTACATGGGATGTTAAATCCTCCCCCCCCCCTTTTGTGAATGGTGTCCTCACAATTATTATTCACTTTTCAAAATAAGTGGAGGTATTTATCCCTCATAACATTTTCATATTCTCATGTTGCCTCTTCAACCATATGGTTTTTCCTCAAAACCTTTACCTGGTGAATTACCTTATTCCGCAACACTTTCTCTCTACAGTCAAGAATTTGGACTGGTTGTTCTTCATAAGAGATATTCTCTTCTAACTGAACTACCTCTGAGCTCAAAACATGATATGGATCTGGTATATAATTTCTCAACATCGAAACATGAATAACATTGTGTACCTGTGATAAACATGGAGGTAAAGCCACTTTGTACGCAACAGATCCAACTATCTCTAGAATTTCATAAGGTCCAATGAACCTCGGACTCATCTTTCCCTTTATAGCAAAACACATCACACTTTTCCATGGAGAAACATTAAGAAAGAAATGATCACCTACCTCAAAAGAAAGATCCTTCCTCGAGTTATCGATATAACTTATCTGTCTTCTCTGAAATGTTCTCATGTGATTCTGAATCAATTGAACCTTTTCTACAATCTCTTATACCAATTCTGGTACCATCAGCTTCCTCTCACCAACATCATCCCAAAAATCTGGAGTTCGACAACACTTTCTATATAATTCCTAAAATGGAGCCATCTGTATACTGGAATGAAAACAGTTAATATATGAAAATTCAACCAAAGAAAGATATTGGTCCCAACTTCTCTGTTAATCCCTCGAACAAGCACGTAAAATATCTTCTAATGTCTGAATTTTTCGTTCTGACTACCCATCTGATTGAGGATGAAAATTTGTACTAAAATTTAATTCAGTACCCAATGACTTTTGAAGGCCTTTCCAAATGTTAGAAGTGAACCTGGGATCACGATCCGATACAATAGAGAGGGGAACTCCATGAAACATTATTATCTCTTAAACATACAACCAAGCAAGTTGATATAGAGACAAAGTATCTGTAATATGAAGTAAATGAGCAGATTTTGTTAATCGATCAACTATAACCCAAATTGCATTATTACCTCGAGATGTCTTTGGTAATCCCACAAGAAATCCTGTGGATATATTTTCCCATTTCCACTCTGGAACTGGTAAAGGATGAAGCATCTGTTTTGGTAACTGGCACTCTGCTTTAACCCGATGACAAGTTAAACACTTCACAGTAAAAGCATCAATATCTCTTTTCATTTCGTCCCACCAGAAATACTCACGGAGATCTCTGTACATCTTAGTACTGCCTCGATGAACTGAAAATGGAGAACTATGAGCTTTACATTACAACTCATTCTACAATTGTGAATCACATGGTTTACATAATCTCTTCCCAAACCTCAACACACAATCATTATCACGATTAAAATCAGGCAACTTAACCTTCTGAACCAACTCTACCTTTTTATGCAACTCATTATCTTCTTTCTGTGCATTATTTATTCTGTCCAATAGAGATGATCTAATTGACACCTGATACAAAATAGAAGAATTTCTTGCACCAAAAAACTTCTATGAAAAAGTTCATTAAATCAAAAACTGGAGGATCTCATTCCAATTGTAGCATGTCTAATGAAGCATTACTTTTTCGACTCAAAGAATCAACCACTTTATTTGCTTTTCCCAGATGGGAATGGATCGTACATTCATAATCCTTGATTAATTTGAAACATCTCCTATGTCTCATGTTCAATTATTTTTGAGTAAATATATACATTAAACGTTCGTGGTCATTACATATTTCACATTTTATTCCATACAAATGATGCCTCCAAATTATTAAAGAAAAAACAACAAAAACTAATTCCAAGTCATGTATAGGGTAATTTAACTCATGTGGTTTCAACTGATGTGAATCATAAGCAATTACCTGATCATTTTTCAATAGGACACACCCTATTCCTTTCAACAAAGCATCACTGTAGATTACAAACTCACCATTTCTGGAAGTCAATGCCAAAATTGGAGCATTCACCAATATCCTTTTCTATTCCTGAAAACAATCATCACATTATTTTTTCCAGATGAACTCAACACCTTTTCGAGTTAATTTAGTCATTGGACTAGATAACCATGCATCATTTTCAACAAACGTCCCATAATAACATGTCAAACCAAAAAAACTACAAATCTCGGTTATATTTGTGTGTCTTGGAAATTCTTCAAAAACATTCATTTTAGGAGGATCAACAGTTATTCCATTTTTTGAAACAATGTAACCAAGGAAAGAAATTTGTTTTAACCAAAACTCACACTTTCTAAATTTCCCAAATAGTTTCTTTTCTTTTAAGGTTTAGAGGAAACCCTTAAATGACATTCATGTTCCACCTTACTTTTGTAATAAACCAAAACATCATCAATGAACACAACCAAAAACTTATCCAAGATCTCACAGAAAATTCTATTCATAAGATCCATGAATACAGTAGGTGCATTGGTTAACCCAAAAGGCACAACTACAAATCCATAATGGCCATATATAGTATGAAACGCGGTCTTCATAACGTCTTCTTCCTTTACATTCAAGTGATGGTACCCCAACCTCAAGTCAATCTTGAAAAAATACTGAGCTCCCTGGAGCTGATCAAATAAATCATCGATATGAGGTAAAGGATACTTATTCTTAACATTGATGTTATTCAATGCTCTATAATCAATGCAAAGTCTCATTGAACCATATTTCTTTTTAACAAACAAGACAGGAACACCCCGTCTCTAAAAGATCAATTTGATCCATTTGATAAGGGGGTTTTGAAATTGGCTTAGCATAAGGAACTATTGTCAACACTAAATTCAACATCCTGATCTGGTATAACACCTGGAAACTCATCAGGAAAAACATCAATGCACTCATTTACCATTGGAACATCATTAAACTAAACTGCTCCTTTGTTTTCAACAATATGTGCAAGGTAAGATTCATTTCCATTTTTTACTAGTTTCACAGCTTCCTTATATGTTATCAATAGAAAGGGTTAATTTTTTATAAAAAATAAAAATCATTCTGAAAAGAAACCTCTTTAGCTCTGTAGTCAATCTCCTCATGATAAACAGAAATCCAATCTATTCCCAATATAACATAAAACACTACTAGATGAAAAACAATAAGTTTTGTTGGTAGATTCTTTCCGCACACAAGGAAAATAATGTTCTCTTGTTTTCTTTTTGTCTCTAAATTTACTCTAGGTGTTTTTACCGTATGTTCAATATTCACATCATGATATGGAATAATCAATTTACTTGAAAACTTCTCGGAAATGAATGAGTGTGTAGACCCTGAATCAAACAACACATTGTCATAATCTGAACAAACAAAGAGTGTACCTGATATAACATCATTTGATGGCCCAACATCTGCTTAAGTATTTGCAAAGGATTTCACCACCCCAATCTACTTGTAGTATGGTTTATCTCCTTTGTTTGAGTTCTTTGTTGGATACTCATTTTCATAATGACCCATTTCATTTCACTTACAACATTTTACTGACTGTTAATCAGATCTTGTCCTACCATTACACTGATAATTTTCAATGTAATTACGAGCCTTATATCCCATTTTACCACATCGGTAGCACTTACTAGAATTCAAAAGACATTCCTCAACACGCTTTTTACCACAATTTTTACAAACAGTAATCTTATGTTTCTTACCATCAGACTTTTTTTAAGATTTCTTCTGTTTCTCCTGCCACCTAGACCTCTTATTTTGTTATTTGTCAAAGAATACCTGATCATCAGTAAAAGCCATTTATAGCTTCTCCGCACAATGAACAAGTTTTTCATAACTTTTGAACTCAATAGAAGCTAAAGAACATCGATTATTTTTCTTTGATCTTGAGTAAAAAATGGTTGATTTCACTCTCAAAAAATCGTATGATATTTGGATCATACCTTCCCAGTCGAGTGAATTTTTATTCATAAGCAGCCACTGAGTCATCATCCTGCCTCAATTCCAGGATTTTTTTTCCATCCTAAGACGAATCACCTTAGGAAAATATTTCTCAAGAAACATACCTTTGAATTCATCCAAATCAAGAGCATCAATCTCCTTACTATCCCTGATATTTTACACCATCGACAACCACTGATCAGCTTCACCTTCAAAGCATTAAACAAAGAGACTAAAATTTTGATGTTCTGAACAACCCATGACTTTGAAAATATTCTTCAGTGCTTTAATCCACCCATCAGCTTGCACACAGTCCGATAATTCTCTGAATGGTGGGGGATGTTGCCTCATGAAATACTCCACTACTAACATGTTCCTCTGCATTTGATCTGTCTGATCTCGTGCATGGATACCACCACCATTTATAGCCTGAGTCAATTGTTCCATCACTACTCCAAACAGTTCAGTTCTGATTCTGACCATCTCAGGTTGCTGATTTGGAAGGTTGTCTTCCTCCTGATGACGTCCCAACATAGATGCCCAGTTTCCTCTACCGAAAACCATTCTGAACACAAAAATATCATAGGCTATGAAACTTGGTAATCTGTAAATGCAATATGATTTCAATATTAATATAAATTAATTTATGGATATTAATTTAACAATACCCTAACTCCTAATTTTATCTAGACTGACTTCTAATACCAACTATAAAAATTCATCCTTAAACATTACATAATTTTAAATTAAATGAATAAATAACATTTAGGATATTTTCAGGTTTAGAGTTTTATATAATTAGGACATTAAATTTACATATCATAAGATTAAAAGGTATACATATCTAAACAATTTCCATTTTTTTCATAAAATAAAAACTCTTGAAAAAAAGTGTCATGTCTAGTTCCATGTTTTAGACAGAATGACTTTTCCTTGATCCCATCCTGGACCCTATTCATCTTTATGTCCTGTGAAAACCTTTAAAAACATGGGATGAGCATAAAAAGCTCAGTAAGGGTTACAAAACAATGAATGAAATCATTTGTTCATAAATAAATACAAAACATGAAATATTTTACTTTCCTCATGAAATCATAAGATTAATGAAAGACACATAGAAATCATAAATCATAAACGAAACTTGTGGCATTCATATCATACTTACATTGTAGCTATAACATCTACATAGGGAGTTACAATGGAATACCCATCACAATATATTACTAAAATCTCTTCGGAGAAATATTCATTTTTACCTTCATCACATTACCCAATGCTTTGGAGAGCTATCTCGGGCTCACCCGCCCTAGGTTTATCATGGAACCACCCATATATGTAAATAATGCTGAAGAACCATAACATGATCATTACACATAACATAAGAATAAAAGAAATATAACATTTCCACATTTAAATAATAAAATATCATTTCAAGATATGGAAATAATAAATTCATTCTCAAAATCATTTTCAATACCAAAATACGTAAAAAGCATATATGGTGTTGATTTTTTATTTTTGAAAACATTTTGGCTTGTCAAGGAAGCCAAAGATCAAATAATACTCAAGGAGGCAGAAAGGTCATTGTCACCGCTTAGGTAAAAGAACATTCATATTTTTCATTTAGTGAAACAATTCGTATAAAAATTATTCCCTTTGTATAAAATGAAAAGTCAAAGGTGTTTATAAATCGTATAAAATAAAGTCATGTATAAAACTAAGAATGCCAAAATGAAAGGAGATTGAGACGATGTCCCTTACCTCATGTACGAATTGACTCGATCGTTCTTTAATCTCATGAATAATTAACTAAAGTTAATTTCTACTTGATTGAGATCCTTTTTCATGTTTGTTATTCCTTTTATATCAATTATTACCATGTTATAAACATTATGTAATCATAAAGTCCATCATGTCGATATTTGGTACTTGAGTAAAAAATGAACACCTTATATTTATATGAAGTCCATGTGGTAAATATTATATTATATCCAGAATTAAAATCATTATTTAGATATCATATATATCATATTTATCCATTATATACATGTATTTATAATAGTACATAACATTTGGAGGTAAGAAATGAAATGCATTGTTCATGGAGATGGTAAGCCCTACATACACATGAATGCTACTTTCATTTCTATTTATTATTTTAATGGAATTAGAACATAATTATACATAATTATATTATAATTCCAGTATAGTATCATATATAATAGCATTAACTCTGTCCTCTATACATCCCACAAAAAACATTAACGAGTCATATCACTTTGAGGGGGCGGAAGTCCGCACTTCCTCTAATGAGATTATCATATTTACCCACTATGGAAAACATAAAGGTGTTCTAAAAATGAAAAATACAGAAGCATAAAGAAATCATAAACATAATATATATCATATATAAATACATTTCCATCATAATGTCCACCATGCGATGCGGTAGGAGATAATCAAACAATCATCATTTTGTGAGGCGTTGGGTTGCCATCCATATGAACATTATGTTCTTCACACATTAGATAGAAGTGTGTGTATGTGTAGTTATAATAATTCTCATAAAAACAAAATAGTATATTTAGGATACTATTTATGTTACAAAAGAAAGGAATAAAAAGATTTTAGTGGTTGGATAAGTAAAATAGAAGAAAACAATTTAAGAGAAACAGTTACCTTTAACTTGGGTAACATCCTTTGGTTTGAACCAAAAGGACTTCTTGAAGTGCCTTATTCCTAAGGTAAGGATTATAGAGGGAGGATAGATATGTAGGGCACTTAATTTGGCAGAGTTTGGATGATAAAATTGGATTGAGAGGTATGAGGAATTGGTTAGAAGTTGTCTCTTTTTATAAGTGGGAGGTAGGGCTCTTTAGGAAAGATTGAAAATATTATTTTATTAAAACATGATATTCGGATTATAAAAGTCCAAAACTCATTAATGTTGATTCTAAGATGACTCATGATCTAAATGAAATCATCCAATAAGAATTGGACAGGTTTTCGATATTATTTTTGTCTTTATAATCATATTTATTTAAATCATTTATTACTTAGGTAATCACTACATCATTATTGTGTCATAAATAATTTTGTTTATTAGATGTCTAAAAATTATATAATAACTACCATGATTTAGGAAATATTTTTATCTTTCCAAATAATATTTAGAGTCTAAAATATGACTTATATAACACCATATAAAAATTAATTACAAAAATACTTTTGTTAATGTAGATTTTGTCTTCACATTGAATTAATTAATCTAAATTGTCATTATCACTTCCATGTGGCTCAATGGGGTCCCAAAATCGACCACAATATGCCCATGGTCGTAAATGACTCATAAAATAAGGTTTGGACAAGTTTTAATGTAATTTTGAATTATTATAACATTTTTTTAACCTTGAATTATCCTATTTACATTTAACCGTGATAAATAAAAGTCAAGAGTTATTATTCACCAAAAATTATTTTCATCTTATTGACCCAAATTTTAATTCTTTATAACAACCATTTATGTCATATTTTTGAAATTAATTTCAAAAAATTGGTAAAATTTCATTTAAATGAAAAAGTCAGTTTTTTAACTTCCACTAAGTGGTTTCACTATTCATTAAAAATTGATGTTTTTTAGAAAAATACCAAAAATTCAGCCTAAGCTATATTTGATATTATAAATTAAAAAATGATTTCTATTTTTCCAAATTCAAAACATATAATTGGAATTAATTATTTTTAAAATTAATTCTCGTTATCAAAACAAAGAGCGTTTTTTAAGAAAAAATAACTATCCAAAGATTGATACTTGTTTTTGTCCAATTTCAAAGTGAAATTAATTCCAATGACCAACATTAGATTAAATGGTAAAAATATATTTTAATTTCACTTTATAATCAACTAAAAAGTTAATCTAACAATATAAATAAATTAGATTATAAGTCACTTTTGAATTAAAATACAATATTTTTCACTATTCATTAAAAATGAACGTTATCGGACAATTCCCAAAAAAGTACCAAAAGTAAAATATGATTTCCCAAATCTAAAAAAGAATTTTATTTGGTCAAATAGAATATATATAAATGACCAAAACTAGATTTAATGAGGGTTTGCCATTAAAAGGCTGTAAATCGGCCTTTTAATGTAAATTATGCTTAAAAGTAGATTCATTTATCTTTTAAGCCTCTAACTTTTTATTGGATAAATGTAAATACATTTAACAACCATGTATAAACATATTGTAGTTGGTTTTTTTCATTCCCACCAATACAATGTCTAAGAGTTAACTACCATTTAAAATAATAATATTATATTATTAGTGTGCAACGTAAGATTCCAAAGAAAACCGTTGTTGTGTATCAGGTATGCTATTGAACATAGCAACCCATTTAAAGTAAAATTAATATTTAATTCACAAATATTAATAAATATTATATATGACTTTTTCTTCATTTACCTAGGATGTTACAATTTCTTCATGCAAAAATCCTTGAAGATACAATATGTGAATGACTTATTAATGGTTCTTGTATATTAATAAGTTCTTTGTATTTATTTGAGCGAATGATCATTGTGATAATGATTGAGGGCTTCTGGGGAATTGGAATATGGAGCTTCAAATCATTGTATTGATGGGTTTCATGTATTTGAAAGGAAAATGTTCTGATTAACATCTTAATCGTTGGATTCCGTGGATATAAAGACATTGGTATCGATCATCATATCGAGGGAATACCTGGGGGTGGTAAGATAGACCTACTGTCCTATGTAAAAGGATACTGTACTCTTTGGGAGAAAATAATTGTAATACCCATTTCTTCTTTGCTACACTTTTCAATTGAAAGAGAATCCTTTTATTTCATCTTTCAATTCATTTCCTTTAATACTGTAATACATTAATTAACATTACATTGTATTAATATATTTTATACATTGTATGGTAGATTCCTTCGGATTTTTATACTCATATTATCAAATTCAATACATATACATTTTTTTATAACCTATTGTATCATATTATGTCCATTTGATCTGGGACTAGTACAATCATTTTGTTCCATAAGAGGATTTATGAATTGTATTTAATTTAAGATCTCTTAAATTCAGTTTCTTCTTATGAGTATAAAAAAACATTAAAAAAACTCACCCCTCATGTATTATTCAATCTCGTTTACATTTATATCTATATTTGGATCCTTTAATTGGTATCAGAGTACGTTTACACTGATTTTTTTAAAAAAAATTATTCCTTTCTTTAAGACATTTATATTTTTCTATAAAACATTTATTTATAATTGCTTACTACACTAACGTGGGGAGTGGAAAGGAGTTGTTTTCTAAGATTTAAGGAATGAATATTGGATAAAATGATAATATAAACCCAGATAGATCACCTATAATATATGGAAATGATTATGAGTACTATATATATCGAATGAAGAAATTTGTTATTAATACTAGAGTTAATAATTTTGCGATTCTCACTAGAGATTACAAAATCTTAGATAAGGATCTCAGAATTTTTAACAACCAAGAAAAACATGAATATCAACTAAATAACAAGGTATAAAATATATTGTTATGTTCTATGACCATGAATATGGATAGTCAGACCATGTATTATGAAGCATCCAACTACATCTAGAAAAATCTAGAAGTCACACAATTTGGTACATCAAATGTTATTTAAATAAGAAGAGCCTTGCTCTGAGATGAATTCCATTATTTTTGTTCTTCCCTGTAGATAACAGGTACGCAAAGTTCAACAATGATTTATCATAATTTTATATTATTCAATCAATGTTATAAAAATGAATTGATGATGAGATACTTGTGGAAATGATTATTGATATCATTCTAAAGAAGTGTGAATTACAATTTATAGCTCTTTATGAGAACATGAAAGTTACTAAAATCCTTCTAGATGAATTATTTAGTAATCATTTCTAGCATGACACAATACTGAAAAGCGATTAATATTTTAATAAAAAAAACATTGGAAATGGAATTGTATATTTTACTACTACATAAAAATAAGCAATAGCCTAGAAAGGGTTACCAAATATAAATCCCACAAAGTTGTTTCTATATCTGAATCTACTGAAAGTGACAATGTCGAGAATGAACTATCTAATATTTCTTAAAAAATGAACATGATTGTGGGAAAGAAAGATTTTCAGTACAAATTCAAACAGAAATATGGAATGTAGAAGAATGATTCTGAAGTAACTAGTAATGTACAAAAATGTGTATGTCATATTAGACCATATTAATATTTTCTTAAAAGGAATGACAGGAAGGATAAAATTTTTGATAGAAACAAGAAAACATATTCCTAGTGTAAGACTAAAAAAGTAATGAATGAAAATGTTACCTAAAGTGATAGTTTTGGTGATTCTTTAGACTAATCCTCTTAATATAAATCTTATATTCTGAAGAATATTTGACTAATTGTAAAAATACCTATTTAAAATCATTGTATAATGGCTACGGTAGAGAATAGAGAATCTATTTCAAATGTATATTTATATTCCAACTACCCTGATGAGAAATAATTTTACTCTTTGGAAGATGAATATTCCTCAGCAAAGGAGAATTTACATTCTTTTGATGTTGTATCTAGATTCTCTACATTACATGAGTAAGATAAATTCAAACTCAAGAAAAGATATTGCAAAAAAATCATGAATATATATTATTATAAAATAAGTATCAAATCATTCATAAGATATTACTTATACAAATCTTTATTTAATAAATATTTCAAAAAACATCATTGAAGGCAACTTTAAGAATGATAAACATTCTAAAGACTTTTAAAACATGTTATAGTGGAAAAAAATTGAAGAAAAATCCAATTACAAAAACTATAATTCTAATAATGAAAATTTAGTCATTAGATTCAAATAATAAATTTTTTCTCTTATAAAAATCCTATCAACATTTACCTCAAGAAAAGAAAACATTGACAAGTAGTATTCACAAATTAAACCTCTAGGAAGTAACTCTGGAATAGGTTATTCATGCTCAAATATTGTTTTTAGGCATAAATATTTTGTTCCTAAAAGTGTCCCTCTTTTCAATAAGTGTCAGAGTGGTAGACATTGGGTAATAAATTTTTCCCATAATAAAACCCAATATACAGGCTTTCATAAATATCACACTAAAAAATAGATCTAGATTCCTAAAGTTATGTTATCTACCATTTCTGAATCCAAACAAGTTTGGGTTCCAAAAAACTAAATGTTTAATTTTAAAAAATACAAAAAGTGTACCAAAAAAAAATATATAGTACATGGATAGTTTATGTTCATTACATATGACTGTAAATAAATATTTCATTGAAAATATCATTGAGATGGAAGGTGGGAGAGTGGAATCCAGATAAAATTCTCAAGGAAATATCATTGGTATAGGTAATATTTTTTTAGGAATAGTTTTAATTTCAAATGTTTCTCTTGTTAAAGGTAATAAGAACAACATTATAAGAATAATTCCATTATTTGAATAAGGTTACCTTGTGAATTTTTGGAATTATTAATGTCTAGTTAAAAATTCCAAGGATGAATTCATTCTCTCTACCCATAGGAACGAGAATGTATACACACTTAATATAGATGTCCATATAAGGTAAGAATAACCATGATTAAGTGAAATGGAAGTCCAATCATGGTTATAGAATAGAAGGTTAGGACACCACAACCTTATAATCCTATGCAGACTCTCAATTAAAATACCTTTTAATGATCTACCATATCTTAGGAATGATTCTACAAAAGTATATGACTCTTGTCAACATGTAAAGAAAAATAAATATATCTTTAAATCTATAAGTGAAGTTTAATCTACTGATACATTATAGATTGACTTAAAAGTAATAATTTCTAAACATTGGATGAAATACCAATAATAACAATTATAATTGGAGTAAAATGGGTTTTCAGAAACAAATGTGATGAAAATGGAGTCATTATAAGAAATAAAACAATTCTTTTTTATAAATTATATAGTCTAAAAGAAGGAATAGACTATGAAGAAACTTATTCCCTAATATCTAGACATAAATCTATTCATATTATAATATCCTTTATAGAATTATTTAACAAAAATAATTTTCAAATGGAGGTAAAATGTGATTTCCTTAATGGATATGTTCATGTAGATGGTTTTGTAAAACAAGATACTAGTTTTGTAGACTCAAAACATCATGATCATATTTCTAATTTTACCAAAGAATTATATGGTATCAAACAATTCTCATGAGCTTGGTTTGATAGACTTATAGGATTTAATTTATAAAATAATTATTCTAGTGGAACTGCATATGAAAATATTTGTATAAAGATGGAAAAAAATATTTTTATTAATCAAATATATGGTTATGATATTATATTCATTTAAACTAAGCAATCTATTACTTATTCTTTTGTGAGTATTATGAAATCTACGTTTTAAATGAGTTTGATGGGTGAGTTAACATTCTTTTTATGTTTTAAAATCTCTCAAACCCCATAAGAAACCTATATTTCCCAATATAAGTTTTTCAAATATTTAATTTTCATGCATGGATATGTAAACCCAAAAAGTATGAGTATTCCAATCAGAACCTCAAATAGTATTGATCTTGATGAAATTGGAAAACCAGTTGACCAAACTATTTTCATAGTAATGATAGGAGGCTTACTATACATAACTGATAGATTTCCAGAAATAACTGTTTGTGTATGATTATGTGCAAGATGAAAAGAGAATACTAAATAATCCCATTTAAAATCATGAGACATAAATTTTTCTATTTATAAGGAACAATGGATTTAATACTATTTTATTCTTCTTAAAAAAAATTGAAATGTTTTTTAGAAGCATAGTTTGGTGGTTGTATAATGGAGAGAAAAAGTACATCTGAAACATATCATTTTTTAAGAGATTAATTAGATTCCTAGTCATATAAAAAACAACATTCAGTATCACTTTGCACTGGTGAAGATGAATATATTTAATTTTAAATTGTGGTTTATAGGTGTTGTGGATGCAATACACACACACTGACAATGGCATGTGTTTTTAAAAAACTCATATATTCTCTGATAATACTATTTTCATTTCTCTAAGTAAAAACCCCTCATATCACTAATGTTCAAAACACATAAATATTAGTTGTAAATTTCATTGAGACCACACAATAAAATGAGATATTATTTTACCATTAATATAAATGCATGAAAAAATTACTGACATTTTCAAAAAAACCATTATCTTCTGATAGATTTGAATACATTAAACATAAACCGGAAATTATTAGGATAAAGTAATTATTCACATCTATTTCTTATCCAATTCATCTCTTTACATTAATTCACTCTTTTTCAAGGAGAGAATATACATGTTTTATAAATTTCACGTTTTATCAGTTTCATGATTTTTATCAGTTTCATGTTTTATCAATTTCTTGTTTTTTCATCAGTTTCATCTTTTATCAGTTTCATGTTTTTTATCGATTTCATGTTTTATCAGTTTCATTTTTTTAGTTTCATGATTTATTGTTTTCAATTTTTTTCATGTTTTTTATCATATTCATGTCTTAATTGGATTCATGATTTATCAGTTTTATGTTTATCAGTTGCAAGATTATCAGTTTCATGTTTTTATAAGTATTATAATTTCATCATTTTTCTAATTTTATCGGTATTACGATTTTATCAGTTTTACAATTGTATCGGTATTATAATTTAATAGGCTTTAAAATTTTATCGGTATTTATATTTTTATCAGTTTCATATGTTTTTTAATAATAAAATTAATTTCTTATAGTACATAAGTATTGTTATCATAAGAACAATATACTTAAACTAATATATATATTATAATACTCTGACTGGTATAACTTCTAAAACCATATATTTTCCAATATATTTCAAATTTTTTTAATTTCAATTATTTTAATTTTTAATAGAATTCACCTTGAATTTTTTTTAAAAAAATCCTCAAGAGTTGAAATTCATTCTCAAATGTTGGATATTTTAGATCTAATTTCTGTAATCCAAATACTTTTTAAAAGAACACCCTCATATCCATCCCACATCAAAATCATTCAATATTACACCAATATTATGTCACTCTATAGATAACCATCACTATTCATAATCAGAGATCACCAAAGTTTTTGTAATTGGTGAATTCATCAAAATTCATAACTAGAAAAAAATAAATGTTTGAGATGATTTTTTCTAGAATTTCATCTCTGATTCAAATTATTCATCTCCAAAACAAATCTCTAAAAGATTTTTCTTTTATGAATTTTCGAGGTGAAAGGTTTGTTTCATGATAACTGTATGAGACTATTGATTCTATGTTGACAGGATGAAATTTTTTCCATGGATGTGAATCCTTTTGTATTGAAAGACACGAATCATATCAATATTTCATGTATTATAACGAAGTGTTAGAATTATATCAAACAATGGAGACTGATAATTGGATCAATGTTTTATTTATGATGTATGATAATAAATAAACAATGTAAATTAAACAATAAGATTCATTTAAGGGAGTTCTGTATGAGGGAGATTCTATTTTCCCTTTCCCACAAATTACCAGAACTAGTTTGAAATTTGGATAAATGAAAAAAAGAGGATTATATTTTTGAGATTCATAGTGATAAAAGGAAGGTATGTTAATTATCAAATGTCATCTGCCTCATAGCCCTCTAGATGAAAGGTTCCTAGTACCAAGAAAGGGTAATTAATAAACTCTAAAATTCTTTGATGTCTATGATCTTGAATACTTAGTCAATATGTAGAAGTTCACTCTCATGGGATTTATTTTCTTGACCATCAAGAAAATTTAATCTGATGCAATAAAATATTACTAGATCATGTCACCCACTATCCAGAGCAATTTTATATACTAATGTATGAGTTTGCGCAATGTTTCAATTACATAAAATCTAATAACATTCAAGGAGACTCTCATTATAAACAATACAATCAGGAGACTCCAGTAATAATTTAACCCAGAATCTGTGGACCTTTGAGAGGGATACATAAGCTGATAAAGAAAAAGAAATATTCGAAGCGAGCAGAAAAAATTAAAAGGCATAAATATAATCATCAAGTAAAATATAGTTATATATCGATACAACCCCCGAGAAAAAAAGAATAAAAAATAAGTATCAGATGAGGTTGTGGTAGAATGCTGGAAGAAGAAGGTGGAATGGGAAGAAGGTGATCAACAAATCAGATCAGACCCTGCTAAATTTCTGGTATAAAAAATTAGAACCAAATAATCCTCAAAAGAAGAATAAATTAAAAAATAATTATGTAGAGATATTCTGATTCTATTCATATTTATAGTATTATAAGGATAACTAAGGAATCTAGAACTAAAATTGTAACAATGGAACTATCTATTCAAACTCAATCGGTTCCAGTAGAAAAAGGAAAATAAAAACAGGCCACTGAAAAGTTGTCCACCAAAATAATCAATCAAGAAATTGAAGAAGAAGAAGAAGAAGAAGAAGAATTGGGGGATGAACAATAATAATAAGAGGAAGTGTAAGGGAATGAATTTAAATACTAGAAAAATCATTTAGCATAATCGTCAGAATCCCCTTCCTTTATTTTTCTTTATTATGATCATAAATCATCAAAACGAGTGTCACAAAATAATACTTCCTTGAAATTTATTCAAATATTTGAAAAAGAAGTAGAATAATATGATAAGAATCAGAATCAATGAGATTCTTTTTCCAATTCCGAAACTCGTTTTGGAGATCTTCTATATTTAAATGAAGATACAATTATATAATGGATAATTATATTGAATGGAATTCAATATATTGAAAAAGCCATCAACAAGTTAGAAAACTCTATCCATTTATTTCCAAAAAATAGAAGCTAGGTAAGATATCATTGCTTATTAGCATTATTAAAGAACATATTCTATCAATATTGTTATGGAAGGGTTTTTAAAACATGATTCCAAATTTAAAGTATTCAAATAACATTCTGATGAGCGTTGAAAGGCTTGTAAATTTTTTTTAAGTGGTCATACAATATTGATGAAAATATCAAGTATCATATGGAAAAGCATAATGAATTGGTAAATCTTGTAAATGATCTCAATTCATTCTACCAAAATTTAGTCACAGATTGGAATGAAAAATTATAAAGCCTTTCAAAGACCAAGTACCTTAAAAAGAATAAACTCTAAATATCTTGAACATCTAAATGAAATGTAGGAAAATAAATGTAATGAGATTTTGTTTATCTCAAATAATGTTTTTGTCGTAGAAAAGGACAGGAGAGTCAGAATGGCTGATTACATTTACCAGGATGTAAGGCTCAAAGCACAAGAATAAATAAATAGACATCAAGAAGAAATTCTACTTAAATAAGAAAATATTATTGCAGAATTGGATGAAAAACTGAAGATTCTATACGAATCTCATGGAATGTTGATAGAGGATACAAAAGAGAACAAGAATATCAAGATTTCAATTATCCACTTATTTTAAAAAACTAGGAATGAATTTTGAACCATTGTGTGAATAGAACATATTTAATTACATTTCATGTATTTTGTTCTATTTCATATACTATGTTTCACTTACTACCTTTCCCAAAAAAAAATATTCCCATATTCTTTTGAAAATTGCAAAGGGGGATAATAATTTGGAAAAGAATAAATTTCATTATATAGAATATTTTGTCCTATAAAAATGAAAAGGAGATAATTCATTATTAAGCGGGGGAACTCATAACAAATTATGATGTAAAGAGAATACGATCATTAGATATAATTATTATCCTATTATGGAATTAGTCAAATTCACTATTACATTCAAAAGAGTTTCTAAACTCAGGGGGAGATATGCCTTTATTTTTTGTTTTGTCTTGTGTGTTCCAAAAAAAGGTGGAGATTGTTGTGTCAAAATGTGTTTTTACATTCCAATTCATCTTTTTTGTTTTGGAAATCAAAAATTACTTCTTGTATTCTATTGTATCCACATATGTTGTTTTTCATTAAACCAATGTATGTTGTTTTTCATCATAACAACATATTTTATTTTCCATCATAACCATATATGTTTATTTTCATCATAACCAAATATGTTATTTTTCATCATAACCATATATTTTTTTCATCATATCCACATATGTAGTTTTTTATCATAACCATATATGTCATTTTTAATCATAACCACATATATGGTTTTTTGTTGTAATCGCATGAATAGTTCTTCATCATAACATCATAGTATTTTTTTCATCGTAAGTGCATTTATTGTAAGGAAACATAATCATGTTATTCATCGTATTTGTGTTACACTTCATAGTCAAGATGTGCATCATAACCGTGTTAAGCATCATAACTGAGTTATACATCATAACCATGTTAAGAATTGTATCCATGTTATGCATCATAACCATGATATGTATCATATCCATGTTATTCAATGTAACCATTTTATACATAGAAACCATGGTATGCATCGTTTCAATGCTATGCGTTGTACCCATGTTATTCATCATACCCGTGTATTGCATTGTACTCATGTATCACTCAAATTCCACATATATGTTTCATGTTATCTATTTACTCATGAATTATATATTCATCATATTAATCAGTTAATACTTCTATACTGATTGTTTTCCACCAAAAATCATGTCTTACATATAGTTATATACTTATAATAATGATGTCATATATTCTATTTTTTCTGTTATTATGCCAACTGTCCAAGTCCCTCTGAGTTTTTCAGAGAAATATTACCGTTGAAAAAAAATATGACCATTGGACATGAGTCTTATAATTAGAAGGTCATTTGAACCAGGGAGGACATGACATGGACAATTGAACATAGAGGACAAACTTCTGTGATTTATGTTCAATAGAGTGACAATGTAACCTCTCTCTTTCTTCATGCAAATAGATTTGAAGATACAAGATGTGAATGGATTGTTCCTAGTTCATATATTTAAATAAGTTATTTTTATTTCTTTTTATGACCGATCGTTGTGATAACTATCGAGGGCTTATGGGGATAGAGATTCGGAGATCAAAATCAATGTATAGATAGATTTCAAGTATTTGGAAGATAGAGGTGCGGATTACCTACATAATCGAGGGCTTCTGTGGATAGGAATACAGAAATGTCGATCACCGTATCAAGGGCCTACTCTGGAGGTCGTAAGACCAACATATTATCCTAGGTGAAATGATACCCTACTCTTTGGGATAAAACAATTGTAATAACCTTTTTTTCACTAATATTTTTAAAATAAAAGGAATCCTTTTAGTTCATCTTTCTTTTTATGTACTATTATATTGTCATACATTCATTCACATAACATTTTATTTATATATTCAGTACGTTGTATAGTAGAATCATTCAAATTTGTTGTACTCTGACTATTTTATTAAATCCAAATACAATTATTTTTAATAACTTGTTGCATCATATTATATACATCAGAACCGAATTGGTCTAATCATTATGTTTCATGAGAGCCTTGGTAAATTGTATTTATTTTATGATATCTTATACATTGTTTCTTTTTAAGAGTTTAAATACAAACCTTTTAGACATTAAATTCACCCCCTATTATATTGTTCTATATCATACACATTTACATCTATATTTCAATGTTACACCACATGCCTTACCCTCAGGGAATATGTGGGTGTAATAAGGAGTTACATGTCTCTAAAAACCAATTTTTTTAATTAATGGAATTAATTATAACAACATGATACTTTCTATTTATATGGGTAGGGGAGTTTAATGTCCTCAAATAATGAAATATTATGATAAATTTAATGGTAGTGTAATATGTAGCATCCAGTGGAAGTTTGGCACTTTTTGTATCCTAACAAAATTCATGGCTAACAAAATACCTTAGTTGGTGCACTAATAAACCTTCAATTTTTTAAAATAAAGAAATTTAGGTTCTTAATTAATATCTCAATGTGAACTTGTTAGTTTTATAAGGATGTATTACATAGAAATAAACTATTATAGAAAATACAATTTATTATAATAACACATTACATAACTATTTATATAAATATTATTAAATGAAATATTTAAAAAGGCGAAAAAAATATATTTTTTTTATAGTATCCATATATATTTTTAGTCAGGATCTATTAAAAATAGTCCAAAAAAAAATTTTATATTATCTTAGGTGTGACCATAAATATTCATTGTATTGTTTAAAAAATCATGAATTTCATTAAATAGTCTAATCTAAGTGAAACGTCTAAAAACATTACAGAAGAAATAGATAATAAAAGAGGATTAGTGTGATCGTATCCACCACATGACCATTATAAAGGATCCAAAATCATTTATATTATGATTAAGAATGATAGGAGTATAATTTCAGTCCCATGAATCATATCTATTTTTTTCAATCTTTGAGTTGACTAAAACATATATAATTACATCACATGTACTTATCGAAAAAAAATTACATTTATATAGTAATAACTTTTTGGGGGTCATTAATGATATTAATAATCTTAGTATCGACACATCATACATTTCTTAATCAAATATCTTCACATAATAAGATTCATAATTAGTTGACTTCTATTAATCCAATTTCTCAAATGAATTTAGATTATTGTAGAAGTAAGAAAGATTATGAGTGGGGATACATTTTATCAAACTCAAATTGATGGTTCCATATCACAGATTAAAAAATTAAGACAAATTATATATATATATATATTTGTGTGTATGTGTGAATATTACAATATATGTGGTATAATTAAATACATAAATCTTAATCAATTTTTACAAATTTCTAATGTATGAATGATATGTTTTATGTCTCTAAAATTTTCTATACACATTCTAATATTAACATATCATCACGACCCAAAATGATGTTCATCCATCTGAGATAAATAAGTAATGCATATTTTTCATAAGGTTTTTATCTTACCATATACCATGCCATATGAAATTAAAATTGAGGAATTATAAAATATTATTGTCAAAATATTTTACATGAAAAAACATGTCTATAAGAGAAGAATGATTGGGTGGTTTTAAAGTACAAACAACAACAGTAACCCATTTCTACTAAATCTAGAAGCTCTTATATTTAATATTGAGAGAAATGGTGGGGTGTTTAGGCCCGTATTATATAATGGGATTTGAGAGGGGATCAGTGGTATTTCATTCTATAATAAATCAACACATCCTAATATCACCTTCATTAATTAACTTTTAAATAATATGAAATCAGTGAAGAATATATCTAGACTGTTGGTGATGTCATTGTTCATCAGATTGTGAACCCGATATACTATTATAATTCTTGATTTCATTTGATTGAAAGATGCGTTGGAAAACCATAACATTAGTAATAACTGAGTTTATTCAAATAAATATTTTAGCTAAATATATTTTTCTGTATACTTTTTTGTACTATATAATCAACAACTATAAATTTTTCAGAACTTTATCAGCATACCGCTTCACCATTCAGGAAAAAATAAATCTTAACTTAGACATAATAGAAAATTTTAATTTATATAAACTATAATTTATTTAAAATATTACAATTATCTCTTACTCACCACCAAATATTAATAATAGATCCATATTTCTTCTCCATTACATAAAAATATTCCTAATGTTTTCCCAATGAATTTCTCCATGATGTGATTTTTTTATCCTCATCAAACATAACAAATAACATATATCAGGATGATTGGAAAATATTGAATACATGGTTAACCTAACATCTAAAGCACATATAATATTATTCATGTGTTATTTTTCATCAATTGTTGAAGGAATCTTAGTTTTCAAAAGTCTATTTCCATATCACTTTATTATAGAACCATTTTCCATGTATTCTATGTAAAAATTTTCAAACACATTAACAATATATGTGTTTCATTATGCCTACCAATATTTCTAGATCAACCTCTATATATCATTATACCATGCATCTTCTTTGTGTCTCATTGATATTTTTTTGGTTAAAAATTCCCCAAAAAAATTTAATTACTAATCATTGGGATATCATTTATAGTGAGATTTATGTCATCGAAATGAACTAACATAAATACAATAAGTATCCCAATTATAAATTTATATACACATGATTCATATTTATTTTTGATATATTTTAATATTTTTGAAATATTCATCAAAATGATTTTTATATCACTGAATATAATATTGTGGTGTTTTTTGGAGATGTCTTATACTAACATATAGGTAGTCGTCTACCCTTGTTTTTTATAGCATGGAAAAGTTTTGTAATGGGGTTTTATTAATTTAAATATGATAACATTGGAATCAATAAGGGTAATGAAAAATTGGAACACACTTTGGAACAACAATATTGTTTGTCCTAGGAAATGATCCACCCCATTTTAGACAGTTGGTAGGTTGCACATGGTTGGTGCACGATATAGCCATATTGTACAGACACCCTCCCCAAATAATGAAAACCTATCCACATGGTGTTTTTATAGTTGGTTTATAGTTTTTCAAATTCATTGCTAACATATAAGAAACCAAGCATGCATAAAGAGAGGCGCATGGTTAAGGATTGTGGTTTGAAACAATTGTGTACCCTTACCCCAAAAATTGAGCACGTGGGTTATAATTCCCCACAGAATAAAAATAAAAATCTCAATCCCACTTCATTAAACCATAATAACAATTACTCTTCAAAAACCTAATTACATTATTTATGGAATCTCATGAATGTATTTCAAGGATCATATAACCCCATTCATGTTAAATCTGTGCTCTATTTGAAGGATTTACTCTTTATTGGTAAGTGATTCTTTCTCCTTATTAATTCATTTCCCTCTCACAACCTTCTATCATATTTTGGAAGGATTCATTCCACAAATGGTGATTGGTTTAAATCTATGTTTTTATGTTTGAGTTCGGTTCAATATTGATTTTAGTTTTTAGTTATATATCATTTGTATCATTTTAATATCAATTGTTATGCTTCAATTTGTGGGATATGGGATTAGATAACATCTATCACCAACCTTGAGGTAAGTGTTATAAATTTCAATTCCTATTATATATATTTCAAATGTATGTATGTAGTTTTGAAACTATTATTTCCACATTTTGAAATAATATCCTAAATTTAATTGATCAATTGATTGCACCAATTATTATGAAATTTTAAAATGTTGTGATAATATATTTGGTTATAATTGTGATAATGAAATAAATGAATAATTGGTTAATGATATATAGTTGATCTATGGAATTATGAGACTATTATACACCCATGGGTTTGATAATAATATGATAATGTTAATTTTTAATGGGGTTATTATTTTGGAAATTCACTTGTCATGATGCTTAAACAATGAATTAATTTAATGGATGGAAAATGGATGGAAATATGGAACCATGAGTAGTGATATTTTTGAGTAAGTTATTGATTAGGTAGTATTGATCGAAACACATTTGGGGTTCTATATTTCAACACTAGTCCTCCAATATATTTTTGAGGTATGTTATCACTATGTTGTTGGATAAGAACTACTACACTAAATACACACGGGTTTCCAAACCGATTCTCTATGCCCCCCATTGTATGAATGATATAATGGCAATGAATTTTGTAATGTAAACCCATGATAGAATGAATCTTTATTTTCTTATGGGGATAGTTCACACTATTTCTCTGGTAAAAGAGGGTATAATGGTTAGGGTATTGTTTTGAACCTATGAATCATGTGGTTAACTAAAGAATAATTAAATGGGAATTTTTATTACATTTTTTAGTGTATTATGTTATTTATAAAATCAAATACACTGTTATATAATAGTTATATTTTTATATTCTCCTAGAGGTGGCCAAAATATGTTAACTTATACCCAACTTGGGATTCCATATCGGTATACAACTAGAATTCATGTTTTCAAGGCAAGATAATTGATAGAGCACTATTTTAGATTTATTAGTTTCGAAGGATCATGTATTTGGGCACCAAAAATTAGGTTTGAACATTCTTGTGAGTTTTTAGTGCTTTTTTTCATTTTACACATGACACGTATATCGAATGAAATATCTTATATATTATTTTGAATATTGATTTCCAATTTTTTCAGGTTATACTAGTCTCTATTGGTTATGGTATTATTTTCATTATTTCTCATAATCAGACTGCTATTATGTATTTATTTACACTATTGATCTACTTTAATAGAGAGTGTGCAATATACCAATGATAACTATATCTGACCATCACTACTGGTCGACATCCTCTAGCATAAGGGGAGTTTCCAAAGTGTTTATGTGACCAACCAGTGCAGGGAACTAGAATGTAGAATGTAAGACATTATGTTACATTGATATTGATACTTAAACCTGTATATAAAACATTTTGACACATAAATAATAAGATCATTTCATTGAACCTTAAAAACATCAAGTTCTATCCCCCACACATCATGAGAAAAATTAATACAATTTAATGTGGTTTCCATATCCTTTTAAGATGTCTCATAACACTAATACGCTACTATAGACTAAATAATTCTTATTGAGGTGACATAGCCTCTATATAATAGTATCTTTCATTGATTATTCCATGAAACCATTTTAATCCATTTGATATAAATATATATTTATAGGTATGAACTATACAACCAATGTTGGTCTTCTAGTGAATTCCACACTAATAAGCAATTTTTCCCCATCAAGTGCATCAATCTGTGTTAAATTCAAATCATTATATATATATATATATTATATCTCATATTCCATCACATTACCAATTTATCCCAGTTAGAATACATAATGGAATCTTTTTTGGATCACAATCATTAGAAATGAGAAATCCATGACAATCATGTTTTTTTATGAAATATCTAAAACATTATTATTTTCTTATATATTATAATTAAATTTATTACACTCAACCCTTTTGGTTTTTTAATAATCTATCGTAGGAATGTAGTGAAATTATTGGTCTTAAGCATCATCCAGATAAAATTTATTCCCAATAATTCTCTTGTTAATTAATTCCCTTTCAAAAAATGTCGTGGGTTCATGTAATATTTTGTTTCCCTAATGGATTATAAAAATATTAACCCAATACTTTACAACGATAACCGGTAAAAAGACATATATTTCTTTTGGGATATAATTTACTAGAGGTAATTTTTTTAAAATATTCCTTACATTGAAAAATATTTATGAAAGAATAACATGGATTCTTTCCATACAAAATATCATGTGTTATCTAATTATAAACATTTTCTCAAACATTGTTTAACATAAATGATTTTTTTTATAGAAAATGGTTTCAAATTTAATTTTCAAGGTATATACGACACATAATTGACCAAGAATTTTCTAACATTGTTTAATCCATCAATTATGATACACCAATAATATAAGGTGTGTCTGCTGGATTGTGTTATGATATTATATAACACTCATCACAGTGGTCATGAAATTATTAACTAATGTAACAATAATGAAATACTAAAACCTTGCATGAGAAACATTATTTATGTGAAAAAAAGTTTCTTAATGAATGAGTTATATAAAATATGTAAAATTTATACCTTTATATTTACAATTATATTTTTGATCATTATAAATAAAAAATCACATATATCAAATGAATCATAATTAAAATAATCTAGTGATATTTCAGTATGGTTTTATTAGATGGGATATAAATATATATATCCATTGTGAAAATAAAAATAAATTTAAATTAAAGTATTATATTTCCTCAATCTTATTTTAACAATAAATTTGATTTTAATGATCTATTATATATACAATTGAACATGTTAGCTGAACTATAAATATATAATTATTATGAATACAATAAATGTTTCTTATTTTTTAAAAATTCAAGGAAGACCATTTTTAAGGGAGATATAGAAATCAAATTTATGTTTTTTCATAGAAAAAAGATTTTATATATTAATAATAATGGAAATACACTATGAATAATTACACTCACTATCCACATAGATATTATAGGAAAACATTCTCCCCTCCCTCCACAAACATTTTCACATCCCTTAACCAATTTTATTCAAAAATTTTGATGTTGATCATTACTAAAAATATATGATGCACAAATAGTATAAACTACTCTTGATTTTTTTTTAGTGATATTGAACTCTAAAATGTATATTTCATTAAATACTAAATAAAATTAATTGATTTTATGTCTTCATATAGCTTCAAAACCATGGAAAACCATCTGAAAATATAAGACAAATCATGGGAAATACACATATGTATACTAATAATAAGATCATGTTCCCTCTATTAAGATAGATTAAAATAACTCATGTGATTTTAGACACTCATGATTATTTAAATTTCGGTCATGCTCAATAATAATTTTAAAATTTGGATAATAATTGATGAAACTATTACTACATTTTTTTCCTTCTCAAGGAATGAGTTAAATGCACTATGATTTTACTATATATAATTACTTTAAATAAATATAATGTGTTTTCATTGATTTAGCTACATGAAACACTAAAAAATAAGTTGTGACATAAAAATTTATTATTAATAATAAAATTATATGTATAATAATACCTCTTATAGAGTAAAATATATCCCTAAACTAAAATTTTATACAATTTCATGATAAATAATAAATAATACAAAATATTAAAAGTAATTTTTGCTCAAATATGAATTTTTAATGTGTTGAAAATTTTATCATTGTAAAATTGATTCACCACTTTTAAAATATTATTATTAATAAAATAATATATTAATGTTCTTTGAACTACATATTGAAATGAAATATTATTTAAGAAAATGTGGAATTATAATTTCAAAATATAAGCATTTTTTATTATAATTTTTAATTCCATTAAAAAAATTATAAATTTTAAAATTTAGATTTTTTACAATAAAAATAATTCAAAAATAAATCATTTTTGAATTAAAATAGGTTGAATTTTTAAGATTTTTCATAATTGGTGGAATTTTGGGTGAATGATAAATAAAATGGACCTTGTAAATACTATTATTTATATAAAATTATCATAAAAAATTAATGATTTTATTTTTTATTAATACTCTTCTATATAAAATGTATACACATATAAATTAAAATATATATTTTAAACAAATAAATTTATAAAACCCATGATTATCCTTTTAGAAACATAAATAATGTTTTTATTTAGTAACAAATAATTGTTTCTAGTTTCTTCTTACCCAGTAATCAAAAGGTGGATATACATATTTCTTTTCTTGAAAGCCACATAACAATTATCTAGTCAATAATAAATCAAATAATTTGAAAAAAATAATAACATTGATAATTTATTGTTATCCTTAACATTTGAGTATCAAAATAAACATTTCTGAAAAACAATATTCCTTATGAATCGTATATGTTAATATTAAGATTAAAATTCATGACCCTAAGAAATTTTATTTGAAAATATGGATTTAATATTATTAATAATGATTCCTAAATTATATAATTAGATGAAATTTTATTTTTGTTTATAAAATTAGATTACATAGGTTAAAATTAAATACTATGGTTAAATCGTTAAAATTTAAAAGTTAAAAATAAAACTCTTAAAGACAAAAAAACATTTTAAAATATTTTTGGAATATATGTTTGATGTTTTTTTTTACTGTACCCCATCCCCTAGTCCTTTATTTTCTATAATGGGATTATCCGTTAATAGTGAAACAAAAAATAAAATCCTCCCCTTATCAAAAAAGTCATCAATTACCCCACTTGTCCTCACTCACCAAGCCGCTTAAATATTAACAAAATATACAAACATAACTTCCAAAAACTCTTATATAATCCATAGAATTATTGTTTTACTCATAATTCCACATCCAAAATCCTTAATAAAATATCTGAATTACATTATCTTTGGAGTAAGGTAAAATTATTAATTACTCCATTCTCATTTTATTTCCCTATATCCGTGATCTTTCTCCATAAAATATAATATACCAATATTGATATAATTAAATTCATATAATAATAATTTTTAAATATGAATTTATTTTGGGTTTAAGAAAAATTTCCTTCATCCCCACCATTCAACGAATTTATACACCAATGTTGTTTCATGGGTACTATCACCTGTATAAGCGATGTGATCCTTTTTTTATAACCACCATACTAGTATACTTAAAAGTGTGTATTTAATGATAAAATATGATATTAAAAATATTATTAAGATTATAAACAGAATTTATACCTTATATTCTTTCTATGGATAATTAAAAAATTAGTCACCTGTACATGTGAAAAAACTCATCCATGAAGAAGCACATTTTATTTTTCAACAATACATTTCTTTTTTTACTACTGATTTATCCCAGTGAATTATTAAATTAAAATGGGGATAAAAAAAATTATTTTATATTTTCTGAAACTAATGAAATTAATAAATTTATTTTATAAATCAAAGATTTTGAGTTTGAACCAATTAGACTGTGTATGCATATTCTTAGAAACTAAAAAAAAATTTCGAAATTATTTTGAAGAAACAAGATAAATAGTGTTTGTTTTTATTTAAAAGAAATTTTATAAAGAATGATATTTTCAATAGATTCCTTTATTGGGTGCTAGTTATTTTACAAATTAAATTGGGTGACCAATATTTTTCTTGAATTCAAGAAGCGGGATATTATTCATCTTGGCATCTCTTTCTTAACATAAAAATCCCCATTTCTCGAGGCCTTGTAATTTATGTAGTTGATTAATTATTTTTTCATGATATAATTTGAAAATATAATTTCCCAACATCATTAAACAGTTATGCCAATTTAATATAATATTATGCGTAATTTGAAATTTTCATTTTTGATTATTATAATAACGATCATGAAATGTGAAGAAGAAAAAAATTAATGTTAAAATCCCTTTATAACATTGGAAAACATTAGAATGAAATGAAAACAATAATCCACAAAATCCTCCCACTTTTTTTACATCCCTCGATAAATATTGGGATTTAACCCCACATACAAATCATGATGGATTTTGAGGTAAGAATAAGTGATAGAAAATAGGTAACATCCCAAGTAATTAATGAATAATAGATATTTTTATATATGTCTATTGATGAATTAGATAGTGTTTTAGAGGCTTAAAATGAAAATAAATCCAATCTTAAGCATGGAATACACTAATATTTTTAAAAGATTGTTTTACTGCCTTTTGATGGAAAACCATTTTTGAATATATCTTTTGACAATTTTATAAGCTATTTTTGTCAAAATTAACTTATTCTTTATGATTAGGACATCAAAATTTACTTTTTGTGAATTTTTGGTATTTTTCTGACAATGTTCATTTTTTTAATGAATAGTGAAAACTACTACATTTTATATCAAAACTGCTTCTTATTATAATTTATTTATATGATTAGATTATCTTTTGAATTGGTCTTAATGTGTAATCTGAATATATTTTTACCATTTAATCCAATGGTGGTCATTGGAATAAATTTCATTTTGAAATTGGACTTAAAAAGGTAACAATCTTTTGATACTTATTGTTTCATAAAAACACGCTATTTGTCATGACAGCGGGAATTAATTATTAAATTAATTAATGTGACTTATATGTTTTGAATTTTGTAAAATAGACTTTATTTTTGAATCCGGAATATCAAATATACCTTAGGGTGAATTTTTGGTAATTTTATGAAAAACGCCAATTTTTGATGAATAGTGAAACCACTAATTGGTACTTATAATAACTGATTTTCCGTTTAAATGAAAGTTTACCAGTAATGTGTATTGAATTTTGAAAATCCGACATACATGGTTGTCATTAGTAAGTACAATGTGGTTCAAGGAGATTAAAATAATTTTTTGGTGAATAGTAACTTATTAAGTTTTTAATCGCGATTAGTGGTAATTAGTGTAGTTTAAGGTAAAAATAATGCTTTAATAAAATGAGAAGAGCATTACACATGTCCTACCCACATTGGTTGTGTCATGGACGACCCAGAAAAGACATGGGTCAACTTGGGGACCCCATGGAACCACTTTGGTTGGGAAATGTCATAAATAACTTTTTATTTAATGTAAAAGTAAAAATGACACAAACATAATATGTTTTACGAAAACAATTTTTACATGGGGTTATAAAGATCCGATTTTTGATTATAAATAGTCATTGTAAATCTAAAACTATTTCCTACATCATAGTATTTGTTTTATAATTTTTAGACTTTAAATTAATTAATTTAATTGTGACATTATGATGATGCAACGATGACCTCATTAATGAACAATTTAAATAATATGAAACGATAATATAAAATCTAAGACCTACAATTATCCAAAAACTATTGGATGGGAATATTTCGAACCCTTATCATCTTATCTTAGAAATATATCAATGTGGGACCTTAGAAATTCGAAACACTTTTGAAAATAAAATAATAGTTTCATGATTTCCAAAAGTGCCCCTCCTCTCCTCTTATAAAAGGCCCCCACCTCTACCTTATTTCACACACTCCTCAAGCCTTTAAATCGGCCATCCTCTGCCCACTTACTCTCTCCACATCCCTCTCCTCATCCTAGAGGATTCCCTTTGGGCAGAATCTTTTCAAAGGTAGCCTTTAGGCTCAAATCAAAAGGAGTTACACTTTTAAAGGTAATTCATTCTCTCATGTTCATTTGTTTTATTTTGCTTCTCCAACCCCCTAAACTCTTTTTATTTACTTCTTTTGTAACAACACCAGTATCTTAAATATACTAGGATGTTGTTATAAGATTTACTCGTGGTACACTCTCACACAACTACATCAAATGGTTAAAGAACATACGGTTTTTGTGGATGGCGAAATTCTGCCTCCCGAAACGATGATTGTTCAATACTCATTTAACACCTTCAAAGGTGGCCATTATGATATCACTATTTTTATATATGATATATAATATGTTTATTCGTTCCTTATGCTTCAGTATTTTTCATTTATGGCATACCATTATTGTTTCCATTATGGGTAAACACGATATCTTCATTTTAGGAAGTGCGGACTACCGCCCCCTGAAAGTGATTTGATTCGTTAATACCATATGTGGGATGTGTAAAGGATAAAGTTAATGATATTATATATGTTATTATATTGGAATTATAATATACTCTTATATCATTATGATTCCATTCCAGAAAATATGAAATAGAAATGGAAGTAGCATTCATGCGTACGTACGGCTTACCGTCTCCATGAACGGTGCTTTTCATTTCTTACCTCTAAATGTGATGTAATATTATAAATACATGTATATGATGAATATATATGATATATATGTTATCCAAATCATTAATATCATTCTGGATATAACGAACCTTTGACCAAATTAACAACATGTAAGTGTAAGAAGTCTATTTTTGACTTAAGAACCAAATACTGACAAAATGAACATTATTAACTTAAATGATTACATTATGTTCATAACATGGTAAAAAAGGAATAATGAACTTGAAAAAGGTTCTTAAGAAAGTAGAGATTAACTCAACTTTATTATTCAGGAGATTAAAGGACGGTCGGGTCAAGTCGGATACGAGGTATGGGACTTCGTCTCAATCTCCTTTCATTGAGGCATATTTTGTTTTATACACAACCATCTTTTATACGGTGTATAAACCCATTTGAATTTTATGTTTATCCAAATGGAATATTTTTTATACGAATTGTTTTACTAAACGACAAAAGGGAATGTTTTTGTCGTACGTATGTGGCGACAACGACTTCTCCGCCGCCGTGACCGTTATTTGAGTTTCGGCTTCCTCTACAAGCCGTACATTCTTTTTAAATGAAAAATAAATACCACGTTTTAATTTTCTTTTATTTTGGTATTGAAAATGGTTTTCATAATTTTTTTATTATATCAATGTGTTTTATTGATATCTTGTGATTCAAATGTGGAAATGTTATGTTTCCTTTATGTATGTTTTATGTGATACGATTATGTTATGGTTCTTGGGCATTATTATGAAGACGGGTGGTTCCGTGATAAATTAAGGGCGGGTGAGCCTGTTATAGCTCTCCAATGAATTGGGTAACGCGAAGGAGTGAAACGTTAAGGTTTCTCCGAAGCAATTTAGGGAATATACTGTGATGGGTATTCAAAACGTAACCAAGAGGGTTACTCCCTATGTAAGAATGTTATGAATGCCTCAAGTTACCTTTATGTCTTATGATTTCTATGATTTATTCATGATTTGATGAGGTATGTTAAAGTGCTTATGCTTTATGGGTAAATTATGATCTCATCCTTATGTATATATGTACCTATGTTTCCTTTCCATATTTTTATATCCCTTACTGAGCTTTTTATGCTCATCCCAAGTTTTTTTGAAATGTTTTTCACAGGTCAAGGGAAAGGTACATGATATGATGATAGTGTCAAGGAAGTGTCAAGAAAGAATCCATGTTTATTTTAAATATGTTTCCATTGATGGGAATGAAGAATACTATCTTTATGTAACCACTTTGTTTATATGTGGAATGTAATGCAAGTTTAATGATCTAATTCTCTAAAACTCTAAACCCAAAAAGATCCTCGATGTGTAATCTTGTAATAACTCAAGATTAAGTAAGGATTAAGGTTGGGGCCTTATAAAATATAATAAATAAAATTAAGAGAAGTCACAGTGAAGGAATCCACAATATAAAAACACCTTTGATAGAAATTAGAATATGAAATAAACGATTCCCTATAGGAGAACCTTAATATTAAATTTAAAGAAAAAAATGATTCACATGATGGATTTAATCATCCATTAAGGAATCCATAATCTTAACTGTAGTCAATCATAGGGGTTAATGGATGTTTCAGATATAAATTTAGAGAGTTAGAATTTTAAATATTTGATATACATTTAATTTCCCATCTACACAATTCATAATGTGACACATAATACAATTCAATGAAATTTCTACCTCCTCATATATGTTAATTTTTTCACATTATTATTTCACATAATGAAATATTATGGGGATTAAATTCAGTAATAGAGAATTCTCTATTTGAATGAAAACATTCTAGTGATTTGGTCATTCATACCATTTATTCATCAATTTTCACACTTTTCAACATATCATGGACTGACCTCGTCATTGTAATGTCTTATAATGTTGTAAATATTAATCAACTTTTATATTATTACTCATTTCCATTAATTAGGAATCCTAAAATAATTTAATAATTTTTTTTGAAATATATATTATAAGGATTAGTAAAATAAAATTATTGATAATTTTATCAACAATAAATCATTTGTATAAAAAATAGTCATCAAATCCCAAAACACTTAAAATTGATATTTTCATAAAAATAAAGTCTCAACATTCTACAAATGATATTCACCTTACTATGTTTTAATGATTGTTTAATTAAATTTATTTATTATATAAATAATTAAAATTTTATCTATCATAATATACTTTTTTTAAATCATTATTTTCAATGAAAAAATTCGTTATTTTTTTATTAATTTATTTTAAAATAAACATGACTATTAATTATTACATTTTGAATTTTCCATTAATAATCAATTTATATGACACATTTCATTTTTCTCAATTTTAATCTATTCTCTTTGTTGATTTGCTCCTTGAACAACTTTATGTTATTATAATTACGAAGTTTATTTTATATTATTTCCATAAAATGTATTATCAATTTTAATTGTATATATATTAAAATATATTTTTCTTTTATCAAATCATTGATTTTAATTTCATAAAATATAATTATATATTACATTTTTAATGGTCACAACATGTTCTATATTTATTCTTTTATGTCCTTAGGCAAAATAAGTCATTTGGTCTCTTAAAATATCATCTAGATATCTTTTTTTAACTATTCCCATGTAGTGAAAATATCGTTCACAATGTAGTAAAATGCATATCCATATAGGCAAATAGAAATTCCCTTTTCCTTTTTGAAATTCATGTATCCAATTTGAAATCCATATAACCAATTTTCCAAAATCATTTACCCTCTATATTTCAATAATATCTTGAGGCAGAAAAACAATAAATTAAGGGATTGAATTTATATCTGTGATGATTATATATATTTAATTAGTAATAATTATCATGTTTATTGATCTATATATTATATAAAATTAGTATAAATGTTATTGACTATTTTCATTATGATTTATTTTGTTTTTATGACCACTTTTTCAACTGTATTATGATTATAACATTAGATATTAATGTCTGGTAATGGAAATTATAAATTATATTTAAATATAATTAATTTTTACATAAATTTATAAAATCTAACCTTAAATGATTAGTACATTTTTTGTTGAGTTTGGGGTTTAAAATGTGATATTTTAATATATTTAAATTTTTCAACAATTCTGATATGGGAATCGACTACTTAATAAATTCCCTTAAATGAATCACTCACATGATGATTTAAAATACATGAACATCTTTTGTAAAACACTTATGTTTTTTTGTTTCAGAGAGTGATTATTTCCATTATTCTACAAGTTAAAATAACTTACCTATATTAAAATTAATATGTGAATAATCCTTTTATGCTTTTGGATAAGTTGTTCAGCGAAATTCTATAGTTATTTCTAAATCTGGAGAAATGACATATTTTACTAATTGTCTCATATTGTTTTATTCCTCGTGTATACTTAATATATTTAAATATTAAAAAATAATATATATATATATATATGTATATTTTAATAAAATAATTCGTGAAATGTTTTTTATTAATTTAAATATGTTCTATGAAGATCAAATGTAGTTCCTCATCTCTTTGGAACCAAATATCTTGATGAAAGTTTTTAATTTTTTATGTGCTTTTATTTAATTATATTTTGTAAAATTTAATATTGGTTGATATTAAAATAAATTCCAAATTATTTCAATATAATTAATATATTTTTATAATAATTTGGATATTTATGCATGTTTTTTTCCTCAATTAATTGATTCATTTTTTAATTTTATAATTTAAATTAGAAAAATTCATTTTATTCATATTTAAAAATTTTCTATTATTATAAATATTTTAATAATTATTCAATTGATGATTTCAAATTCTTTATAATTATTATTTTCATTTGAAAATACAATATTGTATTTGAGATATTATTTTATAATGACAACACCATTCCTTCTTCTAATGATAATCTATTTTATCATTTATGTAATTTTTTATTAACTATTATATCTCAATAGTGATGAGTTTATTTTTTTAATTTTATTGTGCTTCAAAATATAAGAGTGATTTGAAAAAAAACATTACAGTGAATCATTTTATAACTATCATATGATATAATTCAATGAGGGGGATGGTTCTAAAACTTTTAAGTGATGTACATTTTATTTGTTTAGAACATTTCCTCACTACTACTGAAAGATCTCTCAAAATATTAATGAATGTTTCTATAAATAAAACATTCTTAATTGAATATCATGAAACCTTTCCCATGAACCAATACAAGTTATTTCATCTACTATCACCTACTTCATCTTGTCTTCTTGTGTTTGTAACAGTTTTTACTATCTTTCAAGTACACTCATATTTTTTTATGATTATATAATAAAACTCATTCATATGTCTCTTCTAATAGGTCATGACTTAAGGATTATAATACTAGGGCCCTCTGGGTTGTGAATCTTGTAGTATAAATTCAGTTTTTAATTTGGGTTGTGACTCTATATAATGAATTCAGTGTGTCTGTGTGTTTATCCAACCACTTTTTGGGAAAAAAAAGATTCTATAATGGGGTAATGAATTCCCTTATAAATTTATTATTGTGGATAATACATCTCTTTTTTAATAGAGAGGTATAATTGTAAACTGGGACCATTTCGGACTAAACTACTATAAAAAATCTATATTCTATTTTATTTTATATTTTTCATCATATAATTAAATTACATAATTATGTTTTACAATTAATAAATTTCATGAAAGAATATAAATCAGGTCAACTCACCACATAGACCATATTCTATTACCATTTTAAGATATATATTTTTTAGTTCTTACCTATGTTATTTACTTATTTATTTATTATATTTAATAACCCATTCCTAGAAATCATGGTCTCTGGGACAGATGATTAATATGTTAGGAGTAAATGTAAATGATTCTTTAATTTTTTAGAATCCACATTAATTCGAGGGAAATGATTATGCTTAATTAGTATCCATAATTGAAGAATACCTCAATAAATTAAGTATAAAAAACAGTTTTATTACTGAAAAAATAAACACTTCAATAATTTGACATGGATTCTATCTAGGAAACAATGTTGTCAAAAATATTTTAGTGTAAAAAGTAGAAAATATTTTATATTGTTCCATTAAACGAATTAGGTTTAGTCATGTGTCTACTTGTAATAAAGATCATGAGATTTAGAAGATTCAAAAATTCATTCTCATTAGATGATATAAATTTATATGAACTATTATTGAAATGCTCTATTTCGGGTTCTAGGGCTTAAAGATGGTTGAAGAGGAATCTATGAATGGTATGTTATACAAATTCACAGGAATTGTGAATTGAATAAATTTCCTTGTAGAAGAATTGGATTACCCTATATTTGTTGAACGATTCCTTGTAAAATTACAAAATTATTGGAATGAAAAGTAGTTATCCATTGATGAATGATTGAACATAAAAGAGTACAGTCATAAAGAATTTATTGATCACTATACTGGTATGAACTATAAGTGTAGACTTGAGATAAAGATTAATCTATAAAAAAGAGTTTTTGTGTTTAAATATATACGGTTTTCTTCTAACTCAAATAATTATTAACATTTTGATAGTAATTAGTAATATAGGGCAATGATTGGGACTCCAGTCTAAAAAAGAATGAAAAATAAATGATTCAGTACTTGAATTAGGAGAAATAATTAAAGAAAAAAATAATTACGGTATAATAACCTATGTAATAATTATAATAATTCATATATTTCTATTTTTGATCACAATAAAAAATTTAATATCCAGCCACACTATCCAAAAATAATGAATAAATAGAAATACAAAAATAATGAAAAAAAGATTAGACAAAATGTTAATTTTAAGTCAAAAAATCTATTTCTAGTGATGAATATATAATTTAGAAAAAAATATTCCAACATATTTATCATGGATTCAATAAATTTTCATTGTTATTCAAGATTTTATGTGGTAGGTTATGATTTATATTATGAATCTTAAAATCTAAATATCTATGAGTAAATTGATTGAATAGAACTGATGAAAAAATATTTTTTCTAAGATATTTGATTTATATAATATGTTTAATGACAATAATTAGAATCCTATTTTTAAAAATAATTTTATTATATGAGAGAATGAAAAATTACAGTGTATTTTGTCTTCTTTTCATTCTATATTTTAAGATATTCAAAAATCCACTAATGTTTTGAATGGATAATTAAACATTTCTGTTAAAAATAGTATGACAAGTTAGTATTATTTTATTAAATCAAATAAAAATCCAAAATTGATGTATTATAATTAAATATATAAAAATAATTATTTCATTGGATATGAAATTAGATTAAAACAACTATATAAATAAATTTATTAAAAATATTACATGATTTCACTTCTATCGCTACATGTTTTTAATATGGAATGAAACATTAATATGGAAATTATTTTATGCTTAGATCCAAATAGTCTATAGAATTTAAAATTACTCACATTTTTAAATATTTATATTTTATGGTATCATAGGATACATTTTTTTCAATTACATAACGTTAGATTAATAGTGTATTACTAAACAATTAGACCATAAATTTTTTGTGTACCAAAATTTTTGTATAATTTATTCTTGTATGAAAATTTATATTCATGTCTCAAGAAATAAATGTGGTATATGGAATATGGATTCTCTTGGAATATATATGGAGACCATGAAATTTCATTAACCAATAAAATTTATTGAGGAATTGATACATTTGGAGATAATTTTAATGGAAAATTAAAAGACTTTATAATGTTGGAGTTTCTAAAAATACATTTATTTATAATGTATTATATGAATATTGATTACAATAATATTTAATTATTATATATAAATTCTGATATGATGTAATGTATGTAAAATTTAAAATTTATAATTACTTACATTTTAAAATTATTTTTTTTCTATTTTATGATAATCTAAACCGAAAAATGATAATATTGATTTTATAGAACTAAAAGTTTATGTTGTTAAATTTTTAAATATTGTTTATAGTGATTGAATTATATTACATTTATCATAGGTTTATTTTATTTTTAGAATGTAACATATGACCTAAAAATATTATAGCATGTTATCATTACAAACCATGGAGAAATAATATCATCACGTTTGTGATTCTTTCATGAAATGGAAACTACACATTTTTTATTTTATTACTATTTATTAGGTAATTAATAATAAATCATTAAAATAAGTATATAATTATCTATTTGTTCATACTAAAATTTTTATCATTTGTGGAAGGGTATTTTATTTTTGTAATGTGAATGACTATTATAGAATTACAAAGGATTAAATTCTTGCACATAAAAGATAAACATTTACAATATATATTGAATTTTCTAATTTATTTCAACATCATAAATGTTTCATGATTTCTTCAATTCATAATAATAAAGTAAGTAAGTTTCATAGTTTTTAATTTTGAATGAAATTTCAAAAGGATTTTTTTTAAATAATTTTCCAACTCTTATAACTCTATAGAAAAAATAGTTTTATAAAAATGAAAAATAAAAATTCTTTTGAAATGGAAAGAACTATGTTATGAAATTAGTTATTAAATAGATATTATTGGATGGAAACATTTTTCTATAAACTTATATTTCAAAAATAAGTCATTAGAATCTTTTTTCATCGAAATATTTTTATATTTTTTTAATATTGAAATACTAATGTTGATTATTTTAATGATTGTTTTGAAATTTATATTCGAATTTGATATTTAATTTATATATATAAGATACTAAACTTGGTGAATTTATTTTTCTTTTTTATTATAATAGTATTAATTATGAAGGTTTTTTTAAAAATGGAAACATGATTTCTGACTAATATATTTATTTGACGCTAGATAAAAATTATATGAAATTAAATAATACTAATGAGGTTTTTGATAATGAGTTTAAAGATTTTATATTTAGTGAATAAAAAACTATAGATATGTTTGGATCAATTTAGTGGTAGTATACATTTTATTATCCTAATCCAATATCATTTATTATTTAGAAATATAATCTTGTGGACAATGTTATCAATAATATGAATTATGGTATTAAAACTAGAACATTTGTTTTATCATTTTCATCAAACTCTGAATTTCATTCTGATCATGTTATTAATAATATTTTTTATTCTTTAAATGACCTAAATATGATCATTTAAATGAAAATTAATCCTAATAAATTTGTGACATAAAAAATTTGTTTAATTTTATAATTTTATTAGGGTATATAAGATATTAGAAAAATATTGATCATCAAAATATAGCTGGATGAATCTTGATATATTTCCAAAAATCAATATTGAATTTTATCCCAATGATACTCTAAATAATAGATTATATATATTGATGTTTCATTTTCCACTATTTTTAGGTCAGAGACTATTATAATCTTGTATGGTATTTCATATTTTCGTGGTTTTCAGTTATAATAAATTAATGTTAAAAATATTTTTTTCAATGGTTTTAAATATAAATTATTATATTTTTCTCAACCCGTAGTTCTAAATTTGAGAATTATTCTAGTCATGTTTATAAGATACACTCATTTTATATGAATTTATCTCTTTGAGTTTTTCATTAAACGTAGCTCAGTTGACTATTTCGCTATCTCTAAACATAAGTGTTTTTTCCTTAATGGTTGATTATTCATGTGAAAAAACATAGAATTAGGCTTTGAGGAAACGTGAGAAACCTTGAGATGATCTGAGTGGAGATCCTTTTTTGATGGAAATTTCTTCATGTATATAGATTTATTATTATTTTAATAAATGGGTTATGGGTATAAATGTTTCAAGTCATACAGGTTATCAATATGTTGAGATGCGTTAAATGGGTTTTGGGTTGTTGTATATGTCACGTGGGATGAAATTCCTTCTAGAAAACATTTACATGTTATGTAACTATATTACACATCATGTAATGTTATCATCAATTTAACAATTTTTCGATTTTATGAATTTTTAATTAAATCTAATTAAAATTAATTACATGATTTTTAACTATATTAAAGATAGTATAATTCCATGGCCTTCTATTTTTTTAAATAGGCAAGGAAAATACAAATTTATTTAATGATAAAATTAATGATAGAGAAAGATAGGTCGGATCATACAAATAGTTATTCCCTTGAGCCTAAGATGACCATAAATAAATAGGCATCAATGATCATAATAAAAATATTTAGTAGAATAAATGTCATTATACGAATCTTCTTCTTATTCTTACAATCCACGAGAGCTACTAACCATTGTTGTCTTAAAATATGAGTAGAATTTTGTATGTGTTAATTTCTAAGGAGGTATAAGTTACAAGTCTTCATTAACCACAATAACCTTCATTCATATAAAAAATTCCAAAATTAAAGAATGATTTTTTGGGGAATCATCCTCAATGTAATCCCATTTTCCATATATTCCCTGTGTTTCTATTAATTTAATTATTTCCTCATAGATCATTGAAAACCCCTACTTATATTTAAATATTTATTATGTTGCATATTTTTCAATTCACCAATGAGAAACACTTCCACTCTTGACATTGGGATAAAATCCATGTGTTTTTTGAGTTCCAACCCCTTTATGAACATCCCACATGTCTGATCAATCCCCAGTATGTGTTTTTATACATGTTTTTATTTCTATCCATTCTATCTCTAGGCGTTTTAGTGTAATACATTAACTATCTAAATTATTGGTTTTGATCACAATTAGTTTTTATCTATAAAACCACATTTGGTCATTTGAACATTCTTCATCATTTTCATTTTCGGTTAGAAGCATTATAGATATTCAATTAAAGGTTTGGGGTCTAAACATTAACCGTGTAGTTTAATGAGTTTCATGTTTGTGAAATATAAAATTTGTTCCAACTTATTTTGTGTTGGATAAATTAAATTATTGAATTGACTTATTCCTTGGAGTCTCATTCGATGACTTTTTTTACCTGGTTTGTCACTATAACTTATGTAGCAGAACCCCTGAAAATTTTATGATTTCATTAACAAAATAAAGTGTGTCTTCCATGACATGGATTGGGGTTATTTTCCTGATATTGTCTCTCCATCACACGGTCTATTTATTGATATAACGAGAATATTATTGGTTATGATTAAAATGATATATAAATTGTATGGAAGAAATTTCTATAGTAATATGAATAATTAATCATTGATCTATTTGATTTGTAATTGTTATATCCTTGTTCTTATAACTTGTTTTTTATTAAATTTTGAAGTGATTATTTAGGAAATTGGACCAGTAATAAATTCTGAAATTATGATATAGCATATTAAGACCATTGACACATGTTAAACTTCTAATATTGATCTCCTGGACCATTTGATATTCTAAAATTCATATATAGTGGGCTAGGTCAGGTGATACATTCTAAAAAGATGATATAGAGAGATTGGACAAAATTAAATTATGTAATTATTTTAAATAAGGTTTGACCCATATTATTGTGTTGTCCACTAATAAATTTACGGTTGGAATATTTGTAAGATATTACCTAGGATATTACAGTATTTTCCTGATGTGGGTTATGTAATACCATGGTAATATAGTTTTATTAACATGGTTATGAGACATGCTTAGGGATATTCCCGTAAGGTGAAAATGTAGGTTGATGTTGTATTAAGTTAATTTTTTATATAATTAATAGTTGTGATTATTGAATTATTGCATACACCTATTATAAATATGGTTTTATGAGACATGATGGTGTGGAACTAAAATATTATACTCACACCCTATTCAGGCCACAGTTTAGTACCCGAGAAGATTACAAGGATTTGGGACTGAATAAAGGAAACAGACCTTGATGTTGATTGTTTTCTTTACTATATGTGATGATGTTTGGAGATGTGAATGTAATTAGATTTGGGACTGTGTACCTTTGGGTCTTTATTTAATCATTTAGTCATTATTTTGTATTGTGTAAAGTATGACATTTAGTTACATTCCATAATTTCCTTACATTTTTTCACTATTATTTAAAGGACTATTAATTTTTATTTTATCATTGGTTTTCAATTATATTATATAATTTCTATTATTTACAATCATTGATATATAGTTATGTGGATATTTTCTATGTTTATGTGAACTCTAAATCTAGGTACATATTCTCCCCACAAAACTGATTGTGTCATTGCTACTAGTAGGCGACCTCTGGCTTATAGGGAGGAATACTTGTGGTATCGTAACCAACCCTATATTGTCAAAAGAAATATTTCTATATCATGAGACATTACGAATTGGAATTATAAGATGTTTTTCCTTGTTTCTTTAATATTTGAGAAAGGTTTATTATAATCTATGATGTGTTAGAACATTGTTACATGCATTTTCATGAATGTAATTAACCCATGAACAATTGAAATTTTGATTTCCCATAGATGGGGTTGTTGTTTGTACTTTTTTCATATTAAAGTTGATTTTATTTAACCTTGGGTGACTCAAATATTGTAGGGGGTAATCTTTCGATGATGTTATTCGTTCTATTGATTTATACTCAGGGACTCATATATCTTGAGATGAGTATGAATTCATCCAAAAAGGCCTATAGGGTTATATATTGGCTAGAATTGTTAATGATATGGTCATACTTGTTTCATGTGATATATAATTTCATATTAAACTATGATATTATATATCTCATATACCAAAAAATAAAATAAATAAACCACTATTTCAATATTAAACAATTATAATCCATGTTTAGAGAGAACATGGGTTATTATTTCTCTATCTTCATCACCCCTTTATGTTGACCATATTACTGAAAGTGTTCTAGGGAGGGTGTTTGTCCTACATAGAAAAATTCACTCATTATCTTCATGTTGACTTTTATGAATATGAAAATTAGCTTATTATCAACATAGTTAAATCAAATATTTTTGTGGCTCATGATGTTTAAATTTATGTTTAACTTTGTAGAAATTTTGAGGGTCATGATATCCATGGAAAGAGATAATGTTCTCATAGTAAAGTGAATTTCATAGCTAAAAGAGTGTTTCATCTATATCATCCACCTATATTCATTTTGGGGAGGCCCCCAAGAATCTATGTTCTAGATCTATTCAGTCGATTTGATCATTAAGTATCTTGAGAGAACCATGGGTAAGGGGGATAATCTGGTTGGTTATATGTTTTTGGGACTAGCCATGAATTGGTAGAAAATTCAAGATCACGTAGGGAAATATGAGGAATAACCATGAAGGACTTCGAGTAAATGTTCCTTCTTTATATCTATCCAAAAAAATTGATGGATGGAAATGATTGTGCATTAATACAACAAAAACATTAGGGAACATCACTGATAAAATACATTAATCATTTCACAATCCTCCATACCATTTCAACATCTTCGGTTGCTAATAGGATGTCCATGAATTTTGTGGTCAGGATTGTATTAGGTATTATATTATGCCACATGTAAATGTGTGTATTATGTTTAGTTTTAAAAACATGATAAATTTTCTACTCAGCATAAATGGAAATCAGAAAGTGTCTCGAAAGGGAATTCATGCTATTTTAGTAGGGAAAACTCGGATCTCTTCGTCATGTTCAATGTAGTGTCTTTATGATAGTTTTCTCAAGTGAAACTGTGGGATGAATAAACAGGGAAATGGGAAAATATGTGAGGATCACATTCCTTTTTAGTTCTATCTGGGTTGAAATATGGGTCAATAGTGACCTCAGTTCTTATATGCCACATCCAAGTGTAACTCATATGGCATATTGGACCACATAAAAAGTTTTTGAAGGGGTGTGCGTCATAAAATTAGTATAAGGGGAAGAGGACCAGTACCCAAGTTTTCGACGGAATTAGATATGCCTCAGTTGATGTTTAGTAGGAGTCTCGTGGGATATTATGGTCATGGATTGGATTTTTCCAACCTAATGTATGATCATTAGTTCCAGGAATAGTGTATAGATCAATAAAGTGAAGATGGAGCCTAGTCTAAAGGGCTTAGTTACTGGGATGCAAAAAAGACTAGTCTAGGTAGTTTGGATGAAGGTTCTATTATTGTTATTGGTATGAATATTAAATCATCTAGAATTGCATATATTTTATACATGATAATCATATTCCATTTTTTAAACATTTGATCTTGAATTTTTAAAGCGTAGATAGAGTTTTACCATCGAAACGCTATTGTGGTATAAAATTGAGAATATCAAATGTTGTAATGAATATTTTAGGGAGATTGGTGGTTAACATTTTTTTGAACTATTTATAATGTAGAAGTTGGGATTTAATTTATTTCATGGAATTTATTGTTTAGTTATAATCTAGGAATATATCAGATTTTACTATAGGAGCATTACATTTTCATCTCTAGAAGGAGGAAGATATTCACATCAAGGTGAGCGGAATATTCAAGATGGAAATGTATGAAAAATTTAGTGGGGGATGGATTCTATCATGGATAAGATAACTGTTCATTCTATATATTATGGAGGAATGTAGCATGATTATTTTCTCTAATGGTAGTCTATTTTTAGAATACCTTTCTTGATTAATTTTGTGGCCTTCCATATAAACGAGAGATCACCTTTACTATTGAGTATGGGCTTGGTGTAGAGCTAGTTTCTACCCATCTATATAGAATGTCACCAGTACAGATTCGGGAGTATAAAGATATATTATAATATTAGGAAACTAATGGTTTTAGAAAACATATGACATATCCATGGGGTTTTTTCAGTTCTCTTCTCTACTAATTTTGATGGGTCTTTTATCTTATTTGTGTATTATAGGTGATTTAACCAGCTAATAGTAAGGAACTGGTATCTAATAACATGCATTGATGATATTGTTGCTATGTTAAGATATTGTAACATTTTCACTAAGACTTTTATAATATCATTTTACCATTATTTATGAGTGATACCATCAAACAAACTTAGGACTGTATTTAAGAGAATGTATTTCCTGTTTGAGTTCATCCACATTATGTTTAGTGTAACACTATTTTAATAAGAAAACATTATCCCTTTCTAGATCATCATGTGTAGTTTTTTTTGACATCTTCTTAGTGTACACCCACCCAGTATACAGTCATACCAAGAATCTTGAAATTTTCTTGAGTTCATCTAGGGAGTATTGGTTTTAATCTGATCTAACAGAATGTAGTTTTTGGATTAATAATGTTCACATTATTGGCCATCTCATGTCAAAATAATGAGTTCCAATCGAACCATATAATGTTTCTTCTATGATATCATGATAGAATCCCAAGGATATCTTTGAGATTCTGAGATTTCAAGATTTAGCAGGTTATTATAGGTGTTTTATCGATGACGTTCCCATTTTGGAAGAATTGATGTTTGGTATGATCGAAAGCTGGTGATTTTTGTTTTGTTTGATTATTGTGATAGGGATTTTTATGGTTTGAATGTGAGGCTATCCTAATCACCTATACAAAATTATATTTTCAAGGTAAATAATATTTGGTTCATTAAGACACCTGTAGAGTTGGACTCATATAAGTTCTAATGTAGTAGTAATTAGTTGTTCCTTATGGCTCGAGATAGTTGATATCACATTATATGAATTATTAATGAAATTAATTGTAGTTATAATTTGTGCTACATTATCTAGGATACTAGTGTAATTATCTTGTACCTGAGAGTTATTTGGTATGAATATACCACAAGAGTGTCCCATATATATTTTTTCTTATAGAACCCAATCTTTTAGAAGAGGAGGTGGGTTATGTATATACACTCTTTTGATAATTAGTCTGAATATAAACTAGACATGGAAAAACTCTATTTCAATGAATTGAGATGGAAGAGTAAAAAATATGTAGTGTGTGGGTCTTATGATTTGTTATGGTCAATGACCCTTATTAAACACATGCATATATATTTTTAGGATATCCATGTATGAATATCTCTGATTTTGGAATCAGTTACACAAATTCTAATTGACCAAATAATTATTGATCTGCTATCTAATTTTGAGTCCCTAGTTCTAGTAGATCACTGATATTGTATAGAGACACCAATTGGATGGTCTCTTGGAATATGATCTTGTATTCATTCCTTTTGTCGTGTATGGGTTACTTTGGGATTGTGTGTGGAGATTCTAAGAAAGTTTCATTATTCTATATGGGTGGTACATTGTGGTTTGATAGTGATGTATTGTGATATTCATAGACAGCTTTTTTGGATGGGAATTAATATGAGGGTAGCAGGCATTGTTTCCAAATGATTCCCTTTTCATCAGTCTAATGTTGAGCATTAAAGTCTATATGGAATTTTTAATCTACTTTCCTTTATTAAGTGGAAATGAAATTATTTAAATATGTATATAATGACATTATTTCCTAGGAAACCCCATAATAATGATGTTTTATAAGTGATTTTGGATTGTCTAACGAACTTATACATACTTTTTCATATGAGGGAAACCATTATTTTTTATGATCTAGGTAGTATTTATGTGAAAAATGTTGTTTGGTTGAACCGTCTTCTATGGAGTTGCATTTCATATAGAGATCCCCATTTTATATTTATTTCTTGGTCGAATCATTTAATTTATACATGATCATAATATCTTTTCATTATATATTATAATTCTTAAACATATGGTTAATCAAAGATGATAATTTAGATTATGGTAAATATGTTTTGAGCTAGTGTTCTTGATATTGGTGTTATGTGGGAGCATCATATTGAACATTTTCAGTATACATAATATAATCACATACATGAATTAGTAAATATGAAACCATTAGAGTATTTTTATTGAAATTTTTGTTGTTCTCCTCTTTGTGGGTTGGAGATAGGATATTCAAGGATTAATGGTAATAGTATCATATAGGGGAAGTATGAAAAAGTCTAGTTGATCAGACAATAGTTGGTGACCACAAAGAGATGAAATAAATCATAAGATTAAACTAATGTAAGACATATGGAGTTCTAGCTTAGAGATCGTGTTTTTCTTTTGGAGTTTCATAGGTTAGGAAAATTTCGTGTCATAGAAAAATGGAAATCTAGTTCCCATTTTTGTTTTTGGGAATGTTAAAAAAGTGGGTAGGTTTTGTGCACTGGGATACCATTTTGCACATCCATTGTGCTACAGTTCCATGCATGACATGTTCTATGTGTCATAGCTTCCGAGATATTTTCTAGACCCTTCTCACATGACATACATAGTAGGCATAAAACATAGTGATGATGCATTCTTTGAGGATAATCTGATACAAATTGTGGAATTTAGTAAGAATTAACTCTAAGATAGAATTACATTATTAATTCAGGTGTAGTGGTAAAATGGGGGAGTTCTTAAAGAAGTCTTCGGAGAGGGTGTCTGATATGTGATCACAGTGGCCACACATGTTCTCTGAGACCAGAATGAGATGATTGGAGTTAGTCAAAGATGATCTATTATAGCATTGGTTGGTATTAAGATTCCTTTTCATTCTAGATAGGTCTATCTAAAAAAATTCATTAATCATCTCTCATTTGAGCTTCTCCTCTCAACTGAAACATAAAATTTGTGTTTTCAACACGATTGAATATTGGTGTTATTAACTATATTATATGGTTTAGAGGAGAAAATACAAATCTGGAGAGGGTCCTAGTGGAGATCCATTATTGTGGAAAATGATATAATTGCTAGATATGTATGCGTATTTGAAATAATTGATTTCTTATATAAATATGTCAATTGTTGCCATGGGTTCTTTGTATGTTGATAATTCTTAAAGGTGGTTAAAGTTGTTTAATAATGAAAGTGGGATGAGAACTATATTCAAAACATTTTCATGTAATGTAACTGTATTACAGTTGGTGTCATATTTAGGTGAATTAAATATTCATATATGGAAAAACGTTTTTCTGGCATATCCCGTTAAAAAATTTCAGAATGAGTAACTATATTGCCCATCATTTAATTCCCATACCTTTTATTTAAATGTATATTTTGAGACTAATTATTTCATTCACTCGCATTATGTTCCTCTCATATCCAACTAGGGAAATAATAAATTCAATTTTTGAGTGACAACCTCCCTTATAGTCATCACTTTTTTTTTTGATCACTCCTGGGTAAGTGGTTTTTGTCTAGTTCTTCATTCTCTCCCTTGTTTCATATGTTTCTATGATATAATACCATGATTTTGTTATTTGTGGGTTTTATTATTAATCTTTGCTAATCTGGGAACCATTATGTGATCATGCACAACTTCATCATTGTGGGACTTTTTCTTTTAAATCAATATTGACTGTCAGTCAAAATTTGGGGGTCTAAATGTTTACCATGTGGTTCGATAATTTCCAAGAACATTCAATTGTGAAATTTCACCGACATAACATGTTTGAAATAAATTGGAATAATTAATTAAATTGTTACTTGGTGTCCATTTATATCCTATTGAATTTTAACATTCCTTGAGGATACTATTTGGGTTAGGGATCCCTTGAAATGGATGATGTATTAATTGACTAATTTGTCTTTTACATAACATTGATTATGGGTGTTTCCTTGATATAGTTTCACATTGGGTTGTATTTATTGTTATCACAACTAGCCTGTTATTGGTTATAGCCAAATTGATTTATGAAATGTGTAAATGAAATATAAATGATACTTTTCATAATTATCCATTTCACCATATGATGTGATATTGTGATACCTTATTGCTATAAATATATTCATGATTAAATTTTTAAATGATTATATAGAGAATTTTCCCTATGATACATGCTGAAATGATTATATTTTATGTTTTTCCCAATGACACAATCTAATATGAGGATATACTTGGCTAGGAATATTTGACATCATGAAATTATTATGCAGTGGGATATGACTAGTGACACATGTTTAAATGTTCATATAGCACGCTCATCAAAGATTTCATGCAGAAATGAATATATTGTGGGTTTGACAAAGATTTTTAAGTAATACCTTAGTTTTATGGTGATTGTTTGAATGGTTGTAAAACATACTAAGAGATATTTTGGCATGGAGATAAGGTAGGTCATGTTATACCATGGTTATATGGTCTTTTTCATGGTTATGATGCAGGATCAGTAATATTATTGAATGGTTCTAAAGTAAGTTATACTAGAATTTATTTAATTTATTAATTAATTAATGCCTCTATTTATTGAATTATGGAATACACTTTTTATAAAAATGTCTATAACTATAAATTTTGGTGTCGACCTACTATGTTATACTCACACTCTATTAGAGTCATTATTTGGAACCTATGAAAATTTCACGGATGAAGGATTGGATAATGGAAACCGAACCTGTATTTGATTTTTTTTTTCTATATAGGACGGTGTTTTAATATGGGAAATACATGACATTTGTTACTTGGAAAATTTGGATCTTTTGTATCCTTCAAGTCATTATTTCTTATTGTTTCAAAAATTACATGTAGTTACATTCTATGACTTAATTACATTATTCTTGTATTATTTATTGTATAGTTATGTTTTCTTTTATTATTATTTTTGTTTTTTATCATATTGTTTTGATTATTTCTTCACACATATATTTATTTATTTGATTATTTTCTAATATTTTGTAAACAATCAATACATGGGTTATAGTCTCCTGACTATATTTATCATTGCAGTATTTCTGGACTGTAACCTCTGGTATACATGGAGGCACATTTGAGGTCACATAACCACATATGTCAAGCCACATTAGAGGGTTCTTGATTAGATGAAATTACAACATCATGTAATTATCATAATATATTTATGGTTTCAAATTGGATCTTAATTTTTATTAATAAAAGATTTAATTATTTCTATTGAATAAAAGATTCATTAATTATACATTTCAACAAACTCATTTTACTAAAATAATTTTTATTGATATTTTAATTGTGAAATTATATATTGATAAAATAGATATTTTTTATTCTATTTCATTTATTTTTATTTTATTTTATATTTTCATGTCATCTAATTTTCATATTACATTAATATGACAATAAAGCATTATTCTAAGACATAAATTTTTTTAATGAAATGATTGGGTATTTCGTAATCATTCAAATAAATCAAGAGAGTACATTTAAGGGTTACATATTGATTCATATAAATCTATATAAACCTTTATTGTGTACTAGATGTAAATTAGATGTTTATTCAACTACTAAATATGTTGATATTATTGTTTATAATGTAATAATAAGTAGAAAAGTTTATTTGACTAAATTGAGACCTAATATCAAGAATAATTTGTCCTTATGTGAAATATATCAATAAAATACAAATATGTCAATACAAAGGATGTTAAAAAAATAATAAAATATGTTAAATTAACTATTAGCTATGGTTTGTTATTTTTTACGGATAATTATTTCTTATCTTATAACGACCCATACATTACATACATTGTTAATACTTCAAAATTGAAGCACACTTATTACAACATATGACAAAACCACAAAGGACCATATAGGTATAGTGTCTTTAGAAACTGGGAAACATAAACAACTAGTTCATAAATCTTCTACAGTGTCTCCCATTTATTTCATCATATCTAGGGTCCCTTTTAGCATATTCTACTTAATATCTATCTTCCTGACCTGGGGAAAAGAAAACATAAAAGGGTGATCTCAAATGCTCAGCAAGGGAAAATAAAGTAAATAAAAATCATATCATATCATTTTGAAAATCATAACCTGCAAAAGAGATCATAATATCATAACATGGAACAAATCATAGAAGTGAAAATGGGATCCCCATAATCATTACATAAAACTTGAAACATTGTGGCATGCACACATAATCATGGAAAATCATTTCTTGTTAGTCATCACTCATTTCCAAGACTATCTTAGTGGACAAAGTCCCTTTCTGAACCGAGTCACCCTCATTCCAGTCCTGTTTCACTGAACCGGTATAACCTACCGTTCCAGCCATGTCTATCTCATGAGATATAAAATCTTTACCCAATGCATTGGAGGGAGATATAGTTCCCACCCATCTTATATTTAATCCTTTCTTATGTGTGCCACATAATCATAAATAATACATCATTGCATAACCCATGTAATACAAATTGGAATCTTAAACATCATGACATCATAAAACAATTCATACAAGATAAAGGAATTCAGAAAAATAATTCAATCACAACATGATCAAATCAATGTAATAATAGGGATAAAAACAGAACCCTTTATTATCTTATATGGAAAATAATTTTGATAAAACACTTGAACTCAATTCTTGAGGAATATATCCTTTCTTCTTCAAAAAACATTTTTTCCTTTCATAACATGTCATACGACTTTAAAATAAAAGAAGATGATTAAAAATAAACTTGAAAACTTGTAAAGGAATCTTCTTGGAAATAATGTTTTAAAAATCCATACATGCCGTATAAGTTAAAAAAAACATTTTTCGTACCTTTGTCAGAAAAGTCAAAAAGTACCTCGTACGAAAAAAAAAACAAAAGATTCCTTTCATATTCTTTACTAAAAACTCACCGAAGGGTAAAATTGGATTTAAACTATTGTAATTGGATGGAAACAATATTACATATTGAGGGAACATGGATGTGGATGATAAAATACACACCAGTAAGTACTTACGAATAATCAATCTCGGATAAAAATGAGATTGTGGTATTTTCCCTTACCTTAGGTCCGATTTGCTTTATACGTGTCCGAAGCTCCTTTATAATGGTTAAAATAATGTTAATGACTTATTCTAGAATCATACATATTGATATGATATCATATATGGTCATATTCTTAGCTTCTTGTTAGTAATATTTCATTGTTACTTGTTACTCGGGTCTTTATTGCCTTTTGTTCTTATGCATGTTTTGCCGAATAAATTCTTATTCTTCTTTTAAGGTTATAGATACCTTATATCCAGAATGGTATTAGTGTAACATATATCATATTTATTCATTCAATTCATTTATATAATTATTATGTAATGATGATCATGTACAACGAGTCGCTTCACATCGTGGAGACGGTATTCCGTACGTACGCACGAGTGATGATATCATTCCTATGATCGTGGAATTGTATTGGAGTATATATATATATTATTTCAGTATCAATATTACTTTATAATAATCATAAATAGTTACTCATTACACCATTATACCCATCCTTGTAAAGTGATGGTGGAAAATAGATTACACCACGGCGTGGAGACGATATTCCGTACGTACGCACGCGCGGTGATTTCATTTTTCCGTAGGATGGATAGAAGGTGAATTAGGGTTGTTTCATATTTATAATAACATATCAGTATGTAAGTAATACTGATGTTATTACTTTATCATGAAAAAACTAATGGAGAAGAAGTTGAAGAAGAAAGAAATTGAAAGGATCGGCAACGGATATTACCTCTTCTTTGGAAAGCCTCTTTGAATCCTCCACTTAGGGAACTAAGATTGGTCTTTGAAGAAGACCAGGACCTCTAGGATTATTCTAGGGAAGTGTATAGGAGAAAATGGCAGGGGATGGCCGAGCTTGTTTTCTCAAATTGGTGTGAGGAGGAGGGGGAGGAGGTGCCCTTTTATAAGGGAGGAGAGGGGCACCTTAGGAATATCTCAAAATATTATTTTATATTAAAGTCAAAATCGGTTTATAATGGTTCCAAAGGGTCTTATTTCGAAGCTAAAGTGGGGAAGGGTCGAAATCCTATCAACCAATAGTATTTAGACAAGTTTAGGGTATTATTGTAACCTTATTAATTAGATTTAACTCTAAGTTAAATAATTTAACTTTTACCATATCTTTTTGTTTTCTTTCACTATATGGCTAATACACTTTCTATAACATGCCAAAAGAACCCCAAATTGTTTATTATTAATATATATATCCTTATCTAAGTCATTTTGACGAACCTTAGATTTTTAGGAATAAATTAAAAATTAATAATATAATATTTGATTTAAAAACTATTTTGGGTCAATTTTGACACTATTTTATATATGATTTTTTTTAAAGTCATAACAGAATTATATGTTAGAACCAAGTTTATTAAATCAACACTAATTTATCATAGTAACCTAGAAAATTTGTGTAATTCATAAAAAGTCTCAAATTACATTTATTTTGGTGTTTATAACATCAATTATGTCAATATTTCATAAATAAGATAATTACTGCATCATAATTGTGTCATAAATAAATTAAATTATTTAATGTATAAAAATTATAAATAAAATACCATTATGTAGGAAATCTTTTTATCTTTCTAATGAATATTTATAGTGGAATTTATCTTATTTATAACCCCATATTAAAAATGATTTACTTATTAAACTTTGATTTTAACTATTTTAACCCTTCTTTAAATAAATTAATAATAAATGTCCTAATCTAACCCAAGTGGGCCTAAATGGCCATATTTTATTCATAAGGTTGTTTTTGGTCGAATTACACTTATCCAATAGAATTAGGACATGTGTTAGGGTAATAGTAATATCATATTTACCCTTAGTTACCCTATTTACTATTAACCGCGGTAAAAAAAGTAAAAAGTTACTATTCACCAAAAAATTATTTTTATCTCATTGAACCACATTTTACTTACTGATATCAACCGTGTCTGTCGGATTTTCAAAATTCCATTCACAGAAGCGGTAAAATTAAGTATTATGCAAAATTCAGTTTTTAACCTACCACTTAGTGGTTTCACTATTCATCAAAAATTGGAAGTTTTCAGAAAAATACCAAAAATTCACCCTAGGATAATTTCGGTATTCCGAATCCAAAAATGAAGTTCATTTTAAAAAATAAAATTTATAAAATTTCAAAAAGTGGTTATTACTATTCATAACGGCTAGTTTTAATAATATTTTAATAGCATATCGTTGTTTAGTGAAACTCGGTATTGCGTACGACGCAAGCTATCGAGGAAGGTCGCGATTGCATGTAAAGTAAGCCAAGCTAGTATGTAGTGAAAGATTCCTTTGATGATATATAAAAAACAAAATATTACTCATAAAAATATCGGGTGTTACATTCTACCCCACTTAAAAAGAATTTTGCCCTCGAAATTCGTCACTTTGTAACAAACAAATGAGGATACTTCTCCCTCATCATATCCTCAAGCTCTCATGTAGCTTCTTCAATTTGGTGGTTCCTCCATAAAACTTTCACCAAGCGAGTGGTCTTGTTTCGTAGGACTTTTTCGCTACGATCCAGAATCTCTATCGGCTGTTCTTCATAAGAAAGATCTTGCTCCAGCGGTACAACTTCTGAGTTGAGTACATGTGAAGGATCAGGTATGTACTTTCTCAGGAGAGATACATGGAACACATCGTGAACTTGAGAGAGATTCGGTGGAAGCGCCAATCGGTAAGCTACCTTCCCAATACGATCCAGTATTTCGAAAGGACCGATATATCTAGGGCTCAACTTCCCCTTCTTTCCAAATCTCATAACCCTCTTCCAGGGAGATATTCATAAGAACACTTTATCACCCACTTCAAACTCTAGGTCTTTTCTTCGGTTGTCGGCATAACTTTTCTGTCGACTCTGAGCTGCTCTTATGTGTTGTTGAATAGATCTAACCTTTTCTACCATTTCATCAACGAGATCAGGTCCTAATAGCTTTCTTTCCCCAACTTCATCCCAGCAAGTTGGAGTCCTACATTTCTTTCCATAGAGATCTTCATAAGGAGCCATCTGTATACTGGAGTGAAAGCTATTATTATAAGAAAATTCCACCAAAGGTAGTTGTTGATACCAACCTCCTTTGAAATCCATAGAGGAAGCTCTCAACATATCTTCTAGGGTTTGAATTGTTCTCTCAGACTGACCGTCTGTCTGGGGATGATAAGCAGTGCTGAAACTCAACTCTGTATCCAGAGTATGCTGAAGACTTCGCCAGAACTTCGAGGTAAATCTTGGATCCCGATCAGATATAATAGAAAGTGGTACTCCATGCAATCTTACCACTTCCATTACATATATCCTGGCAAGCTGATCTAGAGAGAAATCCTCTCTAATAGAAATGAAGTGTGCAGAATTTGTAAGACGATCAACTATGACCCAAATAGTATTATTGCCTTTGGATGTTTTAGGAAGTCCTGTGACAAAGTCCATAGTGATGTTTTCCCATTTCCATTTGGGTATGGGTAATGGTTGTATCATCCCTTTAGACTTCTGTCTCTCAGCTATAACTTGTTGAAAAACCAATCATCGAGAGACATATTCAGCAACATATCTTTTCATGCCATCCCACCAGAAGTACTCTTTCAGGTCCCTATACATCTTCGTGCTTCCAGGATGAATAGAGATTTAAGAACTCTGAGCCTCATCCAGCAGCTCCTTCTTTAATTCGGGGATGGGAGGAACACAAACCCGATTCCTGAACTTTATTATCCCATCACAATCAAGGTTGAATTCAGGAACATTTCTCACCTTCTTTTGTAACTCGACATCTTCTTTCTGTGCCTCCTTAATCTTCACATGTATAGATGGTTGAACATTCATTTGAGAAAGATAAGATTTTTCCCCTTCCATTATAATTCCAAGATCCATCCTTTGTAAATCCATAAATATTGGATCCTTTCTGATCCTCATCATGGATAAACTAGCATGGTCTTGTCGACTTAATGCATCTGCCACCTTGTTTGCTTTCCCAGGGTGGTAATGGATTGAGCAGTCGTAATCCTTAATCAGCTCCAACCATCTTCTTTGACGGATATTCAACTCCTTTTGTGTGAAAATATACTTTAAACTTTTATGATCAGTATAAATATCACACCTTTCACCATAACGGTAATGCCTCCAAATCTTTAATGCAAAGATTACCGCAGCCAACTCCAAATCATGAGTTGGGTAATTTTGCTCATGGATTTTCAACTGTCGTGAGGCATAAGATATCACCATATCATTTTGCATAAGAACACACCCCAATCCCTTCTTGGATGCATCACTATAGATCACAAACCTTTCTCCACTACAAGGCAGTGTGAGCACAGGTGCACTAGATAACCTTTTTTCAACTCCTTGAAATTCTCTTCACATTCCTCTGTCCAAACAAACTTAACTCCTTTCCGAGTCAACTTGGTGAGTGGATTAGATAATCGTGAAAAATCCTTTACAAAACGTCGATAATATCCAGCCAAACCAAGAAAACTTCGGATCTCAGTTACTGTTGTTGGTCTTGACCATCTTTCGATAACCTCTGTTTTTGCTGGATCGACAGATATCCCCTCTTTTGAGAATATGTGACCCGAAAATGCAACTTTTTGAAGCCAAAATTCACACTTGGTAAATTTGGCATAAAGCTTCTCCTTTCTCAGGGTCATCAATATAATTCTCAAGTGATCTTCATGCTCTTCCTTGCTCTTTGAATAGACAAGAATATCGTCTATAAAGACTACCACAAATTGATCAAGATAGTCTCTAAAGACTCTATTCATTAGATCCATGAAGATAGCAGGGGCATTAGTAAGACAAAATGGCATCACTATAAATTCATAGTGTCCATACCTTATACGGAAAGCCGTCTTTGGTATATCCTCCCTTTTGACCCTTAATTGATGATACCCTGAACGAAGATCAATCTTGGAAAAGTATTGAGCTCCGCGTAGTTGGTCAAATAAGTCATCAATGCATGGGAGAGGATATTTGTTCTTGATAGTGATCTTGTTATGTTCTCGATAATCAATGCAGAGTCTCATTGATCCATCTTTCTTCTTAACAAATAGGACAGGTGCTCTCCAAGGTGACGCACTAGGGCGTATGAATCCCTTATCAAGATTCTCTTGGATTTGCTTCTTCAATTCCTGAAACTCAATTGGGGCCATTCTATAAGGTGTCTTTGAAATTGGCAAAGCGCCCGGTACGAGTTCTATTGAACACTCAACTTCACGATTTGGTGGAAGACCCTGTAATTCCTCCGGAAATACATCATCAAACTCCCTTACAATGGGCATATTCTTAATCGTGAGTTTCTCATTAACCATTTGAGATAAATAACCTTCATTTAGTGGAATCAATACCCATAAGATGGAAGAAATTTCCACTGGAAGGTTATGTTCATCCTTGCATTGATAGACAATCGTAGATTGATCTGGAATATGAAATGTGACTTCCCTTCTTTGGCAATTGATATGAGCTCCATGTAGAGAAAGCCAATCCATGCCAAGAATCACATCAAATTCCACTAAAGGAAGGATCACAAGATTTGTAGGAAGCACTTTCCCACAAACTTCGATCGGAGAAGAATTATAAACTTTTGATGTGATTGTTGTGCCATTAGGTGTTGTCACAGTTAACTCAACATCTAATTGTTGAGGTATTACGGTGATACCCTTAGAAAATTTTTCAAAAATAAAAGAGTGGGTGGATCCAGAATCAAATAAAACATTTGCTACTTTAGAGTGGATGGTAAGTGTACCTTTCACCACTTCGTTATCGTATTCCACATCGCTGATAGAAATTGCATGTGACTTTCCTTTGTCTTTAGCCTTAAGATTTTGTTGACGTCGACCATCATCATCAACCCTTGGATTTGGGCATTGATTGGCATAATGCCCCATCTCCTTGCACTTGAAACATTGAAGTGTATTAGGTTCATTCTGTGTATCCCTTCCTTTGTTTGCGTCATTAGACATCTTCTTCCCATTATCGCGGCATTCAAATGCCCGATGACCTTCCTTTCCACATTTAAAACATTTACTTGTTCTTTTAAGACAACTCCCTCCATGTTTCTTTCCACACTTCGAGCATAATGGAAAGTTCATATTCTTTTCAGTGTGCTCTTTAGATTTTCCTTTGAATTCCATCTTCCTCTTCTTATCAAACCCATGTGACTGATGGGTTACTCCAATCTCCATCTCGACTTTGAGAGCACATCGAACGATTTCCTCATAGCTATTGAAGTCCCTTATGGATAACGCCCTTCGAAGACTTGGTTTTAAGCCACTAAAGAATCGACCGATCTTACTCTCAGGTTGGATAATAATACCAGAAGAGTACCTTGCAAGTCTTGTAAAATTTGCTTCATAGGTACCAACAGATTCATCATCCCTCTGCTTCAGTTCAAGAAACTCTTTCTCCATATTTGTTCAGAGAATACGAGGGAAGTACATATCGAAAAATAAGTTCTTGAACTCGTCCCATTCCATAGACTCAATTTCATCCCTTTGCCTCGTATTCTTAATAAGATTCCACCATTGATCAGTATCTCCTTCCAAACGATACACTGCTAGGATGACTTTATCATGTTCAGAACATTGAAGAACTGAAAATATCTTTTCAGTAGTACTAATCCATTGTTCAGCAACTAATGGATCAGTAGACCCACTGAAAGAAGGCGGACGCTGCTTCATGAAGGATTCAATAGAATGTTGCTCCTTCCTTTGCTCGTTTGGAAGTCCTTCATGATTCATAGCTTGAGAAAGTTGTGTGAGCTTGGCTACAAGATTTTTCATTCCAGCTCCCATATCGTTTGGTTGCTCAGGGGTAAAATCATTGTGTTGCCCATCGCATTCTGCATTAACACGGTTCCTTCGGGTTCCATCCATTGACTAAAACCAAGAAGAATAGTGTGAGAAACACTAATTATAATAGGAAAACCACATAATCAAGGATAAAATTTCACAGTTAAGGTTTTATCCTAGGGTATTCATGGCCATTTCTAAAACACTAAGATTTTGTTCTATTCTTAGACTTATCTTTAGGGTTCTTACTAAGGCTTTCACATCCTAGTTTCCAAAGGTTGACTATACCTTTCCTCTGATACCAACTATAATGACCCATACATTACATACATTGTTAATACTTCAAAATTGAAGCACACTTATTAAAACATATGATAAAACCACAAAGCACCGTATAGGTATAGTGTCTTTAGAAACTGGGAAACATAAACAACTGGTTCATAAATCTTCTACAGTGTCTCCCATTTATTTCATCATATCTAGGGTCCCTTTTAGCATATTCTACTTAATATCCATCTTCCTGACCTGGGGAAAAGAAAACATAAAAGGGTGAGCTCAAATGCTCAGCAAGGGAAAATAAAGGAAATAAAAATCATATCATATCTTTTTGAAAATCATAACCTGCAAAAGGGATCATAATATCTTAACATGGAACAAATCATAGAAGTGAAAATGAGATCCCCATAATCATAACATAAAACTTGAAACTTTGTGGCATGCACACATAATCATGGAAAATCATTTCTTGTTAGTCATGACTCATTTCCAAGACTATCTTAGTGGACAAAGTCCCTTTCTGAACCGAGTCACCCTCGTTCCAGTCCTGTTTCACTGAACTGGTATAACCTACCATTCCAGCCATGTATATATCATGAGATATAAAATCTTTACCGAATGCATTGGAGGGAGATATAGGTCCCACCCATCTTATAATGAATCCTTTCTTATGTGTGCCACATAATCATAAATCATACATCATTCCATAACTCATGTAATACAAATTGAAATCTTAAACATCATGACATCATAAAACAATTCATACAAGATAAAGGAATTCATAAAAATAATTCAATCACAACATGATCAAATCAATGTAATAATAGGGATAAAAACAGAACCCTTTATTATCTTAGATGGAAAATAATTTTGATAAAACACTTGAACTCTATTCTTGAGGAAAATATCCTTTCTTCTTCAAAAAACATTTTTTCCTTTCATAACATGTCATACGACTTTAAAATAAAAGAAGATGATTAAAAATAAACTTGAAAACTTGTAAAGGAATCTTCTTGGAAATAATGTTTTAAAAATCCATAAATGTCGTATAAGTTAGAAAAACATTCTTCGTACCTTTATCGGAAAAGTCAAAAAGTACCTCGTACGAAAAAAAAACGACAAAAGATTCCTTTCATATTATTTACTAATAACTCACCGAAGGGTAAAATTGGATTTAAACTATTGTATGTGGATGGAAACAATATTACATATTGAGGGAACATGGATGTGGATGATAAAATACACCCCAGTAAATACTTACGAATAAACAATCTCGGATAAAAATGAGATTGTGGTATTTTCCGTTACCTTAGGTCCGATTTGCTTTGTACATGTCCGAAGCTCCTTTATAATGGTTTAAATAATGTTATTGACTTATTCCAGAATCATAAATATTTATATGATATCATATATGGTCATATTCTTAGCTTCTTGTTAGTAATATTTCATTGTTACTTGTTACTCGGGTCTTTATTGCCTTTTGTTCTTATGCGTGTTTTGCCGAATAAATTCTTATTCTTCTTTTAAGGTTATAGATACCTTATATCCATAATGTTATTAGTGTAACATATATTATATTTATTCATTCAATTAATTTAAATAATTATTATGTAATGATGATCATGTAGAACGAGTCGCTTCACATTGTGGAGAAGGTATTCCGTACGTACGCACGAGTGATGATATCGTTCCTATGATCGTGGAATTGTATTGGAGTATATATATATATTATTTCAGTATCAATATTACTTTATAATAATCATAAATAGTTACTCATTACACCATTATACCCATCCTTGTAAAGTGATGGTGGAAAATAGATTACACCACGGCGTGGAGACGGTATTCCGTACGTACGCACGCGCGGTGATTTCATTTTTCCGTAGGATGGATAGAAGGTGAATTAGGGATGTTTAATATTTATAATAACATATCATTATGTAAGTAATAATTATTTTATTACTTTATCATGAAACAACTAAAGTAGAAGAAGTTTAAGAAGAAATAAATTGAAAAGATCGGTAACGGATATTACCTCTTCTTTGGAACGCCTCTTTGAATCCTCCACTTAGGGAACTATGATTGGTCTTTGAAGAAGACCAGGACCTCTAGGATTATTCTAGGGAAGTGTAGAGGATAACATGGCAGGGTTTGGTCGATCTTGAGTGCTCAAATTGGTGTGAGGGGGAGGGGGAGGAGGTGCCCTTTTATAAGGGAGGAGAGGGGCACCTTAAGAATATCTCAAAATATTATTTTATATTAAAGTCAAAATCGGTTTATAATGGTTCCAAAGGGTCTTATTTCGAAGATAAAGTGGGGAAGGGTCGATATCCTATCATCCAATAGGATTTAGACAAGTTTAGGGTATTATTTTAACCTTATCAATTAGATTTAACTCTTAGTTAAATAATTTAACTTTTACCATGTCTTTTTGTTTTCTTTCACTATATGGTTAATACACTTACTATAACATGCCAAAAGAACCCCAAATTGTTTATTATTAATATATATATCCTTATATAAGTCATTTGGCCGAACCTTAGATTTTTATAAATAAAATAACAATTAATAATATAATATTTGATTTAAAAACGTTTTTGTGTCAATTTTGACACTATTTGATATATGATTTTTGTGAAAGTCATAACTGAATTATATGTTCGAACCAAGTTGATTAAATCAACACTAATATATCATAGTAACCTAGAAAATTTGTGTAATTCATAAAAAGTCTCAAATTACATTTATTTTGGTGTTTATAACTTCAATTATGTCAATATTTCATTAATAAGATAATTACTGCATCATAATTGTGTCATAAATAAATTAAATTATTTAATGTATAAAAATTATAAATAAAATACCATTATGTAGGAAATCTTTTTATCATTCTAATGAATATTTATAGTTGAATTTATCTTATTTATAACCCCATATTAAAAATGCTTTACTTATTAAACTTTGATTTTAACTATTTTAACCCTTCTTTAAATAAATTAATAATAAATGTCCTAATCTAACCCAAGTGGGCCTAAATGGTCATATTCTATTCATAAGGTTGTTTTTGGTCGAATTACACTTATCCAATAGAATTAGGACATGTTTTAGGGTAATAGTAATATCATATTTACCCTTAGTTACCCTATTTATTATTAACCGCGGTAAAAAAAGTAAAAAGTTACTATTCACCAAAAAATTATTTTTATTTCATTGAACGACATTTTACTTACTGATATCAACTGTGTCTGTCGGATTTTAGAAATTCTATTCACAGAAGCGGTAAAATTAAGTATTATGCAAAATTCAGTTTTTAACCTACCACTTAGTGGTTTCACTATTCATCAAAAATTGAAAGTTTTCAGAAAAATACCAAAATTTCACCCTAGGCTAATTTCGGTATTCCGAATCCAAAAATGAAGTTCATTTTAAAAAATAAAATTTATAAAATTTCAAAAAGTGGTTATTACTATTCATAACGGCTAGTTTTAATAATAATTTAATAGCATATCGTTGTTTAGTGAAACTCGGTATTCCGTACGATACAAGCTGTCGAGGAAGGTCGCGATTGCGTGTAAAGTAAGCCAAGCTAGTATGTAGTGAAAGATTCCATTGATGATATATAAAAAACAAAATATTACTCATAAAAATCTCGGGTGTTACATATCTAATATCAAATTTTGACTCTGATTTTGTGTGTCGTGGTGTTAAAAGAATCAACACATCTTGTATGATTCATTTTACTATAAAATGTTTAATCTGATGGTCTTATTAGAAACAATTATATTTTCACTATATATTGCATACACTAAGTATATTTTTTAAGCTTTTTGTTATACCAAATTTTCTTTGTATTAATCAATATTTATGTGATTTTGGTATTTATCTTGATTAATTGGAGAATTATTATGATATCACATCTTCAATTCCTATTTATATTAATACTTTAAAAAATTATATAATAAAAAATATATTTGTTATATTTCCTATTATTGGAAATCATGTTAACATGGGAGATATTGTTTTAGAGTTTTTTGCCCTAATAAATGCACTTGGGGATTTCATTACTAATCTATTAGACTAAACATATTCTAAAATTATTAAATTTCATCCTGGAATGTTGTATTATTATATTTTTTATGTTTACATATATTTATAGGGATTTCAAATGTCTTTATATCCTCAAATATTCTGATTTACTAGATATTTGTAAAATATAGAATAAGCCTTTATGATTAAATTTCTTTAATTTTTTCACATATTGTTTTTAATTTGTTAATATATTAAAAAATCACATAAAACCTAGGTGAAATGAACTTACTATTTAAACCTTTGGTTTTCATTAAATTGTGTTTTATAAAATATTTTTCATTATTTCCCTCAATAAACCTTTTTAAAATTCTCCAAAGTGAATTTAATTCTATGTTTTAATAGATGATGAATTTATCAGGGATCTATGATAGATAAATTACAAAAAATATGGATAAATAGAAGCTCTATGAAATATGTTTTTGATGATTTTTTATTATATCTTACCTTTTTTATAAAATAAAAAATGTGGAGAAGTTTTTGAAAAAATACACAGTTTTTTAATAATCATAATGGGGGATATTGTTTATTGGCTACATGATCCTCTTTATGTTTTTATTATTACATGTTTTTCTGTTTTCATTGAAATTATTTATACATTGAATAGTAAATTTATTTAATAATTTTTATCATTTTTTTTATCATAATATTTCATATCATAAATAATCATTCAATTACATGTTTTGAATTGTCATAACATGTTATCTAAGTATTCTATCATGATCATATTCTAAAAATGTCATTTAAGACCCTAAAATAATATTATATATGTTTTATATAATAAACATTCCTTAAAAATACTATTCATGATGTATCCAAATACTTCACCAGATATGAAAATTTTTATTCATTTAGATTTTATGAAATACTCATTGCTGATTTTCGATAATCGTATATCATATGTATTTTGACCATATCATGATATATATAAATCAAAAGTTATTGTTTTTTTGGAAAATATAAAAATATTATATGTATTTAAATAGATGAAATAATCTTTTCAATCAATATACATCATTCGTAAAATTAGGTTAGAACATACATAATTTTGTTATTATAAATTATATTTTTTAAGAACCCTTTTGTTAATGTTTTTAAATCATATGATGATTTCTAGATGACTTATTAAGGTGAATCTTAAATATTTACAAATATAAATAATTTCTCAAAGTATAATTAAGATTTAAATGGATTATATTCCTATATCATATGGTGTTTCATGGAACTAATATTTTAGAAACAAATATTTTTACATCTTTTAAGAACTCAGATACATGAATCGCCAGTGTCTTGAAATCCCTTGCATGAATTACCTACCTAATGAAATCTATTATGTTAAATGAATACATCAATACTTAATAATGATTATATTACATGGAATAGTTATTTAAATTAATTTACGTGGTCAATTATCTAACATTGAGAATAATCATTATGTGAAACACATTTTGTAAATTTGGATATGATTTTTTGTGAAATTCTATATGATTTTATAAAATATAGAAAAAATATATTCTACATATTATTTCATATATAAATTTTTTCCACGTTTATTTTATATATTTAAAGTGTTATAATGAATCTATAAACACTTTATAATTTTTTATAACTTGTGAGAATGGTTTTTATTTTTTAAAACTTGTTTTTATGAAGAAATATTTTTTTTTCATCTTCACACATGAAACATAGAGAATGAAACTAAAATTTTATTATTATTATTTTATGTTTATTTCATTGATTATATTATATATAAATTAATATTTTTTTATGTTAAACTCATTTGTTGTTTTTTTAATATATTTAATGTGGTTTTATTTACATTATAATTTCCCTCCATTCTTATTACATCTTTTAAAGGAAATGTTTTCGAATTTCATATTTCAAATTCAATTATGGGATTTTAAAGGTATTTATAATTGAAAAAATTTCAATAATATTTTATGGATTATTTTTGGGAATATTTAAATTTGGGATTTATTATTATTTATTTTTTGAAATATTGGGCATGGGTTGAGAGATTATTATAAATAGACAATACCTTTTTCTCTCTTTCAATTAATCTACATTATGATTTCATAATATGAAATTTTATAACGTAACTGGGTTTTGTTTGGTTTATTTGTTATCTAAAAGTTATTTCAGAAATATAATGTGATATAATTATGATATTATACCTTTCTATAAGATCTTTTATAACTCCCAACTGATACAGTGAAAGGAGTGTGGTTGTTCTGACACTGTGAAGTGTTGCATATTTTTTTGTGTGTAAAATTTATTCTCTACTTTTGGATGGTGACTCAAAAGATGAATGAAAACATAAATATCTAATAATTATATAATGATTCATATATATACATATCACATGAAACAATACATATATTACCATTTCCCTTTTACACATAGCATTACATGATTTTATGCATAATTATCCATTTAATACAAACAGTCGTCTACATGGCCTTGTGTATTTTTAAGATAATGTACACAATTAAAAATCATGAGACTAGAATAAGAAAATATTTTTAGTAATATCAATTATGATTGAAAAACTCACATTCACATAAAGCAACTACATATGATAAACATCATAATACAAAGACAAAGGGGTGATCAAATAAGAATAGAATGAAAAAAACCAAGAAAATTAAGCATAGAACATTCGTATGAATGAAAAAATGATGAAATAAAATACACTGATGATGAATAAAAATATTGATGGATATGATATATTTAATATAATGATACGATGAAGGAAACTTTGAAATATTTCATAAACATATAACATGAATCAAATAGAATGTAATTTAATCTACCAAGACAATATCACATAGTGAACAGAGTCGCACAATGGATTAGGTTTGCTCCATAATACCACACACAACATCTTGTGAGTAAACAAATTACCCAATTAACTGGATTTTAATCTAGAAACACCAATCATAACATGTACGTACATATTTTTTGACATAAAGAAATTATCCATAATGTATAAATATAAGGGTAACCCATGGAATAAAATGGGTTCCATAATCCAGTCATACATGATAAACATAGGGAATATTAGTTTGTTTTCATTGAATGAATGGATTTAAATAATTCTTGTAAATTAATAAATGGAATAAAATATCATGGATAATATTTTTTAGCTAAACTGAAAATAATAAAAAAGTGGTTATGTAACATTTGAAATGTTCTACTTAAGTGTGATATTAGGGTAAAGAAATAGGATTACCTATAGAGAATAAATGAAAAATTTTATCAAAAAATATATAAACATACTTTTGAATATAAAATGAATAATTTTAGAGACGTTGGGTAGATTAAATTATATTATGGGGTGTTACTGAATGTGGGTTAGAAATAGAGAAGTACCTTTTAATCGAGTTTTATTATCGAGGGGTATTAATAATGTAACCTTCCAATCATATATTTTAACAATCCATGAAATATTAATTGATCTATATATATATGTGTGATGAAAAAATAAATAAATATTGGATAATTATATAAAAAATAGAGTAATTAATTGAGTCAATAAAATATAAATCATTACCCAAAGTAAATATGGAGGTTCATTGAGATCTCTTATCTTGTGTCTGAATATGTTAACAAATTAGATTTAATATCCTAGAAAATCAAATTAGATATATTATGAAATTAATTGAAGAATCATAAAATATATATTTTTTATTATTATATAATTAATTTCATCTATTTCCATTTCAATGTGTGATAATCTTCATTATCATTATTTCAGGAGCATTCATTTCCTGGTTTCATTACTTGTTCACTTCTGTGTAATAATAAAAGTTCCTTTCAAATTAAATTTCATGTAAAAATTTAAATATAATTATTATTAATTCAAATAAAAAATTTAAAATGGTCTAATATATCATTTTCTCCAACTTATAGATAATTTATTTAATAAAACGTTACAGATAAATTTTTGGTTTATTTTTTTCTTGTTTTCACACCATCATAAATTAGTTTTATATTATTTAATGTAATGTATATATACTATGTCTATAATGTGAAGACTGTTATTATATATATAATTAGTTCATTTTAAAATATAATATGTGAATTTAAACCCCACGTGATTTTATTATTTTAGAACAATAACTCACCATCCTTGAAGCTGCTTAACTAACATAATGTGGAAAATGGTTTCATATTTCATTGAATAAAAGATGATAATAAAAATGGAAAATATATTTTATTACATTACAAATATATGAATTCATTATATACATCATAGTATTGTTATTATTATATTTTGGATGAATGGGGTGAGGAGAAGGTATAATAATAAAAATTTTTAAAATAGGTAGTTTGAGAATGATACCAATTGAATATCACCTCCTTGAAGAATCCATGATGGAACTAGGAGTTTATTTTTTTTTGTGACTAGTAGCACATGGAAAAAATAATTTTGGGTACAAGAGGGTTTGTTATATATTTATATATCATTATGTACTAGAAAATGGTATTAAAAGGGTTGGTGATGGGCGGTATTTATAAGGGGACTGGAGAGGTGGTTTTGATTTTTATATTCATTTTTTTATTATTTTTGATATACAAAATACATAATATAGATTATTGGGACTATATAATGAAAATTTTCAATTTTATTTTTATCCAATGGGTTCTTAAAACATCCAAGACTAAAAAATCATGTATTTTTTACAGTGTTAAATGTTGTAAATGGTTGTATTTCATAATACATATAATAACTAACTATATTAGAAATATGTCTGAAATTCAACCATAACATTTTTAATATGTCAAAAAAAAGTTAATACACTTTTTAAAAATAATTTTTTAAATATGAGATATTAAATTTTAAAATAAAATCATTATTTATTCTAAAAATACTGATATTGTTATTATAATCGATTTTATAACCCTTTTAATGAATAATTATGGTCTCCTAAAACTAAATTATCATTATAATGAAACATAATATTATTTTCTGAATCTATTTTGTGAAAATAAATTTTATATTAAACCATTATATTCAATATAAACTCTAAAATAATACAATTATTTCTTATAAAAAACCAACACATAACTAATAATTTTCGAAACATTTATTTATATGTAAACTGATATAAATTATTCATGTTATCATTTTATAAGATAAAAAAATATTTTTTACATAGCCATAGGTTATGATAATATTCTATAAATGGGATTAATATTATAGATAATTATATCAGCATTCCAACTATTATGTTAATATTCCAAAATTATTATTAAAATTCCACGAGTCAAATTTATTATGCTTGTATTTTTCCCTATACACTATAAATGTTTATTATTACATTAAATTTACATTCATTTTAATTTTATATAAATTATATTTCCACTTTGATCTTGAAAATTAATAGTTTATTACTAAAATAATTTTTTATTTATAGAACACTTTTTTTGAGTGCAGTCATTCATGTGGATAAAGTACATCCCAATTTTTTTTATTATTCTATTATTATATATTTATTATCATATTTTAATAGTTTTATTTATTGTTAGTTTAGTTTCAGAATAGTATATCATTATGTATTTATGATAAATTTATTTCTCTTTATGATTTAGTTTCTTAATACTATATGATATATGTATAAGGATGGAAATTCAACTAACAAAATTCATTGTTTTTAAAATCATACACTATAGAAAATTTTACCCCAGGATTTTTAATTCACATTATATGTTAAAAAATTCTATGCTTACTTATTATTCCTCACACCCTTCAGTTCTTGTGTTCCGTCCTCATACTTGTAGATTTTCTATTGAAATATGACTAAGTGATATTTTATTGCATGTGGATTAATCTATATGGTCAAAGATCATTAACTTCTTCTTCTTATAAAGGATATTATTTTCTATCTATACAACATATAAATTTATTACATTTGGGTTATCTGTTATGTACTTCCTTAATAGGGCTATGTGGAATATATCATGTATAGATACATGATAGGTTGAATTTCAAGGTAATAAGTTATTACCCCAATGTGATAAATATTTTCAAAGGAAACAAAATAACTAGGGATCAGGGTTCCCTTATAATCAAATCCAATGATTATCATTGATAAATATGTGATGAGAATACCTTATATCCAACCTCATACTCTATTTCCTTTCAATTGTTGTATTCATTTTTATTTGACCAACTCGGGGTAGTTCAAATGTGTGGCTAAATGGTATTCACCTTTACAACCGTTTAATAAACCACTTCAGGTCCTACATTCATGTGTTCAGCAACATTATCATATCATTTTTGTGTGATTTATAATTTCAAATAATGGTCTTCATAAGGTTTCATTAGGATTCTTGTGTGTAAATTATTATTTTAACTGAATTCGAGTAGAGGATGATGTTTTCCCCATTTTTCTTTTATGAAAATTGATCATGTAGTAAATATGTGTTCTAGATTAAGAATAATATATTGAGACTAGCTATCAGTTTTGAGGATTATAATCCACAAATAAGTTTATCTCAGTGTGGATATCATGGTGGATAATATTACAAGACATATAGGTAAATATCAGATCTCGGTTAGAAATAACTGATAAGGTTACTCCATATAGCATGACCAGTAATATTATTTACATAGGTACTAATTGACTAATTGATACTTCTTCTCAGAGTGATAATTTATTGTAATATAATCATAAAAATCCCATATTGCAATATTTTCTCTTGAATTTCATCATAAGTGCATTGAAATAGTCTCTGGTTATGTTTTCCCATTTCTATTTAGGTGTGGTAGTGTTTGTATAATCCTCATAGACATTATCCTTTTATATTTTTTCTTAAAAACATTCTTGGAATGTTGTTATATATTTAGGGATCTTCTTCTTTATATTTCCTCAATAATAGTGCTCTCAGATATCATAATAAATATTCTTCCCTCTAGGCTGTTGGATACGGTTAAGCAATGGGAATCATTTCAAATATTTCACATTATGTCATGTTTTCAAGGTAGACATATTCATCTTCCATATAATATGAATCCTTCCTTATCAATTTTTAACTCTAAGGATTTTCCATTTTTGGTAAAATTTACCTTCTTCATAATTTCCACATCACCACATTGATAATTATTTTATTCTCTGAATGGGAAGGTTGAGAAATCATTTTAGAAAAAAATGATGATGTTCATTTATTTATGATTCATGTGTCCATCCATTTCATGTTAATAAATATTGGATACTTTTTAGTTGTTATCCTTGATAAATTTACATAATCATTTAAATATATAGAATCATCCAGATTTGTCATCTTTGAAGGACTGTAGTGGTTTCAGATGACATAATTTTTGATGATATCATAGAATATACACTATGAAATATTATGTTCCTTCTATGAAGATAAATATTTTATTCTATTGTGATTATTATATATATCATACTTTTCCCTATAATGCTAATTCAACCAAATTTTCAACATGAAGGTCATGATCACCAACAGCAGATCATTCATGGGAATATTTTTCAAATGATTTTTTTCTTAATGCATATAAAATCACTTATTAATTTCACCTCAATATATTTCCTAACACATTATTTAATAGATCACTATATTCCATGATGATTTCTCCACTAGTGGGTAGCATAAGATCAAATTTAGTGATAATCCTCTTTTTCAAAACATTAATAAAATCCTCAGATTCACTGCTCTGGAAAAACATTTTTCATTTTGAGTCAACGTAGTAATAATTTTTGAAAATAATTTTTTGTTCCATAGAAATAATCTGTAATAACAAGATAGACCATGTAAGCTATGGATATCCATTATAATATTTTTATTAGAAACTCATTAATTTACATTATCATAAAAGGGTCCACCAATATCCATTTAGTGGTGATAGTATGCCCCAACATTGATATTACATCTATTAAGTACTAAAGGATAATTTAAATTTCATAATGTTTTTCCATTCTCATTATCTTTTGCATATCATTGAAATTTTCCACACATTCCTCATTATTCATTGATTATAGAAGAATATCATCTATAATGGAAACCACAAATTTTTCAATGTAATATATAAATACTATATTCATTGAGTCAAGAAAATGATTCAGATAATTAATGAGTCATCTGGTGATAATAATGAATTCAGAATGCCAATAACACATTTGAATGTATTTTTTGGGTATATCATGTTTCATCACTATAATTTGTTGATATCCACATTAAAGGTTCAACATAGAGAAATAATTTTCCCCACATAGTTGATCAAACAATTTATCTCTCCATAAAATGGCATAATTATTATTTATTAATATTTTATATTCTCATGATATTCAAGAAGAGGTGAACTAATCCATCCTTCTTCATGATGATGTGGACCATCACACCCCATAATGAAGCACTTGGTCATATAAAACCTTTGTCTAGATTCTCTTGTAACTTTTTATTTAGTTTTTCATAATCAATTGTGGCCATCATGTATAGAGTCCTTGATTTTGGATTGATCTATGTCTATGTTCAACTGGGAAATAAACCACCCCATCTATAAAAATACATGGAAATTATTTATTGAACACATCACTGTAGTCATTTACAATAGAAATGTCTTCAATAATTATCCACTCTATCTTAATCATTTTAGCTAAATATGATTTATCCGAAAAAAATAGTGTTCATTATTAAGATGTATTTTTTAAATGATATCCATCCACCTCTTTAAATTTTTACATAATTGAAAGATTCCTTCATATGTGTAGGGTGATCTCCATCTCTCGATTGTTGATTTTTTCCTTTATAAAATGTTTTCTGAGCCATGCCCAATATAGAATCAAAGTCTAAAAAAACTAATTTAGGTGATATTTTCAAATAATTTTAGTATACAAACAATGGTAAAGTTGATTTATATATTTTGTATTAACTAATTGGCATATTTTTTTCTCATGGATAAATAAATATCCATATTTTATGGATAAGTTTTCATAGTTCTACTAAAATTTTTAGATATGAATGAATTTGAGGAACAAGAATCAAAAAATAAATTTCTAATTATTTAATGAATGACTAGAATATATATCACCAAATTATTATTTGGATCCTCCTCGATAATAGTAATATAAATTTCCTTAATATTTTCCTTCGTGTTTTTTCATTGATTGGGTCTGAAATTCCTTCACATAGGGAATTTGATCACATAATTCCAATGTTACATGTAGTTGAAAAACTATTCTGAAGGCTATGTATTGATCTAAACTATCTATTAGTCTCTTTAATTAATGCGATTATTAATATCCATTAATTAGTTATAATATTTATGCCACCATTTCCTTGATTTGAAGATTATCTTGGTTCCCATTGGATAGTTCCCATGACGCTTCTTCCCAAACATTTGATAGCTGGTGTGTTGGGTTTTCATTCCTCCATTGGATTTATATTTTGATCATCCCATAGTAAAACAATTCTTATTTTTATCTCTAATACACTGAGAGAACTGAGATTCTATAATATTTAACTAAACATTAAGGGCACAATAACTAATCTCTTCATAGATTTCAAAGTCATGAATATACCTAGATCTTCATAGACAATAATTTAATCAAATAAAAATAAAATCCACCTTTCATTATTGTCAACAGAAAATATTGAGGATTATCAATATGAACATGTAATTTTTTCTTTATACACTCTCGAAGACTAATCTTCATTTAATTTCAGTCTTACTAACTCCCTCATCAACTTAATATAATGAGTTCAAGGAAAATATTTATTGAAAAACAGTTTGTTGAATTATTCCAATTAATTGAAATAAATATCCACATAAAACATCATATTATTGATTAGTTTCCAAAAATGATTAAATTCCCTATAAAAATTATAGACCACCCACATAACTTTATATTATTCTAAGAACAGAGGGATATATAATATTATCTTAGAATTTTTATTACATTGTTTTACACTAATTTTAATTGAATATATACTAAAGATAGTATGTCATTGTTACATAAATGTTTCTTCCACAAATTTTTATTTAATAGAAGTATAATGGTGTTTAACACAATTCTATAAATTATTCATGACTAGAAAAAGATGATCTAGTACTTTTACGGTGTTTTTTATATCATTCCCCTAAGGTTTGTAATCTCTTTATGAAAATATGAAATCTTCCAATCACATTTGTTTTCAAAAATATCTCTCTTATTTCCATGCACTAACGAAAAAATTTAAAAACAAATTGGGGTTTTAACACTATAATAATGAGAATATCAAAATAAAATTATGAACATATATTTAATGACATATAAATTTAATTTTAATCATAAATTTTGAATCCATATGTTTTAATATAGGCCATCTGTGGTGATATAATTTTACATAGTGTCCTTACTAATATTTTCATGCATTAAAAATTAAAATTGTCTATAATTTCATATGATACCAAATATATAGATACTATATTTTTACACATATAACTAATTGATTTTATATATAATTATCAATTAAAAACAAACCATGGATCGAAATGCCTACTATATTTGGATGACTAGGAACATAATTATAAAAAATGAAGCCTGAAAGAAATATCCTTTTAATAAGATTTATAATTACATCCTATCACATTTTGAGAACCTCAAAGTACATTGGATGAAATGGAGAATACATGGACAAAGGGGGGGGAGCTATAAATCAGAGTAAGAGAAAAAAACATGAAAACAAAGCATATAACATGAGTCATAAGTAATAAGATGATAAAACAAAACGAATGGATCATGAATACATATATTTATTCATAAAATATAGAACATGGAATATTATAACCAATGAAAAATATTATTCTGGTATTGTAGTATAACATAACATAATAATGATTCCAGGAAAACTACCCAGACAATATAACATGGTAGAAAGAGTCCCATAATGGATTAGGATTACTTCTAAATCCAAAATATAGTGTCTCATGAGACAAAGCATTACCCATTAATTTAATCATAATAAGTAAGATCATATTTTTTTCCACGTAAATAAATCATTCATAATGAATAATGATAAGGGTCCCCTATACAATTAAATGTGCTTCGTAATCGTGCCAAAATGCATAACCAGAGGGAAAATTATAATGGTATCTATGATATAATGTTTATAAATCATTATTGTACATTTATAAATAATAAATAAAAGTAAATAATGAATAATAAATTTATGTTATGTGAACACATGAAAAAGAGTGGTTATGTAACTATAGAGACGATCCATATAAGCCCTATTTTATAGAAAGTAATAAAGTGTACTTAAATAGGATGAATGAAACTTTATCCTCAAAATATCATAAAGTAATTAAAATAATTTTTAACTTTAAAAAAATTTATTTCATAAAATATGGGTTTCCAAATAAAGTTTTTTATAGGGTACATGAACTGTGGTATATTATAGTGACTTTCCCTTCAATAGCCTTTTCTTATTGAGATGAATTAAGAAGTGAACATTTTAAAACTTGTATTTATCCATTTGATAATGATTAATTTAACTACATATAAATTTTTGAAACATATATACCTATATATTGTAGGATAATTGTATAATAAGAATAAAGATAAAAATTGAGGCAAAACAAGATATATCCATACCGACCAGAAATATGGCGGTTTTGTGAGATATCTTACCTTATGTCTGACTAAAATCCCCAATTATAATTAATTTCATGGATAATAAATTATTATTCATTTTTTACTTTTAAAAAATAATCATCGTAAAGTTTTTATTATAGTTTTATTAGTTTCATTTATCCACATTTCAATGTGTTATAAAGGTCAATTATATTGTTTTAAGAGCATACATTTCATCATTTCATCATTAGTTCACTTATATATAATTAAGGAATTTGATGTAAAAATGTAATATTTAAAATGACTTAAAATAAATTGTTATTCATTAAATTTTTAAATCATAAATTGTATAATATATTTTTTTCTGACATATGTATTTTTCATTTAATAAAATGTGAATGATAAATGTTTAGTTTAGTTTGGTGGTTTTTCTAACCATTTAAAACTAGATTCCTTTTATTTAATTTTATATACATATAATCATCCCATTATGGGAAAACACATATATTCTTCTTAATTAGATCATTTTTTAAAATGATATGTGAATTTAATCCATCCATGAATGAATTATTTTAAATAGGAAACTCATTGTCCTTGAAGGTAGTTAACCAACCTAACATAGATAATCATTTAATTTTTCTTTGAATAATTGCATATGAGAAAATGGGTGGATATAATATTATATATTAGAAATAAAATAGTACAATATATTTCTGAGACATTAATCATTATGCTATGATAGATGAATTAGGTGTGTATAAGGTAAAAGATGAATAAATAAAGATGTTGTTTGAGAATGATTCTTCTTAAATATCACACGCTTGAAGAACACCATAGAGAACATGTAAAAAATATTATGGTGAGACAAGTAGAAATATAATGTGGGGAAAGTGGGTATAAGTGGTTTTAGAATATATTAGTAATTTTTCACGGATTATATAATGTGAGGATAAGGGATGGTGAAGAGTGTAATTTATATGGGGAAGAGATGGGTGTTTTTATTATAATTTTCATTAGTTTATTATTTTGGTTCCAAAATATATAGAGTATTTAATCAAGGGACTATATATAGTAAAAGGTTATTATTATTTTCAAATAATCATTTGTTACTTCATACATGACATAATATTTCATTCACATGTCTTGAAATGGTAAATACCTTAAATTACTATAATTCACTATTCATCCAAAATTCAACTATTTTATAATATCTCCAAAAAAACATTCATGAAACTTATAGATGTTTAGATTTAAAATAAATAAATCCATTTCATGAAAAAAATTCAATATAGAGGTAATTTAATTTCCAATTAATATCCTCATTTATTAGAAAATAATACTTTTAATTTTATAACTGATTTTATAACCCATTCAAGAAATACTTATGTTATCAAATAATTATATTCCCATTGTAATAAAACCTAATATTAATTTTGGAATCCATATTTCCAATAAATAATTTTAAATCATTATTTTCATTATAATATAGAAAATAAAACATTTACATTTTATGAAAATACTAACACATATATGATCAATTTCAAAAGATATAATTACTTCTAAAGTGATATAAATATATCATAATTTAATTTTATAAATATCTAAATATTATTTCACATATATAATGGTGATATTACTATTTTTACAGTTATGTTATTATTCCTATCATTAATAACATTATTAATAAGGTTATATTACTATTACAATGGTCATATTACTATTCCAACAGTTATATTTATAATGGTCAGATGAGTTACCTACTTTATATAAATATCTATTGTTACATTAAATATTCATTAAATTAATTTTCTCACATATTTATATATAAATTCAAAATCAAAATTTATATTGTATTACTAAAATTATTTATAGTTTCTACAACATTGTTTATGAGTGATTCATTCTAATGGATCAAGCATATCATAATATCCCAATTTTTATTCGATTATATTCAATTTAGTCGCCCACTATAATATATAACTTTCAAATTAAATAAATAAATTGATAATTTATTACTGTTTCTATTATGATAACTTGATTTCTCTATATAATATATGTTATTAATACAACATGAAAAAATTATAAAAATTTAAATTCCATTTAAAAAATTATTGATCGTTATAGTACCCATTCCCTCACAATCCATTTTATAGTCCTCACTAGTTTATTAAGGCTATTTCACTACTTATTATCAGTCATGTACACCCATTTTTTTCCGATTAATTTAGAAACAAAACCATACATCTTTCCCTAACCAAGAGTTTGGACTCTCATACTCTAGAAAAAAAATATTCCTAGAACGAGTCTCTTAGTCTAAAGTCAGTGTTGTGTAGGGTTGTGACTCAAAAATTAAATTTTTTTTTTTGTCCATCCAATTTTAAAAAATTATTTTATATTTGGGTTATGATTCCCCTTAAAAAATTTGTTGAGTGAAAAACATTTCTCTCTCCAAGTAGAGAGGTAAAGTGGTCGACTAGGTAGACATTGAACTAGACATATATAGAAAAAATGTGATATTTTATCTGAATTTTTAATCTATAAGTTAACATTAATAATTAATTAATATAATTAACATAATTAATATATTTCATTGAAAAAATTAATTTTTCTATATTCACCCTCTCTATACCATCATCCAGTACCCGACCAAGGACTAACAATTGATATTTCAAAATGCCTATATTTTGATGTTTTTATTTAATTTTCTATTTTTATAACTAATTCATATACCCCTTAGTCTATGTTAAATACTTTTATGATAAGAAGAATAATTATAAATTATGATTGGATTCCTCACAATAAACCTTACTTTGATGGAAATAGTTAGTGTTTCTAGAGATCTTGAAGGGATTCATACCTCAATAAATTAATCACTAAACATTATTCCTATGTGAAAATATAGTAAACACTACTAGAAATAGTGTAATAGATTCTTCAAGGAAATGATTCAATTAAATGTGTCTTTAATTAATTTTTTGTAAATATTTATATTATTATATTTACAAAAATTTGTTTGGTCACTTTTCATCATGTATGGAATATCATGATATATTGAATAATATACATGTAACTCTACTTTTATCCAATATATTCACGTTATCCAAACATTGAATTATTTGAGATGAGTACCAGGACATGAATAAGGGTGAAAATGAAAATTTAAACAAGAGGCTCCCCTGATTTACATGCATTGTGATGGTAATGAGTTCCATGAGAGAATAATTGGAGAGCAATGTACTCATTGATCGAGTCCAACAAGAATTTCCAAATAATTTTCATAGAGATAGGTTCTTCATTGATCAAGGAAATATCATTCAATAATACACTACTGAACAATTTATTAGATTAATGCTTCACTATGAACACGAAATGATGATCATATATAAATAGGAGAAAAACACGAAATGGGTTTATTGTTAAATTTGTTAACGTTCTTTCTAATAAATCATATTAATCAAAAAATAGGATAGATAAAAATTAGATATAGCTCAAATAATGACTAGAGTGTATAAATGAGTTAAATTTAAAGGATTCACAAACTCATCTATGAGAAATCCTATAAAGAAAAAACATGGATATAAGAAAGGTGTATTAATTATAATATATCAGATGACAATTGTTTTTATCACTATCATAAAGGGAATATGAATATTTTTATTCAAAAAATAAATAACATATAGTGAAAAAAACAAAAATTGACAATAAGTTGTAGTAAAACAAAAGCATTTGGTTCTAGTGAAATATATTGAAATGATAAATCATTTTCGAACATATCCATCATGGACTCACTAAATAGTTATTTGATTTTATATTTTCGTTTAGATGTTCTAATTCATATTAAGATGATGAAATTATGTATGTTTTTGAGTTAAAGGAATAAATTTTTGAATTGTGAAAGATGTGTTTTCAAAGGTACATATTTATATAATATTCATAATAAAAATACTTAGAAAAAACTTTTTGAAATTATTTTTCCTTAATAAGAGAATGAAAATAAAGGAATGATGATTTTTATACTCATTATTAAATTTATGATAATTTAAATTCTTCTCAATATTTTAATGAAGAATTGTAGAATGATATTGAATGCCTTTTCAGAATTATTTATTCATTTGATCAAGGCCAAGAAAAAATATCATAAGTAAATTTATTCAAATCTAATAGTAAGTATTAATATATTATTTCCACTAAAAAGAGATTTACACTGCTATATTTTGATATTATTGGGAAATGAAATTTGTTTCACTAAAATCGTTACATGTTTTCATTATTCTATAAAAGGTCTCTCGGAAAATGATTTTCCAATTAGATTTTACTTGACTATGGGATATACAAAGAATCATATTCTCAAATATTTTTATCTTGAATACCATTAAATATATGTAGTAATTTTATCTTCATAGCTAATTTATTTTTTACTAATCTATTTTCACCTAGAGTATCTTGGGTTCAAAAATTTCCATGTAATTTAATCTAGTAAGAAAAATTCCTTGGATGTATTAGGAATGACACATGATATATGTAAAGTGGTTGATCTATTTATATAACATGATATCTATAAAATATTATTGAATACAACAAATGTGAATGAGGAACTTTAATATTTATAGATATTCCAAATGAAAAATAAATTGTTTTGGAAATGTTTCCATTTAAAATTCTACTTTTATTTTAAAAGATTTATAATTTGAATGATTAAAACATTATGAGATTACTATTTATTACTTATTTGATTATGGAATATATGTTAAATTTATAATTGATAGGTGTCTGGTTCTAAGGGATGATTCTTTATTATATTATCTTAATCGAAAAATATATATTTATACTCTTAGTTATAAGAGCTAACTACTTCATATGGTATTTTTTTGAATTCTATGAAATGATATAGTCTTAATTCTCATCAATGATTAAGTAATTTTATTTTCAAAATTTTATATAATATCTCAGAAAACGTTATTTTGTTGTATTTAACAACATTTATAATTGAAAAAAATTATATTTGTTATGATAGGTTGAAAAAAACTCAATTTTTCTTTTAGATATATGAATCTAAGAAGTATTAATATAACATGTAGTTAGTATATCTTAAATTATTTTGTTTTATTAAAATCTATATAAATTGAGGAATAAATTATATATTTGTTATTGTGGTTCATTTTATTATATAAACATAGGTTTACTTTCTTTCACATAAAAATTATACATTTCTTATATTTACCTCCTTTATTAATTTAGATCAATGTTAATAAGTTCACATGAATGATTATCTTCAAATTATTAACGAATGCGACTTTAATAAAATAGAGTATGAAAAACAAATTGAATTAAATGGTTTTTTAAATAAATATTATAAACCTATATCCCTGGAAGAAATGATTTTTTGTAATTTAAAAGTGAACTCTTATTGTAATAGAGGAACTATGATAAGAGAATATATATTTGATAACTAATTTTAGGCTGAATACAATTTTATTTCTTGTTACATTTCAAATATAATTCATTATAAAAAAATTCATTAAAAACAAAAAATTAAATTTTAAATGTTAATGTCTAAATGTTTTTTATTTTTCATTTACAGGGTGTAATGTTTTTATTTTCAATTAGATGGATAATTTACATAAACATGTTTCCAAAATTGGTGGTGTTATTTGTATTGATTATTATGATAATAGTGAATATTAAAAATATTACAACCAAAATAACTATGATTATTTATGAATATATTCATGTTCTGATAATGGAAATAATGTAAAATTTTATTTTGATTCAGTTCTATTTGGTTAATGAGTTTAGGGAATATAACTGCGGTGAAAAAAATACTTAGGATATGGGTGAATCAATTAATGGGGGGGGATACTCCTTCTCAACCTGATCCATGATCATTTAATATTAATAGATATCATTTTTCAGAAAATGATATTTATAGTATTTATTATGGTGTTAAAACAAGAAAACTTTTACATATTTATTTTTTTAATACTATTATTATGTTTATAATCATGTTCATGCAATGTTTAATTATTCATTAAGTTTTATAAGTTGGTTTATTTATATGAAATATGATATTCATCAATTTGTTAGAATTTTGTTTACTAAAATTACCTAACGATGAGAAGGGAATTAGAGCTAAATGGATCTTTATAAACATAAATTATGAATCTAGAAATATTATCTAAATTTAAGATGTACTTTTTTCACATGGTCATTTTCAAAGAAGTTGGAATAGACATTGATAACTCATTTTCACCAATTTCTAGTTTAGAGGTTATATATAATCCTACTTTATAAGGATGCTTTGTATGTGTTAAATTTTTATAAAATAGATGTGAAGGTTCTTTATTAAATGGTTTCATATCTAAATAATTATATTTTATCAACCCCCTAGTTATGAATATAAATGTTATGCTAATCATGTTATAAATTATATACTTCATCTTAAGGTATTGAAAAATAAGCTTGTGCTTAATATGAATTGATTTAAATATTATTATGGAATAATATTATTCATAATAGAAATGTATATCCCAATATTTTTAAATAAATAATATATATATATATATATATTAATTCTTCACATTTGAGTTGATGATATTGTTTTTAGCTATTTTAGTGAATTGATTTGTAGTGATTTTTATAAATTTTTCTCATCTAATTTTAACAGAAGATTAATTGGATAAATAATTTTCTTTCTCAAACAATAAATTTCTTATAGAAAATGATGGGATATTTCTTAATAAATTAGAGTATTCTAAAGACTTAGAAAAAATGATTTGTCTGATTCATGTAAATGTATGAAAACACAAATGAGTAGTAGTTTCAAATTACATGTTAATAAATCAAGTAAATATGTTGATATTAAAATATATAGATGTATTTTAGGTATCCATATTTATATGAAAATATCATGACTTGATATCATGTTTAGTGTTTTCTAATGTTCATTAATTCAAGATAATCCAAAAGAGGTTCATATTAATGTTTTGAAAGTAATAATTAGATGCATTGAAGGAACTATTAACCTTGTTTTTTATTATATGTATAATTTATTTTAATATCATATTTTGAATACGATTTTATAGAAAATTATTAATTTCTTTTTCCTCAATAAATAAAATTTACTTATCTCAATAAAGTGTTTCATTTGAGTATATTTTAACATGTAGTTGTAGTGCTTCATGTTTATGGAGTAAGAAATTTTATTTTATTTTTTTATTTATCATGACAAATTGACTATATATTATGAAAACACATATTCATATTATATTTATATGAGTCCTTTACAAAATTAGAGTATAAATCATATTGATGTATGATTTTATTTTATTAGAAATCAAGTAAGAAATGGATTTTTTCATTTTTTCTATACTGAAAATAAAATTGAAAATATATTTACTAAGACATTGGACTTTAGTACGTTCGAAAATAGAAAACTTAATATTATCAGGTTGGAATGATAGTAGTTTTAGGATTATATTTATTTAGGGGGTGTCTAAATGTACTTATTTAATGAAATAATAACATTTACATAAAATCTCTAGAATCAGAAAAAAAATTCAAATTTATTTTGATTAATTTTTAAGCATGTTTTTATTTTATTATTATTTTAAACCAACTCATACATCTTAAATGAGGTTAATATACTATTTAAACATTAATATTTCATTAAATCTAGTTGTATATAATATTTCTCATTAATTTTTTCAATCATTAACTAAAAACCCAACTCACTGTAATTAAATCAAATTTTATCATTGAATGGCTTTATCATGGCCCCATAAAAGATGTTCTTAAGAAACATGTTGTATTTATAGAGGATCCTTGAAATTATTTTTGAATAATTATTATTTTAGAACACTCTATAAAAAATTTTAAATATTTTAAAAAAATTAATTGTTTTCTGAATCCTTATCCATTTCATAATTTCAAAAAGCGTAGGAAATTTTTAAAAAATACATGTTTTTATAATTCTCAAAAAACTACTGAATATTTAGTGGGTAAATGAACAATTTATGTTATGATAACTATAAGGTTTTTATTTTTTTAGATATTTAACATTTTTTATACACTTAATTTAATATCTACTAAAGTATGTTTAAATTTTATCATGTCATAAAATTTCATTTCATTAAATATCATTACATTTATTGTTTTTAATGGCCATACTATGTTCTAAAACATTTAATTTGAGTTACTATAATATTTATTTTTTTGGACCATAAGATGACATTTAGGTATATTTTCAATTATTCCCATGTTACATGATTATTGTTCACTGCATTTTCAAATGAATAACCACATAGCTGATTCAAAATTCACATAGTTAGTTTAAATCAAGGTAACAGATTTTTAATAATCGATTAACAACTATATATAGATCATTTCATGGGAGAAAAATCTCCAAATTGATTGATATTATTTCCTATAAATTTAATACTATTATCTACATTTCATTATAACGAAAAAAACCTTTAATTTATCTGTTCCATGTATAAAATAATTTTATAAATTATTGATTATTTTCACTATATTTTATGCAATTTTGGACGTCAAATTTTTTATTGTTGTTTACTCGTAACATAAGATATAGATTTATGATTAGTTATATTATTAGTTTATTAAAAAGATAATCAATCATTATAAATATAATCAAAATGATCTAAAGCTAAATCTACTTTTTAAATGTAATTTTTTGGTGTAAAATTTAAAATTTCTATAGTTTTATAGTTTAAAGGAATTCTGATTCATGAATTGCATTTGTGAAGAATTAAATTTTCTGAATCACATGCTTAATTAATTAACTTACAAGAATCAGTTACATGAATCTCTGATGTTTATTTCTTTACATATATAAATCATGTAGATTCTCCTACTTGTTAAATTCTCTTTCATAATGAAAAAAATATGTGTGGATAACACATATTTGAATTTATCTGTGTAATTTAAAGAAAATAAGGATGTTTTTCCTAAAAAATATAAAAATTATTATACAGAATATATCTCATATATGGTTGTTTTCATGCTTCTTTTAAGTATTTAAATTTTTCTAATGACTTTATAAATCGATATTTATTTTTTATAATCAATAAGAATAGTTTTTTATTATTTTAAACAATTTTTTTTGAATATCATCAGTGTTTTATATTTAGGTATGAAACATACATCTTGAAACTCAAAAAAATTATTCTTTTATGTTTTTTGACTGATTCTATTATTTATATTTTAATATTAATAAATCTTAAATTCTTTAAAACAAGTTTTAATATATTTTATATAGTGCTATTGTCATTTTAATTTCTAATCCACCTTACTAATTATTATGAAAGATATATTTTTTAATATTATATTAAAAATATATATTTTTTGATTTCATGGGATTTACCATTGAACTATTATTATAGATACTAATTTAATTATTATATTCATAATTTCAATTTTTTAAATCATTATTTATTTTTATAATGGTCTATTGATTTGTGTATCCGTTTTTCAAAGATAATATCATTCCCTATTCTTATAAAAATTCTCTATAATGTCGATGAATTTGGAGTTCTCGTACATCAATTAGTTTTTTGAGTTTATTTCTTTTAATTTCATTGTGTCTTGACAAGTGATATAAATATTATTTGATAAATTTCAATGATATATTTTACAATTATCATGTCATATTGTTTTAGGAGTAAATGTTGTTGATAATGTTACATTTTTTATATTCTATGTTTGTATAAAATTTCCTTATATCAAATAATAAATCACTCCTGGTATGAATGAAAACTTAAATGAATTGTATATCCTTAATGAGAAATCCTAATACCTAGCATAAAAACTAGTACATCTTCTTTCATCGTTTATATGTACTTCATCATAGTTTATTATGTATGTAACACTACATCATATAATTCACATAAACTCATAATTATATTTATTATTTTACATAAAAAATAATTATTCTATTTAGTTCCTCATATGTAAAACCATGATTCTAAATATAGGACTATTTTTGTGGTAACACTCTTAATATAAATTTAATTTTTTATTTTTTAGAGACTCCTCATAAAAAACATATTGTGTAAATATGGTTATCCATTCACTTTTTTGAAAATGATTTTTTAATGGTGTTTGGATTCCCAAAAAATATATATATAATGTAAACAATTGATATAACACCAATCAAGGAGCTGTAAGAGTAGGATATGTCCACCTTAGATTGAACTACTATAAAAAACATCATTGTATTATTTGATTTCACATTCTTCATCTTATAATTAAAATTCATAATTATGTTACAAAATTTATATATTTCAATACAAAAATAAGTTTAACATATATGGTAAATTTCATGATAATAATAAACATTATGAGTGAAAAATAATCCCACGATAAAACTCATCTTCCCCTTTCCCTAAAATATCAATGTATGTAAGTTCACAAGTGAAATAAAATGAATAAAAAATCATATTTTAATTGTACATTTTTATATTCTATTTTTTTCTATTTAAAATTATTATATAGAATCTATTTTATAGAAATATACTCAAATAACCCATACAATAATAATTTATGTCACCCATACACTATTTATATATTTTATAACTTGATCATCGATCAATAAATGGTAATTTTTGAGTTTCGGAAGAAAAAACTAATTTTCAAACAACAATATCTTGATGTTGATTGATGAGATAAATTTATGAAAACAATAATCTTTTCCAAAAAGACCATGACAGAACCATTACAGTTATCTATTCAAATATTGACATCCAAACTTTTATGGGACTGTCCCTCGACATATATTTTCTATGATCAAGAAATATATTATTTGTAAGGTAGAAAATAATAATTTAGGATTATAAAGTGTATCATTATTAAATATGATATTCAGGGATTTTATATGATTAAGCAGGATAAATGTAAATTTGGGTTTTAGAATAATGGATATTATAAACAATACTCAATAATAAATTTTTTTAATCTATTCCATCATATATTCTAATAGTTACAATAAATGTTATTAAATAATTTATAATTAGTTTTAACCAATGTAATTATCTCTAAAAAGAATGGTAAATAATAATATTTGGAAATATATCTTGAATGAAGAAATTTTTTCAGACAATCACTAATGGAAATGAGAATAAAAAATTTTACCAATTAAAATAAATATTAGAAATTCACATAATGGAAAATCTCAGAAAAAAATCCATTTACCAAAAATCACATGTCTTAATGAATAATGCCTTCTTAAAAATAAATCCCCATTTATATCTATACTTATATATTACACCTTTTACCTCATTGAATACTTATTGAAAAATATATCTAATTCATTGTGTGGTGATAAATCTATGTTATCAATTTCAATAAAAACACTAATTAATGTATGGTCCATAGAAGGGACTGTGTTTTTTATGTTTCAAGAGTTAAAACGATTTAAAGAAAATATAGATAATATAAATGAAAAATAATCAATTGAAAAACATACTACCATTTTTAATGAGAATCATTCATTGGGTAGTAAATGTTATGTTATTCTAGGTTCAGGATATTATTAGTCATCTCACTATATGTGGTATATTATTATCATATTTCTTGAGGTTTTATGATGGAATAAAAAATTGAAAAAATACTATTGAATGTACATGACCTATTTCAGGTAAAGATTAAAATGTGTTAGGGATAATGTGTATTCTTAATAATAGAAAAACAAAAAAACCCAAAAACTCAAGATGCCTCTAATAATAGATATTATTTAACATCATTTTTTCAACCTTACCTCCTAACATAGATGATGGACTACTGAAAAAATTATACTTGGTCGAGGATTACAATTGGCCTCAGTTTCACATGGTCTACATATATGGTCTTACATCTTTTATAAAAAATTCATTCATCCATGTGGTAGTACATTCTTGAACTTTGTCAATCCTATCCACTATTTCTTATTCAAAGTGTAAAATTTAATATAAGCATCATATTCCGTCCAAACCAATTCACCATCCTTAAAATTTTGTTCTTCAATTATCTCTCCATCTGTAGAGATTTTATCTCTTAATGTTTCAGTTATCATTCAAAAATTCAACCTACATTACATCATAGTCCTTTAATGATTTGTGTATGTTGAAATTGATTTGTTCACTACGCACTATCATAGTCATGTGACCACTTTTTGAATCAATCATTAATCATTTGATCCCTAAAAGTGGTCTTCTTAAAATAATATTTGTTCTCTCTTTATCTATATAAATAACTAAGAATGCATAGGTATTATAATCAAATGTAATTTGATTTAAACATCTTCAACCAGTCATTGTGGGTATTTAACTATAAAATATTGCATAGGATGTGAAACTCATGTGGAATTTCTTCCCTTATTTTCCTGGGAATTTGAAGGATGTGTATTACATTATGTTAACAATCATAAAAAATCTCATAAGTATCTTCCAAATTTATCCAAAAAATTAAAAATTGGAATTAAAAAACTACCATGTTCAATTTTCTTCTTTAGTAGATCCCTTGAAAGAAGAAAAAATCGCTACCTGTTGGGTGGTTTTTTATGACCTCTTCAATAATTATTGAGTTCATCGCATGTTCATTTTGTAACATTTAGTATATTTTAATTTTTTCAAGGAATTATGTAAAAGTAATATTAATTTGTTACTTGGTTAATTGTATTATGTACCACAACATGGAATTAAGTATTTAATTTGTTGTCAAAGGTTCAATATGTGTTTTTGAGAATTTTTAGTGGATGGATGATGAATTTGGGATTTTTTAGACTTTTTAATATTTCAATTGATGATTTTTTTTCATTCCTTATAAATTTTCGCTGCGAAATTTAATTATTTAATGATATACTCATTAATGTTAAAGACATATACAGAAATAATATTATGAAGCTAACAATGTTTTAAACATTTAAAAGGTGATTTGGAATTTATATTCCAAAATTGAAAGGGGGAAGAAGAACATGGTGTATATAATTACTAGTGGATATAATTTCTATCTTGGTAGTGAAGGATAATTTGGTAAACTGTATATTAAAGATATTGGCATTGTAGTATTAATTGAGAATTGAAAAATATGGCCTTCTGTTATAGGTCATCCAAGGGATTAGTTCACCACATATTAGGTGGGAATGTGAGTCGAACCTAGCTATCACATGAGTAACAGATGTGTGGTGGGCTATTTTTTGGCTCTCAAGAGAACATGTTGGTAAGCATGCATGGGTTTTGGGCTACAGTAAAAGTGGGTTAGCATTTCCTGGCATGGAAAGTGTGGAATTTGGTTTGTGTATTACTCATCTTGAGCCCCTAATCTATATATAGTATGATACTACACGTATTGATCAATATGGAAGCAATCACACATAAAAAATTATGTCATGGTAAAAGATGTTTACTATAAGTAATAAAAACCTGTATTAAATATGCATACATAAAACTCTAGTAAATGAATGGGAACCATGACATTGTCTTCCTACTCCTTTGGCCGAGTGTTTGTTGTAGATTTGATTATCATCCACTGATGTTACTAGAATGTTCCTCCATTTTGTGTTTGTTATAAATTATCCAATTTCAAAATAAAATTTCCATGATTATTCAATAAAATACATTTTATTTTATGTATCCATTTTTGGGAAAATAATCACATAACCAATTGAGTTCATGTAAGAAATTTTCTATTTAATAGAATTTAAACATATAGTAGTTTCATTCAAATAATTATTTATTTTATTTATCCATTTTCATTATTGAATCACAAAGACAATTTTATGAGAAGATACAAATAGACATTTCTATCACATAGCCGATTTTTTAAAGGTATCAAAATTTAAATGTTTAGCTATTTATATAGCACAATTATATCTCTTTTCTAAAAATAGAATGAATTAATATATTTTTTATTATGTATCATGTGAATAATGGGTTCCTAGGTCTTTGGGATATTTAAATGTGGACTTGTAGAATCTAAAAATATCTTTCTACCACATTAATAAATGTATTGATATCTGAGCCTTGAAAATAATAAAATTACCAATTCATTCAATTATTTTAATATATTATTTCATTATGTTGTAAAAGTGAAACGAATATATTTTGGATTTTAATGATCCATGATTTTTTTATGGTTGTTAATGGATGTGTTTTCTATATGAAAGTAGAAAACAAAAAGTATTAATATTGTAGAGTTAAAATGGAAACATTCAGTGAATGTGTTTTTATTATTATTATACATATATATATTGTAGCTTTATCGAGTGTGTTTTTGGATACTGGTCAGGATATTAAAGGGGAAAAATTTAGGGATGTGGTTGTTGTAAGGACCTGACCCACTGGGGCCCTATATGCTAATTGAATGTTATTTCACCACAACCGCATTTCCACTTCCATAGGCCATGGTCTAGATAAATGAATTGGTAATGAATAAATATAATGGGAATAATTTTCTATATAAACTAATATATAATCACCCATCCATATCAATAACTACATACACATGAATTATAATAATATACAACAACCTATAGAATAAAAACCATGCATGAAATAATATTTAGGGACAATGAAATTGTATAAAATGGTAATCAAAAATGTAATGAGTAAAATATATTCACAAAAAAAGATACCCCAACCTCACAACATCTAGAATAATATATTTCTAACAATTCAAATTTTTTAATATCTAATCCCCACCACAGTACGTAGTCAACACACAAGGTATCACTTTGATCCACAAAAATCACCACCAATCAATCTGTCATCTTTATTAGTCATGAAAAGTATTGTAAAATACCATGAAGGGGTGAGTATGCACATACCTAGTAGGAAACCCTAAAACCTAATGGGAGTGATCGATAGATATAATAATAGCCTATTCAGACCAATGAATGAGGTAAATCAACCCCATTATATTCATTTATATATTCCCTAAAGGAAATAAAAATGGAAGAGAAATTGAATCTTCATACCATGGCCTAGCCGAAGTCGATGAGTGTGAATGAATCTAAGGTATAATAAAATTTGTTCCAACAGTCAAACTCATCCTCTACAGAAAATGACTATATGGACCTAGACCCAAAAACTATTCTACACAGGTGAGCAGTCTCACTTCTCATGTAGAGAACTTGCACCCCACTAAAGCTCAAAGTTGAGGGAGTACTAATCCATAAGCAGATAACTCATGACCTATGGTAAGAGGATTTATGACCCTACCAATATAGTTAAATGGGGTATTTTTCCCCATGTGATAGGGGAGATTTTACCATAATATCTATCTGATATCCAGAGAAACCTAGGAACAAGTGTGATAGTAAAGTACATACCATTTCTACTTTTTCTATTAGGATGGGGGACCATTGATTAAATTCGATAGGGATGTACTAAAACTAAAATCTATATGATAAATTTTATAACATGCAACATGTTATAAGATAGTATTAATGGACCCCATATTTATTTAATTATCCTTCCTAATCACTTCCATCATCATGAATCACCTGAATAGGTTTCATAAAAAACGATCTTGGATCATAACTCAATATCCCCAATGTAAAAAATTTCATTCTATGTGTAAAAGGACTATAGATATGATACTCACATACCAAAATATGAGTCATAATGTTGGAGATACGAGAGGTAGAAATTTCATACATGAGTACATAACGTATTTTCGATAAAAAATGAATGTCTCGCAACTCTTATTCATGTCCATGTTCTCTCGAGACAAAACTCGTAAATGCTTTTCTCTATTCATATAGTATCCTAACTAGTACAAAAACCTTTTTTACATTGGTTTTTTGAGCCTTTAACATCTGTTCTCTGTTGACGTTATTTTGAGCGACATTAAAAATATGATTTTTTACATCAGTTATTTAAAAAATGATGTTAAAAATGATGTTTTATGGTTTTTAACATTGTTTTTTAAAAACTCGACGTAAAATACCTTCTAAAAGTAATGATAAAAATCCATTTTTTAAGTCAGTTTTTAAAAAAACCTATGTTAAAAGTTATTTTTTATGTTTTTTATTTAAAAACAAACGTTCAAAGTCATTTTTAAGTTTAGTTTAAAAATAATCAACATAAAAAATGTTTTCCATCTTGTAAAAAAATTTCTAATATTTTATTTGATAGGTCTTACATCTCAAAATACGTTATAGATCAAATGTTATGACCATCAAGAGATTGATATACTTTTTTGAGGAATGATCGAAGGAGCCAACCGTAGCATCATCATAGTTGAAATTTTAGAATACAATATAGAATTTTTTGTTTTACAATGATATATGGAATTATCCATCATTATAATAAAATAATCATCAATATATGGTATTTTAATTATGAAAACAATTCATAAAATATATAAATCACAGAAAAAATTTCAAATACCCAGTCAACATTTTGGAAAGAATAAATAAATTTACGTGGAAGATCAAAAAAATTTAGTTGGTGGAACGACGTTGGATAAAAGAAATTATCTTTAAATGGAATTTCAATTAAAAAAACAAATCATAAAACCCAAAAATCAGGGATACATAATTAAAAATACCTTGATGAGATCGCAAAAATAAGAAATAATTGATTCACGTTGAATATCAAACGAGTCGAGTTGGGTTAATGATGATGGATGAAATAAAAGATCACTAAATTAGGATATGTGTATATTGAAAACATAAAATTGAGATGATAATAAAAAACATGATATTAAATATTTTTTGCGGCAATTGGAAATTTTGATCACATGACCACTACTAGAATTTAGACTTATAGCTACAACTCTATATCCATGGTCATTAAAAACCATGGATATAGATTACTTATACACATTGTTATGTTTTCTTCATGTGGTAATAGCGCCCCACACGATCCCCCCCCCCCCCCCGCCGTCATGAATTTCCCATCCCCACTACCCCCTTGTTCCTCCTCTCCCTCGAAATCCTCCTCCTCTCCCGACGTCTCCGACGCGGCCACCCCACCTCAATGTGACCCTCCTTCTCTGGCTCCGCTCCGACATAGTTCCTTTGTGGGTCTAGCGAGGTCTCATTGCTCCCTCCCTCAAATATCAAACCTAGTATACCAGTAGCATCTACTTCATTTCATACCTCCACTTCCACACCTTTCCACCCACCCGCCACACCTCCTCCCTACCAACTCGGTCCTCTTTGTGTGCCTAGACTTGATTCCCGGCCACCTCCACCCCTTCAACATCTCCATAATGATATCACTCAACCACACCTTCCTTATACTACATTCGTCCCTAAAAACTCATCACCATATAATGACTCTTTTCATCCATCCTTTTTACCTCATTACGACTTGGTTTTTTCAGGGTTCTCCTCCTTTCTTCTCATATAGTTGTTGTGGAGTCCATTTCCTATGTAAGTACTTTATTTTTCTGCTTTCCCTTTTTTCAGAAATTTTTTATGAGTGGTGTTTTTTGATCACATCTATATATGTTCTATTTATCCATTTTCTAGGTACGGTTGAACGTGGGGATTAAAATCTAGAATACCCAAAAATTGAAATAGACATTCTAAAATCATGTCCCATTCCTTCTATTAAAAACTATTTTGGAAAGGATACCACACTTGGTCTGCGGTTTTTCTGGTGGGGTGACATTAATTACTAGAAAGAAAACATGTAATAGTTCATTTTCACTTCATCCCAATATTCCCAATACCTCACATTTACATTAGGAATGTAATAATAAACCCGGGAATTATATCTGCATCCCTCGATGAGGATCATAATATTTTTTATTATAGGATTTATATGCTCGATGAACCAAATATGTGCACATTCTCAAAGATTACCTTATTTTAATTTAATTCTTTTGAGTTTCACTTGTTATTAAGATCCAACGAGAATCATGATGAATGCATGAGCAACGTCTTATATAAATAAATCCCAATTAAGTTGATCATAAATTTCTGGAGGTTCTGCAATAAGTGTGTACCAACAGAAATTTATATTCATTGAAAAGTAATATAGTTACCCTAACTATGTATGTGTTGTGAGAGGTTGAAATTTGAGTTAGTCTAGAACTTATATAATGTAGAATGAGAATTCTTTTCTTGGGACCTTTTTTGGGAAATTGTGGGATTTCTATTTTATGGGGGATACATCTTTGACTTTTTGTGAAAATATTTTCATTGTGTAGAGAAACATTCATATATGGTTAATCCTCATGTAATAGTGTATTTAGTGGTGTGTTGGGTGATTTTGAGACAAGAAAGAAGGGTTGTGTAGGAAATAATTTCTCCCTCAATACATTCATGTTCATTTTCTCTCACTCATGTAAAAACATGGTGCCCTTCTTCCTATTGAAAAGAGAATGATTTCTAGTAAGGGGATCCAACCATGGGATGTGATTTCAAATTAAGGAGCTCCTCTAGGGTGGTGGATCATGTGGATACCCACCAATGTTGGGATAAAAAAGAATGTGAATGAGTCCCATTAATAGGTTGTTATAAGGAGGTATTGTGCATGATTCTAGGGGATCTATTGTAATCGAATATAGTTCCTGTTATAGTTTAGATAATTCTATCTTGGTGGAGAAAAAATAATTACTCAGTGAACATTATATTTGGAGGATAGATAACATCAATATTTGAATGGTTGAGTAGGACTCCAAGATTCTTTTAATATTCCTACATAATTATTCAATTGCTTTTCGAAAATTATTTTATATTATTAGGAAGTGTATGTCCCCCATCTATCAACAAACAAATATCAATCCTACTTGGATGGAGTGGAACTTTTCTGCATAAAATCTGTCTAGTAAAGAGATACCTTATGAGATTCTTGTTATCTAAAATATTACATGTGGTCTTCCACATTACTATGAAATTATTGTTAGTGGTAAATCCCTTACTATTCACCACTATAGCCTCCCAAAGTGCAATATTTTCCAATAAAAGGTTCTTCTTGTGTGACTGATAATTTTCAAACTATTACATCAATTAAGTATGTACTTATAGGGATACCATTAATGGAGGAAAATGAATTTAATACTCATGATATTTATGAATAAATCAATTTTCATCACATTGACAATGAAAATAATAAATTCAATTGGTTAGTTAGTCAATTAACCAATAGACTATATGGTCTAAATCCAAACCATCTCGAAAAGTTTCCAACCCTTGGCCAATTTTAATCCCATCCATCTCAACATCGCATCCAATATTTTCCATATAAATTATTAGATTCATTTTTTAAAAAATATTGAAAATGAATTGTCAGTTTACATCGTTGATATTAGATATTTAAAACATTGAAATAATTATGGAACCCATTCCAACTAATGATTACCCTTCCCCAAAATATTAAAATAATCTTGTTACACACAATCCTCTCAGGAATAACTCAATGTTGTGACTATTCCCAAGAGTGGGAAAACTTGTGTAAAATATAATCTATTGATTCCTAAACCATTAGGGTCTTCAAAATCCAAGGAAAATTTTGAATATCCAAAACATGAAACTAAAAAATCAGAGCTGGATAATGAGTGAATTGGTTAGGGAATGTTGAAATTCAACATGCGGAACATAGGGAAATTTTTGAAGGGTATTAAAATATGGGGAAAAGTGATTTTCAATATTCAATAAAGTGAAATTTCACATCTTGTAGATATTTTTATAAATATTATTGTATTATTTATTCGAGATTCTAATGAAAATATATGAGATCCATTAGGTTAGATAAAGACATAAAACCCTCAAAGATAGACACATGTAACCCATCGAATGAATAATTAGATTGATATTTCTTATCGTCATTGAAATAATATGTGGAAGATGGCCTTGATGGGATGATTAGATAAATATCCTCATTTCCACATATAAATAGATTGATCTAAAAATGATAATATATCATAACCGTTTTTTATTATTTAATTGTTTTATATGGTGATGGTGTATAGGCTAATATGGTTTGTTTTGAGAGACATTCCTCTATCAAAATCCATTAATTTAAATGATTTTGAATTTTCATATCTCTAGTGTTATTTTCATGAAATTAGACAGTTTATATATGATTAGTAGATTATTATCCATGCGCCATTAAATTTTGTGATGCTTTGATCAATTAATTTGGATTACACATAATACTACCATAATTTTCATTCTGTTTAAATATGATTCATGGGAGTGAGGGGTGGTAATGGAGTGATTAATCATTCTCAATTACCATGACTAGGTGAAAGTAGTGTATCAAAAATCATTTTTCCCACTACATAACTTAACACACTAAAGCTAGAGTGAATGGATTGAGATCTTGGGTACTTTCAGGGTATTATTTAGAGGGTGAATTAATTTTATAAGTGATTATTTTATAATTAATGAGAGAATTATATCTTGGAACACTTAATTATATTCATCATTTTTCACTTTTATTTTAATTCTTACATGAAATTGTTTTCCACTCCTTCATTAATTCATTTTTTTCAAAATTAATAGTCTTATAGTAGTGTAGGTGTGAGGAAAATTAATGATTATATCATAACATGAACTTGTGGTTACCAATCTCTATTCACCATAAAATGTTGTATTTCAAATCTTCTATTATATTACATTTTCGTATTGCAGTTTCAAATTTCTGGAAATCATGTGATGAGGTCTTAATCAGATCTATCTATTGAATTATAAATCACGTGTGTTTTTCATGCTACACTTTCATCATCCTTTTGCGGCCATGCTTTTGTTTAAAGAAGTTCTTATTGAAGACTATCTATTAATTCCTATCAGAAAGGATGATTTAAATTTCAGTTCCATATAATCATTTTTAGTTGAATATGCATTTGATTAACTCGGACATAGGGATGGAAAATTATTATTTACATGATTTTTAGATTGGTCCGAGAGGTATATGTTCCCTTTTTTTGATGAAGAGAAACACTTCTAATCATAGAAGAGTGGAAAACGGGGATGTTGTAAAATTATTTTCTGTATGGAGTTCGGATGCACTTTTTGGGTCATACGGTGACTCCTTTTCCGAATTCTATGATGTTTTAATATAAGTCATGTTTATATCCTCTTTCAATTACGTGATGTTGCATGGTCACTACAACTCATGTTTTCACTGTACCTTGAACATTTAATTTATTACTAGGGAATGGGATGGAAAACCAACTCATTCATTTTGTCATGGTTGTAATTCATTCGTTTTTTACTTAATATTTAGGGGTGTTGGTGCAGGGGTAGAGGACTGGTTTTAGGGGGAAGGGACTGGTTTGGTGGGGGGTTAGTACAGTGTTGGGGGGTTGGAAAGATGGTGCTGGCTAGGGGGGTGGAGTGTGGTGAAGGATTGGGGGTGGGGGTGGTGCAGGCCTGTGGGATGGGGTGGTGCAGGGAGGAGGGGTGTTAGGGGACGGTTGGGGGGACTGGTTTGGGGGGAGGCTAGTACAGGGGTGGGGGTGGTGCATGGGGGTTGGGGGGTTGGGGGGCTGGTGTAGGCTAGGGGGATTGGGGGTGGTTTAGTCTAGGGGGATAGGGGTGGTGTTGGGGGGGAATGTTGTGGGGGAGGGGACTGGTTTATGGGGAGGTGGGGTGGTTTAGGTGTGAGGGGGGATTAGGGGGCCGGTGTAGGGGTTAAGGGAAGGTTCATGTCTAGAAGTGTATGCATGGATACAGGAGGGGGTGAGGAGGAAGTGGTCACTTGGCTAGGATGTAGCCTAGGATGCTGAAATTCGGGTTTGGTGGACAAAGGAAGCATAATTACTAACAGGTTAGGTTTCATGGATGGATAGTCTTCAGATAGAGAGAGAGGTGTTTTTTAAACTGCATCATAGTAGAAAAAAATGTAAGATTCATGACTCGAATATATAAATGGCTCTTGGTCGAGGTCCAACTTGACTGTTCAACAATTATTTTCAGATATTTTAAAACATTGGCGTCTAGGGTCACCCAATCCCTTAGTGTTTGTTTTATAGAAATTGACCATTGAGATCTTGTTATCCAACCATATAACCAGAGCTGTATACTATCATGTAGAAAATAGGAATTTATGAATAGCTCGTCTCAGCATTTCATTACATCGATATAGCAATGTCCATTTACGGATATTTTTTTAGGATTATGAGAGTGGTTGACTATAATCTCTATATTAATAGGAATTGTTATTTCCAAATGACGATGTAGCTTTATACAATTTAAACTATCAGAAATTTTTTTGTTGGACGAGCTAATAGGGCTACGAAATTCATATTCATGAGGTGTTTCTCATTTTTAGTAAGTCCAATATAGAATGCATTTCCTTGGAGTTCAATAATCTATGTGTTGGGGAGTGATCAAACTAGAAATTTCAAAAAAAATTATATGTAATTCATTGTTTTATTATCTCAAATTCTATTAAAATCATTGGCATTGTTATATTTTCACATTTTTATAATTATCTATCAGTAAAATAAATCTAGATTGATTTGATGATTTTAGTGATAACCTTTTTATGTTTTCATTGGTTAAATGTATTCTCATTTACATTTTCTTGGTTTATGTTGACTCCTACCATTGATTTAGGTGCATATGCCAATGAAGAAGTTGAAGATGGTGGAGGTCTGATAGGATGAGAGAATGATGTTGGTGTTTATCAAGGAGATGATGAGGGTTGTGATGGTTTTGAATAAGTTGTTATTGAATTACATTTTAGATTTAAATTTTAATCTTTGTATATACATTGAATTCTACTATATGATGATGTCAGTGTTTGGTAGATGTTGTGGTGTATAATGTTTCAGGGTTCAAGGGGTTTGTAGGTGTGTATGGGGGTGCATGGGTAGGGGAGGGGTGGGGGGAGGGGGCATAGGGGAAGAAGGGTTGTGCAGGAGGTATGGTGTAGGGGGGTGTGGGCATGGGGTAGGGGGTATGGGTGTTCAGGGGGTAGGGTGTATGGGGGTGGGCATGCAGTAGGGGGTGTGGGTGTTTAGGGGGTAGGGGTAGGGGGAGTGTTGGTGGCATGGGGACTGTTAGGGGTAGGGGGTGTGCTGGGGGCAGGGGTAGGGGGTGTGCAGGGGGTAGGGGGAGGGGTGTGCAGGAGAGGGGACAGGGGGTAGGATAGGGGTAGTGTGGGGGTGTGTAGGGGTAGGGGCAGGGGGTGTGTAGGGGGTAGGGGAGGGGGTGTACAGGGGTCATGTCTTTGAATTACATGGTCAGTTATCCTAAAGAATGTTTTGTTAGTATGTTGTATGAAATATATGGAGTATATCATATTATTTACCATATTTTTTTAGGTTCAATTAGTTTTATAAATATATATTATCCTTACATTACAAGCATGATAAAAAGGTTTTTGAGGATGCTGAATGATTATATATAGAATTTCATGAAGAGTATTTCAATTCCTCATAGTGTTCATGAATCAATTTTTTTCCACCCACAAAATAGGTTAGGTTATCTTAAGACCTAATAATATTAATCAATAATTGTAATAATATGTTGTTACTGAATTTTATGACATGATGAAAAAATGGAACCTGCAACTTTTACATTTGTTCCTTGGTATCCATATTCTGATATACAAGAGGTATATCAAATTTTAGTCATGATGATAGAAAATACGGATTAGAAGCTACATCTTATGGAATCCAAACTAATCAGTTTTCCATTCTCTCCCAAACAAATTCAACAGAGTCGGTATAAAGAACATCCTAAAATTTGATCTTGTTCTCATCTAAATTGATTAGTTAATCTAGAGTTTCTCAATCAGAAATATTTAATATTTTTAATGGATTTTCAACAATGGTTTCTCAAAAAAAAATTGGATGTTAAGATAATAATCAATTATTATTATTCAGTTTTCTATGTTTGATATATTCAAGATGACTAATATGTTTTTTTATTCCATGTTCTCTCTAAGAGTATAGAGAACTCTATTATTGAGGAGGGCTATAGATCACAGAGAAATTAAGTTATAGTGGAATCCAGGTACATAGATGGAATGTAGAATGCTTCATGTAGGATAGAACATCCATTATTTACTGGATAAGATCCTATGGGTCGGTTAAATATGGTTGATACAAAATTTTTTGTTAACTAAACAACAATTGAAATGAAACAACACCTGGAAATTATTTTCATGTAATATAGTATATTGTATTTATTTTTTTCCTTGGTAGTGTTATTATACAAGTTAATCCTAGGATAATATCAAGATAGAGTAATTAGATATGTATTGGAATACTGTTAATTGGGATTTATTGTGGTGTATGTTTTCATTGTGAAATACTAGAAATGTATATGAATACATTTAAAAGTTTGAGCAAAAAGCATCGAGAACTCTAGAGTTTCATGTATAGTAGTACACAAGATTATTTTTTTTGGTGATTTCAACCAGAAGAAGAAAATTTAGTCTCAACCCAATATTTAGGAATTGAGTTTTTATTTATTCCACTTTATTTGAAATTGAGACAGAACCCATTGAAGATATAATTTTGAGATGTACTCATTGGAGGACAATGGTTATATCTATTTCTTATGGTACTAGTATTATGGTGCATTACACTTCTACCAATAAGATTTAGGGATAACAACCCTATATGAAGGAGGAAATTTAGGGAGTTATATGGTAAATCATTGTAATGGTTACAAGACTATCAGTTGAAAAGAATGAGAGAAACATAAAAATTGTGGGAGTGTGTTTTTGATGTGCATGGGAGTCTGTAGGGCAGCGAGGAGGGTGTAGGTCGGGTTTCCCGGGGGGGGGTGTCCAGGGTTACTACAAGGGGATGGTACATGGCAGGGGTAGGGTGTAGGTGGGGTGTCTATGAGGGGTTGTCTGGGAGGAGGTTTCTAAGAGTGGGGAGGGTGTATGGGGATCTATGGAAGGGGGAGAGTGCATGTGGGGTGTCTATTAGGTTTGTCCCGGGTGGGGGGGGGCTGCATGGCAGGGGGGAAGGTGTAGGTGTGGTGAAAGTGGGGGTGTCCAAGAGGGGTTACCTGGTAAGGGGATACTGGTGCGGGAGTGTGCAGGGTTGTGGGGAGGGTTCTAGGGGTGTCTATGAGGGGGGGAGTAGTGGGGAGGGGCGGTGCAGCAACATGCGGGGTGTCTAGGAGGGGTTTTCCAGGGGGTGTCCAGTGTTTGTCCAGGGCCTATCTATGGGTGCTACTGGGTAGGGGAGGGTGAAGGTGCAGTGAAAGGGGGTGTTTAAGAGGGGAGACCTAGAAAGGGGGATAATCGTCCGGGGAGGGGGTCTGCGAGGCAGTGGGGAGGGTGCATGTGTAGTGGAATGGGGTTTCTAGGAGGGGGACTGAGCAGGGGGTGGAGGGGGAGGGGGTGTAGTGGGGCAGGGGGAGGTTGTAGGTGGGGTGTCTAGAAAGGGTTTTCCAAGGGTTTTCTGGGGGATGTCCAGAGGTGGGGGGTGGGGCAGTGGGCTCTGCTAGGCATGGGGAGGGTGCATGTGGGGTGTCTAGGAGGGGTTATCCTGGGGGTGTCAATTGTTTTCCCATGGGCATTCTATGGGGAGTCTAGGGGTGCAGGGGGAGGGTGCAAGTGGATCTATTGGTTGGGTTCTCCAGGGGCTGTCTATGGGGTCTACTAGGTAGGTGGAGGGTGCAGGTGGGGTTGTCTAGGTGGAGTCCAAGGGCTGTCCAGGTGGGGTCAATAGGTTTGGAGGACGGTGCATATGGGGTGTTTAAGAGGGGTTGTCTCGGGGGCTGTCCAAGGGGGGTGTCTCGAGGGGAGGGTCTGTCCAGGGGGTTCCAAGGGGTGTCTAAAGGGTGTCCAGGGGGGTTCCTAGGGGGGAGGGGTGTCCAGGGTGGTGTATAGGATAGAGTGGATTTTTAAGGGCAGTGTCTGGGGGGTGTCCAGTAGGGTGCAAAGGGGGGGTGTCCCGTGGGGTTGTAGGGGGTTGTCTCGGGGGTGTTATAGGGGGATGTCTAGGGGGAATAGGGGTGTAGGGGGGTGTAGGGGTGTAGAGACCCGAATCTTGACATACATGGACATTACATTACTTTTGCGGAATACATAATACATAACAAAAAAAAAGACACACAAGGACCGTAATAGTTTAGTGTCTTTGGAAACATGGAATGTAATCTTCTAATCGTGGTGAAAGATATTCAACATCTCCCATAAAGATCTTCCAAATTTTGTTTCCTTACCTAAAACCTTTCTTTTTATCTTGGGGGAAAATAAAACATAAAAAGGGTGAGCTCAAATGCTCAGTAAGGGTAAGAATGGATGAAATAAAACATACCATATACATTTGAACTTAAAAACATGAACATAATGTTTAAACATCAAAATATTGAGAAACGACATAAAACATGGAACTACATAAGGAATAGATCATAATGGAACATAAACCATGATAAAATAGAATGGGAATAAAACATGTAACTGTGGCATCCATTAATCACATGGAATTATTTCAATAGTGGTCAAGGCATTGCTTCCAAGACTATCTTAGCAGACAAAGTCCCATTCTGAATCGAGTTCACTCCTTGTTTCAGTCCTATAACACTGAACCGGATTAACTTACCGTTCCAGCCATGTCTTTGTCATGAGATATAAAATCTTTACCCAATGCATTGGAGGGAGATATAGGTCCCACCCATCTCATAATGATACCATTCTTATGTGTGCCACAAAATCATAAATCATACATCATTGCATAACCCATGTAATAAAAATGGGATACTTAAACAACATGACATCATAAAACAATTCATATAAGATAAAGGGATTCATAAAAATAATTCCCTCACAAGATAATAATATCAATGTAATAATAGGGATAGAAACAGAACCCTATATTATCTTAGATGGAAAAATTTTTTGATAAAACACTTGAACTCCATTCTTGAGGAAAATATCCTTTCAACTTTAAAAAGACTTTTCCTTTCTTAACATGTCATACAATTCTAAAATAAGTTGATTAAAAATAAACATGAAAACATTTAAAGTAAGCTTCTTGGAAATAATGTTTTAAAAATCCATTCATGCCGTATAAGTTAAAAAAACATTCTTCTCTTACTTTTGTCTGAAAAGTCAAAAAAGTTCCTCGTACGAAAAACGACAAAAGATTCCTTTCATATCTTTTACTAAAAACTCACCGAAGGGAAATATTTGATTTAAAAAATTGTAGGTGGAAGGAAACAATATTACATATTGAGGAAACATGGTTTTGGATGATAAAATACACCCCAGTAAATACCAAAGTATAAACAATCTTGGATAAAAATGAGATTGTGATATTTTCCCTTACCTTAGGTCCAATATGCTTTGTAAGTATCCAAACCTCCTGTATAATGATTTATACAATGTCATTGACTTATTAAAGAATCATATTCATTGTTATTATATCATATATGGTTCACTTATGACTTTATATTACCCATTCTTTTGTAAATTCATGTTAAAGTAGCGTTTTGGGTATAATCGTTTCATTTGTCGTTCGTGTTTTAACTTGTAATTATTCATATGATTAATTCGATCGTGATTACCTACATCCAGAATGTAAAACATGATTTATATATAATATATATTCAGAATATATATATAATGGATCGATAAATGGAACGAAATACACCGTTCATGGAGACGGTAGGCCGTACGTACGCATGAATGCTGTTTTCGTTTCCTTATTGAATTGAATGGAATTAAGTAGATGACACACATATATATATATATGTAAATCCAGTAGCATTATTATTTCATATATTTCATGATTACTTATTATATATACTTTATAATCATTCTTGAATGGTTATCATGGAGATTGAATCTCATCGTGTCGTGGAGACGGTATTCCGTACGTACGCACGAGCGGTGATATCATTCCCATGATTGTGGAATTGTATTAAAGTGTATTTATAATATTTCATAATCAATATCACATTAATATAATCATATTTATTCATTAATTTCACCATTATAACCATCCATGTAATGTGGTTGTGGAAAATAGATTACACCACGGCGTAGAGACGGTATTCCGTACGTACGTACGCGCGATGATATCATTTTCCGTAGGATAGATAGATGGTGAAATAGGGTTGTTTCATACTTATAATAACATATCAGTATATGAGTGATACTGATGTTATTACTTCATAATGAAACAACTAAAGAATAAGAAGTGGAAGAATAAATAAAGATGAAAGAATCGGTAACGGACATTACCTCTTCTTTGAAGCGCCTCTTTGAGTCCTCCTCTTAGGGCACTAAAATTGGTCTTTGAAGAATACCAGGACCTCTAGGATGTTTCTAGGTAAGTCGAGAAGAGAATTTTTCAGGGTTTGGCCGAGCTTGAAGGCTCAAAGTGGTGTGAGGAAAAGAGGGAGGAGGTGCCCTTTTATAAGGGAGGAGAGGGGCACCTTTGGAAAAACTAAACATATTATTTTATTATAAATCCAAATTCGGATTTAAATAGCTCAAAATTGATTTATTTCGAAGATAAGGTGGGGATGCGTCTAAATTCTCTCATACAATAGAATTTAGACAAGTTTAGGTTCCTATTTTAACCTTATCATTAATATTTAACTTTAAGTTAGATAATTTTACTTTTACATTGTCTTTTTGTATTCTTACACAACAAGGTTAATAAACTTACTATAAGAAGCCAAACGAACACCAAGTTGTTTATTATTAATATATATAACCTTATATAAGTCATATGGCCTATCCTTAGATTTTTTAGGAATATAATAACAATTAATAATATAATATTTGTTTTAAAAATTATTTTATGTCAATTTTGACACTATTGGGTAATTGATTTTTTGTGAAAATCATAACAGAATTATTAGTTCATAAAAAGTTAATTAAATCAATACTAACATTCCATATTAACCTAGAAAATTCGTTTAATTCATAAAAAGTCTCAAATTTTATTTATTTGGGTATTTATAATATCAATGATTCTAATTTTTCACTATTATGGTAAATACTGCATCATCATTGTGTCATAAATAAATTAATTTATTTATTGTCTATATATTATAAATAAAATATCATTATTTATTAAATCTTATTATCTTTCTAATGAATATTTACAATCGAGTTTATCTTATGTTTAACCCTATATTAAAAATGTTTTAGTAAATAAACATTGATTTTAACTCTTTTAACTCTTCTTAGAATTAAATAATAATAAATGACCTAATCTAATCCAAGTGGGCATAAATGGTCATATTTTATTACTAAGGTTGTTTTTGGTCGAATTAAACTTATCCAATAGAATTAGGACATGTGTTAGGATAATAATAATATCATTTTTACCCTTAATTACCCTATTTACTTTTAATCGTGGTAAAAAAAGTAAAAAGTTACTATTCACCAAAAATTAATTTCATCTCATTGATCCACATTTTACTTACTAACATCAACCGTTTCTCTCGGATTTTTGAAATTCCAATCACAGAAGCGGTAAAATTATGTTTTATGAAAAATTCATTTTTTTAAACTACCACGTAGTCGTTTCATTATTCATCAAAAAATGAAAGTTTCTAGAAAAATACCAAAAATTAGGCCGAAGATATATTTTATATTATGAACTCAAAAATGATGTCTATTTTACCAAATTAAAAACATATTAGTTGCATTAATTAATTTAAAATTTAATTCCCGTTGTCAAAACAAATAGCGTGTTCTTAAGAGATAATAACTATCAAAAGATTGACACTTGTTTATGTTTGGTTTAAATGTGAAATTACATCCAATGACCAACATTGTATTAAATTGTAAAAATATATTCTAAATATACTTTAAACCCACTAAAATTAATAATTTATCCTTATTAATTATTTCTATTAAAAAGGTTTTTTTTAATTAAAATTTAGTAATTTTCACTATTCATCAGAAAATGAAAGTTATCCGAAAAGTACCAAAATTTCACCCTAAGCTATTTTCGATATTCTGAATCCAAAAATGAAGACCATTTTGAAAAATAAAATTTCCAAAATTTAAAAAGGTGGTTATTACTAATCATAACGGCTAGTTTTAATAATATTTTAATAGTATATCGTTGTTTAGTAAACTCGGTATTGCATACTACACACACTATCGAGGAAGGTCGTGATTGCGTATAATGCAAGGCAAGTCAATGATGCGTGTTGTGAAAGCTCCTTTTGGTGTAGCGTACAACACAAGACATTAATGAAATTAAAAAGAATAATTTTCATAAAATCTTGGGGTGTTACAAGGGGGTTGTCTAGGGTTGTGCAGGAGGGAATGGGGGTCCAGTGGGTGTGCATGTCGTTGTCTAGTGGTGTTGCAAGGGGGTTGTCCAGGGGGGGCGTGGCGGTGCAGGGGGGTGTTCAAGGAGGTGCAAGTGGTATGTCTAGGGGGTGCAGAAGGGATGTTCATGGGGTGCATGAGGGCTATCAGGGGGCATGGGTGTGGGGGTGTTCAAAGGGGTGCAAAGGGGCAGTCTAGGGGGTGTATGGGTGATGTTCAAGGGGAGAAAGGGGGTTGTATAGTGGGGAGTGTGGGTGTAGGGGGAGTTCTGGGGGGTGTTTATGAAATGGGAAGGCCTACAAGCATGGTTTTAAATTGTGGTTGTAGGTCTATTTCAATGGTTTTAAATCGTAACTAAAACTATATAGCCATATTTTTGATCCGTGGTAATAAGACCTGTGTGGCATAATGTTCTACCATGGTGTCAAACTATGGCTATAGGTATTTCCCTATAGGCTTTCCAACCGGTTCTTGGGCATATATCCATAGTTTCAAATAGTGGCTATAGCTTAAAATTCCATTAGTGGATGTAAAAAAATTGAAAATTTTCCTTGGTGAGATATTAAAACTATCTTTCACATTGTTTTTATGATGACCATCATCCAAATATATTAAAAGTTTCAATTATATTTCACGTCAGGTATTATATATCCAATGTTAAAAACAAATTTTCATCACATTTTCATTTCGGTTGTTAAATAATCGACGTGAAAAATAAAATTTCATAACTTTTTCACATCAGTTATTTAATAAACAAAATTAAATGGTAAATTTTACATAGTTTATTTAATAATCGACATGAAACATGTTTACACACATGTATTTATTTTCTAAAGCATTGATTTTATAGTTCACGGAGCTCATTCAGAGTTACAGATTAAAATAAACAGCCTTGTAAAACAGTCCTTCTCTAAGACTTTGTTTAGAGATGGTCAACTTCTGATGACCATAACCATTGATCTGACACTCCGTTTGAGCTCTGTGACCTATCAAATCGATGCATGTGAAATGAACTACATGTTTTTAAACATTTTTCTCTACAGTTGTTAAGTAATTGATGTGAAGAATACTTTTTAACACCGTTTAGTAAATAACTGATGTGGAAAGTCATGAATTTTTATTTTTCACGTCGGTTATTTGGAACCAATGTGAAAAAGTATGTAAAATAGATTTTTCATATAGGTAATTATATAACCAATGTAAAAAATCTATTTTCCAGTAATTTTTTACTTCGGTTATAAATAACCAAAGTGAAAAATCAGCATAAATGGATTTTCACGTCAGTTATATAATAACCAACAAGAAATATGGCGATGTTAAAAATAGTTTTTGTACTTGTGCCTCTATGATACATGGTATTTATTTCCTCCCACTTTACTGACCAAGAAAATCAATATGTTCAAGTTTATTCTTTCACATGCTCATGTTCATCGGTAAACATCATGCCTTATCCACACAGGGCCACGGGTCATGGCATCTTGCGCATGTCTTGTCCACTTGGGCTGAAAAAAATAGTTTGTAGGCCTACCTACAAGAGATGTGATACCCAAAACCATTTTTCATAGAGAGTAAGATACATGTCGTCTGTGTTTAAAGGATACTTAACATGTATTTAGAATTTTATCATAAATTAAGGAAGTATTCATATTTATTCTAGAGCTAATCCAAGCACCGCTTATCTCGCCATTTGATCGACATATATTGAGTGACCATGCCCTTGACCATCAATTTATGGAATCTGGTAGCTTGAAATCAGGTTGTGGGAACCTACTTGATGATGATGTTTCCTCCTGTTAACACCCATATCAACTTCAGATATATTATCTACGAAGTAAAAACTATAATTCATCCCATTCTATCAACATTTCTATATTTCAGTCATCATTCACACATGCATCATGAATATGGGGGACTGATAACATTCAATCCCTCCCATCAATTTTGAACAATATTCACATATGACTATATTGATCATGGAAAAACAATGTGGTGTAATGGCATTTGAACAACAGTTTAAACATATTTTGGAAACAATTCATGTCCAATGAAAATAAATCATAGATATTTGTGGTGAGAATATGGAATAAGAAGACATAAATCATATAAAAATTAAATTTCCTTAATGGGATCCTATAAATTCAAAAAAAAGATCATGTGATGGTTTTTAAAAATAAGTCTAGTGTTGTTTTCCAAAATAGACAAGTCATACCTAAACAATGTTTCTATTTTAGTTGAAAACACATCTTACAATGAATTTGATGACCCACTATGTTGTCATCCTATAGATGTACCTCCTAATAATCACTATCTTCCTCTATTTAAAAACTTGTGACAAGTAAAATCAATGCTCTTCTCAATTAACCCAAAGATTAGGTATCCAAATCTGGATATTTTTTTTTAATTATGTCTAAATAGAGGGTTTTATCTAATTAGTTTTAAAAATAATAAAAATATATTTAACAACTTATTTTAGCTGAAAAGGCAACAAATAACCACTTAATGAGGATATCCAACATTGACATAACATACTTCTCACATTGGGTAAACTCATGTTTATTGAAACAACTTTTGTCTCATATTTCCAACAAGATCATTTTGGTATTTTTTTTAAAATTTTAATACATGTTATAAAAATATATATAATATTTTTATAATATAAATATCAGGATCACTAATTCCTTGAAATATATCTCTATATTAGCACCTATCATTGTAAATATTTCAATGTATTACATGGATGTTATAGGGTTGCCACATTATTTCCACTTCAAGGTTTTTTGTCCCTAAAAGCTGAAGCTAAACAAAATGGTGGGGACACTAATCCTACATATGGATCTCCAAATTATAAAAGATCACCTAAAAAATCCCATTATATAACAACACAATATCCATGGAAATGGTTAATACAGAAAACATTACCTACGGATGATCCTTAGTCTCCAAAGGGTACTCTATAACGATGGAACAATCCTCATTGTCCATCTGGGGCAATTTGATGATGTTCTTCAGATCAAAAACTTATCTCCTCAGTTGTGATTCCTAAAAGATATCATGATCCCACTATACATGTGGGGGAAACTCTATAATTTAAGTAACATATCTAAACCTCTATATACTATTTAACTTCATAATGAACCTTGGGGATATCTTGCATCCCGGATCAACCCTCTACAGTTCATTTCAAAGGGACAATCTTAAAAACGCATGGTATCCCTTCTCAAACTCCAATTTCATTTTTCATCAATATATGTAATATTTATTTTACTTAATGGCTATCCTCATATGCTCGTGTATCACATAAATATTCTCCATCTTCCCTTTACCAATCTATGGCCTAAATAGATATTCCTCTCTAATATTAGTCTATCATAAAGGTGGTATATAGGGTCTCACATAGAAATCCTTGAATGGTAATATTCCAATAATATTGGATAGATGTTATTATAATAATTTCATACCAAGGAAGTTTTATCCTCTAAAGTATAGCTGATGTTGAAAACACAATCCCTCTAGATATCCTCGAACACATGGATATTGTGCTTCATCTTACCATTTGTATGTGGGTGAAACAACTTACTCATCTTCCACAAGGTCTTGAAAGAATCATGAAATCCTCTCAACAATAATTATGTAAACTAATTACCTAATATTGAGGTGGTCATATTGGGTACCCCATGGAGCCGAACAATCTCTCAAATAGATGAAAAAAAAGATTATCCACCGATATTTTTTTTCTAAAGGAAACAAAGTGTGAGGACTTCATAGTTGGTCAAAAATCACCCAAATGGACTCATATCTTCTTATTGTATGTGAAATCCTAATAATAATTTCCATATATAATCCATCCAATTCCCTATCATGAAAATCATGAGCTTCTGTCAAACCTATCAGAACCTTGTGCTGAGCCTTCTCATCTTGACATGTGAGCCACATAGAGATTAACTAGGCCAAAATGTACAATCATGCCAGTACACTAGGGATACTAATGAAGGTATCTATATATATTTTGTATACGGGGATGAAAAACCAAATTAGGATTTTTAAACTCTCTCATAACCACATCTAGTGCCATCACCAAAACAACTGTAAAACTCTAATAATAGATGAAGTGTTCATATCCTTCATAAATCTAATATTTTGAATTTACTAATGATATATGGACGTAGAGAAACTAATAGTCAATTTATAATATGTAATACTCTATCACTTCTTTTAGAAGTATAGGATTCAACACCAATTTTGAACAATAAGATACAACCATCGCCTCCACCATGGAAATTTCTAACGAAGACAACTGCTCTGACAACTCTTCCACCAGGAGTGAATGGGGAATCCTACAAAGGGAACCAACCACATAATTTCCCATCCCAGGAGTATAGAAAATCTTTAAGATATAGTCCTATATGAACACAAGAAAATCCCATTTCTCTGGATCTAATCTCCCAAGGTTACATTATTTAAGAAAATGTTATGGTTTGAGTAAATTATAATGTGTTCTCCCAAATGATTCTACTTACACATACATAGTGTGAAGTAAAAATATACCAACTCTAGGCCGTGAGTCACATTTCTATACTCATGGGGTCTCATATTCCTCTACCAATATGTGACCACTTTTTAACTCTGTATCATAATGCATCAAAGCCCATAACAAAGTGCCTCACTATAAACTTTTTAATCCACGAGCTCCCCCGATTGTCTTTAAAATGGTGAACTAATCAACCTTAGCCTCAACTCTTAATATTCCATATGAAACTGATTAGTCAATGAAAATGACAACACATAATGTGTAATTATTTTAAAAGGTAATCCAATCCTATATAATTCTTCCAAAAACCATTTTTAGTACCCCTACAAGTCACACAAAGTCTACACCTCTGACACACTCACCAGTGGCTCCAATGAAAGAAATGAATTAATATGTATAGGTCCTATAACTAATCCACTATCAATAATGGAATTCTCTAGAAATTGTACTGTGTGGATCAAAATTGTGATATTTTAAAGGTTATTATAAATATGGTTCTCCCAAAACAAGTCTAGTATAATCCTCAAGTGCTAGACCTACTCATCCTCTTATTAAGAGTAGTTGAGTATTTAAACAAGGTGGGAAACAAAAAATAGTTCAATTTATTGATATAAAATATAGTTATTCAATAATGTAAATAGATTTATGGAATTCATCATATTATGATGAATAAACGGTTACTCATAGTGTCTATTTGGACATCATAATTAAAGTATTATAATATCACCTTCATCAATAGTCAACTAGAGTTAGTCGATGCTACAATCAATTTCAAGAACCAAGTAACCCCTAAAAATTGGTTAAATATGTTATAAATAATCATAATGGGATATATATTTTTTTTTTCTAGTTAAAAACAAATAATAAACAAAAAAGAAAAATATAGTATCCGTATTTTTTCACAAACAAAACATTAGCTACCTTGGGGACACGTTGTGTATAATAAAACCATTCCCTTGAATGTCCTCCAACATGACAATCAACTCTCAGAGCTCAGTAAGGGTCATATGATATGCCAAATTGAATTCCAATATGTTCTAAGGATGAAATACCCTATAGATGTCCATCTCCTCTTGCAGATTTAGTCTTGGAACATCCTTTGGAAAGCTATCAATAATGTCCTCCACTATTGAGCCAAACTATATTCCCAATGAGACCACTGCATTAAGGGGTAAACTCAACAACTATTTGGTGATAAGATATAGCCACCATCATTTAAGGACAACTCATACAACTATCATACCTCTCTCACACACAAATGAAAATCCTATCCCATAATTCGATATTCAGCTAATCCATATATGATTAAAATAAATATAGTGTACAACCATGGATAAAAAATCAATAGCGCAATTGACTTTATTTGATTTCATAATGATGAAAATTTGGTACCACGGGAAATCTCTACACCAAGATATAACTTGAACTATTATTATATAATCGATAATTAAGATTATCTCATCATAGGTACCTCAAGAGGCATCTAAGTAAAAAATGTCTAAAATGGAGGCACTATATCTCGCCCCAAGAATAATGAAATGATGGAATTACTTTCTCTTTTGTGTACTATTACTCATCAAATATTATAATAAACTAATATTGTACCTCATATCATCTCATATATAGCTTCTTCAAACCCCTACTTGGCCCACAACTATCCACAACAAAAACCATAACTCTATGAGCCTAACATGGGAAACATGGTGGTGGGGGTAGGAGATCATAATATATCCCTACACTAACTAATAATTGATTTGTAGCCACTACTAATCCTCTAACAACACTCTCTAAATTTTTTTATCATTTACATGATTTGGAGATCCCTGATCATGGTCCATCCTATACCATGGAGGTTCGTCTACTTTCTTTTGATATTACTCATTGTGAAATGTCTGAAAATAAAGAGACCAGTGACCATTCCAATTTCACAAATAACTTCAACAATATCAAGTATAAATGAATCTTCTGTGTGTTACTTGATCCATAAACCCATCAATACAAATCTAACAATGGATCCTCTAAAAATATATCGACATCTTAAACCTACTAGATATTGTAAAAGAAATAGCCACATACTACCCACCACTAAATCAATCAGCCTAGATCCCATCTTTTAGAAATCCATCACCCACTATAACCCAATACTCAACTGCAGTATATATGGAGAAACTTAATAAGGCTACACTCTATTGGATATCTATACTGTAACACTTTTGAACGTCCTCTCCGGGAATAATCCATCTAGAACCATATTGAGAGAGTAACATGTTATTTCAGTTAACCTCATTTCATACTCATATATGAACATGATAAATTTTCTGGGCCCATTAGGCCCCTGGATATGAATTATGCATGATCATTTTGGGTAATAAACTTCTCCAAATAGCTGCTGGAAGGAAGAACCTTAGTAAATCTTCCCATCAAGAGTCTATTAAACAAAAATCCAATAGCGTCCAAATTCACTAGGGAAATTATAGGATGAAAATGAAAAAATATGATGTATATGGTCATAAACCATCCTGATGACTCATACCACCAACACAACTCAATCCTCCACAATATTGAAATCTTTAATCCTTTGGAACTTCTGTGATCTATAATGCTAGAACTCGTGGAGTGTACTCAACCTCTGTTAATCCTCTTATAAAACTATCATTACTAAATGCTACATGGATATCAAGGGTACTCTTAATTACGTAGATAGAGGACATAAATCATTGAATGGACCATAAACAGAGGCCACATCAATCATCAGAGTATTATTATGATCTTGGATTAGTAACCAATTTGGATGTCTTCATAAATGAATCAATAATGTAATAAAATAGTAACACAACTAGAAAGGAATATATATATATATATATGGAGATATGAAACAAGGATTTTTTTCAATGGACTCATTCCTAAATGATCCATGTTATAATTTTTACATAAACCAATTTCTCTACATGTTCATTTGACAAGATGTTTGTTAGGTTATTGGTGACTAGATTTGTTTGTCGATGACCCAATACTAGGTACCATGGAATGAAATCTACACTCAATACACTTTGACATCATTTACCTATGTCCGAAAAAATACTCAAAAGTGGGTAAACACCATCACAATTTATAAACTTATATGATACAACTTTGTAATAACACAACCTTCTAGTTCCCAACTAGCCCAAGGAAGGCTAGGCTTCCTACACTCCAAGCCCTCCACCGTAGGCTTAGGTTTGAAGACAATAATAAAGATGGAAAAAAATATGTTTTATTTTCCTAATATAACATTACACAAAACCCCATTCATATAAATATATAACATCAAAGGTATGATAATATATCCCAATTACTTCTAGAGTAAAAACACAAGCATGTAATAACCTCTAGGGAATCAAAAAGTGTACCAAATTGTAATATAAAATTTAAATTGGGAATGTAAAGTCCCAACTAGAAATGATTACCCAAGTACAAAATAAATATAATAAAATAAAGATGAGAGATCTCGAATCTTGTTCTTCATAACAAACATCGAAACATGATCAGTGCAGCAATGTATCACTATGCTCTACTGAAAAAAAAATTGATCGTTCTGTCATCTGTAAAAGTCACATCAAATGGGGGAAAATCCAATCAGATAGTGGGTATATACATTCCTAGTAAGCCATCTTAAAAAAAGGAATGATATATTTATACAACTATAGTGATTGGAACACCAATAAATTGAAAAATTAAACCCTAAATATATATAAATAAATAAATATATACTCATAATTAATCATATACAACTGAGAAAAGGGTTATCCATCTCATAGATCGGCTAAAGTTTATTTTTAATAAATCAACATCATATTTCTATCAATGATTCCTAGAACCAAACAAAAACACGTTGGAATATTAGTTGAATGTATCACACCATATAGTTACACTCCACTCTTGATCGAGAACATATCTTCTATGGAAGATCCCCACCCGATAAAAGCTCAATGAAAAGAGAGAACCACTACCAAGGTATATAATTCAGACACTATATTAATGGTATTACTAAGAATAAATATACTACAAAATTGATATCTCATGTCCTAGTTTAAAATGGGAGTACATACCTAAATATCTCTCTAATATCCCAACGAAAATATTACTATGTGTGATGGGGGAGTACCGACCCCTGTATTTCTCAAAATGTATGGGGAACCCATTCCCTAGTGTGACTATGTAGTAATGACCCTAGAATCACTTGGATAGAATAGAGACCCTTCTTCTAGAAAAATTGTTGAGTACTTTCCCCAGCATATAACTAAGGATCTTTCGTGATCACTTACATATTCCTGTGTTTCCTAAATAATAATCATTCTCGGAATATCTATCATAGAATCTAAAAATCCGCTAATAATGTCATCGTAATGTTCTAAAGGAGAATTTTAGAATTGGAAACATGTTGGAGAAAATATGAGTCAAAATGATGGATATGAAATAAGTATAAAATTCGTATTAGGGTATACAGTGTGTATGGGGTCCACATGGAATGATACCCCACTACTCTGATTGGTCGTGTTCTCCCTAGACATTAATTGATTATCCATTCATCTATACATAGTGTTTCTTCTCAGATATACAACATGTGTGTCATCCTGAGATCATAGTTGTGCAACATCATCTATGTTCATATATTCCTACCCATGCTCAGGTACTCTTATACACCATGTTTCCACCCACATAATTCCTTAAAAATGTGTTGCATGAACACATCCTACTGACATGGTTAGTTTCACATAGATAGTAGGCCAATCAACACGACATGTGATATTTAACTATTCATGAATACTAGTTCCACTACTAGTGGGCTACACCCCATGTGATCTAAAAAGATGAAATTTTTATAGTAATCATTTTTATATAAACTAAATAATGTTTCAATCATATACCCAATCTATTACCACCACTGCATGAATCACTATTTGAGCTCCCAAGATCGAGGTAACACGCAACTAGTCTACGACTTATGACCTTTGATGAACAAAAAATAGATTTAAGAGAGAAATTTGAAGTCCAAATCACATTACATCATCTCTTATCACCACATTAGATAAACAATACATAAATGAAAACCCAAAATTCATTCTGATCTGTCTAAAATTTTCATATATAGTCATCATGTAAACATCCACTTTGAATTGAGGGGTCTGATCATTCTCAAAGCCACCATTAAATGTCGAACTCTTACCCTATAGGCCAATGATTAATAATGAAAAGAATGGGGTGGATGAAATCATGAGAACAAATTTGAAAAATATTTGTCCAAATGTTCTTGGAAAACAGTTATAGATTGAGGATATCCTAGGGAAGAACATGGTATTAATAAGATAAACCAAATAAAACAATATCATTCATCAATAAGGTCATCTGAAGGTCACAATAACACCAAACAAATACAGCATATCTAATAAAAGTTTTAAAAATATAATAAAGAGGGAGAAAAAACACAATTGGTGAGTCCTGCCTTAATATATTTTGATCATTTGTGAATAACACATTTTCCAACCAAGGAGAATGCATGTTGTGATTTCTTCCTCTCAATCCATCTCGATACGATCAACCATCATCATCTATTTTCAATATTCCAATGAGTAACAGCTGAGAACCTCTCAAATAGTCCCAGATTTTATGTAGATATTGTAACATCCCAAGCTTCCACGGTATTCTTCTCTTTGAATAATACAATATCATGTGTTGTACAAAACTTCGAGTTCTAACACACCACAACCAATCAAACTAGCCGTAATGAATAGTAATACACACTTTTTGAAATATTATGAATTTTATCTTTCTAAATGGACTTCATTTTTGGATTCTAGATTTTGAAATTATCTTAGGGTGATGTTTTGGTACTCTTCGGATAACTTTCATATTTTTATGAATAGTGAAAATTACTAAATTTTAATTAAATGAAACTTTATTAATCGAAATAATTAATAGTGATAAATTATGAATTTGAGTGTTATTAAATTATATTTAGAATATATTTTTACAATTTAATTCAATGTAGGTCATTGGAAATAATTTCACATTTAAACTGAACATAAGCAAGTGTCAATCCCATAATAGTTATTATCTCTTAAAACATGTTGTTTGTTTTAACAAAGGAAATTAATTAAAAATTAATTCCTGAAACATCTGTGTTTTGAATATATAAAAATGGAATCCATATTTAGAAAAAGGAGTTACAAATTGTTAAAATAGGTAACTTTTATTTTTAGAAATTTTGAATAATTACTTCAGTAAATATTTTATTTACCTTTGTTAATGTTTAAATCCAGTTAATAAGTGTAAAAAATACTATTATAATAATAATAAATTACCATAAAACGTGTCCTAACCATATTGGTTGAGATATTTACATCCATGGGAATCTTTGGGTATATTTTGGGACCCCAGGGATCCACTAGTAAGTGATAATGACACTTTATATTAATTAAGTTAATGTAAATACAAAAATGACATAAGCATATATCGTTTAGAAAAAAAATATATAGTCTTATATATGTTATATATTAGACTATAAATATTCATTATAAAGCTAAAAATATTTCCTAAATAATTTTATTTTATTTATAATTTTTAGACATTGAATAATTAAATTTATTTATGACACAATAATGATGCAGTTTTTTCTTTATTAATGAACGAATCAAATAATTAGTATTATAAATGTTTAAATAAATATAATTTGAAAGTGTTGATGCCATACAAGAATTTTATTGGTCAATATGACATATTATGATTACATAAATGAATATATTTTGAATTAATAAAGTTATTAAGACTTTTTAAAAATCAAATTTTTAATAGTGTCAAAATTGATATAAATGAGTTTTTTAACAAATATTATATTATTAATTGATATTCTATTCCTAAAAATCTAAGGTTCGGCAAAAATAATTATATAATGAATGTTTTATCATTAATGGACATCTTTGTGGTCTCTTGGATGTATACAGTACGTTTATTAACAATATAATATAAAAATACATAGAGACATGGTAAATGTCAAACTATTTAACTTAGAGTTAAAAGAAAAAGATAAGGTTAATATAGTGACCGAAAACTATTTAAAATCTATTGGTTGAGTGTTTTTAGAACTATAACAACATTAAACTATAAATAATACACTTTAGAGACATTATAAAACGAATATGAATTTATTATAAAATAATATTTCTAACTTTTCCAACGGTGCCCCTCACCCCTCTTATAAAAAAGAACTCCACCTTCTTACTAATTTACACCTTCAGATCCTTTTGGCTCGGAAAAAACCTACCCCATTATTCACTAAAATTCCCTCAATTCAACCTAGAGGCCTTAGATGGATCAGAATGCCAACCTAAGGAGCCTGTTTTATCAAATGAAAAAGAAGAACCCGAAGAAGAGGTAATGTTTTCACTATCCTCTTTCAAGTTCCTTTCTTCTTCAACTTTTTCTTTATTTGTTATTTTCATTCCAAAATAATAAATCCAGTATCCAATATATACTGTGATGTTATTATAAATATGGTACAACCATATTCAGTTTTCTATCCATAATTTGAATGACATGTCCCCCAACGTGTGTACGTACAACTTACCATCTCCACATCGTGGTGTAATTGTTATTCAAAACATTATTATTTGGATGGGTATGATAATGATGTGTAATTTTTGTAAATAATAAATATAACATGATAATGATTATTTATATATGATATAAAATCCAACTATATATATTATTTTAATATCAAAAAAATGATATTGTCGTCATGCGTACGTACGGACTACCGTCTCCACAAACGAGATGAGATTAATTCCCCATCGTATCCATTCAAGAATAATATTAATTTGATGGTTAAAAATAATTTTTAAGGACTTGATATCATTATAGATATTAATAAAATAAAACCTATCCATAAGAAACATGGCTTGTGTAACAAAACATATAAAAGAAAATGAGTAACTTACCACTCTAAATGATGATAATACTAAGATATTATTAAGAAAGCAATGTTAAAAGATCATATATGATATCATATTAATGTATAATATTCTTATATAATTTAATAAAAATTATTTCACCATTAAATAGGAGGTTAACCTACCCTCAACCAAATAAAAGTATAAGGTAAGGGCTTATTTCACAATCTCTTCATTATCCGAGGTTGTTTATATGTTATTATCTACGAGGACCTCTTTATAATCAACATCCATGTTTCTTAAAAATGTATTTCAAAAAAATTTAACTATTTTAAAAAATATGGGTTAAAGTAATTTATACCATTGTTTGACTTTTTATAATAATTTTATTAAGGAATCTTTTCGTCATTTTCCAAACAAGGTACTTTTTACCCTTTTCAAAAGAATGAAGGTATGAATGTCTCTTTTTAACTTATACGATTGGTGTAGCTATTTTCCACCATTATAAAATCTTCGAAGCTTCCCTTACAAGATAAAATGGATATTTTGAATGTAAATGTTTTATTTTATAATTATGTGTCGTTTTAATGATTTCAAAAAAGAGATATTTCTCTCAAATAGTTTTGATATAATCTATGTCATCATCCTTTGATAGCTTTTAAGCTTATTTGATGTTGATTTATTATGACACAAAACATCAATATTATATTGAAGGTTTTGTGATATGTTTTACTGTGGATGTGTTATTTTTATATCATTCATGGTTTATGGAAAAATTATTGACATTTTTTATGCTAGTTTTAATACGAATGTTTATGTTATGTTTAAATCTATTCATGTGAGGAATGCATTGGACATAATAAGTGACAGGTGGAGCCTACTATAGCTCCTCGATGCATCAGTAGGTCTCATGAGAAATTCTATTTTCTTGGAATAAGGCCTTGAAAAAATCATATTTGTAGTCTTGACACAAGGCCTTGACTATGTGGTTATGATAGTCTGGAATTATGCATTCCATCATTATGAACGTGGTTATTGATATTTCATGTGATTATTTGATTAGTAAAATATCTATATGAATAACTAAATAGAATTATTTCATTTTATTTATTCCATATTATGATAAAGTTCATGTTTAAATGGTTTTTTTTATTTACACATTGCCTTAAATATTTACGCTTATTTATGAAGGTTTCTGCTATATTGTTATCCATACTGGGAATTTGAGCTCACCCATTTATATGTTTTATTTTTTCCAGGATGTGAATAAGTATTTTATGAATGACCTGCAGAAATAGTATAAGTGTGTATGAGTATGGAGACTAGATTTTGTTGTTGTTTTCAATTTGTGATGTAATTTAATCTTTATGAATGTATCTAGTGATTCTAGGGCTACTAAATTAATTGGTCTTTCAAGATTTGATCTTATGTGATCAGGTCAATGTTATGTAATAATGCAATGACTCTGGGTAACTAGGGTCGGGGAATTACAGTAGGTATCAGAGGAAGTTTATTACAAACCTTGGAAGCTAGATTTAGATAAAATCTTATTAGAGCACATAGCCATAAGAGAGACTTTGAGGATTAGTATCAAAGAACATATTATATTTTTGGTATTGTAGAGATTTTGTGAGTTTTTCGAACAATACATCCTTGTCTGGATATGAGCAAGTAGAGGCGGCTCTGGCACAGATGTGCCTAGGGGTAAAACCCAAAAACACCGCATTGAGCTAGACTCGAACGGGAACTGGTGCACGACAACGGGCCTTGCTGCACTCTTGGTTACGACACATCCGAGGGATATGCTTAAGATAATTCTCATTTTCTTTACAAACCATTATAAAGGGTTTATGAGTATATACTTGTTGAAAGAAAACATTTTTATGATTATGGATTATATCCATAAACTGTTCAATTCATGTTAAGTGTTTTACAAGTTTTGATTTATGTATTTCGATTCAGAATCTAATCTAGTGTATGCCATTGTTTATAAATGGATACTAGTGGAAGAAATGGGAACCATATCAATGAACGCACTCCATGTAGGGATTACCATCCTACTAAAATTAATTATAATGGAGCTGGTGATGCAACTGGTGATGATCAACAAATCACCATATTTGGACAACTCACTCAGGTTATGAATAATAACCTTACCCATATGAAGCACCCCGATCAATAACATGGAAAATCAATTTTAAATCGCTTCATGAGGAAACAACCAAAAACATTCAATGGGAGTACAATTCCACTACCATCTGAGAAATGGATAAATTCTTTAGAGAAATTATTCCATGCATTGGGGTGTAGTGAAAGGAAAAAAGATATCATGGAAGTTTACCGCCTCACTTGAGATGTTGATCCATGGTGGTCATTGATTCAAAACAAGAAGGAAGATGATGAAGCATCAAATATGGAATGGGGGAGTTTAAAGATATTTTCTTAGAAAAATTCTTTCCGCGTGACCATCGAGCGGATATGGAAAGGCAATTACTGAGTATGAGGAAAAAGGAAGAAGAGAATGTTTCAAAGTATGAGGCTAACATTACAAGGCTAGTGATTCATAATGAAGATTATATATGTAACCCAAGAATTAAGATTGATCATTTCTTAGATGGGTTATAACCGTTTCTCCATCGAGCATTAGTCTCACCATCCTTCTCGTCATACGAAGATATTGTCTCATGTGCTATCAAAACAGAAAAAGAATTTTGTAAGTCTTACCACTTTAAAGAAAAGAAAGAGAAGAAGAGATCGGCTGGTAAATGTGGTAAGAAACACCTCGGTACTTGCTTGAAAGGAATGGGAGTCTATTAAAAGTGTGATGAAAAAGTCCACGAAGCTCATTATTGCAAGGGGAATAAAGAAGCTACTGATGTTCAATGCAACAACTGCAGGGAGATGGGACATTCTGCAAATTAATTTCCTATGCATCAGGGGAACATACCTCTGAAAAGTCCAAGGGATCAAGGCCAAGCTTATGATATCACAACTGCTGAGATAGAAGCTCTGAAAGACGTGGTGGCAGGTAATTTAATGGTTTCCTAAAGTTTAGCAAATGCATTATTTGATTCTGGATCATCTCATTGTTTCATATCATCCCAGTTCTCTAAGAATACTAGATATTTCCAATTTTTTTAACAAGGTAGTTTTCAGTCAAAACTCTTAAGGGAAGTATCATTACAACAAAGTTTTGTGAATCAGTCCCCATTAGAGCACATAAATTTTCTTTATCTGCTGATATTATCGGCATACCCATGATTGAATTTGATATAATACTTGGTATGGATTGGGTTTTGGACCATCATGAAAAAATTTATTATAAGAATATGAAGGTTACTATTTTTGATGATAATGATATGGAACACCTTATCTTTAGATCAAAATCGTCACAACCTAATTCTTATCTAGATCCTCCCCAAGTAGCTCAACTAAATAAAATTATTGGGGAGGAAGAGAATGAAATGATTGTGGGTGAGGAAAGGATTTTTTAAATAAGGGATGTACCAATTGTGAGAGAATATGTTGATGTGTTTCCAGAAGATTTACAAGGACATCCTCTAGAACAAGAAATTGATTTTTCCATTGATTTAATTCCTTGTTCAAGGACAATATCGAAGAACCCTTATAGAATGGAAATCTATGGAATTAGTGGAACTAAATAAACAACTAGAATATTTGAGTACTAAGGTATTTATTCACCCTAGTGTTTCTCCATGGAGACCCCCTGTCCGTTTTTTAAGAAGAAATATGGATCTATGAGGTTATATATCAACTACAGGGAAATCAATGCTATAACAATAAATAACAAGTATCCCCTACCCCGTATTGATGATTTATTTGACCAACTTCATGGAGATCAATACTTTTCAAAGAATGACCTTCGATCTGGATACCATCATTTTTGTGTGAAGAATGAAGACATTCCGAAGACTGCAGTTCGAACCAGGTACGAGAATTATGAGTATACAGTAATGTCTTTTGGATTGACTAATGCACCCTCTGTATTCATTGATCTATTGAGCAGTGTTTTCAAGGAATATCTCGATGATTTTTTGGTGTTATTTATTAATGATATATTGGTATAATCCAAAAGATATGAAGATCATGAAAATCACTTTTTCATTATCATGAAGACTCTAGAAGACATGAATTATATGGTAAGTTGAGTAAGTGTGAATTATGGCTTTAAGAGATTTCTTTTCATGGCTATATTATCTCTAAGTATGGAATTTCCATTGATCCATCTAAGACCAAGGCAATCCAAAAATGGTCAGCACCAACGAGTATAACTATGGTACGCAGTTTTATTGGCTTAGCAAGTTATTATAGGCATATTGTCCAGAACATTGCCTGATTGGCTAACCCATTAACGAAGCTCACACGTAAAGGGGTTAAATTCGTTTGGACAAAAGAGTGTAAAGAATCTTTTCATCAACAAATGAAAAGTTTAGTCAATGCTCATATATTGAATCTACCATCGGGGAATGATGGGTTCATTATTTATAGTGATGCATCAATGAAATTACTTTGTTGTTTCCTTATGCAGAATGATAGAGTTATTGCCTATGCATCATGACAACTGAAAGTTCATGAGAAAAACTATCCTACTCATGATCTCGAGTTAGCATATTTGATCTTTTCTTTGAAGATATGTAGACATTACCTCTATGGTAAAAAAATGTGAGATATATACCGATCACAAGAGTTTGAAGTATATTTTCTCACAAAAAGAACTCAACATGAGGCAAAGGATATGGCTCTAACTACTCAAGGATTATGATTGCACGATACAATACCACCCGGGGAAGGAAAATAGGGTGGAAGATGCTTTGAGTAGAAAGGATCATGGAGTTTTGAACAAGATGAGAGTTGAAAAGAATCCTATATACATGGATCTAGTAAAGATGGATATGAGAATCACTATGGATGGTGAAACCACAATACTTTTTCAAATAGTTGTCAAACCATATTTACTAGAAAGGATAAATAGTTCTCATACCAATGAAAAAGTGTTTAAAAAGAAGATTAAAGCTGTGAACAATGAGAGATTGAGTGACATTGTGTATGAAGATGGAATTTTGAAATTTGGGAAGAGACATTGTGTTCCCAATATACCTGATTTAAAAGGGTAATTGTTAGATGATTCTCATAGTTAAAATTTCTCTATACACCCTAGGATCACCAAAATGTATAGAGAATTGAAGGAACATTTTTGGTGGGAAAACATGAAGAGAGAGATTTCTAATTTTGTGTCAAGATGTTTGGTTTGTCAACAAGTGAAAGCTGGAAGGCAACAGTCTGGAGGAGTCATGCAACCTCTTCCCATACCTGAGTTGAAATGGTATAATATTACGATGGACATTAACATGGGACTACCATAGACTCATAGATAGAATGATGCAATATGGGTCATTGTTGATCACATTACCAAGTCATCACCTTTTCTTGCTATAAGAGAAGATCTACAACTTGAACTTCTAGCAAGAATCTATATTAATAATGTTGTGGGACTTCATGTAGTACCCCTATCGATTGTTTCTGATCGTGATCCCCATTTTACTTCATGATTCTGAAAGAGTCTATAGAAGGCCGTGGATACCGAACTTTGCTGGAGCACTTCAAACCACCCTCAAACAAATGGACAATTAGAACAGACTATTAAAACATTAGAAGACATGTTGAGATAATGCTCACATGACTTTCAGGGTATGTGGGATCAATATTTACCTCTGGTAGAAATTTCCTATAAAAATTGTTTCCATTCAAGTATTCAGATGGCACCGAAAAGAAGCTTAATACAGAAACAGATGTCGCACACCAACCTGTTGGGATGATGTTGGTGAAATAAAACTCATAGTCCTAGAAATGGTGGAGGGAACTATGTAAATGGTGAATGTAATCCAAAGCCACATCAAAGCAGCTCAAAGGAGGCATAAGAACTATGTCGATAACCAAAGGAAGGATTTGGAATTTCAGGAAGGAGATCATGTTTTCTTGAAAGTATATCCATGGAAGGGAGTTATACATTTTGGTAAGAAAGGTAAATTGAGTCCTAGGTACATAGGACCTTTCGAAATTATAGAATGAATTGGGGCTATAGCTTAACGTATGGAAATGCCACCAAGTCTCTCCAAAGTTCCCGATGTGTTCCACGTATCACTATTGAGAAAATACATGCCTGACCCAACGCATGTAATCACTTATGAGGAAGTAGAACTAGAACCCAATTTGTCTTATTGTGAAGATCCCACCTGGTTTCATGATACCAGGGAACAAGTGCTGAGAAACTGGATGAATCGTCTGGAAAAAGTTCTATGGATAAACCGTAAGATGGAAGCGGCAACGTGGGAACCCGAGAAACATAGGATAAAGAACCACTTGAGTATTTTCATGTGGTAGTAATCTAAAATTTCGAAGATGAAATTTTTTAAAGGATGTGAGAATGTAACACCCCACGCTTCAACAATACGCTTCTCTTTGAATAATACAATAGCGTGTGTTGTACGCAACTTCGAGTTCTAACACTCCACAACCAATCAAAATTAGCTGTTATGAATAGTAATACCCACTTTTTGAAATTTAATAAATTTTATCTTTCAAAATGGTCTTCATTTTTGGATTCGGAATATTGAAAATTGATTAGGCTGAATTTTTCAAACTTTTCGAATAACTTTCATATTTTGATGAATAGTGAAAATTACTAAGTTTAAATTCAAAACAACTTTTTTAATCGATATAATTAATAGTGATAAATTATGACATTGAGTGGTTTTAAATTATATTTAGAATATATTTTATACCATTTAATACAATTTTGGTCATTGGATGTAATTTCACATTTAAACTCCATATAAGCAAGTGTCAATATTTTGATAGTGATTATCTCTTAAAACACGTTTTTTATTTTAACAATGGGAATTAATTTTAAATTATTTTCTACCACTTCTTTGTTTTGAATTTAGAAAAATGGATTCCATATTTAGAATCAGGAGGTCCAAATTGTGTAAATATTTATCTTTTATTTTTAGATATTTTGAATAATTACTTCGGTACATATTTTATTTACCTTGGTTAAAGGGTAAATCCAGTAAATAAGGGTACAAAATAATATTATAATAATAATAAATTACCCTAAAACGTTTCTTAACCCAATTGGTTGATACATGGCCGACCATGGAAATATTTGGGTCGATTTTGGGACCCCATGGATCCACTTTTAAGTGATAATGACACATTATATTAATTAAGTTAAAGTAAATACAAAATTGACATAAGCATATATCGTTTAGAAAAACAATTTTTACATAGTGTTATATATTTTATATTATTGATTATAAATATTCATTATAAAGCTAAAACGATTTCCAACATAATGGTATTTTATTTATAATTTTTAGACATTTAATATTTAAATTTATTTATCACAGAATAATGATGCAGTATTTTCATTATTAATGAAAGAATCAAATAAATATTATTATACATGTTAAAATAAATATAATTTGAAATCTTTGATGCCATACACGAATTTTATTGGTTACTATGACATGTTAGGATTTCTTAAATGAATTGTTTTTGAATTAATAATGTTTTTAAGACATTATCAAATATCAATTATTGAATAGTGTCAAAATTGACATAAATGAGTTTTTAAAACAAATATTATATTTTTAATTGATATTCTATTCCTAAAAATCTTTGATTCAGCCAAATGACTTATATAATCATAGTTGTTTCATTAATGGACTACTTGGGTGACTCTTGGATGTATATAGTATTTTTATTAACAATATTATATAAAAATAAAAAGAGACATGGTAAATGACAAACTATTTTACTAAGAGTTAAAACTAAAAGAAAAGGTTAATATATAGACCCAAACCTATCTAAAATATATATTTTTAGTGTTTTTTACCTATACCCGCATTAAATTTTAAATAATCCACTTCTGAGCCATTAGAAATCAAATATGAATTTATTATAAAATAATATTTCTAGATTTTCCTAAGGTGCCCCTCACCCCTCTTATAAAAGGGCACTCTCCCTTATCACTAATTAACACCTTAAAAGCCTTTTGTCTTGGCCAAACCCTGCCCAAATATTCTCTCAACTTCACGAACTTCAACCTAGAGGCCTTAGTTTGATCATATATCCAACCTATGTAGCCCTTTTGATCAAATCAAAAGGAAGAACCCGAAGTAGAGGTAATGTTTTCACCAACCTCTTCCATGTTCCTTTCATCGTAAACTTCTGTTTTCTTTTTTATTTCCATGATAAAATAATAAATCTAGTATCTACAATATACTATGATGTTATTATAAATATGGTACAACCATATTCTGTATTCTATCCATCTTTTTAATTACATGTCACCATAAGTGCGTACGTATGACTTAACGTCTCCATGTCGTGGTATAATTGTTATTCTAAACATTATTATTTGGATGGGTATGATAATGATGTGTGATTGATGTAAATAATAGATATAACGTGATAAATATTTTGTATATATGATATAAAATCCAATAATATATATTATTTTGATATCAAAAGAATGATATTGTCGCTTGTGCGTACGTATGGACTACAATCTCCATGAACGCGATTAGATTCATTCCCCATCATATCCATTCATGAATAAAATTCATTTTATGGTTAAAAACAATTTTTAAGGACTTGATATCATTCTTGATATGAATAATATACAACATATCTGTTACAAACACGGATTATGTAACAAAACATAAAATAGAAAACGAGTAGGTTAACACCCGAAACGATGATAATACTAAGATATTATTAACAACGAAATGTTAAATGATCATATATGATATCATATTAATGTATATGATTCATGAATAATTTAATAAAATTTATTTCACCATTATACAGGAGGTTAACCTACCCTCAACCAAGTAAAAGTACAAGGTAAGGGTTTATTTCCCAATCTATTCGTTATCTGAGGTTGTTTATACGTAATTATATATTGGGACCTCTTTATCATCCACATCCATGTTTCTTAAAAATATATTTCAAATCATTCTTACTATTTTACAGAATATGGGTTTATTTCATTTATACACTTGTTTGACTTTTTATAAGATGTTTATAAAGGAATCTTTCCGTCATTTTCCAAACATGGTCCATTTTAAACTTTTCGACAGAATTAAGGTAAGAATGTCTCTTTTTAACTTATACGGCGGGTGCATCTATTTTCCACCCTTATAAAATCTTCAAAGAGTCCTTTAAAAGTTAATAAGGGTATTTTCAAATTAAATTTATTATTTTATAATTATGTGACTTTTTAATGATTTCAAAAAAGAGATATTTCTCTCAAATAGTTTTGATTTCATCTATGTCAACATCCTTTGATGGATTTAAAGATTATTTAAAGTTGATTTATTATGATACAAAACATCCATATTTTATTTAAGGTGTTTTTATATGTTTTACTGTGGATGTGTTTTTTTTATACCATTCATGGTTTAGGGAGAAAGTATTGACATTTCGTATGCAAGTTTTAATACAAATATTTATGTAATGTTTAAACCTGTTCATATGAGAAATGCATTGGACTTAATAAGTGACGTGTGGAGCCTGCTATAGCTCCTCGATGCATCGGTAGGTCTCATGAGAAAAACTAGTGTCTTGGTACAAGGATTTGACAAAATCTTATTTGTAGTATTGCCACAACACCTTGACTATGTGGCTATGATAGTTTGTCATTATGCATTCCATAAATATAAAAGTGGTTATTGATATTGCATGTGATTATTAGATTATTATAATATACATGTGAATAAGTAAATGATATTATTTGATTTTATTTATACCATATTATGCTGAAGTACATGTTTAAAAGGAATTTTGTTTAGTTATAAATTGCCTTAAATTTTTACGCTTATTTATGAAAGTCTCTGCTATATTGTTATCATTACCGGGCATTTGAGCTCACCCCTTTCTTGGTTTTATTTATCCCAAGAAGTGAAGAAGTATTTAATGAATGGCCTGCAGGAATAGTATAAGGGGTTATGAGAGTGGAGACAATATGTTGTTGTAGTTTTCACTTTATTATGTACACTAAACTTTATAAATGTATCTAGTGATTCCAAGGCTACTAAACTAATAGGTCTTTCAGGACTTGATCTTTTGTGATCATGCCAATGTTATGTAATAATGCACCAAATCTAGGTAACAGGGGTCAGGGCGTTAGAAGTAGTCATATAGAGTTTTCATATCTTGGTGTAGATAGAGTAGTTATGGTCAAGTGAGTTTAAAATAAAATAAATAAATTTACAAAAATATTTTAATTAAACACACTACCAAATAATACCTCAAAAAGATTTCCATCACTGACCATACATTGGTCACACCTAGGGAAAACCCATTTTCCAAACACAATAATGGTATTATATTTCTTATATGAGAATATTTTTGGGATTTATTCAACTTTATACAAATAAAATAACACAAGTATGATATTAATATATTTAGTGTCTTTATAACATTGGTTATGGGCTAACTAAGCCATAAAATATCATTTTATCTTAGTAGATATATCTAAAATATTCATTAAAATATTTCAGTGTCATATAATGGTCACTATATTCATTTTTTGACTATTTTAAATTTTCAATAAGATCTATTAATTTCGAATGTGTTGTGATATTATAAGATAACTTAGAGAACATCCATCTTTTGTGTAATAATATTTTACAAGACTGATACAAATGATTATCAATGTAATTATTTAAGGAAAAGAAATATTGTCAGATGAATATTTCATGTGTTTTTTCATTTGAAGATATTAATGAATGTCCATATTTCACAAAATTTGGATCGCGAGTTTTGTGACTACTAGAGATTATCCTTATTATTTTATGTAGAAAATAATAAATTAGTACACTAGTAAAGTGAATAAAGATTTATTAGGGGAATAAAATATATATAAAAATATATTCCATTGTTTGAATAATTATATTCGGAAGAATTTGAGATTTGGGGGTTAAAAAATTATTATAAAATATAAGTGATTAGATTAACTAGTAGTAATGTATTCACATAAAGGTATAGTGAATAATCTATAACCTGGTGTGTAACTAGTTGAAGAATAAAGACTTATTTTGTTAATATCCAAATAAATAAATGTTTTGTTCATTATATATTACTACAAAAACACATGAGGTGAAATTGTGATATAATTTTCATTGGAAGAAGAAACATTACAATTTTTAAGAGGATTTATTTAGAAAAAACAAAATCTACATGATGTCTCCACAAATCCATCCCGAGTGGTTTATCAAGGATGAATAATTTTAATTGATATTTGAGAAAAGTTGGAATATAATAAATCCAATAGGTCTTGAAGAAATAATATTATAAAAACCCCAATGAGATAATATCTTTAATTAAATGGATATTAAAATAAGATAATATTAGAAAAATTAAAAGGAATGATGAAACTATATTCATAATTTTCTTTAATTTCATAATCGAGATGAATGTACATTCCTTTCAAAATATATAGAAGAAGAAGAATCCATTACATAATTTGTTCTCTCTAGATGAGTAAAAATATCAGCCTAATGTTATTTTTTATTCTAACCATCGTGGTTATAAATGATATGTAATTTCATTCTCTTTTTGTGAGATGAAAAATAATATTAATTTTGGTCATGAAGAGGAAAAAACATAAAATTGGTATTCCATGGAATGTTTACATAATGAAAAAAAGGAACACTATAGAATCATGCATGATTTTAAATATTGAATGGGGAAACATTTGACCATGGAAGATATAAAATTGATTATATAATGAATGGAATAGAAAAATATCACAATAAAAAAGGGAAGCAAGATAATGGAGAAATGTGATATGATAGAGGATATTTAAAAAGATATTTTAATGAAAATGGTCATAGAGAAGGATTTAATGGAATGAAAGAACATCATGTGATAAATATGTAATGTGAAAGGAGTAATTAAAGAGAGAAAACTCTCACAATGAGTGTTTCTTATAATGAGATAATATATCCCTCCTTATTCCATATTTTTTTTGTGTTATGATCCAAAATGAAGTTAATTATAGATTAATTTTTTCCATCATGGATTTCATAAACTTATATCATTATGAAAATGATATCATCTGTTTCGAGGGAGCCATATTATGAATGGATGCTATGATATTAATTGAAAAAATAATGTATAGTTTTCTATTGAGGCTCAAAAAACCAATATATATGGGGTTACAATCACACTCTCAATCATTATTCTTAATGGTATTAAATTTTCTCAATAAGGGGGAGTTTTAGAATACCGAAACATGAGTAAAAAGGGGAATTTATATGAATTTTACTTGATTTTTTATTGATTTGATGACATTTTAGTACGATACATGTTTTTTAAAATATATATATTTGCATATATCATATATTTGGGAAATAATATTTTCTGAATATGATGTCACATGCATGATATTTTATAAAATACATAGAAATATTTGGTAGTTTTATATTATTTACCGTAGTAAGATATCCCATATATACATAGATATGATTGACTAAAGGTTATTTTCAAATAGAGAAATGTGACGGCATGCCTATATCGTAAATCATCCAATAACATATAAATGAGATGAATATGTTTTAAGAATGGCCATTATTACTCTAATCCATTGATTATCAATAAGATTGATAAAGCCATAATCCATCCAGGAAAAAATTTTGGTATTGAGGATTTGTATTGGAAAAGAATTTTAATGGGGATATTTATACCCCCAAGTACAAAAGTAAGTATTGATATTGATTTTAAAGCATAAAAATTTGTTTTTTTGTGATTTTGGGTGAGTTGAAAATGAATTATTGATTCTAATAGAATTGTTATGGATTCATAGGATGACATTTGATGACATATTTGAGATATTATCCTTGTGAAAAGTGATAACTAATTGGACTATAAATGAATATCAATGACATGTTAATAAAGAACATTTTTTAGATTATAATGATTAAAAAAATTGAATAGTTATGCGGAATTTTTTTTCAAAAAATGGAAAGTGGGAATTCGGAATTTTATGTGGATCATTCTTAAAGAATAATTCATACTATCTAGAACTGAAAAATAATTTGATGAACTAATTACATAATATATTGGATATGTATTTTTACCATAGTATTTTATAATGTGTCTAACCCAAATATTAAATCTATCAAACTACTTGTAATGATCCTTATTTCCTGTAGCCATTGCTTTGGGAAATACTAGGGTATGTGATGTTCTTGGGGGATGTAATGGTTTGTTTCGGGAGTATGAAAAAAAATCCAATTTCACTAAAAAATTTCACCAGAAATGTGGATCCATAATGGGGGAACACCGAGATGGTGGCACACCTAAATAGTGTCACTTTAACAGTGGCATTCAAAAACAGTGGCAATGTAAAGGTGGAACCCCAAAATAGTGGCACAGTAATGGTGGCACCCTAAAATAATATCACTCGAAAAAAATTTCACCGCAACAGTGGCACCATGATGGTATTAACTCAAAATAGTGGTTCACTAAATGGTTTCCAAACCTTTTCCAAATTTCTAGATTCCCATGTTTTTCTAGTTTCACCCCTCTTACATTTTTTTTGACATAAACCCAGTTAAAAACCTTATTTAGTTGTTTTTTAGGGTGTTTCAAAGTATATTTTATTTATCTTTAATATCCTAATGGTCATGGGTCTTTGAGATAATCAAACCAAGTGATCTTGAAATTGATCCCATGCTTATGGAAATTGGAAGCGTTTCTTTACACTAATATAGTTTCTTTAGTTTTCTAAAATTTGAGGGGCTCTCTTATCTTTTCTCTAGGTGCTCCTAGAGCTTTCCTCTCTAGACTAGTTGTGTACATTTTATATAGAGTGTTCCTACTCAGTTTTCTGGAGTTTCCTTCTCCTCGCGTGATCCACTATTATGGCCTAAATATGAGTTTTTATTGCATGATCATTCATGTATGGATTCTTCTCCATCTCTTTATTTTTGTATCATGCGTGGTGGGTGTATTAATGATTCATTGTTAAGTACGAGTGAATAATATTATTAAATGAGAAATAAATAACGGTTGGGAAGTGATGATTAAAAAATAAAATGTATGGAATTGGAGATGGTTGATGTTCATCATTTGTTTTATCAGTTATACTTGTTTGGTTTTATGGTGTTTTGTGGCTATATGCCTTAGCAAAATCATGGCCATTTGTGTTTTTTCCTTGCACATCGGTGATGTTATATTTTTTTCGTGATTCTTTGATAAATTCCTATAACATTTAATCTACTAAATAAAATATATATGCTAATATAAATGAATGCCCTATGATCAAACCTATTGTGTGTTCACCCATGTTTATCAATGTGAAATTAATGAACCCCAGTTGGCTGAATATAATATCCTTGATTTGATGGAGTGGATGTGTTATGTGTTATATTGGGTTAGAGACTAGTGTGGGCTATGTGGTGATACTGTGGGAGGCATGATCGTGGATACCAGGGGTGCATTGATGGGTTGGTCGTTTAAATGGGGAAGGGTATGTTTGTGTAGTGGGACTACAATTTTGTGGTGTTTTTTTGTGGGATTTTTGTATGGGTTGGTACATATGGTTGGATAGAATCTCAGGTTGAGAGATTGATTGATTATTGAATGGATAAGCTTGTTGGAGGTTGTACTTAATTTGGTTTATTATATGTATTTAAAACTTATTTTTCATTTGGACTACATCGGGAAAGTCTTTTGGTCATGGGGTGGAAGGACTGGGTTGTCATGTTTTCATGTTTATACGTGTGTCGAGTGTGGTGTTGTTGTATAGAGGGGCTTTTAGGTTTTTTTTGTGATGGAATTATTGAGCAGGACATATTTGATGAATAAAAGTTGGAAGTGGTTTAACGGGTGTCTAGGAAAAAGGGTGTGTGTAGTGGGACTTCCTTTTCATCACTCTCTATTCTTTTTATCAATGGGTGTTCAATTGGATATTCTTACCTTGGTCCCTGCTTCCTTATTTTACTTGGAAGTGTTGAGTGGCCTTTATATTTCTAAAACTATATATAGATTTTGTGCTTTGTGGTTTCCCTGGGTAGTGCTAGAATAAATTAAAGTGAACCCATTAATTAATGAATGGAATGTAGTTTAATGAAAATGGGGTTGGGTTTATGATTCAGTTGTCGTAGTTTTTGTGGTTTTCCATATAGGGGTTGTAGTAATTATGGTTCTATGTGTGCTAGTTTTTTTATTGAAATCAATAGTTTGGTAAGAGTGTATTTATACATATACAAATAAATTATAGTTCACTGTGTTTTATATATTCAACCACCCTTATTGAGCACTAAGTGCTGAACATCCCTATTTCATGGGGGAGGGAGCCTTACCCACCATCCCATTGGGATGATTGATTGTTGGTTACTTACTTACTTCCTTGCACCCTCTTCTGGGTTCATACCACTCGAGCGTATCCTAGAAGGCTATAATGAATTGAGGTTTAATATATCCCAAGATCCTTCGGGATGTTTTGTTGGGTGAATGAGAGGCCTAGGTGTTTGTGGTCAATGTTAAATTCCCAGGTGTCATCAAAATGAGACATAGGTATTTTAAGGTTAGTGATGTGGTTGTTGTGGCCCATGTGTCTGCGGGCGGGATGTGTGGTGTGGTTGTGCCCTAGTTGTATGTGGGTGGTATTTGTGTGTGTTTTGAGGCCCAGTTGTGTGTGTAGGCATGTTATGGCATTGGGAATACATTTTGGAAGAGCAGTAGCATCAAAATGTTAGCCGTTAGAAATGAGTATCGAACCAATTGGAAAGTAGTGTAGGGTACCCAAATGTCGATGTGCGTATACTATTACATTGCGCGACTCGTGTTTTTCGGTGAGAGTTCCTTGGTTTGAATGGTATGGTTATTACTCTTCTGTAGTTGCATTGAGGTTCTATTATTCTCTCACATCAGTATTATTAGGTTCCCTCACTTGTGCACAAGTGGATTTATTTTTTATACTACGTATACATATATACTCACCCTATAATGCAAAATTGTTACCGGGTTTCCATGAGGACATTGAGGATCGTTCTATACATTACTAGCTCGTGTGTTAGGATAGTTGTTGCAGTGCTTATTTTTACCTTTATTTTGTATGTTTCTTTGGTTCTTTGGTTGTAGTTTTGTCATATTTTACATTTAAATAATTTGTGGGTTGGATTTTGGATTCCTTTATATAAATATTTTGTCGGTTTTTGGGATATTTAACATAATATCTCATGTTCCTTCATTTATTGAAATTTTTAATTCCTTCCATTTTTCTTGAAATTATATACCCTTGGTGCTACTGTCCATTTTGTGGCCTATTGAAAGTGGGACTCGGGGGGTCATTATCACTCCATTATCTTGAATATGTAAGGGTGTGGCCCTTGGTCATCCCTTCTATCATCTTGTAGATGGTGGGTCATAATAGAATGGTATCATAAGCTAATGGTTGAGGGATAATATGGAGTTTGGAGTTAATCATAGTGAGGAATGCATGGGATGATAGGGAAATGGTGTTTGGAAATCTTAGTGCATGAAATAGGCTAGGAACACCCGGCTAAGATGTGGGGTTTTAGTCCCCCCTATGATCTGATGCAAGGACTCTAAACTGATAGAACAACCAAGTGAGGATATATTGGTTTTATGGTAGTGATCCTTCTAAAGGTGCATGCTTCATAATGTATTTTTTTAGTGTGTCTTGGGAATTTTGAGAAATTAAAATAATTAAATATTTAAAATAATTCTTAAAATAAAATTTCATACTACTTGGGCTTTGGGGTTCCTTATTTTGAAATTTCAGATTTTGAACGTGTTTATTGTTGACGTGCGGTATGAGTTGTGGAGGCCCAGTAGATTGACTTGGCAGATCGACGAAGGGTCGTTCAAGAGTATTAATAGGACCAATGAAACAAATACCATTCTTTTGTTCTGGAGGTAGACCATGGGGATGTAAAAAGGTAGTGTTTCAGAAATTGATACAGAGGGATGGCTTGAGGAGTTGATAATGACATTTACCTGGATTCATTATCTAAAATAGTATTGTGTTCCTATAGTAGTGAGATATATGTGAGGAGGGGCATGTCAGTGGTGGATGATTTCCCTTGGGTCGAGGAAGGAGACCATTGTCTCGTGTGATGACATTGAGAAGGAGTTTGGTGTAGAGTTTCTTTGCTCAATGATGAAGGCCGAGAAGTGGCATGATCTACTCTCCCTAAACTAGGGGAGTATGTCGGTGAGGGAACTGACGATCAAGTTCAAGGATATACTACACTTTTCCCTGAATAAAATCTGAATGAGGATTTGCGGTTGAAATGCTTAGAGGAGTAACTAAGAACTTTTCTTCAGTATGTCGTCACTCACCTTACCCTACTGACATACTTAGATGTTTAGAAGAAAGCCGAAGTAGTAGAGAGGATTCACTCATAAAGAGTTGTACCATGAGATGGGGGCTAGCTGAGTTCTTTGAAGGTGAAGGAAGTACGTATAAAAGCTTCTACGATAGGGCCTTACATGTTTATCCCGATGGGAAATATACCTCATCAGTTGAAGTTATGTTAACCTATTCCTCAACCCTTCCCCAAGGAAATATCCTAGATGATCTTTATATGTGGAGGTTGTTGATGTCTTAGTATCCACATCCCATTTCATGCTTTATACGGTGGTGTTGAGTAGGTTCGACACCCACCTTGGCAGCATTAGTTATAGTTCAGACCTTTCTAGAAGTAGGGGAAGCAGACTCCCACTCCACTAAGGGTAAGCAATGATAGAGGAGTACATACTCATGGTTCTCCTCAGGGAGCACATCTAGATCATGGTTAGGGAGGATGTTGACATTAGAGGGGTTGAGGATCTAGGCATGGGAAATTGTATGCTTCTGAGGCATTAGATCAAGTGGGGAAAAAATATTTTCGAGGTACGATTAGTCTATTTAGTTTCCTTGTGTGTGATTTGTATGATTCAAGAGATTCACACTCCTTTGTTTCTCCTAGTCTATCTCGTGCCTTGCCAAAAGACAAAAAATAATAATTTCTATCCTCATGGTATTGATCACCCCAATTAGAGGTTAGACTAGTATGTTTGATGTTTTCCAGGGATTTAGGCTGGTGTCGGGGTCGCATCAGTCCAGTGGGGACCTCATTCTTCTGCAAATGCGGTTGCATGTTGTTATCCTAGGCATCAGTAGGATTCTTATATACATGCTATTATGGAATTATTTTCTATATGATTTGTGGTTACAGGTATGGATGGCAAGTGTGTAGTTTTTTTTTGTTGAGCGGAGCTGTCAGGTGGGCAGTCGGTGTGTGGAACCACTTCTCTCATTGTCAAACAATCTCTTAGTGGAATCAACCGACAAAATGATGGTGGGTGTTCTGGGAGTTTTCAGGGTGTTCTAGGATATTTCCCCTAAATATGTTTTGACTAACCCCCCTCGACGTGACGTTGATTTTTGAATAGAAATTAAACCTACCGATCCTTTTATTTTGATGGATCCCTATCTTATAAAACCTTATAAGTTGCGAGAGTTGAAGATTTAGGTTCACAAAATGATCAAAAAGGGGTTTATCTAGCAATTTTTTTTTACAATGGGGTTCTCCAATCTTGTTTTTAAAGAAGGAAAATTATGGCATGAGGTTGTGCATAGACTACTAGAGACTGAATTAGGTAATAGTTAAGAACTGATGGCCTCTCCGATAATATATGATTTTTTTTGACTAGTTAAGGGGATCAAGTTGGTTCTCCAGTAATGATTTGTGCTTTGGATATCACCAGTTGAGGGTGAAGTAGGGTGACAACCCGAATACTGCTTTCATGTGAAGATATGGACACATTGAGTTCATGGTCATTTTGTTCGGTGTCACAAATCCACTATCCCTATTCCTGGGACTCATGGACTACATTTTCCACACTTTTCTAGACGGACTCATCATCATGTTCACTGATGATATTATGATTTAATCAATGTCAAAGTAGGAGCAAGATGAGAACCTCATGACATTCTTGGAGGTCCTCTAGCACCACCATCTCTGTGGGAAGTTGTCCATGTACATGTTCTATATGCGAGAGGTGCACTTCCTTGAACATGTGGTGTCTCTTAAAGGGATAGTTGTGTACCCATCAAAGGTCAAGGAAGATGTTTCTTAGACACCAATAAACAACGTGGAAGATGTTCACAGCTTATTGGGTCTAGTGGGCTATTATCGAAGATTTTTAATTGACCGATATTGAGTTGAGGCATCATTAGAAGCATTGACTGTAAATGACCAGGACATCCTGTTGAGTGAGTAGTGTTTGGTAGCTTTTAGCTACCTGACAGGGAAGTTTTTTAGTGATCCAATGATTTGATTTCCAGAGGAAGGTATTGCATTTGAGGTATTCTGTAATGCATCAGGTCTATGCTTTGGATGTGTGTTAATGGAGCAATTGCTTGTGATATATTAAGGGTATATGTAGTTACATCAACATTAATGTATCTTTTCCACCCATGAACTTGATCTTGTCCTGGTCATATTCCTGCGGAAGTTGTCGGCCTATTACCTTATCGGGGTGAGATTTTTGGTCATCATTGATCATATGAGGTTGAGGCGTATCTTCCCATATCATGACATGATAATATGGAAACCAAGGTGGATATATTTTCTATAGTACTATGACTTCGATACCTCTTACACCTCAGAAATGGGGAATGCAGTGGCTGATTAATTATTCAAAATGTCACAGAATGTGGTAGTTTGGGAATCCACATAGGTGCTAATGGGAATGAAGGAGTTGGTCTATTTTCCTCTGGATGTGAGTGAGGATTAAATCAATAGCATTCTATTTTGGTTGACAGTACAATATTCCATGGTGCATCAGAGGGATGAGTCTTAGTTGGGAGAAATAGAGACTAAACTGATGCCAAATCGTGTTTTCCTTGGTGATGCTTCGTAAGAATGGTCAAAGGATAGTCTGAATGGGATGTTATTTCATGGGAAGCTATTTTTCACATGGAAATGAATGAGCGAGTTCTCTATCAGTTATATAGATCAACCATGAGGTTGAATCCAGGTGTTTCTAAAATGTAAAGGTGCATGAGGGAATAGTTTTGGTGGCCTAAGGGAAAGTGGTAAGTGGAGGAGTCTGTGGATAGGTACCTAGTCTTCTAGAGGTGAAGGCTAAACATTGTGTTCCCGGTTGTCTGTGGAATCCCTTAGACATTTAAAAGATTATGTGGGATGAAACATCGTTGAATTTTTTCATAGTGACACCCATGACTCATGGAGGATGTGATACCATTTTTTTAGTAGTGGATTGGTTGACGAAATCAGCTCACTAATTATAGATCGCAAATTTGATCATTGTGAATGCCTTAACAAAGTGGTATGTGGGTGAGGTAGTTTAGCTGCATGAAGTTCCAAGATGCATGGAACTAAATCAGGAAATTGTTTTACTCTATGATTCTAGAGGGGGTTTTAGCATGCCTTTGGCACTCGGTTACTCATCATCACTTCTTTCCACCCTCATATGGATGAATCGATAGAGTTGACAATACAAGATATGGGGGGTATGTTACTGGCATGTGTTCAAAACATTTATGGGTATTGGGTGTGACAATTTACATTGGTTGATTTATCTTACAATAATAGCTATCACACTTCCATTGGTACGGCTTTGTTTTGAGATCTACATGGGAGGATATTTCATTCACCCTTGTGTTGGAAAGAAGTTGGGGAGGTATCTATTCATGGTCCATGTGTGGTGAAGAGTATGTCAGCAAAGGTAAAGATTTTCCCTCAGAGGATAAAGGCAGCACATGAACATAAAAAGTTATATTCTGATCATTGTAGGATGTCTTCCGAATTTGAGGATGGGGACCATGTATTCATGATGGTTTCCCCTCGACGTGGGAAGTATATGCTTGGTATAGGGAGAAAGATTTATCCCAAGTTCATCAGACCTTTTGAGTTATTGAGACAAGTTGGATATGTTTCATATCATCTAGTATTGAAACAATTTGGATATGTGTCATATCAGCTGGGGTTGCCACCATAGTTGGAGAGGATCCACAACGCCTTCCATGTCTATCACCTCTGTTAGTATTTACACAAGGACTCCGACTTCATTGACTAGGGATTGTTGGATATTGAGGATGATGAATAATTTATGGAGTGACCGATATGAATTGAGGATCGTAAGGAGAGTTTTCTTTGTGGACAAACCACTCTTTTGGTTCATGTGTTATAGAGGCATGGTGGCCTCCAAAATAGTGCATAGGAATGGGAGGAACTGATGTGTGCCCAGTACCAAGAGTTGTTCTGAGATTTGCTCTTGTGTTTTTCATTGTGAATTTCTTATGATCTAATGCATGAAACTGTTTTCTGTGATATGAGTTGTTTCCATATTATATGAATGTGTGTGAAAGGTGCTGATTGTTGGGAAGGGATGACATAATCTCTAATCGAGATGCATTAATATAGATTCAAATGAACATGTGCGAGCGAGCTAGTGCATCCCAAAGAGGATAGTATCCTGATATGAAGGAAGGTGTTACCTAATCCATCTATCTAGGCAGTGGGGCCTTTGTGTTTTTACTATTTTTCAATAGATAGATGTCAATTAATAGTTCTTATATATTGAGGTTTTTCCTCCCATTTTCTAACAATGTTGGTTGGTTTTTCCCTGATTGGTATCATAATAGGTAGTTGTTCAGACCCATATTTTTCTGATTTTGGTTTTAAATTATAAGGGACAATAGTAGTTTGAAGGGTATCTAATGTAAGGATTCATATTTCCATGGGACATTCCTTTGTGAAAATCTAGCGATTGTGGGGTTCTTTGGGGTCGCAGTGGTTTGTTTTGGGAGTTTTCCAAAAACCATGTTTCACCAAAAGGTTTCACCAAAATGGTTGCATCATTAGGGTAACACACTGATATGGTGGGAAACTGAGAATCTTGAACTATGATGGTGTAATTGTGATGGTGGAACAATAAGATAGTGTCTCTATCATGGTGGAACACTGAAACAGTGGTGCATTAATGGTTGTAAACCAACACGGTGGTACCGTAACAGTGGCACACTGAAATTGTTGCACCATAATAGCAGCACGCCAAAATAGCCACAATGTATTGGTGGAACTATAACAGTGAAACACTGAAAATGTGGCACCATAAAGGTGGAACCATGACAGTGTCACACAGAAATAGTGGTGCACCAAATGGTGTCCCACCCTTTCCCAAATTTCTAGCTTCCTATGTTTTTCAGTTTCACCCCTCTTACGTTTTATTTGACATAAAACATGTTTAAAGCCTTTTTTGGGATTTTCTAAGTTAGTTTCAAATGATATTTGGTATATCATTAAAATCCTAACATTCCCATGACATTGATATATTCAAACCATGTGATCAAGACCACAATCCTATGTTAATGGCCATTACAACTGTTTCATTCTGTTAATATAGGATCTGGATTTTTCTAAAATTTTATGTCCTATTTTCTATTATCTCTTGGTGAGCCTAGATCCTTCCTCTATAGAGGAGTCATGTGACTGTGCGAGAGCCCATTCTTGGTCAGATTTCTTATAGTTTTATGTTGCTCGTGTGATCGATTATTTTGTTGAAAAATGGAGTTTTGTTCATCTGTTGTTTCAAGTAGGGATTCATCTAGATCTATTTTATTTGTGTATCATACAGGTTAGATGTACTAATTATTCTTAATAATGAATGGGTGAATAAATTTCTTAGATGAGTAATAAATAACGAAAGGCAAGTTATGACCAAAATATAATGAGTAGGGAATTGAAGATGGTAGATGTTGAACAATTGTTTTGTCTTCTATACTTGTTTCATTTCATAGATTCTTGTGAGAATATTCCTTCTAAAAATCATAGCCTCTAGTTTCCTTTTCTTTCATCCTAGGCATGTTTTGTTTTTTTTGTGGTTCATTGATAAATTTATGTAACATAAAATATTCTTAATCAAATATATTTGGTTAAGTAAATGGATGCCCTATGATTAAAATTTTTGTGTCCTCAACCATATTTATAAAATTTGAATTAAAGGACCCATCTTTGCTAACTATGAATATCTTTGGCTAGATGGTGTTGTTTTGTGCTATGTTCTGGTGGGTTTATCCCTTGTGTGGTTTTTTTGGTGCAACTGTGGGAGGAATTGTTGTTGGTAATAGGGGTGGATAGATGGTTTTGTCTTGATAATGGAGACGAGAATGTTTTTGGTTTGGGGATGTTGTATGGTGGTTTTTTTCTATGGGTTTGTGTGTCGGGTGGTATATAAGGTGTGGCGAAATCTCAGGTTGAGAGATTGGTTGATTGTGGAAAGAATATACTTTTGGTAAGTGGGACTACCTTTGGTTTATGTAGTGTCCACCGAACTTTTTTATCAGTGGGAATGATTCTAGGCAGTGTTTGGGTAGGGGGCTGCAGGACTGTGTTGTCATGTTTTCAATTTTATAGGTGTGTCAGGTGTGGTGTTGTTATGTAGCAGGGCTGCCAGGAATTGTTGCAAGGGAATGATTGAGTGGGATAACTTTAAAAAATGAATGTTTGTAGTGGTTGAATAGGTGTCTAGGAAAAATAGGTTGTGTAGTGTGACTATAGGTTGGTAATTCTCTTTTGTTTTTATAAATTGGTGTAAAAATGGATTTCTTTACCTTGGTCTATACTTCCTTGTTTTCCTTGGCAGTGATTAGTGTCCTTTAGCCTTCTCAAAACTGTTGCAAATGCCTGTATGTATGTTTCCCTTGGAAATTCTAGAATAAATTAATCTAAACCCCTTAATTAATTAATTGAAAGAGGTTAAATGAAAAATGGGTAGGGTTTATTCTATAGTTATTGTTGTCTTTTGGTTGTAAAGATAGGGGTAGCATCAAATGATGTTCAGTTTGGGATGGATGTTTGTTTTAATTCTATAGGTTGGGATTAGGGTTTTCTTACATGTATATATGAATTATAGTTCCTTGTGTTTTCTATACGCACCCCACCTTTGTTGAGAACCATGTACTAAAAAACCCCATTTTATTAGGGAGGGTGTATTTCTCACAATACTAGTGAGAGGATGGATGGATGACTATTGAATTTCTTCCAAACACCCTCTTCGTGGATCATAACACTTGGGTGTATCCGGTCTGGCTATAATGTATTTAGGTATATTATATCCAACGATCCATTGGGATTTTTGTGGTGTGGGTGAGAATCCTAGGTGATTGTGGGCTATATCGTTTTCACAAGTTTCATCAGGATGAGTCCCAAGTGTTTTGGGCAAGAAAGGTGGTTGTTGTGGCATAGGTGTGTGTGGGAGGTGTGTGTTGTGTGGTTGTAAACCATGTGTCAGTGAGTGGGATTTGTGTGCAGTTTTGCAGCCCATGTCTATGAGGTAGGGTTGTGGCATTGATACTATATTTTAGAAGAGTGGTATATTCATGATTTTATCCATTAGTAATGGGGATCTAATTTGTGGGAATGCAGTCTAGGGTGCCTAAATGTCAATGTTCTAATAATACTACTTTTTTGGAATTGCGTAATTTGGTGAGTGTGCCTTGGTTAGGCTATGCTGGTTAGTATTCCTTGGGAGGTGATTTGAGGTTCAATTATTCTCTCACATGGGCATTGGTATTTTCCACCACATTTATAGGGGTGTCTATAATTTTTATACTTGGTAAACCTGTATACTCACCCTATGTTGTCAAACTGGTTTAACGTTTCCTAGAAAACATTAAGGATTATGATGGACTTTACTCACTTGGGCATTAGGATTGTTTTTGTGGTGCTACTTAGTCTCTTTATTTTGGAACATTCATTGGTTCTTTGGTTTTAAATTTGTTTTAGTTTACATTTAAATCATTTATGGGTAGGATTTTTTTCCTTATATAAAAATTTGGTTTTGTTTGAGAATTTTTTCGGTCTTATATCCCGATAATTTTATCATTAAAATAATAAGACATTCCATTTTGTGTGAGATTACATACCCTTGGTGCACGTTTTCACTTCAGGACCTATTAAAGGCGGGACTCGGGGGTCATTATCTATCATTCGTCTTGATAAAGGAAGGGTGTGGCACATTGTTGTCCCTTCCCTCATCTTGGAGATGGTGGGTCCTGACAATACTGCACCATTTATTCGGTGGGAAATAAAGTCAACCTTATCCATGATAGGACTGGAAGAGGTGGGGTGTGTAGTGTGTATTCCCACATGAAAAATAATTGTAAAGCACACATGGGTATGGTAAAGGGTGCATGTGGGCTAGCATGGGGTTTTGTAGCCCATGTGGTGTGAAGTTCATCTATATTGTGTGTTAGTCCCACATTATTAGCATGAGTGTATTTTGGAACAAATTGATTAATATATAATTTCATAACAATTTGGAATTCTTATTTTGGGAAGATTCACTATTGTATCATTCAATCATCTATTAAAAAAGGACATAAGGAACCAAAAAATGGAAATGTTCCATCACATTGTCTTCCATATACTTTAGGTGAAGGATCTATGAATATTATGTTGTCCACTATTCAAGACCAATGGAATTCTTGGATGAAAATCAATGAACCAAAAAAGAAGGAAAGGTTCACATTAAATAAGTCATAAAAAACTATCATAATATCTAGGTGACTCTAATGAATTTATTATTAATGTTATTTATACATTATCTTTTATGGATAGAAGAACATGAGTGTGGTATTTATTATTGTAATTGTCTATTCTGTTGATGTAATGTTATATTTCATGCATATGTTTGATAGAAAAATTAATTAAATGAAACTCTACATGAAAGAATATTCATTAAATGGAAGTCAGTAGAAGGTGAGATCTGTTCGATAAACAACTGTTTTTTAGGATAAGAACAATGTATCCATTTTCAGTTTTGTGTGATATAGCTATTTATATAATAAAAGGATGTAAATGATTCATTCATATACATTTCTACAATATTTCCATTTTTAAAAAAAGTACCATTTATCCAAATTAGTTAACATATATAATTTTCTACTTAAGATAATAAAATAATGTAGCATTTTCCTTAAAAAATGAATTCGTTCTACATATAAATTTTTAAAAGATACGTGTGTGTATCAAATTTTTGATGTAGATTCATGTATCCCATTACATTAAAAACCTTATTTTCCAATTTTGTGAAAATTATAGTGTGTTGTTACTAAATAATGTAATGTGGACCTTTTTCTAAATTGAGTGACTAGAAATGGGTTTTTTGAAAACAAGAATCGTTAAATAACCCATGGAGGAGTCTTTGGGATATTTAAATGACGATTTTATGAATCTATAGACATCTACATACTACATGAATAAACACCAAAATATATGAGTCCTCTATATATTAAAATGATAAGGTCCTTAAAATATTTCCATTTATGATTTCATTATGATGTAAAAGAGATAAAATGATCAGGGGGTCCATAATTATTAATAATTTTTTTTTGAAAGATATGGGATATGTTATCTACAGGGATAAACAAAGAGAATGTGTAGAGGTCCTGTTAGTAAAAAAAGAAAAAAATGAATCATGAGTTATAATTAATGAAGAATTATATATATTTTAGTATTATAGTGTAATTTCTGGTTGGATATACGAATATAAAAGTGAAAAATATATGGAATCAGTTTATGTTTTACTGATACATACTTTTATGAAGATATACTGGTTTTGATGGTGTTATGATTTGATGATAACTATAAGAGAACTTGCAAAAATTATAATATAATATTTTTAGGAGCCTGATATGTCTATATATAAAATAGATGTGTTATGCTAATAAAATATTACAATATGATTAAATAATTTGTTTGTTTTTTGGATAACATTAGGATTATCCAGATTTCACCATATCAAGAAGATGAGTTTTGAGAATAGTGGAAATGGTGCATATTAGTTACTCTAGAAGATCATGAAAGAGTTAAAATGTAAATGAAATCCATATTTTTTCTTGAAGAAGAATATTAATAGGTGAATATATTTGTATATATATATATATTAAAATTTTAATCAGAATTGTATTTTAGTGTCTAACTAATATCCAATAAATCATAACAGGGTAGTTTTATTGGTTTTGTTCTTTTCACTTGCGGGTAGAGTGAGAAAAATGTTATTGGGGTGCATAACTGACTACATAAAGGTGTAGGATTTATTTTGGAAGCTTTTCCATCCAAGTGTTATTATTTATCTATAAATACAAATTAAAATAAAGTGAGATTTAGATATATTATTTAGTTGATGGGGAACCTAATCAAGTTCAATAGTTTGAATTTAAAAGAATGGGAATTACCAAGAAGATACCACATATTCACCCCTTCTCCCTTTAGTGACTCGTCCGGTATGAGGCGAATCACTATTAAAAATTCATATCATGCTTTAATTTCATCTTACATTAGTCCACCCCCTTTTGAAATAGAAGATGTGTCTTAAACTGTGATAGATGTTCCTCCCATTCTTACTCGAACTCGTATTCATTCATATTTTATTCATCTCTTCTATTTTCCTTTAATCATGATGTTCATATTCCCATTGACATTGATCAAGGCAACTATTGGATGGATTTTATGCATCTTGTGGTTATAACATTAAAATATCCAAATGTGCTCACATTAGATATTCTTTTTAGTACCCATATCATCCTTTCAATGCATTTATAAATTAGAAGTCCAACTTGAATCTCCAGATTTTAGAACGGATTCCCTTTGTTCATTGTGTATTCAATTTTCTCCATAATTTATGCCATAGTTTTGGTCATAAATGTCCCTAATTTCACCTATAAGAAATGTATTTTTATTGAGTGATAGACCATGAGGTTCTTGTTACTGGAATCGTTTTAGCATTTATTGTGTCTTCTAGAGTGTATGGTAGCAAAGGATTTCAATTTCAGATGATAGTGAAATATTCCTTTATGCGTCATGGGGAGGTGTCTTAGTGGGGATAAATAGAGACTGAAGTGATGTGTGATTGCGCAATCCAGGGTGATGCTCTGTAGAGATTATCTGAGGATTTTTGGAATCAGATGTCATTATGTGGGAAGTTTTTATCCCCTATGGAAATGCACAAGTGAGTTATATGTGATTTATATAGCTCAACCATGGAGGCAAATCCAAGAGATTATAAAATGTAATGAGTCCCGAGGGTACAATTTTGGTGGCCTAGGGTGAAGTGGGAAGTGGAAGAGTTTTTGGCTAGGTACCTAGTTTTCCAATAGGTGAAGGCTGAGTAGTGTGTTACAGGTGGTCTACTGCATCCCTTAGACATTAAAAAGTGGAAGTGGGATGAAATATCGATGGATTTCATCATAGGGACACTAAGGACTCATGGAGGATGTGATACCCTTTGTGTAGTAGTGGATCAGTTAATGAAATAAGATCAATTCTTGTCAATCATAGAGTCGAGCATAGTGTATGCCTTAGCACCGAGGTATGTGGATGAGGTGGTGCAGCTGCATGATATTACAAGATCCAAGGCACCAAATATGGAAATTATTTTTACATCTTGAGTCTCTATGTAGTTTCAACATCCCATTGGCACTCAATTATGCCTCATAACAGATTTCTATCCTCAGATGGATGGATCGATAGAGTGGACCGTCCAGAATTTGGAGGATAGGTTTACGACATGTGTTCAAGAATTTAGTTTGTCTTGGGTCTGACATTTTACATGTTAGAGTTTTCTTACTATAATATCTATCACTCATCAATTGGTATGGCTTCGTTTTATGCTCTATATGAGAGGTTGTGTCATTCACCCTTGTGTTGGAAAGATGTTTGGGAGGTATCTATTGATGGTCCAGGTGTGGTGTAGAATATGACAGAGAAGTTGAATCTTGTCCATGAGAGGATAAAGGTATCACAAGAACAAAAATGGTTGTATGCCGGTTATAGGAGAATTCCTTTGGAGTTTGACGTTTGGGACCATGTATTCATGTAGGTTTCCCCTCGATGTGGGAAGTGAAGGTTTGGTAGAGTGAGCATGATTTCTCCAATGTTTATTGGGCCATTAGAGATGTCGAGAAAAGTTGGTGAGGTGTCATATCAGATGGTGTTGGTACCGTAGTTTGAGTGGATCCACGAAATCTTTGAGGTCTATCATCACTGTTAATATCTACACGATGATCCCACTTCATTGACTAGGGGGAGTTGGATATTTAGGATGACGCAAAATTCATGTAGTAACTGTTAATAATTGAGAATTGTAATCAGATTGTACTTCATGGAAAAACCACACCTTTGGTTCATGTGTTATGGAGGCATAGTGGAATCCAAAATATTACATAAGAACTGGAGGACCATATGGGTTCCTAGTACCCAGAGTTGTTCTGAGCTTTTCTCTTCTGTTTTTCATTTCCCTTTTCTTATGATCTAATGCGTGACCTTGTTTTCTTTGAGATGAGTTGTTTATTTGTTCTATGAATATTTTTGGAAAGTCCTGACTATAGGAAGGTGAGGATCCAATCCCTAATGAAGACTAATTATTTCAGATTCCATTGAACCTGTGTGAGTGAGTTAGAACAATCCAAAGAGGATGGTATCTTGATGTGGAGGAAGTAGTTCTATAATCCATTTTTCTAGGATGTGGGGCCTCATTTTTTTAACATTGTTTATGATATTTATGTCAAAGATTCGTTATTATATGTTATGGTTTTCCCTCCAATATTCAAAAAAAATTGGGTGGTTTTTCCCTGATAGATATCTTAATTGGTGGTTGTTTGGACCCCTCTATTTATGAGATTGGTTTTATGTTATATAGGATAATAATATATTGATTGTTATTTGATGTAATGATACAGATTTCCCTGGGCCATTACATTTTGAAAATACAATTCTTTTGGTGTTCTTGGGGGTTGTAGTGGTTTGTTTCGGGAGTTTTCTAAAAATAATGTTCCCCCAAAAGATTTTACAAAAACGGTTGCACTGTGATTGTGGCACAATGAGGTGGTGGAATATTGGGACTTTTGAACTATAATGGGTCAACTCTCATGGTAGTACACTAAGATAGTGGTTCCATTACAGTGGAATAACGAAATGGTGGTGCATTAAATGTGGTACAACGAAATGGTTGCACCATAATAGTGGCACACTGAAACAGTCGGAACATAATGATGACACAAAAAAATAGTGACAATGTAATGGACACACCATAAAGGTGGAACACCAAAAGGTGGCTCCATAAGGCTATCCCAATGACAATGTCACACTACAATGGTCGTGCATCAAATGGTGTCCCACCCTATTCCAAATTTCCAGTTTCCTGAGTTTTCCACTTTTTCCCCTATTATGTTTATTTGACATAAACAAAGTTTAAATACTTATTTTGGTATTTATATGGTAGTTTCAAATGATATTAGGTGTATAATTAGATCATAACATTCCCAAGACATTGAGATATCCATACCATGTGATCTAGAATATAATCTCATGTTAAAGGCCTTTTGTATAGTTTCCTTCTATTAATATAGAATCTAGTGTTTTTTCTAAAATTGAAGGTCCTCTTTTCTATTCCCTCTTACTATGCCTATATCCTTCCTCAATAGACACATCATGTTACTGGTTGGGGATCCCTTTCCTGCTCAATTTTTTTATAGTTTCCTACTACTCGCGTGATCCCCTATTTTGGCGCAAAATGGAGTTTTGGCCTCCTGTTGTTTCAAGTAAGGATTCATCTACCTCTATTTATTTGTTTATCATGTGCAGTTGAAGTAAAAATTATTCTTTTGGAATAATGGTTGAAAAATTTTCATAAACATTAAATAAATAATGAAATGGAAGTGATGATTAAAAGATAATGAGTTGGAAATTTTTGATGGTTGATGTTGATCATTTGTTTTATCTTTAATGCTTATTTCTTCTAGAGACCCAAAGCTTGACGTACATGGACATTAAATTACTTTTTCGGACTACTTAATACATAATGAAAACAGACACACAAGGACCGTAATGGTTTAGTGTCTTGGGAAACTCAAAAAAATAATCTTCTAATCGTGGTGAATGATATTCAACATCTCCCATAAATATCTTCCCATTTTTGTTTCATTAAATAAAATCATTCTTTTAATCCCGAGGTAAAAGAAAACAGAAAAAGGGTGAGCTCAAATTCCTAGTAAGGGAAAACATAGAGAACATAAAACAATCCATAAACATTTGAAAGCAAAAACTTGAACATGAAATTTAAACATCAAAATCTTGAGAAAAGACATAAATCATGGAAATACATAAGTCATATATCATAATGGAACATCAATCATGATAAAATATAATTGGAATAAAACATGTAATGGTGGCAACCATTCATCACATTTCATGATTTCCACAGTAGCCAAGGCATTGCTGCCAAGACCATCTAAGTGGAAAAAGTCCCTTTCTGAATCGAGTTCACTCCTCGTTTCAGTCCTGTAACACTGAACCAGATTAACATACCATTCCAGCCATGTCTATATCATGAGATATAAATCATTACCCAATTAATTGGAGGGAGATATAGGTCCCACCGATCTCATATTGAAATCATTCTTATGTATTCCACAAAACAATCATAAATCATTCATCATAACCCAAAGAATAAATTGTGTTTCATAAACATCATTCCTTCATAACATAATCCATATAAAACAAATGGATAACATTTCATCAGAAGAAAATTGAAACAATGTAAATCCTAGAGACATTATACAGGAAACATACACATATGAAATAATTTCATCTTAGATGGAAAATATTTTTGATAAAACATTTGAAATGAATTCCTGAGGAAAATATCCTTTCTTCCGAAAAATAATTTTCTTTTCTGAAATTATCATTCAATTTTAAAAGAAAATGATTTTTTTGAAAATAATCATGAAATATTATAGAAGAATATTCATGAAAATAAGGCATTATAAAATCATCAAAATCTTTTCATGTCGTATAAGTTTTACAAAACATTATCCTCGTACTTTTGTCGGAAAAGTCAAAAAGTATCACGTATGGTAAACAAAAGAAAGATTCCTTCCACAACATAAAGTAAAAGTAAAAGAGGGGTAAAAATGCCATTAAAAATACATGGAAGAATATTAAATAAATTATGAAAAACATTTTATGATCATGGATGAAAAATATAACCCCAGTAAATACATACATATAAGCGATCTCGGATAAAAATGAGATTGCAAAATTATCCCATACTTTATGTCTGATATGCATAATATGTATCTGAACCACCTATATAATGATTTAAATAATTTCATTGAATTATTACAGAATCATATTCATTGTTATGATATCATATATGGTTCACTTATGACTTAATACTACCCGTTATTTTGTAAATTCCATGTTAAAGAGCGTTTTGGGTAAAATCATTTCATATGTCGTCTGTGTTTTGACTTGTAATTATTCATATGATTACTTAGATCATGATTAATTAATTCAATAATATAAAACATGATTTATATATAATATATATTCAGAATATACATATATATTATAGATCGATAAATGGAAATAAATACACCGTTCATGGAGACGGTAGGTTGTACGTACGCATGAATGTTGTTTTCCTTTCCTTATTGAATTGAATGGAATTAAGTAGATGACATACATATATATATACATAATTCCAGTATCATTATTATGTCATATATTTCATGATTACTTATTATATATAATTTATAATCATTCATGAATGGTTAATCATTGAGAATGACTCTCATCACGCCGTGGAGACGGTAGTCCGTACGTACGCACGAGCAATGATATCATTCCCATGATCATGTAATTTTATTGATGTGTATGTATAATATTTTATAATAAATATCACTTTAAAATAATCATATATAGTCATTATTTACACCATTATACCCATCCAAGTAAGGTGGTGGTGGAAAATAGATTACACCACAGCCTGGAGATGGTATTCCGTACGTACGCACGTGCGGTGATTTCGATTTACGTAGGATGGATAAATGGTGAAATAGGGATGTTAAATACATATAATAACATATCAGTATATGAGTGATACTGATGTAATTACTTAATAATGAAACAACTAAAGAAGAAGAAGTAGAAGAAGAAATAAAGTTGAAAGAATCGGTAACGGACATTACCTCTTCTTTGAACCGCCTCATTGAGACCTCCTCTTAGGGCACTAAAGTTGGTCTTTGAAGAGGACCAGGACCACTAGGATGTTTCTAGGGAAGTGGGGAAGTGAAATGGGCAAATGTTTTCCAAGATTCAAGGCTCAAAATAGTGCAAGGAATAGAGGGAAGAGGTGCCCTTTTATAAGGGAGGAGAGGGGCACATTTGGAATAACTAAAAATATTTTTTTTATTATAAAGTCATATTCGGTTTTTAATAGCTCCAAATTGAGTTATTTGGAAGCTAAGGTGGGGATGGGTCGAAATCATCTCATCCAATAGAATTTATAAAAGTTTAGGATTCTATTTTAACCTTATCATTTAGATTTTACTTTAAGTTAAATAATTTTTCTTCTACCGTGTCTTCTTGTTTTCTTATAGTATAAGGTTAATAAACTTACTCTAACAAGAAAAACGAACCCCAAGTTGTTTATTATTAATATATATAACCTTATCTAAGTCATTTGGCCTAACCTTATATTTTTAGGAATAAAATAACAAATAATAATATAATATTTATTTTTAAAACTATTTTTTGTCAATTTTGACAAAGTTTGGTAATTGATTTTTGTGAAAATCATAACAGAAAGATTAGTTCGAAAAACGTTAATTAAATCAATAATAACATGTCATATCAACATATAAAATTATTTTCATTCATAAAAAGTTTAAAATTACATTTATTTGGAAATTTATAACATCAATTACGTAAATATTTCATTAATAAGATAATTATTACATCATCATTGTGTCATAAATAAATTAACTTATTTATTGTCTAAAAATTAAAAATAAAATATCATTATGTAGAAAATATTTTTAGCTTTCTTATGAATATTTATATTCGAATATATCTTATGTATAACCCTATATTAAAAATTATTTAGTTATTAAACATCGATTTTAACTATTTTAACCCTTCTTTAAATAAATTTATATTAAATGTCCAAATCTAATCCAAGTGTGCCTAAATCGTCATATTGTATTACTAAGTTTTTTTTGGTCGCATTACACTTATACAATAGAATTAGTACATGTTTTAGGGTACTAATAATATCATTTTTATCCTTAATTACCCAATTTACTTTTAATCGTGGTAAAAAAAGTAAAAAGATACTATTCACCAAAAATTATTTTTATCTCATTGAACCACATTTTACTTAGTAACATCAACCGTGTCTCTCGGATTTTTGAAATTCCATTCACAGAAATGGTAAAATTATGTATTATATAAATTTCCAAATTCTCCTAGGAGGTGGGTAAAAGACGGTGAAAAGTTCAATAAAATATTTATATATCTAAAATTAATATAAAATGACTCCAATGTATTACTTTGAACTTGTATAGGTATTATGTATATATTTTGACTTAAAATTAAATTAAATAAAATAAATAATTATTTAAATAAAAAGTTGGTTTTTAAATAGTAACCTTGTGTTTTCACTATTCATCAATAATTGATAGTTTTCAGAAAAATACAAAAAATTCACCCTAGGCTAATTTAGATATTCTGAATCCAAAAATGAAGTCCATTTTGAAAGATAAAATTTATAAAATTTCAAAAAGTGGGTATTACTATTCATAATGGCAAGTTTATACAACATATCGTTGTTTAGCGAAACTCGGTATTGCGTACAACACACGCTATCGTGGAAGGTCGTGATTGCATGTAATGAAAGACAAATCAGGGATGCGTGTTGTGCAATCTCATGTTGGTGTAGCGTACGACAGAAGACATTATTGAAATTAAAAAGAATATTTTTCATAAAATCTCGGTGTGTTACATTCTACCCCCCCCCCTAAAATGAATTTCGCCCTCAAAATTCTTCGAGGTTATAAATGGTTTACTACTCAAAATTTTCTTTAATAGAAACCCACATCGTAAAAAGGAATACCAAAACATGGATTTAAAAACTAAATTATGAAATGTAACAGTTACTCAAATTAACTAATCACTGGATTTCCACATAGGAGAACATAGGTGAAAATATAGATATGGAAGAAAAATCTAACCATCATGTTCTGATGGAGAGTGGTAGAGAACATGGCTATGAAAAATCCAACAATCACAAAGCCATAGATTTGTGATGATCTAAGGTACCATCATATTCATCGGATATGAGGGAACTATGAAAACATTTTTGGTTTCGAAGATCATTTCCCTAAATTTGATGAATTAAAAGAAATACTTAAATGATTTTGGTTCAATCTCACTATTGTTCGTGCCTCAAACAATTTCCACTTCATCTATTAAATAAATGAAGTTGAATTTGTTATTCGTGAAGTGTTAGTAGATCATGTGATCGAATGACGGGTCATTCCATCTGTCTCAAACAGAAGGTTAGCAAAAGTTATTAAATATACATAACTCGATTAATCGTATATGGTTCCTAAAATGGACTTATACTTCATATCTCATACCACTTAAAAAATTAAAAATAATTTATACTAACCAGGGACATCCTGTAGACCACTGCTAGGCGATAAAGGCCTATCGCACATCAGTTGTGGGTTCGATTCCCACAGCCTTGTCCGACGCGATGGGTTGTCGCCCGTCACGCAGGTTGTCCTTTTTCTAAAACTACATTACTATAACATCCCATCAATCATATAAAAAAAAGTTCTATCCTAAAACAATACTAACTTGTGTCCAACATAATCCATTCCAATCATTAGGCTTATCCATAATATTCCAGTCCATTATCATATTATAGTAAAGGCGATTACCAGATATTTCATATAACAAGCATGTTAATACCATCGTTGATCCCCATATGTCATAAGATATGTCTTGTTGGTCACATTCCAATCATTCGAAGGCCTTAATCATGTATTCTCTTGAAAAATGAATACCCATTGAATCTTAGTGAAAACATGAGTGCTGTCAAAAGTTAACTCTTTCCACATACCAAAACGCCAAAATTCTATATACTCAAACCATGATATAACTATTTTTTTATATCAGTCATGAGCTCATGAATACTGTCAAACATTTCATTTTATCCTTATCACTTCATTATGCGCATATCATCTAATTTCTAAAAATATCTCAATCACTTTCCATGGTTACCGGTACCATAAAATTATTGAAAACCACAATAGACTAATTCATAAATATTCAAATATTCCACGATACTATTTACAACATTATTTTGGAATCCCATTACATAAACACTTAATCATTACACAACTTTATTTTCATACTCAACATCACAAATAGTGATCGCATGAGACTTCCCTTTATCCTTTGCCTTAATAGGTTTCTCACGTTGATCATCATTAACCCGTGGATTAGGGCATTTATTAGAATAATTCCCCATTTCCAAGCACTTGAAGCATTGACGTGTTGGTGGTGCATTCTCTGTAGTATATTCTTTATTCGCATCATTAGCAAACCATTTTCTATTACTTCGACACTCATCTGATCGATGACCTTCTTTTCCACACTTGAAACATTCTCTAGTCCCTTTAAGACAATCTCCACCATGCTTCTTTCCACACTTTGAGCATTAGGAAACATTCAACTTCTTTTCACCATTATTCTGAGATTTATCCTTGAACTCCATCGTTCGTTTTTTTTCAAAACCATGAGATGGATATGTTACACCCACTTCGAGTTCTACCTTGATAGCACAACACACAATTACTTCATAGCTACTAAAGTCTCTTATAGCTAATTCCCTTCGAAGACTTGGTTTTAAGCCACTAAAAAATCGATCAACTTTACTTTCAGGTTGGATAATAATTCCAGATGCATACCATTAATGTCTTGTAAAATTCTCTTCATATATATCAATAGATTCATCATCCTTATTCTTAAGATCAAGAAACTCATTTTCCATCTTTGTTCGAAGAATATGAGGGAAGTACTTACTGAAAAACAAGTTCTTGAACTCGCCCCATTCCATGGACTCAATTTCATATCTTTGTCTCGTATTCTTGATCAGATTCCACCATTGATCAGCATCACCTTCCTAACAATATACTGCTAAGACGACTTTATCATTCTCAGAACATTGTAGAGCTGAAAATATCTTTTTAGTAGTACTGATCCATTGTTGAGCCACTAAGGGATCAGAAGACCCACTGAATAAAGGTGGACGCTGCCTCATGAAGGATTCAACAGAATGTTCCTCCTTTATCTGCTCATTTTGAAATCTAGAATGATTCATAGCTTGTGTAAGTATAGAAATAAGATTGTGTACTCCATGTCCCATGACATTGATTTGGTCAGGAGGACAATCAGTGCATTGTCCATTACATTGATCAACAGGGTTCCTTCGGGTTCCAGCCATCGTCTAAAACCCAAAAATAATAGTGTGAGAGGCAAATACCATGCTAGGGAAAACAAAATAGTAAAGGGGGGGGGGGGGGTATCCTCAATATCTAACATCATCGGTTAAATTCTAATATAGTTACCGTAGTTCTAGGACTATATCCTATATGTATACTTATCCTTAGGGACGTCCCTAAACATACCTTAGAAATATCTCTTCGGATCTCACTAACATTTTCACATCCTAGTTTCCAATGGTTGACTAAACCGTTCCTCTGATACCAACTGTAGAGACCCGAATCTTGACGTACATGGACATTACATTACTTTTTCAGAATACTTAATACGTAATGAAAACAGACACACAAGGACCGTAATAGTTTAGTGTCTTTAGAATCTCAGAAAAATAATCTTCTAATCGTGGTGAAAGATCTTCAACATCTCCCATAAATATCTTATCCTTTTTTTCCTTACCTAAAATATTTCTTTTAATCCTGAGGGAAAAGAAAACATAAAAAGGGTGAGCTCAAATGCTCAGTAAGGGCAAACATAGAGAACATAAAAAAATCCATAAACATTTGAAAGCAAAAACTTGAACATGAAATTTAAACATCAAAATCAAGAGCAAAGACATATATCATGGAAATACATAAGGCATATATCATAATGGAACATCAATCATGATAAAATATAATGGGAATAAAACCTATAATAGTGGAAACCATTCATCTCATGTCATGATTTCCATAGTAGCCAAGGCATTGCTGCCAAGACCATCTTAGTGGACAAAGTCCCTTTCTGAATCGAGTCCACTCCTCTTTTCATTCCTGTAACAGTGAACTGGATTAACATACCATTCTAGCCGTGTGTATCTCATGAGATAGAAATATTTACCAAATGCATTGGAGGGAGATATAGGTCCCACCCATCTCATATTGAAATCACTCTTACATGTTCCACAAAACAAACATAAATCATTCATCATAACACAAAGAATAAATTGGGTTTCATAAACATCATTCCATCATAACATAATCCATATAAAACAAGTGGATTACATTTAATTATAAGAAAAGTGAAACCATTTAAATCATAGATACATTATACTTGAAACATACACATATTAAATAATGTCATCTTAGATGGAAAATTGTTTTGATAAAACACTTGAAATGAATTTTTGAGGAAAATATACTTTCTTCCGCAAAATAATTTTCTTCTATAAAATTGTCATTCAATTTTAAATGAAAATTATTTTGTTGAAAATAATCATGAAATATTGTATAGGAAACTTCATGAAAATATGGCGTTATGAAATCATCAAAATACGTTCATGCCGTATAAGTTAAAAAAACATTCTCCTCGTACTTTTGTCGGAAAAGTCAAAAAGTACCACGTATGGTAAACAAAAGAAAGATTCCTTTTATAAAACAAAGTAAAAATCAAAGATGGGTAAACATGCCATTAAAAATACATGTAAGAATATTAAATACTTTATGAAAAACATTTTATGATCATTGATGAAAAATATAACCCTAGAAAATACTTACGTATAAGCGATCTCAGATAAAAATGAGATTGCAAAATTATCCCTTACCTTATGTCTGATACGCTTCGTATGTATCTGAACCTCCTGTATAATGATTTAAATAATGTCATTGAATTATTATAGAATAATATTCATTGTTATGATATCATATATGGTTCACTTATGATTTTATATTTCCCATTCTTTTGTAAATTCCATGTTAAAGAGCATTTTGGGTAAAATCTTTTCATATGTCGTCCGTGTTTTGACTTGTAATTATTCATATGATTACTTAGATCATGATTACTTAATTCCAGAATATAAAACATGATTTATATATAATATATATATTCAGAATATACATATATATAATATATCGGTAAATGGAAATAAATACACCGTTCATTGAGACGGTATGCCGTACGTACGCATGAATGTTGTTTTCCTTTTTTATTGAGTTGAATGGAATTAAGTAGATGACATAAATATATATATACATAAATCCAGTATCATTATTATGCCATATAATTCATGATTACTTATTATATATACTTTATAATCATTCATGAATGGTTAATCATTGAGAATGAATCTCATCGCGTCGTGGAGACGATAGTCCGTACCAAAACACGGGCGTGGATATCATTCCCATGATCGTGGAATTATATTAAAGTGTATGTATAATATTTAATAATCAATATCACTTTACAATAATCATATATAGTCAATATTTACACCATTATACCCATCCAAGTAAGGTGGTGGTGGAAAATAGATTACACCACGACGTGGAGACGGTATTCCGTACGTACGCACGCTTGGTGATTTCATTTTCCGTAGGATGGATAGATGGTGAAATAGGTTTGTTTCATACATATAATAACATATCAGTATATTAGTGATACTGATATTGTTACTTCATAATGAAACAACTATAGAAGAAGAAGTAGAAGAAGAAATAATGTTGAAAGAATCGGTAACAGACACTACCTCTTCTTTGAAGCGCCTCTTTGAGACCTCCTCTTAGGGCACTAAAGCTGGACTTTAAAGAAGACCAGGACCTATAGGATGTTTCTAGGAAAGTGGGGAAGTGAAATGGGCAGATTTTTGCCGATCATAAAGGCTCCAAATAGTGTTAGGAAGAGAGGGAGGAGGTTCCTTTTTATAAGGGAGGAGAGGGGCACCTTTGGAATAACTAAAAAGGTTAATTTATTATATAGTCATATTCAGTTTTTAATAGCTCCAAATTGAGTTATTTAGAAGATAAGGTGGGTATAGGTCGAAATAATCTAATAAAATAGAATTTAGACAAGTTTAGGTTTCTATTTTAACCTTATCATTTAGATTTTACTTTATGTTAAATAATTTTTCTTTTACCATGTCTTCTCGTTTTCTTACACCATAAGGTTAATAAACTTACTGTAACAAGCCCAACGAACCCCAAGTTGTTTATTATTAATATATATAACTTTATCTAAGTTATTTGGCCGAACCATAGATTTTTAGGAATAAAATTACAAATAATAATATAATTTTTTAAAAAAAAACTATTTTATGTCAATTTTGACACTATTTGGTAATTTATTTTTGTGAAAATCATAACAGAAATATTAGGTCAAAAAAGTAAATTAAATCAATACTAACATGTCATATTAACATATAAAATTATTTTAATTCATCAAATCCTCAAATTACATTTATTTGGGTATTTATAACATCAATTATGTCAATATTTCATTAATAAGATAATTACTGCATCATCATTTTGTCATAAATAAATTAAATTATTTAATGCCTAAAAATTACAAATAAAATATAATTATGTAGGAAATCGTTTTATATTTCTAATGAATATTTATAGTCGAATATATATAATATATAACCCTATATTAGATATGATTTAGTTATTAAACTTTTATTTTAACTATTTAAACACTTCTTTAAATAAATTTATATTAAATGTTCTAATCTAATCCAAGTGGGCCTAAATGGTCATATTTTATTCCTAAGGTTGTTTTTGGTCTAATTACACTTATCCAATAGAATTAGGACATGTGTTAGGGTAATAATAATATAATATTTATCCTTAATTACCCTATTTACTTTTAACCGGGGTAAAAAAAAGTGAAAAGTTACTATTCACCAAAAATTATTTTAATCACATTGAAACACATTTTACTTAATAACATCTACTTTTTCTCTCAGATTTTTGAAATTACATTCACAGAAGCGGTAAAATTATGTTTTATGTAAATTTGCAAATTCTCCTACGTGGTGGGTAAGAGACGGTGAAAAGTTCAATAAAATTTTTATGTATCTAAAATTATTATAAAATAACTCCAATGTATTACTTTGAACTTATATAGGAATTATGTATAAATTTGTACCTAAAATGAAATTAAATAAAATAAATAATTATTTTAATAAAAAGTCGGTTTTTAAATAGTAACCCAGTGTTTTCACTATTTAGCAAAAATTTAATGTTTTCAGAAAAATACCAAAAATTCACCCTAGGCTAATTTCGATATTCTGAATCCAAAAATGAAGTCCATTTTGAAACATAAATTTTATAAAATTTCAAAAAGTAGGTATTACTATTCATAACGGCTAGTTTATAGAACATATCATTGTTTAGCGAAACTCGGTATTGCGTACAACACACGCTATCGTAGAAGGTCATGATTGTGTGCAATGAAAACCAAATTAGGGATGCGTGTTGTGCATGCTTCTTTTGGTGTAGCGTACAACACAAGACATTAATGAAATTAAAAAGAATATTTTTCATAAAATATCGGGGTGTTATATTCTACCCACCTTAAAATGAATTTCGCCCTCGAAATTCGTCAGGGTTATAAATGGTTTACTACTCGAAAGTTTCTTTAATAGAAACCCCCATCGTAAAAAGGAATACCAAAACTTGGCTTTAAAACTAAAGTATGAAACGTAATGGTTACTCAAATTAACTAATCACTGGGATTCCACGTAGGAGAACATAGGTGAAAATATGGATATGGAAGATAAATCTAACCATCATGTTCTGATGGAGAGTAGTAGAGAACATGGCTATGAAAAAACCAACAATCACAAAGCCATAGATTTGTGATGATATAAGGCACCATCTGATTCATCGGATATGAGGGAACTTGGACAACCTTTTTGGTTTTGAAGACTATTTCCTTAAATTTGATGAACTAAAAGAAATACTTACATGATTTGGGTTTAATCTCACTATTGTTCGTTCCTCGAACAATTTACACTTCATCTCTTAAATAAATGAAGTTGAATTTGTTATTTGTGAGGTGTTAGCAGATCATGTGATAGAATAACGGGCCATTCCATCTGTCTCAAACAAAAGGTTAACAAAAGTAATTAAATATACATAAGTCGATTAATCGTATATAGTTCCTAAAATGGAATTATACTTCATATCTCAAACCAATTAAAAAATTAAAATTAATTTATACTAACCAGGGACATCCTGTAGACTAGTGGTAGGCGATAAAGGCTTGTCGCACATCGGTTGTGGGTTTGATTCCCACAACCTTGTCTGACGCGATGGGTTGTCACCCGTCCTGCAGGTTGTCCTTTTTCTAAAACTACATTACTATAACATCCCATCAATAATATCTAAAAAAGTTCTATCCTTAAACAATATTAACTTATTTACAACATAATTTATTCTAATCATTAGGCCTATCCATAATATTGCAGTCCATTCTCATAATATAGTGAAGACAATTACTAGAGATTTCATATAACAAGCAAGTTAATACCATCGTTGATCCCCATATATCATAAGATATGTCTTTTTGGCCACATTCCAAATATTCGAAGGCCTTAATCATGTTTCCTCTTGAAAAATGAATACCCATTTAATCGTAGTGAAAACATGAGTGCTGTCAAAAGTTAACTCTTTCCACATACCAAAACCCCAAAATTCTATATACTCAAACCAACACATAACTATTTCCTTATATCAATCATGAGCTGATGAATACTGTAAAAATTCCATTTTATCCTTATCCCTTTATTATGTGCATATCCTCTTCTTTCCAAAAATATCTCAATCCCTTTCCATGGTTACTGGTACCATAAAATTATTGAAAACCATAATAGAACAATACATAAATATTCCAATATTCCACGACAATATATACAACATTATTTTGTAATCCCATTACATAAACACTTAATCATTACACAACATCATTTTCATACTCAACATCGCAAATAGTGATCACATGAGACTTCCCTTTATCCTTTTCCTTAATAGGTTGCTCACGTTGATCATTGTTAAACCGTGGATTAGGGAATTTATTAGCATAATGCCCCATTTCCTTGCACTTGAAGCATTGAAGTGTTGGTGGTGTGTTCTCTGAAGTCTCTTCTTTATTCTCATCATTAGCAACCCTTTTTCTATTACTTCAACACTCAGCTGCTCGATGAACTTCTTTTCCACACTTAAAACATTTTCTAGTCCCTTTAAGACAATCTCCACCATGCTCCTTTCCACACTTTGAGCATAAGGAAACATTCATCTCCTTTTCACCATTATTCTGAGATTTATCCTTGAACTCCATATTTTTTTCTTGTCAAAACCATGGGATGGATACGATACAACAACTTCTAGTTATACCTTGATAGCACAACGCACAATTTCTTCATAGCTACTGATGTCTCTTATAGCTAATTCCCTTCGATGACTTGGTTTTAAGCCACTAAAAAATCGATCAACTTTAATTTCAGGTTGGACGATAATTCCATATTCATACCTTGCAAGTGTTGTAAAATTTTCTTCGTATATTCCAAAAGATTCATCATCCTTCTGATTAAGCTCAAGAAACTTTTTTTGCATCTTTGTTTGAAGAATACGAGGGAAGTACTTACTAAAAACAAGTTCTTGAACTCGTCCCATTACATGGACTCAATTTCATCTCTTTGCCTCGTATTCTTGATAAGATTCCACCATTGATCAGCATCACCTTCCAAAAGATATACTGCTAAGATGACTTTATCGTGCAGAAAACATTGTAGAACTGAAAATATCTTTTCAGTAGTACTGATCCATTGTTCAGCCACTAAGGGATCAGAAGACCCGCTGAATGAAGGTGGACACTGCCTCATGAAGGATTCAACAGAATATTTCTCTTTTCTCTGCTCATTTTGAATTCCAGAATGATTCATAGATTGTGTAAGTATAGAAATAAGATTGTTCACTCCATCTCCCATGACATTGGTTTGGTCAAGATAACAATCATTGCATTGTCCATTACATTGATCAACATGGATCCTTCGGGTTCTAGCCATCATCTAAAACACAAAAATAACAGTATGAGAGGCAAATACCATGCTAGGGAAAACAACATAGTAATGGGGGGGGGTATCCTCAATATTTAATATCTTAGATTAAATTCTAAGATCGTTACCGTAGTTGTAGGACTATATCCTATACGTATACTTACCTTTAGGGACATCCCAAAACATACCTTAGAAATACTTCAAGGGATCTCACTAATGTTTTCGCATCCTAGTTTCCAAAGGTTGACTAAACCTTTCCTCTGATACCAACTGTAGTGACCCGAAGCTTGACATACATGGACATTACATTACTTTTTCAGAATACTTAATACAAAATGAAAACAGACACACAAGGACCATAATAGTTTAGTGTCTTTGGAAACTCGGAAAAATAATCTTCTAATCGTGGTGAAAGATCTTCAACATCTCCTATAAATATCTTCCCCTTTTTGTTTCCTTACATAAAATCATTATTTTATTCCTAAGGGAGAAGAAAACATAAAAAGGGTGAGCTCAAATGCTCATTATGGGAAAACATAGAGAACATAAAAAAATCCATAAACATTTCAAAGCAAAAACATGAACATGAAATTTAAACATCAAAATCTTGATCAAAGACATAAATCATGGAAATACGTAATGCATATATTCTAATGGAACATCAATCATGATAAAATAAAATGGGAATAAAACATGTAATTGTGGAAACCATTCATCTCATGTCATTATTTCCATGGTAGCCAAGGCATTGCAGCCAAGACCATCTTAGTGGACAAAGTCCCTTTCTGAATCGAGTTCACTCCTCGTTTCATTCCTATAACACTGAACACGATTAACTTACCGTTCCAGCCATGTCTATATCATGAGATATAAATCATTACCCAATGCATTGGAGGGAGATATAGGTCCCAACCATCTCATATTTAAATCATTCATACGTTTTCCAGAAAACAAACACTAATCATTCATCATAACCCAAAGAATAAATTGGGTTTCATAAACATCATTCCATCATAACATAATCTATATAAAACAAATGGATAACATTTAATCATAAGAAAAGTGAAACCATGTAAATCATAGAGAAATTATACTTGAAACAAACACATATGAAATAATGTCATCTTAGATGGGAAATAGTTTTGATAAAACACTTGAAATGAATTCTTGAGGAAAATATCTTTTCTTCCGCAAAATAATTTTCTTTTCTGAAATTGTCATTTAATTTTAAAAGAAAATGATTTTGTTGAAAATAATCATGAAATCTTGTAGAGGAAGCTTCATGAAAAGAAGGCGTTATGAAATCATCAAAATCCATTCATGCCGTACAAGTTAAAAAAACATTATCATCGTACTTTTGTTGGAAAAGTCAAAAAGTACCACGTATGGTAAACAAAAGAAAGAATCCTTCCATAACACAAATTAAAAGTCAGAGAGGGGTAAAAATGCCATTAAAAATAGATAGAATAAAATTAAACACTTTATGAAAAACATTTTATGATCATGGATGAAAAATATGACCCCAGTATATACTTACGTATAAGCGATCTCGGATAAAAATGAGATTGCAAAATTATCCCTTACCTTATGTCTGATATGGTTCATCTGTATCCGAAACTCCTGTATAATGATTTAAATAATTTCATTGAATTATTATAGAATAATATTCATGGTTATGAAATCATATATGGTTCACTTGTGACTTTATATTACCCGTTCTTATGTAAATTCCATGTTAAAGAGTGTTTTGGGTAAAATCGTTTCATATGTCATCCGTGTTTTGACATGTAATTATTCATATGATTACATAGATCATGATTACATAATTACAGAATATAAAACATTATTTATATATAATATATATTCAGAATATACATATATATAATAGATTGATAAATGGAAATAAATACACCATTCATGGAGACGGTAGGCCGTACGTACGCATGAATGTTGTTTTCCTTTCCTTATTGAATTTAATGGAATTAAGTATATGAAATACATATATATATACATAAATCCAGTATCATTATTATGTCATATATTTCATGATTACTTATTATATATGATTTATAATCATTCATGAATGGTTAATCATTGAGAATGAATCTCAACGCGTCGTGGAGACGGTAGTCCGTACGTACGCACGAGCAATGATATCATTCCCATGATCGTGGAATTGTATTGAAGTGTATGTATAATATTTCAGAATCAATATCACTTTACAATAATCATATATAGTGATTATTTACACCATTATACCCATACAAGTAAGGTGGTGGTGGAAAATAGATTACACCACATCGTGGAGACGGTATTCCGTACGTACGCATGCGTGGTGATTTCATTTTCCGTAGGATGGATAGATAGTGAAATATGGTTGTTTCATACTTATAATAACAAATCCGTATATGATTAATACTGATGTTATTACTTCATAATGAAACAACTGTAGAAGAAGAAGTATAAGAATAAATAAATTCGAAATAATCGGTAACAGACATTACCTCTTTTTTGAAGCGCCTCTTTGAGACCTTCTCTTAGGGAACTAAATATGGTCTATGAAGAAGACCAGGACCTCTATGATGTTTCTAGGGAAGTGGGGAGGTTAAATTGGCAGATTTTGGCCGATCTTAAAGGCTCAAAATTGTGTGAGGAAGAGAGGGAGGAGGTGCCCTTTTACAAGGGAGGAGAGGGGCTCCTTTGGGATAACTAAAAATGTTATTTTGTTATAAAGTCATATTCGTTTTTTAATATCTTCAAATTGAGTTATTTAGAAGCTAAGGTGGGTATGGGTCGAACCCCTTTCATCCAATAGAATTTAGACAAGTTTATGTTTTTATTTTAACCTTATCATTTAGATTTTATTTTTAGTTAAATAATATTTCTTTTACCATGTCTTCTTGTTTTCACAAACTATAAGGTTAATAAAATTACTATAACAAGACAAAAGAACCCAAAGTTGTTTATTATTAATATATATAACCTTATCTAATGCATTTGGCCGAACGTTAGATTTTTAGAATAAAATAACAATTAATAATATAAATTTTTTTTAAAAACCTATTTTATGTCAATTTTGACACTAGTTGGTAATTGATTTTTGTGAAAATCAGAAAAGAAATATTAATTTAAAAAAATTTAATTAAATAAATACTAGCATGTAATATTAACATATGAAATTATTTTAATTCATAAAACGTCTCAAATTAAATTTATTTGGGTATTTATAACATCAATTTTGTCAATATTTTATTAATAAGATAATTACTGCATCATCATTGTGTCATAAATAAATTAAATTATTTAATATATGAAAATTAAAAATAAAATATCATTATGAAGGAAATATTTTTATCTTTATAATGAATATTTATAGTCTTATATATCTTATGTATAACCTTATATTAAAAATTATTTAGTTATTAAACTGTGATATTACTATTTTAACCCTTCTTTAAATAAATTAATATTAAATGTCCTAATCTAATCCAAGTGGGCATAAATCATCATATTTTATTCCTGAGGTTGTTTTTGGTCGAATTGCACTTATCCAATAGAATTAGGACACGTTTTAAGGTAATAATAATATCATTTTTAACCTTAATTTCCCTATTTATTTTTAACTGTGGTAAAAAAAGTGAAAAGTTACTATTCACCAAAAATTATTTTCATCTCATTGAACCAAATTTTACTTACTAAAATCAACCGTGTCTCTCGGATTTTTGAAATTCCATTCACAGAAGCAGTAAAATTTTGTTTTATGTAAATTTTCAAATTCTCCTAGGAGGCGGGTAAAAGACGGTGAAAAGTTCAACAAAATTTTTATATATCTAAAATTATTATAAAATGACTCCAATGAATTACTTTGAACTTATATAGGTAGTACATATCAATTTTGAACTAGAATGAAATTAAATAAAATAAATAATTATTTAAATAATAACTCGGTTTTTAAATAGTAAGCTTGTGTTTTCAATATTCCTCAAAAATTGAATGTTTTCAGAAAAATACCAAAAATTCACCCTAGGATAATATCGATATTCGAAATCCAAAAATGATGTCCATTTTGAAAGATAAAATTTATAAAATATCAAAAAGTAGTTATTACTATTCATATTGGCTAGTTTATACAACATATCGTTGTTTAGCGAAACTCGGTATTCCGTACAACACACGATGCCGTGGAAGGTCGCGATTGCGTGTAATGCAAGCCAAATCAGGGATGTGTGTTGTGCAAGATCCTTTTGGTGCAGCATACAACAGAAGACATTAATGAAATTAAAAAATAATATTTTTCATAAAATCTTGGGGTGTTATATTTCTTTTCATAGTTTTTTGTGACTATATGCCTTTTGAAAACCATTTTTTTTGTTATCTTTTCTTGCAGACTAGTGATGTTCATTCATTATTGTGGTTCATTGATAACTGGTTTTAACATGAAATCTGCTTAATAAATTATATTGAGTTAAATAAATGATTTCCCTAGTATCAAAACTATTGTTTCATCACCCCTATTTATCAATGTGGAATTAATGAACCCTAGTTGGCTAACTATAAATGTCATTTTCTTGATGGTGTGGTTGTGTGAAATGTTCTGGTGGGTTCGAGCCTTGTGTGGGTTGTGTACTGCTACTATTGGAGGAATGGTTGTGAGTAATAGGGAGGATAGAGGGGTTGGTAATGTTAATGGATAATGGAATTTTTGTGCGGTGGGGCTACTGTTTAGTGGTTTTTTGTTAAGATCATTTTGTATAGGGTGGTACAGGTGGTGTGACAGAATATCAGGTTCAGATATTGATTGATTGTGGACTGGATAAACTTATAGGTAGTGATACTACCTTTGGTTTCTGTTGTGGCCAAAAAACTTGTTTTTCAGTTGGACTTCTTCTAGGAGGTGTTTGGGAAGTGGGGTTGCAGGACTGGGTTGCCATGTTTTCAAGTTTAAAGGTGTGTCAGTTGTGTTGTTGTTGTGCATTAGGGCTGTCAGTTTTGGTTTTGAGGGCATGATTGAGTGGGAAAACATTGAATAATGAAATTTTTTGATGGTGGAATAGGTGTCTAGGGAATATGGGGTGTGTAGTGGGACTGTTGTTTGGTCGTTCTTTTTTGTTTTTATGAATGGTTCTTGAAATGGATTTATTTACCTTGGTCCCTACTTCCTTATTTTACTTGGTTGTGTTTAGTGGACTTCATCCTTCTGAAAACTATTGCAGATGACTAATTTTTAGATTCCCATGGCAGTTCTGGAATAAATTATTGTGAACCCCTTAATTAATGAATGGAATGTGGTTAAAAAAAATTGGTGGGGTTTATGTTATGGTTATGGTTGTCTTTATGGTTGTGCAGATAAGGGTAGCGGAAAATGTGGTTAACTATGGGATGGTTGTTTGTTTGAAACCAATAGGTTTGGATCAGTTTATTCATTCATTATGTATGATTTATCCTTACTTGTGTTTTGTATACGCACCCCACCATTGTTGGGCACCATGTACTGAACACCGCCAATAGATATGGGAGGGTGTCTTTCCCAAAATCTTGGTGGGAGGATGGATGGATGGTTATTTAATTTCTTCATAGCACCCTCTTCTAGGTTCTTAACACTCAGATATATCTGGAGGAGATAAAATGTATTGATTTTTATTATAGCCCAAGATCTATTGGTCATGTTGTAACACCCCATCCTTAGTTACACAGAGTCAGTGCATTATTACATAACATTGGCATGATCATAAGTGATCATGTCTTGAAATGCCAATTTGTTTATTAGCCTTGGAAGTAATATATACATATATATGTTTTTTATTGCATTTTGAAATTAAAAACAACTAAATTTTGTCTCCTTTGAACACGTTCATCTCCCTTAGACTATCCCTGTAGGTTATTCGTATAATACTTCTTCACATCCTAAGAAAAATAAAACATAGAAAGGGGTGAGATCAGTTGCTCAGTAAGGATAAAAATATAGTGGAATCAATCATAAATAAGCATAAATATTTAAGGCAATGTATAAGACTAAAACACTTACATTTTTAACTTAAAATTCCTAAAAATATGGTAATGGAAAATCAAATAATAAAATTTACTTATTCACATTGATATTCTATGATTCAAATAATCACATTTAATATCAATAAAAAATTTTATAATTATGGAATGCATAATGTCGGACATCATAACCACATAGTCAAGGCCTCGTGCTGAGACCACAAATAATATCATTTGAAGGTGTTGTTCCAATAAACTACTTTTTCTCCAGATACCTACCGATGCATCGAGGAGCTATAGTGTGCTCCACATGTCACTTATTAAGTCCAATGAATTTCATGTAGGAAAAGGGTTAAACATAACATAAACATTCATATTAAATTAGCCTACAAAATTTTAATACTTTAACGATAAACCATGAATGGTATAAAAATAACACATCCACAATCACATGTACCACAAAATGATCAATATAATATTTCATATTGTTTCATAATAAATCAACTTCAAACAAATGTAAAATCCATCGAAGGATGATGACATAGATGATATCATAATCATTTCAGAAAAAAATTCTTTCTATTTTGAAATCATTAGAAAGTCACATAATTATAAATGAAAACATTTATTTTTAAAATATTCTTATAATAATTTAAGGGAAACTTCTATGGTGTTATTATGGGGAAAAATATCCACACTAGTCATATAAGTTAAAATAAAATTTTTACCTTAATTCGTCGAAAATGTCATAAAGTACCTTGTTTGGAAAGTGATGGAAATATTCTTTTCAAAACATTATAGAAAGAGTAAAATGAGGGTGTAAATGACTTTAATGCATATTTTAGTGATAGCAATTTTTTTTGGAAATACCTTTTTATGAAACACTGATGTAAATGAAAAAGAGTTCCTAGTAGATACTTACATTTAAACAACCTTGGATAATGAAGTGATTGTATAATTAACCCTTACATTGAATGTTTCTTCAGTCTAGGGTAATTTAACCCTTGTATAATAGTTGAATAATTTTTATCAAATAATACATGTACCACATTCATAAATATGATATCATATATGTTCTTATAATATTGCTTTGTTATTGATATTTCAGTAGTATAATTGTTTCAAGTGTTAACTGATTCGTTTTTCTTTATATATTTTTTTACGTAAGTCAGGCTTGTTATGGATTGGATGTATTAGATTCATATATAGAATGATACTAAGTTATTTAACATTATTTTTAATCATAAAATAATAATTAATCTTGAATGATTGCGACGGGGAATGAATGTCATCACGTTCGTGGAGATGGTAATCGGTACGTATGCACGAGTGACAATATCATTCTATTGTTGGTGAAATCATATGTAATTGGATGTCATATCAAATATAAATAATTTTTAACACGTTATATTTATTATTTATATCAATTATACTCATTATTATACCTATCCAAATAATTAGGTTTTGAATAACAAACTACACCATTACTTGGAGATGTTAAGTTGTACGTACACACATATAGTGACTTTGTCATTCATAGGATAGATATAATAATGAATATAGTTGCAATATATTTATAATAAAATCACAGTAAGTATTAGTTATTTTATTTACTATTTTTTTATGGAAACAAAAATGAAAAAAGATGTGGATGAAGAGAAGAACATTGAAAGAGGTAATGAAATTATTATCTCTACTTCTGGTGCTTCCTTTTCATTTGTTCAAAAGGGATCATTTGGTTGGATTTATGATCAAAATAAGGCCCGAATGAAGAATTGAAGGTTGTTGGAAGAATATTTGGGCAGGTTTTGGCCAAGAAAAATGGCTTTGGAGGGGAGATTTTGATAGACTGGGAAGCAATCTTTTATAAGAGAGGTGATGGTCACATTAAGAAAAACATAATATATTAATTGATTATACAATCATATTCGATTTATAATGGCTCCAAAAAGATTTATTTCATTGCTAAGGAGGTTTTAGGAACAAAACCTATCAACCAAAATATTTTAGACTGGTTTAGGTTACTATATTAACCTTATATTTTAGATTTAGCTCTTAGTTAAATAGTTTAATATTTACCATTTATTGTTGCATTATTACAATAAATGTTTAATAAACATACAATAAAAATCCAAGAGAACTCTGAGTGGCTCATTATGGATATATATAATCTTATATAATTCTTTGGGCTGATATTTATGTTTTTAGGAAGTTTACATCAATTAATAGTATAATATTTGTTTTTAAAAACTCAATTTTGTCAATTTTGACAGTCTTTTGTATTTTGTTTTTGTTAAAGTCATAACTACTTTATCAATTTGAGAATTTTTTTACATCAACCCTAACAGGTAATATTAACCTATAAAATTAGTGTAATGCATAAAAAGTCTCAATTTACATTTTTTTTTCATATTTATAATATCAGTTTTTATAATATTTCATTTATAAGGTAATTACTGAATCCTCGTTTTGTAATAAATAAAATTAATTATTTAATTTCTAAAAAATATAAAAAAATACCATTATTTAAGAAATATATTTATCCATATAATTAATATTTATTGTCTAATTTATATTATTCATGACCTTATATTAAAAATGGTTTAGTTAATAAACATTGAATTTAACACTTTTAACTCGTCTTTAAATTAAATAATAATATATGTCCTAATATAATAGAAGTGGAACCAAAGGATCATATTATATTCCTAAGGGTTATTTTGGTTCAAATAAACTTATAAAATATAATTATTACATGTTTTAGGGTAATTATAATATAATTATTACTTTTAATTATTCTATTTACTTATAGCCATGGTAAATAAAATTCCAATGTTACTATTCACCAAAAAATTATTTTCTTCCTATTGAACAAAATTTTACTTACTAATGTCAACCATAACTCTTGGATTTTTAAAATTCAATTCACCGAAGCAGTAAAATTTCATTTTATGCAAATTTTCAAATGTGCACAGAAGGTGGGTAATAGACGTTAAAAAATTAATTAAATTTTATACATAAAATATAATTATAAAATGACTCTAATGAAAATCCTGGAACTAATATAGATATGATGTATCTATTTGGAATTTAAAATAAATTTTAATAAAATTAATAATTATTTAAATAAACGTTGGTTTAAAACAATAATGCAGTGTTTTTCACTGTTCACCAAAAAATTGTATGTTTTCAAAAAAATACCCAAAAATCACTATAAGATAATTTTGATATTCATAATAAAAAAATGAAGTCCATTTTGATTAATAAAATTTATACAAATTTAAAAAGTGTCCTATTATTCATAACATCTAGTTTGATTGATCACGGTGTGCTAGAACTCGATGTTGCGTACAATGCAAGCTATTGTATTATTCAAATAAAAAGCATGACGTGGGAGCATGGGGTGTTAAATTCTTGCATACTTCAAATAATTTCATCCTTGAAATTTCTAGAACACAATAGCATGAAAATATTCTTGTGGTTCTTCATCATTACTTCCTCATGCTCCCACGTTGCCTCTTCCATCATATGGTTTCTCTATAGAACATTTACTAGAAAAGTTGTCGGGTTTCTCAACACTTGTTCTCTGGTATCAAGAATCTTGAAAGGCTCTTCACAATAAGACATATATGGTTTAGTTTTATTTCGTCATAGATGAGTAAATGTGTTGGGTCGGGCATTTATTTTCCCAACAGTGATATGTGGAACACATCATGAACTTTGGAGAGACTTGGAGGCATTCTCAAATTGTATTCTACAACTCCAATTCGTTCTAGAACATCGAAAGGTCTGATGTACCTGGGGCATACATTTCTCTTCCAACTAAATCGTACAACACCCTTCCATAGAGATACTTTTATGAAAACAGGATCTCTAAATTGAAATTCCAAATCCTTCCTTAGGTTATCAGCATATCACATTTTCTTACTTTGAGCTGCATTGATGTGGGTTTGGATAATCATAACCCTTTCCATTGTTTCCTCAACAATTTCTAGGCCTACATTTTTTATTTCATCAATATCATCCCAATATGTTGGTGTATGACATCACTTTCCATATAATTTTTTATATGGTTCCATCTAAATACATGAGTGGAATGTATTACTATAGGAAAATTATCCCAAAGGTAAGTACTGGTCCCACATATATTGTAAGTCAAGTGAGCAAGATATCAACATGTCTTATAAGGTTTGAATAGTCTCTTCTGACTGTCTGTCAGTTTGAGGGTGGTAGGCTGTGCTCAAATTAAGTATAGTATCTAGGTCCTTCTAAAGAATTTTCCCAAATCATGATGTAAAATGGGGATCACGGTCAGAAACAATCGATAGGGGTACTCCATGAAGTCTTAAAACATAATTAATGTAGACTCTTTCTAAACGTTCAAGTTGTAAATATTCTATAATATCAAAAAATGTACTGAATTGGTAAGATGATCCACAATGACTTATATTGAATCATTCCTTCTAGTAGCCTTTGGTAGTCCCATGAAAAAGTCAACTATAATATCATCCCATTTCCAATGAGGTATGGGAATAGGTTGCATGACTCTTCTAATATGTTTTATTCCAGCCTCAACCTATTGACAAACCATAAATACGGACACATAATAAAAAATATCCCTCTTGTTGTTGTCCCAAAAAAATGTTCTATAAAATTATATACATCTTAATGCTACCATGGTTTATAGATAAATAGGAGATATGAGCATCATACATCAATTCCCTTTTCAGATCATGTATGTTAGGAACACAATGTCTCTTCCCAAATCTTAAAATTCCATATTCATATATGAATTTGATCAATCTCTCGTAATTCACAACTTTAATTTTTTTTAAAAACTACTCATCATCAGTTGAGGAAAATATTTCCCTTTCTACTAAATATGGTTTGGAAATTATTTGAAAATGTATTGATGTTTCACCTTCCATGATTATTCCCATATGCATCTTTACTAGATCAATGATTATAATATCCCTTTTAATAGTCATCTTATTCAAAACTCCATTATCCTTTATACTCATAGCATCTTCCAACTTATTTTCCTAACCCGAGTGGTAGTGTATAGTATAATCATAGTCCATGAGTATTTCAATCCATCGTCCTTGCTTCAGGTTGAGTTCATTCTATGAGAAAATATACATCAAACTCTTTTGATCGGTATATATCTCACATTTCTTACCATAGAGATAGTGTCTCTATATCTTTCATGCACTGATTACAGATTATAACTCAAGATCATTAGTAGGAAAGTTTTTTTCATGAATTTTTAGCTACTATGATTCATAGGCAAAAACTCTATCATTTATTATAGTGACACAACCAAGTTATTTATTTGAATCATCACTATAAATAACAAACCCATCATTCCCTGATGGTAGAGTCAAGATTGGAGCATTGAATAATCTTCTCTATAGTTCTTTGAATCTTTCTTCAAACAAGTTTATCAATAAAATTTATTCCCATTACATGTGATCCTGGTTAATGGGTTAGCCAATTGGGAAACATTCTTGACCAAACACTGCTAAAAACCTATTAAACCAATAAAACAGCATACTTCAGTTACACTTGTCAGTGCAGGCCATTCTTTTATTGATCCTGACATAGAATGGTCAAAAAAGATTCCATCCTTTTAGGAAATATTTTCATCAAAATAAATCTTCTGAATCTAGAATTCACACTTTATAATCGTCCAATATAATGCATTTCATATAAGGATTTTCAGAATAGTGCGCAACTGATATTCATGATCTTCATATCTTTTTGAGTATACAAAGATTTCATCAATAAATACCAGTAAAAACACATCAAGATATTCATTAGATCCTTAAAGATAGGGGTGCATTAGTCAGTCTAAAAAAGCATTACTGTAAACTCGTAATGCCCATACCTGGTACAAAATGTTGTCTTCGTAATGTCTTCTTTCTTCACACACAACTGATGATATCCAGATCCAAGGTCAATAGTTGAAAAATATTGAGCTCCAAAATGTTGATTGAATAAATCATCAATGTGAGGAAGGTGATACTTGTTATTTATTGTTAATGAATTGATCTCCATGTAGTCAATTCACAACTTTGTTGATCCATATTTCATCCTAACAAATAGAACAGTGGCTCCCCATAGAGAAGCACTAGGGAAAATAAATCATTTACTACTCAATTACTATAGTTGTATCATTAGTTCCACTAATTCCAATGTGGCTATTTTTTAAGGGATCATCGATCTTGGCCTTGAACCATGAATTAAATCAATGTAAATTTTTATTTCTTGTTCTAGAGGATGTCTATGTAAATTCTCTACAAACACATCAACATATTCTAGCACAATAGGTATGTCCTCTATTTGAACATTATTTCTTTAACTCATAGTTATTTCACTCTCTTCCTCCATAATAATTGAATTTACTAGAGCTATTGGGGGAGGATCCATATAAGAATCAGATGGTGGTGTTTCCACCTTAATGATATGGTATTATTTATCCTTATCGAAAATTGTTACCCCTTTCTTCTTACAATAAATTTTCGCAACATGATATGAAATAATATCCATAAAATGGATTATATCAAATTAAATCATGGGTATGGCGATGATATTTATAGATAAAGAATGATTATATTCCCTAATGGGAACGGATTCACAAAACATTATTTCCATGATACTTGTGTTATGAGTTTTTAATGAAAACTCCCTTGTAAAATGAAATTGGAAATATCTAATTATATTAGTAAATTGGGATAATATGAAATAATGAAATGATCCATAATCAAATAAATAATTCTCTAAATTTGATTAAACCATTAAATTACCTTCCACCACATCATTCAGAGCTTCCAATTTACCAGTAGTGATCGCATAGTCTTGGGCTTTCTCACTTGGCCTTTTCCGAGGTAACTTTCCTTGGCGCTTAACACATTCATTATCATAATTCCCAATTTCTCTATAATTAAAGCATTTAATATTTACAGTCACATTATTTTCCTTAAAATCAAGAGCATGGTGGCCTTTTTCACCACACTTGTAACAGACTCCCATTCCCTTCATGAAATTATCAAGGTGTTTCTTCACACATTTACTATGGTTTGGAAGTTAAACATTCCCCTTGTTCCCCTTATTTCCATTTCCACAGTATTTAGGAGATCGCTTCTTATCTTTCATTTAATTAAATCCACCAGAATATAGAATTTCTATTCTCTCTTGATAGCACATGATAAAATATCTTCATCTGCGGAGAAGGATTGTGAGACTAATGGTCGACAGAGAAATGGTTTTAACCCATCAAATAACCGATCAATCATACTCCTTGGGTTACTTATATAATATGTTGCTACGTTTCTAACCGTGTTAACATAGCCTCATACTATACGACATTATCATCCTATATTTACCAAAAACTCAAAAATTGTCTTTCGATATCTTCTTAATGGTCATGAGGAATGTATTTTTCTATGAAAAGTTCTTTAGACTACCTCTATTCCATATTTTATACTTCTTCTTACACCTTTGTGTTTTGAATTAATGACCACCATTGATCAGCATCTACCGTGTGGCAAAAAACTGCCATGACAACTTTTTACCTTTCACTACTCCCTAAACCATGAAATATTTTCTCTCTAGAACTTATCCATTGCTCTGCAACAAATGGATTTGTAGTCACATTTAATGTTTTTGGTTGTTCCCTCATGAAAATATCTAATATTTTTCCTCCACGTTGTGGATATGGGTTCTCTCTATGGTTAAGGTTATTATTCATAACCTGAGTCAGTTGTCCTAGTACAATTATAATTTTTTTAGCACCAGTTTCATCACCATCTCCACTATAATAATCTTGAGTATGAGGGAAATCCCAGCATGGATTACGTGCATAGATATGGTTTCCATTCCTTCCACAAGGCTGCATTTTAAAACAATGGAATACACTAGATTAAATTATGAATCACAATAAATAATTCCTAACTAGTAAAATACCTAACATAAATTGAACATTTTATCCATATAATCTATAATCATAAAGGAATGTTTTCTATAAGGGGGTATTTTCTCATAAATACTTCTTAATGGTTTGTAATGAAACTGTGAATTATCCAAATCATATCCACCCAGAGTGTCGAAACCAAGAGTGGATCCTGGCTCATTGTCATTTACCAAGATACTCCAGGTCAAGTCCAAAAGTCCTTATCGGAGTTTTCACCCCAAGGTAAATATGTGCAGGATCCACCGCTACCTTCTTGTATCCATACAAGGATGAATTTCCTAGAAAAGATAAAAAATCACTAAATTACCAAAATTCTATAATGTTTATCTATAATAATCCTCAAAGTCTATCATAGGGCAATTTTCTCTAATACGAGATTTTCTAAATCTTGTTTCCATGGTTTGTAATAAGCATCCACTGATACCAACTATAATGCCCCGGCCCTAGTTACCCTGAGTAGGTGCATTATTACATAACATTGTAATGAACTCAAGAGATCATGTCTCAAAAGGTATATTAGTTTAGTAGTCATGGACATACTAGATACATACATAAGTCTTAAATATTTTATGAAATGAAAAACAACAACATTGTGTGTCTATTGAACACATTCATCTCCTTTAGGTTATCCATACAGGTCAGTCATAATATACTTCTTTACTTCCTAGAAAAAATGAAATATTGAAATGGGTGAACTCAGGTGCCCAGTAAGGATGAGAATATAACGGAAACTGTCGTAAATAAGCATAAATATATAAGGAAATATATTATACTAAAACTGAAAACCTTTTAAACATAAACTTCAGAAAAATATGGCAAATACAAATCAAATAATTCCAATTACTTGTTCACATGGATATTCTAATTGTCGAATATTCACATTTAATATAAATCACTAGTTTTATAATGATGGAATGCATAATGCCAGACATCATAACCACATAGTCAAGGCCTCGTTCCAAGACTACAAATAAGAATTTTTCAAGGCCTTGTGAAAAGAAAATATTTGGTCTCATGAGGCCTATGGATGCATCGTGGAGTTATAGAGGTATCCACTCGTAACTCACTATGTCCTATGCATTCCTTATATTAAAAGGTTGAAACATAACATAAACATTCATATTAAAACATGCATAAGAAATTTTAATACTTTAAGCATAAACCATGAATGGTATAAAAATAACACATCCAAAGTCAAACATATCACAAAACCATAAATACATTTTAGATGATTGTATCAAAATAAATCAACTTCAAAAAAGTGTAAAATCCACTATAGGATTTTGACATAGATGAAATCAAATCCATTTAACATAAATATCTCTTTCTATTTTGAAATAATTTAAAAGTCAAATAATTATAAAAGAAAAAAATTATTTTCAAAATTTTCTTATAATATTGTAAGGGAAACTTTTAAGGTGTTATAATGGTGGAAAATATCCACACCCGTTGTATAAGTTAAAAAACATTATTACCTTAATTCGTCGAGAAGTCCACAAGGTACCTTGTTTAGAAAGTGACAAAAAGATTCCTTTCAAACCATTTAATAAAAATTAAAATGAGGGAGTAAATTAATTTAAACTATATTCCCGTAAATAGTAAAATAATTTGAAATAAATTTTTGAGAAACATGGATGTGGACGATTAAGAGGTCCCTGTTGTTACATACATATAAATAACCACGGATAATGAAGATATTGTAGAATAAACCCTTACCTTGAAATATTACTTAGTTGAGGATAATGTAACCTCTTTTATAATAGTTAAATAATTGTTATTAAGTTATACCAGAACCACATAAATTAATATGATATCGTTTATGACCTTTTAAAATTTCATTGAAAATGATACTTCAGTAGTATCATTGTTTCACGGGTTAACTGATTCATTTTCTTTTATCTATTTTGTTATGTATGTCATTATTTTGAAGGAAATGATGTATTTGATTCATATACAGAATGATATTAAGTTCATAGAAATTATTTTTAATCATAAAATCCAAATTATAATTGAATGATTATGATGGGAAATGAATCTCATCGCCTTCGAGGAGATGGTAATCCATACGTACGCATGAGAGAAAATATCATTCTATTGACGGTGATATCGAATGTAATTGGATTCTATATCATATATAAAGAATAATTAACATATTATATCTATTATTTACATTAACAATACTCATTATTACACCCATCCAGATAATGAAGTGTTGAATAACAAACTACACCACGACGTGGAGATGGTAAGCCATATGTACGCACATATGATGACTTTTCCATTAATTAGATGGATATAGAAATGAATATGGTTGAACAAATATTTTTAATAACATCATAGTAAGTATAAGGTACTGGATTTGTTTTATGGAAACAATAAAGGAAGAGTAAGTGGAAGAAGAAAAGAACATTTAAAGAGATGATTAAATTATTACCTCTTCTTCGGGTGAATTCTTTAGATTTGATCAAAAGGGATGTTTATGATGGATTTATGATCAATGTATTGCCTCTAGGATAACGTTTGGGATGTTTTTAGGATATTTGAGAAGGGTTTTTCTGAGCCATACGAATATGGATGTGTGATTTTGAGAGAATGGGAAGTACACTTTAATAAGAGAGGTGATGGTCACTTTAGGAAAAGCTTGATATATTAATTTTTAATACAACCATATTCAGTTTATAATGGCAACAAAAGGATTATTTTTGTGGAAAAAAGTTGTTCTAGGTCGAAAAACTCTCAACCAATTGGTTTTAGATAGGTTTAGGTCACCCTATTAACCTTATCTTTTATATTTAACTCTTAGTAAAATATTTTAAGTTCTACCATATGTTCTTGTATTATTATAATAAATGGTTAATGAACATACTATAAAAATCCACGAGAACCCCCAAGTGATTATTTATTTATATGTCTATAATTATCTATTTAATTTGGATTATCCAAAAAAATTATAAAAATTATATTAATTAATAATATAGTATTTTTTTAATAACTCATTTATGTCAATTTTGACACTATTTGGTATTTTGTTTTTGTGAAATTCATAACAACTTTAACACTTAGAATAAATTTTATTTAATAAACACTGAAAAGTCATATTAATATAGAAGATTACAATAATGAATCAAAAGTGTCCATTTACATTTATTAGGATATTTATAATATCAATTATTTTAAATCTTTCATTAATAAGATAATTAATGCATCATCATCGTGTAATAAATAAATTTAATTATTTAATGTCTCAAATTTATATATAATATATAATTATGTAGTAAATCAATTTAGATTTATAATGAATATTTATAGTCTAATTTATATTATGTATAACCCTGTGTTAAAAATGGATTAATTATTAATCTTTGAATTTAACACTTTTAACTCTTCTTTAAATAAAATAATACTAAATGACCAAATCTAATCCATGTAGACCAAAAGGATAATATTGTATTATTTATGGTTGATTTTGGTCGAAATACACTTATCCAATAGAATTCCAACATTTGTTAGGGTAATTATAATATCATTTTTACCATTAATTATTATATTAACTTTTAATGATGGTAAATAAAATTCAAAAGATGTTATTCACAAAAAAAAAATATTCTCATCCTATTGAACCACATTTTACAAAGTGATGTCATCCATGTCTCTCATATTTTTTAAATTCAATTCACTGAAATGGTAAAAATACATTTTATGATAATTTTAAAATGTGCCTAGATGGTGGGTACAAGACATTAAAAAATTCAGTAAAATTTTATACATCTATTCTTATTATAAAATTACTTCAAATAATTAAATGGGACTAATATAGGTATTATGTATAAATTTTTACATTAAAATAAATTTAAATAAAAATTATAATTAATTAAATAAAAGTAGGTTTCAAATAATGACGTATAGTTTTCACTATTCATATAAAATAATTTTTTTTAGAAAAATATAATAAATTCACACTAAGCTAATTGTAATATTCCTAATCTATAAAATGATGTCAATTTTGGAAAATAATATTTATAAAATTTCAAAAGGTGTTCTTACTATTCATAACAACTTTTTTTATTTGTCATGGTGTGCTAGAATATGAAGTTGCGTACAACACAAGCTATTTAATTATACAAAATGGAGCATACCGTGGATGATTTGGGAGTTACACATGTTGTCGTGTTGTTGAGAGGGACATGTTTTTGTGTGCTAGTTTTTTATCTCTGGTGTCTTCGAGATGAGGCCCAGGTTTTTTTGGGCAAGAGGTGTGGTTGTTGTGTCCCATGTGTGTGCGGGAGGGATGTGTGGTGTGGTTGTGAACCTAGGGTATCTGGGAGGGATTTGTTAGGCGGTGGAGGCCCAGGTGTGTGCTAGAGGGTTGTGGTAGTGTGACTAAATTTTTTATGAGTGGTATAGTAACGATGTTAGCCGTTAAGAATGAAGATCTATTCATTGTGAATGTGGTGCGGGGTGCCCAATTGTCGATGTTCTGATAATACTACTTTACATGACTTGAATTATTTGGTGAGTGTCCCTTGGTGAGGCTAGGATGGTTAGTACTCCTGGGGAGGTGATTTGATGTTCAAATATTGACTCATTATGTTGTTAGTTTGTTCCCACACATATGTAGTGTTTCTAATAGTTTTCTTACTAGGTAAACCTATATACTCACCCTATGGTGTAAAATTTTTTCACGTTTCCAAGAATAATTTAAGGATTGTGTTATAATTTACTCACCCAAATTTCAGGATAATTTTTTTGGATCTTCTTAGTCTCTTTCTTTTGATTCTTTCATTAGTTATTTGGTTGTACTTTTGTTATAGTTAACATTTAAATCAAGCATGGGATGGATTTTTGTTTCCTATATATATATATATATTTGTTGTTGTTTGGGATTTTTACTATCTTATACCCTAATATTTTTATCATTTAAAAGGGTAATATATTCCCTTTTGTGTGAGATTAAATACCTTTGGGGCTAGATTCCACTTCAGGGCCTATTGAAAGAAGGACTCAGGCAAGGTCATTATCAATCCTTCATCTTTATTGAGGATGGGTTGGGTAGTTTTTTCCCATCCCTCATCTTGGAGAAGGTGGTTCATGACACTCATGTACCACATATTCAGGGAGAAATAAAGATAACTGCCACGACCTGTCCTCGGGGCTCGTGTCGTGACAACCCCAAGCCCTCCTTCCATAGGCCAGGGGATGGCGACTAGCACCAAGGCGTAATTCCCGGTAAAAAGGGAAGGTATTGCCTTTGTAAAGTAAACATACACCACAGAGCAAGCAAGAAGAAAAAGTAAAAACTAAATAAGAACTGGGTAAAATAGTAAGTGCAGAAAAGTAAGTGGGCCAGAATACAGACCCAAACTGAATGTAAAGTACAAATTGAAAGGGAAAACAACAACTGAATGTAAAGACGTAGCCTCGAGCCATCCAATAGAAGTCCCACCTGAAGGGTGAGTACAGATAGCCTCCACAGATCCTCGGGTCCAGCTGTCCCCTCCGTGTACGTCCCTCCCAATAGTCCACCTCTAGGTACCGACCTACTCCTCGGGCCTCAACCAAAATCAGCGATGACCATCATCTGCAACCATCACAACGTAGTGCGGGCATAGCCCGTGCAGGGGTGAGTATAAGATACTCAGTAGGGACCCCGAGACCCCCAAAGGTCTCCCAGAATCCACAAAGTATAATCCACAAAGGAAAGATACAATCACAAAGTAACATCCGACTCTACATAGGTATATGCCCATACATATACCTAAGTCAAGAATTCCAGTTCTCTCCAACCTCCGAGCCCATGTTTGATCATATCCACACAGGAAATCACAACCCGATCCACACAGGAAAGCATAACATAATCCACATAGGAAAGCATGTCAAGATTCAGCTCACACAGGTTTACTTCTTCATATGACGAATGATATGATCTGATATAGCCACCGATTCATCTAAGACGTCAGACCCACAAAGGATCGATAGGTACTAACCCTCGCAATGACCCACAACGAATCTGACCCACACAGGATTGATAGGTAACTAACCCCTGCAATGACCCACACAGGATCGGACCCACATAGGATCTATAGGTGCTGGCCCACACAGGACCGTTGAGCGCTGACCCACACAGGATCTGACCCACACAGGATTGGTATCACTGATCCACGTAGGATCGCTGAGTGCTGTAGTCGTCGTCGTCGAATCCACGGAGGATTTCTGCACAGTCGTTATCATCGTTGCAGTCGCAGCCAGGTCTAGGGTTCCCACACACAGTAATCTCGTTCGGGAGGGTCCGCTCCACGAGCCGAAGGGCTTATACATCAACTGACACGTAGTCTGAAGTTGATGCATCCAAAAGTTCTATATCGTCAATAGGAACTCAAAGTCACAGACAGCACGTCAATCGGACACCCGGTCTGAGAGTTATTGGATTTTTCGTCCCAGGGGCCCGGTTGGTTTTTAAGTCAAAACCAACCCGACCGTACAACAACTGCGTCCAAACGTCGAGCAGAGTATGCCAAATGGTCCGTCTCACTAAGTGGAATCCAACAAAGTTGACAGCATGTCGATCAGACGTCTGGAACTCATGTTATAAGAGTTTCTGCTCTGAGGGCCCGGTTGGTTTTGTGTACGAACCAACACAGACGAACCCAAAGTACACCGAAACCTTGAGTGTAATATATCGAAATGCCCGTCTCATTCCAAGTATCGCATCATCTCTGACGGTGCAACGATCAGAGGTCTTCCACCCAAGTTATGGGGAAAAGAACGTGAGAGGTCTGAAAGTGGGGGTTTCGTGCCTGGACCAACCCGGCCCGAGACCCCCTGGGTCAGCCCGAACCGGGTCTACCCCACCCAGGTCCGGGTCCAGCCCGAATGGCGCGGCCCGGCCCGGTGCGCTAGTGCGGCCAGCGGCCTGGTGGCTCGGCCGAAACGACCGAGCGGTCGAGGGGTGCGGGGGGGGGGGGGCAACCCCCCCTGTTTCAATTAACGCGGCCCCCACGCGGGGGGGGGGGGCACTGCTATCCGGCCAGCCAGGGGTTATGACCCCCGGCTCTTCCCCTGTCCGGCCAGCCCGCTTCGGCTGGCTGGCTACGGCTACCACGAGACCGGAAAGGGCCGGTCCCTCTGTTCCGACGCCGGCGGCCCGGAACCGGCCGCTGGTTCCCCTGCTCTGCCGTGGCCCGGAACCGGCCGTGGTCTTGGTTTGTCCAGCGCAGCGCGACGGCGCCGTGCCCCTCCACCATGGCCACGCTCCGGACGTGGCACTTTTGTTGTTCTCCGGTGCGGCGCGACGTCGCCGCGTCTTTGGTTCGTCTTCAACGACGCGGCGCAACGACACTACGCTTCTCCCCCTTTCCTTAATAATTCTCGCGCGGTGCTTCAGCACCGTGTTGCCTTGCTCGCGCAGCAAAAAAATCAAACCAACAAGGGGGAGGTGGGTCGGCCGTGATCGTGCGGTCTGACCTCCGCCCGTTATTGCGATATCAGGAAACTCAAAAGAAAATGAGAAAGCGACAGAAGTATTCATGAACAAACAAATAAAATAAATCTCTACCTCGTCGAATTCGATGAGTGAGGATTCTTCATGGAAATAACCTTCGAGGAAGAAGGCGTCGCGGAGGGAGGATCATCGCGTCGTGGAAGAAGCGTCACAGACGAAGGAACGTTGCGAAAGAAGAGTCGCGTCGTCGATCTCCGAGGATCCGGCATTTTTCGCGTTCTTCGCGTTCTTCGTTGAAGAAGAAGGCTTTTCTCCAAATCCTCTCCACGCAAAACGTTTCAACCAAAATAAAATAAGAGTTGTCTTATTTTATTAACTAACACACTAACATTTTAATTTCAAAAAGAAATGAAACGAACAATTAAATGAGGAGTTTAAAAATGCCCAATTAATGAGGTTTTTCTTAACCAGAATAAACTCAAGGATTGACTTAATTAAAAAGGGGGGTACATGTGCGTTACTTAATTAAAGAAGGGGGGATGAAAAAGGTGAAATAAATGGTGGGGCTCGTGTGGGCCCCACCTCACAAATATCTTACCAGGTGGGTAGGATATTGTGGGTCCCACATCACCCACTTAACTTAAGTGAAGCAAAATAAAATAAAAAATGGTCGTACCACTTTTATTTTATTTCTTAACATAACCCCAAAAATTAAAAACCACACCTGAGCAAACGCAACTCCGGAAAAGATGTTTCTAAGAAAAAACCGGCGCTACGATTCAATCGGTGCCCTCAGAATTTGATTCCGAGCATCGGTTCAAAAGTTAGAAAAACCTGCTCGTTCGTTCACTGAACGTACCTGAGTTAAACTTCGGAAAAATATTCTAGGCACACCGGGCCTCGGAATCAGGTGCCGTCAGAAACTACGTTCTTGTAAAATCCCAAATAAAATTAAGAAAAAAAATTCCTTGAATTTTTCGAGTCTTTACATCACTCCCACCTTAGGGATTTACATCCCCGTAAAGATACATCAAAAACTGGGGAAAAAATGTGGGTACTGATCACGCATTTGAGCCCCCCGCTCCCAAGTGCTCTCTTGGAGGTTCTTGTGCTGCCATCTGATGCGCACTAGAGGAATTGACCATCCACGTATGAATCACTCCTATCAATCCTCAATCTCCGCCAAGACCTTCGCAAAAGTCTCCCCATCATCAACATCCAGCTCCTCATGGTCAATGATATGCATCGGGTCGTGCACGTATCTCCTCAGCTGGGATACATGGAAGACGTCATGCACCCGGTGAAACTGAGGTGGTATAGCCAGGCGATAAGCCACATCGCCAATCCTTCTGAGGACCTGAAATGGTCTGATGAAGCGTGGAGAGAACTTGCCGCCTCGGCCAAATCTCTGTAATCCACGTCGAGGTGAGACCCGCAAGAAGACGTGGTCACCACCCTCGAACTCTAGTGGCCTCCACCTCCTGTCAGCATAAGACTTCCTCTGGATTTGAGCTGTCCTCATCCGCTCCTGGATGACCTGGACCATCTCTATCGTGGCCGAGACCATCTCCGGTCCCACAAGTGCTGACTCCCCAGGGTCTTTCCAGCACAGAAGAGATCTGCAAGGTCGGCCATACAACTCCTTGTATGGTGCCATCCCGATGGTGGAGTGGTAGATGTTGTTGTACGCGAACTCCACCAAGGGGAGGTGGTGCTCCCAGATGCAACCAAAGTCTAGGACACATGCACGGAGCATATCCTTGAGAGTCTAAGTGGTCCTCTCCGTCTGAACATCTGTCTGAGGGTGAAAGGTGGTGCTCAGATGTAGCTTCATCCCGAACGCCTCCTGGAACCCCATCCAAACTCGGGAAGTAAAGCGAGCATCTCGATCGGAGATGATAGTTGATGGCACACCGTGAAGCCGTACAATCTCCTGAACGTAATGACGTCTCAAGATCTCCACTGAGCCTTGCTCTCTGACAGGTAAGAAGTGAGCCGACTTGGTGATTCGGTCGACAATCACCCGAATGGAGTCGTGACCTATGGAAGTGCGTGGATATCCAGTCATGAAGTCCATAGATATGACGTATCACTTCCACTCTGGGACTTCCAAGGGCTGTACCAAGCCTGCTGGTACCTGGTGCTCCGCCTTCTCCTACTGGCAGTTGAGGCATCGAGAAATGAACTCTTCCACAGCCTTCTTCATGCCCAGCCACCAGTGCTGTCGTCTAAGATCTTGGTACATCTTCTCTGTGCCGGGATGTACCACCAAAGGGGAAGTGTGAAGCTCTCTCAACACCTCCTCCTGTAAAGAAACTAGTACCAAGGTACGTCCTCTGAAAAGGACTTCGTGCTCTCTTCCTATAGAGAAAACATCAGGTGCATGTCCTGAGGATATCCGCGCATGCCGCGTCTCACAATCAACGTCCCCACGTTGTACCTCTCTGACCCTCTGCAGTGGTGGAGGAGTGACTGTGAGTGACTGAAGGAAGGTTGCTCCATCTCTATCCATGAAGGATATCTGCAAAGCGGCTAGCTGCTCGGCCGCCTCCCCAAGTAGCTGAATGTATGTCCTCCTGTTGAGAGCATCAGCTACCACGTTCCCCTTTCCAGGAGTATAGACTATCTCAAAGTCATAGTCTTGGAGGAACTCGAGCCATCGCCGCTATCTCAGGTTCAGGTCCTTTTGCGAGAAGATGTTCCTGAGACTCTAGTGGTCAAAATAGACTGTAAAGTGCTCACCCATCAGATAGTGTCACCATGTCATCAGAGCGAAGACCACTGCTGCTAACTCCAGGTAATGGGTAGCATAGTTCTGCTCATGCGGCCTCAAATGACATGATCCATAGGTGATCATTTTCCTCTCCTGCATCAGGACTCATCCAAGTCCGGTCCCTGATGCATCGCAGTAGACTACGTACACTACTCCCTCCTCCGGCAACCTCCAGATAGGTGCGCTGGTCAATCTCCGTCTTAGCTCATGGAAGCTCTGCGGACATCTGTTTGACCAAAAAAAGGGTTTCCCCTTCTTCATCAAAGCTGAGAGTGGTGCCTCAACTCTGGAGAAGTCTGGAACAAAGCTCTGGTAGTATCCAGCAAGTCCCAAGAAACTATGTACCTCTGTCACGCTCCTGGGTGGCTCCCTAGCTAGCACTGCATCGATCTTCACAGGATCCACCGATACTCCGGCCTCAGAGATGACGTGTCCCATGAAGTGGACCTCGTGTATCCAGAACTGACACTTCGAGAGCTTACTATAAATCTGTTGCTCTTGGAGTGTGTCCAGTACAACCCGCAAGTGGTAGGCATGCTACTCCTCAGTCGTCGAGTTAATCAAAATGTCGTCGATGAAGACCATGAAAAATCGATCGAGGTATGGATGAAAGATCCTATTCATGAGGCCAATGAACACCGTTGGAGAATTGGTTACGCCGAATGGCATAACCAAGAAGTCATAGTGGTCGTACCGACATCTGAAGGTCGTATTCTGCACGTCCTCGTCCCGAACTCTAAGCTGATGATAGACTGACCTGAGGTCTATCTTCGAGAACCACCGTTCTCCCTTGAGCTGATCGAAGAGGCCTTCAATCCTCAGTAGCAGATACTTGTTCCTCACTGTCACCTGGTTCATGAGACGATAGTCGACACAAAGTCACAAGCTCCCATCAGCCTTCTTGGCGAACATTATCGGGGAAGCCTAGGGTGAAACACTAGGTCGGATGAATCCATTGCCCTGAAAGTCCTCCAACTATACTTGTAGCTCTCGAAGCTCAGCGGGGGCCATCCGATATGCTGGAGTGGATATCCGGGTTGTCCCGTGGTACAGATCAATATAAAAGTCTACCTCTCTACGAGGAGGTAGTCCTGGAATGTTGTTGGGGAAAACGTCCGCATACTGATCCAGCACTGCAGGAAAACCAGGACTCCGCACGTCAACTTCTCCTAGGATGAGACTAGCCAACTGATGAGTGATGGCATGTCCTCTCTTCTGCGGAAGTCCATCCTATGCTGCGAAGGCTCCCTTCTCGCCGGTGAAGGTGAACCTACTCCCGTCGGTGTGTACACACTGCACCTTGCACCTAATACAGTCAATCTGGGCATGGACAGTAGATAACCAATCCATTCCCAATATTACATCGTAAGGCCTCGACACCGCAACAAGAAGATCCCAGCTGAAGCTCTCGGCTCCTAGAAAAATCTCACACTGCCGGCACTAGTGCGTAATTGTCGAGTCTGCTCCCGTAGGAGTCTATAGCCGTAAGGATCAAGCCAACGACTCGGTCAGAATCTCCGAGCTCTGAACAAGGGCAGCATCTATGAAAGAATGACTCGCTCCTGTGTCTATAAGAACTACTGTAAGGGTGGAATAGACACAGATAGTACCTCGAATCATCCCGGGCACACCGTGGTCATAGGCCTCCGCTGCATAAAGTTGTGCATGTCTCTGCCCGCCAGCTCCCTGTGGTTGGGGTGGACCTCCTGGCGGTGGTGGTGGTAGAGCCTCAAAGCGTCGCCCACCACCTGCTGCTCGGCCATCTCCTCTGCCTTGTCTTCCTGCTCACTACGGAACACCACAGTCGACCCTCTTCCTCTGCCTGGGTGGCCCCTCAACCGTCTGCTGCTCCTCGGTACGGCGGGTCGGGCAGGCACGAGCCATGTGGCCCTGCCCGCCGCATGCGTAGCACTGTCTGCCTCTCGAAATACTGGCTCTGCGTTGTGTGCCCCACACTGCTAAGCCAGTGTCCTGAGGTTGTCTTCCTGAGGGTATGGTCTCCCTGGACCCCTGAGTCATTCATCGACTGCATGCTGCAGAAGACTCTGCTACGTGCCGCCCTGCAGTAGGTCTCGCTGCTGATGCAGGCTTAGCAAGGAAGCTCTCGATCAGAAGGGCTCACTCCAGTACTCATGCATGTGTCGGAATGCTGAGGGATATCAGCGATGCCCTGATATCTGGCCTCAATCCCTTCTCGAAGGTCCATACCTGGAAGAATGGGTCACGTACCATGTCTGTCGAGTAGCGTGAGAGATCGGTAAATCTCGTCGAGTACTGGGAGACCGTCAAGCTGCCCTGCCGCAGCTATAGAATCTCCTGGATGCGCACCGCACGGAGGGAGGCTGGGACGAACTCCAAGTGGAAGAGGCTATAATAGTCCGTCCATAGGAGAGATGCCTCATCGTGCACCTGGAGCATCAAGCTCCACCATCTGCCTGCTGCCGCAAGCAGGAGGCTCACTGCAAGGATCACTATGAGGTCTGCTGGTGTCCTCACTAACCTGAAAACCCGTACAACTACCTCCATCCAATCCCCGTGTAGTGAAATAAGGTGACGTGCATCGTCAGCGGCTGGGGCTGGTAGCATCGGTGTCTTGGTGGGTAGAGGTATCACATGTGTCTCTACTGTCAAAGGGCCCTGTACCGAGGCCTCGTCACTCGGTGGGCTGTCGTCACACACAACTCTCGGAACCCTAGCTGGCTACCATTGTGGGACCATCCTGAAAAGAAACAGGTGCACCATGGTCAAAAAGTATACCTATTGAGCTGACACAAAGTAATCACAAAGAAAACCTGAAACACACATGCAATCAATGTTTTTGTACATTAAGTCGGAAATCAGAAGTTCGGGTCCTAGTGTACGAATACATCTACCACCCCACCAACACTGGACTCCCTAGACTGATAACCACACTCAATACTCTGAACAATATTTCTTCACATAGAAAAATATCAGAGTCCTGAGTTCTGCGCTAGAACCAAACTCCTCTGATACCAATTTGTCACGACCCTTCCTCGGGGCCCATGTCGTGACTACCCAAAGCCCGCCTTCCATAGTCCAGGGGATGGTGACTAGCATCAACGCGTAATTATCGGTAAAAATGGAAGGCACTGCCTTTGTAAAGTAAACATACACCACAGAGAAAGCAAGCAGAAGAAGTAAACACTAAGTAAAAACTAAGTACAACAGTAAGTGCGGAAAAGTAAGTGGGCCAGAATACAAACCCAAACTTAAAGTAAAGTACAAACGGAAAGGGAAAACAAAAACTGAAAGTAAAGCCACAGCCTCGAGCCGTCCACTTGAAGTCCCACTTGAAGGGTGGGTATAGATAGCCTCCATAGCTCCTCGGGTCCAGTCGTCCGCTCCGTGTACGTCCCGCCCAATGGTCCACCTCCAGGTACCGACCTGCTCCTCGTGCCTCAACCACGATCAGCGCTGTCCGTTGTCTGCAACCAACACAACGTAGTGCGGGCCTAACCCATGTAGGGGTGATTATAAGCTACTCATTAGGGACCCCGAGACCCCCGAAGGTCTCCTAGAATCCACAATTGATAATCCACAAAGGAAAGATATGATCACAAAGTAACATCCGACTCTACTTAGGTATATTCCCATACATATACTTAAGTCATCAATTCCAGTTCACTCCAACCTCCGAGCCCAAGTTTGATCACATCCACACATGAAATCACAACTCGATCCACAAAGGAAAGCATAACGTAATCCACATAGGAAAGTAAGTCAAGATTCATCTCACACAGGTATACTTCTTCATATGACAATAGAGATGATCAGATATAGCCACTGATTCATCTAAGCCATTATAACCACAAAGTATCTTTAGGTACTAACCCCTGAAATGACCCACAAAGGATCTGACCCACACAGGATCGATAGGTAACTAACCCCCGCAATGACCCACACAGGATCGGACCCACATAGGATCTGTATGCGTTGTCCCACACAGAACCGCTGAGCGCTGACCCACACAGGATCTGACCCACATAGGATCGGTAGCACTGATCCACATATGATCGCTGAGTGTTGTAGTCATCGTCCTCGAATCCACAGAGGATTTCTGCACAGTCGTCATCGTCGTCGTAGTCGCAGCCAGCTCTAGGGTTCCCGCACACAGCAAGCTCGTTCAGGAGGGTCCTCTCCACGAGCCGAAGGGCTGATACAGTAACTAACACGTATTCCAAAGTTGATGTATCCAAAAGTTTCGTATTTTCAACAGCAACTCAACGTCACAGACGATGCGTCAATCGGACGGCCGGTCTGAGAGTTATTGGCTTTTCGTCCAAGGGCCCGGTTGGTTTTTAAGTCAAAACCAACCCGACGGTACTCCAACTGCATCCAAACCTCGAGCGGAGAAATCCAAAAGGTCCGTCTCACTAAGATGAATCCAACAAAGTCGACGGCACGTCGATCGGACGTCCAGAACTCAAGTTATATGTGTTTCTGCTCCGAGGGCCCGGTTGGTTTTGTGTACGAACCAACCCGGCCGAACCCAAAGTACTCCGAATCATTGAAAGTAATATATTGAAACTACCTTCTTGTTCCAAGGATCGCATCGCCACTGACGGTGCGTCGATCGGAGGTCTGAGCACAAGTTATGGGCAAAAGACCGTGAGAGGTCCGAAAGTGGGGGTTTCGGGCCCGGACCGACCCGGCCCGAGACCCCATGGGTCGTCCCGAACCGAGTCGACCGGAACCGGGTCCAGGTCCGACCCGGCCCGGCCTGAGCGTGGCCTGGGGCGTTGGCGCGGCCAGCGGCCAAGTGGCTCGGCCGAAATGGCTGAGCGGTCGAGGGTTGTGGGGGGGGGGGCGCTACCCCCCGCTATTTCAATTAACGTGGCCCCCACGCAGGGGGGGCTGCTGCTGTCTGGCCAGCCGGGGGTTATGAACCCCGGCTCCTCCCCTGTTCGGCCGGCCCACTCTGGCCGGCCGGCTACTACTGCCATGGGACCAGCAAGGTTCGTTCCCTCTGTTCCGATGCCGGCGGCCCGGAACCGGCCGCCGGTTCCCCTGCTCTGCCGCGGCTCGGAACCGGCCGTGGTCTTGGTTTGTCCGGTGTGGCGCGACGGCACCGTGCCCCTCCGTCGTGGCCCCGCTCCAGCCGCGGTGCTTTTGTGGTTCTCCGGTGTGGCGCGACGGCGCCGCTTCTTTGGTTCATCTTCAACGGCGTTGCGCTTCTCCCCCTTTCCTTAATAACTCACATGCAGTGCTTCGGCACCGCGTTGCCTTGCTCGTGCCGCAAGAAATCAAACCAACAAGGGGGAGGAGGGTCGGCCGTGTTCGTGCTATTCGACCTCCTCCAATTATTGCGATATCAGGCGGCTCAAAAGAAAATGGGAAAGCGAAAGAAGTATTCACAAACAAACAAAATGAAATAAATCCCTACCTCTTCAAATTCGATGAGTGAGGATTCGTGGTGGAAATAACCGTCACAGAAGAAGGAATCGCGGGGGGAGGATCGTCGCGTCACGGAGAAGCATCGCAGAAGAAGCATCACGAAATAAGGAATGTTGCAGAATAATATTTGCGTCGTCAATCTCCGAGGATCCGGTGTTCTTCGCGTTTTTCATCGAAGAAGAAGGCTTTTCTCCAAATCCTCTCCATGCAACAAGTTTCAACCCAAATAAAATAAGAGTTGTCTTATTTTATTAACGCACAGGCCAACATTTGAATTTCAAAATGAAACGAAAAGAACAATTAAATGAGGAGTTTAAAACCACCCAATTAATGAGGCGTTTCTTTACCAGAATAATCTCAAGGGTTGACTTAATTAAATAGGGGGTGCGGGTGCGTTACTTAATTAAAGGAGGGGGTTGAAAAAGGTTAAAGAAATGGTGGGGCTTGTGTGGGCCCCACCTCACAAATATCCTACCAAGTGGGTAGGATATTTTGGTTCCCACATCACCCACTTAACTTAAGTTAAGAAAAATAAAATAAAAATCGATCATACCACTTTTATTTTATTTCTTATCTTAACCCAAAAAATTAAAAACCACACCTGAGAAAACGCAACTCTGAAAAAGATGTTTCTAAGCAAATACCGGTGCTGCGATTCCATCGGTGCCCTCAGAATTTGATTTCGAGCACTGGTTCAAAAGTTAGAAAAACCCGCTCTTTCGTTCACTGAACATACCCGAGCTAAACTTTGTAAAACGATTTCGGGCACACCGGGCCTCGGAATCAGGTGTCGTCAGAAACTGCGTTGTTGTAAAATTCCAAAGAAAAATAAGGAAAAAAATTTCCTTGAATTTTTCGGGTCTTTAAAATAACTCTATCTATCCTAGGAGCAAAAGATTTGGGGATGGTAGTGTGTAGTCCAACATGAACATGAATTGGAAAGCACACTTGGGTTTGGGCTATGGTGCAATTTGGATATCATGGGGTTGTGTAGCCCATGTGGTCAGAAGGGCATCAATTGAGGATGTTAGTCCCCCATTATTAGATTGAGTGTATTTTGGAACAAATTAATTAATATAGAAATTCATAAAAATCTGGAATTCTTATTTTGGGAAGATTCACTATTGTATTATTCACCCATATATTAAAAAATTGATATAAAGGAACAATACATGGAATGGTTCCTTCACATTTTATTCTATATAATTCAAGTTAAGGATCTATATAGAGTAGGTAATACCCCATTTATGACCAATGAATTTATTTTATGAGCATTAATAAACCTAAAAGAAGATAATCTTCACATTAAATAAGTTTTCCAAAACTATCCTAATATCTAGGTGACTGTGATGAATTTATTTCTAATGATATTAATACATTATCATTCATGAATAGAATACCATGGGTGAGATATTTCAAAATGAAATTATTTTTTCTGATGAAGTAAAGTCAGATTACATGTATAGTTTTGATTGATAAATTATTTTCATGAAACTCTACATGCATTAATATCCAATAAGTGGTAGTCGGTAGAAGGTGAGGTTTGTTTGATAAACAACTGTTTTTGGAGAGAATAACAATGTATCCATTTTTAGTTTTGTTTGATATAGTTTCATATAGAATAAAAGGTTGTATCTAATTCTTTCACATAAGATTCTACAGTATTGCAATTTTCAATAAAAGAACCATGTTGATGAATGAGTTCAAGTAAATAATTTTCTACTAAAGATAATTAAGTAATGTTGTCGTGTCATTCAAAAAATGCATTCGTGCAAAATATCAATTTTCATAAGGTACGTCTATAGAAAATTTAACATGTAGATTCATGTTTCCCTTTACATTAAAAATAATATTTCAAAATGGTGTGAAAATTATAGTGTGTTGTTATCGAAGAAAGTAATGTGGACCTTTTTTTTAATGCAGTTAATAGAAATAGGTTTTTTGAAAATAATCATCATTATATAATCCATGGAGGAGTCATTGAGGTATTTAAATGATGATTTTATGAATCTATATACTTATACCTACCCCACAAATAAACACACAAATATATGAGTCATGTTTATTTTTAAATGATCAGATCCTTTAATGATTTAAAATGAAGATTTGTTATGATGTAAATGGGATAAAATTATCATGGGGCTCTTTAATTACTAATGATGTTTTTTAAAAGTTTTGGGATATGTTATATATGGGGATAAAAAAAGAATATTGAGAGATAATAGAGGTAAAAAAGAAACATTTGATTCATGTGCTATAATTATTTTAGAATAATATATATTTTAATATGACATAGTTATTTATGGTTGGTTATATGAATATAAAATGGAAAAAATATACGGAAGCAGTTGATCTTGTACTAATTCATAATTTTATGAAGATATAATAGTTTTAAAGGTGTTATGATTTGATGTGAAAAATAAGAGAACTTGAATCCCTTATGAAATAATATTTCTAAGAGCCTGATGTGTATATATATAATTGTTTTTTTAAAGCTAAGAAACATTACAATAATATTAAATAAATTATTTGTGTTTTTGGAAATCATTTAGAATATCCAGATTTCACCATATCAAGAAGGTGAGTTGTGAGAATAGCGAAAATGATGGAAATTATTTACTATTAAAGATCATGAATGCATTAAATTGTAAAGGGAATATATATATATATATTATTGAGGTATAATATCAGTATATGAATATATTTATATCTATATGTTACTATTTTATGAAGAATTGAGTTTTTGGTGTCTAACAAAATTCCAAGAAATCATAACAGGGTAGTGTTAATAGTTTTGTTGTTTTCACTTGTGGGTACAGTGGGGAATATGTTATTGGGGTGCATAACCGACTGAAAAAATGAGTATGATTTATTGTGGAAGATTTCAAATCATAATGATCGTATTTATCTTTTACCACAGCCTAAAATAAGGTCAGATTTAGATATATATTTGATGTGATAGGGAACCTAGTCATGTTTGATAGGTTGAATTAGAAAGAAATAGAATTACCATGAAGAAACCACATATTACCCCATCCCTGTTGAGTCAATAAGGTTTTCCTTATGAATTTTCCATTCCTTCTTGTTTTGAAAATCACAAACACCTTATCTTTAAGAAAATATCTTTTATAAGAAAAATTTCTTTTATAAGAAAAATTGCTTTTATAAAGAAAATTTATTTTATAAGGAAAATTTCTTTTATAAGGAAAATCGCTTTTATAAGAAAAATAGCATTTGTAAGAAAAATTATCCTTATCATATTTTCATTCATATTTTTTCTAAGTATAAGATTCAGATTCATTTCTATATTCTCGGAATTATTTAAAACTTTAATATGAATTATTCTATTTTAAGGATCCGAATTCTCAATAAGAACTGTAATAAAGTTTCACTCTGGAATTCTGGACAAGAACTGTAATAAAGTTTCACTCTGAAATCCAGATGAGAACTGTAATAAAGTTTCATTCCGAACTCCGGATACGAACTCTAATTATGTTCTACATCAGATTCAGGATGCGAATCCTTATGAAGTTCGACAACGAATTCTCATTACGAATTCTTGTGATGAATTCTCATTACGAATTCTGATGACGAATTCTCATTCCGAATTCTCATTCAGAAATCACCTATTTAACAGAATCTGATCATCTTTGTTTTATACACTCTGAATTTATTTATACTCCGAAAATTATTTTGGTTAGACTCTGAACTTTCATTTTGCTTACGCTTTTATAATTTCTCTACTCTTTAATATAATTTCATTCACTCCGAATCCTCACTCTGAACTTTTTAGTTAAGATTTAAAATGATGTCGTACATTATGTTACACATGTTTTGTTATAAAATGATGTCGTGTATTCTGTTATGAACTAACCGTTGGTTAAGTTACACATGTAGAGGTCCCTCCGATTTTTAAGGAAAATATTACCGTTGGAAAGGAGGCCGACCTTTCCTCTAAATAGAAGCTCATTTGAAAGATCTCAGTGCTGAAGTGCTGAAAGGCTGACTGATCTTCGACTCATGTGATTACATGCTTGAAGTGATATCTAGAGAGAGAGGATCTTATTAACTCTCAAAGATTTCTGCGACTCCGAATGTTGGTGATTACATTCGAGGACTTTCGGGGATAAGAAGACAGAGGTTTCCAACACCTTGAAGTTGAGGGCTTCCTTGTTGAGGAAGACAGAGGTTTCCAACTACCTTGAAGTTGAGGGCTTGCGGGGATAGCAAGATAGAGACTCCGATCTTCGCATCGAGGGCTTACCCGGGTGTGGGTAAGACAATCTTGCTTGAAAGTATAAATCAAGGGACCTTTATCCAAGGTTGTTGGATACCCTTCTCTTTGGGTTAAAAAACTTATATCTTGTTACTTGTAGTTTTACTACCTGTTTGTTTCCACTAAATTTTGTATTATAAGGAAAGTATAAATTTCTTATATTCCTTACTTGTACTCTATTTCATTTAGATTCTATACGCTTTAAGGTAGAATCTCATATTGTAATCATTTGTTAAGTTTTAATTTCCGGAACCATATTTCTGGAACCTACTTTCAGAATCTCTTTCAAAGTTTTCATTTTGTATTAGAGGTGTTGTGAATTTTCTTAAGTTTAACTTTGTTAAACTTAGGCCTTTCCTTTACTTAAGGAAATCATAGTTATTCGTAACTAACTTTAAAGGTTCAAATTTTTTTTTTAAAGTTTACAATTCACCCCCCCCCCCCTCTTGTAAATTGAGCATCTACATCATTATTTCGATCCTACAATTGGTATCACAGAAGGTCTCTGAAATACTTATTCTAACGTATATGTTTTTCTTGCTCACTTTATCATTCCGAACTTTGATCATTCTCATTCCAAACTTTGTAATTCTGAACTTTGTGATTACGAAGTTTTTCTACTAACAAGTTTGGTTGCCCACGTTTTTTTTTTGTATGGCAGGAATTAATGTTGGTTCTATTGATAATCTAAATCCTACAAGACCACCAATCTTTGATGGTAATGACTATGAATACTGGAGAGATCAAATGAAGTCTTTTGTTTTCAATACTGGAGTAGACAACTTTGTTATGCTTACTGGTGATTATAAAATTCCTGACAAGGAAGTTAGAACTTTTACTTACCAGAAAAACCAAGAATATCAACTCAACTATAAGGTACGCAATACTCTACTTTGTTCAATGAATAGAAATATATACAGCCAAATTTCTTCTTGTGAAGCAGCTAATTGTATATGGAAGAAGTTAGAAGTTACACACTTTGGAACTTCTAAGGTGATTGAGACTAGGAGAACTATGCTTAGAGCTGAATATCATGGCTTTAACTTTCCTTATGGTGAACCAATCTGTAATGTACAACAGAGATTTATGACTATCGTCAACAGCCTACAGTCTATGGGAGAAAAAGGTTTAGATGATGAATCTCTTATGGATAATATAATTGATATTATGCCCAATGAGTGGGAATCCAAAAGAACAGCTATATATGAGAACAGGAAAGTGACTCAAATTTCTCTTGATGGGTTATTTGGAACTCTTCTCCAACATGAAACCAGAATGAAGAGAGATGCTGAAAACATCAAAAAGAAAAAAGGAAATGGTACTGTTGCTTTTACAACAACATCAAATCATTTGAAAGCTAAGAATCCTGAGAGGGTAACTAGATCCAAGTCTAAGAAAATGATAGTTCAATCGGATTCTAGTGAGAGTGAAATATCAGAAAATGAATTGGAAAATCTTGCTTGAAGGATGAACAAGATAGTTGGCTAGAGAAATTTCTAATCCAAGTATAAGAAAAAGGATAGGAAAGATAGAAAAGATGGAGAAGTTACTTGTTATGAATTCAAGAGAGCTGGACATATAAGACCAGATTTCCCTATGCTCAAAAAGAAAGAAAGGAAAGAAAGGCATTCAGACATGAATAGAAAGAAGTATTATAAAGCAAGAGCTAAGAAAGTTTTGAAAGCTAATGATACCTGGAGTTCCAGTGGTGGTGACTCTTCAGATGAATCTTCTGATTATGAATCTTCAGGACAGAAGAATCTCGGTCTTATAGCCATATTACCTATTGATAATCATTGTTTTATGGCTAAGGTAAGAAATGCTGAATCATTGACCAATGTTTCTTTTATTTCTAATAATAGTAAGTATTATAACTCTTCTGATGAATAATCTTCTTCTGATGAAGAAAATACTTTACCTACTTATGAAGAAGTCTCTAGGTTTGCTGAACTTCTTGAAATTGAGAATTCTAAACTCAATAAAAAACTCGATAAGGCAAACTCTAGGAATTCTATTATTATAAAAGAGATATCAGATCTTTCTAAATATCTTGATAAGAAAAATTCTGATTTTGAAAGTATTTCAAAAAATCTTGAGGAAGTATGTTCTGAGAAGAACAAACATTCTAAAGAATTAGAAAAAATAAATTTTAATAAATATGTTTTCGACCCTATATCTAGTTCTAAAACTAATGATTTTGAAGATAAAATTTTTGTTGTAAAACTCAAGTCCGAAATTTTTTCCTTAAAGAAGTGTTTATCAAACTTTACCCATGGGAATGAAAATTTTGATAAAATGTATTCCCAAATACAAGCTTTAAGAAATAAATCTGGATTTGGTTATAGCCATGAAAAACCAATTTTCAATAACAATTATTATGTTCCTCAAAGTTCCCAATTTTGTACCAAGAGTCAATGTGGTGGTTACTGGGCAACGAATTGTTCCTTAAACAAAACCCAATCTCTAGGATTTCACAAAGGTTATTTCTCTAAGAAGATGTGGGTACCTAAAATTTTGTTATCTAGAAATCTCGGATCCAAACGAGTTTGGATTCCGAAAGTCTAATTTTCTTCCTGATTTCAGGAAAATAAAGAGAGTACCAGCAACAATACATGGTACATGGATAGTGGATGTTCCCAGCACATGACTGGTAACAAAATCTATTTTGAAAATATTATCAAAACGAAAGGAGGAAATGTAACTTTCGGGGATAATACTAAGGGTGAGATTCGTGGTATTGGTAATATTGTTTTTCTTGGTAAAACATTAATTTCAAATTTTCTTTTTATTAAGGGTCTTAAACATAACCTCATTAGCATAAGTCAGTTATGTGATGAAGGATACCTTGTGAATTTTAGGAATGATAAGTGCTTAGTTCAAAATTCCATGGAAAAATTTATTCTCTCAGCCAATAGGCAAGAAAATGTATACACCTTGAACTTAGAAGACCTTAGAAGCCAAGATTTACCCTGCCTTAGTGCAATGAAAGATCATTCCTGGTTATGGGATAGAAGACTAGGTCATTGTAATCTTAGGAACCTATATAAACTCTCTAAGAAGAAACTAGTTATGGATATACCGGAGCTTAGATTTGATTCTTCTAAAGTTTGTGATCCTTGTCAATATGGAAAGAAACATAAAGCTAGTTTTAAATCAATCGGTGAAGTCTCAACAACCAATGAATTACAGTTAGTGCACATGGATCTTTTTGGTCCAACACAAACTAGAAGTATTGGAGGCAAATACTATGTGTTTGTTCTAGTTGATGATTATACTAGATTTACTTGGGTTTATTTTCTAGCAAAGAAATATGAAGCTTTTTCTTATTTAAAATGTTTTAGAGCTCAAGTTATAAATGAGAAAAACCTTCCATTGAAAACTATTCATAGTGATCATGGAGGAGAATTTAATATTTCTGATTTTGAAACTTTTTGTAGTAAAAAAGGTATTACTCACAATTTTTCAGCACCTAGAACTCCTCAACAAAATGGTGTAGTTGAAATAAGAAATAGAATTCTTCAAGAAATAACTAGAACCATGTTGAGTGAATATTCTATAGCTATACATTTCTGGGCTGAAGCTGTAATTACTGCTTGCTATACTATAAATCGAGTTTTGATTAGACCTTTTCTTAATCAAACCCCTTATGAGTTATGGAATGGTAGAAAACCAAGACTATCCTACATCAAGGTTTTTGGTTGCAAAGTATTCATTCTGAATACTAAAGATAAATTACATAAATTTGCACCAAAATCTGATGAAGGAATTTTATTAGGTTATTCCACAACATCTAAGGCTTATAGAGTTTTCAATAAAAACACTTGTACTGTTGAAGAAACAGTACATGTAAAATTTGATGAGTCTGATCCTTTTTTTTAAACAATCTCAGCTTACATCCCCAGATGTGTTTTCAAAAACTGATTATCAACCTTTGATAGAAGAACCTTATGATAAAGATAATGTTCAAGAAGATATTCCTGAAACATTTACCACAGAATATTTTCTACCCTATGTTGATGAAGAGGCTTTTCAAAACCCAAATCCGGCGTTTCTTAAGAATCATCATAGTGAAAGTATCAATAGTGATGTAAATCAACCTATAAGGACTAGAAGTTCCTTAAGAAATGAAGTAGAACATCCAGCATTTATTTCCCAATTAGAAACTAAAAGCACTGATGAAGCTTTAGGTGATGATGATTGGATCAAAGCCATGCAAGATGAACTAAATGAATTCGAAAGGAATAAAGTCTGGACCTTGGTTGAAAGACCTAAGGAAACTTCTGTAATTGGAGTCAAATGGGTTTTCAGAAATAAATGTGATGAAAATGGAGTCATACTATGAAATAAATCTAGACTTGTTGCTAAAGGCTATAATCAGCAAGAGGGAATAGACTATGAAGAAACCTATGCTCTAGTAGCTAGACTTGAATCTATCCATATTCTACTTGCCTTTGCAGCATTATTTAATTTCAAACTTTTTCAAAGGGATGTGAAATGTGCTTTTCTTAACGGTTATGTTCAAGAGGAAGTTTTTGTTGAACAACCTCCTGACTTTGAAGATACAAAACATCCTGATTATGTATTTAGACTTACCAAAGCTCTGTATGGCCTTAAACAAGCCCCACGAGCATGGTATGATAGGCTCACTAGATTTTTGATTCAAAATAACTATGTTAAGGGAAATGCATATCCAACCCTTTTTATAAAGAAAGATAAGAAAAATGTTTTTATTGTTCAAATTTATGATGATGACATCATATTTGGTTCAACTCAGCAATCTTTGACCGACTCTTTTGCAAGTCTAATGAAATATGAGTTTGAAATGAGCATGATGGGTGAGTTAACATTTTTCCTTGGTTTCCAAATTTCTCAAAAACCAGAAGGAACCTACATATCTCAACATATGTATATTAATGATCTTCTTAAAAAGTATGGTTATGATAACACTAAGAGTATAAGTACTCCTATTGGTACCTCAAACTCTTTAGATCTTAGTGAAGCTGGGAAACCAGTAGATCAAACATCTTTTAGAGGTATGATAGAAAGTCTACTATACTTACTAGCTAGTCAACCAGACTTAATGTTTTCAGTATGCTTATGCTCAAGATATCAATCCAATCCCAAGGAATATCACCTAAAGGCAGTAAAAAAAAATTCGCTACCTTAAGGGAACCATGGATCTAGGATTATTTTATACTTCTGGAAATGATTTTATCCTAAAAAGATTTTCTAATGCTGACATTGGTGGGTGTAGAATGGATAGAAAAAGTACATTTGAAATTTGTCATTTCGTAGGAGATTCATTAGTTTCTTGGTCCTGCAAGAAGAAACATTCTGTTGCACTCTCCACTGCTGAAGATGAATATGTAGCAGCTGGAAGTTGTTGTGCACAAGTGTTGTGGATGCAACAAACACTCACAGACTATGGCTTGAGTTTTACTAAAAATCAAATTTTGTGTGATAACACAAGTGCCACTGCCCTTAGTAAAAACCCTGCACATCACTCCCGTGAAAAACACATAGATATTAGGCATCACATTCTTAGGGATCACAAACTTAAAGGAGATATTATTATTCAATTTATCGAAACACAAGATCAACTTGCTGATATTTTGACAAAATTATTTCCTTCTGATATATTTAAATATATTAAACAGAAGTTAGGAATGATAACCGTAAGGTAATCCTTCTTAATTATCTTTCTGTTGAAAAACTCTCCTTACAGCAATAAACTCCTTTTCATATGGGGAGTACATTTGATTGTTAGATTATCAAAATTTTTCAAAATTTGTTTTCAAACTTTTCGGAACTAAAATTCGGAAATGTAATTTCTGGAACTAAAATTTTCCAGAAATGATATTTTTATACAGAAAACTTTTGGAATGGAAATGTTCGTATTGAAAACATCCGGAATGGAAACTTTTGTACAGGTATTTTCATAACGGGATTTTCGTACCGAATCTTCCATAATGTGTTTTTAGTTTTTAAATTTTATAATAACATTTTCTGTACTGAGTTTGTTTTTCATAGTGAGTTTTACAAACTTTGTCTTCTCGTAGTAAAGTTTTTTCCCCGTAGTTTTCTTAAAAATATTACCCATTACGAATAATCCTCCTAAGCCAATCCGAAAGGTATGATTTCCTTACCCATGTTCTCGTAGTCATACATTACATGATGGCATTTTATTTTACTTTGTTTTTGGATTGTAATTTTCTTAAATCTTTGTTTTATTAAAACCACAAAAGATCGGATTCAAGAAAATTGGTTTTCGACCGTCAGATCTGATCTCATCTCATCACAACCGTTCGATCAACCGTGGAAGTTAAACCATTTTCCCGTTGCCTATATAAAGGGAACCCTAAATGGTTTTCCCACATCGGTTTTCAAGCTCTAGTGTCTCAAAGTTCTTCCTCTCTATTTTAAGACCGTTCCGAACCTCATCTTTTTCTGTTCCGAACTTCTCAGAGGTATTTAGATCTGAATGTCTGTGGAAGAAGCTTCTCAAGACATGTCTTCTTCTAAGCCGATTTCAATGGTTAGTATATAGAGAGAGGCTGTTTCATCCGGATTTCTTCAACAAGTACGATTCTCTTATTTCCATGAATATCAAGCTAAATGGTTAGGAAGACGTTGCGGTGTCAAAACCTGGGAATCAAGATGAATTATATTCATACTTGCTTATAGAGTTCTATGAAACAGTCTCCTTTCTTAAGGAAGATGGAAAGGAGAAGTTGTCTTTTATGTCTTATGGTAAGACTTATAAGCTTTCATATACCAAGGCATCCAGCTTAGTAGGGCTGAATAATGAAGGTGAAGCTGAATTTATATCTCATGTGTTGCCAGATTCAAAAGGTAGCTTCGATAAGGAAAAAGCTTTAGAAACTCTCGGACTAGCAGATGACAAGGCTCCGAAGATTTCTAGTTTATCTAAAAATTTCTGGATTCTGGAGTTATGGGTACAAGGTCTTATCGTACCAAGGAAGGGTGACAAAGATAGCTTAAGGAAGAGTGACATCTACATCCTAGATTTTCTGATAAATCTGAGGAAGTTTAATTTGATGAAGCACGTTCTTATCACTCTTGAGAATGTGAAGAAAGGGAATCTGATAGCTCAGATTATAATGTATCCAGCAATTCTCTCGAAGTTGATAGTTTGGTGTCTTGAGTCTTTCATGGAGGCTTGCAAGTCTAAGCCAAGAGTTTGCAAGATTATGCTGGTGAGTGATGGTACTCTTAAGAGAATGGATGTAGCTTTTGACAAGAAGACTGGTCAGTTTGTTGATTCACCTGCTCAAGAAGAAACAGTTGCGAAAGTTGCTGATCTGGAATCCCCTAAACCGGTAAGGAAGAGAAAGCTGAAAGAAGTGGAAGTAGAAGCAGAGAATCCCAAGTCTAAGGAAGTTCATTCCGCACCACCAAAACCAAAGAAGAAGAAATCTTACACAGATGAGTTTGTTGCTAAATGGAGGGAGATGAAAGAGAAGAGAGTGAAAGGGGAGACTCAGTTTGGCTTGGACCCTGCAGAGGATAAGGCCTTGAAGGAAAGAACTGCGGATGAGCTTGAAAAACAAGAAAAAGAAAAGAAGCTCAAGAAGAATATGCCTGAGGTTGAGGTAGCTTAGGCTTTGTTGAAATTCAATGAGTTGGTTTCAGAGAATATTCCTATTCCGAGATCTTTTTCTCTAGAATCTCTTCCTGAGACTCCAGGAAGAAATTTCGTTGCTCCGGAAGAAGCTGTTGCTAAGACTGGTGAGGATGTAGAGCAAGTTGAGTAAGTGGAAGAAGAAGAATATGTTGCTGAAGGAAGTGGTGAAACCGGAGATGTGTTGAAGAAAGTAGAAGATTATAAGGGGACACCATCAGAACACTTATCGCTCTGAACTTCAAAAGTTGAATCTTCGAAGCTAGTTACTCCAGAAATGGAAGAAGAGAAAGGAGAAGAAGAAGTAGCTTATCATGGAGAGGAAGAACAACTTCTACAAGATATTTCTCAGATGGAAAACGTAGAGGTTGCTGCTCAGAAAGTTTCTAATGAGGAAGACAATGTTGTCCAATCTTCTGATAGTGAAAAGAGTGCTCCGGAACAAAATTCTATTCCGAAAAAAGACAAGGGAAAGAAAATTCTTGCTGAAACTCCGAGCTCAGTAGTGGTGAAGAGAAAGGAAGTTGGTAGTTCCTTAAAAGGAAAACTTTACCTTGTTGAAGAAGAATTTTTTCCAAGTAGAGTCTCGGATTCGGAGTCATCTTCGTTGGGGCATGACTTTGTTGTTCAGTCTTTAAAGAAGTTGGTGGGAACAATTCCGACCTTCGCAAGTATTGACTCAAGATGTCAGATGCTCCAACATGATTTGAATCAGAAATCAGACTCCGTATCTATGGTCATGGAAAAGTGTGTTGAAATAGAGGCTCAGTTCAAAACGTTTTTTGTTGGCTACGAAGCCCATAGAAATTCTTGCAAGAGGATGACAAACAGGTCGAGAAAGACTGTAGAAGAAATGAGGTTATTTGATGAATTTCAATACAATGTTAAAGATGCTTTTGAGACTGAGGACAGGAAGATAAATGAGCTGACTTCTTCTTTTGAAGAGAAGCTGACAGATGAAAAGAACTTCCAGATTCAAGAAGTCAGAGATCGGAATGGAAGCTGAATTCCGTTTCTCAAAACTGGAAGTTTGAAAGGGATCATCGGATTGAGTTTGAAGAGAAATTGAAGGCTCCGGAAGAAAAGATTAAATCCCAGGAAGAAAAGCTTCAAGCCCAGGAAGAAAAGATTGAAGCCCAAAGTGAAAGAATAGTGGTCTTAGAGAAGCAATCTGAAGAAGATCATAAAGACCTAAAGAAGATAAAGACTATTATAAAGGGTCTCTTGGCGAAGGAGAAAGATTCCAAATAGACAGATCCGATCTTTTGTTGTACTTTAACTCTTTTTTTGTTGAAATTTTTCAAACTTAATGAAAAATTTGTGCTTTCTCGTTTCTTTTTGTTGTTACTACAAGTCTTTCATGTACATTTCTATATTTTCCATTCCCTTGTGTTATTTTTGAAAATCACAAAGGGGGAGAAGGAAAAGAACTCTAATGAAAGGGAAAAAGAATCCTAACAAAGGGTGAGAAAGAAAACAAACTCTAATAAGAGTTTATCTTAGAGGAGTTTTCATTAAAGAAGTCATTCTTATTCGTAATGAAATGTCACTCAGGAAATCTAGAATATGATCCATAGAGTTTCCAAGCCTAAGGTGGAGTTAGTCGTATTCATCAATATCCTTAAAGAAAAGGGAGATAAGCCTTAATGTTTTTCTTTCTTCTCAGAATTTCTTTTTTCAAGGATGTTTGTGCTTTCCAAAAAGGGGGAGATTGTTGAGTCAATAAGGTTTTCCTTATTAATTTTCTATTCCTTCTTGTTTTAAAAATCACAAACACCTTATCTTTAAGAAAATTTCTTTTATAAGAAAAATTTATTTTATAAGAAAAATTTCTTTTATAAGAAAAATCGCTTTTAAAAGGAAAATTTCTTTTATAAGGAAAATCGCTTTTATAAGAAAAATCGCTTTTGTAAGAAAAATTATCCTTATAATATTTTCCTTCATATTTTTTCTAAGTATAAGATTCGGATTCATTTCTATATTCTCGGAATTGTTTAAAACTTTAATATGAAGTATTCTGTTTTAAGGATCCGAATTCTGGATAAGAACTGTAATAAAGTTTCATTCAAGAATTCTGGACAAGAACTGTAATAATGTTTCACTCCGAAATCCAGTTGAGAACTGTAATAAAGTATCATTTCGAACTCCGGATACGAAATATAATTAAGTTCAACATCAGATTCAGTATTTCAATCCCTATGAAGTTTGACAAAGAATTCTCATTATTAATTCTTGTGATGAATTCTCATTACGAATTCTGAAGAAGAATTCTTATTCCGAATTCTCATTCCGAATTCACATATTTAACAGAATCTGATCATCTTTGTTTTATACACTCCGAATTTATTTAGACTCTGAAAATTATTTTGGTTAGACTCTGAACATTCATTCTGCTTACGCTTTTATAATTTGTCTACACTTTAATATATTTTCTTTCACTCCGAATCCTCACTCCAAACTTTTTAGTTATGATTTAAAATGATGTCGTACATTCTGTTACACATGTTTTGTTATAAAACGATGTCGTGTATTCTTTTATGAACTAACCATTGGTTAATTTACACGTGTACAGGTCCCTCCGATTTTTAAGGAAAATATGACTGTTGGAAAGGAGGCTGACCTTACCTATAAATATGAGCTCATTTGAAAGAGCTCAGTGCTGAAGTGCTAAAAGGCTGACTGATCTTCGACTCATGTGATTACATGCTTGAAGTGATTTCTAGAGAGAGAGAGGCTCTTATTAACTCTCAATGCTTTGTGCGACTCTGAATGTTGGTGATTACATTCATGGACTTCCGGGGATAGGAAGACAGAGGCTTCCAACACCTTGATGTTGAGGGATTCCTTTCTAAGGAAGACAGAGGTTTCCAACTACCTTGAAGTTGAGGGTTTGCGGGTATAACAAGACAGAGACTCTGATCTTCGCATCGAGGGCTTACCCTGGTGTGGGTAAGACAGACTTGCTTGAAAGTATAAATCAAGGGACCTTTATCGAAGGTTGTTGGATACCCTTCTCTTTGGGTTAAAAGACTTATATATTGTTACTTATAGTTTTACTACTTGTTTGTTTCCGCTGCATTTTGTATTATAAGGAATGTATAACTTTCTTATACTTCCTTACTTGTACTCGGTTTCATTTAGATTCTATACGCTTTAAGGTATAATCACATATTGTAATCTTTTGTTAAGTTTCAATTTCCAAAACCATATTTCTGGAACCTACTTTCGGAATCTCTTTCAATGTTTTCATTTAGTATTAGAGGTGTTGTGAATTTTCTTAAGTTTAACTTTGTTAAACTTATTCCTTTCCCTTACTTAAAGAAAACATAGTTATTCGTAACTAACTTTAAAGGTTCCAAAGGAATTTTTTAAAGTTTACAATTCACCCCCTCCCTCTTGTAAATTGAGCATCTACATCATTATTTCGATCCTACAATCCCCCCCCCCCCTTATTGACTCATTTAAGATGCGGCACATCACTATTCAAAAATTCTATCGTGCTTCAATTAAATCTTATATTGGTGTACACCCTTTTGAAATGGTAGATGTTTCTTAAACTGTGATAGAAATTTCTTTAATTATTATTATACCTCATATTCATTCTTATTTATTTCATCTCTAATATTTTACATTATATATTGATGTTCATATTCCCACTGACTTGGATCAAGGCTACCTTGGGTAAATTTTCCATATATTGAGGTTATAAAATTCTAATATCCTAATGTGTTCACATATGATATTTTTTAGTACTCATCTCATCCTCTCTCTATATTTCTAAATTATAATTCCAAATGAATATCTAGATTTTAGAATGGATTCTTTTGGTTCACTGTGTCGTCAATTTTCTCCATTACTACTTCTATAGTTGTGGTCATAAATGTCCCCAATGTCACCTACATGGAATGCATTTTTATTATGAGTGATATACCATGAGTTTATTGTAACTGGTGTCATTATGGAATTTATGGGTATCTTCTAGGGTGGATGTTAGAAAATGATATCTATTTCAGATGATAGTTCACACTTCCTTGGTCCGTTATGGGGGGGATTCTTAGTGTGGATACATAGATATTGAAGTGATGTGTGATCACACTATCTAGGGTGATGCTCCATAGGGATGGTCAGAGGATAGTCGGATTCAGATGTTATTTCAGGGGAATCTATTTGTCCCCATGTAAATTCATTATTGAGTAATCTATTGTGGTGAATCCAGGAGTTTCTAAAATGTAATGTGGCTTGAGGGAAAAAATTTGGTGGTCTGAGGTGAAGCGGGAAGTGGTCGTGTTTGTGGCTAGGTGCCCAGTGTGGTAGCAGCTGAAGACTTAGAAATGTGTTCCCAGTGGTCTGTTGCATCCCTTAGACATTAAAATGTGGATTACGGATGAATTGTTAATGGATTTCCTAATAGCGACACCCAAGAATCAGGAAGTATGTGATAACCTTTGTGTAGTAGTGAATATTTTGACGAAATATTCTCACTTCTTATCAGTCACAAAGATGAGCGTAGTTTATTCTGTAGCACATAGGAATTTGGATGAGGTTTTGTGGCTAAATGATGTTCCAAGATCCATGGACCCATATTATGAAAAGATTTTTATGACATGAGTCTGGAGTGGGTTTCAGCATGCCTTTGGCTCTCAGTTACGCCTCATAATAGCTTTCCATCCTCAAATGTATGGATCGATAGTGTGGACCATCTAGAAGTTAGAGGATAGGTTTACGACATGTGTTCAAGAATTTAGCGAGTGTTGGGTGTGACATTTTACATTGGTAGAGTTTTTTACAATAATAGATATCACTATATAATTCGTATGGCTCTGTTTTAAGATCTATATGGGAGGCTATGTCATTCACCCTTATGCTAAAGAGTTTTTGGGGATGTTGCTACTCATAGTCCTAGCATGGTGTAGAGTATGACAGAGAAGATTAGGCTTGTCTGTGAGCGGATGAAGGCATCACGAGAACAAAAAATGTAGTATGCTGATCATAGGAGGATGACTTTGGAGTTTGAGGTTAGAGATCATGTATTCATGATGGTTTCCTCTCGACAAGTGTAGATCTAAAAATATTTTAATTTATATTTACTCAACGAAATGAGACTAATTAATTAAATAGAAAGATAAATTAGATTGTGGTTGAATCTCTAAGATGATGAAAGATGATTCATAAGATTTTATTAACCTAATTGATTGAATTCATTTTGAAGAATGAGGGTGAAAAAATAATGTTTGGTTTCCAAATAAATTTTATATATCAAGCTAGGTACTATAGATTCATGGATTACATGATAAATAATTTAGATGCTAAATTAGTTTATCATGTTTTTAGCTGAATAATGATGAGGGAGAGCCTAGTTTTTAATATCCCAATATTTATGTCAATATTTCAAATTTACCATGGTTAAGTAATTAATGTAATTAGTGATTTATTTTATGTTGAAATGGTTTTCAAACATACATACAATAAACCATTAAATTTCCATCTCTGAATAACGGTAATTATTTTTGCAAATAAAATATTTTTTTTTGGATTATTATATCAATGAACATCAAATAGGATAAAGAGTGAAATTAAAATAAAAATATGATTAAAAAATCCCAAAACATGTGAAAAATATGAAAATTACTAATAAAATTCTCCCATTACATTTGATTATCTCAACCAGAATAGTTTAGGAGATACCCCCCACATTCATGTAATGAGGGTGATAGAGTGAAAGTTAATATAAAAGAATTTCAGAAATAATTTTTTGAGAATAACATATAAAAGAATTTATAAATGTGTAGAACCTTAGCCTAGTATTTATCCCCAAAATGAATTCCCCTAATAAAATTATAGTGGTCCTAAATTTATATGAATTGATGTTTCAAATGTTTCCATTAATCCATCATTGACATGGTGAAAATCCCTCACCCCCCCCCCAAATCACTCTCAATGGTCCATGGATGTTTCATGTCAAGATTCACAACATTAAATTTATATTTTAATTATTTCTCATAGCTATATTTTATATTGTAAAATTCCAACGTGTGGAACATAGTGTCATGATTTGATATATTCGAATCATTCTCTAGGTTCATTTTTTCACTTTATGGATTTATTTCATGGATTTCAATCTGGCTTCATATAATGAATAGAACATTTTTATGGGAATAATAAATTTCTAGTGATTGGGAAACTATTCCCACATTCTTTTTGCGTTATAATCATTATAATAATTCCATGGTCATCCCAAAACATTAGAAAGTATTGTAATGATATAATAATTTTACTACATTTAGTATTTTTTTTACTAATTTCCATAAATTGTATAATGTTCCCACAACTGATTCAAATATTGATATATTTGTATGAATCATCACTAAAATAACAATAATCATAATTTTTAAGAAAAAATATGTATACATGAAATGTAATATTCATCCAAATCTCTTAAGAATATATTCTAATACTAAGAAACATATAAATATGATTTTTATACTTATGTTATTACCATATTATTCCATTGGAATCAATTTCATAACCAAACTCACCCATCAATAATAGCATGTCCTGGTTTAGTTTGTTTAAACACAAAAATGAACAATTATAAAAAAACTATCATGGATGGATATAAAAAATAACAACTAGTTATATTAGAAATCAATTAAATTTTAATATATTTTTCATTTTTTTGATTGGTTATATTAGTATGTAACATATTATTAATGTACCACCATTTTAATCATTAAAAATTTAATAACCAAACTCATCATCAAATATAACATGCCAAATAATAATTAAATACATATTTATTAGAATTATAACATTATAAATAATTATAAAAAATCTAATTGATAATATATAATAGACTTTTAGTAAATAATACTGAATCATTAAACAATAATTTACACTACCATTGCAAAATAGATTTCAAATAAGTAGTCAAAACTAATATAATCTAATAGTGATAATAAAATTCAACTAACTAATATATCGGTAACTAATGATTATAAATTTATAATATAAAATGAAATATGTATGAATAGTGTTCTAAAATAAGCTATTAATTTAATTTTTTTTGAGGATAAAGTGCTTTCAAATAATTTAGGAATTTAGTTTAAGGTGTTTTTCTCAATTTCATTAATTTCATATATGTTTTATTCATTATTCTAGTTTCCTTTAAATATTGTGAATTTTTATTATAAGACCTATAATATTAAAAGTTATATTTTATTCATGGTATTTTTTTTCAATTTTCTACTCCCTCTTTCGAGAGGTGTTTATTAAAATGCTTCTTAATTCAAATGGGTTTTCTTGACTAAATATATTTTCTTGATTCATAATGATTCATTTTGAAATTGGTTTTATAGGATGGTTTTATTTTATTTCTTTGGATACTATATTTACTTATCCAATTGTGTAAACTGATATTTGATATTTAATTATTTTACAATGATGAATATATTTTTCAAAACTGTATTTCTTTTTGAAAATTATTGTCATCCACAATAACTAATATTGTTCTTCAATGACTATATATTCTCTCCCTAAAATGTTATCAAATATATATGGAAACATTATTATTTTTTAGCTTATTTGATATTAATTTTTCACTTCTCCACACATCTAGTGTATTTGTATTAAAAAAATGTGATGTGGGATTTTATCTGTGTATTTAAAAATTAAAACATGGTTTTCTATTCATATTCGTATGTATTATATTTCAATTCCAATCTACATGGGATAATAATTATATTATTTTAATTTATATATTTTAGGATTGTATATATATTTATTTTTTTAATAAAAACATCACCTTTTTAACAAAATGAATGTTTAATATTCCTTGTAAAATCATATTTTATGACAATGAAAAAAATGTTTTAAAATTTTATTTTAATATTTTGATTCTACATTCCCCTATATCATAAATATATATATTTAATTTGGTGTAATGTTTCATGAATCATCCCCTACATTCCATTAGTAAATATTCCTTTTGGGTTATCGAGTTTTTAGTTTCGTCGTATTTTTTTCATGATTTCATTTATTGTGATAACATTGGAAAATTTAACAAAACTAATTTTATATCCATGTGTTATTCATTTTTTCTATAATTACATGACGTATATATATATATATATGATAATTATATTATGGGTGGTATTATATAAACCTATAATGGATTGACAAAAGAATTACGCCTCATGACCTAGACAATTGAAATGAGTAGGGATGACTGATCCACTATGGGAAGCATGTTGTGATGCCTAATCCACCATGGAAAATGTGTTGTGATTGCAGATGCACATTGAGAAATTGGTATTTATTTCTAATCCATTATATAAAATAGTAATTTATTTTTATTCCACTCTCTTTTTATTTCAATTAGTATTTTTATTCCATATTTCTATGTTACATGACTATTATTATGCCCAATGGAACTTTTTTTCATACATTGTTATTCCATGGATCATATTATTTTATTAGAAATTACATATTATTATATCATGTTTTACGGTAAACTATTCTTTTTAAATTTTATTTTAATTTGATATTTCTCTAATACATTCCATTTCCACTAGGTCAAATACCCTAAAAGGTGGAGGGGGTGAATCTGGTTATGAAAGATTAAAACTAATGCCCTTCGGATCTTGTTTCGTCATTAAACAATACACACATCTCTATTTCTCTCATATAAATATATGAACAAAAATGAAATTATGAACATGACCCAATTATTTATCTTGGTTGACCCTCACTAGGATATGTATAATGAACATACAACAACAATTTTCCATAGTACCGAATCCACTAAATCTCAATGACAATAAAAAGGTTCATGCTAGATCACATATATTTCCATGATCACTGCATTTACAAGATTCAGGTTATACTTAATGTTTTTCCTAGGAACACTCCCCATTCCTACTTATCTAGCTCACATATGGTGGAATGGATCATTGTCTTCCTCTTCCATTGCTAATGGCTATTGGCAGGGATCCCGTCATAGTTTATCGACATGTATGACCATTTATTTTACAAAAATCACATATCCTTATCTATAGGTAAATTCTTATTAAGCCCCTCTTTACATGTAAATGAAATAAACGTTCTCATGTACTATTAGATAGCGGAAATTACATTTGTGAACTGTTTACGTACCTTTATGAAAAACCTTCTTCTCACGTGAAATGTGTAGTGCATATGCTTCACAAACCACCTCTTCTTCCAACATCTTCAGTTTTTGATGTCATGTACCACCTCCACATACCATCTCTACGAACAACTTTAATATATCATCTCTGTGAATTGCTTCCTTATACCGCATCGATATACCACTTCCACGAAACACCTCAACTTCTTTCGAAATCTTTATTCCATAGACTACTACATTCTTGGACTACTTCTTCTTCTTTCGTATAATCCTCCTTGTGAATTAAATCACCCTATATGGAAATCTCCATCATGAACCACTTATAGTCATCACCAAATTCTTAGAGAAATGATGTTTTCTTATGAAAATGAACTTCCTTAAAGAGAGGATTAGTGATCCTTATATAAGAAAATTGATCTTCAAAATCTGATGATCCATGACCTCCCAAATATTCATTGTGTACCATGATCCTATGGACTGTTCTTCCCTTTTCAATTCTCATACTGCCACTCTTCCTTCCTAGCTGCTAAAATCACTACCTAATTTATGCTAATAATAAGACATGTAGTGAACCATCTATCTCTCATGAAATGAAAGCCTTCCCACAAACCATTTTTTATTTGGAAACCATTTCTATTATGTTGTACGTATACTAAGATTCGGTGTTCATATACAATTCTTCACGGTATACATAACACTAATATGGATAAATCATCTTTTTCTGAACATCACTGATGTTCTGTGTACCGCCTTTGTGATATGTGAATAATACCTTAAGTTATGTGTACCATGTACACCTATGTGGAAAATATTTCATTTCCATGAACAATATCCTGATTTTGAGGACCAAAAATTAGGAAAACACAGTGAAATTACACTACCTTAAACACCTACTTAGACAAACCCATCCCAATTCATTTGTGGTCATCTTGTTATGTCAACAAACCCAATGACACCCAAAACATATCGAGTGAAAAAATTGAATGATTTTTCACTTTCAATCTCCCCGTTGGGGTTTTTTGTGACCATTTTCATAATTTGATATCTCCCTGAATCTTCCTCCATATTATTCCACCATGTTCTTCTTTTGATTATGATAGGGATCATGGATTTACTCTGCCCAAATTTTAATCCCACACGAGCCACCCTTGGGATGGGAAATAAGAGTATAACTCAAATTTCATCTATGAATCACTTCATTCTATTCCATCAACACTCTTTTTTTCATCACTAACCTTAGTTTTCATGATATGTATCCTTTTATATATCCAATCTTACTTTGTTTGATTTAATACTGCCTCTACATCATTGATCCCTCTAAAAGCTATAACTACGACTATCTAGAAAATCCACCTAGAGGTTTCTCCCCATGACTTTATTAAGAATTTTTCTCCCTTTGAATAGAAAAAATTTCTCCAATGTTTTCAATGAGAATATATGTCACATTGTTGTTGTAAGAAATAATGATTATAAAACACATCAATACATTAGAAAAACTATACCATACCATAGGGGGATGGGGAAATCATCATCTATAAATTTCATGTGCAGGGAGTTGGATAAACTCCCAGAGCCATTTGATGCCTCTCAATAATTATATGGATAATGCTTTTTTCATACTGTTTGAAACATGTTATTCAATAGTCATATATGGCAACATCACAAGTCCTTACTCCTCCATCTCCATGAAGAAATGATAGTTTATTTCAATGTGACTTATCCTTGATTGATGGATTAGATTATTGAAAATATTTTTATTACATGAATAATCAAAATTAATTATAATCAGAGACTTCACTTATACTTTCATATCATCAAGATACTACTTCATTTATAATATCTTCAGGCAATATTTTGTGGCTTCAAAATATTCAGCTTTTACGATGCTCAATGAGATGCAATCCTATTTCTTACTGAAGAAAAAAATAAATACCCCCTACGATAAAATGCCCCACATGGTTTTGATTTTATATCATCTACTGATCTAGCCCAATTTAAATCATTATGTCCCAACTACTCTTGTTGATACTTTTCATTGTACATCTAACCAAAATCCATTGTGCCCTTGATATAATGATGTATTCATTTCCCTATAATCATGTGGATTTCCTTGGTATTTTATTAATATCATACTTCTGTAAATGAGAAAAATATCTAATCCATTTTATGTTATGTAAAATAGGCTTCTAATAACCTATCTATATTCTATGACAGTCACTTCATTTCCTTCATCATCTTGAGACAGTTTCAACCTGGTAGCCATTGGAGTTTTTATCTCCTTGGAATTATCCATTACAAATATTCTTAATACCTGATTTTATATTATTATTGAGAAATTATTGTTCCATTCTATACTTCTCTAACCTATAAATCATGGAATAAACACCAGTTCACCAATCATTGGCATTTTGAAATCACTTTTCATGAATTCAAAAAATTGTCTGCATTATACTTCATCTGATCCAATGATGATTATGGCATCAAAAAACACAAGAACCATCATCCTTTTAATAAAATAAATGTTGAAAGAAATATTGTATTCATATCCACCGTGAAAAAAAACTGAGATTATTCATAAAATTATCTATCATGGAATTCCACACCGTTGGTGCTCTCCTCAACCCAAAAAATTCCTCTCTCAGCTAACATAATCTGTTCCAATATTCATGTATGATAAAATCATATTGATTCTCAATGTGAACTTAATTTTTCAAATCCGAATTTTGAAATGTTGACCTTACATCTATCTGGAAAACATTAAAATTTTATCGCACTATTATTTCCTAAAATAATCTGATTGAATCAAGCCTTGAAATATGTGAAAATATTTCCTCATCATTATTACCTTATATATCAGAGTACTGTTTAAACACTTGTCATAATTTTTTATGAATAAATTCTAAACATTCATTCATTTTGTTGTGAAATACCCATTTAGTCCAAATGAGATTCTTATCTATTTTTGATTCATCTAATGTTTTTAAGATGTGAATTTATATCTAAAACCATATTCTAATCACTAGTTTCTTCATAAAAAATTTTAGGCTCTTACATTGATATGTATTATTCTTATTGTAGAGTCTTTATCCACCTTATCTACACATCTTTTTTATGATCACCAATTATGTTTTTTCTATCAATTTTGGATCATCTCTTATATCTCTGTTCAGATATAGAATTTTAATCATCATTTTCATTGTCAAAATATTCTTTGGATTCAATATATAGAACCGAATCATCCCCTAATATATTGTTATCTATTTTTCTAACCTCTTTAGAATGATTGTATATTTTCTAAAGATTATACTCATTCTCTATTATAGTTACATCATGACATTCATCATCTTTTTCTTGGCACTTCTTTAATAATTTTTATACATTTATTTTCATTGGATAGCCATGAAATGACCCTTTATCCTCAAATGAATCAAACTTCTGATATTTCTCCTTATTGAGAATTAAACACTTATTGAGACCCAAGCCTACATCATCGATGGCTTCCTTCCATACCATAGCTCATTTAGAGTAAACTCTTCGTTTAAACATAGTAATTATCTATTTGAAGTGTAGACTGGTATCATTAATTCATCTTTCAAAAATATCCATGGATGGTCATTCTCAGTGATCTTTGTTATCTCCATGTTGTTGAATATCCCATTTATTCTCTCAAATACTCCATTATGTTGTGGAGTTCTCACCACTAAATCATGATTATTTATCATTTATTTATCATGATAATCATCCACTTAACTATTTTTTTTTATTTTATTCCATTATCTTTTTAGACCTTCTAAATTTTTTAACATAAATTCTTTTCATCTTCCCATAAATATATTATAATGCAATTAAACACCTCAGACAAGTGGGTAATGATTGATACTAATGTCATTATTCTAAAATCTTCAATTAAGAGTACATAATATCTTCTCTCATCAATATACCATGGTGAAATTGTTATGAAAAAATAAATATGAACCAACTCCAGTAATCATGTTAACCATTTCTCTCTAGGATTATATATTTTTCCAATGATCTTATCTTGTTGGAAGGAATTTCACGCACGTGTACGATCATGTGATAATCTGGAGAGATCTCTAAAAGCATCATATTTCACCCGATCTTCAAAATATTTTTCGACCATGTGGCCAAGAGGAATATTCCATGTCTTATTTTCTTCTTCCATGGATAGAAAAAACATATTTCATTCTCCACCCACGAGTAAATATTTTCATTAGTACACATTCCCTTCAAAACAAAAACATCAGCAATTTCCATAGTGATACATTATTTCATGAAAAAACATATGAAATTTCAAGAATCACCCAATTGACTTACTATTAATAAATTGTGACTAATACCATCAATAATAAATACATATTCTCATCTCATTTCCTTTCCCCAAAACATTACTTTCCCACAACCAATAATGTCCAACCCTTTATCATTAACAAATCGTACGATACCTTTTTATATTACCTAGTTATCTTCAATAAATACTTGTTTAATGTTATATGGGAGGTGATTCCACATTCAATGATCTATATAAGATTTTGATATGATTCCTTGAACACAATTTATTCATGAATTACTACTCTGATATTTTTTTTGGAACCAGGTTTTTGTCTTCATACCCTGTGTGGATTTATAATTTTGACAGTCTTCGGAATATGATGGACCATCATCATTTTATAGAGATGGAAATAGGTTTTATGTTTTTTTCTTATTTGATGATACATTTCTATGCTTCTTATAACCAACCTCAATATACTTCATCACATTCCTATGTATTGTTGATGAGAAAAATATTCCCTTCTGTTTGAATCTTCCACACCTGAAACATTTACCATAAAATGATGGCATAGAAAATTGAGCTCTGTATGACTACCTCTTTTAGTAATCTTCCCTTTGGTATCACGTTTCTATGGAACAAAACTTTTGCGAGTTTCCTATATTTCCACAACAGTATCATATTATGCGAGCTAAATTCATATGTGGAGATACTGAACCACTAGTTATCCCTTGGGCTATAGGAATCCTTTTATTCTACTTCATACCCCAAAAAATATTCAATCTTATAATATGTTCTTGTAGTATAACTTCAACTATTGCATATTTCTATTTTTTATCAATCCTCACACCAGCCTTATCATTTGGACTTGACTATTTCTTCTGTTTTTCTGAATAACATGCTCCATTTTCATCATTTAGACTTCATATTTTATCTATTTTCTTGATGTAGATCTGTGAGGCAACAAATTTTCTTTGATCCATAACACATCATAGCAGACTGATTACTTTCTCTTCATGTTCATCGATATGTTTAATCTGATCTTTTGTAGTTTTAGTTAACATATAGAGCTATATTTTATGTCATTTAATATTGATTTCGTACTCATTAAAATATTATGATCTATCATGTGTTGATGTCTTTGATTTTTATTTTAATTAATTCATCTTGAACTTATCTTCTTCTTACTACTGCATATAGAGTTTTTCATCTTGAACCACATTGTTATCATTCTTTGTTTTGTCTCTCCAAATATCTATTTCACCAATAGTTGCTTCTAATTTAGCATGATGATTTACTATTAAATTAAAAACTCCTTATTCATTGTCATATTTTTATTTTGATACATAATTTCTGAAAACTAACACCAATCCTTTTACTTCGTGGTCCTTGATGTCCACCAAATCCTCATCCTATGATTTTTTGTAAACTTTCATCATGTTTTGAAAACAAATTATTATTTTTAGAGACTATTATCTTTGCTCTTATCCTACCTTTAATATTTTTTGAATAAATATTTTTGTTGTTTCAACATTTTAATCATTATAATCTTCACATTTATAAGGAATTTTTACTGTAAAATGTCTAATCATTCTTCATCGAAAGAATGGAAGTGGATGTATACCATTGAAATTTCCTATTCCTATTCTCAGAATTGAAAACATTAGTGACATGAAAGCATCCAAAATATCTTCTTATGCAATATCTTCAAAAGATATCTTCATCATTTCCATGAATACCACTTCTTTGGACATCCCAAATTCTATAGCATCATTATCATCATTTCTTATTTCTTATGAAATAAGGGTATTGTGAATTATATCCAATGTTTTCTCCACCAAATCCTTTTCTTACAATATAAAAACCTTCAAATTAAATTTAGGTTGATGTTTTCTGAAGAAGTGCATGAAAATATTTTTATATTCAATGATTTCTCCATGAGAACACATGTATCCAATAAAATACATTCACCCATTGAATGAATGTATCAAAATAATAATTAGGATGAATTTTTAGATCCTTATATTTGATCCATATAACCTGTAGCTTCGTTTTTCTTCCTTTTGAGTCACCCTAAAAAATATTCACAAAATCGTCCCTCACTGAATGTGATGACTAACATGACATCACCTTCTTGTACATATCATTTTATAAGGATATTTCTAAAGCATTAATCCATTTAAAATCATCATCCAATTACCTTTGGTCTAATTCTAATAAACCTCCTCTATAAATATTTATTGATATTCCCTGCATAAATACTATAAAGTCATTTATTCCTAATGATCAGAAGTAGTGCTGCCTCTGATTCTTCAACATATGAAAATGATTTCCATTAAATATTGTAATCCCATTATGATTGACTATCTCCATTTTTCATACTATGAGATATCTAATGACTTTCAAAATTTTCCTATAATACTGATTGTTAGGTATACTAGGAAAAATACCCTGAGGGGGGCAGTTCAATCACGGTTTGGTATATTATAACTAATACCCCTTCAGATATTGTTTAGTTATTAAAAAAAAATTTAATTATTTATCCCATAGCTATATATGAATAGAAATGAAATCATGTACATGACATAATGATTTTACATGGTTCACCCACACTAGGCTATTTTCAATAATCCTAGAATGTAGATGCTTTGATGTACCAATTCCACTAAAGCTCACATCTAATTACAATTTTTCAGATAAATCACTTCTATGAAAAGGATCACTAACTTTATAATATTTAGGTTCTACTCACTGAAATCACAATTTTCACTCCCTATGTCTCTTTTTCTAGCTATCTACCAGTGTAGAGGATCATCATCTTCCTCTTCCTTCATTCACTTCTCTTGGATGGGATCCACTCATAGTTTAGGGAATTGCAGGTCACTTCATTTGCATGAAATAACAAATCCCCTAATATAGGTAGATTCTCTATTGAAGTCCATTTTTCACCCATAGATGAAATCTATATCCTGTGTAATGTAGGATAGAGAAAATTTTATTTTTTAACTTTCATCATCCCTTCATGAGAAACATGCCACTTTTGTGAACTGTGTAGTACATATGATTCATGGACCACCTCTTTTACAAGCTTCCTCATCATTCACTACCACATATCTCATCTTTATACCATCTCTATGAACTAATTACATGTACATATTCTATATACCACATCTACAAACCACATCTCCTTCTGTTTAATTCATTCTTCTATTGACTACTCCTTCTACATTCCACTCATCATTTCACATAATACACCTCATAAAACACTTCACCATTCATAGAAATCTCCCTAGATAACCACATTCATACCTCACGGAATTCCTAAAGAAATGATGTTTTGATATAAAAATTATCTATTTTTGGAGGGATTAGTACTTTTTATATTGGAAAATAGATCTAAGAAATCTACAAATATGATATTTCCCAATTCCTAATTGTGTACCACTCTCCAGAGAACTATTCTTCATTACGTAGTTCGCATACTGCTACTCATTTTTTGTAGTGTCTAAAATCACTTCCTCTTTTCAAGCAACAAAAATCCATCCAACAAACTGTCTACCTACTACAAACTGAAAGCCTTCCCAAGAACCATTTCTATCTACAAACCATTTTTCCTATTCATTCCATGTGATGTGCATCAATGGCTATATAGTGTTGTAATGTGGAAATATTAATTTACCAAATTTCCCTGTGGTTTTGTGTACCACCATTTCTGCCTATGAATATTACATTGAGGTACACATTCTCTATAATACAATGTGTAAAATATTCCTTTTCCAAAAAATAACTCCTGATTTTAAGGCCCAGAAAATTGAGAAATTCTAGGAAACTGCCCCACCTTAATCATATTCTTCAGAAAACACTAACCATACTCATTTTCAGCCATCTGACATTATCAATAAACAAAATCCCTCACAAAATGTAATAAGAGGTCACCTTGCAGAATTTGTTCCCAAACATTCTCAATTTTACTCATATTTGCGTCATCTTTCCCATGATTTCTTATTATTTAATATTTCCATTACTTAGAGGTTGATCACACTTATTTCATTTTTTCAGATCCCCATGTTTTGAGGATGACGATAACATGTGGGATGTCTGGAAGGATTTAAACCATTTATTTTTTTAGTTATAGATATATCCACTATAGATCATTCAGGTAGTTTAATTGGTTATCCCTTTCCATCTATATACCATGGATCATAGATTTAGTGTGAATTTGTTATTCAAATTTTTTCATCATTTGAAGATTTCAATACCTTTCATTCCTTCCATAAAATCATTGATTCACTCTACTTAAGTACACAAAAAACCTTTCCATAGTAGATCTAAGTACGATAGTAATGTGGATGGTGATGATTGTTCAAGACATATGGTGAATAATAATTTTACTCTAATATCTTTGGGGTCCCATTAATGGATCTTATTCAAATTGATCTTATTTGAGGTGTCACCTTCTTTACATATATTTTTTATATGTTATTTTGTTTAAGATATAATCTTCTTTAATAATTTCATCCTAATATATATTTTAATTATTTGGACCCTAGTTTTCATAAATTCCCTTTATAGTGGGATTTATTTATTAATAACATCAAAATATGTCCTTGTTCTTTTGTGATCTCTATTGGTGTTAAATTTAGTTCCAACATCCCTAAATATTTTCCCAGTAGTTACCCTGAAAACGGTCCATATGATAATGTTATCTTGACATACCATTTTCAAAAAAAAAATAATGTTTCCCTATAGTGGCATTATATTCCTATAGTATCCATGAAAACATGGAAAGTTTTCAAAGATATTAATGACTATAGTGGGAAATGAACAACATAATTTGAATTTTTTCAGTTTTCTTTTTTAACTAGGTCTTCTAATGGGGTTCCATTGAGTTTATGTTATCCCTATGTTACATTTTTGGGGTTCATTCAATGAACCCATAAGTTAATTATATGTGAATTAGTCTTGATCAATCCCACTAATTTATGATTAAGGATCATCCAAAATGTCTCTTTTATTATAATGTTATAGGGCACCAATGTTCCTCTATAATGTTCCCCAACACTTATGATTTACATACCAAAAGAAGTGGAACTTTCTGTTCTCTTCCATTTTCAAATCCAAGTCCTCTATTATTACATCAACTATAGAGGTCGAGTGTATCTGGTAGCTCAAGAATTGGATGTGATGAATAAATATTCTAGTGAATGGGTTTTCTCATAGAAATGTACTAATAAGAAATATTGTATTTGATTCAAGATGTATTCCCCAAATTTTTGGTACAATAAGGGAAAAAAGATTTTGATCAGGCATGGTTTCTTGGGTAGAAAATGGTAAATCCACTCTGGCTTAGACCACACAATATGGGCATCTGGATTAATCAATCATCAAATGTGGGACTATAATAATTCAAACTCAAAAATGTTTACCATGTATAATCTTGATGCCTCTAAAATTATATGTCACTCATGTGTGGTTTGATTATTAATAATAACTCATAACGATGGAAAAATAAGTAGCATCTATAGATCATTCTCGAATGCACTAAACCTTATAATTCTAAAATTGTGTTATTACATTCTGATATAATGTTCAAAATTTGAAAGGTATTTGAAAATTATATATATTAATCATGGGAAATATCACATTGTATATAATCCCTTGTAAAAAAAATTTCTAGCTGTCCCCATTAGTAATGGTCTAGGGAACTATAATTAGTATCAGAGCAAGGTTTATATATATTTTATGATTCATTTTGTTATTTCTATTAATTATGATACAATAACATTAGTTAAATCCCAGTAGATAAATCTATGTATAAGGAAAATCACGAATTACTGAAAAAGTATTTATTTTAAAGCTTCATAAAAATTACATATAAATCTAGGTATTGGTATGTGGATGTGGATGTTGAAAACATTATTCTAATGTTAATGATAATGAATAATTCTAGTTGATTTTCAACTTATTCTTTACTCAGTGTAAGATTACTTGGTCCGAGACTATATATTATACTATGATTTTTTGGGTGATATGATTTAGTGACTCACTTGTTCATTATGACCCCATATAAGTGATTTACCTGTGTATGCATTTGAGGACATAAAAGGAACATGATCATGGATAATATAGTTTAAGAAGGAGTTATAATTTGATTCAATCTTATAATAGTTAAACTGAATGTATTATAATTTTATGCGATGATGCAATTTAATAAGACACTTTAGGATTTATTTTTTTATATATAAGTAATTTTATATTACCATAGAATGTTTTTTCTATTTAGTTGTAAAAAGGTCCATGAAAAGTAATCTTGGAAAGGTATATTCTAGGAAAACCTTATAATTATCCCTGGAAACATATTTTATACATATTTTTGGGATAATAATAATTCTAATACATCACTATTTTGTGGGAATTGATGAGTCTCAAAATAATAGGAATATATAGTTGATAAAAAAATATATTTAATTTCTTTTGAATCTGATAGATCCTTTTATTATTGAGAAATTATTATAATATGAGGATGAAATTAATTTTAGGGAGGAAAAAATCTAATTTCAAACATTTTTACTATATATCCTTCCCTTAAATAGATCTAATATAATTCATATATTTATACACATGAAAAAAATGTGTTTTTATCATATTAGATGAATATTATTTTTAAATTTTTTTGAATAATAAATCCATCATTAAATAAAAATAAATTACCCACCTAATTTTATTCATTTAGATGATAAATAACTAATTTTATTTAATATTAATAAATTTTTTAATTATCAGGAAATGAGCTTTATATTTTATTTTATATTTTATGTGAATATATTAAATTGAAAAAAATATAATATTATTATGCATGACATAATATATTATCATTATTTATCATATATATTGTTAAAATTAATTATTATAAGAATGCCTAAAACCTCCTTTTTGAATAGTAGTCATTTCTATTTATATTTTAATATTTAATTTACAAATATATATTTATATGATAGGATTTTTTGTTTTATAAATTGAAAATAATTTTAAAATTTCTAATTTTCAAATATTCTAAAGATGAATTTTGAGATTTTATTAAAGGGTTTAATTTTAGGTGAATATTTAAAATACATATTTTTAAAACATTATCACCTTTATTATCATTATAAAAGAATTAGTCAATATATATATATATATATATATATATTTATTAAGGAAAATAATTTAAAAATACAATGTTCAAATTTTTAAACAAACGATTCATTTTTTTGACAATTAAATATTGTTTTTCTCAAATAAAAATTATTTAGGACTATTTTATTTAACTAAGTACCCATAATGTTGAAGAACATTTTGGCTTGTTCAGAAAAAAATAAAAATATAATTGGGTTAATAATAATATAATTAAATTCCTATAAATCAAATTTATTGATAATTTTATCTTTTTCTTCATTTTTATGATTTGATATAAATTTCTTCTATAAAACAATTTTTAGATTTTTTTTTGTGATAATATTAATATTAGTCATTTTCATCCATTAAAATTTTATTTTAAAAAATAAAATAATTATTTTTAATTATTTTGTTTTGATTATGTAAAAATACCGATTTAATTATAGGGTATTAAAATTTAATTACTTAATTCAAAAAATGTTACCACGATAAAAGAAAAATATGGTAACTGATGCAAAAATAAGATTAAATAACATAGAAACATGTTAAAAATATTATTGATTTTTTTCTTAGGATTTATTATCATTTTTTCGAACCCCATTCCATTATAGTCAAATATTTTCTTCAAATGACTTTTGATTAACGACTTGTCCATTTATAATATTACAAAAATGTCACTCCTCCGCATTTTAAAATGAACTATTGAAGCCTCACTTCTCTACATTCTCCTAGAATCGTATATATAAAAAATTATTCTTTAATAACTCGTAAATAATTCTATCAATGGTCTAGTGGTTTTTAAATTCTCAAAATACAACCTATGAAAAAATTAATCCCGTTTGAAAAGGAGTTATTTCTAAGAGTAAAGAAAAATTCACAATTAATTATTTTTCATTTAATTTAAATTTATTCATACTATAAACCTATGTATATATTATACCCATATTGACATAATTATATTAGTATAAATAAAACAATTAAAATTTAGTATGTTTATGGGATACTTGTTTTCTACCTCCCCACCCACCATTTGGAAAACAAATTTCTTGCCTTTTTTGTGGTCTACTACCTTGAAAAGTGTTATTACATTTTTTTATAAAAAAAAATTATATATGGAGGCAGAACGATGTTAATTATTGAATAAAAATTATATTTAAAAATTATTTAGATTTAGAAAATATAATCCAATTCCTATATTCTTTCTGTTTTATGGAAAATGAGAACATCAATTGTGTGTATGTGCGGTCTATCAACTTCATAACAACACATAATTAATTGTTCATATATAAATTATATATATATATATCACCACCTTGATACATTTTAAAATATCTATATACTTTTTAATCATCATATTTTTCATAGGAATAAATTTCTGAACCATATTCACCAATTGGTTATAGCATGTTCTGAGTTTTGTCTAGATAACCATCCATATAAACAAAGTTATAATTATCTATCATGCATTACTACATAAACATATCTACTAATTATCATAAAAATTAAATATTAAATTAGTTTATTAATAGTTCTAAAAATGTTATTTTACTATTTACATTATTATTAATGTACAACAGTTTTGTTCATAAAAAATTAATGAAACAAGCTCATCACCAAAATTCATCATTATGAATCGTAATGAATATAAAAACTAAACTAAGTTAGAAAATTATAAAAAATTAATAAAATTAAATTATACTACATATAATGATCAATAAATGATAAAATTTTAATCTAGAAAATATAATTGACACAATCTTTGCGAAACATGGACTAAATAAACAATCAAACCTAAAAACATCTAATGATGATACTATATTATATTTGTATAATATATTTGAAATGTACATTAATAATAAATTTTTATAAAAGATATTTTTTTCAATGAGGTTTTAAATGAGTGTTTAATATGTCTATCTTTTTTATGGGTGTTTAAAACACTACCATAGAATTGATGAATTAAGGTAAGCATGTTTCATCTTAATTTCCATTTTTTGAGACACGTTTCTTCCATCAATAAAATTTTATTATAATGTTTTTTGTAAAACATATTGAATATATAATATTAGTATTTATCCTTTATTAATGGTATTTGTGGTCAAATTATAAAATCACTCTTTTTATTGTCTTTAATAAAAATTTTCATAAGTTGTAAGGGGTTTTCTTAACTCAAAATATTTTCCTATAAAAACTTATTCCTTTTGACTATGGTTCAACATTAAGAGTTCAAAATGATATATAATGAAATAAAATACCTTATCTATTTTGTTATATTTATTTTTTAGATTACATTATATTTCCTAGAATATTTTATTATCAAATTTATATCATTTTTAAGAATAATTATCATCCTCTTCAACCAAGATTTTCCTTTCCTGATCATATTTTCTCTTTTAAACAACTGTCTCCATTATATTTGGAATCCTAATTACTTATTATCTCATGTTTCTGATATATTTACCTAATCATATTATCCAATATATTTTATACATCCATTTCTATGATGTTGGATTCGAACTCTGGTTTTTCAAAATATTAAAATGATTTTCCTTCCATAACCTAGTATTTTATTATTGATGAAATATTTGTTCAAGATAACAATTATTTCATTTTTTAAGATCTATTGTTTGGGATTCAGTATAAAATTAATTTCTTTTAATTAAATTTACTTAACATATATTGAAAATTATTTTTAAAAGATTTCACTGACAACTTGTTTTATGAGGTTGTTAAAAAATGTTTTCTAACAAACCCTTTTGTGACTTACCTATCACATTCCAACTTATCTCTTGAATTTATTTCTACTATGAAGTAATTTTTCATTGATTATACCAATAATTAAATTTTAATTACTACATATAGGTGATTGAATATTTTGTATCAATCAATATATGTCTCTATGTCATTTTATGTGGTTCCATTGTGAAATATAACAAACCCCAAATTATATATGTAGGTTCATTATTGTATCATCCGTTTTATTTGGAATATATATGATGACTATTATTATATTGGTGGATCATATATATCCCTATAATATATTGCGTAAATATTTACATCTCATTATATATTAAAGGGAAATGTGTATTGTTTCTCGATCAATGTTGGGAAACATGTTGTGATTCCATATCCACTATGAGAAGCATGTTTATGTCTCATGGTACTCTTATTTTTTAAATTCTTTGATAAAATAATTCTATAATTCATAGGATTTAACATTTTCTTAAAATATATCCCTTAATTTCATATTATGTTTATTTCATTTACTAATTGTTTGAACAAGCCCCGCTCTTATAATTAATTTTTGCATGTTATGTAGATGATTATAACATATAAGAAGTATAGAAGGGAGTGTAGTGATATATGATTATTTAAGATGTTTCACAAGTATCATAAATTTAGATTTTTATTAGGATTCTGATACTATTAAGAGATATGATGTCTAATATATGATAAGTTATTTGAAATATATGTACGTCTATATATTTTTATATATCACGTTGTATCAAATCTCGTGTTAAATTAATGTTATTTTATCACCAAACTCACGATTTCAGTTTTGGGTTGCCAAATTTCATATCATATTAAGGGTTAGTTAATTTTTAGGATTAGTTAATTTCATTTTTTAGTATTAGTTTAGTTTTTTTTCAGGATAAGATATATCTAGTGAGAAACGTATTAGTAATTATAATTATATGAAAATATAATAAAGTAAATAAAAATTTGAGGTTGTGTGGTTTATAAGAAATTGCATCCCTCTATGGATACTGTAATATGGTGGTAGCTATGTAATTGATGAAAGTAGACATAATCACCCTAAACAGACTATATTAGTATAAAATCAATCTTAACATAGTATAAAATGAGTCTTATTAAGACCCGACACTTGGCTAAACACTTATATGGGATATTTTTTAGTGATTCACATGTTCTTTATAATCTATTAAAAAGGATATTAATATATTTATGATAGGTAACCTAGTAGGAAAATGACCATGTATATGCAAGTATAAAAATAATTTTAGTTTAATAAAAAAATATTATCGTTGAGTTGAATGATTCATATGACTATGTGAATGTGTCAATGGAAATGATATTAAGATTGAGTTTATTAATGTAATTTTATAATATATTATCATAACCCATTTTTTATTAGTATTTACAGGTAAATATAATCACAAAAATTAAGTGGTGAATGTTATTCTCCATGAATCTCTTATAACCAACCATAGAATCATATTTTCTAAAAAATTTATAGTTAAATTGGAATCATGACACAATCCAATTATAAATAATCCAATATGTTTCCTAACATATAGGATTTTGATTTTGATATCATAGTTTAAAATATATCTGAATTTTTTATAAATGTATGATAGTTTTTCATTAGGTAAAAATAATTAAAATAAAAGCGGTGAGATTTATTTAAGGGTTTATTGTAATAGACATATATTTTTCATCATATATTTATGTTAATAAATCCAGTATGTTTGATTGCATGATCTACATTTGTCACAAAACTAAAATGTGTCCCAATATATAGGATCAACATAATTACAAAAAATAAAGTAATAATAAAACACTTAGTATATAAAAAGTCATCAATCAACTAAAATTTCAAGCATTTATAGGATAAATATATAATATGATTAAATATTAAATGAATTTTTTTTTAAAAAAAATTACTATTTTCTATATTATGGAATATTTTATCCCAATAACAAAAATTTAACACTTGAAATTATTAAATATTAAATAATATATTAATGTTATTTAAATTAGAAATTTAATTGAGAAAATATCAAGAACATTTGAAATGGATCTCTTCAACAAAATAACATTTTATTTTTTTCATTTATAATTAAAAAATCTATATATACTTTTTGAATTTCAATCCTATAAAATGGGATTTATTTTTTAATTCCTCATTTCAAAATCATTATAGGATAATTTTTTCATATTTTTCAAGAAGGGTTGAATTTTTAGTTATTAATCAAAATATTTTTTTAATTTCTAAAACATTTCCAATATTATTATAATACAGTAATGATTTAAATTTTTATTAATGAATATTTATATAATATATATATTTATATATTAAAATGAATGATTTAAAATAAAATTTTTAATTTAAAAAACTATTGTTTATCATTTCAAAAGCTTATGTAATATTATACACTATGAAAAACTATTGTTGTTCTTTTTCATATAACTATGTATTGAGAAGGTGGAATTTGGTTTTATTATAATTTAAAAGGAAAATTAATCTTATTTTTTTAATATTAAAAAAACTAATTTAATATAAATAAAAATTATTGATCGTTTTTCCGTAGTCACTATTTTTAACCATAATTATATAATGTTTCTAAAAATGAGTTTTATTATTTCCATGGAATAATATTTAAATTAACTTTTATGAAACATAGTAATATATTTCATAAAAATTTATTTTTTATTTTTAATAATTAACCAATATTATGTAAGATGTTCCATTTTATTTTATTACATTTAAATGAAAATACTTAAAAATTTATTTTTTTCCCTTAAAATTGTAAATAATGTAAAAGTAAAAAAATAAAATTAAAAGACATAAAATAATGAGGGAAAGATTATGTTTGAGAGTTTTAAGACCATAAACCATCACCCACTCCATTATTTTCTATTGTTGGATCCACATTAACTTTTATTAATGAATCTCCCTTTTTTGTTATTTTAAAAATTATATACCTCCCCCTTATAAAGGGATCCATTACCACCGAAATTTTCTTAACACCTCAAGAAATTATAATCATCCATTATCTTCATATATAGCTCTTTAAAACTCCAATATAAATATTAAATTTTTCAATTCATAAAATTCCACTTCTCAAAAATGTAAATTCATTTTTCAAACGATCACTTCCAGGGAGTATGAAAAAATCTCAAGTACTCATATTCATTTTCTTTTCTTTTAATTTATAATTTAACTCAAAAACATTTAATAGAGATCATTTTGAAAAAAAAATATCAGTATAATAATTATACTGAAACATTATTATATTTATGGGATAATAGTTTTATACCTTTATCAATGACATTCCAAAAAACATCTCTTGTGTCAAATGTAGAATACAACCTCCACGAGGGACACAATCCATTATAAAAAAATAGTGTTAAATGGATAGATCATATGGTTTACTTAATGAATAAATATTATATTTTAAAATATATGCTCATAATTAAAATTTATAACAATTCCAACATTATTTTCTTTCATGGGAAAATGGTAGTGTTTCATGTATTTATAAATATGTCATCCGTTCCACAAAGATACATATTTTATTTTCCATCTAGTCATTTATTCATTATCCAAATCCATTAAAATATAATTCAACACCTTAAAAACTAGAAAACATCATTTTAAATCAATAATATTTATATTACACATAATTAATAACATCTTTATCCATATTCACCCTTCGACAATTTCATGTTCCTATTTGGATCCATTTTACAACCTACTTGAAAAATTATATTAATCAATATCTTGAATGAATATTGAAATATAACTAATTAAATCATAAAATTTTAATGATAAAATATGTAATTCTACATTTTGTGAAATATTATATTGATATTCATCTTATTATTAAATTATCCTCATTTTTTTAATATAAAATTAATGAAACAAACTAATAAACATCTTGATCATCCCAAAAATTAATTAAAATACATATGAAATGGATTTTTATAATTATAAATCATTGAAAAACATCTTATATCATACCTATAATGATATATGAAATATTAAATTTGAATATATAGAAAACAATTAACTCCACCATTACAAAACATGTACTTAACAGACAATCGAAACTAATAATATCTGAGATTTAAAATAAAATTTTTATAACAGATTTATTTATAATTAATTATTGTAAATTATATTTATAAAATGATACTGTTATAAATATTCCTTTGAAATAGGTTTTTATTATATTAATTATTGTAATAGACTAGGTTAATATATTTTCTCTAAATTATTAAATTATTATAATAGATATTCATCTAAATGTCCTTTCTTGGATACACGTTTTTCTAAGAACATAATTTCAATAAAATGGTTATTATACTACCAATTTGATATATAATATGATTATTTATATATTACTGACTATATTTTATGTTCAATTAAAAAATCCATTTTTAAGGGTTTTTTATTAAATCATTTTTTAGTAGAAATGTGTTTTCTGAACTCAATAATTTTTTTGATTCATATGATTCATTTTCATCATATTATAAAAATATTTTTTTTCTTTTCTATGATGATACTATATTGCATTAATTTTTTCATCTGATATTTTTTCTTCAAATATTTTTCTTGAGGAATTTCAATCTCAAAATTGTATCTCTACTAATAATAGTTCTCATCCACATTAAAATAATTTTCTCATCAATGTTGATATTTTCTCATACCACCATTGTTCTATTTAATATATAAAGAAAATATTTTTTTCTTTCATGTAAACATAATATATCCATTTTTTAATTCTTTTGATTGATGTTTTTTAATAAACCGAGATTTTATGAGAATTATTCGTTTTAATTTCATTGATGTCTTTTGTTTTACACTACACCAAAATTAACGTGTTCTATACGCAACGCCGTATTATCTTGTAGTATACACAACACTATTCTTGGATCGTGTTACACACAATTTCAAGTTCGTTCTGAGGAAATTATTCTACACAACATTAAGTATAGATTTTTGTTAATGTAAAAATAAAATAAGTTTATATTATGTTATACGCAACAACGAATGGAGCTTTCACTACACACATCCCTGACTTGGCTTGCATTACACGCAATCACGACCTTCCTTAGCGTGTGTAGTATGCAATACCGGGTTTCACTAAATAACAGTATGTTATTATAATATTATTATAAACTAGCTGTTATGAATAGTATTAACTAAATTTTGAATTTTATAACATTATTATTCATCTTAAACATTTTCTAAAACATCGTGTGAGAACAAAATTAACTTTTCAAGTAAAATAAGTATTTTTCAAAAAATGATGTTTTGTCGCCTTTTGATGGGGCACCCACATTAAATCTAGTTTCTGACTTGTTTATAAGTTAAATTTGACAAATTAAAATTCTTATTTGGAATCAATATGTAAAAATTTACATTGGATTATTTTTTCATATTATTCTGGTGACATTCATATTTTAATGAATAGTAAAAACATGTTATATTTTAATTAAAAACAAATTTTTTCATCATAATAATTTATATGGTAAAATGATAATATTTAATGGTTTTAAATTATAAATAGAATATATTTTTAGCATTTAATATAATTTATGTCATTAGCATTGATTTTACATTTAATTCAAAGGTAAAATCATTTCAATCTTTTGCAATGTTTTAACTTTTAAAATTTGTTTTCTTAACAACGAGATTAATTTTAAATTAATTTATATAACATATGTGATTTGAATTTGGAAAAATTGATTCCATATTTGGAATCAGTGGTTCCATATTATATAAATAAGTTACTTTTTATTTTTAGTCAATTTGAATAGCAACTACGGTAAATTTTATTTACCATAGTTAAAGGAAAATCTAGGTAATTAAGGGTACATATAATATTATAAAATTACTCTAACACTTGTCCTAATGTAATTAGATGATTATATTTTACCCTAAATTATACTTGGGTTGAAATGGAATCTAATGGAACCCACTTTTATTATATTAAGTCATTTTATTTAGTTTATTTAAAGGAAAGTCAAATGTCTCAGTCAAACTTTAATAATTAGATTATTTTCAATATATAGTTATCCAGAATATAAATTCAGTTATAAATACTCATTTGAATACTAAAATGTTTTTATTTATCATGGTAATTTATTTTTTATTTTTAAGAAATATTTAATTACATTAATAGCTTATACATTAATGATGTAGAAATTATTTATGTAGTGAAAAATCAATAATATAGTTTTTATTCAAATTATTATACCTATAAAAGAATCAAACACTTGAAGAATACTTATTGGTAGAGAATATCTATATCATAATCATCCAAGGGTCGATTTTTGGTCAATTTGGAGCCTAATAAAACTAATTAGGAAATTTATATTATATTATTTTAAATGATGTCAAAGATATGACATTCATAATTTAATAAATATAACAGTTTAAATGTTCTGATTTTAAGATAATAAATTCTGGTAAAAATATTATTTTGAAGGTTATTATATACATCTTCTTCATGGGAATTTATTTTTAATTTTTATGCAACTAAAAAGTATATTAAATGATTATACAAAAAAAGATGTAGTAATTGTTTTATTAAGAGAAATATCAAATAAATGGTTTTATAAATATTAAAATAAACATTATGTGAACTAATTAATGTTCTAACCACATTTTCAAGATGAATATAACATGTTAGGAATCTATTTAACTTTTTTTTGAATATATACTCTTTGTGGATTTTATTTAAATTCAAATAAATGAATAGTTTCAAAATTAACACTATTGTTATTTAATAAATATAAATTATTATTAAATTGTTTAAAAATCACATAAATATTTAAAAATTATAAATTGAAATTTATATGGTCTAAAAATACATGAAGTACACATTTATGGATAATTCACAACACATAAGTAATTATTTATAAAAAATTAATATTTAGAATATTTTTACCCCAAATGAGATAAAATAAATATAATAAGGATAAATCAAATTGATAAGGTTTAAAATAAATTCTCAACATGTATAAATTTTATTTTAAGATGATATTACAACCCTATATCATCTCATATTTGGAGTTAAGTCATTTTTTGAGGTTTTTAAGTGGGGTTTGAATTTATTATAAATTAATATTTCTTATGGTTCCAAAGGTGCCCCTCTCCTCCCTTATAAAAGGGCGCCTCCTCCCTCTCCTCTTCACCACAACTTGAGCCTTAAAGCACTTCAAAAATATGCGCATTTTACTTCTACACTTCCCTAGTAGCATTTTTGAGGTTTTGGTATTCTCAAAAGACCAACTCTAGTGCCTTAAGAGGTAGCTTAAAAGAGGTGCGTCGAAGAAGAGGAAATATCTTCTACCGATTCTTTCAAGTTTCTTTCTTCTCCAACTTCTTCTTATTTAGATGTTTCATTATAAAGTAATAACATCAGTATAACTAATATACGGATATGTAATTATAAATATGAAACAACCCCATTTCACCTTCTATCCATCCTATGGAAAATGAAATCACAGCGCGTGCGTATGTACGGAATACCATCTCCACGCTGTGGTGTAATGTTTTTTTTCCACCACCACCTTACATAGATGGGTATAATGGTGTAAATAATAACTATATATATTTTTATTATAAAATGATACTAATTCAGTGATATTATATCATCCACTCTAATTTCATTCAATAATTATGGGAACGATATCATCGCTCGTGAGTATTTACGGATTACCGTCTCCACGACGCGATGAGATTCATTCTTCAAGTTAACCATTCAATAATGATTCTAAAGTATATAAATTAAATAATCATGTAATATACGACATATTAATGATAATGGACTTATGTATATATGACTTAATTACTTCCATTCAATTTAATAAGGAAACGAAATCATCGTTCATGCGTGCGTACGACCTACCGTCTCCATGAATGGTGTATTTATTTCCATTTATCGATCTATTATATATCTGTATATTCTGAATATATATTATATATAAATCATGTTTTACTTTCTTTATGTATGTAATAATGATCTAAGTAATCATATGAATAATTATAAGTCAAAACACGGACGATAAATGAAACGATTTTACCCAGAACACTACATTAATAAGAATTTGCAAAAGAATGGGTAATATAAAGTCATAAGTGAACCATATAGGATATCATAGAAATGAATATGATTTTTTAATAAGTCAATGAAATTATTTAAATCATTATACAGGAGTTTTGGATACATGCGAACCATATCAGACATAAGGTAAGGGATAATTATTCCAATATCATTCGTACCCGAGATTGTTTATTCGTAAGTATTTACTGGGGTTTTATTTTTCATCCTTGTCAATAAAAATGTTTTTAATAAGGTGTTTAATATTCTTCCATGTATGTTTAAATTAATTTTTACCCCTCTTTGACTTTTACTTTGTGTTATGGAATAAATCTTTCTTTTGTTTACCATACGTGGTACTTTTTAACTTTTCCATTAAAAGTACGAGAAGAATGTTTCTTTAACTTATACGGCATGAAATAACTTTTACAATTTTATAACGCCTTATTTTAATTAAGTTTACTCTTCAAGATTTCATGGTTATTTTAAATAAAATCCATTTCATTTAAAATTTCATTGCATTTTGTAAAAAGAAAATGATTTTTAAGAAGAAAAGATATTTTCCTCAAGAATTATTTTCAAGTGTTTTATCAAAACTATTTTCCATATAAGATGACATTATTTCATATGTGTATATTTCAAGAATAAAATCTCTATGATTTACATGATTTCACTTTTCTTATGATGAAATGATATCCATTTGTTTTATATAGATTATTTTATGATGAGATGATTTTTATGAAACACATTATCATTCTTTGGGTTATGATAAATGATTTATGTTTATGTTGTGGCACAAGTAAGAATGATTTCATTATGATATGGGCAGTACCAATATCTAAATCCAATGCATTGGGTAATGATTTATATCTCATGAGATACACATGGCTAGAACGGTAAGCTAATCTGGTTTAGTAATACAGGACTGGAACCAGGAGTGAACTCGATTCAGAAAGGGACTTTGTCCACTAAGATGGTCTTTGCAGTAATGCATTGGATACTATGGAAATCATATCATGTGCTTAATAGTTTTACATAATTAAATGTTTTATTTCCATGCTATTTTATCATTATTAATGTTTCTTTATGATCTATTCCTTACATACTGCCATGTTCTATGTCATTGCTCGTGATTTTGATGTTTAAACATTATGTTAATATTTTTTTAAAGTTTAAATGTGTATGATTTGTTCTATTTTATCCATGATTACCCTTAAAAGAATTTGATCTCACCCTTTATATTTTTTCTTTTCCCCAAGATTAAAATAAAATTTTTAGGTAAGGAAACAAAAGGGGAAGATCTTTATGGGATATGTTTAAGATCTTTCACCACGATTAGAAGATTATATTCCGAGTATCCAAAGACACGAAACTATTACAGTTCTTGTGTGTCTGTTTTAGGTATGTATTATGTATTTCTCAAAAGTAATGTAATGTCCATGTACGTCATGATATGGGTCTCTACAGATGGTATCAGATGAAAGGATTAGTTAACCATTGGAAATTGGGATACACAAACTTTAGTGAGATCCCTAGAGTTATTTCTAAGGTATGTCTAAGTATATCCCTAAAGTTTAGTATAAGTATAGGTCATAGTCCTAAAATATCAGTAACTATATTAGAGTTAAACCTAAGATGTTAGATATTGAAGCTACTCCACCTTTATTATGTTCTTTTCCCTAGCATTTTTGTTTCCTCTCACGCTATTCTTTTTGGGTTTTAGACGATGGATGGAACCCGAAGAAACCGTGTTGATCAATTTAATGGAAAATGCAATGATTTTTCTTCTGAAAAACCAATGTTATGGGATATGGAGTGAAAAATCTTATTTTCTATACATACAAAATCTATGAATCATTCTAGACTTCCAAATGAGTAGAGAAGGGAACAAACCAATGTTATGGGAGATGAAGTGAAAAATATTATTTGTAATTTTATTTAATTTAATTTAATTAATTTTAATTTTTTAACTTTTATCTGCGCTTTTTTAAAAGCGCTTATAAAAGGGTCATTTATCTTCACTAATATACAACCCCTTTATCAGTGCTAAAAAAACGCTGATAAATGGGTACTCTTATGAGTGATTTTTTTAGCACTGATAAAAGACCCCTTTTATCAGCACTTTATTTTAGCACTGATAAATGGGGTCTTTATTAGTGCTTCTTTGAGCGCTGATAAAGGGGACCCCCCTTTATCATTGCCGGCTTTAACAGCGCTTTTCTAGCGCTGTTAAATGCAATTTTTAGCACTGATAAAATTCATATTTGTTGTAGTGTAATTATATGATACCGGTAACTGTGAAAAGTGATTGAAATATTTTTGGAAAGAAGATGATATGCGCATAATGAAGGGATAAAGAGAAAATTAAATTATCCCATGACTGATATAAGGACAAACATATATCATGGTTTGAGTATATATAAATTTTTGGATTTTGGTATGTGAAAGATTTCACTTTTGGCAGCATTAATGTTTCACTAAGGTTCAATGGGTATTCAATTTTCAAGAGAATACATGATTAAGGTATTCACATGTTTGGAATGTGACCAACGAGAAATATCGTATGATATAGGGGATAAATGATGGTATTCACATGTTCGGTAGATGACATTTCTAGTAATTTTTTCTTTATACTATAAGCTTGGACAGAAGTATTTTTGATAAGCCTAAATATTGGAATGAATTAGGTTAGACATAAGATAGTATTTTTTAAGGATAGAAATTTTTTTGATATTATTGCAGGAATGTTATAATAATGTAGTTTTAGAAAAAGGGACAACCTGCAAGACGAGCAATAAACCATCATGTCGGACAAGGCTGTGGGAATTGAACCCACAACCGAAGTGTGTTTGGCCATTATCTCCCACCACTGGCCTACAATACGTACCTAGTTAGTAGAAACTATTTTTATTTTTTTTAAGTGGTATGATAGATGGAGTATAAGTCCCTTTGAGGAACCATATACGATTAATCTCACCATAGATTGACATTTGTATATAACTTTTGCTAAACTTATGTTTGAGACATATGGAATGACCTATCATTCTATCGCACAAACTGGTAACACTTCACAGAAGACAAATTCAACTTCATTTCTTTGAGAGATGAAGTTGAAATTGATAAAGGCACAAGCAACAGTGAGATTGTACCAAAATCAAGTAAGTATTTGTTCTAATTTAAAATTGGCAACTTTAGGGAAAGGATATTGAAAACCAAAAAAAATTTCCTTGTGCTCTTATATATGATGAACCACATGGTACCATAGATCATCACAAATTTATGGCTTCGTGATTGTTGGCTTTTTCATAGTCATGTTATCTACCACTCTCTATGAGAGCTTCATGGTTAGATTTCTCTTCCATATCCATATTTTCACCTATGTTATCCTATGTGGACACCCAATGATGAGTTAATTTGGGTAACCGTTATGTTTCATACTTTAGTTTTTAAAATTATGTTTTAGAATTCCTTTTTACGATGTGGGTTTCTATGAAAGAAACTTTCTAGTGTTAAACCATTTATAACCCAGATGAATATCGAGGGAGAAATTCATTTTAAGGGGAGTAGAATGTAATAACTAGAGATTTCATGAGAATTATTAATTTTAATTTTATTTATGTCTTTTGTTTTACTCTACACCAAAATTTCCTTGTTCTATACGCAACACTATATTAGCTTGCAGTATACGCAACACTATTCTTGTCTTGTGTCACGAACAATTTGAAGTTCGTTTTGTGGATATTATTCTACGAAACATTAAGTATTGATTTAGTTTATTTTATAAATGAAATAGGTTTTTATTATGTTATATGCAACAACAAAGGGAGTTTTCACTACAAGCATCCTTGACTTGGCTTACATTACACGCAATTGCAACCTTCCTTAGCGTGCGTAGTACGCAATACCGGGTTTCACTAAACAACAGTATAATGTTATAATATTATTATGAAGTAGCTGTTATGAACATTATTAACTAAATTTTTTATTTTATAACATGATTATTCATCTTACACATTTTCTAGAAAATCATGTGAGACCAAAATAAATTTTTCGAGTAAAATAATATTTTTCCAAAAATGTAGTTTTGCCTCTTTTTGATGGCGCACCCACATTAAGTCTAGTTTTTTGCCACTTTATATGTTCAATTTGACAAAATAAAATTCTTATTTAGAATAAAAATATAAAAATTTACTTCGGATAAAATTTTCATATTATTCTGATAACATTCATATTTAAATGAATAGTAAAAACACCAAATATTTTTATTAAAAACAACTTTTTTCATCATAATATTTTATATGGTTAAATTATAATATTGAATTATTTTAAAGTATAAATATAATATATTTTTACCATTTAATATAACTTATGTCATTAACATTGATTTTAGATTGAATTCATAGGTAAAATCATTTCATTCTTTTGCAATGTTTTAACTTTTAAAACTCATTTTCTTAAAAACATGATTAGTTTTAAATTCATTTTTGCAACTTCTGTTTTTTGAATTTGTAAAAATGGATTCCATATTTGGAATCATTAGGTCCAAATTATGTTAATAATATACTTTTTATTTTTAGTCATTATGAATAGTAACTACGGTCATTTTTATTTACCATAGTTATGGTAAATTGAGGTAATTAAGGGTAAATATAATAGTATAAAATTACCCTAACACTTGTCCTAATATAATTGGATGATTTTATTTTATCCTAAATCATACTTCGGTAAAATGGAATCTAATGGAACACACTTTTACTTGATTTAGACCTTTTATTTAGTTTATTTAAAGGAAAGTGAAATGTCTCACTCAAACTTTAATAATTCGATTATTTTTCATATATAGTTATACAGAATAAAAATTCGATTATAAATACTCAATTGAAATATAAATTTTTTTATTTTTTATGGTAATTTATTTGTAATTTTTAAGAAATATTTAATTATGTTAATGGCTTATACATTAATGATGTAGAAATTAAATTTTTAGTGAAAAATCAATAATATAGTTTCTATTCAAATTATAAACGTATAAAAGACCGAAAAACATAACCAAAACTTATTGGTCGAGTATATCTATATCGTAAGCATCCAAGGGTCGATTTGTGGAAAATTTGGATCCTTATAATGCCGATTAGGACATTTATATTATTTTATTTTAAATGATGTCAAAGATGTCACCTTCATAATTTAATAAATACAACAATTATAATTTTGAGATTTTAAGATGATAAATTAGAGTAAAAATATTATTATAGAAAGGTATTACATTTATATTCATCATATTATTTTATTTTAAATTTTTATGCAACTAGTAATTATATTAAATGATTATACAAAAAATGATGTAGTAATTTCTTTATTAAGAGAAATATCAAATAAATGGTATTATAAATATTAAAATAAATATTATGTGAACTAATTAATGATCTACAAAAATTTTATAGACGAATATGAAATGTTAGGAATCTATTAATTTTTTTTTTCGACTGTATCCTCTATGTGGATTTTATTTAAAATCAAATAAATTTATAGTGTCAAAAGTAACACTGTTGTTATTTTATAAAAATAACATATTTCTAAATTGTTTAAAAAGCACATAAATATTTAAAAATTTTAAATTGAAGTTTATATGGTCCAAAATTTCATAATTTAACCAATTATGGATAATTTACAACACATAAGTTTGACAATCCTGCTTTTTATTAAAACTTAAATATGATTTATTACATAAAACTTCACTTGATACAGTAAAGAATATCGAGAGGTTTAGTGTATTTGGGGCTTAAAATCATTACATATAATCTTGAAATATGAAATACAACATATTTATTGAAAACATCTTTTATATGTCCACTACATTCCCTCGTACATAGCATTGCATGGGATAACCTGAGGACATGCATAAGAAAAGGGTGAGCTATAAAGCCCAGTAAGGGAATACACATGGAATAACACGATGGGTACAATACATGTTACACGTTAGGTATATCAATAGAGCACAAGAGAAACATGAAAATAAAGTCAGGATAAAGCATGATAATCAGAACATGGAAATTTGGCAACAACACTTAACATGGAATTAGCATGAGCCAAGGTTCATTGCACAAGGAGCATGAGTAAATCCTCATTGCACATGAAGCATGAGTAAACCCTCGTTGAAATTGAATTATCATGATTCAACACTCATTTCATATTACGTATCATGATACTATACTTTACCCAATGCATTGGAGTGCTATAAGGGCGCACCCTTCTTAAACATTTCATTTCATGCATAAGTGTACCACATGGATCATAAAACATGGATTCATAATCCATAATCATTTATTCCAAAATAAAGGAATGTGGAATTCATACATGAAAAATTATAATCAATAAGTAAATGTGCATAAAGTTTAATACCCTTGATGGAGAAATGGTCATGGTATTCACTACACAATGGCATTGGCTTAGAAAATCGGCGCGATTTCGGCAGCGTAACGACGTGACATAAGAATTCATAGAAATGGTTGATGAGGGAGAAAGGGGTCCTCTTCATATTTACATGTAATGGACTGTAACGACATCATATGGATACATTTCCCAACAATTTTAATGTAATTTAGATTCATGATACAAAAGTATTGCTCGAATGTAAATGAGGAGAGAGGAGTTCATTTCAGAATTTCGGCATAGTAACGGGTGTACATGGGAGGAATTTAAAAAGAGATAAAGAGGTATTCCATCATTAAAACATAAAGAGGGATCTATGGGAGCGGTGCGAAACCATACCCCAACATTCATAATTGAAATTAAAATGGCAAAACTACATAATGAAAATTGGACAAAAAATTGAGAAAGGAAGAAAAACCCCTTACTTGGAAGTGTGCTTCCAAAGGCTAGAGAGAGGCTTGTGAGAGGCTTCTTGGGAGCTTGGGGAAACTTGGGAGGATTCTATAGAGAGTAGGTCAGAGGTTGGACAAACTCCAAAGGTTTTTAGTGAGGAGGAAGTGGAAGCTTGGGTGGGTTTATATAGGAAAGGTGAGGGAATTCTTTATTATTTAGGTTTGGGTCACCTTATATTAAATTAATCCAAACCACAAACCATCCCATGGTTTTGCCCGTGGTTTTTGGAAAAGGGAAGATGAAAACACTATTTTATAAGGCCAGTTCCCGAAATTTTTAAAATAATAGGGTTGCTTATGTGGAGGTGAGTCACACTCCCCTGGAAAACAATTTTAAAAGACAAGGTGTTTAATAATTCTTGAGGGGTCCATTAATGCTTTGAAAATTAAACCAAAAAAACCCAAAATAACATTATTTTAATGTTAAAACATATATTGACCGAATATAAAAAGTATAGTATTTTATTACATCACTATTGGGTCATTATGATGTCATAAAACACATTATATATTTCTACGATATTTAATTTTTTCTAAAAAATTTGTCCATCTCAGAAAATTATGAAAAATTCAACGTTTGATAATCTCGATGTCCTGATTCCAAAAATAAGATTTATTTTATCTAAATAATTTCCTAAATATGTTAATTTTCACTTTTAAAATAAAAACTGACATTTATCGAAAATTCACGGGTTTTGACAGAGATGGCTTTCAAACCTTAATAAAAATTAAAAATGCATTTATAAAATTATAAGATCATTTATATTTAATAAAAATTAATTTAATAATTATAATAATATTTTATTAAATTGTTATTTATTTCAAAAATCCCTTAATTTAATGAAATATAATTCTTAATTAAATAATAACTAAATACATTATTTGTACTTTAAAACTATTTACAATGTATCAATAATGACAAGAATGTATATTCATTATTATATACAAAAAATAATGTACATGAACATAGTACTATTTACTTGTTACATAACCCCTTAAAAAACCACATAAGTCCTATGGGTAAGGTGTGCGATGGTGACAGACTCTTGGGGTGACTCTGATAACATCGCTCGAGTGGTAATTTCAATCAACTTCCACTTCTCCCGTAGACTGTCCCGTTCGAGCTTGACATGATGAATCTCATCTTGGGCTTGGTCAAGAGCGAAGCCCATGGATGCCACCTCTTTTCCGAGCTCCGACAAATGGGCTTCGTATGGGGAAATTCTACTGGATGAGGCCATCGCTTCCTTGGTCTGAGTAAATTTGGATTTTTTAAAGCCCTATATTTATACTAATCATGTGATCACTGTTCAACAACTATATTTGCAATGGTCAAAATTCTTAACATAAAACCAAAGAAGTTAACATTTTAAATAAACAAAAAGTGACATTTAATTAGATCAAAAGGGATTTCCATTAATGAAACATTGGGTCGTTACAATATTCCCCCCTTAAGAAATTTCACCCTCGAAATTTTTCCGATTCCCACACTAAAAAAGTTATTGGTAACTCAGCTTCATCATTTCCTCTGATTCCCAAGTTTCTTCTTCAAACTTGTGGTTTCTCCACAACACCCTGATGAGTGGCATTGTCTTATTTCGTAGAATTTTTTCTCTATGATCTAAGATCTTCACTGGTTGCTTCTCATAAGAAAGATCATCCTCCAACTGTACCACCTAAGAAGAGAGTACATGTGAAGGGTCAGGTATGTACTTCTTTAAGAGGGATACATGAAAGACATCATGTACTTTGGCCATGGTAGGTGGAAGTTCTAGTCGATAGGCCATATCCCTGACATGGTCAAGAATTTCTAAGGGACGGATGTACCTTGTTCTTAACATCCCTTTATTTCCATACCATGGGTCCTTCTTCCATGGAGATATGTGTAGAAAAACTATGTCTCCAACATTAAACTCAAGGTCTCGTCGACGATTATCTGCATAACTCTTCTGTTGACTCTAGGCTGCCTTGATATGTTGGTGAATGGTTTTCACCTTCTCCACCATTTCCTCAACCATTTATCATCCAAGAAGCTTACATTCACAGAACTCATCCCAACATGCCGATGTTCTTCATCTTTTCCCATATAGGGCTTCATATGGTGACATTTTTATGCTCAAGTGGAAACTGTTATTATAAGAGAACTCAACCATAGGAAGATGTGGATCCAATCCTCCTTTAAAGTCCATTGAGAATTCTCTCAACATGTCCATAAGTGTTTGGATAGTCCTCTTGGATTGGCCATTAGTTTGATGACGATAGGCCGTACTGATGTTCAGTTCAGTATTCAGAGCATGTTGAAGACTCTTCCAAAACATAGAGGTGAATCTTGGATCTCGGTCAGACACAATAGATAATGGTACTCCATGCAACCTTACAACTTCCATGATATATATCTATGCCAGCTGATCCAAAGATAAATCCTCCTAAATAACAATGAAGTGTGCAGTATTTGTAGGATGATTCATAGAAACCCAGATTGCATTGTTTCCTTTGGATGTCCTCGGATGTCCGGTGACAAAGTACTTGGTGATGTTCACCCATTTCCATTCTGGTATGGGAAATGGTTGCATCATCCCCATAGACTTCTGCCTCTCTTCCATCACTTCTTGGAACACTAGGCACGTTGATTGATATTCAACGATCTCCTTCTTCATATTATCCCACCAAAAGTTTTTTAGGAGATCACGATACATCTTTTTTCTCCCTAGGTGAATAGAGAAATTTGAACTATGTGCATCCTCCAAAAGTTCCTTCTACATCTCTGGAGCATTAGTGAGTCTGAAAGTCGTTACTATGAATTCATAATGCTCGTATCTTGTGCGAAAAGCAGTGTTGGGGATATATTCCTTCATCACCCTTACTTGATAATATCCCGCTCGCAAGTCCAACTTGGAGAAGTATTGTGCTCCATGCAGCTGATCGAACAAGTCATCAATTCTTGGGAGCAGATACATGTTCTTTATCCTGATTTTTTCATTCTCATAATAGTCGATGCAAAGCCGCATTGACCTATCATTCTTCTTGACTAAGAGGACTGGTGCACCCCATGGTGAAGCACTTTGGCGTACAAAACCTTTATCCATATTCTCCCGTAGTTGTTTCTTCATATCTTCAAGCTCTACAACAACCATTCTATATGGAGTCTTGGATATTGGTAAATCCCCGGGAATAAGTTCAATTGAGAATTCAACATCTCTTCTAGGAGGAAGACCAAACAGTTCTTCGGGGAACACTTCAGCAAATTCCCTCACAATAGGTATTTCTTCAAGGGTGGTTTCTTCCTTGGACTCAATCATCTGAGCCAGATACGTGTGCTCATAAGGAATTAATATCCATTCTTGAGATGATGGAGCTAAAGGAGATTCATCTTCCTCCTTACACTTGTAATGAATCGGGGGTCGATTCTCCATATGGTGTGTGATTTCCCTATCCCAACAATTTATGTTGGCTCTATATATGGAAAGCCAATAAATGCCAAGAATTGCATCAAATTCCACCAGAGGGATTCTGACGAGGGTTTCCGGGATATTCAATCCATATATTATAATAGGGGAGGACTTATATTCATGGGATTCAATGATTTTACCATTTTCCGTACTCACTGACATCATCACTTCCATGATTTGTGGTGGTGCTGGGATTGTTCTACCAAACTTTAGAGATATAAAAGGATGCTTAGAACATGAATCAAAAATTATATTCACTATTCTTGAATGAATAACTAGTTTACCTGTCACCAATTAATTTTCGAGGTTCACTTCGGCAGAAGTGATGGAAAAATCTCTTCATAGCTGCCATGGTGGTTATTGGTTGCCTCCGAAAACACTTGGATTAGGGAACTGATTTGCAAAATGACCCAATTATTTTCATTTGTAGCATTGAACAATGTGTTGAGGTTCAAACAGAGTTTTCCTCTCCTCTGTCACAGTCGAGGGTCTTTCTTGCCAATAGTTAACAGCTAGGTGCCCTTCTCTTACACACCTGAAGCATTTTCTCGTCCCCTTAAGGCAATTTTCAGGGTTCTTCTTTACACACTTTTGGAAAGTGGGGTGCTGGATCATTTTAGCACCATTGGATTTATCCATCAGGCCACCAGCATTGATTTCCACCTTACGCTTCTTATCCCCATGATACCCCTATGATTCTTCGATCTCTATTTTGACTTTGAGGGCACATCGGACAATTTTCTCATAGCTGTCGAAGTCACGGATCAGCAATGCTTTCCACAGGCTAGGCTTCAGCCCACCAAAAAGCCGTCAACTTGGCATTCTGGGGTAATTACAAATCCGAAATCCTATCGTGCGAGCCTTATGAATTTTTCCTCGAACGTTCCAACAGATTATTCATCTTTTTTTTCTTGAGGGAAAGGAAGTCCCTTTCCATCTTATGCCGGAGGGTTCCCGGAAAATATTTACTGAAAAACATATTTCGGAAATCCATCCATTCCAATGCCTCGATCTACTCCTCAGGCTTCATATTTTTGATCAACGTCCACCATTGATCAGTTTCACCCTCCATATGATAAGCTGCCAGGAGAACCTTCTCTTGTTCAGAACATTGATGGATGGAGAAGATCTTTTCAATGGAGTTGATCCATTGTTCAGCGATCATGGGATCAGATGATCCATTAAAAGTAGGAGGCCTTTGTCTAATGAAGCTCTCGATAGCGACTTGTTCTTTCATAGGGAAGGTTGAACATTCCTCTTGACCCGTTCTTCTATTCAAAATTTGAGTTAGCTGAGAAAGAAGCGTGACAAAGTTCGTGATTACTGCTCCCATTGGATTGGGCATCTCATTAGTATAGTCATCACACTGATCTTCACAACGGTTGTTAGCCCGAGTCTTCCTATTACCGTCCATTGGTTGTAATAAAAGGATAGTTAGTGGTAACACGTAAAGGAAAATCCAATGAAAATAGTCGATGACTTATTAATAAACTTTTATTTCCTTAACTCATGAGACTATAGGCTTCAATCTAGGCTTTTCATGATCTACCTTCTCACATACATTCTTAGGGGTATTTTTTTAATTCCCTTAATAAGGGTTCATACTAAGCTTGTGAATTTATCATAACATATCCCCCGGGAGTGTCATAACCAAGAGTGCAGGAAGACCCGTTGTCGTGCACCAGTTCTCATTCGAGTATAGCTCAAAGCGATGTTATCAAGTTTTACCCCTAGGATACATCTCTTACAGAGCCGCCTCTACCTGCTCATATCCAGACAGGTATATATTTGCATGATAACCCACTTACTCAATACTCACCAAAACATTGGGATTTTTTTATTGTACTTAGGCTTGTCTCTAAGGATTTACTAGGGTTTTCTAATCCTAATCCCAAAAATAACTAAACCTATCCTCTGATACCAACTGTGACAACCCTGCTTTTTATTAAAACTTAAACATGAATTATTACATAAAACGTCATTTGATACAACAAAGAAGATCAAGAGGTTTAGTTTCTTTAGGGATTAGGATCATTACATAAAAACATGAAACATGAAATAAAATATATTTATTGAAAGCTTCCTTTACATGACCACAATATTCCCTCGTACTTAGCATTGCATGGGATAACCTGGGGACATGTATAAGAAATGGGTGAGCTATAAAGCCCAGTAAGGGAATACACATGGAATAACATGAGGGGTACAATACATGTTAGAAATTAGGCATATCAATAGAGAACAAGAGAAACATGAACATAAAGGAATTATAAAGCAAGATAATCATAACATGGAAATGTGGAAACAACACTTAACATTTAATTAGCATGAGCCAAGGTTCATTGGACATAGAGAATGAATAAATCCTCATTGTACATGAAGCATGACTAAACCCTTGTTGAAATTGAATTAGCATGAGTAAACACTCATTTCACATGACGAATCATGATACAATACTATACCCAATGCATTGGAGCACTATAAGGGTTCACCCTTCATAAACATTTCATTTCTGGCATAAGTGTGCCACATTGATCATAAAACATGGATTCATAAAACATGATCATTTATTCTGTGATAAAAGAATGTGTAATTCATGCATGAAACATTATAATCAATAAGTAAATGTGCATTAAGGTGAATACCCTTGATGGATAAATAGGCATGGTATTCACTACACAATGTCATTAGCTTAGAAAATCGGTGTGATTTCAGCAGCGTAACAACGTGACATAAGAATTCATAGAAATGGTTGATGAGAGAGAATGGTGTTACTCATAATATTTACATGTAATGGAATGTAAAGAGGTCATATGGATATATGTCCCAAAAATTGTAATGGAATTTAGATTCATGATACAAAAGTATTTCTTGAATTTAAATTAGGAGAGAGAAGTTCCTTTCGGAATTTCGGCAAAGTAACTAGTGTAAATGGGAGGAATTTAATGAGAGAGAAAGGGGTATCCCATTATTCAAACATAAATAGGGCAGTATGAGAGAGGTAAAAAAACCATACCCCAACATTCATAATTGAAATTAAAACGGAAAAACAACATAAAGAAAATTGGAAAAAAATGAGAAAGGAAGAAAAAACCCTTACTTGGAAGTGTGCTTCCAAAGGATAGAGAGAGGCTTGTGAGAGGCTTCTTGGGAGCTTGGGGAACCTTGGGAGGATTCTATAGAGATTAGGGTAGAGGATGGACGAACTCAAAAGGCTTTTAGTGAGGAGGAAGTGGGAGATTGGGTGGGTTTACATAGGAAAGGTGAGTAAATTCTTTATTATTTTGGTTTGGGTCCCCTTACATTAAATTAATCCAAACCACAAACCATCCCATGGTTTTTGACCATGTTTTTGGGAAAAGGGAAGAGGAAAACAATATTTTATAAGGTCAAAGTCCTAACGTTTTAAAATAATAGGGATGCTTATGTGGAGGTGAGTCACTGTAACAACCCAAGATTTCATAGTGTGTTATTTCTTCAAAATAATTCAATAACTTGCACTACACGCAACACTGAGTTCAATCACACCATGACTTACAAAAAAAAAAGCCATTCAAAAGAGGTTCTGAATAGTATTATCTAAATTTTAAACTTTATATAATCCTTATAATTTTAGAATCCATATTATGAGTTTCTTAGATATAATGCAAGAACAAATTCATTTTCAGTATTGCACTTTTATCAACTTTTAATAGTGAACCCTTTTTAAATACATTATTTTAAACTTTTTGACTAAATGGGGTCATCAAAAAATTTAAAATGAAACATCCCAAGCTTCCACGATACGCTTTCCTTTGAATAATGTGATAGCGTGTGTTGTACGCAACACCGAGTTCTAACAACCAATTAAACTAGCCGTTATGAATAGTAATAACTACTTTTTGAAATTATATATATTTTATATTTCAAAATGGGCTTCATTTTTGGATTCAGAATATCAAAATTAGCCTAGGGTTAAATTTTGGTACTTTTCGGATAACTTTTATATTTTGATGAATAGTGAAAATTACTAAATTTTAATTAAAAACATCTTTTTTAATCAAAATAATTAATATTGATAAATTATGAATTTGAGTGGTTTTAAAGTATATTTAGAATATATTTTTACCATTTAATATAATGTTGGTCATTGGACATAATTTTACAATTAAACCAAACATAAACAAGTGTCAATCTTTTGATAGTTATTATCTCTTAAAACACGCTTTTTGTTTTGACAGCGGAAATTAATTTTAAATTAATATCTGCCACTTCTGTGTTTAGAATTTAGGAAAATGGATTCCATATTTAGAATCAGGATGTTCAAATTGTGTAAATAGGTAACTTTTATTTTTATACATTTTGAATAATTACTGCGGTAAATATTTTATTTACCATGGTTAAGGGTAAATCCGGTAAATAAGGGTTAAAAAAATAATATTATAATAATACTAAATTACCCTAAAACGTGTCTTAATCCTATTGGTTGATACATGGTCGACCATGGGCATCTTTGTGTCAATTTTGGACCCCATGGATCCACTTGTATGTGATAATGACACTTTATTTTAATTAAGTCAAAATGAATACAAAAATGACACAAGCATATATCTTTTAGAAAAACAATTGTTACATAGGGTTATATAAGTTGGATTTTAGATTATAAATATTCATTCGAAATATAAAACGGTTTCCTACATAATGATATTTTATTTATAATTTTTAGACATTAAATAATTTATTTTATTTATGACACAATGATGATGCAGTAATTACTATAATAGTGAAAAATTAAAATAATTGATATTATAAATACCCAAAAAAAATATAATATGAAACTTTTAATGTATTAAACTAATTTTCTAGGATAATATGATATATTAGGAATGATTTAATTGACTTTGTTCGAAGTAATCAATCTGTTATGAGTTTCACAAAAATCAACTATTGAATAGTGTCAAAATTGACATAAAAGAGTTCTTAAAACAAATATTATATTATTAATTGATATTAAATTCCTAAAAATCTAAGGTTCGGCCAAGAGACTTATATCAGTATAGGTTCATCATTAATGGACCACTTGGGGGTCTCTTGGATGTATATAGTAAGTTTATTAACCGTATTATATAAAAATACAAAGAGACATTGTAAAAGTGAAACTAATTAACTTAGAGTTAATACTTAAAGATAAGGTTAATATAAGTACCCAAACCTGTCTAAATTATATTGGTTGAGTGGTTTTCGACCTATCCCCACCTTAACCTTTGAATAATCAACTTTGGAGCCATTAGAAACCGAATATGAATTTATTATAAATTAATATTTCTAGCTTTTCCAAAGGTGCCCCTCGCCCCTCTTATAAAAGGGAACTCCTCCTTCTCATTTATTCACACCTTCAAAGCCTTTTGGTTCGGCCAAACACTGCCCAAATACTCTCCCAACATCCCTCACTACAACCTAGAGGCCTTATTTTGATCAGAAAGCCAACCTAAGGAGCCCTTTTGATCAAATCAAAAGGAAGAACCCGAAGAAGAGGTAATGATTTCACCACCCTTCTCCAAGTTCATTTCTTCTTCCACTTCTTCTTCCTTTGTTCTTACCATTATAAAATAATAACTCCAGTATCTCAAATATACTGTGATGTTATTATAAATATGGTACAACCATATTCAGTATTCTATCCACCCTTTGAATAACATGTCACCATACGTGCGTACGTACGGCTTACCGTCTCCACGTCGTGGTGTAATGGTTATTCAATATAATATTATTTGGATGGGTATAATAATGATGTGTAACTCATGTAAATAATAAATATAACATGTTAATGATTCTGTATATATGATATACCATCCATTTATATATTATTTTAATATCAAAAGAATGATATTGTCGCTCGTGCGTACGTACGGACTACCGTCTCCACGAACGTGATGAGATTCATTCTCCATCATATCCATTAAAGTATAATTATCATTTGATGATTTAAAATTGATGTTTAAGGACTAGATATCATTCTGGATATGAATAAGATACAACAACCATGTCTTATGTAACAAAACATATAAAAGAAAATGAGTAAGTTAACTCCCGAAACGACGATAATTCTAAGATATTATTAACAAATCAATGTTAAAAGATCATATATGATATCTTATTAATATATATGATTCTTGTATAATTTAATAACAACTATTTCACCATTATACAGGAGGTTAACCTACCCCAACCAAAGAAAAGTACAAGGTAAGGGGTTTTCATATCACTCCTTATTCTCGTGAGATTCATGTCATATTGCCACCATCACCTTTTGTGTGGTGTATGTACTGCCCATAATTATATTCGTTGTGTAATACACCCTAATTTATATGTATTTACATATTCATTGTATGATACCTCTTTCATGGGTTGTATGTTTCATAAGTTACCAAATTGGTAAGGGTTTACTTCACAACCTCTTCATTATCCAAGGTTGTTTATACATAATTATCTACTGGGACCTCATTATCATCCACATCCATGTTTCTTCAAAATGTATTTCAAAACATTTTTATCATTTACAATAATATGGTTTAAAGTCATTTATACCCTTTTTGACTTTTTATAAGAGGAATCTTTCCGTCGTTTTCAAAACAAGGTCCTTTTTAACCTTTTCGACAGAATTAAGGTAAGAATGTTTTTTTTAACTTATACGGCGGGTGCGGCTATTTTCCGCCGTTATAAAATCATCAAAGCTTCCCTTACAATCTTATAAGAATATTTTCAAAGAAAATGTTTTATTTTATATGGATCTTAAATGATTTCAAAATAAAAGGAGATATTTCTTTAAAAAGAATTTTGATTTCATCTATGTCAGCATCCTTTGATGGATTTTAAGATTATTTGAAGTTGATTTATTATGATACAAAACTTCTATATTGTATTGAAGGTTTTGTGATATGTTTGACTGTGGATGTGCTATTTTTATACCATTCATAGTTTATGGTGAAAGTATTGACATTTCGTATGCTAGTTTTAATACGAATGTTTATGTTATGTTTAAACCTTTTCATATGGGAATGCATTGGACTTAATAAGTGACGGGTGGATCCCGCTATAGCTCCTAGATGCATCGGTAGGTCTCATGAGACAAACTAGTGTCTTCGCACAAGGCCTTGACAAAATATTATTTGTAGTCTTGGCACGAGGCCTTGACTATGTGGTTATGATAGTCTGGCATTATGCATTCCAACATTATGAAAGTGGTTATTGATTTTTGCATGTGATTATTCGATTAGTAGAATATTCATGTGAGTAAGTAAATGGAATTATTTCATTTTATTTATGCCATACCATGTTCAAAGTTCATGTTTGAAAGGCTTTTGTTTTAGTTATACATTACCTTAAAAGTTTATTCTTATTTATGAAAGTTTCTGTTATATTGTTATCTTTACTGGGCATTTGAGCTCACCCCTTTTCTATGTTTTATTTTTCCCAGGAAGTGAAGAAGTAAGTTATGAATGACCTGCAGGGATATTATGTGGGGATATGAGTGTGGATTATGGAGACAATATGTTGTTGTAGTAGTTTTTCGTTTAATGATGTAATGTAAAACTTATGAATATATCTAGTGTTTCCAAGGCTACTAAACCAATCGGTCTTTCGAGATTTGATCTTTCTTGTGATCATGCCAATGTTATGTAATAATGCACCAACTCTGGGTAACTGGGGTCGGGGCGTTACAGTTGGTATCAGAGGAAGTTTAGTACAAACCTTGGAAGGTAGATTTAGATAAACTCTGATTAGAGCACGTAGACCTAAGATGAACTTTGAGGATTAGTATAGAAGAACTTCCTAGAATTTTGGTATTGTAGAGATTTTGTGAGTTTTCCGAGCAATAAATCCTTGTCTGGATACGAGCAGGTAGAGGCGGCTCTGGCACAGATGTACCTAGGGGTAAAACCCGAAAACACCGCTTTGAGCTAGACTCGAACGGGAACTGGTGCACGACAACGGGCCTTGCTGCACTCTTGGTTATGACACTCCCAGGGGATATGCTTAGGATAACTCTCATTTTCTTTACAAATCATTATGAAGGGTTTATGAGTATATACTTCCTCAAAGAAAACATTTTTATGATTATGGATTATATCCATAAATAGTTCAATTTATGTTAAGTGTTTTATAAGTATGGGATTATGTGTTTTGATTCATAAACTGATCTAGTTTATGCCATCGTATAGAAATGGCGCCCAGTAGAAGGAATGAGAACTCCAGAAATACACATGATTCAAAGAGAAGGAAGGATCATATCTTTCATGGTCTTAAGCTCGAATTTATAAGAGAAATAGTCTCCCATGTATTATCATCATATGAAGAAATAATATCATGTGTTGATAAGATAAGTAAAGAGTTTACTGAGTCCTATGGCTTTGAAGGGAATCAAGAGAAGAAAAGGATGGAAGAGAGAAAGATGGATAAAGGGAAAAGGGAAAAGAAGAATTTTCCCATATGTGGTAACTATGGAAAGAAACACCCTGGAACTTGCCTGAAAGGAATGGGTGTTTGTTATAAGTGTGGAGGAAAAGGGCACAATGTACGTGACTGCAAGGGTAAGAAAATGGTTTTAAATGTACAATGCTTCATTTGCAAGGAGTTTGGACACTACGCGAACCTTTTTCCCAGTCATCAGACTATGCCGCAAATGATGTTATTGGATAATAACCAAGTTATGATACTACCACAGATGAAGAGGAATGATTAGAGTTCTTATGTTGATTATGTCAATTGAGTGTTGTATCAACAATGTACTTGTTATAATAATTATGGAGTATATAAGGATTGTACTGCAGTACTATTTCATTAAGTACTTGAGATTATGTGGAACAAAGAAAAGTGACTCAATAGCAGGATAAATTTTTGGAAAATATATGGTTGAGAGAATGATAAATCATAATATAGTTCTGATACTGAGGTAGTGATTTTGGAATAATATGTGATTTTTTTGGATAAATTATATTGGATATTCTTGACTACCTTGGAACTAATTAATGATTTGTATATTCCATCATTGTTGGGGTTTAAAACATTTTTGGATTAATGAAGTATATCCTGCATTCTATATGGAATAGGGGAGCATGAATGTAATCAATAAGGAATATGGTAATTCAAGATGTTTCAGTTTATTAAAAGAATACAAGATGAAGGTATTCATATGCTATTGCGTGGTAAAAAGGATCTATATTATGTTTACCTTCCTTATAAATGTTGGACTGTGAGTTTGGACAGAAGTATTTTGGATAGTTCTAATTTGGATTATTTTGGATTACCATAAAAGGAAAACCCGGAGGTTGGGCGGCAACCCGTCGCGTCCGGCAAGGCTGCGAGACTTGAACCCGCAACTGAAGGGCGACAAGGGTGTATCACCTACCACTGGCCCATGAGATGTCCTGGATTAAATAATGTTGTTTTTTTAAAGATCTGGTAGATGAATTATAAATTCATTTATTTTGGAACCCTGTACGAATAGTATAAATAAATAAAAAATTACATTCTATTATCTTTTAGAGTGAAAGATGAGTTTGTGGTAGAAACTTATTAATGGATAAAACTCTGATTATAAAGTAATTATATCTCCTTATGATCTTAGCCAATCTCATAAATAAATTCCTCATCATTAAGAAAAGGAAATTAGAACAAAAATGTTGTCCTAGATGGTACCTTAAATCATCACTAATTTATGGCTTTGGGATTGTTGGCCTTTTCATAGCCATGTTCTCTACCACTCTCCATCAGATAATTGATGGTTATATTTTTCTTCCATATCCATATTTTCCTACATGGAACCCTAATATGTATTATTTTCGGTAATCTTCATACTTTCGACTCTTTATTTTAAATAGAGGCCTCATTAATTCATTTTTCGATGTGGGATTTCAACTAAGATATTTTGAAACGTCAAAAATGTGTTATCCTAATACCCTATGTTTTGTTGAACCGATGGTATTTCAAATCATCATAGATTGATGAATTTAAGGACCTCAATTTTATACTTGTTTGTGATTGATGACCTGAATCACTACCTATAAATATTTACGTTTTTCCTCCAATTATATGTCTCTAATTGCCACCAATGTTCTCCTAATCGAGATCATAATTTGGTGGTGACCCTTTCATTTCTCTTTTCCTCATATTAAGATTAAATTTTAGTAACCCAATTTCCGATGTGGGTTTTCCCACAAATATATTTTCTATTTTCAACCTTTTATTTTCGAAGAACAATTTCAAATTGCGAGGACGCAATTTATTGAAGGAGGGGAGAATGTAACACCCCAAGATTTCATAGTGTGTTATTTCTTCAAAATAATTCAATAACTTGCACTACACGCAACACTGAGTTCAATCACATCATGACTTACAAAAAAAAGCCATTCAAAAGAGGTTCTGAATAGTATTATCTAAATTTTAAACTTTATATAATCCTTATAATTTTAGAATCCATATTATGAGTTTCTTAGATATAATGCAAGAACAAATTCATTTTCAGTATTGCACTTTTATCAACTCTTAATAGTGAACCCTTTTTAAATACAATATTTTAAACTTTTTGACTAAATGGGGACATCAAAAAATTTAAAATGAAACATCCCAAGCTTCCACGATACGCTTTCCTTTGAATAATGTGATAGCGTGTGTTGTACGCAACACCGAGTTCTAACAACCAATTAAACTAGCCGTTATGAATAGTAATAACTACTTTTTGAAATTATATATATTTTATATTTCAAAGTGGGCTTCATTTTTGGATTCAGAATATCAAAATTAGCCTAGGGTGATATTTTGGTACTTTTCGGATAACTTTTATATTTTGATGAATAGTGAAAATTACTAAATTTTAATTAAAAACAACTTTTTTAATCAAAATAATTAATATTGATAAATTATGAATTTGAGTGGTTTTAAAGTATATTTAGAATATATTTTTACCATTTAATATAATGTTGGTCATTGGACATAATTTTACAATTAAACCAAACATAAACAAGTGTCAATCTTTTGATAGTTATTATCTCTTAAAACACGCTTTTTGTTTTGACAGCGGTAATTAATTTTAAATTAATATCTGCCACTTCTGTGTTTAGAATTTAGGAAAATGGATTCCATATTTAGAATCAGGATGTTCAAATTGTGTAAATAGGTAACTTTTATTTTTATACATTTTGAATAATTACTGCGGTAAATATTTTATTTACCATGGTTAAGGGTAAATCCGATAAATAAGGGTTAAAAAAATAATATTATAATAATACTAAATTACCCTAAAACGTGTCTTAACCCTATTGGTTGATACATGGTCGACCATGGGCATCTTTGTGTCAATTTTGGACCCCATGGATCCACTTGTATGTGATAATGACACTTTATTTTAATTAAGTCAAAATGAATACAAAAATGACACAAGCATATATCTTTAAGAAAAACAATTGTTACATAGGGTTATATAAGTTGGATTTTAGATTATAAATATTCATTCGAAAGATAAAAAGGTTTCTTACATAATGATATTTTATTTATAATTTTTAGACATTAAATAATTTATTTTATTTATGACACAATGATGATGCAGTAATTACTATAATAGTGAAAAATTAAAATAATTGATATTATAAATACCCAAAAAAATATAATATGAAACTTTTAATGTATTAAACTAATTTTCTAGGATAATATGATATATTAGGATTGATTTAATTGACTTTGTTCGAAGTAATCAATCTGTTATGAGTTTCACAAAAATCAACTATTGAATAGTGTCAAAATTGACATAAAAGAGTTCTTAAAACAAATATTATATTATTAATTGATATTAAATTCCTAAAAATCTAAGGTTCGGCCAAGAGACTTATATCAGTATATTTTCATCATTAATGGACCACATGGGGGTCGCTTGGATGTATATAGTAAGTTTATTAACTGTATTATATAAAAATACAAAGAGACATTGTAAAAGTGAAACTAATTAACTTAGAGTTAATACTTAAAGATAAGGTTAATATAAGTACCCAAACCTGTCTAAATTATATTGGTTGAGTGGTTTTCGACCTATCCCCACCTTAACCTTTGAATAATCAACTTTGGAGCCATTAGAAACCGAATATGAATTTATTATAAATTAATATTTCTAGCTTTTCCAAAGGTTCCCCTCGCCCCTCTTATAAAAGGGCACTCCTCCTTCTCATTTATTCACACCTTCAAAGCCTTTTGGTTCGGCCAAACACTGCCCAAGTACTCTCCCAACATCTCTCACTACAACCTAGAGGCCTTATTTTGATCAGAAAGCCAACCTAAGGAGCCCTTTTGATCAAATCAAAAGGAAGAACCCGAAGAAGAGGTAATGATTTCACCACCCTTCTCCAAGTTCATTTCTTCTTCCACTTCTTCTTCCTTTGTTCTTACCATTATAAAATAATAACTCCAGTATCTCAAATATACTGTGATGTTATTATAAATATGGTACAACCATATTCAGTATTATATCCACCCTTTGAATAACATGTCACCATACGTGCGTACGTACGGCTTACCGTCTCCACGTCGTGGTGTAATTGTTATTCAATATAATATTATTTGGATGGGTATAATAATGATGTGTATCTCATGTAAATAATAAATATAACATGTTAATGATTCTGTATATATGATATACCATCCATTTATATATTATTTTAATATCAAAAGAATGATATTGTCGCTCGTGCGTACGTACGGACTACCGTCTCCACGAACGTGATGAGATTCATTCTCCATCATATCCATTAAAGTATAATTATCATTTGATGATTTAAAATTGATGTTTAAGGACTAGATATCATTCTGGATATGAATAAGATACAACAACAATGTCTTATGTAACAAAACATATAAAAGAAAATGAGTAAGTTAACTCCCGAAACGACGATAATTCTAAGATATTATTAACAAATCAATGTTAAAAGATCATATATGATATCTTATTAATATATATGATTCTTGTATAATTTAATAACAACTATTTCACCATTATACAGGAGGTTAACCTACCCCAACCAAAGAAAAGTACAAGGTAAGGGGTTTTCATCTCACTCCTTATTCTCGTGAGATTCATGTCATATTGCCACCATCACCTTTTGTGTGGTGTATGTACTGCCCATAATTATATTCTTTGTGTAATACACCCTAATTTATATGTATTTACATATTCATTGTATGATACCTCTTTCATGGGTTGTATGTTTCATAAGTTACCAAATTGGTAAGGGTTTACTTCACAACCTCTTCATTATCCAAGGTTGTTTATACATAATTATCTACTGGGACCTAATTATCATCCACATCCATGTTTCTTCAAAATGTATTTCAAAACATTTTTATTATTTACAAGAATATGGTTTAAAGTCATTTATACCCTTTTTGACTTTTTATAAGAGGAATCTTTCCGTCGTTTTCAAAACAAGGTCCTTTTTAACCTTTTCGACAGAATTAAGGTAAGAATGTTTTTTTTAACTTATACGGCGGGTGCGGCTATTTTCCGCCGTTATAAAATCTTCAAAGCTTCCCTTACAATCTTATAAGAATATTTTCAAAGAAAATGTTTTATTTTATATGGATCTTAAATGATTTCAAAATAAAAGGAGATATTTCTTTAAAAAGAATTTTGATTTCATCTATGTCAGCATCCTTTGATGGATTTTAAGATTATTTGAAGTTGATTTATTATGATACAAAACTTCTATATTGTATTGAAGGTTTTGTGATATGTTTGACTGTGGATGTGCTATTTTTATACCATTCATAGTTTATGGTGAAAGTATTGACATTTCGTATGCTAGTTTTAAAACGAATGTTTATGTTATGTTTAAACCTTTTCATATGGGAATGCATTGGACTTAATAAGTGACGGGTGGAGCCCGCTATAGCTCCTCGATGCATCGGTAGGTCTCATGAGACAAACTAGTGTCTTGGCACAAGGCCTTGACAAAATATTATTTGTAGTCTTGGCACGAGGCCTTGACTATGTGGTTATGATAGTCTGGCATTATGCATTCCAACATTATGAAAGTGGTTATTGATTTTTGCATGTGATTATTCGATTAGTAGAATATTCATGTGAGTAAGTAAATGGCATTATTTCATTTTATTTATGCCATAACATGTTCAAAGTTCATGTTTGAAAGGCTTTTGTTTTAGTTATACATTACCTTAAAAGTTTATTCTTATTTATGAAAGTTTCCGTTATATTGTTATCCTTACTGGGCATTTGAGCTCACCCCTTTTCTATGTTTTATTTTTCCCAGGAAGTGAAGAAGTAAGTTATGAATGACCTGCAGGGATATTATGTGGGGATATGAGTGTGGATTATGGAGACAATATGTTGTTGTAGTAGTTTTTCGTTTAATGATGTAATGTAAAACTTATGAATATATCTAGTGTTTCCAAGGCTACTAAACCAATCGGTCTTTCGAGATTTGATCTTTCTTGTGATCATGACAATGTTATGTAATAATGCACCAACTCTGGGTAACTGGGGTCAGGGCGTTACAGTTGGTATCAGAGGAAGTTTAGTACAAACCTTGGAAGGTAGATTTAGATAAACTCTGATTAGAGCACGTAGACCTAAGATGAACTTTGAGGATTAGTATAGAAGAACTTCCTAGAATTTTGGTATTGTAGAGATTTTGTGAGTTTTCCGAGCAATAAATCCTTGTCTGGATACGAGCAGGTAGAGGCGGCTCTGGCACAGATGTACCTAGGGGTAAAACCCGAAAACACCGCTTTGAGCTAGACTCGAACGGGAACTGGTGCACGACAACGGGCCTTGCTGCACTCTTGGTTATGACACTCCCGGGGGATATGCTTAGGATAACTCTCATTTTCTTTACAAATCATTATGAAGGGTTTATGAGTATATACTTCCTCAAAGAAAACATTTTTATGATTATGGATTATATCCATAAATAGTTCAATTTATGTTAAGTGTTTTATAAGTATGGGATTATGTGTTTTGATTCATAAACTGATCTAGTTTATGCCATGGTATAGAAATGGCACCCAGTAGAAGGAATGAGAACTCCAGAAATACACATGATTCAAAGAGAAGGAAGGATCATATCTTTCATGGTCTTAAGCTAGAATTTATAAGAGAAATAGTCTTCCATGTATTATCATCATATGAAGAAATAATATCATGTGTTGATAAGATAAGAATAGAGTTTACTGAGTCCTATGGCTTTGAAGGGAATCAAGAGAAGAAAAGGATGGAAGAGAGAAAGATGGATAAAGGGAAAAGGGAAAAGAAGAATTTTCCCATATGTGGTAATTGTGGAAAGAAACACCCTGGAACTTTCCTGAAAGGAATGGGAGTTTGTTATAAGTGTGGAGGAAAAGGGCACAATGTACGTGACTGCAAGGGTAAGAAAATGGTTTTAAATGTACAATGCTTCATTTGCACGGAGTTTGGACACTACGCGAACCTATTTCCCAGTCATCAGACTATGCCGCAAATGATGTTATTGGATAATAACCAAGTTATGATACTACCACAGATGAAGAGGAATGATTAGAGTTCTTATGTTGATTATGTCAATTGAGTGTTGTATCAACAATGTACTTGTTATAATAATTATGGAGTATATAAGGATTGTACTGCAGTACTATTTCATTAAGGACTTGAGATTATGTGGAACAAAGAAAAGTGACTCAATAGCAGGATAAATTTTTGGAAAATATATGGTTGAGAGAATGATAAATCATAATATAGTTCTGATACTGAGGTAGTGATTTTGGAATAATATGTGATTGTTTTGGATAAATTATATTGGATATTATTGACTACCTTGGAACTAATTAATGATTTGTATATTCCATCATTGTTGGGGTTTAAAAAAATTTTGGATTAATGAAGTATATCCAGCATTCTATATGGAATAGGGGAGCATGAATGTAATCAATAAGGAATATGGTAATTCAAGATGTTTCAGTTTATTAAAAGAATACAAGATGAAGGTATTCATATGCTATTGCGCGGTAAAAAGGATCTATATTATGTTTACCTTCCTTATAAATGTTGGACTGTGAGTTTGGACAGAAGTATTTTGGATAGTTCTAGTTTGGATTATTTAGGATTACCATAAAAGGAAAACCCGGAGGTTGGGCGGCAACCCGTCGCGTCCGGCAAGGCTGCGAGACTTGAACCCGCAACTGAAGGGCGACAAGGGTGTATCACCTACCACTGGCCCATGAGATGTCCTGGATTAAATAATGTTGTTTTTTTAAAGATCTGGTAGATGAATTATAAATTCATTTATTTTGGAACCCTGTACGAATAGTATAAATAAATAAAAAATTACATTCTATTATCTTTTAGAGTGAAAGATGAGTTTGTGTAGAAACTTATTAATGGATAAAACTCTGATTATAAAGTAAGTATATCTCCTTATGATCTTAGCCAATCTCATAAATAAATTCCTCATCATTACGAAAAGGAACTTAGAACAAAAATGTTGTCCTAGATGGTACCTTAAATCATCACTAATTTATGTCTTTGGGATTGTTGGCCTTTTCATAGCCATGTTCTCTACCACTCTCCATCAGATAATTGATGGTTATATTTTTCTTCCATATCCATATTTTCCTACATGGAACCCTAATATGTATTATTTTCGGTAATCTTCATACTTTCGACTCTTTATTTTAAATAGAGGCCTCATTAATTCATTTTTCGATGTGGGATTTCAACTAAGATATTTTGAAACGTCAAAAATGTGTTATCCTAATACCCTATGTTTTGTTGAACCGATGGTATTTCAAATCATCATAGATTGATGAATTTAAGGACCTCAATTTTATACTTGTTTGTGATTGATGACCTCAATCACTACCTATAAATATTTACGTTTTTCCTCCAATTATATGTCTATAATTGCCACCAATGTTCTCCTAATCGAGATCATAATTTGGTGGTGACCCTTTCATTTCTCTTTTCCTCATATTAAGATTAAATTTTAGTAACCCAATTTCCGATGTGGGTTTTCCCACAAATATATTTTCTATTTTCAACCTTTTATTTTCGAAGAACAATTTCAAATTGCGAGGACGCAATTTATTGAAGGAGGGGAGAATGTAACACCCCAAGATTTCATAGTGTGTTATTTCTTCAAAATAATTCAATAACTTGCACTACACGCAACACTGAGTTCAATCACATCATGACTTACAAAAAAAAGCCATTCAAAAGAGGTTCTGAATAGTATTATCTAAATTTTAAACTTTATATAATCCTTATAATTTTAGAATCCATATTATGAGTTTCTTAGATATAATGCAAGAACAAATTCATTTTCAGTATTGCACTTTTATCAACTTTTAATAGTGAACCCTTTTTAAATACAATATTTTAAACTTTTTGACTAAATGGGGACATCAAAAAATTTAAAATGAAACAGCCCAAGCTTCCACGATACGCTTTCCTTTGAATAATGTGATAGCGTGTGTTGTACGCAACACCGAGTTCTAACAACCAATTAAACTAGCCGTTATGAATAGTAATAACTACTTTTTGAAATTATATATATTTTATATTTCAAAATGGGCTTCATTTTTGGATTCAGAATATCAAAATTAGCCTCGGGTGATATTTTGGTACTTTTCGGATAACTTTTATATTTTGATGAATAGTGAAAATTACTAAATTTTAATTAAAATCAACTTTTTTAATCAAAATAATTAATATTGATAAATTATGAATTTGAGTGGTTTTAAAGTATATTTAGAATATATTTTTACCATTTAATATAATGTTGGTAATTGGACATAATTTTACAATTAAACCAAACATAAACAAGTGTCAATCTTTTGATAGTTATTATCTCTTAAAACACGCTTTTTGTTTTGACAGCGGGAATTAATTTTAAATTAATATCTGCCACTTTTGTGTTTAGAATTTAGGAAAATGGATTCCATATTTAGAATCAGGATGTTCAAATTGTGTAAATAGGTAACTTTTATTTTTATACATTTTGAATAATTACTGCGGTAAATATTTTATTTACCATGGTTAAGGGTAAATCCGATAAATAAGGGTTAAAAAAATAATATTATAATAATACTAAATTACCATAAAACGTGTTTTAACCCTATTGGTTGATACATGGTCTACCATGGGCATCTTTGTGTCAATTTTGGACCCCATGGATCCACTTGTATGTGATAATGACACTTTATTTTAATTAAGTCAAAATGAATACAAAAATGACACAAGCATATATCTTTTAGAAAAACAATTGTTACATAGGGTTATATAAGTTGGATTTTAGATTATAAATATTCATTCGAAAGATAAAAAGGTTTCCTACATAATGATATTTTATTTATAATTTTTAGACATTAAATAATTTATTTTATTTATGACACAATGATGATGCAGTAATTACTATAATAGTGAAAAATTAAAATAATTGATATTATAAATACCCAAAAAAATATAATATGAAACTTTTAATGTATTAAACTAATTTTCTAGGATAATATGATATATTAGGATTGATTTAATTGACTTTTTTCGAAGTAATCAATCTGTTATGAGTTTCACAAAAATCAACTATTGAATAGTGTCAAAATTGACATAAAAGAGTTCTTAAAACAAATATTATATTATTAATTGATATTAAATTCCTAAAAATCTAAGGTTCGGCCAAGAGACTTATATCAGTATATTTTCATCATTAATGGACCACATGGGGGTCGCTTGGATGTATATAGTAAGTTTATTAACCGTATTATATAAAAATACAAAGAGACATTGTAAAAGTGAAACTAATTAACTTAGAGTTAATACTTAAAGATAAGGTTAATATAAGTACCCAAACCTGTCTAAATTATATTTGTTGAGTGGTTTTCGACCTATCCCCACCTTAACCTTTGAATAATCAACTTTGGAGCCATTAGAAACCGAATATGAATTTATTATAAATTAATATTTCTAGCTTTCCCAAAGGTGCCCCTCGCCCCTCTTATAAAAGGGCACTCCTCCTTCTCATTTATTCACACCTTCAAAGCCTTTTGGTTCGGCCAAACACTGCCCAAGTACTCTCCCAACATCCCTCACTACAACCTAGAGGCCTTATTTTGATCAGAAAGCCAACCTAAGGAGCCCTTTTGATCAAATCAAAAGGAAGAACCCGAAGAAGAGGTAATGATTTCACCACCCTTCTCCAAGTTCATTTCTTCTTCCACTTCTTCTTCCTTTGTTCTTACCATTATAAAATAATAACTCCAGTATCTCAAATATACTGTGATGTTATTATAAATATGGTACAACCATATTCAGTATTATATCCACCCTTTGAATAACATGTCACCATACGTGCGTACGTACGGCTTACCGTCTCCACGTCGTGGTGTAATTGTTATTCAATATAATATTATTTGGATGGGTATAATAATGATGTGTATCTCATGTAAATAATAAATATAACATGTTAATGATTCTGTATATATGATATACCATCCATTTATATATTATTTTAATATCAAAAGAATGATATTGTCGCTCGTGCGTACGTACGGACTACCGTCTCCACGAACGTGATGAGATTCATTCTCCATCATATCCATTAAAGTATAATTATCATTTGATGATTTAAAATTGATGTTTAAGGACTAGATATCATTCTGGATATGAATAAGATACAACAACCATGTATTATGTAACAAAACATATAAAAGAAAATGAGTAAGTTAACTCCCGAAACGACGATAATTCTAAGATATCATTAACAAATCAATGTTAAAAGATCATATATGATATCTTATTAATATATATGATTCTTGTATAATTTAATAACAACTATTTCACCATTATACAGGAGTTTAACCTACCCCAACCAAAGAAAAGTACAAGGTAAGGGGTTTTCATCTCACTCCTTATTCTCGTGAGATTCATGTCATATTGCCACCATCACCTTTTGTGTGGTGTATGTACTGCCCATAATTATATTCTTTGTGTAATACACCCTAATTTATATGTATTTACATATTCATTGTATGATACCTCTTTCATGGGTTGTATGTTTCATAAGTTACCAAATTGGTAAGGGTTTACTTCACAACCTCTTCATTATCCAAGGTTGTTTATACATAATTATCTACTGGGACCTCATTATCATCCACATCCATGTTTCTTCAAAATGTATTTCAAAACATTTTTATTATTTACAAGAATATGGTTTAAAGTCATTTATACCCTTTTTGACTTTTTATAAGAGGAATCTTTCCGTCGTTTTCAAAACAAGGTCCTTTTTAACCTTTTCGACAGAATTAAGGTAAGAATGTTTTTTTTAACTTATACGGCGGGTGCGGCTATTTTCCGCCGTTATAAAATCTTCAAAGCTTCCCTTACAATCTTATAAGAATATTTTCAAAGAAAATGTTTTATTTTATATGGATCTTAAATGATTTCAAAATAAAAGGAGATATTTCTTTAAAAAGAATTTTGATTTCATCTATGTCAGCATCCTTTGATGGATTTTAAGATTATTTGAAGTTGATTTATTATGATACAAAACTTCTATATTGTATTTAAGGTTTTGTGATATGTTTGACTGTGGATGTGCTATTTTTATACCATTCATAGTTTATGGTGAAAGTATTGACATTTCGTATGCTAGTTTTAATACGAATGTTTATGTTATGTTTAAACCTTTTCATATGGGAATGCATTGGACTTAATAAGTGACGGGTGGAGCCCGCTATAGCTCCTCGATGCATCGGTAGGTCTCATGAGACAAACTAGTGTCTTGGAACAAGGCCTTGACAAAATATTATTTGTAGTCTTGGCACGAGGCCTTGACTATGTGGTTATGATAGTCTGGCATTATGCATTCCAACATTATGAAAGTGGTTATTGATTTTTGCATGTGATTATTCCATTAGTAGAATATTCATGTGAGTAAGTAAATGGCATTATTTCATTTTATTTATGCCATACCATGTTCAAAGTTCATGTTTGAAAGGCTTTTGTTTTAGTTATACATTACCTTAAAAGTTTATTCTTATTTATGAAAGTTTTCGTTATATTGTTATCCTTACTGGGCATTTGAGCTCACCCCTTTTCTATGTTTTATTTTTCCCAGGAAGTGAAGAAGTAAGTTATGAATGACCTGCAGGGATATTATGTGGGGATATGAGTGTGGATTATGGAGACAATATGTTGTTGTAGTAGTTTTTCGTTTAATGATGTAATGTAAAACTTATGAATATATCTAGTGTTTCCAAGGCTACTAAACCAATCGGTCTTTCGAGATTTGATCTTTCTTGTGATCATGAAAATGTTATGTAATAATGCACCAACTCTGGGTAACTGGGGTCAGGGCGTTACAGTTGGTATCAGAGGAAGTTTAGTACAAACCTTGGAAGGTAGATTTAGATAAACTCTGATTAGAGCACGTAGACCTAAGATGAACTTTGAGGATTAGTATAGAAGAACTTCCTAGAATTTTGGTATTGTAGAGATTTTGTGAGTTTTCCGAGCAATAAATCCTTGTCTGGATACGAGCAGGTAGAGGCGGCTCTGGCACAGATGTACCTAGGGGTAAAACCCGAAAACACCGCTTTGAGCTAGACTCGAACGGGAACTGGTGCACGACAACGGGCCTTGCTGCACTCTTGGTTATGACACTCCCGGGGGATATGCTTAGGATAACTCTCATTTTCATTACAAATCATTATGAAGGGTTTATGAGTATATACTTCCTCAAAGAAAACATTTTTATGATTATGGATTATATCCATAAATAGTTCAATTTATGTTAAGTGTTTTATAAGTATGGGATTATGTGTTTTGATTCATAAACTGATCTAGTTTATGCCATGGTATAGAAATGGCGCCCAGTAGAAGGAATGAGAACTCCAGAAATACACATGATTCAAAGAGAAGGAAGGATCATATCTTTCATGGTCTTAAGCTAGAATTTATAAGAGAAATAGTCTCCCATGTATTATCATCATATGAAGAAATAATATCATGTGTTGATAAGATAAGTAAAGAGTTTACTGAGTCCTATGGCTTTGAAGGGAATCAAGAGAAGAAAAGGATGGAAGAGAGAAAGATGGATAAAGGGAAAAGGGAAAAGAAGAATTTTCCCATATGTGGTAACTGTGGAAAGAAACACCCTGGAACTTGCCTGAAAGGAATGGGAGTTTGTTATAAGTGTGGAGGAAAAGGGCACAATGTACGTGACTGCAAGGGTAAGAAAATGGTTTTAAATGTACAATGCTTCATTTGAAAGGAGTTTGGACACTACGCGAACCTATTTCCCAGTCATCAGACTATGCCGCAAATGATGTTATTGGATAATAACCAAGTTATGATACTACCACAGATGAAGATGAATGATTAGAGTTCTTATGTTGATTATGTCAATTGAGTGTTGTATCAACAATGTACTTGTTATAATAATTATGGAGTATATAAGGATTGTACTGCAGTACTATTTCATTAAGTACTTGAGATTATGTGGAACAAAGAAATGTGACTCAATAGCAGGATAAATTTTTGGAAAATATATGGTTGAGAGAATGATAAATCATAATATAGTTCTGATACTGAGGTAGTGATTTTGGAATAATATGTGATTGTTTTGGATAAATTATATTGGATATTCTTGACTACCTTGGAACTAATTAATGATTTGTATATTCCATCATTGTTGGGGTTTAAAACATTTTTGGATTAATTAAGTATATCCAGCATTCTATATGGAATAGGGGAGCATGAATGTAATCAATAAGGAATATGGTAATTCAAGATGTTTCAGTTTATTAAAAGAATACAAGATGAAGGTATTCATATGCTATTGCGCGGTAAAAAGGATCTATATTATGTTTACCTTCCTTATAAATGTTGGACTGTGAGTTTGGACAGAAGTATTTTGGATAGTTCTAATTTGGATTATTTTGGATTACCATAAAAGGAAAACCCGGAGGTTGGGCGGCAACCCGTCGCGTCCGGCAAGGCTGCGAGACTTGAACCCGCAACTGAAGGGCGACAAGGGTGTATCACCTACCACTGGCCCATGAGATGTCCTGGATTAAATAATGTTGTTTTTTAAAGATCTGGTAGATGAATTATAAATTCATTTATTTTGGAACCCTGTACGAATAGTATAAATAAATAAAAAATTACATTCTATTATCTTTTAGAGTGAAAGATGAGTTTGTGGTAGAAACATATTAATGGATAAAACTCTGATTATAAAGTAAGTATATCTCCTTATGATCTTAGCCAATCTCATAAATAAATTCCTCATCATTAAGAAAAGGAACTTAGAACAAAAATGTTGTCCTAGATGGTACCTTAAATCATCACTAATTTATGGCTTTGGGAATGTTGGCCTTTTCATAGCCATGTTCTCTACCACTCTCCATCAGATAATTGATGGTTATATTTTTCTTCCATATCCATATTTTCCTACATGGAACCCTAATATGTATTATTTTCGGTAATCTTCATACTTTCGACTCTTTATTTTAAATAGAGGCCTCATTAATTCATTTTTCGATGTGGGATTTCAACTAAGATATTTTGAAACGTCAAAAATGTGTTATCCTAATACCCTATGTTTTGTTGAACCGATGGTATTTCAAATCATCATAGATTGATGAATTTAAGGACCTCAATTTTATACTTGTTTGTGATTGATGACCTCAATCACTACCTATAAATATTTACGTTTTCCTCCAATTATATGTCTCTAATTGCCACCAATGTTCTCCTAATCGAGATCATAATTTGGTGGTGACCCTTTCATTTCTCTTTTCCTCATATTAAGATTAAATTTTAGTAACCCAATTTCCGATGTGGGTTTTCCCACAAATATATTTTCTATTTTCAACCTTTTATTTTCTAAGAACAATTTCAAATTGCGAGGACGCAATTTATTGAAGGAGGGGAGAATGTAACACCCCAAGATTTCATAGTGTGTTATTTCTTCAAAATAATTCAATAACTTGCACTACACGCAACACTGAGTTCAATCACATCATGACTTACAAAAAAAAGCCATTCAAAAGAGGTTATGAATAGTATTATCTAAATTTTAAACTTTATATAATCCTTATAATTTTAGAATCCATATTATGAGTTTCTTAGATATAATGCAAGAACAAATTCATTTTCAGTATTGCACTTTTATCAACTTTTAATAGTGAACCCTTTTTAAATACAATATTTTAAACTTTTTGACTAAATGGGGACATCAAAACATTTAAAATGAAACATCCCAAGCTTCAACGATACGCTTTCCTTTGAATAATGTGATAGCGTGTGTTGTACGCAACACCGAGTTCTAACAACCAATTAAACCAGCCGTTATGAATAGTAATAACTACTTTTTGAAATTATATATATTTTATATTTCAAAATGGGATTCATTTTTGGATTCAGAATATCAAAATTAGCCTAGGGTGAAATTTTGGTACTTTTCGGATAACTTTTATATTTTGATGAATAGTGAAAATTACTAAATTTTAATTAAAAACAACTTTTTTAATCAAAATAATTAATATTGATAAATTATGAATTTGAGTGGTTTTAAAGTATATTTAGAATATATTTTTACCATTTAATATAATTTTGGTCATTGGACATAATTTTACAATTAAACCAAACATAAACAAGTGTCAATCTTTTGATAGTTATTATCTCTTAAAACACGCTTTTTGTTTTGACAGCGGGAATTAATTTTAAATTAATTTCTGCCACTTCTGTGTTTAGAATTTAGGAAAATGGATTCCATATTTGGAATCAGGATTTTCAAATTGTGTAAATAGGTAACTTTTATTTTTAGACATTTTGAATAATTACTGCCGTAAATATTTTATTTACCATGGTTAAGGGTAAATCCGGTAAATAAGGGTTAAAAAATAATATTATAATAATACTAAATTACCCTAAAACGTGTCTTAACCCTATTGGTTGATACATGGTCGACCATGGGCATCTTTGTGTCAATTTTGGACCCCATGGATCCACTTGTATGTGATAATGACACTTTATTTTAATTAAGTCAAAATGAATACAAAAATGACACAAGCATATATCTTTTAGCAAAACAATTGTTACATAGGGTTATATAAGTTGGATTTTATATTATAAATATTCATTAGAAAGATAAAAAGATTTCCTACATAATGATATTTTATTTATAATTTTTAGACATTATATAATTTATTTTATTTATGACACAATGATGATGCAGTAATTACTATAATAGTGAAAAATTAAAATAATTGATATTATAAATACCCAAAAAAATATAATATGAAACTTTTAATGAATTAAACTAATTTTCTAGGATAATATGATATATTAGTAATTATTTAATTGACTTTTTTCGAAGTAATCAATCTGTTATGAGTTTCACAAAAATCAACTATTGAATAGTGTCAAAATTGACATAAAAGAGTTCTTAAAACAAATATTATATTATTAATTGATATTAAATTCCTAAAAATCTAAGGTTCGGCCAAGAGACTTATATCAGGATAGGTTCATCATTAATGGACCACTTGGGGGTCTCTTGGATGTATATAGTAAGTTTATTAACCATATTATATAAAAATACAAAGAGACGTTGTAAAAGTGAAACTAATTAACTTAGAGTTAATACTTAAAGATAAGGTTAATATAAGTACCCAAACCTGTCTAAATTCTATTGGTTGAGTGGTTTTCGACCTATCCCCACCTTAAACTTTGAATAATCAACTTTGGAGCCATTATAAACCGAATATGAATTTATTATAAATTAATATTTCTAGCTTTTCCAAAGGTGCCCCTCGCCCCTCTTATAAAAGGGCACTCCTCCTTCTCATTTCTTCACACCTTCAAAGCCTTTTTTTTCGGCCAAACTCTGCCCAAATACTCTCCCAACATCCCTCAATACAACCTAGAGGCCTTATTTTGATCAGAAAGCCAACCTAAGGAGCCCTTTTGATCAAATCAAAAAGAAGAACCCAAAGAAGAGGTAATGATGTCACCACCCTTCTCCAAGTTCATTTCTTCTTCCACTTCTTCTTCCTTTGTTCTTACCATTCTAAAATAATAACTCCAGTATCTCAAATATACTGTGATGTTATTATAAATATGGTACAACCATATTCAGTATTCTATCCACCCTTTGAATAACATGTCACCATACGTGCGTACGTACGGCTTACCGTCTCCACGTCGTGGTGTAATTGTTATTCAATATAATATTATTTGGATGGGTATAATAATGATGTGTAACTCATGTAAATAATAAATATAACATGTTAATGATTCTCTATATATGATATACTATGCATTTATATATTATTTTAATATCAAAAGAATGATATTGTCGCTCGTGCGTATGTACGGACTACCGTCTCCACGAACGCGATGAGATTCATTCTCCATCGTATCCATTCAAGTATAATTATCATTTGATGATTTAAAATTGATTTTTAAGGACTAGATATCATTCTGGATATGAATAAGATACAACAACCATGGCTTATCTAACAAAACATATAAAAGAAAATGAGTAAGTTAACTCCCGAAAAGACGATAATTCTAAGATATTATTAACAAATCAATGTTAAAAGATCATATATGATAACATATTAATATATATGATTCTTGTATAATTTAATAACAACTATTTCACCATTATACAGGAGGTTAACCTACCCCAACCAAAGAAAAGTAAAAGGTAAGGGGTTTTCATCTCACTCCTTATTCTCGTGAGATTCATGCCATATTGCCACCATCACCTTTTGTGTGGTGTATGTACTGCCCATAATTATATTCTTTGTGTAATACACCCTAATTTATGTGTATTTACATATTCATTGTATGATACCTCTTTCATGGGTTGTATGTTTCATAAGTTACCAAATTGGTAAGGGTTTACTTCACAACCTCTTCATTATCCAAGGTTGTTTATACATAATTATCTACTGGGACCTCGTTATCATCCACATCCATGTTTCTTCAAAATGTATTTCAAAACATTTTTATTATTTACAAGAATATGGTTTAAAGTCATTTATACCCTTTTTGACTTTTTATAAGAGGAATATTTCCGTCATTTTCAAAACAAATTCCTTTTTAACCTTTTCGACAGAATTAAGGTAAAAATGTTTTTTTTAACTTATACGGCGGGTGCAGCTATTTTCCACCGTTATAAAATCTTCAAAGCTTCCCTTACAAGCTTATAATAATATTTTCAAAGAAAATGTTTTATTTTATATGGATCTTAAATGATTTCAAAATAAAAGGAGATATTTCTTTAAAAAGAATTTTGATTTCATCTATGTCAGCATCCTTTGATGGATTTTAAAATTATTTGAAGTTGATTTATTATGATACAAAACTTCTATATTGTATTGAAGGTTTTGTGATATGTTTGACTGTGGATGTGCTATTTTTATACCATTCATAGTTTATGGTGAAATTATTGACATTTCGTATGCTAGTTTTAATACGAATGTTTATGTTATGTTTAAACCTTTTCATATGGGAATGCATTGGACTTAATAAGTGACGGTTGGAGCCCGCTATAGCTCCTCGATGCATCGGTAGGTCTCATGAGACAAACTAGTGTCTTGGCAAAAGGCCTTGACAAAATATTATTTGTAGTCTTGGCACGAGGCCTTGACTATGTGGTTATGATAGTCTGGCATTATGCATTCCAACATTATGAAAGTGGTTATTGATTTTTGCATGTGATTATTCGATTAGTAGAATATCCATGTGAGTAAGTAAATGGCATTATTTCATTTTATTTATTCCATACCATGTTGAAAGTTCATGTTTGAAAGGCTTTTGTTTTAGTTATACATTACCTTAAAAGTTTATTCTTATTTATGAAAGTTTCTGTTATATTGTTATCCTTACTGGGCATTTGAGCTCACCCCTTTTCTATGTTTTATTTTTCCCAGGAAGTGAAGAAGTAAGTTATGAATGACCTACAGGGATATTATGTGGGGATATGAGTGTGGATTATGGAGACAATATGTTGTTGTAGTAGTTTTTCGTTTAATGATGTAATGTAAAACTTATGAATATATCTAGTGTTTCCAAGGCTACTAAACCAATCGGTCTTTCGAGATTTGATCTTTCTTGTGATCATTCCAATGTTATGTAATAATGCACCGACTCTGGGTAACTGGGGTCGGGGCGTTACAGTCACACTCCCATGGAGAACAATTTAAAAAGACAAGATGTTTAATAAGTCTTGATGGGTCCATTAATTCTTTGAAAAGTAAACCAAAAAAACCAAAATCACATTATTTTAATGGTAAAACATATATTTTCCGAACATAATGATTATTGTATTTTATTACATCACTATTGGGTCATTATGATGTCATAAAACACATTATATATTTAAACGATATTTAATTTTTACTCAAAAATTTCACTGTCTCAGAAAATTATGAAAAATTCACCGTTGGATAATTTCGACATCCTGATTACAAAAATAACATTTATTTTATCTAAATAATTTTCTAAATATGTTAATTTTCACTTTTAAAATAAAAACCGATATTTATCGAAAATTCACAGGTTTTGACAAAAATGGATTTCAAACCTTAATAAAAATCACAATTGAATTTATAAAATTATAAGATCATTTATATTTAATAAAAATTAATTTCATATTAATAATAATATTTTATTGAAATGTTATTTAATTCAAAAATCCCTTAATTTAATGAAATATAATTCTTAATTAAATAATAACTAAAAATATTATTTGTAATTTAAAAACTATTTACAATGTATCAATAATGACAAGAAATTATATTCATTATTATATACAAAAAATAATGTACATGAACATAGTACTATTTATTTGTTACATAATCCCTTAAAACAGTCGCATAAGACCTAAGGGTAAGGTGTGCGATGGTGACAGACTCTAGGGGTGGCTTGGATAACATCGCTTGAGTGGTAATTTCTATCGACTTCCATTTCTCCCATAGACGGTCCCATTCGAACATGACATGATGAAACATAGCTTGGTATTGGTCAAGAGAAAAGACCAAGGATGCGAAATATTTTCCGAGCTCCGACAAATGGTCTTTGTATGGGGCATTTCTACTGTATGAGGCCATCTCTTCAATGGTATAAGTAAATTTGGATTTGTTAAAGCCCTATGTTTTTACTAATCATGTGATCACAGTTCAACAACTATATTACCAATGTTCAAAAATCTTAACATAAAACCAAAGAAGTTGATATTTTATATAAACATAAAGAGAAATTTAATTAGATCAAGAGGGATTTCCATTAATGAAACTTTGGGTCGTTACAATTAGTAATTATTTATAAAAATTTAAAATTTATAATATTATTACCACAAATAAGATTAAATAAAGTAAATAAGGATAAATCAGATTGATAAGGTTTATAATAAATTCCCAACATGAATAAATTGTATTGTCTAATGAGATTACAACCCTATCTCATATCATCTTCGGATTTAAGTCATATTTGGAGGTTTTTAAGTGGGTTTTGGATTTATTATAAATTAATATTTCTTATGTTTCCAAACGTGTCCCTCTCCTCCCTTGTAAAATGGCACCTCATCCCTCTACTATTCACAACACCTTTAGCCTTAAATCTCGGACAAAACCTGGAAATTTCTCTTCTCCACTTCCCTAGAATAATTTTTGAGGTTCTGGTTCTCTCAAAAGACCAACTCTAGTTCCTTAAGAGGAAGCTTAAAAGAGTTACGTCGAAGAATATGTAATCTCTTCTTCCAATTTTTTCAAGTTTCATTCCTCTTCAAATTCTTCTTCTTTAGTTGTTTCATTATAAAGTAATAACATCAGTATCAATGATATACTGATATTTTATTTTAAATATGAAACAACCCCATTTCACTTTCTATCCATTCTACGGAAAATGAAATCACCACACGTGCGTACATACAGAATACCATCTCCACGACGTGGTGTAATCTGTTTTTCCACCACCACCTGAATTGGATGGGTATAATGGTGTAAAGAATAAATATATATATGGTTATTATAAAATGATAATAATTGTGATATATTATATCGTCCACTCTAATTCCATTCAACAATTATGGGAACGATATCATCGCTCGTGCGTATGTACGGATTACCGTCTCCACGATGCGATGAGATTCATTCTCTATGTTAACCATTAAAGAATGATTATAAAGTATATATATTAAATAATCATGAAATATATGAAATATTAATGATATTGGACTTGTGTATATTTTATTTTCTAACTTCCATTCAATTTTATAAGGAATCCAAAACATCGTTCATGTGTGCGTACGTCCTACCGTCTCTGTGAACAGTGTATTTCATTCCATTTATAGATCTATTGTATATATGTATATTATGAATATATATTATATATAAATCAAGATTTACATTATGGATGTATTTAATCATGATATAAGTAATCATATGAATAATTAAAAGTCAAAACACAGATGATAAATGAAAAATTTTTACCCAAAACGCTACTTTAACAAGAATTTACAAATCAACAGGTAATATAAAGTCATAAGTGAACCTTATATGATATCATAACAATGAATATGATTTTTTAATAATTCAATGACATTATTTAAATCATTATACAAGATGATCGGATACATATAAAGCATATCAAACATAAGGTAAGAGATAATTATTCCAATATCGTTCTTATCCGAGATTGTTTATTCGTAAGTATTTACTGGGGTTTTATTTTTCATCCGTGTACATAAAAATGGTTTTAATAAGGTGTTTAATATTCTTACATGTATCTTTAATTTCATGTTTACCCCTCTTTGACTATTACTTTTTGTCATGGACAGAATCTTTCTTTTGTTTACCATGCGTGTTACTTTTTGACTTTTCCATTAAAGTTATGAGGAGAATGTTTGTTTTAACTTATACGGAATAAATGGATTTTTACGGTTTCATAACGCATTATTTTCCTAATGTTTACTATACAATATTTCATGGTTATTTTCAATAAAATCCTTTTCTTTTAATATTACGTGGAATTTTGTGAATAGAAAATGATTTTTATGAAGAAAGGATATTTTCCTCACGAATTCTTTTCAAGTGTTTTATCAAAACCATTTTCTATCTAAGATGACATTATATCATATGTGTAAGTTTAATGTATAATATCTCTATGATTTACATGGTTTCAATTTTTTTATGATGAAATGATATCCATTGTTTTATATGGATTATGTTATGATTGGATGATATTTATGATACCCATTTTATTTTTTGGGTTATGATGAATGATTTAGGTTTATGTTGTGTCACAAGTAAGAATGGTTTCATTATGAGATGGGTGGGACCTATATCTCCCTCTAATGCATTGAGTAATGATTTATATCTCATGAGATAGACATGGATGGAACGGTAAGTTAATCCAGTTTAGTTATATATGACTGGAATGAGGAGTGAACTCAATTCAGAAAGGGACTTTGTCCACTAAGATGGTCCTGGAAGTATTGCTTTGGATTCTATAGAAATCATTTCATGTGCTTAATGGTTTTCCACAATTAAATGTTTTATTCCCAAGATATTTTATCATGATTAAGGTTTCCTTATGGTCTATTCCTTACATACTACCATGTTTTATGTTATTTCTCAAGATTTTGATGTTTAAACATTATGTTCATGTTTTTTTAAGTTCAAATGTATATGATTTGTTATATTTTCTCCATTATTACCCTTAATAAGTATCTGAGCTCACCCATTTTATGTTTTTTCCCCTAGGATTTAATTAAAGGTTTTAGGTAAGAAAACAAAAGGGGAAGATATTTATGGGAGATGTTGAAGATCGTTCACCATGATTAGAAGATTATATTCCTTATTTACAAAGACACTAAACTATTGCGGTCCTTGTGTGTCTGTTTTTATTATGTATTAAGTATTCTGAAAAAGAAATGTAATTTCCATGTACGTCAAAATATGGGTCTCTACATGTTTCAATATCGATTTTATGATGTGGGATTCCAGCTACAAAATTTTATAATATTAAAATGGTTTCCCTTACATGATATTTTATTTTATCATTAAATCTAAATATCGTCATGTTAAACATAATTTTATTTTTAATTATCAGTCCTTATGACTATTTTTAAAAACCTATGCTTTTGAAATTCTCCACTTTACATTTTACAATAATTTTAGTTTGAAATTGTCTCAATGATTCATTAATATTGGAAATTTTAAAAATGATTTATAAAAATTACTTTTATGGTTTTGCATTAATTTTATTCATTGTATCTAAAATAAAAATCTCATTGTAAGTAATTATTTAGGAATTCCTCCATAAATTCCCTTCTGAATTACTAATATTGGTTAATTAAAATTGGGGTATCAATAAATCTATATAATTATGTAATTTTTTGTAATGGTTTTTAGAAATGTAACAAAACCCACTTATTATCATTGGTTTTGTTATTGTATATTTGATTTCATGAGGAAACAGTATGCATGGATTATTATTATGGGATAGGTGGGACATTTTATTCCCTAAAATTTATTGGGAAACTAGTTAGATAACATTATATACTCTAAGTACTTTATTAGTGACACACGATATACTATTTGAAATATTTAGTGATGATAAACCCACGATGGGAAATAGAAAGTGATTTATATATAATGTGTTTTTATTTTTATGTTCATTTTCATTCCACATTTATATATTATATTACAATTATTTTTCTTTATTTCCCATATTTGTTATCAAATATTTGTATTTCATGGTATATGTTTTTTCTTTTGAGAATATGTGTTCATCATTCCTTATTTATGGAAAATAATAATATTTATTTTTAGAAAGTAATTAATTTCATTATCATGATTTATAATATTCTTATTATCTAATGGAAGATGAAATAGAGTTGATTTTATCCCTTTCTGAGTTTTTGGACTCGCCCCATTCTTTTCTTCAATCCATCAGTTATAAATAGGAGTAAAACTTATAAAATATCAATAAGTGAGTCTAGAGTGGTTCAATTATGTAGAATTGTTCAGAAGTATTGTAAAATATGTTTCATATGTAGAAAATCAATAGAAACACAATATATTTTGATCTTGAAATTCTGATGTTCTTATGTATTTAATTTTTAATACATTAAAATAATATGAAATATATGTATGTTTATCATAGACATTTTAACATTCTATCTAAACCAAAATATAACAAAAAATCTTTTTTAGCACCATTCTATGGATTTCAGGTCTGCGGTGCCTCATTGATCTCAAAAAAACCTCTTTAATGATATGAATATTTGTAAAAAAAATATGATTTTTATGGGTATTATGAATGATGTTATTCAGTATGGTATTTTAATTAATATAATCTAGCCAAAATTTTATCACTCACCATTAAAAACATTTTAGTGTATTATTTGTATTTGTACATGTCATAACTTAGTTAAGCTCATCTATTATGGAATGCATATTTAGTTAAAAACTATTCATAATTACGTCAAATAATATTGTAGGATTATTGGGTGAAAATACCATTCCTAATTAATCACAATTACATTCAAAAAACAATACCTCTTGGGGTAAAAATAAATTATTTTCATAGTAAGGTGTTACACAAAATTAAAATAAATATAATTTTATTCCTTTATCTGTAACATAAGATATATTATTGATTCTGAGGTAAGAATAAGACATGTATTTTCTTAATCGTGTTGTTAATGAATGTTATTATTATCCGAAGGAATCGAATAATAGGATATTTTATAATTTATTTTATAATTTATTTTCGTTTTAATAAACATACATATTAAATAATTAACATTTTTGACTATCTATAGTAATTAAACAGTATGTATCACATATATACTCAATGAAATTTAAACAAGGTAATTACATAATTCATTTAAATTTTTATCACATTAGAAAATTAAACTTTAAATAAATTACATAGATGAATTTTGTGTCCCTATATTTATTTTATTACGATGTAAGACACAATATATAGAGACCCTATCTATTTAAATAATTTATTATATTATATTACGCTTAATAAAAATCAAGTATCTAAAAATATAGTTTCTTTGATAGACTATGTATGTAATTAGAAAACATGAATGTAAAATAAATAATAAATAATTTAATCTCCATAATGAGCTCCTAACTCTATTTTATCTCTTACAGATTCATTGCATAACCATGGGAACACTTAAATAAAAGGGATGATCCAAAAATCCTAGTATGGGAACAATATTGAGAATGAATCATAGAACATGATTTAGAATAGAAACATGTTATAATAAAAGTAATGTATCATGAATAAACATATAAAGGCATAAAATTAAGAACATGGAATCATATTATCATAGAAACATAATAATGTTACAACAACAAATAACACGACATAAATATGAGTTAATTATAACCGCCAATACTATATCACATAGTGGACAATGGCCCATAATTATTATGGATTTCTCCTTAATTCCATACATAATGTATCATGAGACAAAAAAAAACAATTAATTAGATAACTATATGGTTGCATCTATCATATAATTTTATGGAATATTTATTCCATATAAATAATCACACATGAGAAATAATCATAAGGGTTTCCCATGGAATGAAATTGGGATCATAGTCATGTTATATGCTTTAACCAATGGGCGTATCATAATGATTTATGTGAAAGAAAATATTTAAATCATAATTGAAAATTCATAATGGAGAATACGAATATATTTTGACATATTATGTCTAACTTATGTGAAAACATGTAATTATAGTAATTAGGTATTTTGGTAAATGTGCCTCTTTAACACGGTTTTTGGGAAAGAAAACAAAAATGCCTTGATAATGAGGAATAATGAAAAATCATTTTGATACAAAAATTAATTAACAAAATTGTTATTAATGATAAAAATAGTTATTTTATAAAAATATTGTTTGTATGAAATATTTGATGTAGTTTACATGGAATGGGAAAGAAATAGAGAAGTTCCCATTATGTAGACTTGATTATTGGGACAAACTGGGAAGGGAACATTTTGAAACATGTATTTACAAATATATTAATGATTAATTGAGAAATATAACTATGTGAAAACATAAAAATAAAATTTAGGATAATTATATAATAATAAAAAAAACTACATTAGGGTCAATAGAGAGAATGTGTAATAAGAAGTTAAAATGGATAATCTGAGAGATATTTTTCCTTATTTCTGAATGTGTTCTGTAGTTAAACATAATTACCAGGGTAATGAAATAAATACAATTAATTAATTAATAACGATCATATTATACATTTAGTTTATTGTATTATTATATTATTAAGGTATCTTATGTCAATTATGATGTTTTAGAGAGTATCATTTCGTTCTTCCTAGAGCATTTGTTTCATGGTTTCATGGATGGTACACTTGTATATATTTTAAATATTCCTTTCAAATGGAAATAATTCAATAAAAGGTAAATAATAGGTTATGAATAAAATTAATAATTTGTAAATATGGCCATATATAATCTATTTTTCTTGAAATAGGATGATTCATTTGATAAAACAATAATGACGATTGTTTATATTTTTTATTAGTTTTTACAGTCAACGTGAACTACATTCTTTTTATTTAATATAATATAATTATAATATTTATATAACACAAAAATTTTATAATATACACATATATGTATGTTTTAACCATAATAACGGTTTTATGACCACTATAGATGTCAAAATGGAAAATGAAAAATCATTGTCCATGAAGGCAGCAAACTGACATACCTTAGATGGAGTTTTAATTTTTAAATAATAGTATGGTATATGGTATTTGATTATGTTTATTACATAAAAATAATAAAATGTAATTAAATATCTTATATTCGAGTAAGAATGTCTCTTTTTATAGGGGGTGTGAGGATAATATAGAAGAAAGAATGAATTTAAATAAGAAAGGGGGATTTTACCTCCTGAATATAAAATCATTGAAAATGCCCTAAGGAACATTGAATTGGTATTTTGTTGAGACATATAGATTTTTTTACTTTTAAAATCAAATTTTAATGCTATTAATAAGAATATTGATAAGCTACATAATTTAGAATGTGAGAGGACAAGGGGTAGTGAGGGTTGGTATTGTTAGGGTGGAGAGGGGTATTTCTTATTATTATATTCATTAGATAAATAATTTGGCCCATGAAAATCAATATTGTTGATTATATGACTAAATAAGTTATATAGTGAAAGAGGTATTGAGATTATGGGTTCTAACTGTAATAGTTGGTGTCCTAGAACCAACTAGATATACGTTGATTAAATGGATATTTAAGGTATTAAAATATTAAACATCTTATTAGATATTTTTTATTGTTCTACATTACTAGGATGTCATAATATCCGAGAATATTGTATTCATTGATAAGGTCACAGTAGTTCCACGTTATGATGAGAACCTTGAAATACTAAAAAAATTATTATTAAATATAGTTCTATGGTTGGATAACATAATATGATGGGACACATAGTTGTTATGAAATTTAATATTCTAAAAAAACATCCATGTTTATAAATAGACAATTACATCTATTTTTTCATATAGAACACATCGCACGCTTAGTGAATTGAGAATTGATGAACTAAACAATTTCTCTCTCGAATCCTCATCACAACCCTCTCAAAAATGAGAGACATTCTACAAGGTTGAAGAACAACCAATCAAGATTGATCAACACAAGACACTCACTTCACCATGCTAGCAGTTAGGGAATGAGTGCTTTTCATTAGAGGCCATCAAAGCATGAGTGGATCAACGCTATAGAGATTCTAGTTTGGATCCTCACAAGAATAACATGATAATCTTAATGGGTCATTCTGAATGATCAACATCGTCAACAAAGAAATTTATGAATATTAAGGTATTCTTTTATTAATGAAATTAATTATATTAATTATAAACATGATGTGAAATGCCCTCTCTAATGGTTTTTTTTCTCTTCATTCTTCATCTAAACATTTGATTCTACTCTGTGGAGACTGGCGTTCAACATTGTATTGATCCAAGAATAATCATTGATCTAGGTAAAAATTAAATTTGGGTGATGGAAAAATTGTGCTTATTCTACAACAGAACCATCATGTTGTATCAAAGTGGGTTATATCATAGCATATAATTATTTAAATATTTAGTTGATGATTTACACATTTAATAATTTAGTTGTTTCAATTAAAAATAATTTTTCTACAAATATGAATCTCGAGATCTATTTCTCCTTCAATATTTCTGTTTCCCCTTATGAAAATGTTATTTTCTATTAATTTTGATTAAAATAAAATAAAGGATCTCATCCAGAGGTTCCAAAGCTTCCAGTCCATACAAAACCAGAACACACAGTGTGTATTCTAAAGTACATTTTGTGTAGTCCAAATTCAATGCATCTGACTGATCCACCAAACAAGGCGGTGACTTGGAGGCTTTCTAGATCTTAAATCACTCTATGCATTGACCAAGAATAGGTGGCACACATTTTCAAGATTACGTGTTGTTTAGTACACTAGACACTGCATGTAGTATCTGCATGTTAGGGTTTGGACCGTGTACCCCATACACGGCTTGCCCGGTTGGAATCTGTGTAATGCAGAAACTGCACAGTGTGTGGTCCACTGAACACGCTGTGTACTCCAATGATTTTCTAAGTAAAATCACACGTAGTTTCCCCAATAGTGTACTTCAAATTGATAGTGAATAATAGTACATGACGTGTGCTCCTCCAAAGTACATAAATTTATAAAAACAATTATTATTATATTATAAAATCCCTTGATATGTGTACAATCGTGCAGGCGTAAAGCAGAGGTACAACGCATGATATGTGTTATATATATCTATGTTTAATTTATCATCTGTGAAATGTTAATTTCTACTCATTGGGTAGTTATGAATAGGTATTGACTAGGTTTCCATTAAGGTACAAGTTATGTACAAATATAATTTTATATGAATTTATTCGTTTATAATAATGATGGATTAGAATCTCATAGAAATTCATAAAAGTGTTTAAGATAAAAAGAAATATTAATTAACAATGATAATTAATTGATTCATGCATCATTTATCTTAAACAAGAACAATTAAATAATTTAATTATAGTTTTATTTATGCATAAATATCATTTCATGTAAGGTTGATCATGAGCTAGACCATGACCGTTTTATGTGGATGGTTTCTTTTAATTAATTAATTTTAAATTAATTTGTTGGCATGTGAGCCTTCTCTTAATTAATATGTAGGGCCTGTGTTCCCAAGGTTTCTTTTATGTAAATCCCATTTTACCCTTCAACTACATGTTTGTTTAAAAATCCATAAGTAATGGTTGGAACTCCCAAGCTAGTGGAGGCATTCCAAGCTAGAGTTGAGACGAAACCTATCCTAGGAGATACAGTGGAGGACATGTGGAAAGCTATAAAATCAAACCCAAAAGGATCGACGTGTTTCTCCCCTAGGTCTTGGTTAGTTTATCAACCGCTAGATAAACTAACCATTAGAAAATATCACAATCATACCCTTTGATTTATTCTATTTATGTTAGATGCATGGTTTATTATTATGGATGTGTTGTCACGATCACATAATTAATGAATTAAAAAAGCATGCTAGATAGAACTAAAAAAACCAATCTTATGCGTAAATTTTATCAAGATATGACTAATCACTTAAGTAAGTACCACTTAATATTAACAATCGTGTGATAATGATAATAATAAATTCACGTATAAGATATAAGAATCCATAAAATAAAACATTAAGTCAGAACAAGATTTTTGTTACTTGATTAAGGTCCAAACACAATAGAACTATGTGTTTGACCAACCCTTGTTGGGACAATTACTTTCATATAGGAAGAGCTTATGAAAGGTTTCGAGTTGACTTAACCATATTACATCAAGATAAGTATCTTTTTCTCTACATGGTGTAATATTGAATGAATGAATTGAAGAAATCCAAAGTCAGGATATCAGAATTCAGGAGTCCACTCAACATATCAAGGAGCTATAAGCCCGCAGTCGACAAATATCTGAAAACCTAAATACCGTCAAATAACTTGACCAACCCATGTTGGGGTTATATGTAGGAGAAAATGAATCCATTCCACTAGATTATCAGGGCCACTTGAGATTACGAGTTCAATGGAGAGGGACATTGGTATTTGATAAAATAGTGGGAGGCCTAATAATATTTATTATTTCTCATAAAATGTAATCAAGAAAATAATAATGATCTCTTCTTATAAATTATAGAACAAAAATGAAAATCATGTAAACAACATTATCCCTACGATCAATTCTAGATAGACTACATCCTCACTGACAATAACATCAAGGAAGGGTTTAGACACCTTCTGGTTATCATATGCAAAGAACCAAAGTCTTACGTGCTGGATTCAACATTACCTGATCTTACTTCCAAAGAGGTTAGTGATGAGGATTTATGTGTCTAGGATAATTATGTGAATGACACAGTCGATGTTCAATGTTTGATACAATCATGAATGTCTATTGAACTCATGAAGTCTCATGAAAATTTAGATGCTTAGAGAATGTTCGAGAACCTATATGGTCATTGCCAAAAGATAGTAAGACAAGAAAAGATTGATATCTCTAAGCCACTCATTCAGAGTAAGCTTAGAGAACATTCCCCAGCTGGGCCTCATGTAGTCAAGATCTCTTTCTACATTGATCACCTAGATGTTCTAGGGTTTAAAATCCCCAAAGAACTAGGCACCGATATCATTCTAGTATCTCTCCCTTATAGCTTCTCTATCTCTGTTGTGAATGTAAAAATGAACAACATTGAGAAGTCGTTATCTGATCTTCTTATCCACATTCTCCAATAAGAAAAAGATATGATTCATGAAAATTCTTGTGTCCTTGTGTTGAATAAGAGTAAAGGGAAGGTGAAGAAAGTTTAGCCCAATGCTTCTTCACAATCTTCCAATAGAAGGATGATCAATGGGGAGTCAAGAAAAAATTAGGCTATTTTTTCACATATGGAAAGAATGGAAGCTGGAAGAAGAACTGCACCCAACATAGGATGCAAGAGAAATCATCTATTGAATTTTTTATCGAATCAAATCTATCTATTTCTAAAAATTTTATATTTGATGCAACTTGTGGTGATAAAATATGTATCCAAATACATGAACCATATTGATTATAGAAGATTGCCCAAGGGTATGTAGATCTTCAACCAATAAACGGATCTAGTCTTGTTGTTTTAGTTGTTGGGGACTACCTCCTCACGTTGCCAACGTGGATGATCTTGGGGTTAAATGGTTGTTATTATGTGCTATAAATTACTAAAAACATTATTTCTGTATCCAGATTAGAAACAAATGGTTTTGTTTCCATCTTTTGAAATGAAGTCTCCTTCCATTATAAAGATAACATTTTTTGGCAAGGATCGCTAATAAAACTATCTTTACGTGTTGGATTAAAAAAAACTAAGTAATTGAAATAGATAAAAATGATACTTCACATGACTCATACCACACCCAACATTGACATCACCGACTTGGTCGTGTAAATGGGAAACACTTGAAAATGATACATCAATATGTATATTTAGATTATTTCAAACTAAAACAACATGGAGTATTCCAATCTTGTTTACAAGGAAAAATAACCAAAATCACATTTAATGGGAAATGTGAAAGGGATAAAGAACTTCTTGAATTTGTTTGTACAAACCTATGAGGACCATTTACAGTTGACTCAAGGTTAGGGTACTCTTACATCATAACTTTTTCTGATGATTTTATGATATATGGATATATCTTCTTAATTAGTTACAAGTTAGATTCATTTGATAAGTTTAATGAATAAAAGAATTATGTTGAGAACCATCTTGGAAAGAAGATTGAGAAACTCCACATAGACAAAGGTGGAGAATATCATAATCCGGAATTCATTTATTACTTATGGGTGTTTGGTATCCTATCACAACTCACTCATCTATACGCTCCACTGTGGAAATGTGTGAGGGAAAAGAGGAACCGCATGCTATTGCACATTGTGAGAAAAATAATGAGTCATGTGCATCTTCCATTATCCTTTTGGGGATATTCATTACAAACAACTGTGAAAATTCTAAACCACATTCCAAATAAACCATCAAATGGTATTCCTTATGGGTTTTGGAGTGGAAAGAATGTCATATTATTGAATTTACATGTGTGGGGAATCGATGGATTTATTAAGGCCTCTTCATGTAACAAGCATGCACCCCGAGGAACAAAGTGTAACTTTATTGGATACCCCAATAAAACAAGGGGATATTACCTATTCAAACCCTCATAAAAAGGTTATAATGTCCATACATGCCATATTTTTTAAGAGGTAGCATATCTTCAAAAGAGATAGTGGGAGAGATATAGAATTTGATGATGTAGAGGCTAAAGGTACATAAGAGTTGGTATAGGAGAATATTCGACAAAGCCCCATGGAAGAAATAACTGTTCTAAAGACCCAATAACTGTGTAGGAGTACAAGCGAGATTAGAGAATCAAAAAGGTATGTTTTCTAGTTAGAAAATATGGTGACTCACTATTAGTTGATACTAGTGATCCTCTAACTTGAAATGAAGTTGTATGTTGAAGATATGTTTCCAAGTTTCAATAATCCATGAATTCTAAAATGGATTCCATGTACCAAAACCATGTTGGGATTTTTTTTATATACTCCAGTTGATGTAAATCATGTTCGTGGAAAATGGGTATTCAAGAAGAAACTAGATTTGGAAGTAAAATTCAATACCTTTAAGGCACAACTGGTTTCAAAAGGGTTCAAACATCATCAAGGCATTGGCTATGACAAAACCTTTTCTCCAGTTGCAATGATGAAATCTATCAAAATTCTGTTGTTCATTTCCTCATATAATGACTATGATATTTTTAAAATGGATGTTAAAAAAACCTTCCCTAACCTGATCTTTCAAGAAGATGTCTACATGACACAACCTAAAGGATTTATGACTCCAAATGATTATAATAATGTATCCAAGTTACAAGAAATCCATTTATGGTTTCAAGAAATCATCCAGGTCGCGGAACATTTATTTTGATTAAGCCACAATGATATTTGGTTTTATCAAGAATGAATTTGAACCTTGTGTCTACAAAAGGTTTTGTGGGATTTTAATTGTTTTAAAAATAGTTTATGTTGATGACATACTACTTATCAAAAATGAGATACCAATTCTATAGTTTTTAAGGCATGGTTGAATCAATTCTTCTCTATGAAGGACTTTGGAGAGGCATCATATATTCTTGGGATCATGATCCATCATGATAGATTCAAGAGATTGTTGGGCCTATGTCAAAGTACATACATTGGTATGATATTTAAGAGATTCAGTATGGAACATTACAATTGGGGATTGTTACCAAAGTCACATGGAATTCATTATTACATGAAAATGTGTCCTCATACAGATGTTGAAAGAATGATAATGGAAAGGACTCCATACACATCCGTGATTGGGTCAATAATGTATTTCATGCTATGTACTAGGATGGATGTCTCCTATATATTAATTTTGGTAGACATATATCAATCATACCTAGGTGAACACCATTGTATACCAGTCAACACTATCCAAAAGTATCTAAGGTGTACTAAGGATTTATTCCCCGTTTTTGGAGGAGATGAAGAAAGAGTCATCAAAGGATATGAAGATGCCATTTTCTAGACTAATCAAGATGAAATGACCTCTCGAATAGGATAAATCTTTACTTTTAATGGAGGGACAGTGAGATTAAATAGCTCAATGAAAAGTGTGGTAGCAGATTCTACATAAGATTATGAGTATATCGCAGCATTTGAGGGATATATAGAAGCAATTTGGAGGTGAAGATTTTTCCAAGAACAAGATGTGATACCTAGCGGTAAATATCCCATCAAACATTACTGTGATAATACTACAGCTGTGGCTCTCACAAAAGAGACAAGGTCACATCAGTAGATGAAGCACATACTTTGGAAGTGTCATCTTGTGAGGGTGTTTTCTCCGAGTGGTCAATTTCCACGGTGTAGTATTCCCTTGGAATATAACCTAGAAACCCCATGACTAAATCTTTGACATAGCCGAAACATGATCACCATGTGAGGTCTAGGAGACTGAAAGTCTTAGGTAGTTGGCTCTAGTCTAAGTGGGAGTTCGTAAGAGTTGGTGTCCTTGATCCAAATTTTAGTTCATTGATTACATGTATATTTAATGTATTTAAATATTTAACATCTTATTACATATCATTCACTATTCTGCATGACAATTATTTAACAATTTCCTAGAGTATTTTTTGAATAGATAAGGTCATGGAAGTTCCCCACTTTATGAGAACCATGAAATACTAAAAAAATATTCATAATTATAGTTTTATTTTTGGATTAAATACTATTAATGGACACATATCATGCAGACCTTTAGGTGCAAGTACTCATTAGATGATGATACATCCTCTTATGATGTTTTCACTTGGTAATCTCCAAGACAATAGATTATGAGAATATACCCGCCAGTTGGAATTCTGCTTGTACAGGTGTCATCAGATATTTCTATATGCAATCATGTGTATTGATCCGTAGACTTTATGATTATCATTAATTAGTGTCATGACTTGCACACTTTGATTTACTTATGAAAACTTCTAGGTAGATAGTTGGCATGATGTAGGGTACATTGGGTGTGTCATGAGTGGCACATTATTAATGGATAAGTCAAGGAAGTATTTCTCACTTACATTTATGGAAGTTGGTATCTCGACATTTTTGATTGGAATAGAACTAACATGAGAAATTCCATTGCCATGGTGTAACAACAAGTTTATCTCATGTAGTCAAATAACGACGTATAAAGAATTATAGTTGATAAAACTACCATGAAACCTGTTTGATGAGATATTTAGAAAAATGGACTACATTACACAGTGAGTGTTCATATGTGGATGTCATTTTTGGGTCTTTGAATTTTTTATCATGGGTGCCTTGACCCGTTGCTAGATATTACTCTTGGAATTTAGGCAATCCCCTCGTAGGCCAATGAGAATGAATCCTAGAGAGTCACACACAAAGTGTTTTTGGTGGTCCCCATTAAATATTATTTGGATTTAATTGATAAAATAAATATTATTCTGAATATTGTGGAATAATTTTATTCAAGTTAAAGTGATCGTATAAATTAAATTAAATTTATTTATTTATTTTATTGAACATTTAATAAGTATTTTCTTACTAGTTTATAAATATAATATTTATTTAAGAGAATTAAATTATTTTATTATTTTTTGGGGTGTTGAATAAATGGACGTGGAGTTTGAGAGGACCAAGATCGGACCATTAGTAAAACAATTATTTGTAATACGGTAAATAATTATTTAACTATTTGGCACAAGTTAAAATAATAATGATGCTGCAATTGATTTTTGACATGGAATTTTACTCATAATTACATTTTTTGCTAGTTGGCACACCATCAATAATGACATGATATTATTATTATGAGCATGGGTTTTCTCTATTTTCGTGAATTTATATAATTTCAGTTATGAAATTAAATATTGTAACTGATATTATATGCATATAAATAGAAAAATTACATCCATTGATCCCTAGAGAACACACCACATGCTTGGTGAATTGAAAATTGTTGAGCTAAACAATTTCTCTCTCTAATCCTCTTCCCGCCCCTCTAAATAATGAGAGATGTTCTTCAAGGATGGAGAACAAGTGACCAAGAACAACAGACACAAGTTACTCATTTCCTATAGCTATCATATGGAGAACGAGTGGTGTCGATCAGAGGCCATCGGAGCACGTGTGGATCACCTCTAGAGGAATTCTATTATGGATCCTTGCAAGTGCAACATGATAATCTAGAAGGGTCATTCTGAACGATCAACATTATCAATGATGAAAATACCGAAGATCTGGGTAAAATTTTAATTATGTAAATAATTAAATTAATTATAAACATGAAGTGCGAGATCCTCTCTAAAAGTTTCGTGCCTATTACCTCTTTATCTAAATCATAGATTCTATTCAATAGAGACTATCATTCATCTTCGTATTGATCCCGGAATAATCCTTGATGATGGTGATAATTAAAATTGGGCGCCAGCCCAATGGCACTTCCGCTATGCCCAAAACCTTCACTAACATCATGCTTATGTCATCCCTGACTCAAAAAATAATTTCTAAAGTTTATAATGTTAAATACTGAAAATTATTGAATTTCACTATTCAAAAAAAATCATAAATTTTAGAAAAATAAAAAAATACTTACCCCAATAATTTTATACATTTAGATATCCAAAATGTAATACATTATGTGAACATTATTTTCAAAATATTAGAAATTGATTTTTTTGAATATGATATTCATTTATTTGAAAAATACTAATTTGAAAATCACAATCAATTCTATGTCCCTTTGAATAATAAATTAAGTTCTCATTAAATAATATTATGATTATAATTCAAAAAAATTTATTTATATGTCTTTAAATAATTTAAATTTTCTTTTAAATATTTATATTAATAAAAAATTATTAATAAAACATTACCTTATACAAAAATACCAAAACAAAAATTCTCAACATTAGTCATTTATTTACGTACACACTAATATAAATATATGATATTTCTATTTAACAGATACCAAATAATTATTTATACATTCATATGTAATGACTTGGATTTTTCTATGTGTTATTATGAAATATAATATAGAATTATTTCAAGACTAGGATTTACAATGGAATGTGATTCTGATGCTAGAGTGCCCGAAATAAATGTTTGAAATAAATTAAACTCTATATATTGTGAAAATGTAGTTTCACGGAAAAAGAGTCATAAATTTTAAATGGGTGCCCGGATCAAGAAATCAAAGGGAACTGTTATGTTTAGAGAAGTGATATTACCTTTGGTGGTGCCTAACATCGACTGGTGTGGGTCAGCTGCTGGAAATAGTTTTTGGATGTTTTAAAGGAATCAAAATAAATTAGTAATTTTTTTTACTTTAAATATTTCCATAATGCAGTGATTCTTATTTTTTTCAAAGGAGAAGGTTCCTAGGTTAGGCTCATAACCCTAGAAAACTCCCTTAAATCTTCTAGAGATTTGTAGAGGAGCCAACCTTGAGGATTTTTGACTAAAACTCACTGACATCAAATGTTAGAATCTTTGCGCAGCGAGAATGAATTCCAAACGATGATGGATATTCCTCTTCATCAAGGATTGAGGTAGGTGTTGTAATTTAGACTCCACTTTTCCCAGTTCCTAGATTAAATAACGAATACATATCCACCCACAAAAATGTTTACCTATGGATCATGCATTATTGCAGGATGGTTTTATCAAGTTATTTGGGGTAATGAATAAATTATATATTTTATTTGTTGTTTTGATTTTATCTATTTTATCATACTAATGGGAGAGAATAGATTCCTTGAACAAAAAATGGATGAGGTTTATTCCTCCTTGTCTTATTGTTTTTGTCATCCCTCTCCCTACGTTCTTCACGTTCTTCTTGGAGAGAAAGAAAATGGATCATTGCTAATCAGTTTCATATTGCAACGATTTCAAATCAGAGATTGAACATCACAATGACCTAGAGGAATTGTGGCTATGAGGACAGATGAATAAAAATATCCTGGATTAAGGAGGACAGTTAAACAAAATGTTCTTCACATGGTTGAATTGATATGAATTCTTGAGGCCGACCAGAGGCCCAAAATCAAATGAGATGGTTTCAGGAGTCTGGGTGACCATAGCCTTGTAGTTTCACATCAATCAGATGACCATATTAATGAAGACTGATTCTCCAGGGCGCAGAACAAAGAATGTGGTGTTCTCAAAAAATCATAAAAAATATCATGTTCCTTGATGAGAAGACATTTTGAGACTAGCATGGCGGTGGTTGGGTTTTTCATGCTACACCCAGTGAAGTACACATCACACCTCTAGGTACATAGGGTGTGTAGACCCCACCCAACAGTATCTAGAGTTTCGTGTGGTTGGAAGTGCTAAAAAAACATGTGACCATCATCACATGGTGTGTGGGTCCTTAAGCAGACTCTTCATATATCTTGGATGATACATTGACACAAGGTGGATTACACGACAAGTACTCTACCACACGACCAGGAAAAACCATATATGTGAACTAACCCATGTACCGGTACATGGTCTAGTACACACGGGTCGCTGTTGTGCATGGGAACATGTCTAGCATGCACAAAGTCCTCCAAAGATAGCAAAACAACATGGGACGCTCTCTTCCACACTGTGTATACCGTGTTCTACGTGACATGCCCTGCGATATGGGTAACTGTACACATGAAGTACCTAGGGTCAGATGACACTACATGTGATCCTTCTATATGTTGTGACGTTTCTGTAAGTAGATTTACCTTATTTGCCGCCGTTCGATGGATGAGTTTCATTTTTTTCAATTTCTCATTGCTCGTTCCGCTGAATTTAAGGTATCATTTCCAACCACTAGATTATGATCCCTTTACCAAGAGATTCCGACATAGAGTGAGGTTTCCCATTCAGAGGACAGGATCGAGATCCTATATCTATTCATGACCCAATTTAGAGTCAGGAATCAACGTGACCAATCATTCATGACATTGATCCCTTACTTATCCGGTGAATATAGATGAGTCTTGGTATCCGCTAAGGCCCTGGCAGTGATCCTTGTCGGTGTATCATGATCTTTACCCACTCAGGAGTGTTTATTCTAGAATTATTGTATATATTCTCTATTTATATTTATCAGTGAATTGATCCACCCATGACTTTCTTGATGGAAAATAACTCTCATAAGGACATCATTCAAGCTATCAGACTCAATGATTGGTTTCTCCTGGATGAGTGTTTTGTAGAAACTTTGAATTGAATCCCTATCATAGGCATACGGTCATTGTAGAATATGGTTTTGGGTCTCGAGTGTATCTAGATTTGTTTCTATTGATATATGTTCAGTAGACATATACTATGTAGAGATCAATTCACCTTTACTTTTTCCATTTCATTGTGGTTTTCGGTGTTCCCTACTAAGTATTTTATTACTCACCCCTACACGAGCTTTTCCTGTACGTGTCGTGTCTTTTGCAGATGAGTGTGCTTTTAATGATGTCTAGGGCGGGCCAGTACCTGACCAAGTTTTCAGAGTTCCTTGTTGGACAAGGTGTTTTTATTTTATTAATGTATTGTGTTTTACACTACACCAAAATTAACTTGATCTATACACAACACCGTATTAGCTTGTAGTATACACAACACTATTCTGGGATTGTGTTACACACAATTTCAAGTTCGTTTTGTAGAAATTATTCTACGCAACATTAAGTATAGATTTTTTTTAATGTATAAATGAAATATGTTTTTATTATGTTATATGAAACAACTAAGGGAGCTTTCACTACACGCATCCCTGACTTGGCTTTCATTACACGCAATCGTGACCTTCCTTAGCATGTGTAGTACGCAATACCAGGTTTCACAAAACAACGGTATATTGTTATAATATTATTATGAACTAGCCTTCATGAATAGTATTAACTACATTTTTAATTTTATAACATTATTATTTATCTTCCAAATTTTCTAGAATATCATGTGAGAACAAAATAATTTTTTGAGTAAAATAAGTATTTTTTAAAAACTGCAGTTTTGCCGCCTTTTGATGGTGCACCTACTTTAAATATAGTTTTTTACATGTTTATATGTTCAATTTGAAAAAAGAATTATTATTTGGAATTAGGATATAAAAATTTACTTTGGATTAAGTTTTCTTATTATTCGGATAACATTCATATTTTAATGAATAGTAAAAACACGATATATTTTAATTAAAAACAACTTTTTTCATCATAATAATTTATATGGTTAAATGATAATATTGAATGGTTTTAAAGTATAAATAGAATATATTTTTACCATTTAATATAATAAATGTCATTATCATTGATTTTATGTTGAATTCATATGTCAAATCATTTAAATCTTTTGCAATGTTTTAACTTTTAAAACTCGTTTTCTTAACAATGTGATTAATTTTAAATTATTTTCTGAAACTTCTATGATTTGAATTTGGAAAAATGGGGTCCATATTTTGAATCATTAGTTATATATTATATTAATAAGGTACTTATTATTTTTAGTCATTATGAATAGTAACTACGACAAATTTTATTTACCAAAGTTAAAGGTAAATCGAGGTAATTAAGGGTAAATATAGTATTATTAAATTACCTAACACTTTTCCTAATATAATTGGATGATTCTATTTTACCCTAACATATACTTGGGTTGAAATAGAATCTAATAGAACCCACTTGTATTTGATTAAGGCATTTTATTTAGTTTATTTAAAGGAATGTGAAATGTCTCACTCAAACTTTAATAATTAGATTATTTTTAATATATAGTTATCCAGAATATAAATTCAATTACAAATACTAATTTGAATTCTAAAATGTTTTTATTTATCATGGTAATTTATTTGTAACTGTCAGATGTATATAATTTCCTTAATATTTTATACATTAATGATGTTGAAGTTATTTATGTAGTGAAAAATCAATAATATAGTTTTTATTCAAATAATAATACCTATAAAAGACTCAAAAACATGGCGAATACTTATTGGTTGAGTATATCTATATCATAATCATCCAAGGGTCTATATTTGGACCATTTGGACCCTAAAAAACAAATTCGGAAATTTATATTATTTTATTTTAAATGATGTCAGAGATGTCACGTTCATAATTTAATAAATATAACAGTTTAAATGTTGTGATTTTAAGAAGATAAATTCGAGTAAAAATATTATTTTTAAGGGTATTGTATTTATCTTCTTTGTGGGAATTTAATTTTATTTTTTATGAAACTAATAAGTATATTAAATTATTATACAAAAAATGATGTAGTAATTGTTTTATTAAGAGAAATATCAAATTATTGGTTTTATAAATATTAAAATAAACATTATGTGAACTAATTATTGTTCTATGCAAATTTTATAGATGAATATGACATTTTTGAATCTATTAAACATTTTTTTCGAATATATCCTCTTTGAGGATTTTATTTAAATTCAAATAAATGAATAGTGTCAAAAATTAACACTTGTTATTTTATAAAAATAAAATATTATTAAATTGTTTAAAAATCACATAAATATTTTAAAATTATAAAATGACATTTATATGTTCTAAAAGGTCATAAAGTACATATTTATCGATAATACACAACACATAAGTAATTATTTATAAAAAATTAATATTTAGAATATTTTTACCACAAATAAGATTAAATAAATTAAATAAGGATAAATCAAATTGATAAGGTTTAAAATAAATTCTCAACATCTATAAATTTTATTTTCTTATGATATTACAACCCTATCTCATCTCATATTCGTAGTTAATTCATTTTTGGAGGTTTTTACGTGGGGTTTGAATATATTATAAATTAATATTTCTTATGGTTCCAAAGGTTCCCCTCTCCTCTCTTATAAAAGGGCACATCCTCCCTCTCATCTTCACCACACCTTGAGCCTTCAAGCTCTACAAACCCCCAACCATTTCACTTATCCACCTCCCTAGATGCATTCTGGGGATTCCGGTCTTCTTAAAAGACCAACTCTAGTTCCTTAAGAGGAAGCTTAAAAGAGGTGCGTCAAAGAAGAGGTAATATCTTCTACCAATTCTTTCAAGTTTCTTTCTTCTCCAACTTCTTATTCATTAGTTGTTTCATTATAAATTAATAATATCAGTATCACTAATATAATTATATTTAATTATATATATGAAACAACCCCATTTCACCATTTATCAATCCTACGGAAAACGAAATCACCGCGCGTGCGTATGTTCGGAATACAATCTCCACGCCATGGTGTAATCTGTTTTTCCACGACATCCTTACTTAAATGGGTATAATGGTCTAAATAATGACTATATATATGGTTATTATAACATTATACTAATTCGTAGATATTATATCATCCACTCTAATTCCATTCAATAATTATGGTAAAGATATCATCACTCGTGCGTTTGTACGGATTACCGTCTCCACGACGTGATGAGATTCCTTATTCAAGTTAACCATTAAAGAATGATTATAAAGCATATATATTAAATAATCATGGAATATATGACTTATTAATGATACTGGACTTATTTATATGTCACTTACTTACTTTCATTCAATTTAATAATGAAATCAAAACATCGTTCATGCGTGCATACGGCCTACCGTCTCCATGAATGGTGTATTTCTTTCCATTTATGGATCTATTATATATATGTATATTTTGAATATATATTATATATAAATCATTTTTTACATTCTTTATTTATGTAATAATGATCTAATTAATCATATGAATAATTACAAATCAAAACACGGACGATAAATGGAACGATTTTACCCAAAACGCTACTTTAACAAGAATTTACAAATGAACGGGTAATATAAAGTCATAAGTGAACCATATATGATATAATAACAATGAATATGATTTTTAATAAGTAAATGACATTATTTAAAACATTATACAGGAGGTTAGAATACATACGAAGCATATCACACATAAGGTAAGGGACAATTATTCCAATATCATTCTTACCTGAAGTTGTTTACTCGTAAGTATTTACTGGGGTTTTATTTTTCATCCATATCCATAAAAATGTTTTTAATAAGGTGTTTAATATTATTCCATGTATGTTTAAATTAATTTTTACCCCACTTTGACTTTTACTTTGTGTTATGGAAGGAATCATTCTTTTTTACCATACGTGGTACTTTTTGGCTTTACCATTAAAAGCACGAGAAGAATGTTTTTTAACTTATACGGAATGAAAGGATTTTTAAATTTTTATAACGCCTTATTTTAATTAAGTTTACTCTACAATAATTCATGGTTATTTTAAATAAAATCTAATTATTTTATAATTTCATGGAATTTTTTGAAAAGAAAATTATTTTTAAGAAGAAAAGATATTTTTCTCATGAATTCTTTTTAAGGGTTTTATCAAAACCATTTTCCATCTAAGATGACATTATTTCATATGTTTGTGTATTAGGTGTTATACCTCTAATATTTAAATGATCTAACTTTTCTTATGATGAAACGATATCCATTTGTTTTATATGGATTATGTTATGATGGGATGATGTTTATGAAACACATTTTTATTCTTTGGGTTATGATGAATGATTTATGTTTATGTTGTGGCACAAGTAAGAATTGTTTCATTATGATATTGGTGGGACCTATATCTTCCTCTAACGAATTGGGTAAAGATTTATATCTAATGAGATAGACATGGCTGGAACGGTAAGTTAATTCGGTTCTGTAATACAGGACTGGAACCAGGAGTGAACTCGATTCATAAAGGGACATTGTCCACTAAGATGGTCTTGGCCGCAATGCATTGGATACTATGGAAATCATATCATGTGATTAATGGTTTGACACAATTAAATGTTTTATTCCCATGATATTTTATCATTATTAATGTTTCTTTATGATCTATTCCTTACATACTACCATGTTTTATGTCATTGCTCATGATTTTGATGTTTAAACATTATGTTAATGTTTTTTTAAAGATCAAATGTATATGATTTGTTCTATTTTATACATGATTACCCTTACTAAGAATTTGAGCTCACCCTTTATATGTTTTTTTCCCCAGGATTAAAATAAAGGTGTTAGGTAAGGAAACAAAAGGGGAAGATCTTTATGGGAGATGTTGACGATCTTTCACGACAATTAGATGATTATATTTCGAGTTTCCAAAGAAACTAAACAATTACAGTTCTTATGTGTCTGTTTTTGTTATGTATTATGTATTTCATAAATGTAATGTAATGTCCATGTACATCAAGATATGGTTCCCTACAGTTGGTATCATATGAAAGGATTAGTTAACCTTTGGAAACTAGGATGCGAAACCATAGTGAGATCCCTAGATATATTTCTAAGATATTTCTAGGTATATCCCTAAAGTTCATTATAATTTTAGGTCATAGTCCTAGAATATCGGTAACTATATTAGAGTTAATCCTAAGATGATAGATATTAAAGGTACTCCACCTTTATTATGTTGTTTTCCCAAGAATGATTATTGCCACTCCAACTATGCTTTTTGGGTTTTAGACTATGGATGGAACCCGAAGGAGTCGTGTTGATCAATGTAATGTAAAATGCAAGGATTTTCCTTCAGAACAAACCAATGTTATGGGAGATGGAGTGAAAAATCTTATTTTCTATACTTACACAACCTATGAATAATTCTGTTCTTCCAAATGAGTAGTGATGGGAACAACATTCTTTTAAGTCCTTCATGAGGCAACGTCCACCTTCTTTCAGTGGGTCTTCTAATCCAATTGTTTCTGAACAATGGATCAGTACCATTGAAAAGATTTTTTCCATAGTTTGGTGTTCAGAACATGAAAAAGTCATTTTGGTTGTTTACCGTTTATATGGTGAAGCAGACCAATGGTGGACTCTAATTGATAATACAAGGCCCCAAGATGAAATTAAATTATGGTAATGGGACGAGTTCAAGAACATGTTTTTCAATAAGTACTTCCCTCTTATTAATAAAAAAAATGGAAAAGGAGTTATTGAGGTTAATAAAAAGGATAATGAATCTATTGGTATACACGAAGAGAATTTTACAAGGCTTGCAAGGTATGCATCCAGCTTTATCATCCATCCTGAAAGTAAAGTTGATCGATTCTTCTGTGGCTTAAAAACCAATTCATTGAAGGTCATTAGCTATAAGAGACTTTAGTAGCTATGAAGAAATTGTGCGTTGTGCTATCAAGGTAGAACTGGAAGTTGGTGTCACATATCCATCTCATTCTTTTGACAAAAAAAGAGAGATGGAGTTCATAGAGAAATCTCATAACAATGGTGAATAGAAGATGAATGTTTCTTTATGCTCAATGTGTGGAAAGAACCATGGCCGATATTGCATAAAAGGTACTAGAAAATGTTTTAAGTGTGGAAAATAATGTCATCGAGTATTTGAGTGTCAATGTAATGGGAAAAAGGTATCTAATTATGTTCATAGATAAAATACTATAGATAACACTCCACCAACACTTCAACGCTTCAAGTGCAAGGCAATGGGGAATTATTCTAATCAATGCCCTAATCCAAGGGTTAATGATAACTGACGTGAGCAACCTCTTAAGGAAAAGGATAAAGGGAAGTCGCATGCGATCACTATATGTGATGTTGAATATGAAAATGATGTTTTGGAATGATTATGTGTTTATATAATGGGATTTTAAAATATTATCATGGAATCTCATTTATGGTATCATGGTATTTTTGAAAATCTATGCATTGGTTTTTAATAACACTACCACAAAAATAGTTTTTCCTAGCACCCCCCTTTATCAGCACTCAAAAAAGCACTGATAAAGGGTGCCATTATCAGCGCTAAAAAAGCGAGGATAAAAGTACCCCTTTATCAGCGCATTTTTTAGCGTTGATAAAGCCCCCGCCTTTATCAGCGCTTTTTTAAGTGCTGATAAAGGGACCCCCTTTATCAGCGCTTGTTTAGTAGCGTTGATAAAGGGGGGGCTTTATCAGTGCTTTTTTGAGAAGCGCTGATAAAGGGTTGACTTAAAAAAAAATTATAAAAAAAATATATTAATATATAAATATAGTTATATTGATATAAATATAATATATAATTTTAAAATATATTTTAGATAAGTATAAATGTACATTTACACTTAATATACTTAATATATAATATATTTAGTGAAAATGACTTCATAAAAAATTTAAAAAAATATTTTTAATTAATAATTTGATATTTATTATGGATTAATAGTCATTTAATAACAATTTAAAGAATAAAAAAATTAAAAATTAAAAAAAATATCCAAAATATGTTGAAAACGCAATCAAACTTCGAACAGCCATAACTTTTGATCCAGATGTCCGTTTGAACTCTACCACATATCAAATCGAAGCATGCGATGAGCTCTACATCAATGTGAATGATACTAACCCCGATGAAGGGTTTTTTGAGGCCAAAAGAGGTCCAGAAGGCCTCCAAAACTGAGTTTTTAGTTGGGGTATCCCGATTTTTTAACATTTTGTGGATTTTCAGCCTCATTTAAGGGGGTATTATTGCCTTTTTTTGTTGGGGACTGAATTTATTCCAAGGTATTACATTCATATTGATATTATTTCTTTGAAATTTTATCATTTTTTATAATTCATTTTTATTTATTATCAAATATATAACAATATATACATATTTTTTATATATTCACACATAAAAATTAATTATAAATATAAATAATAAAATATATTTACATATAAAATATATTAGCTTAATCTAAATAATAACTAGTATCCATTTTATTTAAAATACAAATATATGAATATTTATATACCTATATATTAATCTAACTATATATATATATATATATATTAATCTAGCTATATATATATATTAACATAACTACATATATATTAATATTACTATAAATACATATATTAATATCACTATAAATATATATATTAATATCACTATAAATATATATATTCATATAACTATATATATATATATATATTAATATAAATATATATTACTATACAAATAAATACATCTATATTTATAAATAGAGATACGTATTAATATAACTATATATATATTAATATAAATATATATATATATATATATATATATTAATATAAATATATATTATTATACAAATATATATAACTAAATTTATATATATAAAAATAGATATATATATTAATATAACTATATATATATTAATATAACTATATATATATTAATATAACTATATATATTAATATAAGTATATATATATTAATATAACTATATATATATATTGATATAACTATATATATATATTAATATAACTATATATATTAATAAATATATAAATATATTAATATAAATATATATTACTGTATGAATAAATATAACTATATATATATAAATAGAGATATCATGAAATGGTAAACAAATCAAAATAAATTAGTGGTAAGGGCTTAGGCGTGCGGGGGGGAGGTCTCGAGTTCAAAACTTGCTGGAGGCAGAGGCGCGCGCATGGGGCTGGATGTGGGGGGCTAGCGCTGATAAAGGGTAGAGGGGGTGCGTGCGATGAGCTGGACGGGGTGGAAAATGCTATTAAAATTTGGGCTCAAGCGCTATAAAATGCCCCCGGAATGGAATGATTTTTTTTAATGTTTTATAATTTTTTGTAATTTTTTTTATTTTAATTTTAATTTTATCAGTGCTTTTTTTAAAGCGCTGATAATAGGGTCCTTTATCAGCGCTGATACAAGAACCCTTAATGAGCGCTAAGAAAATTCTGATAAAGGGGTACTTTTATCAGTGCTTTTTTTAGCGGTGATAAAAGACCCCTTTTATCAGCGCTTTATTTTAGCGCTGATAGATGGGGTCTTTATCAGTGCTTTTGTAGTGCTGTAAAATGCCATTTTTAGCACTAATAAAAGGCGTATTTGTTGTAGTGTAATTATATGAAACTGGTAACCTTGAAAAGTGATTGAAATATTTTTGTAAAGAAGATGATATGCACATAATGAAGGGATAAAGAGAAAATGAAATGAGCTCATTACTGATATAATGACAAAGTTATATCATGGTTTGAGTATATAGAAATTTTTGCATTTTGGTATGTGGAAAGATTTGACTTTTTACAGCATTAATGTTTTCACTAAGGTTCAATGGGTATTCATTTTTCAAGAGAATAAATGATTAAGGTATTCACATCTTTGGAATGTGACCAATGAGATATATCGTATGATATATAGGGGATAAATGATGGTATTCACATGCTCGGTAGATGACATTTCTAGTAATTGTTTTCTTTTTACTATGATCTTGGACAGAAGTATATTGTATAAGCCTAAAGGTTGGAATGAATTAAGTATGACATAAGATAATATTGTTTATGGCTAGAAATTGTTTCGATATTATTGCAGGAATGTTATAATAATGTAGTTTTAGAAAAAGGGACAACATGCAGGACGAGCGATAAGCCATCTTGTCAAACAAGGCTGTGGGAATTGAACCCACAACCGAAGTGTTTTGGGCCTTTATCGCCCACCACTGGCCTACAGGAAGTCCCTAGTTAGTAGAAACTATTTTTTTTTTTTTGAGTGGTGTGATAGATGGAGTATAAGTCTCTTTGAGGAACCATATACGATTAATCTCACCATAGATTGACATTTGTATATAACGTTTGATAAACATATTTTTGATACAGATGGAATGACCTATCATTCTGTCGCATGATCTGTTAACATTTCACGAAAGACAAATTCAACTTCATTTTTTAAAGAGATGAATTGGAAATTGTTAAAGCCACAAACAACAGTGCGATTGTACCAAAATCAAGTAACTATTTCTTCTAATTCAAAATTTTCAACTTTAGGGAAAGGATATTGAAAACCAAAAATGTTTTCCTAGTGCTATTATATATTTTTAATCATATGGTACCATAGATCATCACAAATTTATGTCTTTGTGATTGTTGTCTTTTTCATAGCCATGTTATCTACCACATTCCATCAGAACTAGATGGTTAGATTTCTCTTCCATATCGATATTTTCACCTATGTCTTCCTATGTTGAAACCCAGTGATGAGTTAATATCGGTAACCATTATGTTTCACACTTCACTTTTTAAAATTATGTTTTATTATTCCCTTTTATGATGTGGGTTTCTATGAAAGAAACATTCAAGTAGAAAACCATTCATAACCCCGATGAATTTCGAGGGAGAAATTAATTTTAAGGGGGGTAGAATGTAATAACTCGAGATTTTATGAGAATTGTTCTTTTTAATTTCATTGATGTCTTTTGTTTTATTCTAAACCAAAATTAGATTGTTCTATATGCCACACCATATTAGCTTGCAGTATACGCAACACTATTATTGGCTGGTGTCACACACAATTTGAAGTTCGTTTTGTAGATATTATTCTACAAAACATTAAGTATATATTTTGTATAATTTATAAATGAAATTGGTTTTTATTATGTTATACACAATAAAAAAGGGATCCTGCACAACACATGGCCTTGACTTGGCTTGCATTACACGCAATTGCGACCATCCTTAGCATGTGTAGTACGCAATACCAAGTTTCACTAAAAAAAGTATATTGTAATAATATTATTATGAACTAGCCATTATGAAAAGTATTAACTAAATTTTTAATGTTATAACATTATTATTCATCTTACACATTTTCTAGAACATCGTGTGAGAACAAAATAAATTTTTCGAGTAAAATAATATTTTTCAAAAAATGCAGTTTTGCAGCTTTTTGATGGCGCTCCCACATTAAATATAGTTTTTGAACTATTTATATTTTCAATTTAACAAAAAAAAATTATTTAGAATCAGGATAAAAAATTTTCTTTGCAAAAAATTTTCATATTATTCTGATAACATTCATATATAAATGAATAGTAAAAACACCCTATATTTTTATTAAAGACAACTTTTTTCATCGTAATAATTTATATTGTAATATTATAATATTGAATTGTTTTAAAGTATAAATATAATATATTTTTACCATTTAAAATAATTTATGTCATTATAATTGATTTTACATTGAATTAATTGGTAAATTCATTTCAATCTTTTGCAATGTTTTAACTTTTAAAACTCAGTTTCTTAAAAACAAGATTAATTTTATATTCTATTCTGCAACTTCTGTTATTTGAATTTGGAAAATTGGATTCCATATTTGGAATTAGTAGGTCCAAACTATGCTAATAAGATACTTTTTTATTTTTAGTCATTATGAATTGTAACCACGGTAAATTTTAATTACCATAGTTAAGGTAAATCGAGGTAATTAAGGGTAAATATAACATTATAAAATTACCCTAACACTTTTCCTAGTATAATTGGATGATTTTGATTTACCCTAAATCATACATGGGTCGAAATGGAATCTAATGTAACCCACTTGTATTTGATTAAGACATTTTATTTAGTTTATTTAAAGGAAAGTGAAATGTCTCACTCAAACTTTAATAATTAGATTATTTTTAATATATAGTTATACAAAATATAAATTCGATTATAAATACTCATTTGAAAGCTAAAATGTTTTTATTTATCATGGAAAGTTATTTTTAATTTTTAAGAAATATTTAATAACTTTAATAGCTTATACATTAATGATGTAAAAATTATTTATATAGTGAAAAATCTATAATATAGTTTTTATTCAAATTATAATACCTATAAAAGACCCAAAAACATGACCAAACATATTGGTCGAGTATATCTATACCATAATCATCCAAGGGTATATTTGTGGAAAATTTGGAGCCTTATAATGCCAATTAAGACATTTATATTATTTTATTTTAAATGATGTCAAAGATGTCACCTTCATAATTTAATAAATATAACAATTTAAATTTTGTGATTTTAAGATGATAAATTAGATTAAAAATATTATTATAGAAATTTATTACTTTTATATTCATCATAGGATTTTATTTTTAATTTTTATGCAAATAATAAGTATATTAAATGATTATACAAAAAATTATGTAGTAATTGTTTTATTAAGAGAAATATCAAATAAATGGTATTATAAATATTAAAATAAACATAATGTGAACTAATTAATGCTCTAAACAAATTTTCTAGATGAATATGAAATGTTATGAATCTATTAAACAATTTTTTTTTCTAATATATCATTTTTTTAGATTTTATTTAAATTCAAATAAATGATTAGTGTCAAAAGTTACACTATTGTTATTTTATAAAAATAACATATTATTAAATTGTTTAAAAATAACATAAATATTTAAAAATTATAAATTCAAATTTATATGGTCAAAAATTTCATAAATTACGCAATTATTGATAATTTATAACATATAAGTAATTATTTATAACAATTTAAAATTTAGAATATTATTACAACAAATAATATTAAATAAATTAAATAAGGATAAATCAAATTGATAAGGTTTAAAAAAAATTCCCAAAATGACTAAATTTTATTGTATGGTGATATTACAACCCAATATCATATCATATTCAGATTTAAGTCATTTTTGGAGGTTTTTAAGTGGGTTTGTGATTTATTATAAATTAATATTTCTTATGTTTCCAAACGTGCCCCTCTCCTCCCTTATTAAAGGGAACCTCATCCCTCTCCTCTTCACAACACCTTGAGCCTTAAAGCTCGGCCAAACAATGCCAATTACTCTTCTCCACTTCCCTAGAAGAATTATTGTGGTTATGGTTCTCTAAAAAGACCAACTCTAGTGCCTGAAGAGGAATCTTAAAAGAGGTGCGTCGAAGAAGAGGTAATCTCTTCTACCGATTTTTTCATGTTTCATTCTTCTTCAACTTTTTCTTCTTTAGTTTTTTAATTATAAAGTAATAACATCAGTATCACTAATATAATGATATGTTATTTTGAATATGAAACAACCCCATTTCACCTTCTATTCATCCTATGGAAAATTAAATCACCGCGCGTGCGTACGTACGAAATATCATCTCCACGTCGTGGTGTAATCTGTTTTTCCACCACCACCTTACTTGGATGGGTATAATTATGTAAATAATAACTATATATATGGTTATTATAAAATTATACTAATTATAATAATTTATATCATCCACTCTAATTCCATTAAATAATTATGGAAACAATATCATCGCTCGTGTGTAAGTACGGATTACCGTCTCCACCGCACGATTAGATTCATTATCCATGTTAACCATTAAATAATGATTATAAAGTATATATATTAAATAATCTTGTAATATATAAAATATTAATGATATTGGACTTATTTATATGTTATTTACTATCTTCAATTCAATTTAATAAGGAATCGAAAACATCATTCAGGTGTGCGTACGACCTACCGTCTCCACGAACGGTGTATTTATTTCCATTTATCGATCTAATATATATATGCATATTCTGAATATATATTATATATAAATAATGTTTTAAATTATTTATGTATATAGTCATGAACTAAGAAATCATATGAATAATTAAAAGTCAAAACACAGATGATAAATGAAACGCTTTTACCCAAAATGCTACATTAAGAAGAATTTACAAATCAACGTGTAATATAAAGTCATAAGTGAACCTTATATGATATCATAACAATGAATATTATTTTTTAATAATTCAATGACATTATTTAAATCATTAGAAAAGATTATAGGATACATACAAATCATATCGGACAAAAGGTAATAGATAATTATTCCAATCTCGTTCTTGTCCGAGATTGTTTATTCGTAAGTATTTACTGGGGTTTTATTTTTCATGATTGTCCATAAAAATGGTTTTAATAAGGTGTTTAATATTCTTCCATGTATGTTTAAAGTCATGTTTACCCCTCTTTGACTTTTAGTTTGTTTTGTGGAAGGAATATTTATTTTGTTTACCATACTTGGTACTTTTTGACTTTTCCATTAAAAGGATATGGAGAATTATTGTTTTAACTTATATGGAATGAACGGATTTTTACGGTTTCATAACTCCATATTTTCACGAGGTTTACTCTGCAATATTTCATGGTTATTTTCATTATAATCCTTTTATTTTAAATGTTCATGGATTTTTTTGAATAGAAAATGATTTTTAAGAAGAAAGGATATTTTCCTCAAGAATTGTTTTGAAGTGTTTTATCAAAACCATTTTCTATCTAAGATGAAATTATATAATATGTGTATGTTTAAAGTATAATATCTATATGATTTACATGGTTTCACTTTTCTTATGATGAAATGATATCCATTTGTTTATATGGATTATGTTATGATGGGATGATGTTTATGAAACCCTGTTTATTCTTTGGGTTATGATGAATGATTCATGTTTATGTTGTGTCACAAGTAAGAGTGATTTCATTATGAGATGGGTTTGACCTATATCTCCCTCAAATGCATTGGCTAAATATTTATATATCATGAGATAGACATGGATGTAATGGTAAGTTAATCCAGTTCAGTTATACATGACTGGAACGAGGCGTGAACTCGATTCAAAAAGGGACTTTGTCCACTAATATGGTCTTGGAAGCATGGCCTTGGCTACTATGGAAATAATATCATGTGATTAATGGTTTTCCATAATTAACTGATTTATTCCCATGATAGCTTATCATGATTAATGTTTCTTTATGATTTATTCCTTACATACTGTCATGTTTTATGTCATTGCTCAAGATTTTGATGTTTAAACATTATGTTCATGTTTTTTAAAAATTCAAATGTATATGATTTTTTATATTTTCTACATTCTTACCCTTACTAAGTATTTGATCTCACCCTTTATTTTTTTTCTTTCCCCAGTATTTAATGAAAGGTTTTATGTAAGAAAACAAAATAGGAAGATCTATATGGGAGATGTTGAAGACCGTTCACCATGATTAGAAGATTATATTCCAAGTTTCCAAAGACACTAAACTATTACAGTCCTTCTGCGTCTATTTTTTTAATGTATTAAGTATTCCGAAAAAGTAATTTCATGTCCATGTACATCAAAATATGGGTCTCTACATGTTTCAATATCGATTTTTTGATGTGGGATTTCAACTACAGAATTTTATAATATTAAAATGGTTTCCCTTACATGATCTTTTATTTTATCATTCAATCTAAATATCATAATGTTAGACATAGTGTTATTTTTAAATATCAGTTATTATGACTATTTTTAAATATCTATGGTTTTTAAATTATCCACTTTATATTTTACAATAATTTACGTTTGAAATTGTCTTAATGATTCATTATTAGTGGAAATTTTAAAAATGATTTATAAAAATTACTTTTATTGTTTATCATCAATTTTATTCATTGTATCTAAAATAAAAATATCATTTAAAGTAATTATTTAGGAATTCCTCCATAAATTCCCTTCTGTGTTACTAATATTGGTTAATTAAAATCAGGCAATCAATAAATCTATATATTGAGGTAATTTTTTGTAAATGTTTTTAGAAATGTAACAAAACCCACTTATTATCTATGGTTTAGTTATTATATATTTGATTTCATGAGGAAACTGTATGCATGGATGCTTATTATGGGATGGGTGGGACATTTTATTCCCTAAAGTTTATTGGGAAACTCGTTAGATAGCATTATATACTCTAAGTAATTTATTAGTGACACATGATCTACTATTTGAAATATTTAGTGATGCCAAACCCACGATGGGAAATATAATGTGATTCATATATAATGTTTTTTGATTTCTATGTTCATTTTCATTCCATATTTATATATTATATAACAATTATTTTTCTCTATTTCCCATATTTGTTATAAAAAATTTGTATTTCATGGTATATGTTTTTTCATTTGAGAATATGTGTTCATCATTCATTATTTATTGAAAATAATAATAATAATTTTCTATTTTAGTATGTAATTACTTTCATTATCATGATTCATAATATTCTTATGATCTAATGGAAGATGAAATAGAGTTAATTTTATCCCTTTATGAGTTTTTGTGCTCGCCCCTTTCTTTTTTTCAATCCATCGTTTATAAATATGAGTAAAACTTATAAACAATCTATAAGTGAGTCTAGAGTGGTTCAATTATGTATAATTGTTCGGAAGTATTGTAAAATATGTTTCATATGTGGAAAATCATTAGAAACACAAAATATTTTGTTCTTGAAATTCTGATGTTCTTATGATATGTAATTTTTAATACATTAAAATAATATGAAATATATGTATGTTTATCATAGACATTTTAACATTCTAGCTAAACCAAAATTTAACAAAAATGCGTTTTTAGCACCATTCCATGGATTTCAGGTCTTTGGTGCCTCACTGATCTCAAAAAAAACCTCTTTAATGATATGAGTATTTATAAGAAATTATGATTTTCTATGGGTATCATGTATGATATTATTCAGTATGGTATTTTAATGAATATACTCTACCCAAAATTTTATCATTCACCATTAAAAACATATTAGTGTATTATTTGTATTTTTACATGTCATAACTTAGTTAATCTCATCTATTAAGGAATGAATATTTATTTAAAATACCATTCTTAATTATGTCAAATAAAACTATAGGATTATTGGGTGAAAAATACCATTACTAATTCATCACAATTACATTCAAAAAGCAATACCTCTTGGGGTCAAACTAAATTATTTTCATAGTAAGGTGTTACACAAAATTACAATAAAGATAATTATATTTCTTTATCTGTAACATAATATATATTATTGATTATTAGATAAGAATAAGCCATGAATTTTCTTAATCGTGGGGTTAATGAATGTTATTATTATACGAAGGAATTGAATAATAATATATTTGATGATGTATTTTTTAATTTATTTTGATTATAAAAATTTTACATATTAAATAATTTACATTTTTTACTATATCTATAGTAATGAAATAGTATGTATCACATATATACTCAATGAAATTTAAACAAGGTAATTACATAATTCATTTAATTTTTTATCACACTAAAAAATTAAACTTTAAATAAATTACATAAATGAATTTTGTGTCCCTATATTTATTTTATTATGATGTAAGACACAATATATTGAGACCCTATCTATTTAAATAATTTCTTAAACTATATTATGCAAAATAAAAATCAAGTATTTAAAAATATAGTGTCTTTGATAGACTATGTATGTTATTAGAAAAAATGAATGTAAAATAAATAATAAATAATTTAATCTCTATAATGAGCTCCTACCTCTATTTTATCTCTTACATATTCATAGCATAACCATAGGAACACTTAAATAAAATGGATGATCTAAGAATCCTAGTATGGGGACAATGATGATAATGAATCATAGAACATGATTTAGAAGATAAAAATGGTATAATAAAAGTAATGGATCATGAATAAACATATAAAGGCATAAAATTAAGAACATGGAATCATATTATCATGGAAATATAATAATTTTACAACAACACATAACACGACATAAATATGAGTTAATTATAACTGCCAAGACTATATCACATGGTGGACAATATCCCATAATTATTATGGATTACTCCCTAATTCCATACATAATGTATCATGACTCAAAAAAAACCAATTAATTAGATAACTATATGGTTTCATCTATCATATCATTTTATGGCATATTTATTCCATATAAATTATCACACATGAGATTTAAACATAATGGTTTCCCATGGAATTAAATTGGGATCATAGTCATGTTATAAGGTATAACCAATGCGCGTATCATAATGATTTCTATGAAAGAAAATATTTAAATCATAATTGAAAATTCATAATGGAAAACACTAATATATTATTACATATTATGTCTAACGTAAGTGAAAACATTTAAGAATAGTAATTAGTTATTTTTTTGAATGTGCCTCTTTTACACGGTTTTAGGGAAAGGAAACAAAAATGATTTGATAATGAGGAATAATGAAAAATTATTTTGATAAAAAAAATAAATTAACAAAATTGTTATTAATGATAAAAATAGTTATTTTATAAAAATATTGTTTGTATGAAATATTTGATGTAGTTTACATGGAATGGGTAAGAAATAGAGATGTTCCCTTTATATAGACATGATTATTGGGACGAATTGAGAAGGGAACATTTTGAAACATGTATTTACACATATATTAATGACTAATTGTGAAATATAACTATGTGAAAACATATAAATAAACTTTAGGATAATTATATAAGAATAAATAATAACTACATTAGGATCAATAGAGAGAAAGCGTAATAAGAAGATAAAATGGAGCATCAGATAGATCTTTTTCTTTATTTCTGAATGTGTTCTGCAATTAAACATAATTACCAGGGTAATCAAATCAATACAATTAATTAATTAATAATGATCATATTATATATTTAGTTTATTTTATTATTATATTATTACGCTATCTTATGTCAATTATGATGGTTTAGAGAGTATCATTTCATTCTTCCTAGAGAATTTGTTTCATGGTTTCATGGATGGTACCCTTGTATATATTTTTAATGTTCATTTCAAATGGAAGTAATTATATAAAAGGAAAATAATGGGTTATTAATAAAATTAATAATTCGTAAATATGGTCATATATAATCTATTTTCCTTGAAATAAGATGATTCATTTGATAAAAAAATAATGATGATTGTTTAGATTTTTTATTAGTTTTTACAGTCAACGTGAACTACATTTGTTTTATTTAATATAATATCATTATAATATTTATATAACAAAAAAATGTTATAATATACACATATATGTATGTTTTAACAATAATAATGGGGTTGTGACCACTCTAGATGTCAAAATGGAAAATGAAAAATCATTGTCCATGAAGGCAACAAACTGACGTACATCAGATGGAGTTTTAATTTTTAAATAATTGTATGGTATATTGTATTTTATTATGTATATTACATAAAAATAATAAGATTTAATTACATATCTTATATTGGAATAACAATGTCACTTTTTGTTGGGGGTGTAAGGATAATGTAGAAGAAAGACTGAATTTAAATAAGAAAGGTGGATTTTACCTCCTATATATAAAAACATTGAAAACGCCCCTATGGAACTTTGAATTGGTATTTTATTGAGACATGTAGATTTTTTTACTTTTAAAATCATTTTTAAGGCTATTAAGAATAATATTGATAAGCTACATGGATTAGAATTTGAGAGGACAAGGGGTGGTGAGGGTTGGTAATGTTAGGGGTGGAGAGGGGTGTTTCTTATTATTATATTCATTAGATAATTAATTTGTCTCATGACAATCAATAGTTTTGATTATATGACTTAATAAATTATATAGTGAAGGAGGTATTGCGATTATGGGTTCCAACTATAAGAGTTGGTTTCCTAGAACCAACTAGTTATACGTTGATTAAATGGATATTTAAGGTATTAAAATATTAAACATCTTATTAGATATTGGACATTGTTCTGCATTACAAGGATGTAATAATAACCTAGAATATTTTTTGCATTTATAAGGTCACGGTAGTTCCACATTATTATGAGAACATTCAAATACTAAAAAATTATTATTAAATATAGTTCTACAATTGGATTATATAATATGATGGGACACATAGAATGATGACCATCTGGTGTGAGTACTCGTAAGAAGATGAGATTTACCCACATGAATTTCTCATTTGGTAATCTCCTAGATAGAAGATTATGAGAATAGACCCTCCAGTAAAAATTATCCATGTTCTGGTGTCATCATAGATTCCTATTCGTTAGCATGTGTAATGATCCTTAGACTTTAATATTATCATTAATATGTGTCACGACTCACACACTTTGATTTACTATCAAAATACATCTTGCAGACAGTTTCCATGATGTAGGGAATGTTTGGTGCCTCATGAGTGGCATGTCAATAATAGATAGGTCGATGAAGTATTTTCCCTTCCATTTATGAATGTTTATATCTCGACTATTTGATTGAAATATAACGATCACATGAAATTCGATGGAAATAGTGTAATGATGAGTTTATTTCAGGTACTCAAAAAATGATGAATCAACCATAAAAGATGATGAAACTATAATGAAACCTTCATAGTGTGATATTGCGTCAATGGGATTATATTACACAGTGACCATCCATATGTGGATGTCATTGTTGTATCGTTGAATTATTTTCACTTTGATGCTCTGACTTGTTGTCAGGTAATACTATTTTACTTTAAAAAATCCCACCTAATACAAATGAAAAATAATCCTATAGGGTCACACAATAATTGTTTTTGTAAGTCTCGTTAAAACTATATTTGAATTTAATTAATGAAGTAAATATTATTCTAAAGACCGTGGAATGATACTATTCAAGTTAAAGTGATCGCGTAAATTAAATAAAATATATTTATTTATTTTATTTATCATTTAATAAATATTTATTTAATAGTTTCAAAATAAAATATTTTTTTTAAAAATAAATTATTTATTTATTTATTCGTGTGTTCAATAAATGGAAGTGGAGTTTTAATAGACCAAGTCTAGTCTTGTACTAAACAATTTATTTGCAAGATGGTAATTAATTATTTAACTAATTGGAACAAGTTAAAATAATAATGACACTACTATTGTTTTTTGACAAGGAATTTTATTCATAATTCCAATTTACTCATGTTTGTGCACCATAAATAATGACACGTTATTATTATTATGAGCATGGGTATTCCCTATTTTAATTAATAAATTTAATTATTTTTATTTAATTTAATATTGTAAAAAAACTTCCATGATTATAAATAGACAATTATATCTATTTTTTCATAGAGAACACATCGCACACTTATTGAATTGAGAATTGTTGAACTAAACAATTTCTCTCTCGAATCCTCATCACAGCCCTCTCAAAAATGAAATAAATTCTTCAAGGCCAAAGAAAAAGCGATCAAGAATGACCGACATAGGACACTCGCTTCACCATGATAGTAGTTTGAGAATGAGTTCTTTTGATTAGAGTCCATCATAATATGTGTGGATCACCGCTAGAGGGATTCTAGTTTGGATCCTCATAAGAAAAACAATATAATCTTAATGGGTCATTCTGAATGATCCACATCGTCAACAAAGAAATTTCTGACGATTAAGGTATTCTTTTCTTAATGAAATTAATTATATTAATTATAAACATGATGTGAAATTCCCTCTCTAATGGTTTTTTCCTCTTCATTATTCATCTAAACATTTGATTCTACTTTGTGGAGACTGGCATTCAACATCATATTGATCCAAGAATAATCATTGATCTAGGTAAAAATTTAATTAGGGTGGTGGAAAAACTGTGCTTCTACTGCAATTGTGACATTCAAGTTGTATCAGAGTTGGTTACATCATATCATATAATTATTTAAATATTTCGTTGATTATTTACGCCTTTAATAATTTTTTGTGTTTCAGTTAAAATTATTTTATCTACAAATATGAATCTCGAGATCTGTTTCTCCTTCATCATTTCTGGTTCCCCTTATAAAAATGTTATTTTCTATTAATTTTGACTAAAATAAAATAGAGGATCTCATCTATAGGTTCCAAAGCTTCCAGTCCATACAAAACCAGAACACACGGTGTGTATTCTGAAGTACATGTTGTGTAGTCCAAATTCAATGCATCAGACTAATCCAACAAACGAGACGATGTCGTAGAGTCTTTCTATATCTTAAATGACTCTATGCATTGACCAAGAACAGGTGGCACATAGTTTCTAGATTACATATTGTTTAGTACACTAGACACTGCATGTAGTCTCTTCATGTTAGGGTTGGACCGTGTACCCCATACACAGCTTGCCCAGTCGGAATCTGTGTAATGTAGATACTGCACAGCGTGTGGTCCACTGAACACACCGTGTACTCCAAATATTTTCTAAGTACAATCACACACGGTTTCCCCAAGAGTGTACTTCAAATTTATAGTGAACAATAGTTCATGATGTGTACTCCTACAAAGTACATAGATATATAAAAAATTTATTATTATATTATAAAATCCCTTGATACATGTACAATCGTGTGGGCGTAAAGCAGAGGTACAACACATGATATGTGTTATATATATCGATGTTTAATTTAACATCTATGTAACGTTCATTTCTACTCATTTGGATGTTTTGAATATGTATTTACTGGGTTTCCTTTAAGGTACAAGTTACATACAAATATAATTTTAAATGAATTTATAGGTTTAAAATAATGATGGATGAGAATCTCATGGAAATTCATAAAAGGGTTTAAGATAAAAGGACAGATTAATTAAAAATGATAATTAATTGATTCGAGAATCATTTATCTTAAACAATAAAAATCAAAGAATTTAATTATAGTCTTATTTATGCATAAATATCATTTAATGTATGGTTGATCATGAGCTAGACCATGACCGTTTTATGTGGATGGTTTCTTTTAAATAATTTTTTTTAAATTAATTTGTTAGCATGTGAGCCTTCTCTTAATTAATATGTAGGGCCAGTGTGCCCATGGTTTCTTTTATGTAAATCCCATTTTTACCCTTCACCTGCATGTGGGTTTAAAAATACATAAGTAATGGTTGGAACTCTCATGCTAGTGGAGGCAGTCCAAGCTAGAGTTAAGACAAAACCTATCCCAGGAGATACAGAGGAGGACAAGTGAAAGCTATAAAATCAAACCCAAAAGGATCAACGTTTTTCTCCTCTAGGTGTTGGTTAGTTTATCAACAGCTAGATATACTAACCATTATAAAATCTCACGATCATACACTATGATTTATTATATTTATGTCATATACATGGTTTATTATTATAGATGTGTTGTCACGATAACATAATTAATGAATTAAAGAATGCCAGATGGAACTAAAATAAACCAGTCTTATGCAGAAATATTATCATGATATGAAAAATAACTTAAGTAAGTACCACTTAATATTAACCATCGTGTGATAATGATAATAAGAAATTCATGCATAATATATAATAATCCATAAAATAATATATTTAGTCAGAAAAAGATTTTTGTTACTTGATTAAGGGCCAAAAACAATAAAACTATGTGTTTGACCAACCCTTATTGGGAAAATTACTTTTATATAGGAAGAGCTTATTAAAGGTTTCAAGTTCACATAACCATATTACATCAAGTATAAGGCCCCTGCCTTAAACATTACTTAATATTGAATTAAATGAGTAATTCACATTGAGGATCTTTTCAGGTTTAGAGTTTTAGAGAATTAGGACATAACTATTAAATCTCAAAAGATTACAAAGTAGTCGCTTCTACTAAATTTCCATAAAATAAAAACTCTTAAAAAGAAACATGTATAGTTCCATGTTTTAGGTAGCATGACTTTCCCTTGATCCCATCCTTGAACCTATTCCATGCTAAGTCCTGTGAAAAACATTTCAAAAACTTGGGATGAGCATAAGAAGCTCAGTAAGGGATACACAAAGAATGAAAACTGTTAGTTTTTCCAAACAACAAGTAAACCATGAATAATTTATCAATGTAATACTTTTCACCTTCATGAAGTAGTAAAAACTCTTCACTGAAAAAAAAAGTATCATTACTTACCTTTTTGTAACCAAAGGATTACCATAAAACCCATATAAATAACACATAACATATATAAAGGTAACATGGGACATAAACATACTTAAGTGGAATAACCATACGGTCGACTTCCACACAAATCACTTAATGGAATATCCATATGGCCAATTTCCATACATACTTAATGGAATAGCCATAAGGCCGACTTCTATACCCAATGCATTGGAGGTTATAACGTAACCACCCATCCTGGTATTCATGGCACCACCCGTCATATGGTTTATAACGTAACCACCCGTTAAAATGTCCAAGTACCAATATAAAATCATAAAACATAAAACCAATATAAAGGAATGATAACATTTCCACATTTCAATCACAATATATCTTAAATATATTGACATAATAGAATCCATTATCAAAACCATTTTCAATACCAAAATACATAAAAGAGTATATGGTATTTATTTTATTTTAAAAACATTACGGCTTGTTGAGGAAGCCAAAGACCAAATAATACTCGCGGCGGCGGAAAAAGTCGTTGTCACCGCGTACGTAAAAAAAACATTCATTTTTTTCATTTAGTAAAACGCTTCGTAGAAAAAGATTCCTTTTGTATAAAAGTAAAAGTCAAAGGGGTTTATACACTGTATAAAATAATGTTGTGTATAAAATGAAATATGCCTCAATGAAAGGAGATTGAGACGAAGTCCCTTACAAAGACGATATCCTTGGATTAAGGATAAATCAATTACATAATTATGTGTGACAAACTAATACACCAAATATAAGTGTATATTAAGTGTAAAACAATTAGAGGTTATTCACACATATTCATAGAATGACATATTCAAGGAGTACAAGCTTATCCCAAAGAATCAAAATTGGGTTAAGAAGTTCCCTTGCAAAAAGTTGACAGCCTAACGGCATTACTACAAAATTCAGAAAATGAGTTGATGAGAGATAAAAATGGAATCTCATCACTTGGAAATTAAATTTACATCAATAAGGATATAAAAGAACATATCCCAACATAATAGTATGTGAATTAAAAGACATAACAAAATAAGTCTTTCAAAAAGAGGAGGGTGAAAGGTCCCCTTACCGAGTTGGGTAACTTTCAAAACGTACACCCTATGGAAGAAGGGTCATACAATGAAAATGTGAATACCCATAAATGAAACTATACTACACAAAGTGTATACTAATGGGCATTAAAAACACCACTAAAAGGAATTTGTGGCAAATGTAGCATAAATCTCACGGGAATAAAAGTGAGATGGACAATCCCTTACGAAAACTTGGCAGCCTAACAGCGCCACTTAAAACTTCCAAAATGGATTGATGAGATCAAATAGATTATCTCATCATATTACAATAAAATGTACAGAAAGTGGAATATAAAAGAACATCCCCTATCATAACAAAGAGGATCTTAAAATAAGTGACAAAAAAGAGAGTACTTAAAAAGAAAGAGAGAGGTTAGATCTCTTACGAAAATTCGGCAGCCTAACGGCACCACCCAAAACTCCCAAAATGGATTGATGAGAGATAATAGGTTCTCTCATCATATGAATAATAAAAATTACAGTAAGAGTAATATAAGAGAACATACCAATAACAATAAAGATGAGATTTAAAAGGAATCACATAAAAGAGTGTACTTAAAAAGAAAGAGAGGAGTAAGATACCTTACCTCGGGTCCGACTTGACTCGATCGTTCTTTAATCTCCTGAATAATAAACTTGAGTTAATTTATACTTGATTAAGAACCTTTTTCAATCTTATTATTCCTTTTATATCACTTATTTCCATGTTATAAAAATCATGTAATCATTAAGTTAATAATGATTGTTTTGTCGATATTTGGTTCTTAAGTCGAAAGTGGACTTCTTACAATTACATGTTGTTCGTGTGGTCAAAGGTTCTTTATATCCAGAATGACATTCCTGATTTGGATATCATATATATCATATATATCCATAATATACATGTATTTATAATATTACATAATCATTTAGAGGTAAGAAATGAAATGCACCGTTCATGGAGACGGTAAGCCGTACGTACGCATGAAAGCTACTTTCATTTCTTTGTCATATTAATGGAATTAAAACTAAATGAGAGGTATGTATATTTTCATTACAGAATTATATTCATCATTTAGATGTATCATTCATCATATATATCCATTATATACATGTACTTATAATAGTACATTACATTTGGGGATAAGAAATGAAATGCACCGTTCATGGAGATGGTAAGTCGTACGTACGCATGAACGCTACTTTCATTTCTATATCATACTTTAATGGAAATAAATAATAATGATATATAGTTATATAATAATTCCAGTATAACATCATATATAATAACATTAAATCCATCCTTTATACGTCCCATGTATGGCATTAACGAATCACATCACTTTGAGGGGGCGGTAGTCCGCACTTCCTAAAATGAAGATATCGCGTATACCCATAATGGAAGCCATAAAGGTAAGACACAAATAAAAAATACAGAAGCATAAGTAAAACATAAACATATTATATATCATATATAAAAATGGTGACATCATAATGGCCACCTTTGAAGGTGTTAAATGAGTATTGAACAATCATTGTTTCGGGAGGCAGAATTTCTCCATCCACGGAAACCGTATGTTCTTTAACCATTTGTTGTAGTTTTGTGAGAGTGTAGCTCGAATAAATCTTATAAAAACATCCTAGTATATTTAAGATACTGTTTTTGTTACAATAAAAGTAAATAAAAAGAGTTTAGGGGGTTGGAGAAGCAAAATATAACAAATGAACATGAGAGAATGAATTACCTTTAAAAGTGTAACTCCTTTTGATTTGAGCCTAAAGGATTCCTTTGAAAGAATTATGCCCAAAGGGAATCCTCTAGGATGAGGAGAGGGATGTGGAGAGAGTAAATGGGCATGGGATGGCCGAGCCAAAGTCTTGAGGAGTGTGTGAAATGAGGTAGAGGTGGGGGCCTTTTATAAGAGGAGAGGAGGGGCACTTTTGGAAATCATGAAACTATTATTTTATTTTCAAAAGTGTTTCGAATTTATAAGGTCCCACATTGATATATTTCTAATCTAAGATGATAAGGCTTCGAAATATTCCCATCAAATAGTTTTTGGACAAGTGTAGGTCTTAGATTTTACATTAGCGTTTCATTTTATTTAAACTGTTCATTAATGAGGTCATCATTGCATCATCATGATGTCATAAATAAATTAATTTATTTAATGTTTAAAAATTATAACAAAAATATCCTGATCTAGGAAAAAATATTATATTTCCAAATAGTATTTATAGACAAAAATGTGATTAGTATAACCCCTTCTAAAAATTGTTTTAGTAAAACAATTTATGTTAGTGTCATTTTCACCTTTATTTAAAAAAAGGCATTAAAGTCATTATCTCACCCAAGAGGCTCCATAGGGTCCCCTAAATCGACCCATGGGTTGTCTTGGTCGGCTATGACTCATCCAATAGGAGTAGGACAAGTGTCATGGTGTTTTCATATTTTTATAATATCATTTTTACATTAAATTACACTAATTACCTCTAATCGCGATTAATGAAAAAAAGTTACTATTCACCAAAAAATTATTTTCATCCCATTGAACCACATTTTACATACTAATGAAAACCATGTATGTCGGATTTTTAAAATTAAATACACATTAGTGGTAAACTTTCATTTAACTGAAAAATCAGTTTGCTTGATTACCACTTAGTGGTTTCATTATTCATCAAAAATTGGAGTTTTTCAGAAAATTACCAAAAATTCACTCTAAGCTATATTCGATATTCCAAATTCAAAAATGATGTTTATATTACCTAATTAAAAGAATATAAGTAGAATTAATTAATTTAATAATTAACTCCTGCTGTCAAAACAAATAGCGTGTTTTTTAGAAACAACATAAATCAAAAAGATTGATATTTGCACTACTAGAAAAGGGGGCAGTGGAGGCCCCCTGACTCGGGCGACCGCCATTGGCGGTCGCTATAGCCCACCTTTAGTGACCGCCAATGGCGTTCGCTACCCTCCCTAAAAATATTCGGGGGGTTTCTGCGCCCCCCCCCCCCCCCCCCCCCCCGCGCCCTCTCGATCTCTGCCCTAACCCCTCGCCGCCCTCCCTCGCGCCGCCCTCCCCTCCTCCGCCGCCCGGCCTCCCCCGCCGCCCGGCCTCCCCCGCCGCCCGGCCTCCCCCGCCGCCCGGCCTCCCCCGCCTCCCGGCCTCCCCCTCCGCCCGCCCTCCCCCGCCGCCCGCCCTCCCCCGCCGCCCGCCCTCCCCCGCCGCCCGCCCTCCCCCGCCGCCCGTCCTCCCCCGCCGCCTGCCTTCCGGCCTCCGGCCGCCGCCCTCCGCCTTCGGGCCTCCGGCCGCCGCCCTCCGTCCTCCGGCCGCCGCCCTCCGGCCTCCGGCCGCCGCCCTCCGGCCTCTCGGCCCCTCCCCCCCCCACCCCGGACGACACCCGCACCCCGGACAGCCCCCGGCGCGCACTCCGGACCGCCCCCCGCACCCCGGACGCCTCCCCGCACCCCGGACAGCACCCCCCCGCGCACTCCGGACCGCCCCCCGCACCCCGGACGCCTCCCCGCACCCCGGACAGCACCCCCCCCCCCCCCCCCGCGCACTCCGGACCGCCCCCCGCACCCCGGACGCCTCCCCGGACCCCGGACAGCACCCCCCCGCGCACTCCGGACCGCCCCCCGCACCCCGGACGCCTCCCCGCACCCCGGACAGCCCCCCCCTGCACTCGGACACCCCCCTCCGAACCCGGACAACCCCCCGCACCCCGGACAGCCCCCCCCCCCCCCCCCCGCACTCGGACACCCCCCCCTCCGAACCCGGACAGCCCCCCCCCCCCCCCCCCCCCCCCCCCCCCGCACCCCGGACAGGCCCCCCGCACCCCGGACACCCCACCCCGCACCCCCGACAGCCCCCCTGCACCCCAGACAGCCCCCCTCTCCCCGCACCTCGGACACCCCCGCACCCCGAACACCCCTGCCCGCACCCCTGACAGGCCCCCGACACCCCGGACACCCCTCCCCGCACCTCGGACAGCCCCCCCCCCCCCCCCCCCCCCCCCCCCCCCCCGACCCCGGACACCCCCCCCCCTCGCTGCTCGTCCCCCGTCCCCTCACCGCCTCCTCTCCTCCAGCTCCCCGCCGCCACCAGCCGCCCCGTCCCCTCCCTTGTCGCACCGCCTTTGGCTCCGGCTCCCCTTCGCTGCTCCTCTCCCTCGCAGCACCGCCTTCGGCTCCCCTCCCTTTCAGGTTTGTAGCTCAATCAGGTAACATGAGCTTTCAGTTACATTATTATTTTATCAATGGTTCATAAACAAATGATTAATATTTATTTTGAATATAGTTGATTTGAAAAATGTAAATGTAATAAGTATTGTGTAAATGTTTGTTATACAGATATTATTATGGATAAGAGTTGGATTGATCTTCCAAATCGAACGTCTAGAGAATATTTCAATGGCATTATGCAGTTTATTGACTTCACGAGAGGATTTGAAAGTGACTATATTAGTTGTCCATGTAGAAAATGTGCTAACAGATATCAATTCACACAAGATACTGTGAGGGAGCACCTTTTCTTTAATGGATTTCTGAAAAATTATAAGAGTTGGACTCGTCATGGAGAAGAATATGTTCGTTGTCAAAATACAGATGCAGCTCAGATGGATGTTGATGCAAGGATGACTGATCCAATGCATGAAATGCTTACTGAAATGGTACGTGGGTTTGATCCTGAAGGCATTGACATCCAGAATCTTGAGACCGGTGAGATAAATCTTCGCTCTGGTGCAGATCGTGATTCGAGGAGGTTTTATGAAGTACTTGATGATGCGAAAACAGAATTATATCCTGGATGTACTTCTTACAATAAACTGTCGTTCATCGTGGAGTTGTTGCATTTGAAGACTTTGAACAATTGGTCAGACACATCATTCGACATGCTTTTGGTTTTATTGAAAAAAGTTCTTCCTGTCGACGCTAAGATTCCTGAGTCGTATTACTATGCTCGTAAGTTGACAGAGAACTTAGGTTTTACATATGAGACTATAGATGCATGTGCAAACAACTGTATGTTGTTTAGAAATGAAACTGCTCATTTGGATATCTGTACGGTTTGTGGCGCTTCCAGGTGGAAAGAGAACAGGGGAAATAAGACTCATCAAAGTCAGATTGCGATACAGGGGAAACCGATTGCCGTAAAGCAAATGCGTTACTTTCCCCTTAAACCGAGGTTGAAAAGATTTTTATGTCATCTAAAGTTTCTAATTTAATGAGATGGCATGCAGAAAGAGTTCATGAAAGTGACATGTTAACCCACCCGGCAGACTCTCATGCATGGAAGGATTTTGATAAGAGACATCCCGACTTTGCTAAAGATGTCCGTAATGTCCGATTGGGATTGGCAGCAGATGGTTTCAATCCATTCAAGTCTATGGTTGGTGCAACTCATAGCACATGGCCCCCCGCACCCCCGTACAGCCACCCGCGCACCCCCCGTACAGCCCCCCGCACCCCCGTACAGCCCCCCCCCCCCCCCCCCGCACCCCCGTACAGCCCCCCGCACCCCCGTACAACCCCCCGAACCCCCCGTACTGCCCCCCGCCACCCCCGTACAGCCCCCCCCCCCCCCCGCACCCCCGTACAGCCCCCCGCACCCCCGTACAGCCCCCCCCGCACCCCCGCCACCCCCGTACAGCCCCCCCGCACCCCCGTACAGCCCCCCCGCACCCCCGTACGCGTTTCCGGCGCCGTTAAACTCCAAAACGGCGTGCGGCGGTCCGATTCGGAGCAAACGTGCTCCGAACGACCTGAAACCGCACGGGGACGAGAGGAATATTATTCCTGAGATGCAGGAGGAGTCCGCACGTCCATCGGACGTGCGGTGCGCGCGGCACGCCCGATTGTGTCGTTTTCAGCAGCGCGGCGCGCGCTGAAATGGCGCGTTGGGGGGGTCAAAACCACCCGAACGATCTCCGAATGCCACGAAACCGTACGACAACATCCGGGGCGTCAATTGTGAAATGGTCGGCCCAGACGGCACCTCATTCGGAGGTGCCGTGCGACCGCGGCGGCCGGAAACGCGTTTCCGGCGCCGTTAAACTCCAAAACGGCGTGCGGCGGTCCGATTCGGAGAAAACGTGCTCCGAACGACCTGAAACCGCACGGGACGAGAGGAATATTATTCCTGAGATGCAGGAGGAGGCCGCACGTCCATCGGAAGTGCGGTGCGCGCGGCACGCCCGATTGTGTCGTTTTCAGCAGCGCGGCGCGCGCTGAAAATGGCGCGTTGGGGGGTCAAAACCACCCGAACGACCTCCGAATGCCAAGAAACCGTACGACAACATCCGGGGTGTCAATTGTGAAATGGTCGGCCAGACGGCACCTCATTCGGAGGTGCCGTGCGACCGCGGCGGCCGGAAACGCGTTTCCGGCACCGTTAAACTCCAAAACGGCGTGCGGCGGTCCGATTCGGAGCAAACGTGCTCCGAACGACCTGAAACCGCACGGGGACGAGAGGAATATTATTCCTGAGATGCAGGAGGAGGCCGCACGTCCATCGGACGTGCGGTGCGCGCGGCACGCCCGATTGTGTCGTTTTCAGCAGCGCGGCGCGCGCTGAAATGGCGCGTTGGGGGGGTCAAAACCACCCGAACGACCTCCGAATGCCACGAAACCGTACGACAACATCCGGGGCGTCAATTGTGAAATGGTCGGCTAGACGGAACCTCATTCGGAGGTGTCGTGCGACCGCGGCGGCCGGAAACGCGTTTCCGGGCGCCGTTAAACTCCAAAACGGCGTGCGGCGGTCCGATTCGGAGCAAACGTGCTCCGAACGACCTGAAACCGCACGGGGACGAGAGGAATATTATTCCTGAGATGCAGGAGGAGGTCGCACGTCCATCGGACGTGCGGTGCGCGCGGCACGCCCGATTGTGTCGTTTTCAGCAGCGCGGCGCGCGCTGAAATGGCGCGTTGGGGGGTCAAAACCACCCGAACGATCTCCGAATGCCACGAAACCGTACGACAACATCCGGGGCGTCAATTGTGAAATGGTTGGCCAGACGGCAACCTTATTCGGAGGTGCCGTGCGACCGCGGCGGCCGGAAACGCGTTTCCGGCGCCGTTAAACTCCAAAACGGCGTGCGGCGGTCCGATTCGGAGCAAACGTGCTCCGAACGACCTGAAACCGCACGGGGACGACAGGAATATTATTCCTGAGATGCAGGAGGATGCCGCACGTCCATACGGACGTGCGGTGCGCGCGGCACGCCCGATTGTGTCGTTTTCAGCAGCGCGGCGCGCGCTGAAATGGCGCGTTGGGGGGTCAAAACCACCCGAACGACCTCCGAATGCCACGAAACCGTACGACAACATCCGGGGCGTCAATTGTGAAATGGTCGGCCAGACGGCACCTCATTCGGAGGTGCCGTGCGACCGCGGCGGCCGGAAACGCGTTTCCGGCGCCGTTAAACTCCAAAACGGCGTGCGGCCCGATTCGGAGCAAACGTGCTCCGAACGACCTGAAACCGCACGGGGACGAGAGGAATATTATTCCTGAGATGCATGAGGAGGCCGCACGTCCATCGGACGTGCGGTGCGCGCGGCACGCCCGATTGTGTCGTTTTCAGCAGCGCGGCGCGCGCTGAAATGGCGCGTTGGGGGGTCAAAACCACCCGAACGACCTCCGAATGCCACGAAACCGTACGACAACATCCGGGGCGTCAATTGTGAAATGGTCGGCCAGACGGCACCTCATGGTTATTTTCATTATAATCCTTTTATTTTAAATGTTCATGGATTTTTTTGAAAAGAAAATGATTTTTAAGAAGAAAGGATATTTTCCTCAAGAATTGTTTTGAAGTGTTTTATCAAAACCATTTTCTATCTAAGATGAAATTATATAATATGTGTATGTTTAAAGTATAATATCTATATGATTTACATGGTTTCACTTTTCTTATGATGAAATGATATCCATTTGTTTATATGGATTATGTTATGATGGGATGATGTTTATGAAACCCTGTTTATTCTTTGGGTTATGATGAATGATTCATGTTTATGTTGTGTCACAAGTAAGAGTGATTTCATTATGAGATGGGTTGGACCTATATCTCCCTCAAATGCATTGGTTAAATATTTATATATCATGAGATAGACATGGATGTAATGGTAAGTTAATCCAGTTCAGTTATACATGACTGGAACGAGGCGTGAACTCGATTCAAAAAGGGACTTTGTCCACTAATATGGTCTTGGAAGCATGGCCTTGGCTACTATGGAAATAATATCATGTGATTAATGGTTTTCCATAATTAACTGATTTATTCCCATGATAGCTTATCATGATTAATGTTTCATTATGATTTATTCCTTACATACTGTCATGTTTTATGTCATTGCTCAAGATTTTGATGTTTAAACATTATGTTCATGTTTTTTAAAAATTCAAATGTATATGATTTTTTATATTTTCTACATTCTTACCCTTACTAAGTATTTGATCTCACCCTTTATTTCTTTTCTTTCCCCAGTATTTAATGAAAGGTTTTATGTAAGAAAACAAAATAGGAAGATCTATATGGGAGATGTTGAAGACCGTTCACCATGATTAGAAGATTATATTCCAAGTTTCCAAAGACACTAAACTATTACAGTCCTTCTGCGTCTATTTTTGTAATGTATTAAGTATTCCGAAAAAGTAATTTCATGTCCATGTACATCAAAATATGGGTCTCTACATGTTTCAATATCGATTTTTTGATGTGGGATTTCAACTACAGAATTTTATAATATTAAAATGGTTTCCCTTACATGATCTTTTATTTAATCATTCAATCTAAATATCATAATGTTAGACATAGTGTTATTTTTAAATATCAGTTATTATGACTATTTTTAAATATCTATGGTTTTTAAATTATCCACTTTATATTTTACAATAATTTACGTTTGAAATTGTCTTAATGATTCATTATTAGTGGAAATTTTAAAAATGATTTATAAAAATTACTTTTATTGTTTATCATCAATTTTATTCATTGTATCTAAAATAAAAATATCATTTCAAGTAATTATTTAGGAATTCCTCCATAAATTCCCTTCTGTGTTACTAATATTGGTTAATTCAAATCAGGCAATCAATAAATCTATATATTGAGGTAATTTTTTGTAAATGTTTTTAGAAATGTAACAAAACCCACTTATTATCTATGGTTTAGTTATTATATATTTGATTTCATGAGGAAACTGTATGCATGGATGCTTATTATGGGATGGGTGGGACATTTTATTCCCTAAAGTTTATTGGGAAACTCGTTAGATAGCATTATATACTCTAAGTAATTTATTAGTGACACATGATCTACTATTTGAAATATTTAGTGATGCCAAACCCACGATGGGAAATATAATGTGATTCATATATAATGTTTTTTGATTTCTATGTTCATTTTCATTCCATATTTATATATTATATAACAATTATTTTTCTCTATTTCCCATATTTGTTATAAAAAATTTGTATTTCATGGTATATGTTTTTTCATTTGAGAATATGTGTTCATCATTCATTATTTATTGAAAATAATAATAATAATTTTCTATTTTAGTATGTAATTACTTTCATTATCATGATTCATAATATTCTTATGATCTAATGGAAGATGAAATAGAGTTAATTTTATCCCTTTATGAGTTTTTGTGCTCGCCCCTTTCTTTTTTTCAATCCATCATTTATAAATATGAGTAAAACTTATAAACAATCTATAAGTGAGTCTAGAGTGGTTCAATTATGTATAATTGTTCGGAAGTATTGTAAAATATGTTTCATATGTAGAAAATCATTAGAAACACAAAATATTTTGTTCTTGAAATTCTGATGTTCTTATGATATGTAATTTTTAATACATTAAAATAATATGAAATATATGTATGTTTATCATAGACATTTTAACATTCTAGCTAAACCAAAATTTAACAAAAATGCGTTTTTAGCACCATTCCATGGATTTCAGGTCTTTGGTGCCTCATTGACCTCAAAAAAAACCTCTTTAATGATATGAGTATTTATAAGAAATTATGATTTTCTATGGGTATCATGTATGATATTATTCAATATGGTATTTTAATGAATATACTCTACCCAAAATTTTATCATTCACCATTAAAAACATATTAGTGTATTATTTGTATTTTTACATGTCATAACTTAGTTAATCTCATCTATTAAGGAATGAATATTTATTTAAAATACCATTCTTAATTATGTCAAATAAAACTATAGGATTATTGGGTGAAAAATACCATTACTAATTCATCACAATTACATTCAAAAAGCAATACCTCTTGGGGTCAAACTAAATTATTTTCATAGTAAGGTGTTACACAAAATTACAATAAAGATAATTATATTTCTTTATCTGTAACATAATATATATTATTGATTATTAGATAAGAATAATCCATGAATTTTCTTAATCGTGGGGTTAATGAATGTTATTATTATACGAAGGAATTGAATAATAATATATTTGATGATGTATTTTTTAATTTATTTTGATTATAAAAATTTTACATATTAAATAATTTACATTTTTTACTATATCTATAGTAATGAAATAGTATGTATCACATATATACTCAATGAAATTTAAACAAGGTAATTACATAATTCATTTAATTTTTTATCACACTAAAAAATTAAACTTTAAATAAATTACATAAATGAATTTTGTGTCCCTATATTTATTTTATTATGATGTAAGACACAATATATTGAGACCCTATCTATTTAAATAATTTCTTAAACTATATTATGCAAAATAAAAATCAAGTATCTAAAAATATAGTGTCTTTGATAGACTATGTATGTTATTAGAAAAAATGAATGTAAAATAAATAATAAATAATTTAATCTCTATAATGAGCTCCTACCTCTATTTTATCTCTTACATATTCATAGCATAACCATAGGAACACTTAAATAAAATGGATGATCTAAGAATCCTAGTATGGGGACAATGATGATAATGAATCATAGAACATGATTTAGAAGATAAAAATGGTATAATAAAAGTAATGGATCATGAATAAACATATAAAGGCATAAAATTAAGAACATGGAATCATATTATCATGGAAATATAATAATTTTACAACAACACATAACACGACATAAATATGAGTTAATTATAACTGCCAAGACTATATCACATGGTGGACAATATCCCATAATTATTATGGATTACTCCCTAATTCCATACATATTGTATCATGACTAAAAAAAACCAATTAATTAGATAACTATATGGTTTCATCTATCATATCATTTTATGGCATATTTATTCCATATAAATTATCACACATGAGATTTAAACATAATGGTTTCCCATGGAATTAAATTGGGATCATAGTCATGTTATAAGGTATAACCAATGCGCGTATCATAATGATTTCTATGAAAGAAAATATTTAAATCATAATTGAAAATTCATAATGGAAAACACTAATATATTATTACATATTATGTCTAACGTAAGTGAAAACATTTAAGAATAGTAATTAGTTATTTTTTTGAATGTGCCTCTTTTACACGGTTTTAGGGAAAGGAAACAAAAATGATTTGATAATGAGGAATAATGAAAAATTATTTTGATAAAAAAAATAAATTAACAAAATTGTTATTAATGATAAAAATAGTTATTTTATAAAAATATTGTTTGTATGAAATATTTGATGTAGTTTACATGGAATGGGTAAGAAATAGAGATGTTCCCTTTATATAGACATGATTATTGGGACGAATTGAGAAGGGAACATTTTGAAACATGTATTTACACATATATTAATGACTAATTGTGAAATATAACTATGTGAAAACATATAAATAAACTTTAGGATAATTATATAAGAATAAATAATAACTACATTAGGATCAATAGAGAGGAAGCGTAATAAGAAGATAAAATGGAGCATCAGATAGATCTTTTTCTTTATTTCTGAATGTGTTCTGCAATTAAACATAATTACCAGGGTAATCAAATCAATACAATTAATTAATTAATAATGATCATATTATATATTTAGTTTATTTTATTATTATATTATTACGCTATCTTATGTCAATTATGATGGTTTAGAGAGTATCATTTCATTCTTCCTAGAGAATTTGTTTCATGGTTTCATGGATGGTACCCTTGTATATATTTTTAATGTTTATTTCAAATGGAAGTAATTATATAAAAGGAAAATAATGGGTTATTAATAAAATTAATAATTCGTAAATATGGTCATATATAATCTATTTTCCTTGAAATAAGATGATTCATTTGATAAAAAAATAATGATGATTGTTTAGATTTTTTATTAGTTTTTACAGTCAACGTGAACTACATTTGTTTTATTTAATATAATATCATTATAATATTTATATAACAAAAAAATGTTATAATATACACATATATGTATGTTTTAACAATAATAATGGGGTTGTGACCACTCTAGATGTCAAAATGGAAAATGAAAAATCATTGTCCATGAAGGCAACAAACTGACGTACATCAGATGGAGTTTTAATTTTTAAATAATTGTATGGTATATTGTATTTTATTATGTATATTACATAAAAATAATAAGATTTAATTACATATCTTATATTGGAATAACAATGTCACTTTTTGTTGGGGGTGTAAGGATAATGTAGAAGAAAGACTGAATTTAAATAAGAAAGGTGGATTTTACCTCCTATATATAAAAACATTGAAAACGCCCCTATGGAACTTTGAATTGGTATTTTATTGAGACATGTAGATTTTTTTACTTTTAAAATCATTTTTAAGGCTATTAAGAATAATATTGATAAGCTACATGGATTAGAATTTGAGAGGACAAGGGGTGGTGAGGGTTGGTAATGTTAGGGGTGGAGAGGGGTGTTTCTTATTATTATATTCATTAGATAATTAATTTGTCTCATGACAATCAATAGTTTTGATTATATGACTTAATAAATTATATAGTGAAGGAGGTATTGCGATTATGGGTTCCAACTATAAGAGTTGGTGTCCTAGAACCAACTAGTTATACGTTGATTAAATGGATATTTAAGGTATTAAAATATTAAACATCTTATTAGATATTGGACATTGTTCTGCATTACAAGGATGTAATAATAACCTAGAATATTTTTTGCATTTATAAGGTCACGGTAGTTCCACATTATTATGAGAACATTCAAATACTAAAAAATTATTATTAAATATAGTTCTACAATTGGATTATATAATATGATGGGACACATAGCATGATGACCATCTGGTGTGAGTACTCGTAAGCAGATGAGATTTACCCACATGAATTTCTCATTTGGTAATCTCCTAGATAGAAGATTATGAGAATAGACCCTCCAGTAAAAATTATCCATGTTCTGGTGTCATCATAGATTCCTATTCGTTAGCATGTGTAATGATCCTTAGACTTTAATATTATCATTAATATGTGTCACGACTCACACACATTGATTTACTATCAAAATACATCTTGCAGACAGTTTCCATGATGTAGGGAATGTTTGGTGCCTCATGAGTGGCATGTCAATAATAGATAGGTCAATGAAGTATTTTCCCTTCCATTTATGAATGTTTATATCTCGACTATTTGATTGAAATATAACGATCACATGAAATTCGATGGAAATAGTGTAATGATGAGTTTATTTCAGTTACTCAAAAAATGATGAATCAAGCATAAAAGATGATGAAACTATAATGAAACCTTCATAGTGTGATATTGCGTCAATGGGATTATATTACACAGTGAAGATCCATATGTGGATGTCATTGTTGTATCGTTGAATTATTTTCACTTTGATGCTCTGACTTGTTGTCAGGTAATACTATTTTACTTTAAAAAATCCCACCTAATACAAATGAAAAATAATCCTATAGGGTCACACAATAATTGTTTTTATAAGTCTCGTTAAAACTATATTTGAATTTAATTAATGAAGTAAATATTATTCTGAAGACCGTGGAATGATACTATTCAAGTTAAAGTGATCGCATAAATTAAATAAAATATATTTATTTATTTTATTTATCATTTAATAAATATTTATTTAATAGTTTCAAAATAAAAATTTTTTTTTAAAAATAAATTATTTATTTATTTATTCGTGTGTTCAATAAATGGAAGTGGAGTTTTAATAGACCAAGTCTAGTCTTGTACTAAACAATTTATTTGCAAGATGGTAATTAATTATTTAACTAATTGGAACAAGTTAAAATAATAATGACACTACTATTGTTTTTTGACAAGGAATTTTATTCATAATTCCAATTTACTCATGTTTGTGCACCATAAATAATGACACGTTATTATTATTATGAGCATGGGTATTCCCTATTTTAATTAATAAATTTAATTATTTTTATTTAATTTAATATTGTAAAAAAACTTCCATGATTATAAATAGACAATTATATCTATTTTTTCATAGAGAACACATCGCACACTTATTGAATTGAGAATTGTTGAACTAAACAATTTCTCTCTCGAATCCTCATCACAGCCCTCTCAAAAATGAAATAAATTCTTCAAGGCCAAAGAAAAAGCGATCAAGATTGACCGACATAGGACACTCGCTTCACCATGATAGTAGTTTGAGAATGAGTTCTTTTGATTATAGTCCATCATAATATGTGTGGATCACCGCTAGAGGGATTCTAGTTTGGATCCTCATAAGAAAAACAATATAATCTTAATGGGTCATTCTGAATGATCCACATCGTCAAAAAAGAAATTTCTGACGATTAAGGTATTCTTTTCTTAATGAAATTAATTATATTAATTATAAACATGATGTGAAATTCCCTCTCTAATGGTTTTTTCCTCTTCATTATTCATCTAAACATTTGATTCTACTTTGTGGAGACTGGCATTCAACATCATATTGATCCAAGAATAATCATTGATCTAGGTAAAAATTTAATTAGGGTGGTGGAAAAACTGTGCTTCTACTGCAATTGTGACATTCAAGTTGTATCAGAGTTGGTTACATCATATCATATAATTATTTAAATATTTCGTTGATTATTTACGCCTTTAATAATTTTTTGTGTTTCAGTTAAAATTATTTTATCTACAAATATGAATCTCGAGATCTGTTTCTCCTTCATCATTTCTGGTTCCCCTTATAAAAATGTTATTTTCTATTAATTTTGATTAAAATAATATAGAGGATCTCATCTATAGGTTCCAAAGCTTCCAGTCCATACAAAACCAGAACACACGGTGTGTATTCTGAAGTACATGTTGTGTAGTCCAAATTCAATGCATCAGACTAATCCAACAAACGAGACGATGTCGTAGAGTCTTTCTATATCTTAAATGACTCTATGCATTGACCATGAACAGGTGGCACATAGTTTCTAGATTACATATTGTGTAGTACACTAGACACTGCATGTATTCTCTTCATGTTAGGGTTGGACCGTGTACCCCATACACAGCTTGCCCAGTCGGAATCTGTGTAATGTAGATACTGCACAGCGTGTGGTCCACTGAACACACCGTGTACTCCAAATATTTTCTAAGTACAATCACACACGGTTTCCCCAAGAGTGTACTTCAAATTTATAGTGAACAATAGTTCATGATGTGTACTCCTACAAAGTACATAGATATATAAAAAATTTATTATTATATTATAAAATCCCTTGATACATGTACAATCGTGTGGGCGTAAAGCAGAGGTACAACACATGATATGTGTTATATATATCGATGTTTAATTTAACATCTATGTAACGTTCATTTCTACTCATTTGGATGTTTTGAATATGTATTTACTGGGTTTCCTTTAAGGTACAAGTTACATACAAATATAATTTTAAATGAATTTATAGGTTTAAAATAATGATGGATGAGAATCTCATGGAAATTCATAAAAGGGTTTAAGATAAAAGGACAGATTAATTAAAAATGATAATTAATTGATTCGAGAATCATTTATCTTAAACAATAAAAATCAAAGAATTTAATTATAGTCTTATTTATGCATAAATATCATTTAATGTATGGTTGATCATGAGCTAGACCATGACCGTTTTATGTGGATGGTTTCTTTTAAATAATTTTTTTTAAATTAATTTGTTAGCATGTGAGCCTTCTCTTAATTAATATGTAGGGCCAGTGTGCCCATGGTTTCTTTTATGTAAATCCCATTTTTACCCTTCACCTGCATGTGGGTTTAAAAATCCATAAGTAATGGTTGGAACTCTCATGCTAGGGGAGGCAGTCCAAGCTAGAGTTAAGACAAAACCTATCCCAGGAGATACAGAGGAGGACAAGTGAAAGCTATAAAATCAAACCCAAAAGGATCAACGTTTTTCTCCTCTAGGTGTTGGTTAGTTTATCAACAGCTAGATATACTAACCATTATAAAATCTCACGATCATACACTATGATTTATTATATTTATGTCATATACATGGTTTATTATTATAGATGTGTTGTCACGATAACATAATTAATGAATTAAAGTATGCCAGATGGAACTAAAATAAACCAGTCTTATGCAGAAATATTATCATGATATGAAAAATAACTTAAGTAAGTACCACTTAATATTAACCATCGTGTGATAATGATAATAAGAAATTCATGCATAATATATAATAATCCATAAAATAATATATTTAGTCAGAAAAAGATTTTTGTTACTTGATTAAGGGCCAAAAACAATAAAACTATGAGTTTGACCAACCCTTATTGGGAAAATTACTTTTATATAGGAAGAGCTTATTAAAGGTTTCAAGTTCACATAACCATATTACATCAAGTATAAGGCCCCTGCCTTAAACATTACTTAATATTGAATTAAATGAGTAATTCACATTGAGGATCTTTTCAGGTTTAGAGTTTTAGAGAATTAGGACATAACTATTAAATCTCAAAAGATTACAAAGTAGTCGCTTCTACTAAATTTCCATAAAATAAAAACTCTTAAAAAGAAACATGTATAGTTCCATGTTTTAGGTAGCATGACTTTCCCTTGATCCCATCCTTGAACCTATTCCACGCTAAGTCCTGTGAAAAACATTTCAAAAACTTGGGATGAGCATAAGAAGCTCAGTAAGGGATACACAAAGAATGAAAACTGTTAGTTTTTCCAAACAACAAGTAAACCATGAATACTTTATCAATGTAATACTTTTCACCTTCATGAAGTAGTAAAAACTCTTCACTGAAAAAAAAGTATCATTACTTACCTTTTTGTAACCAAAGGATTACCATAAAACCCATATAAATAACACATAACATATATAAAGGTAACATGGGACATAAACATGCTTAAGTGGAATAACCATACGGTCGACTTCCACACAAATCACTTAATGGAATATCCATATGGCCAATTTCCATACATACTTAATGGAATAGCCATAAGGCCGACTTCTATACCCAATGCATTGGAGGTTATAACGTAACCACCCATCCTGGTATTCATGGCACCACCCGTCATATGGTTTATAACGTAACCACCCGTTAAAATGTCCAAGTACCAATATAAAATCATAAAACATAAAACCAATATAAAGGAATGATAACATTTCCACATTTCAATCACAATATATCTTAAATATATTGACATAATAGAATCCATTATCAAAACCATTTTCAATACCAAAATACATAAAAGAGTATATGGTATTTATTTTATTTTAAAAACATTACGGCTTGTTGAGGAAGCCAAAGACCAAATAATACTCGTGGCGGCGGAAAAAGTCGTTGTCACCGCGTACGTAAAAAAAACATTCATTTTTTTTCATTTAGTAAAACGCTTCGTAGAAAAAGATTCCTTTTGTATAAAAGTAAAAATCAAAGGGGTTTATACACTGTATAAAATAATGTTTTGTATAAAACGAAATATGCCTCAATGAAAGGAGATTGAGACGAAGTCCCTTACAAAGACGATATCCTTGGATTAAGGATAAATCAATTACATAATTATGTGTGACAAACTAATACACCAAATATAAGTGTATATTAAGTGTAAAACAATTAGAGGTTATTCACACATATTCATAGAATGACATATTCAAGGAGTACAAGCTTATCCCAAAGAATCAAAATTGGGTTAAGAAGTTCCCTTGCAAAAAGTTGACAGCCTAACGGCATTACTACAAAATTCAGAAAATGAGTTGATGAGAGATAAAAATGGTATCTCATCACTTGGAAATTAAATTTACATCAATAAGGATATAAAAGAACATATCCCAACATAATAGTATGTGAATTAAAAGACATAACAAAATAAGTCTTTCAAAAAGAGGAGGGTGAAAGGTCCCCTTACCGAGTTGGGTAACTTTCAAAACGTACACCCTATGGAAGAAGGGTCATACAATGAAAATGTGAATACCCATAAATAAAACTATACTACACAAAGTGTATACTAATGGGCATTAAAAACACCACTAAAAGGAATTTGTGGCAAATGTAGCATAAATCTCACGGGAATAAAAGTGAGATGGACAATCCCTTACGAAAACTTGGCAGCCTAACAGCGCCACTTAAAACTTCCAAAATGGATTGATGAGATCAAATAGATTATCTCATCATATTACAATAAAATGTACAGAAAGTGGAATATAAAAGAACATCCCCTATCATAACAAAGAGGATCTTAAAATAAGTGACAAAAAAGAGAGTACTTAAAAAGAAAGAGAGAGGTTAGATCTCTTACGAAAATTCGGCAGCCTAACGGCACCACCCAAAACTCCCAAAATGGATTGATGAGAGATAATAGGTTCTCTCATCATATGAATAATAAAAATTACAGTAAGAGTAATATAATAGAACATACCAATAACAATAAAGATGAGATTTAAAAGGAATCACATAAAAGAGTGTACTTAAAAAGAAAGAGAGGAGTAAGATACCTTACCTCGGGTCCGACTTGACTCGATCGTTCTTTAATCTCCTGAATAATAAACTTGAGTTAATTTATACTTGATTAAGAACCTTTTTCAATATTATTATTCCTTTTATATCACTTATTTCCATGTTATAAAAATTATGTAATCATTAAGTTAATAATGATTGTTTTGTCGATATTTGGTTCTTAAGTCGAAAGTGGACTTCTTACAATTACATGTTGTTCGTGTGGTCAAAGGTTCTTTATATCCAGAATGACATTCCTGATTTGGATATCATATATATCATATATATCCATAATATACATGTATTTATAATATTACATAATCATTTAGAGGTAAGAAATGAAATGCACCGTTCATGGAGACGGTAAGCCGTACGTACGCATGAAAGCTACTTTCATTTCTTTGTCATATTAATGGAATTAAAACTAAATGAGAGGTATGTATATTTTCATTACAGAATTATATTCATCATTTAGATGTATCATTCATCATATATATCCATTATATACATGTACTTATAATAGTACATTACATTTGGGGATAAGAAATGAAATGCACCGTTCATGGAGATGGTAAGTCGTACGTACGCATGAACGCTACTTTCATTTCTATATCATACTTTAATGGAAATAAATAATAATGATATATAGTTATATAATAATTCCAGTATAACATCATATATAATAACATTAAATCCATCCTTTATACGTCCCATGTATGGCATTAACGAATCACATCACTTTGAGGGGGCGGTAGTCCGCACTTCCTAAAATGAAGATATCGCGTATACCCATAATGGAAGCCATAAAGGTAAGACACAAATAAAAAATACAGAAGCATAAGTAAAACATAAACATATTATATATCATATATAAAAATGGTGACATCATAATGGCCACCTTTGAAGGTGTTAAATGAGTATTGAACAATCATTGTTTCGGGAGGCAGAATTTCTCCATCCACGGAAACCGTATGTTCTTTAACCATTTGTTGTAGTTTTGTGAGAGTGTAGCTCGAATAAATCTTATAAAAACATCCTAGTATATTTAAGATACTGTTTTTGTTACAATAGAAGTAAATAAAAAGAGTTTAGGGGGTTGGAGAAGCAAAATATAACAAATGAACATGAGAGAATGAATTACCTTTAAAAGTGTAACTCCTTTTGATTTGAGCCTAAAGGATTCCTTTGAAAGGATTATGCCCAAAGGGAATCCTCTAGGATGAGGAGAGGGATGTGGAGAGAGTAAATGGGCATGGGATGGCCGAGCCAAAGTCTTGAGGAGTGTGTGAAATGAGGTAGAGGTGGGGGCCTTTTATAAGAGGAGAGGAGGGGCACTTTTGGAAATCATGAAACTATTATTTTATTTTCAAAAGTGTTTCGAATTTATAAGGTCCCACATTGATATATTTCTAATCTAAGATGATAAGGCTTCGAAATATTCCCATCAAATAGTTTTTGGACAAGTGTAGGTCTTAGATTTTACATTAGCGTTTCATTTTATTTAAACTATTCATTAATGAGGTCATCGTTGCATCATCATGATGTCATAAATAAATTAATTTATTTAATGTTTAAAAATTATAACAAAAATATCCTGATCTAGGAAAAAATATTATATTTCCAAATAGTATTTATAGACAAAAATGTGATTAGTATAACCCCTTCTAAAAATTGTTTTAGTAAAACAATTTATGTTAGTGTCATTTTCACCTTTATTTAAAAAAAGGCATTAAAGTCATTATCTCACCCAAGAGGCTCCATAGGGTCCCCTAAATCGACCCATGGGTTGTCTTGGTCGGCTATGACTCATCCAATAGGAGTAGGACAAGTGTCATGGTGTTTTCATATTTTTATAATATCATTTTTACATTAAATTACACTAATTACCTCTAATCGCGATTAATGAAAAAAAGTTACTATTCACCAAAAAATTATTTTCATCCCATTGAACCACATTTTACATACTAATGAAAACCATGTATGTCGGATTTTTAAAATTAAATACACATTAGTGGTAAACTTTCATTTAACTGAAAAATCAGTTTGCTTGATTACCACTTAGTGGTTTCATTATTCATCAAAAATTGGAGTTTTTCAGAAAATTACCAAAAATTCACTCTAAGCTATATTCGATATTCCAAATTCAAAAATGATGTTTATATTACCTAATTAAAATAATATAAGTAGAATTAATTAATTTAATAATTAACTCCTGCTGTCAAAACAAATAGCGTGTTTTTAAGAAACAACATAAATCAAAAGATTGATATTTGTTTATGTCGAATTTCAAAGTGAAATTAATTCCAAAGTCCACCTTTGAATAAAATGGTAAGAATATTTTATGGTTTCAATTTAAAACCAATTCAAAAGATAATCTAATCATATAATTAAATTATATTAAAAGAGGTTTTGAATTAAAATACAACATTTTTCACTTATTCATAAAAAAATGAACTTTATCGGAAAGATACCAAAAATTTACACAAAGTAAATTTTGATTTACCGATTCTTAATAAGAGTTTTATTTGGTCCAAAAGAATGTATAAGAGTGAACAAAACTATATTTAATGATGGTTCAACATCAAAAGGTGATAAGTGAACCTTTAGTGAAAACTACGGCATATACGCCTAAAATTGAATTCTTTCCGTATTTTAAGCCTCTATCCTTTATTGGATAAATGTAAAAACATTTAAAAACATATATAATCATATTTTAATTATTTCAATCCATTCCCGCCATTACAACAGAGACATGTTAACTACCATTTAAAGTAATATTATTTTATTATTAGAGTGCAACGTAAGATTCCCAAGAAACTCGTTGTTGCGTGTTGGGTACGCCATTGAGCATAGCGTCCCCTTTAAAGTCATATTAATATTTTATTAACAAATATGGATAAATATGAAAATGTCATATTATTTATTTACCTGGGGTTTTACATCCATCCCCTCTTTTGGGAATTGCGTCCTCGCAATTTTAAAAATTGGGCTTGGAAACATCCTTGAAAGTCCCACATCGGAAGAAGAGTCGGTAAAACAATCACTTTAAAATAATGAAAGATAAGTACAAAGGTCACCCGAGTTAACCCATACTAGGATTACAAGTATAAAAATATGGACATGGAGGAAAAAACAAAGGGTCATGTTCTGATAAAGAGTGATATAAAACATGTTTAGGAGAAAGTTAACCACGAGAAAATCACAAACTTCTGATGGGTTAAACGGTATTCGATTCCCCAGTAGGAAAAGTTAATAGACAACATATTTGTTTTAAGTTACTTTTTATTGAGGTATTTATTCATAAGGAAACATAATCACTTATCATGTTGACTTTCAACTTTTACTAGATTCCTTAATCAAACTCATATTTTTTTCAAAAAGACGAGTATTTAGGGAGACTTGTTCACATTAAGAGTACTATAATCAACTTATAGAGAATCACCTAATCCACCAAAGAGAACTATATACATCTCATGTCTTTAGGCTTTAACCACAACCAAAACCAAAATGGTTAGTACAAGGTCAGATAATCCAGAAAAGGATAACCCTTTATAAAAAGAAAATCTATTCTTAATCTCCAAAATTTGTCCAACAAAACCCAAAGATCAACGAGAACCATTCTATAATCAATTTGTCCATAAAATTCTTCAAAGTAAACCAATCTAAGATTGAAACCCAAATATTTGAAGGATTAAGTCACATAGTCTTCCAAGTTAAATCGTAACATTTATCTCCAAACAACATCAGTTTCTCCTAAAGTCTCATATTGAAAAGTAATTATCCTAATCACATATCCTCCATGATAGTTTAATCATTTTCATAAATAACCCAAAATCAACTTACTCTTAATTCATAAAATCATATAACTAACAAGAATCAGTCAAACTATCCAGGGACTTCACGTAGTCCAGTGGTAGGCGATAAATACCAGTCGCACTTTGGTTGTGGGTTCGATTCCCGCAGCTTTGTCCGATGCGACGGGTTGTCACACGGTCTGCGTGTTGTCCTTTTTCCAAAACTATATAATTCATAAAACATTCCCCAAAAAGAGATAAAATCTTCAAAAATAAACATAACATATTTTAACCTCAAGTTTATCTCATGCCTTTCATTTTCCATCATATCATATATTAACCCATAATTACCTCAAAAGTAAGGATTATATAAACTCTAATGGTTACCTTTATAATTATTACCTGAACATCCACATTGATTGGTCATCTCATACATGATGCATCACAGAACATACCAAGGTTTAAGTGGTTGATCATGACTCTTTGATAGTTGGTTTAGAACAACCATGATATTCCTCATTGAATCCCCCATTTTATCTAGTATCTTAATCAGAGAACCAGCACTGTTTCCTTCAAACCTGTTGTCTCTCTGGTGCCTGCTAGATCCAGCCATTTACTAAAACCAAAAAGTTAAGTGTGAGTATATCAACAAAAACATCATGTACTAATGAGTAAGATAAACACTAAGATATACTTACTCATTAACTTTATCTAAAACTAGGACTCTTTCTGAAATCCTAACCATTATGGTAATGTCACTTATGCTTAAAGAATGCCCTAACCTCTAAAGTTATCTAAACCGACCTTTGATACCAACTATAAGGCCCCTGCCATAAACCTTACTTAATATTGAATTAAATGAGTAATTCACATTGAGGATCTTTTCAGGTTTAGAGTTTTAGAGAATTAGGACATAACTATTACATCTCAAAAGATTACAAAGTAGTCGCTTCTACTAAATTTCCATAAAATAAAAACTCTTAAAAAGAAACATGTATAGTTCCATGTTTTAGGTAGCATGACTTTCCCTTGATCCCATCCTTGACCCTATTCCACGCTAAGTCCTATGAAAAACATTTCAAAAACTTGGGATGAGCATAAGAAGCTCAGTAAGGGATACACAAAGAATGAAAACTGTTCATTTTTTAAAACAACAAGTAAACCATGAATACTTTATCAATGTAATACTTTTCACCTTCATGAAGTAGTAAAAACTCTTCACTGAAAAAAAGTATCATTACTTACATTTTTGTAACCAAAAGATTACCATAAAACCCATATAAAGAACACATAACATATATAAAGGTAACTTGGGACATAAACATACATAAGTGGAATAACCATACAGTCGACTTCCACACATATCACTTAATGGAATAGCCATACGGCCAATTTCCATACATACTTAATGAAATAGCCATACGGCCGACTTCCATACCCAATTCATTGGAGGTTATAACGTAACCACCCATCTTGGTATTCACGGTACCACCCATCATATGGTTTATAATGTAACCACCCGTTAAAATGTCCAAGTACCAATATAAAATCATAAAACATAAAACCAATATAAAGGAATGATAACATTTCCACATTTCAATCACAATATATTTAAATATATTGACATAATAGAATCCATTATCAAAACCATTTTCAATACCAAAATACATAAAAGAGTATATGGTATTTATTTTATTTTAAAAACATTACGGCTTGTTGAGGAAGCCAAAGACCAAATAATACTCGCGGCGGTGGAAAAGGTCGTTGTCACCGCGTACGTAAAAAAACATTCCTTTTTGTCGTTTAGTAAAATGCTTCGTAGAAAACGATTCCTTTTGTATAAAAGTAAAAGTCAAAGGGGTTTATACACCGTATAAAAGAAAGTTGTGTATAAAACGAAATATGCCTCAATGAAAGGAGATTGAGATGAAGTCCCTTACAAAGACGATATCCTTGGATTAAGGATAAATCAATTACATAATTATGTGTGACAAACTAATACACCAAATATAAGTGGATATTAAGTGTAACACAATCAGAGGTTATTCACACATATTCATAGAATGACATATTCAAGGAGTACAAGCTTATCCCAAATAATCAAAATTGGGTTAAGAACTTCCCTTGCAAAAAGTTGACAGCCTAACGGCATTACTTCAAAATTCAGAAAATGAGTTGATGAGAGATAAAAAGGGAATCTCATCACTTGGAAATAAAATTTACATCCATAAGGATATAAAAGAACATATCCCAACATAATAGTATGTGAATTAAAAGACATAACAAAAGAAGTCTTTTAAAAAGAGGAGGGTGAAAGGTCCCCTTACCGAGTTGGGTAACTTTCAAAACGTACACCCCATGGAAGAAGGGTCATACAATGAATATGTGAATACCCATAACTGAAATTATACTACACAAAGTGTATAATAATGGTCATTACATACACCAATCAAAGGAAATTGTGGCAAATGTAGCATAAATCCCACGGGAATAAAAGTGAGATGAACAATCCCTTACGAAAACTTGGCAGCCTAACGTCGCAACTTAAAACTTCTAAAATGGATTGATGAGATCAAATAGAGTATCTCATCATATTACAATAAAATGTACAGAAAGAGGAACATAAAAGAACATCCCCCATCATAACAAAGAGGATCTTAAAAGAAGTGACAAAAAGGAGAGTACTTAAAAAGAAAGAGAGAGGTTAGATCTCTTACAAAAATTCGGCAGCCTAACGGCACCACCCAAAACTCCCAAAATGGATTGATGAGAGAGAATAGGTTCTATCATCATATGAACAATAAAAATTACAGTACTATTTATATAAAATAACATCCAAATAACAATAAATATGAGCATTAAAAGGAATGACATAAAAGAGTGTACTTAAAAAGAAAGATAGGATTAAGATCCCTTCCCTCGGGTCCGACTTGACTCGATCGTTCTTTAATCTCCTGAATAATAAAATTGAGTTAATTTCTAATTGATTAATAACATTTTTCAAGATTATTATTCCTTTTATATCACTTATTTCCATGTTATAAACATCATGTAATCATTAAGTTAATAATGATTTTTTTGTCGATATTTGGTTGTTAAGTCGAAAGTGGACTTCTTACAATTACATGTTGTTCGTGTGGTCAAAGGATCTTTATATACAGAATGAAATTCCTGATTTGGATATCATATATATCATATATATCCAGAATATACATGTATTTATAATATTACATAATCATTTAGAGGTATGAAATGAAATGCACCGTTCATGGAGACGGTAAGCCGTACGTACGCATGAACGCTACTTTCATTTCTTTGTCATATTAATGAAAATTAAAACTAAATGAGAGGTATGTATATTTTCATTACAGAATTATATTCATCATTTAGATGTATCATTCATCATATATATCCATTATATACATGTACTTATAATAGTACATTACATTTGGGGATAAGAAATGAAATGCACCGTTCATGGAGACGGTAAGCCATATGTACGCATGAACGCTACTTTCATTTCTATCTCATACTTTAATGGAAAGAAATAATAATGATATAGAGGTATATAATAATTCCATTATAACATCATATATAATAAAATTAAATCCATCCTTTATACGTCCCATGTATGGCATTAGCGAATCTCATCACTTTGAGGGGGCGATAGTCCGCACTTCCTAAAATGAAGATATCGCGTATACCCATAATGGAAGCTATAAAGGTAAGACACAAATGAAAAATAAAGAAGCATAAGTAAAACATAAACATATTATATATCATATATAAAAATAGTGACATCATAATGGCCACATTTCAAGGTGTTAAATGAGTATTGAACAATCATCGTTTCGGGAGGCAGAATTTCGCCATCCACTGAAACCGTATGTTCTTTAACCATTTGATGTAGTTTTGTGAGAGTGTAGCTTGAATAAATCTTATAACAACATCCTAGTATATTGGAGATACTGTTTTTGTTACAAAAGTAGTAAATAAAAATAGTTTATGGGGTTGGAGAAGCAGAAAAAAACAAATGAACATGAGAGAATGAATTACCTTTAAAAGTGTAACTCCTTTTGATTTGAGCCTAAAGGCTTCCTTTGAAAAGATTATGCCCAAAGGGAATCCTCTAGGATGAGGATAGGTATGTGGAGAGAGTAAATGGGAAGGGGTTGGCTGAGCCAAAGGCTTGAGGAGTATGTGAAATGAGGTAGAGGTGGGGGCCTTTTATAAGAGGATAGGAGGGAAACTTTTGGAAATCATGAAACTATTATTTTATTTTCAAAAGTGTTTCGAATTTATAAGGTCCCACATTGATATATTTCGAAGCCCAGATGATAAGGCTTCGAAATATTCTCATCCAATATTTTTTGGACAAGTGTAGGTCTTAGATTTTATATTATTGTTTCATTTTATTTAAACTGTTCATTAATGAGGTCATCGTTGCATCATCATGATGTCATAATTAAATTAATTTATTTAATGTCTAAAAATTATAAAACAAATATCCTGATGTAGGAAATCTTTTTATATTTCCAAATAGTATTTATAGACAAAAATATGATTAGTATAACCCCTTCTAAAAATTGGTTTAGTAAAACAATTTATGTTAGTGTCATTTTCACCTTTATTTAAAAAAAGGCATTAAAGTCATTATCTCACCCAAGAGGCTCCATAGGGTCCCCTAAATCGACCCATGGGTTGTCTTGGTCGGACATGACTCATCCAATAGGGGTAGGACAAGTGTAATGGTGTTTTCATATTTTTATAATATCATTGTTACCTTAAATTACACTAATTACCTCTAATCGCGATTAATGAAAAAAAGTTACTATTCACCAAAAAAAAAATTTCACCCCATTGAACCACATTTTACATACTAATGAAAACCATGTATGTCTGATTTTCAAAATTAAATACACATTACTGGAAAACTTTCATTTAACTGAAAAATCAGTTTGCCTGATTACCACTTAGTGGTTTCACTATTCATCAAAAATTGGAGTTTTTTAGAAAATTACCAAAAATTCACTCTAAGCTATATTCGATACTCCGAATTCAAAAATGATGTTTATATTACCTAATTCAAAGAATATAAGTAGAATTAATTAATTTAATAATTAACTCCCGCTTCCAAAACAAATAGCGTGTTTTTAAGAAACAATATATATCAAAAGATTGATATTTGTTTATGTTGAATTTCAAAGTGAAATTAATTCCAAAATCCACCATTGAATAAAATGGTAAAAATATTTTATGGTTTAACTTTAAAACAAATTCAAAAGATAATATAATCATATAAATAAATTATATTAAAAGAGTTTTTGAATTAAAATACAACATTTTTCATTTATTCATAAAAAAATGAACTTTATCGAAAAGATAACAAAAATTTACACAAATTAAATTTTGATGTCCCGATTCTTAATAAGAGTTTTATTTGGTCCAAAAGAATGTTTAAGAGTGAAAAATACTATATTTAATGATGGTTCAACATCAAAAGGTGATAAGTGAACCTTTAGTGAAAACTAGGGCATATACGCCTAAAATTGGATTCTTTCCGTATTTTAACCCTCTATCCTTTATTGGATAAATGTAAAAACATTTCAAAACATATATAATCATATTTTAATTATTTCTATCCATTCCTGCCATTACAACGACTACATGTTAACTACCATTTAAAATAATATTATTTTATTATTAGAGTGCAACGTAAGATTCCCAAGAAACTCGTTGTTGCGTGTTGGGTACGCCATCGAGCATAGCGTCCCCTTTAAAGTCATAATAATATTTTATTCACAAATATGGATAAATATGAAAATGTCATATTCTTTATTTACCTGGGGTATTACATCAAGAGAAGTATCTTTTTCTATACATGGTGAAATATTGGAGGAATGATTTGATGAAATCCAAAGTCAGGATATCAGAATTGGGGAGTCCACCGAACATATCATGGAGCTATAAGCCCATAGTCGGCAAAGACCTGCCAACCTAAATACCATCAAATAACTTGAACAACCCATATTGGGGATATATGTAGGATAAAATGGATCCTTTCCACTAGATTATCATGTCAACATGACATTATGAGTTCAATGGAGAGGGACATTGGGAATTTGTTAAAATATTGGGAGACTTAATAATATTTATTATTTCTCATAATATGTAATCAAGAAAATACTTATGATCTCCTCTTATAAATTATAGAATGAAAATGAAAATCTTGTAAACAACACTATACCTTGGATCAATTCTATATAAATACAACATCCTCACCGACAATAACACCATGTAATGGTTTAGATATCTTCTGGTTATCCTTAGCGATGATCAAAAGTCTTACGTGCTGGATTCAGCATTACCGGAACTTCCTTCCAAAGAGGTTATTGATGAGGATTCTTGGGTCAAGGAGAATTATGTGAATGACACGGTCGATGTTCAATGTTTGATACTATCATCAATGTCTGTTGAGCTCAGGAAGTCTCTTGAAAACGTGGATGCTTATAGAATGTTCGAGAACCTCTACGGTCATTGCTAAAAGAAAGTAAGACAGGAAAGGATTGAGATCTCTAAGGCACTCATTCAGAGTAATCTTAGAGAACATGCCACAACTGGGCCTCATGTAGTCAGGATCAATTTTTTACATTGAGCACCTAGAAGTTCTAGGGTTTAAACTCCCCGAATAACTAGGCACCGATATCATTCTAGCATCACTCCCTTATTGCTTCTCTATCTTTTATTCAATGTTAAAATGAACAACATTGAGAAGTATCTATCTAATATTTTTATCCACATTCTCCAATAAGAAAAATATATGATTCATGAAATGTCTTTGGTCATTTTGTTGAATAAGAGGAAAGGGAAGGTGATGAACTTTTAGCCCAATGCTTCTTCACAAACTTCCAATAGAAGGATGATCAAAGGGGAGTCAAGTGATCATGAGGATGTTTTTTCAAATATGGAAAGAATAAAAACTGGAAGAAGAACTGCACCCAACCTAGGAAGCATGGGGAATCATCTAGTGCATTTTTGATTGGAGTAAATCTATCTATTTCTACAAATTTTTCATTTGATACAGCTTGTGGTGATCACATATGTATCCAAATACATGAACCATATAGATTAAAGAAGATTGTCCAAGGGTATGTAGATCTGCAACCAACAAACAAATCTAGTCTTGTTGTTTTAGTTGTTGGGGACTACCTCCTCACGTTTCCAACTTGGATGATCTTGGGGTTAAATGGCTGTTATTTTGTGCTATAAATTACTAAAAATATTATTTCTGTATCCAAATTAGAAACACATGGTTTTGTTTTAATCTTTTTAAATGAAGTTTCCTTCCATTACAAAGATATAATTTTTTGCAGGGATCACTAATAAAACAATCTTTACGTGTCGGATTACAAAAAATGAAGTAATAAAAATAGATAAAAATGTTACATCACATGACTCATACCACACCCAACTTTGGCATCACCGACTAGGTTGTGTAAATGGGAAACACTTGAAAATGATACATCAAGATGTATATTTAGATTATTTCAATCAAAAACAACATGGCATATGCCAATCATGTTTACAAGGAAAAATGAGCAAAATCACATTTAATGGGAAATGTGAAAGGGATACTTAACTTCTTGAATTGGTTCGTTCCAACGTATGAGGGCTATTTACAGTTTACTCAAGGTTAGGGTACTCATAAATCATAACTTTTTCTGATGATTTTATTATATATGGATATATCTTCTTAATTAGTTACAAGTTAGATTCATTTGATAAGATTAAAGAATAAAAGAATTATATTGAGAACCATCTTGGAAAGAAGATTGAGAAACTCCACATAGACAGAGGTGGAGAATATCATAATCCTGAATTCATTAATTACTTAAGGGTGTTTGGGATCCTATCACAAATCACTCCTCCATATCCTCCACTGTGGAAATGTGTGAGGGAGAAGAGGAACCACACCCTATTGCACATGGTGAGACAAATAATGAGTCATATGTGTCTTCTATTACACTTTTGGGGATATTCATTACAAACAACTGTGAAAATACTAAACCACATTGCAACTAAATCATAAAATGGTCTTCCTTATGGTTTTTGGAGTGAAACGAAAGTCATATTATCGAATTTACATGCGTGGGGGATCGATGGATTTGTTAAGGCATCTTCATGTAACAAACTTGCACCATGAGGAAAAAAGTGTAACTTTATTGGATCCTCCAAAATAACAAGGGGATATTACCTATTCAAACCCTCATAAAAAGGTTACAATGGCCATACATGCAATATTTTTTAAGAGGTATCCCATCTTCAAAAGAGGTAGTGGGAGGGATATTGAATTCAATGATGTGGAGGATAAAGGTACACAGGAGTTGGTATAGGAGAGGATTCCAAAAAGACCCATGGAAGAAATAACTATTCTAAAGACACAACAATTGTGTAGGAGTACCAGAGAGATTATAGAATCGTAATGGTAATGTTTTCTAGTTAGAAAATATGGTGACTCACTATTAGTTGGTAATAGTGATCCTCTAACATAAAATGAAGTAGTATGTGGAAGATATGTTTCCAAGTGTCAATAAGCCATGAATTCTAAAATGGATTCCATGTACCAAAACCATGTTTGGATTTTTTTTATATACTTTAGTTTATGTAAATCCTATTGGTGGGAAATTGGTATTCAAGAAGAAACTAGATTTGGAAATAAAATTCAATATCTATGAGGCACAACTAGTTTCAAAAGGGTTCAAACATCATCAAGGCATTGGCTATGAAAAAACCTTTTCTCCAGTTGCAATGATGAAATCCATCAAAATTCTATTGTCCATTTCCACTTACAATGACTATGAGATTTTTAAAATGGATTTCAAAACAACCTTCCTTAACCTGATCTTTTAGGAAGATGTCTACATGACACAACCAAAAGGATTTATGACTCCAAAGGATTATAATAAGGTATAAAAGTTAAAATAAATACATCTATGGTTTAAAGAAATCATCCAGGTTGTGGAACATTTATTTTGATGAAGCTATAAGGAAATTTGGTTTTATCAACAATGAATGTGAACCTTGTGTCTACAAAAGTTTTTGTGGGATTGTAGTTGTTTTAAAAATAGTATATGTTGATGAAATACTACTTATCAAAATTGAGATACCAATTATATAGTGTTTAAGGCATGGTTGAATCAATTCTTCTCTATGAAGGACTTTGGAGAGGCATCATATATTCTTGGGATCACGATCCATCATGATAAATTCAAGATATTGTTGGGCCTAAGTCAAATTACATACTTTGATATGATACTGAAGAGATTCAGTGTGGAACATTACAAGTAGGGATTGTTGCGAGAGTCACATCAAATTCATTATTCCATGAAAATGTGTCCTCATACAGATATTGAAAGAAAGATAATGGAATGGACTACATACACATCAGTGATTGGGTCAGTAATGTATTCCATGCTATGTACTAGGCTGGATGTCGCATATACATTAAGTGTGGTAGGAATATATCAATCATACCTAGGTGACCACCATTGAATACCAGTCAAATCTATCCAAAATAATCTAAGGTGTACTAAAGATATATTCTTGGTTTTTGGAGGAGATAGAGAACTAGTCATCAGAGGATATGAAGATGCCATTTTCTAGACTATTCAAGATGAAATGACATCTCAAATAAGATAAATATTTACTTTTAATAGAGGTATAGTGAGATGGAATAGCTCAAAGAAGAGTGTGGTAGCAGATTCTACAGAAGATTCTGAGTATATCTCATCTTTTGAGGCATCTAAAGAAGCAATTTTGAGGTGATTCTTATTCCAAGATCAGGATGTGATGCCTAGAGGTAAAGATCTCATCAAATGTATTAGTGATAATACAACAGCGGTGGCTCTCAAAAAAGAGACAAGGTCACATCAGTGGATGAAGCACATACTTTGGAAGTATCATCTCGTGAGGGTGTTTTCTCAGAGATGTGAATTTTCAGGGTGTAGTATTCTCATGGAATATAACCTCGCAACCCCATGACTAAATCTTTGACATAGCCGAAACATGATCACCATGTGAGGTCTAGAAGACTGAAAGTCGTAGGTAGTTGGCTCTAGTCCAAGTGGGAGTTCGTATGATTTGGTATCCTTGATCCAAATTTTAGTTCATTGATTACATATACATTTAATGTATTTAAATATTAAACATCTTATTACATATCGTTCATTGTTCTGCATGACTATGATTTAATAATTTCCTAGAGTATTTTTTGAATAGATAAGGCCATGGATGTTCCCCACTTTTATAAGAACCATGAAATACTAAAACAATATTCATAATTATAGTTCTATTTTTGGATTAAATACTATTAATGGACACATATCATACAGACCTTTAGGTGCATGTACTCATTAGATGATGAGACATCCTCGCATGAAGTTCACACTTGGTAATATCCAAGACAATAGATTATGAGAATATACCCGCCAGTTGGAATTATTCACATACAGATGTCATCAGATATTTCTATATGAGATCATGTGTAATGATCCTTAGACTTTATGATTATCATTAATAAGTGCCATGACTTGCACACTTTTATTTACTGATGTAATCTCCCAGGTAGACAGTTGGCAGGATGTAGGGTATATTGGGTGTGTCACAATTGGCAGATTATTAATGGATAAGTCAAGGAAGTATTTGTCACTTATATTTATGGAAGCTGGTATCTCAACGCTTTTGATTGGAATAGAACTGACACGAGAAATTCCATGGCCAGGTTATGACAACAAGTTTATCTCACGTTGTCAAATAATGATGTATCATGCATTATAGTTGATAACACTACCTTGAAACATGTTTGATGAGATATTGAGACAAATGGATTATATTACACAGTGAGTGTTCGTATGTGGATGTCATTTTTGGGTCTTGGAATTCTTTATCATTGGTGCCTTGACCAGTTCCTAGACATTACTCTAGGAATTTAGCAATCCCCCCGTACTCCAATGAGAATGAATCCTAGAGAGTCACAAACAAAGTGTTTTTTATGGTCCCCATTAAATATTATATGGATTTAATTGATGAACTAAATATTATTCTAAATATTGTGGAATAATTTTATTCAAGATAAAGTGATTGTATAAATTAAATTAAATATATTTATTTTTTATTGAACATTTAATATATATTTTATTACTAGTTTATAAATATAATATTTATTTAAGAGAATAAAGTATTTTATTATTTCTTTGGGTGTTGAATAAATGGAAGTGGAATTCGAGAGGACCAAGGTTGGACCATTAGTAAAATAATTATTTGTCATACGGTAAATAATTATTTAACTAGTTGGAACAAGTTAAAATAATAATTATGCTGTAATTAATTTTTGACAAGGAATTTTACTCATAATTACATTATGTGCAAGTTGGAACACCATCAATAATGACACGATATTATTATTATGAGCATGGGTTTTATCTATTTTCATGAATTTATTTAATTTTAGTTTTGAAATTAAATATTGTAACAGATATTACAGGCATATAAATAGAAAAATTGCATCCATTGATCCATATAGAACACACCACATGATTGGTGAATTTACAATTATTGAGATAAACAATTTCTCTCTCTAATCCTCTTCCCTCCCCTCCAAATAATGAGAGATGTTCTTCATCGATGGAGAACAAGTGACAAAGAACAGCAAACACAAGATACTCATTTCACATAGCTAGCATCCGGAGAACGATTGTTTTCGATCAGAGGCCATCAGAGCACGTGTGGATCACCGCTAGAGGCATTCTAGTTTGTATCCTCTCAAGTGCAACATGATAATCTGGAAGGGTCATTCTGAACGATCAACATTATCAATGAAGAAAATACTGAAGATCTGGGTAAACTTTTAATTATGTAATTAATAAAATTAATTATAAACATGATGTGTGAGATCCTCTCTAAAGGTTTCGTGTCTCTTCCTTATTTATCTAAATCGTAGATTCTATTCAATGGAGACTGTCATTCGTCTTCGTATTGATCCTGGAATAATACTTGATGATGGTGATATTTAAAGTTGGGCGACAGCCCAATAGCGCTTATGTTATCCCAAATCCTTCACTAACATCATGCTTACATCATCCATGACTCAAAAAATAATTTCTATAGTTTATAATGTTAAATAATGAATTTTTTTGATTTTCACTATTCAAAAAAAATTCATCAATTTTTGAAAAATAAAAAATACTTACCCTAATAATTGTTTACATGTAGATATCCAAAATTTAATACATTATATGAAAATTATTTTCAAAATATTAGAAATTGATTTTTTTTAAATACGATATTCATTTATTTGAAAAATATTAATTTGAAAATGACAATCAATTTTATGTCCCTTTGAAAAATAAATTAAGGACACATTAAATAATATTATGATTATAATACAACATATTTTTTTATTTATATGTCTTTTATTAATTTAAATTTTCTTTTAAATATTAATATTAATAAAAAATTATCAATAAAACTTTACCTTTTACAAAAATACCAAAACAAAAATTCTCAACATTAGTCATTTATTTACGGACACACTACTATAAATATATGATATTTCTATTTAAGAGATACTAAATAATTATTTATACATTCATATGTAATGAATTGGATTTCTCTATGTGTTATTTTTAAATATTATATAGAATTATTTCAGGTCTAGGATTTACAATGGAATCTGATTCTGATGCCAGAGTACCCAAAATAAATGTTTGAAATAAATTAAACTCTAAATAGTGTGAAAAAGTAGTTTCACTGAAAAAGTGTAATAAATTTTAAATGGGTCCCGAGATCAGAAATCAAAGGTCACCGTTGCATTTAGAGAAGAGATATTACATTAGGTGGTGCCTAACATCGACTGGTGTGGGCCAGTTGCAGTAAATAGTTTTTGAGTGTTTTAAAGGAATCAAAATAAATTAGCAATTTATTTTACTCTAATTATTTCCATAATGTAGTGATTCTTATTTTGTTTCAAAGGAGCAGGAGCCTAGGGTTAGGCTCATAACCCTAGAAAACTCCATTAAATCCTCTAGAGATTTGTAGAGTAGCCAACCGTGAGGTTTCTTGACTAAAAATCACTGACGTCAAATGTCAGAATCTTTTCATAACGAGATTGAATTCCAAAACGATGACGGATCTTCCACTTCCTCAAGGATTGAGGTAGGTGTTGTAATTTAGATTCTTCTATTCCCAGTTCCTAGATTAAACGACCAATGCAGATCCACCCACAAACAAGTTTACCTATAAATCGTGCATTATTAAAGGATGGTTTTATCAGGTTATTTGGGGGAATGAATCAATTATATATTTGATTTGTTGTTTTTATTTTATCTAATTTATCATACTAATGGGATAGAATAGATTCCATGACCAAAAAATGGAGGAGGGGCATTCCTCCTTGGATTATTGTTTTCTTTATCCCTCTCCCTACGTTCTTAGCGTTCTTCATGGGGAGACAGAAAATGGATCATTGCGAATCAGTTTCATATTGCAACGATTTCAAATCAGAGATTGAATATCACGATGACCTAGAAGAGGTATGGTGGTGAGGACAGATGAATAAAATTATTCGGGATTGAGTAGGACAGTTCATCGAAATGTTCTTCACACGGTTGAATCGAGATGAATTCTAGAGGCCGATCAGAGGCCCAAAATCAAATTAGATGGTTTTAGGAGATTGGGGTGACCATAGTCTTGGAGTTTCACATCGATCAAATGTCCAGATTGATGAAGGCTGATTCTCCGAGGCGCAGAATAAATAATGCGGTGTTCTCGGAAAATCATAAAAAATAGAGAGTTTCTTGATGAGAATACATTGTGGGACTAGCATGGCAGTGGTAGGGTTTTGCGTGCTACACCCAGTGAAGAACACGTCAATCCTCTAGGGACATAGGGTGTGTAGACCCCAACCAGTAGTTTCTAGAGTTTCGTATGGTTGGAACTGCTAAAAAACCATGTGACCATCGCCACATGGTGTGTGGGTCCTTAAGAAGACTTTGTGTGTATCATGGATGATACATTGACACAAGGTGGATTACAGGACATGTACTCTACCACACGACCAGACACATCCATATACGTGAACTACCCCATATACCAGTTCATGGTCTGGGACACACGGGTCGATGTTGTGCATGGGAACATGTATAGAATGCACGATGTCCTCCAAAGATAGCAAAATAAACATGTGAAGCTCTCTTCCACACAGTGTATACCATGTTCTACGTGACACACCCTACGATATGGGCCACTGTACACATGAAGTATATGGGGTCAGAGGACACTACATGTGATGCTTTTACATGTTGTGACCTTTCAGTAACTAGATTTACCATCTCTTCCAATGTTCCATGGACGAGTTTCATTTTTTCCAATATCCCATTGCTCGTTCCCCTGAATTTAAGGTATCATTTCCATCCACTGGATTATGATCCCTTTAGAATGACATTCCGAGATAGAGTCACGTATCCTTTTGAGAGGACCAGATCAAGATCCTTTATCCATTCAGGACCCAATGTAGAGTCAGTTATCAATGTGACCAATCATTCATGACTTTTATCCCTTACTTATCTGGGGAATACAGATGTGTCTTGGTATCCACTAAGGCCCTGACAGTGATCCTTGTCGGTGTATCATGATCTTCACCCACTCAAGAGTGTTTATTATAGAATTATTGTATATGTTCTCTATTTAGATCTATTAGTGAATCAATCCCCCCTTGAATATCCTGATGGACAATACCTCTTATACGGACATCATTCGAGCTATCAGACTCAATGAGTTGTTTCTCCTGGATGAGTGTTTTGTAGAATCTTCGAACTGAATCCCTATCATAGGCATGCAGTCATTGTAGAATATGTTTTTGGGTATTGAGTATATCTAGATTTGTTTCAATTGATATATGTTCCGAAGAAATATAATATATAGAGCTCAATTCACCTTTACATTTTCCATTGCATTGTCATTTTCAGTGTCCCCTACTGAGTATTGTTGTACTCACCCCTACACGGGATTTGACTTTACGTGTCGTGTCTTTTGCAGATGAGCGTCCTTTTGACGATGTCTAGGGCGGACCAGTTCCTGACTAAGTTTTCAGAGTTTCTTGTAGGAAAAGGTGTTCTTATGTCTATGAGCATCTGTCCCAGTAACTATTTAATGACTATATGATGGAATTTTTAGTTTGTAGAAATTTTCTTTTGGTCAGCCTGTATTTTGACCCAGTTTACTTTCCGCACATTACGTTTTCTTTACTCTGTTGGTTGGGTTTAGTCGTATTTACAAATATTTTCCCTATTGGGTTTTACATTTCAGTATTTGAGGGCTTCGAGATGTGTGTGTGTGTGTGTGTGTGTGTGTGTGTGTGTGTGTGTCTAGGTACATAGAAAAGTCCTCCCTCATTAGTGATATGCCTTCGCAGTTCTATTCATCTTCCCCAAGCCTATTGGAGGCCATCTTGGGGAGTTATAGTGTGGTCCCCATAGGGATGGGCCGTGGTAGAGTTGTATCAGAGGTGGTCGATTCTTCCTTAGGAACAAGATTCCATCATATTGGTTTGGGGAAACAGTTTCATGTTTTCTAATTTCAGCATTAAGTCCAAGGACTCGAGAGTTGGTGAGAGCTGCTGACGTATCAATATACCAGGACTCTAATAACCATTATTTTGACTCGATACATGTAGAACACTAGTTTTAGGGATATAAAATAATAGTGAATGGATCATAGAAGAATGGATGGTGTTTTAAATTCCATTTGAGTCATCTATCTAGATATTCTCGTTGACCATGGTACATATTGTTTTCATACTATATTCCCCCACAACACATACCCGCTAGGATTCAGCAGCTCGATCATGAGGATAAACCCTTCAGTAATGAGGCATAGATATAGGAACCAATTCCCCAAGCATTACCTCCAAGTGGTGCACCTTCTATACAAACACCAATGGAGTTGGGCGTGGTTCCTACAGTTCTTACATATGAGGAGTTCAGACTAAGTGTGCTCTATGAGTTTCAGAGACTGAGACACTTCAGTTTTTGTGGCAGTCCCGATTCTTAGTAGGCAAATGACATTCTTTAAGCACTCACCGTAGTTTTCTATCTAGTGAGGACACCAGCATACCAGATAGTGATCCTAAGAGAGATACTTCCTCAGGGTTTACTGAGATGATGGTGGAGTTTTACCACACAAACTCGCAACATGGATACTCTTTATTGGAAGGAGTTCAAGGGACATTTTAGGGATGTGTTCCCTGTAGTAACTATAAAATAAGTGCCTATAAAGGAGAGTATTAACTTCTAGTAGGGAAGTGTGATAGTGGGTGACTATTCATCGTGGTTCACCAACCTCGCAATGTTCTCAATGGATATGGTTAGGGATTAGTAATTGAGAAATCAGACCATCGAGTAAGGTCTATGATAGGACTTCTGATCTACTATCATGCCTCTTTGAATTTAGACTTATGCATGAGTGCTTGAGTGATATTTGGTGGTTGAGATATTCTTGGATGAGAAGAGACAACTATTTGCAGTCTGCCATAGGAAGACAGGTGCAGAGACCTCAAAAGTTGGTATCTGACGTCAGAAACAAGGATAAGTATGTGGGAGACATTAGAGGAGGACTCAGGATAGGGTATTGATAGTCCATGTATCTCATGATGAATCCATTCACCCTTGGGAGAGGTGATTCTACTCGTGCGATGGTATAAGATATCTCACTACAGAAGATCCAAACCATAGACCTGCTCACTGGGAGGCGGTGGATGTAACCCCCAATCAGATGTAGAGAGTGGAAAAGGAATAACCACTAAGTGGAAGATGTGCTAGAGGATCAGTGACAAATCCAGGTGGTGGCAGACTCTTTGATCAAATTCCACTACCACCCACATGAGGTCCACACCATGCTAAGGGATCTATTGGACAAGGGCATGGATAGCTGCATACGGGTTAGGCATATGACCTAGGGACACCAAAAATTATTTAAGGTAAGATCTATGTATTTTATACACTATCTATTGCACTCATTGGTACAGATTCTATTCATTCATTCCTCGATACTTGACAAGTCCTAAAACATGAGATTCTCATAGAGTTGTTGACTCAACCCTTACTCTACGAGAAACCTACAAGAGGAGACTCGAGGATCACTTATCATTAATGAGAAAGGGATATTTCCCTTAGAGGTGATATTTTCAGTTGGATCTTCTTAGTGGCAGAATTGAGTCTTTACGACGTCATTCTCGATATGGATTGGTTATCTTCGATCCATGCCCATATTTAATGCTTTAGGAGATGAGTGCAGTGTGTCCGTAGTGATGGAAATAGGTTTTCCATTATTGTTGAAAAGTAATCCCAGGAATCACATAATGGGATCATGCATAGTATGATGCATCCTATCGCTCATGATTTGTCTATGATTACCCTTAGAGCGGTAGATGTTGTTAGATTTTAGTTCCCAGTAGTAGTGGTAGAGTATGAGTAAGTCTTTCGAGAAGATGTTCCGAGATTACCTTCCTGCCAAGAGATCGACTTCAGTATTGACTTACAACCAAAGAATACACTTTTATCCTCACCAGTGAATCGGATGGCTCGCGTAGAGATTCACGGTCTATTGGTATTGTTTATTGACTTGTAGAGTAAGGGATTCCTAAGAGACAATGTTTCACCCTGGGCAGCCCTAGTTTTGTTTTCCAAGAAAGAAGATAGTATATTGAGGTTGTGCATAGATTACCGGCACATGAATCAGATAACATTGAAAAAAATTATCCAATTCCAAGGATAGACAATCTCTTTGATCATCTGAGAGGGGAAAATGGTTCTCTAAGGTTTACATTTGATCAGGTTACCACCGGTTCCGAGTACATGACAAGGATAAACTGAAGATGGATTTGTTTTTCCAATACAGCCAATATGAGTACATGGTGATGGCCATGGGCATAAAAGATTCCCTCGTAGTGTTAATGGGACTTATAAATATGATATTACATCTATACCTCGACCGGTTCACAGTGGTCTTCATCCAAGACATCCTTGTGTACTCTACGTTAGAGGAGGAGCATGCGAGACACCTGCCGATGGTTCTAGAAAAACTTTGAAAGCACCAGATATATGGAAATCTCAAAAAGATTCACTTATGGATAGAAGAGGTCCAAATTATAAGTCATTTTATCTCAAAATATAATGTATCAGTGTACCTGGCCATGGTTGAGGTATTTCTAGCATGGAAGCCACTGTAGAGTGTGACAGAGGTGCCGAGCATCCTTGGACTGCAAGGATACAATTGGTGATTTGTCCCTAATTTCTTGTGGATATCATCCTTGATGAATGCCTTGACCCTGAAGGGGAATCACTTTTTATAGATGGAGACGTGATAGTATGCTTTCCAGTGGTTGAGGAAAATTTTGATGAGCACACCGATATTTTGATTCTGAGAAGAGGGTGTTGGTTACGTAGTTTTATATGACGCATCAGGGACCAGGATTTCCATTATCCTAATGCAGAGATAGAAGATGATTGCTTATGGATCACTGCATCTACAACCTCCAGAGTAGAACTGTGTGACCCATGATCTCGAGTTGTCAATGGTATTATTCACAATGATGATATGACAACACTACCTTATGGGATAATGCTTCATCCTCTACTCTTACCATAAGAGCCTCAAGTATATATTCTCACAGGAGGATCTTAATATTTATCACAGATTATGGCTATAGTTCCTACATTATTATGAATTTTAGATCATCTATACTCCATGTTAAGGGGAATGTTGTGGAAGATGATCTATGTATAAGATTTGGTACATAGATGTTGTGTGAGGCATCGAAGCAGTTGCCCTCACTATAGTAATCCTTCATGGATGGAGATGATGCAACTTATCTCCAGTCAATGGTTGTCACCACTCAACTATTATGTCGAGTTAGGGATGCAAAACTTGGGGATATATACTATGAGAATTTACTTGCTCAATAATCTATAGGACTTTCTCCTAGTAGATATTCTAAAGGTGTGAAGAATATAGTCATTTTCAGAGGGTGCAGAGTTGTACCAGTGGAATTGTAAGATGTGGTCATGAGGAAGTTTCATAAATCCCCATTTTAGGTATATCCCATAGTATCCCAAAAATACTAGGATCCCCGATTTCTATTCTGGTGGACAGTCTTGATGAAGGTAGTATCATTGTTCATTTCTATATGCCTTATGTTCTAGTAAGTGTAGTCTAAGAACCGGGTTCCAGTAGTGGTTTTCTCACCCCTAGAAGTGCCCGAGTGTAAGTGGGATGGAATATTTATGGACTTCATTATTGTCTTACCAATAACATCCAAGGGACATGATTCTATCTAAGTGATTATTGACTAACTCACCATGTCAACCAACTTCCTAGATATCAAAGTGTAGAGTTCCGTAGATATCATGGGATGCCTCTACGTGTAGGAGAATGTTCGACTTTATGGTGTCCCTTTGATGATAGATTCAGATCGAGATGCACAATTAACATCCCAGTTGTGGAAGGGATTGCAGGAGGCTTTTGGGATTTATCTATTCTTGAGCACAAGGATCCATCCCCAGACATATAGTGAGATAGAGAAAACCATTCAGGTTATGGAGGATATGTTGTGGGCATGTATATTGGAATTTGGTCATAGTGGGGAGGACGTCCTACCCATGGTGGAGTTCGCATACAACAATAGATATCACTACACTATCATCCTGGCACCATTTGAGGCTTTATATGGGTTACCATACTAGTTATCTACTTTTTAGATCAACCCCAGAGAGTCAACACTCATGGGTCCAGTGTTGGTGCGAGCTGCCATAGGGAAGGTGTAGATTATCTTAGAGCGGATAAAGACTTAACAGAGCAGGTATAAGTCTTATAATGATACACGACGAAGACCTCTAGAGATCGAGGAGGGGGATCATGTATTTCATTATATCTCACATCGGTGAGGGTTGTGAATATTTAGCCACGGATACCCATTTTAGAATCTGCACAGGGTTGTAGAGGTGGCGTAACAACATTCTTTACTGCTATAGTTGCACAGGGTACACGACATCTTCCATGTATCATAGTTGAGAAGGTATGTGCAAGATCCATCTCACTTCATCTATTGTGATGAGCTGGATAATGAGGATGGAGCGGCCTTCATAGATTACCTAGTGGAAGTTGAAGATCGGCATGATATTATCTTTCATGGGCGAGTGATTTCCCTAATTCTTGTCTATTGGTACCATGGGAATCATCAAGAGAGCACGTGGGAATGTAAGGCTTATATTAATGTTCACTACCCACATCTTAATTATAATCCCCCTTGTTTGGATTTCTAATACATAAATCCCATATGTGGGTATAATTTAATGTATAGTAATTTTATGTGTGCTATTTTAAAATATTATATCGAATTATTTCGATATGTGTCTTTATAAAGGTGTGTGATTTTTAGGACCAGGGTGCCAATAATAAATGATTTAAATAAATTAAACTCTAAATAGTGTGTGTGAGTGGTTTTTCTATAAAAGTGGAATAACGTCTAAAAAGGTTATTGGATCAGAAATACAAGGGCACTATTGCGTTCAGAGCAATGATATTACCTTTTTTAGGGCATAACATTGACCAGCGCAGGTCAGCTTCAAGGGTTAGTTTTTATATGTTTTAAAGGAAATAAAATAAATTATTAATTTATTTTAATTTAAATATTCCCAAAATGCAGTGACACTTATTCTATTTGAAATGAGCAGGAGCCTAGGGTTAGGCTAATAACCCTAGAAAAATCCATGAAATTATTTAGATCTATGGACAGGAGCCAGCCATATATGATTCATGACGAGCGCCGATAGATGAAAAACGTGAGGATCGTTACGCAGAAAGGCCGAATTCCAAAAAATGACTATTATTCCTCTTCATCGACGATTGATATTGGGGTTGTCATTTCGATTGTTATTTTCCCAGTTCATAGATTAAATGAAGAACATGAATCAACCCACAAACAAGTTAACCAAAGAATCATTTGTTCTTGCGGGAGGGTTTTATCATGTTATTTGGGGGAATGAAAAAACTCATGATTTCATGTGTTGTTTTGATATTCTTTTATTGAACCTACTAATGGGAGAATATCGACGTCGTGACAAATGATGGCGGAGGTGTTTTCCTCCTTGTCTTATTGTATTCTTCCTCCCTCACCCTGTGTTCTTCGCATTTTTCACAGGGCAAAAAACAACGTATCGTTGTGTATCTGTTTCACAGCACAATGATCCCAATCAAAGTTCCAACATCGCGATGATCTAGCATTGGTGAAATGATGGAGAAGGAATAAAAATCAACACAGATTGAGGAAGACCATTCTTCGAAGTGTTCTTCATGTTGGTGGATTTATATGGGTTTTTTGGGCATATCGGAGACTTGAAAACAATGGATATGTCTTTAAGAGGTTAGGGAAACTTCAACCTTGGAGTTTCTAATAGATTGAACAACCATTTTTTCAATGGTTGATTCCATAGGGTGTGGAACGAATAACATGGTGTTCTTGAGAAATCCAAAGAACACAACGTGTTCCTCGATGAACATGCTATGTGGGACCAACATTGTGGCGGCTATGGATTGCCGCTGCACCTGGTGAAGAACACATTGTTCCTCTTGGGATACATAGACAGTGGACCCCACCCAGTGGAATCTACTATTCCGAGTGTTAGAATGCATGAACAAAACATGTTACCATCACCACCCGACTTGTGGGTCCTTACATGGAATCAGTGTGTATCTCAAAAGATGCACAAAGACAAGGTGGAGTAAAGATAATGTACCCCAGAACATGGCCATACATGGTTGGATGTGCGGTCAACCCTGTGTACCATTACACGGTCTAGTAAAAACATGTCAAAGATGTGTGCAGACACATGTCCAGGGTGTGCAGAGTCATCCCTAGATAACAGAAAATGGTGTGTCACACTCTTACATTCCATGTACACATTCTTCTATGTGACATAACATACAACCCAGGACTTTGTACATGGGCAGTACATGGGGGTCAGAGGACATGGTATGTGACCCTTCTGCATGCATTTTCCTTTCAATACTTTGATTGATCTCCATGTCAAGCATTCCTTGGACAAGATTCATTTGGGTCAGTTCCCCTTTGCTCGTTCCCTTTAGCAGGAATTTTCAAGATAAAGACAAGTGTTCCCCCGAGAGGCCAAAAGTGAGATTCTCTATCCATTACTGACCCTCGGTAGAATCAGGTATCGACGTGAAAAAACCTAGAGGACTTTGTTCCTATACATATAAGCTGAATTTGGAAGATTCGTGGTATCCACCAAGGCCATGGTAGTGATCCGCATCCTTGCATCGTGATCTTTTCCCACTCAAGAGTGTCTTCTCCCAAAATGAGTGTATTTGTTCTCACTTCAGATCTATCAGTGAATTTATCTCTCTCATGGTTTTCCTGAAGAACAGTACCTCTTGGATGGAAAAAATCAGAGCTATTGGACTCTTGGATAGGGTTCTCCTTGATGATTTCTTCATGGAATATTCGAATTGAATACCTAGCATGGGCATGCTTTCATTGTAGACTATGGGTCCGGGTCTCGAGTATATGTGGATATGTTTCTCTTGGTATATGTTTGGTAGTCTTATACTATGTAGAGCTAACTATACAATTACTTTTTCCATTGCTTTGTGATTTCCAGGGTCCCCAACTGAGTATTTCCATACTCATGCCTTCATGGATGTTGTCTGCACGTGTCATGTCTTGTGCAGACAAGTGTCCTTTCGATGGGGTCTAGGCCATACGAGGACCAGACTGAGAATTCTGAGTTCCTTGTAGGATAAGGTATTCCTATGGCTATGAGAAAAAGTCCCGATAAATATTTCTTTCATAAAAGTTGAACATTGTGGTTTTCAAACTCTTACTTTAGGTGGGATTGTATTCTGACTCTGTTTACTTTATGCACATTATTTCAGTTCTACTTTCTTTATTGTTTATAGTGGTATGCATGCATTTTGTTCCTTAGTGGGTTTTACTTTTCAGAATTTGTGGACTTGGAGATGTTTACATGTGTATAGGTATATAGGCAATGCTTCCCATGATAGTGATATGACTACTCGGTTCTAGTCACCAACCCATGGCCAATTGGAGGTGGGCTTGGTGAGTCATGGTGCGGGACCCACTGGGATGGGTCGTGACACATATGTGGTGTTACAATTATCATGGACAGATTACTAATCCTAGTGGTTAGATTATCATTCTAATGGCCTTGTTACTTTTTGAAAAGTATATGGTCTATTATTTATATACATAAAACTTCTTTCATTCATTATTCTTTTGAATTTATTTCATCATAAGTGTATATATAATTTTATATTAAAAATTAATATTATATTATTAATATTATGTTTTTATTTAATATATTTTTCCGGATTACAGTCATTCTATTGTATCAAGAATGTAACACCCCAAGATTTTATGAGATATATTCTTTTTAATTTCATTCATATCTTCTGTTGTATGCTACACCAATATTATCTTGCGCTATACACAGTCACCGTATTAGCTTGTAGTATACGCAACACTATTCTTGGATTGTGTTACACACAATTTGAAGTTCGTTTGATAGTAGTTATTCTACACAACATTGAGTGTAAATATATATATATATATTCAATGTATAAATGAAATATGGTTGTATTATGTTATACACAACAAAAAAGGAGTCTTTCACTACACGTAACCCTGACTTTCCTTGCATTACACGCAACCACGACCTTCCTCGATAGCGTGTGTTGTACGCAATACCGGGTTTTACTAAACAACGATCTATTATTATAATTTTTTTTGAACTAGCCGTTTTGATTAGTATTAACTAAATTTTGAATTTTATATCATTCTTATTAATCTTACACATTTTCTGGAACATGGTATAAGAGAAAAATAAATTTTTCAGGTTATATAAGTATTTTTCAAAAAATGCAGTTTTGCCATCTTTTGATGGTGCACCCACATTAAATCTAGTTTTTGAAATGTTGATAAGTTAAATTTGACAAAATAAAATTCTTATTTAGAATCAGGATACAAAAATTTACATTGGATAAATTTTTAATATTATTTTGATAACTTTCATATTTTAATGAATAGTAAAAACATGCTATATTTTAATTAAAAACAACTTTTTTCATCGTAATAATTTATATGGTTTATTTATAATATTGAATGTATTTAAAGTATAAATAGAATATATTTTTACCATTTAATATAATGTATGTCATTATCATTAATTTTATATTGAATTCATAGGAAAAAAATTTCAATCTTTGGCAATGTTTTAACTTTTAAAAACCATTTTCTTAACAACGGGATTATTTTTAAATTAATTACTGCAACTTCTATGTTTTTAATTTTGAAAAATGGATTCCATATTTGGATTCAGTGGTTCAAAATTATGTTAATAGACTACTTTTTTATTTTTTGGGCACTATGAATAGTAACTATGGTAATTTTTATTTACATCAGTTAAAGATAAATCGGGTAATTAAGGGTAAATCCAAGATTATAAAATTATCCTAACACATGCCAAAATTATTTTGGATGGCTAAATGTAGACTCATATCACCTAACGGTCAGATTAGATTCATTTTATGGACATTTGACCATAAAAAATTTTTAATTATTATTAAAACCAAAGAATGTGACAACATGTCACTCTCTTAAATCATATAAGTATAATAATTTTAATTTAGTGATAAAATTCATGAAACATAGAAAATGAATATTCTACAGAAATCTAAGAAAATTATCTACATCATGAGAATTTATTTATAATTTTATAGGGTTTAAATATATGTCATTAATGGTGACACAATAGTGATGCAGAAATTGTTTATTTAGGGAAAAATCAATAATATGATTTTTATTAAAATAACAATACCTATCAAAAGGACCAGAAACTTTAAAAAACATTATTTTTCGAGTATATCTATACCCTGAGAATCCAAGGGTCTATTTTTGGACCATTTGGAGCCTTATATAACCAATTATGACATTTATATTATTTTATGTCTCCTTCATAATTTAATAAATATAACAATTAAAATGTTGTGATTTTAAGATGATAAATTCACGTAAGAATATTATTATGAAAGTTATTATATTTATATTCATGATATGATTTTATTTTAAATTTTTATGCTACAAATAATTTTATTAAATTATTATACAAAAATGTTGTAGTAATTATTTTATTAAGAGATATACTAAATAAATGGTTTTAAAAATATTGAAATAAATATTATATAAAATATTTAATGTGAACCACTAATTTCATAGATAAATATGGTATTTTATGAATATATTAAAGCCTTTAGTTTTAACATATATTTTGTGAGTATTTTATTTAAATTCAAATTAATGAATATTTTCAAAATTGACACTATTGTTATTTTATAAAAACAACATAATATAAAATTATTTAAAAATTACAAAAATATTTTAAATTATAAATTAATATTAATATGTTCAAAAAATTTATAAATTGTCCAATTATAGACAATTTACAACACATATGTAATTGTTTATAACAATTTAAAATTTAGAATCTTATTACCACAAATAAAATTAAATAGATTAAATAAGGATAAATCAAGTTGATGATATTTAAAATAAATTTAAAAAATGTCTAAATTTTATTTGGTGATTAGATTACAACCCTATATCATCTAATCTTCAATTTGAGTAATTTTGGAGGTCTTTATGTGGGGTTTGAAATTATTATAAATTAATATTTCTTATAATTCCAAAGGTGCCCCTCTCCTCCCTTATAAAAGGGAACCTCCTCCATCTCCTCTCACACCATTTTGAGCCTTGAATATTGGCCCACCTCTACCTATTTTACTTCCCCAATTTCCTAGAATCCTTAAAGAGGTACTGTTTTTCTCAGAAGTACAACTCTAGTGCCCTAAGAGGAAGTTCCAAGGAGGCACTTCGAGTTAGAGGTAATACCTTCTACCGATTCATTCAATTTTCTTTCTTCTTATACTTACTCTTATTTAGTGGTTTCATTATGATTTAAAAACATAAATATCCCTCATATACTGATATGTTATTATAAATATGAAACAACCTCATTTCACCTTCTATCCATCCCACAGAAAATGAAATCACCGCACATGCGTACGTACGGAATACCGTCTACATACCATGGTGTAATATGTTTTCCCTCCACTGCCTTACTTGGATGGGTATAATGGTGTAAAGAAATACAACATATGATTATTATAACATCATACTGATTCTAAGATATTATATCATTCACTCCAATTCCATTCAACAAATATTGGAATGATATCATCGCTCGTGCGTACGTACGGATTACCGTCTCCACGACGCGATGAGATTCATTCTCCATGTTAACCACTCAAAATGATTATTAAGTATATATAATGAATAATAATTAAATATATGACATGATATTTCTAATGGATATATGTATATATATATATATATATATATATGTCATCTACTTACATCCATTCAAGTCAATAAGGAAAGGAAAACAGCGTTCATGCGTACGTACGGCCTACCGTCTCCATGAATGGTGAATTTAATTTAATTTATCTATCTATTATATATATATATACTGAATATATATGATATATAAACCATGATTCACATACTAGAAGTAAGTAAACCATGATATAATTAATAATAATATCAAGAACAACAAGTCCAAACATGTACGATAAATAAAACGATTTTACCCAAAACACCGCTTTAACATGAATTTACAAATGAACGGGTAATATAATATCATATGTTAACCATATATGATATCATAACAATTAATATGACTCTATAATAATTAAATGACTTTATTTAAATCATTATACAGGAGGTTCGGATACGTACGAAACATATCAGACCTAAAGTAAGGGATAATGTTGCAATCTCAAATGTTTTCTATCTGAGATTGCTTATATGTAAGTATAAATTGGGGTTATATTAATCATACATGTCCAAGTTTTATAAAAATTTTTTCACGTATGTTTAAATCCCTTTTTACCCTTTTATGGATTCTACCACATGTTTGGGAAGGAAACATTCTTTTGTTTACCATACGAGGTAATTTTTGACCTTTCTAACAAAAGTACGGGAAGAATGATTTTTCAACTTATACGGCATGAATGGATTTTTTATGGTTTCATAACACCTTATTTTCAAGAAGCTGACACTGAAAGATTTCATAAATATTTTCAACAAAATCCACTTCTTTAAATATATCATGGCATTTTGTGAAAGGAAAATAATTTTGAAGAATAAAGGATATTTTCTTCAAAAATTCATTTCCAGTGTTTTCTCAAAAGTGTTTCCATATAAAATGAAATTATTTAATATATTTATGTTTCATTTATAATGAGTCTATTATTTAAATCGTTTAATTTTTCTTATGATGAAATGATATCCATTTTTTTTATGAATTATATTATGATGGCATGATGTTTAAGAATCCCATTCTATTACATGGGTTATGCTATGATGTATGATTTATGATTTTGTGGAACACAAAATAATGATTTCATTATGAGATGGGTGGGACCTATATCTCCCTCCAATTCATTGGGTAAATATTAATATCTCATGAGATAGACATGGCTAAAACGACAAGTAAATCTGGTTCTGTAATATAGGGTTGGAACGACAAGTAAACTTGGTTCTGTAAGTGACTTTGTCCACTAAGATGGTCTTGGTAGCAATTCCATGGATACTATGGAAATAATAACATGTGATTAATGGTTTCCACAATTACATGTTTTATAATCGTTCCATTTTATCATGATTTATGTTCCATTATGATCTATGCCTTATGTACAGCCATGTTTTATGTCATTGCTCAAGAATTTGATGTTTAAATATTATGTTCATGTTTTGAAGTTCAAATGTATAGGGTATGTTTTATTTTCTCCATTATTACCCTTACATAGAATTTTATCTCACCCTTTATATGTTTTATTTTCCCCAGGATATAAAGAAAGGTTTTAGGTAAGAAAAAAGGGAAGATCTTTATGGGAGATGTTCAAGATCTTTCACCAGGATTATAAGATTATGTTCCAAGTTTCCAAAGACACTAAACTATTATGGTCCGTGTGTGTCTATTTTTTTATATATTAAGTATTCCACAAAAGCAATGTAATTTCCATGTACATCACGATTTGGGTCTCTACAGTTGGTATCAGAGGAAAGTTTTAGTTAACCTTTGGAAACTAGGATGCGAAAACTTTAGTGAGATCCCTAGAGATACTTCTAAGGTATGTCTAGGGATGTGCCTAAGGATAAGTATGCATATAGTTTATAGTACTAGAATTACATTATTGATATAAGACTTAAACCTAATATGTTAGATATTGATGGTACTCCCCCTTGATTATTATTTTTTCCTCTCACACTATTCTTTTTGGGTTTTAGAAAATGGATGGAAATCGGAATATTCACGATAATGGAGGATATGGTGGACAATGGAATGATATTCTTCATGAGAAACCAATTGAAATTAGATCTAGAAGTCCACATATAGTTATTATGAAAAATAATTAATCTCATAATATAATCAATAATCTCAACTTTGGTAAGTATTCTGACTCAGATAATAAGAGAAAGATTGAGTTTTATGATGATCATAGAGGAAAGAACGTTCAATTACCCTCATGTGAATTATGTGGGAAGAGGCATCAGGGAGAATGTTTCAAAGGAACTGGAAGATGCTTTGAGTGTGGAAAATATGGACACAAATCCATTAATTGCAAAGGAAAAGGTTTAGTTAACACCATGGACAAGGATAATGGTATTTCTAAGACGTCAATAACGGTTAAATGTTTTAAATGGGGAATGTACATGCATTATGCAAACCAATTCCCTAAGGTGAAGTCTCATGAAGAGAATAATCATGGAAGTATGGGTAGTATTTATATTAATGATGATGAAGAGACTACAAATGATATGTGAGATAAAAAAATTGTTGAAGCTCAGTCAATGGTTCAAGAAGGTAGTGTAATGATTGTATGTTTATCAAGAATAATGTATGGTACTATGGAATAAAGAAAAAATATAAGGATTGATACACTATTGCCTTTGCTTGAGTTTTGAAAGTATATGATGAATGGTACTGGTAACCATGAAAGGTTATTCAAATATTTTTGGAAGGTAGATGATATGTGCATAATGAAAGGATAATGAGATAATGAGTTATTTGATAGTATTAATGAGCTCATGACTTGTATAAGGACAATGTGATATCCTTGATTGAGTATATATAAATTTTGGGATTTTGGTATGTGGAAAGTGTTAAATTTTGACAGCATTCATGTTTTAAGTATGGGTCAATAGATAATAATTTTTCAAGAGAATACATGATTAAGGTATTCACATGTTTGGAATGTGACCAACAAGTTTTATCTTATGGTATATGGGGGATAAATTGTGGTATTCCCATGCTTGGAAGATGAAATTTCTAGTAATTTTTTTCTTTATACTATGAGCTTGGACAGAAGTATTTTAGATAATCCTAATGATTGGAATGAATTATGTTGGACATAATTTAGTATTGTTTAAGGCTAGAACTTTTTTGATATTATTGATTGAATGTTATACTAGTGTAGTTTAAGAAAAGGGACAACATGCAGAATGGGCGACAACCTGTCTCGTCGGACAAGGCTGTGGGAATCGCACCCACAACCGAAGTGTAACAAGCCTTTATCGCCTACCACTGGCCTATAGGAAGTCCCTGGTTAGTAGAAGCTAGTTTTATAATATTAAGTGATATGATATATAAAGTATAAGTCCATTTTAAGAAATATATACGATTAATCTCACTATAGATGGACATATGAATATTTAATAAATTTTACTATCCTTTTGTTTGAGATAGACGGAATGACCTATCATTCTATCGAATGATCTTCTAACACTTTACGGAAGACAAATTTAAATTCATTTCTTTAAGAGAGTGGAAATTGTTCAAGGTACAAACAACAGTGAGATTTTACCAAAATCAAGTAAGTATTTATTATAATTCAAAAATTTCATCTTTAGGGACATGATATTGAAAACCAAAAATGTTATCCTAGTGATCTTATATCTGATGAATCTGATGGTACCTTAGATCATCACAAATTTATGGCTTTGTTATTGTTGGCTTTTTCATAGCCATGTTCTCTACCACTCTCCATCAGAACATGATGGTTAGATTTCTCTTCCATATCCATATTTTTACCTATGTTCTCCTATTTTGAAACCCAATGATTAGTTAATTTGGGTAACCGTTATGTTTCATACTTTAGTTTTTAAAGATATGTTTTGGTATTCATTTTTACGATGTGGGTTTCTATTAAAGAAACTTACAAATAGTAAACCATTTATAACCCCGATGAATTTCGAGGGAAAAATTCATTTTATGCGGGGTAGAATGTAACACCCCAAGATTTAATGAGATATATTATTTTTAATTTCTTTCATAAATTCTGTTGTACGCTACACTAAGATTATCTTTCGCTATACATAGATATCGTATTAACTTGCAGTATACGCAACACTATTCATGGATTGTGTTACACACAATTTCAAGTTCGTTTGATAGTAGTTATTTTACGCAACATTGAGTGTCTATATATATATATATATTCAATGTATAAATGAAATATGGTTGGATTCTATTATACACAACAACAATGGAGTCTTTCACTACATGCAACCCTGACTTTCCTAGCATTACACGCAATCACGACCTTCCTCGATAGCGTGTGTTGTACGCAATATCGGGTTTCACTAAACAACGATATATTATTATAATATTATTATGAACTAGTTGTTATGAACATTATTAAATAAATTTGGAATTTTATAACATTATTATTCATCTTACACATTTTCTGGAACATGGTATAAGAAGAAACTAAAATATTCGGGTAAAATAAGTATTTTTTAAAAAATGTAGTTTTGCCGCCTTTTGATGGCGCACCCACTTTAAATCTAGTTTTTGACATTTATATGAGTTCAATTTGTAATAATAGAATTCTTCTTTAGAATCAGGATATAAAAATTTACTTTGGATAAATTTTTCATATATTTTGATAACTTTTATATTTTAATAAATAGTAAAAACGCGCTATATTTTAATTAAAAACAACTTTTTTCATCATAAAAATTTATATGGTTTAATTATAAAATTGAATGGTTTTAATATATAAATAGAATATATTTTTACCATTTAATATAATGTATGTCATTAGAATTAATTTTACATTGAATTCATAGGTAAAAACATTTCAATCTTTGACAATGTTTTAACTTTAAAAAACGGTTTGCTTAACAACAGGATTATTTTTAAATTAATTACTGCAACTTCTATGTTTTTAATTTTGAAAAATTGATTCCATATTTGGATTCAGTGGTTCCAAATTATGTTAATAGTGTACTTTCTATTTTTGGGCACTATGAATAGTAACTACGATAAATTTTATTTACTTCAATTAAAGATAAATCGGGTTATTAAGGGTAAAGCTAAGATTATAAAATTACCCTAACACATGATAAAAATATATTTAATGACTAAAAGTCGACCCATATCACCTAAGGGTCGTATTAGATTCATTTAATGGACTTTTTACCATGAAAATTATTTAATTATTATTAAAACCAAAGAAAGTGACAACATGTCACTCTCTTAAATCTTATAAGTATAATAATTTAAATTTAGTGATAAACATCATGAATCTTCTAACATGAAAAGTCTCCAGAAATCTAAGAAAATTATCTACTTTATGAGAATTTATTTATAATTTTTAGGGATTAAATAACTGTCATTAATGGTGACACATTAGTGATGTAGAAATTGTTTATTTAGTGAAAAAATCAATAATATAGTTTTTATTAAAATAACAATACCTATCAAAAGGACCATAAACTTGACCAAACATTATTGGTAGATTATATCTATACCATAACCAACCAAGTGTCGATTTCTAGACCATTTGGAGGCTTATAAAACCGATTATGACATTTATATTATTTTATGTCACCTTCATAATTTAATAAATATAACCATTTAAATTTGTGATTTTAAGATGATAAATTAACGTAAGAATATTATTATGAATGGTATGATATTTTTATTCATCATAGGTTTTAATTTTAAATTTTTATGAAACAAATTAGTTTATTAAATAATTATACAAAAATGTTGTATTAATTATTTTATTAAGAGATATACCTAATAAAAGGTTTTAAAAATATTGAAATAAATATTATATAAACTATTTAATGTGATCCAATGATTTTATATATAAATATGACATGTTATGAATCTATTAATTCTTTTAGTTAGAACATATCTTCTGTGAGGATATTATTTAAATTCAAATAAATGAATAGTGTCAAAATTGACAATATTGTTATTTTATAAAAATAACATAATATTATATTATTTAAAAATTAAAAAAATATTTAAAATTAAAAACTAAAATTTATATGGTCCAAAATTTCATAAATTATCCAATTATGGACAATTAAGAACACATATTTAATTATTTATAACAATTTAAAATTTACAATCTTATTACCACAAATAAAATTAAATAGATTAAATAAGGATAAATCAAGTTGATAATGTTTAAAATAAATTAAAAACATGTCTAAATTATATTGGAAGGAGATATTACAACCCTATATCATCTAATATTCGATTTGAGTAATTTTGGAGGTTTTTATGTGGGGTTGGAATTTATTATAAATTAATATTTCTTATAATTCCATAGGTGCCCCTCTCCTCTGTTATAAAATGGAACCTACTCCCTTTCATCCTCACACCATTTTGAGCCTTGAATCTCGGCCAACCTCTTCCCATTTCACTTCCCCACTTCCCTATAAACCTTATAAAGGTACTGGTCTTCTCAAAAGACCAACTCTAATGCCCTAAGAGGAAGTTCAAAGGAGGCCCTTCGAGAAAGAGGTAATACCTTCTACCGATTCATTCAAGTTTCTTTCTTCTTATACTTCCTCTTATTTAGTGGTTTCATTAGGATGTAATAACATCAGTATCCCTAATATACTGATATTTTAGTATAAATATGAAACAACCTCATTTCACCTTCTATCCATCCTATAGAAAATGAAATCACCGTGCGTGCGTACGGACGGAATACCGTCTCTACGCCATGGTGTAATATGTTTTTCCACCACCACCTTACTTGGTTGGGTATAATGGTGTAAAGAATAACAAAATATGATTATTAAAACATTATACTGATTCTAAGATATTATATCATTCTCTCCAATTCCATTCAACAAATATTGGAATGATATCATCCCTCAGGCGTAAGTACGGATTACCGTCCCCATGACGCAATGAGATTCATTCTCCATGTTAACCACTCAAGAATGATTATTAAGTATATATAATGAATAATAATTAAATATATGAAATTATAATGGTACTGGATATATGTGTATATATATATATATGTCATCTACTTACTTCCATTCAAGTCAATAAGGAAAGGAAAACAGCGTTAATGCGTATGTACAGCCTACCATCTCCATGAACGGTGTGTTTCATTTCATTTATCTATCTATTATATATATATATACTGAATATATATGATATATAAATAATGATTCACATTCTGGATGTATGTAAATCATGATATAAGTTATAATAATATCATGAAACAACAAGTAGAAACATGTACGATAAATAAAACGATTTTACCCAAAACACTACTTTAACATGAATTTACAAAAGAACAGGTAATATGAAGTCATAAGTGAACCATATATGATATCATAACAATTAAAATGATTCTGTAATAATTCAATGAAATTACTTAAATAATTATACAGGAGGTTTGGATACATACAAAGCATATCGGATCTAAGGTAAGGGATAATGTTGCAATCTCAATTGTTTTCTATCCGAGATTGCTTATACGTAAGTATTTACTGGGGTTATATTAATCATCCATGTCCAAGTTTTATAAAAATCTTTTCATGTATTTTTAAAGTCCTTTTTACCATTTTATGACTTTTACCACAAGGTTTGGAAGGAATATTTCTTTTGTTTACGATACGAGCTACTTTTTGACTTTTCCGAGAAAATTACGGGGAGAATGTTTTTTTTAACTTATACGACATGAATGGATTTTTATGGTTTCATAACAGATTATTTTCATGAATCTTACTCTAAAATATTTTATTACTATTTTCAAAAAAATCCACTTCTTTTATAGTTTAATGGAATTTTTTGAAAAGAAAATTAGTTTGAAGAAGAAAGGATATTTTTTTCAAGAATTCATTTCCAGTGTTTTTTCAAAACTGTTTTCCATATAAAATGACATTATTTAATAATTTTATGTTTCATATATAATGTATCCATAATTTACATGGTTTTATTTTCCTGATTATGAAATGATATCCATTTTTTTATATCGATTATGTTATGATGGCATGATGTTTAAGAATCCCATTCTATTACATGGGTTATGCTATGATCTATGATTTATGATTTTGTGGCACACGAATGAATGAATTCATTATGAGATGGGTGGGACCTATATCTCCCTCCCATTCATTGGGTAAATATTTATATCTCCTGAGATAGACATGGCTGAAACAACATGCAAATCAGGTTCAGTAATACAGTGCTTGAACGACAAGTAAACCCGGTTCAGTAAGTGACTCTATCCACTAAGATGGTCTTGGTAGCAATGCCTTGGCTACTATGGAAATCATAACATGTGATTAATGGTTTACACAATTAAATGTTTATTTCCCATGCCATTTTATAATGATTTATGTTCCATTATGATCTATGCCTTATGTACTGCCATGTTTTATGTCATTACTCAATAATTTTATGTTTAAATATTATGTACATGTTTTGATGTTCAAATGTATAGGGTATGTTTTATTTTCTCCATTCATAACCTTACTGAGAATTTGAGCTCACCCTTTATATGTTTTATTTTCCCCAGGATATAAAGAAACGTTTTAGGTATGAAAATAAGGGAAGATCTTTATGAAAGATGTTGAAGATCACCAATATTAGAAGATTATGTTCTAAGTTTCCAAATACACTAAACTATTACGGTCCTTGAGTGTATGTTTTTGTTATGTATTAATTATTCCGCTAGAGTAATGTAATGCCCATGTACATCATGCTTTGGGTCCCTACAAATAATAACCACATTTTCCCACTATTATTATCTTATTTCATCTATATTTTCCCACTATAATATTTTTAAATTATTATATTTTTATTTTATAACTATTTAATAATTCATAATTTATGTTAATAATGTTTTTATTAGGGTCTCTTGGTGATATCTGTGTTCAATAATTATAAGAATGCAATTTCATTGATAAATGTTTTGGATGTAACATTCTCCCCCCTTATGAAATTCTTCCGTCAAAATTTAAGTTTGAATAATATAGGGAAAACATGTGAGGGTTATTCTCCTTCATCACATTCATCTTATAACCATTTATCCATTTCATTTGTATGGTTCCTCCATTATAATTTTAATGTATGATGTTTCTTCTTGTGTATAACATTTTATCTTATGTCCAATTTCATCAATGGATACTCCTCAAAATAGAGATCCTATTCCATATATACAACCAATGAATTAATTATACATGAGGGATATGGTTTATATTTATCCTAAAGAGGGATACAAGGAATATATTATGTACTTCAGAGATAGTTGGTAGATGTGCTAGTCAATAGGCCAAGGCTCAGACATGATCAATAGTATCTAAGGGGTTGTTATACATGGGACATAGATTTCCTCAATTTCCCAACTTGATTACTCTATTCCATGTATATATGTAGAGGTATACCATGTCATCACCCTAAAACTATATGCCTCACTGATGATAATATGTGCATCTCTTCTATCTACTTTTGAAAGACCATATATAATATTGGATGTCGTTTACCTTTTCTTGCATATTGTCGACCATTTTAGGTCCCAATAGATCACTTTCACCAAAGTCATCCAAACATACATCAGGTCTACATAATTTCTCCAAAATTACTTTATATGGGTCCATTTTTATGCTTCCGTATAATCTATTGGTTAATGATTACTCATCTAGTGGAATATGTTGAAACCATCCTCTTTTGATGTTCAGTGATCATGCTCTCAACATGCCTTCTAGTGTATAAAGAGACATCTCATATTGACCATTTGTTTTGGGGTGATAAGCCTAACAGAAGTTCAACTCATTATTTATAGAATATTTGATAATATTTATAAAATAGGGGTAAGTCTTGGATTATAGTAGAATATAATAAATAATGTTACTCCATGTAGTATCACTACTTCTTTGTCATGTATCTGGGCAATTTGGATGAACGAGAAGTTCTCTAGAATTTAAATACAATAATTTTTCATTGTAATATTATCTAAAATGACCCCTATTGTATTATTTTTTCTAGATGTATTTGAAATTACACTGATGTAGTTTATAGTGATGTTGTCCCATTTCCATGTAGGTATGGGTAAAGGATCCATCACCGCCTAATACTTTTGTTTTTCAAAAAAAAATTTACGACATAGAATAAAATATGATGTTTATTTAGTGATCTCATACTTTATATTGTCTCGCCCCTAATAATCATGATGATCTTGATACAACTTTGTACTCCATGGGTTAAGTGAGAAGGTTGATCCATGTGAATCATTTTGAAGTGCAATATTTAACGCTATATTAGATGGTACTCATTATCCTAACACGAATATTACCACACATTCCTGAACAATTTTGAACTCTGAAGTTTTCACCTTTCTAAGAGATTTCACCTTTTTGGAAGTTACACCTCATTTATTTGAGGATAATTTATTTTCTCAATAACAGATCGTTGAGAAATCATTTGTCACGGTAATGATTATGTACCTTCCTTTTTTTCTCCAACATACATCCTTTTCTAGTATAATAACCTTAGAACCTTCTTAATTCTTATAACAGATAATGTATTATGATCCTTAATAATTAGATCATCATACACATTATTTTCATTACCATGAAGGTAGTGGATTGAGTGGTCATAATCGTTGAGGATCTATAATAATAATAACGGGAGATCATTAATCTCCTTAAATGTGAATACATATTTGAGGCTCTCATTATTTTCATATGTATCAAAATTCCCCCATAGATATAATTAAAAAATTCAATGTGAATATAACATCCAACAACTCCAATTAAGTCGTGGTATATATTTTTGGAGGAACATTTAGCTACCTTATGGAGTAAGTGATTACTTTTTCATTTTTCATCTGTACGAAGCCAAACCCTTTCTTAGAAGCTTCACATTATACCAAAATGTTTTACCCATATGCTGAACATGTAAGTACTAGTGTAGTGATAAGCCTCTTTTTCAACTATTTTAAAGTAGCATTTACGTTCACTATTATATAAATAATAATTCTTTTCTAGTGGGAATTAGGTTTTTCAATCCTAAAAAGGATCTCGATAATAATCTCTAATAACCAGGTAGACAAAGGAAAATATGGATCTCCATTATAGATGTTGAACTACGCCACTCCTCAATTTCAATTATTTTAGAAGGGTCCAAATATATCCTTTTTTAATCACATTCCCCATTAATTATACATCCTCCATATAGAACTCACATTTATACTAATATTCTTATAGATTATACCTTCTAATGTTATTTAGCACAATATTCAAATACTCCTCATTAACATGCATTTTCATTGAGTATATTAGAATATCAACTATAAAGACTATAAAAAACTATTATGTGATCCTTAAAGACACTATTCATTATTTTCTCGAATTGTTTTAGATAATTAGAAAGTTCATAGGGCATAACATAGACCTCATAATGTTCATACATCCTTGATAGGTTTCATTGAGATTATCATCCTTCCTAGACATTAATTGGTGGTATCCTGACTGAAGGTCCACCGTTGTCAAATACATTGACCAATGTAGTTTATAAAATAGTTCATCTTTCTTGGGTAGGGGATACTTATTATTTTTCTATATTTTTCTGAGATCATCATAATAAATTTAGAGGCACATTAATTCATCCATCTTCTTGATGAAGATGACCGGTGCACCCCACCGTGAATCCCTCACATATAAAATACCTTGATACAAATTATCTTATAATTGATTCTCTAGTTACACAAACAAAATAGTTTATATTCTATAAGGTGCCTTATAAATTTTAAGAGGTCCAAATATAAGTTCAATTTACAACTTATCCACTATGATGGGAGAAAGAATACTAAATTATTTATGGAAGACATCAATGTAGTCACTCATACTGGGAATGTATTCGAGAAAGAACCTATCCTTGGGCTGAATCATTTGGGATAGAAATTATTTATTATAAGGAAATTATAAGAAAAATGGGGAAATAATTATAATGGAAATTCATCCTCCTCTTTACATATGTATGAAATTAAGAGATACTTCATGGTGTGAAGATTTCCCAACTATTGATGTTGGATTTTTATAATGATTAACAATACATATTCAATATTGAATCACACTCCCCAAAAGGATGTGAGAATATAATTTCAAGATGGTTCAGTCCACAAACATTAAATTTTTCATAGTTATATTCTTCAGATACAATAATTTCACCATTCTTTGTATCCACAGATAACACAACCAGCATATATTGAGGTGGTGTTATAAAATATATACCAATAATTTTAGATATGAATAAATTAATATAATAAAATAAAATAGTATTTTCCTTATTAATTAATGAATAAATCGTGTACCAATTCCAAAATAATTTTTGGTCTCCACCTTAACAGTAAGGACAACATATTCCCTTCCTCAATTAATTTGAGGCTTTTGGTGTTCATTGTCTTCAGAAACGCTTGGATTATGGAATTATACCACATTATTAAATTTTTTTTAGTTTAACCACCGCACAATATGGTGAGATTTTTTTTGAAAATTATATTATTTTTCCACATTAGAGGGATTCTTCATATCCATTTGACAAAAACTACCATGATACACCTCTCTTAAACATTTGAAGCATCTTCTGAAAACCTTTAGAAAGTTTCCAGGATAATTAATTCCACACATTTGATATTTTTGATGTTCATTAATCATTCCATAGTGGGATTTATATATAAATAATCCCATATAAAACTCGAATTTCCAATTTTTATCTCCAAGATCATTATACCACCAAGATTCACCAATCTATATTTCAAAATTTAGGGCTTATCGAACAATATCTTCATAATTTTCAAAGTCTTAAATCGAAATATATTTCCACATACATGTATTTAATCATATAAATATGAAACCTAACATTATTTTATTATTAATGAAATATCAATAGTCATATAACTCATTTTTAGAGTTCTTTTATATGTATGCTCTGATAAAATCATCTTCCTTTTTCTTTTTTCTGAGGAACTCCATCACCATATTAACATGATGAGTTTGGTGAAAATATTTATTGAATAATATATTTCATGAATCATTACAAATCCATGGAATCATTTCAATGCATGTATTTTGTGTTTTTTAGTCACATCCACAACTGGTCAGCTTCCCTATCAAAACAACAGGCTACTCACCCAATGTTCTCATCCTCTGAGCATTGAAAGATAGAATATATCCTTCAATGGAGTTAATCCATTGTTCCAAAATGAGTGTAATGGAATATAAAAAAATATATATGGGATTTATTTTATAAAGTATCTTAAGGAAACTTTCCATTTCTTTATGAAGGAGGGTGTTCTACATAATTCATGTTATGATTACAATATCAATCCAATTGATTTTTAAATGACATAATTTTTTCAGATCCCATTCCCAAAATGTTGGGAATCTCTTTACAGAAATTATATCATTCCATATCACATTAATTTTAGGAACATTTTATCTTATATCCATCAATTATAAAAATAAAATAAATAAAAATCAATTATGTGTCTTTAATACGTAGCTACAAATAATATAAAAATGGAACTGTCAACATGGAAAGATGAATTTATATCTGAAAATTATATAAATACATGAGATTCATAAGGTTATATTCTGGCTTATCCAAGGTGATATAATTATCTCTATGGTTATTTAAAAAAATATATTGTCAAAATATCCAAAAATAAATAGTCTGTGGTCTACTGCCAAATATATAGACCCTAGTCTTTCACACATATTACTATTTGATTTTATGCATTATAACTTCCTCAGATTTAAAATTTTAGTGTATTTAGAATATTATATATATAATCTATAAAATTTAAACATCAATAAAAACATTCTTTATTTAATATCCCTAATGATCTCATTACTCCCGTTGATCTCTAATAGTTTTATATGATAGTTGTTGGGATACATAGGAAAAAAATACAAGCTAAAAATCCATGTAAGGGAATAAATATGGGATGGAATCAAAAAACATGAGATATAAGGTAAAAAATAGTTCCATAAAATGAATGTATCATTAATAAACATACATGGGCATATTATAATTAAAATGGAATCATATGATCACGAAACAATTTGAATTTTAGAAACACAAAACATGACATAACCATGAGTTAAGGATAACATTCAAGATTAAATCACATGGTGGACAAAGTCCCATTATGAATTATGTTTAGACCCTAATCCCATAAAAAATATCAAGATAAAATAAATTAACCAATTCATTAGAGCAATATCTAGGGGAACCCATAATTAAATTTTCATCCTCATGTTTTCCATATAATGAATAAACTTAAAGGTTACCCATGAATGAAAATGGGTATTGTGGTCTTGTCATAATGTATATCCATTGGGTGTATTATAATGGGTTCCATGAAAGAACGAATTTAAATAATATATGTAAATTAAAAAGGTATAATAAGAACATATCATTACAAATTTTGTATATTTCATGATAAAAAGTTTAGAAATAGTGGTTTGGTATCTTTGGGAATGTGCCTCTTCGACACGGTTTTTGGGAAAAGTAAAAAAATCCATTAAAAAATAATAAGGGAAAATAGTTTGAATAAATCAAAAAAGTAACTAAATTGATTATCATGATAAAATTTGTTATGTTTGAAAAATATTTGTGGCTTTAATAGTTCATTTGTTGTATATGGAAGTGGGTATGAAATGGAGAATTTCCCATTAATCATACATGATTATCATTATTAATTGGGTAGGGATACTTTAAAAAACGTATTTATCATAAAATAAATATTAATGTGTTAATATACACCTTTTTTAAACATAAAAAAATAATATATAAGAATTATATAAGAAAAAATATGAATTACATTTGGGTAAAGTGAGAGAAAGTTTAACCTGAAGGAACAAATGGATGTTCAGAGCGACCCCTTTCATTATGTATGATTGTGTTCTACAATTTCACTTAATATCCTCGATTAAAATTAGGTTTAATTAATTAACTAATGAAAAATCTTATAAATATATTTTTTATTGGTATTTTATTGATAATTTCCAATGCCTTTTTGTTGTGTCACATTGTTTAAATTCATCATTCTGGGAGCGTTCATTTCACTGTTTCATGGTTAGTTCACTTGTGTAAAATTTGTGAAGTTTATGCCAAATGTGAATAATTCTAAAAAAATTAGTGTTATATGGAGTTATTTAACATATATATTTTTAATTGGTCACTAAATTCTTGTGTATTTCTTAAATGGGGATGACTTATTTGATTAAACATTAAAGAATATTATTTAATTTATCTTGGTGTTTCTTAAAATAATCATGTGTTAGTTTCATTTTATATAGTATATTATCTATAAATATTTTCTATAATATAAAAAATATTATATCATAAATATTAATATCTGGTTTTACCATAGTATTAAATTTATGGCCATCTATGATGGCAGTAAATGAAAAGAAAAAATCGATGTCCAAAAAGGTGCTTAATCGACATACCACAAATGGTGTTTTTTTTCTAAAATAATATTTGGTGAGATGGAATTTGATGATGTATATTGCATTAAAATAATAAAAACCAATATATATATATATATGATATTTTCGATATCTTGTCGCATTTATAGGGGGTTTAAATATGGTAGAAGAAAAAATAATTTAAAATAGAAATGTGTATTTTACCACAAGAATATTTTATCTATGTGATCCTCATTAAGGAACGAAGAATTTTTATTTTTATGATACTGTTATGTTTTTGATGTGGATAATATTCTAGGGTAGGTAACTTGGAAGAATATTGACAACCTAATAGTCTTTAATGTGATATAATAAGAGTTTGTGAGGATTTATATTTGTAGGGGAGAAGGAATGGGTTTTTTATTATTAGAATTATTTATTTATTATTTTGGACCAATACTATCAATAAAATTCATTCCTAAGAATATATACTATAAATGGTGATATAATATTTGAGATAATGGGTGATTACATTATGATTGCATCACTTGTGACTCAAATATTCATTCATTTATCTTATAATGTTACATATTGAAAATTAATGTAATTCACCAATCATCAAAAAAAAAATATTCTATAAAAATTACCAAAAAAATCCATAACAAATTTTTTAAATTAATATATCTAAAATGAATACATTTGAGGAAAATATATTTCTCAGAAAAATAATGATTATTATAAAATTAAATAATCATTTATCAGAAAAATAACAATTTTTTCATTATATTCTATTTTATATACATTTGAAAAATTAATTATTGTTTCCTAAAATGATATTCATAATATAATAAAAAATTTAAGTTTTAAAATTGATTTTATGAACATATATTTTATTTTAAATCAATAAATTATTTATAAGAATATAAATAAATGTTCAGGTTTATAATAACACCAAAAATTAATTAATAATTTTTAAAAAATTAGTTTACATATACCTTGATAAAGAAATATCTTCTTTTCACTTATAAGATGACTAAATTTTATTTCTACATTCATTGGGTATGTTAGTATTATAATATCCAGTTTACAATTTCAAATTTCTATATTGTTATTCTAATAATCATGTTGTTATTTAATTGGTATAGGATTCATAAATTCTATATATACAACTTATTTCATTCATTTTTATTAAAAATAAATATATATTATAAAAATTGTGGTTCATTTATACATCAGTGTTAATGGGTGATGTTTTTATAGTGGATTAGGAATTTCCATGTTTTCTGATTCTTATTATCATATTTTTATTTATTTTCCCACTATAAAATTTGATATTATAATTAGTTTATTTTTTTAATAATATATCATTATTTTGTTACTATAATATTTTTTTTGATTTGTTTCTTTATTTGATGTATCTGTTCATTGATTATATGAAAAAATTACATTAATAAAATTCTTCGTCTCTACATATCATGTATAAGGTACCATGTGGACTAAATCATAGGTCATGTGATATTTCACACATGGAGAAAGTGGAAACCCACTAGTTAGTTTAACATTTAAGAGGATTGATAAGATAATTATACATTCGTAAATGATTCATGTGTCTCTTAATATAATATAATAAATCATATAACTATCATATAACTATAAAATATTCAAAAAATTAGCTTGTTTTTTTCAATGGGTGTGGTTATAATACTTTTAAAGGGTTGAGGGATGAAATCCCTTTCATGAATACAACCAAAAATGATTTCCAGAAAAAACATATCAAAGAATCGCATTTACCCTACTATATTATCTATGAAAATATATTAATCTATGTAGAATCTTCTAGGTGGAGAGACTTTCTCAATCATAGGTTCATGCATGAGATCTCCCAAGAACTGGTTAACACTTTATTATTTTATTAGATTGAACTGTAGTATTTTAGTGATGTTACCAACCATTTTTACATATTAAAATACAATAAAAACAAATATAGATCATAAAATGTAAATTGACAATTAAATAATAAAACAATTAAGAAAAAATACTTCTAAATATGGCTTAAAATATTCTATATTTTTCTTAAATTAAGGAATTTTAAAGGATGAAGAAGACTCTAGGAAACCTCTCAAGTTAGGAAATATTTATTGTTCCCAAAAAGGAGGAATCTAGGACACTAATATCCACCATTATTCATGCAGTGAAAAAAATTCTAAAAACCCTACCCATTTCTATTTATCGGGATATAGTTATTCAACATTCTCTAAATATATCATTTTATTTGAAAACAGACCATTCTTTAAAAAAGAACTGTAAAGATATATTTTTTACATTAAATATTAGGTAATAAATATATTAAGTATAAAACCACCTTTCGTGGTGAATTAATAAAAATAAATTTCTAAAGCATGAAAAAAAGTTCTTAAATGATATCTCAAGGATGGATTATGGATTCAAAAATCAAATTGTCCTTAAAATAAATTATTATAATCCTATTCCATAATCAATTTCTAGAATATTATATTTTCTCATAATTATTTTTTAATAATATAAATAACTTATTATTAATTTTATAATGTTACTCTAGTTTTTTATTAACTAAATATTATATAATTAAATATTTTAATGTTAAAAAATTATCCATTGTTTTTATAATTAAAAATAATTTATTCCACGATAAATAATATTGGTAACAAATTATAAATTAGCATTATATTTGATTCAACAAAAATTTGCATTACAAAAGATGGAAATAATCATGAATCTCATTAATAATTATAAAAAAGTGTGAGATCCCTATACTCATCTTAAAAAAATAAATAAATTATGCATTTTTAATTACGAAATCAATCACCTTACCATCACCAATGGTACATATTTCATTACATTGTGTTTGATAATGAATCATAGTAAATCCAAATCTCATATAGCTTATCAATTTTAAATATTTGTAAGTTGATGAAATCTTGGAAAATTGCATAAAAAGTATTTAACTTACCATTGATGTTAAATAACTTAGTGAAACTGCATTTTGGACCTAGATTCCATAACCCATCATATGGTTAGACACATACAATATTTATTAATGAAATCCATCCAATTGATTAGGGTCAAAACCATATAGATTCAATAGAGGGTAATTATCAAATAACATTATATAGGTATCAAAGTATGAAACCAATAAGTTTGAGATTTTATTTATCAACCTTAATTGAAATTACCCATAGGAAATTCTCACTTCTCTTATATCAATTATATATATATATATATGAGAATATTCATATTGTATATTATGTGGGTCATTTTAAATAATAGTTCACCCTATATTTTAAATGAGTGGTCAATTGTATCTCAATAAAATTGAACATAATCATATTAATCTTATAGTATCATCACAACCCAATAAGATGGTCATCAGTCAGGTATAACATAGTTATATATATACTACATAGGTAATTATAATATAATTTCTCATGTCCAGTTAAGTAAAAACAATTAAATGATTTTGTATTTCAATTAATTAAATTATATGACACCACATATCGCTAATAAAATAGTACTTGAAACAAATTAGGGAACAAAGGCCACAATCAATTACCATTTTCTTGTGAATTGGATCACTATGTAATTTTTGTATAAAAATCTATTTCACTATCACTGTTTTTTGGAATAAATTATAATGTTTAATAGACTCTAAAAGATAATATATAGTCATGTCTAAATTTTATTAAACATAAAATATTTTCATTAATCATTTTTTTATATTAGAGGCACACATCAATTCAGATCAGTACTAGATAAACTATGAAAGAAATTGTGGATTTTCGATTAATTTGGATTTAAAATATATATGGTTTGGAACATGGTTTGGGAAAAGGTGCAATCAAACTATTAATTTAAGAAAAATGTACATGGATTTCATTTTAATGTTAAAATTATCCTTTTGTGACACTCGTTTACCACTAAAACCAATATTATCTTATATGAGGACTTATTTGGAAATTTACTAGGTAGAACCCACACTAGACCAATAGTATTACCTATATGAACAAGTTGTTTCAGTTTAGATAAAAATGTATGATATCATTGATCTCTCTTATCCATGAATCTCTCTCACTCTCTCAGACGTCTATCCTGGAAATTGTGGTTTGTTATTATTTGAGGAAGAAATTCCTATACAAAAAATATATAATGTCTAATACATATACCATAATTTCCAATAGTAGTTTTTTTTAATTAAAACATTATAAATAATATACCTCTTGGCATGTGAAGATACTAAAAATTATCATTATATTTATTTTAAGGATATCCCTTAACATAAATTAATAATATATATCTAATGAAAGTATCCAAATATAATTTAATTATTTAAAAAATTTAGTATGGATTTCTCTCAGATTCATTCCCTATTAGAAAAATTAATTTAAATAGAGGGGGGAAATTAGATTTATGGTTTAATGAATTTTCATAAATATATCACAGTTTTATATCTCTCATACATAGTCTAGTCCTTTTTTAAATACGTCTTAAGGGAACAACTCTAAGTTTCTTATATAATATATTACATTTTATCACAATTTAATTTATAATATTATTCCACATTTCAATAATTTTAAAAATTATTTGAATAATAAAATAAATTTAAAATAAATTTATAAATTATTAGAAACAATAAATTAAATGATTAAAATTATAATATTTCTTAAAATATCTCAACAAAATCCATTCAATAGTATCACGTGGTGTTATAAAAAATATATGATTACCTAAAAATTAATGTAATGGTTGTAAAGTGTTATTTAATAATTCTTTTACTCCCCAGAAAATCATGTTTTTGTAACCTTTGAAACATTATATTTATTATATTAAAAATAGATTCATGATAATATTTATCAATCCATTTTTTGGTCTAATTACTTTAGTCCCCAAATTTTACTAATGAAACTTGAACTATGTGAATTTTTTTCATTATATAACATCATATGAAATATCTCATTCATAAATATGGAAATCATTTGGGATATCCTTAAAAAATTATATAATATATCAATATACATTGAAATATTAAAAAAACGCTTGTTTAAATATCTTATCCATATTCACACAACCTCATTGTATGGAATCATGGGAATTGATGACATTGAAAAAAAATTAGGTTATCATAATATATTTATAATAAAAGTGTATCTTATACAATATCAACAATTATTCTCGATATTCAAATGAATTCCACAAGATCTGTATTCAATAGATATATTTTGACTATTGTATCTACCATATATATCTAAATCATCCACTATAATAATGAAATCACATTTACCATGTTATCTTTTTTACAATAGGACATGGAAAATGCGAATCACATATAGTCAACTAATACATTGATAATTTATTGAGTAAAAAATGAACAAGATTTATGAATCCCCCTTATTTCTATTAACTATGTAAATGAGAACATTATATTCTTCTCACCTTAATAGATTAGTACATAAAAATTCTATGATCTTGGTGTACTCTTATGATTAATTATACTTTCATAATCATTGATTCTGATTTCAATTAAATCATAAAAGATATAAAATCTCATCATGGTAGATAAAAAACATCCACATCACTATAAAAAAATATAACAACCCATTGATTAGCTCACCAACATGGATGATGTATCTATGGTGTAAAAATATAGTTGTTTATATATGAGCTTATTTATTAAAAACTGGAAACTTGTATCTCAATGAAACATGAACCTCAATTATATTAATGAAAATCTATACGTGTAATAACCCGTTCCATCAGGTGTTATAAATATTGGGTCTTATTCAAATATAATAGACGTAAATGTTTTTTTAAAACAATTTAGATCAAAATATAGTCACTTTTTAGTGTCTTTGGAGACATAATATATAGGTTTTGTCTGTGGTGAGAATCCTAAAAAAATACCAATAATTCAAATATATGGATTTTTAAGGAATATATGTTCTAAGTGGGGGGATTATATTTCAGTCATATACCTAATAAGACTCCACTATGTACCTCATAAGGTGACTAGTGTTATTAAACCATTATATTACACAACTTGTGGTTTGTGTCCTAACGCTGAGAACGTGATGATTTACAAATTGCTAAAATAAGTGAAAATATATACATGGTGGTTCCTAGATAGTGTTTCTTTTAATGGGGATATGACCATTTTTATGTTTATCCCCCAAAATATTTTTTCACAAAACATTTTCCAAGAAGATTCATTCATTAGGACACATCCCCTTGGTACTTTCAATTGTTCCTCCTCAGTTATGTTTCATTCAAGATGGATTATCTATATAAAATAGAGTTATGATATATCTACCTAATACAATTCATTTTACCACTATCTCCCTCGATAATTTAGAGTTTTATGATTATTGATTTAAATCATATTTTAAAACAGAAAACTGAAAGAAAATAGGTAATAAAATGAGTTTTTTTTAGAGTGAGTGATAGGTAGGAATAAGATATTAAATCCATTTCAATATTTTTACAGTATATAGGTCACCTAATTGATTAATATTTGATAATTTGTTTTCTTTTTATGAAATAAATAATTGGATCTGTGGCATAATAATAATATTAGGAATGTAAGAGTTCTAGGGACACACCATGGAACATCTGTATGCCTGTAGTTGTTATTTCATAATTTTTTCTACATGATTCAATATTCAATGTTTTTATTATTATGGATTAAATGTTAATTTTCTTAAATTTTGTATACTTATTCATCTTATAAGATGTTGAATTTTTTCTTTGAGATAATTGATATAGGATTATATGGGAATAAAAAATTATAACTCAGGGTAACAACTCCGTGAAAGTTGTAGGTATTTTCAAAATTAAGATGTCTTAAAATTTTTGTTTCATTTCATTTAATGTATATATGTATATATGTTCTTGTTTTAAAAAAAATAAATGTTAACTTGGAGGTTTTAGAATCATGTAATTGATTTTTACAGTAAATTGTAACTAGTATTTGTTGTGGGATACCAGATACAAGTACATATTAAACTAAAAATAGGGGATTTGGACATATAATGAATTAAAAATGTCATTGTATGGTTACTAGTAACAAAAGTGGGAGTTCTACTATGTTTAGACCATTTTTGCGGTATTCTAGTGTTCAGTTATCCTTATTTGATACCACCACTATGAATGTACATAGGGTCTGATTCACATAAAATATACCTTAGTGGTTCGCTTATAAAAATAATTTGTATAAAATTGAGATTCCAAATAATGTTTAATGTGATCAAGTAGAGTTATCTAATCAGAGTCAACCATGGGGTTACTTACAATAAAATATTTTTCAAAGGGGTTTTGTGTATATAGAGATTAAAAAATCTTCAGGCATTAACACTCACCTTTGTGATGATCAAAAATATATAATATGAATTAAGTGTAGCATAATGTAACCAAATGTTATGACCTATTAAGGGTATGATGGTTCAACTTATTTTTCATCTTATTTTGAGTAAATATTTGAGGTATATGAATGGAGAGTGACAGACTACTTGTCATGTGATCAACTAAGATATGATAGTTTTCATTTGTGAATGATTCATGAGTTTTCTAGGCTATAGGTATAATGATTTGTCATGTAATATTAACTATTGAAGCATTAATAGTAATTTATTAAAATATGAGATGATAGGGATTTCTTATTTTATAATAGAGGACTATGGAATGGGATGTTTTATTATCACTATTGTTGTATTCGTTTTCATTCTATTGTCAGAAAAACACTCCATATAGGAGATAATTTTTACATATGATCATTTATATTCTATGGGGATTTACAAGAACTATTAAACTCTCATGTTATAGTTTTCCTAAGGAATATAGATATATTGATCCCCTCATGTGATTCAAATGACCATTCAAATATTTTTTTGAATTATAAGGGCTCTATTATTGTGTCATTGAAACCAATGTCCTTTTTTTAATCCGGGGAATAACTAAATTTTTTTCATTCTTATGATTTAGATGTATATTTTATGTGGTATTTTTATTCCTTAGTTTTAGTCCTTAATGATAAGTTCATGAGGGTTAACAACAAGACCCAAATGGTGTGGTTTATTCATAATGGATTCCTAATGTAAAAACCCTCCAATTATTAGGATGCAATTATCAATATTATTCAACAAAATTTATGACTATGTTATATCCAATGTATGTATTTCTGTATAACTATAATACATCAATATCATTGTTTGAAGAATAGAAGTACGATCTTCGTGGGGACTTTGAAATATACTGTTGAATTAGCCAGTTTTTAGCATGTATATTGTTATACATATTTTCGAGGATATTTAATATGAACTCACCAATAATAATACTATTATAGATTGTCAGACCTATCAGTAATCTGATAGTACATTTTTGGTTCACATATAACACCTTCACCTCATTATAAATTCATTCGTTTTTTGGATACAAAGGTTATGTAATGGCTCCTACTATTAGGGATTAAGCTAGAGTGGCCTGATTAGGATGGCTTTATCGTTATGTGGCAGGGTTGTAGATCTTTCACAAAATATTTATTTTCAATTTTTATTTTTTCGTCATTAAAATAATTCCTTGTATATGATTATACATTGAGGGAAATATAGATTTTGTATTAAAGTTGTATGATCAAGAATATTTTTTATTTTAATATATAATTAGATATATAATCAGATGGTAAAAATTTTAGAAAAATTATATATTTTAATATAAATTATATATTTTATATATTTTCCACTCTTTATAAACCATTTACACATATTAAAGTGAACCTATGCTTATATCGTGACCCAAATCGAGTATTGTTTTGGTGGATAGGTGAAAGGATGTAAAAATTCCATTTGAGAATATTTTTTCGGATTTATTTTTTTTATCATCGGATGATGAAAATATATTCTTAGACTAAAAATTATGTTATAATCATGTTTGAAACCACAATGATCTAAAAATTTTAAAATCATAAGGGTATAAAAATATGATTTTATAGATTCTTTATTAAATATTTAGTTTTTCTGTAATAAATTTTTAATACGCTTTCATTGAATGTATAACTCATATTCTTGTTTTTCATGAGGTTATAGGTATATTAATTTTCTTTCTATATATATTTACATTTCATGGAATTCATGTATGTGAGTACTAAATTTTTTTAGGAAACTGGTTTCATCTAATTAAAACATGATGAATAAATTATTAAAAATATTATATATAAACTATTATGGGTTTATTAATTAAAAAAAATAATGGTGGTAATTTTTTATGTAGTTATTTATTTGATGGTATTGTTATCGTAATTGGTGTCAAGGATTCTCTATGATGTGTAGTGTAAGAATTGGATTCCTCAGTTATAGATTGATGGATGCATTGGATATTATATTTCATGACTAGAATCATAATTGAATTAATTAACATATTAGAAACCCACGAGTGGGTATAATAAAGCACACGGTATGCCTTTGATAAATATATGAAAAATTTTAATTGATTGTTCTTTGTGGGATATTTTTTATGTATATAGATTATAGGATCTGCTATTTACCTTCCTATCAAATTACGTGTGTGTGAAATTAATGGTTAGATACAGAACATTATATAGTGTTTTTAGTATTTCAGTAGGGTATTATGATAGATTATATATCATTATTGTCATATCTTGATTGAGATTGAGATATGGGTGAATATATTGGTTATGTGTTTTTTGTTTTAGTTTCTTTTCTGATTCCATTGAGGTAATATTTGGTTCATTCATTAATGGAATTACTTTTAACAATATTATGATGTAATATATACCAATTAATGGTGTCTGTAGTTTTTATCATTATTATAAAAAATTTAAAAAATTTATATTAAGTATGTTTATTAAAGATAAGATATATATTTAAAATTGAAGTTAAATTTTATAATGAATTTTGAATCACCAAACAATGGATTGAGAATATAATTTTTTAATCATAACGATGGTAAGATTCATTGGAATGTTTTATTAGGATAATTTTGGTATTTTATTCAGACTTAAATATTGATAAGGCTTAAATGTTTATTAATGGTATTAAAATGCTCTGTAGGAATGGTTTAAATGTAATTGAGGCCCACATAAAAAATTCTAAAGGGACTTTATTTTTGGTATTAATTCATATTTTTCTGAAAAAAATTAAATTGATTTAAATATTTATGTTGTATAAAGTGAATAATTTGAAAATGTATGATGAATTGATTATTGTAAATTAACAACCGTGTTAGTAATTATGTTTCCTAGAGAAATTTTTTAGATAATTTTTTCTTATGAATGGGACAGTAATATTTATTCAATAGGTCATGTTATGTTGAGGATATATTCTATAAGAAGATTGTTATGGATCTTTATAACCGTTTATCAAATGGTCAAATTGGCTTATTTGATAAATACCATGTTAGAAAATATTATTTTCTATAATCTTACAAAATTCATATAATTTATAGAATAAATATAATTTAATTAAAAAATATTATCTTATAAATAATATAATTGATTCAATGGTGGAAATGAGAGTCACATGGCTTGTCATGATTCCAGGTAGAGAAACAATAATATTATGGAGGACTATAGAAGTATAAGGGATGGATAAAGGGATATATCAACTATGGTGAGTTCAGAAGCTATTTTATTCATTAAAATATTCACATAAGATTCTAATAGTATTTGGCGAGTTCTGCGCCCAAATTTGGAAGATATGAAAATAGGTTATATATTTGTTGAAAAATATTTGGAAGCTTCAACAATTTATGAGTGAATTTGTTCATGGTTTTAGGAATTTATGATGTCTATGTTTTATGAGGTGTTTATATGGACTCATGTGTGATTAATATTATTCAGTTATTTTGATGAAAATAGGTGACATAGATCACTACAATATATTAAGTGTCTAAAGAAAGTCATGTAGGATTTATTTGTTAAGTGACATTTAGATATCATTTTGTGTGATTTTTTAGGAATTAATATTAGAATCTTGATGTATCAGGTTATCAGAATCATAATACAAAAGACCAAATTATAACCAAATCTCTCAACTCACTCAATAGTAATATAATAATAGTGGAAAATATCCACAATCATCCCTCCATTTACTAGACGTTACTGACTATCAATGAGGATATATATTGTTTCCATAGTGAGACAACACCATTATGTATGTGGAAATAAAAATTGTTTAAATAACATTAAAACTATCATAAAAATATATTGTATAATTAAATGAAACATCACATCCATTATCATTCAATAGAATAAAATTCAACACATTCTATAATTGAATAAACCATCCAAAATGTCACAAGAGCCATGCAGACCCAAAATAAATCTATAAGTGGTAGATTATAGAGATCCATACATTTCTTATATTGATATTACATATTAAAATATGAATATTTTTTTACCTAACATAAAAAATTCACTCAAAAGTAATTCGTGTATAATATCTTTGAAAACATTGAATCATAAAAAACGTGTTCAAAAAATATCTATATCATCTCCCACATATTGTTTCATAATTATCACATGTCGTTTATATATCTTACTTAATTCAATTCTTTGCAACCTGGGGAAATGAAACATAATAAAGGGGGAGATCTGTTTCATAGTAAGGGTAAACCAAAGAAGATTCAATGATCATATAAGAATAAAATGAGTATAGGGTATGATAAAATGAAAATAAAATTTAAATTCTGTACCATAAATATCATAGATCATAATCTAGAGCATTCCCTAAATCTTAAGATTTCATAAGATATCATTCATAAAGGAATCAAACAACACGATCCATAAGTGTAACACCCCGATCCCAGTTACCCAAAGTTGGTGAATTATTTTAATACATTGGCATGATTACAAGGAATCAAGTCCCAACGGACCGATCATTTTAGCAGTCTGGGAAATAGATTACATAAATTAACATTACATTACAATTTCAAACATAAAAAACAGCTTAAATAGTTCTTTGAGAACACCATTATTACATTTAGCTTAACCCTTCATATCAATAATAATACACTTCTTGGAATCCTGGGAAAAATAAAACATGGAAAGGGGTGAGCTCAAACACATAGTAAGGGTAAGAAATACTGTGGAAAATAACATAAATACTAAGCATGTTGAATAATTTAAACCGCATTCCTTTACCAATAATAAACATGAATACTTTTATAGAAAGAATATGAGCTAAGTAAATAATGCCATAATAAAACATAATCATGTGTATTCTATACGTCGAATGACCACATGAACCGTCAATATTATTTCCATAATGAGGTAATGTATAATGTCGGACATTCTGAAACATTTTGTTAAGGCCTCGACCAAGACATCTAAAAATGATTAAGGCCTCGGCCAAAACCATATATCAAATTGGGAAAGGGCCTCAGCCAATTTCATGTCTAGTTGTCTCATGAGACCTACTGATGAATCGAGGAGCTATAGTGGGCTCCACCCAGCACTTACTAAGTCCAATAAATTCCGCATATGAAAAGGTTTAAACATATCATAAACATTCATAGTAAAACTATCATACGAAATCTCAATAATTTAACCATAAATCATGAATGGTGTAAAAATTTCACATCCACATTCAAACATATAACAAAAAATTCAATATAATATGGATGTTTTATATCATAATAAATCAACTCCAAATAAACTTAAAATCTATCAATGGATGTTGACATAGATGACATAAAAGCCCTTTTTAGAGAAATATCTATTTATATTTTGAAATAATTTAATAGTCACATAATTGTAAAATAAAACATTTACATTGATAATATTCTTATAAGCTTGTAAGGGAATCATTAATGAGTTCATAATGGTAGAAAATAGTTGCACCCGCCGTATAAGTTAAAAAAACATTCTTAACTTAATTTTGTCGAAAAGGATAAAAGGACCTTGTTTGGAAAACGATGAGAATATTCGTTTATAAAGATCTTATAAAAAGTCAACAAGGGTATAAATGAAATTAACCCATAGTCTATAAAATATTAATAATGTATTGAAATACATTTATAAGAAACATGGATGTGGATGATAAAGAGGTCCCTGTAGATAATTACGTATAAAGAACCTCGGATAATGAAGAGATTGTGAAAAAACCCTTAACTTGTACTTTTCCTTGGTTGAGGGTAGGTTAAACTCCTATATAATAATTAAATAATTGATTTCAAATTATAAATGAATCATATACATAAATATGATATCATATGTGATCTTTTAATATTGCATTGTTAATAATATTTTATTATTATCGTCGTTTCGGGAGTTCACTTACTCGTTTTATTTTATATGTTTTGTTACATAAGACATGTTTTTATCCATAGTTTGTATATTATTCATATCTAGAATTATTTCATGTCCTTAAACATTATTTTTAATCATCAAATGAATATTAGACTTGAATGTATACGATGGGGAATGAATCTCATCGCGTTCGTGGAGACGATAGTCTGTACGTACGCACCAATGAAAATATAATTATTTTGATATTAAAATAATATATAATTGGATGGTATATCATATATAGAGAATAATTATCAAGATATATTTATTATTTACATCAATTACACATCATTATCATAACCATGAAAATAATAATGTTTTGAATAACAATTACACCACGACGTGGAGACGGTAAGCCGTACATACGCGCGTCTAGTGACATGTAATTCAAAAGATCTATAGAATACAGAATATGGTTGTAAAATATTTATAATAACATCACAGTATATATAATAATTTGGAGTTATTATTTTAGAATGGAAATTACAGAGAAAGAAGAAGTGGAAGAAGAAAGGAACTTGAAAGAGGGTGGTGAAATCATTACCTTTTCTTCGGGTTCATCCTTTTGATTTGATCAAAAGGGATCCATAGGATAGCTTTATGATCCAAATAATGACTCTAGGATTAATTGAGGGAAGATAACAGAATATTTGGGTAGAATTTGGCCGAGCCAAAAGGCATTGATGGTGTGAATTAGTGAGAAGGGGGGTGCCATTTTATAAGAGGGGTGAGGGGCACCTTAGGAAAAACATAAAATATTTTATTATAATAAATTCATATTCGGTTTCTAATGGCTCAAAACTGATTTATTTTGAGGATAATGATGGGATGGGTCGAGAACAACTCAATTAAAAGGTTTTAGACTGGTTTGGGTCACTTTATTGACCTTATCATTTACTTTTAACTCTTCGTTAATTAGTTTGACATTTACCATGTCTCTTTCTATTTTTATATTATATAGTTAATAAAAATACTACATACTTCCAAGAGACCCCCAAGTGGTCCAAAAATGATACAACTATAATTATATAAGTCTTTTGGCCGAACCATTGATTTTTAGGAATAGAATATCAATTAATAATATAATATTTGTTTTAAAAAAATCATTTATGTAAATTTTGACACTATTTAATAATCGATTTTTGTTAGTCTTAAAAATGTTATTAATTCTAAAAAAATTCATTTTAGAAATATTTAATGTCATAGTAACCTATAAAATTCCTTTATGGAATCGAAATTTTCAAATTATATTTATTTTATCATTTATAATACCAATTATCTGATTCTTTCATTAATAAGGAAACTATTGCATCATTATTGTGTCATAAATAAATTTAATTATTCAAAGCCTTAAAATTATAAATAAATAACCATAATGTAGGAAATCGTTTTATCTTTATAAATAATATTTATTGTAGAAAATATAACATATATAACCCTATGAAATTTTTTTTTCTAGAAGATATATGCTTATGTCATTTTTGTATTTACTTTAACTTAATTTATATAAAGTGTCATTATCATTTACAAGTGGGTCCATGGGGTTCCAAAATTGACCCAAATATTCCCATGGGTGGATATTTATCAACCAATAGGGTTAGGATATGTTTTAGGGTAATTTATTATTATTATAATATTATTTTTACCCTTATTTACCGGATTTACACTTTAACCATGGTAAATAAAATATTTATCGAAATAATTATTCAAAATGTATAAAAATAAAATTTACCTATTTACAAAATTTGGACCTCCTAATTCTATATATGGAATCAATTTTTCTAAATTCAAATCATAGAAGTGGCAAGAATTAATTTAAAATTAATTCCCGCTATCCAAACAAAATGTGTGTTTTTAAGAAAATAATAACTATCAAAAGATTGACAATTGTTTACGTCCGGTTTTAATGTGAAATTATGTCCAATGACCAATATTGTATTAAGTGGTAAAAATATATTCTAAATATACATTAAAACCACTAAAATTCATAATTTATCACTATTAATTATTTCAATTAAAAAAGTTGTTTTAATTAAAATTTAGTGATTTTCACTATTCATCAAAAAATGAAAGTTTTCAGAAAAATACAAAAAATTCACCCTAAGCTAATTTTGATATTCTGAATCCGAAAATGAGGTCCATTTTGATAGATAAAATGTATAAAATTTCAAAAAGTGGGTATTACTATTCATTACGACTAGTTTGATTGGTTGTGGTGTATGTTAGAACTTAAAGTTGCGTACAACACATGCTATTGTATATTCAAAGAGAAGTGTACCATGTAATATTGGGGTGTTAAATTCTCCCCTCCTTCAATAAATTGCGTCCTCGTAATTTATGCTCGGTATTGGAAATTTGGGGTTGATATTTCCAAATATCATAGTTGAAATCCCACATCAAAAAATGGAATAATGAGGCCTCTATTTAAAATAAAGAGTGGTAAGTATGAAGGTTACTAAAAATAACACATAAAAGGGTTCCATGTAGGAAAACATGGATATGGAAGAGAAATCTAACCATCAATATCTGATGGAGAGTGGTTGAGAACATGGCTATGAAAAGGCCAATAATCACATAGCCATAAATTTGTGATGATCTAAGGTACCATCCAGGGCAAAAAAAAATTTCTACGTTCCTTTTCTTAATGTTGAGGAATTTTATTTATTAGATTGGATATGAATATAAGGAGATATACTTAATTTATAATTAGAGTTTTATCCATTAATAAATTTCATCCACTAAATCATCTTTCACTCCAAAACTCAAAAATACTCTATTTATCCTAATCGTATAGGGTTCCCAATATAATGAATTTATAATTCACATATCAGACCCCTAAAAAAGATACTACATTATACCATACATGAACTTCACATATTTCAGTGGTAGGTGATAAATCCCAATCACACTGTGGTTATGGGTTCGATTCCTGAAGCATTGTCCGACGCGATAGGTTGTCACATGGTCTGCATGTTGTCCTTTTTATAAAAATCTCAAAATAACCATAACAATTGTATCTTAATCAATTCCAACCATTAGACTTATCCAAAACAAATCTATCCAAACTCATAGTCCAAAATTTATAAGGAAGTTAAATAGAATGAAGGTCCTTTTTTTCACATAATAAAATGTGAACACCATCATCATGTATTATTTTAAAACGTGGTAACATCATGAATTACCATAAAACCTTATAGATTAAATTCATGCTCTCTTATTCCTTAAAGAATACTAGATATACTCCTTCTATCCCAAAATGTTGTAAACTACAACAATGTAAAATCATTAATCAGTTTCAAGGTAGTCGGGAATAACCAAATCAACCATCTCTTATTCAAATCAACCATATCTTATTCCAAAACCCCTACCTCATTATCGAGACCATATTAAGGATTACCAGTCCTTCAAGAATGTATTTTACGAAAATTGTATCTCACTATAATCTCAAATCCTTAATAAAATAGTACTGTAGTACAATCTGTATTTATCTCCATAATTCATATAACATGTATACTGTTGATACAACACTCAAATGATATAACTCTATAATAACAACATAAGAACACTAGTCATTCATCATCATACAAGGTAGTATCATAACTTGATTATTATCCAATAACATCATTTGCGGTATACTCTTATAACTGAGACATTGATTTGCGTAGTGTCTTAACATCTTGCCGATGAAGCAGTTTACATTTGAAAACGTTTTCTTACCCTTGAAATCATGTACTTGGTGTCCTTTTTCTCTACAATTATAACAAACACCCATTTCCTTCATGTATTTACCAAGGTTATTTTTTCCACGTTTATCACATATGGGAAAATCCTTCTTTCCCCTATTCCCTTTATCCATCTTTCTCTCTACCATTCTTTTCTTCCCTTGCTTCCCTTCAAAGCCATAAGACTTAGAGAATTCTTTACTTATCTTACTAAAATATGATATTATTTCTTAATATGTTGAGAATACATGGGATAATATTTACCTTCTAAATGTTGGCTTAATACCATGAATGATATGACCCTTATTACTCTTTGGATCATACGTATTGCTGGAGTTCTCATTCCATATACGTGGCACCATTTCTAAACAAATTCATACACTAGGTCAATTTATGAATCACAATTCATAATTCCAAACATGTAAAATACCTAACATAAAGTGAAATGTTGTGGATATAATCCATAATCATAGAAAGGTTTTATTTGAGGAGATATATATGCACAAACTCTTCATATTTGTTTGAAATGAATATGAGAATTATACTAAGCATATCCCCTTGGAGTGTCATAACCAAGAGTGCAACAAAGCCCATTTTCATGCACATGTTCACGTTCGAGTCTAGCTCAATGCGGTGTTTTCGGGTTTTATCCCTATGTACATCTGTGCCAGAGCTGCCTCTACCTGCTCGTATCCAGATAGGGATGTATTTCTTGGAAAACTCACAAAATCCCTACAATACCAAACTCTAGGAAGTTCCTCTATACTAATCCTTAAAGTCCATCCTATGTCTATGTGCTCTAATCAACGTTTATCTAAATCTAGTTTCCAAGGTTATTACTAAACTTCCCCTCATACCAAATGTAACGCCCGACCCCAGTTACCCAGAGTTGGGGCATTATTTTAATACATTTTCATCATTACAAGGAATCAAATCCTGAAGGACTAATCAGTTTAGCAGTCTTGGAAATAGATTACATACATTAACATTACATTACAATTTTAATCATAAAACACAACATAAATAGTTCTTTGAGAACGCCATTATTTCCTTTAGCTTAACCTTGCATATCAATCATAATTCACTTCTTGGAATCCTGGAAAAAATAAAACCTAGAAAGGGGTGAGCTCAAATGCTCAGTTAGGGAAAGTAATACAGCGGAAAATAACATAAATATTAAGCTTGGTGAATAATTGAAACCACATGACATTAAAAATAATAAACATGAATTATTTTATGGAATGAATATGAGCAGAGTAAATAATGCCACAATAAAACATAATCATAGGTATTCAACTAGTTGAATGACCACATGAACCATCAATATTATTTCCATAATGAGGGAATGTATAATGCCGGACATTTTGAAACATTTTTTTCAAGGCCTCAACCATGACGTCTAAAAATGATTAAGGACTTGGCCAAAACCATATATCAAATTGGGAAAGGGCCTTAGCCAATTCCATGTATTGTTGTCTCATGAGACCTACCAATGCATCGAGGAGCTATTGCGGGCTACACCCGTCACATACTAAGTCCTATACATTCCTCATATGAAAATGATTAAACATATCATAAACATTCGTATTAAAACTATCATACGAAATGTCAATACATTAAATATAAATCATGAATGGTGTAAAAATATCACATCCAAAGTCAAACATATCAAAAAATCCTCAATAAAATATGGATGTTTTGTATCATAATTAATCAATTCCAAATAAACATAAAATCCATCAAAGGATGTTGACATAGATGAAATCAAAACCCTTTTAAGAGAAATATCTCTTTCTATTTTAAAATCCTTTAAGAGTAATATTATTATAAAATAAAACATTAGTTTGAAAATATACCTATAATATTGTAAGGGAAGCTTCAACAAGTTTATAATTGTAGAAAATAGTTTCCCGACATATATGATAAAAACATTCTTACCTTAATTTTTTCGAAAAGGTTAAAAATGATCTTGTTTGGAAAACGATGGAAAAGTTCTTTTATATACATCTTATAAAAAGTCAACAAGGGTGTAAATGACTTTACCCCATAGTTTATAAAATATTAAGAATGTTTTGAAATATATTTTTAGAAAACATTGATATGGATGATAAAGAGGTCCCAGTAGATAATTACGTATAAACAACCTTAGATAATGAAGAGATTGTGAAATAAACCCTTACCTTGTAATTTTCCATGGTTGAGGGTAGTTTAACCTCATATATAATTATTAAATAATTGTTATTAAATTATAAAAGAATCATATACATAAATATTATATCATATATTATCTTTTAATATTTCTTTATTAATAATATTTTAGTATTATCGGCGTTTCGGGTGTTCAGTTACTCATTTTCTTTTATATGTTTTGTTACATAAGCTGTGTTTCTTATGAATAGGTTGTATTTTATTCATATACAAAATTATATCAAGTCCTTAAATATTATTTTTAATCATCAAATGAAAATTGGTCTTGAATGGATACAATGGGGAATGAATTTCATTGCGTTCGTGGAGATGGTACTCCGTACGTACACACAAGTGACAATATTATTATTTTTCATATTAAAATAATATATAATTGGAATGTGTATCATATATACAGAATAATTACCATGTTTTATGTATTATTTAAATTAATAAAACATCATAATCATACTCATCCAAATAATAATGTTTTGAATAACAATTACCCAACGACGTGGAGAAGGTAAGTCGTACATACACACGTATGGTGACATGTCATTAAAAGGATGGATAGAATACTGAATATGGTTGTAACATAGTTATAATAACATCATAGTATATAGAATATACTTTAGTTATTATATTAGAATTTAAATAACAAATAAAGAAGAAGTTTAAGAAGAAAGGACCTTGAAAGAGGGTGGTGAAATCATTACATCTTCTTCGGGTTTTTCCTTTTGATTTGATTAAAATGACTCTTTAGGTTGGATTTATGATCAAACTAAGGCCACTAGGCTGATGTGATGAAAGTTGGGTGGATTTTTGGGTTGAGTTTGTTCAAGCCAAAAGGCTTTGATGGTGTGAATTAGTGAGAAGGGGGATTTCCCTTTTATTAGAGGGGTGAGGGGCACCTTAGGGAAATCTTAAAATATTATTTTATAATAAATTCATATTCGGTTTCTAATGTCTCCAAACTGATTTATTTATAAGATAAGGTGGGTATGGGTCTAAAAAAACTCAACTAATAGGTTTTTGACAGGTTTGGGTCACCTTATTATCCTTATTTTTTAGTTTTATCTCTTAGTTAATTAGTTTGACATTTACCATGTCTCTTTGTATATTTATATTATATAGTTAATAAACATACTATATACTTTAAAGAGACCTCCAAGTGGTCAATTATTGATACAACTATAATTATATAAGTCCTTTGGCCGAACCATAGATTTTTAGCAATATAATTTCAATTAATAATATAATATTTGTTTTAAAGACTCATTTATGTCATTTTGGACTCTATTTATTAATTTATTTTTTCCAAAGTCATTAAAAAATTATTAATTCGAAAAAAATTCATTTAATAAATCATAAAATGTCATAGTAACCTATAAAATTCGTTTATGGCATCAAAACTTCAAATTATATTTATTTTATCATTTATAATACCAGTTATTTGATCTTTCATTAATAAGGAAACTACCACGTCATTATTGTGTCATAAATAAACTTAATTATTCAATGTATAAAAATTATAAATAAAATACCATTATGTAGGAAATCGTTTTATATTTCTAATGAATATTTATAGTTGAAAATATAACACATATAACTCTATGTAAAAATTCGTTTTATAAAAGATATTTGCTTATGTCATTTTTGTATTTACTTTAACTTAATTAATATAAAGTGTCATTATCACTTACAATTGGATCAATGGGGACCAAAAATTGACCCAAATATGCCCATGTTTGGAACTGTATCATCTAATAGGTTTAGGACACGTTTTAGGATAATTTAGTATTATCATAATATTATTTTTTACCTTTATTTACTAGATTTACCCTTTAACCATGGTAAATACAATATTTACCGAAGTAATTATTCAAAATGTATAAAAATCCAAGTTACCTATATACAAAAATTGGACTTTCTGATTCTAAATATGGAATCCATTTTTCTAAATTCTAAAATAATAAGTGACAGAAATTAATTTAAAATTAATTCCCGATGTCAAAACAAAAAGCGTGGTTTTTAGAAATATTAACTATCAAAAGATTGACACTTGTTTACGTTTGGTTTCAATGTGAAATTATTTTAAATGAAAAACATTGTATTTGGAAGTAAAAATATATTATAAATATACTTTAAAACCACTAAAATTAATAATTTATCACTATTAATTATTTAGAATAAAAAATTTGTTTTTAATTAAAATTTAAAGATTTTCTTTATTCATCAAAAATTGCAAGTTTTCAGAAAAATATCAAAAATTCACCATAAGCTAATTTCGATATTCCGAATCCAAAAATGAAGTCCATTTTGAATGTTAAAATGTATTAAATTTCAAAAAGTTGTAATTACTATTCATAACGGCTAGTTTGATTCGTTGTGGTGTGTGTTAGAACTCGAAGTTGCCTACAACACACGCTACTGTTTTATTCAAAGAGAAGCATACCATGGAAGCTTGGGGTGTTAAAATAAGAGAATATCATTAGCCTAATTAATGGAATTTTTTCATATATCGAGGAATTGAAAATAATTTTATTTTATATTAAAGTATCCTTATAAATTCTATCATTGTGGAATAGGTTCACTCCCCATGTCATCATTGTAATAAACATTCAGTCCTAAGACATTAATTTGGACATAGTCCCTTACTAAACTAGTCTGAATCTACATTTATGTCCAATTAATCTTATTAGATATCAATCATTACTCGATTAATTGGAGAGATATATAAGCCATATTTATCACATAATAGAATGAATTACTATGTATTCCCCATGATTATAAACTAATTATCATATATGAAACCATGTAAATAAATGTGATTCAAAGTAATTTAATCACAACAAAACCTGTAGAAATGGAATAGGTTTTATAAATATTTTATCTTTTCATCATATCATAACCCATGGGAAAAATATTTTTATATAAATTATTTCATCATATTCATGAACCTTATAGATAAAAAAACATTAATTGTATCCTTATATTTTATCCGTGTTAAAATAAAAATTAAATCAAGGATAAGCAAGGACATTATCTTAAAAAATAGTTATCCTCTTAATCCCTATATCTGGTGTTTTTTCCCAGGTGTTGTCTCCTGAATTCAAAAAATAAACAATGGTAGTTTGAAGTAGTTTCTACACTGTTGGTGAATGTGAAGTGTTGGATCTGAATCTACGGATTATACACAAGAGGGGGGTGAATTGTGTCTTTTTCAAATTATTACAATCTCTTCAATTTGGACAAATTCTGTTCACTATGCTTTTGCACGATTAAATATGCAGCGGAAAAAGTAAAAGCATGAACACACGGATGTATAGTGGTTCGGGGAACAGAAGGCCCCTAGTCCACTCCACCAACGCTCAAATCCACGAGCTTGGCGATTTTCACTATCTGGTCCTCGTTTCCACAGACCCGTCCACAACTGAGTACAGGCAGTTGACACCTTTACAAGACTCAGGCACACACAGCCTTCCTGGTTCAAACACGAACCCACACAGCTTAGAACGAGAAGCTGATCACTCAAAAAAAAGGTTTCGATAAAGAAACACTTCTCCAGTTGTTCTTCACAATTGCAACAGAATGCAATTGACAGTAGATAGATCGTCGTCTTCAGAAAATAAAGATTCGTAATCAAAACAGTTCTGAGTCGATCCAGTTGCAATAGATATTACCAGAAACTTCACAACTTAAGCAGCAGTAGATTCACAACAGGTAGTCGATGTAGAACACGTGAATCTGCTATCAAAATCTTCCTTTGGTAAAAAGGATTTTACACTTCTTCTCGATCACCAGAAAAGAACGCTTTCACACAGTCTCTGTTTTCTTGCTCGTCAAAAGATTAATAACTCTATATTTCACACACTTTCTCGTGTATATATATATCTCCGAAGTTTCCAAGATAGAACATATATTCAAATCTGAGAAAATCTTCCGCATAAATAGATCCATGAAAATCTCCTTTAGATTCGCGATATTAAATGAAATAACAGAGCCGTTGTAACTCCCCTGAAGAATCGGCATAAAAAGCTCCGTTTAAATCAATCATTAATCCGTTGTAAACCGTCTCTGATTCAGTCAAAGTCGTATTTAAGAATCAGCTCGAAATCCGCCTAATAATCCGCTTGATTGACTAATTCAAAAGGAAATATCGTCTGTCAAAAATATCCCGACGCCAAACGTAGGGTTGATGACGTGGCTCCAAACGTAGGGTTCACAAACGTAAGGTTCAGAACGTAAGGTTCAGAACGTAAGGTTGAACATACATACTTTCTCTTCAGCATTCAAACGTAGGGTTGATCATCCATACTTTGTCTTGCTTCAACTCTCCAAAGAACGTACGGTTGATTATAAAAGTAAGGTTGATGATCCATACTTTTGAGAAACAAACTCAACACTGAAAACTAACGTACGGTTTCTCTTCCATACTTTTCAACAACGAAAACGTAAGGTTCCTTCCAAACGTAATGTTCTTCTTCCATACTTTTCAACAACGTAAGGTTCATTAACCATACGTTTCAAAATAACATAAAAAGTAAACTTTTCATCCATACGTTACGTTCATCAACGTAGGGTATGAACAGTGATTCCAGTACGCGCCAAAATTGATCTCGCGCTACAGTGATTCCAGAATACGCTAAAATTGATCTCGGAATAAATGAAGTATAAAATCTCGTTATATAAAATAAATTCCTACAAAATACTCAACGAAATAATTAGTAAATAATTAAGGGTATTTGTGAGCATCAAAATCATCATAAAGAGACAGAGTATTATTTAAAATAATCTCCCCCTTTAAAAAACATTATTTTGATTTGTTTAAAAACAATACATTGCTCAACAATCTCCCCCTTTTTGATGATCACAAAACCCATAAAATAATAGAACTAATTTAATTGCAATCTTGATTGAAAAAAAAGTTTTATAAAATTTTAGAATTTTGAAAGGATTAAAACAATATTTAACTATAAAATTTCTCCCCCATAACTCTCCCATAAAAATAAATTTTCAAATAGATAAAAGATAAATGTCGTATATATCCAAATGCTTCTATATATCCAAATTTCTTCATGAATTTAAATGTTCTGTTTATCCAAATTCTCCCCCTTTTTGTGATATCAAAAAGAATGAATAATTACGGATTTGAACACATTCAATATTGCACTGAACTATAAGTAAATGCTATAATTAACTGGGTATGAATAAGTGAATTTCTTATACTGGCTAACTTAATCATAAATCAATAAATAATAAAACAAAAAAGATAAGAAAAGAATTTTTATTCACAAGCTACGACAGTGATATACAGAGGAATCAAGGTTTAGGGATAAGACAGGGAAAAAGGTGTCTATCTCCTTTGAATTGCGATCTTGATCTCTGTAAACTGTTCTCGAAGCCTCTTCATCATCCCATCTCCTAACTTGATGATAAGATCCCTATTCTCCTGAGTCATATGAATATCTTCAATCAAATTAACTCTGAAAAACTCATGCATTCTTTCTTCTTTTTCAACAAAAAGAGCCAGCTTTTCTGATAACTGATTCAAAAGAATCCTAATCGGTTGCTCTCCAGATGTCAACTGATCTACCAAAAATTTCTGATTATCTAGCAAAACTGACAAAGGGGCACTATTACACTGAAGATCGTGTAATCTTTCACTCATATTGCTCAGTGCTCCAGTAATTGCTTGAAATCTTCGAATCAAATCAGGTGAAGAACCTGATCCACTCACAGCACTATTTGCAACAGATTCAAATTTATTCTCCATGTAAATTTTCATCTCAGACAAATCATCTTTCGTTACCATCTCTGATTTCAACTGATCAACAGCATGCAACATATCAGTTTTAAACAAATCTACTTCCTGTCTTGAAACAGTACATTCTTTCAGCTTCTGAAACTTCAACTGCTCTAAGTTCAGAGAATTTCTGAGACTATCAATCTCAGATTCCAACTGAGAGATACGCTTGTACAACTCAACAACTTTTTCTTTTCTCAAATCAGGGGCACCCTGTGCTCTATTCTCATGTTCAGAAATAGGTTGATGAGGCAAGGCAAGTGGTAAAGAATCTGCATCTGATTGTTCTTTGTCCTTGTCCTGACAAGGTTGATCCACTGAACTAGCTTTTGAAGCCTGAAATTCTTCCACTGAAAATTCTTCCTGAAGTACTTCTGTATTAGCTTCAGAAGTATGTTCATCACGAACAGTAGTCTCTCTGACTTCTACTGAATGATCAAGAACAATATTTTCATGAACTTCTTGAGGTCGGGCCACTTCTTCACCAGGCACTGCCTCCATAAGTTGTTCTTGTGGAATTGCTTCTTCAACAGCCACAGCAGCAGTTTGAGGTTCTAGCTGAATTTCCGGTTGAGCTACTGGTTCCTCTATCGGTGCAGTCCTCTCCACAACAGCTTCTCTCACAAATGAATAAGAAATTACAGGTTCAGAAGATTTCAAGACAGGAGAGATAATTTCTTCATCAATTGACCTCTTCCTTCTAGATTGAAGTCCTTCCTGACTTCTCTCTTCCTCAACTTCCTCCATCTCAAAGCGAATTCTCCTTGCCACTGTACTAATCCTTGATTCTGCTTGTCCCTCTTTGGACTTAGCCGGTTGAGCCTGAGCACTCTCCGAGTCTTCCTCAGCTTCAACAGGTAAGAGTTTTCCTTTAATTGTGCTCCAGAAATATCCCACTTTCCTCAAAGTTCCAGCATTAAAAACATTACTGTGGTGACATTTCACCCCAGCACTTACCAATCTGATCATTCCTCTTTTAAATAAAAACAAAGAAATGAACCTTCCATATGGGAAAAAGGTCATTCTTGCTTCACTCTGACAGCAGTATCTCAGATATCTTATCATAAATCGAGGAAAATTAAACTTAATATCACTCATCAAAAGATACATTATATACATGTCAGGGTACAGAATTTTCTCCATCTCAGCCATCCTTGGTGCTAAACCAGTCTGAACAAACTTTACTAAGATTTTCTGATCAGGCTCCAAATCTTTAATAAACATCTTCTTTATCACTTTGGTTCCAAACAGAAAAGACATAATGTCTTCAGACTTATGTACAGAATCTCCAATATTCCGTAAATCGAAATGAAAAACTCCTTCATGAGGGCAGTTAAGAATTTGACTTATCTCTACAGATGATATGGAAAAGTCCTTATCCTCTATTTGAGCCAACAAACTGTCCTCCGTATCTCCAAGGCTAAACTGAACAGTTCTAAAGAAATGTCTCATTTCTGCCTCATAAAGAAACTCAGAATTTTCACTATTAAAAGCTTGCTCAAGGCTTTGAAACGATAGCGCTTGCTTCAACAGTAAATTAGTTTCAAACAGCCATTCTAAATCGATGACTTTACCTTGCAGTATTTTCCGACCAACTACTTTAGATTTCTTTGCAGCACTGCTCTCGGCTTCATCTGGACGCTTAGTCTTTGCCATTTCAACAACGATTTCTGAAGGTTCGTAAGTTTAGGGTTTGAAGATTCAGAAAAGGGTTTTGGAGCAGATGTGCGGTTTTAGGTTTTCGAAAGGGTTTCCGAAAAAGGTGAAAACAATTTAGAAGGTGAAACGGTTCTGACAGCCTTGATTCCCGTGTAATCACTAATCATTACTTTTATTTAAAACAAAATAAAATTACTTATAGCGGGAAACAAAAAAAATTAAACAGAATTCGAAAACAGAATAAGAAAAAGAGAAAAAAAAAACTATTTAAAATTAAATAAACCTAACTCCCCCTTAATAAATTCAAACCTTGCCGTGGGAAGTGGTTTAGTAAAAATATCTGCTAATTGATTTTCTGTATTTACGAATTCTAAAAATATATCCTTTTTTAACACATGATCTCTTAAAAAGTGATGTCTTATATCAATGTGCTTAGTTCTAGAATGACTAATAGGATTTTTTGAAATATTAATTGCACTAGTATTATCACATAAAATAGGCGTATTATTGAAATTTAATCCAAAGTCCATAAGAGTGTTTTTCATCCACAACACCTGTGCACAGCAACTACCTGCAGACACATATTCTGCCTCGGCTGTTGACAGGGCAACTGAGTGTTGTTTCTTACTAGACCATGATACTAAAGACTTTCCTAAAAAGTGACATGTTCCTGAAGTACTCTTCCTATCTAATCTACATCTTCCAAAGTCAGCATCTGAATATGAAATTAAATTAAAATCAGAGGTTTTTGGATAAAGCAGAGATTGATAAATAGTACCTTTTAAATATCTAATAATTCGTTTAACAGCAGTTAAATGAGATTCTTTGGGATTTGATTGAAATCGAGCACAAAGACATACTGAATACATTATATCTGGTCTACTAGCAGTAATATATAACAAACTACCAATCATACCTCTATATAACTTGTTGTCCACTGATTTTCCAGTTTCATCCAAATCAAGTTTTATATTAGTACACATAGGAGTTGTAAATGTCTTGCTGTTTTCAAGTCCAAATTTCTTAAGTAAATCAGTAATGTATTTGCATTGATTTAAAACATTTCCAAAATCTTTTTGAAATATTTGAAGACCCAAAAAGAAATTTAATTCTCCCATCATACTCATTTCAAATTCTTTTTGCATTAATTCTGAAAATTCATGACAAAGAATTTTATTGGTCGATCCAAAAATTACATCATCAACATAAATTTGAACCAACAAAACATTATTTTTCACAGTTTTCTTAAAGAGTGTTGGATCTGCTAGTCCAACAGTAAAATCATTTTTCAAAAGAAAAGAACTTAGTCTTTCATACCAAGCTCTTGATGCTTGTTTAAGGCCATAAAGAGCTTTAGTAAGTTTGAAAACAGAATCTGGTTTTTGAGAATTTTCAAAACCAGGAGGTTGCTCAACATAAACTTCCTCCATTAAATAACCATTTAAAAAGGCAGATTTAACATCCATCTGAAATAATTTAAAATTCATATAAGATGCATAGGCTAAAAGGATTCTAATGGCTTCTAACCTGGCTACAGGTGCAAAGGTCTCATCATAATCTATTCCTTCTTCTTGATTATATCCTTTAGCTACTAATCTTGCTTTATTTCTAGTTATTATCCCTTGATCATCCTGTTTATTCCTAAAGACCCATTTAGTTCCTATTACTGGATAATCATGTGGTCTTTCAACTAATTCCCAAACCTTATTTCTCTTGAACTGGTTCAATTCATCTTGCATTGCTATTACCCAGCTCTCATCATCTAAGGCTTCTTCTATGGTCTTAGGTTCTTGTTGGGATAGGAAAGCAGAGAATTCAACTATGTTTCCAAAGTTTCTTCTAGTTTGAATACCAGTCTCTAAGTCACCTATCACAGATTCTAAAGGGTGATTTTTTGAGGTTCTAGACTCTCTAGGCATTACATTCAAAGGCTCTTCAGTATCATGTTCTTCTGAACTGGACTGAATTTCTTTTATATCATTTTCAAAATCATTCTTTAAATTCTCAGGTCTCATGTTTTCATTAGAATCAGGTTCATCTATTTGTTCTATCCTTTTCTCAAAAGGATCAGATTCATCAAATTTCACATGAACTGATTCTTCAACAATCCTTGACTTTTTATTATAGACTCTATAAGCTTTGGAGGTTGCAGAATATCCTAAGAAAATACCTTTATCAGATTTTGGATCAAATTTACCAAGATTATCTTTGGTATTCAGGATGTACACCTTGCATCCAAAAACTTTAAAGTAATTTACTTTAGGTTTTCTGTTATTCCATAGTTCATAGGGTGTCTTTTTCAAAATAGATCTTATTAAAATTCTATTCATTATATAACAAGCTGTATTAACAGCTTCTGCCCAGAAATATATAGGTAGGCTATATTCATTTAACATAGTTCTAGCCATTTCTTGAATAGTTCTATTTCTTCTTTCTACAATCCCATTTTGTTGAGGTGTTCTTGGAGCAGAGAAGGTGTGTTTAATACCCATGTTTGAGCAAAAGGAACTAAATTCCTGGTTCTCAAATTCTCCACCATGATCACTTCTCAATGAGATTATATTAAAACCTTTTTCATTTTGAATAGATTTACAAAAACCTTCAAATAAACTAAAAGCTTCACTTTTAAATTTCAAAAAGAAAATCCAAGTAAATCTAGAATAATCATCAACTAATACATAAACATATAATTTACCAGCTAAACTTGCTACTCTTGAAGGTCCAAACAAATCCATATGGATAAGTTCTAGAGGTTTAGTTGTAGCAACTTTATTAACAGATTTGAATGATGATTTGTGTTGCTTGCCAAGCTGACATGCATCACAGAATCTTTCATTTTCAAATTTGAGACTAGGCAAATCAGAAACTAAATGTTTCTTAGATAATTTATGTAAAGCATATATATTGCAATGACCAAGTCTTCTATGCCAGATCCAGGATTCACTTATATTAGCAGTTAAGCAGTTTACTTGTTGTTTACACAAGGAATACAAATCCAAAGTATAAACATTATCAGTTCTGGGTGCTCTAAACTTAAACAGTTTATCTTTAGAAACAGTACAACTATTGTTAGTAAAATCAACAGTGTATCCATCATCACAGAGTTGAGAGATACTTATCAGATTGTGTTTTAACCCTTGTACATAAAGTACTTTGTTGATTGAGACTGTCTCTGGATCTCCAACTGTTCCAATACCAATAATCTTTCCTTTGGCATTGTCACCAAAGGTGACAAGTCCTCCTTCCTTTCGAGTAAGAGAAGAGAAATTAGCTGAAGTTCCACTCATGTGTCTTGAGCAGCCACTGTCCATATACCATATTTCTTTCTTTCTTTGGTGACCTGCTACCTGCAAAGACATTCAAACAAATTGCTTTGGTACCCATATTTTGTTGGGTCCAGGAGGGTTAGCAAGCAGTGATCTGGGTATCCAGATTTGCTTTGTTTTCTTAAAATTGATTGAATCATATAGATCGTTGGAAATATAAGCTTTCTTAATTCCACATATCTGAGGTTGTCTTAGAAAACAGTTTTTAGCTATATGACCTCTTGTTCCACAGTAGTTACAAATAACTTGTTTAGTGCTAGGAACAAAATAATTTTTGTATAACTTAGGTTTTTCTCCTTTACTTCCAATTCCAAACCTTTCCTTTTTAATTACAGTTTTTCCAAGTATCTCATTTAAGGTGTTTTCTCCTTTTGTAAAAATTAATGCAGCCGTTTTATAAGATTCTACTTCATCCTGTAGAGTTTTTATTTTTGATTCAAAATTAATTTTATTTGATTCAGCAGAATTGTATTTGTCAATTAATTCCTTATGTTGTTTTAGCAAAGTATTTCTCTCATCTGAAATAGCTTTGTACAAGTTCTTTATAGATTTATATTTATTAAATAATGAGTCATACCTTTCTTCAAGCATATTGCAGTAAGCTGCAAGTTTTTTATTTGAGAGGCTTGTTTCAGAGTTTGATTCATTATTTGAGTCAGAGGAATAGTATGAGTGTACCTCATCAGTTTCAGCCATGAAACACATATTTGCTTTTAAATTGGCTTCCTCCTTCTCTGAGCATGATTCAGAAGAATTACTTGAGTCTTCAGAAACACTCCAAGTAGCTTTCATAGCTTTCTTGTCTTTCTGCTCATAATCATCTCTTTTGAAGAATTTCTTCTTCTTTGCATCTTTCAATTTTGGGCAATCTGGTCTGATATGTCCCATCTTTTTGCATTCATAACATCTCACTCCCTTGCTATCCTTTTTAAAGGATTTCTTGAAGTCTTTCTTCTTACTATAAAACTTTCTGAATTTTCTGGCTAGCTGTGCCAGTTCTTCATCCGAATTTGAAGAATCAGAGCTTTCTGATTTAGCACTCACTTCTTTGTTCTTCATCTTTCTATCCTTTTGTTGAGAAGTCACTTTCAAAGCAGTATTTTCCCTTTTTATGTAGACTTTATGCTCATTTACCTCATCTTTCATTTCGGCTTCGTACATCATCAGTGTACCAATCAGTTCTCTCATAGTTAGATCTTTAACAGAAGTTGATTGTCTGATTGCTGCAGAGATTCCATTCCATCGAGTAGGAAGTACTCTCAGTACCTTCAACGCTTGATCAGCCTGCTTGATTGGTTCTCCTAGAGCTGTTATATTATTGACAATTTCTGTCAATCTTCCATTCATCTGAGTGATGCTCTCTCCTTCAATCATTCTGAAAGTATCGAATTTTAACTTAGCAGTTGCATATCTCATCTGTCTTACATTATCTGTTCCTTCATAAGCAACAGCTATTGTTTGCCACATTTCATATGCAGTCGGGCATTGAGATACTCTGTTAAATTCGTCTGGTCCTAGACCACAGATGATTGCATTCATAGCTTTTGAATTTATGTCATACTCAGCCTCTGTAGCAGCACTCCATGTATCGGGATTTTCAAGAATTTCATAGGGAGTCAGAATCTTTGAATAGACTCTGTAACCAAGATTTTTCAGATAAATAATCATACGTGATTTCCAGCAGCCATAATTATCTCCATTAAAGTAAGGTGCTCTGACCATTGACATTCCCTCTCTCATATCAGCCATGATACACTATGTATAATCTTTAAATACTTCTAGCTTGATAGGACTTTAGAAATAAGAAGCTCCTCCTCTGATACCAATTGTTGGATCTGAATCTACGGATTATACACAAGAGGGGGGTGAATTGTGTCTTTTTCAAATTATTACAATCTCTTCAATTTGGACAAATTCTGTTCACTATGCTTTTGCACGATTAAATATGCAGCGGAAAAAGTAAAAGCATGAACACACGGATGTATAGTGGTTCAGGGAACAGAAGGCCCCTAGTCCACTCCACCAACGCTCAAATCCACGAGCTTGGCGATTTTCACTATCTGGTCCTCGTTTCCACAGACCCGTCCACAACTGAGTACAGGCAGTTGACACCTTTACAAGACTCAGGCACACACAGCCTTCCTGGTTCAAACACGAACCCACACAGCTTAGAACGAGAAGCTGATCACTCAAAAAAAAGGTTTCGATAAAGAAACACTTCTCCAGTTGTTCTTCACAATTGCAACAGAATGCAATTGACAGTAGATAGATCGTCGTCTTCAGAAAATAATGATTCGTAATCAAAACAGTTCTGAGTCGATCCAGTTGCAATAGATATTACCAGAAACTTCACAACTTCAGCAGCAGTAGATTCACAATAGGTAGTCGATGTAGAACACGTGAATCTGCTATCAAAATCTTCCTTTGGTAAAAAGGATTTTACACTTCTTCTCGATCACCAGAAAAGAACGCTTTCACACAGTCTCTGTTTTCTTGCTCGTCAAAAGATTAATAACTCTATATTTCACACACTTTCCCGTGTATATATATATCTCCGAAGTTTCCAAGATAGAACATATATTCAAATCTGAGAAAATCTTCCGCATAAATAGATCCATGAAAATCTCCTTTAGATTCGCGATATTAAATGAAATAACAGAGCCGTTGTAACTCCCCTGAAGAATCGGCATAAAAAGCTCCGTTTAAATCAATCATTAATCCGTTGTAAACCGTCTCTGATTCAGTCAAAGTCGTATTTAAGAATCAGCTCGAAATCCGCCTAATAATCCGCTTGATTGACTAATTCAAAAGGAAATATCGTCTGTCAAAAATATCCCGACGCCAAACGTAGGGTTGATGACGTGGCTCCAAACGTAGGGTTCACAAACGTAAGGTTCAGAACGTAAGGTTCAGAACGTAAGGTTGAACATACATACTTTCTCTTCAGCATTCAAACGTAGGGTTGATCATCCATACTTTGTCTTGCTTCAACTCTCCAAAGAACGTACGGTTGATTATAAAAGTAAGGTTGATGATCCATACTTTTGAGAAACAAACTCAACACTGAAAACTAACGTACGGTTTCTCTTCCATACTTTTCAACAACGAAAACGTAAGGTTCCTTCCAAACGTAATGTTCTTCTTCCATACTTTTCAACAACGTAAGGTTCATTAACCATACGTTTCAAAATAACATAAAAAGTAAACTTTTCATCCATACGTTACGTTCATCAACGTAGGGTATGAACAGTGATTCCAGTACGCGCCAAAATTGATCTCGCGCTACAGTGATTCCAGAATACGCTAAAATTGATCTCGGAATAAATGAAGTATAAAATCTCGTTATATAAAATAAATTCCTGCAAAATACTCAACGAAATAATTAGTAAATAATTAAGGGTATTTGTGAGCATCAAAATCATCATAAAGAGACAGAGTATTATTTAAAATAATCTCCCCCTTTAAAAAACATTATTTTGATTTGTTTAAAAACAATACATTGCTCAACAATCTCCCCCTTTTTGATGATCACAAAACCCATAAAATAATAGAACTAATTTAATTGCAATCTTGATTGAAAAAAAAGTTTTATAAAATTTTAGAATTTTGAAAGGATTAAAACAATATTTAACTATAAAATTTCTCCCCCATAACTCTCCCATAAAAATAAATTTTCAAATAGATAAAAGATAAATGTCGTATATATCCAAATGCTCCTATATATCCAAATTTCTTCATGAATTTAAATGTTGTGTTTATCCAAATTCTCCCCCTTTTTGTGATATCAAAAAGAATGAAAAATTACGGATTTGAACACATTCAATATTGCACTGAACTATAAGTAAATGCTATAATTAACTGGGTATGAATAAGTGAATTTCTTATACTGGCTAACTTAATCATAAATCAATAAATAATAAAACAAAAAAGATAAGAAAAGAATTTTTATTCACAAGCTACGACAGTGATATACAGAGGAATCAAGGTTTAGGGATAAGACAGGGAAAAAGGTGTCTATCTCCTTTGAATTGCGATCTTGATCTCTGTAAACTGTTCTCGAAGCCTCTTCATCATCCCATCTCCTAACTTGATGATAAGATCCCTATTCTCCTGAGTCATATGAATATCTTCAATCAAATTAACTCTGAAAAACTCATGCATTCTTTCTTCTTTTTCAACAAAAAGAGCCAGCTTTTCTGATAACTGATTCAAAATAATCCTAATCGGTTGCTCTCCAGATGTCAACTGATCTACCAAAAATTTCTGATTATCTAGCAAAACTGACAAAGGGGCACTATTACACTGAAGATCGTGTAATCTTTCACTCATATTGCTCAGTGCTCCAGTAATTGCTTGAAATCTTCGAATCAAATCAGGTGAAGAACCTGATCCACTCACAGCACTATTTGCAACAGATTCAAATTTATTCTCCATGTAAATTTTCATCTCAGACAAATCATCTTTCGTTACCATCTCTGATTTCAACTGATCAACAGCATGCAACATATCAGTTTTAAACAAATCTACTTCCTGTCTTGAAACAGTACATTCTTTCAGCTTCTGAAACTTCAACTGCTCTAAGTTCAGAGAATTTCTGAGACTATCATTCTCAGATTCCAACTGAGAGATACGCTTGTACAACTCAACAACTTTTTCTTTTCTCAAATCAGGGGCACCCTGTGCTCTATTCTCATGTTCAGAAATAGGTTGATGAGGCAAGGCAAGTGGTAAAGAATCTGCATCTGATTGTTCTTTGTCCTTGTCCTGACAAGGTTGATCCACTGAACTAGCTTTTGAAGCCTGAAATTCTTCCACTGAAAATTCTTCCTGAAGTACTTCTGTATTAGCTTCAGAAGTATGTTCATCACGAACAGTAGTCTCTCTGACTTCTACTGAATGATCAAGAACAATATTTTCATGAACTTCTTGAGGTCGGGCCACTTCTTCACCAGGCACTGCCTCCATAAGTTGTTCTTGTGGAATTGCTTCTTCAACAGCCACAACAGCAGTTTGAGGTTCTAGCTGAATTTCCGGTTGAGCTATTGGTTCCTCTATCGGTGCAGTCCTCTCCACAACAGCTTCTCTCACAAATGAATAAGAAATTACAGGTTCAGAAGATTTCAAGACAGGAGAGATAATTTCTTCATCAATTGACCTCTTCCTTCTAGATTGAAGTCCTTCCTGACTTCTCTCTTCCTCAACTTCCTCCATCTCAAAGCGAATTCTCCTTGCCACTGTACTAATCCTTGATTCTGCTTGTCCCTCTTTGGACTTAGCCGGTTGAGCCTGAGCACTCTCCGAGTCTTCCTCAGCTCCAACAGGTAAGAGTTTTCCTTTAATTGTGCTCCAGAAATATCCCACTTTCCTCAAAGTTCCAGCATTAAAAACATTACTGTGGTGACATTTCACCCCAGCACTTACCAATCTGATCATTCCTCTTTTAAATAAAAACAAAGAAATGAACCTTCCATATGGGAAAAAGGTCATTCTTGCTTCACTCTGACAGCAGTATCTCAGATATCTTATCATAAATCGAGGAAAATTAAACTTAATATCACTCATCAAAAGATACATTATATACATGTCAGGGTACAAAATTTTCTCCATCTCAGCCATCCTTGGTGCTAAACCAGTCTGAACAAACTTTACTAAGATTTTCTGATCAGGCTCCAAATCTTTAATAAACATCTTCTTTATCACTTTGGTTCCAAACAGAAAAGACATAATGTCTTCAGACTTATGTACAGAATCTCCAATATTCCGTAAATCGAAATGAAAAACTCCTTCATGAGGGCAGTTAAGAATTTGACTTATCTCTACAGATGATATGGAAAAGTCCTTATCCTCTATTTGAGCCAACAAACTGTCCTCCGTATCTCCAAGGCTAAACTGAACAGTTCTAAAGAAATGTCTCATTTCTGCCTCATAAAGAAACTCAGAATTTTCACTATTAAAAGCTTGCTCAAGGCTTTCAAACGATAGCGCTTGCTTCAACAGTAAATTAGTTTCAAACAGCCATTCTAAATCGATGACTTTACCTTGCAGTATTTTCCGACCAACTACTTTAGATTTCTTTGCAGCACTGCTCTCGGCTTCATCTGGACGCTTAGTCTTTGCCATTTCAACAACGATTTCTGAAGGTTCGTAAGTTTAGGGTTTGAAGATTCAGAAAAGGGTTTTGGAGCAGATGTGCGGTTTTAGGTTTTCGAAAGGGTTTCCGAAAAAGGTGAAAACAATTTAGAAGGTGAAACGGTTCTGACAGCCTTGATTCCCGTGTAATCACTAATCATTACTTTTATTTAAAACAAAATAAAATTACTTATAGCGGGAAACAAAAAAAATTAAACTGAATTCGAAAACAGAATAAGAAAAAGAGAAAAAAAAACTATTTAAAATTAAATAAACCTAACTCCCCCTTAATAAATTCAAACCTTGCCGTGGGAAGTGGTTTAGTAAAAATATCTGCTAATTGATTTTCTGTATTTACGAATTCTAAAAATATATCCTTTTTTAACACATGATCTCTTAAAAAGTGATGTCTTATATCAATGTGCTTAGTTCTAGAATGACTAATAGGATTTTTTGAAATATTAATTGCACTAGTATTATCACATAAAATAGGCGTATTATTGAAATTTAATCCAAAGTCCATAAGAGTGTTTTTCATCCACAACACCTGTGCACAACAACTACCTGCAGACACATATTCTGCCTCGGCTGTTGACAGGGAAACTGAGTGTTGTTTCTTACTAGACCATGATACTAAAGACTTTCCTAAAAAGTGACATGTTCCTGAAGTACTCTTCCTATCTAATCTACAGCTTCCAAAGTCAGCATCTGAATATGAAATTAAATTAAAATCAGAGGTTTTTGGATAAAGCAGAGATTGATAAATAGTACCTTTTAAATATCTAATAATTCGTTTAACAGCAGTTAAATGAGATTCTTTGGGATTCGATTGAAATCGAGCACAAAGACATACTGAATACATTATATCTGGTCTACTAGCAGTAAGATATAACAAACTACCAATCATACCTCTATATAACTTGTTGTCCACTGATTTTCCAGTTTCATCCAAATCAAGTTTTATATTAGTACACATAGGAGTTGTAAATGTCTTGCTGTTTTCAAGTCCAAATTTCTTAAGTAAATCAGTAATGTATTTGCATTGATTTAAAACATTTCCAAAATCTTTTTGAAATATTTGAAGACCCAAAAAGAAATTTAATTCTCCCATCATACTCATTTCAAATTCTTTTTGCATTAATTCTGAAAATTCATGACAAAGAATTTTATTGGTCGATCCAAAAATTACATCATCAACATAAATTTGAACCAACAAAACATTATTTTTCACAGTTTTCTTAAAGAGTGTTGGATCTGCTAGTCCAACAGTAAAATCATTTTTCAAAAGAAAAGAACTTAGTCTTTCATACCAAGCTCTTGGTGCTTGTTTAAGGCCATAAAGAGCTTTAGTAAGTTTGAAAACAGAATCTGGTTTTTGAGAATTTTCAAAACCAGGAGGTTGCTCAACATAAACTTCCTCCATTAAATAACCATTTAAAAAGGCAGATTTAACATCCATCTGAAATAATTTAAAATTCATATAAGATGCATAGGCTAAAAGGATTCTAATGGCTTCTAACCTGGCTACAGGTGCAAAGGTCTCATCATAATCTATTCCTTCTTCTTGATTATATCCTTTAGCTACTAATCTTGCTTTATTTCTAGTTATTATCCCTTGATCATCCTGTTTATTCCTAAAGACCCATTTAGTTCCTATTACTGGATAATCATGTGGTCTTTCAACTAATTCCCAAACCTTATTTCTCTTGAACTGGTTCAATTCATCTTGCATTGCTATTACCCAGCTCTCATCATCTAAGGCTTCTTCTATGGTCTTAGGTTCTTGTTGGGATAGGAAAGCAGAGAATTCAACTATGTTTCCAAAGTTTCTTCTAGTTTGAATACCAGTCTCTAAGTCACCTATCACAGATTCTAAAGGGTGATTTTTTGAGGTTCTAGACTGTCTAGGCATTACATTCAAAGGCTCTTCAGTATCATGTTCTTCTGAACTGGACTGAATTTCTTTTATATCATTTTCAAAATCATTCTTTAAATTCTCAGGTCTCATGTTTTCATTAGAATCAGGTTCATCTATTTGTTCTATCCTTTTCTCAAAAGGATCAGATTCATCAAATTTCACATGAACTGATTCTTCAACAATCCTTGACTTTTTATTATAGACTCTATAAGCTTTGGAGGTTGCAGAATATCCTAAGAAAATACCTTTATCAGATTTTGGATCAAATTTACCAAGATTATCTTTGGTATTCAGGATGTACACCTTGCATCCAAAAACTTTAAAGTAATTTACTTTAGGTTTTCTGTTATTCCATAGTTCATAGGGTGTCTTTTTCAAAATAGATCTTATTAAAATTCTATTCATTATATAACAAGCTGTATTAACAGCTTCTGCCCAGAAATATATAGGTAGGCTATATTCATTTAACATAGTTCTAGCCATTTCATTAATAGTTCTATTTCTTCTTTCTACAATCCCATTTTGTTGAGGTGTTCTTGGAGCAGAGAAGGTGTGTTTAATACCCATGTTTGAGCAAAAGGAACTAAATTCCTGGTTCTCAAATTCTCCACCATGATCACTTCTCAATGAGATTATATTAAAACCTTTTTCATTTTGAATAGATTTACAAAAACCTTCAAATAAACTAAAAGCTTCACTTTTAAATTTCAAAAAGAAAATCCAAGCAAATCTAGAATAATCATCAACTAATACATAAACATATAATTTACCAGCTAAACTTGCTACTCTTGAAGGTCCAAACAAATCCATATGGATAAGTTCTAGAGGTTTAGTTGTAGCAACTTTATTAACAGATTTGAATGATGATTTGTGTTGCTTGCCAAGCTGACATGCATCACAGAATCTTTCATTTTCAAATTTGAGACTAGGCAAATCAGAAACTAAATGTTTCTTAGATAATTTATGTAAAGCATATATATTGAAATGACCAAGTCTTCTATGCCAGATCCAGGATTCACTTATATTAGCAGTTAAGCAGTTTACTTGTTGTTTACACAAGGAATACAAATCCAAAGTATAAACATTATCAGTTCTGGGTGCTCTAAACTTAAACAGTTTATCTTTAGAAACAGTACAACTATTGTTAGTAAAATCAACAGTGTATCCATCATCATAGAGTTGAGAGATACTTATCAGATTGTGTTTTAACCCTTGTACATAAAGTACTTTGTTGATTGAGACTGTCTCTGGATCTCCAACTGTTCCAATACCAATAATCTTTCCTTTGGCATTGTCACCAAAGGTGACAAGTCCTCCTTCCTTTCGAGTAAGAGAAGAGAAATTAGCTGAAGTTCCACTCATGTGTCTTGAGCAGCCACTGTCCATATACCATATTTCATTCTTTCTTTGGTGACCTGCTACCTGCAAAGACATTCAAACAAATTGCTTTGGTACCCATATTTTGTTGGGTCCAGGAGGGTTAGCAAGCAGTGATCTGGGTATCCAGATTTGCTTTGTTTTCTTAAAATTGATTGAATCATATAGATCGTTGGAAATATAAGCTTTCTTAATTCCACATATCTGAGGTTGTCTTAGAAAACAGTTTTTAGCTATATGACCTCTTGTTCCACAGTAGTTACAAATAACCTGTTTAGTGCTAGGAACAAAATAATTTTTGTATAACTTAGGTTTTTCTCCTTTACTTCCAATTCCAAACCTTTCCTTTTTAATTACAGTTTTTCCAAGTATCTCATTTAAGGTGTTTTCTCCTTTTGTAAAAATTAATGCAGCCGTTTTATAAGATTCTACTTCATCCTGTAGAGTTTTTATTTTTGATTCAAAATTAATTTTATTTGATTCAGCAGAATTGTATTTGTCAATTAATTCCTTATGTTGTTTTAGCAAAGTATTTCTCTCATCTGAAATAGCTTTGTACATGTTCTTTATAGATTTATATTTATTAAATAATGAGTCATACCTTTCTTCAAGCATATTGCAGTAAGCTGCAAGTTTTTTATTTGAGAGGCTTGTTTCAGAGTTTGATTCATTATTTGAGTCAGAGGAATAGTATGAGTGTACCTCATCAGTTTCAGCCATGAAACACATATTTGCTTTTAAATTGGCTTCCTCCTTCTCTGAGCATGATTCAGAAGAATTACTTGAGTCTTCAGAAACACTCCAAGTAGCTTTCATAGCTTTCTTGTCTTTTTGCTCATAATCATCTCTTTTGAAGAATTTCTTCTTCTTTGCATCTTTCAATTTTGGGCAATCTGGTCTGATATGTCCCATCTTTTTGCATTCATAACATCTCACTCCCTTGCTATCCTTTTTAAAGGATTTCTTGAAGTCTTTCTTCTTACTATAAAACTTTCTGAATTTTCTGGCTAGCTGTGCCAGTTCTTCATCCGAATTTGAAGAATCAGAGCTTTCTGATTTAGCACTCACTTCTTTGTTCTTCATCTTTCTATCCTTTTGTTGAGAAGTCACTTTCAAAGCAGTATTTTCCCTTTTTATGTAGACTTTATGCTCATTTACCTCATCTTGCATTTCGGCTTCGTACATCATCAGTGTACCAATCAGTTCTCTCATAGTTAGATCTTTAACAGAAGTTGATTGTCTGATTGCTGCAGAGATTCCATTCCATCGAGTAGGAAGTACTCTCAGTACCTTCAACGCTTGATCAGCCTGCTTGATTGGTTCTCCTAGAGCTGTTATATTATTGACAATTTCTGTCAATCTTCCATTCATCTGAGTGATGCTCTCTCCTTCAATCATTCTGAAAGTATCGAATTTTAACTTAGCAGTTGCATATCTCATCTGTCTTACATTATCTGTTCCTTCATAAGCAACAGCTATTGTTTGCCACATTTCATATGCAGTCGGGCATTGAGATACTCTGTTAAATTCGTCTGGTCCTAGACCACAGATGATTGCATTCATAGCTTTTGAATTTATGTCATACTCAGCCTCTGTAGCAGCACTCCATGTATCGGGATTTTCAGGAATTTCATAGGGAGTCAGAATCTTTGAATAGACTCTGTAACCAAGATTTTTCAGATAAATAATCATACGTGATTTCCAGCAGCCATAATTATCTCCATTAATGTAAGGTGCTCTGACCATTGACATTCCCTCTCTCATATCAGCCATGATACACTATGTATAATCTTTAAATACTTCTAGCTTGATAGGACTTTAGAAATAAGAAGCTCCTCCTCTGATACCAATTGTTGGATCTGAATCTACGGATTATACACAAGAGGGGGGTGAATTGTGTCTTTTTCAAATTATTACAATCTCTTCAATTTGGACAAATTCTGTTCACTATGCTTTTGCACGATTAAATATGCAGCGGAAAAAGTAAAAGCATGAACACACGGATGTATAGTGGTTCGGGGAACAGAAGGCCCCTAGTCCACTCCACCAACGCTCAAATCCACGAGCTTGGCGATTTTCACTATCTGGTCCTCGTTTCCACAGACCCGTCCACAACTGAGTACAGGCAGTTGACACCTTTACAAGACTCAGGCACACACAGCCTTCCTTGTTCAAACACGAACCCACACAGCTTAGAACGAGAAGCTGATCACTCAAAAAAAAGGTTTCGATAAAGAAACACTTCTCCAGTTGTTCTTCACAATTGCAACAGAATGCAATTGACAGTAGATAGATCGTCGTCTTCAGAAAATAAAGATTCGTAATCAAAACAGTTCTGAGTCGATCCAGTTGCAATAGATATTACCAGAAACATCACAACTTCAGCAGCAGTAGATTCACAACAGGTAGTCGATGTAGAACACGTGAATCTGCTATCAAAATCTTCCTTTGGTAAAAAGGATTTTACACTTCTTCTCGATCACCAGAAAAGAACGCTTTCACACAGTCTCTGTTTTCTTGCTCGTCAAAAGATTAATAACTCTATATTTCACACACTTTCCCGTGTATATATATATCTCCGAAGTTTCCAAGATAGAACATATATTCAAATCTGAGAAAATCTTCCGCATAAATAGATCCATGAAAATCTCCTTTAGATTCGCGATATTAAATGAAATAACAGAGCCGTTGTAACTCCCCTGAAAAATCGGCATAAAAAGCTCCGTTTAAATCAATCATTAATCCGTTGTAAACCGTCTCTGATTCAGTCAAAGTCGTATTTAAGAATCAGCTCGAAATCCGCCTAATAATCCGCTTGATTGACTAATTCAAAAGGAAATATCGTCTGTCAAAAATATCCCGACGCCAAACGTAGGGTTGATGACGTGGCTCCAAACGTAGGGTTCACAAACGTAAGGTTTAGAACGTAAGGTTCAGAACGTAAGGTTGAACATACATACTTTCTCTTCAGCATTCAAACGTAGGGTTGATCATCCATACTTTGTCTTGCTTCAACTCTCCAAAGAACGTACGGTTGATTATAAAAGTAAGGTTGATGATCCATACTTTTGAGAAACAAACTCAACACTGAAAACTAACGTACGGTTTCTCTTCCATACTTTTCAACAACGAAAACGTAAGGTTCCTTCCAAACGTAATGTTCTTCTTCCATACTTTTCAACAACGTAAGGTTCATTAACCATACGTTTCAAAATAACATAAAAAGTAAACTTTTCATCCATACGTTACGTTCATCAACGTAGGGTATGAACAGTGATTCCAGTACGCGCCAAAATTGATCTCGCGCTACAGTGATTCCAGAATACGCTAAAATTGATCTCGGAATAAATGAAGTATAAAATCTCGTTATATAAAATAAATTCCTGCAAAATACTCAACGAAATAATTAGTAAATAATTAAGGGTATTTGTGAGCATCAAAATCATCATAAAGAGACAGAGTATTATTTAAAATAATCTCCCCCTTTAAAAAACATTATTTTGATTTGTTTAAAAACAATACATTGCTCAACATGAAGGAATACCTAGAATAATATTTCTAACATGATCATTGTGTCAAAAAGGTTTTTTCTAGCTACACGGTGTGGTGATTTCCCCAGTGTGAATCAAGATCCAGTACCTCTAATAAACCTAAATAGGACGGTGATTGGTGTATTATATGTGGTTTACAATCTATAATAGCTTCAACAGTGATTTTATCTTTTTAAATTATATTTTCCTGGTTATATCACTCATGTGAAAGGTGAAAACCCATGGAACAATAACAATTTGAAGACCATACTCAGTTAATGATGCGATTTATATATCTTGAAGATAATACTAAGGGGGAGAGGACCCAATAAATTTTTCTTCAATAGTAAGGGGTATCTCCTCACATCTTTTAAATGTAAAATCATTATTCAAAAACAAATTGTATTCATAATTTTGAACGGGATATGAAAAGTAGTATATTTATTCCAAAGAAAACCTCTTAATGTTTTTGGGTCAGATTTCATGTTCTTGGTTCGGTGTTCTAGCATCCCAATATTCTCAATGACACAGCCTCATGTGTGGTTTCACCATTATAGTTCGATCAATAAACACATGAATGTAATTTGGCTTCTATATTGGTATTATCATGGAACTCTACATGGTATCCAGGTTTCCTATGGTGATAAAGTTTGTTGTTAATGATTAGAACCATGAGATTCAGTTGGATTCTGAGTACTGAACACTATTATTTTAGGTGTGAAAGATTGCGGGGGAACTCTATAGATACTTTTAATGAAATAAAAATGAAGGTTAAAAATCATAATGTGGATAAAACCATTTCACATCTAAAGTATTTAAAGACTAAAAAGGAAGAGTAAATAATATTGAAATGGGAGAACACTTTGGTAAGGATTCCAAAGAAATGTTTTTGAATGAGCACACTAATTCCATTATAACATTTGAGGGGATGGTAATGGATTCAAATAATGAAGAGGTGGAATTTTTTTTGTATGATCCTTTGATTGTAACATCTATGGATTAATATATTAATGAATAGACTAAAATGGTTCAAGATGAGACTGTAAAGAAACCTATACGGATAGAATGAAATGGTTTTCTGGTCAAATAAACTATAGACCACTCACCAATCGATATTCAGAATGAATTTATGGGGAAGATAAATGTTTTTCATTATTACAAATGAATGGATAAAAATACTAAGGTCTTTTTAAATTGTCGATATCATTATATATGATTCTCAATCCACTCTAGATGTTAATAATATCTAATATACTTCCACTAATGAAGCATAAAACTCTTCTTGCAGGAAGGATTGCATATGTGGGAGAAAGAATCATTATTGAAGAATGGTAGTAGAAGTATAAGGAATGGAAGACCTTCAAAAATCCTCCCTAGGTTCCAATAGATAAATAACTATACATATTGGGTTAATGGAAGAAACAATTGATGCAATTAAAACTATAATAAATACCACCACACCCTAATGGATAGAATGTTTATTTTGGATATATGACTATAATCCATTCTACAATTCTATCAATGATGTATGATGGTGCTAGGAAGTCCTCGTGAAAAAAAATTCCTATAGGAATTGGATGTTGTGGAAATATCACGTCATAATTAGGTTCCCAATGAAGACTATTTTTGGGATATGTCTAGGATTACTAAATGTTGGAATAGTAAACTCATAAAAAAGACATATTCAAGTTCCTGAACAAAATCATTTTCATATTTCCTTAATAAATGATGATTATCCATTTGTTTTTTTGTCTAAAAAAATTGGTTCCATATTTTTGGGTGAAAATAGTTACTATAATATTATATAAACTATATGCTTATTTTATCACTTTTCAATTGAAAAGTTCTACATCCTTTAAATGGATACGTATTTTGTAACTTGGGTGATTTCAAAATAAAATAAAATAAAATATTTTAATGAACAGGTGACTTATATATTAACATATAAATATCCATAGTGATATTAACACTATTATCTATCCCAGGGAGCAAATTGGTGTGGAAAACTCTACTATTACTCTTTGGGTGTTGACGACTTATATTGATTGTAATTATTTTATATAGATATTTTTTTGGTTCAAAATATAGGTGATACCTATGATATCAAACATTAATGATAGCTGTCATTATTGGAAAAAAAATTAAAAAGTATATGGTTCTGGATAATTGGGATTCAATTTCTAGGATCACTATTCAAAGACATAATTCTTATCAACATAATAAACATGTTAGTTTCACAAGCAGATAGATAGAATTGTAATTCCCTTTAACATTTAACAATTCATTAGCATTAGTCCCTAAATGTGATAAGATGAACCCGATGTTTTGGGTATCTAGGTTTGGTGGAAATGTGTTTATTACTGTTATTTTAAAGTTGAATATTTTAAAATGTAAAATAAAGTTATGGAGTAAGGAACCCATTAGTTGGATAGACACCCAAATAAACTCTTTAGAGGTATTCTTATATTAGGATAAGGAAGAATCCACAGAGGTTTGATTCAATTTAGATAATTAAATTGATTTTTCAATCTTCGTCATTTTGAACTATCTTCTCTCTTTGAAAGAGAAAATGAGAAAGGGAAACATAAAAATAAAATGGTTCAATGAGGTGGTAGAAAAATAATTAATTTATAACATCATATGAAGAGTTTGGAAATGGGTTCAAAATATTTCTTTATTAAATGTGGTGTATAAAATAATTATTGATAAGGATGCAATTTCATATCATATTTTTCCTACTACCCTAACCACTTTAATGGACTTTGGATGGAGGATAAGTTGATGAATGGTATTATTACAAAACTATTATGAAATGTTGATAAAAATTATCATTCTAGTATCACTATAAATTATGAAATAAAAGATACTAATTTCATATTTATCACAAGTGTTTCACCTATACCAGATAGCTTCTCCAATTTCATTTTTAGATGTTTTGGGATGTTATCCATATTGAAGTTTGTAATAGAGTCTCTTAATTTTTAATGAATAATTCATCATGTTCATAATACATAGTTTCTTTCGTAGATACAAAATTATGAAAATCATTATAATATTTACATTTTAAGGGATTTGTCCCTATTTAAGACTATTTACCATGTTATTAGAACCACTAAATAAAAAAGACTTTCTAAAATATCAAATAAAATAATCTCTCAAAATCAATTTGATTTTTTAAAAAGAAGATGCATTCAAGATAGAATTGGAACTACATAATATAGTGTAAATTATCTTATCAAATATATAATGGTGGGAATTATTTTAGTTATAATTTATATTAAAAATTATTTGGACACTATGTATTGAAATGTCATATATAAAGTGTTAAACATTTTTGGATTTGGGTAACAACTATTTTAGTTTTGTGGGGTCCATTGTTGGCTCTTAACACATCTCAATACTCATTAATAGTCCTCCCAATGGAAATTAAAAGTTCTATAGAGGTGTGTGAAAAGTTTATCCCATACTAGATATTTTATTTTTCTTTTCTAAATATTTACACATTATATATCTTTCTGACATGGTCAAACATGAAGGCTCGAATAGATACAATCTTCCTTGTCCCATGTTTCCCACAATAATTTTCTTTATGTGGAAGAAATTATTATTTTGATAAATGTTAGAAAATATAGTATCATGTTAATTAAACATATTCCCCACCATTAGGAATTTATTTAATGTCAAATTATCAACTGGGATAAGTCATTCATTTACTTTCGGCATAGTTTCATACTTACCATAAAAATGATTACATTATCAAAAAATTAAATGAGATAGAGATCCATTAAATTTAATTATCTTAGGGTTAAATTATTATGGGGGAGAAATATGGCCTATTATTTCAATGGTATTTCTGATCTGATCAAAAACTAAAATTCAACTTGGAATGGTAAGAATGTCTCAATAGTCTGTAGATTATGCTTCGTATAATTCATCATTATCTCCAAATTTTTTTGTTCCTTTATGATATATAGACGGCCTAAGGTATTTTTGAAGAATATAAATGTTTATATAATTTTTTTTTATTTTTACTGGAAATATATATGAAAGGAAAATGGAAAATGAACTTTATAAAATATGTTTTCAGACACATTCCAATGGGGGCTTTAACATCAAGAACATATTTTTTTAAATCAATCCATATTAGCTCCGTTCTTTTAGAATATCATTATTAGTAATTTGGATACTATTTTGAATTAAAAAAGATAGATATATAGATATGTGAAGTAAGGAAATAATTATTTCATGTACTCATCTATATGTCTTATTATTGAGGCATCATACCAAAACCTTATGACATTCCCAAGATGGGTTGCACAAAATAATTCCTCACTCAAATTATCTACTAAAACAAAAATAGGCATAATCTATTCAATGACATTCAACCTCCTGATTTATTTTATGATTATTGTATGTCAATCAATGATTTGGGATTATACATTGGAATTTATTATATAGGATGGGATTAAGAGAATCATTCGCAGTTACACTTGTGCAACATGTTTGGACTTTATAGTTTGGGAAAACTACCAGAAATTTAAGGATGAATAGTATTATTTTCTACCATCATAGTACCAGTGGTATATATTGTTAGTTGGATATGATTACATGCATTAATAAATCATAGATCAGGAAGACTCATTTTTCCCTAATATTGATTTTTACATAAAATAGAATACCCCAAATACCGGCTTCAATTATTTTGTGTAACTCATTATTCTACAAGGATATTATGAAATAAAAATAATTAGAATGTGGAAAATATAGAAAATGTCGAATAACATATATCAACAATTTATTCATTTTAGGCCACTAAATACATTACACAAATAGATTATCAAATACCATATTAGTTTAGTGCCTTTGGAATCATTGAAACATAAAAACTTATATATTAGTGAGCTACATTATATCACCCAAGATTTTTCATAACCATAACCTTTAATTGAAAAATCATATATATTACATATATTCATAACATGGTAAATGAAAAAATAATATGTGGTGATATTGGATGCCCCATAAGGGTAAATAATGGAGACAAGTAAGAATAAACATGAGAATAAAGGTTCTATAATGTGGTCCTGAAATTAGAAGATCATAAACTATTTATCAAATATCATAAAATTAATCTTGGAATGAATAATGGTTGTCTATATGAAATTAATTATAAGGAAATAAAGAGAATACGCTATGAAATCATAACATTGAAAAAATACATCGAATTGTGGTCAAAACGTAAACATTTTATATATTTCCCTATAAGTCAGCGTGAATTTCAAAAACATATCATGGAACATCACGAGGACTACACCTACTGGGTGGGACACAACAATTTCCCCAGTCACATCCCTTTTCTTTTATGAGATTGGGTTACCCAATATTCCCATTGTAGATTAGGTTTCCTCATATACCCATAGTGGATCAGGATTCCCTATCATTAATATTGTATCATGCATGTCTACTTCATTCACATCATTATATATTGATATATAAATCATTAACCAATAAATTGGGGGATATATAGCTCCCACCTTTCACATAAAAAATTCATACATATTGCATCATGTCATGAACCATTCAAAGACATGGATTTCATAAACATCATATCATAACACATTAAACGAAATGTATAGCATAAAAATTTCATCATTTAAGGACTTATGAAACATATATTGGTCTCATTATCATTTAATAAAATAATATTCTGTGAACAGAAGTAGTTTTGAAAATTAAATAACCCAAGGAAGAGAAATAGGTGTAATAAACAAAATTCCACCAAAACATAAAATTTCATGTATGGATAGGAATTATATTCTTGGATATTTTCGCATGTAAATAATAAACAATAAACAAATATGAAATCTTATATAGATAAGGATTTTGAAAGATTACTTGAAATTTTTTTACTGAAAATATGTTTTCTTGTAAAATATTTTTTATAAAGCCATTTAAAAAAACATTGTAATGAAAAATTTATAATTTCATTGAAATCATTTATTAATGAAAATAAATTTTCAACTTTGCAAAATTATTTTTTCAACAAATATGTATTTGAAAAAAAAATTCTCCTTAAATATATTTGAAAACATATAATGTTATCATGAAAATATAATTAAATCCTTCTTCATTGAAAACTCATTAAAAAATAACAAATAAACATCGAAGACATTTTTAAAATATATTTCATTGAAAATATATCTAAAAGCGAAAAATAATAATATAAATAATTTTCAAACCCCTTTTCTAGAAGTTGTATTTGAAAATATATAAATAAATATTGAAATCATTAAAATACTTTATTAAAATAAAAACTTTTAAAAACATTAAAAAGAATCATTGAAAATAATTTAAATTAATTTTAAAATAGATTTTTTTTCAAAATAATTTTAATTGATGACCATTTAAAAATAAAAAAATTCTAAATTATTAGGAAAATTATTTATTTAAGAATAATAGTATAATATAAATAGTATTCTTCAATGAAATTACATTCATGAAGATGGGTATCTCTAAATATGTGAATTTTGTTTACCCATAACATGTTTATGAAATTGACATGAATAGAAAATGAAAATAATATCCCTTTTCCTACCATTTTATAAAAATGTAAAAAAATGGGTAATAATTTTATTTAATCATCATTGGATAATATTATGAAAATTTTAAAATATTTTTATAAAACATGTTTTTGGAAGAATGCATATTTGTGGCCGAACGGATAAATAATATCATATTTTTTGAAAAATGATTTTATTAATTTTTAAAAATACCAAAAAGTAGGAAAATGTTACCATTCCTCTGATATAACATAATTAAAGGGAGAATAATAAAAATATTTATAGTTTTTAAGATATGAATTATAATAATTCTTCAATTGAAGCATAATCATAAACAATCCTTATTAATGATGTAATTGTAGCAATAAAATATTTCCACTTTGGTAACTATAAGTCATAATCATCAATAGGCAATAAAATTACATGAAGTTTAAAACAACATGAAAAAAATAATATTTATTATATAAAATTTCAACGGGACATATATACATCTTATATAAATGTAATGGGGCATAACATGTCATGTTTCTTAAAGAAAAAAATTGATACAAAATTAGATTAATGATTTGGTAACTTTTGAACAAAAATACCCTTGAAAGAAATATAAAAAAAATGAATATTAAAATACCCGTAAAATAATATATAATAATGAGATAATATATTTTTGGGAATGTAGGCACAATAAAAAATATAAATCAGTTGTGATAATGCATAAGTCTCACCGAAATAAATGTGAGATGAGACAACCCTTACCTTATGTCTAGAATCTCTTTGTACTCATTCCAATATACAATATAATAAATATATGGTTATCATACATATATTGATAACCCATATTCAATCATATCATGCATTATATTATTTTATTATGACATTATATTACCCACATATTATGAATTCAGTGTTAGTGATACATTTTGAGTCATATCTTGTTTGTTTTTCATATATGTTTGACTAGTTATTATTAATCATCATAAATTTATCATTATTTACTTATTTACACAGTTTTAAACATGTCATAAATATCAAATATATTTAGTATATAATCATATATAATAATCCATAAATTTTATAAATAGACAATGAAATTACATCATTCATTGTGACGGTTGGTCATACGTACACATGAACATTGTTTCCATTTTATTATCATTTTGAATGAAATAATGAAATTAAAACATATGTGTATAAGTGTATTATATGATTTTGGTATAATTAATATATGATATTTTTTATATAAATATTCTGAACTCATCGTTAACGCATTCCATGAATTGTGTGATTTAATTACATCTCTTTTAGGAGGAGGTAGTTCACACTTCCCCAACCGAAGTAATCATATTTATAAAAAAAAAGAATGTACGATTTTCTGTGATATATGATATTTATAGAAGTAGTAATAAATAATAAATATTATTAATAAATCATAAAATATATTTCCAACATAATTCACACCCATGAGTTGTGGTAATGGAAAAATTAATGAATTTATTTTGCAAGGCGGTAGCATGCCATAGAAACGAACAGTAAATTTTTCAACCATTTTATTATTTTATGAGTGAGTGTAAGTAAAAAACATATTATAAAAACAACTCATAATATTTAGGGTATTTAGTTAATTATCAAAATAATTTAATAATTATATTTGTGGTGGTGTTGAATGAAAATAGAACAAAAGAGATTGTGGAAGGTCGTTGCCTCTTCTTGGGGTAACTCTTTTTGGATTGCACCAATGAGATTCCGTGGTGGGATTTATCCCTAATAGTAGGATTATAATATGAATGGAGGTAAATTTTGGGGAGATGTGGGGAGGATCTTTCTGAAATAAATAGTTTTAGTGGTGTAAATAAGTGAGGGGTTGAGTTCTCTTTTATAATGGTCAAGGAGTAGTATTCTTGTAAATAAAAAGGTAATCAATTTAGATACGACTCCATTAAATCATGTGGCTCCAATATTTTAACAATATGGTACAAGAGGGTAACTATAATATCCCAGATTTTTTATGATGCAACGATCATCTGTTGGGGTTAAATGTGTGCACTTTATTTTTTGGCTTCGACACTAGGTCAGTATGTGGGCTGGTTGGGTTGTTTATTTATAGAAAGGGGAAAACATGCTGAAATTTTTCCGCATGCTAGGTACATATCTTGAACCTGGTCTACGCACTGTGTACTTGGCCATCATAATATGCAACCTTTCTGGTTCAGAAAAATAATGAGGAAAGTACACGCCGTGTACTTGAGGTACACACCGTGTACTGGTCCAATGGGTTTATTTATAAAAGAGGTTGTATCTAATAATTTTATGCACAAAATCTTTTCCCTCATTCTTGAAACCAAAAAACACTATAATATAGCTTCTCATACAATGAAGCTATCTAGAATTTCATTCTTGTATGGTCTGTCACGTTGGAACTATATCGGTAACTAATCTATTCTGTTTTAGTCATTCTTGATTATTTGAAACAATGAATATTGTAACAGCCCGAGATTTTATGAAAAATATTCTTTTTAATTTTATTAATGTCTTGTGTTGTACGCTACACCAAAAGGAGCTTTCACAACACGCATCTTTGACTTTCCTTGCATTACACGCAATCGCAACCTTCCTCGATAGCGTGTGTAGTACGCAATACTGAGTTTCACGAAACAACGATATGCTATAAAAATATTATTAAAACTAGCCATTATGAATAGTAATAACCACTTTTTAAATTTTAGAAATTTTAGCTCTCAAAATGGACTTCATTTTTGGATTCGGAGTATTGAATTTAGCCTAAGGTGAAATTTTGGTACTTTTCGGATAACTTTCATATTCTGATGAATAGTGAAAATTACTAAATTATAATTAAAAACAACTTTTTTAATCGAAATAATTAATAGTGATAAATTATTAATTTGAGTGGTTTTAAAGTATATTTAGAATATATTTTTACAATTTAATACAATGTTGGTCATTGAATGTAATTTCACATTTAAACCAGACATAATCAAGTGTCAATCTTTTGAATGATATTGTTTCTTAAAAACACGCTGTTTGTTTTAACAGTGGGATTTAATTATAAAATTAATTAATGCAACTTCTATGTTATGAATTTGGTAAAATAGATTTCATTTTTGAATTCGGAATATGAAATATAGCTTAGGATGAAATTTTTGCATTGTTCTGAAAAACATCAATTTTTAATGAATAGTGAAACTACTAAGTGGTAGTTACAAAACTGAATTTTTCATAAAACATAATTTTACCGCTTCTGTGAATGGAATTTAAAAAATCCAAGAGACACAGTTGATGTCAGTAAGTAAAATGTGGTTCAATGAGTTGAAAATAATTTTTGGTGAATAGTAACTTTTTACTTTTATTTACCACAGTTAAAAGTAAATAGGGTAATTAAGGGTAAGAATGATATTAATATTACACTAACACATGTCCTAATTCTATTGGAAAAGTTCATCTCGACCAAAAACAACCTTAAGTGTAAAATATTATCATTTAGGCCCACTTGGATTAGATTAGGACATTTATTATTATTTAATTCAAAGAAGAGTTAAAAGAGTAAAAATCAAAGTATATTTACTAAAACATTTTTAATATAGGGTTGTACATAAGATAAATTCGATTATAAATATTCATTAGAAAGCTAAAATGATTTCCTACATAATGGTATTTTATTTATAATTTTTATACATTATATAAGTTAATTTATTTATGACACAATGATGATGCAGTAATTATCTTATTAATGAAATATTGACAAAATTGATGTTATAAACACCAAATTAAATGTAATTTAAGACTTTTTATGAATTACACTAATTTTCTAGGTTACTATGATATATTAGTGTTTATTTAATCAACTTGGTTCGGACATATAATTCTGTTATGACTTTCACAAAAATCATATATCAAATAGTGTCAAAATTGACACAAAATAGTTTTTAAATCAAATATTATATTATTAATTGTTATTTTATTCCTAAAAATCTAAGGTTCTGCCAAATGACTTATATAAAGATATATATGTATTAATAATATACAATTTGGGGTTCTTTTGGCATGTTATAGTAAGTGTATTAACCATATAGTGAAAGAAAACAAAAAGACACGGTAAAAGTTAAATTATTTAACTTAGAGTTAAATCTAATTGATAAGGTTAAAATAATACCCTAAACTTGTCTAAATCCTATTGGATGTTAGGATTTCAACACATCCCCACTTTAGCTTCGAAATAAGACCCTTTGGAACCATTATAAACCGATTTTGACTTTAATATAAAATAATATTTTGAGATATTCCTAAGGTGCCCCTCTCCTCCCTTATAAAAGGGCACCTACTCCCCCTCCTCCTCACACCAATTTGAGCACTCAAGCTCGGCCAACCCCTGCCATTTTCTCCTCTCCACTTCACTAGAATAATCCTGGAGGTCCTGGTCTTCTTCAAATACCAATCTTAGTTCCCTAAGCTGAGGATTCAAAGAGGCGTTCCAAAGAAGAGGAGCATCGGACACGTACAAAGCAAATCGGACCTAAGGTAAGGGAAATATCACAATCTAATTTTTATCCGAGATTGTTTATTCATAAGTATTTATTGGGGTGTATTTTATCATCCACATCCATGTTCCCTCAATATTTAATATTGTTTCCATCCACTTACAATAGTTTAACTCCAATTTTACCCTTCGGTGAGTTTTTAGTAAAGAATATGAAAGGAATCTTTTGTCGTTTTTTCGTACGAGGTACTTTTTGACTTTTCTAACAAAAGTACGAAGAATGTTTTTTTAACTTATACATCATGAATGGATTTTTAAAACATTATTTCCAAGAAGCTTCCATTACAAGTTTTCAAGTTTATTTTTAACCAACTTCTTTTATTTTAAAGTCATATGACATGTTATGAAAGGAAAAATGTTTTTGAAAAAGAAATGATATTTTCCTCAAGAATGGAGTTCAAGTGTTTTATCAAAATTATTTTCCATCTATGATAATAAAGGGTTCTGTTTTTATGAATTCCTTTATATTATATGAAATGTTTTATGATGTCATGATGTTTAAGATTCCCATTTTTATTACATGGGTTATGCAATGATGTATGATTTATGATTTTGTGGCACACATAAGAATGGTATCATTATGAGATGGGTGGGACCTATATCTCCCTCCAATGCATTGGGTAAAGATTTCATATCTCATGAGATAGACATGGCTGGAATGGTAGGTTATACCGGTTCAGTGAAACAGGACCGAAACGAGGGTGACTCGATTCAGAAAGGGACTTTGTCCACTAAGATAGTCTTGGCAATGAGTCATGACTAACAAGAAATGATTCTCTATGATTATGTGTGTATGCCACAAAGTTTCATGTTTTAAGTTATTTTTATTGGGATTTCATTTCACTACTATGATTTATCCCATGTTATGAAATTATGATCTCTTTTACAGGTTATGATTTTCAAAAGTTATGTGCTTGTGTATACGATGTGATTGATATTTCTTTTGTTTACCCTTACTGAGCATTTGAGATCGCCATTTTATGTTTTCTTTTCCCCAGGATATAAAGAAAGGTTTTAGTTAAAAAAAGAAGAAGATCTTTGTGGGAGATGTTGAAGATCTTTCACCACGATTAGAAGATTTTATTCCAAGTTTCCAAAGACACTAAACTATTACGATCCTTGTGTGTGTTTTTGTTATGTACTATGTATTCCGCAAAAGTAATGTAATGTCCATGTATGTCAGGCTTCGGGTCTCTACAGTTGGTATTAGAGGAAAAGGAGGTAGGAATGTATCCGATCCTTGGGAACTCTCACATGTGAGAATTGGACGAAGCATGGCTCTCCGCCCAAGGGCTTCATGTGGAAATGGCTTCCACTGGGGATGGTGGTGTGTCCCGCCCAGGGGGTGTAGCCGCCCATGGAGTGCCCTGATAGGTATCAATTATAGTCCACTGGATGTAATTCCAGACCGTTACAGCTGGTATCAAAGGAAAGGTTTAGTCAACCTTTGGAAACTAGGATGCGAAAACGTTAGTGAGGTCCCTAGAGATATTTCTAAGGTATGTCTAGGGATGTCTCTAAGGATAAGTATATGTATAGGATATAGTCCTATAATTGCGCTAACGATCTTAGAATTTAACATAAGATGTTAGATATTGAGGGTACTCCCACTTTATTATGTTGTTTTCCCTAGCATGATTTTTGCCTCTCACACTATTCTTTTTGGGTTTTAGACGATGGATAGAACCCGAAGGAACCGTGTTGATCAATGCAATGGACAATGCAATGATTGTCCTCCTGAACGAAAAAATGTTATGGGATATGGAGTGCAAAATCTTATTTCTATCCTTACAGAAGCTATGAATCATTATGGACTTCCAAATGAGCAGATAAAGGAACAGTATTCTATTGAGTCCTTCATGAGGCAACGTCCACCTTCTTTCAGTGGGACATCCGATCCACTTGTTGCTGAACAATGGATCAGTACCACTGAAAAGATATTTTCAGTTCTTCAATGTTCTGAACATGATAAAGTCATCTTAGCAGTATATCGTTTGGAAGGTGAAGCTGATCAATGGTGGAATCTTATCAAGAATACGAGGCCAAGAGATGAAATTGAGTCCATGGAATGGGACGAGTTCAAGAACTTGTTTTTCAGTAAGTACTTCCCTCGTATTCTTCGAACAAAGATGGAAAAGGAGTTTCTTGAGCTGAAGCAGAAGGATGATGAATCTGTTGGTTTATATTAAGCAAATTTTACAAGACTTCCAAGGTATGAATCTGGCATTATCATCCAACCTGAAAGTAAAGTTGATCGATTTTTCAGTGGCTTAAAACCAAGTCTTCGAAGGGCATTAGCTATAAGAGACTTTAGTAGCTATGAAGAAATTGTGTGTTGTGCTATCAAGGTAGAAATGGAAGTTGGTGTTACATATCCATCTCATGGTTTTGACAAGAAACGAAAGATGGAGTTCAAGGAGAAATCTCAGAATAATGGTGAAAAGAAGATGAATGTTTCCTTATGCACAAAGTGTGGAAATAAGCATGGTGGAGATTTTCTTAAAGGGACTAGAAAATGTTTTATGTGTGGAAAAGAAGGTCATCGAGTAGCTGAGTGTCAAAGTAATGGAAAAAGGGATTCTAATGATGTGAATAAAGAAAACACTGCAGAGAATGCACCATCAACACTTTAATGCTTCAAGTGCAAGGAAATGGAGCATTATGCTAATAAATGCCCTAATCCAAGGGTTAGTGATGATCAACATGAGCAACCACTGAAGGCAAAGGACAAAGGGAAGTCACATGCGATCACTATTGGCGATGTTGAATATGACAACGATGTGGTGGAATGATTAAGTGTTTATGTAATGGGATTCCAAAATAATATTGTATCATGGAGTATTGGAATATTTATGTATTGGTCTAATGTGGTATTCAAAGTAATTGAGATATTTTTGGAAATAAGATGATATGCGCATAATGAAGGGAAAACGAGAAAACGAAATGTTTAACAGTTTTCATGAGCTCATGATTGATATAAGGACTAAGTGATATCATTGTTTGAGTATATAGAATTTTGAGGATTTTGGTATGTGGAAAGTGTTAACTTTTAACTGCATTCATGTTTTCACTAAGGTATTCAAGAGAATACACGATTAAGGACTTTGAATGTTTGGAATGTGACCATCAAAACATATCTTATGATATATGGGGATCGACGATGGTGTTAAATCTCTGGTAATCGTTTTCACTATGTTATGAGAGTGGACTGCAGTATTATGGATAAGCCTAAAGATTGGAATGGATTATGTTGGACATAAGTTAGTATTGTTTAAGGATAAAAGTTTTTTTCGATATTATTGATGGGATGTTATAGTAATATATTTTTAAAAAAAGGACAACCTGCAGGATGGGCGACAACCCATCGCGTCGGACAATGCTGTGGAAATCGAACCCACAACTGAAGTGCGACTGGCCTTTATCACCTACCACTGGCCTACAGGAAGTCCCTGTTTAGTAGAAACTGGTTTTATTATATTAAGTTGTATGACATATGATGTATAAGTCCATTTTAGGAACCATATATGATTAATCTCACTATAGATAGACTTATGTATATAATTTTTTTGCTAACCTTTTGTTTGAGACAGATGGAATGACCCGTCATTCTATCACATGATCTGCTAACACTTCACGAATAACAAATTCAACTTCATTTATTTAAGAGATGAAGTGGAAATTGTTAAAGGCACGAACAACATTGAGATTGTACAAAAATAAAGTAAGTATTTATTCTAATTCAAATTCTTTAACTTTAGGGAAACGATCTTGAAAACAAAAAATGTTGTCCTAGTGATCTTATATCTGATGAATCAGATGGTACCTTAGATCGTCACAAATTTATGGCTTTGTGATTGCTGGCTTTTCCATAGCCATGTTCTCTACCACTCTCCATCAGAACATGATTTCTCTTCCATATCCATATTTTCACCTATGTGGAAACCCAGTGATTAGTTTATTTGGGTAACCGTTACGTTTCATACTTTTGTTTTTAAAGATTGGTTTTGATATTCTTTTTTACGATGTGGGTTTCTATTAAAGAAACTTTCGAATAGTAAACCATTTATAACCCCGACGAATTTCGAGGGGGAAATTCATTTTAAAGGGGTGGAATGTAACAGCCCGAGATTTTATGAAAAATATTCTTTTTAATTTCATTAATGTCTTGTGTTGTACGCTACACCAAAAGGAGCTAGCACAACACGCATCTTTGACTTGCCTTGCATTACATGCAATCACAACCTTCCTCGATAGCGTGTGTAGTACACAATACTGAGTTTCACGAAACAACGATATGCTATTAAAATATTATTAAAACTAGCCGTTATGAATAGTAATAACCACTTTTTAAATTTTAGAAATTTTAGCTCTCAAAATGGACTTCATTTTTGCATTCGGAGTATCGAATTTAGCCTAAGGTGAAATTTTGGTACTTTTCGGATAACTTTCATATTCTGATGAATAGTGAAAATTACTAAATTATAATTAAAAACAACTTTTTTAATAGAAATAATTAATAGTGATAGATTATTAATTTGAGTGGTTTTAAAGTATATTTAGAATATATTTTTACAATTTAATACAATGTTGGTCATTGAATGTAATTTCACATTTAAACCAGACATAATCAAGTGTCAATCTTTTGATAGATATTGTTTCTTAAAAACACGCTATTTGTTTTAACAGCGGGATTTAATTATAAAATTAATTAATGCAACTTCTATGTTATGAATTTGGTAAAATAGATTTCATTTTTGAATTCGGAATATTAAATATAGCTTAGGATGAAATTTTCGCATTGTTCTGAAAAACATCAATTTTTGATGAATAGTGAAACTACTAAGTGGTAGTTAAAAAACTGAATTTTTCATAAAACATAATTTTACCGCTTCTGTGAATGGAATTTCAAAAATCCGAGAGACACTGTTGATGTCAGTAAGTAAAATGTGGTTCAATGAGATGAAAATAATTTTTGGTGAATAGTAACTTTTTACTTTTATTTACCACGGTTAAAAGTAAATAGGGTAATTAAGGGTAAGAATGATATTAATATTACCCTAACACATGTCCTAATTCTATTGGACAAGTGTATCTCGACCAAAAACAACCTTAAGTATAAAATATTATCATTTAGGCCCACTTGGATTAGATTAGGACATTTATTATTATGTAATTCAAAGAAAAGTTAAAAGAGTTAAAATCAAAGTATATTTACTACAACATTTTTAATATAGGGTTGTACATAAGATAAATTCGGTTATAAATATTCATTATAAAGATAAAAAGATTTCCTACTTAATGGTCTTTTATTTATAATTTTTATAGATTACATAATTTAATTTATTTATGACACAATGATGATGCAGTAATTATCTTATTAATGAAATATTGACAGAATTGATGTTATAAACACCAAATTAAATGTAATTTAAGACTTTTTATGAATCACACTAATTTTTTAGGTTACTATGATATATTAGTGTTTATTTAATCAACTTGGTTTGAACATATAATTCTGTTATGACTTTCAAAAAAATCATATATCAAATAGTGTCCAAATTGACACAAAATAGTTTTTAAATAAAATATTATATTATTAATTGTTATTTTATTCCTAAAAATCTAAGGTTTGGCCAAATGACATAGATAATGATATACGTATTAATAATATACAATTTGGGGTTCTTTTGGAATGTTATAGTAAGTGTATTAACCATATAGTGAAAGAAAACAAAAAGACACGGTAAAAGTTAAATTATTTAACTTAGAGTTAAATCTAATTGATAAGGTTAAAATAATACCCTAAACTTGTCTAAATCCTATTGGATGATAGGATTTATACCCATACCCACTTTAGCTTCGAAATAAGACCCTTTGGAACCATTATAAACAGATTTTTACTTTAATATGAAATAATATTTTGAGATATTCTTAAGGTGCCCCTCTCCTCCCTTATAAAAGGGCACCTCCTCCCCCTCCTCCTCACACCAATTTGAGCACTCAAGCTCGGCCAACCCCTGCCATTTTCTCCTCTCCACTTCCATAGAATAATCCTGGAGGTCCTGGTCTTCTTCAAAGACCAATCTTACCTCCCTAAGTGGAGGATTCCAAGAGGCGTTCCAAAGAAGATGAGCTTCGGACACGTACAAAGCAAATAGGACCTAAGGTAAGGGAAATATCACAATATCATTTTTATCCGAGATTGTTTATTCGTAAGTATTTATTGGGGTGTATTTTATCATCCACATCCATGTTCCCTCAATATTTAATATTGTTTCCTTCCACTTACAATAGTTTAAATCCAATTTTACCCTTCGGTGAGTTTTTAGTAAAGAATATGAAAGGAATCTTTTGTCGTTTTTTCGTACGAGGTACTTTTTGACTTTTCCGACAAAAGTACGAAGAATGTTTTTTTAGATTATACAGCATGAATGGATTTTTAAAACATTATTTCCAAGAATCTTCCTTTACAAGTTTTCAAGTTTATTTTTAACCAACTTCTTTTATTTTAAAGTCGTATGACATGTTATGAAAGGAAAAATGTTTTTGAAGAAGAAAGGATATTTTCCTCAAGAATGGAGTTCAAGTGTTTTATCAAAATTATTTTCCATCTAAGATAATAAAGGGTTCTGTTTTTATGAATTCCTTTATCTTATATGAAATGTTTTATGTTGTCACGATGTTTAAGATTCCCATTTTTATTACATGGGTTATGCAATGATGTATGATTTATGATTTTGTGGCACACATAAGAATGGTATCATTATGAGATGGGTGGGACATACATCTCCCTCCAATGCATTGGGTAAGGATTTCATATCTCATGAGATAGAAATGGTTGGAATGGTAGGTTATACCGGTTCAGTGAAACAGGACCGAAATGAGGGTGACTCGATTCAGAAAGGGACTTTGTCCACTAAGATAGTCTTGGCAATGAGTCATGACTAACAAGAAATGATTCTCTATGATTATGTGTTTATGCCACAAAGTTTCATGTTTTATGTTATGTTTATTGGGATTTCATTTCACTACTATGATTTATCCCATGTTATGAAATTATGATCTCTTTTGCAGGTTATGATTTTCAAAAGTTATGTGCTTGAGTGTACGATGTGATTGATATTTCTTTTGTTTACCCTTACTGAGCATTTGAGCTCACCCTTTTATGTTTTCTTTTCCCCGGGATATAAAGAAAGGTTTTAGGTAAAAAAAGAAGAATATATTTATGGGAGATGTTGAAGATCTTTCACCACAATTAGAAGATTTCATTCCAAGTTTCCAAAGACACTAAACTATTACGATCTTTGTGTGTGTGTTTTTGATATGTACTATGTATTCCGCAAAAGTAATGTAATGTCCATGTACGTCAGGCTTCAGGTCTCTACAAATATACTATTTGGATTTAGGTTAATATTCCATAATTCTCCATTCCTAATCCATTATTCAGATTCATTACAAACCAAAAAGATTGAAGACATGGTAATGGATGACCTGTCTACTACCAAGGTAAGGTAGGTGGTCTGTACATTCTTTCATCTTTTCATGGTATTTTTCATCTGTTCAGCTGATATGTCATCTGTCTGACTTTCTGATGAGGTCTTGTTTTTAGAGAGTAGCTTTTAGTAGCTATAGTTGGGCATAGTGATATTGACCATCGTTCCATTTATGTGAGTTAACACCCTTTACATGTTTCAAGGTCACCCATGGGGTTTGAATCAAGGAAAATAGCTTGTTTAGCCCTGTTTAAACAACCCAAGGGGTGTGTTCTTATGCATTAATAGTTAGAGGAATCCCTTACAGGACTTGATAGCTTGGTTAGATTGTTTATGATATGTTATACCTTCTTGTACATTGATATCTTTTTAAACCTTACCTATTTTTATAGATTTCCTAAAATGAAATGTCATTATATGGGTGGGTATACCTATTTGTAAAATGACTAATGGCATGTTAAATAGTTTATATGGTAGTGTAGGCCCGTATGCATGGTAAATGATAAATGGTCTATATGAGTTATTATACTCATAGATAATGTTTAGTGATGTGAGTCAGTATACTCACATGTTATGAATGTTTAATTTGAATGGTTGAATGCTTGATTTAATGGCTTGATATATTCCTTGGACTTATCTCCTTGGATCTGAAACGTGGTAGTTTATGCCTTGGGTTGACTCTGCCCCTTGGGTCTTGATTACATGGGATGCCTTGGGCCTTCCTACCCCATGGATTAGGCTTTCTAGGGATCATGTATAACATGCTATTACATTGATCCTATTACCCCAACAAGTGCCTAACTCAGTTACCACCAACCATTCACATGGGACTAGATTGGATTACTTGGATATTATCCATCGATGTGGAACTATGTGGTCTATATATTGTTACATGGATGCCTTGGTCTACTGACACCATAGATCTGACCCTTGAGTTGTTCTAATTCACTATAAGGCATGGTTGTGGGATGATATTTTCAATATATAGTGTGGCTATGGGATACTTGATTTATTTACACTACGAGGCTGTGGATTTTCAATATATTAGTGGATGAAATGTATGGCCATTAGACATGTTTGTTTATATGTTATAGCTGACTTGTTAGGAGAAAACTCGCTTTTTCTGGTATCCTTGAGAGAAGGTTGGTTTTACATACTATAATAGACGTTTTCCATGTGCATACTCACATAATTACTGGTTGATTACACATTCTAGTACATTTATATAATTATTATAAGATATTTATAGACCTGGGTGGTTTCCTACTCAGATGGTTATCTAACACAACGTTTGGCCCACCTTGGGGTCCCAAACATATTATATGGTTTTAGGTGAGTATAGGGGAAAGGGCCCTAGTATAGGTTTTTTATTGTATCTACAGAGAGTTATTGCATAGGTCTAAGATGAGACTTAAGATTTTGGGAAAACTTTTTCGCATTTTTCTCTTTTTGGGATACTTGTACATTATTGTACTTCCATGTTCTATTCTAGAGTATTTCTAGATACTTTTACCATTTGCATAAAATTTTTATATGAAATACTTTTGGTTGTTGTTATATATTTCTATCTTTTCTTACATTCTGTTTTCTACTCATTATTTCACTTCTGCTATTGTATATATATTTGGCTTCCACTGTGATACTCTGGTAATGAGGGAATTGTCTCCACACTGACTCACCATGACTCTCGTTGCTAGATGATAGCCTCTGGCATTTGGGGAGATTCAATTGAGGCCATTTGACCAACCAAGTTTGGGGAATCATTTAGGGTCGCATCCGGGTCTAGGATGTTACAAAGTGGTGTCAAATAGGTTTTTCTTTTCTAGTTTGACTAACTATTTGGTGACAAAACACAACGATATGAAGGAAATGGAATTTAGTAATAAACTGTTTTTGGGAGAAGCTACCCCGTGTATAGGGAAAATAAAAATTACCTCAAATTGAGTTATGAATTTCTGGTATTTTGATATTATAATTGATTTAATTTCACCATTGAGTGAGACACTTGATTTTTGCTATTACAATAGATGCAATTGTGGGTCCTATTTCAGTAGCAACCTGATGAGATGTGGGTGTTCCATCTCATGAATCATATAGACACATATTAGAATCACATAACATGAATTATTCCAGTACATATAGTGTTCATTGGATATTGAATGATGTTGTGATAGTGGATGTGATAGTTGAAGATCCCAATTAGGATCTAAGTATCACTGAAAGGGGAGGGGTGAATTAGTGATGTCTTTTTATTTTTTTGTTTCCTTTTTTCTTTTGAAAAAACCATCAACAACAATTTAATAGTTTCTTATCTTCCAAACCCACACAACCACCATAACACAATATTTACTAGGTTCACTACATAACTAGAGTAGTTATGTCCTTGGTTTGGTACGAAAACAATCCATTACAACACAATCCAATAGAAAACAATTATTTGATGTGGAATACAAAGAGTATGATATACCCTTACACTTGTATCACTTGGGAAACAATCCACAAGTGTGTGTATGCTATCATATCACAACAAGGGAATTGCAGCAATTCTGTGCTTCTTTATAATTGAGTAGGTGTATTCTCTGAAGTATAAATCTTTCCTCTCTTACCCAGAAGCCAGTAAGATCTATCCTATGCAAAGCTGAATAAGTTCAATGACCCAAAATTTTTCACGCAGCCTTTAGGGTATCTTTCGTGCAATTCAAATGCCTTGCGTGACAAAATCCACCTTGGGTGCGGAAAGCCTTTTTCACCCAACTTCTCTTTTCTGCGTAACTTTTAACATTTTCAGGAAACTTCCCCTTTTTTGCGCAAACCTATTTCTTTTCGCACAACTCACTTAACATATAATTTTATGCACATTAGAGATTGATATTTCTCTAGGTGACGAGCCTTAATAAATGAAAGGGGGTCACCTCGTATTTATATACAATTTTGGCCAATGTGAAAAACACTAATCCGCACGTAAAACACTCTTCATGCACGTAAAAACTCTTTCATGCAACATCATATTTCAAACATTGTCTTGGGTTTTTTGTACACTTCAGGAATTTACCATTTTTCTTCATTATGATATCAAAACACCTCTTGCACATAAAATTCGGAATTGTGATCAATATTTCACGCAACACGAATCTTTCAAACAACCTTTTTTTTGAACAATTTTCCAAATTTTCTGCGTACTCCATGCCTTTGCCATTTTATGACATTTTGGCCTTTAATAATTCCTTCGGTGAAAAATTATAAATCATCTTCAAGCTTGCACGCAACATCCACTGCCAAAAACACATTTCTCTATCTTTAGTTTTTCAGGCCAAAATATTTAGCAAACACTGAGAAATGGAGCCACCTTAAAACATTATTTTGTGCCTCCTCTAAATCATAGATTCCTTGGTCATGAATCTCTTCATAACATTCCATAATCATTATTCAGCTTTCATCATGAATTCCACTATCATGATATGTATCCTTTGACAGGACAACTTTGGCATCGTAATACTTTTCATGGAAAGTAATATAACTTCCCTGTCTTCCACCAGCATATTTCCTTCCAATTGAAACTCTATATTACTGGAAGCACCTTTAATCCCTCTTTCGTTCATAAGGTTTGCATCATAAGCTCTAATAAAATATTATATTAGTGAAATACAAATCAGAAAATCATCGTCTAATTTTCATGTCCTTTTCAAAGAGAACAGTTCTATCTTCTTTGAAAACAAAATACAACACTCTATAACACCATACACTTCTTACATCTTTCTGCAACAAAATTGTTCCCAAAAATTTTTGAGCCAACTTTTGTGTTAGATCGGTGAAGTATATAAAGTAGTTATGTCATCATTCAATCTATAAGGAGTATGAGTCCTTATGAATTGGGAAATGACACACTAGTGAAATGTAAATGATAAATGAACTTGTTATATGTATGGTTTGAAAGGAAGCCCTGTTTTGGGTTCATGTGGTGTTATCGGTCCTCATGGATTCGAAATTTGGTAAAACATTGATGTAATTTCGTGAATAACTAAATGTGTAATGGAAATGGAAACATGAAGTGGTGAATATATACTTGACCTAGACGCATATTTTTAGTGGGAAAGAGACATAGTTTCTAGTGGTTTGTTGCCTGCACTTAATTAAATCATAAATTTAGGATCAGATTGTGGGTTGATTTGGTTTTTAGAAATGTTTTTACCTTTCATACACTTTTGAGTGTTGTTCTTGATGTTGTTCTTTTCGGAGGCGTGCGTTTGTAATTGTAGAGACATGCCACCGCGACGACCATCAGTGGTCAGATGTGGTAGAGGTGATGACCATAATTCATATAGGGTGTTCCATAGGATACTTGTTGATCCTCCTAGAGTTCCAGCTCCAACACCTAAGGCTGTTCTAGACACAGGTGTTGAGGCAAAGTTATAGTAGGGTTTGTTTTCCTATATGAATACTTTCTAGGGAGAACCATAGCTAGCCATGACTATGGATGAGATGACATGGGTGTTATAGCAGTAATATCCTCCTATATTTTCAAGGGATGGAAGAACTCATGCTTTAAAGTTATGGCTAGATACCACATTAATGATTTTTGAGCATATAGAGATTCCTCCGGAGAAGAGGGTCAAGCTTGAGACATACATGCTACGTGGAGATGAAAATTACTGGTATAACATTCTAAATTAGGCAGATGGTCTTTGGAATATGGGTTCGGATGATTTCTAGACCTGCTTATACGACTAAATTTACCCCAAGACTCTATGAGTAGAGAAGACAACCGAGTTTATGCATCTAGAGAATGGTAGATGATAGTTATGGAATACTAGAAACTCTTTACATAGTTGTATAATTTTTATCCAATGTATCTAACTGATGGGATGTCAAAGGAAAGGCCCTTCTAGGAAAGTCTTATACGTTCTGCTAGATCTCATGACAATGAGTTCAAGTTGCCTTCTATCAGTGATATTATAAATAAGTGACAGATTACAGAGCCGAGTCTGAGGGAATATGGGGGTACAAAATGCATTACATATCTATAAACCACGACCTTTGTATGTGGATGGGTTATTTTAAATTATTTATTTTAAATTAATTTGTTGGGATGTGATCCTTCTTCTCATTAATATGTAGGGCCTGTGTGCCCGAGGTTTCTTTTATATAAATCCCATTTTTACCCTTCACCTACATGTGGGTTAAGAAATCCATATGTAGTGGTTGGAACTCCCATGCTAGTGGAGGTCGTCCATGCTAGAGTTGAGACAAAACCTCTCCTAGGAGATACAAAGGTGTACAGGTGGAAATCCATAAAATTGAACCCAAAATGATCAAGGTGTTTCTCCCCAAGGTCTTGGTTAGTTTATCAATAGCTAGATATACCAACCATTAGAAAATATCATGATCAAACCCTTTGATTTTTTTTATTTATGTCAAATGCATGGTTTATCATTAAGTATGTATTGTCACGATCACATAATTAACGAATTAAACAAGCATGCAAGATAGAACTAAAATTAACCAATATTATCTGAAAATACTATCATGATATGATTAATCACTTAAGTAAGAACCGCATAATATTAATAATCATGTGACAATGATTATAATAAATTCACGCATAAGATATAAGAATCCATAAAAAAAATATTAAGCGAGACCAACCTTTATGTTACTTGATTAAGGGCCAAACCCAATAAAACTACATGTTTGACCAACCGTTGTTGGGACAATTAATTTTATGTAGGAAGACCTTAATAAATTTTTTGAGTTGACATAACCATATTTCATCAATATAAGTATCTCTTTCTCTACATGGTGTAATATTTGAGTAATGATTTGAATAAATCCAAATTCAGGACATCAGGATTGGGGAGTCCACTCATCATATCAAGGATCTACAAGCCCACAGTTGGAAAAGACTTGCCTACCTAAATACCTTAAAATAACTTGACCAACCCATGTTGGGGTTATATGAAAGAGAAAATGGATCCTTTAAACTAAAATATCATGGGAACTAGATATTATGAGTTCGATGGTGAGGGACATTAGGATTTGATAAAATACTGGGAGACTTAATAATATTTATTATTTCTCATAAAATGTAATCAAGAAAATACTAATGATATCCACTTATAAATTGTAGAATAAAAATAAAAAGCTTGTAAAAAACACTATCCCTACGATCAATTCTAGATAAAGACAACATCCTCACCGAAAATAACATCAATGAATGGTATAAACACCTTCTGGTTATCCTATTCCATGAACAAAATTCATATGTGTTGGATTCAACATTACTCTACATGCCTGCCAAAGAGGTGAGTGATGGGGATTTATGGGTTTAGGAGAATTATATTAATGACATGGTTGATGTTCAATTTTTGATACTATCATCAATTTCTATTGAACTCATGAAGTCTCATGAATACATGGATGATTATAGAATGATCGTGAACCTCTGTGGTCATTTCAAAGTAAGAGTAAGACGTGAAGAGATTGAGATCTCTAAGGCACTCATTCAGAGTAAGTTTGGAAGAAGATGCCCCACCTCAGCCTCATGTAGTGAAGTTCACTATCTGCATTGAGCACCTAGAGGTTCTAGGGTTTAAACTCCCCGATCAACTAGGCACCGATATCATTCTAGAATCACTCCCTTATATAATCTTTATCATTGATGTCAATATAAAAATGAACAACATTGAGAAGTATCTATCTGATCTTCTTATCCACATTCACTAATAAGAAATTGATGTGATTCGTGAAAAGACTTTCATCCTTATGTTGAATAAAAGGAAAGTTATGGTGAATATATTTAAGTCCAAATCTTCTTTACAGACTTCCAATAGAAGGATGATCAAAGGGGAGTCAAGAGAACATGAGGCTGTTTTTTCGCATATGGAAAGAAAGGCCACTGGAATAAAAACTGCACCCAACCTAAGAAGCAAGGGGAATCATCCGGTTCATTTTTATCGATTGAAATATATCTATTTCTACAAAGTGTGTTTTAGATAAAACTTCTGGTGATCACATATGTATCCAAATACATGAACCATTTAGATTAAAGAAGATTGACCAAGGGGATTTAGATCTGCGAGTAGCAAACAAAGACAGACTTTTTGTTTTAGCTTTCAGGGACTACCACCTCACATTGCCAAATTGGATGATCTTGTTGTTAAATGGTTGCTATTTTGTGCATTCAATTACTAAAAACATTATTTATGTATCCAGATTAGACACAAATGGATTTGTTTTAATCCTTTGAAATGAATTTTCCTTGAATTACAAAGATATCATTTTTTGGTAGGGAATATTAATAAAACATTCATTACATGTTGGATTACCAAAAACCAAGTAATGGAAATAGATATCAATGTTACTTCACAAGACTCATACCATACAAAACATTGACATCACCGACTTGGTCGTGTAAATGGGAAACACATGAAAATGTTACATCATGATGGATATTTATATTATTTCGAACTAAAACAACATGGTGTATTCCAAGCATGTTTACAAAGAAAAATGACCAAAATCCCATTTAATGGGAAATGTGAAAGAGAAAAATAACTTCTTGAATTTGTTCATACCAATGAGTAAGGACCATTTCCAGTTGAATCAATGGTAGGGTACTCATCCATCATAATTTTTTCTGATGATTTTAGTTTATGTGGATATATCTACTTAATTAGCTAAAAATAAAATTCATTTGATAAGTTTAAAGATTAAAAGAATTATGTTGATAAATATCTTGGAATGATGATTAAGAAACTCCTCTTAGACCGAGGTGGAGAATATCATAATCCAGAATTCATTTATTACTTACGGGTGTTTGGGATCCTATCGCAACTCACTCCCCCATACGCTCCACTTTGTAAATGTGTGGGGGAAAGGTGGAACTGCACCCTATTTCACATGGTGAGACAAATTGTGAGTCATGTTCATCTTCCATTAACCCTTTGGGGATATTCATTACAAATAGTGGCGAAAATAATAAACCACAGTCTAACTAAATCAACAAAGGGTATTCCTTACAGGTTTCGGAGTGGAAAGAAAGTCATATTATTGAATTTGCATGTGTGGGTAATCTATGGATTTATTAAGGCCTCTTTAGGTAACAAAATTTCACCCCATGGATAAAAGTGTACCTTTATAGGATACCCTAATGAAACAAGGGAATACTACCTCTTCAAACCCTCATAAAAAAGATATAGTTTCCATACATTCTATATTTTTTAAGATGGAGAACATCTTCAAAAGAGATAGTGGGAGGGTTATAGACTTCGATGATGCAGAGGATAAAGGTACACAAGATTTGGTATATGAGAACATTCCATAAAGCACCATGGGAAAAATAACTATTCTAGAGACACTATAATTGTGTAGGAGTACTAGAGAGATTATAGAATTAGAAAGGTAATGTTTTCTAGTTACCAACTATGGTGACTCATTATTAGTTGATAATAGTGATCCTCTAACTTAAATTGAAGCAGTATGTGGCATAGATGTTTCCAAGTTTCAAGAAGACATAAATTCTAAAATGGATTCCATGTACCGAAACCATGTTTGGATTTTGGTAGATCCTCTAGTTCATGTAAATACTATTGGTTGAAAATGGGTATTCAAGAAGAAAATAGATTTGGACGTAAAATTCAATACCTATAAGGCATGACTGGTTTCAAAAGGGTTAAAACATCATCAAGGAATTAGCTATGAAAAAACATTTTCACTAGTTGCAATGATGAAATCCATAAGAATTCTATTGTCCATTTACACTTACAATGACTTTGAGATTTTAAAAATGGATGTCAAAAAAACCTTGCTTAATGCGATCCTTCATGAATATGTCTATATGAGACAACCTAAAGGATTTATGACTACAAAGGATCATAATAAGATATGAAATTTACATGAAATCCATTTATGGTTTAAAGAAAGCATCCTGGTCATGGACCATTTATATTGATGAAGCCATAATTAATTTTTTTTAACATGAATGAATGTGAACCTTGTGTCTACAAAAGGCTTTGTGGGAGTGTTGTTGTTTTAAAAATATTATATTTTTATAAAATAATACTTATTGGAAAGGAGATACCAATATTATAAGTTTTTATGCTTGGTTGAATCAATTATTCTCTCTGAAGGACTTGGGAGAGGCATCATATATTTTTGGGATCAAGATCCATCTTGATAGATTCAAGAGATTGTTGGGCCTATGTCAAAGTACGTACTTTTATATGATACTAAAGAGATTCAGTATAGAATATTCCAACTAGGGATTGTTTCCAGAGTCACATGGCATTCATTATTCCATGAAAATGTGTCCTCATACAAATGTTGAAAGAATGATAATGTAATGGACTCCATACACATCAGTGATTGGGTCAGTCATGTATGACATGCTATGTACTAGGTTGGATTTTGCCTATGCATCAATTATGGTAGGCACATATCAATCTGACCTAGGTGACCACCATTGGATACTAGTCAAGACTATCCTAAATTATCTGAGGTGTACTAAGGATATATTCCTTGTTTGTGGAGGAGATGGGGAACTAGTCTTCAGAGAATATGAAGATGCCATTTTCGAGACTAATCAAGATGAAATGACATCTGGAATAGGATAAATAATTACTTTGAATGGAGGTTTAGTGAGGTGGAATATCTTTAAGATGTTTGTTGTAGCAGATTTTATAGAATATTTTGAGTATATCATAGCTTTTGATGCATATAAAGAATAAATTTGGAGGTGAATATTTTTTCAAGAGCAGGATGTGATACCTAGTAGTAGATATCCCATCACACTTTGCTGTGATAATACTACAACGGTGGCTCTCAGAAAAGATACAAGGTCACATCAGTGGAGGAAGCACATAGTTTGGAAGTATCATCTCATTAGTGTGTTTTCTCAGAGAGGTGGATTTTCAGTTAGTAGTATTCCCATGGATGACAACCTGGTGACCCCATGACTAAATAATTTTCATAGCCGAAACATGATCACCATATGAGGTCTATCAGACTAAAAGTCTTAGGTAGTTGGCTCTAGTCTATGTGGGAGTTCGTAAGAGTTGGTGTCCTCCAACCTACTTGTTTTACTTTGATTACATGTATATTTAATGTATTTAAATATTAAATATGTTATTACATATTGTTCATTGTACTATATGACTATGATTTTATATTTTCCTAGAGTATTTTTGAATAGATAAGGTCATGGAAGTTCCTGGATTTTATGAGAACCATGAAATACAAAAAAAATATTCGATATAATAATTCTATTTTTGGATGAAATAATATTAATGGAAAAATATCATGCAGACTGTTAGGTGAAAGTACTCATTAAATTACAATACATCCTCTCATGAAGTGTGCACTTGGTAATCTTCAAGACAATAGATTACAAGAATATACCCGCCAGTTTGAATTCTTCACATACATGTGTCATCAGGTATTTCTATATGAGATCATGTGTAATGATACTTAGACATTTTGATTATCTTTAATAAGTGTCATGACTTTCACACTTTGATTTACTGGAGAAAACTCTCAGGAAGACAGTTAATAGGATGTAGGGTACATTGGGTGTGTCACGAGTGACACATTATTAATGGATAAGTCAAGAAAGTATTTGTCACATACATTTATCTCAGAACTTTGATTGGAATAGAACTAAAACGTGAAATTTCATGTCCATGGTGTAAGGACAAGTTTATCTCATGTTGTCAAATAACGATGTATCAGGCATTATAGCTGATGACAATACCATGAAACCTATTTGATGAGATATTGAGACAAATAAATTATATTACACAATGAGTGTTTGTATGTGGATGCCATTTTTGATTCTTTGTGTTCTGTATCATGGGTTCCATGACCCATTGCTAGACATTAATCCTAGAATTTACACAATCTCCCTAAATGCCATTGATAATGAATCCTAGATATTCACAAAAAAAGTGTTTTTGGTTGTCCCAGTTAAATTTAATTTGGATTTGATTAATGAAATAAATATTATTCTGAAGACTGTGGAATAATGTTTTTCATGTTAAAGTGATCGTATAAATTAAATAAAATATATATTTTTATTTTAATGAACATTTAATAAGTATTTTCTTAATAGTTTGTAAATAAAATATTTATTTAAGGGAATAAATTATTTTATTATTTCTTTGGGTGTTGAATAAATGGAAGTTGAGTTCGAGAGGACCAAGGCCGGTCCATTAGTAAAATAATTATTCACAATACAGTAAATAATTATTTAACTAGTTGGCACAAGTTAAAATAATAATCATGTTGCAATTAATTTTTGACATGGAATTTTATTAATAATTACATTTTGTGCAATTTGGAACAACATCAATAATGACACCATATTATTATTACAAGCATGGGTTTTCCCTATGAGCATGAATGTATTTAATTTTAGTTACACAATTAAATATTGCAACTGATATTCCAGGAATATAAATTGAAAAATTACATCCATTGATCCATAGAGAACACACCACACACTTGGTGAATTGAAAATTGTTGAGCTAAATAATTTCTCTCTCGAATCCTCTTCTCGCCCCTCCAAATAATGAAACATTTTCTTCAAGGAAGGAGCACACGAGTTTTATAATGGCTGACACTAGATACTCATTTCACCAAGATAGCACCTGAAGAATGAGTGGAGTCCATCAGAGGCCATCGAAACACGCGTGGATCACCGCTAGAGGCATTCAAGTTTTTATTCATACATGTTCTACATGATAATCTGGAAGGGTCATTCTGAATGATCAACATTATCAATTAAGAAAATACAGAAGATCTGGGTATTCATTTCATTATGTAATTAATTAAATTAATTATTAACATGATGTGTGAGATCCTCTCTAAAGGTTTTTTTCCTCTGCATTCTGTATCTAAATCGTTGATTCTATTCCATGGAGACTGGCATTCATCTTCGTATTGATCTCGGAATTATCCTTGATGATGGTGGTAGTTAAAGTTGGGCGTTGGTCCATTCGTGCTTCCGTTATTCCTGGAACCTTCACTAACATCGTGCTAACATCATACATGACTCAAAAATCATTTCTATAATTTATAATGTTAAATACCGAAAATTATTGACTTTCACTATTCACCAAAAATTCCTACATTTTAGAAAAATAAAAAATATGTCCACCAATAATATATTACATGTAGATATTCAAAATTTAATACATTATATGAAAATTATTATCAAAATATTATAAATTGATTTTTTTAATACGATATTTATTTATTTGAAAAATATTAATTTTAAAATCATAATCAATTTTATGTCCATTTGAAAAATAAATTAAGGTATCATTAAATAATATTATTATTATAATAAAAGGAAATATTGATTTATATGAATTTTAATAATTTAAATTTCTTTAAAATATTTTAATTAATAAAAAAATTATCAATAAAATTTTACCTTTTACAAAAATACCAAACCATAAATACTCAAAATTATTCATTTTTTACGTACACACTAATATAAATATATGATATTTCTATTTAAGAGATTCAAAATTAGTATTTATAAATTCATATGTAATGACTTGGATTTTTCCATGTGTTATTTTTAAATATTATATGGAATTATTTCAAGACTAGGATTCACAATGGCATATGATTCTCAGGCCAATGTTCCCAGAATAAGTGTTTCAAATAAACTAAACTCTAAATAGTGTGAAGAAGTAGTTTCTCTAAAAAATAGTAATAAATTTTAAATGGTTGCCTGAATCAGAAATCAAAGGACACAATTGCATTTAGAGAAGCGACCTTATGTTAGGTGGTGCCTAACATCGACTGGTGCGGGTTAGCTGCAGGAAATAGTTTTTGGATGTTTTAATGGAATAAAAATGAATTAATAATTTATTTTACATTAAATATTTCTATAATGCAACAAATATTATTTTGTTTTAAATGATAAGGAGCCTAGGGTTAGGATCATAACCTTAGAAAACTCCCTTAAATACTCTAGAGATTTTTTGAGGATCCAACCTTTAGGATTCGTGACTAAAACTCACGGACGGAAAATATGAAGATCTTTGCACAGTGAGATTGAATTCCCAATGATGACTGCTCTTACTCTTCCTTGAGGATTGAGGTAGGGGATGTAATTTTCATTCTTCTTTTCCCAGATCCAAGATTAAATGACGAATACAGATCAACCCACAAAAAGGTTTACCTATGGATCGTGCATTATTGCAGGAGGGTTTTATCAGGTTATTTGGGGGAATAAATTAGTTATATATTTCATTGGTTTTTTTGATTTTCTCTATTTTATCATATTAATGGGAGAGAATAGATTCCTTTAGAAGAAATCAGTAGGTGCGTTCCTCCATGTCTTATTGTCTTCTTCATCCCTCTCCCTATGTTCATCGCATTCTTCATGGGGAGAGGAAAAATGTATCATTGCGAATTTTTTTCATATTGCAACGATCTCAAATCAGTGATCGAACATCACGATGACCTAGAGGAGGTGCAGATGTGATGACGGAAGATGAAAATTATCCCAGATTGAGGAGGACCATTCATCGAATTTTTCTTTACATGGTTGAATCGATATGGATTATCGAGGCTGATCGGGGGCCCAAAATCAAATGAGATGGCTTTATAAGTTTGGGGTGACCGTAGCCTTGGTGTTTCACATCAATCAGCTAACCAGATTTATGAAGGCTAGTTTTCCAGGGTGTGGAAAGAAGAATACGGAGTTCTTGGAAAATATTATGAACACGTTGAGTTCCTGGATGAGCAGACATTGTGGGACTATCATGGTGGTGGTTGGGTTTTTTGTTCTACACCCAGTGAAGAACACATAAAACCTCTAGGGACACAGGGTGTGTAGACCCCACCCAGCAATAGCTGGAGTTCTGTATGTCTGGAAGTGATAACAAAGTGTTTGACCATCATCACATGGTGTGTGGGTCCTTAAGGGGACTCTACGTGTATCTCGGACGAAACATGGACACAAGCTGGATTACATGACATGTACTCCACCACACGACCAGACACAACCACAAACGCGAACTACCCCATGTACCGGTATATGGTCTAGGACACACGGGTCTATGCCGTGTATGGGAACATGTCTAGCATGCACGAAGTACTCCACAGATAGCAACATAATGTGTGTCACGGTCTTACACACTATGTATACCATGTTCTACGTGAAAAACCCTATGATATGGGCCACTGTACACATGAATTACATGGGGTCAAATGACTCTTCATGTGATCCTTCTACATGTTGGGAGCTATCTGTAACTAGATTTATCTTCTTGGACAATGTTTCTTGGAAGAGTTTCATTTTGGTCAGTTCCCCTTTGCTCGTTCCCCTAAATTTTAGGTATTGTTTCCAACCAATAGAGTATGATCCCTTGAGCAGACATTCTGAGATAGTGTCAGGTATCCTTTAGAGAGGACCAGATCAAGATCCTCTATCCATTCTTGACCCATTGCAAAGTCAGGCATCAATGTGACCAATCATACATGACATCAATCCCTTACTTATCTTGTGAATACGGATGGGTCTTGGTATCTGATAGGGCCCTGGTAGCGATCCTTGTCGGTGTATCATATTCTTCACCCACTCAGGAGTGTTTATTCTAGAATTATTGAATATGTTCTCTATTTATATCTATTAGGGAATCTATCCACCCATGACTTTCCTGACGGAAAATACCTCTCAGTCATACATCATCAAAGCTATCAAACTCATTGAGTGATTTCTCCTGGATGAGTGTTTTGTAGAATCTCCAAACTGAGTCCCTATTGTAGGTATGCAGTCATTTTAGAATATGTTTTTGGATCTCAAGTATATCTAGATATGATTCTATTGATATATGTTCAGTAGACATACACTATTAGAGCTCATTTTACATTTAAGTTTTCCATTGCATTGTTGTTTTCGATGTCCCCTACTTAGTATTTTTGTACTCACCCCTACACGGCCATTGCATGTATGTGTCGTGTCTTGTGAAGATGATCATCCATTCGACAAATTCCAGGGTGGAAGAGTACCTGACCAAGCATTCTGATTTCCTTGTAGGCCAAGGAGTTCTTATAGATATAAGCATCAGTCCCAATACCTATTTCATGATTATATAATAGAATGTTTAGTTCTCCGACACTTTATTTTGGTCGGCATGTATTCTGACCCAGTTTACTTTATCCACACTACATTTTATTTACTCTGTTGGTTGGGTTTAGTTCCATTTATGCATTTTTCCCTACTGGGTTTTACATTTTAGTATTTGAGGTCTTGTAGATGTGTGTGTGTGTGTATAGGTACATAACAAAGGCCTCCCCCGTTAGTGATATGTCTTCTCAGTGCTAGTCACCTTCCCCAAGCCTATTGGAGGTCGTCTTGGGGAGTCACGATGTGGGCCCCATAGGGATGGGTCATGGTAGAGTGGTATCAGAGGTTTCCGGTTCTCCCTTAGGACCAATATTCCATGATTTTGGTTTGGGGAAATAGTATCATGTTTTCTGATTTCATCATTAAGTCCAGGGACTCGAGAGATGGTGAGGGGTGCTGACATATCAACATACCAGGACTCTAATAACCTGTATTTTGACTCAGTTCAAAAAAACGCTAGTTTTTGGGAAATAAAAGAATAATTCATGCATCATAGAAGAATGGATGGTGTTTTCCATGTCCGTTGAGTCAGCTATCTAGATATACTCATTGACCATGGTACGTCTTGTTTTTTTAATAGATTCCTCCACAACACATACCCCCTAGGATTCAACAGCTCAATCATGAGGATGAACCCTTCAGTGATGAGGTTTATATATAGGGACCAATTCCCCAAGAGTTACCTCTAAGTGGTACACCTTCTATACAACCACCAATGGGGTTTCACGTGGTACCTGCAGTTCCAACATATGAGGAGCGCATACTGAGTGTGTTGCATGAGATTCAGAGACTGAGACCCCTCAGTTTCTGAGGCAACCCTGAATCTTAGGAGGAAAATGACAATATTTAGGCAGCGACCAAAGTTTTTTATCCAGTGAGGACACCATAAGACCAGATAGTGATCCTAGAAGCGATACTTTCTAAGGGTTCAGTAGGATTATGGGGGAGTTTGACCACGAAAACTCACGACGGGGATACTCTTTCATGGATGGAGTTCAAGTGAAATTTTATGGAGGATTTCCCTCTAGTAACTATGATAATAGTGCATATCAAATAGAGTATTAACCACCAATAGGGATGTTAGACAGTGGGTGACTAATCATCTTGGTTCACCAACCTCTCTAAGTACTCTATGGATATGGTCAGGGATTAGTAATTGAGAGATCAGACCATCGATCAAGGTCTACGCTAGGACATCTAATCTACTATCATGCCTCTATTAATTTAAACTTACGAATGAGTTCTTGAGTAATCTTTGGTGGTGGAGATATTCTTGGTTGAGTAGAGAAAACTATTGGAAGTCTGCCACAGGAAGACAGGTGAAGAGACCTCAAGAGTAGGGATCTGACATCGGACACAAGGATAAGGATGTGGGAGACATCACAAGAGGACTGAGGACAGGGGATTGATAGTCCATGGGACTCATGATGAATCCATTAAGCATAGCGAGAGGTTATTCTAATCCTACGATGGTAGATTATATCTCACTACAGACAATCCAAACCATAGAGCTACTCATACGGAGGTAGTGGATGGAACCCCCAGGTAGAGGTAAGGAGTGGAAAAAGAATACCCACTAAGAGGAAGATGTGTCTGAGGATAAGTGAAAACTTAAGGTGGTGGAATATTCTTTCATAAACTTCTACTACCACCCCCATGAGGTTCACACCAAGCTAATGGAGCTATTGGATAGGGGTAGGGATAACTGTATACGGGTCAGGCGTACGACCCAGGGACTTCAAAAATGATTTTTGGTATGATTTCTGTCTTTTCTACATTAGTTTTCATATTCAAAGGTACAGGTTCAATTCATTCTTCCCTCGTTACTTGACTAGTGAGAAATATTGAGATTCTTGAAGAGTGCTTGACTCAACCCTTACACTTGCAGACACAGACAAGAAGAGACTTGATGATCACATATCATTACAGAGAATAGGATATTTCCCTTGTAGGTGAGATTTTCGGTTGGATCCTCCTGGTGGTAGCATTGAGTCTTTATGATGTCATTCCCTATATGGATAGGTTATATTTGGTCCATGTCCATATTGACTGCTTTAGGAGATGAGTGCAGTGTGTCCATAGAGATGGAAAGAGGTTTTCCTTTATTGGTGAAAAGTAATCCCATGAATCACATAATGGGATCATGGCTAAGAGGGTGCATCCTATCACTCATGAGTTTTCTATGATTACCCTTATAGTATTAGATGTTGTTAGATTTTAGTTCCCAATAGTAGTGGTAGAGTATGAGGATGTCTTTCGAGAAGATGTTTCAGGATTACCTTCCCGCCAAGAGATCGACTTCTATATCGACTTACAAACCAATATGACACTTATATCCTCACAAGTGAATCAGATGGCTCGCATAGAGCTTCATGTTCTACGGGTAGAGTTCCTATATTTGCAGAGTTAGGGATTCCTAAGACACAGTGTTTCACCTAGGGCAACCTCAATTTCGTTTTCCAAGAAGGAAGACAGTAGCTTGAGGTTGTGCATTGGTTACCGGCACCTGAATCTGGTAACATTGAAACAAAAGTATCCACTTCCAAGTATTAACATCCACTTTGATCATCTAAGAGTGGAAAATGGTTCTCAATTGTTGAAATTTGATCAGGTTACCACAGGTTACGAGTACGGGACAAGGATAAACTGAAGATGGATTTGTTATGCCACTACAGCCACTATGAGTACATGGTGATGCCCTTGGGAATAAAAGATTACCTCTTAGTGTTCATGGGACTTATAAACCTAATATTCCATCCATACATATACCAGTTCATTGTGGTCTTCATCGATGACATCCTTGTGTAGTCGGCGTCAGAGGAGGAGCACGAGAGACACCTACCGATGGTTCTAAACATACTCTGAAAGCACCAAATTTATGGGAATCCCTAAAAGATTCAATTATGGATATAAGAGGTCAAAATTCTAGGTCATGTTATCTCAAAATATGAAGTAGTAGTGGAACCATCATGGTTGAGGTAGTTGTAGCATGGAAGCCACCCTAGAGTGTAAAAGAGGTGCAGTGATTCCTTGGAATGGAAGGATACTATTGGTGATTTGTACCTAATTTCTCATGGATATCAGCATTGATGATAGCCTTGTCCATGAAGGGGAATCCCTTTGTATAGAAGTAGAAGTTCCAGTAGGCTTTTCAGTAGTTAAGGACAATTTTGACGATTACACCGATATTGAGATTCTGAGAAGAGAGTGTCAGTTACGTAGTTTTATACGATGCATTAGGGACCTGACTTTCTGTGGTCCAAATGCAGTGATAGGAATTTATTTCTTATGGTTCACACCATCTACAACTTCCTAAGTAGTACTATGTGACCGATGATCTCATGTTAGAAATGGTATTCTTCACATTGATGATATGACCACATTACGTTATGGGAGAACGTTTTATTGTCTACTCTAACAATAAGAGCCTCAAGTATATCTTCTCGCCGGAGGATATGAATATTCATCCAAGATGATGGCTATAGTTCCTACATGATTATGACTTTAAGATCATGTATACTCCATGAGAATTGGAATGTTGTGGAAAATGTTCTCAGTAGAATATAGAGTTCATAGCAGTGGATTGAAGCGTCAGAGCAGTTGGTCCCACTATAGTTATCCTTCATGGATGGAGATGATGCAACTTATCTCCAGTAAATTTTTTTCAACCCTCCACTATTATGTCGAGTCAGGGATGCACAACTTGAGTATGTTGACTATGATAATTTAAATGCTCAGTAATCCATAGGACATGCTCCAAATATATATTCCCAAGGTGGGGAGCATATATTCATTTTTAGAGGGCACACAGTTGTATAAGTGACGTTGCGAGATGAGGTCATGAGGGACTTTCATAAATCCCCCTTTGAGGTACATCCTGGAGAATCCCAAATATACAAGGATCCCCGATGTCAGTTCTAGTGGATAATCATGATGAATGATGTAGCATTGTTCATTTCTAGATGCCTTATGTTCTAGTAGGTGAAGTCTAAGCATTGAGTTTCTGTAGGGCTCGCTCACCCCTAGAAGTTACCAAGTGTAAGTGGGATGGAATATCGATGGACTTCATTACAGGCTTACCAATAACGTCCAATGGACAAGATTCCATCTAGGTGATTATTGACTAAATCACAATTCCAACCAACTTCCAAGATATCATTGTGCAGATTTCCATAAAGATCATGGGATTCCTCTACATGCAGGAGAATGTTTGGTTTCTTGGAGTCCCTTTGATGAGAGTCTCAGATCGAGATGCATGATTCACATCCCAGTTGTGTAAGGTATTTCTAAAGGATTTTTGGACTCATATATGCTTGAGCACGAGGTTCCATCCCTATAAAGATAGTCAGTCAGAGAAAACCATTCAGGTTATAGAGGATATACTGTGGGCCTGTATATTGGAATTCGGTCATAGTTGGGAGGACTTCCTACCGCTGGTGGAGTTTGCATACCAAAATAGATATCACTCCACCATCAGCATGTCACCATTTGAGGCTTTATATGGGTGACCTTAATAGTCATCTCTTTTCTAGATTGTCCCCAGAGAGTCAACACTCATGGGTCCAGTGTTGGTGCGGGCTGCTGTAGGGAAGGTGTAGATCATCTAGGAGCAGATGAAGACTGCACATAGCAGGTATAAGTCTTATAATGATTGATGAAGAAGACCTATGGAGTTCTAGGAGGGGGGTCATGTCTTATTCTATGTCTCACATCGATGAGGGTTGTGAAAATTTAGGTAGGGATACCCATTTTAGAAACTGTGCAAGGTTGGTAGGGTGGCGTAACAACATTCTCTACCGCCGGAGTTGCACCGGGTACACGATGTCTTCCATGTATCATAGTTTAGTAGGTATGTGCACTATCAATCTCAGTTCATCTACTAGGGTGATATGGATAACAGGGATGGAGCGACCTTCGTAGATTACCTAGTGGATGTTGAAGATCGTCAAGAGATTATCATTCATGGGAGAGTCATTTCTCTAGTTCTGGTCTAGTGGTAGCATGGGAATCATCAAGAGTGCACATGGGAATGGGAGGCTCATATTAATGTGCACTACCCACATCTTAATCAGTATCCCCCATGCTTGGCTTTCTAAGACATAAAACCCTAAGGTGGGGATAATTTAATTTATCATATTTTATTTGTGTTATTTTTAAATATTATATTGAATTATTTCGATATGTGCCTTTGCGAATGCGTGTAATTTTTAGGACCGGGGTGCCAATAATAAATGTTTTAAATACATTAAACTCTAAATAGTATGAATGAGTGGTTTTTCTAAAAAAAGTGGAATAACTTTTTAAATGGTTCTTGCATCAGAAATACGATGGCACAATTGCATTCAGAGTAACGACATTACCTTTGTTGGGGCATAACATTGACCAACATAGGTCAGCTGCAAGGGATAGTTTTTAGATGTTTTAAAGGAAATAAAATAAATTATTAATCTATTTCAATTTAAATATTCCCAAAATGCAGCGACACTTATTCTATTTTAGATGAGCATAATCAAAGGGTTAGGCTCATAACCTTGGAAAAATCCATGAAACCCTTTAGAGCCTTTGACAAGAGACAACCATAGATGATTCATGACAAGTGCCGATAGATGAAAAATGCAAGGATTGTCACACAGAAATATCAAATTCCAAAAAATGACTGATCTTACTCTTTGTCGATGATTGTGATTGGTGTTGTCATTTCAATTTTTATTTTCCCAGTTCTTGGATTAAATGAAGAACATGAATCAACTGACAAACATGTTTACCAATGAATCATTTGTTCTTGTGGGAGGGTTTTATCATGTTATTTGGGGGAATGAAAAAACTCTATATTTCATACGTTGTTTTGATATCCTTTTTTGAACCTACTAATAGGAGAAAATCAACGTCATGACAAACGATGAAGGAATTGTTTTCCTCCTTGGGTTATTGTCTTCTTCCTCCATTGCCCTGTCTTCTTCACATTTTTCACAGGGAGACAAACAACGTATCATTTTGAATCCATTTTGCAACAATGTGATCCAAATCAGAGTTCCAACATCATGATGATCTAGCAGAGGTGCAATGATGAAGAAGGAAGACAAATCGACACAGATTGAGGAGGATCATTTTTCGAACTGTTCTTCATGCGGGTGGATTGATATGGGTTTTCCGAGAAGATCAGAGGCTTGAAAACATTGGATATGACATTAGGAGGTTTGGGAAACTTCAACCTTGGAGTTTCTCATCGATTGGATGACTAGATTGTCGATTGTTGATTCCACAGGGTGTGGAAAGAATAACATGGTGTTCTGGAAAAATCAAAAGAACATGACGTGTTCCTAGATGAACATGCTATTTGGGACCGACATAATGCCGGATATGGATTGTGCGGTGAACCTAGTGAAGAACAAAATTTTCCTCCTTGGAGACATGGATAGTGGACCCCACCCAGTGGCTGATACTATTATGAGTGGTAGCATGCATGAACCCCACATGTGACTATCACCACATGACTTGTGGGTCCTGATGTGGACTGAGTGTGTATCATAGAAGATGCACAAACACGGGGTTGAGTAAAAAGAATGTATCCCACCACACTCCCATACACAGTTGGATGTGTGGTCTACCCTGTGTACTATTACATGGTCTAGGACAAAAAGGTCAAAGATGCATGCAAACACATGGCCAGGGTGTGTAGAGTATTCTCCAGATAGCAGAACATGGTGTGTCACACTCTTACATTCCATGTATACCTTATTCTATGTGACAAGACATACAACCTAGGAATTTATACATTTTAAATTCATGGTGGTGAGAGAACATGGCATGTGACCATTCTACATGCATGTTCCTTTTTATACATTGATTGATCTCCATGTCCACCATTCCTTGGACAATATTCATTTGGGTCAGTGGCCCTTTTATCATTCCCTTCAGAATGTTTTTTACGATAGAGTCATGTGTCCCTCTGAGAGGCCAAAAGCGAGATCCTCTATATGTTACTAACCCTCCATAGAATTAGGTATCGACATGACCAATACTAGAGGACGTCATTCCTCTACCTAGAAGGTGAAACTGGAAGAGTCTTGGTATCCACCAAGGCCATGGTTGTGATCCTCATCCTTGCATCGTGATCTTTTCCCACTCAAGAGTTTCTTCTCCCAAAATGAGTGTATTTGTTCTCTCTTTAGATCTATCAATGAATCTATACCTCTCATGGTTTTCCGGACGAATTGTACCTCTCAGATGGAAAAAATCAGAGCTATTAGACACTTGTATTGGGTTCTACATGATGAATTTTTATAGAATATTCGAACTGAATACCTAGAATGGGCATGCGGTCATTATAGACTATGGGTATGGGTCTCTAGTATATGTGGATGTGTTTCTCTTGGTATATGTTTAGTAGACTTATACTTTGTAGAGATAACTATATCATTACTTCTTCTATTTCATTGTGGTTTTTGGGGCCCCCAACTAAGTATTGTTATACTCATGCCTTCACGGACGTTGTCTGCTTGTGTCGTGTCTTGTGCAGATGAGCAGTCTTTCGATGGGGTCTAGGGAAGACGAGGACCAAACTGAGCATTCTGTTTTCCATGTAGGCTAATTTATTCCTATGGCTATAAGCAGAATTCCCAATACATATTACATTCATACAAGTTGAACATTGTGGTTTTCAAACTCTTACTTTTGGTGGGCTTGTATTCTGACATTGTTTACATTACACGCGTTACATCTGTTGTACTTTCTGGATTGGGTGTAGCGGTATGCATGCATTTTGTTCCTTAGTGGGTTTCACTTTTTAGAATTTATGGTCTTGGAGATTTTTACATTTGTACAGATACATATGCAATGCCTCCCATGATAGTGACATGTCTACTCGATGCTAGTCACCAACCCATGTCCAATTGGAGGCAGGCTTGGGGAGTCGTGGTGTGGGCGCCACTGGGATGGGTTGTGACACATAGGTGGTGTTACTATTATCATGGCTAGATTACTAATCCTAGTGGTGAGATTACCATTCTAATGGCCATGTTAATTTTCTAAAAGTATCTTTTCTTTAATTTCTAAACATACAACTTATTTCATTCATTATTATTTTGAATTTATTTCATCATAAGTGTATATATAATTTTATCTTAAAAATTAATATTATATTATTTATATTTTTTTCATTTAATATATTTTTCTTGATAATGGTAATTCTATTGTATCAAGAATAACAACATTTTCCTATTATGTTTATCTTATTTTATCTTTATTTTCCCACTATAATATTTCTAAATTATTATATGTTTATTTTATAACTGTTGTATCATTCATAATTTATGTTAATAATGTTTCTTTTCGGGTATCTATGTGATGTATGTGTTCAATAATTATAAGAAGGTAATTTTATTGATAAAATTTTAGGATGTAACATTCTCTCCCCTTATTAAATTCTTCCGTAAAAATTTAATTTTATATAATATGGTGAAAACTGGTGAAGGTTATTCTCCTTCATCACATTCCTCTTATAACCATTTCTCCATTTCATTTTATGGTTCCTCCAGTATAATTTTAATATATGATGTTTCCTCTTCTATATAACATTTTATCTGATGACCAATTTCTTCAATGGATACTCCTCCAAAGAGAGATCCTATTCTATATACATAACCTATGAATTAATTACATGTGAAGGATCTTGTATATATATCTTAAAGAGGGATATAATAAATATATAAAGTACTTGAGACCTAGTTGGTGGAAGGTCTAGTCAATAGGCCACGACGCATACATGATCAATAGTATCTAAGGGGTTGTTAGACTTGGGACATATATTTCATATATTCCCCAATTTCATTACTCTATTCCATTTATATATGTGGAGGAACACCATGTCATCATTCTCAAACTATACACCTCATCGATGATAATTTGTGCCACAATTCTATCTACTTTTGAAAGACCATACATAATATTGGTTTCCCTTTAACATTTCATGAATTTTGTCGACCATTTTAGGTCCCAATAGATCAATTTCACCAAATTAATCCTAACATACATATGGTCAACAACAGTTCCCCAAAAGGACTTCATATGTGTCCATTTTGATGCTTCAGTATAATCTATTGGTTAATGATTACTCATCCAGTGGAAGATGTTGATACCATCCTCCTTTGATGTTCAGTGATCATTCTCTCAACATGTCTTCTAGTGTATAAAGATACTGCTCATATTGACCATTATTTTGGGGGTGATAAGCCTAAAAGAAATTCAACTCAGTATTTATGTCATATTTGATAATTTTTATAACATAGGGGTAAACCATGGATCATGGTATAATATAATAAATAATGTTACTCCAGGTAGTATCACCACTTCTTTGTCATATATCATGGAAATTTGGTTCATTTAGATGTTCTCTAGAACTTAAACACAATAATTTTTCATTGTAATATTATCTAAAATGACCCATATTATATTATTTCCTCTAGATGTATTTCAAATTACACTGATGTAGTTTATAGTGATGTTTTCCCATTTCCATGTAGGAATGGGTAAAGGATCTATAACCACATTATACTTTTGTTGTTCAGAAATACGTTTATGACATAGAATAAAATTTTATGTTTATTTAATGATCTCATACTTTATATTATATCACCACTAATAATCATGATGATCTTGATAAAACTTTTTACTCCATGGGTGAAGAGAGAATGTTGATCCATGTGAATAACTTTTAAGTGCATTATTTAACTCTAGATTAGATGGGACTCATTATCCTAACCCACATCCTACCACACATTAGTCATCAATTTTTAAGTTTTTTTTTTACCTTTCTTAGATATCTCACCTTTTTGGGAAGTTACGCCTCGTTTATTTGAGGATAATTTATTTTCTCAACAAAACATGGTTGATAAATCATTTGACATAGTAATGATTATGTACCTTCATTTTTTTCTCCCATATATATCCTTTTCTAGTATAACAACCTTATATCCTTCTTAATTCTAAGAACTGATAATTTCTTATGATTATTTTTAATTAGTTCATCATCCACATTATTTCCATTACCATGAAGGTAGTGGATTGAGTGGTCATAATCATTGAGTGTCTATAACCATAATAAGGGGAGAATATTAATCTCCTTCAATGTGAATACATATTTAAGGCACTCATGATGTGCATATGTCTCATAATTCTCCCCATATAGATAATTAACAAAATTCAATGTGAATATAACTTCCAACAACTCCAATTAATTCATGGGATCGATTTTTGGAGGAACATTTAGCTACCTTATGGCGTAATCTATCATGTTATCATTTTTCATCAGTATAAAGACAAATAATTTCTTAGAAGCATCACATTCTACCACAATGTGTTCCCCACATGTGGAAATTTTAATTACTAGTGTGGTGAAAAGCCTATTTTTCGATTATTTTAAAGTAGCATTTACGTTAACTATTAAATAAATAATAATTCCTTTCTAGTTAGCCTGGGTATTAGGTTTATCAATCCTAAAAAGTTCATCAATAATCATCTATAATAACAAGCTAGACCAAGGAAAATATGGATCTCCATTATAGATGTTTAAATAGGGCACTCCTCAATTTCCTTTATTTTTGAAGTTGCCAAATATATCACTTTTTTGTTGAACACATTCCCCATTAATTATAATTCATCAATATAGAACTCACATTTACACTAACTTTCTTATAGTTTATCCTTTCGAAAATTATTTAGAACAATATTCAAATAATTCTCAATAACCACCTTTTTCATTGAGTATATCAGTATATCATTAATAAGGACTATAAAAAACTATTTGGTGATCTATAAAGACAATATTCATTATTTTCTCGAATTGTTTTTGATAATTAGCTAGTTCAGAGGTCATAACATAGAACCCATAGTGTCCATACATCCTTTGATAGATTGCATTGGGCTTATCAGCCTTCTTAGCCATTAATTTGTGATATCCCCACTGATGGTCCACCATTGTCAATTAAATTTACCAATGTAGTTTATCAAATAGTTCATCTATCTAGGGTTGGGTATAATTATTAATTTTTGATATTATTTTTGATGTCATCATAATCAATTCAGAGTAGCATTAATCCATCCTTATTTATGATGAAAATTACTGGAGCGCCCCACAGGGAATCCCCCTAACGTAAAAAACATTGATCCAAATTCTCTTATAATCGATTATCTAGATAAACCAACAAAATGGTTTCTATTTTATAATGTGTCTTTGAAATTTCAAGTGGTCCACATATATGTTGAATTGAGAACCTCTCCACTATGATGGGAGAAAGACTAGTAAATTATTTAGGGAACACATCAATATAGTCACTCATAATGGGAATGTATTCGAGCATGAACCTATCCTCAGTCTGAATCATTTTGTATAGATATTATTTCTTATAAGGAAATGATAATAAAAATGGGGAAATAATTATAATGGAAATTCATCCTCATCCTTACACTTGTTGAAAATTATGAGATACTTTAGGGTGTGAAGATTTCCTGGCTGTTGATGTTGGATTTTTATATTGACATCCAATACATATAAAATATTTCATCACACTCCACAAATGGATTTGAGAAAATATTTTCAAGATGGTTCAATCCCCAAACAATCGATTATGCACAATTATATTCTTCAGATACAATAATTTCACCATTATTTGTATCCACAGAAAACACAACCATCATATATTGAGGTGGTGTTTGAAAATATATACCATGAATTTCAGATATGAATAAATTAACATATTAAAATAAAATAGTATTTTATCAATTAATTAATAAATAAATCGTGTTCTTATCCCCAAATCATTTTATATCTCCACCCTAACATTAATGATAACATATTCCTTTCCTCAATTCCTTTGAGGCTTTTGGTGTTCATGGTCTTTAGAAACGCTTGGATTATGGAATTATCCCGCATTATTAAAATTTTCTTTTGAGTTGAAACACCGCAAAATATGTTGAGTTTTTATTTAAAAATACTGTTATTCTTCCACATTAGATGGATTCTTCAAATCCATTTGACAAAAATTGGCATGATACACCTCTCTCCAACATTAGAATCATCTTTTCATAACCTTTAAAAAGTTCCCAGGATGATTCTTTCCACACTTTTGATATGTTTGATTTTCATTTATCATTACTTAGTGGGATTTATCTATAAATAATCCAATATTAAACTCAAATTTAAACTTTATATCTCCGATATCATAAGACCACCATGATTCTCCAATCTCTATTTCAAAATTTAGGGATTATCGAACAATCTCTTCATAATTTTCAATGTCATAAATAAAAATATATTTCCATATACATGTATTTAATCATGAAAATATTCAAACTAACATTATTTTATTATTTATAAAATATATATAGTCATATTGTTCAAGACTGGTATTATTTTATATGTATCCTATGAAAGAATCATCTTCCTTTTTCTTTTTTCTGTGGATATCCATCTCCGTATTAACATGATGAGTTTGGGGAATATATTTATTGAATACTATCTTTCATGAATTATTACTAATCCATGGAATCATTTCAATGCATATATTTTGTGTTTTTTAATCGCTTCCACCACTGGCCAGCTTCCCTATCAAAACAATAGACTGCTGACCCAATGTTCTCTTCCTCTGATCATTTGAAAGATAGAATATATCCTTCAATGGAGTTAATCCATTGTTCCACAATGAGTGTATTGGAATATCCAAAATATATATATGGGAATTATTTTATAAAGTATTTGAAGGAAACTTTCCATTTCTTAGAGAAGTAGGGTGTTCCACATAATTCATGTTATGATTACAATATCAATCCAATTGATTTTTAAGTGATAAAATTTTTTTAGATCCCATTACCAAAATGTTTTGAATATCCATACAAAAATTATATCATTCCATATCACATTAATTTTAGGCACATTTTATCTTATATCAATAAATTATAAAAATAAAATAAATAAAAATCAATTATGTGTCTCGAATACGTAGCTACTGATCACATAAACATGGAACTGTCAATAAAAAAAGATGAATTTATATTAGAAAATTATATACAAACTTTGGATTCATAAGGTTTTAATCATTCTTATCCAATGTGATATAATTATCTCTATGGTTATAAAAAAATTATTGTCATAATATCCAAATAATAATTAGATTGTTCTCTAGTGCTAAATATATAGACCCTAGTGTTTCACACATATTACTCTATTATTTTAGGCATTATAACTTCCTTAGATTTAAAATTTTAGGGTATTTAGAATATTATATATATAATCAGTAAAATTTAAACTTAAAAAAAAAATCTTTTATATAATATCCATAATGATCTCTGAACTCTGCTTGATCTCTTATAGTTTTATAGGATAGTCGTTGTGATACATAGAAAATAGAAACAAGCTAAAAATCCCAGTAAGTGAGTGAATATGGGAATGAATCTCAAAACATTATATATAAGGTACAACATAGTACCATAAAAGGAATGTATCATTAATAAACATACATAGACATATTATAATTAAAATGGAATTACATGATCATTAAAACATTGGAATTTTAGAAACGCATAAGTAGACATAACCATGAGTTAAGACTAACTTCCAAGAATACATTACATGGTGGACAAAGTCCCATTATGAATTATGTTTAGACCCTAATCACATAAAAAACATATCAAGATAAAATAAATTATCCAATTCATTAAAGAAATATCTGGGTGAACCCATAATTACATTTTCATCCATATGTGTGCCATATAATGAATAAATGTAAGGGTTACCCATGAAAGAAAATGGGTATCGTGGCCATGTCATAATGTATATCCATTGGGTGTATCGTAATGGACACCATGAAGAAATGTATTTAAATAATACATGGAAATTAAAAATGGAGAAAATAAAGATAACATTACAAATTTTGTCTATTTCATGTGAAAATGTTTAGAAACAGTGGTTTGGTATCTTTGGTATTTTGGCTCTTCAACATGGTTTTTTGGAAAAGAAAAAAATTCCATTAATGAATAATAAGGGAAAAGAGTTTGAATAAAAAAGTAACTAAAATTTATTATCATGATAAAAAGTGTGATTTATGAAAAATATATGTGGCTTAAATATTTCATTTACTATATAGGGAAATGGGTATGAAATGGATAAGTTCCCATTAATCGGACATGATTATCATTATTAATTGAGAGGGGACACTTTTAAAACATGTATGTTCTCATAAAATAAATACAAATGTATAAATATACTCTTTCTTTAAACATAAAAAAATAATATATAAGAATTATATAAGAAAAAATATGAATTACATTTGGGTAAAGTGAGAGAATGTTTAACCTTAAGGAAAAAATGGATGTTCAGAGAGACCCCTTTCATTATGTATAAATTTGTTCTACAATTACACTTAATATCCTTGATAAAAATTAAGCTTAATTAATTAACTAATAAAAAAATCTTATAAATATATTTTTTTATTGGTGTTTTATTAATCATGTTATATTCCATTTTGTTGTTCCACATTGTTTAATTTCATCATTCTAGGAGCGTTCATTTCATTGTTTCATGGTCGGTTCACTAGTGTAAAATTATTGAAGTTTATGTGAAATGTTAATATTTATAAAAAATTACTATTATACGGAGTAATTTAACGTACATATATTTAATTGGTCACTTATGTCTTTTATATTTCTTAAATGGGGATGACTTATTTGATTAAACATTAATGATAATTATTTAATTTAACTATGTGTTTCTCAAAATAATCATGTGTTAGTTTCTTTTTATATAGTATAATATCTAGAAATATGTTCTAGAACATAAAACATATTATCATACATATTAATATCTGGTTTAACCATAGTATTAATTTTATTTCTATCTATGATGGCAGTAATTGAAAAGGAAAAATCAATGACCAAGAAGGTGCTTAATTGTCATACCACAAATGGTGTTTTCTTTTGTAATCTAACACGTGTTGAGATAGTATTTGATGATGTATATTGAATTAAAAAAATAAAAAACCAATATATATACATGATATTTTCTTTATCATGTCACATTTATAGGGGGTTTATATATGGTAGAAGAAAAAATAATTTAAAATAGAATGGTGGATTCTACCACATGAATATTTTATCTATGTGATCCTCCTTAAGGAACATAGAATTTATATTTTTCTAATACCAATATATTTTTAGGTGGATAATATTCTAGGGAAGGTAACTTGGAATAAAATTTTCAAGCTAATAGTAAATAATGTGAGAGAATAAGGGTTGGCGAGGAGTGATATTCATAGGGGAGAAGGAATGGGTTGTTTATTATTAGATTTATTTGTTTATTATTTTTGATCAATACTATCAATATAATTAATTCTTATGAATATATACTATAAATAGTGATGTAAGATTTGAGATAATGGGTGATTACATTATGATTACATCACTCAGGACTCAAAAATTTATATATTTAGCTTATAATATTACATAAGAAAATTAATGTATTTCACCAATCATCGAAAAATAATATATTTTATAAGAATTACCAAAAACTTTACATAACCAAATTTTTAAATTAATATATCAAAAATGAAATACATTTTAGGAAAACAATATTCTCAGCATAAAAAGGATTATTTTTAAATAAAATAATCATTTATTAGAAAAATAACAATTTTTGCATTATATTTTATTTTATAAACATTTAAAAAATTAATTATTGTCTCATAAAATAATATTCATAATATAATAAAAAAATTTAATTTTAAAATCTATTTTATGAAATTAAATTTTACTTTCAATCAATAAATTATTTATAAGAATATAAATAAATGTTTAGGTTTTATAATAACACCAAAAAATAATTTATAATTCTTAACAAATTTGTTTACATATACCATGATAATGAAATATATTATTCGCACATATAAGATAACTATATTTTATTTTTACATTCATTGTGGATGTTAGTATTATAATTTATAGTTTACTATTCCTATTTTCTATATTATTATTCCAATAGTCATGTTGTTATTTAATTGGTATAGGATTCATATATTCTATAAATACAACTTATTTCAATCATTTTTTATTAAATTAAATTTCCTATCATTGTAATATATACATTTATATTAAAAATATATTTAGATTATAAATATTGTGTTTCATTTCTACATCTGTGTTTATGGGTGAGGTTTTTATAGTGGATCAACAATATCCATGTTTTCTGATTCTTATTATCTTATTTTTTATTTATTTTCCTGCAATGAAATTTGATATTATTATTAGTTTATTTGTTGTAATAATGTATCATTCTTAATTTACTATAATATTTTTTTGATTTGTTTCTTTATGTGATGTATCTATTCTTTAATTATATGAAAAAATTACATTAATAAAATTCTTGGTCTCTATATGTCATGTATAAGGTACCATGTGGACTAAATCATAGGTCATGTGATATTTCATGCATGGAGAAAATGGAAACCCACTAGTTAGTTTATCATTTAAGAGGAATGATAATATAATTAAACTTCCATAAATGATTCATGTGTCTGTTAATGTAATCTAATAAATCATAAAAAATATTATCTAACTATAAAAAATTCAAACAATTCTCTAGTATTTTTTATTCAATGTGTGTGGTTCTAACACTACTAAAGGGTAGAGGGATCCAACCCCTTACAGGAATACATCCTAAAATTATTTCCAGATAAAAATAACAAAGAACCGCATTTACCCTACTATATTTTCTATCAAAATATATTTATCTATGTTGAATCTTTTAGGCGGAGAGACTTGCTCAATAATTGGTACATGCATGAGATCTCCCAAGAACTGGTTAACAATTTATTATTTTATCGGATGAAAATGTAGTATTTCAATGATTTTACCAACCATTAGTACATAAAAAAATATAATAAAAACTAATATATATCAAAAAATGTACATTGAGAATTAAATAATAAAACAATAAAGAAATAATACTATTAAATATGGCTTAAAATATTCAATATTTTACTGAAATTGGAGAATTTGAAAGGATGAAGAATACTCTAGGGAAGCTCTCTAGTTCAAAAATATTTATTGTTTCTTAAAAGGAGGAATATATGACACTAAGATCCATCATTTATTTCATCCAATGAAAATAATTCTAAACACCCTCCCCATTTATATTTATCGGGATATGGTTATTAAACATTCTCTAAATATATCATTTTATTTTAAAACTAACCGTTCTTTAAAAAAATGTCCAATATATTTTTTTTTCATTGAGTATCATGAAATAAATATCTTAAGTTTAAAACCACCTTTGGAGGTGAATTAAAAAAAATAAAATTTTAAAGCAAGAAAAAAAGTTCTTAAATGATATCTCAAGGATGGATTATGAATTCAAAAATCAAATCGTCCTTAAAATAAATTATTCTAATATTATTCTATAATCTATATTAGAATATTATATTTCCTCATAATTAATTTTTAATAAAATAAATAACTCATTATTCTTTTAATAATGTTACTGTAGTTTGTAATTAAATAAATATTATATAATTAAATATTTTAAAATCAAAAAACTATCCATTGTTTTTATAATTAGCAAAATCATTTTTTTCCACAATAAATAATATTGGTAAGAAATTATCAATTTGAATTATATTTTATTCAGCAAAATATTTCATTACAAAATATGGAAATAATCATGAATCTCATTCATAATTATAAAAAAGAGTGAGATCCATATACCCATCATAAAAAAATAAATAAATAATGAAATTTTAATTATGAAATATATCACCTTACCATTACCAATGGTACATATTTCATTACATTTTGTTTGATAATGAATCTTGGTAAATCCAAATCTCATATAGATTATCATTTTTAACTATTTGTAAGTTGATAAGATCTTGGAAAATTGCATAGAATGTATTTAACTTATCATGGATCTGCACTTACTTAGTAAAAGTGCATTTTGGACCCATATTCCATAACCCAACATGTGGTTGGACACATCCAATATTTATTAATTAAATCCATCCATTTGATTAGGGTTACAACCATATAGATTCAATAGAGGAAAATTATCAAATAACATTATATAGGAATCAATGTATGAAACCACACAATTTAGGATCCTATTTATTAAACTTAACTAAATGTATTCATAAGAAATTCTCACTTCTCTTATATCAATGATATATATATATATATATATATTTGAGAATCTTCATATTGTTCATTAATTGGGTCGCTGTAAATAATAGTTCACCCAATATTTCAAATGAGTGGTCAATTGTATCTCAATAAACTTGAACGTAACCATATTAATCTTATAGTACCCTCAAAACAAAATAATATTGTCATCAATTAGGTATAACCTAGTTATATATATACTACATAGTTAATTATAATATAATTTCTCATGATCAGTTAAGTAAACACAAGTAAATGATTTTGTATTTCAATTAATTAAATTATATGACAGAACCTATCGCTAAGAAAATAGTACTTGAAAAAAATTTGGGCACAAATACCATAAACAATTACTAATTTTTTGTGAATTGCTTCACTATGTAATTGTTTTATAAAAAATATTTCTTTATAAATGTTTCTTGGAATAAAAGCTAATGTTTAAAGGACTCTAAAAGATAATATATAGTCATGTCTAAATTTTATTGACCATAAAAGATTGTAATTAATCATTTTTCAATATTAGAGGCACACATCAATTCAGATAAGTACTAGATAAACTAGGAAATAAATAGTGGATTTTCTATTAATTTGGATTTACAAAATATAGGGTTTGGAACATGGTTTGGGAAAAGGTGCACATAAACAATTAATTTAGGAGAAATGTACATGGATTCCATTTTAATGTTAAAATCTCCTTTTATGACACTTGTTTAACACTAAAACCAATATTATACTATATGAGGACTTATTTGGTCTTGTACTAGGGAGAACCCACATTAGACCAATAATATTACCTATAAGAACAAGTTATTTCAATTCGGATAAAAATGTATGATCTCATTGATCTATCATATCCTTGAATCTCTCTCACTGTCTCAGATGTCTATCATGGAAAGAGTGGTATGTTATTATTGGTGGAATAAATTCCCATACAAATAAATATATAATGTCTGATACATATTCCATAAGAGCCTATGGTAGTTTCTTTATAATTAAAAAAATTATAAATAATATACCTCTTGGCATGTGAAGATACTAAAAATTATCATTATATTTACTTCAAGTATATCCTGTAACATAAATAAATAATATATATCTAATAAAAGTTTCCAAATATTAATTAAATATTTTAAAACCGTAGTATTTTTCTCTCTCACATTCATGCCTTGTTAGAGGAAATAAAATTTAAATAGAGGGGGGAAGTTAGATCTATGGTTTAATGAATTTTAATAAATATATCACAGTATTATATCTCTCCAATATAGTCTAATTATTTTTTATTAACCCTCAAGGTAACAACGCTAAGTATATTATATAATATCTACAATTCTATCACAATTATATTAGTAATATGATTCCAAATTTCAATCATTTCAAATGATATTTGAATAATTAATTTGTTTTTAAATTTATTGAAATTATTTGAAATCATAAATTAAATGATTAAAATTATATTATTTCTTAAACTATCTCAAAAAAATCCCTTCAATAGTATCACGTGGTGTTATAAAAAATATATGATTACATTAAAATTAATGTAATGGTTGTCAGGTGTTATTTAAATATTCTTTTAATCCCCTAAAAACCAGGTATTTGTGACTTTAGACACATTATATTTATTATCCTATAAATAGATTCATGATAATATTTATCAATGCAATTTTTTATTTTTTTGTGTAATTACTTTAGTTCCAATATTTTACTAATGACACATGAACTATGTGAATTTTTTTCATTATATAACTTCATATGAAATATCTCATTTAAAAATATTGAAAACATTTGGGATATCCTTAAAAACACTTTTATATAATATATCAATATACATTGAAATATTAAAAAAATCATTTTTATATATCGTATCCATATTCACAAAACCTCATTGTATGGGATCATGGGAATTGATGACATCAAAAAAAAACAAATTTTATCAAAATATATCAATAATAAAATTGTATCTTATGAAAGATCATCAATTATTCTCGAGATTCAAATGAATTTAAAAAGATCTCTATTTAATAGATATATTTTGACTATAGTGTCTACAATATATTTCTAAATCATCCACAACTAAAATGAAATAACATTTACCACGTTACCTTTTGAAAATAGGACATGGAAAATGCCGATCACATATTGTCAACTAATACATTCTTAATTTATATAGTAAAAAATGAATAAGATTGATGAATTCCTATTATTTCTTTTAACTATGTAAATGAGAACATTATATTCTTCTCACCTTAACATATTAGTACATTAAAATACCATGATCTAGGTGCACTATTATGATTCATTATACTTTTATAGTCATTGATGTTGTTTTAAATTCAATCATAAAAGGTCTAAAATATCATTATGATAGATAAAAAACTTCAACATCACTAGAAAAAAAATCTACCAGCCCATTGATTAGCTCAAAAAAATGGCTAATGTATCTATGGTGTACAAATATAGTTGTTTATATATGAGATTATTAAGTAACAACTAGAAATTTGTATCTCAATGAAACATGAACCTCAATTATATTAATGAAAATATGTATGTGTAATAACCCATTCCATCAGGTGTTATAAATTTTAGGTCTTATTCAATTTGAATAGAGGTAAGAGTATTTTTAAAACAATTTAGATCAAAATATAGTCCCTTTTATGTGTCCTCGGAGACATAATATATAGGGTTTGGATGTGGTGAGAATCATAAAAAATTACCAATAATTTAAATATATGGTTTTTATGGAATATATGTCCTATGTGGTGGCTTTGATTTCAATAATATACCTAATAAGACTCTACTATGTACCTTATAAGGTGACAAGTGTTATTACACCACATTATTACACAACTTGTGGTTGTTGTCCTAACGTTGAGAACATGATGATTTATGAATTGGTGAAATAAGGAATAATATATACCTAGTGGTTCCCAGATAGTGTTTCTTTTAATGGGTATATGACCATTTTTATATTCATCCCCAAAAATATTTTATCACATACAGTTTTCCAAGAAGATTCATTCATTAGGACACTTTCCCTTTGTACTTTCAATTGTTCCTCCTCTATTATGTGTCACTCAAGGAGAATTATCTATATAAAATAGAGTTATGATTTTTCTATATAATATTAATAATTTTACCACTATCTCACCTTATAATTTAGAGTTTTATGATTATTTATTTAAATCATATTTTATTACCTAAAACTGATATCAAATAGTTAATAAAATGTGTTTTATTTTCAGTGAGTAATAGGTAGGAATAAGATATTAAATCCATTTCAATATTTTTATTGGACATAGGTAACATAATTGATTAATGTTTGAGAATTTTTATTATTTATGTAAAATAAATAATTGGATTGGTGTCATAATAATAATATTAGTAATGTAAGAGTTCTAGGGACACACCATGGAACATCTGTATGCCCGTAGTTGTTATTTCATAATTTTTTTCATGATTCAATTTTCAACGCTGGTTATTATTTTGGATTAAATGGGAATTTTCTTAAATTTTTTATACTTATTCATCTTATAAGAAGTTGGTTTTTTTCTATGAGATAATTGGCATTGTATTATATGGGAATAAAGAATTATAACTCAAGGTAACAACTCCCAGAAAGTGGTAGGTATTTACAATGTTATGATGTCTTAAATTTTTTGTTTCATTTCATTTTTTGTATATAGGTATATATGTTCTTATTTTAAAAAAATAAATTTGAATTGGGAGGTTATAGAATCATGTAATGGATTTTTAAATAAATTATAACCAGTATTTGTTGTGGGATATTAGATACATGTGGAAATTAAACTAAAAATGGGGGATCTAGACTTATAATGATTTAACAATGTCCTTGGATGGTCACTGGTAACAATAATGGGAGTTTTACTATGTGTAGACCATTGGTGTGGTATTCTAGTGTTTGGTTATCCTTATTTGATACCACCACAATGAATGTACATATGGGCTGATTCACAAAAAATTTTACCCTAGTGGTTCACTTATAATAAAGAATGTGTATAACATTGGGATTCCATATAAAGTTGAATTTGATCAAGTAGAGTTATCTAATCAGAATCAACCATGGGGTTAATTCCCACAAAATATTTTTCTAAGGGGATTTGTTTATATCGGGATTATAAAATCTTCATGCATTAACACTCACCTTGGTAATGATCAAAAAAATATAATGTTAATTAAGTGTAGACTAATGTAACCAATTATGATGACCTATTAATGGTATGATGGTTCAACTTATTTTTCATCTTATTTTGAGTAAATATTTGAGGTATATGAATGGAGATTGATGGACTACTAGTCATGTGACCAACAAGGATATGATATTTTAATTTGTGAATGATTCATGAGTTTTCTAGGCTATAGGTATAATGATTTGTTATGTAATAGTGATTTTTTGAAGCATTAATATTAAATTATTAAAATATGTGGTGAGAGGGATTTCATATTTAATAATAGAGGACTATGGAATGTGATGTTTTATTATCAGTGTTGTATTCTTTTTCTTTCTATAGTCATAAGTACACTCTATATGGGGGATAATTTTTACATATGGTCATTTATATTCTATGGTGATTCACAAGGACTACTAAACTCACATGTTATGGTTTTCTTAAGGAATATAGAGATATTGATCCCCTCATGTGATTCAGATGGCCATACAAATAGTTTTTTGAATTATAAGGGCTCTATAATTGTGTCATTGAACCCATTGTGTATTCTATTAATTAGGGGAATAGCTAAATTGTTTCATTATTATGATTTAGATGTATATTTTATGTGGGATTTTTATTCCTCAATTTTAGTACCTAATGATATGTTCTTAAGGGTTAACAACATGACACCAATGTTGTGGTTTATTCTTAATGGATTTCCAATGTAAAAACCATTCAAAAACTTGGATTCCATTATCAATTTTATTCAACACAATTTATGACTATGTTATATCCAATGTATGTATTTTCATATAATTATTCTACATCAATAGAATTGGTTGAAGCATAGAAGGACAATCATCATGGGGACTTCAAAATATACTATTGAATTATACAGTTTCTAGAAAGTATATTGTTATACATATTTTCGAGGATATTTTATATGAACTCGCCAATAGTAATAGTATTATAGATTGTCAGACCTATCACTAATGTGATAGTGAGTTTTTGGATCACATATAACACATTAACCTCATTATAAATTCATTCGTTTTTTGATACAAAGGTTATGTAAAGGTTCTTACTATTAGTGATTGAGCTAGAGTGGCCTGATTAGGATGAATTTATCGTTATGTGGTAGGGTGGATGATCATTCACAAAATATTTATTTTCAATTTTTATTTTTTAATCATTAAAATCATTCCTCGTATATGATTTTACATTAAGGGAAATATAGATTTTGTATTAACGGTGTATGATCAAACATATGTTTTATTTTAATTTATAATTTAATATATAATCATATGGTTAAAATTTAATAGAAATTATATATTTTAATATTAATTTAATATTTTAAATATTTTCCACTCGTTAGAAACTATTTACACATATTAATCTGAACCTCTGTTTAAATGGGGACCCAAATTGAGTATTTTTTTCGTGGATAGGGGAAAGGGTGTAAAAACTCCATTTGAGACTGTTTTTTATGATTAATTTTTTTATCATCGGATGATGAAAATATTTTCTTTGACATAAAATGAAGTTATAATAGTTTCTAGACACCACAATGATCTAAAATTTTTATCATTTTTAGGTTATCAAAATATGATTTTATAGATTTTTCATTAATTATTTAGTTTTTCTCAAATAAATCATTAATATGTTTTAATTTAATGTATCACTCATATTATAGTTTTTCATGAGGTTATATGTATATGAATTATCCTTTCTATATATATTTACAATTCATGGAATACATGTATCTGACTACTAAATTGTTTTAGGAAACTGGTTTCAACTAATTAAAACATGATGAATAAATTATTAAAAATTTTATATATAAAATATTATGGGTTTATTAATTAAAAAAATAATGGAATTAGATTTTTAAGTAATTATTTATGTGATGGTATTGTTATCATAGTTGGTGTCAAGGATTCTCTTTGACAGGTAGTCTAAGAATTAGATTCCTTAGTTATAGATTGATTTATTCATTGGATATTATATTTCGAGACAAGCATCATAATTGAATGAATTAATTAATTAGAAACAAAAAAGTGGGTATAATAAATCACATGTTATTCCTTGGATAAATATATGAGAAACAGAGTAGATTGTTCTTTGTGGTATATTTATTATGTATATAGATTTTAGGATATGTTATTTACCTTCCTATCAAATTTTGTGGGTCTGATTTTAAAGGTTAGATACGGTACATTATATAGTGATTTTGGTATTGTAGTAGGGTATTATGATATATTATATTTCATTATTTTCATATCATGATTGAGATTGAGTTGTGGGTGGATATGATGGTTATATGTTGTTGGTTTTAGTTGGTTTTGGATTCCATTGAGGTAATATTGGGTTCATTCATCAATGGAATGACTTAAAACAACATTATGATGTAATATAGAACAATTAATGGTGTCCATAGTTTTTATCATTCTTATATAAAAATTATGAAATGTATATTAAGTAAGTTTATTAGAGATAAGATATATATTTAAAATTGATGTTAAATTTTTTAATGAATTTTGAATCACCCACTAATAGATTGAGAATATAATTTTTTTAATAATAAATGTTGTAAGATTCATTGAAATGATTTTTTTAGAATTATTTTGCTATTTACATAAGACTTAAATATTGAAATGGATTAAAAATAAATTATTGGTATTAAATTCTATGTAGTAATGGTTTAAGTGGAATTTAGGATTATATAAAAAATTCTAAAGGGACCTTCTTTTTTATATTAATGCATATGTGTCCGAAAACAAATTTAAATTTATTTAAAATTGTCTGTTGTATAAAGTGAATAATTCAAAAAATTATGATGAACTGTCATTGTAAATTAACACCGAGTTAGTAATTATTTGTGATAGAAAAAAAATTAGATTTTTTTCTTATAAAGATGATAGTGACATTTATTCAATAGGTAAGGTTATGTTGAGGATATATTCTATAAGAAGACTATTATATGTCTTTATGACTGTTTATATTAAGGTTCACGTTGGCTTATTCCATAAATACTAGGTTGGAAAACATTATTTTCTAAAATATTAAACAATTAATAGAATTTAAAGAATAAATAAAATTTAAAAAAAATTATTAGCTTATTAATAAGATAATTGACTCACTGGTGGAAATGAGAGTCCAACGGGTTGTTATGATTAGAGATAGTGAAACAATAATATTATAGAGGACTATAGAAGTATAAGGGATAGATAAAGGGATATATCAACTATGTTGTGTTTGGAAACTATTTGATTCATTAAAGGATTCTGATAAGGTGTTAATTTTATTTGGGGTGTTCTACGACAAAATTAGGTTGATCTGAAAATTGGTTATAGATTTGTTGAAAAAAATTAGATAGCTTCAACAATTGATGGGTGAACTTGTTTATGGTTTTAGGAATTTATGATGTATTTGTTTTGTGAGGTGTTTATAGGGACTCATGATTGATTAATATAAGTCGGTTATAATGATGAAAATAGGTGACATGGATCACCAAGATATATTAAGTGTCTAAATAAAGTCATGTAGGATTTATTTGTTAAGTGACATTTATATATTATTTGGTGTGGTTTTTTAGGAATTACTTTTAAAATATTGATGTATCAGGTTAACAGAATCATAATATAAAAGAACTAATTATAACCAAATCTCTGAACTCACTCAATAGTAATAGGATCATAGTAGAAAATGACTACAAGAATCCCTCCATTTACTAGACTTTACTGACTAGCAATGAGGATCTACGGTGCTATCATTGTGAGAAAACACCATTATGTATGTGGAAATAAAAAATGTTTAAATAACATTAAAACAATCATAAAAATATCTAGAACAATGAAATGAAACATCACATCTATTATCATTCAATAGAATAAAATCCAACACATTATATTATTTAATAAACTATCCAAATTGTCACAAGTGCCATGCAGTCCCAAAAAAATTCTATAAGTGGTAGATTATTGAGATCCATACATTTCATACATTGATATTACATATTAAAATATGAATAGTTTTTTTACCTAACATAAAAAATTCACTCAAAATCAACTAATGTATATTATCTTTGAAAACATAGAAACATAAAAAACTAGTTCAAAAAATATCTATATCATCTCCCACATATTGTTTCTCAATTATCAAATGTCTTCTACAGATCATACATAGTTCCATTATTTGAAACCTGGGGAAATGAAACATAATAGAGAGGGGGCTCTGTTTCTTAGTAAGGGTAAACCAAATAGGTTTCAATGATCATATAAGAATAAAATGAGAATATTGTATGATAACATGAACAAAAAATTTAAATTATGTACCATTCATATCATAGATCATAATCTAGAGCATTCCCTATATCTATAAGGCTCATAATAAATCATTCATAAAGTAATCAAAGAACACGATCTGTAAGAGCATAACCATAGCCTAATACATGGAATTTTTACAGATATCATGGAATAAAAAATAATTTTTTTATATTAAAGGATACTTATAAATTATATCAGCATGGAATGGGTTCACTCACCATGTCATCATTGTAATAAACATTCAGTCCTAAGACTTTCATAGTGGACATAGTCCCCTACTATAATGGTCTGAATCCGCATTCAAGTCCAATTCATCATATTAGATATCAATCATTACTCGATTAATTGGAAAGAGATATAGGTCATATTTTTCAAATAATTGAAAGAAATAATATGTATTCCCCTTGATTATAACCCAATTATCATATATGAAACCATGAAAATAATTGTTATTCAAACTCATTTAATCACAACCAAAACTGTAGAAAAGGAACATGTGTTAAAAATATTTTACCTTTTCATCATATCATAACCCATGGGAAAAATATTTTTATATAAATTATTTCATCATATTCAATAAACATATAGATAAAAACATTAATTTTATCCTCATATTTTATCCATGTTTAAATATAAATTAAATCAAGTATAAGCAAGGACATGCACTTCCAAAATAGTGATCCTCTTAAACCCTATATCTGGTGTTTTTTCCTCAGTGATGTCTCCTGAATTAAAAAATTATACAATTGTATTTTAATGTAGTGTCTACAATGTTGTTGAATGTGAAGGAATACCTAGACTAATATTTATAACATGTTCATTGTGTTAAATAGTTTTTTCTAGATGCATGGTGTGGTAATTCCCCCAGGGTGAATCAAGATTCATTACCTATAATCAACCTAAATAGGATGGTGATTGGTGTATTATATGTGGTTTCCAATCAATAATAGATTCATCAATGATTATATATTTTTATATTATATGTTCTTGGCTATATCACTCATGTGAAAGGTGAAAAACCATAGAACAATAACAGTTCCAAGACCATACTCAGTTAATTAAGTGATTTATATATCTTAAAACTAATCCTAATTGGTAGAGGTCACAATCACATTTTCCTCACTTGTAAGGGGTATCCCTTAAAGTATTTTAAATGAAAAATAATTATTCAAAAACCAATTGTATTCATAATTCGGAATGGGATATGAAAAGTAGTCTATTTATTCCAAAGAAAACCTCTTGGTATTTTATGGGTCTATTTTCATGTTCTTGGTTGGGTGTTCTAACATCCCAATATTCTCAATTACATTGTCTCATGTGTGGGTTCACCATTATAGATCAATCAATAAACAAGTGAATGCAATTTGGCTTCTATATTGGTATTCTCATGGAACTTGATATGGTATCCAGGTTTCCTATGGTGATAAATTTAGTTGTTAATGATTAGAAGAATGAGATTAAGGTGGATTATGAGTATTGAACACTGTTATTTTAGGTGTGAAAGATTTTGGGGGAACTCTATATATAATTATAAGGAAATAAAATGAAGATTAAAAATCATAATGTGGATAAAACCATAGCATATATAGAGGATTTAAAGACTAAAAAGGAAGAGTAAATATTAATGAAATGGGGTTACACTTCGGTAATTATTCCATATATATTTTGTTGAATGAGCACACTAATTCCGTTATGACAGTTGAGCGGATGGTAATGGATTCAAATTATGAATAGGTGGAATTGTTTTTATGTATTATCCTTATACTGTAGCACCTATGGATTAATATATTAGTCAAGATACTAAAATGCTTATAGAGGAGACTATATATAAACCTATAGGGATAGAAATTAATGGTTTTCTGTAAAAATAAACTATAGACACCCCACCCATAAATATTCAGAATGAATGTTTGGAGAAGATAAATGTTTTTCATTCTTAAAAATAAGTAGATTATAATATTAATTTTTTTTTGAATTTTTGATATAAATATATATGATTCTCAATCGACGCTGGATGTTAATAAGATCTCCCACACTTCCACTGATGAAGTATAAAATTCTTCTTGCAGGAAGGATTGCCTATATGGGAGAAAAAATCATTATTGAAGAATAATAATAGAAATATAGGGAATGGAGGACCTTCAAAATCCTCCCTAGGTTCCAATAGATAAACAACTATACATAGTGGGTAAATGAATGAAACAATTGATGGAATTAAAATTATCATAAATACCCCCACACAATAATGGATATAATTTTTCATCTGAATATATGACTAAAATTCATTATACAATTCTATCAATTCTGTATGATGGTGATAGGAAGTCCTCATGAAAAAAATTCAATAGGAAGTGGAAATCAGGGAAATATCTACTCAAAATTAGGTTCCCAATGAAGACTATTTTTAGGATTTTACTAGGATTACAAAATTTTGGAATATTATAATCCTAAAAAAGATATATTAAAGTTCATGAACAAAATCATTTCCATATTTCTCTAATAAAGGATAATTTTCCATTGGTTTTGTTTGTCTAAAAAAATTGGCTCTATATTTGTGGGTGCAAGTAGTTACACAAATACCATATAATCTAAATGTTTATTTTATAACTTTTCAATTGAAAAGTTCTACATCCTTTTAATGAATGAGTATTTGTTAACTTAGAGGGTTTAAAAATAAAATATATCAAAGTATTATAATGAAAAAGTGTTTTATATATGATCCTTGTATTATCCATATAGATATTAACACTATTATCTATCCCATTGGTAAAATTGGTGTGGAAACTATACTATTACTCTTTGGGTGTTCACAGCTTGTATTCATGGGAATGATTTTATATAGATAATTTTTTTGGTTTAAATATACATGGTACCTATGATATCAAAAAATAATGATAGCTATCATTAATGGAAAAAAATATAAAATTTATAGGGATCTGGATAACTGGGATTCAATTTCTAGGATCACTCTTTAAAAACATAATTCCTATTAACACAATAAACTTGTTAGTTTCACAAGCAAGGAGATAAAATTGTAATTCCCATTAATATTTAACTATTCATAAGCATTAGTTCCTAAATGTGACAAGATGAACCGGGTGTTTTGGGTATCTAGGTATGGTGAAAATTAGTTAATTATAGTTATTTTAATGTTGAATGTTTTAAAATGTAAAATGAAGTGATGGAGTAAGGAACCCGTTAGTTGGATAGACACCAAAATAAACTCTCTAGAGGCATGCTTATATTAGGATAAGGAAGAATCCATAGAGGTTTAATTCAATTTAGATAATTAAATAGATTTTTCTATTTCTGTAATATTGAACTCTCTTCTCTCTATGAAAGAGATGATGAAAAAGGGAAACATAAATATAAAATGGCTCAACGAGGGGGTAGAAAAATAATAAATTTATAATTTTATATGGAGAGTTAGGAAATGGGTTAGACATATTTTTTTATTTAATGTAGTGTATAAAGTAATTCTTGATAAGGATCAAATTTCATATCAGATTATTTCCTACTACCCATACATATTTAATGGTATTGGGATGGAGGATAAGTTGATTGAAGGTATTATTAAAAAACTATTATGAAATGATGATAACAATTATCCTTCTCGTATCCCTATAAAATATGAAATAAAAGATACTATTTTCAGATTTAACAAATGTATTTCACCTATACCAGATGGCTTCTCCAATTTCATTTTTCGATGTTTTGAGATGTTATACATGTTGAAGTTTGTAATACAGTCTCCTAAATTTTTTATTTAATAGAATCATTCATCATGTTACCAATTCATAGTTTCTTTCTTAGATACAATAATAAGAAAATGATTATAAGATTCACATTTTTAGGAATGTGTACCAATTTAATACTATTTAAAATGTTATTAGAAGCACTAAATATAAAAGTCATACTTATATATCAAATAAAATAGTCTCTCAAAATCAATTTGGTTTTTTGAAAGGAATATCAATTCAAGATAGCACTGGAACTACTTCATAATGTGTAAATTTTCTTAGAAAAGATAGAATGGTGGGAATTATTTTACTCATAATTTATGTTTAGAATTATTTTGTCACTATGTATTATAATGTCATATATAAAGTGTTACACATTTTTGGATTTGGGTAATGAATATTTTATTGTTGAGGGGTCCATTTTTGGCTCTTAAAACATCGCAATACTCATTAATAGTTCTACCAGTGGACATTTAAAGTTCAATAGAAGGGTGTGACAAGGTTATCCCCTACTATATATTTTATTTTGCTTTTATAAATATTTACACTGTATATATCTTTCTCAAATGGTCAAACAGTAAAGGCTCAAATAGATACACGCTTCCTTGTCCCGTGTTTCCAAACTCATTTTCTTTATTTGGAAGACATTATTATTTTGATAAATGTTAGAAAATATAGTATCAGGTTAATTAAACACATTACACACCATTAGGAATATATTTCTTGTCAAATTATCAACTGGGATATGTCATTCATTTACTTTCGACATAGATTCATACTCACCATAAAAATGAGTACATTATCCAAAAATGAAATGAGATAAAGATCCATTAAATTTCATAATCTCAGGGTTAAATTATTATGGTGGAGACATATGGCCTATTATTTCAATGATATTTTTGATCTGATTAAAAACTAAAATTCATCTAGGAATGGTAAGAATGTCTCAATAGTCGGTATATTATGCTTGGTATAATTCATCATTATCCCAAAAATTGTTTATTCCTTTATGATATATATATGGCCTAACAACTTTTAGAAGAATATAAATATTTATATAATTTTTTTTATTTGTACTGGAAATATATATGAAATGAAAATCGCCAATGAACGTTATAAAATATGTTGTCAGACACAGTCCTATAGGGGCTACAACATCAGGAACATATATATTTTTTAATAACGATATATTAGCTCCATTCTTTTAGAATATCATCAGTAGTAATTTGAAAACACTAAGAGTAAAAAAAGACAGATATATAGATATTAGAAGTTGGGAAATAATTATTTCATTAACTCAACTATATGTCCTATTGTTGAGGCCTCTTCCCAAAACATTATGACATTCCCAAGATGGGTTGAACAAAAGAATTCCTCACTAAAATTATCTTCTAAACCAAAAATAGGCATAATATCTTCAATGAGATTCAACCTCATGATTCATTTTTTGATTCTCATAAATCATTAAATTATTTTTTATTATACATTTGAATTTAATATAAAGGATGTGATTAATAGAATCATTCACGATTACACTTGGGCAACCAGTTATGACTTTCTAGTTTGGGAAAACAACCAGAAATTGCAGGATGAATTGTCGAATTTTCTACCATCACAATTCCAGTGGTTTATATTGTGAGTTGGATATGATTACATGAATTAATAAATTATAGATCAAGATGAATCAATTTTCTCTTATATGGATTTTTACATAAAATAGAACACCCCCAAATATCTGCTTCAATTATTTTGTTTATCTCATTATTCTACTCGGATATTATGAAATAAAAATAATGAGAATGTGGAAAATATATCAACATCGAATAACAAAAATCAACAATTTATCCTTTTGTAGACCACTAAATACATTACTCAAATAGATTCTCAAATACCGTATTTGTTTTGTGCCTTTGGAATCATGGAGACATAAACACTTATATATTTGTGAGCTAAATTATATCCCCCTAGATTTTTCATAACCATAACCCTTAATTGACACATCATATATTGTACATATATTCATAACATTGGTAAATTAAAACATAATCTATGGTGATATCGGATTCCCAATAAGGGTAAATAATGGAGACAAGTAAGCATAAACATGAGAATAAAGGTTTCATAATATGGTCTGGAAATTTGAAGATCATAAACTACATATCAAAGATCATAAAATCAATCTTGGAATAAATAATGGATGTCTATATGAAATTAAGTATAATGAAATAAAGAGCATAATCTATGATATCATAACATAGAAAAAATAAATCTAATTTTGGTCAAAACATAAATTTTTTATATAATTCCATATAAGTCAGTGTGGATTTCCAAAACATATCATGGAACATCATGGGAAGTACACCTACTGGGTGGGACACACCAATTTCCCCTGTTACATCACTTTTCTTTTACGAGACTGGGATACCCGATATTCCCATTGTGGATTAGATATCCCCATATTCCCATAGTGTATCAGGTTTCCATATCATCCATATTGGATCAAGCATGTAGACTTTATTCACATCATTATATATTAATATATAAATCATTAACCAATAAATTGGAGGGATATTTAGGTCCCACCTGTCACATACAAAAATAATTCATATTGCATCATCTCATGAACCATTAAAAGACATTTTTTTTTTCATAAACAACATATCTTAACACATTAAATGAAATTTATAACATAAAAATTTCATCATATAATGAATTATGGAAGAGATATTGGTCTCATTATCATTTAATCAAATTATATTCTGTGAAAAGAAGCAGTTTTAAAAAGTAAAAAACTCAAGGAAGAGAATAAGGGTAATAAACATAATTCCATCAAAAAATAAATATTCATAAATTAATATGAATTATATTCTTGGATTTTTTGCATGTAAATAATAAACTATAATCAAGTATGAAATCTTATATAGATAAGGATTTTGATAGCTTACTTGAAACAAATTTTTTACTGAAAATATATTTTCATTTAATATATTTTTCATAAAACTATTTAAAAAAATACTGTGATGAAAAATTTTACAATTTCATTTAAATAATTTATTAAATAAAATAACTCTTAAACATTGGAAAATTATTTATTCAACATATATGTTTTTGAAAATATTTTTCTTCTAAAATATATTTGAAAAAAATAATGATATCTTGAATATATAATTAAATCCTTCTTCATTGAAAACTCATTAAAAAATAATAAATAATCATTGAAATAATTTTAATAATATATTTCATTAAAAATAATTCTAAAAGAAAAAAATAGTGATGTAAATAATTTTCAAACCCCTTTTCTTGAAGTTGTATTTGAAAACATATATTTAAATATTTAAATCTTAAAAATCCTTTAAAAAAAATAACCTTTTCAAAACATATAAGAGAATCATTGAAATTAATTTAAATTACTTTTAAAATAGAATTTTTTTCAAAATCTTTTTAATTGAAGACCATTTAAAAATATAAACTTCTCAAATATTATGAAAATAAATTATTTTAAAATAATAGTAAAATATAAATTGTATTCATTAATGAAATTATAATCATGAAGATAGGTATCTCTGGATATGCGAAAAAAAATTACCCATAAAAAGTTTAAGAAATTAACCTAATCAGAAAATGAAAAGAATATCCATTTTCAACCCATTTTATAAATATGTAAAAAAATGGTTAATTCTTTTATTTAATCATCATTAGATCATAATATTTAATTTTTAAAATATTTTTATAAAACATGGTTTTGGAAGATTGCATATTTGTGGACAATAGGATAAATAATTTAATATTTTTTGAAAAATAATTTTATTTATTATAATAAGTACCAAAAGTAGGATAATGTTACCATTACTATGATATAACATAAATAACAAGCGGATAATAAAATTATTTACAGTTTTTAATATATATATTATAAAACTTCTTTATTTAAACCATAATCGTAAACAATCCTGATTAATGATGTGATTGTAGCAATGAAATCTTACCAATTTGGTAACTATAAGTCACAATCCTCAATAGGAAATAAAATTAAATGAAGTTTAAAACATCATGAAAAAATGATATTTATGATATAACATTTCAAAGGGACATATATACATCTTATATAAATGTAAAGGGGCATAAAATGTCTTCTATCTCAAAGAAGAAAAATTGATACAAAATGTGATTAACGATTTGATAACTTTTGAACAAAAAACCCCATTAAAGAAATATCAACAAATGAATATTTAAATATTCAAAAATTAATATATAATAATCAGATAATATATTTTTGGGAATGTAGGCACAATATAAAATATAAATGAGTTGTGATAAGGCATAAGTATCGAAGAAATAAACATGAGATGAGACAACCCTTACCTTATGTCTTGAATCACATTGTACTCATTCAAACATACAATATAATAAATATATGTTTATTATAAATATATTAATATCTCATATTCAATCATATCATACATTATATTATTTTATTATGACATTATATTAACCACTTATTATCAATTTAGTGTTTGTGTTACATTTTGAGTCATATACACTTTGTTTTTCATATATGTTTGACTTGTTATTATTAATTGTCATGCATTGATCATTATTTACTTATTTACATATTTTAAAACATAATATAAATATCATATATATTCAGTATATAAACATTTATAATTATAAATAAATGTTATAAATAGACAATGAAATAACATCATTTATAGTGACGATTGGTCATACGTACACATGAAAGTTGTTTCCATTTTATTTTCATTTTGAACTAAATAATTAAATTAAAACATATGTGTATAAGAGTATTCAATAATTTTGGTATAATAATTATGTCATATTTTTTATAAAAATTTTCTAAACTCATCATTAATACATTCCATGAATTGTGTGATTTAATTACATTTATTTTAGGAGGAGGTAGTTCTCACGTCACCAACCAAAGTTATAGTATTTATACAAAATGGAATGAATGAATATCTTTGTTATTTAATAACTATAGAAGCAGAAATAAATAATATATATTATTAATAAAATCTAAAAATAGTTTTCTATCTTAATTCACACCCATGAGTGGTGGTAATTGAAAAATGAATGAATTTATTTTGCAAGGCGGTAGCCTGTCATACAAACGAACAATAAATTTTTAAACCATTTTATTATTTTGTGAGTGAGTCTAAGTAAAATACATATAATAAAAACAACTCATAATATTTATAATATTTAGTTAATTATCAAAACAATGTAATAATAATATTTGAGGTTGTGTAGAATGAAAATAGAACAAAAGAGATTGTGGAAGGTTCTTGCCTCTTCTTGGTGTAACTCATTTTGGATTGCACCAATGAGATTACTTGGGGGTATTTCTCCATAATAGTAGTATTATAATATGAATGGAGGTAAATTTTGAGGATATTTGGGAAGGATATTCATGAACTAAATGGTTTTAGTGGTATGAATAATTGTGGGGGTTGAGTTCTCTTTTATAATGGTTGAGGAGTATTATTCTTGTAAATAAAAAAAATGTAATCACTTTAGTGATGACTCGCTTGAATCGGGTGACTCCAATAAGTGTAACAACATGGTACAAGAAGGTAACTATAAGATCCCAGGTTTTCATGATGCAATCATCATCTTTTGGGGTTAAATGTGTGAAATTTATTTTTTTTCCTTCGACCCTAGGTCAGGCTATGGGCCGGTTGGGTTGTTTTTTATAGAAAAGGGAAAACATGCTAAAATTTGTCCATAGTCCAGGTACACATCGTGTACCTGGTCTACATGTTGTGTACTTGGCCTTCACAAAGTGTAACCTTTCTAGTTCAGAAAAATAATAAAGAAAGTACACATCGTGTACTTTAGGTAAACATTGTGTAATTGTCTAGTGGGATTATTTATAAAAGAGGTTGTATCTAATATTTTGATGAACAAAATCATTTCTCTCGTTTTTGAACCAACAAAAAACTATAATCTAGATTTTCCTACATTGAAGCACTCTGGACATTGATTCTAGCACAGTCTGTCACGTTAGAACTGTATCTGTAATTAATAGATTCTCTTTTAGTCATTCTTGATTCTTCGAAACAACGACTATGCTATTTGTATTTGGGTTCATATTCCATAATTTTACATTCTTCATCCATTATTCATATTCTTTCCAAACCAGAAAGAATCATGACATGGTACTGGATGACATGTCTACTACTGAGGTGAGGTAGGTGGTCTATACATTCTATCATCTTTTCATGGAGTTTTTCATGTGTTTGGCCAATATGCCATCTGTCAGACTTTCCTATGAGGCCTTGTTTTTGTCAACTAACTTTTAGTAGCTGTAGTTGGACCTAGTGATCTTGACCATGGTTCCATTTCTGTGAGTTTACACCCTTTACATGTTTCAAGGACACCCAAGGGTTTTGAATCAAGAAAAATTGCTTGTGTATGCCTGTTTAAACAACCCAAGTGGTGTGTTCTTATGAATTACTAGTTAGAGGAATCACTTAGAGGACATGATAGCTTGGGTAGACTATTTATGAGATGTAATACATTCTTGTACATTGATATATTTTTAAACCATAACTATTTTTATAGATTTTCTGAAATGAAATGTGATTATATGGGTGGGTATACATGTATGTAAAATGAATAATGGCATGTTTAATAGTTCATATGGTAGTGTAGGCCCGTATTCTTGGTAAATGATAAATGGTCTATATGAGTGGTTATACTCATGGATTATGTTTGGTGAAGTGATTCGGTATACTCACATGTTAGTAATGATTAATTTGAATTGTTGAATGCTTGATTTAATGGCTTGATATATGCCTTGTAATTATCTCGTTGGACCTGGAATGTGGTAGTGGATGCCTTGGGTTGACTCTACACCTTGGTTCTTGATTCCATGGGATGCCTTAGGCCTTCCTTCCCCATGGATCCGGCTTGTTTGGGATCACGTAGAACGTTCTATTGCAATGATCCTAGTACCCCAACCAGTGCCTAACTGAGTTTCCAACAACCATTCACATGGGACTAGATGGGATTACTTGGGTATGCTCCTTGGATATGGAACTCCGGGTTCTATATCTTATTACATGGATGCCTTGGTCTACTGATACCTTAGATCCGGCCCTTGAGGTGTTTTACATCACTATAAGGTGTGGATGTGGGATGTTATTTTCAATATATAGTGTCACTGTGGGATACTTGATTTATTTATACAGGGAGGTTGTGGATTTTCAAGATATAGAAGGATGAATGGTATGGACATGTGACATGTTTTTTTATATGTTATAGCTAACTTGTTAGGAGCTAACTCTCTTTTTCAGGTATCATTGAGAGATGGTTGGTTTTAAAAACTGTAGTAGACTTATGCCATGTTCATATTCACATACTTACTAGCTGATTACAATTTCTAGTACATTTTTATAATTATTGTAAGAATATTATAGACCAGAGTGGTTTCTTACTCGGATGGTTACCTCACACCAAGTTTGGGCCTCCTTGGGGACCCAAATATATTATATGGTTACTGGTGAGTATAGGGGAAAGGGCCCTAGTACATGTTGTTTATTGTGTCTTTAGAGCATTAGAGCATAGGGATAGTATGATGCTTACGATTCTGGGATAACGTTTTCGTCATTTTCTCTTTTTGTGATACTTGTACATTATTGTACTTCCATGTTCTATTCTAGAATAATTCTATATACATGTACCATATTCATCAATTTTGTATATAAAATACTTTTGGTTGTTGATATGTATTCTTGTCGTGTCTTACGTTCAGTTTTCAACTCATTATTTCACTTCTGCTATTGTATATATATTTGGCTCCCACTGTGATACTCTCGTAATGAGGTCATTGTCTCCCCACTGACTCACCTTGGCTCTTGTTGCTAGATGTTAGCCTCTGGAATTTGGGGAGATGCGCTTGATTCCATTTGACCAACAAAGTTTGGGGCTTCATTTAGGGTCGCATCTGAGTTTGGGATGTTACAAAGTGGTGTCAAATATGTTTTTCTTTTCTGGTTTGACTTCTTATTTGGCGATAACACACAGGTGTATGAACATAATAGAATTTAGTAATAAACTATTTTTTGGGAGAAGCTACCCAGTGTACAGGGAGAATAAAAATTACCTTGAATTGTTTTATGAATTTTTCAGATTTTGATATTATAATTGATTTAATTTCACCATTGGATGACACACTTGATTATTGCTATTACTATAGATGCAATTTTGGGTGCTATTTCAGTTGCAACCTGATGATATGTGTGTGTTCCATATCATGCATCGTATAGAGACATATTATAATCACATAACATTAATTATTCAAGTCCATCTAGTTTTGATTAGATATTTCATGCTGTTGTAATAGTGGATGCGATAGTTGAAGATCCCAATTAGGATCTAATTATCACTGAAAGTGGGAGGACGTGAATCAGTGATGTATTTTTATATTTATGTTTCCTTTTTTATTTTGACCAAACCTTCAACAATAATTAAAGAGTTTCTTATCTACTGAACACAAACAACCACAGTAACACAATATTTACTAGGTTCACTACTCAACAAGAGTAGCTACGTCCTTGGTATGGTATGGAATCAATCCAGTATCACACAATATAGTAGAAAACAATCCTTTGTTGTGGAATACAAATAGTATGATATAACCTTACACTCGTGTAACACATGGGAAACAATCCCCCAGTGTGTGTATACTCTCTAATCACAAAAGGAGAATTGCAGTATTTCAGTGCTTCTTTATAATTTAATAGGTGTATTCTATGAAGTATAAAACTTCACTTTCTTACACATAATCCAGTAAGAACAATATTATGCACAACTGAACAAGTGCAAAGACCCCAATTTTTTCACGCACCCTTTAGGTTATATCACGTGCAATTCAAATTCCTTGCATGAAAAAATCCACTGTTTGTACGAAAACCCTTTTTCACACAACTTCCCTTTTTCGTGCAACTTTTCACATTCTCAGGCAACATCCCTTTTTTTGTGCAAACCACTTTCTTTTCACACAAATAAATTAGCATATAATTTTATGCACATCAGAGCATGATATTTCTCTAAGTGACAAGCCTTAATAAATTTAAGGGGGTCACCTTGTATTTATAGTCATTTTTGACCCTATGCGAAAAACACTAATCCACACGTAAACCACTCTTCATGTACGTAAAAACTCTTTCATGAAACATCATATTTCACAAATTGTCTTGATTTTTTTGCACACTTCATGACTTTTCTATTTTTCTTCATTCTGATCTCAAAACACCTCTTGCATATAAAATGCTAAACCGCGTTCAATATTTACGCAAAACCAATCTTTCGTGAAGCCTTATTTTTTTGAACAATCTTCCCAATTTTCCGCGCACTCTAGTCCTTAGCCATTTTTTGATGTTTTGGAATTTAATAATTCATTCTACGAAATATTATAATCCATCTTCAATATTTCATGCAATATCCATTTCCAAAAAAAACACATTTCTCCATCATTCATTTTTCAGGCCAAAATATTTAGCAAACATTGAGAAACGACACCACCTTAAAACATTATTTTGTGCCACCTCCGAATCATTGATTCCTTGTTATTGACTCTCATAACTGCATTCCATAACCTTTCTTCAGATTTCATCATGAATTCCACTTTCGTGATTTGTATCCTTTGATCTAACAACATTAGCATCATTATATTTTTCATGGAAAGTACTATAAATTCCCCCTCTTCCACCAACATATTTCTATCCAATCAAAACTGTATATGAATGGAAGCACCTTTAATCCCACTTTACCTCATAAGTCTTCCATCATAAGCTCTCATAACATATTATATTTGTGAAATAAAAATCAGAAAAGCATCGATTGATTTTCATATCCTTTATAATGTGAACTGACCTATCTTCTTTGACAACAAAAGACAACACTCTATAACAACAGACACTTATTACATCCTTCTTCATCCAAATCGGTCCCAAAAATAGTTGAGCCAACTTTTGTGTTAGGTCTGCGGAGTATATAAAGTAGTGATGTCAACTTTCAATCCATAAGGAGTATGATCCCTTATGAATTGGGAAATGGAACACTAGTGAAATGAAAATGTTAAATGAAATTGTTATATGTATAGTTTGAAAGGAATCCAAGTTTTGGGTTCATGTGGTGTTATGGGTCCTCATGGATTCAGAAATTGGTAATTCCTTGATGTAAATTCCCGAATAACTAAATGTGTAATGGAAATAGAAACATGAAGTGGTGAATTGATACTTGACCTTGTCCCGTATATTTAGTTGGCAAGACGCATAGTTTCTAGTGGTTAGTTTGCTGTACTTAATATAATCTGGAATTTAGGAGTAGGTTGTGATTTGATTTGGTTTTTATAATTTTTTTACCTATCCTACACTTTTGAGCATTGTGCTTGATGTTGTTCTTTTAGGAGGTATGTGTTTGGAATTATAGAGACATGCCACCATGAATACCACCAGTGGTAAGCCGTGGTGGAGGTGATGACCATACTTTTTAGAGGGTGATCAATAGGATACGTTCTGATCCTCCTAGAGCGCCAGTTGTAACACCTGAGGTTGTTTTAGACACCTGTGTTGAGGCACAATTCCAGTAGGGTTTCTTTTTCTATATGGATACTTTCAAGGGAGCACCATAGCTAGAGATGACTATGGAAGAGCTGACATGGGTGTTCCAGCAGTAATATCGTCCTATATTTTCAATGTATGGTAGACCGCATGCTGTAAAGATATGGATAGAGGCCACGTTAATGAGTTTTGATCATCTAAAGATGCCTCCAGAGCAGAGGGTCAAGCTTGAGACTAACATGCTACATGGAGATGAAAAGCATTGGTAGAACATCTTGAACTAGGCTAATGGTAAATGTAATATGGGTTCAGATGATTTCCAAACCCGCTTATATGACTAAATTTACCCCAAGAATTTGTGAGCTGAGCAGACTACTGAGTTTATGAATCTAGGGCAGGGCCGATGACAGTTATGGAATACTCGGAATGCTTTACATAGAATTAGCATTTTTTTCCCAATTTATCTAACTGATGAGTTGTCAAAGGAAATACATTTCAATGAAATTCTTATACATGCTACCAGATCTCATATCAACGTGTTCAGGTTGCCTTCCATCGGTGATATTGTTAATCAGTGACAGATTACATAGCCAAGTCTTTGGGAATATAGGGGTACAAAACATGGGAATGTTGTTTCACAACCAATTGGATCAACTTCTTTAGACAAAAAGTGTCATTTCGTGGCTTCTCTTGATGAGAGTTCTATTCAGGTTGTGGATGCAGGCATCTTAGTGATTTCCAATTAGTTTGGTAGGTGAGTCCACATGAAAAAATTGTGCAACCGCAACCTTGTAGAGTGCTGATCTTTAAGTAGAATGGGGAAGATGTAGAGGTTTTATAGGACCTTCCCACCAACTGCAGGTGGTAGTGGTTCAACTTCGACATCTGGTTCAAGACCAGTTTCTTCAGTGACATGTTAGGTTAGAAGCTAGAGCAGTGCATTCCGGTTAGTCCGGGGTAGTGGTGGTAAATGTTGCGGTATCCATACTCCAGGTTCTTAGAGACTATTGGGTGGATCAGCTCTGTGCTGCCAGGTAGGGTCACAAGGTCGTGGTGCAGGCCAGACTTATTCCACGCAAGAGACCCAGCATGATTATGATCCCTTACCATCTAAAATGAGAGTTATGATCTTAGTATCTTCTCTTTTTGATACAGTTTTCTCTTATAGTTTTACCTCAAGAAGAGTGGTGAAAAGCCTTGGTATTATTTTTTTCAATCTTTATGGAATTTTTACTATAGACATATCGTTGGGAGTTATATTTTGTTATTTACACTAGTTTATGGAGTGTCCCCTTCAGTTCGGAGGGTGTAACTTCATCTAGGATCTTTATGTCCTCAGGATGACATGATTTAATGTCATTAAAAAAATTTATTGGCTCATTTATTATCAGGAATATGTTGACTGCTATCGCCAGTGGGTGACTTTCACATCACTAGAGGGTGAAATGATTATTCAAAATGGTAAATGGGAGGTCCTTGCCACCAGAGATGGACCCAAGAATTGTGGGCTTGTTGGGATGACATATCAGATTGATAGTTTTTTCCTAGATGATCAGGGAGTGAGTTAGGTTAAATTTCCTCATGTGGTTCAGTGCTTCAGAGTTATCTTTTCCAGTGACATTTTGGTCTACCTCCTAAGAGAGAGGTAGAGTTATCCATCTAGATTGTTCCAAGAGATCTACTGGTATCCATTCCTCCACACCTTATAGCTATTATGGAGTTGCAGGAGATCAAGGGGTAGCTAGAGGATTTGGAGGAGAAGGGGTTTAGAAGACCCAATACTTCTCCATGGGGTTCGCTGATCCTTTTTCCAAAAGAGGCAGACAAAACTCATAGGATAAGCCTGAATTTTTGGAAACTGGACCAGATGATTGTAAAATAATGATATCTATTTCTAGAGATTGATGACATGTTTGAAAAGAATTGATGAGATCAAGTGTTCTCAGAGATGGACTTTAGGTCAAGAGGTCACAAACTATGTGATCAACCTGTAGACATACATTGTACAACCTTTCATATCAGGTTTTTGTTATAGGGGTATATGGTTGTGTCATTCGGTCTCATGATCGCGCCCACGATATTCATGTATTTGATAAACTGAGAGTCACACCCTTACTTGGATTCGATTGTGGTATTTTTCATGGATCATATCATGGTGTATCCTCACAATCGACACGACCATACCACCCATATTGGGATCATTTTTGATACACTGATAGAGCATTAGTTATATTATAATCTCATAAAGTTCCACTTTTTATGGATCATATTTACTTCTTAGGACACTTAATCTCATTGAAGGGAGTGTCATTTGACCCGATGAAGGTTAGAGCTATAGATTCATGGGAACAACCCCAAAATGATTCTGACATATGGAGTTTCTTAGGGGTAAATAGTTACTACAAGATTTTATATAAGACTTCTCACAGTTTTCAGTGATATTTATAGGATTGACTAAGAATGGAGTGAATCTTGTGTGGTCAAAATCTTGTGATACAACATTTCAGGAGTCGAAAGTGAGGTTGACATCAGCACCAGTCCTAATACCGCTAGATTTGGGCAAGAGCTATATGATGTACTACGAAACATTAAGTATTGGGATGGGGGGAAGTGTTGATGGATGGAGGATGAGTAGTGGGGTATGGGTCTCGAAATATGAGGCCCTATAAGAATAACTACCCTATGCATGATCTTGAGTTATCTACGTTTTTTCATGTATTTCATTGTTGGAAAAACCATTTACTGGGATAAACTTTTATGGTCTACACAAACCGCAAAATCATCAAGTATATCTATACACAGTGAGATCTGAATTTGAAGCAGAAAAATTTGGTGGATTATTTATAGTCCATTCACATAGAGCATTGCTACACGCCTAGTAAAGGAAATGTAGTAACTGATTCACTGAGAAAGAGTAATTTGATACAATAAGTGAAACATGCCTGTAGTGAGGGACAACTTATGGAATTGTTTTCTGAGATACATCTGGAGGTTCATGATAGGCATGGTAATATGTATCATCCATCCTTAGTTGTTACCTCTAAAATAATAAAATAGATTGGATTATTCAACTATAAAATTCGGAAGGCCTAGTTCAATGGGAAGCTATGGCAGGGGAGGACCCCCCTCCTGGTTGGATAGTAAGCAATGATGATACCTGGAATATCCATAAATGTGTCTGGGTTATAGTGGATATACGTGAGGAGTTGATGTGGGAGTTTCATGCTCCATCTTTGGCAGTTCATCTTGGGGGTAACTAAGATGTACCGTGACTTGCGAGAGAGTACTGTTGGCCAGGAATCAAGAGAGGGGTAGCTGGTTTCATTACGAGGTGTTCCACCCATCAGTTGGTGATGGTGGAACATCAGCAACCGGCTGGGATTTCACAACTGTTACTCATCCCAGAGTGTAAATGTGATGATGTCACGATTGATTTTATGACTAGTTTCATGAGGTCTCATAGAGGTAATTATGATGTGTAGGTTTTCACAGACATGATTATGAAGGTATCACATTTCTTTCTGATCATGGAGACCATCAGCGATGATGATATTGGAATTTTGTACATCTAAGAGGTGGTACGAGTTCATGGGGTCCCATGCACTGTTGTTTCATATAGGGATTCCCGCATTACGTCTGGTTTCTGGTAGAGTTTTCAAATTGACGATGGTACATAGGTATATTTGAGCATAACATACCCCCACCATATTGATGGTCGGTTGGAGCGTATGATACAGGTTCTAAATGAAATGATGTAAGCATGAATCCTAGATTTTGGGTGATCTTGGGAGAGGCACATTCCCCTGATTTATTTTTTCTAAAATAATAACTATCAGGAGACGATACCGATGGAACACTACTAGGAATTATAAAGTAGGCTATGTCATTCTCCCATGTGTGAGTTAGAGGCAGCTAATGCAGCTTTATTGGGACCACGTCTCTTGCATGAGACTTCTGAGAAAGACTAGTTGATTTCAAAGCAGAAGGATACTACATAGTATTGACAGAAATCATATTCCAATATATGTAGATGACATATAGATTTTGTTGTCGGGGATTAGGTTTTCTTGTGTGTTTTACTGAGGTTGGGACACATGCGGATTAAGAGACATGGTACAATTTTGCCTATATATGTATGGACATTTGAGATTATGGAGAGAGTAAAGTCAGTTACCTATTAGTTTAGTTACCTCAGAGGTACCAATCCATTCACAACATCATCCATGTATCTCAGATGTGTCGCAATCACTAAGACCCATCTCATGTTTTTCAGCCCAAGGAGGTTGAGCATCAGGTTGATGCCTCCTTTGATGAGCATCTAATTTGTATCATAGACAGAAGCATGATAGTTCTCTGAGGCCAGTCAGTTACCCTAGTATGGGTTCTATGGCAGCATGACCATTTATAGGATGAGACTCGGGAGAGAGATGCTGAAATTCATGCTTAGTGTCCAGAGTTGTATTCAGAGGAATCATGACCACCCTTCGGAGATCCATTCGGCGAAAACTTTCTATAAGGGGGAAGATTGTAAGATGTTGGTTTTTTCATGAGGTAACGATCTTGTTTTTTTGGGTTAAATGTGTTTAATTTCTTTTTTTGGCCTAGACCCTAAGCTAGTTTGTGGGCCAGTTGGGTTGTTTTTCTAATGAAAGGGGAAAACATGCGGAAATATGGACGCAGGAAACGTACACGTCGTGTACGTGGACTACAATCTGTGTGATTCAAGTTTATGTCGTGTACATGGGTGTCAGGACATGATGCATTTCTAGTTAAGAAAAATAAATAGGATAGTATATGTTGTGTACATGAGGTACATGTCATCTTCCTGTAAAGCAATTATTTTTAAAAGATGTATTAGCTAATATTTTTACGCACATAATCTTTTCTCTCATTTTCGAACCCAAAAAACACTATAATCTTTTTTTAATATATTGAAGTCATCTGAACTCTGATTTGAGTGTTGTATGACATGTTGGAACAACATCCATAAGCACTTGATTCCTTTTGATACATCCTTGATTCTTTAGAATAACGATTGTACTATTTCAATTTAGGCTCATATGCCCTAATTTTTTGTTCTTTGTCCATTCATTAGATTCATTATATAAAAGGGGAATTTGTGACATTGTAGTGGATTATATTTATACTATCAAGGAAATGTAGGTGGACTATACATTCTATCATATTGTCATGGTGTTTTTCGGGTTTTTGGCCGATATGCCATCCATCAGACCTTCCGACGACATCTCATTTTTGAGGGAGTAGATCTTAGTTGTTGTAGTTTAACATAGAGAGGTTGAACATGGGGTGTTTTGGTGTGTTGACACCCCTTACATGTTTCAAGGTCACCCAAGGGGTGAGCCTCAAGGAAAATAGCTTTTTTCGTTTTGTTTAAACCACCCAAGGGGTGTTTTCTTGTGTTTTCAAATATAGAGGAAGACCATAGAAGTCTTGTTAGCTTGATTAGCTTGTTTAAGAGATGTGATTCCTCCTTCCACATTGATATCTTGTGATGCCTTACCGATTTTGATAGCTTGGCATAAATGAAATGTCCTTATTTGGGTGTGAATACCTATATTTAAAATGAATAATTTCCTATTTAATGGTTTATATGGGAGGTTAGGCCCTTATGATTATTAAATGATACATTGTTTGCATGAGTGTGTATACTCATGGATGATGTTTTGGTAATGTGAGTGGGTATACACACAATTTACAAATGTTTAATTTGAATTCTAGAATTCTTAATTTAATGCATCGATAGATGCTTAAGACTACTCTCATCAGATCTTAACATGGTAGGGGATTCCATGGGTTGACTCTAGCCCTTGGGTCTTGACTCTGTGGGATTCCTCGGTCCTTGCTACCTCATGGATCTAGTATGGTTAGGCTCATGTTGGAATTGCTCTTTCCATGCTCCTAGGACCACAACTAGTGCCTAAATGAGTTTCCACCTAGGATGCACATGGGACTCAATGGGATTCCTTGGACATGCTCCTTGGATCTGGTCATCCATTGTTTAGATATTAATAAATGTATTCTTTCATCTACCGACACTTTTGATCCGACCCTTGAGGTCTGCTACTTGACAATATGGTGTGTTTGTGGGATGATACGTTCACTATACGTCACAACCTTGGGATAATTTATTTATTTATATAGAGAGGCTATGGATTTCATGATATATATGGATTAATCGCATGGCCATGTGACTTTCTTGTTTAATTTTTATATATTCTTTATTAGGAGCAGACTCTCTTTGGCAGGAAGCCATGAGGGATGGTTGGTATTACAAATTGCAGTAGACTTATTTGATGGGCATATGTACATACATACTGATTGTTTACAATTATAACCACTATTATAGAATTTTGGTTATAACAGTATAGAAATGGGTGGTTTCCAACTATGATGTTTATCTCACACCCTATTTTGGCTTCCATAAAGACCCAAACAAATTATATGGTTGTAGGTGATGATAGGGGAAAGCTCCCTAGTACCAGAGTTTGATTGTGTCTTTTGATTAGGGGAGCATAGGTCCAAGATAAGACATGCGATTCCGGTATTCATTTTTTGTCATTGGATCTTTTTGGGATACATGTATTGTATTGTACAGCCATGTACTGTTCTGGATGATCTCGAGATACTTTTATCATCTGCATGATTTTTTTATATGAAATACTTTTGGTTTTTGTTATCTATTCATGTATTCTCTTACTTTCAGTTGTCTGTAGATTATTTCACTTCCACTATTGTACATATATTTGACTACCATTGTGATACTTTGGTATTGAGGGAATAGTGTCCGCACTATCTCACATAGGCCCTCACTGCATTTCAGAAACCTCTGGAGTTTCGGGAGATGCGCTTGAGGCTATGTGACCAACCAGGTTCGGGGAACTGTTTCGGGTGGAATCCATGTCCGATATGTAAGAGTAACTAGTCGAAATATGTCTAGAGAATTCATATTTTACACATGTTTAGGTTATTTGAACCCTTAAAATAATGATAGACCAAAATTTAATCTTGTTTTATCATTAATTATTGTAATTAATTTTACATAATTTCTATAATATTTTTTTCAACAAATAATTTTACCATATTATAAATTTAAAACTATTAATATTAAAAATATGGAAACCATTTTTCCAAAATTCTAATAAAATAAGTGAACAAAATTAAATTATAATTTGGCACACCATCTTGTGAGGACATCAGGTTTTTTAGGAGAAAATATTTCAATGCTTGAAATGCTTTTATATCTAATTTCAATAACAAATTTGTTCCCATGACATACATTATTTTAATTGATGTATAGTTGATCTAATTGACCATTGAAAAAAAATTTATTATAATTTTAATACATAAATAAACTATATGAATTTTTTTTTGAATAAATATTTTTTAATTTAGACTATTCGTTCAATGATGATTTTTATGGAAAAAAACCAAAAATCCATGCAAATATAATTTTTAATATCAAATTAAAAACTATATTTTATTTTTTAAAATTCAATTTCTTAAAGTGTCTAAAATTAATTTTACAATTATTCCCATATGTAATTAAATTAGTTCATTTGAAAAAATTTTGTTTTAAAACATGTGATGGCATTACCAAAAATATTCTTTGTTCATATAAAACTGATATAAAATATATCTTAAAAATAGTTTTGTCTATTCATTTTACTTTGATATATATAAGGTTTTTATTAATATAATTTAAATAAATATATGAAAAAAAATTTGTTCCATAGAAAATGAGTGTTTTCTGTTATGAAAGTGAAGATGTTGTTTTTTGTAGGCAATATTTAACAAGGAATAACATATAAAGAATGATAAACATGGTGTATCTAGAAACACAAGTCATAAAATAAATTAATTTATTCTAAAAAAAGTTCATAAAATATCATTTCTTCACATTCTTCTCCCATAAAAATGTAATTTTTCATTTAAATTAGTCATTTTAATACATACAAATGAAGATACTTCTACCTAATCAAATCCTCACGTTCCCAGGTAGATATTTATAACTACATATTTATCCAAAAAAACTATGATTAAGTGAGTGGTTATTTCTCATATATCATTCTCTATATGATCTATAATTTAAAATGGGTTTTACTCATAAAAAAGATCATTCACTAGTGGTATTCCTTCTAATTTCTGTAATTGTTTATGGTCATGTATAAACTTCCTAAATAGAGATAGATGGAACACATTATGGACATTAGATATATTTGTAGGATGTCATATGTCTTATGATACCTAACTAATTTGAACAATAATTTCATGGGGATGGATATGCCAAGGGATTACATTCCAATTATTCCTGAATCTCGCAACCCTCTTCTGGGTAAATATTTGTAGAAAAATCAACTCACCAAGTTAAAATTAAATATGACATCTTCAGTTAATTTCATATCATTTCTTATGATATTGAGCTTCCATGATTTTATTCTAATTGGTTCTATCATTATATTCTTTTTCGCCAATGATCATAATCCCCAATTGATTTATTTATCCAAATTTTTCATATTGTGTTTGAGATCTATATTTCTGCCCATTGAGTGATTTATAAGGAGTTGTGTAAATGGTTAATTAAAATATATTTTTGTAAGAAAACTATAATAAAGGATGTTTTCTATACCATCTATAATTGGTATACAGAGAGGAATATCTCAAAATATCCTCCTCAATCTGAATTGTTTTTTCACAATGACCATCCATATGAGTATGATTAGTATTGTGGATACTCAATGTTTTATGATGTTCTAACTGAATATTTTACAAAAACATTGTGGTAAACCTCTGATCCCAGTTAGATATAATGTAACTTGGTAATCCATAGAACATTAAATCTTCATTAAGGAATATCTTATAAATCTAATCTAGAGATAATTATTTTCTAATAGTAATGAATTGTTCCATCTTACTAAGGTGAACAAGCACCAATATGAAATCTATATGATAGCCCTCTTAATTCCATCCCATTAGGAGTATATGTTTATTTCTCAATGCATATTAGTACTTTTAGGATGAATATATAATGATGAACAATGATCTTCCTCTAATAAATATTCCATCAAATCTACTATAGATAGAACACATAAGTGGTTCCTAAAACGTATCATTCAATCTTTATCAAGGATAAACTCTAGAAAATTTATATCCTTATTTTTATTCTCTACGTCTTCCATATAGGAAACTTTAATCTTCCCTTGGATATAGGGCTAAAAAATATATTTCGAAAGATACTATTTTCCCCCTTCCTTCATGATTTCTTGGTTAATCCTTTCAAAATCTAGAAATAATGGATATTTTGTGATCATCATCACAGGTAACTTAGCATGATCATTTTGACTCAATGTATCAACCACCTTGTTATCCTTCACATGGTGGTAATTTATTGAGAAGTCCCAATTCATTATTATCTCTAACCATTTTCCCTAGCACATATTCCACAATACCAGGATGAATATATATTTCAGAATATAATCATCAGTATATAAATCACACTTTTCTCCATAAATATAGCATGCTCATATAATTTATAAAAAATTACTACAGCTTACTCCAAATCATTAGTTGGGTATTTTTTATCATGAATACTCAATTATCATGAGGCATGGGATATAACCCTGTTATTTAGTAAAAAACACAACCCAATACCATATTTTGTGAATCACTACAGATTACAACCCCTTATCCACTATAGGTTAATGTAATCAAAGTTGCATTGACCAACCTTCTTCTAAGTTGCTTGAAATTTTTCTCACATCCATCTATCCATAGAAACATAGATCCCTTCTGAGAAAACATGGTTATAGTATTAAATAGTAATGAGAATTTCTCCACAAACCTTTAATAATATCTAGATAAACCAGAAAATATATGGATCTCAATCATCGTGGTTGGTCTAGTCTAATATTCAATAGCCTATGTCATTGATTGATATACTACTATAGAAAGTCCTGAGATTTTGTGACCAAAAAATTATTCATTTTTCTTAAAAAATTCAAACATGTTAAATTTTTCATACCCTTTCTCATTTTGTAGGGTCATCCATATAATTAATATGTGGTCTTAATGCTCATCCTTCCACATAGAATAGTTATGGTTATCATCTATAAGGCCTGGCACAAACTGATCGAGGTAATCATTAAAGACAACATTGGTCAAATCCATAAATATAATAGGAAAATTAGTAATACCAAAATGAATCATTGTATATTCATATTGTCCATATCTTTTAAGGAATTACATATTGTATATATCCTCTTTCTTGAACGTGAATTGATGATATCTATAATGATGTTAAATACTGGGAAATTATTATTCTCTGTGTGGTTGATCAAATAAGTAATCAATAAGTTGAAGATGATAATTGTTCTTAATCGTGAACTTTTTAAATCCTAATAATCAATATAGAGTCACATTAATTCACTATACATTTTCACAAATACAATAGGTCCACCACAAGGTAACATAATTTGATGAATCAATCCCATAGCATGGATTTATGGGAATTTATTATTCAATTAATATAAATAAATTGGTGTCATTCTTTAGGGAGTCTTTAAATTTTGTTTCAAACCAGGTTTGAGGTCTATCAAGAACTCAACTTCATATTTTTATGAAACATTTTGAATCACTTCCTGAAATTCATCCAAAAATTATGAATTAATAGTCATATCAACGATGTAGATTTTCTCTCCAACCATTTGATATAAAATACACTTCTGAAATGGAATTAAAACCCATACACTGGATGTAATCTCAATTGGATGTTCCTATATATCATTACATTGACTGAAGATCATATGATGGTATGAAATATTAAATAAAATTTTCCATCCACCACAAATTATGGGGTCTTTATGATACAATCAAATACATTCCAATGATTTCATAAAATTCAACCAAACAATGAAATAAATGATATTAAGGAAAAACCTATCCACAAACATAAAATGGATAGAATCATAGAAATGAGAAGAATTAATCATACAATTGTGGATTTATACCACAAATTCCATATCTATTTTTTTTTGTAATCTAAATTCCCATTAAAAATTATTTTGATATGAAACATTGGTAAGTTATATAATTAAATAAGATTGTATGGTAACTATACCTTTCACGAGATTTTTGTCTTACATGTCTTCTGAAATAGTAATTGCTTGATATTTTGTTGAAGTCGATCATTATAACTAACCCTCAGGTTGGTCAGTGGTTTGAAAAATTTGTATTCTCTTTACACTTTAAGAAACAACATGTGGGGGTTTATCATCTATAGATTTCCCTCTGTTTTTACCATTTTCCAACTTCTTTATCTAAATTCATAAATCAATTGCATGATGAAATTCTATTAAAAACGTTAAACATTTATTAAAACAAATAAGATAATTTCCAAAATAATTCTTTCCTCACATGAAGAATAAAATAATGCTCGACTTCTTCTCTCCATGGATTTTATATTTTCTATTGAACTATATCTTCCTTATCGTACCCAAATAATGACATTGATCCATAACTCCGCCCTCCATTTCATCCATTATTTCACAACCAAAAATCTCCACATATATACTAATGTATCATATTCCAAATTCTATACTATGATATGGAATTAATCCACTAAATAACCCATCATCATTACATTTGTATTAGAATATAATACCATAAAATAAAAAATAATTATTGTAAATTTAGCATCAAAGGTATTGAAAAATTCATAATCCCTTTTTTTAAATCAGGGAACTAATTTACCTTATTCATATAAGGAACATGATGGAATTACTATATTGAAAAATAGGTTCATGAAATTTTCTTAATCTATGTATTTAATTTTTTCTGGAATCCTTATATATCTTGATTAGAGTCCACCAATATTCTTCTTCACATTCTAATCTATAAATAGCTCGGATGACTTTTCATGATTCAAACATGGGAGAATGGATAATACATTATAAATTTTACTGATCCATTTTTTAGAAACAAGTGAATTTGAAGACCCTATCAATGAATGTGGGTGTTCCCTTATTCCACATTTGGATGTCTAGTATTATTCAAATCTTGCAAAACATGGGAGACCCTAGTAATGATACTTTCCATTGTAACCCCCATATCATTTAGTTACTCAGGAGGAAAATAATTAATTGTCTATCAAAATCACTATTAATGTGGTTCCATTTCCCTCCAGAGATTGGCTAAAACCAAAACACATATTGTAAAAAATAGTGAAAAATAGAGGAACAACATTATCATGAAAACCCACTTATAATAAGATCAAATTAATATTACATTTATAATCTATGTTAGTTTATTTTTAACACTATATATTATAATCCAACATATATTTTAATACATCAACATGGCTCATGAATTTTTTCAAAATTCCAAAAAATCTTATCCCCCAATATTTCCAAACAAGGTGTGTCGCAAGGAATATTTTCATGCACCATTTCCCAATCATTTCTAACTAGAATATGGTATTTTTAAGGTTATTAACCCTTTGTACATTTCTTATAGAGCCAAATCATTGTATAGTATCCAGACCAAGATTTATTTCTATGAAATCAATAACACTATCCTTTAATAAAAAACATGAATGTTTTCTTATAATTTTTCAAATACCTATACTTGTCCTTATATATTTCTATTATGTTCTAACTATGGATTTCTCATTGTATTTTCCATTGGTTAACAAACCTTCTAATTTGATACAATCTATAGTATCTCATTCTTTAGATACATTATAAATTCATCATTTTTGTGTAATTATTAATACATTACACCAATAGATTCTCAAAGACCATATTAGTTTAGTCCTATTGAAAACATGGAAGCATATACACTAGTACATAAAATATAATCATTATCTTCCTCTAGGTTCTTCATGTCCAGAAACCTTCTTTGAAACACCATACAAAAAACATATACTCAAAACCAAATGAAATGATAATTTAAAGGGGTGATCATAGATTACAAATTAGGATTAAAAAGGGTGACTTGTAAGACTAAAATGATAATATAGGTATGAGAAGATGGAAAATATAATAAAAAGTCATACAATCCATATCAAAGAATGTAAACATTAGTCATGGAATAAATTTTGTTATTATATAATACACGAATAATAGTAGAATATATAGCATAACCCATGAAACCATAACATAGGAAAAATACATGGAATTTTGGAGGACATATAAACATGTAATATCATTCCCAATTAGTTAATGTGCATTTCTAAAACATATCAGGTTACTTCATGGGAACTATTACTACTAGATGGGACACACCATCATCCTCAGTGGATATTCTTTCTTTATAAGGGTGCATGTTTCCCCATCCTCTCTTAGTAGATCAGGTTTCCCCATCCACCCAGAATTCATTCGGTTTCTCCATATTCCATAATGAATCTTTTCTATCAAATTGATTCCCATTATTATTAAAAATCATATAAATATTTACACAATGCATTCGATGGGGATATAATTCCATCTCATCACATAAGAAAATCATAAATCATTTATCATATCATGAACCATAAAAATGATGGGATTCATAAACATTTTATAATAACCCAAGAACTGAAATGCCTACCATATTCATTCCATCATATCAATACCTATATAAAAGAGATAGGTATCTTAATATTTTTATAAATTAATAATTCATGAAAACGAAGTAGGTTTCAAAATTATATAACTCGGGTAACAGAAATGGGTTTCATATAAATCAATCCATAGATATATAACCACCTATAAAGAATATGAATTATTTTCATTGATAATTTCCCCAACATATCATAAAAAATGACAAATTATTTAAAACTAGATACATATTTATTTTGAAAGATAACATGAATAATTTTTTATTTTAGATAGCCTTTCTTTAAAAATACCTATTATAAATCCATTTTATAAAACCCATTTCATATAATGAAATATTTAAAATTTCAAATAAATCACATGTTAGTAAAAATATCAATTCATCTTTCGAATTTTGTTTTTAAAAAATAATGTAATTTTAAAATATTTATCTTTTTAAATTTTTTTGAAATATTATAAAGGAATATTGAAAATATGTCAAAATCTGGAGCTGGACCCCTCAGCAGTGGTGGAACAAAAGGATTCAGTGGCTGCGTATAAACTAGTTGCTTATTTCTTTTCCTTGTTAGAGAACATTAATAATCCGGAATTTGATTTACTTAATTTAGATGGTTTGAAGAGTGCAGGATGCAATAATAGAAGGTGTACTGGGATATCTGATGCTGAGGTTGTAGTCGATGTCTTGGACAAGGATGTGCATGTCACAAAAGGGGTGCAAGCAGGGCCTCATGAATTGAAGGTCCAGCAATCCACTTTTCTTCAGGATGTAATACCTGAAGATACAATGCACGGGGACTCCTCTTCTAAGATTCCTGTGATGGGGAATCAAAGGGGGGGGGGGAGGTCGACATCTTACTGATCGGGGTGCAGCCAGGGGTCGTGGTCGGCCTCGGAAAAGGTAACTTATGGATGTGAACTTGTGTTTTGTTTAACATGTGGCTTACTGCATGTTAACATCTCCTAAACTCTTGTGTACTGTTTCATTTTTCTTTTCAATAAAGTTTGGAGCCATGGGTCCTAAACCCTTGGCTGAACCTTCTTGGTATCTTGAAAAACTGAAAATAAATCCTAACAAAATTTAAATTATTTTTCGTTGAATATATTTTTAAAACATAAAAAAGAAGCATTGAAATTATTTTGAAAACAATTTTTTAAAAAAAAATTAATAAAAATATATAATGAAAACATTAAAAGATAAAAATCATTTTCTGTGAAAATAAATTCTATATAACATATAATAGAATATTCTAATATCATTGAATATAATTTAAACCAAAATTAATTTTTCACAACCATTTTCATTGAAAGTAATTTTAAAATAAAAAAATTATAGAATATTAGGAATACTATTTATTTAAAAATAACCTTGTAAAATTTCAATGAAATATTTAGGGAAGTGACATCGAAGATAATTGGTTGGTCTGTACATGTCCAATATTCATTTTGCACTATAAAATTTTTTGAAAAGTGACATAATTAGAAAATGACAAGAAGATTATTTTTAAATCCATTTTATAAAAAGGTAAGACAAGGGTTGAATTTTTATTTATAAATGATATTTTAATATTATGAAAATTTGGATTTTTTTTTAAAACATGGTTTTGAAATAAAATTGATTTCCAATCGAATGGAGAAATAAAGTATGATTTTCAATAAATATATAATTTTAATTATCATATATAACAAATAGTGTAAAAATGGTACCATTACATGGATATACCCTGAATAAACATTGTATAATTAATTTAATGATAATTATTAAGGAAATGATTATAATATTTCATCATTAGAATCATAATCATGAACAATCCCCAAAAATGACTAGATTATAGCAACAAACTCTAACCAATTTAGAAACAAAAAATAAGAATCCCGATGAGAGAATAACATTACATGATGTTTAGAAACATATTTAAATGAATTAATATCATTATATAATATTTGAAATGGAATTTTATACATATCCTAAAAAAATATAGGTGTATAACATAGAAATGTATCTCAGAGAATGCAAATTGAGATATAATTTCTTGACCGACTTGCTATCTTTTTAACCACAAACCAATGAAATAAAGATAATTATATCGATATGTAAATACCCATAAGTTTACGTTTATCAATCACAAAATACATTCATGGGTATTATATATAATACAATAAAGTAAATAGTGTACAATAAGGTGGAAATATAACATAAATATAAGTGAGACAAGAAAAACCTTACATAAGCATTGATTCTCTTCTTACTCATTCAGAACTCCTGTATAATAGATATAACATTATTATTAATGTATTAAAAACCCATATTAAATCATATAAAACCATATATGATTTCATTATGACATTATATTATAAATTTATTAACAATTCCATGTTATTGTTACGTTTATCTAAATGTCCGCTTTGTTTTCGTATATATTTTGAGTTATTATTCCGATCAAATTACATATATCATGATTTAATAATTTAAATAATGTAAAAAATGATATAAATATCATATATGTTCAGTATATAAATTACTTCAATAATATATAAAATGTAGATATTGAAAATGAAATACATCGTTCGTAGAGACAGTATACCATATTTACACATAAACGTTATCTCCATTATATTGTCGTTTTGAAAAAAGAATGTAAATTAATTATATTTAGAATTTTTTATAATAAAATTATAGTAAAATTATTATGTTATATTTATCATATAGTTTTACTAAACTAGTCATTAATTCATTCCATGTAATGTGTGAATGAATTACATTGCTTTTAGGAGACAGTTGTCCACCGATCTACAAACAAAGTTATCATTTTTACAATGAATGGAAAGCATGAATGTGTGTGTTATATAATAATTAAAAAACCATAAATACATAAAAATATTACATATAATATCTATAAAATGTATTTCAATTATAGTTATCTCCAATGATAGGTGGTAAAGGAAAAATGAATGACATCTATTCGTGAGGAGGTAGTTTACCATACATCTGAATGGTAAGTTTGTTACCCATTTTATGGAAGTGTTTTTGAGTGTAGGTAAAAAATTAGAATAAAGAAAACTCATAATATTTAAGATAATGATATTATCATATAAGCATGTTAGAAGAATATAGTATGTGGTGGAGAATGATAATGGATAAAAAGAGCATCTGGAAATATATTACCTCTTATTTGGGTAATTTCTTTTGGTTTTCCCAAAAGGAATTTTTTAGTTTTATTTCTATCAAAATTATTCCTTATAGGATAAATTGGAGGAACAAAGTTTGATATTTTTAATGTATTTATCCAAGCAAAACTACATGATAGTTTTAAAAAGTGAGGGGGTGAGTTCCATTTTATAGTGGAGGAGACGTGGAATTCTTGTAAATATAAAAAGTTAAAACTATTGAGAGGTCTCAATTACATAATGTACGTCAATTATTTGTCCAAATTTGGAAAAATATAATATTTTTCTAAATATGTCCATATAATGGGTTTTTATAGGTTTTTACCTTATTTTTCCCATAAATTAACATTTACCCACTATGTAATCTTAATTTAGCCCCAATCTCTGTAATTAATTTATTTAAATTCAATAAATTTTTTTATATTAAACTATGATTATATTATTATAAATTATAAATTATTATGATTCAAAATATGGAATCCATTTTTTAAAATTATAGTTACATTATTGGAAGAAATTAATTTAAAATTAATCATGGAGACATGTCATGACAATTAGTTTTTTATGTGAATATATTTAAATGATTAAAATGTTTTTATATATAATTTAAATGTAAAATTTTTTACAATTAACCAAATTAGATTAATTAATATAAAATATATCTAATTAAACATTTTAACTAAATAAAAAAAATATAGTTTTACTATATAAATAAATAATATGAAAAATAGTTTTGAATTGAAATTTTTTGTTTTCACTACTAATCAAAAAATGATGTTTTCCAAAAAAATACCTAAAAAAATACCTAATATAATTCTTAAATAAATATATTATAAAATTAGGTTTATTATATAAAATTATATTTCTAATAGTGTCTAAAATTAAATTTAGTAATTTTCACAGAATGGCCCAAAAAGAATATAATTGGAGAAAATCCTGTTTTCAAACATATAGTTACTTTACCAAAAATAATACATATTTATATAATAACATTGTAAATAATATTTTAATAAAATATTTATTAATATTCATACTAATATATTCAACAGATATGTTATAAATAACTCATTTAAAGAAATATAATAATAAAATTTTGTTTCATAAGAACTAAGTGTTGGTTGTAATGAAAGATAAGACGATGTTTCAGGTAGCCTAATCTTCTCCTAGTTTAGTGTATAATAGATAATTAAAAATATATAGCATGTAATTCAAGACAAAATATAAATTAATTAAATTGGGAAAATTTTTATAAAAACTCTTGGTGATAGATAACATATATTTCTAAGCATCATAACATCCTCTGTGCAATTGGATGAGATTTTATATCTCATCTAAATAAAGATAATATTTTTGGACTCCATAAAAGAATTATTTTAGCTTTAAAATGCACTCACCTTATCTCCTAAAATTAAAAACATCATTCTAGTGGAAATATGAACTCATACACTAGATCTAGTTCACCTGTTATCCTTTTATACACTATGAAATTGGTCTCTATGTTCAAGCTACACGGGTGATAATTGGGGTAACAATGAAGGAGTAAAATTCCTTGATACACAGATATTGTGAAAATATTTTATGTGAATTCATGGTGCTAAAATATATATCTATTTCTCAAAAATAAATGCTACTGGTTAGGGCCCTTTGAGTGTTTTGGAGGTCTCTATTGACCAATTGGATTAAATTTAACTCGAATGGAAATTTGAAAGAAAAACCTTACCCCTCAATGTGTGTTTTGGTATTTCGTGATAATAATGGATGGATTCATGGATGTTTAAATTGATCATGTGTAATATCAAAATCTCTTAATGTATAGATTAAAGGGGTTATTAATTGTATTATCCTTTAATAGCTAATGTTTGGAATAATTAATGGATGTAATGTTAATCCACAAATATCATTCAACACATCAATAGTGGTGTGTTATTTTTTTCCTAGAGAATAACTTCTTGTTTTATAGAGCATATTAATTTCTTATTGAATTGCAATTTCATTGTTACACATGTTTGTTAAGTGTTGATCCTGGTGGCGGATTGTTTTTCCCACAATTGAGTATAAAGGGATCTAACATTGTTATATGATCTCTCTATAGAGTTATTTTCACATTATGAAAGAGATTGTAATAAAATCCCATTATCCATAAATATTTAATATAATATTTTTTCCAAAAAATTACTTTTTCATTTTGGTCGTGGAACCATAAAATATCACGGTTTGTTGTATTTTATGAATATAAATACCATTAAAATATCAAAAATAATTCTTGAAGAATATAACTATTCTATTTGGATGTCACATTTTAAAATAAACTATAAAAATCTAAAGAAAAATATTTTCGTTTAAAATATTCTTGTAAAAATGTATAAAATGCTTCAGAAAAATAAATAGTCATGGAAGCTAGAAATACCATTCACACTGAATAAGCTAAAAACAACACATCTATACTTTTTTTTCTGAAATCACAAAGAGAAACTCATTTGAAAAAGGAAATAAAATATTCCATTTATACTATTTGTTAAATATTAAAACATGGATAAAACTACTTTTAAAAAATATAGGATAATACTGAAAATAATATTTTATATATTATTGGGGAACATGGATATTCAAGAAAAAAAATTTGACAAAAGAGAGAAATGAGTTGAATTTGCCTTAAAACAAATTTTAGGTCTCTTAAGATCATAAGGTGAGGAAAATAAAATAAAAACAGGTATTTTATAGTGATAACAAGTGAATAATAAATTTAATGATCATTTTTAGATGTTTTTAGAATATTTCATCATAAAAACATAATCACAAACAATCCTAATAAAGAATTTGATTGTAACATTAAACATTTACCTCGAGTTCATTGTGATTTCAAATCATTGTCAATAATTATATAATATATTTAGATTTATTATACTTATATACTATATTCGTGTTCATAATTATCATATATAATTCATCTATACCATTTAAAAACAGCATTTTTGTGAAAAATTACTTATTAAAATATTCAGTTATGATTTTTAACTATTTTCTTTAACATTAGTATTTGAGTTCACTAGTTATGGTCCTTGTATATTTATATTTGATATATTATCCCAAAAATTATAATTATGAAAAAAATATCATATTTATTAATTATATAGGTATTTATAGTCAATAATTATATTTATATACAAAATAATGAATTAATCTGTTCATGGAGATGGTAGGTGATACCTATACATGAATAATATTTTCAGTATTAAGCAGATGGATCGAAAGAAAGTTATAACTTAATTCACCATTAAAATATAATTATTATATTATATATGTCATATATATTTATCAAATTCATTCCAATTATGATTTATGTGAAATAAAATTCTAAAACGAATCACATCACTTTGTGGAGGTGGTTTTCCACACATACACATGATGGACGTTATCGTTTCCCAAATGATTGGATAGTATGAAGGTAGAAATTATATTATAATTATATAAGTATATTTGTGTCATAAATATCATATATAAACCATAAGAACAACATAATAAACTTCTATAAATATGTTGATGTAAAATTAAATGTATCACTATGTGGAGACGACAAGTCATACACACGCATAAGAAATACTTTCATTTCATGTTAGATTGGAGATAAAACTCATTATGGTGTTATAATAATCATAATAACATTAACGAATGATTATGACTCTAAAGAAATTATTTTTTGACAAATTACATATATTTACAGTGGGTAAAGATTATTATAAATGAATGTAGTAGGTTAAGGCAGTTACATCACATTTGAAAGGAATCCTTCAGATCTCCTCTAAGGGGCTCTATGGTTTGTTATTTGGGATTACCGGTAACTCTATAATGTTGATAGGAATGTTTATAATATAAATTGGTATACTTAGGTAGATATATAAGTTATAAATTGGTGTAAAGAAGGGAATATGTAGGTTACCTTTTTTAATTTAGGAGGGGGTCACTTTTTTAATTTCATAAAGGATTCAATAATATAAAATTAATTATAAATTCATATGCCTCCAAATGGCTATATATTCAATGAAAATGAAATATATGGTTGTAATATCTCCAAAAAAAAGTTTTTTTGAAATGTTCCGGATTTATCTATGTATTATTTTAATATTATATGGGAATTAATTCGAGACCAGGCTCTGAGGCGGCGTGCATTTCCGAGGCCCAGTGAGCCTGGAACAAATGTTTGAATTTAATTTAATAATTTAATAAGGTGTGCATGGGGGTTTCCTTAAAAAGTAGAATAACTCCTAAACGGGTGCTCGGATCAGAAGTCTGAGGGTACTATTGCGTTCAGAACAATGTTTTTACCTTAGGCGAGGCCTAACATCGGCCAGAGCAGGTCGGTGGTTAAATCTAGTTTTTGGACATAAGAGTAATAAAATATTTAATAAAAATATTTTATTTCTGCTACAAGATTATATTAAATCTATTGCAGCGGATATCTTCCTTTTAAATATAGACTTGCGCAGGGTCCAGGGTTACAAACCTCATAACCATGAAACCATTGGCGGCTCTGGAGGCTCTAGAGAAAACCTCCCAACGCGGCGACAGCGATGCGGTGACCATATCTTCGCAAACGAACACCACTGAAATCCAGGTAGTATGTTTTTTTGTGATTTTTATTCCCATTTTTGATTTCCACGACGAAGACGGACTAATCCACGAATAGATTAGCCCACGAATCGGCCTTTCTTGTAGGGTGGGATATTTTCAGGAATCGTGGGTTTTGATTCTTGCGATATTTTTTGTTTTTTCACAACTTTATAATGGTGACGAACCAAGATCAACACAAACATCAATCGAGGTTCGTCCCTCTCGATTGTTGTGTTTTTCTCTCCTGATTCTGACACGTTCTTCGTGCGCATTCTTCGCATTATTATGAGAAATCAATCATTGCACGCTTGTTTGTTGGCGCAAAGATCTGAAATCGTAGATCCAAAATCGAGAAGATCTAACGGAGGTGTGGCAGTGATGGCGGTGGACAAATTGACGTGGTTCAGAAGTTCCCGTTCTTCGAGCGTTTTAATGCAAATTGATCAAGATGTGTTTTCAAGGCTGATCGAAAGCCCGAAACCGATGAAATCGGTTTTGTAGGAGAGGGACGACCCCAAATCTGGAGTTTCGTGATGATCGGGCAGTTGTATCAAGATCTGTAGGATTAGCCGAGGCGCATGGAGGAAGACGACGCTTCTATAAATTTCCCGTCTACACCCCGTGTAGTATGGGATACACAACGTGTGTTTGTCGGCAGAATGAATGGCATGTACTCCGGGAGTACACGGACATGTGCAGGGTACATGGCCAAGGACACACCATATATACCCCTCCCCGGCCAGACCTAGCCAGATACACGGGATACCCTGTGTACTGGTACACAGGTAGGCGACACAGACATGGGTAGAGACCTTGTACGGGCACATGGCCAGCGTACACGGAGCAAGCCCAGGTGCTCGGACACAGCGTGTACTTTTTTACACACCGTGTAGTTTGGTTTTATATGGCTTGGACGTATGACCTGGGCTGTATACATGGGCAGTACCTGAGGTCATGAAACATGGCATGTAACCATACTACACGCTGTGTGACCTTTTCTTTATCGACTTGATCCACTTGTATTCTTTGACATGGACTAGTTCTCTTAGGGTTCAAACCCTTGGTCGTTTCCCTGAAGGTTTTGGTATCGTTTCCTTTACACAGGAGTATGATCCCTTCAGCAGAACTCCCTGAATAGTGTTTTTGGAATCCCCTCTGTGATACTTAGAGCCGGATCCTCTATTCATTCCTAGAACCCTAGGTAGAGTTCTTGGTATCGAGGTGACCAACTTTAATCGGGTGCCAATCCTCAGCTTAATGGACTATCTCGGACTGAGTTGTACGAATCACCCAATGACTTGGTTGTGATCCCCATTTGAGCATCATGATCTCATAGTGCATATGGAGTGTGTTCTCCCAGAATGAGTACTTTTTATCTCTCTTTAGACCTGGGAGTGTGTTCTCTCGGTTGCATACTTAGTGGAATTTTCGTGATGGATCCTTGTGGTGGGGTTCGCGATAGTCGATCGTGAATGAGTATATCTGGATATTCTTGTTTTCTGTTATGAAGACATATAGTGTGTGGAGATGACTGTATCGTTCTTTTGTGGTATTTTTCCCTTGTTGAATTTCCTTTGTGGGTTAGGGGTGTCCTACTAGGTATTGTTATACTCACCCCCTACACGGCCTTTGACCGCATGTGTCATGTCTTGTGCAGACGAGCGAGCCTTTCACAGGATTCTAGGAGGACAAGGACTGGACGGTGTTCAATGATATTAGAAAGGGCGAGGTATGTTCCTACAGCTACAGATTACAGTCCCAGTACCTTTTCTTACAGGTTGGACTTTGTTACAGAATTCCTTTTGGTGGGCTTGTACTTTTGGCCAATATATTTAATTTCATTCATTTTACTTTCCTGTCCTTATCTATGGTTGGGTTTTAGTGTATGCATGAATATTTTCCATTTTAGTAGTTTATAATTTTTAGCTTTATGGGATTGGAGATGTATGTGCGTGTGTACAGGTTTTTAGGCAATGCCTCCCATATTAGTAGCATGCCTACTCGGTGCTAGTCACCAGCCCCTGGCTTATTAGAGGCAGGCTTGGGGAGTTGCGACTCGGGCCCTACTGGGACGGGTCATGACCGAGTGATATCGGAGGTGGTCGGTTCTACCTTAGGACCGAGAGTCTGTGAGTTGGTTTGGGGAAACATATTTAAGTGTTTCGAGTTCGTATTTCATGCTAGGGACCCTATTGTTTGTGCGGGAGGCCGATATATCTATACACCAGGACTCTGATAACTTTCTTTTCGACTTAGAATATGATAACACTAGTTTCAGGGAGAATAATGGAACATGCATCATATAGGAATGGGTTGTGGTTTCAATTTCCTTTTTGAGTCAGCTCTCCAGATATGCTCACTGACTGAGATACATCTTGTTTATTTAATAGGATGCCTCTGCAACATGTGCCCACTAGGATCTACCAACTCTATCACGAGGATGACCCCCTCAGTGATGAAGCCTCAATTCAGGGACCGGATCCCCCAGTTTTACCACCAGGGGGTGTGCCAGTTATCTCCCCACCTATGGAGAAGTGTTTAGTGCCTGTTGTACTAGTGGAGGAGGAGCGCAGGCTAAGTACTATCCACAAGTTCTAGAGATAGAGACCCCTCAGGTTTCGAGGCGAGCTTCACCCTCAGGCAGCAAAGGCCTAACTTAAGGCGGTGACCACAGTCTTCCATTTGGTCAAGACATTGGCGGACCAGATGGTGATCTTGTTAGCGAGCCTTCTGTATGGCTCGGCAGGGCGATGGTGGAGTTCAGTTGTCCAGACTCACAAAGAGGCAGCACTCGCTTGGTCAGAGTTTGAGCGTCTCTTCAGAGAGGAGTTTTAACCGGTTACCATGAGATCAGTACGCATACATGAGCTTCTTCAGCTTTAGCAGGGAACCATGACGGTGGCTGACTATTCGTCGAGGTTTACCGACCTTTCGCGGTACTCGATGGATATGTTCAGAGATCAGTACTTCAGAGCTTTGACATTTGAGAGAGGCTTGCACAAGGATATCTGAGCTAGCATCATCCCTATTAGCATTCCTACTTATGCTGGGGTGCTCGAGCGGGCTCTGGTGGTCGAGAGCTTCTTGGAAGAGCAGAGACAGCCGGAAGATGTCAGTAGTGGGTGAGCTGGAGCAGAGACCTCAGTAGCAGGGAGCTGACATCAGGGACCCAGGCGTACGAGACGAATTCAGAGGAGATCCTAGGACATGGGATCTACCATACAGGGTTCGTAGGGTGCATCCATCCATCCTCAAGTGAGGTGATGCTACTCAAGTGATGGCAATGGAAATCTTGCTGGGGATTGTCCGACCTGCCGTACTACTAACATGGGAGCGGTGGATGGACCACCGAGGTAGAGGCAACGTGTGGAGCAGACAGATCCACGGGACGACAGACATTGTAGGGGAGCTGGGAGAGTATCTGGAGGTGGTTGGCGTTTTGATCATTTTCCACAACCAACCCCCAGGGGGTCCACCCGAAGCCTAGGGAGCTGGTGGATAGAGGCAGGGACAGCTGCAGGCGGCAGAGGCTTATGACCCAGGTACTCCCAGAATTATTAGAGGTACTATCTGTGTCTTTTCTACTTTGGCTACTATATTGAAAAACTAAGGTTCTAGTCATTCCTTTCTAGCAACTTATCTTTTTCGAGACCTTGATATTCTAGTTGAGCTGTTGACTCGACCCTTATGCTTAGAAACACCGACTGGAGAAGATTCAGAGATCACAGACCTCTGTAGACAGTGTGACCTGTCCTTGGGAGGCGAGAGTTTCGGTTTGAACCTTTTTGTGTTAGTGTCGAGGCCTTACGATGTAATTCTTTGTATATATTGGCTATCCATAGTTCATGCCCAGATCGACTGTTTTAGGCCAAGGGTATGGTGTGTCCGTAGTGATGGAACAAGGTTCTCTTTTTTCGATGAAAGAGAGACCCATGCAGCGTAGGATGGACTCGTGCATAAGAGGGCACAACCGATTTCAGATTAGTTGGATAGCCTATCCCTTGGTGCAGTAGATGTTACGAGTTTCCAATTTCCAGCAGTAGTGGCTGAGTACGAGGATGTCATTCCAGAGGATGTCACCGGGCTACCTCCCCATCGGGAGATAGATTTTTGCATTGAGTTGCAACCCGGGACGACACTGATATAATCCTCAGCATATCGGATGGCTCTTACAGAGCTTCATGAGCTAAGGGTGCAGCTGGACGACTTGTAGAAGAAGGGATTTGTGAGACCCAGCGTTTCACCCAGGTCGGCCCCAGTGCTGTTTTCCAAGAAGGCATATGGGAGCTTGAGGCTATGTGTGGACTACCGGTGCTTGAATCAGGTGACCATAAAGAACCAGTATCCACTACTGAGGATCGATGACCTCTTCTAACAGTTGAGAGGGGCACGATGGTTCTCGAAGGTTGATCTACGATGAGGTTATCTCCATTTGTGAGTACGGGATAAGGATATATCGAAGATGGCTTTCTGATGTTTCTATGATCACTGTGAGTACTTGGTGATGCCCTTCGGCATGACGAATTCCCAATCCATGTTCCTGGGACTCATGAACCAGATCTTTCATCCCTACCTAGACCGGTTTGTTGTGGTCTTCATCGATGATATCCTTGTGTACTCTGCGTCCGAGGAGGATCATGCGAGACACCTAAGGATGGTACTGGACTCACTCCGAGAGCACCGGTTGCATGGGGAACTCTCTATGTGTCAGTTCTGGTTACAAGAGGTCCACTTTCTAGGACACATTATATCAGAAGATGGTGTAGCAGTGGACCCAGCCATAGTGGAAGCAGTGCTAGCAGGGGAACCACCCCGGAGTGTAACGGAGGTGCAGAGTTTCCTTGGGTTGGCAGGATACTATCAGAGATTCATCCTTGATTTCTCCAGGATCGCAGCACCCATGATAGCTTTGACCTGAAAGGGGCAGCCTTTCGTATGGACCGGGAGATGCCAGTAGGCCTTTTAGTAGTTGAGACAGAGTTTGACGAGCTCCCTGATCCTGAGATTACCAGTGGAGGGTGTCGAGTACATACTATTCTGCGATGCATCAGGAACCGGTCTTGGTTGTGTCCTGATGCAGAGGCAAATAGTGATTGCCTATGGCTCACGCCAGTTGAGGCCACATGAGAAGAACTATGCGACCCATGATCATGAGTTGGCAGCGGTAGTCTTTGCATTAAAGATGTGGTGGACCTACCTGATGGGTGAGCAATTTTCCGTTTACTATGATCACAAGAGTCTCAGATATATCTTTTTTCAGAAGGATCTGAATTTCAGACAGAGGTGATGGCTTGAGTTCCTCCAGGATTACGACATTGAGATCGTTTATACTCCTGGGAAGGGGAACATGGTGGCAGATGCTCTCAGTTGGAAATCCAGTTCATTGTTGCTGGATGAGGCAATGATCCAGTTGGCCTCCTTACAGTTATCCTTCGTGGGTGGAGATGAGCGATCTTACCTTCAGTCAATGGTTATTACCCCTCCACTCTTACAGTGAGTCAGAGAGGCACAATGTGAGGATGCTAGATGTGAGACTCTTCATGCTCAGATATCCACAGGTAATGCTACTAATGGATATTCAAAAGGTGGGGATCATGTTGTTCTTTTCAGAGGGCTCACGGTAGTACCAGTGACATTGCAGGAGGAGGTTTTGAGGGAGTTTCATACATCCCCTTTATCAGTGCATCCAGGCATAGAAAAGATGTATCAAGACCTCCGTCGTCAGTTCTGGTGGCCATGAATGAAGAAGGGTGTGGCAGAGTTCGTCTACCGGTGACTTACTTGTCAGCAATTAAAGGATGAGCACCAGGTGCCAGCAGGTTTTACTCAGCCCCTTGAGGTGCAAGAGTGGATGTGGGACGGGATATCCATGGACTTCATGATGGGTCTACCACATACTTCCAAGGGACACGATTCCATCTGGGTGATCATTGATCGACTCACCAAGTCGGCCCACTTCCTAGCCATATGGGAGAAGAGTTCAGTGGAGAGCTTGGGACGCCTCTACATGCAGTAGATAGTCTGAATTCATGGAGTTCCATCCACGATTGTCTCAGAACATGATGCTCGGTTCACATCCTGGATGTGGAATGGATTTTAGGAAGCTTTTGGGACTCAGTTATGCTTGAGCACATCGTTCCATCCCCAGACTGATGGTCAGACAGAGCGAACAATTCAGTTCCTGGAAGATATGCTTCGAGCATGCATGATTGACTTCGGTCGTAGCTGGGAGGATCACCTACCACTGGTAGAATTCACTTATAAAAACAGTTATCATTCCACTATTGTTATGGCACTATTCAAGGCTCTGTACGAGAAACCTTGCAGGTCGCCACTTTGCTGGACTGACCTAGGAGACTTCACACTCACAGGCCGAGAGATGGTTAGAGCTACTACATAGAAGGTAGCGGTCATCCAGGAGCAGATGAAGACTGCACAAAGTCAGCAGAAGTCGTATGTCGATAGGAGGTGGAGGCCCTTGTAGTTCAAGGAGAGAGACCATGTGTTTCTTCGGGTCTTACCACGATGTGGATTTCGAAGATTTGGCCAAGGCAGCAAGATATCTCATGCTCTTCAATATCCATTTATTTTAAGGATATTTCCTCAATATGGTCAAGCCAAAAAACAGGCTCCCCTTTTTTTGTTATTCACATCATCTTTACATTTTTCAACAACCTCATCAGGATAATATTTTTTCCACATTGACTTCGGTGGTCAGATTGAATTTCCTTGGAAACAAAAACGTTTTTTATCCCTTGAATTTATTCAAATTCCTCATCCTTCCACCTTTCATCGAGGTTTCATCTAAAACAGTTTTCTTTGATAAAGATTTAACATATTCATTTGATAAATCATAAAACTCTCCAGATTCCCCAGAAAATTCAATTTTCATTCTCTTTAGTGTGTCATCACTTAGTAACATTACACTGAAATTTCTTGACTTCGATTTGTAGGAAATTCCCATTTATTCTAAACAACAAACACTGATCTTTGATAGAGTATTCAGATACATGATAATCAGAGACTTCAGGTTTTCATTATCAATATTCTCATTCATAATCCAAATATACCTAACAAGATTTAGATTCTAGAGGATCACTAAGAAATCTAAAACATATATATCACTTTTCATCAGAGTATCTTTATCTCCTTTCCTCGAAATAATAATGCATTGAACCCAAATTTCCTGAATCCGGAAATTTGATGAATGATGAAGAATATTCATGGCCTTGACTCCAACCAAACCAAGGCACTCTAAGGCCATCTCCTTATCAAACCTTTTTTCTAAATCAGTTAACTTATGTGAAAAAATTTCAACTTCTCCTTCATAAGGTATTACAATAATACTAGCTGCCTTAGAATACAAAAGAGAGTAAGTCTTAACATAACTCTTGAAAGAAAATTTCTCTTTTCCTCCTTGATTGAAAATAGATACTAATTCATAGAACTCTACTAGCAGCTCCGGAATCACCAGATCCTCTACCTTGTGTTTAGATATAGCTATACTCTCCCAGGTATTTGACATGATGTTCATTCAGATGATTGAATTATACTTATTAATGATGTCTGGGTCTACCATCCATTCACGATAAATCTACCATTAAATTATTTCCATTACAATTGAATTTTATTTCTAAGGAGAGGCTTATTTAGACATTCAGAACTAAGGAAGACCTAAGAAATTCGGAATGGTCATAAGTATGATGGGTAGAGCTTCAACACACAAGAGCATAGGATTCGATATGTGACAACCATCAGGGGGTCATTTATATAGGCAATTGAATCGATGTTTCAACATCCCGGATTGATCCAACTATTGAAAACGTCTTGATTAGATCTGATGGTTGAGATGATAGTTGAAGATGAATTTTTATAGATTCCAATCTATTGACGTTTTTAAGGAAAATATTCACATTTATGAAAAAGTGAATCTGAAAATCATTAAAACAGAATAAAAAATCTGTCAAGTAAAAGATGATTACAAAAATTTTGGAAAGGAAACATACCTTTCAGATTGCAAGGAATTTTATTCGTAATAAGAAAAAATATTCTTGAAAACATTAGATTCTGAAAATTTGATTACAAATATATTTTTTATGAAAAAAATTATTTATGAAAATTTTGGCTACGAAATTTTTAACTAACAAGAAAATGTACTCACCCTATGAAGAAAGATTTTGTTTCTGTAAAGAGATAAGATTCAATAAGAAGTTAATAAGGAAGATTACCTTATAGTTATCATTCCTAGCCTCTTTTTATTGTATTAAAATCTATCAGATGGTAATAATTTTGTGAAAAAATATCCACAAGTTGCTCTTGCATTCCGATAAATTGAAGAATGATATCTCATTTTTGTGTGTGATCCCTAAGAATGTAATGCCTAATATCTATGTGTTTTACACGAGAGTGATGTTCAGGGTTTTTTCTTAAGGGAATGGAACTAGTATTATCAAAAAAAATTTGTGTTTTGGAAAAACTCATACCATAGTCTGTGAGTGTGTGTTGCATCCACAATAGTTGAGCACAAAAACTTCCAGCTGCTACATATTCAGCATCAGTAATGGAAAGTGCTACTGGGTGTTGCAATTTTTCATGACCCCGAAACTAATGAATCACCAAATAAATGTGAATTTTTGTATGTACTTTTTCTATCCATTCTACATCCACCAAAGTTAGCATCCGAAAAAACTATTTAAAGAAAAATAATTTCAGATGTATAAAAAAATCCTAAATCTATGGTTCCCTTTTAGTAGTGAATAATCCTCTTCACTACATTTAAATAAGATTCCATAGAATTGGATTGATATCTTGCACATTAGAATACGGAGAACATTACGTTTGTACGAATAGCTGTCAATTAATGTTGACTTCTTATCATGCCTCTAAAGGATATTTGATCTACTAGATTCCCAGCTTCATCAAGATCAAGTGAATTTGTGGTAGAAATGGGAGTACATATTCTCTTAGTGTTTTTGTATGCATATTTTATAAGAAGATAGTTAATATACTTATATTGGGATATATAGATTCCTTCTAGTTTTTGAGAAATTTGAAAACCAATAAGAATGGTTAACTCACCCATCAAATCATTTCTAACTCAGATTTCATTAGATCCACAATGGAATCCATTAGTGATTGTTGAGTTGAACCGAATATAATGTCATCAAAATAGATTTGAACAATCAAAATAGTTTTCATATCTTTTTTTATAAAAAGGGTTGAATCATCATTTCCTTTAACATAATTATTTTGAAGAAAAAATATTATAAGTCTATCATGCAAGACTCTGGGAGCATGTTTAAGTCCATATAGAGCCTTGGTATGTTTGAAAACATGTTTAGGATGTTTTATATCTTCATAACTAGGTTTTTGTTCGACAAAAATGTCCTCAAGAACATAACCATTAAGGAAATCACTTTTTACATACAGTTTAAAAAGTTTGAAGTTGAAGAATGATGCAATGGAAAGTAGAATATGAATGGATTCAAGTCCAGCTACTGGAGAATAATATTCTTCACAGTCTATTCCTTCTTGTTGATTGTAGCCATTAGAAACCAATCTATCTTTATTTCATACTATGATTCCATTTTCATTACACTTATTTCTGAAAACCCATTTTACTTTAATAATAGAAGTTTCCTTAGGTCTTTCAAAAAAGGTCTATACTTTATTCCTTTCGAATTCATTTAGCTCATCTTTCATAGCTTTCATCCAATCGTCATCACCTAATGCTTCATTATTTCTTTTTGGTTCTAATTGTGAAAGGAAATATAGATGTTATATTTCATTTTTTAAGGAACTTCTAGTCAATATATGTTGATTTACATCACCAATGATACTATCATTGGGATGATCCTTTATAAACAACTACTTTTGGTTTTGTAAAACATGTTCATCAACAAAAGGAAGAAAATATTCGGGGTTAAATTCTTCAGAAATATTTTCTGGGACATTTTCCATATCAGAAGGATCTTTTATCTAGGGTTGATAATCAGTTTTTGAAAACACGTCTGATGATATTGGTTGAGGTTATTTAGAAAGAAAAGGATCAGTTTCATCAAATTTGACATGGATAGTTTCTTCAACAGTACTAGTGTTTTTATTGAAAACTCTATAGGCTTTAGAGGTTGTGGAGTAGCCTTAGAAAATTCCTTCATTTGATTTGGGTGAGAATTTATGTAAATTATCTTTAGTATTCAAGATTAATAATTTTCATCCAAATACATTGAAGTAAGAATGTCTAGGTTTTCAACCATACCACAACTCATAATAAGTTTTATTAGGAAAAGGTATAATAAAAACATAATTTATTATATAACAAGTATTACTTATATCTTCATCCAAAAAATGTTTGGCTACCCAATATTCAGTCAACGTGGTTCTTGTTATCTCATGAATAATTCTATTTCTTCTTTCAACAACACCATTTTGTTGAGGAGTTCTTGGTGATGAGAAGTTAGGAGTAATAACTTTTTTCTACAAAATGTTTCAAAATCAGAATTTTGAAATTCTCCTCCATGGTCATTATGAATAGTTATCAATGGAATATTTTTCTCATTTTTAACTTGGGCTATAAAAATATTTAAATAAGAAAAAGCTTCATATTTATTTGCTAGAAAATAGATCTATGTTAATCTAGTGTAATCATGCACTAAAATAAATACATAATATTTTCATCCAATGCTTCCAGTTTGTGTTGGACCAAAAAGATCCATACACAAAAAATATAATGCATCAGTAGTTGAGACTTATCTGATTGATTTAAAACTTGATTTATGTTGCTGCGATATTGACAAGGGTCATAACCATTTAAGGAATCAAGTCTATGCTCAGGTATATCCTTAACTAGTATTTTTATAGAGAGTTCACATAGGTTCCTAACGTAATAGTTTCCTAAAAGTTTATGCCAAAACCAAGATTAATATTCCATTACACTGAGACAAGCTAGATCATGCCTCCTAAGGTTATATATGTTTAGTGTGTGTCCATTCTCTTTCCTATTGGAAGAAAGAATAAAGTCTTCCTTGGAATTGTGTAATAAACACTTATCATTCCTAAAATTTACAGGGTAACCTTTATAACATAATTTACATATGGTAATAAGGTTGTGCCTAATACCCTTAATGAATACAACATTTGAAATCAATGTTCTTTCAAGAAGAAAAATGTTACCTATACTAGTAGTTTCTCCCTGAGCATTATCTCATAAAGTTACTTTTCCTCTATTCGACTTTATAATCATTTAAACACATTTTTTGTTACCAGTCATATTAAAAGAACTTCCACTATCCATGTACCATTTATATTTATTGGTACATTCTTTATTTTCATGAAAATAAGACTGTTAGACTTTTGGAACTCAAACATTTTTCGATCTTGAAACTTCAGAAAGAAAAATTTTAGGATTCCACTCTTTCATTGATAAATAAGCATTATGAAAACCTAAAGACTGATTTTTGTTTAAGGAATAATTTTTTACCCAATTCCCACCACAATGACACTTATTACAGAAAGGAGCACATCGAGGTACAAAGTAATTGTTACTAAAAATCAGTTTTGAATGAGTATATCCAAATCCAGAATTATTCTTTAGAGGTCGAATTTGGGAATACATTTTATAAACATTTTCTTTATCTAAGGTAAAATCTGACAAACACTTCCCCAAGGAAAAAATTTCTATCATGTGTTTCATAGATATATTTTTATCCTCAAAAACATTAGTTTTAGCACTAGAGTTAGGTCTAAAACATTTTTTAAAGAAATTAATTTTTCTAGATCCTTTGATAATTTATCCATCTCCGAAATAACTTCCTCAAGGTTTTTTAAAATACTTTCAAAATAAAGGGTTTTCATATCATGATCATTAGAATGATCGCATATTTCCTTGGTAAGAATAGTATTTCTAGAATTTTCATTATCATGCTTTTTCTTGATATTATAATTTTCATTTTCAAGGACCTTAGCCAACCTAGACACTTCTTAATAAGTAGGTAATATATTATCTCCATTAGAAGAATATTATTCATCAAATGATTCAAAATATATACTCTCACTATAATTAGCATTCAAGGATACATTGGTGATGGATTCAGAATTTTGTACCTTAGCCATTAGACAATGATTTCCAGTAGGTATCTTGGCTAATAGACCAAGATTCTTATGTACAAAAGATTCGTACTCTGAGGAATCATCAGAAGAGTCACCATCACTGGTACACCTGGTGTCATTGGCTTTTATAACATTCTTATAATTAGCCTTCTAGTGCTTATTTCTATTCCTCTCAAAATTCTTTTACTTTCTGTCTTTTCTCATAAGTATAGGACAATCTGACCTTATTTTCCCTTCTCGTTTTTATTCATAGCAAGTGACTTCTGAGTCTTTATTTTCCTTTAATTTTATTTCTAGTATCTAGATTTAATGTTTTTCTTCCCAACTATATTGTTAATCCTTTGGAAAATATTGGTTAACTCATTTTCATAAGATTAACTTCCATTAAATTTAGATTGAATAACATTCCTCTTAGATTTTGATCTTGTAACTCTCTCAGGAGTCCTAGATTTCATATCATTTGAAGTAGTGGTAAAATCAACACTTCCATTTCCATTACTCTTCTTACTTAGATTAGTGCGTCTTTTCATTCTAGTCTCATGTTGATGAATATTTCTAAAAATCTCATCATGATTAATCTATGATACTTTCCTATTCATATCAATAACTATTCTATTTGACTACCACAAATTTGGCATGATATGTATAATCTTGTTCTCAAGTTCCTCATAATAAAAACCATTTTCACCCATAGATTATAAACAATTATCAATAGTTATAAACCACTGTTGTAACTTTCAAACTCGTTCTCCATATGGAAATAGAAATCCATGATATTTTTCTTTAAGAATAGCTCTTCTAGTTTCGATAATATTAGAAGTTCCAAAATGAGTAACCTACAATTTCATCCAAATATAATTTTCAACATCACAAGAGGAAATATTTCTATATATATTCCTTGTCATGGAAGACAACAAAGTATTTCGTACCATTTAGTTTAGTTGATATTCTGACTTTTCCTGATTAGTAAAAGTTTTGACTTCCTTATCAAGAATCTTGTAATATTCAGAAAGCATTACAAAGTTTTCCACTCTAGTGTTAACGAAAAAAGTATTTATACGACCTCTATGATATTCATAATCGTTCCAATCAAATATAGGTGGTCTAGTAGGATTTAGACTGTCAATCGAACCAACATTCATTCCTTCCATCTAAAAAAATTCATTCCATAGAATCTTATTAGTAATAAAATTTTGTAAACAAGGATAAAAATCCTATGTAATGAAAAAATAGAACAAATGAAAATTGAGCAAGAAAACTTATATGTAAATATAATTATTTTAGAAACCTCCTCTGATACCAATTATAGGATCAAAATATGATATAGTTTCTCAATATACAAGAGGGGGTGAATTTTATCCTTTAATAATAACATTGGAACTTTTAATGTTGATATAAATCTTTCTATTGTTTAACAAAATTAATCAAGTTAAATTCATAGGACCCCTTAATACAACAAACTTTCCAGATTCTAGAAATATGCTTCCAGAAATAAAACATAAGAGAACTTTACAAGGACAATGATTCTACCTTAAATCATATAAAATCATACTAATCAGAGTATACAAATATAAGAATGTATAAGATAGTTATACATTCCTTAATAATCAAAATGCATCGTAAATCAAACTAGAAACAATACAAGTAACAAGTATAGAATATTTTAACCATAAGAGTTGGGTATCCAACAACCTTAGATAAAGGAACCTTGATTTATACTTTCAAGAATGTATTTAATACCCACACTAGGGTAATCCCTCAATATGAATATCAGAGTCTGTCTTGCTATCTCCCGAAACCCTCAAACTCTAAGGTAGTCAAACCTCTATCTTCCTTATTAAGGAAGTCCTAAAACATTAAGGTAGTAAGAACCTATGTCTTTCTATCCTCGGAATCCCTTGATTTTTCACAAAATATTTAATAGTCACATGAAGAAATATGAACAAGATGTTCAGTATGCACAAAGCATGATAGTCTCTCTCTCTTGAAATCACTTCAGCAGCATGTAATCTCTAGAATTGTAGAAGAGTCTCTTGGGCTCATTCAAATGAGATCCTATTTGTAGGCACATATCCAAAGGTTTCCTCCCTCCTTGAATGGTCAAATTTTTCCTTGAATTTCCAAGGTACATGTTAACATGTCACTCAAACAACGGTTAGTTAGAAACAGAATGCACAACATAATTTTATAACTATAATAAGGGTAAGTAATAAATGGTTTCTCTATAAAATCAATTTTTCAGAGTCTATGGGAAAAATGATGTTTGGAGTCTAAGAGGAAAACATTCGGTGTCTATATTACATGGATATTCAGATTCTATTTTCTAAAGAATTCAGAATTATAATTCTGTAGACTTTAGAGTCTGAATTATGAGGAATTTTGAGTCTCAATTATCAAGAATTTGGAGTATGAATTTTTAGGAATTCAGAGTCTGAATTTTAATAAATTCAGAGTATGATTTTCTAGGAATTCAGAGCATCAATTTCAGAGAATTCAGAACCTGAATTCTAAGGAATTCAGAACCTGAATTTTAGATAATTCATAGTCGGAATTTTAAAGAGTTCATAGTCTAAATTTCAGAGAATTCGGAACCTGAATTATGAGGAATTCAGATGCTGAATTGCAGAAAATTCAGAGTCGGAAATTCATAGAATTCAATATATGAATTTCGGAAAATTCAGAACCATAATTATGAATAATTAGTAGTCTGAAATATATTGAATTCAGAGTCTGAATTTCAGATAATTCCGAACCTAAATTTTAGAGAAACTGGATTATGAATTCAGGGGTATTTGGAGTCTGAATTCTGATCCTGAAAACAGAATACTATATAAAAATTAATTTATTAAATTCCGATGTTTTAGATATGAAACTGAATTTATCACTCTGGAATAAAAAATTTTATATTTAGTGAAACTAAAATAAGAACAATGAAAAATAAGTAAGGATAAAGTTTTCTTGGAGATAGAAAAATTTCATTATTAAAGAAAATCTGGGAATGGAAAAAAATTCCATATATAAGAAAACATAGAAAAAATAAAATTTTCCTTGAGATTGAGTGTTTGTGATTTTAAAAAAATATATAAATGGAAAATTTTTAAGGAAACCTTATTAACTCAACATTACTTTCCTTTCACATAAATATGATAATGTCATTCGTGCGTAGGTGTGAACTATCACCTTCACAATGTGATGAGAATCGTTTTTATTCACCATATCACATGTGTTATATATTTTAGTATATTTAAATAATTAATATTATTTTAATTATATTATTATAAATTTATAAATATAAAATAATTATTTCATTACTTCCATAATGAATATGGAAAAATGGAAATGTTACTCATGCATTCATACGACCTATTTTCTCCATGATTACAACATTATTCATTTTTTATTACTTAATAAAATGGTTCCATTAAAGAGTATAATTAATATATAAATGTTATTATTATTTAATTAATTTTTTTATAAAGATAATTGAATTATGGATATAGGGACTATTGATATGATATCAAGTTTATTTTTTCATAAACTACTGAATATCAGTTGAACGTTCACTATGAACATAAATTATTATGATATTTTTATAACATGGAAATAAGTGATATAAAATAAATAACAATCAGGAATCATTTTCTCAATAAAGTAGAAATTATCCTATTTTTATATTTTACTAATATAAATATTCTACATGATGAGTCTGAATCATGATGAGGGACTTCGTCTCAATATCATTTCACTGAGGCATATTTCAATACTATACACCACATTGTTTTATATAGATTATAATTAACCCAATTGAAATTTAATTTCATTAAAAAGGATTCTAAAGAAATATTTTCCTATGAAGCATTTTACTAAATAAAGAAAGGAATGGTTTTTTAACGTTAGTGGCGATAACAAAATTTCCACCACCGAGACGATTATTTGAAATTCGGCTTCTTCTGTAAGACAAAATGTTTTTAGAAAGAGAAATAACTTCCATATTTCATTATTATGTATTTTTGTATTGAAAATGGTTTTTAGAGGGATTTATTATGTCAATATCGTGAGATTATATATTGTGATTTCAATATAGAAATGTTATTTGTTCGTTATTCTTGTTAATTAGTTACGATTATGATATAGTTCTTGGTTATTGATTATGTATACAGTTTTTATATGATAATGTGAGGGAGGGTGAGCCTGTGATATCCCTCCAACGCATTGGGTAATGAGACTTGGTTAAATGATATGCTTTCTCCAAAGATGTTTAGGTAATATACTTTGATGTGTATTCCAAACGTAACTATGAGGGTTACTCCCTATATAGTTCTGAAATAAACAATGTATGAATGATATAGATGCCACAAGTTAACATTACTATTTAAGATTTCTAAGATGTATTTTATAAATATTATGATTTCGTAATGTATATTAAAGAACATATGATTTATGGGTAAAAAGGATTATTTTTGTGAAAATGTTTTCATGTGTTTACAATATTCATGGATTAATGGTTTTATTCCAAATTTAATAACACTTACTAGGTTTTTCTTGTGATCTTAAAATGTTTTTGATGTTTTTTCCATAGGGCATAAGGATGGGTATGTAAAAGGAAAAAGTAAAGATGAATGTTCTAATGGTTTCTATGAATAAAAAAAATAATGTATTAAAGAGTTTTATCATGTGAAAATATTGATAATGAATAGAAGTGCCTGCTTTTTAATATTTGAGTTTTTAGGTATTATTTATGGCCTAATTCTCTAAATATCTCAACTTGAAAAGATCCTATGTCTAGATTTCTGAATTATCTCAATATTATGTAACATTAAAATTTTGTTCCTTATAAATATGTAAGGAATGAATCCTTCAATCATTAAAAATATTAGTAGATTAAAAAGAAGACAATTAAATGATATGTAAAAATTCGAGATAATGTAGAAGTTTTAGGGAAACTTCATTGATGTTCACCAAAATCATTTAGGTGCAACCAGTCTCAAAGAGGGATATCATCAATGAAATGATGGATAAGGTATTTTTGGAGATATGTTAGTGAATGTTTTTTTAATGTAAGTCTATATTACTGTCTTATTTATATGATTTAACATATTATTCATAGTGTTAGTTTTATCTGACTGATGGTCAATCTACAAATGTAACATGATTGATGCGAATTTGGGAATCAAGGATATCATATTAGAGTAGTTATATATTGGTTGGAAGTGTGGATTAAGATATAATTTTTAGGGAGAAAAAATATTCATATAAATTCTAACAAAAAAATACCCATAAATGGTTTTGTGTTGGAAGATTAATGAGCCAATGTTATTCTATATCTTTCATTATTTTTATTAAAAATAAATTTTTTCACAAATTTATTATTTTTTTAGGATTATTCATACGAGGATAGAAAAAATAAATATTTTATAATGTATGTGCATACTTGGGGTGCAATAAAATTCCAATTCATTATATTCTCTAGGTACCTTTATGAACAACATAGTTTTATTAATAATTAATCGAAAAAAACACATTTGAATTATATTTCTTAAAATTTTGGTGATAATTATTTTAGGTGAAGGGGACACACGTCAAATATATCATATAATACCCATTTTTTAAGCATCAATAGTGTAATTAACTCAAGAACCTTATTTTATTTTAATTCAACCCCATGATGATTAGTATACCAGAACATAAAAATTTCATTACAACCATGTCATCAAATTGATATTAACCTCACACACACTCAAGATAAAATTGAAAACAATAATTTAAGAAAAAAAAACTATATAAGGAATACCTGAAATTATGTGGTTTATACATTATATTGCATATCAATTTGGTAAAACTACTTACTTTAAATTACGTTAGAAATTTATAATAATTATATTCACATTACCAATTTCTTCCAATTATATCACTAATTACATGTAAAAAATAAATTTCATCCTCACATATGTGCATGATTTACCACTTTATTATTTTATGTATCAGCTTTTCATCTAGTTTCATCGACAACAAAAATATCATGGAAGAATCCCCTTTGACCTTGGGGACTACCTAACCCTTCTTGCATGTCTTATTAATACCATTCAATAATGATGAATGGTTAACGCCATTATTAATTTTCTATTAATTAATCATACATTAGAAAAACATTTTCTCATTATAATGAGGATTTTTCATTGTTGTATCTGCAATGAAAATCCATATTTAAAAAACAATAACTTCTATTTATAAAATTAAGACTACTAACCAACACTCCTACCCCCCTAAATCAACCAATGATCTTCCCATATAAGTCACTACCTAAGGAATTATTATTTCATGTTAATTATATCCTTGTAGTCATATTTCATGATTGAAAATGTATCTAAATGTTATAAAATTAAATAAAATTTAAATTTCATTACTTAACTTCTAAAGAAAAACCCTATTGTACCCATTCATGTGTTTATGTATTAAAAAATATATATTATTAATGAATAATTTAACTGCTTTGTTCATATTAATGTAAATTGAAAAATCATTAAAATAATTATTATACTTCTTAAAACACTTCATCTCTTTGTATTTTTCCTACACCAAATTTTACAAGAAACAACTCAAAACATCAACTAAAAATGATATTTCTGAAAAGTTATATACCATGGAGTACATCGAGATACCTAACAAATATGAATATAAAACTCTTAGTCTATAAAATAATTCATTTAATATGTTTATCACTCCATATGTAAGAAACTTTTATGTCTTGAAAAAATAGTTGACAAAAACATATATTTGGATGTAGAAATTTTATTTACTACCATGTTGATGTTGTAACAGTTATATGGATCAAAAAATATATATTTTATATTTACCTCATTCCTTATAAAAATGATATTATTAAGGCGACTGATATCATTTAGATTAGTTATTTTATAAAATTCATGTTTCAGTTCAGAAATCACAATAGCTTCGAGATCAACCAATAATATCCCATACACATATAATACAATGGGGGATAATCCAAAATAAAAAATAACAAAACAACACGAAAAGTTCCCTATAAAATTGTAGTAACTCCCTTCCAAAGTTTTTATTATTATTGGAACACACCATGGAGAAACAATGGTTCACAGTTGAAATTTACAACATACTAGATCAATTCCATACAACTAATCCACATGTAAACTAGAATATAAATACCAAATTACTGTATTGTCCATGTTACCATTAATAATCCACATATATGACATCCTTGAAAACCATTCATTCATATTAAAATAAAATTATTTTTTTGTATCCAACTAACTCCAAAGAATATATCGTTCATCTTAATCCCTCAAATATAGATCCAGATACCAAGAACCTTGAAAAATGAATATAAAAGGATCATTTAAAACAAATAAAACAAAATATCCTATCAAGGATAAAAAATAATCTTGAAAAGATAATATTGAAACAACTTGTCCTTATCAGATGAAAATTTTCCATCCAACAAATGATAATTAGAAAATAATTAAACTACACATTACCATGGTATTATTCCATTTATATAAACAATTATTACAAATTTCCTTTCAGATTCAAAAAATATACTTTAAATACTATATGATATGTTGTTTCTATATTATAGTGTATAGTTTCACACAATTCGTGATATTGGTGGATATAGACCATGAAATTAACTAATATGGTTTTGATTTATTAATTACTGGATATATGATATCATCAATTCATAACTGGAAACAACTAATGGATGGATAAAATTCACTTAAATGGTATAATTTTAATTAATGAATTATTTCCTATGATCTAGTTAGATTCTAATACAATTTACGAATTCCATTAATAGCTAAAATTTTAATTCATTTTAGTTTGTGTTGAACTCATTTGTAACATAAATCGGATTACTCACATGACCTCCTCACTAAATTATTAATCAAATAAAGTTTCCTCCTTACCATGCTACCCATTTTATAATGACATTCACTTAGCCACATGTAGATTATTACCCTTCCATCTTAATCAAATATGAGAATTAATTGTAATACCATATAGTGACTCACAACTATAATTTAATATATTATGAAATTTTTTTAACTTGATGTGATTATTATTTTAATCCCACATTTCATAAGTATTTTTTACCAATTTCGTATTATTCCATAAGTTAGTGTTATAGAAATATATTTAATTTACAATAAGAGACATTGATGACCAAAGTACTTATGACTAACGAATAATTATTTTTCTTGAGAATAAGAAAAAACTATGTAATTTTATAAATTCATAGACACACCCTATTATTTTATGTGTTTTTATTGATATTTATAATTTTGATATGTTAATCACAGTAAAATATCTTATTTATATTTTCAACAGTGTGCCCTAGACACCCTCGATGAGCCTAAAGATGACTAAATTAGAAAAAAATGATCATTTATGATAGCTATTATGAGAGGAGAACCATAGAAGATTATGATTTACACCCAAGAAAGTTATCATCCCCAAAAGGTATTACCCATCTTTGAGCACCTCTCAGTGCTCTCACAACACCGAAATGGAAATATCTAATTAAAAATAGATGGGGAAAATTCTATATATAAGTGTAGAAAAGGTAAAATAGTCATTGAATACATCTTGAATGATTCGATAGTTATATATCTATCAAATCTATGAGAAGATGAAATTTTTTTTGATTCATGTATGAGAACAATACTATCATTATAATATTCACAGAGTGATGCAATGAGGGTCCAAGTGTTGGATGAGTTTTTGATACTTCTAGTGATGTTGTTAATGTTTATGTTGAAGGCAGTGATGATTCCACTCCATGTGATGATGTTGATTAAGATGTTGTTTATTATTATTATGGAATTAGTGGTTATGATGGAGGAATTGATCCACACAATTTTTTTGGTTGATAATAAGGAGACATGTGTGGATATTTTTTAATGAATTAAAATGATTTATGGTTTTGATTTTATATGTACGTTATTTTACTTTAAATGGTTTGAAAATTATTTTTAACCAGATGGATAAATGAAAAATATAATTAATTTCTACTATATTAAATGTGTTCAGTGGTTTTTATTTTATTTGCAGGTGTTGTAAGTGGTGCCCGATGCTGGTGTTTTTCATTTCAGATAGGAATCTATAAGAATAGATTATTGAAAAATAATTATAACACACACTGTATAGGATTATATACCCATGGTTTCATGAACCATTGGTATAGTTTTATACCCGTTGATTACGTCACACAGTGGATATTAATATTTTCATTTGATATTTATCAATGGTTTCAAAGAAAACCACAAGTGAAACAAAAAATTGATAACTATAATTCAAAATTTTCTAGGGTCTATAAAAATGCATTATAAATAATAGTATAGGTTATTTTTCTAGATGTGTGGTATTTTAGTAGGTAAAATCCACTATAAAACAAAATAATGATGTTCCCCTAAATCTCCATCAAATATATTTTCATATTCATAAGACATGAAACCTATGGGAAAATATCATTAAGGGGTGAGTATGCACAAAACTGTTAAAATAACCAATTGTCAACAAGATGCATTTCACTAATTGAAATAGTGTCATCCTGAAAAAATAAAATTCATTTCATTTTACCCAAATTCTATATGGGAAAATATCATTAAGGGGGAAATGAATGTTGAAATAAGAATAATCTTGAAAAGGTACCCAAATCCCATACTGGATCTTAAATAGACAAACAAACCAACATTTCTTCATTCATTTCTTTTTACCAAAATTATTTATGAAAAAAATAGTCATTTCCACAGATAAAACTTGAAGATCCCAACCCTAGTACTATGGTTGAAATAATGAAACCAATTGAGAATCCAAGTCCCCACTAGCCTTTATAGAAATTTGAAATACCAACTCTATTGAAGAATCATAGCATCCCCCTAAATTTGGTTGAAGTTTTGAATCTATATGATTATCTATATAGGGTATCCCATATTAATAATCACATGTGTAAAATACTAACCCCTCATCTAGGTCACAGTTCCAACAGCTTAGATACCAACTCTACCTAATTATACAAAGGATAGAATTCATACTTAGTCGATTTATCTTAGGGGAGAGGGAAGTACATAGAAAGAACACGAGTTTCATATAATTTTGCACAATTTAATCCACATGTTCATGTATTATCTCCTCACACGGTATGTCCAAAAAGTACTATATAGCCTTAATAGGGGAAACATGGAATGTGATGCCTATGGGGGGTCACTCGATGTGTACCCCATCATCCCGATTCAAATTCATCTGATAATGCACAGGGTGTGGCTCGAAACTCATGGAATATGGTGACACCTGGGTCCCTATTAATTGAATTATTGTGCAAACTAATCTATCCAAGTAAGAGTCAAAAAACATGTGAATAATTCACATTTTCATGTCATTATTAAATCTACCCAAGACTGTAACACTCCATTGTGAGATGTATTACACATGTTCTAGTTATCTATCTTTTATATAGTCAAAAAATTTCCATATATTTTAAAGATAACTTGATTTATGATATTGATGAACCATTATCTTATTTCAATAAGAATAACTCAGAATGTACCCACTATATATGTTTCCTATATTAAATTCCATGAGATAATTATGATTCCCACCATTTATTCGCATAAAATTGAATCAATATCACCTCTCATGGAAGTTTCATTATCATTAGACCTAAAATCATGAAATGGTTATCCATAATTCATATATTGATTCCCATATTCATCATTGATAGTCTATTGGTATATAATTAATGCTACAAAATCACAGAGCAATGATCATTGGAACTAGAATCAATCCAAAAATAAATTAGGTCTCTGAAACATTTTTAAAGTACCATTCAAAACAATCACTGATGATGGGATGTCATATAATGTATAGAAAGGAACATAACACTGAATTGAATAATATAAGATATTATGTGTTACACATAAAAAATTGATTATAATATATTAATAAAATAAGAAACTATGGGATAAAAGTTTTCAAATAATAATTATCATAAAGTTTATAGTTTTGGATATAAATCAATAATTTGTTTGGATTAATGATCATCAATTCTAGATAGGATTTTTAAGAACCAATCCATAATCACATTGATATCAAAAGGGATAACTTCAGAAAAAGAATCAATATATCAAGAATATATTGATTGTTGGTGGGATCAAATTCAATGAAGATATCATCAAGGAATCAGTTCTGTTCATCCTTCACCCAGTGTAGATCCATGATCGATTGGAAAATAATAGAATCTTGTGCTATCATATTCAGTGATACTCGATCCCTTATTATCTAATGACATCAATTTTAACTGAAATATATCTATATATCTCTATATCTCTCTCTTGTTCATTGAAATTTGGTAGCTAACACTTCAGATTAATCAAATAGAAATATATATAGGAAAAATATCGATTAAAAAAATTAAAAATCAACCAAATTAAGTATTTAGTTAATAATTTTATACCATCCTCTAAAATTAGGATATCTAAAAAAACCATGAAAATTAAAATTATATCATTACCAACATAAAACATGAATTCTATACTCTAGTGCATCCATGTTTCTCTATCTATGACTCCTACTATTCTATATGTAATAAAAAATACATGAAAATAAAAAAAATTAAATAAACTTAAATAATAAATTCATAGGTTCAAATAAACATAGATAGACATGATATCTCCAAAATAAAATTTATCCTTATTAGTATAAATATTCAAGGATTTTAAGCATCAAAAGACTAGATTGTTACACATGGTCATCATTTTTTTGTTAGATAGTCTTCGAAATTGCCAGAAACCATATTTTCAGCACATTTCCTATCATTAGTCATTGATTTAAATTCTTGATAAAATAGTATCAATATAGTGAGCCAAAATTTAGAAATTTTTGGATTTTAGGAACATTATAGATAAATGATCAGAGATAATAATGAACATTGAATGAATTAATTACTTCATGATCATTTCTATAGAAAACACTATAGTCAAAAATTCCTTCATAGTTGTTCTAAAATTTCATTGACCATCATCTAGAAATGTATATGCTTAATATAACACACGAAATCGTTTTTCCTTAAATATCAACAACATCTTAAAAACGATATAAATAGTATCACTCATTATCTCATGAGGATATTGTTTCAAGAAAATTGATGATTTAAAATGAGGTAATATTATATTTTATCAGTTTAAATGACAGTAAAAACAATTCATTAAAAAATTCTGTAACCAAATAATGTAGAGATAAAAGGAATAATATTCATTATAAAAAATTTAAATGGTCCTTTGGTAAAAATAATCCTTCGTAAAAAAACATTTAATATACTTATCTTATTTAAGAAGGGGAGTCTTTTAAATGAACTCTATCATCGGATTATTAACTTCTAATCCTATTGTAAAAACATAGTTTCTTATCATAATCCCCTTAAATGAAATGGACTGACATTTTTTCTTATTATGAATAGTTTTTCCCCTTGATACCATCAAAAATTGAATCTAGATTCACTAAACAGATCATATATAGGCTTCCAAAAAATTTAGAAGTAGTGTATAAAATCCAAAATTATTTTCCTAATGATTTATTAAAATATCGGAATCCAATATATTTGTAATATGGTTGAGGAACCACATAATAGAAATCTAATTCTCTATTAGAAAAATATTCCCAGTCGACATATAAATTCTATTTGTAGGAGCCACCTATGGTACAAGAATATGATTTAGTCCATAATACACATCATTATTTGAGATAAATTCATTCCCATTAAGACTATAATGTATTTGATGAAAAAAAAAGTATAGTAAAATGGTCTATCCCAGTGGCTAAATTTAGATTTCTACAGTCAATAAAAACTATCAACTTGTTCACTTTTTTAATTTTTATTTTCATATTATTTTCATTTATAAGGACTATGTTGTATGATATTGTAAACATGATTTTGAATGGGCTCACCCATTGGATGTTCGAAATGGGATAGATGATACTGTTATCTGAATATGTTATCACCATTTTCCTAAAATATTATTTGATTTTTTTATTGGTTCCCATTGTATCCTTTCCCCAAATATTGTGATTACCATCAAATTTGATCATATTCAAGAAATATGAGTTACCAATCCATTTTATGTGGTATCTAAATTAAAATACAATAGTTTTATCCCTTTTTGATTGGCCAAAAAAAAATTCTTTTTTAATTTTCTCTAGTATACATAAAATGATGAATGTTAGAAAAGTGACCCCACTAAAAAATGAGTATCTCTTGTGATATATAAGTGGTTTATATTCTTATTGTTGTGTTTATTGACTATAAGGTGAACTATAAATACATCGTTGATTAAGATCATTCATATATATCTTATAGTTACTATTAAAATTGGACAAAACATACTAATAACTTCTATCTAATATGGTAAATCCTTAAAAATTGATTCCTGGTCTATATAAAAAATATTTTTTAAAATAAATAAAATACTGTGATAAAAATCATGTTTAAACCCTTCCATGGGTTTACATGTTTTACTCAAACTCATTCACATACAATTCCTTAATTGTACATGTTATCCTTCAATATTATAAACCATACTAAAAAATTATTATGTATCCCCAAAATTAGATAATCATATTACAGTGGTTATTCTATAAAAAAGATTCCAATTTCTCAATCCACAATTCGTATATGAAAAACATTAAATTCATCACATTTTTTCACCTCACATGAAAACTAAATTTCCTTTAACAACATCTATGACTAAATTATCGATGTCTAAGAAAGTATTATAAATAATATTATGGACTCCCCAATCATAAATTATTTCTAGAATAATGAATTAAATTAGATGAATTATTTTCCCTACCATAATAAAAGGTTAACCACCTCCCAAGGGGTGAGTAAAAAACTGGTTAGCTAATTCCAACATAACTATATAGTTCACTAATAATGCTAATAAATTATTAAAAATTTTGGATAATGTGATCATATTTGTTACCTCACTTAGGTAAAAAATAAAATATTTCTTTTTACTACCTTCTATGGTATGTGGAAGAACAAAACTTCCATAAAGATTAAGTAGAAAAATTATTTTTTTATGAAAATTAGAGATTCACTAATTTTCTAGGATACCGATAAAAAATTCCACTAATTTAATTTTTAGAAATTGTGAACATAAATTTTTGAAAATATGATATCAGACTACTGAAATATTCAACTAAGGGATTATTAATTTGGAGCTTCATGAGAAACTCAATGAATTTGGGAAATTCGAGTATCGTGATTTCATTCATCAATTGTTGTGGGAATGGATTAGTTGGAAATTCATTCCTAAAAATAGAAGGCATCCCCATGTTATTCTACTCAATAATTTCATTCCAATTATTTTTATTAGTTTTCATGTGTTTTCAGATTTTTTCTAGTGAAAATATTGGTTTTAAATTATCATTAGTGTTCTTGTCTAGATTCACATATTTCTTTTTATTTTATTTTCGATTCCATATTTACTCAAAATATCAATGTGATCAACCATTGGATTATTTATATATTCTTTTTGAGTTTTATTACCATTATTAATGATTAAATATAATGAATGTTTCTACTCATAACTTATATTATGAGGATAAATATCACATTATTTATCATAATCATTTATCAGTCTAGTTTTACCATTTTAAACTATAGATAATGTCTCAAAAAATCTATTTGATCTTTATATATATATCATGTTATATATTATTTGTATAGAATTTATATTCTTATCATGAAAAGATTCCATATAACAACTTCATATTTCCTTATATTTTCTCTGGATAATTTGAAGTCCCAACCATTAGTTAGTTTTGTAATTATTTCATGGGATATTATTGAAATCCAACATTATGATGTCATAACATTAATTTATGATTCAATTTTAGGTTGGGATGATTTTTATATCCTATTTTGTAATTTATTAAAAAAGTAAAATTTTTTGTATTATATCCTTATTCCATAACTATAAAAATCAACATTTTCAAAAGGTTTGGGTGGATGTTGATTGTTTATGATTTATATTCCTGAGTATCTAAATATCTCAGAGTGGGAATCTGGAAGGATTGATTTTTATGTTTATATTTAATGGGAAAAATATATAGTTTGACAATTTGATGCATTATTTATTGAGTTATTTTTTATTTCACCATGTTGTGAGTCAATTAATGGACATGAATATGTGGTATAATCTAAACTGTTGACTATATCCCTATTAGAATTCAATTTTTTTGAATTAACGTAAATTTTAAAAAATATATTATTTATTTATTTAAATTATCAATAGGGTTACCATTAGTACATTAGTCCATCATGTTCTAGACTAATAGTGATAAACCATCATCAAGGGTCTTCCTAAAAATATTGAAAGGGAGTTGGTGATAAAGATAAATCATATTTTAGTCCTTAAATAAAGAATAGGCCTCATATATGAACTCACCATTCTCTTGAAATGATCTTATAATGATATTTCTATACTCTCCTTTTAAAATCCATGTGTAGAAAATCATTTTTAATGAATTATAAACATGTTTCCTTGCATGTAGACTTTATCATATATGGTTAAAACATGTTTCTATCATTCTATTTTAGTAAATATTTAGAATAATATCATGTTAGTTTCATTTTCACTGAGATTATAACAATTTAAAATTTTCACTATATTGTATAAATTGTCAATTAAAGATAATGTGTATTCAAGGGGGATAATATAAAAAGTTTGTCTCTAGTACAGACATGACTGTTTATGCTTGTAATTTTAGGCCATTTGGGATATATTTATAAAAAACGTTTGTCTGACTCTTTGGAAAGTTAAAATTATTTAATCTAAAGTCTAATTATGTTCTCATATATGATTACATATATAGGATTTGGTTTGTTGTTAGAAAAAACTATTTCTCTCTCTCACTAAGATACTATAGTTTTTTCGTATTTGTTTACCTACAATCTCTATGATGTCTTCAAATTTCACAGATAATGTTCTCTATGTTTATATTTTTCAATATACTGAATATATAATAAATACTATTTCTATATTTTTTAACTCATTTGAATTTTTTTCTAATAACAACTTCTATATTTTTTTATCATGGATGAATTGATCCTTGATCGATAATGATACCAAAAATTATTTCATTTACTTGGTATTGTTATAGTTAACTAATCATTTTACTCATATTTTTACATGATTTTTAATATATGCATCCCATATATACTTTCTAGATATAAAGCTGCATGGTATCTTTGTATGAAAATGTTCCTAATAAATAAAATTAAATATTAAAGTATATGAATTTATTTTAATATCAATAACAAGATCATAAATAACTTTCAGTTCTAAAACTGTATAGGTTAACCTTGGGAATACATAAAAAATGGTTTATCTAAAATCAAAATAATCTAATGAACATTATAATGAGTCATAACAAATTATTGACAATGAAAAATATGATATCATAAAATCAGCAGCACATAAATAATCATATTAGATCATACATAAAGAAAATAGAATCATAAAATCATTAAAGAATAGTTATTTGGAAACAACATGAAATAATTCATCAGTATCTATCAAGTCAAAATATTAAAACAAAATCAAATGATGTACAGAGTCCGGTCATGAATTAGGTTTACTCACTAACCACATGCATAACATTTCATTAGATAAATACATTAACCAAATAATTGGATATCTATCTGGGAGAACCCTTCACAACATATTCAACGTTACATGTTCCACATAATGGATGAAATAAGGCATGAACATAAATATTTCCAACAGATGTAGATGAGGTTTGTAATATTGTATTATAACATAATCAAATGGCCTGTCATAGTGGTTTTCATCGATTAATGGATAATATCATTATTGAGAATTCATATGTTAAAAAATAAATGTATGAAATGTTAATTAAGTCCATGCTAATGTAATACATCAAATTTATTGGAGAAAAACATCGGAATCATTAATGTTTAGTGTGGTTTTAGGAGAAAAGATAAATATAACATAAAAGGTGTAAGGGATAAATAATTTTTATAAAAAATAAATTGATTAAAAATGTTGGATTCAAGAATTAAATGATAAAATTTAGAAACAATTAATTTTTTAAAACATTTATGGGGTACTATTGAAAATAGTGTAATAAACAGAGATGATCAGATTAATTGGTTTTTTCTATCGAATTAATTTTAGAAAATAAACATTAAAAAAAACATATAGGAAAGGATTATTATGATAGATATATATTTTGTTGGGAAATATATAGAATACATAAAATAATTAAATAAGATGAATAAAGTGATAAAGTGGGGTAATATAGATATATCACAACACTAATGGATGAATTGTGGTTCAGAGAGTTCCCTCACCCCATGTCAAGAATCGTTCTTCACATGAACTTGAGGTTCTGACCAATCAAATTAGATTAATTAATTAAATATTTAGGATCCTTTTACCTCAATATTTTATGTACTATAATTATATATTATTTATTTAAAATCATTTAAATAATATATATTGTTTAATTTCATTATTCTGATGGTGTTGGTTTTAGGTTCCAAGGTCAGATCACTTATTAGAAATCATTGATGAACTTGTCAAATAGAAACACAACTGAAAAAGTGAAATGAATTTTTTATTTACCATAATGAAATTTAAATGATTAAAAATATCCAAATGTCATCTGATATAGGGTTGATTCATTTCGTGAAAAGTATAATTATCTATTATTAGTTCATTTAGGCAGTCTGACCGAAAATCAAGAATTAGTTCTTTTAATTAATATTGTTACTATATATTGATTCCAAAATGGAAAAAATATATTTAATGATTAGTCAAGACATTTTAAAACATTAAATGTGAATTTCATACTTCTATGAACACAATAATGGAAAATTAATACTCATCATCCACAGAGGTTGTGAACCGACTAAATATGGATAATTTTTTAGAATAAGTTGAGAAGAGAAGAGGGTGAATAATATATATTATATTAAAATAATGTAATTCTAAAATTTATCTGATACTTGAGTTATTATTATATTTTAAGGGAAATTTTTTCATGGATATGGACGAGGAAAAAAATAAAATACTTGGTTGATAATATTACCATCTCGTTTGGAGGTCTCTTATTCTGAATCAACTTAAAGCACCATGGAGTAGATTTTTGATGATAACATGTATTCTAGTAACACAGATAATTAATTATAAGATATTTTGGTTGAGTTTTTAAAATCCCTAAGCCTTATATGGTGTGTTCATAAGGGTTTGTGAGGGGTTGGACTTTATAAAGGTATGAGAGGGGTACATTTGATTATTATATTCATTTTTAAATTATTTTGACTAAATAATACAAATTTTGTTGATTCTTATTAATATATACAGTAAATGGGTAATGTTATTTTGGAATAAGCGGTACTTAAATCATCACTCTATAAATAATCAGAAATTTTACATGTAATTTTAAATTCTATATTTTACCATATTTCATTATCCACTAAAGTAAAATAAATTTTTTTAGATATTACCCTTATGATTTTTTTATTGATTCCAAAAATTATATACATTTCTTAAAATAATTTTTTTAAAACAAGAAAATGATTTCTAAAATAAAATTTTATTTTATTTGTAAAAACAAACAGTTATATTATTATTATAATTCTGTCAGACCTTTAAAAAATTATTTAATCTATCAAAAAATTATGTTATGATTATAATATAATATAATATGATTTTTTTAAATAATTTATGAAAATAATTTTTTTTTAAAATATTTATACTTGTAATAAAAAATGAAAATAAATCACATATGTTTTGACAAATTAAAATAGTTAAATAATTGTTTTGAAAACATTTCTGTAAGCATATCTTGATAAAAATATGTCAAATATTAATTTTGTATGATAATTAAGAATTATTTTCCCCATAAACAGTGGAAGATACTATTCGACCATTTTTCTATTCCTAATAGGTAGATTAGTGTTCCAACAATATGATTACTCTTCTAACAATCATATTTTTAGTGGGCATATGATTTCTATACAGTAAATAATAACCACATATATTATTTATTCATCATTAAGATATATTTTCCCTAATTGGTGTATATATTATCATTTCTATGACGAATATTTCGTTACTTGTATTCATATTCATTTCATTAGTATTGATTTCGAGGCTGGTTATTATTGAGGATTGAAATAATAAATAATTTCTGATTTTACTTATCTTAATTTATATTTTTAACGCACTTATAAATTTCAAAAATTATTTATATAATTATTTATTAAATTTAATTTCAATTTCTTGTAATAAAACTTTTTTGTTCTTTCTTATGTTGTGTGTTCATTATAATATATTTTTATATAAATATGACACAAATATATAATCTAAATTGAAATTTCATTTAAAAAAAATTCATATTCATTAAATTCCATCCCCATAATGTTTTTCCTTATAAATTTAACTTTATTTTCCATGAAAATATATAAGGTCAATACTACATTATTTCTGATTATATTTCACATATTTCCTCTTCGTACATATGGTTTTACATAGTAATTTTACTAGTTGATTTTTTTTCCTAGAATTTTGTCTCTATGGTCCAATACCTTCACCGAATTCTCTTAATGGGAGTTCTCATTATCTAATTGAACTAAATCTAAATTTAGTGCATTTAATGTATATGGTATGCAATTATATAAGAATAATACATAGAACACATCATGTACTAGAGGTTGGGTTTGAGGTCGTGCTTGTCAATAGGCCATAGCTCTGATCATAGCAATAATATAAAATCAGTTGAGGTACCTTGAAATTTAACAACACTTCTTCCAAAATCACATTACTCTCTACACTGGAAAAATGTTGGGGAACCCATTATCACTTACCTCAAAAATTGTGTCTCCACGAATATTTTTAGCATAGATCATATTTCAATATTTTTCTTCCCTAAATTTTATTGAATGAAATTTAATTTTATAGCAATTCATAGACAATTTAAATCTCACTAACATATGTTCACTAATATCACCATAATATACAATTGATATAAATATATTCCCAAAAAAGATACATTTGGACCCCTTTTCATGCTTTAATAAAATCTATTGTTGTATAATAACTCTATCAGAGGACGATGATGATACTTTCATTATTTTATGTCCATAGAGAATAATCTTTAACATGTCATCATGTTTCTAGAAAGTAAGCTCGAATTGGCCATCAGTTTGGGGATCATATGACATAGTGAATTTATACTCAGTGTTTATAGTATTTTAAAGAATCATCTAAAACACAAGGGTAAATATCAAATTTTTATCTTATAAAATTAATATTGGTGTCCAATGCGGCCTTACCTATTTTCTAATTTATATCCTAGTATGTTTGAATAAGTGAGAAATACCCTCGAATAATAGTGAAGTGATTAATATTTATAAGACATTCCACTAAAACCCATAGAGCATTATTCTCATTAAAATTCAATAGAATTCCAATAACAAAATACATAATTATGATCTCCCATTTCCATATAGGTTTGGGAAATACTTCTATTACCCCCTAAGGATTTTTTATTTTAGCATTAACCTACTAACATATAGGGAACATTTATGTCGATTATATGATATATTTCATCATTTTATTTGAAAAATTGTTCCCATAGTGACCTTGATAAATTATTATGATCCATGGGGGGATGAATAAGGTCCAATTATGTATATCATCAAACAACTATTTCATCATAGGATTTTATGGTACATGTAACACACCACAGTTTAAAAAATTAATTTGAAATTCATGAAACATTGTGTTTAGTAGATATTTATCAGTATCTTTTAAAAATAATTTTCCACTTATATGTATTCAATTTTGAAAAATGGACATCTACAATTGTGCTCAGTATGTTATTTGGAGTCTAATGGCACACACATGTTTTTTGGGGAGTAGTCACATAACCTTATGAATAGTAAAATGAATATTAATATGACCCTAATGAATTATAAATTTTGATGTTGTTTTATTTTTTAGGCTTTAAGATAATGACATCTTGATTAGATTTTTAATGTGATATAAAATCATTTATTGTTTTTAAATTATTAATTTTTGAATTAAATATAAATTACTAAAAAATTAAAATATTTATATATAGTAAATTATTTTCAAAAAAATGGACTTCATTTTTAAATTATATACATAAAAAAATGGAATGGGTGAATTTTTGTGATTTTTATGATATTCATAAATTTTTTATGATTAATTAAATATGGTAAAGTACCATATATTCAAATTATCAGTTAAAGAAATTATTTATGACCTCATAAGTGATGTAAGTCCACTTGGTTCAAACTCACATTCCATTTTTACTCTTTGTGGTAACATTAATTTTTACAATCCATAGTCTTGAGAAAAATATTTTAATAACAATTAAAATATTGTAAAACACCTCCCCTCCTCCACTATAAATACCATTATCATTCCCCTCTTCTTACCAACCCTCTCAAGCCTTGAGACTTACCAATTTTTTGGACCTAAAATCATCCCAATCCTCTTCCACATCACCTAGAGCTGATGGTATCACCAAAAGTCCAAAACCATAGGCTTTAAGATGGATCTCAAGAAGAAGATATCAAGATGTAAACATCCTATTTTGTTTTCTTTCTTTTATTTCATTTTATGTTATTATTTTTCATTCCATTTGGATTATGTTGGGATATTCTGTTCCATATCCCCCTTATATCCTATATAATGTATGATTGATGATACACCCATTTTCCTCTCATCAAAATATTTTATGAACTTTTAGTTGGCGCTGTTAGGCTACCGAATTATCGTGAGGGATTTCTCAATTTTTCTTTTATTTTGAGTTTCATTATTTTTATTTTCACAACTCATCTTATAAAATAGGAATTAAAGCTACATAATCTGGTATATTTTGGATGTTCTAATGTTCATGGAAATTTCAACATCAATCTTCTTCATCTCTCCCAATTATTCAAGGAATTAAAAACATTTTATGTGATGTGTCGAATTATAGACATCGTGGATGATGTGATTTTTATAATATTTAGTTCCTTCAAGACTAGTCATGAAACCATTTTTTTGGATGAACCAGGTGATAATATGTGTATTATGTCTCATTTAGGGTTCTTGAATTCCTTTTTACACATGGATTTAATTTATAAAACAAAATGAGATCGTTATTATCAAAGAACAACTAAAATGATCAAAATGAAAATCATTAATGTTTTAACATATGAATCATTTAAATTTCATAATTCAATTTGATAAATGATATAATTTATGGATTATGTAAATATTTAAATACCAATATATTCCAATTCTGGAATTTCACTTGCAGTTGACAAAATCAATCATTATGAACCAATCATGGAAATCATGAAAAGAACTCACCCACAAAAGTGTAAGGAACAAAATACTAACAATTAAAGGGTAAAATAATGTTATAAAATGATCATAAAAGATGAATATATTTCATTATGATAATAAAAATACTCTTTTAATAATTATACAGGAGTTTTAAATTACTTTGAAGCAAGACAAACCTGAGGTAAGGGAATTCTTAACCCATTCTCCATCATTTCGGTTAACCTTATTCTTTATTATTTATATAGTATTTAAATTTTTTGTTTGATTACTTCTGATTAAATTATTTTTAATTATGTTTATTTATAGATTATATACATATTACGTCCACTCTATTAATTTTTCGATCAATTCTATGATATTTATAAGAGACTTTTCTTTTGAAATCCACTTTTAAAATTCTGTTTTATGAAATTCAAAACCAATGTCTTTTTGAAATTACTTATTTTGTATGATTGTTTTCTAGTTCATGGGAATTGTTTATAATGAAGGGTGGTACCTATATCTCCCTCCAATGAATTGGGTATGTGTAATTTGGAGGTCGGTTGTATGGTTACTCCATGTTTAACTACAATGGCTACACAAATTGTAAGGTAGTCGTGATGGTTACAAAATATATGGTAGTTGTGATTATTACAATAGTATGTAAGTTATACCTGAAGACAAATTTATGGTTCTATTTATGTTCTTATTTTTTTGGGTGATATTTTAAAATTCTTATGTTACACAAAGTAAGTATATATGGATTCCAACTATTCCTTTTGAAAATGTTACAAGTATTCATTGACATTCCTTTTTTTATATCCCTTACTAGGATTTTATTTCTCATCCAAAGTTTTAAATCATTTTTTGTCAGTTATAAGGTCGAGTAAGAAAATGATTTAAGCCATGTCATTTTTTTATGAATTTTCAAAGAAATCATGATTTATTTGGAACGTTTTATATTTTTCCAGAAATGAATATTGTTTTAATTGTATCCACTCTGTAATAATCTGTAATTTTATGAATATATTTTTCCCAAATATATAAATTTGAAAGCCTGAAAAGATAATCCATGTTAAAAGAAGTGGTTTCAGGACTAGAATCATGATAATATAATTTTATATGTTCTTTTCCTTAGAGACAGTATCAGAGAGAGGATTAGATAACATTAGGTGTTAGGATGATGTAAAAATAATTCCATAATTTATTTTTACTCTATGATTAGATTAAAATGTTATAGTATTTAATGATTACCATGTCTCTTCATCTATGATATGTTTGATCAGAATGGTTTCCGGAAAATGAAATAGGGATGAGGAAGGGGAGAGAAACCTACAGAAATACATCCTTCCAAATATACATCCTGAAATGGTAGGTATTGGAATCAGGAATTTTTTTATAGTAATGGCTCAGTTAATATAGGAAATAAATTGCGGTGTCATCCATGGAAGAGGAAAAACATAGGTACCACAATAGAACATGATGATAGTGGAACATTTTATGAGATAAAGCCCTCCTGGTTTTAGTGGATCTTTTGAACTAGTTGCAGCTGAATAATTGATTAAATTCCTTTAAAAGTTATTTAATGTTATGAGATGTTTAGATAATCAAAAGGTTAGTCATGCCATTTATCATTTTGAAGTTGAATCTGATTAGCGGTGGATAATTGTAAGGAGTATCTGGGATAGAGAGGAATTGGATTCCTTAGAGTGGTAATAATTTAAAATTATTTTCCTTGAAAAATATTTTCTTAAGGTGGTCCAACTTTGGATGGAGAAGAAATTCCTTGAATTAATGAATTAGAAGGAAAATTCAGTGGTTATGTATAATGATAACATCACCTGACTAGAGAGGTATGATCCAATGCTTATAATGGATCATGATAGAAAAATAGACTTCTTTTACTCTGGATTGAAGCCAAGGCATCGAAGGGTGTTCGCCTCCTGTGAATTAAATAGATTTGAGAAACTTGTATGATGTGCTGAATGTGTATAGATAATGTTTGCAGATGATCACCCGCATTTTGGAAATAAAGAGAAGAAGGGGTCCACATAGAAAGAGATGGGTAAGAATCAAAAAAAAAATTTGATGGTAAGTAAATTTAGTTTCAAGTTTTTGAAAAGTGTGGCATGAAGCACCCTAGGGAATCTCTTAGAAAAATTGGTAAGTGTTTTAAATGTGATGTGTTTGGACTTATGACTCGAGATAGTAATGAAAATGATCCTAAGACTAATCGTGATAAGAAAACTCTTAACTGTTTTAAATGTAGTCAGATGTGTCATTATGAAAATGTTTACCCAAAGAGAGATCCAAATGATTCAATGATGTCAGACTATAAGTAGAAAGGTGTAGTGAGATCCTTTGAGACAATGTCAGTATAAGTCAGTCCATCCAACAAAGTGGTATCAGGTACTCTATTTTTTTACTTATATTTTTCTAATGTTTTTTTCAATATGGGGCCTATAAATTTCTTCATTTTTGAGATATTTTCTGGTAAATTGGAAATATCACCTCAAAAAATTATACCGGAACATGTTTTTAAAACACCAGGGAGAAATATTATAGCAAAGAGTATTTAAAAGATTCATTCTATTGTTCTTGATGGAAATAAATTACCTTAAAACGTTATTGTATTACCATTAGTTGGGTTTGATGTTACTCTGGGAATGGATTGGCTATACATTTATCATTCTATGATTGACTGTAGAGCTAAATATGTTGTTTTCAGAAAGAGATTCAATTTGTATATATGAAGGAACCCATACAATTAATAACATATCAGGAAGCTGAGAAACTGTTGAATGATGGAAATGAAATTTAAGATGATCTTATTGTTGAAAACAATGGAACTGTTCAGATAAATGATGTCCTAGTGGTAAATGAGCACCAAGATGTTTTATCGGATGAGTTATCTTGTGTAATACATTATCAGGAAGTTGAATTCACAATTGACTTAGTTCCAGATGCTAAGACAATTTCAAAAATACTATATTGTATGGATCAAATTGAACTTCTTGAATGGAAAAATCAATTATAGGATTTTCTTGGTAAAGGCTTCATTCGTCCTATCACATCACCTAGGAGGGATCCTATTTTGTTTGTTAAAAATAAATATAGTTCTATGAGACTTTGCATCGATTATAGAGAATTGAATAAAATCATTTTTAAAAACAAGTATCCTTTTCCTCATATCAATGACCCGATTGATCAGCTCTAGGGAGATCGGTACTCTTTCAATATTGAATAGAGATTCAGATACAATCAGCTGAAGGTGAAGGATGATGACATCCCAAAAACAGTTTTTCGTACTAGATATTGGCATTATGAATTCATTGTTATGAATTTTTGGTTATCTAATGCACCTTCTATATTGATGAATCTTATGAATAGAATATTTTCTAAGTTGTTGGAAAAGATTGAGGTTGTGTTTATTGATGACATTTTGGTATTTTATAAATATAAATAGGAGAATGAAAATAAACTAATGGTTGTTTTACAATGCCTAAAAGAGAAGAAATTGTTTGTAACATTCAACAATTCGGATTTTTGGTTGCAAAAAATTTCTTTTCTTAGGGACAGTATAAATACTGATTGAATAACAGGTGATCCAGCCAAAACCAAAGTTGATGATGAATGGCCAAGAACCACAAATTTTACAATGATTCATACTTTTATTTGGTTATTATGTAATTACTGATGGTTTGTTAAAAACATTTCACTTCTATGTAGCCTGATAACAATGTTAACCTGAAAATTGGTTAAATTTATTTTGATAGAAGAGTGTGATGCTTGTTATCAAATAATTGTAGAAGAGATTGGTTAATTCTCTAGTTTTGGCCTTTCCATCCCAAAATAGTGTGTTTTTGATCTACAGTGTAGCTTATTTAAAGAGACTTGGTTGTGTTTTGATGATGAATGATCAGGTATTTTCTTATGCTTTAAGACAATATAAACCCCATGAATTAAATTATCCCACACATGATTTGGAATTGGAAGATTTGGTTTTTTGTTTGAAAATTTGGAAGCATCATTTATATAGTGCCAAATGTCAAATATATACTGACCATAAAAGTTTGATGTATATATTCACATGGAAGAAATTGAACATAAGGCTGAGAAGATGGATTGAACTCATAAAGTTTTATGATTTCATGATCAATTACCATCCAGTAAAACAAAACAATGTGGCAGATTCCTTGAGTCTAAAACATCATGCATCATTAACCTTATTATGTTTGGAACATGATCCCTTGATTTATTATTTGATGAATTTTGGCATAGAAGTTTTTGGTGTAGGGAAAGAATCTATTTTGTATCATGTTTCAGTGTAGTCATCGTTATTAGATAAAATAAAGCAAGCTCATATGGAAGACCATGATCTATAGTAAAAGTTAAAATTCGTTAAAATTGGTATGTTTTTAGATTTTAATCGTGACAAAGATTGTGTTTTTTGATTTAGAAAATTTTGTGTATGCCTTTTGATTCTCAGTTAAATAATTATTTCTTGTGTAAAGATCATAGTTCTCTATTTTCAGTTCATCCTAGATGTACTAAGATGTACATAGCCCATTGGGAGTATTACTGGTGGGATTGAACGAAAAGAGATATTACTGATTTTACCATAAAAATTTTGACATGTCAATAGGTTAAAGTAGAATGGATGTTACCTAAGTGGATACTTCACCTATTTCAAATTCCAGAGTGGAAGTTAGAGAATTTTTCCATGGAAATTGCAGTGGAACTACCTAAGACATCTCGAGGTAACAATGAAATTTGTGTTATTATTGATCTTCTGACAAAATATTCTCAATTTTCTTTCTATTCAAGAAACAATGTCTTTGGATCAGCTTTCTCAGTTGTACCTCACGAAGATTGTCAAGATACATGGAGTTCCTCTTTCTATAGTATCTGACTGGGATCCCGGGTTCCCTTCTATCTTTTGGAAGGGACTTCAGAAGTAGTTGGGAACATAATTAAATTTCAATACATCTTTTTATCCTCAAATCTGATGGTAATTCCGAATAAAAGATTCGGAATTTAGAGAATATGCTTCAAGATTGGTCAATTGACTACCAGGGGAGTTGGGATCATCATATTTCTTTAGTTGATTTTGTCTATAAAAACAGTTTTGATTCTATTATACAAATGGATCCTTTTGAGGAATTTCATGGGAAGGGGTGTCGGACTCCAGTGTTTTGAGATGAAGTCAGGGAAAGAAAGATAATGGGTCCAGAATTAGTAGAGGAAGTGGATTTGAAATTAATGATGATCCAGCAGGACATGAGTCCATCTTAGAGAAGACAGAAAAATTATGTAGATAACATAAGGAAAGACTTCTCTTTCAAGGTAGGTGAGCTTGTTTTCATTTTAATATTTCCTTGGAAATGTTTGATGTGTTTTGTTAAGAAAGGGAAGCTATGTTCACAGTTCATCAGTCCTTTTGAAATCCTGTAAAAAGTTGGAACAATTTCATACCGAGTAGATTTTCCTCCGAGTTTATCTTAGGTACATAATTTGTTTTCAGGTTTCAATGTTGAGGAATTATGTGCCAGATTCATCACATTTATTGAGCCCAGAAAGTAGATCAAATGGAAGAGAACATTTTCTATGAAGAGAAACATGTTCATATTCATGATCTATAGGAATAGGTAATACCGAATAAGGCAATACATTAGGTAAATGTTTTGGGAAGAAACAAAAAGGTAGAAGAGGCAACATGGGAGTCTGAAAATGCTATGAGGAAAAAATACCCATAGATTTTTAATAAGTATATAAAATTGTGAGGAAACAATTTCTAGAAGGTGAGGATAATGTAACCCCCCATGGATTTAGAAATAATTTTAAATGCACAAAACATTCTTTTAAGTAGATATTTTAAATTATCCTACAAAAATAAATTTTCCACTTTTATGTTTTGAATTTCAAAAAATGGTCATCTACAATTGTGTTCAGTATGTTATTTGGAATGTAATGGAACTAACTTGTTTTTCGATGAATAGTAACATACCATTATAAATCGTAATATTAATAGTAATATGAACATAATTAATAATAAAATTTATTATTATTTTATTTTCTTAAGGCTTTAATATAATGAAATCTTGATTAATTTTACATTGTGACATAAAAGTTGATATATATTTTAAATTGTTAATTTTTGATTTAATTATGATTTCAATTAAAAATTAAATTCATGATATTCAGAAAATTATTTTCAAAAATGGAAATTATATTTTGAATTATACATGTCAAAAAATAATAAGGATGAATTTTTTGGATTATTTTAAATTCATGATTTTTCGATGATTAGTGAATTATGGTAAAATATCATATATTAAAATTTTCAGCTAAATACACTATTTATGTTTTAAAAATTGACTTAAGACCACCTAGATTGAACTCGCATGCCATTATTTTTATTTTGGGTAACAAAAATTACAACTATTAATAGTCTTGAGAAAAATATTATAATAATGATTAAAATAATGTAAAATACCTCCCCTCATCCACTATAAATACCACCATTATTCACCTCTTCCTCCCACACCTCTCGGGCCCTGAGCCTTACTTATGTTCTTCCCAAAATTCTGCTCAAGTCTTCCCCCCCATGTCTTAGGTCTTCTGGTCTAACCAAATGGCCAAAATCAAAGGCCTTAATAAGGATCTCAATTGGAGGAGATCAAGAGGTAAACATCATCTTTTCTTTTATTTCTTTTCCATCATTTTATGTTATTATTTATATTTACTATTGTATTATATTTGGATATTACATTACATATCCCCCTTAATTATCATATTATGTAATAATGTTGCGATATCCCTTTTCTTCTCATCAAAATATTTTATGAAATTTTATGTGGCTTCGATTGGCTGCTAAATTTTCATGAAAGATTTATGAATTTCTCTTTTATTTTTAGTTCCTTTATTTTTAATTACTCACCTACTCTTATCCAAGAGGAATAGAAGATCCATAATCGTATATATTCTTTATTTTCTCATTTTCATATATAATTCATCATCAATCTTCTTCTCATCCCCCACTTAATCAACGAAATAAAAACATTTTCTCGGATGTGTTGAATTACCAACATTGTGGACGATGTGATTTCAATTTTATTGAATTTCATCAAGTCTGGTAAAGAAACAATTTTTATGGATTAAAAATGATTTAATATATGTATTATGGCTCATCTATGGTTCTGTAATTATTTTGTAAATATGGTTTTAATTTATAAAACAAAACGAGGTCGTTATTATCAAAGGACCACTAAAATTATCTAAACGAACATCATTACCATTTGAACTTATTTATCATCTTAATTTTAGAATTCAATTAGATAAATGGTATAATTTATGGATTTTGTAAATATGTAAATACCACCCCATTCCAATTTTGGAGTTTCACTTCATGTTGACAAGAACAACAATCATGAACCAATCATGGAAATCATGTGAAGAACTCACCAAGAATAGTGTACTGAACAAATTACTAACAATGAAAGTGTAAAATAATGTTAAACATAATCATATTAGATTAATATGTTTTTGTAATATAATAATAAAACTATTTTAATCATTATAAAGTAGTTTTAAATGAGTTGGAAGTAAGACAAACCCGAGGTAAGGTAATTCTTAACCTAATTTCCATCTTTTGGGTTGACCTTATTCTTTATTATTTATATGGTATTTAAATATATTGTGTGATCAAATATTATTATATTATGTTGAATTATGTTTATTTACACATTATATAGTCATTCCTCCAACTCTATTAAGTCTCATGCAATTATATATTATTTATAAGGGACTTTTCTATTAAAAACCTATTTTAAAATTCTGTTATATGAAATTCAAAAGTAATGATTTTATGAAATTAATCATGTTGTATGATTGTGTTCTAGTTATTGGTAATTTTTTATGATGAAGTGTGGAACCTATATCTCCCTACAATGCATTGGGTATGTGTGAGTTGGAGGGCGGTCATATGGTTACTCCATGTGTAACTACGATGGTTAAACAATTTGTATGGTAGCCGCGTTGGATACAAATTATAATGTTTCCATGATGGTTAAAATATTATATAAGTAATTCCCCAAGATACATTTATTATTCTGTTTATGTTCTTATTTTTGGTGGGGATATTCAGGAAATCTCATGTTAAACAATGAAAGTATATATGGGTGACAAGTATTCTATTTGAAAATGTTACATGTATTACTGCACATTCCTTTTTTATATATCCCATACTATGTTTTTTTTCTCATCCAAGGTTTTAAATTATTATCACGATTTATAAGGATTAGTAAGTCAAAGATGGAATCTAAGATAATTTTTGAATTTTTTTCAAAGAAATCCTGATTTATTTGGAAAGTTTTATATTTTTCATGAAATAAATAATGTTTGTAAGGTATCCGCTATGTAATTATGTGTTATTTTATGAATGTATTATATCATAAATCTCAAAAGCTCTAAACCTAAAATAATCCTCAATGTAAAATGAAGTGATTTCTTAAATAAAATCAATATTATGTAATGTACTAAGGTTGGGTCCTAATATTATACATTACCATAGTAAAATTATTAAAATTACTTCTTACTAAATTCCTGACACTAATAATTTATTATTTCATATAGATTCATTAAAATTGTCTATTTAAACATCATCCCTTTGACAAACTTGTCTATTATCCATGGTAGAAGGTTTAGAAATTATTTGACAAATGAATAGTTATGGTACTTTATTTAAGATTCACATGTTTGTCCACTTATTTTCTATGAATATTGGATTCGTATTTATTCACATCAATTATATAATTTCATGATCCTATTAACATAGAGCATCTCCTTGTTTATTTTATTTCCCTGGAAGGTAGTGGATTGTGCAATCATAGTCCTTGATCATCTCTATCCCACGTCATTGGCGATTTTTAGGCTCTATGTAAGATAATATATAATTGATGATATCATGATATAAATAAATATATATATATATATATATGACTACTCTACAAATATAGATAATTATACAAGATAAATAATGTTTAGTTCACTGCATCCAACATCGTATCATGTGATAGGTAGTTTTATTCTTAAATAGCCTCAGTCCATGGAATCATTTTCATCTTTAGACATAATGTCCGTTATTACTGTCCACCACTAATCAGTTCACCCCTTTTGGATGATAAACAACTTGAACAACATTCCCTTTTTCTATGATTTGAAAGATAAGGAATATCTTCTCAATATATTTAATCTTGTATTTTTTGATGAGAGAATCATAAAATCCACTAATTATATGGGGACATTTTCATATAATGGAATTTATCATAACATTCTATTTCTTATGTGAAAGAGGGTGTTCCATATTAATTGAGTAATCATACATAACTTGATACCAATAATCCAACACTTCCATGAAGTTTTCAGATCCTTCTCCCACTAGCTTAGTCATATCATTAGGCCAATCATCTTATTTCCAATAATTTTGTTTTCAGTACCATTTACCATTTTTATCACCAATAAATAAAATAATGGAAAATAATGGAATGAAAATAATTATACAAATAATTATATAGATATGGTAACTATGAACATAGAAGTAATAACTTATTAATGTCACATAAATACCAACTTATGTGTCTCTTTATTTTAATGTAGTTCTTCCATGAAAATTTCTTAATTGTATTTATTATATAACTATACTTTCACTCCCTTTAAAATGGTTTGTAAATATTTTTTTAAATTTAAAAAGAAAATATCCATTGATAGTCAATCCAAATACCCAATAAGGCTTTATTTATTTACTAGGTGATGATCAAATTAACTACAAATCTAACCATTTCAGGTTTATTACTCCTAGGTAAACCTGTATGATGTCCATATCAAATTATAGTATCCAAATAAGTATATAATTCATTTAAAACAACTTTATCTATACTTCGCAGTGATTTTAAGATATATCCATATACATAGACATTTCTTAATGGTTTTTACTGAAATATTCTTTTCTTTATATGAATCAAATGACTATACATTTATCTAATATAATCTTTAGTGACCCGGTCCTTTTTTCATGTTATAACATGGTTTTTAACATATATATCCAATAAATACATTCCAAATATCAAGTGGATTATTGTATTTGGGAGAAAAGGATCATAAAACAATAATGTGAATCTAAAATAAAATTATTTTATTTTATATTCTGTAATTAGATCTTAAATACCAATGAGATAATAAAATCATATTGGAAAATGTGGGGAATACATTAAAAATGGGTGATCTAAAACACAGGTAAGGGAATGATCATGATAACAAAGAATAACAAATGATTCAAAATGTATAACAACATAACATAAAAGATAAGGATCATGTATTGTCGTATGAGGGAATAATGAAAATATATTATTATTATTATATCATGGTATCATATCAATATAGAAATGAAATAAAATATTAAACAATAATAAATGAATACTAACTACTATGAAAACATCAAATGGTGGATAAAGTTCCATCTTGGAGTATGATTACTCTATAATAAGAGGCATATCATCTCATGAGATATAAATATTACCCAAATAATTATGGAACTATGTTTTTCAACCAATTTTATCCTATACATTCTTATGTGTTCCACATAATAGAGAACATAGGGCATGAACATAAAAATTAACAATCAAAATAGAAGAGCTTCATAATCATGTCTTATTCCATAAGTATATTGAATATCATAATGGTTTTTACTAATTAAGGTATTAAATCATTAGTGGACCACCATAGGAAAGATAATAATAATATTAAATGAAAAAAATATCCTGGGAATTGATGACATAAAAATTATTGGACAAATAACATTAAAGACATAACTTTTTTTGGGGTTTTAGGGAACAAATTAATATGTCAATAAAGAAGATAAGGATATAATAATTTTCATTAAACCATAAATGAATTAAAACATGATTTACATAAAAAATTGTTAAATTCTCAAAATCATGTATGGATTAAAATATTTTTAAGGCGGCACTAAAAATTTGGTATGAAAGATTGATTTTACATTTAATTGGGTTTGTTGTTAAATTGAAGTTGTGTTGGGGCGTTTGAAACATAAATATTCATAAATTAAATGGGAAACAATATGGATATATATTTTTGAAAATATATATAAACATAATATATATGATTTAAATATATGTAACATAGTGATTAAGTGGGGTAATTATGATAATAAATAACCTCAAATGAATAATACTGGTTCTGCGAGACCCCTTACTATATATCCATGATATCTCTACACATGCAATTAACATCCTAAATACAAAATTTGTATTTAAAAATTAATTAATGTTGAAAATATTACATCAATATATTATTTAAAAATTATATTATTTCATTGAAAACAATTTCATAGAGATATAATGTTTAATTTAATTTTTTTGAGAGTTTTTTATCCCTACCATGTTTAGATCACTTGTGGATAAACATTGAAGTTGTTTCTAAATAAAAATATAACTACAGAAGTGTTATGAAATAGTATTAATTACCTTCAAAAAATTTAAATGGTCATAAATTTCAACATGGTTTCTGACAGGAAGTCTCTTTTATTAAAAACATAAATGTTGTAAAATTAGTAAATTTTGGTGTATTTAAAAAATACCATGAACTAGTTTTCTTTTAATCAATATTATGACTAAATATTAATTATTGTAAACAAAAAAATATAATAAAAATATTTATTTTGTTTTAAACTATTATAATTTAATTTAAACATTACCTGAAAATAGTAATTGAAAATGAAAAATCATTTTTCATAGAGCCAGTGAATAGATATAACTTGGATGATTTTTTCATTTTATAAATAAGAGGAGAGTAGAAGAAGATAGATGATATATATTATATTAAAAAAATAAACATAAACAATATATATGATACTGGGGTGATTATTTTATTATTAATTGAATCATTTTGGAGGATGATGAGGAATAAGAAATCACAAAAGACTTGATTGAGGGTATTACCTTTTCCATTGGATGTCTCCTCCTATGAAAACATGTAAGGAACAACATATTGGTATTTAGAGGAGATAATGAGATGACCCATTTACGATATTCCTAACACTAAGAGGCGGGGGTGAATCAGGGTTGGGGACTTTTAAACAAATCCAAACATTTTATCCATGTATCTATTGACATGTTAAGAACATTATTCTGTTATTATCTTTTTCCCTGTCACATGAAATAATATGAAACTAGTAAAAATATAACACCATTTTTTTACAAGTTTCACCACTCAATAAGAGAAGATATTTCCTTGTTGAGTATGGTAATGTAGTGTGCACAAATTCTCCAATATAATTTATTAACTTATACAGTGGGTTGACTAGGATAACAATTATCTAGATAGTGTAGGTCTTATAATTTGAAGGTGGTAACGGAAAAATTCTTCCCTTTGAGGGTCCCTATACTTTGGTGGGAAAGAGATAAAATCCTCATCCGTAATTTGTGATGACCATATTCAACTTGCGGCTTCCTTTCTAGTTCTTTACACTTCCTATAGAGAGAGTTTTTTTCCTTCATCAATAATATCAGTTTTTCTCTTGATCATATTCATTGATATTCACTTGGTTACATGTAATGATTTAGTAAAGAAACTCTTCTTTCTTCTACTCTCTTCTTCTCTAGTTCAAAAGCAACTACATTACTTCTTGTTCTTTCTTCTTCTTTAATACACAAACAAATTCACTAGAACTTATTATTATTCATTCTGATTTTAGTGAAATAATTGAATGCACTAATTCTCCTTCCATTTCTTGACTAGTATCAAAAACTCATTTTTAATTATTTATGAAATGAAGATCATCTTACTTCATATCATCAGAATCAAACTACCCTGAATAATTGTCATCCTTCAATTGGGAATACTATGTTCTTCTTCTTCTTCTCTTGTACCACTTTGACAAAGTATAATTTGTATTACAGATTTGGTGTCCTACCAATCCCTCATTCAAATAAACCAGGTATTCAATTCTTCCTTTTGTGAATTCCCTTCAAATGTCTCAACTATTCACAGAGCTCAACCCTCTGTAAAGCTCAACACTTAACATAGGACAATTCTTCACTGAGTACACTACTTCACAATGATCATCCAATCTCATAGAACCCCAAAATTTAAAGAAACCACTATTGTCGTGAAGAAACCCTACTTTTCAGAGCACATTGCCTTTGCAATGAAATCTCCATTTGTAGAGCTCACTACCAACGATGTGCCCACTTACTTCACAGATTTCACTTTCTTTGCGAACCTACATCACAACTCAAGAGATATAATATTTTTGTGATGTCTCTATACTCTTCTAAAGGATTTCAATGCCAATTTACGTGGATTTCCCACCTACTTTATAACCTTCTATCAACCGCATCACCACATCAACACCAATTCACATAGCTCTGAAATTTATGCCAAAATTATCTGTATTTCGCAAAGCTCCATGAAAATTTTCAGGATTATAATGCTCATCATAATCATGGTGACTTCCATCAAATCCTTTTCACTATAGTTATTCTTCTTCTTCCATTGTGATGTGACAATTCTCTTCAACTTCACCGCTACAATGCTTACATGCAATTCTCTTCACCTCCTCCATTCACGAAGCTGATCATAGGCACAAACCTCACTTAGACAAATACTTATTCAAAACAACCCATGCAAATTGATGGAATATTTTCTCTCCATTTCCTTCAAAAATATTTCACCACAAGTTCTCTGAACAATGTATGATATTTTTAAATAAAGATCAGTAATTTATCGTCATATTTGGTACATAATCATAGTTTCAAGCCCATGCACTACTTCCTTTCTTCTCTTCAAAAATAATCCACCTTTATTATAATACTCTACAGATTATGAATTCCAAATTACATTTTCATCCTCAATTCAAATACTTAATTCCTTTTGGAGTGTTAATTATAAAGATATCCATTCATCTCTCTTAATCAAAAAGTGGAAGCTTCTTCAAACACATTCAATGTTTTAGACAATGTGTCACCATTAATACATTTATTTTGAACTTCGTGAATAGTGAAGCAATCAATTGATTTTACAACATAGATAATTTCTCAAGCATGTCATTCACTACTATTATTCCATAACAATTCTCCATATACCATCACTTCAAAAGAACATCATTATCTTTGGAGGTATAATTCTTCATCTTGATCATCATTAACAACATCATTAACATCTATTGACAACAAATACAACATATACATTAAATTTGTCCCAACAGATCAAGGATTTTAGAAACATTTGAAAATTATTCTGAAATATTTTATTAGTGTTTTGGTATTCATGGCATAGAATATTTCATAAGAAGGGTTTGGGTGTAGTGGTATTTATAAGGTGGTGTGTGTTCTTTTATAATATTTTATCCATTTGTTTATAATTTTATATCAAGAAAACCAATGGAAATTATTTGTATAAAAAAATGTAGAAAATGGTTCTTATGACTTTATAATAATGCGTTCATTCCTCATTCTTAATGAAATTTATCATATATTTTACTTATAAAGTTGAATATTATATTTTATAATTTTAGCCTATTCACTAAAAAAATCTACAATTTTTTTAAGAAAAATTCAATCAATCCATTTTTTACATGAATATTAAAAAAAATTAAATCCATTTTATGAAAATAAAATTTTTATAATGATAACATTATCTAATAAATAATATTTTTATTTATTTAAAAAAACCAACTTTAATATTGTGTTCCATTATTTGACCCTTTAAAAAATTAATTACTGTTCCATAAAATTATATTACTATTATAATATAACATAATATTATCTTATAAAACTTGTACATAAATATATATTTAATTATAAATAATTATACTTGTTTCAAAAATATTAATAAAACATATAAAAAATTTAATGAAATATCAACAATTAGTCTACGATTATTAAAAAAATATTTGCATCCATCATGATATGAAAATATCATATTTTCATTTTAAAAGATTTGATCATATTATTGTACAGATACATAGGTGTGTCAAATATTACAAAAATAATTTTACTATTTTCAATGATATTATTAGTATTAAATTTCTCAAAATAATATTCCAATGATTATATTCGTAATAGTTTTATGGGTTCCCTACATTCTATAAATATGTTATATTTAATTAATTAATTATTCACCTATATTATATATCAGGGATATATATATTTTTAAAAACAATTGACAATTAATATTTAATTACTAATATTATGCTTCTTTTTACACTGTTCTTTGTGGGTGAGGTTACTCTGGGAGAACGAAAAAATAAAAATATTCATTTCTTTGTTATCTGAATTTCATTTTGTTATACGATTATTATATTTTATATTATTATAATTGCATTTATTATCTAAATTCACTTTCATTTAATAAACTATTATTGTTTCTGTCATGTGGAGAGATTTCATTATATAATTTTATAATACTAAATATAACACAAATATATAATTAGTTTTGTAATATAATTTGATTAAAAATTTGTTTCATTAAAATTTTCAAATTATTGATTTTTTCATACATAAAACTAGTAAAGTAGAATCTATGGTAGAACCCATGGTATTTGTGTGAAAACTCCAAGGAAAAAATAAATTAAATAATATAGAAAATTATAAAAATAAAGAAATGACAGTATTGATGAAACAATGATAACGTAAAGAATATAAATTGAAACCACTAATGGAATGAGTTAATTTCATTAATAAATATTAATGAATAAACTAGTGAGAAGGATTTGAAGAATTTTGATATTCTATTTTTAAATTTATATTCCTAACTTCTTAAAAATAATTGAAAAATAGGTTTTCAATATTCAAAAGATGTCATTCATACCATATATCATGGGTGTTACTCCCCGTATGGGTAAATTCAGTAATTTATCAACTACTAAATTCAGTCTCCAGAGAGAGAGGATAATGGTTTTTCAAATATCAAATTTCTATTAGATATTGATGGGTAAAACCCTAGTTTAATAAATGATCAATAATGAGATAAAATATATTAACAAATCCATATTATACACTATAAGACTTTTAGCCGACAACCATTTATGTTTCAATTGTTTTTCTTTATTCTTTTCATAATAATTCTTTTGATGAGAAAAATATGGAAACAGGAGAGATGATTTTTAATTTTCAATGAGATCATATTTTCCATCTGTAGCTAGAGTTGATTATACTTTCTCAACTCCTTTTACTATGTTGATCATCCTCTCTATTTCTCAAATTTATAAAAAATGCCCATGTTCTGATATTCTGTATGAAATTGAATTCAAACTCCCAACAACAATATCATTGTCATATTAATGGATCGAATCATTGAATTCCAAATACATTGGGTAACTATTAATCATTTTCCTTGATGTCACTCATGAAGCCCACTCCCATGAATATCATAATCCCACATGCATTTTTTATTCATAAAATAAAACATCCTTGTAAATATTTAGGGATGAAATAATTTATTTAAAACATTAATTTATCGATCTTGATTCAACACTCTTATTAGGAATTTATTTTCAGAAATAGGGATAAAGTGGAAATATAATGTTTCAAACAGAGATTACAAAAAATTGATAAGTTCTAATTAAGTAGTTTGAAGTCATACGAAAGTCATATATTGATTTGGTAAAGCTTATACATGACACATGAAAGTCATACACAAGTTGGAATATCAAATTTTGAAGGAAGTGTCTCTAAATTAAAACACCTGTTGGAATGTCTTATGTGGATATAAGAAAGCTTATGTGTTGAATGGGAAATCATTCTATGGAAATAAGACTATAAATTGTTTCAAGAAAAGTCATAAAATATTGCATGAATGTCTCATGTAATATAATGTTATATGGTACAACATAGAAGTCAAAAAATGAAGAGACTTTTCAAAAATAATTCCAAACATCATCAAAGGAAACATAATGTGTTACATCAATTAAAACTACCAATCAAAACAATGTATATGAATAAATAAAATTCTGAATTATAATTATTTTTATAACCTCCGTAAAAATATATTTCAGTTAAATTATCATGAAAACATTGAAAAATATTTTAAAATTTTAAAAAATAATAATAATACCATGAATTTGTGAAATATTTAAGTACTAAAAACAAAATTTATTTCATAATTTGAATGTAATAAATTTTCAACCTAAATTTAAAAGTAAGAAATAATTATATATTATTAATCCCTTTAAATTCCACAGTATAGTAATTTAAAAAATTTTTTGGAAAACAATAATCATATTAAAGATGCTTTTGTAGATCCGGACGAGATTGGCATAGAGGAGAAGAAATCCTAAAACCATGCAACATTAAAGGAGATACCCGTCCATATTATGGAAAATCATTGTGAGTAGAGTGGTCAATGTAACGTGCAGTTCCACAGAACGATAAGGGGCTATTGAGGACTACCCATGTATAGATAGAACCAAAATCCAATATTGTAGTCATAAATTTTTAGTATTGTTCAAATTTATATTCAATAAAACTAAGTAAAATTGAATTTCATGGCTCGTCTTCCTCTTCCTTGATTTACTGTTTCACACCACGATGTGAATATTGCATCGAGACTACTGACCGTGAACACGATGTAGGCTTAGTAAAGGACCACGACCACCTCTATGAAAACCAATGATTACATGTGTGAAGGTCAAATAAACCACATAAATAAATATATGGAAGTTTATGATGATATCATGTTATAATTACCTATATCGTGACATGACATAAATAGACCACTATATTATCTTTAATAGTTTTTTAGATATATAAAGACGAAAAAATGTATAAGGTACTCTACCTTTCCAAAAATCAGACTAAATATGTGTGAACCACAATCTTGCTTCTGCATTTTGTGGGGAAGCATGAGTGGGGTTCACAAATCTGGGCCCTGAAAAAGCATCTATCCACCACATTTTCATATCTTTCAAAAAATAGTTACTTGTGGTCTAATCATGGATGGCACCTCTATTAAATATTCAATTATTTTTCTTAATAGAACTATTAGTCAATAAGTATTATTTTTTATAAAATTATTTATATGTTACTTTTTGTTTTTTTATATTTATTAGTGACTTATTAATAGGAAATATACTAATTAATTATCAACTAAATTCTATATTATTTATTAATAATATATTATTTCATTCTAAATATTATTATTATTATTATAAGAAATATTTATTTTTAGATAATAAAAATGATTTAAATTTTATTTGAAAATATATTTACTAATTAATAATTATATTATTTATATTAAATTAAAGTGTATTAGTAAATAATTATTTATATAATTATTTATATTAATTATAATTAACTAATTGAAATCAATAATATTACATATATTTAATAATAATTTTAATATAATTATTTGTTACACATAATTTGGATACTAATTTAAGAATTGTTAATATAGTTAACAAAAATTCATTATTATTATTATTAATTTAGTTATTAATATTAATGTTTCTTAATACTCATATTTAAAAAACATTATTCATAAACCATTGTAATTTTTTATAATTTTTATAAATTTTTTAAAAAGTTAGTAATTTATTTATTTTAAATTTTTTAGGTTTAATATTATTTAATACTATATAATTATTCTATTAATTAATTAATAATACAAAAACTAATATTTATAATGTTATATATATAAATATTTGTTATATTTTTATTCATACAATTTGAAGTAATTGCTTTTTAGGTGATTTATATAAAAATTATCAAATTTTTATATTATTATAAATTTGAAATATATTATCATTTAACTAATATACATAATTTTATAATAAATAATATCAATTATGTAAGAATATAAATAAAAAATATTTGTTGAAATATATATATATAATTTATAATAGTTTAATATATTATTAATTTTTTACATATATAATAACTTATATAATCATTATTATTTTTGTTATTATTTATAATAGAATTCAAAATAATAATATTAAAAATATTTAATAATTAATCTATTATGGTTATTTATTATACATAATGTGGACAATAATACTAAGAAGTATAATTATAATTGATAAGTCATAATTATTTTCATTACTAATGAGGTTATTTATATTAATGGTTAATGACCACACATAAATATTTTTATTACATTCAAATGATATAAATTATCTATTTAAAAAAAATATAATACATGACATGTTTTTAAAATAATATACTAGAAAATATTTAAAAATATATACATCATTTATTAGTCCAATATACATCAATATCTAAGGTGCTCCCCAACGCCACAATATGGTGCATAAAAGATTACTATATGTGGTGTCATTCGATGTCCATGATCTAGAGTATTCACCTCTATTTTAGCATCCCCAGCACCTGCATCTACATAATCCACGGTGATTGGTGATGGATACTTAGTCACCCCACCTATACCATGTCCTAGATACATTTATAGTGGATGATGAATAATACTCCAACCAATATGTGAGGATTATCATTGTCATGAAGTGGACTATTGAAGATCAAAGGACTATAAAGACTATAACAAAGACCATTCATCATCTATCACTATAGAAAAATTATCCAAACTAATAGATCGTTTTATGTTGAATACCTATATATGAATAACCTGTAGTTGTGGCGATGTAAATACATGTTTCTATTCATGTGCATCATGCAAGGGTTTCATCTCACATTTCAAAGGATGTATGAGGGATTCTCATAGATACGAATAAACATTCTCATTATATGCCAAATTTTCATCTATAATAGGCTCCACACCCCTAGAACAACATTATCTGGATCAACACACTCAGCATCCCCTATAAGAATAATAAAATTACATTTATAAATGTCATATATATGATTTTTTATCTCTATATCTTATACATGAAAATAGTCTCTATCAAATGGGAGACCATCTATGAAATTAGGAATGCGAATCAGTTGGGTGATATGAGAATAAGGGAAACATGAATTTTTTAGTTAACTACTGTTAATAAACAACTATTCAATTTTTAAGAAATATTTTTTTCTAAATCATTATATCCACGTATAATTCGTTTATGTTATGTCACTAGTTACTTGTTTTAATAGTACCCATACTCTAGGAAATCAAATAGATATATATGTACTCTACCTACCCCTCGTAATAGGGACTCACTCATACAACCACAAATATCAATATAGAATGCATGGTATCAACTCTATTCGAAGTCTCACTTATCAAATATCTTTAGGGGATGAACTGAAGAAATATAATTAGGAAGTGTGTCAGTGGGATGGTTGAATCCCGACTACCTCAAAACTATATTATCAAGATGACACTTAACAATACGAAAATAAGTTATATTTTCGATGCATGAGATGATAGAAATAATAACATAACACCATGGTGGGAGACTCTAGATGATAATCACAATATATAGAATCCATGAATCTTAAAATATCTACAAAATGAATATGAAATTATTATATCAAGTAATAAACACTAAATAGTCATAATTTACTTATATAATTTATAATAACAGATGTAATTAGTTCTAACTCTATATATATTTAGTCTTTATTCATAAACATAATGTCCATAAGTTCCTAATTTTAAATATTTTTATCTCAACTTATAGATACCATTTTATACTTATATTTTATAATTAAAATTTATAAATTTTAATTTCACATATTATGAAAGGAAACAAACATACCACCATCCACACAAGGTCTCCCATAAAGTATCTGTTGGCAATGGAAGAAGGGAATATAGAGATAAGTGAATCATGTTATCCCATACCCACATTTGAATAAACACAATTCATCATGTAATATGCAAATGGTTGATAAAACATGTGCTTTATAGTTCTCTTTATGTATATGAAGGACATGAAGATCCCAGACTATACATCAATGTCTCATCGAAATCCTCTTGTAATGGTAGATACATCATGGTGTAAAGAATATTCATGTTATCTATAGAGATCAGGCCCCTGATATTTGTTAGAATTTAAGCATGTGAAAATATTATCTTGGTGATTTCTTCAACATCATTTTCAAGATGGAAAAAGTTTTCTTCTATCTTTGGAATGCGTAATTGACTCCTGAAAAATGACATGTCACCATCGAAGACCTTAATGCCTTTTAGTCAGGGAACTATATCAAACTAATCCACATATACTCATCCCTTCACAGGTTTGAAATCGATGGGGAGTCCCAACTTAATGGTCACATCCTCAAGAGTATTAATCGTACCTCCCTAAGTCCAACGAAATGTATGTATATATGGACTAAATATCTCTATCATTGAAGAAATGAGTTTCTAATCTAGGAATGTAATGTCCCACATCACAAAAACATAGAACCTGGCATAACAATGATGGGAGATGATGGAAGGAGGTGGTGCAATGTGATGGAAATTATAAAATCTACATAAACCCAAAGTAGTAACCTAACCTCTCTATATGACCAGTCATGAATCATTTATTTCCTTGAATTTGAGAAATGGAGGTCCCACCATATCTATATTTTATATCAGCAGTGTTTTTTATCTAATTAAATATAATTTTATAATAATTTTTTTTCAAAATACTAGATCAGAAATGAGGTACACAATTAGCTATAACAATTATGAATTATAATGCATATTATGGTAAAAAAATATATGTGACCAATGTTTATGGATTATTCCATAAATTTTTTATTTTAATTATATATAATAATATTAAATTTATTTATAAATTTTTTTTTCATAACCATGGTGATGAAAATACCACATAGTGTAAGTGATTGTATGGTAAATTTATCCAACCATGTAATTTCAAAGACATATTTAAGCACAGTTAGTTTATATTTTAGACCTCTTTTCATTCATTTCTACTATCTATTCATTTACTAAAAGTAAAAATATCAAATAATACATTCTTATTGAAACAAAAAATGAAACAACATAGATATAGAACAAGAAAGAAATAAAATAATACATAAATAAAATGATCCATAAAAGGAAACCCCTGAATACAAATTTCACACAGTCATGATAAAATACATATACTTAATAAAATATGATGTAAAGATGATCCCATTATGATAAATTGGGAACATATCTTATGGGTATGTGTTTTATGTGTTTCATATGATGCATTATATTTCCACTCCCCTTTATCAAGACATATCCATCTCATCTCTGATATAATCTGATGTTTGTACTGTATGAGAGAATAAACTGGTTATACCAGGAACCATTGTTGACTTATTGGTAGAATATGTAAAATTATAAAATTTAACAAAATTATTTCTAATTCATACTAGAAATAAAATAGGATATAAATGAAAAAATATCAAAATAAAAAATCAAAAAATAAAAAATTTCAGAATATGAAACATAGTAAAATAAAGGATTGAAGTCGATTTGGAATCAAGAAACGTAAGTGTAAAAATATATCCAACAAGAATCCAAGGGGATATATAATATAAAACTAGTTTTCTAACATGATAAACTAGGTAAAATAAGAGTTCCCATAATATGTTGACCCATTTGCAATCTACGATGACATGTGCACAAGGATATCTCAATTTCTATAAAGAACCTCAATCACGACATCTATTTTCTGGTACAACCACTAAAACTAATCCAATTTTTTGTGTGAATGATTTATGCCACTATTTACCTAAAAGGGGATCCCTACTCGATAATTGGTTCAAGTATTAAATAATGATGAATCCTATAATATCTTACTAAAGTGTCATTAGAAATTCTTGACCAAAACAAATTCCATGTTTCTTCCTACAATAGTCCTGTTGAGAAAATTCTAAAATTATATCACACATATATATAATGTCTCATTAATTAAAACAATGATTGATAGTTTATAAAAAACCTTGAAGACACCATTTATGTTCTTGAAAATTTATTTGATCATATGTTTATGTTTCCTTCCACCATCATAATCTAATGACTATTTCCCCTTGAAATCTACATTATATAATCATAAACATCTTTATTGGCCCTTATAATTTCATAAATTCATTTATCTAACATTCCTTATTGGAAATAATAAGAAAAAACTATAAGAGAAGAATATGTTTGAAAGGATGTAATAATTTTTACCATAAAGTATATATTTATGAAAATATACTATATATGATGATTTCATTGTTTATTTCCCCAACTCAAAATTCATTTTCACATTGCTAGAAATATTAATATGGTAATATTGATGATAAGTGTTCAATTCTCACACTAAATCTCCCCCACAATTAAACACTGCTCTAATAAGATTATGGTGATCAAATGTAAGACACAATGCTTGGATTTGTGTAACATGGACACATATACATGCTAAAAAACAACTCAATCATTCACAATTATTTTGTTAATAAATAGAAAATAGAACTAGTATAGAATCATGATTTCTATACATATTTGTGGAAAAATGTAGAACAACTATATAAATTCCATAAATAAATCTTCCGTTGAATTGAAATCTTTGTTTACAATAATTAAAAATAGTGATACATGATTTGAATGACCAAAATAGCCTTTAGAACTTCCCTATTTTTCAAAAAACATAGGGATTCATAGAGACATACTCAATAGTGTACAAAAGAAAAATAACCTAATTTTGAATAGGGTAAAATATTTTTTATGGAAATTAACCATATGATTCATCCAAATAACCACGGAAATTCACAATTTCCTTTAGACTAGATTCTAAAATTTTCTATAATATATCATGTATTTGATGAATTAATATATTCATTCATGTAAATGTCACATATAATTCCCTAACATGTACATATTATATCTACAATAATAGTCCTTAAGGACTTTACATCAAGTGGAGAGTGATCCTACTAGAAGCTTGGATGTTAAAAATTTTACTGGACACAAAAATTAGTTTTCTTCTATCCTGGGAAAAAGTTATGATATATTTTAGGAATTCAAAATTTAATTTATCTCTCATATTTATAACACCGAAATAGGTATTTCTCATTCTCTAACTCATTTACAACAAATGAATTTGTTATCTCTATATAGTATTTATATAGAAAATTTGACAATTCACATTTAAATTTTCTCTCTTTTATGACATATATGCTATTATCCATTGATGTAGATGTGGTACATATAATTACATGGATTTCAGTAGTTGATATAATGAAGTCCCAATCAAAACAAAATCACTCAGTATCACGTTGACTAAGGAAATTAGTAATGGGGTATGATTATGACTAACTAGTTATTTCATTTCTATCAAATGAACCTGAAATAGTTATTCCACATGTCATCCTCACCTTCAACATCTCATTTTTCATCAGCAGATACATCCTAATCAGGTAAGGTTTCATTAGTTAAATCATGGGTATTGATGCAGATCCCATTATAGTTCCTTCTATATTATGGACACCATCTTTATATATTATTTAATTAATAGAGTAATTTGAGAAGATAATGATTGGAAATTTTTTAATTGCAGTATTTAAAAAATATCTGATACCATATTTGTGTAACAGTAGGTAGCCACTCATCAATTTTATTAATAACCATATAAAATTCATTAAAGAATATCTGTACAATTTCCAAAACAATGATGATGTTTCTAGCCATTTTTCATCATCGAGAATATTACACACAATGTGTTGTGTAGGATCATTATATTGAATATATTGGTATATAATTGAATTTATTGATGGGTAATCCCTCGATTTTAAGAGAGTTCAACTATTCCTTCGAAATTCATCCAATGTCACACATTCGCGAGAATATTCTAGTCATACATGTGAAAATATATATTTAGAACCCTGATTAATACAAATTTCCATAACATTATAGTATATTGATGTAAAAATGAGTACCTAATTTTTTTCATCAAACTTTTATATATTTTACAATCATATTTTTAACATGCTTTAAATGGTTGTTCTTGAATAATAGTGACTTGATCTAGAGATATTTTATATGGATTGGTTTTTTCATTACTTGATAAAACTACAAAATCATAGGGGGAACACATGAAGCCTCTAATATCTCATATTTTAAGATATAACATTATCTATTCAGAATTTGGGAAAATTATAACTTCAAATAGCAACACATCTTTTCAAATGATTTATTTACATGGATACATCGGTCCATACATAATTTGAGATAATGATAACATGATGTGTATCAAATATTAATAAAAGAAAACAATTATGAAAAATTATATAACCGCACTAAAAAATTCAACAAAATTCAGTCATAAATTGGTATGTTATCTCAATAAAAGTATATTATTAAAAATTAATCATTACGATATAAAAAAATTATTACATAAAATTTAAATAAAAAATTTAGCGGCCATCATAATGTTATTCATCATACAATATTAACCACATGTTCCATTGGGATACATTTTTCTCCAACAAATTAAAACATTACCTATATATTTATCTAATATGTAATATATATATTTATATATATTATATATTGAGAGATACATATTTTAATATTTTTACATTCATCATTAGTTTTTATATATTTTGGGTGGTCAACTATAGATAAAACCATAAGGGGTATAAATAACATCACAATTAACATATATTGATATTTACATGATTATATAGAATGAATGTTTTATAAATTATTATTTATATTTATACTACAATATCTACTATTTATCAAGTTTTATATAGTTATAATGAAATAATTATGACATAAATTTGGGTGTTTTTCAGTGGACTGGTTTATCATTATTTGACAAAACAACCAAAACATTTAGGGGAACTCCTGGAGCCTCTAATATCTAATATTTTTGCAACCATCTGTCTCATTTTGGTTATGGTTTAAACAACTAACTTCAAAACTCAATAATTCTTATTATAATATATTTTATTATAATGTTACTCAAAATAATGTTGTAGTGTATATAAATTCCTCTATCAAAATTTAATTCCCCAACAGTTTATGTCGTTTTCCAAAATATATATTCAAAACTTTAGCATCCTATATGGGTTAATAATTGTAGCCAGCTCTGCTAGTATGTTTAGTTGTAATTGTGTAGAAAATGTTTAGAAATTGTTGTGCTTGTTCAATAATTAACTAAAATATTAAAATATAACAGTAGATTCATTTTTCATCAAATTTGGAGGCAATGTTAGCCTTTAGTGTTTTCTAAATAAATTGTTATATTAATTACCTACAATATTATTTGATAAATAGGAATTTGAAAAATATAAATATTAATAAAATCTATTACAATATTAGTTTATTATCAATATCATATTCATACATTTAGAATACATTACTATTTATACTCAAGGGTTTAATGAGTTTATTTTTAAAAAAAATTCTAATATTACCATCACTGTAGTTTCATTTATGTATTCTATATAATATAGTAAAACCTCCTAATCTAGACACATTATGATTGGATATTATTGAAATATAAAATATTAATTAATATTAATTTTCCAATTCTCACAGTTGACTAGGTGTTCATCCCTCTGCAGATATCCATTTAATAGCTTTGTGCAGAAATAAAATTTGATTAACATAAAAAAAGCATAATAATAATTTTTTACCATGAATGATATTATCAACAGATTATTTAAAACATCCTTTGACTTCTGATCCCTTACCCCTTATGTAAAATTTCATTGAAAGAAAGAAGAAATCTCTATCATACATGAGTTATTCATCCTTTGAAGTCGTCTAGAGTGTAAATTAAATGAATCAAAAATAATGAACTAATTAAACTAAATGAATGTTACATGATTCAATGGTAATGGTTTATAATATAAATTAATTGAAATAAATAATGTATAAATAAATGAAAGGAATATAAGAAGTGTATAAAAGAAAAAAAATTATTAAACACCCCTACAAACTTAACCTATATGATTTTTTTAAGAAATCATATGTCATGTTGAGGCATAAGGTAACATGATGAAATCAATATGGTCTTAATAAAAACCTCCCTCCATTATCTACTCTATAAAAAATTTCATATCTTTTTGTGTACCTTTCTAGTGTGACTAATGAATATTCTCATTATAGGATCATGTTTTGGGATCATTGTTAATTCAGATGAGATCATTTTTTGTAATTTTATTATATATTTCACATCATGTATTTTAATTTTCATGGATTTGATAGTTAGACACATGAAAACCTTATCCATCTTCATCAAAATGTGTCACCATCCCCATTTACATTGACACGTAATCTAATAAGCATCCTCTAAATGCTATTACTAAACTACTATCACTGTGTCACCCCATTATTTGGGTTGTGGCCTAAAATTTATTCTCCAATGGATATGTAAATTTTTTTTACATCCATGGGGATGAATCGAAACAAAAATTATATTTCTCAAAACAACTTATATGTGAACTCCATATATGTGGCATATAAGATTGATTATATCTTTGTATTCATAATTATTTCATGAATTTAAGTGTGAAGGACTATTGAAAAGGTTGAATTGACTCTTATATACATTGTAATCAGTATTATTCAAGGATTATTTTCTAATATTTAATGATTATCCATTCATAAAATTTTTAGACTATGTCGTGAACCATGTTTTAAAGATTTATTCAATTCCAAGTCCTATTATACTCCAAATCTTCAATCTCGTTCGTGGTGAAGTACTCAAAATTGAGGTTTCTCAGTCACAAATTTGTAAAGTCCCAACACTAGTTTTTCTAGAGTCAGTGCATTCTATCAATTTCATTTCAATGACTACATGGAATCAAATATGGGAGGACCAAATAATCATTAGTATTATTAAACCAGATAAATAATTGATTCTTTTTTACAAATGAATACTATAATTAAAACATTTTTTCACTATAAATAAATAATTTTGATGCTAACTATAATACATCTAGTAAATATCTATATATTTTTATATAATACTTCATGGATTCCTGGTGAAATAAACTCAATAAGGGTGATCACAAATGCATAGTAAGAGAAAAATATAGTGAAGAAATAATGAATCAATAAGAATAATAATTATGACAGGGTAAAAAACCGAACTCACATGCCATATAATCAACAAATTGAGAAGGAAGTGCACAGAAAATATCTAAAGGTAATAAATGAAAACACATGTCATTCCAATAACTAGTTAAGGATAACCTAAGATGGAATAGTCAAGAAACTAAAATAAATTCCATTTAATTAATGAAATGTTTCCAAATATATGTCGACGAAAAATATCAGGGATGAATAATAACTGAAACTAAATGAAGGAAATGATTTCCTAACGGATATCATTTCTAAGGAACATGGAAACATACCCCATCAAGACCTTTCACAAGATTTTTTAAATTATTCTAACTTATTCAACTAATTTATCTAACGAGAATATTTTGATGCATCATGGAGCTATATAAAGTAATGGTTCTACTCATAATTGTCTATGTTAGACTCTTCATGTATTAATCATGTTTTGATAATCCAAAATCCTATAAATCTTGTAAATTATGTAACTCTTGATTAATGTATATCAAATAATGTGTAGAGATGGATGGTTTCTTTATTCTTTAAATAAACATATCCATGATCTTAATCCCTATAAATCACATTTGATTATTGAAAACAATGTTTAATTTTTTGTATAGTGAATTTATTTTATGAATTATCTATTCTAATTCATTTTGTGAAGATTACGGCTTAATTATGTATACAGATATTTGGCTAAGTATGAGAAATGGTAATTCTACGACATGTTCTGGTTTTCTAGAAAATGACCCAGACATCATGACCAGACACCATGAAAGTCACTATCACTAGACACTTTAACCCAGAAACTGTGACCCTATCACCGTGACCCAAAAATGTGACCAGACACTATGACCAGACACCGTGACCATACATCATGACCCATACATTGTGACCCATACACCGAGACTAGACATTGTGACCAGACACCATGACAAGACACTTTGACCCTGACACTGTGACATAGACTCTGTGACCCAGACACCCAGACCAGACATTTTGATCTTAACACCACATATGTGCCACCAGCTCCTGATCATAATACAATGATACCATCATGACTATCTAACCTCTCAAAGGCAATAAAAAAGACCTCATTTTTTAGTGACACTGTATCAAAGTGATACCATTTCTAGTAAGACTATGAAACTGTTCTTTAATTTGTTTTTTCATTTTCAATTTAATTTCTAATGGTCATATTTGATTCATTTAAATGCACTGAAATAATAAAAAAAAAATTGTAGACACGTCACCTAATAGTACATGGTACGAGGTGCAGAATACATGCATCATGTCGGCTCCAACATGTTCACTCCAAATTAAAAAGAAAAATAATGTACTAAAATAATAGAGAGCATAACAGAAGATGCGTGAGAAATTTTTGAAGATAACTGATATATGCCACAAGATACATCTGAATATCACACAAATAATTCTTCAATAAAAATATTTTAATATCATAGATTAGATCCAAGAACATTTTCAAAATACCAAATCCATAAATAATATGAGCTGGATCTCAATGGAAACAAGAGCACCAGACTAGTGATACTATGTTTCCACAAGAGGACTTGATACTTGTATCTACTTCATTCTACATGTCCAGAGTTTCATAGAATAACACTCAAGGAACTTATAACCTTATCTCTAAATATTTTATTTGTTGTTTATTTTTTTATCCTTCAAGCTGTATTTGTGTGTCTATATTAAAAGAAACACTATCTCATGCATTAAACTGAAGAAAACCAAATATCCCCTTTTATGTCTTTTTTAAATTATTTTACTCCCATATATTAGGGTGGAAGACGTCCTTTTGTGACCTTATAGTTTATTCCCATGAAGAACTGTGGATGAGGTCATGGGACCTGGATAATCCTGTGCACTGTTTCTTACCTCGATCCAGGTTTTAGATAAATTCTTATTAATATAAACTTTTTGATGGCAGCTGATCCACAATAGGAGTGTGTTAGGTCTCGGCTTGAGACTCAAGAAATATTTTTACTCGTAGGGTTATTTTATTTAGTTTTTCTATCTTTTATTGTATAATTCATAACTAACTAGATTTTACTTGGATAGTTAATCTTTGATTTAAGTTATAGTTATTTTGTTTTATTATAATAGCTTTAAAAGTAGTATCAATAACTCATACTTATATTACAAAGAAATAAGCAATGTTCTAAGAGGTTATTTGAATAGTCAATCTTTTATAACTATATTACATTGATCGACTGGGCTATATTTATTTTTATTGGGGAACTATTTACGAAAAAATTTATATATAAATTTTTATAGATACTCTATTCACCCCCACCCCCTCTTTAGTACTATACTTCGAATAAAATTTGGTATCAAAAGTGTTTTTATTCCTATTAAGAATCTATTTTTAAAACAAATAAACTATGATTTATGTTGCACTTCAATGATCTATAAACCTATGTTAAATATAAATTTCTAGCTATTTAAAATATATTTATTTATCATGTAAAATAGACATGAAGTGGATGCATCAAACATACAACCATTATTTAATGGAATTAATTATTCCAAATAGAATATTAAAACGAAAATACATTTAGAATGTATGGGCTTTGAAATTTGGTCTTCAAATACTGATGAGTATAAAATTCCTACCACTGATAGAATTAATTGGGATAACCCAAATATGACTTCCTACAATAATTATTACAATTCCATTAATGCTTTATATTTTTCTTCAAGAGATGAGGAATTAAACAGAATATCTGCATGTAAAACTACCCATGAGATTTGGGATAACTTGAATGTTTCACATAAAGGAACATCTAGTGTGAATTAATTAACACTCAATACTTATAATATGAAATATGATAACGTTAAAATGATGCATGATCATCTTATTTCTGACATGTATCTCAGGTTCAACGAAATTTTCAACACAATGATTTTTCTTGGAAGAGAAGTAACTGCCAAAGGCCATGTCATGAGGATTTTCATATGCCTACCAGATAGATGGATAAGAACCTCTGTCTCTAATAAGGATACATGTGATATCAGGAATTTACAGGTAAATGAACTCATTATAAAACTTATGGTGTATTAAGAGGAGATTAAAGTCAATAACTAAGATGAGGATGAACCCAAAATAAAATCTATTTCATTAAAGACTACCACCTCTAAATACAAAGAATAGAAGAAACAACATGTCTCTGTAGAATGTTCTAGCAGTGAAAAATCATCACCTCATAATGATGACGAGATGGCTCAATTATCCAGATATTTTAAGAAATTTTACAAGAAGAATATATTTTTTAGAAATCCTAATTTTAAAAGGAAGATATGATCAAAAGGGAAGCTGGTTGAATGATTATAAAGGAAGTGAAAAGTTTGATGATAAATTATGCTATAAGTGTTAGAGAAAGAGACATATAAATTCTAATTGTCCCAACCTCAAGTATAAAAGGACATATGGGGACAAATATAAAGAGTATAAAAAGGAAATTAATGAAACTTCGAATTCTTCTATGGAATGTTCAAGTGACTCAGAAACATCACATGAGGAACAAGATAACAAAACCAATATATGTTTTTTTGGAAAACTCATCTGAAGCTAACACTAGAATCTCTTGTACAAAATTACTATTACTCAATATATGAAATTTATTCTGAAAATATTTTTAATGAAGAAATTTTATAGCACTGCAATATTCTTGAAGATACAAGTAATGAACTAAATGATAAATACCTGTCTTTAAAGAAACTGCATACTCCTACCTCAACTGTTAAATCCGAACAGATTGTAGAAACAGAGAAAAAATTTCAATTACTCAATGAAAATAATGAACTAAATCTATAAAATTAGAAATTGGAAAAGGACCTTGAATGTTATACAAATGGTATATATACCTTGGTGAAAATTCATGGTATATATATTTCCCCTTAATACACTACTGGTATTGGCTATCAACATGTATAAAAATCCGGAATAACCGATTTTATTTCTAAATCTAGGACATACAAATTTATTCCTAGTTCTAGAAAAAAATATTTAGTTCAAATTATGATACACTCTCTACCATTTCAATATTTTTCTGTACCAAATATAGCTTATTTTTCATGCACTGTAGGTAATTCTTATAGGAAACCTATGAGGCCAATGTAGGTTCCAGAAGCAGTAGTCACTAATATTACTAGACCCAAACAAATATGGGAACCAATGACTGTTTTTACTTGATTATTTTTTAGGAAAACTGTTTAAAGATATCATGTAATACCTTATGGTATGTGGAAAGTAGGTGTTCAAGACACGTGATAGGGGATTATTCTTTCATCAAGAAAATAATAAAAAAAATTTGTGGGCATATCACATTTGGTGACAATGCCAAAGGAAAAAACATTATCCTTGGACAAATCTGTAACTCTAACTCATTCTTAATTTCCAAAGTACATTTTGTTGATGGAATGAAACAAAATCTTCTTAGTATTAAAACAACTATGTGATAATAGATTTCATTTTTAATTTGAAAATGATGCTTCAATTGTTTTATATTCTAAAAATGAATAAGTAATTTCTACATTAAGAAATGAAAATGTATGATCCGTTAACATAGATTATTAGTTTCAAAAAATATTTATCTCTAATTGTATCTCACAAAGATTATTGGTATTGGAATATAAGACTAGAAAATTGCAATTTTCACTCCCATAGAATGATATCTAAAAAACTTTTAGTCAAATCCCTACCCAAAATTGAGTATCTAAATGATAAACTGTGGAATCCTTGTCAAAAGTGAAAGAAACACAAAGTATTATTCAAACCAAATAGTGAAGTGTTAACTTCTCAAACACGTGTATTGGTTCACAGGGATTTATTTGGACTTCCAGGTGTTTCTAGCTTAACTGGGATTCACTATGTTTATGTTCTTGAAGATGAATTTTTTATATATAAGTTGAATTTTTTCATGGCTCATAAAAATGAAGCATGCTATCATTTCACCAAATTTCATAAAACTATAGAAAATTTTAGTGGATATAAAATTAAATCCTTAGGAAGTGATCATAGCGGTGAGTTTGAAAATCATGATTTTTAATCCTTTGGCTCGAAAAATGGTTATAGTAACAACTTCTCTACCCCAAGAACACCTCAAAAATTAGAGGTGTAGAATGTATAAATAGAAACTTGCAAGATATTTCTAGAACCATGCTTTGTGAATATGTCTTACCTATTTATTTCGGGGTTGAAACTGTAATTACAACATGATATACCATTAATAGAGTGTTGATGAGACCCATTCTTAAAATAACTTCATAAGAATTATGTAACAAAAAAACCCAAAGTAAGTTACTTCAATATTTTTGGTTGCAATGTCTATATCCATAATACTAAGGATAATCTTGAAATGGTTTGATCTAAGAGTAATGGAGGAATTTTTATAGGATATTCCATCTCTAGTAAAGCTTTTAGAGTGTTCAACAAAGGAACTAAATGTGTGGAAGAATCATTCCAAGTAAAGTTTGATGAGATAGATACACATGATCCTAATAACTCTCTATAGAAACTATAGGATGATATATCAAATATGGACATCAATGCTAAAAATTATAAATGTCCTGTAAAGGAATCTGTGAAAACTTCTATTTCTGGAAATTCACCAAACTGAAGTCATAAAGAACCTGAACTTATTGATGAACCTAAATTTACGACTACCATTTTTTTCTAGAGTTGTTATAACTCTTCAGAACTATCCTTTAGATGATTTTGTAAGAGATTTATATAATGGAACTCAAACTAGAGATTCTATTTGAAATCAGGATGAACATTATGTTTTCATGTCACAACATGAACCCAAATACATTAATGATTCAATTAATGAAGCGTTCTCAGTGATGGCTTTGAAAGAAGAACATAATCAGTTTGAAAGGAAAAAAGTTTGGAAACTTAATGACTGAAAAAAAGATACATGTACCATTTTCAATAAGTGTGTTTTTAGAAATAAATTCTATGAATCTGGTAATAAGGTTATAAATAAAGATAGATTTTTTGCACAAGGATATAGCTAAGAATAATGAATTGACTATGAGGAAACCTTTTCACCAGTATCTAGACATGATACCATCAGAATCATTCATGCTTATACTGCACATATGTATTTTAAACTACATCCAATGGATGTTAACAGTGAATTCTGAAGTGGGTATATAGATGAGGTGGAATTTTTAGAACAACCACCTATTTTCAGAAATCCTCACTTTCCGTATCATGTTTTCTAATTCTCAAAAGAATTGTATGGTTTAAAAATGCTCCAAGAGCATGGTATGATATGTCACATACTTTTACAAATTCAAAAGGTTTTAGAAAAGTAATAAATGATCCTACCCTTTTTATAAAATGAATTTCCAATGAGTTTAATGGGTGAACTAAAATTCTTTCTAGGATTTAAAATCTTCCAAAATGAAGATGGTACTATTTTAAATCAAATAAAATATACTACAGATCTCCTAAAACGTTTTGTCTTCAATAACACTAAAAGTAGTGGTACTCCAATGAGTACATCTTGAAAGCAGGATCTTGATGAAGATGGAAATTTTTTTGATCCCTCCACTTACAAAGGAATGATTGGAAGCTAACTCTACATTACTTCTAGCTGACCTGACATTATCTATAGTGCATGTATGCATGATTTTTTTTCAGGAAAACCCTAAGGAATATCATTTAGATATGGTTAAAAATATTTTCAAATACCTCAAACATACACCCAATTTAGGATAATTCTATCCTAGAAGGCCATCATTTGAGTTAGTTAGCTATTCGGATTCTGATTTTGGTGGTTTAAAGTTAGATAGAAAGAGTACCTCTGGAACATGTCATTATTTAGGCAAATCTCTAGTATCATGGTCTAGTATGAAACAAAACTCAGTGGCATTATCTATTGTCGATGTTGAATACATAGTTTTTGGTAGTTGTTGTGCACAAATTCTGTAGATGAAACACACATTACTAGATTATGGATATCAATTCAGGAATGATCCAATAAAATGTGAAAAAAAAGTGCTATTAACATCTCAAAAATTCGTGTTTCACCCTATAGCATGAAATATATTTATGTAAGACATAAATTTTTATGAGACCAATATCAAAAAGGTGATATCAATTTGGAATTCCTCATAACTGAATATCAGCATGCTGATATATTCACCAAACCATTTAATTATGAAAGTGTAGATTACATCATACATGAATTAGGAATGATAAATCTTATATAGAAAGTTTATTGTTTCCCAATTTACTATTTCAAAAGTCACAGTCTTAAGATTACATTCTAACTCTTAATGTTTTATTGTTTACTATCTTGATGATGCTATTTCATGTTTATGGTCTCCCAATTACTATCTCTAATTTATTGTCTAGCACTCATTGTCTCATGAATTATGGTCACATCGTGTGGAGACAAACCATTAAGGTCCCACTGTGAATACTTGTTCTGGTCTCACTGTGACAATATGTTCTTGTCTCACCGTGACGATGCCTTTTTTGTTTTATTTTTATTTTTTTACCAGTATCATTGTGTAAATTTTTTTATTATATTCATCCCGTGATTTTAAATTCGTGACTTTTGAAATCCATAAATGATAAAAATCAAAAGTCTTTCACTGTATTCTTGACTCAATATTTCTTCTCTCATGCCCTAATACCTTCTCTCTCAAACCATAAGACCTGTTTCTGTTTTTCATATCACTCTCTAAAACTACTCTTTGGAAGCCCAGAATAAAGCACCCATCATTTTCAATGCTTGAGAAGCACATATCTAAGAAGAAATTGAAAAGAGCACTAAATGTAGTGCCCAAAGTACCACTAAACCTAAACTGTGTTTATAAAATAATTGTACCAGAAAAAGAAATCATCCCTAAATAGTTTTTTATATAAGTATTTTTTGTTGAAATAATTAAAAAAATAGGGATGACTATATTGGTTCACAAATGAGACAAGGCCGATTTATCCAAAACTGTTTTGTCAGTTCAATCAGTTTTTCCAGTTCTATTTTGGTATAGAATATGTTTTTGTTGTGAAAATCTAGATTAATGGAAAAAAATCACACTCTTTTCAAGGTTATGAGCTTCCCTCCTTGTGATACCTCGTGAAAGAATTTTTTAGGACTACCAGAGAGGTCCTCCTCCTCTGATTGAAATCATTGATTTGGAAGAGTCTTTGGGAAGAATGACTGAAAAGAAAAATGAGATCAATATATTTCTAGTGAGTTAGAAAGTGAAACCAAATTGTTGTTTATGTTTATAATGTATCTCATTAGTCTGAGGAAATGTGATTTTTCTACCCTCAAGTATCATGATGTGTTTTTGATACATTTTATAAAAAATATACATAAGATTAACCTATTAAAGTGTATTGTATGTCATATGTGTGAGTTGATAAAGACATCCTAAAAGTCTACCAACTTGTTCTACTCAAGATTAATCATTGATATTATATAATCTAAATAAATGGTTAGACAAAATGAAGAATTCATCAAGGACGGTGAATTATATATCTCAAAGGTTATGGTAAAAAGAATGATAATCAGTTTGAATTAGTGGAGAAAGGCCTAGGTGGAAGATAATCAATGGTTATATGAAAAGTTTAATCCAGTTGATCATACTTTAAAACCTAAGAACTTTTTTTATCCTGGTTTGGAACCAGATGATATTGTTTTCTATCCTGTTGAAGAGGAAGAAGAAGCTGTTGTTGTACCTACCGAAGAAACTTTCCTAGAAATGGAAGACATTGGACTTGATATACAAGACAAATTTGAGAAAGAATCACATATTCTTGAAAGAACTATTGATTTGGAAGAAGAACTCACATATAGAAAAGAATTTGTTGTCAAAGTTAGATAATAGGATGTTTCGGATAAGACTTTAGAAGATGTATTTTCTCTTGATAATGATGTTGTGGTTGGATAAGTTTTTTAAGAACATGATATTCATGATTTTATCCTATCTGTTTAAGAGATAATGGAACAAGACTTTGACCCAACTATAAAGGAAATGGGTGAAAGTATTGTAGATGATCTTTTAGAAATGGATCATGGAACTGAATCTCTTAGTCTTGGTAGATATTCACTTGTTGAGGGGGAGAAACAACTTTGTCTAGAAATTCTATAAATTCCTAATCCAGTTGGTCAAAGAACATTGTATACATTTTATATGGTCCCTAGCTAATTTGACATGATTGATACCCAATAAGTCTCGGTTAAAGGTATAAACATGTCTACTATGTTTCAATTGAAACCCATCTCTTCTCTTGATGTAATATCTGCCAAAGAAACTATACCTTGCTCAACTCCTGTTCTTGAGCCTTCACAAGAACCTCCGTCTTCCATATGTTAGAGTGATTTGATTTCCATTAGAGCAACTTTATTGGCTGAAGTTGAAAATTTCATGAACACACAACCTGCTCCTGTAACAAACCTATGTAAAAGATATGTTACCCTACTGTTATAGAAGATAATATAGAAGATCCAGATAAAAAAAATGCTTCATTAAATTCAATCAGTCAGAATTGAGAAACAACATCTAAGTGAAGATGTGGACTCTCTAAAAGATATGGTTGAAGATATGAAAAAAGATTCTAATCAGGACAAGATCTTGTTTCTCATCCTATTGAGGATGTTAGTGGTCAAGTTCCACAAGATGTGGCCTCTCTGATTCAAATGAACTTCAATTTATTAGCTAAAAAAGTAGCTAAGAGAACAAAGAAAATAGCTTGAGAAATGTTTCATCTTTTTATTGGTCTCAAAAAAATAACTGACGATTATAAGGAATGTCAACAGAATGTTCTGAATCATCTAAAGTCCCTCATTTCAGTAGTTACACACTCTTGTGCTTCTCTACAGTCATCTCAACACTCCTTTGACATTGATCTTCTCATAAATATTGTTAAAGAGAATCATAAATTTTTTCAAGTGGCTTTGACAAAGATACTCAATATACAGTTTTCAAGAATAGTGACTGGGTACCTGATTTGGTAAGGATTCACTCAAGGACTGAAAATGATGTTCAGGAAGAAATTACTAAGAAAGTGTATTTCTAGTTTAATATGATTTCCTCTAGAAATAATATGAGAAATAATTTCATGTATCTTGAAGAGAATTTGAAAACACCTCTTTTCACTCAATCCTTCAAGACTTATGTTCAAAATATAATAGATTTCACTCCTTTGTTGGACATGTTCATTGAGAACCATATTTATTTTGAGAAAGCAATGAAGTATGGTGGTGAGAATATTTCTGTCTTCATTCAATTGAGGACTCCTTATCTTCATGTGAAGAGAAATATTATTGTGGCTCCTATAAAATCACCCATTCGGCCTGTGGTCTACCTCCATCCTCATCCAATACCTTTTAATCTACCTCAATGTCTGTATCATAGGCTTTGAGCTAGATCAGACCTATTATACTTAGCAAAATCTATCCTCGGTCTTCCACAAAAAAAACTTTGGATCCTTTTATTTTTGAATAACTCCCTCTCCTTTGTTTTTATATTGGCTCACTCACTTCTTCAACTTCTACTTATACTCTTTTGTATCATTTTGATGTTTTTTCCTGGGGAAAAGAAAAGACGACTCGTATTGAAGACTAGCTAAAATGGTATTTTGATAAAGAAATATTTTATTTTTTTCTACTGATTTTACTACCACCTCTTTTTTATCTAATTAAATGAGAATGTTTTCTCTCTATTCTCTTATTTATGTTCATTATATTTTTCTTATATTTTTTTTGATAGTCCCAAAATGGGGGAGGAGGAAACTAAGAATAGAAATATTTTGTGATCATCAAAAGGGGGAGATAGTTGGACTCCTCAAGTATTAATTATGTTTTAACTATCACAAATCCTATACATCCATTAAATATTGTTACTCATGTTTCATCAATCTCAAATCATGTGTAGAGATTCTTGGTTTATTTATGCTTTAAAAAAACATTCCTATGTTATCAATTCGTATAAATCATGTTTGATTACAGAAAACTATATGAAATTTATTATATAATTAATTTCTTTTATGAATGATCTAGTAAAGTTAATTCTGTTAATATTACTGCATAAGTCTGTATAAATTTTTTTGGCTAAGACTGAGAAACTGTGAGTCTGTCAGTGGTTCTAGTTTTTTGGAAATGGACCCAGACCCCATGACCAGACATCATGACCAGAAACCATGACCAGACAACAAGGCCCAAAAACTATGACCCAAAAACCATGACCCAGACACCCTGACCATTGCACTGTAACCGGACACTATGAATAGACACCATCACCATACACCATGACCTAGACACCGTGATCCAGACACCATGACCCAAACACCATGACTAGACACTGTGATCCTAAAACTACATATGTTCTACCGATTCCTGATCTTAATAAAAATATTCCATCATGAATGTAACACTGCTCAAAATAAAGTAAGAAAACATCATTTCTAAGTAACATTGTTTCCATGTGATTTCAATTATAGAAAAACTACGACACCATTATTTAATCTATTTTTCATTTTTAAATTTAATTTATAGCTGTCATATTTGAGTAATTTAAATCCACTAGAATAATTAATATTAATTTGCAGAATTGTCACCTGATACTAAGTGGTATGTGGTGTAGAATACATACCTCATGTCAGCTCCAACACATGCACTCCAACTTAAAATGGAAAATGTGGTACTAGAACAACAGAGAGTTGAACAGCAGAACCGCAAGAAATTTTTGAAGATAAATGATACGTGCCACAAGATACATCTCAATATCACATGATTCACACTAAAATCAAAAGGATGGAACACCATATATAAGTTCCATGGAAATATTCACAATACCAACTCCATGAAAAACAAGAGCTAGATCTCACTAGAATGAAGAGCACCAGACTTCTGATACTCTGTTTTTTAACAAGAGGACTCAATACATTAATATGCATCATCCTAAAAGTCTGAAGATGCATAGAATAACACTCAGATCACTTCTATCCTTATCTCATAATCTTTGCTCTGTTGTGAACTATTTTATATTTTTATAAGTGTGTGTGTCTGTTAAAAAAAACTATCTCATGCATTAAAATGAAGGATAAAAGATATCCTTCCACTCATATCTTTTTAAATTTGTTTACTCCCATAGATTACTTTAGAAGAGGACCTTGTGTGACCTTGTAGTTTATACCCATGAAGAACTTGGGAAGATTTCATTCGACCTGGACTGTTATGTCCACTATTGTTTACCCAGATCTAGTATGTGGATCAATTTTTATTAAAATAAACTACTTGGGGGCAAGTGATAACCATGTGGACTGGATTAGGTCTTGGCTTGAGATTGAACTTCTATTTTTATCCCATGTGTTATTTAATTATGTTTTTCTATTTTTATTGTATGATTCAAAAACTGTAATATTTTACATTGATAGTTAATCTTGGATAAAATTTATAATTTTTTTTATATGAATAGCTTCAAAAAAATATTGATAACTCATACTAATATTACTTAGAATTAATAAATCTTCTAATAGGTTATTTGATCAGTTAAAATTTTATAACCGTATTACAATGATTGATTGGGATCTATTTATTTTTATTTGGGAACCTTTCAAGAAAACATTTAAATATAAATTCCTATAGATACTCAATTCACCCCCACCCCCCTCTTGTGTACTCTACTCCGACCAACATTCTATCCCGAGAATTCCTCATATTTAATAACCAAAATAACATGTCTTATCCAATATATGTATTCACTAAAGAATATGGGATATCAATACATCCAAAAATAACCAAATAAGTTCCAATATAGACACCATATGTAAAATGGTATAAAATTTATGAAATTTTAATGCCAATGATGAATGAAATGAATAATTGGGGGTAAATTAGACATTCAATGATCATATAAATGTTAAATATATCAAGGGTAATAAAAAATGAATTATGGAAGTGAATGTGAATATTATCCTCATAAAAATCAATAATAAACCATCCATTGGATGATTACTGATGGTATCAATAAAAAAATACAATATGGAATAAAAATAATTGGTAGTTGTTGATGATGAATAGAAATACTATGAAAATATAATTTAAAATAATTCTTGAATAAAATATCATTTTCTTGTAAATAAATTTTAAAAAAAATTATCTCAAAATCTATTTTTAAAATATTTTTAATAAAATTAACCTTTTAGACATGTACTAGAATATAATAGTAAATTATGGCTAGAATATCCCTATATGTTGTATAAGGTAAAAGGACATTCCATTTTCATGGTAAAATGTTTTCGAAAAATACATCGTTGGGAAACAGACAGGAATATTCCTTTGAAAAAAATTGTACAAGGCACAATGGGTAAAAATGTATTTTCCAAATCATTTAAAAAAAATTATTAAATATATTTCAATAAAACATGTTTCTTATAAGAAAACATTTTCTCTGAGCAAAAGAGATACATTGTTCAGTTTTCTAGAAAAAAATCCTAATACACCTAGATTAACAAATAGTGGATAAATTTTACTAATAATTAATAATGATAATTTAAAACAAAATAATATTAAAAAGGTTTATTGAATAGTTGTAACATAATTTCATCAAATCTATATACCACTGAATGATCCTTTTAATTAGTCTTGAAGGGAATAATCATTAAATATCCCAAAGTGTCCCATACAACATTGAAACATTTCAAATCATGAACCTCATAAAGGATAAATATTAAAAAAAACTTATAATAACATGATAAAAATAGAATTCAGGATATTTCATGTAAAATTTAGTATATACACCATATAAAGGAAACGAGGTGTGTAACACCATTTAAGTATCAAGGGAATGTAAATTGAGATAAAAATCACTTACCATGAGTTTCCATTCGTATGAATGGCCTTTGACATACATTCTAATAAACATGTTTCAATTAGATACATTCTTGACTAATTTTCTCATGTTTATAACTATATTTATTTCACTTATTACTTTGTTTTATACAACTACAAAAACAACTAATATTTAATTTGGGGTTTTGAAAAAATTAGATATATGTGTCAAAAACCACTTTGTTAGGTCATGTATGGTAAAAGATATCATTATATAATATCTAAAAATAATAATCATGATATATTTATCATATTTATAAATATATTATACTCATAAAACTAATCATTAAATGTTAATATAGAAATTGAATCAATGTTACGATCAAGGAGACGGTAGTTCATACGTATGCATGAGTAACGTTCTCATTTTTAAACGATTGTAGTAGAAAGATGATAAGTAGAATTAAATATTTACTGAACATTAACTATCTCATAAATTCCATATATATATATATAATCCTCATGATATAAAATTAATCACATAATATCGGGGAGGCAGTAGTCCACATGTACACAAATGATGTTTTCACATTTTTATTTTGTGTTAAAGGATTGTAAATAAAATAGTATATATATGTATATATATTATTTATAAAAATTTAATTATATCATGAATATAATATATTGGTTATTTATGTGATCATTTTTTGTTGATAATGATAATACATACAATATATTGATCGTGTGAAAAAATCACATAGCTTTGAAGGGGTGGTTATCCCCACAATAGAAATCAAGGATATCATATTAAAGAAAAAATATAAACTACTAATATGTATATGTTATAAATGGTTTTTAGAAGTATAAAGAGACAATAATTCGAATTTATATCATATATAAACATAGGTTGCATCATAATTTCCAACATTGAATGTTGGTAAAGGAAAAATGAATAATCATAATTTCTTGAGGCAGCAGTTCGTTGTATATAGAAAAAATATATTATTTATTAATTAGATGGAATTTTCTGAAATTTTAGGTATAACACTTATCATAACGACATATTTTTTATGATACAATTTTTTTTGTGTGTGAATATTATAATAATATATGGGGGGTTGGGGAATGTAAATAAAACAAAAAAGCATGATAGAATACGTAACCTATTAATCATGTAAATAATTTTAGTTTGTACCTAAAGAATTACATGTAATTATTTCTCCCAAAGGGGAGGATTCAAGAGCAGGGGTGAGATTTTGGGAAGCTATATGGTCACATGTGTGATGAAGTGGGATAAGTGATGGCCTTTTCTAGGGAAAGAAAAATACTCACTTTGAATTTTTAGAAACAAGTAATGTGTACACAAGTTATTACATATAAAAAGTCATTAAAAACCAAAATAAATTATTATTTATAGGTTAATGGAATAATTAAATCCATAAACATGTCTTTTATAGTTTTCTAGGTCATTTGTTCCCTTAATATGATGGTTTATTCCTTTATTAAGCATTATATTTCCCTAATAATTGTCATTAATTTTAGTCACTATCACAAATTTATTTGGAAAAAAAATTGTTATCATTAAGAATTATAAATTAGTCTTACTAAAAATATGGAATCCATTTTCCCAAATTAAAACCATATAAAATATATACATTAATTAAATATTCCTCCACCAGGTGGGACCAAATTGTAGGTTTTTAACGTAAAACAATCTGAAAGTATGCTTTATTTTTATAATAAATTACATAGTGAAATATACTCCTATAAAATAGATTTTATAAGTTTTTAAACAGATTATCAAAATAAGCTTTCAAACCAATTGAACTTATGATTTATCATTATTAAAAAATAGATAAAATCATTTTTGAAATAAAATTCAGTATTTTTAACTATTTATTAAAAAAATTAAAATGTTTCAAGAAAATATAAAAAATTCACCCTAAACTATTTATTATGATTTTCATTAAAATATAATGTTTATTTTTAACATATAAAATCAATTAATTTTTTAAAATTATAATTTTAAATTGGTTTTCCAATAAAAGGTAGTAAAATTTACTTTATAAAAATTTAGATGTTTATATGTAATATTGGGTCTGTTATTATCATATGCGTACCGAATCTAAAGGATGAATATAAAAAATTATTGAATATAATATATAATATATATATATATGATGTTAATTCCACCTAATAAATTAAATTAATATAATATATTTGTGTAAAATATATTATGCGAAAACAAATAGTTTTCTATAAAAATATTCACTATATATTCATTTGCTTCTTATAATCATTTCTAATTAATTTGTAACCAATTTTTTCCTTATATATTTTTATAAAAAATAATTTTCATATTTAAGTTATTATTATCTATATCTACTATATAAATTTCAATTTTCTGTCTCATTATATTTTAATAGTATAATATTGTTTGATAAAATTGGGTCTTTCATGTAACACAAGCTGTCGAGGAAAGACACTCTTGTGTGTAACTCATGCTTACACAGTGTTAAAATCATTGAAATATATGGAATATGTTTTAAATATAAAATATATTATATTGTTTTCTAATTTTATATTACATTATGTTCTTGGTGTCACATGTCCTACATTTTATCGAATACAGGGTTCTTACTTTAGATTTTTTGGGAGTCACATTCTCCCTACATTATTTAACTTGTGTTCTCGCAATTTAATCCTGATCTTGGTGATATATTTTTTGATACTTAGTATGTTCGAAATCCCACATAATGATAAGGGTTTATAATTATTCCCCTATAAAAGAGATAATTGGATGTACGAAGGTCCCATGTATTACCATTTAATTGGGTATATAAGTTGAAGAACATCTGTGGAAACAAGAGATACGTTTTTAGAGGAAAAGCGTAAATACTTTTAGGGATGAATGAGGTCATCAATACAAAACAATTGAATGATAAATAGAATGTTTAGGGCCTATAATCCATCAATATTTTAGTATTTATAATACCATTGAATAAATAGTAATTAAGGTATTTGGAAAATGTTTTTTCTCCATGTAATTTTCCAAAAGTTGGGTAATTTTTTAATACCATATTATATAAAGAAATATTATTAACTAATAGGATTCAATTTCATATAAACAATCTTAACATTTGGTTATTATTCTATCATATTCAAAAAATTCCTTTACTACTAAACAATAATTACAAATAAAATAATTTATTCATGAAGCATAAAATTAAATATTTAATGGAACTTAAGGCCAATAAATGACAAAACATGCTAAATATTTTTCTTGAAATGTAATTCAAAAAAATTATGGTCAATATATTAATCTATACTAGTAAAATGTTATACTAGTGGTTCATTAGTAACATTTATTGGTCAATTTGTTTAACTAAAAACAATGACAAATTAAACAGGACAATGTGTAGGTATGTGGTTGGTGTGACACACATGTCGTCCTTCGTTCATGGTTTTATGACCCATAGCCTTAAAATATGTTATTTGAATTCAACTAAAATATATGTTGTTCTTTCCTAAAACCTAATACATATAATTTTATAAAATAATTATAATGTAAATCCTTGAAATATAATAATTAAATAGATTTTTAACTATGGATTTAAGCACATCCTCAATACATAATTACTTCATCCAATTATTCCAACATAGGTCATTCATTGGTCAAGGGTTTATCCATAATATAATAAATAGGATTTCAAAATCATTTCCCATTATATTAAATCTAAAACACATTAATTTTAACCTAGGTCATTCATTTTCATTATCTATTTGAAATCTTCATAATGGTTTGTTAGAGAAAATTTGAATTTTTATAAGTATATCCCCCATGAGTTTAAATCCAATTGTGAAATAAGGCTAGCTATCGTGTACCATGTTACCCTGAGTCGGGCTCAGAACAACTTTTGAGAGTTATTACACCTAAGTACTTCTATTCCATAAATATGTTCCCCTTTAGTATCAAGATAGGGATGTATTTATTGGAATACCCACATAATATGTATCTTACAAAAATTATATGATTTTATTATATAAATAACCTAAAATTATTTCTTAGGTTTATGTTCTCTATACTATGGTTTCTTAAATCTAGTTCCAAAAGTTTATAATATACTTCCACTAATACCAAATGTATTGAATTAGCCCAAGAAATTTCAGAGATGGTGCGTGCTGTCAATTAAATTAGCATTATTACAAGTAATAAAATCCTAAAGAACCAAATATTTTAGTAGTATTTGTAAACCAAATACATAAATGGGTCTTCTCTTATAAATTAATACAGTAATTACAACATAAATTATTTACTAACATCTAAATTGATACCTTTGAGGATAAATGCAATCTATCTAGTAATTACCTATATATATTTTATAGTATGCTTTTTGAATTTCATGGGAAATAATCTTAATAAGAGTGAGATAAAATACATACTAATGATAAAATATAAAGAAATAAATAATGAATCAAATATAATATTAATTATGACATTGTAAATAACTAAACTCACATTCCATATAATCAATAATCTTGGAATTAAGTGAATAGACAATAATAAAACGTAATAAATGGAAAAAAATTCCATTATAATAAATAGATAATGAAAAATAAAAATATAAAGTTACAAACTAAAACGCATCCCATTTCATTAATGAACTAAAAATTTAATATATCCATATATATGTCGATGTAAAATCTCATGGATGAATAATAAATAAAAGTAGATGAGTTAAAGTATTTATTAATGGACATCATTCCTATGAAACAGGATAAAAAATATAGCCAATACCATTCACAGGATGGTTTAAATGATTCTTATTTTCATAACTAATTTGTGTCATTAGAACATGTCTATTCATCAAGGAGCTATATGAAGTATAGGATCCTCTTGTCATTGCATGAACGAAGCATTCAGCATATCTAAAATCAAAAATAATATACCATAAAAATATTTGTATTGAATGATGAATAATGGATTATAAATATTTCCATAAATAATAAGATAAATTTCACCATATACACTATATGTAAAATGGTATATGATTTAGGAAATACTAATATTCCATGATAAATTAAATATATAATTAGTAGCAATTTCAATGATCAATGATCATATGAGATTGAATATATCAAAGGGAATAATAATATATTCACACAAGTGAATGTGAATATTATCATTTTCTAAAACAATAATAAACCATTATGAGGAATAATAATGATGTTATTAATATATAAAACCCAATGTGAACAAAAAATAAAGGTATCTTGTTGTTCATGAATAGAAATACTTGAAAAATATCATCTTAGTGAATTCTTAAGAAAAATATCTTCTTGTTTTGTAAATCCATTTAAAATTAATTTCATTTAAAATTAATTTTGAAAACATTTTCTTTAAAATTTAAACTTTTATAAATAAAAATGAATCTTCAATGTAATTATGGAATGTAAATCCATACATTACATGTAAGGTAAAAGAAGATTCATTTTTCATGCTAAAAAATATAGAAAAATTAATTATCAGGATTGAGAGAAGAAGATTACTTTTAAAACATTACAAAAATAAAAAAGGTTAAAAATTTCATACCAAAATTATTTTAAAATTTTCTGATAATATTTGAATAAAACACGGTTTTAAGAAGAAAAAGGTTCTCCAAATACAGAGTGATACAAATTGGGTATTCTGAAAACCCTTTTATAATCCACCTTGACTTCCTAAACAGTGGAAAACTTGTACTAATACTTGAAAAGTGTCATGAATAACTTGATAAACGTAAAACAATATTGAAAATTACTTATATATTTCCACAAATTGAAATTCTTTTTAATGATCATTAGTATTATTCTTGAGGAAAATAATTGTTAAACATCCCAAAGTGTCTCGTACCACATTGAAACATTTTAAATCATAAACATCATGATGTAATAAAATTAAAATAAACTTATAATAACATGGTAATAGAGGGATTAATTATATAATAATTAAACGTAATTATATACACTATATAAAATAATCATTGTTCATAAAAACAATTACGTCTCTATGGAATATAAATTTATACAAAAATCACATAAATTGTGATTACTTTCCGGTGAACTTATTTTAAATTCATATATAATAAACTTATGTTATTTTAATAATTACATTATGAACATTTAAATATTTTTCATTTCCTTTATTTCACTTTTTATTTTGTTATATAAAACTAATTAAAAGTATTTATTCACATCGGGTTTTTAGACAAAATTTGAATTATTTCTCCAAAACATATTGCTTGGTAAACATGGTAAAAGAGGTCATTATATAACATCTCCAAGAAAACAATAATGTGTAATTATCATTTTTACACATCAACTATACTTTTTAAACCAATCATTAAATTTTTATGAAAAAGGAATTAACATTATGATCATGGAGATGATAGGTCGTACGTACCCATGAGTAACATTTTTATTTTTCATTGATCATTATAGAAATATGTTAAGTAGAATAAAATAATTAGATAATGATTATTATATTATAAATAACATATATAATAATTTATAACATTATTATGATGTAAAATTAATTAAATCATGTCTATAAGGTGGTAGTCAACTTTCCCACGAATGACGTTATTAGATTTTATGAGTTTGTGAAAAGGTACCAAATAAAATGGTTTATGTATATATATATTATATGTAAATAAAGGTAATTATTTAATGAATATAATATATAGTTTTTTATGTAAAAAATGTTTAATTATATTTATCCTTTATAGATTCCATGGATTGTGTGAATGAATCACATCGCTTTGAGGGGGCAGTAGTCCACACGTCCTCAAGAAATGTTATCATATTAACACAAAATGGGAAGCATTAATAGTATGTGTTATAAAATAATTAAATATGTCTAATAAATTAATAAATGTAATATATATCATATATAAATATTTTGTACATCATATTGTCTAACCAATTATGTTTTCAAAGTAGAAATGTACAATCATCGTTCTGTGAGACAGTAGTTCACCATACACAGAATAAGTAAACTCTTTTCCCATTAGATAGAAGTTTGTGTAGTTATAGTTATAAACATTATCATAAAAAAAATCCACGTATACTTTTTATACTGGTTATTTTTAAAATAATATAAAAATATGTGGTGAGGGTATGTATAATGGAAATAAAATGGAAAACCATTAGAGAAAATGTTACCACTTAATCGAGTAACTACATTTGGTTTGTACCAACAAGATTCCATGGAAAGATTTATTCCCTATGGAAGGATTCAAGGTTGAGGTTAGGGATTATGTAAATATATATGGGCATATAATATTCAATAATATGTGGTTTTATAGGTGTGGGGAAGTGGTTGTGGAGGTTTCCTTTTATAGCGAATGAAAAAAAGGTATTTGGAATTTTTGGAAAAAAGTTAGGTTTACATATGTTATTACCTATAAAAGCACATAATAAACCAAAAAACTAAATAATTTGTGGTTTGATTATTAAATAGGGAATAAAAGGGGTTTTTCTGTTTCATGGTTAGGCCCATGATTTGAGATCATGGAGTCTCTATTTATCCCATATAGACGAGAATAAAGACAATCATAGTACTTGAACAATCATTTCCCACACCAACAGAGTTTAATATGGGAGACGGAGGATTTAAACACATTTTCAAATAACATTTAAACTTATGACACCAAATGGTATGAAAATAAAACCATGTATCTCGAAAATACACTTTGTATAGATATGGTTCTTATATAGGAGGAGAAAATGATATAAATGTTTTTTGGACATGGATGGGCCTATGATTGGAGATTAAAGCATCTCTATGTATCTCATATAGTTTTGAATCAAGCCAAACAATGTTCTTGAAATGAGATCCCTATATAGATTTAATTCAGACATAGGGAGGAATGGACTCATGTACCACTAAGGAGTAACAATGATGTGAATGAGGTTTGCATATGGTATCTTTTAATGTCAAATAGATAAGACATTAACATTATAGTTTAATTTCATGTAATTAGGACAAATTATATCAAGAATTTAGTAAAGGAAAATGATGCTATATAATATATCTTCAAGAAACATAGATGTTTATGGTCATTCTGCAGTTTAATGTCTTGAAACATGGACTTTGTATTATGCAGTTTTGAGTCATGAAGAGGGGACATGTTGTGCAGTTAAAAAAAGTATTTCTTCAATAATCTGGCATTAGTTTGAGTTTTAATATTCATATATTGGGGAAAATATACATTTTATTGGACCTTATAAATGGAATAACATCATTCCCAATTTGGTTCATGCTTTGGAGGTTTCTATTTGGGTATCATTGGAGTTCTGAGGACCAATACCAATTCTCCTTGATGAAATGAATGGAATAGAACATTATACTTAAAGCCTAATTCTATTCTATTTTGATATACTTTTAAAAGATGAAAAAGATGAAATATTTTTTTTCTAATCATTAAAATTCATAAATTTGTTTCTGAGACTTATCATATGTTGAAAAATGATTGCAGATTACAACTTGGAGTGAAGGAAATTGAATTTTAATTGGAAATACTTCTTTTGTGTCATACACTAATGAGTATGGAGTTTCTTGAGTAGCAATATGGGTAGTAGTCAGATAATCCCATAAAGCGTGCAAAATTTTATCAGGCCAATATTTCTTCTCTTTATCCACCATCTTCTAGAGTATGTTTGATTATGTTTTATTGAAATACACTCTCTGTCCGTTGCCTACTACATGATATTGACTTGATGTGTTAGATTTGATTTTATGCTCTTTATATAACTTATTTACCTCAACATAACCGAAATTGGGTTCATTGTCCATCAATATAGTACGACGGACACCAAATCTAGTTATTATGTTACTTTGGACAAAACTAATAATGATTTTGGAACCTATTTATTTGAGAGGTATTTCTAAGACCATTTGGAGAGGACGTTAGTTGTAGTAAAAATATTCTTGAACTTATTATCCATAGCTGTAAGATATGTTCCTATAACATCCATTCACCATGTGGAAAATGGTCAATAGTGTTTAGATGTATGTATAAAATATTGGGGGTGATGAATGAAGATGGCATGAAGTTGGAAGGAGTGAAATTTCATAGTAAAATATATGCAATGCTTCATCATTGAAGTTTAACAGTATCCATGATTTCAGATATGATCTAAAAGCCGATGCCTAGACTATTTATAACCACAAGCTCATGCATGTAATTATTTAATGATAGCTATATTTTCTTATCCATCAATACACATAATGAGGATTCCATTAATGCATAACTTTTATAGGATCTCTTGGAGACCTTGACTATCATAAAGTGTAAAATTGGCCACTCATCGTTAGATCTGTCAATTTTCATCTATATCTAGTGGAATTACTCCATTTTGAAGGTATTTCATGATGGGTGTCATCCATCCCATGGTATGACAATATGAATCATAAATTGGGCTAATTTCATTAATATCCTCTATTATAGTTTTATATAATGGTGAAACCACTCAATGATTGGAAATACTAATGATTATATCATACTGATATAGAACTTCTAGGGTTGTGGCTACATTGTCTACTGCACCAGCTTGGGAATTTTTTGATTGCGGGTCATAAGACATTGTTTCCTCTAAGGTAAATTTATCCATTAGCCCTCTAATGCCACCAAAAAGGGATTAACTCATCTTTTCTGATAGAATAATTTCTAATTATTTCGTTGATCACCAAATCTGAATTACCTTTCTCTTTTTGGTGGTTCATTTGTACCTGAAGTGCCAATTCATGGCCTGATATGAGAGCTTAATACACTGCTTCATTGTTGGTACCACCTTTTTACATCAAGAAGGAATATGGAAATATTTCCATTTCTAGGGAGATATTTACAATTCATAACCAAACTTTTTGAGTTTATTATTTTCCATTATCTTCCCTATTGGAATTCTAGAGGCTCCATCAAAGTACATTTCCCATTTTTGGGGATTACCTTGAATAAAGAGGACCTCGTAATTAGAAAGTTCAAAATTCAATGATGTATCTTTTGTAGATTGTCGTTTTGCATGGAAATCCCCCATAGCTTTGCCTTTTGTTTCATTTTGAGGTCAAAAATGTATATCAAACTATGGAAAAATAACTACATAGCCTGCAAAATTCCTCTTAAGCATAGGAAGACTCAGGATATATTTGAGTAAAAAATTAGGAGTCACCAATTGGACCTCATGATGTTGTATGTAGTTCCTTAATTTTTGAACTGTAATGATTAATGCTAGGTATGACTTCTCGATACTTGAATATTGGGTCTATGTGTCAAGAATAGTTCGACTGAGATAGAAAAAGCTATTTTTATTCTAAAATAACATTCTTTTGCGAAAGAAAGGTACCCAGTGATTGCTCCAAATATGTCACAAAGAGAAAAAGTGGTCTTCCATAAACATGAGGTATTAATGCTGATGGACTTAATAGTTATTTAATGAGTTTTCAAATACCTCTTGTCCATCTTCAGTCAATTGATAGATGACTCCCATCTTTGTTAATCTGGTGAAGGGAAAGCACATTCCTTCCAAATTTAGTATAAATCACCGAATATAGGAAAAGTTTGCTTGGAATCCTCTTAATTTATTCTAATATCTAGGAGGTGGAATTCCAATGATTTCATTAGTTTTATAAGGGTCATCTTCGAAGCCACGATTGAATACAATGAAGCTGATGAATTTTCTTGAGGCTACTCCAAAAGAACATTTCAAGGGGTTCATCTTCAAATTTTATTGTTGATGTTTACTAAATATGGTCTCCAAATCAGCCAATTGATTGGAATATAGTCTGTATTAAACCACCAAATCATCCACAAAACATTTGAATTTTTTTTTGAGAATAGTTTGATGATATGATGCATGGTGCATTGATATGTTGCACCTAAATTATTTAAGAAAAATGGAATTACATGATATAAGAACCCACCTTGAGGGTGTATAAAGTCTATAGAATCTTCATCATATGGGGCCATCTGGATTTGATTGTACCCAGAGTATCCATCCATGAAGAAATGAGATTTATAGCCAGCTGTTACATCGATTTAAAGCTCTATGATTGGAACTGGAATGTCACCTTTTGGACAATGCCAGTAAATATCTAAGAAATCAATGCAAAATCCAATTATCCAATTCCGATTTTTCATTGGGAAAATGGGGGATAACCATTATGGATAATGAACATCCCCGAATAAGTTATCATTGATAAGCTTATCAACTTCATCTTCAATTTTAGAGGCATTAGTTGGGTGTGTTCTTCTTGCTGTCAACTTCAATCCTCAATGATCATCTGGAAAACCCAAATTATGACCGAATAAATTGGGATTAAGACATGTAAAATCTCTATAATTCCATGAAAATATATCTCTATGGTTCTTTATAAATAAGGTATACATATTTATCTCTTCAGAAGCCATGGCCGCACTAATTAAAGTGGTGTGTGGATCATACTTTGTACCCAGATTTATTTCTCTGAGCTCATCTATAGTGGTAGAGAAACCTTCCCCAAATGCATGAGGAGAATCCATGAAACCATATTTTACTTCTTCATTACAAGTCACTTCTTGTATTTATTCTTTTATAGAAGGTGACGTAGATAAAATTTCCGAGCTAGGGGAGGAGTCAGAACTTGAACAACCTAATGAAGAGGCCACCATTTTTGACACTACTGTTGATGAATGGTCTTTGCGGAGTACTAAATAGGAGATGATGGGTTTGGAAGCAACATTATTGTCTTCATCTAGTATCTCTACCACTTATTATAATATTATAAGTGAAGTATAGTCTTCTTGATATTAAATGGATGAAATGAATACATCCCCATTTAAGATTCCATCATTGTTTGGTAAACCAAAAATTTCTCCTATGCTGTTAGGATCAATTGTTGTAATTGAAATTTTGGAAGTCATTGGATGAGTGTTCAAATTTGGTCTTATCCCTTAAATCTTATTTATAGGTAACACATAATCTATGCTCAAATGTTTGAATGGGTTTTCTAGGATCTTTTCTAGGCCATTTAGAGAATTAATTCTAGTTACCTCATTTTCATGGACCACGTTCCCTTCGTGTGATCAAATTCATCCACAATGTATTGAAATTTACAAGTTTGGAATGTATCCTTTTCATCATACAATGATCAAATTAGACCACTGAAATAGTACTTGAGACATTGGTGGTATGACAATGGTATGGCTAATTGTTGATATATCCAACGCCTTCTACGAAGAATGTTAAAGGTTGTGTCATAACTAACTACCATAAAATCTTAATTACACACAAGATCCCCAACCTGTGTTCTGAGTGTAATCTTGCCAAAATGTTCTTACTCATTCTTATCATAACCTTGCAACATTAATGGGAATGGAGATAAGTTAGATTCAGTGAGGCCCAATCGACGATGTGTAAGATAAGAATGTGGTTGACTCTAGATCCATTATCAATGATGGCACGTTAGATGTCTATGTCATTGACACTACTAGATAGATACAAGGGCCTAATATGTCCATGTATAGAATCGTCTTAATCTTCATCCATAAAAAAATATAATGCATGTAATTCTGTAGGATTACCATCTATACAGTAAACCCCAACTACAAAATCTTCAGTTTCAAATTCTTGAAGACTTTACATAGTCTCAGTAAGTGCATCTCAAAGATATTTTGATAGATTCAAGGCATAAAAAATTTGAACATTGGCTGGTACATGGGATATATGTTTCAAAATATCATACTTTTGTCCATAGGTCTGTGTTTCCATGCATGAAGATGCGGTTTTGTAGGTGACTCTAAAGTTGATGGTCTTGATGTAGATGTACCTTGTGTCGGAGTAAAAACTGGAAAAACTCCAAGAATGGGTGGATTAAACTCACTAGGTCAGTCTCCATGCTAAGAGAAAGATGGTATAACCTCTAATTTTTCCTCCAAAATAATCATGTCAGGACCAAACCGGTCATGCATGGAAGAATATTCTTGTTAGTGTTGAGCATGTTGAAGGTCTCTCCCATGAGTTTCAACTGCATATATGGTTCGATCTGTGGTATTTTTAAAATAGTGGCTTCTTGAATACACATGGCTTCCCCAGTATTCAAGACCTTCACTTCTTTCTTTAGTTCCCCAGTTAGGTACATGGAAATCACTCTCATTATTACCCGAATCATTGTCAACATAGGGATCCATTAGGTAGATAACGGTGACATAACCAGAGATTATTTCATTATTTGATTAATATTCTTCTTGACAGTTCAGTTCTAGTTGTGCTATTTGGCGGGTCGGTGCCCAAGATTTTGAAATAGATGGAATGAAATATGCCAGTGGCAAGGGCATCTTTGTCCATGACTTTATCTCATCATCTTCTGATATCTGTTTTTCAATTTGGTCATGTCGTTTCTATGAGAATTGGACCTTTGGAGGACTAATCTTTTGATGAAGGTGGTTTTTCTATGTCGTGAGTAGTGGAAGAAAAAATTATTTGTTTCAACTTTATTTTTAGAATGGAATGAGTTCCTTTGATAATTTTTTTATTCATCCAACATTCAATGTCTATGCATTTTTACCGTTGAATTCCTTCCAATCGCCTTCTTCCTCGGGATCAGTAGTAGTAACACGTGCAACCTGGGCTGATAAACATTCCAATTTCACTTGTCCAAAGTCTTCCATCTTTAGCAGGAGGTCCTTAAAAATGAAAAAATCTTAAATGGGATGCCAAAAATCTAGTGAAAGGGACAATAATTTGGAAAATCATTATCTCTTTCATTATTTGTTTTTTTCGGACATAGAAAACGAATCAAATTGTTTTCCAATGTTCAGAAGAACAAAATGAGAACCTATTCATTCTAAAAAAATTATTCTTTAACTACCCAAACTATTTCAAAAATTGATATCATTGATCATCTTGAAGAGGCAGTCATTGTTTCTGATTCTCGAGAGCCAGAGCCCTTCGATATAATTAATTTTTTGTAGTGGAAGTAGGTTCTGGTTCATTAATGAGTGTGACTATAGCAGCCTATGTATTCCTTGTTATCATTCATGTAGCTGATGGTCTTACGCAACATTTAGCTTTAGATTCCATATTGGAATCCTCAAAATATTTGAAATTTGTTTCAAGGCCTTGAATCCTTGTTGTGTATTTCACAAGGATTTGTGGTGTGTGTAACTCATCACATAGAGCTTCCCCAAAAATTGGCAGCATCACATCCTTGGGGAGTTCCAGATATATGGAATATAATAATAATTTCCATCGAGAAATGAGAACTAAAACACCTTCACTTTCCTTGTTTTCAACATATAAGATAAAAAACTATTGTCTTCGGCAGCATCGAGCTGAATTGAAGAATAAATTTCTGACAGATATCTTCCCATCATGTAATTGATCATAATTGTAAACTTGTATACGAGACAAAATATCATCCCTGTACTAACTGAAAAAAAGAACGTAAGCTATAATACATCTTATTATTAAGGAGTCCACATCATGTGATCATAGAGAGAAATGAAATTTATTATGTGTTTCTCAAGATCTACTGAACCATTAATTATTTTGAATTTTGTATTCACAAAATTTGGTGGGGGAGGGATCGAAACCACCCACTAAGGGTAAAATTTATTTTCTGACTGAACTTGTGAACATCGTTCCTCCAAATCTTCCAATCATGTTTTTAATGCCTCAATTGTATTCATAAGCATTTGGGGAATATCCGGATAAGGTGGGACCTGTATTGGTATGACAACTAGAGACTGAACTAGTGCAACGACTGGAAAAACCATTGTTTGGGGTGTTGTTGGTATTTTTCATGGATAAAACATGGTTATAGGTCTCTAATTTTTTGTTGTATCATGACCTAGATTAGTAACCAATAGAGGTAATTAATTATCAACATTTCTAGTTACCAAAAGTCCTTTTTATTGAGGAGCTCTTACAAGATATGCAAGTTGAGGATCTACCTAGGGAGTATGTCTAGCAGAAATGCTACTTCAAAGTAACATTGTATCTTGTCATTTAAAATCATTAATCTCTATTTATTGTTGTGAAAATCATTCTTCAAGTGAAATAGATTGAAAAATTTAGTTTAAAAGTGATACATGGTTGTACTTTTATCTTTCCCTTGGTTAGATACCTTTATAAGGGGTGGGAGTTGATTATTTGAGGGCAGGCCAGGATTCTTGGTAAGCCTGTGATTTTCAGTACACACACCTCATTAAGATTCTTTAGTTTTTACCATAGTTTGGATAAGAACATCATCTTATTATTACACTAAAGTAGACTCATTTTTTCTAGGACCTTATGCAATTTTGTTAAAAAAAATTACTGACATATAATGCATTGATGGCATTCTATCAGTATCTTTGTAAGATCTCCTCCTTTTATATCTTCCATGAGACCCTTATCTCATATATGATGAATTATTAGGAACTGTTTTACATACAATTACCAATTGAGATTCCCTAGATAGTTCAGTTGTGCACTCTCTTTGTCTCCTCTTCCATAATTGTGAGAAAACAATATGTCGTTGAAGAGGGGATTGTAGATGTGAAAAAGCCTCCAACCTTGCAAGATCATTTAGTACCTGTTCTTCTTCATTAAACCATAAATCTTTTTTTTAATTTTAAGGATGAATTAAATAATCACCCATCCCTATAGGCTTGGTTGGCCCATGAACTTCTAATTATTAGATTCATGTAGTTCATCTTCTGATTTTTCGAATTTTGGTTTGGACATTACCTGGGTGCATTATTCAAAAAAAATTCAAATCACATCTTTTAGAAGATCACTATGCTATTTCAGACATTTGTTATATCTGATGGCTGAAATACCTTAATAGAGAGGCCTTCTTAAAATTAATAGATTCTTGATGCAAAATTACATCAAAAAATTTCATTATCTGTCCCTGAATCTGATTACAGCTATTTGATGAATGTTCATGAGCATACATTATATTAAATACTAAATCTATTGATTATAGTCAACTTTGGAAAATAAAATTGAATGAGACTAATTTTTGTGGACATTAATGATTCTAGATCACGGTGAAATTAAATGCTCCATGTTCACCCCATCAGCTGAAACGAACACCAGATGAGGTATTAGAAATTAACTGGTGCGGCCTTTTTAGAGAATTGAGGCACGCACGCGGAAGGGTTCTCTGTTGTTGTTCAACCATTGGATGTTGGGTAATGGAGAGGGATTCCAAATCAATATGGAATTTCCACACTTCTATTACCCTTTTATGATTTTGATATTCATCATATGGTAATACTATGGTTTTCAAAAGACGAATTGTCTTCCATAAGTTGAGGCGGACATCATGAATGTAATATCCTGTTATCAATTTTGGTATGTTATATTGAATGTTTTCCAAATTCCCAAACTAGCCAATTTTTTCTCATGTTTAACATATCTTAATTATCTTTCACGATATGTTTCATCACATCGTTAGACCATTGTGGATTCTTCTTTATAGTTTTATTAAAAACAATGGAGGAAGACACCTTTTCCTTGGCTGTATTCGAAGACAAATGGCCCAAGGGATGATCAAAGATATATTGTTACCTTAATATTTCTTCTAGTTGAGAAATTATTTCACCCATTAATTACAAGGTATCATATATAACTGGCCTTCTGTTGGAAGGTTCTTCAAGATAATATGGCTTTCTCATTACTACATTGTCAATTATATTTTTATCTTCATAATTTTAAACACAATGGTGGAGAGAAAATTTGTCACAAATTCCATCATGGGGTTGACCACCATGGTGGACTACATAAAGGGATAAATAATATTGCTCCGAGGTCTTCTGGGTATAAAGAGGGTTGTTGGGGCTCTCCTCCAGAGATGGGCTCTCTATATTGACCATGTTTTCATGAAGCAATCCTTAATAATAATGATTTGGATGGGGAATTACAAAATTGCAGCTACTACTCCCATAATTGGTTATAAGATGATTTTATCTTAAGTTGAAATAGAAAAATGTCTAAGGGATTCAAGAACTCTAGCATGAAGAGGAGCCAAATCGCATCTTGGATCTGGATTGTCCAACTCTGTTTGGTGATAATTATTCTTGGATTCTCTCTTACACATAGTGGGAACTACTTTCAGGTAGAAGTGGTTATCCTAGGTAGGTTTGTGTGTGTTTCATGGGGTTTGTAACAAAATGGGCTGATTACCTTCAATTGGAATGGTGTATGTTCCTGATCATGTTTTCTATATGATGTGGGGGAGTATGCCCCATAACCCTCTTAGACTAGAAAAAAGGTATGTATCTTCTCAAGTATAGAATGACTATTTTTCATCCTAGGTTTTTGGATAGATGTGTATTCTTGTTCCCCTTGTACTCCTGATGTTTTTGTTTTCATATTATTGAATGCCTCTAGAATATGGGCAGGAATTTGTGTCTACCCGTTCATCATTAATAAGATGTGTTTGATGAATTCTACAGACATAATTAGAATATACATCGATGATTTATATGTATTAGGTGTATGTTCTATCTTATTTCCTCTTTTTCCCATCAATGGGTATTGAAAATACTAAAGTATGTGGGTAAAGAGTTGATTTTTCCCCAAAATTTTCATCAATGCTTTCCGACTGACTTATCTGGGTGATACCAAATGAGACTGGTGGAAAGCTTGATGAATTGGTGTAGATGTATGTACCTACTAGATATTTTTTACCAATCATGGTTGAAAAACATCATTCAATACTGGCAGACAAGACGGCTATCAAAATTGGTGAGTGTAAGCAGGTATGTGTTCAGGCTTACCAGTTTCTACAACATTTGAGTGGACAGCTTCCTTAAATGTGGTCAGAAGAGCCTGCTAACTAGATAATAATTAAAAAATAGGTGTATGTTCTCATTCACAATACTCCACCAAGATTACTTGGTACGATTGGTGGTTCACTTCCAGATGAGTCTTTTGGGCAAAGGAATAATGATGGACATGTGTATGTGCTCGCTCGTTGTTTGCCATCAAGTTTGGTTGATGAACTTTTATGGAGGGGGTAAAGGTAAGAACCTTCTCCCTATTTACGGGACTTTATTCCCATCAGTTTTTCTTTCACACCTAGGACTGGGGGACCTAGACTGTACAACCAGAGGCAACACCCCCATTATGTAGGTGGTTCACTACCGCGCAATTTTTCTGGCAGCAATTGTTGGTGGGAGTCCTCATGAAGGACCCCTTTATCTTGGAGGTGAGGCCATGAGTAACCCATTTAACCACCTCCCTATATTACTAGAGTAATTGGTTGTTGAGTTCCAAGGATAAGTACCTGAAAAGGTTGAATATGGAATTTGGCACCATCTTATTCTTATTCATCAGTAATTGTTGACTAGGAAAATTGATGGTTTTTATTAACTTAGAGAGCATGTCGGCCAGCCTCTCAGGATGAGAAGCTAGCATGATAATGGTATTCCCTTTCTAGTACATTAGAGACCTAACAATGAAGACACTACATTAGTAATGAATTCCTTCTAGTGGATTATTATCCACCTTGAGCAGTGGTCTGGACATTCACAAGAGAAAACATAAAGGAATCCATTTGGAGTAAAGGGGGTTCATAGAAAACGTGAAAAAATAATAAAATCCATTAAAGAAAGATATTTTAGATGGATACACGAATTATTGAATTTTTTTCTTTCATTATTTTATCAATTGATAGATGCTTGATAGGTGGGTAAAAATATTAACTTAGTTAATTATTCAAACCGGGTTTACAATTTTTTGTTTCGGAGTTCCTTGAAATGTGTGTTATAGTTTAAGAATTTCTACTTCCAGTCAGTTTCCATTTGATTTATTCATGGAAAAAAACATCCAATATTTCATTATCCCAAAGGGACCTTCATTCCCTAGGTAGATTTTCGTTTTGTTTTAACATTGTGATACTTAAGAACATGTATTGATCGAGAGGATGGGAGGTCATACTCATCACACCCTTTTGGGGTAAATTACTATCTACTCCAAGACACACTTCATAAATTGAATATATTATCATGAATCGTTATTAATTTACCAATTATAACATAGGTTTTCCTTGGAATTTTCACACACTTATTTACATCTGGGAAATTTAGAATCATTCGTATGTATTCAAGGACTTTCATTAATAGAGATATTTGTATGTATTCGAGGTAATTCATTAATGAAAACCTTACAAATACTATATATAGATTGTTTTAATCGTTATTATGATGAATTTAGTTTTTATTCCACTCAATGGGGAACTCTAGAATTTATTGTAATCTAGGGAGATGAAGGATTATTTGGATATTAGAATAATACCCATAAAATATGCTACCTATGTATCGTTGTGAAAATGAATCAGAACCCTCATAGTTTGGTGTCACTTAATGGGACAAATCATACCATTGATGGTCATATGATAATAACCTAGCCATAAAGTTTAATGTCATGTGGTAAGGACATCTATAGAAAAGGTGCATAGTCCATGTTTAATGTGGGAGTTATGCTAAAGCATCCAAAGGAACATTGAAGGAATATGGGTTTCCATATAAGATTAGACCTCATTGGGAATATCTCCTAGGAAGAACATGGTTTATTTGAAGTGTTGGGTTTGAACCTCAAGGTGGCTTCTTGTGTATCCCATGTGGATGGGAATCAAATCCCACATTGTTCAATGAGTCTCAAAAGAGAGTATAGTCCTTTGAGAAAAATGATTTTGGGCATACTTACTTAAAAGGGTGCCATGGTGATTTGAGGGGTATATTTTGGGGCTTATTCTTAAGGGGAAGCCCCGATAAAGGTAATTAAGGTTATATTTTTGAAGAATATATCCAATGACCTTGATCCCTAATGAAGGCTTCTTACATATTCCAATTATGGTGGGAATTATAGTTCTCATAGTTCATTCATGGTGTTGGGGCTTATATATGACATCTACCCATTTCAGGGTGGGGTGTACCCATTTGGAAGGGAACCATTTAGAGATCGGGGCTTCACGAAATCCTCTTACGTATCCGTGATTGAACATGAATCAGATTTCATTTAGTTTAAGAATTATTGTAAAATTTTTGTGATCCTGATAAATCTCTAAGACCACCTATGTGATGCTCGGTGTGAGAAACAAGAGAATGTGAAACATTAAACAAATTCACCAACAATTTTCCCCTTCTTATGGTGGAAGAGGGCACTCCTTTGGTGGAGATAGTGAACGAGGGAGAGGAAAACTGGGAAGAGGGAGAGGCGAGGATCCTTCCCTCTATTCACTTTACATTGGACAAGGGTCCATTACCAGGAAAGAGTGAAGGTGAGGGAAGCAGATTGGAGAAAGACTGCAACCTCCTACTTGAAATGTTAGGTGCTTACACCAGGATGGATACCTTAGATATTGGATGGGTCTTACTCCTATGGAGGATGCCTGTTTCATATTTTTTGGGGCTTACTCTAATAGAGGATTCCCAATTGAGATTTAACTTGGTATAAGAGTTAGGTGATGAAGTTTAAGGTGTTTTTTATTGATTGTATCGACTCAAGGTACTATAGGAATCCATAAGGAGATTCCAAACTTGTAACATATGAAAGGAACCAAGGGGTACATCGACTCTAGGCCCCACATTGAGTGTGATAGAGTGTCTCAAATCATGGTATTACAAGGCGGGATGTTTGGCCACAATATGGTGAAATGGAAAATGTCGTCCACCAGATCTGAAAACATCACAGTTCAAGTCTCCATATGTCAAGACGGTCAGTGGCCGAACATAAGGTATTGGCCCAGAGGGTTGGGACTGTATCTCGAAAGTGATCCTGGGTAGGGGGTGGGGGGGGATGCCCCCATAGGATGGACAAATAGGGATGCGCAGGTGCTCCGCCTAGCTGCTCTGTGCAGGTGCTTCATGAAGGTGCTCTGCATAGGTGTGTCGCACAGGTGCTTTGAGCAAGTTCTCTACAAAAGTTATTATTACAGTTCCATATGTTCTTGACAATAATGTGACATTGATCCAATTTTCCCCATTTAATTCCCTATTCTCTTATGTTTTATAGATCTACCAATGATAATTTGGGGGATCTGGATGAAAGGGCTATGAAACGGGATATTTGGGACTTCTTCCATCTTTTTTTCTGTTCAAATGCAGAGCCCAAGGATAGTATTTATAGGCCTATAAGGGACCTAGTAGAAGTTATATTTCCTACATAGGTCCTCTTTTTAGGTCCTTCGCATAGGTATTTCATATATGGAAGTATAAATTATATTGATGCGTAGATCCTCCGCAAAGTTCCCTTGGTAAATTTTATCTGTCTTTCGAGAGCTATAACCTTTTATCTGTATGTCTGTTTCCGCTCCGAGACCAGTAAAATCGATGGTCAAAAATTGACCTACACTTCTTGAGATAGTAAATACAACATGTCGTCTCAGAAGGAACTCAGATATTGAATATAATCTGTCGACATGTTTTCATCATTTGTCTTTGAAATCCACTCCCTACTTATAGGGCCCCAACTTTAAACCTTACTTAATCGTGAGTTATTACAAGATTACACATTGAGGATCTATTCGGGTTTAGAGTTTTAGAGAATTAGATCAGAAATCTTGCATTACATTCCACATTTGAAAAAGTGGTTACATAAAATACAGTATTCATTCTTCCCATCAACAGAAACATATTTAAAATAAAACACAGATTCTTTCTTGACACATCCTTGACACTATCATCACATCATGTACATTTCCCTTGACCTGTGAAAAACATTTCAAAAACTTGGGATGAGCATAAAAAGCTCAGTAAGTGTTATAAAAGTATGGAAAGGAAACATGAGTTCATATATACATTAGAATGAAATCATACTTTACCCATAAAACATAGGCATATCAAATCATGAATAAATCATAGAAATCATAAGACATAAAAGGTATCTTGAGGCATTCATAACATTCTTACGTAAGGAGTAACCCTCTTGGTTATGTTTGGAATACCCACCATAGTATATTCCCTAAATCTATTCGGAGAAACCTTAACGTTTCACTCCTTCGCGTTACCCAATGCATTGAGAAGCTTTATCGGGCTCACCCGCCCTTAGTTTATGATGGAACCACCCATTTTCATAATAATGCCCAAGAACCATAACATAAACGTATCACATAAAACATTCATAAATTAAACATGACATATCCACATTTAAATCACAATATAACATTTTAGGATATTGAAATAATGAATCCATTCAAAAAGAAACCATTTCCAAAACCATTTAAAATATTTAATAAAGAGATTTTTGAATCAAAGTGTCCCATACCACCTTGAAGCTTTTAAAATTTTAAATCATTAATATCCATATAAATAAATCCTTAAAACCACTTTGAAAACATGGATATTAATAAGAACAAATAATTAAAACATTTAAATCGATATTTTGGTTAAAGGGGTTCTACCAAAATTAGAGACACTTGAAAACAATAATTGAGGAATAACATTTAGTCAGAACTTTATAATATCATGAGAATAAATGGACTCATGATATTATATTCCAAAGGATAGTATATACACCATATAAGAGTGAATTGGTGCATAACAACAATGAAGTCTCAGTAGAAATGTCAAATGTGATGAATTCCCTTATAAAGAAGGTATCCTTAAATTAAGGATAATTCAATCTCAAAATTATGTGTGACAAATATAAATACACCCAATATAAGTGTATATTAAGTGTAAAACAATAAAAGTTCATTCACACATATTCAAAAGATGACATATTCAATAACTACATGTTGAACCCAAAGAAATCGAAATTGGGTTAAAAAGTTCCCTTGGTAAAATTCGACAGCCTAACGACATCACTTCAAAATTCAGAAAATGAGTTGTTGAGAGATAAAAGGGAATCTCATCACTTGGACATAAAATTTACATCCATAAGGATATAGAAGAACATATCCCAACATAATAGTATATGAATTAAAAGACATAACAAAATAAGTTTTTTAAAAAGAGGAGGGTGAAAGGTCCCCTTACCGAGTTGGGTAACTTTCGAAACGTACACCCCATGGAAGAAGGGTCATACAATGGAGATGTGAATACCCATTAATGAAATTATAATATAAAATTTGTATAATATTGGGCAGTACATACACCACTCAATGGAAATTGTGGCAAATGTAGCATAAATCTCACAGGAATAAAAGTGAGATGAAAAATCCCTTACGAAAACTCGGCAGCCTAACGGCGCCACTTAAAACCTCAAAAATGGATTGATGACAGGAAATAGGGTATCTCATCATATTACCAAAAATTTTACAGTGATAGGAATATAAAAGAACATCCCCCATCATAATAAAGAGGAGCTTAAAAGAAGTTACATAAAAGAGAGTACTTAAAAAGAAAGAGAGAGGTTATATCTCTTACGAAAATTCGGCAGCCTAACGGCGCCACTCAAAACATCCAAAATGGATTGATGAGATATAATAGGGTCTCACATCATTTGAACAAAAAAATTACAGTAATATTAATATAAAAGAACATCCCAATAACAAGAAAGATGATCTTTAAAAGGAATGACATAAAAGATTGTACATAAAAAGAAAGAGAGAAGTAGGATCCCTTACCTTGGGTCCGACTTGACTCGATCGTTCTTTAATCTCCTGAATAATAAACTTGAGTATATTTATAATTCCTTAAGAACCTTTTTCATGTTCATTATTCCTTTTATATCACTTATTACCATGTCATAAACATTATTTAATCATTTAAGTTAATAATATTTGTTTTGCCGATATTTGGTTCTTAAGTCGAAAGTGGACTTCATACAATTACATGTTGTTCGTGTGGCCAAACTTTCCTTACAAAAAGAATTGTATTCATGATTTAGATATCATATATATCATATATATATCCATTATATTCATGCATTTATAATATTACATAACATTTAGAGTTAATAAATGAAATGCACCTTTCATGGAGACGGTAAGCTATACGTACGCATGAACGCTTCTTCAATTTCTATTTCATATTTAATGTAATTAAAACATAATGATACATAATATTATTTTAATTACAGTATGGTATAATATATAATATCATTAAATATATCTTTTATACGTACCACATATGGTATTAACGAATCAAATCACATTGAGGGGGCGGTAGTCCGCACATCCTTAAATGAAGATATCGCATTTACCCATAATGGAAACCATAAAGGTATGCCATAAATGAAAAATACATAAGCTTAAGTAAAACATAAACATATTATATATCATATATAAATATAGTGTCATCTTAATGTCCACCTTTGAAGGTGTTAGAAGAATGTTGAACAATCATCGTTTCGGGAGGCAGAAATTCGCCATCCACGGAAACAGTATGTTCTTTAACCATTAGATGTAGTTGTGTCTAAGTGTAGCTCGAATACTTCTTATAACAAAATCCTAGAATATTGAAGATACAGTAGTTGTTACAAAAGAAAAGAATAAAAATAGTTTAGGGGGTTGGAGAAGTAAAATAAAACAAAAGGACTCAAGTGAAGACATTACCTTAAAATCAGGTAACTTCCTTTGATTTGAGCTCAAAGGCTTACATGGAAAGGATTATGCCCAAAGTGAGGCTTGAAGAAGTTAGAGAGGGATGTGGAGAGACAAAATGGTCAGGGTTTGGCCGAGCCAAAGGATTTGGAAGTGTGGGTAAGGAGGTAGAGGTGGGGGCCTTTTATAAGAGGAGAGGAGGGGCACTCTTGGAAAGGTATAAAATGTAACATTATTTACAAACGAGTTTCGGCTTTTAATGGTCCCACATTGATGTGTTTCGAGGATAATGTGATAAGGGTTCTAAATATACCCATCCAATAGGTTTTGGACATGTGTAGGTAATAGATTTTACATTATCTTTCCATTTAATTTAAATCGTTAAATAATGAGGTCATCGCTACATCATCATGATGTCCTAAATAATTTAATTTATATAATGTCTAAAAATTAAAAAAAATACTATGATGTAGGAAATATTTTTATCTTTCCAATTAATATTTATAGTCCAAAATATCATTTATGTAGACAAAAGTAAAAATATTTTACATAGGTGATACATTCTTTGTCACATTTAACATTTTTTAAAAATAAATAGATTAAAAGTCACTTTCTCACAAAAGTGATTCCATGGGCCCCCCAAGTTTGGAACAAGGCATCCCATTGTCGGCCATGAGACAACCAGTATCCTTAGGACACATTTTGTGGTCATTTTGTTTTATTATGATATTATCTTATTATCTTTAACTTCCCGATTACTCATTAATCAAAATAATTAAAGATAATTACCGTCGTTACTATTCATAATGTCCAAAAACAAAAGAGTCTTAATTAAATAATTTGAACCTTATGATTCCAAATATGTAATTCATTTTTCCAAATTCCAAACACATAAATTACAATAATTAATAAAAAAAACTTCTCGTTGTCAAAACAAATAGCGGGTTTTTTAGAAACAATATTTATGAAACGTTTGGCACTTGTTTATGCCTAATTCCAAAGTGAAATTAATCCCAATTACCATCATTGAATTACATGGTAAAAATATATTATAATTAAACGTTAAAACAAATTAAAAAGATAATATAAACATATAATTAAATTATATTAAAAAGCAGTTTTGATGTAAAATGCAGTATTTTTCACTATTCATTGAAAAATGAACATTGTCAGAAAAATACCCAAAATTAAGCAAAGGTATATTTCAATGTCCCAATCATAAATAATATGTTTATTTTGAAAAATAGTTCTTATAAAATTTTCAAAAAGTGGATTTAAAAGGGGTTCTCCATCAAAAGGCGGTTAATCGACCTTTTAAAGAATATTAGAATGTTTTCGCTTAAAAACAGGATTCATTTGCATTTTTATTCCACTAAAATTTATTATAAAGAGTAAAAATATTTTACAATCATATATAATTAATTTGTAGTTAGTTCTGTTCATTCCCGTCATTACAACTGCTAGGCGTTAACTACCATTTAAAATAATATTATTTTATTATTAGAGTGCAACGTAAGATTCCCAAGAAACTTGTTGTTGCGTGTTGGGTACGCCATCGAGAATAGCATAACCTTTAAAGTAATATTAATATTTTATTCACAAATATGGATAAATATAAAGATTTCATATTCTTTATTTACCTGGGGTGTTACATCCTTCCCTCCTTTTGGGAATTGCGTCCTCGCAATTTTAAAATTGGGCTTGGAAACATCCTTGAAAGTCCCACATCGGAACAAGAGTCGGTAAAACAATCACTTTAAAATAAAGAAATATAAGTACAAAGGTCTCCCTATTTAACCCATAATAGGATTCCAAGTATGAAAATGTGGACATGGAGGAAAAAAAGGGTCATGTTCTGATGGAGAGTGATAGAAAACATGTTTGGGAGAAAGTTAACCACAAGAAAATCACAAACTTGTGATGGGTTAAACGGTATTTGATTCCCCAGTAGGAAAATTTAATAGACAAAATTTTTGTTTTAAGTTACTTTTTATTGAGTAATTTATTCATAACTAAACATAATCACTTATCATGTTGACTTTCAACTCTTATTAGATTCCTTACACAAACTCATATTTTCTCCAAAAGAAGAGTATTTAGGAAGACTTGTTCACATTAAGAGTACTATAATCAACTTCTAGAGAATCACCTAATCCACAAAAAGAGAACTATATACTTCCCATGTCTTTAGACTTTAACAAAAACCAAAACCAAAAAGGTTAGTACAAGATCAGATTATCCAGAAAAGGATATCCCTTTATTAAAAGAAATTCTACTCTTAATCTCCAAAATTTTGTCTAACAAAACCCAAAGTTCAACAAGGACCATCCGATAAACAGTTTGTCCATAAAATTATTCAAATTAAACCAAACTAAGATTTAAACCCAAATATTTGAAGGATTTAGTCACATACTCTTCCAATTTAAATCATAACATTTATCTCCAAACAACATCAATTGCTCTTAATGTCTCGTATTGAAAAGTAACTAACCTAATCACATATCCTCCATGAGAGGTTAATAAATTTCCATAGATAACCCAAAATCAACTTACTCTTAATTCATAAAATCATCTACCTAAAAAGAATCATTAAAACTAACCAGTTACTTCACGTAGTCCAGTGGTAGGCGATAAATACCAGTCGCACTTTGGTTGTGGGTTCTATTCCCGCAGCTTTGTCCGACACGACGGGTTGTCACACGGTCTGCGTGTTGTCCTTTTTCCAAAACAATATAATTCTTAAAACATTCCCAAAAATGATATAAAATCTTCAAAAATTATCATAACATATTTTAACCTCATGTTTATCTCATGCCTTTCATTTTCCATCATAACATATAATAACCCATAATTACCTCAAAAGTAAGGATCATATAAACTCTAATGGTTACCTTTATATTTATTACCTGAACTTCCACATCGATTGGTCATCTCATGAATGATGCATTAAAGATCATAACAAGGTTCAAGTGTTTGATCATGACTCCTTTCTAGTTGGTTTAGAACAACCACGAGTTTCCTCATTCAATCCCCCATTTCATCCAGTCTCTTAATCAGAGAACCACCACAGTTTCCTTCAAACCTATTGTCACTTTGGTGCCTGCTAGATCCATCCATTTACTAAAACCAAAAAGGTCAGTGTGAGTATATCAACAAAACCATCATATAATAATGAGGAAGATAAACACCAAGATATACTTACTCATTCCCTTTATCTAAAACTAGGAATCTTTCTGAAATCCTATCCATTATGGTACTGTCACTTATTCTTAGAGAATACCCTAACCTCTAAATTTATCTAAACCGACCTTTGATACCATCTATAAGGCCCCATCCTTAAACCTTACTTATTCTTGAGTTATTACAAGACTACACATTGAGGATATTTTCAGGTTAGAGTTTTAGATAATTAGATCATGAAACTTGAATTACATTCCACATTTAAACAAAGTGGTTGCATAAAAGACAGTATTCATTCTTCCCATCAACGGAAACATTTTTAAAATAAAACATGGATTCTTTCTTGACACATCCTTGACACTATAATCACATCATGTACCTTTCCCTTGACCTGTGAAAAAAATTTCAAAAACTTAGGATGAGCATAAAAAGCTCAGTAAGAGTTATAAAAATATGGAAAGGAAACATGAGTTCATATATACATTAGAATGAAACCATTATTTACCCATAAAACATAGGCATATCAAATCATGAATAAATAATAGAAATCATAAGACATAAAAGGTATCTTGAGGCATTCATAACATTCTTATGTAAGGATTAACCCTCTTGGTTACGTTTGGAATACCCACCACATTATATTCCCTAAATCTCTTCGGAGAAACCTTAATGTTTCACTCCTTCGCGTTACCCAATGCATTGGAGAGCTATATCGGACTCACCCACGCTTAGTTTATCACGGACCCACCCATTTTCATAATAATTCCCAAGAACCATAACATAAACGTATCACATAAAACATGCATAAAGTAAACATAACATCTCCACATTTCAATCAAAATATAACATTTTAGGATATTGAAATAATGAATCCATTCAAAAAGAAACCATTTCCAAAACCATTTAAAACATTTAATAAAGAGATTTTTGAATCAAAGTGTCCCATACCACCTTGAAGCTTTTAAAATTATAAACCATTAATATCCATATAAATAAATCCTTAAAACCACTTTGAAAACATGGATATTCATAAGAACAAAAAATTAAAACATTTTAAGCGATATTTTGGTTAAAGGGGTTCCACCAAAATTAGAGACACTTGAATACAATAATTGAGGAATAACATTTATTCAGAACATTATAATATCATGAGAATAAATGGATTCATGATATAATATTCCATAGGATAGTATATACACCATATAAGAGTGAATTGGTTCATAACAACAATGAAGTCTCAGTAGAAATGTCAAATGTGGTGAATTCCCTTATAAAGAAGGTATCCTTAAATTAAGGATAATTCAATCTCAAAATTATGTGTGACAAATATAAATACACCCAATATAAGTGGATATTGAGTGTAAAACAATAAAATTTCATTCACACATATTCAAAAGATGAAATATTCAATAACTACATTTTGAACCCAAAGAAATCGAAATTGGGATAAAAAGTTCCCTTGGTAAAATTCGACAGCCTAACGACATCACTTCAAAATTCAGAAAATGAGTTGTTGAGAGATCAAAACGGAATATCATCACTTGGACATAAAATTTACATCAATAAAGATATAGAAGAACATATCCCAACATAATAGTATGTGAATTAAAATACATAACAAAAGAAGTTTTTTAAAAAGAGGAGGGTGAAAGGTCCCCTTACCGAGTTGGGTAACTTTTGAAACGTACACCCCATGGAAGAAGGGTCATACAATGAAGATGTGAATACCCATAAATGAAATTATAAGATACAAATTGTATAATATTTTTCATTACATACACCACTCAAAGGAAATTTTGGCAAATGTAGCATAAATCTCACGAGAATAAAAGTGAGATGAAAAATCCCTTACGAAAACTCGGCAGCCTAACGACGCCACTTAAAACTTACAAAATGGATTGATGAGAGGAAATAGGGTATCTCATAATATTACCATAAATTTTACATCTAGAGGAATATAAAATAAAATCCCACATCATAACAAAGTGGAGCTTAAAAGAAGTGACATAAAGGAGAGTACATAAAAAGAAAGAGAGAGGTTATATCTCTTACGAAAATTCAGCAGCCTAACGGCGCCACTCAAAACTTCCACATTACATTGATGAGAGAGAATAGGGTCTCTCATCATTTGAACATAAAAATAACAGTAAGAGTAATATAAAAGTACATTCCAATAACAAGAACGATGAGCTTTAAAAGGAATGACATAAAAGATTGTACATAAAAAGAAAGAGAGGAGTAGGATCCCTTTCCTCGGGTCTGACTTGACTCGATCGTTCTTTAATATCCTGAATAATAAACATGAGTTAATTTATATTTCCTTAAGAACCTTTTTCAATTTCATTATTCCTTTTATATCACTTATTACCATGTCATAAACATTATGTAATCATTTAAGTTAATAATATTTGTTTTGCTGATATTTGGTTCTTAAGTCGAATGTGGACTTCTTACAATTACATGTTGTTCGTGTGGAGAAATTTTTATTATATCCAGAATTGTATTCATTATGTAGATATCATATATATAATATATATCCAGTATATTCATGCATTTATAATCTTACATAACATTTAGAGTTAAGAAATGAAATGCACCATTCATGGAGACGGTAAGCCGTATGTACGCATGAACGCTACTTCCATTTCTATTTCATATTTAATGAAATTAAAACATAATGATACATAATAGTATTTTAATTCCAGTATGTTATCATATATAATATCATTAAATATATCCTTTATATGTACCACATTTGGTATTAACGAATCAAATCACTTGGAGGGGGCGGTAGTCCACACTTCCTTAAATGAATATATCGCGTTTACCCATAATGGAAACCATAAAGGTATGCCATAAATGAAAAATACAAAAGCTTAAGTAAAACATAAACATATAAGATATCATATATAATTATAGTGTCATATTAATGGCCACTTTTGAATGTGTTAGAAGAATGTTGAAGAATCATCGTTTTGGGAGGCAAAAATTTGCCATCCACAGAAACAGTGTGTTCTTTAACCATTAGATGTAGGTGTGTGTAAGTGTAGCTCGAATCCTTCTTATAACAAAATACTAGTATATTGAAGATACTGTAGTTGTTACAAAAGAAAATAATAAAAAGAGTTTAGGGGGTTGGAGATGTAAAATAAAACACAAGGACTCAAGTGAAGACATTACCTTAAAATCGGATAACTTCCTTTGATTTGAGCTCAAAGGCTTCCTTGGAAAGGATTATGCCCAAAGTGAGGCTTCAAGGAGTTAGAGAGGGATGTGGAGAAACAAAATGGGAAGGGTTTGGCCGATCCAAAGGCTTTGGAAGTGTGGGTAAGGAGGTAGAGGTGGGGGCCCTTTATAAGAGGAGAGGAGGGGCACTCTTGGAAATGTATAAAATGTAACATAATTTTTCAAATGAGTTTCGGATTTTAATGGTCCCACGTTGATTTGTTTCGAGGATAAGGTGATAAGGGTTCTAAATACACCCATACAATAGGTTTTGGAAATTTTTAGGTCTTAGATTTTACATTATCTTTCTATTTTATTTAAATCGTTAAATAATGAGGTCATCGTTTCATCATCATGATGTCATAAATAATTTAATTTATATAATGTTTAAAAATTATAAAAAAATGATATGATTTAGGAAATCTTTTTAGATTTCCAATGAATATTTATAGTCCAAAATATCATTTATGTAGACAAAATTAAAAATATTTTACATAGGTGATACATACTTTGTCACATTTAACATTTTTTAAAAAAATAGATAAAAAGTCACTTTCTCACAAAAGTCATTCCATGGGGCCCCCAAGTTTGGCCCAAGTCAACCCATGGTAGGCCAGGAGACAACCAGTAGCCGTAGGACATATTTTGTGTTCATTTTGTATTATTATTATATTATCTTATTATCTTTAACTACCCTATTACTCATTAATCAAAATAATTAAAGATAATTATTATCGTTACTATTCATAATGTCCAAAAACAAAAGAGTCTTAATTACATAATTTGTACCTTCTGATTCCAAATATGTAATTAATTTTACCAAATTAAAAAAACATAAATTTCAATAATTAATAAAAAACTTTCCGTTGTCAAAACAAATAGTGGGTTTTTTAGAAACAATATTTATGAAAAGTTTGGCGCTTGTTTATGACTAATTCCAAAGTGAAATTAATCCCAATGACCATAATTGAATTACATGGTAAACATATATTATAATTACACTTTAAAACAAATTAAAAAGATAATATAAACATATAATTAAATTATATTAAAAATCAGTTTTTATGTAAAATGCAGTATCTTTTACTATTCATTGAAAAATGAACATTGTCAGAAAAATACCAAAAATTAACCAAAGGTAAATTTCAATCTACCAATCATAAATAATATGTTTATTTTGAAAAATAGAGCTTATAAAATTTTCAAAAAGTGGATTTAAAAGGGGTTCTCCATCAAAAGGCGGTTAATCGACCTTTTAAAGAATATTAGAATGTTTTCGCTAAAAAACTGGATTCATTTGCATTTTTAATCCTCTAAAATTTATTGTAAAGAGTAAAAATATTTGACAAACATATATAATTATTTTGTAGTTAGTTCTGTTCACTCCCTCCATTACAAAGGCTAGGCGTTAACTACCATTTAAAATAATATTATTTTATTATTAGAGTGCAATGTAAGATTCCCAAGAAACTCGTTGTTGCGTGTTGGGTACGCCATTGAGCATAGCATACCCTTTAAATTAATATTAATATTTTATTCACAAATATGGATAAATATAAAGATTTCATATTATTTATTTACCTGGGGTGTTACACTACTCCTGGATGAGGGAATCATTCCACTTATCCAATGGTATAAAGTAGTATTTTGGGATGTAGGAATCTTTCCTGCATCTTCTTCCTTCATGGTGAAAAAATATTTTCTCATACATGACATTTTTGGTCTATGTGAGAATAATATATTCACTCTATGGAAAAATTTCTTGGAACACCTTTCATGGTTTCTACAAGGTTTTTACACATTGATACATTACAATAATTAATTATAAAAAATTAATCACATTTATAGTTTTTTGTACACAGAACCTTGTTTCTAAATATATATGAATATAAGATTTCATTATAATTTTCTATTAAATTGGTAGGTATGAATATGAATAAATTAATTAAAAAGATATATTCTTTACACATGTATTACTAAATTAATTTGCAATTAATTTATTTGAAAGTCAATGAAAATCGATTTAAAAGAAGAATAATGTTATTATAAAACATTCTAAAAGGTTATTTCGTTGTGTTCTGAGAACAAAAATTAAAATTAATTTTATCAACAATTATGAAATTTAGTTGAAAAATGTACTTCATTTTTTAAATCAATATTAAAATTTTTATTACATTGAAATTTTTATAATTTTTCAAAAATACTAATTTTTCAATGAATAGAAAAAAATTGATATTTATTAAAGACCAAAAATTAATTTATAACATTTATATAGTACCATTTTTCAATAATTTTATAATATGAAAATTTATTTATTTTTATTATTTAAATAAATTTTATTAGAATCATTTTTTTGGTAATTTTATTAATAAAATCATTTTGTAGTTAAGAAAACATTTCTTTTGGAAAACCGTGTTTACATTTTTCTTGATGGATTAATTTTTAATGAAATTTTTCCACTTATAATATATTAATTTTTATAAATTGGTTAAATATTTTTAATGATAATAATTAATATTTGGTAACAATTTCAATATAATTTATTTTCATAATTAATAGTGAAAATAGAAAAAAAAAGTATACTTGTTAATGTTAAAACACGTTTACCAAATGAAAAAAAAGAACAATAAGGGTATGCATACAAATTAAAATTTTGAAAAACATATATTATATCCATACATATACCTTGTCATATCCCACTCCCAAATAATATTTTCATCTAGAAGTACATTTCAATGGAATTGTATTATCATTTTTACTCATTTATGAAATTTATATAAAAGGATACCCCACTTCTCATAATTCCACATTAAAAGAGTCCTTTTTTCAGAAATTATATTCCAAAAAATATTTTTAAAAGGCCTCCCCAGGACTTATATTCACTTTTTTTTGTTATGAAACCATCCTATAATAGATTATGTATAAACATAAAGAGGATATCTAAAGAAGTGATATTGTTCATTACCATGTGTTTCTATTTTATTTATTCATTGACCTTCACTAAGTATTATCTATATGGGATAAAATTATAACAGAAATATATTACATATATTACATATATTAATTTTTTTTAAACTTATATCCATTAACCCTCACATCAAATTGAAAAGGGAACCATCTATCATGTATACATAAGACTACCACCTCCCAACCAATGTAGTTTGATTTCCATCAATTCCAATCAATAATTCCTAAAATTATGGATTTAATATAAATATATGATATATATATATAAAGTAATTTTAAGTCAATAGATATACTCTGAAAACAAACTTTTTACCATATAATAAATTTTAAAATGATAACATCTTTCTTTCATACATGTGGACTATTGCCTCCATAAAGTTATAAGAAATGATTTTCATTTTATTTCATAATGGTTGATAATAAGTATATTTTTAATGTACTTATATTATATATATGATATAATAATTATATTATAAAAAAGATATATCAGTTACAATTATTTCATTCCATTTGTTAAAAAATGGAAAAAACATTCTGGCATATGTATATCATATTGTCTCCATGAATGGTGTCATTCATTTCATAATCTCAATATTTTATAGATGAATTAAAATAAATATTTAAAAACTATAAAATATATTTATATCGTAATTAAAATCATTGAAATTTCTAAAACATGATCAATCTTTAAGTACCAAAACTATTGAACCAAAATATACATGAAAAACGAATTTGTTATCACTTAATATAGTGATATAAAAAATTGTTAATGAAGAGGTGATTAAAATTTTTATTTAAATTCTTTGTAGTACAATATATCATTATGGTTCTATAATATATTAATAGAAAAATAAATTTTTATTATTTTGAATTATAAAATATGTTTGAAATTAAATCAGACCTCTAGTAAAAGATTTCTACATCACTTTTAATTTTATGGGAAATATAACTTATACATAGGTTGATTCATTTACTTGGTTTGTATACATAATATGAATTTATTTTTTTATATTTATCATGAAAATTATTGGATATAAATAACCATATATGTTTTCCCCTTCATGGGTTTTATTATATAAATTATTCCAATGTGTTAATGATTTATTTTATAGTATCACCGTTATTCCATATTGTCTAGTTTTATAACACTAATAAGATAATTATTTAAAATTCCTCTCGAAAACTCAAAAATACTATATTATCTTCAATTAATTTGTGGATATTAAAATTTTTAATTACATTTACACACTTTAGGTACTCAAGATATTGAAATAATTCGTTAAGGACAACCATTATTTTATCTATTTTCTTAAAAACACTTCCTCTTTGTTGACAATGTTTTTGAAAATTGTATTCAAATTTGTTTTAGAAATTATCCTCTAATTATTAAGAATATTTTTTCCATTTTTGAACTATTCATATTATGGTTTTAATTGAATTTTACAATAATTTTCTAAATGATGTATATTTTGGAATCTTACTAAAAATGAGAATTACATATTTTTTAATGCACTCCACATAAACATAATATATCATCTTCATGTACTCTCAATATATTAAACATTACTTTATATATTCCCATGTTTTATTTCAAAATAATTTTTATAAAAATATTTAAGAGATTATTATTTTTCATAATGTAAATTTCAACGTGAAGAGGTTATTTTCCTCAATAATGATTATAATTACTATTTGGATTTAATATCTATTTATTAATGACCAGAATCCTAATTTTACTTCTAATCCAATGGAGATACATTGTAATGATTTAATATATGTTATTTATAAATATATATTATGATCATCTTTATTGGGTGTCTTCTATTTTTATACAATTCATCATATTACACTGGATGATTTATGTTTATGTTTATTGATTTGGGAAAAAATTAATATTTTGCATCTGAGTGTTAATATAAATGATTATCTAAATTTTGTTTCACAATATTCATATGAGTAATCAATTGAGAATAGAAATTGTTATAATGGGCCTAATATAGCCCAATTATTCATTTATTGGTCACATGTGGAAAAATATAATGGTTATTTGGTTGATATCACACCAATTTATATAATATTTCGTAGAATTATGCCTTGATGATATGTTTATAATATCCAGTATATTTAATTCCCTAATTTATAGATTAGTAATTAATGTCCTTTGATTATTTTATTGCATATGATATCCATGGTTAAGATCATTCTAATGGGAATATTTAGATATAATTACTAAATTATAATTTATTCATATCATATTTTTCTTCAAGTTGTAAATGATTATTAAATGGAATATGTTTTCAATTTTTTACCCTACCATAATGATATTTTCTTATTTATTCATAATTCCTTCCATTGTACTCATAACCCTAATGAAAATATTATCTCACCTCTTTCATATGCTTCCTTTGCCAAGATTCTAGAATGTTTTTAATAATTGACATGAACAGATATACTAAAGAGAAATAAAATTCCCATAAAAAATAAAATGATGTAATATATATTACCATTTTTAATGTGAGATTCAAGTATGTATAATATTTTTAAAAACTAATAAAATATTTATTCTAATGGAATGTGGTTAATTATATCATATTCCAATTTAATAAATTTACCATTGAATCTAGAAAACATAGCTCAAGGTCATTATTGTTAGTATTAGAGGATGTTTAGTAAAGACCATGGGAACATGATTTAGAAAAACATATATTTGAGAACATAGCCATATGAATTACACTAATTATAAAAATATATATATTATAACATCCTACATTTTTTGTGATGTTATATTTTTTTCATGACATAAATGCATTTTTTCATTCTATATGTAAATGTGGTTACATTATATTTTTAAAAAGGTGTCATAACTCGAAAAAGGGTGAAATGGTATTTGACATTATCATATCCTAGTGCACACAAATAGTTCTTTCTATACACCTATTTTCATACTACCAGGGGAAATTCTTAAAATAATTCATATTTTATTTTTAAACCATTATTATGGAATTGAAAGTATTTTTATTACATGATAACATCCCAAATAATCCATTTTTATAATTATTAGATTATCAATAATTAATTATAAATATTTTTCTGATATTTTTTATACTTTTGGAATTATACACTGTCTGTCATAATGTTATGATCGAATCATTAGTATTATATTGGTTGTAAATATCACCTATAAAAAGGGATCATAAATTCATCCATACATGTAACATGTGTAGGGATTTACCATCAGTGAATGATATTGAAGTAGGAGTTACATTAGTAGGTAAATATGAACAAATTATAGCCATATTTGGTTATATAACTTTTTTACAACCAATAAAATTAACTATTATGAGAATCAATTAGATCCACAATGTGGTGTAACAATTTTATGCTTATTAATATGCCAACAACCCCCATTATTTCATGGGACCAAAATCCATTTATAGAAAAAAAATAGATAAGTTCATTAGAGATTATATTTATCTACATGGGAAGTAATTAAATGGAGAAATTTATCATAGAATATTTTATTTTCTCATGATATTAATTCCAATAATGTCCATTGATTCAAAACACTTAGGATATTGTAGAAATAGAGAGACTGAAGTGGAATTATTTTAATGTTCCATTACTAGAAATATATTTTCCACATGAGAAATTAGTTAACATGGGAAGATAATTAAAAATTATATAAAAAAGGATTATTAAAATGTTTCTATATTTAAATCCATATTTACTAGGATTGAAAGACATTATTTGGACTACCTATGTGATCCAAACAGAATGATTGACCATTTCACTAAATATATTAATCGAATATATTGATGTAAATATAGATATCAAGTATATTTATAATATGGGTATATAATATTATATGATATCATGAAAAACAATAATGTTTCCTTGTCTTCTGAAATTTAAGGATGGAAAGATATTAAAAGGGTTTTTGAAAACTCTAGATAATGAAATACGAAAAATGCGACGAAAGAAATGGTGGAATTTAAAAACTGTAATGAATTCAGAAACAACAATTATAGAAAACATTTTTTTAATGGGAATTTACTATAAGGGTATCGAGAAATGGTCCCAGGATCACAAATTCAAGGTCATGATATAAACTTCTAATGTACAATGATTCAATTTAAAGGAAATTGGGAACAATGAAAATGATTCTCTTTGACGTCTTGGTATTATTCACTTGAAAATTACAATTGAATAAAAGATAGATTTTACAATCACAATATACATGGTTGAAGTTTTAAATGAGGTTTTGTAAGTTACATTAATCTAATCCTCAAATTTAATTTCTACTTTATTTTATTATGGATCACTACACTATTCTATATATTACTATTTTTATAAAAAAAATTAGATATCTTCCTCAGACATTAAGATGGGATTTATTATACAAGACTCCATGTTGATGTCTTACCCCTATATGTAATAGATAGTTAGTTCCCATTATGATTCTTAAATGATTCCTATTTACTAAAATCATAATTATATTTTTGGTTTATTTTTATATATTCTTTTTATATATTGGAATTCAAAATATGATGTTCAAATTTATTGAAAATATAAGTAAATTATGATTTTTGATGAAGATTTTGAATTTCTTATCCTTAGAGGGGAGACTTCATTATCTATGTAGAATCTAAAGTTATCACCAGTAGCTCTCCTAAAAGATATTCTTAGGTAATAAGAGTAGATGCAATATATAAATGAAAAAAAATCATCAAATTAAGGATGTGATTTTTTACAACAATACATTGACATCATTATTAATGAATTACTTAGACAACCACCCAATAATGATGTATAATTTTCCATTGATTTAATATCTAATGTTTCCCAATATCATATATTCCCTATATAAATTACATTGTGGAATAATTTTATTTTGAAAAAAAAAACTATAGGAGTTGTTGATAAGGTATTTATTAAAAAATAATATTTCTCTATGAGAATACAATGTTTTTATTCAACAGGAAAGATGAATCTATGAGTTTACGGATTGATTATAGGTAAATCAGTACAATTGAAATAAGGAACAAGAAAACTCTACATCTCAATGATTACTTGTTTGATCATCATCATTGAGATCAATATTTTCCAAATATTTACCTTAATTATGAGTATCATCACTCATGAGTAGATGAAATATATATTCAAAATAAATCATTCCAGAAGTGTTATTGATATTATGAGTTCACAATAATGCTAAATGGATTGAATAATTCATCCTCTTTCTTAATGAATATAATGAAGATAGTTTTACAGGAATATCAAGAGAATTTTTTTATGTGTTAAGGATATATTGATATACTCTATGAGTAATGGGAGCTATGAGAATAATTCAGGATCATTATTGAGGTACTTGAATTTTTTTTTAATATGGATCATTTATCACATTTGAAATCTATCTTCATAATGTTTCTTTTCTTATACATATTGTTTCGAAGGATGCAATCCTTGTTGATCCTATACAGAATAAGGTTGTATACGAATAAAATTCGTCAAATAACATAACAATCCCCATAGTTTCCTTTGGTAGGTTATTATTTTTATTTTAAAAAAATACTAAAAGATAACCCATTTACTAAGATTACTTGTAATTGGTTAATGTTTGTATGGACAATGTAATGTTTAAAATTGATTTTAATTATTGAATTGTAAATTAGTAAAGTATCTAATTTTTAGTCTACCATAAGAATATGATGGATTTGTGATATATAGTGATTCACCGAAGAAGGGGATTGGTTATTTACTTATGAAAAAAGATATATATATATATATATTTCAAATATACATCATTTTTGTTAAAGATCCATAACAAAACTATACAACCCATGATCTTGATATGGTTATCATAGTCCTTTTATTGATCATATAGATACATTATATCTAACGTTAAAAGTGTGATATATACAAAGATCAAAAGAAATTGAAATAAATATTTTCACAAAAAGAACACAATATAAGGAAAATTCAATAGTTCTAATTACATGAGGACAGTGATTTCTCAATACAATACCACCCAGGAAAGTAAAATAATGTAATAGATTCATTGATACAAAATGGTCAAATATTTTTGACCAAAATGAGGATCAATAGTGTTCCTTTATTCATGGACCTACTAAAGATTGATATATTAATTTTAAGGGGGAGAAATCACTCTTATTTATAATGATTTGAAAACTATAATTGTTATCAATTATAACAATTTATCAAAATGCTGACGATAATTTTATAGAAAAAATTAAATTTATGAAAGATGTAAAATTTGAAGATTTTATTTGTGAAGATGGAATTATGTAATTTTGAAATATAATATGTCTTATATCAATACAAAATATGAAAACCTAATTTTTGAATGATTCTCATAGTTCTGATTTCTCTATATTCCCTAGTATGACCATGTTGTATAAAAATTTGATGGGGCATTTTTATAGGATAATATGAAGAGGAAGAATTATAATTATATGTAAAGATATTTGATTTATCAATATTTAAATATTATAAGAAAACACTCTAGAGAATTATTACAAAATAAAATTATATCAATGTGGAAATGGGATGAAATTACTATGTGAATTGTCTCTCTTTTCCCAACTACTCATATAAATAATGAAGAAATAAGTATTATCATTGATTTCATCTACAAATTTTCACATTTACTAAAATTAAGTGAAGATTTACCCAATGATAACCATTCATATCTATATATTATTAATGGTTTATGACTTCATTTTGATCCTATTTCAATTGTGTCTGCTCATAATACATGATTTTGTTCTAAATTATAAAATAGTTTTAGAATGCTCTTGATACGATGCTTTATTTGAGCATGACTTATCACCCTTAAACTTGTGGACATTTCAAAATGAGTATTTAGACATTAAAATATATGGTGTTTCCAATATATCATCAAATTCATGGTATGTGGGATCAATATATAACTTGGGAATATTTCAATTATATTAATAGCTTACATTGATGTATTAATACGAAACCTTATTAATCATTAAATAGGAATGTATATCATACTTGAACTTGTTGCGATGAGGTTGGGGAAAGGAATATTTTTGGACCATAACGTTTTTTGGAGAAAAAATCAATGGGAATGAAAATTAAGACTCATATCAATGCATCTTAAATCATGAAAAATATATATATCAATAATTCATGGAATTATTTGTAATTTCAAGCTATTGATCAAATTTTCAAGATTTTATCTTTATAAATAATGTTTTATGGTTCAGAGAAAAACGAAAATATAATACACACGTATATTAAAACATTTGATATCGTGGCATTAATTTGAGTAATGGTTTAACAGTTTTCAATTTCATCATGTTTCTCTAATGTACATTATGTGTTGCGAAAATCATTTTTCGGAAAGTATATGCAATAACCAATGGATTTGATCACCACTGATGATATAGAATTTGAACTAGATCTATCTTAAATTGGTGATCGTATCCTGATTTTCGACACTCCATAATAATTGTTTAAGAATCTAATTACATAGATGGAAAATGTCATTTGAAAAAAAATTATGATAAATGATGCAAAGTGGGAACATATAGAAATAATGATTAAGAATTAAAAAAATCTTGTCATCACCTGAAATTCTAGAAATTATTAGTATAAAATGTAATAGAGGTGGGGAATGCAAAAACCACAAGGCTTTATAATATATTTATTTTAAAAAATAAATATCTTCCATAAAATTTGGTGGATGAAACTCTGAGTTGAAATGATCCACAAAACAATATATCATTATAACATTGCAATTAAATTTGTGTGTGTGAAAAGGAGAAACTAAATCATGAAACAATTTTGTTCAGCTATGAACAAATAAATTTTTATTCATAAATGTATTTGAAATAAAGATATTTTTTTCTGAAATAATATATATTTTCTAATAATTGGTTCCATTGAATTTTGTATAAAAATTAAAAAAATAATTTTTTCCAATTTTATAAAATTTATTTGACCAAATGAGTTTAAATTATTTTGTCAACATTTCAATGTTATCTAATGTTAAATAATTAAAAATTTATGAAAGTATTATATTTTCATTGCATCATGAAAGTATATATTTTTATTTAAAATTTCCATTTAGTTTAAATCATTTACCATGATGATTTTTTTTATTTTTTTAAATTAAAAAAATATTAATTATATTATAATTAATCCAATTTAGTTCATTAGAATTAATTTTATGTTGATATTATATATTAAACTTTTTGTATATAAGATATCTTTTTCTCTTGGAAATTTCATTTTCAATGTGCTTATGGGATTAATTTTAATTTATATTCCTCGATATATATGAATTGAATTTGCTAAAATAGACTCCATACATGAATGTATTAAAATTTATAATACATACTCAGGACAACATATGTTTTTTCATAATCAAAAGTAAATACAGTAATAAATAATTATTTTGGTTAAGGTTATAACGGGTTTACACGGTCTTAAACCAAAAAAATTAACACATTTCATCTAATTAATATTTTTGAAATCCTATTTTATTTAAAATTTTCAACATTATCCCACCCTACCTATGAATATATTTTCATTTCATGTAATTTATCTAGGAAATGATTTTATCATTTTTTATTATTTTGGGAAATTTCCAAGGGGTTTTTATAAGGTACCATCACCCTATTATAGAAGTGCACACTCTCCCACCTATTCATATAGAAACATCCCCTTGCTCAAACCAGGACCTTCCTGAACTCGTTCATTGCGTCCCTTCCCATTACCAAGAGACCCTATTTTTATCTGAAAACCATTCTAAGAAATATTTAGGTACAAAACTAAATATTTTATTTGAATAAGAGGTATAGTAATTAACCATATGTTCCCATATTATTTATTCTTATAACTTCATAAAATTTCATAATCTATATACCTCTCATATTCAATAAAATAGGAATCAAAATTATTTATCGTGTGTATGGTGAATGACAACCACATGAACCGATGTAATTTATTTTAATAACCTTCTCTCGGATATGGATATAATGATGAATTTAATGAGTATATATGATATTTATAACATCAATAAACTTTTTGAATTATAATATACCATGTACACTCTTGCCTTTAAATATTTTGGAAAATAATAATGTCGCTCGTGCATACATGTGGACTACCTCCTCCATAAAGTGATTTGAATTGTTTCTAATTTCATAGTGACATAGATGTTAATAGTGATATATTTAATTATCACAAATGATATTTATGATATAATAAATCTTATAAAAATGTGAAACATTATTTATATTCCTTTCGTTTCATCTATCACGGAATGGAAACAACACTCATGTGTACGTACGACATACCATCTCCATGAATTGTGTAATTCATTTCAATGTCTCAAAATTTAATGGTTTAATCCAAAAATATATAAAATGAATATATATGATATGTATATCATGATTAAATTCATTTATGATATTTAAACTGAATAAATATCTAACGACCAAAACCACAAAAACAAAACATAATTGAAAAATGAAGTTGTTATCACCTAGATTAGTGATTTTCATATAGAATTATTAATAAATGGGTGATAAAAAGTAATAATTAACTCATATATGTTGTGATGTGTATGTATATATATATATATATAAATAAGTATATTTGATAACATTTTCATAAATATATATTTAGTATAGAAGAGGTTTGAAGACATATGATGGAAATTGGTACTGAGGAAAGGGATTTTCATCTCACAATTATTTCTGTGGGAGAGAAGCCATATTCACTACTAGTTTTTTATAGTATATATATTTCACATTAATATATTTTATTTTTATTATAATGTAATTTATGGGATATACATATCAATTTATTGTTCATTTTTTCATACGGATTATGATTCAAAACATACTAAACCAATAAGGATTTTTTAACAATTAGATCATTATTTAGGATTGTATATGATTATGTAGTAATTAGTGGAAATATATGTAATTTGTATATTAATGAAAATATATTTTATTATACAATGGTTATACATTGAAGTTATATTTGTTTCTTCTTTTTTAAATCATTTTTAACTCAAGATACAAAAAAAAACTGATTTTATAGAAAACTGATATAGTTTTTTGGTTCAGTCAAAAATCATTTCTCCCATATTTTATTGTTTTAAAAAAAAGCATAATCTTTTTACTAATATCCAAATATTTTTAAATATCATTTTCACTCAATTTTTTATTTATAAAAAGTGGTTTAAATATAATTTTTCTATCATTTTTTGAACAATTTCAATTTTACATTTTATAGAGAATGTGAAAAGAAACTTTTTTACAATACTACACATGAATGAAATTTCATATCATCAGGATGGATAATTTATTTGAAAAATACATTATGTTTTTATGTTTAATTTCAATGAATGTTTTCCCTAAATATTCAGGAAGGGTTTTTTTAAAAATTGATTTTCAATGTTAAAATGGGTTTTAACTCAAATTATTTTTAATAAGATTTTTAAGTTATTAATATTAATCAATGCCCAAAAATATTAATTATGATCCATTATGTATATTTCAAGATGAAACCAAATTATTTATTTCATTAGATAGATTCTATAATTTTTTACTAGGGGTATAATATTTTGATTTCATTTACCATGTTACTCTGGATGGTTTGTGATTTTTTTATTGATTGGTTAATGTATTAAAATTTCATTTGAGAGTTTCTTAATATGAATGTTTATATAGATTTTTTTTCACTCAAATCAGATAAAGAATGTATTATAATTACTATGTGAAATGTGGTTCCTCCTATAGAACATTGATGCATTGATAGGTCTCATGAGTCAAACTAGCATAGAAATTTGGGTAAGACCTTATCCATTTATATAAGATATCTTATGATGATTCCATGATAGTATGTTTTTTGATTTAAAAAATTATTCACTCCCTAATTATGAGTTTTTTATCCATGTCCTTGTAATTATATTATTATTTATGATATCATTGGTCATGATCTATATCATTTGAATATTTATATGGCATTATTTGATCATCAATTATTCCTTCCATATTGTTCTTTACGATCAAGTTATTGATTAAATGGAATGATTTTATAGATATTTTCCTTACCATATTTATATTTCATGTTTATTTATGGTTTCCCCACTATATTCATACCCTTATTGGTCATTTGATCTTTTCAATTTCTTATGTTCCCATTCTTAATTATTGAAGACTTTTTTATGGAATGGTATTTATGGATATTCAAAAGATTAAATTGACGTCCCAATATAAAAAATATGTTGTATTTTTTGTTATTATTTATAATGATAAATCATATTCATTTCAAATTTTGGAATAATTATAATCTATATTTTACATTGGGATGTGATTCCATTTTTGTATTTCAAATTTAACTATCAAATAATGAACTCTTCAAAACTAGGATTTCGCTAATTATATAGGTTATTAAAACATTCCCACCATAATTCTTCTTTTCCCTAAAATTGTGTCCATGTGAATCCTCATAAACCATACTACTCATAAAATCTTGATTTATGACCAAAATAATATACCTCCCAGTAATAATGGTTGTGATGATACTACAACCAAACCATCACCACTTCTAAAAACATTGTGATCCCCATACATTGATTACCCATAATTCTAGTCATTCCTCAAATTGTGTGGTTTGACTATCTATGAAAAGTTGTGATCAATACTGATCTGATTATCTACCAAATATCAAAATACACAAACATACCCTATAACTGACCATCCCATGTATTATGGGTATGGTTATTTTCACAAAATCCATGATGGTTCTATAATTGATACAAAATTAATGATTTCCAAATTCTGGGATTCCATAAAACATCACTTGATATCGCATGTCTATAGGGGGTCAAAAATATCATTGATTCACACATTTTTATCACCAAATTATATTCATCATCGAAAGATGTATTATTATAGTTTTTATATCTATAATATGACTCCCCACTCTAGTTTACTAAACATCATACTCCTAAATCAGTATCGATGTTCGGAAAAAGTGGTCACATTGCACATATATTTTTCAAAATTTCCCAACCGTTAAAACAACCGACCATCATCCCACATATAGAAGATTTTAGTTACTAAATATACTAATTCAACCTGATTCTCATATACTGATTCCCATATTTTTGAATATTTATATTTACATCACATAACTTATCTATTTATATGAATTTGATGTAATGAAACTTAAACCACCTTTGGGTTTGGTCTTTCAATGCATCGACCTCTATGATTACTAAGAAATTATTGAAATGGGAATTGTGTTCTTATATCATCAATGTTTTCTCTAAAAAATACTATTTAGTTCAAATTATATGAATGAGCAAGTACCTTCCCATGGTTATCCTCAATTTAAAACATGAAAATCAGGATCCCTACACATATTTCTAGAATTGTTCTACATAAGATCCCCACCCTAGTATCAAATGATACCATGATTCATTGTATAATTTATTTATAATTCCATGAATAATATTCTATAGTATATGTAGTTCTAATAGATATAACTCTAGATCCAAAATGTTTCTCACCATCAATTGAATCTCACATTCTATCATGTAACTTGTTCCATCTCGTCCTTCTTGCACACCACAATCATGTTACTTCCTATGTAACCATTGATGAATAACTCTCTTAATTAATTAACAATCAATGAAATATACTTAACAACTTGTTTATTTAGAAAACTAAGAAGTCATGTCACTATGATTCACACATTTCAATAAAAGGTAAAACCTCATCTCTTATATTATTTTACTGTATATATACCCAAAATCATAATCACCCCTTCATTATTTCATTACCTTTTTATAGTAACCTAATCTCAAATATTATTTATACCTTCATGGTTTATCCATTATACGACAAACCCAACATTACCTATCCTTAAAAAAACTATCTTATATAATGAACACGTACTATATAATCAATGGTAAGTAGAAAATTTTAATTCCTTGATAAAAACATGATATATCATCCCCTTCAACTATCATATAATATTTGATTAGTATCTAGGTCTGATATCCTCAAAATCACATTGATATCCAATGACGTAACTCGTAATACATAGAGAATTACTAAATGTTATAACACATCACAACATGTTTTCAACTTTCGAGGGCCAGATCCCAATGTGTCTCAAGGGTCCCAACATATACATTTTGAAACATTATAACCCACACACTTGGAATGCATAACATGAAACCATAGTGCATTTGAATATTTTATCTCTTACTCACCCCAAAGGTTATGTGACCTGAACCACCAAATACCTATATCATATAAAATACAAAAAATCCACCCATAAACATGTTTCACATGTTAATAAGGACACAAGAGCTTAACAAAAGTACATACTCACTTTTCTCACACAATTCATATGTTTCACCAATCCAATAAGCATACATTCTAAACAGTTATCATTATATAAATACTTGTAAGGACATTATACGTCTAGCCAATCCCACGATAGTTCTCAATATCCCACATACCAAAATAAATCATACCCAACATATGTATACTCTTTTTTTATATTTCTATACCATTCAACACAGGAAATCTAGACATGTATCTTATTATTCATTCACATACTCAACTAATAGAAAAGATAACAACACGTTAGATGTATGTACCTCTACAAAAATTCTTGGTTATATCACCTAATGATATATCTAACCATGTTGTAACAAACTGGACTAGTTCAACCCCACATGTCACCAAATCCTACATTCTACCAGGAACTATGAACATACACTATCACCACACGTAGAGAAAAAACCCCTGGGTATCAGAAATAAAGATTTGAGAGTTTTTTTCTATCTTGAATATATGGAATGATCCAACTATTTATTATAAATCCAGGATATCTATGAAACATTAATATATATATATATATATGAAATGAAGTAAATCCATCAATGACTAAGATCATATGTCATAAAATCGTCACATATTAAGTCATGAAAATTATATATATACATGATACCCATATTAAAAGCCTGAAATTTGGATTAAATAACAAAAATATTGTACATAATCTACCAATGTCATAAAATCCAAAAAACATTATCTTCATGATCCTACTCTATGAGGCCACATCCACATCATCCCAACCAACCAAGAATTTAATTAATCAAGAAGAGTGATTAATTTCTAGCTTCCCCTACCTTTAACTTTATTGATCAAGATAATTTCATTATCAACTAAAAGTATTATATATTGGTTGAGCCTAAAATCCCACTGGGGTACCATAAGGAATCAATATATTTTAATCATTCATAAAAATCATAAATCTAGTAAAAAAGAACATTTTCCAATAAAAAATTCGGATTTTAAAAACAATTCCACATGAAAAGAACATATTAAAAATGAATTTCATTTATCTCAGAAACAATGACTCTTTTTAAAATTATGCTAAACAATAATAAAATAAATTAAATAATACCACCTGAAATAAGAATTTTAATGTCACCCACACATGGCCTAACATGAGCACAAACATGACCAATATCATATAATCACGTAATGAAACATCAATATAAGAAAAAAAATGACAACCAAACAAGAATATAGTATCCAATAAAAAGAATATAAAAATAAATTAGGTATAATTAAAATTCACCATGGGTGTTAACCAATAGTGTATTGTGTGACATAATCTTAAATATTGTTTTTTATTCCACTTAGTCTGATAAGAAAATTGGGAGATATACCAGTCTTCCCAAGGAACCACAACCACTGCATGGGATCAAATGGTCCACATGAAAGGATTTATAATCTCCCATATTCATCCTCTAAAAGGATCTTTCAGTCATGTCGATAATAAAATCTTTTCCTAACATATACACACACCCACTCCCAAGATTTCCCAATATGATACTCAATACCAAACACCCAAACATGAAAAAATATGAATCACATAATCCATCTCAAAATCCCATTTAATAAACCAATATTCAAAATAAATTAAAACACGTTACTTGAGGAAACTTTTATGACAACCTCCTTTAAAATCTATCAAATTCATAAAGTCTATATAATATTCTTATCAACCCCATTGAGATCATGAAAACTAAATTCTTTCAGAAACCAATTCAAAACAAAAAACATTATTACAATCACTAAAATTCATATCCAACATGTATAATTCATCGATTTTAATAAAAAATAGAAAATATTATGAAAAAACAACAGAAATCAAGAATTAAAGGATGTCCATGGAAAATTTCCCCAAAACATAGCAATTTAATAAAATAAACATAAATACATGTAGCCTTTGATAAAAATCACATGTATCAATAAATAACAGTCATCACATACCTAGACAACAAAAAAACAATCCATGACCCCAATTAACAACCCTGTATTTATCCAAATCACAAACTAGGGTTTTTCTGCATGAAAATTGATGAACAATGTGAGATAAAGTAGAATAAAGGATAAATCACGAATAAAATTTTCAAACATCAAATAAAATATAAAAATATAAAAATTGCATCCATAACTAAGAAAATATGAGAAGCTTCATGTCATGGGAAGTGAAATGACAGTGAAACTCATAAAAATAGAAATGAAAAAATAACCAAAATATACTTTTTTACTATCATGGAATGATTATAGTATTATATTTTATTATTCAGAAAACTGTGTTCCAACCATATAAGTGTAACTCACTCCCTAAAAACAGAATCAAAAATTTATTAGACTTATTATTGGCTAGAAATAATATACTAAAATCCTGATAAATCACGTCTTCCCCAAAAAATCACCCTCAAACGGTTAGGAAAATTGTTCTAATATTGTGTTCTAATTATTGTTTCCCTAAGTACAATGATTCTTAGCCTAGAACACTTAGATACTCTAAAGATACAAAAATAAATAAATAAAACTCCAAATTAAACATATCATTGACCTAGTGGGTGTTTCAATTCTCCCCATTATTTTTCGTTCTAACCCAATATTTTCATCAAGTCTCCTGGAAAAAACTAGGTGAAGAAAATTATCCCTTGTTGAGACATCTCACTCCCAATTCTCATTGATATCTCTAATACACAGATAAATATTTCATAGAAAAACGATTGACTTACTATATATACCCTTTCATTGATTATCCCGGATAGAAATTGGAAGCTTAATAATGGTCATTTTATGATATAATTCCCAAACATCCAAATCAATCATAAGAGATGTGTCTATATGGTACTTATTTAATTGTGATTCATACAACACACTGTGAATGTTGGTAATCCATTTCAAAGATTTAAACAAGTATGTTACATTCCCTATGTGAAAAAAATATAAAACAGACTGACATAATATAGTTCTATATTCCCCTACATTCCCATAATAATATTTCCCATTAAATTAGATACTTAGTGGAATACATTATCATCAATATCAAATACCATCATGATATTATTTATGGAAACTGGAAGGTAATTACTATCACTTTATGATTAATTTATCATTCTACGTTATCAAGGAAATGTTTCATAGTCCCATAAATCGATGATTACCCAAATCATTTCGCCATGATCGAGATAGAATTAACCACCCATAAAATACCTTAAAATTATCAATTCTAATTATTCCTTGTTGTTTATTCTTGTTTGAAAACTATAACAATATAAAATGTCATTTTAAAGGTCCCCCAAAGTAAATAACAGTGTTAGGAAACATATCCTTCATAATTTGGAAGACATTTATTGTGTAAGAATCATTCAATGTGATATAATAAATACTTGTAACACCATAATATTAATTGAATTGTCTTTTTTCGACTTAATTTAACATTTTTTATATTTTTCTTTTCATGGTGCACTAAAGATTGTTTATTTTATAATAAATTACAATGATTGGATTTCATTTTATGAAACACCCAGTTTATTGTGTACTACACGCAATAAAAAAATTATCTTTCTCTATATAGAACATCAAGGTTAGCTTCCAATATACACAATAATGAAATTCATTGATTGATTGTGTAACACAGATTACTGTGTTTTGCTAAATAAAGTATATCGTAAAAATGTTTTTTTAATATAATAAGTTGTAAAATATTAGTAAAATTAGATTTTGTGAATATTAATAACTAATTTATGAGAATATATGGTTGACGCAAATATAATATTAATTCATAGGTTAACAATTAATTTCAAATGAATATGAAAATTGACTGAATATAAAGGGAACTATTATTATTTTTGTCGTCATTATAGATTTTTACAATTATAAATTATGTTAATTATAATTATTTAGTGATATTAATGTAATATATATTTTATATATTTAATAAAATATTTTGGACGGTCATAATATACATTTTATAGACATAAGATAAGATAAAAACTCAATTTTATGATTAATACCAAGTATAATTATTTTTAAATGTATTTTACCGCCTCTTAATGAGGAATATATTATAAATCAAATATTTTTATATTTTAGTTATTTAATTTTACAAAATAATCATTATCTTATTGTTATAATAATAAACATTACACCAATAAAATGTTTTGGTATTTTTCTATAGGGTAATATTTTTAAATGAATAGTTTAAATACTAGAATTTAATTCAAAATAGATTTTTAATGTAATTTATGTAGAAAGACAAATTATGTTTTAAATTCGATTAAGATATATTTAGAAAATATTTTTATTAATTAATATGATTTTTTCCATTTGAACCAATTTCACAGAGAAAGAGAATATAAAAATGTTACAGTCTATTGAATGTTTTTACTTTAAAAACATGCAATGTCGACCCAACTTTTAGAATAATTTTAAATAATTTTCTGAAAATTCTATTACTAGAATTTGGAAAATTAGATTCCAAATTTTAAACCAAAATAATTTATAATTTCTATGAAATTAAAATTAGTTTTTTACCAAAAATATTAGTGAATGTGATTAAAAATAATTGCATTGATTATGGTTTAATTATGCTTAATAAGGGACAAAACCATTACCATATGTCCAAAAAACCTATAAACATTTCCAAAATACATTTTATAAACATATACTAACACTATAATTTTTTTATTGAAATGTGTTCATTATTGGATGCACATAAATCATGAAAAATGTGGGTGGAATTCTCCATTCAAATATTACATGAGTGTCACTCCTCCTTCCCTATAAAATTCCACCACCCCTCCCACTTTATCAAACCTCTCAAACCAGTTATATTATTTTATGATCTTATTAATAACCCAACCACAATACCTAAATTTCTATTCGAAGCCTTCTTTTTAGAATAAACACTTTCACATAATCCTTTTGGCACAAACCAAAAGGGGTTACCCTATTAAGACGTAAAACCTTCTCTCAAGCACCTTTCATTTATTTTCCTTCTCTACCAATACCATTCCATTTATTACATGTTCGTACAAAAAAACATTATAATAAATGTTGTACTAATTTTTACTCTATTTTTTAATCCGACATTTGAAAACAACTTCATCTGATAAGAAACGAACATACTATTTACCTGTACAATGAACTACAGCCTCACTAAATGATGATTGATCATTTTTCTTTTACCGCCTATTATGGTGAAATTTTTTATGGAAAATGTGTTTATATATTTTATGTATTAAATTTATCATTTAATTAATTTTATTTATTCCTTTTTAACACATATATTTTTACTTTCCATTTGCTGTAAATATGATATTTTTGTTTGAGGAAGTGCGGACTACCTCCCCCTCTATGTGATGTGATTCATTCACTCACTACATGGAATGTATTAAGAATGGTTTTAATGAAAATATATGATACATATAGAATAATAATTCTAATAAAGTGATATTGTATTCTTATATACATATAGGTCATTTTCATTATTTCTTTTAATACAAATATAAAAACAAAAACAATATTCAGGCATTTTTATGGCTTACCGTCTCCATAAACAGTGTATTCAATTTCATAATTATATAATACATAAATTATAATAATATAAATATAATGAATTAAAATTTATTTATATCATGTTTTACATTCTTTAGTCACAATATATGTATAAGGACCACATATATAATAAAAATATGACACGTGCGACGAACAAAGAGAATATTACCCGAACAAAAACCTTAACATAGGATTGTCAAAAAGGGGGTAATATAAAGTCTTGATCAAACCATATATGGAATTATATATAATAAGAATTCTTTTTATAATATTTATAATAAATTCATATTTATTATACATGTGTTTTGAACTATTATGAAGAGATTCAACATACAGGGTAAAGGGATTTCATCTCACTCTTTATTTCCATGAGATACATGCTTTATTCATCACCAACTAATTTCATGTGAGGATTATAACATAAAATGGATGAATAAATTATTCATATATTAAAATTTATGTTTATTTCAATATCCATTATTTGAACATTATTTCATGGGGTTTATGTTTATAAATTTATCAAATAGGAAAATAGTTTTATCACAAGTTGACTTATTTGAGACTCATGTTTTTTTATGCGCCAGAATTCATTTTCAGGTGTGTATTTATCCATTTTACAAGATATATCATGAATATACATATTTTAATGGTATTATATGCTAACATTGATAGTATTGTCCAATATTATCATTTGATACTATTTTATTGAAACAATCTCATCACAATTCAAGATTATTTATGTTTATCCTTCCTTTGATAAAATCTTATGATCCATATCACCATAAAATTCTTGAATTTTGTTAACCTATATTTATTAATGATTTATTCATATATTGTTACTATTTAATACACACTTTGGTACATAATATAGTTATGAAATTATTTTTTAGAAATCCTGACATTACCCGCTCTTTGGTCTGAAATCATTATTGCTCTAAAATAATGTTTTACAAAAATGGTTTCCAAGAATTTTATACAATTATCACATGATAATTAATACAAAATTTATAAATTTCTAAATTTTAGTTTTTTTTCAAAAGAATATTATTATTTCTTTTTAAACACGGCATTTTTTTTAAAAAAAAATTACCTTATAAAATGAATTTCATTTTTTCCTCATACGACATGTACATATTTATCCACCATTAATAAAATAAATATTTATTTTCATGTTTAATGTTTAATTTATAAGAATTTTTTAAAAATATATTTTTAAATAAATTGAATGAAAGTGTTATAAATATTATTTTATATCTTTTCATGGAATTTTTTTTAAAACAATCTACCTTATTTTATATGTTAAAAAATTTTCTTCAAAATTATTTCATGTCTTATTTATATGTTTTCAAAGTATTTTCAACGAAATTAGTATCAAAATATTTTCAAGCACCTTTTATATGTTTTCAAGGATAATTATATTAAAAAAATAGATCTCAATTTATAACTATTCAAGGAAAATGTTGTCCAAAATTTTTCAAGATATATTTCTATGTTGTCAAATTATTTTTAAAGGAAATTATATTAAAATGGTTTTATTTTTTAATGAAAATTTCCAAAAATAAAATATACCTTCTACAAGATATTTTTTCAAAATATCCTAATAACTTATTTTACTTAAAAATTTATATCCTTTTAGGTTACTCAAATTCTTCTAAAAAATAATATTTTAGGTTTCATTCACATTATTTCATGAATGGTTTATGTTTTGAGGGAATGATTTATATAAAACCCATTTATATTTCATGGGTTATATAATAGTTAAATCCACTTATTTTTATGGATTATTCTTAAAAATAATTAATTATTAAAACATGTATCAATTTCCAAATGTTATGATATGATTACATGTTTAGGATACCCATTTCATTTCATGGTTTATAATATGATAGTTTCTGATTTTTTAGCACATGCATGTCTGATTTCTCAATGAGATGGGTGTGACCTATATCTCCCTCCAATATATTGGGTAATCATTTATATCTCATGATGTAGACAATGAGGTAATGAGAAATGAACTCAGTTTAGTATTACAAGGCTGTAATGAAAAATGAACACAGTTCAGTGCTATATGAATGAATGGGAAATGAACAGAGTTTTTTAATAGAGGGCTGGAATAGGGTGTGAACCTAGTTCAGTAAATTACTATGTCCACTAAGATGACCTCATCAGCCATGGATTAACTAATATATAAGTCATTATATATTCTTACATGTCTGCCATAATTCTATGTTTTATTTTTATGTTATGATTTCATGGATTATATCATTTATTCCATAATGAATCTAGTATTATAACTACTAGTATTTATGACATGTTTCTAATTTATAATCATTGAATTATAGGGTCTGATCATATATTTTCTTGATCACATTCTTATATACCTATTCTTATATATTTTTCTTACATATATCCATTTTTTCCCTTATTGGGCATTTGATATCACCCCTTCTTATTTTTCATTCCCCCAAGATATGAAGATATGTATTAATTTTGATGTGTTTAAGAAGGGTGAATGTAAATAATAACCTATTGAAAGATAATGTAGCTCACTTTTTTACCATTGTTAATGTTTCCATGATTCCAAAAGAACTAGACCAATTATGGTTTTTGATTCTCTAATTTTATGATGATTTAAGAATTAATAAAATTATGTAGTGTTATTCTTTGAAAAGAGAGGGTCTCTATGGTTGGTATCAGGGCGAATGTTTAGTAAATATTTGGATGCTATAATGAGATAACCTTCGTGAGAACCCTATTGTAATTTATTGGGATAAGTTTATGGATAATGAAAATCATATGATAATATCCTGAATTTTGGTAAAATATATAGTGAGTGGATTCTTATAAATACATCCTTGTAAAGAAGCAAGAGGTGTGTGTGGATCTATAAAAAATGTACATAGGGTTTATAACTCCGACAAGATGTTATGGGCCTAACTTATGGTAATCTGGTACACGTCTTCAGGCATTGCTTGAATCCAGTATTTTCATTCCCAATGGATATGCTTTTCGAATTCAAAAATTCTTTAAAAAAACATTATGATGTTCTTAAATATAATTTCTCCATTAATTTCCTAGGATGAAACTATAACATTATAGATTAAGGTCATTTTCATGATTTTAGAAATCATATATGTAATTATTTTTATGAATGTGTGATTTTTTCTATGATAAGTAATGCTTGCACTATGATTCCAATTTTAGTCAATAGCGATAACTAGATTAAAATTTAATTTGATAAATTATTTACCAATAAGAATTCATGTGGGATGATCACTGGAGTGAAATATGTTATGATCTTACCTAATTAGTTTTAACTAAATGTGATTAAAATTTGTACCTTAACCTAATATCATAATCACCTAGGAATAGAGAAAAGGATCTCTCTAAGAGTTCAGGTAATTGAGATGATGAAGGAAATAAGTTTCATTTTCAATTGTGTAATGAATGTAAAAATTATCACCTATGTGAATGTCTTAGAAGAACAAAATAAATTGATTATGGTAAATAAGAAAACCAAAAAATTTATTATATAAGAAAATGAAGAGCTAGGATATCAAAATAGATTAGAATATTGGCCTTCCATAGGAATAATTAAAGTTTAAGTGTTTTAAGAATGTATTAAATAGAAATTATGAAACAAAATGTCCCAAAATAAAATATCAGGATGTGGATCTGCATTGTGGTGGGAGTAATTGTTACAATTCTAATGGTGAAGAGACAACAGATGAAATTTGAATGTAAAGACGTATTGTATACTTGGTGTATGAAGGTTTATTAATTTAATTATGATTGTGTATAATGATAAATGTTTTAATATTTTTTTATTCAATAATTATGTAATACGAACTATGAAATATAGAAGGATTGTTCAGGTAATTTTTTCTCTATGTTTTTACTAGACCACATTGAATGGTTGGGATGGAATAGAAAAGATATGTAATGGAATGGTGATTCCCCTATAATACACATGATTAATGGAATGATAAACCATATATATTCCTTATATTATTATAGTCATTTATATATAAATATGATTGGGATATTAATATGTATGTTGGAAGGTACTGATTGAATGGGATCTAATTAAGGACTTGTTGATATGTATTTGATTCTATAATGGATTACATTTAAAACATATTGGATTCATGTAATATATCCATTAATATATGGAATAAGTATGAATTCATATTTTATAGATTTATTTATTGTAATTCTATTTATTAACATCTTTTTAGATAATATATTATGAGGGTATTCACATGATTGGAATATGAAAACAAACAGAATCATTAAGAAATAATAGGGAATCAATGTTATATTGATTTTGTGACTATATTTCTAAAATATTGGATTTTCATCCTTTAAAATAGTTACAAGGATAACCACTCATGAAAATTTTGTGTTAAATAATGGAGTTGGTATTAATGTATTGATATTTTCATGAAAATAATTGTTAAAAAAATATTTGGTGATTACAATTATTTCAATAATTTTTTTCTTATTTATTTTTCAAATTATATTATAGTGGTTTTAGAAAAGTAAATCATGTATATTAATTGACAACCAATCATGTCTTCAAGAGCCACAGGTATTGAACCCATGAATAAATGATGATAAGGTTTTGACACTTACCACTGGCCTACACGATGTCCATGTTAACATTAAATAATTTTGGTTTAAAATTTATTAATTATGAACTGGTGGAGGTAATTTTTGGGTTTATAGATTAATGTATATACCATATTGATTTTGAAAAATATTTTCAGACTAAAAATTATAATTTTTATTCTTTCATGTGACTTATGATCTGATAAATTTATATTTTATAACTTTAGGCATCGATGTTAATTAAAAGGAATCCATTTAATATGAAATGGATCAATTAGAAATAGATTTGGGAATATATAAACATGGAATTTTTTATTCAAATATATCATGTAACTATATTTCCATATATTCTTGGTCAATAAATGTATTAATCAATGTTATAATAATGATCAAAAGAGATTTTTTCCCTATTACATGATTTTTTTAACTGATTTTCTTTTAAATATTGACATATTTATGACTTAGAGGCCCCATAATTTCATTGATCAATCACTTTTTAGGATTAATGACCTCAATGAATCCCTATAAAAATTTACAGTTTCCTTCATTTACAATTTTAACTTCCAACTTATGTTCTCTTATGTGGAAACCCATTAATATGTCACAATGGGTAACCATTATTTTTCTTACTTTCCCTCTTTGTGGAAAGTTTTAGTATTAATTCTTACAATGGTTGTTTCAATGATTAAAACATTAACGTATGATAACATTGATTAAATGTATTAATTTTGAGGGAAAAGTTCATTTTAAGTGGTCTAGAATGTAATTCCCTGAGATTTAGTAAATTATTTTTTTAAAATTAATTTGACTTTTTAAATATTTTATATTACATGCAACACTGATGATTGTATATTTTATATTAAATAACTCTGTTTGGATTGAGTTATAAGAAACAACAATTTAATCGTGAACTATACATAACATAAAATAATCTAGATATACACAGATCACTATGGTTAGATTGTGTAATACACAACAATTACATTCCTAGATGGATTTTATAACATGCAAGACTGGGTTTTACAGAATAATAACACATCATAAAAAAATTATTATTTAATATAATAAGATATAATGTATATTTATAATTATATTTTGGGAATATTATTATATAATTGATGGAAATATATGGTGTACATAAATATAATATTAATTCATAGGATATTAATTAATTATAAATGAATATGAAAATTCTTTGAATATAAAGGGAAATATTATAATTTTCTAGGTCACAAAGCTATTTTAATTGAATAAATTAAACTAATTATAATTATTGAAGGTTATTAATGTAATATATATGTTATATAATCAATAAAATATTTTTTATATTCATGGAAAATATCTCATAAATAAAATATAAAACAAACCCAGTTTTATCCTAAAAACTGATAGTTTTTCCTTTTAATGGTGAATGAATTTTAAAAACAATTATTGGAAATTTTTTAGAATTAATAATAAAATTTACTTTATATTTTGATGAAAATCATAAAAAAGAGTCTACGAGAAATTTTCAGTATATTTCTGTATGGTTTCATTTTTTAAAAAAATAGTTGAAAAAACCAGATTTCAATTCAAAACATCTTTTTCATGTAGTTTATTTATAAGGATAATTTATATTTTAAATGTCTTTAAAATTTTATTTAGATAAATTATTTATCAATTAATCTAATATAAAATTTTAACCAACTTGATATTTAAATTTGATACTCAACATTGAAAACTTTTTAATGTTTTTTCATTAAAAACCTGCATTATTAACCATACTAAAAGATTAATTTTAAATTAATTTCTTCAACAGCAGGGATTGAAATTTAGAAAAATTTATTCCATATTTGGAATTGTAATAATTTATAATTTATCATTTGTTTAACATATTTTTTGACCAAAAATATTACTAAAAGGGTTTAAAATTAATTACATTGATTAAGAATAAATTAAACTTAATGATAGACTAAACCATAAACTTATTGAAAATAATGACTTATAGGGATGAAAAAAATACATTGGATGGAAATAATTTGACCCTATAGTCTATTTTTCAAGAATGTTTAATATTATTTGACCCACTTTCGACATGAAAAATATGTGTGAAATTCTCTCTTCAAATATTTACAAGAGTGTCATTCATCCTTCCCTATAAAAGGACACTAACAGTCCCCCATCTTCACTCCTCTCAAACCACCTATGTTTGGACATGATCTTTACAATAAACTTTCTAAAAGACCTCCCATATTTCTTTAAACCTACCTTTGTGAATAATGTCATTTCTGTAATTCTTAAGGCATAAACCAAAAGAAGTCACTTGATTAAGAGGGAACACCTTCTCTCAAGCTCATTTAATTTATTTTCCTTCTCAAAAAACTCCACCATATTTATTCTGTGATTTTATAAAAAAATATAATAAATATAATAGGATTTATTTATTCTATGGTTTAAAAATTCACTTACACAGACCTCCATCTAATGGGAAATGAACATACTATTTACATGTATAGAGAACTATCACCTCACTAAAAGATGATTGTTAATTTTTTTCTTTTACAACCTCTCATGGAATAAATAATGAATTAAGCTATTTATATATATGTTATATAAAATATTTATTATTTATTTATGATTATTTATCATTTTTACACTATTATGTTCTTTTCTTTCTATTTTTTCTGAATACGATAATTTTTGTTTAGAAAATGTGGACTACTGCCCCCTCAAAATGATGTGATTAATTCACGCACTACATGGAATGATGTAAGTATAGGATTTGTGAACATATATGACATATATAAAATAATAATTGTACTTTAATTTTATTATTTAAAAATATACCTATAGTCTATTTTTGTTCTCTCTTTCAATATGATAATAAAAAAAGAAAAATTGATCATGTGTACGTACAAATTTCCATCTCCATGAAAGGTGTATTAAATTTCATATTTATATATTATACAGATTATTATAATATATATTTATTAAATAGATATTAAATTAATATAATGGGTAATATTATTTAATTATGATATAATTATAAGAACCAATTATATAACAAATTAAGACGTATATAAAGAATAAAGTGAATATTACATGAAGTAAAATCTTACCATATGATTGTTAACAAGAGTGTAATATAAGGAAATGATCAAAACATTTTTGGTATTAGATACAAGAATATGTTTGAATAAAATATTAATAATAAATTCAAATTTATTATATAGTTTTTTTATATAAGTATGATTAGAGTCAAGATACAATGTAAAGGGATTTCATCTTATTCTCTATTTATGTGAGATACATGATTTATTCACCACCCACTCCTTCTATGTGGTGTGTATAAATTAACATTGATGTCATGAACTATTATTATAAATAAATTCATCAATAGTTATATATCCATTTTATGAATATTATTTCATGGGATTTATTTTTCAAAATATATCAAATCAGAATATTATTTTTATTCTCAATTTTAATTCTTTTGGAATTATATTTTGTTAGGCTCCAAAATATATTTATAGGATTATACAATTCCATTTTAAATGATATATAATTAATCTCTATATTTTCATGATATTATATGATTAAATGGATTTTATGATCCCAATTTACAATGTGATAATATTTTATTGAAACAATATCTTCACATTTCATGATAGTTTATGTTCATGCTTCCATTGATGAAATATTATGATACCTTTCACAACAAAATTCCCAACTTATATTTTTCCAATGGTTAATGATTATTTATTAATATATTGTTTAAATTTTTCCCCTAATTTTTACATAATATATTTACGAATTTTTATTATGAAATCTTGACTTCACCGTATTTTCTGTTTCAAGTATGTGTTCCTTTAAAATTTTGTTTTCTAAAATGGGTTTCAAATTATATTTTAGTATTCTATAATTATATTTAAAATAAATATTTAACTATTTTATTTTTATAATATTTACATGTAATCATCTTTCACTATCCTAACAAATAATTTTTTTAAACTTTTTTACCATGAAAAATGAATATATATTTTACCTCGTATGACATGAATGGATTTCTCCACCATCAATCCATTGAATCATTATTTCCATGTTTAAAGGTTAATTTTTAATAAAATGGTTGTACATGTGATTTTGAATAAAAGTTTTCCCAAAATGTATTCAAGATTATTTTATCAAATTTTAAAGAAAATTCTATTCAAAATTTTCTCAAACATCACTTATTAGTTTCCAAGGAAAACCAATTTACAAATTATTTCAAGCCCCATTTATACGTCTTAAAATTATATTTAAGGAAATCATTTTTAAAACTATTTAAAGATAATTTTATAAGTTTTCAAGTAAGTTGATTTTCAATTGTGTTCTCGACCTTATTTCATGTGTTTTAAAGGAAAATGGTTTTCAAATTGTTTTCAAACCTACTTTCTATGTTTTCAAAGTATTTGGAAAAGAAATGTTTCTAAAATGGTTTTGTGTTATAAATAATTATTTTTAAAAAATAAATTATATTTTCCTCATGAATTGATTTGAAAATATCTTTTCAAGTTATTTTCCATTTATCAGTAAATCTGTTAATGTTACTCATTCGATTCTAGGATATTATCCAATAGTTTCATTGATAATATTTTATAAATAGTTTATGTGTTGATGGAATGATTATTATGACACACATTTCTCTTTCACGGATTATATTCTTTTGAAACCTTCTTTTTTTTATTATGATGAAATGATTATGAAACCTACTTCTTTTCCCATAGTTTATTATATGATTACATGTTTATAATAACCATTTAATTTCATGTGTTATGATATCATTTTTTTTGGATTTTTCCTCACATATATGTATTCTTTCACTATATAATGGGTGGACCAATATCTGACTCTAATGAATTGGTTAAGGATTTAAATCTCTTGATATAGACATTGATGGAATGAGAAATGAACTCGATTCAGACCAATCAGGGTGGAAGGAAAAATAAAATTGTTCTAGTATTCCATTTCTCAAATTCAAAATGAACACGATCTTGTAATATAGTAATGGAATGGGGTGTGAAAATAGTTCTATAATGGACTTTGTCTGCTAATATGGCCTCAGAAGCAATATCATCTACTATAGAAATAATTAAATATGCGTATCATTCTACCAAAATTCCTGGTTTTATTCAAATGTTATGCTTTTATGGATTATGTTCTCTATTTATATATGATTTATGTCTTCTAAACTTCAAATATTTAAGCCTATGTTCAAGATTATGATATTTGATATGGAGGGTATGGTTATTTATTTCCATGATCACATTATCATATCCCTATGTTCATGTCCATTCTTACATGTCTCCCTTTTTAAATCATACTGGGCATCGAACTCACCCCTTTTTATGATTCCTTCCCCCGTGTTATGAAGATATTAATTATGTTTGATGTTTCTAAGAAGGGTGATGGTCATAAAGAACCTTGTGTTAGATAATGAATCTCACCTATGTACCAATGTTCATCATTCAATGTTTCCAATGTCACCTAAAAATTTATAGTCTTTGGGAGTCTATATCTATGATGGTTTAAGTATTCAAAACATGTTATGTAATGTTAATGTTTGAAAAGGGAGGTTTGATATAATGCTCAAATTCATTTGGATTCCCATAGACACATAGATAATCTTCAACTATATATAACAAAAATGAGTTTGTTAGTTTTAATATTTCATTAAAGGTACTATGTGACGCTTAAAAATATCTCATGCATAAAAGTACCCCTCATCCTCTACATTCATCATATACCTAATGGGTGGAAAATTTGATGAACTAGTCATATGATATGAAATTACCCAAATAAAATCATTAACACTATGATAATGACTTTTATTTATCAAAAACTCTATAAATATCTTTTATCAGTTACACAAAATAATGGGAAGAGGATTAAGAAAACCAATCAACCTCTCATTCTCGACCATGACGCTCTAGTAGGTAAAATATTATAACACAAAATAAATCATTGATCATCTCATTCTGGGAGACCTGAACTGACTCCTTCGAGTATGAAACATCATTGTATCCCGTAGGAGAGAAACCCAAATACAATAACCCACCCATGTACCACCACCTATCTCAAGGTAGAAGGAACTTTCAACCACCTGAAGAAGAAGAATTTACTATCGATATATCGAGACCAATGACATAAGGTCACCCTACCATATATAACAATTATAATCTACCTGAAGTATGATTTCGATGTCCTTATAGTCCAAAACTATTCCACAAGAAAGGGTATGGCCAAAATAATATCCAAGGGAAAATGAACTATCTCATATATCAAATCTAGAATCAGATCAAAGAATAGACCCATCAAATACAACACATCCATTGATTCCCTAACTTCTTGTATTAGTAAATTTCATCTCAATTCATCGAAGACCATATTAACTTTATCTAGAGTATAAGAGATATCAGAATCCATGTTTAAAAAATACTAATACTATAATCTCATTATGGTCATAAAGGCCCTTTTGGTGAAAATGTACTTCATTATCGTATAATTTAAAGTAAATTTAACTACTCCAATAATCGGCATTGGAGCAATGTTTTCAATGCATGAATCACTCCTAAAAATATAGGTCATGTATAGTGAAATTTCAATACATTTTTATATATAATGATATGTATAATTCAATATGAGATCCTCCTATATCACCACACATCCCTACTACCAAATAGTGGAATCACAATACATTTTATACCCATTATGAAGCATATGAATAATAACAATTGCACCAAAAGATCAAAAAACATACAACTCCTAAAAAATATGGTTTTTCTCAATCTAAAAAAACATCACATGTTTCATTTTTCACGCTTTCAAGGGATAATATTATATTGAGAAATATTGAATAAAATATAGACAAATATTATCCAATGCTAAAAAGCATCAAAATATCAAAAATGGTATTGGGTCACTCCAAATACATAACCTGATGGATTTTCTCAACGATCATAGAATACGCTTTATAAATATGAAATAGGCTAAAAAATATATTATTCAAAGTACAATAAAAGGTACATATTGACATATTAGTGATGATCTATCAAGGTTAGAATAATAAAAATCAATTACTCTACATTGTCCCCTTGAATATATCAATGCACCAAGATGACATCAAAAAAATAACTATAAAATAATCTAAAAAAGTTATGCATGATATGTGTAATCAATTATATAAATAAAACATGAAAATTAGTAATTAATATGAAAATACTAAATAATCAAAAATCCAATACTGTCTCTTGATGTCATTCTTGGGAATATCCACTTCGGGTACCCCCAACTGATGATATACTGACCTTAGTTGGATCTTTCAAAACCACTGTGATTTTATGAGTTGATCAAAGTTTTTTTAAATTCTAGGAAATGATTATTTATTATAATTCATCCCCTAATTAATCATATAATTGTATATGAAAAATAGTACATTCACTTCAACCATTTTCATTAAAAGTATTGTTGATTTCCATAGTAGCTTTCTTAGACTGATAAATCCCGTTATTTAAAATCCTCTGACTAATATTTTGATTATATTAACTTAGTGGGAGTGGTTTAGTAAGATGGAAATGAAATAGGGCATATAATAGGGAGAATATCTACAGAGAACATGAGATCATGGGGGTCAGAAACCAAAAATAATTACCTAGAAACTTGAAATTAGGCCAATTTAAAACTATGAGAAGATGGACATATAATCTATACTATATATCATGAAATAAAATTGAAACAAATGTGAATAATATTATACCAAAAATAAATAAATAGGTCATTCCCTCCATGGTATACAATCTTACTCACACTTAAAGATGTGACTATCCCACATAGGAGATATAACCAAGACCATATAAAGATAGAATTCAATATTAGATCTAAAACCGAACAAAAAATTCATTCTAATAACGAGATAAGAACATCGAGATCAAAATAAGGAATACAAATATGATATTCGCATTATCAAGCTAAACATGACACTCTAAGAACCTATTACATATCCCCTTCATTCTCAGCAATGGGGTAAGAAAATATAACAAAAAATATTATTAAACATACTAATTGAACTAAATCATAAATAAATATGTATAAAATAAATGAATGTGAAACACATGTATCAAAAAAGAATAAATATATAGATGAATCTATAAACACCCTAACTATCATGGCGGCCAGTCCATATTTAATCTATATAGGTTCTATATCTAAAACATAAATATTTCTTGACTCAAATACACCCTTTGATTTAAAAGAAATATAGAATTCATATTCTTATTGGGGGTGAAATAAAACACTCTTAAAGTATTCTTAAAACTTTTGTGACCCCATATATAATTAAGAACTCACACTACTCCCATAAAGGTATAGGCCCTATAGAATAGATGAATATAACCTATAAAAATGCATTATTTCCATGTCCTCATAACCTCGTAGTGAATTGGGTATGGTATGGCCAGAAATTCCACATTAGTAGCAAGTAACCAGCTAATTATCTATAGAATCGTCCCAAACTAACTTGTTAGCTTTTAAGTACTTTTTCCACTACTCTGAAGAGGATCATCCAGATTTCTATTCCTCCGAGAGGATGAGAACTGGTTATCACCTACTACTGAAAAACTCCACAACCTGAAAGCTTCTCAACTAAGTTATCCTCAACCATATTCAATTTATCTGATGCCTTATCAGGTTTTGGTATGAAAAAAGAGAATAATCATTGATCTAATCTCATTTTTCCTGCATGTTTCTAAACATATCTTACAGAGAGAGTCATTCATGAGGATGTCTAAAGAAAATAGTCCAAATTTTCAAATTGGGTATAGTACTCCATTGTTGAATGGTATTCAAGTTCTTATAGTGCAAACTCACAAGCCTTCACAACTTTCAGTGTCATAGGATATTAATAACTCTTAAAATAATTTTAAAGGGAGGCTATGTGAGATACTAATGGATCCTTTCTTCTACCATTGCGTCCCAAAATTTCCTACCTGTCACATCCAATATGTAAGTGACTAATCCTACACATGAGGTCCTAATGGTATTAAGAGAATGAATTATATGCTTGATCCAATAAATATATTCTTTAGGACCATTAGAACCATTATTACCCTAAATTATCAATGGATTATACTTATTATATTTATGAGAGTGTTCATCTATTTGTTCCTAACCACTCTAACCTTAATGTTTTATGGAATAAAAAATATCAATCACTAATTCTTCAAAAATGATATCAAATTGAGGATTCACCTATAAAACGTGATCTATAAATCCCTCAATACGCCAGGATGATGGACTTATAAGAGGAATCATATAAACATCACAATTCATAAAATTTTTAATACATAATTAAATCTTAAAAAATAACCCAATAAACCAAAAAATGTCTTTCAATATGTCATTAAAAAAACATTGAAAAAACAATTTAAATTGAAAGAGGGATTCAAACATCATAATTTGAAACATTTTTCACTATTCATTGATTGTATACACATCCACAAAAACTATACTCCATCATGGAAAATTTTAACCGAACGATGGAAAATTTAATTTCACTTGTTATCTTTTACTTTCACTAAACATGTTTCTAAATCGAGTGCCATGGATTCCCACCTCTATTTCTCTTATAAACTAAATATTTCTCAAAATTTATATTGGGTTATTAAAGAAACACATATTATAAGATGAAAATTAACAATAATCATCAATAAAACAAAAAATGGGTTGAAATTATAAAAAAAATCCTTACCACCAAGGTAAAAATGAGGTTCGAGGCAATGGAGTTTTGTCTAGGAACTCTTATATACCAACAATTTGAGCCTTAATAGTATTATATCATAAATACTACTGGTCTAGAAATATAAACCACCTTTTATAAAATTTTAAAATGAACCACCTTGGGTAAATGTTACCTTTTATAAGATTGAGGTCACCATAACCTTTGAAGCATGTCTCACATTTCCATATGTTAGTGAAAAACACTAAAGCAACAAAGATAACCATTTAGTTATAGATTTTACCATGAATATATATAATGACTCATAAAATAAATAAATGTACACAAAAAACAAATATTATTTGTTAATATATATATATATATATTTATATATTTAAAATAGAAAAAACCCAATAATTTCCAAGACTGGATATCATAACATCATCACATCACAAGTCAAAACCAATACATTTACACTTAATATCCATATTCAATTCCCAAAACATTGAATAAATTCCTAAATGTAGACACATAACATCCCAATGATAAAAAATCCAAAAAACTACTGCATATGAGAAAGATATAAAATCCTACGACTCTACTCTCCTACAAACCAAGAATATCGGTAATCAGGGGAATCCACCAAACTATACAATTCCCTTACCAATACCAATGTCTTACTACACAAGTTTTTTCTATGCCAAATGAAATATAATGGTTTTGACGAAAAATTCCCATTGAAATTCCACAATGAATCTATCTAAGTCATGTATCCATGAAAACCATTAATTCTATTTTGAAATCTCATTTAGAAAACTATGTTCATTTTTTTGAATAAGTTCACTTGAAAATATCATATTTTAAAAACAATTGTTTAATAAAATATATAATATATTTAAAATCATTGTCAAAAATATACAAAAAAGTGTAATAATTATTTCTACAATAAGAAATTTCAACTAACCTACCCAAGGTATTATATATAAATAAATATGAACACCACCAAATAACCAAATAAAGAAAAATAGACAAAATAACATAATAAATCACTACAAAAAATGGCAGTAAAATCATGTAAAAAGAACTTAAAAAAACAACTGTGAGCATGTAATATGGACCATGGTATCTAACAAATAGGGTATACTGTAGATTAGTTGAATAAAAATATTGATAAAAGATTAAGGATGACCAAAAATTTTACACCTCTCTAAATATTCTCCATTAAAAAAAAATCCCATGGCATCTCTTTGTCCTCAAATCAACATTTGGATGATTCCCCAGAATTCCTCCAAAAGTATCATTGGTCTCTCTGACAAAACTTTATTTTCCTGAGTCCTCACACACCCATGCTAATGGCTTCCCTATGCACTACTCAATTCCCAACACTAAAATACAAAAAAGATTAAATCACATAGTCCTTTTGAGAAAATATTTATAAACCATCATTCAATTTTAAATAAAAAACATTTTTCATGGTAAACACTTTTTTAAAATTCCCCCTTTAATATCCATTTAAAATCATAAATTCAATTTTATCTATTTTATCAAACAAATGGAGTTCATAATATCATACTCCATTTATAGAGCTCTTTTAATACACAATGTTCCCATTACCAACCATGATTCTCATAAAAAATGGATAATTAATCATTATTGAATCAAATTAAAAAAAATTATACCAATATATAGAAAATGCAATCATTAATCACTAGTCTTCCACGAAAACCAAACCATAAATTTAGAAACTATATAGAAATTATATTACTTTTTTTCCTTCAATGAAAACCATTAGAATCAACAAAGAAGTCCTCACACACCTAAACCCAATGGAAACTAACCAAAACTATAATTAATAGCATTAAATTTACTTAAATCACATTATACAGTTTCTATAACCAATAAAATTTAATAATATGGGGAGATATGATGGAAGGAAAAAACGTTTTTCTTAAAATAGTCTTACCTTATAATGTATCTTGTTTCTATAGTTTTCCCTTTTGAATATTTCTATATATATATCTATATTTTTTCAATTGGATTTGGCACAATGTTTTGGGTTTTATGAGACATTGAAATTAATATATCCGAAATATTAATATATGTTAATGAACACACACAACTCTTTTTTGAATAAATTTTTTATAGTTAGTTGGGACCTTATATGGGAAACTAGAGAATATGTTAGTTTTTATAAAGACAGATTTACACATGTTGTTCCATGAGGAAGGTCGACATCACAAGTTCTATGAATGGAGGTCACCAGATGTGGGTTAGGTAAATAAAATGTTAATTTACATAATAATATTAAACATACAACCTTTAAAAATCCAATATATAATGACAATTATTGTGAATCTTCAGGGTTATCCATATAAACTTGGGATATTTCAGAGTATTAAGTGATAGATATATGGGTGTTCACAAACTCAATAAAATGGATCTATAAAGAGATATATAAGGGAATCATTAAAAAGTTAATAGCATAGTGAGATCCTCAACACCATCTCTAATGAATGTGATATTCATAAGATATAAATCCATTATTTAAGTGGTGTTTCTTATTTTGAATATTTCCACACCTCGAAATTAATATTTGAAACATAGGTTTCATATATAATTATTTTCCAAATTTATCATTATTTCCATGAGCCCGTATTTAAATTATTTATTATTAAAATAATTTATTTTATCTATAAAATCGTTTTCACCCTTTGTTTCATAATTATATCAAAAATGGTTGGGATCAAAACATCCAATGAAGATCACACTTTTTCTTCTTATTCTCTCACCACTGTTACTTGCATTATTCATCATTCTCCCATAAACTCAAGGATTGAAAATTATTTGACCATATTTGAGCATGATCGTTTCTCTATATTCATAAGTGATATGTAAATGACATAATAATAAGAGTTTCATTTATAGATGATGAAATTTGTTTGGATTTAGGTGAAGGAATCATCGATTAGGACCACCGTGTGATAATGAGAGTCACAACAACTACAACTCTGGAGAACGAAGATTTGATTTCCAAGAATTTTGATCCTAAGAATCAACAATAAGATAATTCCCCATCAATTTATGATTTTTTTAAATAGGTGTCAGGGTTGGAGTATTTGGTGGATCTTGAATCTAGATGGAAAAAGATTCACTGTTTGTGATAAATGTGAATAGACACCACTTAAACTAGTGAAAAACCCATCATCTTACTCGATATCTTGCAGAATCTAGGGTATGGACCAATTAAATTATAGAATATTGTGTGGTTGGGAGGACATGCTATGTGACACTATGCATGAATCCATGTCTTGAGCTAATGTAGCACACCCAAGACCCCAGTTGAACATACATATTGAGTACCTATAAGGAAACATCATTTCAAAAAGATGGTTAGTCGAGTCATGTGCTAATATCACATTCCAAATACCCCGTAGGGATTTTCACATCGTTTCCCCATAGGGACATTCCATTGGGAGCCACATGGCTGGACTAGTTACATCCAAGGGAGTACATTCCCTATAATTCAGGCATGTTCACAGACCAAATGACCCAATGTATATTTCATGTCCTTTAATTTTACTTGTTGAGTGCAGTCATGTCGCATAGACGGGGTTCAACTTCCTAAGGCATAATATGTACACTAGTAGTACATTCCATGTACTCCCATCAGAACTATCATCCTTGTTTATAATCACTTTTTGGACTCGGATTTGGTCTTAAGGGAATTATATCCTTACTATTTTTCTGTATGGGATGTCATAATTGACATTATTTTCAAATCATAAATACTAAATGAGGTGTCATGAGTGAAACACTACTTATAGTAATGATTGGATGATGAATAAATTCATGACTACCCATCCAAGAAATACTGAGGATGGAACACCACTCTCACATTGGGAGTTTATCTCCCATAATTTTATTCATGAAGATAATGTCCCCCAAACATTATAGAGGAAAAAATCTTCTATCTACAGAGTTTCAGTAACCTATATTCAAGATTCATGTTGGATTAGGTCTTCCACTATGGTTATCTCTCCCTTGACTATGTAGTTCCTTGATGAGGTTTCAGTCCTCCAAATATATTTTTGTGATATTGTTCGTGGGTATTGTCTGGATTTGTCTTCCTTTGATAATTAGGTATACTTCCATCCTTCTTAATTGGAATTGAAGATAAAGATCCCCCTTATCTCTTAACAAGGGTCTCTTTTTTATCATATATTTGGTTATGTTCTTTTAACCTCTTACATAATGGGTTGAACCGACTATATTATTCTATTTCATGTATCTTTTTTTAGGCATCCCCCAGGGTACATATATACTCCCCTAGTCATGGGATATTCTTATACATGATGTTTTTTATGAACTGAATAGAAACATGAGTGGTGACAATGGAGGTCCATGAATAGGATGATCTTAGTGGTAAATGGAGGTGTTAAACATGTCCGGTGGTTGGAATTAGATATTTTCATTTTATCCTTAAATAGTTTCCCTCTTTCTCCATAATTAGCTAGTTGTTCAAGTATTTTCTCCATTTTTCATTTTCATTAACATATTGGAATCTTATTATTACCTTATAAGAGTTTCATGATTGGATTACACTCTAGATATGTCAGCCATTTGTTCTATCAATTTATTTTTTCATAGAGGGAATTTTATATGCGAATATAGGTACATAAGTCCATGGCATCCAATTTAAATTATAATCACAATGGGTGATTCTCCCTTGCCCCTGGCCTGTTGGAGGTGGTTGTTTGTTGTTATCCTAATCATACTATTGAACAATAAAATTTATCAATGGGTCAGTTTAATGTAGAGTGGTATCAAACAATTTTTCCCATGGTTTAGTGTTTAGAGTTGTATATATTTCAAGGATTGTCTTTGGTAACTTTGGGAAATGATTTTGGAGAATACCGAGTTTGGATCACTGGCCTGAGATCCCATTAATGGTGTGGTAATGAAATAAATCCATTGACCAGGACTCTATCATCTTTTTTATAACATAGAACTTTGATACAATGTTTTAATGGAAACCAATGGAACATGACTCGTATATGGGTGGGTCATTTTAATTTCATTTTATTCTAGAGTAATATCCCAAGATATGTTCATCTAATTATGGATTATATTTTAATCTTTTATGAGGCTTTTGGGATGAAAACTATCTAGATAACAATATAGGGTCAAGATGATGACTTGTTGAATTAGGAGGCATCATTTCAGGGAATTATGAAAGATTTTTCTGCTCCATACGGGTGAAAATGATTTCTTTTACCTGAAGAACTATTCATGTATAAACCTGCAATGCTTCTGGTGGATGATCCACTTTATGTGGGGTTGTCAATATCTCTAGATGGTAATCAAAATTATGAATGTAATCAATTTATATGACAATAGTTTTATTGATATATACCAATCCGGTTTCATGGTAATACCCTCCATCAAGTATTAGATGATTTGATCGAGGTAGTGGTTCTTCTTTTAGGTATTTTCAGACCCCAACCAATCAGATAGTTTCACTTGTCAACATTATTATTCATGGAGTGATAGGGAATTAGTGCACTAAAATTACTTATACTAAACATGAGACTATGTTCACAGGGATATACACTCATAATTTATTTCATAAATATTATTATCCTTCGTGATTTCACCTATATCGGATATACGAGCTTCTTGATCAATAGCGTGATGATATCTTAATTTTTTGAGCATACCTCGCTATTTAAATACCTCACATGTTATTACCTCAATAGGGATGAGATGGATTCCTCTTGGTGTTGATGTTTTAGTATCGCCTTATTAGGGAAAACATAGGTAGTGTGGTCCCCTTTGGTATTCCTAGTTTTTTTGTGGTGTGTCAGAGCAGTCATTGGATACAAAGAACATTTCAGAAGAGGCACATCGGGTAACTATAGATGATAGTGGACATTAAAGGGATGATCCATATTTTACGACATTCATTCTTTAGTTATCATTGTAATTTGATAGGATACATACTTATTATTATACTTATATGAGCAGTTCTATAGAACATGTTTCATGTATGGAATCATGTCATCCATGAGAGGGTTTATTCTATTCTTGTGATAGGATAAGACATAAAGGTCATGATTTCCCAACTCAACATAGTACATATAGTGTTCAGGTAGTGGTTCAAACTCCATAGTTAAGAAAATAATTTGATTTGGGATATCTCAAGTGTTTTATGGGTTTCTGATAGAGAGTTTGTTTTGGTAGAGGGATAGATGAAACTATTGATTGAGGAGCTTCATGTGGATGATTATTCTAGGATATACTTATTTCGCCACAACTAGGCCCCAAAAATGTTGTATAGGGGGCATACATTAGAGGGAATGAGTAGACTCAAGTAATGGAGGGATATGATTAGGCTGATGAAGAGATAATTTTATGTATGATATATATATTGTCTACTTAATCCCCGATATATGTAGAAATGGGAGCGAGTCATTCCGTTATCACAATGTTGCATTTGTGACATCTTAAGCTTCTTAATGAGCCTTTTTCCCAATTATATGTTGCAATATTTTCCTACAATAATAAAATATTAAATATCTCACATCTATATGTAGTGACAGTTGTCTTTTACTATATAGGGTTTTTCATGCGACCTCGTGTCCATTCTTATGAAATCTTATAATATCATCTTGCGTGTAGAATAGTTTTCCACAACTGATGGCCTAATTCATTGTAATTACATGAGTGATAGATACCTATATGTAGAAAGGATAGTATTCTTATATTTTGGGGAGATAGATCATATGGTTGAGGGATTGGGGAGAATGAGAATGATTATTCAACATATCACTCATTAGTTTGAACGTTTTTCCCTTTCTACAGTAGGCTCTTAATGAATATCACATCCCAACTTAATAGAGTATTATATATAATTCATCCATGAATATTATCATGGACTACCTCTATGATTGGAGATTGAATTTTTCATTGACTTTCACCTCAATACCAATAGTTATATTCTTTGGAAATGTGAATGGAAGTACTCAGCTTCATGAGCTAAGGGTACGATTGGAACAGCTCTAATGGAATTTTTTAATTTGAATCATTGTGTCCCTCTTAAAAGATCATATTTTGTTGTGAAAAGAGTGCAAGGTGGATTAAGGATTTTTTTCAGTTATCATCCCCTAAATCAAAAAAAATATTAATAAAATTTACCCCTTGTTAAGGGTTTCATCCATTTTAAACTAGTTTAAAGGTTTTAGTTTGTTTTCAAAGATCAATCTCTACCCTAACTTTAATTAGTTGAGGGATTCATAGAATCATATTCAAAATTTAAAAATATGATGGTTGTATAAGAATTATGGGTTCTATGAGACACCTTTTGTTGTGAATAATTCACCTACCATGTTTATTTCACCAATGAACCAAATATTATAGCCATACAGAGTCTGAATCATATGGTTCCTTGTCAATAAAATTCTCATATACTCTATGTCTGAAAATGATTATACAAACCTCATTGTGATTTTCCTAAACATACATTAGAAGCACCAATTATACATTAATTACATGAAGTGGTTTTATTTTATTTGTTTGATTCACATTAATGTGAATTTCTTCTATAATAATGTTATATATGTGGTTTTGGAAAATATTGATCTAGTTCTAACATGATTACCACCCATGATAATGTAAAAGGTGTAGTGTTTACTCAATATTGTAGGTTACTACCAAGAGTTTTCAGAATAATTTTCTAGGATTCAACCCCATTGATTATATTGATGTGGAAAGGGGAGTTACATTATTAGACTGAGTTGTGTTAGAGGGAATTTAAGGAAATATTATAGATGTTATTTAGTAATTTTTATTTGATACTTATACAGTTGGGTGTCATGTATTTGGTTTTTTGATACCTCTAGTGTTTGTCTCAGATGTGCATTGATGAAAAGGTTGACATTGATAACATATGAATCGAGGTAGTTGAGACCTTGTGAAAAAAAGTTGGTGGCACATAACATAGTATTCATAGTGATAGTCTTCAGCCTAATGATATGGAAGCATTATCTTTTCTTAGTGAGTTTTTTAATTTAATTAGACCATCGGACTCTCTATTAAATTTTCACCTGGAGACATATAAAACTATGAATGATGAATTGGTTAGTGTTTCCTCAAGAATACATATTTTATTTATTCTACACTCTAAGGGATGTATATAATGTTGAGAATTTATTTAGTAGAAAATCATGTTTTCACTTGGTGGAAGAGGAATTCAAAAAGTTAGACTCATTATAGTTGGCCTTGGTTGAGAAAATGGGATTGGCATACCTTTAATTGATGGGGGTGACACAACTACTTCTTTATCATGTGAGCAAAAATAAGTTGGAATATTTTGAATCTGAGTTTTTATGACAAAATATCTTCATGAGATGTATTGTGTAGATTTTATGAAGGATAAGTGTATGTCATCCTCTTTCAGGTAAAGAAGGTGGTTCCATCCAGGTTTCATGAGGAGTTATTAACGGAGTTCCATACATAACTGTTGGATAAGTTTATGGATAAGGTATATGTACATAACTCTTAAGATATATTTTTAGTGGGAAGGAATGAGGATGGTAATTTCGAAGTTTGTCTCTCGATAACTTAGGTGTCAGTGGGTAAATGCAAGAAATTAGGTTTATAAAGCTTTAACTCAACATTTTGAGTACCCTAAATTGATGTCGGATGAAATATCAATCAATTTTGTGATAGGGATTATATGGATAGTGATAAATCATGATTTTAATTTTTTTTTTCAACTATCTCACAGTGTCTGCAAATATCCATTCTATCGACATTCATAATTCGGTCTAGACTTTGGAATGGTAGTATGGGCATGAGATGTTTCAACTACATGGGGTACCTAAGATGATAGTATTAGACTATGATTATAAATTAACTTCATGTTTGTGGAGGGGTTTTATGGTTATTTTGAGATCCAATTAGAGATGATCAAATCCTTTACCCTAATAATGATATACATATCGATTAGACCATCCATGTCATAGAATATATTCTGAGAGGCTATGTTTTTGACTTCATCTAGAGTATGTAGGATCACCTTCCATTAGTGGAGTTTTCTTACTATGACAATTATCACTCCACTATTGGTGTGGAACCTTTTGAGGCCCTTTTAGGGAGACCTTGTAGGTCACCCTTCAGTGGGACTATGATTGGCATGAAATATCATTGTGATAGAGAATGTGGATAGAATAATGGAGAAGGTTTATTTGATTACTCATGGGATGAGGAAAACACATAGACAACTTAAATCATCCCCAAACCAATATTATATTCCATTTGAGTTTGAGTAGGGAGATCATTCTTCGCTGATATTATATATACAACAATGATTACATTTATTCGTTTGGGTAAGAAAATATTCTTTGAGGTTTATTAGGACATTCCAAATCATAAATATAGTTGTCATGGATTCATACCAATTCCCCCCCCCCCCAATTGGGCCATGTCCATGTAATATTCCATGTCGCGATGATGTAGAGTTACGTGCATAACCCATAATACTATATTGACTATGATGTGTTGGATATTGATGATGGAACCAGCTTCGTAGAGTAATCAGGGGAAATCATGGTCCAAAAGGATCAAAATTGATATAGATGGACCATTCCTCTAGTTATATTACTTCAACAACATGGGTGTGTCTAATATTGCTCTTAATTGTGTTATTTAATGATGTGGGATCAATAACACCACATTTTTTAGTATATTTACTTTTCTGGATGAAAATTCTTGGATGATAGAATATAATGACTAATGTTTCTATAGTTATAACATTAAAATACTTTCATATATATCTATAGAATTTTCCCTCATATCTGTCCTTTTTTCAGGTGTCACCAAACAAAAGAATAAATATATTAAAAATATTAATATCTATTAAATAATTATTTCACATGTTTTTGGGATAGCTGAATTTTTTCTTTTATTTAAACCTTATATAGGAGATATTAAAATTCTTTTTTCATAATGTTGGTTTTTTCCTTGTCTCGGGATATTTATATTTCATGCATACATTTTAGGGAGTTTGAATACATTTATTTCTATATTTCATTAATGGATCTTAACATTTTTGAAAAAATATATATATTTGTTTTAAACTTTATAGTAGGAAAAAACTTACATGTTGACAAAAACAATAATGTATTGATTTTAAGAGCTAAAAAGAAGCATCACACTATGAGAAAAGTAAAGTGGTCTAACACTAGATTTTTTATGGTAATGAAGATTCTGGAATAGGAGGAAGCCATTTACATGTCTTTTATTTCATTTTATGCCATGAGATCATCCATAGGATATCTTAGTGCTTAGGACGGGACATGAATGAATACATGATAAAAACAATTATTTTTGTTCTTATATAAATGTCATGTATGTATTGGGAAATATAAAAATGAATGGTAGTTGAAATAGGGTTTTCATAGGAGTTCATATAAAATAAATCATTTTTTAGACCTCTAATGTTTTATGGAATGAGAGAAGACTCCAAAACAATTCTAAACAATGCATGTACCATGGGATCCTTGATTCACTACCGTTCTACCCCTACATTATTTTTCATGTATCCATGCTACTCATTCTCATAATTCCTAGCATGATCAAATAGTTTTCATTTTTTAGGGTGATGTTAGTAATGGTTTAAGTTTAATTTGGGATTATATCAATTTTTTACTCATGTTTTAGATTTTTGATACACTCTTTATCAATTACAATTCTATATTTTTTGTAATTTTATTACTATTTCTTGTGATTTGATGAGGATTATTTTATTTCATAAAACAAATAGGACGGTTTTTAATAGAAATTATGAGATCTAGGGTAGTTATGTAAAACTAGGGTTTTGGGTTACATTGTTTTGGGATTCACCTGAATAGATTACCCTTAAAAATGTGAAATCAGATGATTATATTTTGGTAACCAGACCAAAAATCATTGTTGAATTTATTCCAACACCAAATTCTAAAGATCCAAATATCAATTGAACCCCTAGAACACGAACCTAAAATTAAATGAACCTATATTTCTTCTCATGTTGATATAAACCTTGATCCTTTCCGTTATTTTTCTATTCTTCTAGAAACTAATATGATTGAAATTTTACTTTCATTAATTAATTTAGAACATAATATCCATCACTATGAGTTCAATTCTTTGGGATTTCTAAATACTACATTTCATAGTCATCTTGTTTGAGTCTCATATCATCTGAAAAAAGTAAACCCTTATGATTAAACAACACCTTATGGGCAATAAAATTTTTGCTGTCATTTCCGAGGATGGTTGCCTCTATGTTTACATTAGTTTGGATTCATCATAACTATTATTTATTAAACTAATATTTTAAACTTGGTTATGTTGTGCTATATTCTAGGGAAAAATAATTTTCAAAAATACAATACTTATTAAATGGTAAATGTTTTAAATCTTACATTTGACCTCGAGATGGGGAAGACTATAAAAATGTATATTAAAGGGAAAAAAGTGGAAGATAATGAATTATACATCATAAAGGGAGTGCACAGTGACTAACTCTTGAGAAGAGCACACTTATGGATTTTGGTAGACATTCAAGGATGGGTCCATATAGCTATATTCTTTCACAATCCATCATTACACCATAGTTCAGGAAAATTTTGGAAATAATTAAAATGATATCCATGTTGGTCCAATTTAATTGACTACTACATGACAATAAAAACCTGAACAAATGTATTTTTATTAAAATTGTTGATGCATTTTAATTCAATAATGTTTTAGCTGATGCTACCAGGATTAGGTTGTTTTGATTCTCACCTAAATACAAAGCTATAAAATAGATTCAAAAATTTCATTCCAATTTCATCAATATAGGTGATTAAATTGTGAGAAACATTATGACCCAATCCCCCCAAACTAATTATCATTTGGGGCGAAATTTTAAACTTTAATAAATTTGATGTTGTGTCACTTTATAGTACATCGTAATGGTTTAATGATTTAATTAGAATATGGCCTCATTTGGGTATTGAGATTTGGTTAATAATTCAAAAGTTTTACAAATGGATGTAAAAAGAAAATAGGTCAATTGTATATGTTTCATCAAGAGGATCATTAATGAGGAAGTCACCTAAGGAGAGATATAATCATCTTGAGGAACTTTCAAACAATATTTTCCAAATAAAATTGGAAAACACCCATAGATGAGGGGTAAAAATGGTGTACAATAACTGGTGGCTACTCAAATGGAGCCTATAACATGGAATAAGGATGTGATGATTAATTTTCATAACACCCATGATATATATAATAAAAATGAAAATTATTTTGATTATAATAGAAAAATATAACTCCATGGGAATATGTATAAAAATCACATGTCTTTGAGTATCAAAAAATACCATAAGGATTTAATCATTAATAACTCTAGGGTCCCTAGTTTTCATTCAAGATCCATTAATTGGAAGAAACAATGGCTACATTCATGACCACTAATACAGTGATGATTAATAAAATAAAATAAGATTCAAAGAACCCATAATTTGGATTAAAAATTAATGATCTTCATATTGGCCAAATTGTTGAACAACATAAGGAGAGACTGAGTTTATTTTTACCAAATTTTCCCAAACCATATACATATGAAAACAAGAATATGAAAACTATATAATAATAATAGTCACCGAGAAGAGCCTTGATCCTTATAGGAGACAAAAAGAACATAATTTTGAGAAATATATTAAAGATCAGTTAAAGAAGAATAATGAAAAATCTTAATATAAAATTTCAAAGGAAGAACCAAAATAGTTAAAACAACATATACAAGTTCTAAAAATGTTGAATCATAACAATATGAGTAGAAAACATGGTAAATTAGTATAAAAAATTAATCAATTGAAAATTATGATTCCTTTTGAATTATCCCTTTTTAGTATGTTAACGTACTCAATGTATATGATTGTGATCGATATAAAAAATGAAATCTGTAAGAGATCTGAACATTAATACTCTCAAGAGAATGCTCAGTTATTGTATCAATGAATTTACCAATGATTCAAAAAGAATTAGGTATTTCTCTATCCCTATCTTTATTATATCCAGTAAATGATGACTTTTTTATTTAGGTTATTGTGATAATATCATGTCAGGCACCACCTACTGTATCCTCAAAATGCACAATGTGAAGCCCATGAGATATCTACCTCAACTATCATAAAAAAAGGAAAACCCCAAGATTATTGATCAATGATATTCTAATAAAATTCGTAATTTTATCTTTAATCTGTACTGTTTAGTGATTGATATGGAATAAGGTTGGAAATAAAATATTCATAAGAGACCATTTCTAAAAATATGAATAGTATTGATCAACATTTAATGTATTGAGATATGTTTGAGAGTTGGAAACAATAGGTAATTTTCGACATCCATCATGAAATGAATAACTATGATGTGAGAGATAATGATTAGTTTAGAGAATACAAAACTTTTGATGTTTAGAGTTATTCTAAATTTAAAGAAGTCCCATACATACCTGATGTTATGAACATGAAGATTCAAATTTTAAGTACTGAGGAAAGCAAAACAAATACGAGTATGGACCCCAGAAACTAGAGGAATGACTCACTCCATCCAATTTGAAAAAGTAAAATAGGTTTATATGGAATATGACCTCCATTTTCTCATTGGGATTGTGGAAGAAATAGTGGATTTTCCCATGGATATCATTCATGTTCTTCTAAATAGAAAATATAATCTTTTTAGAGAGGAAGGGAAAAAATCCAATATGGACTAGACATAGTAGAGATCATTCATGGAACCCTAAAAGGTACCATATTCTCAATGATCTCTCACATTATCTCATCTAAAGGTTATAAGGTCGACATAATGATGCTAAAAAGTTTATTCCAAGAGGAGAGATATGTTTTACTTTCTTTTTTGTATTCTATGTTTAGGATAAATAAATCCTCCTTAAATTTATGAAATTACATTGATATGGTTTTTAAATTTTATTATTTATTTTAATGTTTATAGGGCCATCATAGAAGGAAGGATGTAAATAATGAAGCATGAGAAGAATCCACATAGCATATTCCTCTTGAATCATGGTGCAAGAGGAACCTCTGAAACCATTTTAAGAGGGTCATTCAAAGGAGAATAATAGTTCCCATTATTTATTTTTCAATTGTATTCTGAAATTTAAAATTGTTTATAACCTTGACTGTAAATTTCAAGGTTACATATTATTATTTCATAACTAAAATAAACCTCAGAGATATAAACTACCTAGGATAATTACTATTTTATTTATTTTTAATTACTTTTTCAATAAATGTGAATGAGAAAAATGGGGATAATAATTAATATTGATAATCATGTAGATTAAGATATATCAAATAAAGATTAAATGGAGCATTCTATTTTATTTAAATTTTTTTTTTTTGAGTTCTGGACATGCTTTGTATTTATGATATTTTCATTCATTGATTTATTTATTCATAATAATTGTCATGTGTGATTGTCCTAACCATTCATATCATTAAAATGATATTATTTAAGCCACATATTTCCCATTATTCTTATATTATATTTCTTTTGAAAATCAAGAATTATTTCTTATATATCATTTGTGTCATATTATCAAATCTAGGACTTTATAAATTCACTTTTAAAATGATTGAAGAACTATTTTTTAACCATTTATCTTTAAACCCACCCTGATTTAGTCTACTTTAATCCTATAGAATCCATGGACATACTTTTTAGGAATTTATCCATGTTACAAGGCTATCTTATCTTTTCCCACCATTCTCTAATTTTTTGTTGATTTTTAATAGAATATGGGTCGTGTAGGGTATTTTTAGGGTGTATTAGAATATACATTATTGAGGATATGTTTTTAGGGGATTTTCCTTTTTGAATTGGGGAGAAGCGATCTAATTTTCATTAAAATGAATTATTAACCTCTCTTGATAAAGAAATCAATTTATTACAAATAAAAAATGACATCAAAACGTGTGTCTTAGGAGGGCTAAAAAGCACAACATCCAAACTCGAGCTCTTTGGAAATTGTGTAGTTAGGTAGTGTATGTGAGACTTTTTCAAACCATATCAATAAATAAATTATATAAAATAAGATAAATATTAGTTGATTTATTCAGTGTTCTTACATACATCTTGTGTCTATATTGAGATTTTTTGGGTAATGAAAAAGAAGAAATCTATAGAGGGAGATTTTTATTGAGATTACATTTTTATATCATGCATTAGAATTTAGATTCATACCTAATTTTTTATCCCAAATTATTTAGATCAGTTACCTAACTACCATAATCCTTATATAATATTTATCCTAAATGTTAAAAATCCAATGAAAACATGTCATTACATTCTTATGTAGTGGATAGGTTAGATGATGTGCAATCCTATGGTAACTGAATAGATTTTTAGAAATATGATGAATTCAATTTTCATTTTTTTCATTCTAATGAGTTGGAAAATTCAAGTGTAGTAAATTGAAAATGGAATTATTATTAAAAATGATTTGAAAACTAAAAATGGATTAATAAAGGGACTTGAATATATAATTGGATAAAAGTGAAATAAATGATTGTATGCTTTCATCAAAAAATGAGGAATTTAAGAATTTCCTTTTTTGATTCATGAATATTTTATTTTCCGTTTGATCAATTTTTAATATTGTAATTGAATATAAATAATGATATGGTGAACGTCCCTTGTAATGTGTCTACATTCAATACAGGCGAACATTTCTGAATTAATGTGTGGGGGTATTTGATGTTTATAATTCAGACAACCTTTTTAGGTTTTTTTATTCATTGAGTTGTTAATTTAATTGATGAATATTTTAAATTTTTAAATGATTTTAAGGGTTTTCTATTTTATGGATGGAAAAAATTATATTTTGAAAATAAAAAAAATATGTGATTTTTTTATACAGAAAAAGGACACAGTTTGATGTGAATGATGTGATGAAGTGAACCATTTAATATCTAAAGGAAGAGGATGTTACAGAACTAGGGGAATCCAATTACAAGAAATATATTTCATTTCATGACATGTGATTATCTAGAGGATCCACCACAGCTCGTGTCAACTCATGAAAGAAAACAATCATTCAAAAGATATTACCAATCAAGAAAATTTACACGTCATGTAAGTATAGGGAAACCTAAAAATAAAGGATGAGCATCATATGGTTTTCATGTAAGGGATTGAATAACACAACAATGAACTCACCAATGCGGATGTACGGGAAAAGATTATATTCATAAATGACCTCTTGATGATGAACACTCCATTGGATCCCTTTTTCACTGACATTATTCACCACCATTCATTCACTGGTATCCATTATTCTCATTCTTATCATGACTATAATGATATATATTAGATTTTTTTGTGATATGATTATTAAGGGAAACGTTTAATAGGGATAATTTATATTTCTTATTCTATTTTTGGATTACTACAAAACTATTTATCAAATATAATTATCTTATTTTTTAAATTCTGTATCCTATGTTTGTGATTCAATTTTTTTGTTCATTGAAAAAATTTGTTGGTGTATATTTTGTATGACCATTTTGAAGTCTACTATAGTTATTTTTAAATATTTTTTTGGTTACCTAATTTGGGTATTTCACATATTATATGACCATTTCAGTGGTCCAATCACGAGATAAATGTAGGGAACACAGAGAAAGGATCCCTACTAACCAAATTCTAAAAACAAACATGAATGAAACCAAATTAATTGAATAAATAATGCATAAACGTTTAGATAACTATACCTAGATTTCCTCATATAATCTTATCAAAAAAATAATCTCTTCAATTTTTCTATTTCCAAAAAATCAAAGAATTAAATTTTTATTTCATTTATTAATTTATCTAATATGTTTATTTTCATTGGGTTTGATACTCGGACATTCAAAATCATTCATTTTCAGGTATCTTGTAAAAATTGTATTATTTTATTAAATTTAGGTATCCCCATAGGATTTAACAATTTCCTATGGTCTATTAGCATTACATAAGCTTCATTACTATCAATAATTAAATGAAATGAGGTCATTAGAGGTGCATAAAAACATCCAATGTTAATTTATGTAAATTTCTTAATAGTATAAGATATCCCTCACATATATTTAACTATTAGAATTAGGAATTTCCATAGTTATCATCATAAAACTAGGAGACTAGAGAGAATGAGTTGACAGATTTTGGGAATTGACCACCTAATAATATTGATTGATCGTAAGTGATTAAGGGGATTCATGGGATGAATAATAAACATACAGATAACCCTAGATTCATGATAACTGTGATGAATGAATAAGAATAGTCATTTTTTGGATGGATGACTACATATTGCATGATGAGAGTGTTAGAATCACAAATCCAGACCCCCATATAGTGATGGTAGAACAATATCTCTTCCTAGATAGATTAGTGTTCTAATTTCGGGTTGCTGAAGGCCAAGAACTGATATTTGGAGAAATTAACAGCTCAATATATTGTTTTTGAGTGTGTCAATAGGCTTGATGTTAGGAGGAATTGGAAAATATCTCACCCACAAGGTGATAGGATTCACAGTATATGAAAAACATGAGTACAAATCTTGTACTCATTCTAAACAAAATTTGTGTTCCTCAGTTTCTCAGAGTGTCTAGGGTTTTTTTTAAAATAAATATCAAAAAATAAGTGGTTGACCCAACACACAATGTTACCCATCCTACACGTCCAATCCATGTTCCAAGGTCACATGACCAAGACATTGGGTGAACTAACAAGTCATGTTTTCATATGAAAATTTCATAAGGAAACACATGTCTAGATGATCAATATTCCGAGAGAACATTCATAGTACCCCATGTTGACATAAATGTGACATCCCCAAATGGTTATTCACTGTGGATCTAAATAGTTTTTCATGCTTGGTCCAAGGGAGAATGTAACATCCCGAGCTTCCACGACACGCTTCTCTTTCAATAATGTGATAGCTTGCATTGTACGCAAGTTCGAGATTCTAACACACCGCGGCCAATCAAAATAGCCATTATGAATAGTAATACCCATTTTTTGAAATTATATATATTTAATATTTTTAAATGGAATTCATTTTTGGATTCAGGATATCAAAATTATCCTATGTTGAATTTTTTGTATTTTTCTGAGAACTTCCAATTTTTTATAAATAGTGAAAAATACTTAAAAACATATTTTTTAATAAAATAAAAGTATAGTGATAAATTATACTATTGAGTTGTTTTAAAGTATAATTAGAATATATTTTTACCATTTTATCCAATTTTGGTCATTAGAATTAATTTCACTTTGAAATTGGACATAAACAATTGTCAATCTTTTGGTATATATTGTTTCTTAAAAACATGCTATTTTCTGTGACAACAAGAATTAATTATAAAATTAATTAATGAAACTTATATGTTTGGAATTGTGTAAAATAGACATCATTTTTTAATTCAGAATATCAATTATATCTTAGGGTGAAATTTTGGCATTGTTCTGAAAAACTTCAATTTTTGATGAATAGTGAAACCACTAAGTGGTAGTTAAAAAACTGATTTTTCATTTAAATGAATCATTACCACTTCTGTGATTTGATTTCCAAAAATCCGACATACATGGTTGTCATTAAGAAGTAAAATTTGGTTCAATGGGATTAAAATAAATTTTTGGTGAATAATAACTTTTAAGTTTAATTAATCGCGATTAAAGGTAATTAGTGAAATTTAATGTAAAAATGATATTATAAAAATATGAAAATAAAATTAAACTTGTCCTACCCTTATTAGATGAGTCATGGACGACAAATACAATCCATGGGTAAACTTGGTCACCCCATGGAGCCACTTGGGTAAGAAAATGACATTAATAACTTTTTATTTTAAGTAAAAATAAAATTGTCACAAACATGTGTTGTTTTACTAAAACAATTATTACATGGGGTTATATAAGTTAACTTTTTGACCATAAATATTAATTGGAAAGATAAAAAGATTTCCTAAATCATTTTAATCTTTTTATAATTTTTAGACATTATATAAATTAAATTTTTAATGACACCATGATGATGGAGTGATTACCTCATTAATTAACGAATATAAAAAATGGAAGGATAATGTAAAATCTAAGAACTAAACTTGTCCAAATACTATTGGATGAGTAGATTTAGAACCCTTATCACATTATCCTAGAAATATATAAGTTTTTGACCTTTAAAATCCGAAACTCATTATATAATAAAGTAACATTTCATTACATTCCAAGAGTGGCCCTCCTCTCCTCTTATAAAAGGCTCCCACCTCTACAACCTTATTCACACCATCAAGCCATTTGGCTTGGCCAAAATCTGCCCAAATACTCTAAAAACTTCCCTATATTACTTTTAGAAGCCTAAAATTGGTCAAAAGTATTCCCAAGGAAGCCTTTGGCTCAAATCAAAAAGAGTTACCCGATGTTAATGTAATGTCTTCTCGTATGTTATTTTGTTTTATTTTTCTTCTCCAACCCCTTAAACTATTTTTATTACATTGTTTTGTAAAAAAACATGTATATTCAATATAATAGGATGTTTTTATGAGATGTATTTGATTTACACTTACACACACCTTCGTCTAATGGTTAAAGAACATATCGTTTCTGTGGTTGGAAAATTTCTGCCTCACGAAACGATGATTGTTCAATATTTTTTTAACACCTCTCATGGTGGCCATTATGATGACACTATTTTTATATATGATATAAATTATTTTTTTTCTTTATGATTCTGTATTTTTCATTTATGGCATACCTTTACGATTTCCATTATGGGTAAATGCGATAATTTCATTTTAGGAAGTGCAGACTACCGCCCCCTCAAAGTGATTTGAATCGTTAATGCCATATGTGGGATGTATAAAGGATGGAGTAAATGATATTATATATGATATTATACTGGAATTATAATATACCTTTATATCATTATGATTCCATTCCATTAAATACGAAATAGAAATGAAATTAGCGTTCATACGTACGTACGGCTTACCGTCTCCATAAACGGTGCATTTCAATTCTTACTCTAAATGTTATGTAATATTATAAATGAATGTATATAGTAGATATATATGATATATATGATACCTACATCATGAATATAATTCTGGATATAATGGATAGTTTACCACATGATCAACTTGTAATTATAAGAAGTTTTTTTTAACTCAAGTACCAAAGATCGACAAAATGACCGTTATTAACTTGAATAATTACATATTGTTCATAACATGGTAATAAGTGATATAAAAGAAATAATGAACTTGAAAAAGGTTCTTAATAAAGTATAAATTAACTCTAGTTTATTATTCAGGAGGTTAAAGAACGATCTAGTCAAGTCGGACATGAGGTAAGGGTACTTCTTAACCCAATTTCCATTCATTGGGTTAATCTCCTACTTTCAAATTATTTCATGATATTATTATGTCCTATCTTGTATTTCTACTTTATTTCCGTGTACTTATAGTGAATACACATAATAGATCTATTTTATTTTAAAAAAATTCCTTTGTAATGGACATTGTCTCAATCTGCTTTCATTGAGGCATATTTTGTTTTATTCACAAATTTATTTTATACGGTGTATAAACCCTTTGACTTTTACATTTATTCAAAAGGAATAATTTTATACGAAGCGTTTTTACTAACGACAAAATGGAATTTTTTTTCTTGTCATACGTATGTGGCGATAGTGACTTCTCCGACAATGTGACCATTATTTAAGTTTGGGTTTCCTCTACAAGCCATATCTTTTTAAAAAAATGAAAAATAAATACCATGTTTTACATTTCTTTTATTTTGGTATTGAAAATTGTTTTATTATGTCAATGTTTTGTATTGATATCTTGTGATTGAAGTGTGGAAATGTTATGTTTCCTTTAAGCATGTTTTATGTGATATGATTATGTTATGGTTTATGATATGTTTAAACATGTTCATATGAGGAATGCATTGGAATTAATAAGTGACTGGTGGAGCCCTCTATAGCTCCTCGATGCATTGGTAGGTCTCATTAGACAAACTAGTGTCTTGGCATGAGGCCTGGACAAAATTTTATTTGTAGTCTTGGCACGAGGCCTTGGATACGTGGTTATGATAGTCTGGCATTATTCATTCCATCATTATGAAAGTGGTTATTGATATTTAATGTGATTATTCGACCAGTAGAATATGCATGTGAATAAGTAAATGGCATTATCTCAATTTACTTTTGCCATATTATTCTAAAGTTCATGTTTAAAAGGCGTTTGTTTTAGTTATACATTTCCTTAAATGTTAATGTTTATTTATAAAATCTTCCGCTATATTGTTATCCTTACTAAGCATCTGAGCTCACCCCTTTCAATGTTTTACTTTTTCCAGGATGTGAATAAGTATTTTAGGAATGACCTGCAGGGATACTCTGAAGGGGATATGAGTGTGAAAAATGGAGACTATGTTATTTTGATTTTTCACATTATGATGTAATGTAAGACTTATGAATGTATCTTGTGTTTCCAAGACTACTAAACTAATCGGTCTTTCAAGACATGATATTTTGTGATCATTCCAATGTTACGCAATAATGCACCGACTCTGGGTATCTGGGGTCGGGGCGTTACAGTTGGTATCAGAGGCAGTTTAGTACTATCCTTGGAAGCTAGATTTAGATAAACTCTGATTAGATCACATAGCCCAATGATAGACATTGAGGATTATTATAGAAGAACTTTCTAGAATTTTGGTATTATAGAGATTTTGTGAGTTTCCCGAGAAATACATCCCTATCTGGATACGGGCAGGTAGAGGCGGATTTGGTACAGATGTACCTAGGGGTAAAACTAGAAAACACCGCTTTGAGCTAGACTCGAACGGGAACTGGTGCATGACAACGGCCCTTTCTGCACTCTTTTTTACGACACTCCCGGGGGATACTCTTAGGATAATTCTCATTTTCTTTACCAACCATTAAGAAGGGTTTATGAGTATATACATCTCAAAGAAAACATTTTTATGATTATGGATTGTATCCATAAACTGTCAAATTTATGTTAACTTTTTTACAAGTATGGAATTACGTATTTTGATTCACAAACTAATATAGTTTATCCTATTGTTTAGAAATGGAACCTAGTGGGAGGAATGTAAACTATATCAATGCATGCACTCCATGTAGGGATTGCCCTCCTAATCAAGATAATTATTTTCAAGCTAGAGATAAAACTGGTGCTGATCAACTTATCACCATACTGGGACAACTCACTTAGGTTATGAATAAAAACCATACCCGTATGGAGCACCCTGATCCGCAACGTAGAGGATAAATGTTAGACCGCTTCATGTGGCAGCAACCGACAACATTTAATGGGGGTACAAATCCATTATTAGCTGAGAAATGGGTAAACTCCTCAGAGAAAATATTCCACGCCATGGGAAGTAGTCAAAGGGAGAAGGTTGTCATGGCAGTTTACCGCCTCACTGGAGATGCTGATCAATGGTGGTCATTGATTCAAAATACAAAGTAAGATGATGAAGTATCAAATATGGAATGGAGGGAGTTCAAAGAGCTTTTCATAGAAAAATACTTCCCTCATGACCATCGAGCAGATATGGAAAGGCAATTTCTGAGTCTGAGCCAAAAGGAGGATAAGAATGTCACAATGTATGGGGATAAATTTACATGGTTAGCGAGGCATGCTACAAATTATATAAGTAACCCAAGAAGTAATATTGAACATTTCTTTGATGGGTCAAAACCATTTCTCCATCGAGCTTTAGTATCACAATCTTTCTCAACATATGAAGATATTCTCTCATGTGCTATCAAGACAGAAAAGTAATTCTCTAAGTCTTATGAAAACAAAGTAAAGCAAGAGAAGAAGAGAACGGTGGAACATGAGACAGATAAAGGGAAAATAAGAAAGAAGGATTTTCCATTATGCGATAATTGTGTGAAAAATCACCCCGGTACATGCCTAAAAGGAATGAGAGTTTGTTATAAATGTTGAGAAAAAGGTCACCAGGCTCTTGATTGCAAGGGAAAGAAAGAGGCTATCAATGTTGAATGCTACAATTTTAGGGAAATGGGGAATTATGAAAATGAATTTCCTAAGTGTTAGGGAAACATACCTTAGAAAAGGCCAAAGGATCAAGGACAATCTTATGTTGTTACTACAGTTGAAGTGGAATAATTAATTTATTGGTTCTTTTGGACTCAAGGATTATATTCTGGTTATAAGAATAATCTGATATATATAAGGATTGTACTGAAGTACTTGTTGTTTTCATTAAGGTTTTAATATAATGAAGGTAATCATATTTTTAGTTTGTGACAATAAGAGAAACTTTACTTTGTTTGGGGAATATGATAAATTGATTTTGGAATTAAGAGACCTTTTAGAGAAAGTCTGGACAGAGGTATTTTGCATAACTATAAAGGTTGGGATGGATTAAGTTAAACTTCGAGCAGTATTGTTTAAGGTTAAAACATTTCTGAAGATTACTTTTGGAATATTATAATACTATATTTTTAGGAAAAGGACAACCTACATGTTGGGGGATAACCCGTCGCATCGGACAAAGCTGTAGGAATCGAACCCACAACCATAGTGCGATAGGCCTTTATTACCTACCACTAGCCTACAGGAATCCCCTGTTTCTTACAAAATAGTTTTCCTAATCTGAATGGTATGTGTTAATATTTGGAACCTTGTACGATTAGTAAAAATATAATATTTTTAAGTTCTATTATCTTTTTGAGTAAAATATGTGTTTTTGGTAAAAATTTATTAATGAATGAAAGTCTACATGACATGTATGTATATTTCCTTACACTCTTAGTAAATCTACTAAATAAATTCCTCAACTGTATGAAAGGTAACTTAAAAAAAACATTGTCGGTTAACTTTTCCTACTTGGGAATCAATGATCGTTTGACCAATCACAAGTTTGTGATTTTCTTACAGTTAAAATTTCTCCTAATCCTGTTTTCTACAAATATCCATCAGACCTTGATGGTTTTTTTCTCCTCCATATCCATATTTTTCATAGAATCCTAGTATGGGCTATTTCGGGTGACCTTTGTACTTCTCTTTCTTTCTTTTAAAGTTATATTTTTATAAACCTTTTTTCTGATGTGGGTTTTCCAAAATGGTATTATCTATTTTCAACCTTTTATTTTCCATGAAAAATTTCAAATTGCGAGGGAAAAATTTATTTAAGGAGGGGAGAATGTAACACCCCGAGCTTCCACGATATGCTTCTCTTTCAATGATGTGATAGCTTTCATTGTACGCAAGTTCGAGAAATCTAACACACCACGACCAATCAAAATCGAAATTATGAATAGTAATACCCACCTTTTTAAAATATATATATATTAGATTTCAAAATGGACTTCATTTTTGGATTCGGGATATCGAAATTAGCCTATGTTGATTTTTTGGTATTTTTCTGAGAACTTCCAATTTTTTATGAATAGTGAAAAATACATAAAAACAAATTTGTTAATAAAAATAATTTATATTGATAAATTATACTATTTAGTGGTTTTAAAGTATAATTAGAATATATTTTTACCATTTTATCCAAGGGTGGTCATTAGAATTAATTTCACTTTGAAATTGGACATGAACAATTGTCAATCTTTTGATATATATTGTTTCTTAAAAACACGCTATTTGTTGTGACTGCAAGAATTAATTATAAAATTAATTAATGCAACTTATATGTTTGGATTTTTTTTAAATATAAATCAATTTTGAATTCAGAATATCAATTATAGCTTAGGGTGAAATTTTGGCATTGTTCTGAAAAAACATTAATTTTGATGAATAGTGAAACAACTAAGTGGTAGTTAAAAAACTGATTTTTTGTTTAAATGAAATATTACCACTTCTGTGATTTTATTTTAAAGACTCCTAAATACATGGTTGTAATTAGGAAGTAAAATGTGGTTCAATGGGATTATAATAATTTTTTGGTGAATAGTAACTTTTATTTTTAATTAATCGTGATTAAAGGTAATTAGTGAAATTTAAGGTAAAAATTATATTATAAAAATATGAAAATACCATTACACTTTCCCTACCCTTATTGGATGAGGCATGGCCGACCAAGACAATACATGGGTCAACATGTGGGCCCTCATGGAGCCACTTGGGTAAGAAAATGACATTAATAACTTTTTATTTAAAGTAAAAATAAAATTGTCACAAACATGTGTTGTTTTACTAAAAAAATTATTACATGGGGTTATATAAGTTAACTTATTGACCAAAAATATTCATTGGAACTCTAACGATATTTCTGACATCATGGTAATTTTTTTATAATTTTTATACATTAAATAAATTAAATTTTTCATGACACAATGATGATGCAGCGATAACCTCATTAATTAAAAATTTTAATAAAATGGAAGGATAATGTAATATCTAAGAATAACACTTGTCCAAAGCCTATTTGATGAGTATATTTCAAACCCTTATCACCTTATCCTAGAAATATATATGTTTGGGACCTTTAAAATCCGAGACGCATTATATAATAAAGTAACATTTCATTACTTTCCAAGAGTGCCCCTCCTCTCCTCTTATAAAAGGCCCCCACCTCTACCACATTATTCACACCATCAAGCCATTTTGCTCGGCCAAAATCTTCCCAAATACACTCCCAACGTCCCTCTCTTACTCCTATAAGCCTCACTTTGGGCAGAAGTCTTCCCAAGGAAGCCTTGGGCTCAAATCAAAAAGAGTTACCCGATTTTAAGGTAATGTCTTCTCGTATGTTATTTTGTTTTATTTTACTTCTACAACCCCTTAAAATATTTTTATTCCTTTCCCTTGTGAAAAAAAATTTCTTCAATATAATATGATGTTTTTATGAGAAGTATTTTATTTACACTTACACACACCTTCGTCTAATGGTTAAAGAACATACTGTTTCTGTGGTTGGCAAATTTCTGCCTCACGAAACGATGATTGTTCAATCTTCTTTTAACACCTCTCATGGTGGCCATTATGATGACACTATTTTTATATATGATATAAATTATGTTTTTTTTTTGATTATGTATTTTTCATTTATGGCATACCTTTACGATTTGAATTATGGGTAAATGCGATTATTTCATTTTAGGAAATGAGGACTACCGCCCCCTCAAAGATATTTGAATCGTTAATTCCATATGTGGGATGTATAAAGGATGGAGTAAATGATATTATATATGATATTATACTGGATTTATAACATACCTTTATATCATTATTATTCCATTCCATTAAATACAAAATGGAAATGAAAGTAGCGTTCATGCGTACGTAGGGCTTACCATCTCCATGAACGGTGCATTTCATTTATTACTCTAAATGTTATGTAATATTATAAATGAATGTATATAATGGATATATATGATATATATGATACCTACATCATGAATATAATTCTGGATATAATGGATAGTTTACCACATGATCAACTTGTAATTATAAGAAGTTTATTTTTAACTCAAGTTCCAATGATCGACAAAACGACCGTTATTAACTTGAATAATTACATATTGGTCATAACATGGTAATAAGTTATATAAAAGGAATAATGAACTTGAAAAATGTTCTTAAGAAAGTATAAATTAACTCTAGTTTATTATTCAAGAGGTTAAAGAACGATTGAGTAATGTCGGACCCGAGGTAAGGGTACTTCTTAACCCAATTTCCATTCTTTGGGTTAATCTCCTACTTTCAAATTATGTCATGATATTATTATGTCCTATATTGTATTTGTAATTTCTTTATGTGTAATTATAGTGAATACACATAATAGATCTATTTTATTTAAAAAAATGTTCTTTGTAAGGGACTTCATCTCAATCTTCTTTCATTGAGGTATATTTTGTTTTCTACACAAATTTCTTTTATACGGTGTATAAACCCCTTTGACTTTTGCGTTTATTCAAAAGGAATCATTTTATACGAAGATTTTTTACTAAAGGAAAAAAAGGGATTTTTTTTTCTTGTCATACGTATGCGGTGAAAATTACTTCTCCGCCGCCGTGGCCATTATTTGAGTTTTGGCTTCCTCTACAAGCCATAACTTTTTTAAAAAAATGAAAAATATATACCATGTTTTACTTTTCTTTTATTTTGGTAATGAAAATGGTTTTATTATATCAATGTGTTGTATTGATATCTTGTGATTGAAGTGTGGAAATTTTATGTTTCCTTTATGCATGTTTTATGTGATACGATTATGTTGTGTTTTTTGATATGTTTAAACCTCTTCATATGAGGAATGCATTGGACTTAATAAGTGACGGGTGGAGCCCACTAGAGCTCCTTGATGCATCGGTAGGGATCATGAGACAAACTAGTGTCTTGGCATGAGGCCTTGACAAAATCTTATTTGTAGTCTTGGCACAAGGCCTTGGCTACGTGGTTATGATAGTCTGGCATTATGCATTCCATCATTATGAAAGTGGTTATTAATATTTCATGTGATTTTTCGACTCGTAGAATATCCATGTGAATAAGTAAATGGCATTATCTCATTTTACTTTTTCCATATTATTCTAAATTTCAATTTTAAAAGGCTTTTGTTTTAATTATAAATTGCCTTAAATGTTAATGTTTATTTATAAAAGCTTCCGCTATATTGTTATCCTTACTGAGCATCTGAGCTCACCCCTTTCAATGTTTTAATTTTTCCAGGATGTGAAGAAGTATTTTAGGAATGACCTGTAGGGATAGTCTGAAGGGGATATGAGTGCGGAAAATGGAGACTATGTTATTGTGATTTTCCACTTTATGATGTAATGTAAAACTTATGAATGTATCTAGTATTTCCAAGACTACTAAACTAATCGGTCATTCGAGACATAATCTTTTGTGATCATGCCAATGTTACGCAATAATGCACCGACCCTAGGTAACTGGGGTAGGGGCGTTACAGTTGGTAACAGAGCCAGTTTTGTATTATCCTTAGAAGCTAGATTTAGATAAACTCTCATTAGAGCACATAGCCCAACGATAGACATTGAGGATTAGTATAGAATGACTTTCTAGAATTTCGGTATTATATAGATTTTGTGAGTTTTCAGAGAAATAAATCTCTGTCTGGATACGAGCAGGTAGAGGTGGATTTGGCATAGATGTACCTAGAGGTAAAACTCAAAAACACCGCTTTGAGCTAGACTCGAACGGGAACTGGTGCACGACATCGGGCCTTTCTGCATTCTTGGTTATGACACTCCCGGGGGATACGCTTCGGATAATTCTAATTTTCTTTACCATCTATTACGAAGGTTTTATGAGTATATACTTCTCAAAGAAAACATTTTTATGATTATGGATTTTATCCATAAACTGTCAAATTTATGTTAAGTGTTTTACAAGTATGGAATTACGTATTTTTATTAATAAACTAATATAGTTTATGCAATTGTTTATAAATGGAGCCTAGTGGGAGGAATTGAAGCTGTATCAATGCACGCACTCCATGTAGGGATTTCCCTCCTACTCAAGATAATTATTGTGGAGCAAAAGACACAACTGGTGCTTATAAACTTATCACCATACTGGGACAACTCACTCAGGTTATTAATAATAACCTTACTCGTATGGAGCACCCTGATCCGCAACGTGGAGGATCAATGTTAGACCACTTCATGAGGGATCAACCACCAACATCTAATGGGGGTACAAATCCATTATTAGCAGAGCAATGGGTAAAATCCTTAGAGAAAATATTCCACGCCTTGGGAAGTAGCTAAAGGGAGAAGGTTGTCATGGCGGTTTACCCCCTCACTGGAGATGTTGATCAATGGTGGTCATTGATTCAAAATACAAAGGAAGATGATGAAGTATCAAATATGGAATGGGGGAGTTCAAATAGCTTTTCATAGAAAAATACTCCCCTCATGACCATCGAGCAGATATGGAAAATCAATTTCTGAGTCTGAGACAAAAAGAGGATGAGAATGTTGCAATGTTTGAGGCAAACTTTACAAGGTTAGCGAGGCATGCTGCAGATTATATATGTAACCCAAGAAGTAAGATTGACCATTTCTTTGATGGGTTAAAACCATTTCTCTATCTAGCTTTAGTATCACAATCTTTCTCAACATATAAAGATATTGTCTCATGTGCTATCAAGACAGAAAAGGAATTCTCTAAGTCTTATGACAACAAAGTAATGCAAGAGAAGAAGAGAACGGTTGAAAAAGAGACAAATAAAGGGAAAATATGAAAGAAGGATTTTCCATTATGCGATAATTGTGGGAAGAATCACCCCGTTACATTCCTAAATAGAATGGGAGTTTGTTATAAATGTAGAGAAAAAGGTCACTAGGCTTGTGATTGTAAGGGAAATAAAGAGGCTATCAATGTTTAATGATACCGTTGTAGGGAAATGGGGCATTATGAAAATGAATGTCTTAAGCGTCAGGGAAACTTACCTTAGAAAAGGCCAAGGGATCAAGGACAATCTTATGTTGTTACTATAGTTGAAGTGGAATAATTATTGTATTGGTGCTTTTGGAATCAAAGATTATATTCTGGTTATATGAATAATGTGATATATATAAGGATTGTCTGCAGTACTTTTTGTTTTTATTAATGTTTTAATATGATGAAGGTAATCATATTTTTAGTATGTGACAATAAGAGAAACTTTACTTTGTTTGGGGAATCTGATAAATTGATTTTGGAATTAAGAGACCTTTTAGAGAAAGTCTGGAAAGAGGTATTTTGGATAACTATAAAGGTTGGGTTGGATTAAGTTGAACATTGAACAGTATTGTTTAAGGTTAAAAGATTTCTGAAGATTACTTTTGGAATATTATAATACTATATTTTTAGTAAAAGGACAACTTGCAGGTTGGGGGATAACCCGTCGCATCGGACAAAGCTGTTGGAATCGAAACCACAACCATAGTGCGACAGGCCTTTATTACCTACCACTAGCCTACAGGAAGTCCTTCATTGTTACAAAATAGTTTTCCTAATCTGAATGGTATGTGTTAATATTTGGAACCTTGTACGATTAGGATAAATATAATATTTTTGAGTTCTATTATCTTTTTGAGTAAAAGATGGGTTTTTGGTAAAAATTTATTAAAGAATGAAAGTCTACATGACAAGTATGTATATTTCCTTACATTCTTAGTAAATCTCCTAAATAAATTCCTCAACTGTATGAAAGGTAACTTAAAACAAAAACGTTTTCGGTTAACTTTTACTACTGGGGAATCAATGATCGTTTAACCAATCACAAGTTTGTAATTTTCTTGTTGTTAAACTTTATCCTAATCCTATTTTCTACAAATCTCCATCAGACCTTGATTGTTTTTTTCTCCTCCATATCCATATTTTCATACAATCCTAGTATGGGCTATCTCAGGTGACCTTTGAACTTCTCTTTCATTCTTTTAAAGTTATATTTTTATTAACCTTATTTTCGATTTGGGTTTTCCATGAAGGTATTTTCTATTTTTAAACTTTTATTTTCAAAGAAAAATTTCAAATTGCGAGGACACAATTTTTTGAAGGAGGGGAGAATGTAACACCTCGAGCTTCCATGATACGCTTCTCTTTCAATAATGTGATAGCTTGCATTGTACGCAAGTTTGAGATTCTAACACACCGCGACAAATCAAAATAGCCATTATGAATAGTAATACCCACTTTTTTAAATTATATATATTTCGTATTTCAAAATGGTTTTCATTTTTGGATTCGGGATATCGAAATTAGCCTATCTTGAATTATTGGTATTTTTCTGAGAACTTCCAATTTTTTATGAATAGTGAAAAATACTTAAAAACAAATTTTTTAATAAAAATAATTTATAGTGATAAATTATACTATTGAGTGGTTTTAAAGTATAATTAGAATATATTTTTACTATTTCATCCAATGGTGGTCATTATAATTAATTTCACTTAGAAATTGGACATAAACAATTGTCAATCTTTTGATATATATTGTTTCTTAAAAACACGCTATTTGTTGTGACTCCAGGAATTAATTATAAAATTAATTAATGCAACTTATATGTTTGGAATTTTTTAAAATAGACATCATTTTTGAATTCATAATATCAACTATAGCTTAGGGTGAAATTTTGGCATTGTTCTGAAAAACTTCAATTTTGATGAATAGTGAAACCACTAAGTGGTAGTTAAAAATATGATTTTTCGTTTAAATGAGACATTACCACTACTATGATTTGATTTTCAAAAATCTGACATACATGGTTGTCATTAGGAAGTAAAATGTGTTTCAATGGGATTAAAATAATTTTTTGGTGAATAGTAACTTTTAAGATTAATTAATCGTGATTAAAGGTAATTAGTAAAATTTAAGGTAAAAATGATATTATAAAAATATGAAAATACCATTACACTTGTACTACCCTTATTCTATGAGTCATGGACGACCAAGACAATCCATGTGTCAACTTGGGGACCCCATGGAGCCACTTGGGTAAGAAAATGACATTAATAACTTTTTATTTAAAGTAATAATAAAATTGTCACAAACATGTGTTGTTTTACTAAAAAAATTATTACATGGGGTTATATAAGTTAAATTATTGACCATAAATATTAATTGGAAAGATAAAACGATTTCCTACATCATGGTAATTGTTTTATAATTTTTAGACATTAAATAAATTAAAATTTTAATGACACTATGATGATGCAGCGATTACCTCATTAATTAAGGATTTTAATAAAATGGAAGGATAATGTAAAATCTAAGAATTAAACTTGTACAAAGCCTATTGGATAGGTATATTTCTAACCCTTATCACCTTATCCTAGAAATATATAAGTGTGGGACCTTTAAAATCCGAAACTCATTATATAATAAAGTAACATTTCATTACTTTCCAAGAGTGCCCCTCCTCTCCTCTTATAAAAGGCCCCCACCTCTACCACCATATTCACACCATAAATCCATTTGGCTCGGCCAAACTCTGCCCAAATACTCTCCCAACTTCCCTCTCTTACTCCTAGAAGCCTCACTTTGGGCAGAAGTCTTCCCAAGCAAGCCTTTGGCTCAAATCAAAAAGAGTTACCCGATTTTAAGGTAATGTCTTCTCGTAAGTTATTTTGTATTATTTTGCATCTCCAACCCCTTAAACTCTTTTTATTCCTTTATTTTGTAACAAAACCAGTATATTAAATATAATAGGATGTTTTATGGTAATTTTGATTTACACTTACACACACCTTCGTCAAATTGTTAAAGAACGTACTGTTTCTGTGGTTGGAAAATATCTACCTCACGAAACGATGATTGTTCAATCTTCTTTTAACACCTCTCATGGTGGCCATTATGATGACACTATTTTTATATATGATATATATTATTATTTTTTTCTTTATGATTCTGTATTTTTGTATTTATGGTATACCTTTACGATTTTCAATATAGATAAACGCGATAATTTCATTTTAGGAAGTGGGGACTACCGCCCCCTCAAAGTGATTTTAATCGTTAATTCCATATGTGGGATGTATAAAGGATGGATTAAATGATATTATATATGATATTATACTGGAATTATAATATACATTGATATAATTATGATTCCATTCCATTAAATAAGAAATTGAAATGAATGTAGCGTTCATGCGTACGTACGGCTTACCGTCTCCATGAACGGTGCATTTCATTTCTTACTCTAAATGTTATGTAATATTATAAATGAATGTATATACTGGATATATATGATATACATGATACCTAAATCATGAATATAATTTTCTATATAATGTATAGTTTACCACATGAACATCTTGTAATTATAATAAGTTTATTTTTAACTCAAGTACCAAAGATCGACAAAACGACCGTTATTAACTTAAATAATTACATAATGTTCATAAAATGGTAATAAGTGATATAAAAAGAATAATGTACTTGAAAAAGGTTCTTATGAAAGTAGAAATTAACTCTAGTTTATTATTCAGGAGGTTAAAGAACGATCGAGTCAAGTCGGATACGAGGTAAGGGAACTTCTTAACCCAATTTCCATTCTTTGGGTTAATCTCCTACTTTCAAATTATGTCATGATATTATTATGTCCTATCTTGTATTTGTACTTTCATTATGTGTACTAATATTGAATACACATAATAGATCTATTTTATTTTAAAAAAATTCTTTGTAAGGGACTTCGTCTAAATCTCCTTTCATTGAGGCATATTTTGTTTTATACACAAATTTCCTTTATACGGTGTATAAACCGCTTTGAATTTTATTTTTATTCAAAAGGAATCTTTTTATACAAAGTGTTTTTAATAAAAGACAAAAAGGAATTTTTCGTGTCATATGTATGTAGCAACAATGACTTCTCCGCCGCCGTGACCATTATTTGAGTTTCAGGTTTCTCTACAAGCCATAACTTTTTAAAAAAAACGAAAAATAAATACCATGTTTTACATTTATTTTATTTTGGTATTTAAATGGTTTTATTATATCAATGTGTTGTATTTATATCTTGTTATTAGAGTGTGGATATTTTATGTTTCCTTCATTCATGTTTTATGTGATACGATTATGTAATGGTTTATGATATGTTTAAACCTGTTCATATGAGGAATGCATTGGACTTAATAAGTGACGGATGGAGCCCGCTATAGCTCCTCGATGCATCGGCAGGTCTCATTAGACAAACTAGTGTCTTGGAATGAGGCCTTGACAAAGTCTTATTTTTATTCTTGGCACGAGGCCTTGGCTATGTGGTCATGATAGTCTGGCGTTATGCATTCCATCATTATGAAAGTGGTTGTTGATATTGCATGTGATTATTCGACCAGTAGAATAACCATGTGAATAAGTAAATGGCATTATCTCATTTTGATTTTTCCGTATTATTCTAAAGTTCAAGTTTAAAATCCTTTTGTTTTAGTTATACATTGCCTTAAATGTTAATGTTTATTTATAAAAGCTTCTGCTATATTGTTATCCTTACTGAGCATCTGAGCTCACCCCTTTCAAAGTTTTTATTTTTATAGGATGTGAAGAAGTATTTTAGGAATGACTTGGAGGGATAGTCTGAAGGGGATATGAGTGTGGAAAATGGATACTATGTTATTGTGATTTTTCACTTTATGATGTAATGTATGACTGATGAATGTATCTACTGTTTCCAAGACTACTAAATTAATCGGTCTTTCGAGACTTGATCTTTTGTGATCATGTCAATGTTATGCAATAATGCACCGACTCTAGGTAACTGGGGTCGGGGCGTTACAATTGGTATCAGAGGTAGTTTAGTTCTAACCTTGGAAGCTAGATTTAGATAAAATCTGATTAGATCACATAGCCCAACGATAGACATTGAAGATTAGTATAGAAGAACTTCCTAGAATTTTGGTATTATAGATATTTTGTGATTTTTCCGAGAAATACATCCCTATCTGGATACGAGCAGGTAGAGGTGGATCTAGCACAGATGTACCTAGGGGTAAAACCCAAAAACACCTCTCTGAGCTAGACTCGAACGAGAACTGGTGCACGACAATGGGCCTTTCTGCACTCTTGGTTACGACACTCCTGAGGGATACGCTTAGGACAATTCTCATTTTCTTTACCAACCATTATGAAGGGTTTATGAGTATATAATTCTCAAAGAAAACATTTTTATGAATATGGATTGTATCCATAAACTGTCAAATTTATGTTATGTGTTTTACAAGTATGGAATTACGTATTTTGATTCATAAACTAATATAGTTTATGCTATTGTATAGAAATGGTGCCTATTGGGAGGAATGGAAACTGTATCAATGCACGCACTCCATGTATGGATTGTCATCCTACTCCAGATAATTATTGTGGAGATAGAGATACAACTGCTGCTGATCAACTTATCACCATGCCGGGACAACTCACTCAGGTTATGAATAATAACCTTACTCATATGGAGCACCCTGATCCGTAACGTGGAGGATAAATGTTAGACCGCTTCATGAGGCAGCAACCGCCAACATTTAATGGGGGTAAAAATCCATTATTAGCTGAGCAATGGGTAAACTCCTTAGAGAAAATATTCCACGCCTTGGGAAGTAGGGAATGAGAGAAGGTTGTCATGGCAGTTTACCGCCTCTCTGGAGATGCTGATCAATGGTGGTTGTTGATTCAAAATACAAAGGAAGATAATGAAGTATCAAATATGGAATCGAGGTAGTTCAAAGAGCTTTTCTTAGAAAAATACTTCCCTCATGACCATCGAACAGATATGGAAAGGAAATTTATGAGTCTGAGACAAAAGGAGGATGAGAATGTCGCAAAGAATGAGGCTAACTTTACAAGTCTAGTGAGGCATGCTGCAAATTATATACGTAAACCAAAAAGTAAGATTGACCATTTTTTGATGGGTTAAAACCTTTTCTCCATCGAGCTTTAGTATCACAATCTTTCTCAACGTATGAAGATATTGCCTCATGTGCTATCAAGACAGAAAATGAATTCTCTAAGTCTTATGACAACAAAGTAAAGAAAGAGAAGAAGAGAACGGTGGAACAAGAGACAGATAAAGGGAAAATGGGAAAGAAGGATTTTCCATTAGGCGATAATTGTGGGAAGAATCACCCTGATACATGCCTAAAAGGAATGGGAGTTTGTTATAAATGTGGAGAAAAAGGTCACTAGGCTCGTGATTGAAAGGGAAAGAAAGAGGCTATAAATGTTGAATGATACAATTGTAGGGAAATGGGGCATTATTCAAATGAATGTCCTAAGCGTCAGGGAATCTTACCTAAGAAAAGGCCAAGGGATCAAGGACAATCTTATGTTGTTACCACAGTTGAAGTGGAATAATTAATGTATTGGTGCTTTTGGACTCATGTATTATATTCTGGTTATAAGAATAATGTGATATATATAAGGATTGTACTGAAGTACTTGTTGTTTTCATTAATGTTTTAATATGATGAAGGAAATCATATTTTTAGTATGTGACAATAAGAGAAACTTTACTTTGTTTGGGGAATCTGATAAATTGATTTTGGAATTAAGAGACCTTTTAGAGAAAGTCTGGACAAAGGTATTTTGGATAACTGTAAAGGTTGGGATGGATTAAGTTGAACTTTGAATAGTATTGTTTAAGGTTAAAACATTTCTGAAGATTACTTTTGGAATATTATAATACTATATTTTTAGAAAAGGAAAACCTGAAGTTTGGGGGATAACTCGTCGCATCGAACAAAGTTGTAGGAATCGAACCCACAACCAAAGTGTGAAAGACATTTATTACCTACCACTAGCCTACAGGAAGTCCCTGGTTATTACAAAATAGTTTTCCTAATCGGAATGGTATGTGTTAATATTTTGAACCTTGTAGGATTAGGATAAATATAATATTTTTGAGTTCTATTATCTTTTTGAGTAAAAGATGGGTTTGTGGTAAAAATTTATTAATGAATGAAAGTCTACATGACATGTATGTATATTTCCATAAATTCTTAGTAAATCTACTAAATAAATTCCTCAACTGTATGAAAGGTAACTTAAAACAAAAATTTTGTCAGTTAACTTTTCCTACTGGGGAATCAATGATTGTTTAACCAATCACAAGTTTGTGATTTTCTTGTAGTTAAACTTTATTATAATCCTGTTTTCTACAAATCTCCATCAGACCTTGATGGTTTGGTTCTCCTCCATATCCATATTTTCATAGAATCCTAGTATGGGCTATCTCAGGTGACCTTTGTACTTCTCTTTCTTTCTTTTAAAGTTATATTTTCATTAACCTTATTTCTGATGTGGGTTTTCCACAAAGGTATTTTCTATTTTCAACCTTTTATTTTCAAAGAAAAATTTCAAATTGCGAGGACGCAGTTTATTGAAGGAGGGGATAATGTAACACCCCGAGCTTCCACGATACACTTCTCTTTCAATAATGTGATAGCTTGCATTGTACGCAAGTTCGAGATTCTAACACACCGCAACCAATCAGAATAGCCATTATGAATAGTAATACCATCTTTTTGAAATTATATATATTTTATATTTCAAAATGGACTTCATTTTTGGATTTGGGATATCGAAATTATCCTATGTTGAATTTTTGGTATTTTTCTGAGAACTTCCAATTTTTTATGAATAGTGAAAAATACTTAAGAACAAATTTTTTAATAAAAATAATTTATATTGATAAATTATACTATTGAGTGGTTTTAAAGTATAATTACAATATATTTTTACCATTTTATCCAATGTTGGTCATTAGAATTAATTTCACATTGAAATTGGACATAAACAATTGTCAATCATTTGATATATATTGTTTCTTAAAAACACGCTATTTGTTGTGACTCCAGGAATTAATTATAAAATTAATTAATGCAACATGTATTTTTTGAATTTTTTAAAACATACATCATTTTTGAATTTGGAATATCAATTATATATTAGGGTGAAATTTTGGCATTGTTCTGAAAAACTTCAATTTTTGATGACTAGTGAAACCACTAAGTGGTTGTTAAAAAACTGATTTTTCGTTTAAATGAAACATTACCACTTCTGTGATTTGATTTTCAAAAATCTGACATACATGGTTGTAATTAGGAAGTAAAATGTGGTTCAATGTGATTAAAATAATTTTTTGGTGAATATTAACTTTTATGTTTAATTAATCGTGATTAAAGGTAATTAGTAAAATTTAAGGTAAAGATGATATTATAAAAATATGAAAATAACATTACACTTGTCCTACCCTTATTGGATGAGTCATTTATGACCAAGAAAATCCATGGGTAAACTTTGGGACCCCATGGAGCCACTTGGGTATGAAAATGACATTAATAACCTTTTATTTAAAGTAAAAATAAAATTGTCACAAACATGTGTTGTTTTACTAAAAAAATTATTCCATGGGGTTATATAAGCTAAATTCTTGACCATAAATATTCATTGAAAAGATAAACATATTTCCTACATCATTGTAATTTTTTTATAATTTTTAGACATTGCATAAATTAAATTGTTAATGACACCATGATGATGCAGCGATTACCTCATTAATTAACGATTTTAATAAAATGGAAGGATAATGAAAAATCTAAGAATTACACGTTTCCAAAGCCTATTGGATGAGTATATTTCGAACCATTATCACCTTAGACTTGAAATATATAAGTGTGGGACCTTTAGAATCCGAAACTCATTATATAATAAAGTAACATTTCATTACTTTCCAAAAGTGCCCCTCCTCTCCTCTTATAAAAGTCCCCCAACTCTACCACCTTATTCACACCTTCAATCCATTTGGATCAGAAAAACTCTGCCCAAATACTCTCCAAACTTCCCTATCTTACTCCTAGAAGCCTCACATTGGGCAGAAGTCTTCCCAAGGAAGCCTTTGGGTCAAATCAAAAAGAGTTACCCGATTTTAAGGTAATGTCTTCTCTTATGTTATTTTGTCTTATTTTTCTTCTCCAACCCCTTAAACTCTTTTTATTCCTTTATTTTGTAACAAAACAAGTATCTTTAATATACTATGATGTTTTTATGAGAAGTATTTCATTTACACTTACACACACCTTCGTCTAATGGTTATAGAACATACTGTTTCTGTGGTTGGCAAATTTCTGCCTCACGAAACGATGATTGTTCAATCATCTTTTAACACCTCTCATGGTGGCCATTATGATGACAATATTTTTATATATGATATATATTATGTTTTTGTTTTCTTTATGATTATGTATTTTTCATTTATGGCATACCGTTACGATTTCCATTATGGGTAAATGCAATAATTTCATTTTAGGAAGTGCGGACTACCGCCCCCTCAAAGTGATTTGAATCGTTAATGACATATGTGGTATGTATAAAGGATGGAGTAAATGATATTATATATGATATTATACTGGGACTATAATATAACTTTATATCATTATGATTCCATTCCATTAAATACAAAATAGAAATGAAAGTAGCGTTTATTCGTATGTTCGGCTTACCGTCTCCATGAACGGTGCATTTCATTTCTTACTCTAAATGTTATGTAATATTATAAATGAATGTATATACTGTATATATATGATATATATGATACCTAAATCATGAATATAATTCTGGATATAATGGATAGTTTACCACATGAACAACTTGTAATTATAAGAAGTTTATTTTTAACTCAAGTACCAAAGATCGACAAAACGACCGTTATTAACTTAAATAATTACATAATGTTCATAACATGTAAATAAGTGACATAAAAGGAATAATGAACTTGAAAAAGGTTCTTAAGAAAGTATAAATTTACTCTAGTTTATTATTCAGGTGGTTAATGAATGACCGAGTCCAGTTGGACACGATGTAAGGGTACTTCTTAACCAAATTTCTATTCTTTCGGTTAATCTCCAACTTTCAAATTATTTCATGATATTAGTATGTCCAATCATGCATTTTTACTTTCGTTATGTGTACTTATAGTGAATACACATAATAGATTTATTTTATTTTAAAAAATTTTCTATTTAAGGGACTTCGTCTTAATATACTTTCATTGAGGCATATTTTGTTTTATACACAAATTTCTTTTATACGGTGTATAAACCCCTTTGACTTTTACCTTTATTCAAAAGGACTCTTTTTATACGAAGAATTTTACTAAATGATAAAAAGGAATGTTTTTTCTTGTCATACGTATTCGGAAACAATGACTTCTCCTCCTCCGTGACCATTATTTGAGTTTCGTCTTCCTCTACAAGCCTTAACTTTTAAAAAACTGAAAAATAAATACCATGTTTTACTTTTATTTTATTTTGTTATTGAAAATGGTTTTATTATATCAATTTGTTGTATTGATATCTGGTGATTGAATTGTAGAAATGTTATGTTTCCTTTATGCATGTTTTATGTGATACGATTATGTTATGGTTTATGATATGTTTAAACCTGTTCATATGAGGAATGTGTTGGACTTAATAAGTGACATGTGGAGCCTGCTATAGCTCCTCAATGCATCAGCAGGTATAATGAGACAAACTAGTGTCTTGGCATGAGGCCCTGACAAAAGTTTATTTGTATTCTTTTCACGAAGCCTTGGCTATGTGGTTATGATAGTCTAGAATTATGTAATTCATCATTATGAAAGTGGTTATTGATATTGCATGTGATTATTCGACCATTAGAATATCCATGTGAATAAGTAAATGGCATTATCTCATTTTAATTTTTCCACATTCTTCTAAAGTTCAAGTTTAAAAGGCTTTTGTTTTAGTTATTAATTGCCTTAAATGATAATGTTTATTTATAAAAGCATCCGCTATATTGTTATCTTTACTGAGCATCTGTGCTCACCCCTTTCAATGTTTTAATTTTTCCAGGATGTGAATAAGTATTTTAGGATTGACTTGCAGGGATAGTCTGAAGGGGATATGAGTGTGGAAAATGGAGAATATGTTATTGTGATTTTTCACTTTATGATGTAATGTAAGACATATGAATGTATGTAGTGTTTCTAAGACTACTAAACTAATCGGTCTTTCGAGACTTGATCTTTTGTGATCATGCCAATGTTACACAATAATTCAGTGACTCTAGGTAACTGGGGTAGGGGAGTTGCAGAGAAAAATACCAAGAAATTGGGTGAGGTCACACAATATCTAACTTGACATTAATTCCATGAATTTTACTTTTACACACCATATATAGAAATAGAACAAATATATGGTTTTTTCTTCAAGAAAAAATAATTTACCCCAACAGGTCATGGTATTGACTACCCTCATATCCTTTTACCTTATGTGTATCCATCATTATGACACCGATATCTTCCATTAGTATCTTATACTTGTTTCTTATTCAGAGGATGTGATTTTATCATTTTTTTTGGAATCATAGATATGAAGTGATTTGTTATGAGTGACTTTTTTCTTCCACTTATTCTTAGCAGATTACTATAATTTGGTTTTTTCATCATATAAGTTTTTAGATAAATACTTATATGTGACTTAGTCTGATATATTTTCATAAACTTATAATAGATGAGATGTTACTCTACCCACATTATAGAGGGAACATTTCCTCTATCTTCAAAGTGGTTCCCTCTTATATTTGAACTCCTATGGGGAGTGTGTCCCCCATTTCGGTTAATGGTCCCATGATGATGGAGAATAGTGGAGAGGTGAAATGATTGATGAAGTGTAACACCCCAGGTAAATAAAGAATATGACATTTTCTTATTTATCCATATTTGTGAATAAAATATTGATATGACTTTAAAGGGGACGCTATGCTCGATGGCGTACCCAACACGCAACAACGAGTTTCTTGGGAATCTTACGTTGCACTCTAATAATAAAATAATATTATTTTAAATGGTAGTTAACATGTAGTCGTTGTAATGTCGGGAATGGATATAAATAATTAAAATATGATTATATATGTTTTTAATTGTTTTTACATTTATCCAATAAAGGATAGAGGCTTAAAATACGGAAAGAATTCATTTTTAGGCGTATATGCCCTAGTTTTCACTAAAGGTTCACTTATCACCTTTTGATGTTGAACCATCATTAAATATAGTTTTTTTCACTCTTAAATATTATTTTGGACCAAATAAAACTCTTATTAAGAATCGGGACATCAAAATTTACTTTGTGTAAATTTTTGGTATCTTTCCGATAAAGTTCATTTTTTTAATGAAGTGTAAAATGTAGTATTTTAATTCAAAACCTCATTTTAATCTAATTTATTTATATGATTAGATTATCTTTTGAATTGGTTTTAAAGTGAAATTAGAATATATTTTTACCATTAAATCCAATAGTGGTCGTTGGAATTAATTTCACTTTGAAATCAGACTTAAACCAGTGTCAATCTTTTGATACTTATTGTTTCATAAAAATAGGCTATTTGCTCTGACAGCGGGGATTAATTATTAAATTAAATAATGTGACTTATATGTTTTGAATTTTGTAAAATAGACTTCATTTTTGAATTTGGAATATCAAATATAGCTTATGGTGAATTTTTGGGATTTTTCTGAAAAACATCAATTTTTGATGAATAGTGACACCACTAAGTGGTACTTATAAAAACTGATTTTTCCGTTTAAATGAAATTTTTCCATCTTTGTGTTTTGAATATCAAAAATCCGACATACGTGGTTTTCATTAAGAAGTAAAATGTTGTTCAATGGGATAAAAATAATTTTTTGGTGAATAGTAACTTATTAAGTTTTTAATCGCGATTAGAGGTAATTAGTGTAGTTTAAGGTAAAAATAATGTTTTAATAATATGAAATGAACTTGAAACATTTCATACCCTCATTGGTTGTGTCATGTCCGACCAAGACAAGCCATGGGTCAACTTGGGGACCCCATGGAGCCACTTCGGTTGGGAAATGACATAAATAACTTCTTCTTTAATGTAAAAGTAAAAATGACACATACATCATATGTTTTACGAAAACAATTTTTACATGGGGTTATAAAGATCAGATTTTTTATTATAAATATTAATTGGAAATCTAAAAATATTTCCTACATCATAGTATTTTTTTAATATTTTTTAGACACTAAATAAATTAAATTATTTATGACATCATGATGATGCAGCGATGACCTCATTATTTAACGATTTAAATAAAATGGGAAGATAATGTAAAATATATGAACTAAAGATGTCCAAAACATATTGTGAGGGTGGATTTAGAACTCTTAACACCTTATCCACGAATTATATCTATTTGGGACCTTTTTAATCCGAAACTCTTTTTCAAATAAAGTAATATTTCTTTACTTTCCAAAAGTACCCCTCCTCTCCTCTTATAAAAGGCCCCCACCTCTACCTCATTTCACACACTCCTAAAGCCTTTTTTCTCGGCCAAACCCAGCCCATTTACTCTCTCCACATCCCTCTCCTCATCCTAGAGGATTCTCTTTGGGCAGAATCCTTTCAAATGAAGCCTTTAGGCTCAAATCAAAAGGAGTTACACTTTTAAAGGTAATTCATTCTCTCATGTTCATTTGATTTATTTTGCTTCTCCAACCCCCTAAACTCTTTTTATTTACTTATTTTGTAACAACACCAGTATCTTAAATATACTAGGATGTTGTTATAAGATTTATTCGAGCTACACTCTCACACAACTACATCAAATGGTTAAAGAACATACGGTTTCCATGGATGGCGAAATTCTGCCTCCCGAAACGATGATTGTTCAATACTCATTTAACACCTTCAAAAGTGACCATTATGATGTCACTATTTTTATATATGATATATAATATGTTTATGTTTTACTTATTCTTCTGTATTTTTCATTTGTGTCTCACCTTTATGGCTTCCACTATGGGTATACGCGATATCTTCATTTTAGGAAGTGCGGACTACCGCCCCCTCAAAGTGATGTGATTCGTTAATGCCATACGTGGGACGTATAAAGGATGGATTTAATGTTATTATATATGATGTTATACTGGAATTTTTATATACCTCTATATCATTATTATTTCTTTATATTAAATTATGATATAGAAATGAAAGTAGCGTTCATGCGTACGTACGGCTTACCGTCTCCATGAACGGTGCATTTCATTTCTTATCCCCAAATGTAATGTACTATCATAAGTACATGAATATAATGGATATATATGATGAATGATACATCTAAATGATGAATATAATTCTGTAATGAAAATATAAATACCTCTCATTTAGTTTTAATTCCATTAATATGACAAAGAAATGAAAGTAGCGTTCATGCGTACATATGGCTTACCGTCTCCATGAACGGTGCATTTCATTTCTTACCTCTAAATGATTACGTAATATTATAAATACATGTATATTCTGGATATATATGATATATATGATATCCAAATCAGGAATTTCATTCTGGATATAAATAACCTTTGACCACACGAACAACATGTAATTGTAAGAAGTCCACTTTCGACTTAAGAACCAAATATCGACAAAACAATCATTATTAACTTAATGATTACATAATGTTTATAACATGGAAATAAGTGATATAAATGGAATAGTAAGATTGAAAATGGTTCTTAATCAAGTAGAAATTAACTCAAGTTTATTATTCAGGAGATTAAAGAACGATCGAGTCAAGTCAGACCCGAGGTAATGGATCTTACTCCTCTCTTTCTTTTTAAGTACAATCTTTTATGTCATTCCTTTTAAAGCTCATCTTTATTGTTATTGGGATTTTCTTTTATATTAATCTTACTGTAATTTTTATTTTTCATATTATGAGAGAACCTATTCTCTCTCATTAGTCCATTTTGGGAATTTTGGGTGGCGCCGTTAGGCTGCCGAATTTTCGTAAGAGATCTAACCTCTCTCTTTCTTTTTTAAGTACTCTCCTTTTTGTCACTTCTTTTAAGCTCCTCTTTGTTATGATGGGGGAAGTTCTTTTATATTCCTATTTCTGTACATTTTATTGTAATATGATGAGATTCTCAATTTGATCTCATTAATCCATTTTGGAAGTTTTAAGTGGCGTCGTTAGGCTGCCATTTTTTTGTAAGGGATTGTTCATCTCACTTTTATTCCCGTGAGATTTATGCGACATTTGCCACAATTTTCTTTGATTGGTGTATGTAATGCCAATTATTATACACTTTTTGTAGTACTATTTCAGTTATGGGTATTCACATCTTCATTGTGTGACCCTTCTTCCATGGGGTGTACGTTTTGAAAGTTACCCAACTCGGTAAGGGGACCTTTTACCCTCCTCTTTTTAAAAGACTTATTTTGTTATGTCTTTTAATTCATATACTATTATGTTGGGATATGTTATTTTATATCCTTATTGATGTAAATTTTATGTCCAAGTGATGAGATTCCCTTTTTATCTCTCACCAACTCATTTTCTGAATTTTGAAGTAATGCTGTAAGGCTGTCAACTTTTTGAAAGGGAACTTCTTAACCCAATTTTGATTCTTTGGGATAAGCTTTTACTCCTTGAATATGTCATTATATGAATATGTGTGAATAACCTCTGATTGTTTTACACTTAATATCCACTTATATTTGGTGTATTAGTTTGTCACGCATAATTATGTAATTTATTTATCCTTAATACAAGGATATCGTCTTTGCAATGGACTTCGTCTCAATCTCCTTTAATTGAGGCATATTTCGTTTTATACACAACTCTCTTTTATACGGTGTATAAACCCCTTTGACTTTTAATTTTATACAAAAGGAATCTTTTTCTACGAAGCGTTTTACTAAACGAAAAAAAGGAATGTTTTTTTCATCCGCGGTGACAACGACCTTTTCCGCCGCCACAAGTATTATTTGGTCTTGGCTTACTCAACAAGCTGTACTGTTTTTAAAATAAAATAAATACCATATACTCTTTTATGTATTTTGGTATTGAAAATGGTTTTGATAAAGGAATCTATTTTGTCAATATATTTATGATATATTGTGATTGAAATGTGGAAATGTAATCTTTCCTTTATATTGGTTTTATGTTTTATGATTTTATATTAGTACATGGACATTTTAACGGGTGGTTACGTTATAAACCATATGACGGGTGGTGCCGTGAATACCAGGACGGGTGGTTACGTTATAACCTCCAATGCATTGGGTATGGAAGTCGGTCGTATGGCCATTCCATTAAGTATGTATGGAAATTGGCCGTATGGCTATTCCATTAAGTGATATGTTTGGAAGTCGACCGTATGGTTATTCCACTTAAGTATGTTTATGTCCCAAGTTACCGTTATATATGTTATGTGTTCTTTATATGAGTTTTATGGTAATCCTTTGGTTACAAAAAGGTATGTAATGAATCTTTTTTTTCAGTGAAGAGTTTTTACTACTTCATGAAGGTGAAAAGTATTACATTGATAAAGTATTCATGGTTTACTTGTTGTTTTGAAAAAATAACAGTTTTTATTCTTTGTGTATCCCTTACTGTGCTTCTTATGCTCATCCCAAGTTTTTGAAATGTTTTTCACAGGACTTAGCGTGGAATGGGGTCAAGGATGGGATCAAGGTAAAGTCATGCTACCTAAAACATGGAACTATACATGTTTCTTTTTAAGAGTTTTTATTTTATGGAAATTTAGTAGAAGCGACTACTTTGTAATCTTTTGAGATGTAATAGTTATGTCCTAATTCTATAAAACTATAAACCTGAAAAGATCCTCAATGTGAATTACTCATTTAATTCAATATTTAGTAAGGTTTAAGGCAAGGGCCTTATAGTTGGTATCAAAGGTCGGTTTAGATAACTTTAGAGGTTAGGGTATTCTTTAAGCATAAGTGACATTACCATAATGGTTAGGATTTCAGAAAGAGTCCTAGTTTTAGATAATTTGAATGAGTAAGTATATCTTAGTGTTTATCTTACTCATTAGTACATGATGGTTTTTTTGATATACTCACACTTACTTTTTTGGTTTTAGTAAATGGCTGGATCTAGCAGGCACCAGAGAGACAACAGGTTTGAAGGAAACAATGGTGGTTCTCTGATTAAGATACTAGATAAAATGGGGGATTCAATGAGGAATATCATGGTTGTTCTAAACCAACTATCAAGGAGTCATGATCATCCACTTGAACCTTGGTATGTTATGTGATTCATCATGTATGAGATGACAAATCGATGTGGAATTTCAGGTAATAATTATAAAGGGAACCATTAGAGTTTATATAATCCTTACTTTTGAGGTAATTATGGGTTATTAAATGATATGATGGAAAATGAAAGGCATGAGATAAACTTGAGGTTAAAATATGTTATGTTTATTTTTGAAGATTTTATCTCTTTTTGGGGAATGTATTAAGAATTATATAGTTTTGGAAAAAGGACAACACACAGACCGTGTGACAACCCGTCGCGTCGGAAAAAGCTGCGGGAATCGAACCCACAACCAAAGTGCGATTGGTATTTATCGCCTACCACTGGACTACGTGAAGTCCCTGGTTATTTTGACTGATTCTTTTTAGTTATATGATTTTATGAATTAAGAGTAAGTTGATTTTGGTTTATTTATGAAAGTGATTAACCTATCATGGAGTATATGTGATTAGGATAATTACTTTTCAATACGAGACTTTAGGAGCAACTGATGTTGTTTGGAGATAAATTTTATGATTTAACTTGGAAGACTATGTGACTTAATCCTTCAAATATTTGGGTTTCAATCTTATATTGGTTTACTTTGAATAATTTTATGGACAAATGGATTATATAATGGTTCTCGTTGATCTTTGGGTTTTGTTGGACAAATTTTGGAGATTAAGAATAGATTTTCTTTTTAAAAAGGGTTATCCTTTTCTGGATTATCTAACCTTGTACTAACCTTTTTGGTTTTGGTTTTGGTTAAAGCCTAAATAAATGGGATGTATATAGTTCTCTTTGGTGGATTAGGTGATTCTCTAGAAGTTGATTATAGTACTCTTAATGTGAACAAGTCTCCCTAAATACTCGTCTTTTTGAAAAAAATATGAGTTTGATTAAGGAATCTAGTAAAAGTTGAAAGTCAACATGATAAGTGATTATGTTTCCTTATGAATAAATTCCTCAATAAAAAGTAACTTAAAACAAAAATGTTTTCTATTAACTTTTCCTACTGCGGAATCGAATACCGTTTAACCCATCACATGTTTGTGATTTTCTCGTGGTTAACTTTCTCCTAAACATGTTTTCTATCACTCTCCATCAGAACATGCCCCTTTGTTTTTTCCTCCATGTCTATATTTTCATACTTGGAAGCCTGGTATGGGTTAACTCGGGTGACCTTTGTACTTATATTTCATTATTTTAATGTGATTGTTTTACCGACTCTTCTTCTGATGTGGGACTTTCAAGGATGTTTCCAAGCCCAATTTTAAAAATTGCGAGGACGCAATTCCCAAAAGGGGGGAAGGATGTAACAACCCAGGTAAATAAAGAATATGACATTTTCTTATTTATCCATATTTTTGAATAAAATATTGATATGACTTTAAAGGGGACGCTATGCTCGATGGCATACCCAACACGCAACAACAAGTTTCTTGGGAATCTTACGTTGCACTCTAATAATAAAATAATATTATTTTAAATGGTAGTTAACATGTAGCCATTGTAATGGCGGGAATGGATAAAAATATTTAAAATATGATTATATATGTTTTCAAATGTTTTTACATTTATCCAATAAAGGATAAAGGATTAAAATATGGAAAGAATTCAATTTTAGGCGTATATGCCCTAATTTTCACTAAAGGTTCAATTATCACTTTTTGATGTTGAACCATCATTAAATATAGTTTTGTTCACTCTTAAACATTATTTTGGACCAAATAAAACTCTTATTAAGAATCGGGACATCGAAATTTACTTTGTGTAAATTTTTGGTATCTTTCCGATAAAGTTCATTTTTTTAATGAATAGTGTAAAATGTTGTATTTTAATTCAAAACCTATTTTTAATCAAATTTATTTATATGATTAGATTATCTTTTGAACTGGTTTTAAAGTGAAATTAGAATATATTTTTACCATTAAATCCAATAGTGGTTGTTGGAATTAATTTCACTTTGAAATCAAACTTAAACCAGTGTCAATCTTTTGATACTTATTGTTTCATAAAAACAAGCTATTTGCTCTAAAAGCGGGAATTAATTATTAAATTCATTAATGTGACTTATATGTTTTGAATTTTGTAAAATAGACTTTATTTTTGAATTCAGAATATCAAATATAGCTTAGGGTGAATTTTTGGGATTTTTCTGAAAAACATCAATTTTTGATGAATAGTGACCCCACCAAGTGGTACTTATAAAAACTGATTTTTCCATTTAAATGAAATTTTGTCATCTTTGTGTTTTGAATTTCAAAAATCCGACATACATGGTTTTCATTAAGAAGTAAAATGTGGTTCAATGGGTTAAAAATAATTTTTTGGTGAATAGTAACTTATTAAGTTTTTAATCGCGATTAGAGGTAATTAGTGTAGTTTAAGGTAAAAATACTATTTTAATAATATGAAATGAACTTGACACATGTCCTACCGTCATTGGTTGTGTCATGGCCGACCAAGAAATGCCATGGGTCAACTTGGGGACCCCATGGATCCACTTTGGTTGGGAAATGACATAAATAACCTTTTATTTAATGTAAAAGTAAAAATGACACAAACATCATATGTTTTATGAAAACAATTTTTTCATGGGGTTATAAAGACCAGATTTTTTATTATAAATAGTCATTGGAAAGCTAAAAATATTTCATACATCATAGTATTTTTTTTATATTTTTTAGACACTAAATAAATTAAATTATTTATGACATCATGATGATGCAGCGATGACCTCATTATTTAACGATTTAATTAAAATGGAAAGATAATGTAAAATCTATGAACTACACATGTCCAAAACTTATTGGATGGGTGGATTTCGAACCCTTAACACCTTATCCACGAATTATATCAATGTGTGACCTTTTGAATCCGAAACTCGTTTTCAAATAAAGTAATATTTCTTTACTTTCCAAAAGTACCCCTCCTCTCCTCTTATAAAAGGCCCCCACCTCTACCTCATTTCACACACTCCTCAAGCCATTGGCTCGGCAAACCCCTGCCCATTTACTCTCTCCACATCCCTCTACACATCCTAGAGGATTCCCTTTGGGAATAATCCTTTCAAAGGAAGCCTTTAGGCTCAAATCAAAAGTAGTTACACTTTTAAAGGTAATTCATTCTCTCATGTTCATTTGTTTTATTTTGTTTCTCCAACCCCGTAAACACTTTTTATTTAATTCTTTTGTAACAACACCAGTATATTCAATATACTAGGATGTTTTTATAAGATTTATTTGAGCTACACTCTCACACAACTACATCAAATGGTTAAAGAAAATACGGTTTCCGTGGATGGTGAAATTCTGCCTCCCGAAACGATGATTGTTCAATACTCATTTAACACCTTCAAAGGTGGCCACTATGATGTCACTATTTTTATATATGATATATAATATGTTTATGTTTTACTTATGCTTCTGTATTTTTCATTTGTGTCTTACCTTTATGGCTTCCATTATGGGTATACGCGATATCTTCATTTTAGGAAGTGCGGACTACCGCCCTCTCAAAGTGATGTGATTCGTTAATGCCATGCGTGGGATGTATAAAGGATGGATTTAATGTTATTATATATTATTTTATACTGGAATTATTATATACCTATATATCATTATTATTTCTTTCCATTAAAGTATGATATAGAAATGAAAGTAGTGTTCATGCGTACGTACGGCTTACCATCTCCAAGAACGGTGCATTTCATTTCTTATCCCCAAATGTAATGTACTATTATAAGTACATGTATATAATGGATATATATGATGAATGATACATATAAATGATGAATATAATTCTTTAATTAAAATATACATTCCTCTCATTTATTTTTAATTCCATTAATATGACAAAGAAATGAAAGTAGCGTTCATGCGTACGTACGGCTTACCGTCTCCGTGAACGGTGCATTTCATTTCTTACCGCTAAATGATTATGTAATATTATAAATACATGTATATGCTGGATATATATGATATATATGATATACAAATCAGGAATGTCATTCTGGATATAAATAACCTTTTACCACACGAACAACATGTAATTGTAAGAAGTCCACTTTCGACTTAAGAACCAAATATCGACAAAACAATCATTATTAACTTAATGATTACATAATGTTTATAACATGGAAATAAGTGGTATAAAATGATTAATAATCTTGAAAAAGGTTCTTAATCAAGTAGAAATTAACTCATGTTTATTATTCAGGAGATTAAAGAACGATCGAGTCAAGTCGGACCTGAGGTAAGGGATCTTACTCCTCTCTTTCTTTTTAAGTACACTCTTTTATGTCATTCCTTTTAAAGCTCATCTTTATTGTTATTGGGATGTTATTTTATAGTAATATTACTGTAATTGTTATTGTTCATATGATTAGAGAACCTATTCTCTCTCATCAATCCATTTTGGGAGTTTTGGGTGGCGCCGTTAGGCTGCCGAATTTTCGTAAGAGATCTAACCTCTCTCTTTCTTTTTACGTACTCTCCTTTTTGTCACTTCTTTTAAGCTCCTCTTTTTTATGATGGGGGATGTTCTTTTATATTCATCTTTCTGTACATTTTATTGTAATATGATGAGATACTCTATTTGATCTCATCAATCCATTTTGGAAGTTTTAAGTGGCGCCGTTAGGCTGCCATGTTTTCGTAAGGGATTGTTCATCTCACTTTTATTCCCGTGAGATTTATGCTACATTTGCCACAATTTCCTTTGACTGGTGTATGTAATGCCCATTATTATACACTTTGGGTAGTATAATTTCAGTTATGTGTATTCACATCTTCATTATATGACCCTTCTTCCATGGGGTGTACATTTTGAAAGTTACCCAACTCGGTAAGGGGACCTTTCACCCTCCTCTTTTTAAAAGTCTTCTTTTGTTATGTCTTTTAATTCACATACTACTATGTTGGGATATGTTCTTTTATATCCTTATTGATGTAAATTTTATGTCCAAGTTATGAGATTCCCTTTTTATCTCTCATCAACTCATTTTCTGAATTTTGAAGTAATGTCGTTAGGCTGTCAACTTTTTGCAAGGGAACTTCTTAACCCAATTTTTATTCTTTGGGATAATCTTGTACTCCTTGAATATGTCATTCTATGAATATGTGTGAACAACCTCTAATTGTTTTACACTTAATATCTACTTATATTTGGTTTATTAGTTTGTCACACATAATTATGTAATTGATTTATCCGTAATCCAAGGATATCGTCTTTGTAAGGGACTTCGTCTCAATCTCCTTTCATTGAGGCATATTTCGTTTTATACACAACTTTATTTTATACGGTGTATAAACCCCTTTGACTTTTACTTTTATACAAAAGGAATCTTTTTCTACGAAGCATTTTACTAAATGACAAAAAGGAATGTTTTTTTTCGTACGAGGTGACAACGACCTTATCTGCCACCGCGAGTATTATTTGGTCTTGGATTCCTCAACAAGCCGTAATGTTTTTAAAATAAAATAAATACCATATACTCTTTTATGTATTTTGGTATTGAGAATGGTTTTGATAAAGGATTATATTATGTAAATATATTTATGATATATTGTGATTGAAATGTGGAAATGTTATCTTTCCTTTAAATTGGTTTTATGTTTTATGATTTTATATTGGTACTTGGACATTTTAACGGGTGGTTACGTTATAAACCATATGGTGGGTGGTGCCGTGAATACCAGGACGGGTGGTTACGCTATAACCTCCAATTCATTGGGTATGGAAGTCGGCCGTATGGCTATTCCATTATGTATGTATGGAAATTGGCCGTATTGCTATTCCATTAAGTGATATGTTTGGAAGTCGACCGTATGGTTATTCCACTTAAGTATGTTTATGTCCCAAGTTACCTTTATATATGTTATGTGTTCTTTATATGGGTTTTATGTTAATCATTTGGTTACAAAAAGGTAAGTAATGATACTTTTTATTCAGTGAAGAGTGTTTACTACTTCATGAAGGTGAAAAGTATTACATTGATAAAGTATTCATGGTTTACTTGTTGTTTTGAAAAACTAAAAGTTTTCATTATTTGTGTATCCCTTACTGAGCTTCTTATGCTCATCCCAAGTTTTTGAAATGTTTTTCACAGGACATAACGTGGAATAGGGTCAAGGATGGGATCAAGGGAAATTCATGCTACCTAAAACATGGAACTATACATGTTTCTTTTTAAGAGTTTTTATTTTATGGGAATATAGTAGAAGAGACTACTTTGTAATTTTTTGAGATGTAATAGTTATGTCCTAATTCTCTAAAACTCTAAAACTGAAAAGATCCTCAATGTGAATTACTCATTTAATTCAATATTAAGTAAGGTTTAAGGAAGGGGCCTTATATTAAGACTCTTGTGATGGTGTGAATAGTGTTTAGCCTCACATATAGGTCTTTTGGAGTTGTACGTAGACAATTAATTATTCTCATCTTGTAGTGAAGATAGAGATACATTTCTCTCGGTGCTTGTTTTTTTAGAATATACATTTTTAGGTTCCTTCATCATATTCAATTATTGGTTATCTTGACTATATTATTCTATTTATTATATCATGATGTATAGGGATTCCAATTATGTGTTTATATATTCACCCCTACATGAGTTAGGCCTTCATGTGTTATCTCTAATGCATATGATTGATATATCTATGGTGACTATGGTAGAACCAGTATGAAAGGAGCTAAGTGGTACACAGATGTTTTTTCTATGTTTAGTGATCAACATTGTATATTTTGATCTTGGATCCATATAATTTCTCTTTATCCTATTATTTACCTAGTTGGTACCTCATTTTTTGATGGTTTTTATTTTTCCACTATATTTAATTTGTATTACATTCTATCACACTAATGACCTTCCTAGTGGTTGTTTTATGCATTGATTACTCTCTTATTTTACATTATATTATTATATTAATAAAATATTACATCGATTTCATAGTGTGTCTAAATTTGGGTACACAATATAAGGCCACAAAATGTACTGATAAACGTACTCGATAATTTTCTGTAGCACAAAGCTTATTGAATGTGGTCTTTGGGTGTCACCCTTGGCTTATTGTTGGACCATTCAGGGTCCTGGAAGATTGGGTCCTAACAAACCAAAAGAAAAATCACCATGAAACCAATAATAATTAATAAATAAGAGTATGAGAAAAACAATAAGTTGGGTGGAGAATGTTGTGCATGATTTTAGAGATAAAATTGGGTGAAATGCTTAAATATAAAAGGGGAAAATGTTTAAAATGTGATTTTTTATGACCTATACACACTTTATAGTTTTTCCAAATCATAAGAAATACTATGTATCAAATTTTTAAAAAATACTATATCCCCCAAAACATCTTGAATGGTTTTTTAATAATTCTGCATTATTAGAGAAATTATGATGAAATAGTAAAAAATCCACTTTCCCCAAAACACCACCCACACATGGTTAGTCACATAGTTAGACAGACAAGGAATTGGCCTTGTTCCCTGGAATATTTCCAAATTAACCAATGATATTGACCTCCAAATTCTATAAACTATTTACATGACTAAATAGATAAGTTAAACTCTTAATAAAACATAATTTTGAGTTGCTGGTATCACAATTATCAACACTATGAAACCTTTTACTCCATGAAATCCCTCCAGTACCCATGGAGGAAAACTTTTGAGGCCCTTGCTTCCATGATGAAACATCATTCTTCCAATTCTTAAGTTCATCACCACCATACATCCAAATAACATAGGATAACATGAATGAGTTACCATGGATCAACATATTATGATAATATATGATATTAATAGGCTACAACATGAATAATGTTTCACACTCCAATTCCAGAGCCTCCCACTCTATCACCTAAGATGGTTCTAGCTGGTGTTTTATTAATTATTATCCATAGAAAAGATCATTAATCGTCATAATCCACAACAGGAAGTCCAATTGAATGTTACCATCTCATGATTCTCCACAACATTAAGTGACACTACAAAATTCAACACAAGTATCCATAACATTCCATTGAAATTATGAACTAATTAAAAATAATTGTTGATGAATAATTCATCACAATCCTGAAACTCCAACTAGAGATGCAAACAATTAACATATGATTTTTGGAAAAAAAAATTTATCACTAATATCTATCAGATAAATATTAATTTTTATATCATTTCATATATGGAGTTCTTTAACAGTAATAAATTTTCACCTAACGCATCCTAACATGATGGGGAACAATTCAACCACCCATATAATTACACCAAAATGGTTCATCCAGATTTAGTCTTGAAAAATAATTTTGAGTAAAATTCAGAAAATAACAGAACCATAACCCAAAAAAATCATGAATTTATTAAATTATTCACTAATAATATAACCAATAATCAAGAAATATTGCCTAGTGTGTCCATATATCTCTTGTGAATACAGTATTCCAACATAAAATGGTTTCCAATAGCCACCTAGAGACTCTTGTATATCCATTATGTAAAATAAATATCCCGATCTAAAAATTATAATAAAATTACAATGAATCTTAAATATCTATTAGACATAATGTTTTTCATTATCTCCAACATTCATCAACTCTCGAATGGAATGAAAATTGGATCAGATAGTCAATTAATCTATAATAACCCAAATATAATCATTCCCATTACCAGAAAGAGGCTCATATATCACATTGATGATAAAGATCTCATCTCGCATCCACACCTAAATAAGAAGAGGATGGAGAAACTCAATTTACCTATGATTATATGGATTGATCATTTGGTATGTAAAATAATGGGACATATTGTGTAAAACTAACCGTCTTATCCAAGGTCACAAGAAAAACATCCTTTGAGTATAAATAATATTTTTATTTTAAAGGTGAATAACCCAAATATAATAATTCCCCTCATGCATCATCTACTACATCAAAAAAAATGTTACCATCTGCTACTTCCTGAAGAAGTTGGTATCATGGAGAGACCAAGACTAGCCACTTGAGGGATACCGACTATTTAAAACACTTTTAATATTCTATAAGTTTGTGTAGGATACACAATAACAAATAACATAATCATTAAGAGGGGTGAATTAAGCACTATTCAGGGATACATTTTATCAATCCAATAATATATTTTGTGTCATATTATAAAAAAAACCCATCATAATCTACCAATCTACACAATATCAAACAACTAGGATTGGAATCATTCTTCATAAGGTTTCACTGAAGACATTACACTACATGGGATGATAATTAACAGAAATGTCAATGGTATGAATATAATAGACATATAAGATATATCTAAAGTTTTAGTCCATATAATTGAAAATATACATTAGGCACCTATAATCCAAATAATCTATAAAACACTCCCCAAATATTTATTGGTGATAGGGTTACAGTGTATCCATCATACATAATAGATTCACTAAATGGGGATTCAGTTCATCTCATTTGAGAATAAATAAAAATACACATAAGACTCCACATGATACTCATGAAACATTGCATTTCGTAACACCAAACCTAAGGAATCACAATACACTGAAAATTCATTCCCAATTTCAAAAATAATTAATATGGTAAATGAAATCAAATGAACCTAAAACATTTCAAAATAATGTTGCCAATATAAAATCATCTCAAAATTTAACCACTTTATATTTTAGTAATTTCATTAGGGAAGTTATCCTAGAGAATTCATCAAAAAGCCTCATAAATAACAATCAAATCCAAAAATGAACCGGATCTCAAACAAATTCAAAGGAAACTCTATTTGACAAAACTGCATGGATTTTCTTAGTATCTACAGACAAACCTATCTCCAATATCACAAAGACAAGTACATAACCTCTTGGAGAAAAAACTATCACATTGGAAACATTTAATACAAACAATTATATCTCAACATTCAAAAAATTAAAAACATTATTTTTAATTAATCCCCCAATATCTATGAATACACCAATATTTCATTAATAAAATTACTACAAATAATTCAAACAAACTAGGAATCATTTGGTTCATCAACTCCATAAATATCACAATAACATTTTTAAGTCCAAATTAAATGACTAGATACTCAATGTACCCTAAAGGGACCCAAAAGGTGGTATTAGGAATATAATCTTCCTGAACCCACAAATAAAAATACCCCAACCTTGGGTAAAACCTTTGAAAACCTCAAACTCCCACTATATGATTAAAAAGATAAAGAATTATAGGAAATTATTATTTAATCCTAATAGTTAAGAAATATTATTTTTATAGTCTATATAATGTCAACAAAACTTTTCTATATTCTTTTCAAAAAGATCTAGTGTTTTACAAGGTGAAATTTGAGAAAAAACAAATAAATTTCATTCATTTTTCTATAACTGTACTTTTAAATCTTTTATCTTAGACAAATACTTATGGTATGATTAAATGAAATTGTGATCAACTCAGGGAGTTAATCAATAGGGATCTCAACACCACCATTAATAGGAAACCATTAAAAATTACATGAAAACACATCAGGTTAAAAATCCAAGACAAATAGAGGGAAAAAATGTCAACACTCATCTATAGTCTCACGAAAAAATTAGAAAAATTACATGAGATAGATCCCACATCTAAATAAACTGGTCCTACTCACACAACCCACAAATCCCACCCATCCAAGAAGATATGATTTCTCCCTTAATAAGATAGAAACAAGACCCTATGAAATTATAAGTCAAAATAATAATTAAAATTGATTATCTAATACATACCAATGTTTGGGTTGATTACATATGTATCTAATATGAAGAATACCAACTTGAACAACTCATCATTATAAAAAACATGACACTTCATGATCCTAGAAATGGGATCTTTGTTCTTCCTACGGGGATAGTTTAATACACCATAAATGTAAAAAATTCCATTAAAAATAAAAAAATCAAGTAAATATAATGTTATAAATTTATGGGTATCATTAATTTAATACAATTATTTTTATGTAGAAGCTGTTATAAATAATATACCACCATTGGTGGCCAAGGAATATTCTGATTCCTCATGTTCCATGTATACTACATAAAACTTTCAATGATCTAGCACATCATAAACCTTATTAGATATATAAAATTTATATTTTGACATTGAATAAAATACCACAATATTATATTAATATTGATACACCTATGAACACCTAAAAGTGAATAAACAATAAAAATTCTATAAAAAGAGTCCACGTAGAAGTGTTGAAGATGACCAAGACACCCAAACTGGATAAAGTTCATCAGATCCTTTATTAAATCTTGTGTTGTATGTCCAGATTTCCTACATTTGAAAAAAAATCCACCAACTTATTCCTATAAGAGGATACATAAACTAAACACTATGATAATTTAGCACTTTGTCCACTAATCTGATGAGGTTTATCTCACTTCCTATTATTTCCAAAGAAATAACTCTACCTACCACCCACCATTAATGAAATACCAACATAACTTATCTTAACCAATAATTCATCTTCATCCATAGTCATTATATCCCCAAACATAGCACAAGTTATTCTAAAATGGAGGATAATCATCTAAATAATATCATCCTTCATAAAAATTTCAATACATCAAGTCTAAAGGTAGTTATTCATGGGGATCATAGAAGATATATGTAATAACTCAAAAAATTTATTGTCGTACTCCATAATTAAATAGTATCTTCGATTGACTTTCATGAACTCAGGGAAAATCATCAATGTTATTTTATATAGATAATATTTAGGATTACATGCATGTTTTATGGTATCCTATGTGTTATTATCATGTTTCCTCACTTGAACCAAGTAGTTTCTTTATTTTCTAAATAATCCTTACAACATGTATGAAGTAAATCATATATTCATGCTATCATGGGTAATTAGAAAATGAAATATTTTATAGATCCTCTCAATCCATTCCTCCGGATCATGGGTAATTATTTCACCACAGAATACTAGTGGCTTTATCTTGGTAAAATTACTAGAATAATCCATTATTTGTTTCTATCATATTTTACCAACTTGGCTTAAGAAATAAATCATACAAATCATTGGTTCTACCAAAATGTGATAAACTCGAGGGGTATCATACAATACATACCTAATATCTCTTTCCTTATTACTACATTAGGTCCTTCTCTGATCCATCATCTAGAAATCAGAAGACTTATCATATTTGTTACATAATTAAATCTCAATAAATCAAAAAAAAAATAAGTACCACTTATTATAGTTCTCACAAAATTTTAATAAAAAAAAATATAATCAAAGGAGGGGTGAAAATATTATAATTTACATCATTGTTATACTATGTAATGTTTACCCATCTGTTCTGAAAATTTGTGAACCAACTACATGAAATGAAATATGTTGATTGCACAATTGTCTATATGGGATCTGCATGGTTACCACTAACCATGTGCCTAAAATTTTCTACTCTAAATTTCACCCTATGTTCACCCATAAACTAAAAAATTATAAATATCACTTATGTGTTCACCCTAAAAAAAATAAATAATGTAGAAAATCGTCAAATATCTTTAAAATAACATAAAAACGTATTTATATTGTTTTTAAAATTCATGACTACCCATTGACACTTAAGCATTGGAACAATAGAGGGATATAAAGAGAATCACCCAAAACTACCTAACATTCCATTATTGTAATATATCCTATATAACACTAAACCACAAATAAAAATATCCTCTAATGTGATTTAATATAGAACTGGCATGGGTCAAACCTAATCATCACCTAATCTGGGTGACCACAAGTCTTAATTTTTTTCCCAGATCACTATTGGTTGGTAAAAATATATGGAATCAAATATAATAATTTTATAATGTTTTAATTCATGAATATCCATCAGGATGCATCTTTTAATAGAATCCCTACACCAACTAACTAATCTAAATCACCATAAATAAATTTACAATATAGTAATCATTACAATGACTAAAAGAAGATATCATAATATCATATAATCACATGATAAAAAATATATTTATATATACATATGATATCAATATTAATATATAATAATAGTGAATAAAGACCAAAATATCAATACATCACATCCTAAAGATATAAAATCCCAAAAGTTCTCCTTATGATCTTACTCATTGAGACCACATCTCCATTATCCTATCCAAAAAATAATTTATATATAAATAATATCCAATGAACTACAAAATAGATGTACAATTTTTGTGTTTTTAAAAAAACCTATTCTTGCACATAAATGAAAATATAGGGTTTGAGATGCAATGGATAATAGGATACCACACTAAATCTATGTTAGAACTCTATCTATTAAAACTATTATGTATAATATGAAAACTCATTTTTCAAAACCATGTTCATTTTTTAATGGAATATTACTTGAAGAAAAAATTAAATCAATTATTTTCTTATTAGTTAATAATATTATAAAAAAATCATAACTATGTATTATATGAATAAAATAAATTTTTTTGAAATAAGAATTCTCAACTAAACCACACATGACATAACTGGAATTTAAACATGAACACCATCAAATATCTAAATAATGGAAAATGGATATAAAAAATCCATAACATCTAAAACTGTAAATAGAATCAATCATAATGAAAATAAATAACAACTACACGCATGTAATACACAGTATGGTCTCTAACCAATAGGGTCTTGCTTTACAAAATCTAAAATAAGGTTTCCTATCTTTTTAACGATGATTAATAATTTCGAATCTATATCAGTCATCTACAGGACAAAAAATAATCCTCCACTCTTTCTCAATCCATATTTCTCTATTTATAATCTCTATATGTCTTCATCATAAAGATTTCCTTGATCGCTTGGTAAAAAACCACTTACTCTATGTAATGCACAGGCCCACACTGAAGTATATCCCATGTGTTACCCAATGATAACACCCCAAAACATTAATATATTTCAATAACGTAATACATTTCGATATAAAATTTAAAATAAAAACATAAAAACTTAAATAAGTCACCTTCTTCAATTTATTTGTTTTTAAAAACTCCATTTTATATCCTTTCGAAACTATATAATTTATTAGATCCATTTTTGAAATCAAATAGAGTACAAAAAAGCAAAATCTAGTCTAAAACACCATTGAAAAACCATATTTCTCAAAAAATACATGATTTACATGAAAAATATATTATTCTTTTTTATTAACACATATTAATCGAATTTTTTTCAATAAACACCAATGGTATTCTAGAATAAATGGTTTTCTATAGAAAACTTCTTTTAAATAAAGACACATACCATATAAAAATTTAAACTTATATTTATTGAGGAAAACATATAGAATCATGAATGAAAGGTTCCTATGCACCTATAAAATAATAAAAGAATCCAAAACAAAAAATTAGCAACCCTAAATGAATCGAAACCACATGATAAGGTTTCAATTTTCCAAGAAAAATAAAAGAGAAATGTGAGATAAGGGGGAATAAGAAATCATGATGAGAATTGAATTACCTCAACATACATAACCAAGGATCCAAGGATTATCCACCATAGATGTGATAGGATAAGATACAAGGCATGGATAGATAGGAGGATAATATTGAGGAGATAAATTTCGATGAACCCCTTAGAATTTTAAAATAGAAAACTGTTAAAAATCACTTTTTAATGTCCTAAAAACTTATCATTGTTTATCCACAATGTCATAAAAACAATAAAGAAACTTTGTAATATCCACAATCACCAAAAAAATCATATAATTTATGATGAGTTCTTTACTAATATAATATCCATGCTCAAAAAGTAAAAAATCCAACTATTCCCAAATCAATTTCTCTTCACGATGGTCTTCATGATTAGTCAAACTATGTGTTAACCGTGCACCAAATACTATTTCACCAAAAAACCATAGTTCTTGAAGTCCAAAACCAATAATATTCAGATATATAAAATAAATAAATAACTAAAAATAGACATTGTATTTGACTTGATAGGTGTCACAAATTCGACTAGATCATATCAGACCCATCCCAAGAACAAATAATCCTTATCCCTTTCTCCATAGATGTTATAACCAAGTAATCCCCCTCCCACATCCCTATATAAAATAATTGGTATCACTTGTTTATATTAAATCCCAAACAAATGGAGTCTACACATGCTTCCCATATTTGGAGTCACTTAAAGACTGCAGTATACCCCTCTCTTAGGATACACTCATATAACAAAACATATCTATAAAAATGACAAGAAATATCATTCTACTAAACTATAAATTCACTAACTAAAATCCTAATTCATATCTCAACATCACTAGGATCTCCCTTCTAGAAAATTCTTCATATCTCATATATGTCACAAATCTTAGAACAACATCTATTATACTGTATCATATGTCACTAGAAACCACCAATTTCAAAACCATTAGAAAATGATTATCATACCATTATTTATATAGACATATTGAATCTATTAAAAATTTCAACTACACACTCCAGTGTATTAATCCTCATAAAGAATATATATAAAAAAATAATCCCTCAATGATCAAGGTTAAAACCATGTAAATATCAATGAAATCAACATATGATTATTTATATCAAGAAAAATTATGACTATATAATTTTATTATTTATAATTCTACAAATATTTATTTTGGAAAAACCCAAAATATGTTAATTATTTACATTTTAAATAATAAAATACAATTTTATTTTCCTAAATTAGTATCAATGTCATAATCAATTAGGAGTAATTTGCGTTTACTATAATTCCTAATATAATTCATGAAAGAATTCATGTTTCCACTTGTTAGAATTCCGAAGAAAATAAATCATTACATTAACTACACAAAGAACCATATTTTTTTTATAATAGGATCAATTGCAATAGTGAAAACCAAAAAAATGTAATCCAAACTCCATGGTAACATAGAATTCCACTAATGATGGTGATGGTAGTGCATAAACAAAACATCCATCCCAATGTATAATCTATCTTATCTCCAGTATACCAAATCCAAAATAATAATAATAATAATAATAAACCATTAATCTAATACCACATTCAAAAGTGCCAAACCCAATCACTTCATATTTACCAGATTAGTACCTCATATGGCTTCATTTGTGACTCCCCAAAAATCAAAGACTACATACTAATATCTATGTTTCTTGGGATTACCATGGGTTGAAAAGACCCTCATATCATAATATAGAAAAAATATTTGAAATAAAATATAAATATACATTAAAAAATTTACAATATTTAAATTAAAATCATAAACACATATGATAAAAAATAAACCATATTATATTATAAAATGAACTATACAAAAATTTAAAATGGGTTCAGAAGACACTACCAAGATCTCGTATTGGAAGATCCTATGCAACATATACCAAAAATTTATATATCTAAAAACTCAAATCATTTATCATTTCTTATCGATGTAACATACACATACATTTATCATCCTATGTTTCTCATCCATCCATCACCCAGACTTTTATTCCCTCTAGGACACACGTATGTTTTATTTAAAGACAATATCGGGTAATTTTTCAATTTAGATGTATTATAGATGTATATTTGATTAAAAATTTATGATTAGTCTCTATTGAAAACAGTTAGGATCACCGTCATGATATAATTCATGGTGTGACGTTGAGACTGCTTTGGGAAATAGACTTGGTCAAAATGGCATATAGATTTGAATGGGATATGTATCATTGTGTTGGGAGTCTCCATATTATCCATGTCTAAAGGGACCTCACAAATCTATGGTGGTTTCAATGGTATAACCAAAAAATCTTTAGATTATTCACCATGTTAGGGATGGTGACTATATTCTGTCTATGGGACGAAGCCACCTTGAATATGTTGATTCCACTAGTGCCTGTCATTGGTGGTTTCTAGTTTTTTAAACACCAAAATTGGGGATAATATTTTATGGGTAGTAACATCATATTAGATAATACTTAATGAAGAATTTTATTTTGTATATTGACTAAATCTTCCCCTATTAATATAATTTTACCAAACACATTCAATCATATTATTGATATATTATATACGAATATGGTGTTTTTGGAATTCCTCACTTTTCCAATAGTTTTTTTGATTCTAACCGTATTCCATAGAATTTTATTTTTATATATTGTCTCATGAAGACCATATCGTTTCATTTTTTAACATATTATTTTAAGGGGACATAATTTTCACTTTTAGTGAGTTATATGTCTCTATTATATGTTCTATCACTTGGAATTCCTTATGTTCTTCTTATTCTATTTGATTTTGATTCATGAAATGGAATATTATGAATCCATCAGAGATTAATTTGATCTTTTAATGTTGTGTAAATGTATTCTATAAATGTTTTTTTATTGAAACACATTTTTATGAAAATGATTTGTTGGGTAATTGAATAAATATATTTATGAAATGGAAATGGTTTTCCAATCCTTGAATAGGTTTGGAATAAAACTTTTTAATGACTTATGAAAATTGTTTCTTCAAACTGAAATATATTTTCCATTGAAAATGCTTTATGAAATGAGGATTAGGTTTTATTAATGAAATTATGTTGTAATAGAACAATAGAAATACCAAGGTGTGTGGGGAAAAACCTATACTTATGTGATAACCAGTGGAGTAAGCTATAACAAGTGGATGTTCCCAAGGGTTTCTTTTATAGGTGTTATATGATCCTGTCCTTTTTGATTCAATTATTCTTGAGAGAGTTTTATTATTGTTTTTCTTTTTTAACCCTTTGTATTATAGATTTTTCTTTGGTTCATTGTGGATACATTATGTGATATACAAATTTCCCACATTATATTGATATTGGTGTTTGAATCCTATATTATTCCCATTAATATACATCATGGATATGTATTATGTCATTTTTATTTGTTATTATACTACTGAATTTTTGTTAAAATAAAAAAAGGATAGTTTTATATCCAAATGATATGAATTTATAATATCTAAGAAATATGTTTTATATAATAACAAATGAGTTCAGATGGATATACATTATATAGATTCTCACTTCTTTTTTACTATGACATAGTTTTAACACCCTACTTTTTCATTTGGATAATTTATATAAATTATTTTACATAATGTATAGGAGGGATGAAATTTATGGATTTGACAACTCTTGTATTTTGTGTTTCCTTCAAGTCGATTGGGATGGTAGAGAAATATGGTCTTGTTGAGATATATACATGGGTTTCATCAAGTTCATTATTATTTTTATTTATTTTTGTTTAACTAGATTATGTTTCTACTAAATGGATGGTAACATTATGGTATAGTCATTTTTATAAATATTTTATATTATATGACTATTATGATACTCTATTTTCGTATATTTTTTATATATTTTTATAGGGTTTAATAATTCCCATTTTTCATTATTTAATAATTTGGTTCCTATTGAATGCCTATGGGGATCAGGGTCGTGCTTCGGGCATTATGGTAGGCCAATTATGATGAAATTATGGGATAACAAATGTTTTTCGTAAAAAGTTATTCTATAAGGGTTAGTTTCTCATTAAATCTTATAGTTTTTCTGGTTTCTCCCCCTATTTTTTAGGGGTTGATATATTTGAGTCAGAACTATCAAAACTCGATATGTAGTGTCATAGTGTTCTTGGACATCTTCTGTACATGAAAAGCTTCAGGTTTCTAGGGGATGTCTCTAGTTTTCTTATATCCCTACTAATAATTTTATTATATTGGGTTCTTTCATCTAAAATTATGTTTTTGATAATGAAATTGATATTTTCTACTAATGGTATCGTTGTATTTGTTTCTTATAATGTGTATCCTTATGAAGAGTGTATATGAATGCTCGTGAGGAACCTATAGTGAGAAACATAATGTTTAATCCTTCTTCTAACTTGTTATTGGTTGAAACTATAGTCTTAATAATCTATTACTTACTCATTAGGCTAATTTTTTTCTATAATGTATGGTTTAAAATGATTAATATTTCACAAAGAATAATCCCTCAATTTTCCCATGATATAAGAGGCCCTATGAATTAGAAGAATATATCGATGTGATTTATATGATTTTAAATTCCCCTAAAACAAAAAAATAATCCAATGATTATTTATACAACTATATTCTTAAGGGTTAAAGAAAGTGGTTGTTGTGATACATTGTGCAAGAAGTGTTACATGAATATCTCCACAAAAACACATTCAATTGGGTCATCGATTAATATTTCTATTATAACATTTTTGGAGATGACACGAATATGTAATATTGAACTTTTAAGAAGGGTAATATTCATTTTTGGATTATGATAAAAAAAATTATTAGTTAGCTCACCCATACGTAATATTATTTATAAAAAATAACATAGATCGTTAAGGTTTGATATGGGGTTAAAGGAAAATAAGGGGTCTATATTTATCTACTTATGTATTCATAACATTATTTATGTAATTTATGAATCTATTACATATCCAAAATACATTTTTTAAAAATTTATTAAGTTAAACACATGTGATAGTAAGAGTTTTCCAAAGTTTTTCTTCTGTCCAAAAGATGAAGCGGGTTTACCTATACATTTTTGTTAAATTTGTATTAAATAGATGTTAGGAAATGGATATATTGTCATTACCAATGATTAAAAGTTAAACCTCAAGCCTAGTTATATTGTAACACCCATGGTATGTCACATATGTGGGAAATATACCCAACTTATTCATTTCTATGAGAGGGAAACCAAGGGAAGTATAACTAGATCCACCTTCACCACAGGATCTTTGTTTGAATATAATGTAGTCTAAGGGGTAAGATATCACACTCATTCCAAGATTTATTCTCATATGTTTAAGATATGGAATATTGAAACTTGACTTATTTGAACATTATATTTTCCACTTAAGATATCAGTGGTAAGACTAGGCATCTTGAGAGTTATGGGGTTTATTAAATCATCAATTGATATGGTTTTGTTTCATAATGGTTAAATACATTCTTTAAATCATCCAAATTAATCAATATTTTAGTCTTGTGATAAGACCTTATGCCTTTTATGATGAATATTTTCACTCCATTTGGAGAGAAATTATATAAGGTATTTCAATTTCTTATGTTTCATGTGATGATCGCTGACCAAAAAATATATATGAAATTTTTATGTTTAAGATCTTAATATATTTGATTACATCTTTGGAATGGATATGTATATTTTATATATATAAATTTTCAAATATTCTAGCACCAAGTATAGTTTTATTCTTCTGATAGTGTCACCCATTTATTTCACAGTGAGTATTGTCCTAGATCGGGGAGAAAAGTGACAATTTTCTTAGCTCTAAGATGATCTCATTGATTTTTTCAAATATGTTTCTTGATGATGTTTATCCACCACGTAGTGGTCCTCTTCTTTTTGTTGAAAGTTAGTATCCATATGTTTTTTCAAATGAATTCTCAGTGTTTAGTCCTTAATGAGACGATGTGTTTACTATAGACATTCTTATGACTAAAGACCCCAACTATTTACCTTTGTACCATATTGAACCAACTAAAATTTTAAATTTAACGCTCTTAATGATGGTCAAGATAAAATGAGATATATTCATCCTAGTGTTTTATCATAGGAATTTCATATACATATTAATAATAAATAATAATGGAGTAACCAGATTTGTTTTAATTACAGTATTTTATAAAATTATTATATAGAAAAATATCACATTAAAATTATTGGTGATGTTTTCTATCATCTCAATAGAGTGCGGTGGGTTTTAAAAAATTTAGGTTGTAGTAAAATAAGAAGTGTCATTGAGAGGATTTTATTCTTAATATGGTTTTAATTATTATATTTATGAATATTATGATATAGTCATAACATTTTCTATTAATAATTTTTATACGGTGTTTATGGATTTAACAAATTGAATATTCCATTTATCCTTGGTTTCCTTTATGGTTGTTTTTGTGGAAAATATCCTTGTTCATTATAAATCAAAGCATGATAATGATGAAGATTAGAATATCATAATAAGATCTTAAAATAACATCTTTGTTATAGGGTAGATTCAAAATTCCAAATCATGATTTTGAATGTAAAATTTCTAGGCCATTTTCTTTTAGATACAAATTCCTCATTGAACCCCCATGAATATTTAGTATGAGACTTATTGGGATAATTATAGAAATGAGTTTGAAATATATATATTTTCATATTTTCTTGTTATTTTTGTTATTTTTTTATAATCTCTATGAGTTAGTATCCTATGAATTAGTTAAAACTTAATTTTTTGAAGTTAATCTGAAGCATTTAGTTCGAGATATCATTTTTGGAGTTGAATGTGAGATTGACTAAATCCCTATATTTTTATTCTACCTATGTTTGTTCCTGGACATGAAATTTTCAATGATTAATTATATATGGTTTGTATTGTTTTTTATGTATGGAAAATATGTGGTAGCTTATGGTTATCACTAATTACAAACTAATGAAAAAAATCAACCTAATTTACCATCAAGATTTGGTGGGAGTGATTCTTTCTCTTAAGACATGGTGAACTCCAAATTTGAGGAGTGATTTATAGTGTATTCATTCCATAAGAGTATAATGTACATATTCATTTAGATTGATATGAATTTTTTATAGATACATTGGATTGATTTCATTAAAAACATTGATTTTGATATTGCACACTCCCCCAAGAAAGGGAACCTGGTCTCAAAATATGTGAGTATAAAATTATAGACCTAGATAAAGATGTAATCTAGGGAAGAGTGGTTCTTGATAGGCATCATTGCTAATTTGAACTTAGATGAAGGGATCACTGACATATAGGTAAGTGTTTCTTGTTCTTATAATGTATATTTTATTAGTGATTATATTTTAAATTTATAGCTTGATCATATGGACTTTAAGTTCTTTAGAATGAATATTAATGTTGGGGAGACATTGAGTGAGTGGATTTTGTTAACCAGTGAAGTGTTGTACTATTTTCGAACGATGGTTTTAATGTTCTCTCTAAGATAACCATTGATAGATAATGGATATTTATTTAATTTTTCTGTATATCATGGAGATACCAAGATGTATCAGGGCCTAAGACTTCTTTTTTGGTGGTCTCTACTTTTGTGATTAATTATAGATTTCTTGTCTCGATGAATTTTGTGTAATAAAAATTGGGAGTAAAAATAGAGGTTCATTAGTTTTCTACAACCCTTATACATTCTAGAGTGGTAATTGGAATAGATATCATTGGGATTAATGATTGGGATACCTTAGACTCATAATAGTAAAGATGTGATATGGATTATTAATAATTGAATAATGAAATAAATGAAATTAATATCCATTACAGATTCATAAAAGTTATATTATATTAAAAACATATATGTATGGGAGATTGTTAGACTCTACAATTCTCTATAGGATACCATTTTGGATAGAATCTGTCTCATTCCATCCTTGTTTTGGAGTATTTATTTTCAATTTATGGGTTCCATGTTGATTTTGATTACATATTATCTTTCTAATATTGATGGAGAGTCTAAGTGAGAGATCCAAATTATTGATAACATACAGTGTTAATCCATGCATGACTTCAGCGGATCATTGGAGATACAAATTACTATTTTTATGTTTCATCATAAAAATATTATTAATAATCTCACAAGAATGATCCTTTTATGGAATTTTGTGGCAGTGATGAAGGTCACCTTTTTATCGGTCAGAGATTAGAGAATGGTCCTTAGATCGACGATGAAATATTTAATATATGATGGATAGAATGAAATCAATCAAGAAATTGATATTGGTAGATCAATGTTTCTAGATATCATACATTGATAGGGTACTTTATTCGTTGGTGTTATAGAAGATGAATGGGTTTTCTTGAAAGTTTCACCTTGTATGGGGTATAAACATTAGTGAGATTGGATAAGTTTTCACCCCATTATGTTTTCCAATTTCATATCATATAAAAACTCATAATGGTGATATATTGATTAAGATTTACTACTCTCTTGACTTCTATCAATGTGTTTTTTGTGTTTCCCATATAAATACATATCCTATGGATTCATCCCATGTGATCGACCGAGAGTATGTTGAGATTGAACATGAATCATGTGTGGTGAAAAACAAATGTTTAGATTGTAAATTAATTTGATAAAGAGTTATATATATATATTATCACATTGGATTGAGTGACGTGAGATTACAGTAGGGAAAACAATGAGACATTAGAACATAATTCGTTAATGATATTGAAATGTCCATAATTATTTTTGATTTTGTTATCCAAAACCCTTCATGGTACATGAATAATTAATTTTGGGGATAATTTTGATGCCCTTCAGGTCATAGGTATGATTTATTTTGATCCTCCAGTGTTATATTTTATGTTTATTAAGTTTCTATGGTGAATCATGGAATATAATTTATTTTTTCATTCCGTTTTAAAAACTCAGGACTATGAAAATTGGATAGACGATGGTGTGCCTTTGAACATCTTCTGTGAAATGGAATTATCTAGAAAGGACAACTACTAGGCATGGCCTATGGTGGATAATCTTTTGATTCTCCTAATCAAACATGGATAAATAATACTCACCAAACCATAGTGGATTCCATGAAAAGTCTAAAATGGATTATGATCATACACTAGGTTGTAGACAATTCATATAGTCTATATCCTAAATAAATCAAGCCATCATGTCGATGGATTCGTCTTTTTTAAATTCTAAAATGGTTCTTAATATTACATAGAGTGACTCTAGATTTGTAAAAAATTAATAAATAGCTTTAATTCATATTTTATAATTATTTTTTACTATTAAATTAATTATTCTCTATCCATTATCTCATATTCAATCACTATCATTATCTAGGATGGGGTTTTGGGTTTTTTTTCTCTCGTAAAATAGTGTCATAGGGTGATTCACGTATTTATTGTATTACTACTTCTAAATTATGTCTCTTGATGACCAAATATATTCACAAACCACCTATAATTTTGAATCTGACATAATTTCAACCATTGGTGAACTAGGTTTCTCCATCCTCTGATCTATCCCATATAATTACTTCTATTCTTATTATTTTATTTGATTTTAATTCATAGAACTAAGGATTTGAAGTCAATGATAGGTGAATATTATCTTTTATGACTATATAAAGTTTCTCTAAAAAAAGGGTATCAATGAAAAAATTATGATTCACAATATTTGTTTTGTAAAATTCCTCATAGATGGTTTTGAAATGGATGTGGATTTTCATGCATGGTCACAATGTGGATTTTTTTTAGAGTATATTTTTGGAAAATATTGGAAGGAAATTGAAAATAATTATCCTTGGAATATGATTTTTGAAACATAGATTTGGTTTATTCACTGTAATAATGATGTAATAACATATGAGGAAGACCATGGGATGTGGGAAAAAACTAGACATAATGATCCCTACTGGAATATGTTATCACTATGGGTGGTTCCCTGGAGTAGAGTTTGTAGGGTCTGAGGTTCTCGGACATTAGGATTCACAAATTGAGGCTATCATTTCCATTTTTTCAATGTTTTTTACATCCTATTATTGGGGATCATCCTGTAGTTATTTGGGACACATTACATATATAATCATATGATATACCCATTTTATCCTATGATATCAATATTCATTATTGAAACCTATTTTATTCATATTAATATGACTCATGGATATATGTTATGTCACATTTCGTTGTTTATTTGAACATGAAATGTTTTTTTAATGAAAACTAGAGAATTATATTGCATATAAAATAAAGGATTTCTTTTTTAAATTTTTTAGAAATTTTTCTATGCATGAACTAATAAATTGACATGGAGAAAAATTGTATTCATTCATATTTTTATCATACTAAATATTATTTCTCACACCATTCTTTAACATTTGGGAATTTTTCAAAATTATATTATAGGAAGCATGTAATGGGGAAAAGTTTCATGAATATGATGGAGGGGCTACATTGAATTTCTATATAAGGGGTTGGGATGGTGGGGATGTATTGTCACCTGGACATAGAACTCTAAGTTTCATTGGGTTCGATGTTTATGGTCATAATGTTTTTTTTCAATACAATTTATTATCCACTAATTGGATGTTTCCTATTTAGTTTATTTGTTTACTATATGATTTATGTTCAAAATCTATAATAATACACTACTTTCTTCTATCTTGTAATTTTTCTATCGAGGGTGAAAATTTTCCCATGTTTCTTTTTATGATATATAGGATTTTTCACAAATCCATGATGATTAAGAATGTTCTTTGGGCCTTATGGCTAAAAAATCATCTGAATTGATAGGATGTCATGTCTTGGTATATTCTTTTGAATCATTATTAATAATATATGCAGTCATTAGCTATAATCATATACCAAAGTTTCATGGACTCCCATGAAGTGTGTTCATATAACTCGATATAACAAAAAACTATTTTCTCTAATATAACCAATAAATAATATTTATGAACAATTTGAAAATTATTATATAATAAAAATTATTAAAATTATTATTTTCATGACTTAGGGTACTATCAAAGTCACCCATGACTGACCATAACTTCATCATCCATTTTGAATGTCCCTAAACCATCATGTTTCCTATATCCACATGGAACATTGTGTGTTCCCTTTAAATCATCATATATCAAATCAAGTAATAGTTCCTACCTGATATAAAATCCTATACCGTATTTTTAAATAGTACATTCGTGGTATACCATCACATATCATGAGAGGTAATTTCACAATCTTTTAATATCATCATATATTATCAAGTATAATAAAACACTCCCAATATACTATTATATATCACAATCATTATGGGTATAGGAACTCACTCAGACTACCACCCTATATCATAATCATCTTGTAGACTGACACCCCTCCATGATATCCACATATATCATAATAATTGATGGGATAAAAATCCATCTTGAATATCACCATATTTAATATTCATCAGTGAGAGAGGTGTATCTCTCGGGTGTCACTACATATCATACTCACATGGGTAATAATCTCTACATTACAAAATTCATGTTACCATGGATGGCCTCAAATGTGCATAACTTATTCTCATCACCCAATTTATATTATGATACAACCATATTACCAAATAATTCAAATTTAATTTTGATTTTACACAAGTTAGGGTACCCACTAAGGTCCTCTATATCACATCAACATTTAGAAAACACACACGGGTTCCTTTATATATTTTTGAACTCTAGAGTCAAATAACATCACCCAAGGGGAATATAATCACTATAAATATCCATGATCAAATAATTTTTTAAATAGACACAAGGTTTTTATAATGTAATCACAACATAGAATCAATAGCATATTTTAACTCTCACTTAAAATACAGGGTGTGTTGGTTCCCACACAACAAAAATACATGAAAATCTTTTATGTGATATTTTTTTAAACTACCCATTCCAAATCCATCATAGTCTCATACATCGAGGGAAATAAACCAAACTATTATATGTTCCAACCTATATTTTTTAATAATAACCCTATTGGTTCCATATATCCCATAATAAAATTTTATGTTTTTTACCAAGGCCAACAGTATATATTGAATCAATCATATTGTTCAAGGGTCCATCATAGAATAAAAAAAATTCATTTTACTTATGGTAATTTGAAATAATTTTTTTTAATCATGTTTGATGACACACATGTGATGAGAGAGAATATAACATCTTACATAGAATTATGTATGACATAATAGAGATATTTATCTACCCATTACCTCCTTCAACAGATTCCCATCAAGAAAATATCTACCACCAATGTCCATAAAGCATCAATGGTTATCATCCATAAACACAAGGCCATAGAACTATCAATAACCATTCTAAATAATAAAAGAATATAATTAATTAAAAAACATAAACCATAATCAATTCCTTATTCATAGAAATATATATATCCTTGGACAAAGTAAAAAAGTTTAGACCCCAGACACTGGTGTATAAAAGATCCTAGATATCCACCAGAAACCCTATCTTAAAAAAACATAAAATTACAATTTTAAAATATCCACCTATATCAACCCCAACTGATGCATATTTTTTAAGTAATAAAAAATATAAACATGAAAAATTAAAAATTTACCAATCCTGGTGCATTATATTATTTTTATCCCATCTACAAAATATGTGCCAGTTACCCATAATATTAGATCAATCCCAACATTCCTCGATGGAATCAATATAAAACTATAAAAAACATTCCCAATATTTTGTTGATAAAAAATGAGGAGGAGTAGTTTCAATGAACAATAATAACATTGTAAATCTTTGAGGTTTTATATTTTTTCCTTTGAAAAAAATTTAAGTATTGGATATCTTGATTTAAATGCAACCCATAGTCAAAATGAAAAAAATATATTATAAATATTATATCCTTATAATTGGAGTGGTAGATAAGAATATAACTAAAAATGTTATCAAAAAATATATTAATTTTTTACATAATTCAAAATATTTTATTAATACTTATAAAATCATGATTAAATTTTTAATAAAATAATTTCATCATTAATGATCTTATTTTCCAAAGAAATGAATTTTTATACAAGATATAAATTATAACATTAAAAAATTTAAGAATAAATATTAATAATTGATTTTAATTAAATTAAATTCTAATGTATGACTAACAATTAATTTTATGATGGTTAAGTGTCACAATAAAATCATTTAAAGGTAAAAAATTATCTTTTCGTCGAAAAAATTTTCTTTTATTTGTCAAATAAGTTTTGATATTAATAACAAAAATACTGTATGATCAAAATATGGATATATATATATATATAATCTATTTTCTTGAGGGTTTTTAATTGTGGGTTTAAAAACTTTAATTTTTAACTTTAAAAAAATCTATGGTTAGAAATGTTAAAGATAGTGAATTTGATAACCTTATTTGGTTCTTAACCAATTAGATAATTGGAAGGGCCCAGGTCCAATTATAAAGAACCTAAATATAAATATGTTTTTCTTAAATGAACTTATAAAGGTTTATATTAAATATATATTCAACCTTAAAACATATAAAATCTATTATACAGGAGTAAGTAAATGTACCATAATGTATAAGAAAATTATATTTTCTAACTGTAACGTAATATAGTGGAAATAAAAAACATGAAAAAGAAACAAGTAACAAAGAATCATTAAAACTAGAGATAAGGGTATTCATCAACCTTGGATAATGGGCCATGGATTTATACTTTCCAGAAATTCTATATTACCCACATCAAGGTAAGCCTGCGATAAGAGTAACAGAGTCTATCTTGCTATCCCAGAAATCCCACAAAAAATAAGGTAGTCTGTACCTCTTTCTTCCTAATCCCAGAAGCCCTCGAACATTAAGGTAGTCAATACCTCTTTTTTCCAATTCCCAGAAGCCCTCAATTGTACACATCAACAATCAGAGTAATAGTAGGTCAATCATGTTTTTCACAACTAAACAAGATGTTCATAGAATGCACAAAGCATGTCAGTCTCTCTCTCTAAAAATCGGTTCATTTAGAACATCCCAACCTTCATCACATTTCTTATTATTCAAATGTATAGGGGTATTTATAGCAATGATTCCAATGGTTGGATCCCTCCTCCAATGGTCATATTTTTCCTTAAAACCTGGAGGGACCTATATATGTGTCACTCATCAAATGATTAGTTAGATACATATTTTACAACATCAATTCATTGTACCATAATCATGTGTTAGTAATTATAACAAGTATGAAAAAAATTCGTAAGTTTAATAAACTCATGTAACATAAGATTTGATAATGTTAGAATAATATCTTAAAGAAAATATGTAATAATAATAGGAATGAATAATCAAATTCTCAATATATTGGAAATGAAGAGCCTAAACATATATAAATACAGAGTACAGGTATAGATATAAATGGAGACTAAAAATTTGAGAACTCAATGTTTGAAATTTTGAGAATTCATATACATAATTTCTAAGAATACAAAGTTAGAATTTATGAGATTTTGGAGTCTGAATTTCTGAGAATTCGGTGTCTGAAATTTCTAGATTTCAAGTCTGAATTTCTGATAATTCAGAGTCTAAATTTAGGATGATATAGAGTTGGAAATCAGAAAGATTCAGAGTCTAAAAATAGTGAAACTTGGATTATAAGAAACTATAATGTTATGACGTTTTTGATAAGGATCTGATTATTCTAATGCTAATTCGGTCTTCAGAAAAATATGGGTAAGATTAGATAATGAACATTAATCATAACCTTGAAAATTATGTTAAGGATTAAGAAAATAAATTTCCTTTGAGAAACCAACTAATATATAAGGAAATGTTTTTTTCAAAACATAAAATAATTAAAATTTCTTATGATAGATTATTAACTTTAAAATATCCTTATTTTTTAAAAGATAAAACAACTTTTCATGATATAATATTAACAATAAAAATATTTTAAATAAAACATATCAACCATATTTTTGTGGGATAGTGAATATGACTAACTTCCCCTTAGGTTTTTTCACTTTAATGATTGTATTATTTGGTTGAATAAATTTTTCTTGAGAATAAATTTCTCGTTCTAAATAAATATATCTATAACATTAATCTCCCCCATTCATAATAAATTTCTTCTTTTGGGTAAGATCCCCTTCAATATGATATTATTTATAAACTTATCTCCCCTTATGTGATTTTTAAAAAAGAATGGAAGGGGAAACAATTTGTACCTGAAAGGATAGAAAAGAAGCATACAAAAATATTTATCACAAAAAAATCAATAACATTGAACAGAAATATTTTAGTATTACAAAATATCAGAGTTTTAAGATAATAAAACATCCTTATTCTCACGAAGTGGATCTTGGAGGATGGCCTCCATCTTCTTTATCGCCTTATGACCTTCTTGTTACTTCTGGAGAAATTCTTCTTACTTTTGGTTCTTCTTCTCATGAGACTGAATACTTTCTTCAGGTAACATGATAACTTCATCATGAGATTTGACATTCTCTATTAACAGATATGCGGTACTCGTATCTCTATTTTGGGTAATATCTATAGAGTTTTTTTTCCATATATATCTTTTTCCTCTAGGATTCAGACAACTTTCTCTTTATTTAGCCTTTCAAAAAAACATCTTGAACTTCTCCCCCTAGTTTTTGAAAGTATCTTTGACTGAATCCATAAAATCCCTAACAAGATTAAGATCATCAACTACTGACTTTGACAAAGTTCTAATCTTCCTGCATGACTCTCTTTGAGCTTCATAGTTGATCATAAAGGTTTTAAAATCTCTATCTTGATTCACTAATGGTAAATGATTTAAATTCAATTTCTATAATATAAAACCATTAAAATATTTTAATATTCATCTAATATTTTTTACTTGGAATTTAATTAATATGAACATTTTTTAATGCTTAAAATAATTTATTTCTAAAAACAGGTTTGGTTTCATTTTGTGAACTTATTTTTAATTTAATCTATAATACATGTAGAAATTTAATTTTCAAAAAAATAATCACATATTTGTAATTGTAATTTATATTCCTTAATTATGTTTCATCCATTTTTCCCAAATTAATAGTAAGAATAATAATAATTTGTTACCCTATTTTTGGTTAAAAAGTTTAATAAAAGGAGTTAAACAAAGGTTCAAGGGTATGAATGTGATATAAACATACCTAATTTTTTTTATGAAGATATTTCATGCTTATATTATCTTAAATTGGAAATAATTTCCATTTATTTATATTTTTGGAAGAAAATTAATTTATTTAATTTAAATATTTTATTTAATTCTTTTTGTCCCTCCCCTCACTTATATAAGGAACCATGTTCTCCCCCATTATTATGAAACATTTACCCTTTTAACTCTTATAATTCTATCCCAAAATCATTAGAAAATCCTTCCATTTTTTATTGAGAATTTTTTCTTATAATATTTCTATTTTAATAATGCATTATGTGTAATCCAATGTCTGTCTCTCAAAAAAGTCGAAATCATCTAACCTGAATATTTAAATTTTTATTTCTCCTTTAAATTCCACTAAATTGGATTCATCTATAATAAATATGAAACTATTATCATATAAAAACGTAAATTCTATTACTTTCCTAGGACAACCATTTTCACCCTCCCTCCCATAAATTAGGAAAAGCAGGTAGTGCTTGTGTGTACAAACATACAACCACTTCGACGAAGAAATGTGAATCATTTTCTATTACAAATTCACATTAATCGACATAATGATTTTAATATAAAATATTTAAAATATTTAAAATATAATTTTTATTTTCAATGGATAGAATATTATTAATATTTTTATCATTTTTAAACAAATGTGTTCATGTTTCCTTACTAACTACCATCTCCATAAATGGTGTATTTTCATTTTATATATCTTTTTAATATATATAGTTGTAAATATTCTAATAATAAATGTTTATCATATTTATTTTAGAAATATAGTTATAGATATTTTGGAACCATGATCAACATGTAATGACCATAATCTTCTAATAAAAACAAAAAATACAATGTAGTTAACTAATAAAATGATGATGATAATGAAATATTTCGAATTAATGGGTAATAAAATGTAATAAAGAAACCATTTATTGTATTTTAATTACAAATATTATTATGTAATAGATTTATAATAAAAAAAATATTATATAAGAGGTTAAATTACTTTCTGAATAAAAGCAAACATAAGGTGAGGGGACCTCATCTCACATTTATATCCTTAAATCTTATGAGTTATTTATTTCCAGTTTTGTATATAGTTCTGATTTAATCTTATAAATAATGAATATCATTATTTTAGTTATAGTTAGTGGATCATTTGATGTTATTTCTTTCATGGGATTTATAATTCTATATTTAACTAGGTAGTAAGGGTTTTATGTTACAATATCAAAATGTGTCAGTATTGTTTATGATTAAATTTTCAATTATGAAAATGTAATACCAACCTATTATAAAAATCATTTGTATTTTTATTATATGGTTATAGGTGGATATTAAATTTTTCCATTAATTTTACTCCCTTCATATACTCATAATACTGAAGGAGTTTTTTTAGGAAAGGTGAATTTACATCACTCTTCAATATTGAATATTTTCTCTTTTAGATACATGTTTTCAAAAACATTTTAAATAATATTTTAAATATTATCGAATGGTTAATTTCATTTATTTTGTCATATTTTTTAATTTCAAAAAATGAATTAAAGATAAAATTTTTTTCACTTTTTAAATGTCGTACTTTTTATTAATGTTTTGAATAGAATCATTGATGAAATTTTTACATCATGAATATCATTTCCCACTATCATATTAATTAATATCATTTAAAATTCCGTGGTTCATTTAAAATAATCTTTTTTCCTAATTTTCTTTTAAATTTTTTAATTAAAATAAATTGTTTTAAAATAAAAATGTTATTCTCATTATCAAACATTCTACTGATATTTTAATGGTTTTAAAGGTCTTTAAATTAATTTAATTGTATTCTTGGTCCTCTGATCTTTTTTATTGATGTTTTACTTAATATAATATTTCCATCAATTACTGGGTAAGAAGTATGAATTTTTTTAACCGGTGTGTGGGGTCATAAATAAAAACACTTTATCCCAAATCATATTTTCCATGTTTGAGACTCCTTTTCCCTTTAAATAGACAAGAGCCACTATTTTATAAGTATACTACCATATCGATATGGGAAGAGGTTTTTTGGTTCCTCATACCATATGTTTGTCTATTATGCAACCTTTTTTATCCCTGGAAACAGGATATCAATTAGTTGAATCAAAAAAATTATTGATTATTATTTCTACTAAAGTGGCCAAGTGGTTAACTCTGAGAAGAGTGGTATTTTACTATCTCTCAATGTTTGAATAGGAGTTCTAATTACCATTGTTGTTTTTTGGGTATTTGATTGTAGATATTCCCAATGAATTATCATGGTTCTATTGTGTCTTTACATATTCATCAAACCTTTCACATCAATGATATAATGGATAAGATCATTACTCATATCTAAAATTTTAAAAAAAATTAGTTCATATCCTTCCAATGACTCATTATGAGGGTTTCAGGTGGGATCACCTCAATTATCCAGAACACACTATCTATGATCAAAGTGAAAAAATGATGTATTCACATGTATTGAATGAATTACAACCTCCTTCTTAATGAATCCCACACCATTCAAAAACATTATTGTGAATCATATAACATGACAAAGATTCTAGTAAAGGAGGGTGTAATAAATGTGTATTGTGTTTTGGGTGAGTGGCACAACTCTCATGTAGATCTGTCTTGGGATGTATTAAGATGAAGAATGTTGTGGGGTATTCTCATGATGTAGAAATATGAATCTAATTTGGAGTCTCCAACATGAAAATATTCACCTATATGGATATCAATTCACCCCTACATAGTGGTTATTCAACATAAATCATGGTGGTTTTTTGGTGAGGGAAATATCAACTTCTAGACTTAGAACTAGGAAGGAACCTATTTGGGTTCTCTTAGATTCAAATTTCCCTAGATTTAATAGATCCACACTAAAATATTTAAATTCATCACTCATGTTTTCTTGGATGATGACACACAAAATCTCTTTGATCTCATCAAGATGTCTCCCACCCTTGATATGGGTTTTATTAGGTTCGTTGTTTTGTGTTTTCAATGGGAATTCTTATTTTCAGTTAAAATAACTTCCACATGACCAATATAGATGGGGATATGTGATCTGGTGAAAAGGAATCTTTCCTAAGATAAACATACATGTATGGAGTATCAATAATAAATTTCTACCCACTGATGAGTAAATAAAATTTTTTGTTATCAATATGTTGTTGAGATGAAAATATCTTTATTATCCCTTTGGGAAATACATTCCATATTTTTTATGGTGACTTAGAATATGCTGTTTGGAGTACCTTCAGGGAGATCTCTAGTCAAGAAACTAAGTTTATGTCTATTACTTTTTTTCCAATCTTTAGTTTCACTATTCTAGTATTAATATCCATGAAAAAATTATTAAATGATAATTATACTAATGGGGTGTTCTTTTACGAAGAATGATCTAAATAGACCACATCATCAAGTAAAAACATAAAAATGGTTGGCTACATCTATTCAGACCAGAATCTTACTGTTATATTTTTGTTTTCTTATCCAAAATTGTATTGAATCTAACTCCTTCAGATTCATTTAGAACTCTAGAATTGGATTCATTCCCTCCCATAGTTTTCTCATATGGATAATGTTTATATGTTATACTCATCTAAACAATCATGAAATGAATATTGACTGAACATCATCCATGAGTTTGATGCACGATGGTGGGATTATTTGCAATCTTAGTGGATTGGTTGTTCTAGTTGTTTCTTCTTTGTTTAGTTGTTTTTAATAACTTCAATCATTGTCTAATGATATGCTAACTAGTCTTGTGACCCGTAGTCAGAATGGAATCACCTTATCTACTATTTAAATGGACTCCAAAATCATTTAAAACAACCTAAATGGTTTATCTATCACGAAATATATAATCGCTTATTTCATTCATAAGTGCGGGAGGGTCATCAAAAATTTTAGGGAGGTTATACATAATTGGTTATACAGAAATAAAGTGGTAGATTTATTAATGAACCTGAATCTATAAGATTATTTGGTTAGTGTTTCATATATTTTTAGATCATTTCCTATTAATTTAATTATCTTATTCCATGTGTATTCTGTTGGACTACATTATTTTAGTCCCCTATTGCTCTTTTCTCCTTGTTTTTGGTACCCAACCACCAGAATAATCGCTTTATAAAGATAAATATGGTGATTATGAGGATATTTTAAAATAATTTGTACATATTTCTATATCCTTTGAGTTTTATTTTTATTTAATAAAAATGTAATCCAATTTGAATCTATTATTTATGAGTATGGATATTTATTAGGATGTTGAAAACATGATAAAACTTGTTCTCTTTCCCAATTGTTTTTCAATGATATAATGGAAAAAATTATAATATTTTGGTAACCATATGAATTTATTATTATTATATGATGAGTGGGACCAATATATCTCTCCACTATATTATATAATGATTATTTATTATGAGCTCAAAGGGTGCAATGGAAATTAGACCATTCAAAATGAAGGTACAATTTTGTTTTCCCTAATAAAAACATGTGATAAATTTTTAACTATGTATCATTTAAATACGATTCCCATGATTATGATTATGAATAATATTTTTCCCATTCTCCATGACATGTTATTTTTTCTATGATATGTTCTATTGGAAAATGATATTTAATTTTTCCTTAATTCATGTTTTATGAACATCAAAATCCTTATTCCATGACTATGAAAAATGAATTGTTTGGTATGATTTTCAAATTTTAATATCATATTCCATTACCATTTTTATCATGTTATGGATTCTTATGTTAATTGTCTTATATCTCTTATGTTTTCCCTTATTGAGTAATGGTGACCTCCATTTAATAGGTTTCCTTTTCCAATGTTATGATTAAATCTTTTAGGTAGGGTATTACTTAGAATTTTACAATATGAGAATATATTTTCGGGATATGTTGATTATATTTCATTAAATAAAATTATTATACATCTAGACCCCAAATAAACTATTCTTTTTTTTGTCCTTAGTATTTTATTATTTTCAAATGTATTGAACATTAAACTAAAATTATAAAATATTTTTGAATGTTATACTCAGTTCTCCATACATGGTATTTCATGAGGGTTTAGATATTTTTGTATACTGGGATTAGATAACATTAGTGAAACCCATTGTGCTAATTATATATATATCATATCATCCTAATGTATTAGTACAGTAGATATTGTATTCTTTCCTAGAAATTACATCCTCCCTGATATTGTGAAAATTGGCTTCTGATGGAAAACATATGCACCTAGGGGTAACTATTTTGAAATATGAAGATTGAGTACTACCATTATCATCACAAGTGTGAAATTAGTGGGCTTAAGGCTTCTCACATGGATAGTAAAACCTGGAAAATATATTTTGGATAATAAAAATTCTCTCCATGAATATTTATGATAAATGACATGATAGAATGTATTACATGCTATGATAATCCATAATGACATGAGGTAACCATAATATTTCATTGATTAAAATTAATTCCTTAGGATTTATACATCCTTTGAATTTTCATTCCTGATTATATGATTACTCACTATGATTATTGGTTATTACACTATGATGTATCATTTTTTTTGGATGGATGAAAAAATGAGTAATCATGTTGACAATACATGTGATGTATAATTCAATGATTTTCCTCTGAAGGAAATAAATGTTAAAGGGGATCTAGTGTGAAAACATATTATTATTCTGGATCAACTATTCTGAATTATGATGAACAACCAGAACAAATCTTAGTTTCTCAATGAATCCAATAATATATAAAATGAATTTTTGGAATTTTTAAGTGATAAAGACCATAATTGGAATAATATTAGGATTCAAAAATGTTAATAAGATTGGATAAATAACCCATGTAAGTGATTCAGTATAATTGGAAGATAGTTTATGTGTGGAAAATAATGGTATAAAGTAGTTAATTTTAGATTAAAAATGAATTGTTTGTTGGAGAGAAATTAATTTCATTTTAAGGTAATACTAATAGTTTAATGGATTAAATGTGAGAAACCTGGGAATTATCGAATCCCAATTCCTAAAATAATGATAAATCCTATATCATGTACTTTCTTATGTATATAAATTATTGAAGTGTATCATTGTGGTTAATGAACTCAAATCTGTCACTCCAATGTTGTTGATATCATGTTAAATTTTATTAGAATGTTCCATATGAAAATTTTAATATTATTCATTTTGTGGGTCTGGATATGATTTTAGAATTGATTATATCTATTTATATTAAACCATTCTAAATTTATAGAAAAATTAAATAAAATTATATTCCAAACTAACCAATAATCATATTGATGTTTGAGGATCCCCACAGACACCTGGTGACAATTTATTCTAGTATATTGGTCTCACTAATTAGTCATTTGGGATATTTATTTCAAATGGCTCGGGAGAAACATGGCACATAATTCATTCTTATTTTCAATGAATATTCTGATGAATTTAGTGAAGAAACGGAAAACAATCCTCTATATTATGGTGTTATGTTTCCAATAGAACACTTACCTGGTCTGTCCTATATTTCAGTGACTTAAAATTGAATGGGTAAGACTGGGTTATATGATTTGTGGGGGAATTCATTGGATAGTCTAGGAGAGGGTTTTTGTCTAACTAACTTTGTTAAAATGTTAGCACAAGTTCGTTTCATCAAAAATAATGATAGATCAATGTGAATCTAAATTGATTATTAGTAACTTCCTAATATCAAAATCGAGAATTAGTATCATTTACCTCGTATTGATTATTTTTTATCAAATATGAGGATATCATTCAATTTACAATAGTTAACATTATTATAGATACATTAAATTAAGGGTTAATTGTGAAGATATACGTAATACAATATTTTATATGAGGTACAATCATTATTAATTTATATAGATTCCATTAATACATAAAATTTCCACTACTACCTTGATGTATAACATTAAAATAATAATTGTATATTATCTCAATCAGTTTTTTGTCATCATTATAAATGATACTCTAATATATCCTAGATAAAGGATACCATTAAGATCACTTGTTAATTTTCTAGAATACCCTGATTAAAGAGAAAATATTTATCAAATTCACATAGTTTAAATTCTTCATAGAGTCCTTATCATTCTTAGGACATGTGATCACAAGTGTGGAAATATTATTATATCTTATTAAAATTAAATTTATTGAACAAAGGTCCATATAAACCACTATAACTAAGATCCATAATTTTCTTAGATTTTCAAGATATTATCAACACATTGTAAAAAAATTTCATGGTCATATAAACAATGAACCTTGTCATCATTAAAGGGATTTAAGTTCTTTTTGACTTTTAAATGTGAAGAAACATTCAAGGTTTGAATGAGAATGATAGTTATTGTACCTTTACATACACTACCCTAATATAGAATTTTTTTCATGATATATCGTGATTTATCATAGATTATACTAGGTTGTACTCCTATGAAAAATTAAATGGTTATTGCATATCCAAATCATTAATTAAAGGCTCAGGTGAAAAATTTCCCAAGACATTACTTTGAGATATCAGTGGTAATGTATTTATATATGATATGGTGATGCTGTCATTATATGGAAAGGTCTGATATATATACTAATCATAAGAGGTTAAAGTATATATTCTGGTAAAAGTGTTAAACGTGCAACATTGATAATTGTCGGATTTGATTATAGATTATGAGGGATCAACACATTACCAATATAGAAATGTGAAAAATAAATATGATTATTATAGTTAAAATTATCATGATACACTTTGAATTATGAAGATAAAAAATTATCCAATAGCTATATTTTTATGAATGATGAACCTTAAAATTTTTATAGAAGTGAATAAATATTTTCTTTTTAAAATTAATACGGAACCATTGATCTATGTGGAGATTAAAGAGGGTCATAAAGAATAAATAAAGTTGAAAAACATGGTGAGAAATCATCATAAGTTATATTTTTAATTTAATGTAATGATAATGTTAATTAACTAAGTTTACTTCTCTATTATCATATAATTTAATAAGGATTTATTTGATTTATATCATAACATATCATTACCTATTCATCCTAGAAGATGAAATACGTATAGAGACCTTAAGAATAATTTTTTTTGGGTTAACATGAATTGATATATTGAGGATTATATATCCTAGTGTTGTATATGACAAAAAAAAAATTTTGGGTAGAAGAATTATAATATGTTCACAAAAATATTACCCAAACCTATTGGGAAATTGGAAAACAATAATGTGGATTTCATCATAGGAATCCCCAATAAATCTAAAAAGGAAAAATTTATTTTGGTTTTATTTGAACACCTTATAAAGTGGAAAACATTCATTACTACTAGATAAGATTTCTCTCATGATCATGTTTCTAAAATATACATTTTGAAATTGGTAAGGATTCGTGGATTACATAATTCTATTTTATCTGATTGATATTTGAGGATTACCATGATGTCCTAGATAATTATTTAGAAAGATCTATATATATAATATTATTCAGTACAACATTTAATCCTCAGATAGATAGCAGTTTTTAGAGAACTATTTAAACACTAGAGTATTTTCTGGGATTCTGGTATATAGATTTCAATGGTGGATGGGATAAACACCTTCCTATTATAAAATATTCTTATAAAATAGATTTTAGTTGAGGATTGGGAAGTCTTTATAAGAGTTCATTTATGGAAATTATTTCGTAACTCTAAAATTATAGGATGAAGTTATAGAATGAAATCTATTCATACCTAACCTATTTGAGGAAATTAAAAAATAAGGCTAGATCCATTTAGTAAAACATCAAGTAAGTTCAAATTAAATTGATGATTTTTTCTATAAATCATTGAATAGGTATAAAATTCTATTTTTATGATAAGGGATTCATGTAAATTTTTTCATGGAATAAAGTTATGATATTAAAAATAATGGAATGTTCAACTAAGTGTATATTGTCCCCTTTAATATTCAAGATCAAGTGGCTAAATTAGCCTATTACATAGAACATCTACTAAATCTATATCATGTTCTAGATGTATTTCGCATATCTCATTTAAGTAATTATATGAAGGATCATACACATATAATAACTCATTATTTTTATCATTAGATCAACATCCTAAAATGAGGAATAACTAGTGGTGATTATTGATCATAGTGAGAAAGTGGTAAAAAATATGACCACTCACATGGTCAATGTTTTTTGGAAAACCCACAAATTTAAGAAAACTATATAGGTAGATAGTGATGTGATGTTCTAGTATTTTCCGTAGTTGTTTTTATTATAGTTATAAAATTTCATATGATAAATTATTATAAGGCTTAATAATGTAAAACCTTGAGATTTTATTTGTATTCCTTTGAGATAAATTTGAAATATTTGATAACCTTCATTACAATAAACCACCAGTCTAAATGAGACATGATATATTATAACCATTATAACATAACTATTGAATTGGAAGGAATTAGTATGATTAAAAACATTAGGATGTTTATATATAAATTGTATTCCTAATGAAAATTTATCAACTACTTCCAAAGAAATAATTATAAATGGTAAAATAAAATCATGTCATGATTTTAATAGATTATTTTATAAATAAATTTATTTTTATACATGTCATGTATTTTTCTATAAAGTATATATATTAAAATATATGAATGAGAGAAATAATGAAATGAAATTATAATGTGTAATATATCAATAATCATGTATTGGTTATGAATGAATATAAAATTATATTAATGTAAAATAATGGATAACTTTTTTTATAAAATTGGTTTTTATAGGAAAAATTTGTTTTTACCTAAATAATTTAAATAGATAAATAATTATTAATATTTTTAATGAAATTTATATAATATTTAATCTAAATGTTTTTAACATTTATCTAATCATATTATTATTCAAGTAAGGAATGTAAACTCTGTTACATACTTACAAAATAGTTTTTCTAAAAATTGGTGTTATTTTATTTCGTACACTTATTTTAAGACAATTTATAACAATTAATTCTATTTTTTAACACCTCAAGCTTCCACGATACGCTTCTCTTTCAATAATACAATAGCTTGCATTGAACGCAAGTTCGAGATTCTAACGCTCCGCGACTAATCAAAATAGCCATTATGAATATTAATACACACTTTTTGAAATTATATATATTTTATATTACAAAATGGACTTGATTTGTGGATTCGGAATATCGAAATTAGCCTATGTTGAATTTTTGGTATTCTTATGAGAACTTCCAATTTTTTATGAATAGTGAAAAATACTTAAAAACAACTTTTTTAATAAAAATAATTTATGGTGATAAATTATACTATAGAGTGGATTTAAAGTATAATTAGAATATATTGTTACCATTTTATCCAATGGTGGTCATTAAAATTAATTTCACTTTGAAATTGGACATAAACAAATGTCAATCTTTTGATATATATTATTTCTTGAAAACACGCTATTTGTTGTGACAGCAGGAATTAATTATAAAATTAATTAATGCAACTTACATGTTTGGAATTTTGTAAAATAGACATCATTTTTGAATTCGGAATATCAATTATTTCTTAGGGTGAAATTTTGGCATTGTTCTGAAAAACATCAATTTTTGATGAATAGTGAAACCACTAAGCGATAGTTAAAAACTGTTTTTTTGTTTAAATGAAACATTACCACTTCTGTGATTTGATTTTCAAAAATCTGACACACATGGTTTTAATTATGAAGTAAAATTTGGTTCAATGGGATTAAAATAATTTTTTTGTGAATAGTAACTTTTAAGTTTAATTAATCGTGATTAAAGGTAATTAGTGAAATTTAAGGTAAAAATGATATTATGAAAATATGAAAATACCCTTAAACTTGTCCTACTTTTATTTGATGAGTCATGGCCGACCAAGAAAATCCATGGGTCAACTTGGGGACCCCATGGAGCCACTTGGGTAAGCAAATGACATTAATAACTTTTTATTTAAAGTAAAAATAAAATTGTCCCAAACATGTGATCTTTTACTAAAATAATTATTACATGGGGTTATATAAGTTAAATTTTAGACTATAAATATTCATTATAAATCTAAAAATATTTCCTACATAATTATATTTTTTTATAGTTTTTAGACATTAAATAAATTAAATGTTTTATGACACCATGATGATGCAGTGATTTCCTCATTAATTAACGATTTAAATAAAATGAAAAGATAATGTAAAGTATAATTCTTATATTTGTCAAAAATCTATTGGATGAGCGTATTTTGAACCCTTATCACCTTATCCTAGAAATATATAATTGTGGGACCTTTGAAATCCGAAAAACACTTCATAATAATGTAACATTTCATTACTTTCCAAGAGTGCCCCTCCTCTCCTCTTATAAAAGGCCCCCACCACTACCACCTTATTCACACCATAAAGCCTTTTGTCTCAGCCAACCTCTGCCCAAATACTCTCTCAACATCCCTATCTTACTCCTAGAAGCTTCACTTTGGGCATAATTATTCCCAAGGAATCCTTTGGCTCAAATAAAAAATAGTTACCTGATTTTAAGGTAATGTCTTCTCTAATGTTATTTTGTTTTATTTTGCTTCTCCAACCCCTTAAACTATTTTGATTACTTTCTTTTGTAACAAAACCAGTATCTTAAATATACTAGGATTTTGTTTTGATATGTATTCGATCTACACTTACACACACCTTCTTCTAATGGTTAAATAACATACTGTTTCTGCGGTTGGTGAAATACGGCCTCACGAAACGATGATTGTTCAATATTTTTTTAACACCTCTAATGGTGGCCATTTTGATGACACTATTTTAATATATGATATATATATATATATATATATATTAAGTTTAAATTTTTATTTATGCTTCTGTATTTTTCATTTATGGCATAACTTTATGATTTCCATTATGGGTAAACGCGATAATTTCATTTTAGGAAGTGCGGACTACCGTCCCCTCAAAGTGATTTGAATCATTAATTCCATATGTGGGATGTATAAAGGATGGAGTAAATAATATTATACATGATATTATATTGGGTTTATAGTATACCTTTATATAATTATTAATTCATTCCATTAAATATGAAATAGAAATCAATGTAGCGTCCATGCGTACATACGGCTTACCGTCTCCATGACCGGTGCATTTAATTTCTTACCTCTAAATGTTATATAATATTATAAATGCATGTATATACTGGATATATATGATATATATGATATCTACATCATGAATATAATTCTGGATATAATGGATATTTTACCACAAGAACAACTTGTAATTATAAGAAGTTTATTTTTGACTCAAGTACCAAAGATCGAAAAAACGACCGTTATTAACTTAAATAATTACATAATGTTCATAACATGGTAATAAGTGATATGATAGGAATAATGAACTTGAAAAGGGTTCTTAATCAAGTATAAATTAACTCAAGTTTATTATCCAGGAGGTTAAAGAATGATCGAGTCAAGTCGGACATGAGGTAGGGGAACTTCTTAACCCAATTTCTGTTCTTCGTGTTAATCTCCTACTTTTAAATTATGTCATGATATTATTATGTCCTATCTTGTATTTGTACATTCTCTATGTGTACGTATAGTGAATACACATAATAGATCTATTTTATTTAAAAATTTATCTTTTTATGGGACTTCGTCTCAATATCCTTTTATTGAAGCATATTTTGGTTTATACACAACTTTCTTTTATACGGTGTATAAACCCCTTTGACGTGTACGTTTATTCAAAAGGAATCTTTTTTATATGAAGCGTTTTACTAAATGACAAAAGGGAATGTTTTTTTGTCGTACGTATGCGGCAACAACGACTTCTCCTCCGCCATGACCATTATTTGAGTTTCGGCTTCCACTACAAGCCATAACTTTTTTTAAATAAAAAATAAATACCAAGATTTAATTTTCTTTTATTTTGGTATTGAAAATGGTTTTGAAAGTTATTTTATTATATCAATGTGTTGTATTGATATCTTGTGATTGAAATGTGGAATTTTTATGTTTCCTTGATGCATGTTTTATGTGATACGATTATGTTATGGTTTATGATATGTTAAAACCTGTTCATATGAGGAATGCATTGGACTTAATAAGTGACGGGTGGAGCCCGTTATAGATCCTCGATGCATCAGCAGGTCTCATGAGACAAACTAGTGTCTTGGCACAAGGCCTTGATAAAATATTATTTGTAATCTTGGCACGAGGCCTTGGCTACGTGGTTATGATATTCTAGCATTATGCATTCCATCATTATGAATGTGGTTTTTGATATTGCATGTGATTATTCGACCAGTAGAATATCCATGTGCATAAGTAAATGGAATTATCTCATTTTACTTTTGCCATATTATGTTGAAGTTCATGTTTAAAAGTATTTGTTTTAGTTATACATTTCCTTAAATGTTTATGTTTATTTGTGAAAGCATCTGCTAAATTGTTATCCTTACTGAGCATCTGAGCTCACCCCTTTCGTTGTTTTATTTTTCTCAGGATGTGAAGAAATATTTTATGACTGACCTGTAGGGATAGTCTGTAGGGTATATGGGTGTAGACTATGGAGACTATGTTATTTTAGTTTTTCACTTTATGATGTAATGTAATGTTTATGAATGTATCTAGTGTTTCCAAGGCTACTAAACTATTCGGTATTTCAAGACATGATCTTTTTTGATCATGCCAATGTTACTCAATAATGCAACGACTCTAGGTAACTAGGGTCTGGGCGTTACAGTTGGTATTAGAGTCAGTTTAGTACTAACCATGGAAGATAGATTTAGATAAACTCTGATTAGAGCACATAGCCATAAGATAGACTTTGAGGATTAGTATAGAAGAATTTCTTAGAATTTTATTATTATAGATATTTTGTGAGTTTTCCGAGAAATACATCACTGTCTGGATACGAGCAGGTAGAGGCAGCTCTGGCACAGAAATACATAGAGGTAAAACCTGAAAACACTGCTTTGAGCAAGACTCGAACGAGAACTGGTGCATGACAATGGGACTTGCTGCACTCTTGGTTACGACACTCCCGGGGGATATGCTTAGGATAATTATCTTTTTTTACAAACCATTATGAAGGGTTTATGAGTATGCACTTCCTCAAAGAAAACATTTTTTATGTTTATGGATTATATCCATAAACTGTTCAATTTACATAAAGGATTTTACAAGTTTGGAATTATTCATTGTAATTCATAAACTAATCTAGTTTATTCCATTGTTTATAAATGGTGCCTAGTGGGAGGAATGGAAACCGTATAAATGCACACACTCCATGTAGGGATTTCCCTCCTGCTCAAGATAATTATTCTGGAGCTGGAGATACAACTGGTGCTGATCACCTTATCACCATACTGGGGCAACTCACTCAGGTTATGAATAATAACCTTACTCATATGGAGCACCCTGATCTGCAACATGGAGGATCAATGTTATACAGCTTCATGAGGAAACAACCACCAACATTTAATGGGGGTACAAATCCATTACTAGATGAGGAATGGATAAACCCCTTAGAGTAAATATTCCACGCCTTGGGGAGTAGCGAAAGGGAGAAGGTTTTCATAGAAGTTTACCGCCTTACTGGAGGTGCCGATCAATGGTGGTCGCTGATTCAAAACACAAAGGATGATGAAGAAGTATCAAGTATGGAATGTAGAGAATTCAAATATCTTTTCTTATAAAAATACTTCCCTCGTGACCATAGAGAAGATATGGAAAGGCAATTTCTGTGTCTGAGACAAAAGGAGGATGAGAATGTCGCAAAGTATGAGGCTAACTTTACAAGGTTAGCGAGGCATGATAAAGATTATATATTCAACCCAATAAGTTAGATTGATCATTTATTTGATGGGTTAAAACCATTTCTCCATCGATCATTAGTCTCACAAACCTTCTCATCATATGAAGATATTGCCTCATGTGCTATCAAGACAGAAAAGGAATTCTCTAAATCTTATGACAATAAAGTTGAGAAAGAGAAGAAGAGAACGATGGAACAAGACATAGATAAAGGGAAAAAGGGAAATAAGTATTTTCCATTATGAGATAATTGGGGGAAGAATCACCCTTGTGTTTAACTAAAAGGAATGGGAGTTTGTTATAAATGTGGAGAAAAAGGTCACCAGGCTCGTGATTGCAAGGGAAAGAAAGAGGCTATCAATGTTGAATGCTACAATTTTAGGGAAATAGGGCATTATGAAAATGTATTTCCTAAGTGTCAATCAAACTAACCTCAAAAAAGGCCAAGGGTTCATGGACAATCTTATGCTGTTACTATAGTTGAAGTGGAATAATTAATGTATTGGTGCTTTTGGACTCAAGGATTATATTCTGTTTATAAGGATAATGTGATATATATATATATATATGGATTGTACTACAGTACTTGTTGTTTTCATTAAGGATTTAATATGATGATGGTAATAATATTTTTAGTATGTTACAATAAGAGAAACTTTACTTTGTTTGGGGAATCTGATGTTACAATTGATTTTGGAATTTAGAGACCTTTTAGAGAAAGTCTGGATAGAGGTATTTTGGATAACTATAAAGGTTGGAATGAATTAAGTTGAACTGTAGATAGTATTGATTAAGGTTAAAACATTTTTGAAGATTGTTTTTGGAATGTTACAATACTATACTTTTAGGAAAAGGACAACCTGTAGGTTGGGGGATAACCTGTCGCGTCGGTCAAAGCTACAGGAATCGAACCCACAGCCATAGTGCGATAGGCCTTTATTACCTACCACTAGCCTATAGGAAGTCCTTGGTTATTACAAAATAGTTTCTCTAATATAAATGTTATGTGGTAATATTTGGAACCTTATACAATTAGGATAAATAGAATATTTTTGAGTTTTGTTACCATTTGGAGTGAAAGATGGGTTCATGGTAAAAATTTATTATATAATGAAAGCCTACATGACAAGTAAGTATATTTCCTTATGTTATTAGTAAATCTCTTAAATAAATTCCTCAACTTTATGAAAGGTAACATAAAACAAAAACGTTGTCGGTTAACTTTTCCAACTGGGGATTCAATGACCGTTTAACCAATCAAAAGTTTGTGATTTTCTTGTGGTTAAATTTCTCCTAATCCTATTTTCTACAACTCTCCATCAAACCTTGATTCTTTGTTTTTCCTATATATCCATATTTTCATATAATCCTAGTGTGGGCTATCTCGGGTGATCTTTGTACCTCTCTTTCTTTCTTTTAATGTTATATTTTTATTAACACTATTTCCGATGCGGGTTTTCCACAAAGGTATTTTCTATTTTCAACCTTTTATTTTCAAAGAAAATTTTCAAATTGCGAGGACGCAATTTATTGAAGGTGGGGAGAATTTAACACCCCTAGCTTCCACAATACACTTCTCTTTCAATAATGCAATAGCTTCCATTGTATGCAAGTTCGAGATTCTAACGCACTGCGACCAATCAAAATAGCCATTACGAATAGTAATACACACGTTTTGAAATTAAATATATTATATATTTCAATATGGACTTCATTTGTGGATTCAGAATATAGAAATTAGCCTATGTTTATTTTTTGGTATTTTTCTGAGAACTTCCAATTTTTTCTGAATAGTGAAAAATACTTAAAAACAACTTTTTTAATAAAAATAAATTATAGTGATAAATTATACTATAGATTGGTTTTAAAGTATAATTAGAATATATTTTTAACATTTTATCCAAAGGTGGTCATTAGAATTAATTTCACTTTGAAATTGGACATAAACAATTGTCAATCTTTTGATATATATTGTTTCTTAAATAAATTAAATTTTTTATGACACCAGGATGATGCAGCGATTGCCTCATTAATTAATGATTTAAATAAAATGAAATGATAATGTAAAATATAATTCATATACTCATCAATAACCTATTGGATGAGAATATTTTGAACCCTTATCACCTTATCCACGAAATATATAATTTTGGGAACTTTGAAATATGAAAAGAACTTCATAATAATGTAACATTTCATTACCTTCCAAGAGTGCCCCTCCGCTCCTCTTATAAAAGGCCCCCACCACTACCACCTTATTCACACCATCAAGAAATTTGGCTCGGCCAACCTCTTCCAAAATACTCTCTCAACTTCCCTCTCTTAATTTTAGAAGCCTCACTTTGGGCAGAATGCTTCCCAAGGAAGCCTTTGGCTAAAATCAAAAAGAGTTACATGATTTTAAGGTAATGTATTCTCTTATGTTATTTTGTTTTATTTTGCTTCTCCAACCCATTTAACTATTTTGATTCCTTTATTTTGTAACAAAAGCAGAATCTTAAATATACTGGGATGTTATTATGATATGAATTCGAGCTACACTTATACACACCTTCGTCTAATGGTTAAAGAACATACAGTTTCTGTGGTTGGCGAAATACTGCCTCACGACACGATGGTTGTTCAATATTCTTTTAACACCCTTAATTGGTGGCCATTTTGATGACACTATTTTCATATATAATATATATATTATGTTTATGTTTTCCTTATACTTCTTTAGTTTTCATTTATTGAATATCTTTATGATTTCCATTATGGGTAAACGCGATAATTTCATTTTAGGAAGTGCGGACTACCGCCCCCTCAAAGTGATTTGAATTGTTAATTCCATATGTGGGATGTATAAAGGATGGGGTAAATAATATTATACATGATATTATATTGGGATTATAGTATACCTTTATATAATTATAGTTTCATTCCATTAAATATGAAATAGAAATGAAAGTAGCGTCCATGCGTACGTACGACTTACTCTCTCCATGAACGGTGCATTTCATTTCATACCTCTAAATGTTATGTAATATTATAAATTCATATATATACTGGATATATATGATATATTTGATATCTAAATCATGAATATAATTCTGGATATAATGGATATTTTATCACAATAACAGCTTGTAATTATAAGAAGTTTATTTCTGACTCAAGTACCAAAGATTGACAAAACGACTGTTATTAACTCAAATAATTACATAATGTTCATAACATGGTAATCAGTGATATTAGAGGAATAATGAACTTGAAAGAGGTTCTTAATAAAGTATAAATTAACTCTAGTTTATTATCCATGAGGTTAAAGAACGATCGAGTCAAGTCGGACACGAGGTAAGGGAACTTCTTAACCCAATTTTCGTTCTTTGGGTTAATCTCCTAATTTTAAATTATGTCATGATATTATTATGTCCAATCTTGTATTTTTACATTAACTATGTGTACTTGTAGTGAATAAACATAATATATCTATTTTATTTAAAAAATTATCATTGTATGGGGTTTTGTCTCAATATCCTTTCATTGAGGCATATTTTGTTTTATACACAACTTTATTTTATACGGTGTATAAACCCCTTTGACTTTTACATTTATTCTAAAGGAATATTTTTTATACATAGTTTTTTACTAAATGAAAAAATGGAATTTTTTTTGTCATATGTATGCGGAGACAAAGACTTCTCTGCCGCCGTGACCATTATTTGAGTTTCGGCTTCCTCTACAAGCCATAACTTTTATTAAATAAAAAATAAATACCAAGATTTAATTTTCTTTTATTTTGGTATTGAAAATGGTTTTGAAAGTGTTTTTATTATATCAATGTGTTGTATTGATATCTTGTGATTGAAATGTGGAATTTTTATGTTTCCTTGATGCATGTTTTATGTGATAAGATTATGTTATGGTTTATGCTATGTTTAAACCTGTTCATATGAGGAATGCATTAGACTTAATAAGTGACGGGTGGAGCCCGCTATAGCTCCTCGATGCATCGGCAGGTCTCATGAGACAAACTAGTGTCTTGGAACGAGGCCTTGACAAAATATTATTTTTAGTCTTGGCACGAGGCCTTGGCTACGTGGTTATGATAGTCTGGAATTATGCATTCCATTATTATGGAAGTGGTTTTTGATATTGCATGTGATTATTCGACCAGTAGAATATCCATGTGAATAAGTAAATGGCATTATATCATTTTACTTTTTCCATATTATGTTGAAGTTCATGTTTAAAAGGTTTTGTTTTAGTTATACATTTCCTTAAATGTTTATGTTTATTTGAGAAAGCGTACACTAAATTGTTATCCTTACTGAGCATCTGAGCTCACCCCTTTCAATGTTTTATTTTTCTCAGGATGTGATGAAATATTTTATGACTGGCCTGCAGGGATATTTTGGTGGGGATATGGGTGTGGACTATGGAGACTATGTTATTTTAGTTTTTCACTTTATGATGTAATGTAACTTTTATGAATGTATCTAGTGTTTCCAAGGCTACTAAACTATTTTGTCTTTCGAGACTTATCTTTTGTGATCATGCCAATGTTACGCAATAATGAACCGACTCTAGGTAACTGGGGTCGGGGAATTGCATATTTAATATTATAAAATGGAATCAATATATGAACTAATTATTACCAAAATTTTAAAGTGTTTCCCCATTCAATTTTTGATACAAATATTCCTCAAAATAGATAAAATATGTTACCATGATTAGTGTTAACATAGGTCAATGGTTGGAGTTAAACTAAGAGATAATGGTAAATATTTAGAAAAAATTACTAAAAATTATTATTTGAAGTTATTTTAATCATATATTATCTTAATTTTTATTTATTTTCTATTCTGTGAATCTTATACTCAAAAATAACAATATTTTATTATAGTATTTTAAGTAAATATATATTCCCCCTAACTTATAAAATTGGTCCTCCTATCATTACATATTCATGAACATTTAACCCTCTAGATCATCCATTACTGACCGAAAAACCGTTATATAATTATTAAATTCATTCTAGATCTTCATTTCATCTCATAGTAAAATCATATATATGTTTAAACTGCATGGAAAACGAGGCCTCTCAAGGAACAATTAATCACATATCCAACTATTTTAATGATTAATTCCTATTATAATTCTTCTAAATATTTTTCTTTCAACCCAACATAATTGATAATGTATCATAAATATTATTATATTTTCTATGAGTATATTTAAAAAATTTTAAACAACCTTACTATCATATGAGAAACAAAAGTATCATTTGTACGTACATGCAAACTACCACCTCCACATAGAAAAGTGATTTATTTTCCATCACAAATTCAAATTGATGGAAATAATTATGGGTTTAATAAATATATATGATATATATGAAGTAGTTATGATTCTTTAATCGTAAAATATTATTTATCTTTCATTTCATCTTCTTTCTTGGAAGATGAAAATTGTGTTCTTGTGTATGTATGTAGTAACATCTCTATAAATAGTGTAACTCATTTTTTATATATTTAATATATATATGGTTATTAATTTATATGTGGAATGTTTTATGATATTTATATCATTTGTTAAATATTAATCTATGATGTAATAATGATCCATATACAAGGACCATAACATCATATTACAAACATATATAAAAAACAAAGTAGTTAACACATGAAATGATTGTGGTAATGAATCATCTTTAATGAATGGGTGATAAGATTTTATAACTAAACCATGATTGGGTTTATAAGTATTATTATTATTTTGGTATAGAAATTCCAAAATTTTATATCAATTATATAGTTTGTTAAAATAATTTATGAACCATGTCATACTTGAGGATGGGGTTTCTCATCTCGCATTTCTTTTTGGGAGACATTTGGCATATTCACCACTAGTTTCTATGATGTTGTGTATATACATCCCATATAAGATTTTATAACAAAAAAAATTATATTAATATTATTTATTGGTACATTTGAATTTATTTCTTTCATTATGATGCCGATTGAAATTTTACAAAATTTGGAAGGATTTTATATTACAATCCCACTATTTACTAGGATTCATTATGCTAAAATTTAAAGTGAATATATTATATATTCTATCATTAATAAATATCATGTTTTTTATTATCCTCCATTTATTTATATATATTTTATATTTTCTTTTCATTTTCCCCTCCCTATATTCTCATAATATCAAAAAAAAATTAAAGAAACTCGACTTCATTTCAGTCTTTAGTTGAAAATATTTTCCCATCCATATAAATATTTTATAAAATGATTTTTTTTAATAATATATAATTATTTATTAAATAATTTTTAACAAAATTTTATTTCATATAAAATGAAATAAAAATAGACTTTTTTATTTTATCAAACTCTATACTTTTTACCCTAGTTATGAAGAAAATAGTTGATTTAATGTTTACCCAATAAACAAGATTTTCAAAAATTATATGAGTTTTCACCTTTAATAACTATTATTTGTTTCCATGGTTCTTATAAAAAACAATTATTTCCTAATATTTAGGAAATTTTTATATTTTTAATAAATTATTTTAAAATGAAAAGGGTATGTTCATCAAAAAAAATAACTGATCTTTTATAGGCATCATCATTTATGAAAAAACATTATTGATTTCTATGTACTACTAAAGATATATATAATGTTACTATATTTTTTCTTTATATATATAGTTATTTATTATGAAGAGTAAAATAGGTTTCTTTTCCATGGGTTAAGAAATGATTAAATTAAAAAATGTATATGATCTTATGGTTGCATATTAAATGACCATGATTACGTAAAAAGTTGGTTTTTTATATCCCAATAATATATTATGTAACGATTGATGTTTTATGAGCTCAATGGGTATATTGGAGGTTATTCTAAGACCAATATATGGTACATGGATGGTTAGACCAATCCAAATAATGGTACACAATAGGTTATCCCAAGACCAAGGTATGTACAAAGGTAGTTACACCATGCTTAACATATAATGAATGTCTTAGGGGTTATTCTTGTCATATAATTTATATTCTTTTGATTATGAAACATTTTTATAAAATTATAAATAAAATAATTCTAGGTTTATGATATGATCTAATGACTCAAGATCTTTTATTTTTCTATGATTCATGTCTTTAAAACAACCAAAAACATACACCAAAACAATTTTCTATGAATATATCAATGTGATATTAAAATGATTATATTATTCACTCATACCATTATTCTCATGTTCTGATTACATATGTTCATTTAAAAATATGTCTCGTGTTTACCCTTATAAATCATCTGAGATCACACTTTCTTTTTTTCTTCTTTCTAATGTTATTATGAAAGCATTTATGTAGGGTGTATATATGAAGTGTACTATATGTGCATAAAATTGTTGTAGTCATTGAAGATTATTAAAGAAATATTATTTATATGTCTATATACTCTAGTGACAATAGTAATTTATGGTTCTTATCCGTGTATTATTGTGAAATGTATTTAGTAATCATTTAAATGGAGCAATATTTATGTACATTATTAATGGGTTACTACAAAAAAATACCATAAAATATGAAACAACCATCCTTTTATCTTTATAGATAAAGGATGTTAAATGTGGTTCGATAAAGGGAAGCGGGTATTTATCTCCCAAAATTTAAGAACCATGTTAATAAAGAAATCCTGAAGGGGATTTCTGATTTAAAATCCACAAAAATATATTACACACATGATAAAATTCTAGTAAACAACATGCCCATTTTTATGTGACCCATTGGGATACCAGCATAATACCTCACCCCGAAACCCCTTATAACATATCCCCTGGGGTTATGGTGTGGAAAGAAAATTCTATACATGGCCAAAACATGATCCCATAACCCAAGTTCATCTTATAATGTGAGCCTCATCATCACGGTGGAATTTCCCCTTCCAGGGCATCCAAAATGATCATATCCACCCACTAATGAATTTTTAGGTTCATTTTTGTATAACCCGAATATTGATAGTGAATACAATGACCTGATTTAGCTTAACGCTTCGACATAGTAAGGTCCATACATTGTACATCCTAAATATCAGGGCTCGATCTATCCCCTTAATAAATCATCACAGTGTAACCCACATCCTTATGAAATCTATTCCAACAGCCTCAATTTATAAAGGTAAAATGTCTTTCATCTTCCGAATAGTATCTTATGTATTCCAATATATATTTTTTACACCATTAAATATATTATAAATAATGTAAAAAATCATGTGTATATATATTACATATTTTAGTAGGAGATTCAAGGTTTCCTATTTATCTTCAAAATAATAACTTTCATAGAGAAACAATATATCATTAATAAAGAAAATGTCTTATGAATATGAAATAATTTCATACATATCAACAATTATGGAAGACTAAAAAATTTATACATAGTAATTTATTATATTCTATATCTGATATATTATGTATACACAATATTATACGTATGTAATGAATATCATTTGGATTATTAAATTTATTAATTTTTCAAATTTATAGAAAAAAATATTATCTACCAACTATGATATGTTATACATTCTCCAAATAATGTACATAAAACTATAAGATCTGTAACTATATGAGATTATAATTTTTGGGAGAAATTACTTATTACCATAATATATTTTACACTATAGGAATTAAACTTAGTAATTTTCTATTTTTTATAATAAAAGCATTGTCAGGATACAAATATATTATCTCTCATAATAACATAAACACATTCCTATTTTCCATAACCAATATATAAGATATACCCTTATAGAGTGACAACATTTACTACAGTGTGTTCCTTCCTAACTAATGAATTGTTATCATAATGTAGGAAGAATGTACTCCTATAAAAAAAGTTACATCACAATGTCCTCAGCTACAATCTGGTCCTTGACCATCCCCAACAATATAAACCCCTGTGAATTCATCCCAGATAAAATTCTATCCTATATGATTTTTCCTCTCCTAATATGGTAAAGAATTTATCTCATTCATAAAACCATTACAGAAAAACCATAAATCTTCATAGTGTAATGGTCTTACTATCGGTGGAAAATCACAAAAATATACCCAACCCTATTAAAAACTCACCTAATCTTGAAAGTCACCATTATAGAGTTTTGTCGCATCCAAAAACACTTTTAAGTAATGTCTAAACCCTCATAATCCCATTTAAATCCGCATATCTCAATACATATCCTAATTTGAGAAAAACATTTATTTTTATCCTTATATTACATAAAGTATATGACATGAGTGGTTACACCTATGGTGGGAAAAATCCTTTTAGTATTTCAATTCTATGATCCTTGACTTGGGTAAACTAATATAAATATTGAATGTGGTGTTAATCAGGAAACCTTATGGTAAATGATAAAAATTTTGTTCTTGTGGTATTTACAATTTTGTAAATTGATATTATACATTTAGAAATAGTCACTAGATATGTAAAACTTTTTTTTATTATAATAAAAAATATGAATATGAATAAGGATTAAATAATTTTTTAACTCATGGGGATTGTACGATCAATGACTTCTTTAATTAGAGAACTCACCAGTACACTATGTCTCAAGTAGGATGTTTTGGATTATAAATACATGACTTATATAATGTTTTATTTTATATTATGTCATGTGATGATATAGAGTAGGATATCATGTAATTAACTAATCCATGATATCTTACATCAATACACATGTTATATTATTAAAAGTCCTGATTTGAATTCCTAATAATTATGACAAGGAAACATGTTCAATGTGAATAAAATATAATGGTTGGGAATTATTTATCCCATACATTTTTTGAATTTTTTGTGAATTACTTATCAACATTGGATATCTAATAAAAATCCTATTGGATTATCATGTATCCCAAATCATCAACATTAAATGTAAAATATGATTTCAAAACAAATGATTAAATATTAAAAAATAGATTCAAACATATTACTCATCATTCAACATTAAAACCTACATTTTCACCACCTTCAATATATTATAGGTAATCATGGGTTCTATCATGAAAAATATGATTTTTTCTATCTGGATTGAAAAAAATCTAAATAATGACTTATAGGCACAAAAAGGTGTTTGAATGATCAATGTTCATCCACCATGTACACTATGTGGAACCATGATTGATGAAATATTGGCATTTAATACATAATGTACCTATATAGGGGAGATATCCACTATAAAGTGTCAAATAATATCCCATTGTAACATAAAAAAGGGATAATAGAATAAGTATCCAATAGTTATGGAATAACATGCACCAGAATGGGGAAATGTTGTGCTAAACTATTTTATATTCAGTGTGAAGTGAAACCCATTAACCTAGAACGGTGTGTGTACATTTTTACACACTAACTCCCAAGGTTTCCCATGTGGTTTTAACTAAATCCAAATTTTTAGTATAAATCACAAATCTATAATAAAACATTCAATCTATTAATACATATATAAAATATCTTCAAAATAAACTCATATAGGTGCCTTTGAATGATAACAAGAGGAATGTTCTATATATGACACACTCTTGAAAATATGATTTAAATAAATCAAAGTCACCATTATTCCCTTGAAAATATTGTAAAATTATATTAGTTAATAATTTAATGAAAAAAGATTAAAATAATCCATTAAATTTAATAGTAGTCATTTTAAAAAATACTTTTTATGAAACATTAAATTCAAAACATAAGTCATTCTGTTTGAAGAAATAACATTCCCAAACCCTTAGTAATAATTAATGAAAAAATTATAATAAACACATACTCTAATTTATATAATGTAAAGATTTAATTAAAGAGAAATCATTATTTTAAACACTAAATAATTAATGTTTCCTAAAATTAAAAAAGTTATGTAGAGTCACTAACCTTTAGGATATTTTTAATATTTATCGTAGCTATTTCCAATGAATTTTCACTATTATTGACATTGAAAAATAACCAAATTGAATTTGTAACCCCATAGAAAATTATATATAATATATTTCTAATATATGGATGTTTAAACACAAAACATGAAAATCCTTCAGTAACGACACTAATAAAATGGAGTGTGAATGGTCTCTAGAGGTATCCTCTTGGCTAAACCAAAAAAATATTAATAGGTTTCATGTGTTTGACGATAAAATTTAGAAAACAAATCAAATATAAACACTAGATTTAGAGTGCTAGTGAGAAATTTCTGTGGAATATAAGATAATGAAAATATGTTTTAGATTAAGAAGGAAAAGGAACTCATATTTTTGAATCCTCAATGAGATTAATGGAGTAGTAAGGGGAAGAAGGTGATAAATATCAATTCATATCTACTTAATTTGTGTTGTACAATTTTGGGTAGATGGGTGATTATAAATTCTATTATATTTAAAATTATTATTATTTTTGTTCTTATTAAACATAACACTTTAAAACTCCATAAATAAATTACATGAGCATAAAGATCACTAAAAATTTACAGAAAAACAACCCGACTGTAAATTATTATAAATATTAGGAAGACTGTATATGAATGTTATGATTTTGAATATTTCATTACTGTATGTATAGTTAGTATACATGGTTAGGAAAACAATGTCACTAACCATTATTGTCAACTTCCATAAATGTACACCGCACACTTTTATTATTCATGGATAATAAATCTATTTTCCATAACATTGTACCAATAAAAAATTTAATTTTATTTATATTTGAAATGAAAAATTTATATATTAAAAAAATATTAATAGAAAATAAGGTGCGGATGATAGATATTACATTTACCAAAAGATTTTAAAATAGGAGATCGAGTGTTACGTGTATTCCATTATAATGGGGACATCATATATTGAGGATCTAAATCCATTTTGTTCCACTATGAATTGGGACATTGAAATTATATATGAAACCTTTGTAATGAAATATTAATAAGCGAAATTTCTATTTTTTTATGGTGATTCAAATTTACATATTAATGGACTATTTAAGAAATAATGGACATATGTTATGAGCTTCGAATAAATAAATTATATGGAATCCAAAACTACATTGATAAAGTATAATGGTTTTATGGTAGTCAATATGAGAGTCCTTGAAATTTCAGACTAATGATGAATATAATCAGCTGGAGAAGTTCGCTATTGCTGAATAATGATGCTTCTCAAGGATTAAAATATTTTTCAGGAAATTTTTTATAACTCATACTATTTAATGTAAGATGATTAGAATCTCATGAAACTAGGTTGAATCTATAGTTTAGATTATGGAATTATATTTTGATAGTGGAAATTTTTAGTGTCTCTAATCATTTAAATTGAAAATTTATTGGTATTGTAATACAATTAAGAAACTAATTGAGAGGTATGTAATGAATATTAGATGAATGTGGGAATTAGGGGTCGATAAAGAATCAATCAAAAAACTAATAATATTCCATCATATACCTAGTGGAGTGACATGTGGTATTGCACCACTAGTCTAGCCCCATGTGGTTGGTGTAGTCCAAATATATTAATAGTAGTGACTATATATATTTTGGAGGGTTAGGAAGAAACCATTATATGCTCCTCCCTATCTAATTTTAGTCCAATATGAGACGTTTAGGTAGGTTTATTCAGTTGTCCAATACCCAATTGTTCTCTTACCCTTTTAACCTCGATTGGGAGGTGATCGATGGGCATTCATCATTGACAATTAAGGTGAGATCCCCCCCTTTAAACGCTATTTATTCTTCTCCTATTTGATAATCAACTTTTTAGTTGTTTGAATTATGTATCTAGGATATTTTTAATATATAATAGTAAAATTTGACTAGGAAGAATTTTATTTTATATGAGGAGGGTATATGATATTGATAGAGGGTGGATATATGCCATTTCATGCTATTTTGATAGATATAGTTTTCGAATTTGATTAATTTTTTTAAATATTTTTTATTTCCTATGTTTAAAAAATCTTGGGAAATTAATTGATTCTTAATTGGGGTTTTGTAAAAATAAAAAATCCTTTCTTGGCTTATTTACTTTTTTATCATTCATATTTTTTCTGGGGGTGTCATATCTTTACTTTCCCATGTTGTAGTATCATATGGTTTTATTGATGGGATCTATAATCATGTTTCTTTATTTCAACAAAAATCACCTCAATACAAGGGGTTCTTCTTCAGTGATCATAAAAATGTATTATGATTTGATGTTCAATAATGTGATAATGTTAACGAAGAGGCTATTCACTAATGTAACCTAAAATAATGTGTAAGTGTTGACATATGTGTTTTATGGGGTCCTCATGGAATATATATTGTGATTGAAAATACATATTTTTTGGATGGGGATGAGAAATTTCAGTCCCATTTAATCCCAGGTATTTCATCTATTTTTTTATCAATTATTGGAATCGATATAAAATGGTTTCATTCATCCTATTCATTTCCCTTTTTAGGATTATGTGGCTCTGAAATCACCCCATAGTGATAGAGGTGTTGATATAGTGGTGTTGATTGTATAGCAGAATTCATCATAGGAAATAGTTTCTGAAAATCATAAGAGGGAATATTAATGAGATATGATATAAAAACCCATATCTTTCTTGTTGATTCAAGGTTCTTTTCACAAGATAGGAAATGTATCTCATGGTTGTCTACCTTGTATATCTTCTCCAGATATCCCATGTAAAATATAGTGTATATGAGAACCATGATGCTCTATTTTGGTTAGTTATATATATTCTATGTAGGTTTATCTTTTTATGGATAAAAATAATTTTTCTTCATTCTTATTCCCATTGAATCTATTTCTCACTAAACATTTTCAATGGAGGGGTTCTGAGGTAAGAAATCCTGGTTGGGAACTCTGTTATCATCTATTTCAATGGTTTAAATCTAACTTGTATTGTACAGGAGAAACAACGTGAAGTTATTTGTTCGAAAATGTTATGATCATGATTTCTAGGAACCTAATATAGTTTTTATAAATTTAAAAAATATTGAACAAATTTATTTAATTTTCAGATAAAATTTATTAGATATTATGTGGTAAAATATGGTGATTTTTCAAGTAAGTTTACCAGGAGAATGAAATGTATAGTTCAAATTCTTTTCTATGGTTTTGGAAAAGTTATTCTACAAGGGGTATTTTCCATTCGGATGCTAATTATTTCTTAACTACGAAGTTAAATATAAATGTTATATAATTATTTTAAAATAAATTTTTTCTCCTAAGAAAATTAGATAATGAGAGTGGGTGGTGAATCAATCTATACTAATTTGTAACAAACCTTAAAATTATCAAATCTAAAGGTAATTAAAAATCAACCTCTCTATCTTATAATGATTTTTAGTGAATAATAAAGCAAAGAGAGAAAAAAGTGATTTTATGTGGTTCTTTTACATTGGGATGCATCTAAGGACTATATAATTATGATGTTTCAAGGATCCAATTTTACTAAGCACACAACATGAGGTTCTATAAATTAATTAATATAAAAAAATTTCCCCTATCAGTGCATGAAAAATCACTGATATAGTATTCCTTTATCAGTGATAAAAAGGGGTTGATAAATGGAAACATTTATTAGTTTTTTTTATCACAAATAAAGGGTTACCTTAATCAGCTTTTTTAGCAAAAATAAAGGAAGCCGTTATCTGGTAATTTATTTATTAATACAAAAGGGTTATAATTATCAAATAATTTTATAAAACATAATAAGTTCAGGGTCGGGCATGTGAGTCCCACGTCGATGAAACAGATATTCAGTCACTTCCTTATATAAGATTGTGCCGCAACATAACCACAGAATCCATTGGTGGGGATAGTCTCCCACAAACACATTTCACAAAACCATATGGGACCATGGGATCGCTTAGTTCTTAGCCCACACTATGGTTTATAAAGGATTTGGACCACCTATATATAGATGGTCTGTTCCAACACGACCCTAACCATATACCCCATAATTTAGGCATATACACAGGATAACCCACATTCCCATCTGAGAATTGACCCTTATTTTTTATTTCTTCCAGTAAAAAACTACTATTAAATATATTTAAAATTTTAAAATAATTAATAAAATATTATTAAAAATTGAATAAATTAAAAAATATATTTAAAAGTAAAAAATTAAATAATTATTTGATGATTTAATATATATAAATATATATATATATATATATATATATATTAAATATTAATAATTTGAATATATTAAAAATTAATATTTAAAATTAATAAATTGAAATAATTAAACAAATAAAAAATCAAATTGAGTAAATAAAAAATTATAAATTTTTTTAATTAAATGTTATTATTAAAAATGACTAAAATAAAAATATACATATTATCAATATTAATAAATAATTTATATTAAATACAAATATATATTGGAAAAATTTTAAAAATTTAACCAAATATTTAATAATGAACAAATTCTGAAATTATCAAAAAAATTAATCATGAATAAATTATTAATAAAAATGAATAAATTAATATATATATATTTTTATAAATTATATATATTAATAAATTATATATATTATATATAAATATATAGAATGAAAAAAGTTATAATTAAATGAACACTAATGCCTTCTTCATTTTTAATGGGTTTTATACATAATTATTCATTATTACATTTAATAGTGTTAATATAGAAATATATTCATATATATTTTTCTATATATATACTAGTTTATATTATATTTCATAAAATATGATTTATATATAACAAAATATTTTTTCATAACATAAATAATTAATATATTTATATACAATCAGTTTATAACTTAAAAGTTACATTAATTGAAAATATTGACTAATTATATCGAGTAATGGAAATTTATTTGAATGTAGTTTTCTTTTTCAATAGAGCACATATAAAACTATGTTACATTGATTTCATACAAACATATATGTAATTAATACATATTTATATACAATGCAATAAAAAATAATATTTTTGTTATTTAATCTATTTATAATATTCATTTTTAAATAATATATATTAACATTTTTTATTTAATATATATTATGTGTCAAATTTGTAAATTTTATCATATTTAAATTTTTTTCAATTATATACTTAATATTAATTTATAATATTTTTCCCCATTTATTCATTTTTAATATATTTATTCATAAATAATCTTAATTATTTTGTAATATTTTTATAATTTACTCATATTTAGTTTTTCATTGTGAAATATGTTTTAATTTTATCAATTATCAATATTTGTTTTTTACATGTTTATTACTTAACATTTATTGATTTTAATATTGTTTTAATTTATATATTTAATATTTATTCATTTCCACTTGGATATAACAAAATATTTATTTTTAATTTTAGAAAATTTTCAATCTAATTAATTACATTTTTTAAATTATTAAATTTATTTTTTCATGTTAATTTTTATTTTAATAACAGATGCTACATATTATATAAATACATTGTTATATGAAATGTACACATAATTTTCATATATATGTACATACATTAACTTCACACACAAAAATATTTACGTAATTAATGAAAGCTTATATAGAGATAGATATAGGTAAAATATACATTATTTATTCCAATTTAAATATTCCTTTGATATATTCATTTGGTAACATAATGTATTCAATATTTTATGTTTTTATTTAGTACATTTTATTAATTTATATGGAATATTGTTGCATTTAGTCTTTTTTATTCATTTTTACTATTTTTATTTTTTATTTTATTGGAATTTATTCATTTCCAAATATATTTTATGCATATTTTTTTACTTCGTATTAATTTATTTAATATGTATTCGTATTCATTAATATATATATATCAATATATTATTATTTTTTAATAATATATAGATATATATTTAACATAACCAATTTTTCAATATTTTTATTGTCAACTCATTTTTAATTATTCAATTTTACCCATTTTTAACATTCCTACATTCAATCATTTTTATTAATTAATAATTTTGCAAATATATTCGTCAATAAAAATTTATAAAAAAATATATTTAAAAATTTATACATCCTATAAGTATAAAATTATATATTTATAATTATAAAAAAATTAATATTATTATTTAAAAAGTGCTTAAATTATTATAATTAAATACATTTATATTCAAATTATGCATATTATTTAAAATAAATATTCACATAAATATAATTAAATAACTATACAATTATTATAAATATATATTAATATTTAATATATTAATAAATTTAAATTAATATGTATATTTAATTACTATATTTTTATAATTATATAAATTTGTATAATAACATAAATATATATGTTAATATATACAAATATTTGTAAATATATTTATTTATAATTATAATTATAAATATTTTTTAGTGATAAATAAGCACTGAAAAGTATGAATTTTATTAGGTCTAGGTTAGCGTTGATAATAATATTACTTTATCAAAGATAACAAAATCACTAACAAATAGGTCTTTTTTCATCACTTATTATCTCAGCATTTTTAAGATTCCTTTTTATCAATGCTTTTTTAGATTCACAGATAAAAGCATACATACCTTTTAAAAAGAAGGCTACAATAACTGATTATGTCACGTCGTTCAATATCTCAGGGAAGTTCATCTTTTCTCATAGCTACCCCTCGATCATCTCTTGGACGAAGAAACTCTATAATCAAAGGTATATTATATTTTTCTTCTCCCCTATCATTACATGATTTGAAATTTTGGATAATCATTATATCAGGGTTCTTAAAACGTCATACTTTCCAATATCTCTCATTTATTGCTACACAGACTCCATCGGTGGAATAAAAATCATCTAATCCACACTTTTCCTTGTTATGATTCTCTCTATGTAATCAGTTCTATTTAAGGCTAACCATATCATCATGTTAGTTTTTTACTTTAACAACCAACCCCTTCCTAGTAAATGAATGGTAAAATATTGAGGGGACCCATTGTCGTTGGGTTTATCACGAGTCCCATTTATATTTAATAAGGATTTATATTGGTTATAATCTATTTTATTCAATGATATCCACCCACCACCATTATTCATTTGATGATATTCTACAAAAAAAATATTGGTGTAAATCTTAATCCAGAAGACTGCATCCATCACAATGGTTTTTTTATTTGTTCATAGTTACTATTGATTCTTATGTCATCCTATAAATTTAAATGCAAACTGACACCTATATCCCACCAGGTGGATGAAATTATAGAACAATGTATTCTAAAATTCTCAACATTGTTGTTATATAAGGGTGTTATAGATTTAATCATTGGGGTATAATGTAATGGATTATTTTACTAAAATCATGAGTTCCCCACATCGAACATGTACACCATTTACCACTCCCTTCAAAATAAAATGCACTTATACAAAATTTCATGTGTGTGGTGTTTCCCATTAAATAGTATTCAAATTATTCACCCCTCTTCCTCTATGGACAACATTTGTAAATGATCTTTATTAATGACATACATGAAACCATTGTATACAAGTATGTCCTCATTGATTATTATATCCAGTCAGTTAATGGGTGTTGTTTATTATGTTATTTTCACTAGAAAATATTATAATTTTATAGGATATGACACAAAATCTTATTTTCATTCTTTAAGAAATTCGATTGTGGAATCCTTGTGGTATAAAGGTTATCATTTCGCAATTCTTTAATCTTAGTTAATTATATGTTACACCAAATGAAATCTATCATGCCTTGGTATATATAACTTCAATGTTATTTATTATATATTTTCTTCAGTTTCTTCGCAGTTCCATCCCAAGAATCATTCTAAAATAAATTGTATAATCTATATTTTACTCTCCAAGGTGCTTTGGATGATACATCTTAGCTGGTATAAGTGGGTTGTATTGGACATTTCGAGCAAGATTCATAGATTTGACTATTTGAGGTGACTAAATTATAAATAGGGATGGTTCCCCCATTACAATAAATTAGATAATCTAATTTCTACTCGCTTGAAATTGTAAATGTTTTTATTTTTTATAGTCTCAATTCATTAGATACCCCTAATTACTAATTAGTGTTTTAATTAAAGATTATCGTTGATAATAAAATTGATTTAATCATTTCATAATTTATTTTCATAATTTTTCATTAGTTATTTGATGATATACAATGTGAGTTATTAATTGATTTATTAATATATATATTGATTTATAAATATTCATATATTAAATGAGTTATCTTGTAATAATTTTATTTAAAATTTTGAAATATAAACTTCAAGATGAAAGTGTTTATCCAAAAAAAATTTACAATTCCTTTATCATGATTTTATATAAAATGGGAAACATTACTGATTCTATCAAAATTTTATGCTATCACTGAATTTAATTTTTATTTTATTATTAGAGTTTTATTATAGAGATTATTTTATGAAATTTTGTTTGAAATAAAAAATTATTTTATAGTTCTTTTGTATTATTAAATATGATTATATTTAGTGACATTGGATTCTATAAAATTTATTATAAAAAGTGTTTATTTTTAGTGTAAAGGATAAATTAAAACTATATTAAATTATTCATATTATATTGTGAAACGTTTTAAATAATTAATTGCTGTTCTTTTTTTCCAGAGATAAATTCCAAATTTGATTTTAAAATTTGGTCCGAGTAATTATTATTAAAAAATGTATCAACTGTGTATATTAAAATGATTATTATATTCATATAAATATAAATTTTTATAGGATTAGATATTAGAATGAGTTGTGATGTGTTTAATATTTAAATTTATGGATTCATTTATGGTTTTTGAAACATTATATTTTAAATTCATGTTCCATTAATTTTAATAGATATATAAAATGATTGTTTTGAGTGAAAAATATATTTATTTTTAACATATATTCCCTATGTACAATATTATTATTATTTTGATCAATTTTTTGTCATTATTAATATATAGAGTGTCGCCCATAGAATGTTATAATTTAAGACACATTTATCTCAAACACATACTAGTTTAGAAGATGGTGGATGAATTTTATAATGTTTATTATAATATCCCTTAACCATACATATGGCATCAATATTATAAATAATGAGTATACTCGTTTAGATATACCAATGAGTTTTTGAATAAAAGATGTGTTATATAGCTTGTAGTGATATGTAACATTTTTATAGGAGAAATTATCATGTTTTGGATCACAATGATGTGAAATATGTGCCAACTAATTTTTTGTATGGTTTATTAATGGAAAGTATTTGTGGTGTTTTTATGCAAATTGGATAGTTTTTTAGATACTATAAGATATCTGAAATAGAAAATGATTGATAACACTGCTATTTTTGAAATAGGGGATCATCAGTGGGTTATAGTAAAAATATATTTTTTAGTATTCCTATAATGCATTTCCATGAATAATCTAAAAAAATTGAGTAACATGGAATCCAACTTCACTTTTCTTTCTAATAACTGTTTCATCTATCCATTTCATGAAATTATATTCACTTTAATACTGTATCAAAATAAAATTATTACATGACCTTGTCAACTAGAAGGAATTATTTTTTTACAAAAAAATTAAGAAATACATGTCACAATTAAAATTAATTGAATGAACACAAATTTTCCAGGGAATTTTTCCATCTAATAATAAATTTGTATTTTTTACCAAAATATTTATTACCACATTTTCCTACCACATAACATTAAATAGATAACCTATACCATCAATCACCTAATTATCCCATGTTTTATCTTTTCATGTATCCCTTGTGTAAAACAATAACTACTTAGGAATCATATCTAATAACATTGAAATGTTGGCTTTCCCTATTAAAAAATTCTATAATTTTCACCTTTAAAAATGAGAATCTTATGTTTGTTTATTTTTTCTAGAAAAAAATGAATATTTTATGTATTTAATAGGATGAATATGGATCAAAAATTGATATGTGAAAATAGAATTAGAAAATTGTATGAAGATAGAGTTAATAAGTTCTATATGTTCATAATATATCTTGAATATTACCATTGACAAACCATTTTTATATGTATATGTTTTTTTTATTCAATATTGATTAGTCCAAAGTAATTGGAAGAAAATTTTAATTGTCACTGGATAGATTAGTGCTAAAAAAAGTTTACTAAAAAATGGAAAAAATGAATGTTCACACCAATAGGGATGACACTACAGTTCAAGATTCATTTGATATTAGAATTAGTGTAAATAATAATGGAGATCTTATGGATGACAATGAAAATTTGAGGTGACCTGCATGATTATACAAAAGATTATTTAGAATTTTATTATATATTCCAAGAGACAATTCTTTACTAGTTTTTCTAAATACAAAACATTGTAATCCGTATTGATGTTATAAAATTTGAAATCTAGTGGGGGATGGAGTGAAACATGATTTATAGAACTACATACTCTCCAAGATAATATGCTAATAAATGGAAATAAACATACATGATTAACATATGTTGATAAAATAATAAAAATTTCAATGGGAATGATCTATAAAAAATAAACTTTTTTACCAATTATTTCATATTGTTCCCCACGGTCCATCAATCACTCATAAATTCTCCTATGTGTGGCATGAATTGATACAATAAAGAATAATCATGTCTTTAAAAAGTATTATGGTGTGTCCATATCATTCCACAGTTTAGAAGACTATATGGATGTGAAGAAACGATGTGAAATTTTACATGGAAAAAATATACAAGAATTAAATATAGGAAAATATGTCCTCCATTAGACTCTCATATTAAAGTAAAATAGATTATGTGTATCCTAAATTGGGAAATGATATATGAAAATTCCATCTTGAAATTTCTATATATAGAATAAATATTTTTGGTCTGTAGATTAGAACTCATAGTTCATGTGGAGTTAATTTGGCAAATTATAAAATTCTTTCCTGGTTATGCATGAAGTAAAAATACATTATGTTTTATCTTCTAATATATAGACCAAAACAATTCAGTAATTATATTAATGTACATTTGAACATGTTGATTGAATATCTGAAATTTATGGGGGATATAATTTTTATAATTTATGATTCCAATAGAACTGAAAAAATCAAATTATGTTCCATATTGTACGTGATGATAAATGAGATTATTGGTTAAGAAATTTTTTCATGTGATAGCACTAAAAGAATGTTGGGGTGTCCCATTTATGAAGAATTAACACACTAGATTTAGTTAAATCATTCCTTGAAAACACTGTTTTTATGACATCTGAAATTTTTACCACATGGATATAAATATTGATCCTGGAAAACATGATTCTAAGGGAATACCAAACAAAGTACAATTACATATCCACTAAAAAGTTAAATTTTATGATAATGAAAATTATATTGACACTTGTTCAGTAAACAATTTTTGAAAACCCTTTTGAAATATAGTTGGAAATGATATCAATTTTCATTGAATTACTATACAAGAATTTTTTGTGTGTCGGGAATTTTTTAAATAACATGTACGTAGAAAAATTTATTTGACAGTGTAATCTTCATGTAATTAAATGTTTCATAAAAATATATCATCAATGCTTTTTTGGACATGATTGAAATATAGATAATGGTTGATTTATAACAATTAAAAGGAAAAAGTTGTACATTTGTTAATCATATATATTATTCTCTATAAATTCAAGAAACATTGTGGTTATGTATTTTCGATAATGGTGTAACAATTTATTGGGGAATTCATAAAATATCAAGATTGATGTTTCAATAAAAGAATAGATGTTATAGAGACTAAAATCACAAGACTTATATGTTTTGATTTATAATTTAATTTTCACCACTTTACATTGATTCATACTCATAATATAAAACATGTATTATGCACACTATATTTCTTTTCAAATCCATATGCCGTAATTTTATAGATCTAGTGAAGTGGTAAATAATAAATAAGTATTATTATGTCATATTATGTGAAATATATATGTTCCTCCCACCACCATTGTAGTATAGAATGGACAAACTAATGGTTCACCTAGTAAGATAGATTCAACAATTTCACCTCTTCATTTATTGATGGATGTACCCCCATTGAACATAATATAAATATTTTCAAATGGAACAGTATGAATAAAATTAGGATTAAAGATTGTATTGGTGAATGAAATATTGTTGAATGAGTTATTGAATTGGATATAAATTACCTATTATATGTTAATAGAATCAGTCTCCCAATTATTGTCATAATAGAAACCGTATGCATGAATGGATTTCTAGAATAGATGTTATTATAATTACCATCACGAAGTGGGAGAAATATCACCATACGTTTTTCATAATATTTAAGATGTTGATCCATATGTTAAATCCCACAAAAAAGTCATAGAAATTTAAATCCATAAATTACTAAAGTATGAATATAAAATACTTATAATAAATAGTTTATAAGATGGTTCTGAGATCATATTTGTATTGAGTTACCTAATAATCAAGATTCATTTAGTGAGAAAATTCAATAAATATTTTTCAGAAAAAATTAAAATGTTATATCTGACTTGAATTTTGTTATTAATCAACATATACTCAATAAAAAAGATGATTACTGCATTATGATGATAAATAGTGGAGTTTTTCTTGTGGTGGTATAAATGAACACATCTTTTTCCAAATATAGAAAAAAAACTTGGTGAATATGTCATATTCCACATTACCATTCATATATGTAATTTGATTATATGAAAATTCAATTGATGATTTTCTTCTCTAATTGTGTGGACAATAGGACACTAGTGATTGTTAATGAAATGGGATTTGAGAATGTGAATTTTAGTGTAGATTGGGAAATTTAAAATACATTATTAAAGGAATAAAATGTAGTGTGTCTATTTTATGTATCAAATACATCAAAAAAGAATTGGTTAATTATCCTTTTGGTGACTAAAATAACTATAGGATCAGATGAAAATTCAATCGTGGGTGAGCCAATCATTATGACATCACTATTATTTTATAGTGGTCCCAATATAGAAAATGTATTCTTTATTATTGGGGACCACTAAGTGGGGATTTGGGTTCTGGATAAAGGATTCCAATACCTTCAATAATTGTGGAAAATAATTAGAGATAACTGTGTATGTTAAACTTATTTTTAATATACTATTTTATCCTCATAATATTATTTTATCCCTACTATATTTATGTAATCTAAATTAAATTCTTGTATAATCATATATTTAATGACATATCCATGTGAAAATGTTACAAAGCTCATGGATAACATGTGGTTAATGATGAATCTATTAAAATTTATGGTATCAACAACATATTGATGAAAAAAAAAGAATGGTGAAACATCATAGTGTTAAATAAAATTATCAATGAAATAATTTAGGGTAAAATTTCTGAGGTTCGATCAGATCAAAACAACCACCCTATTTACCCCCAATAAGTATATGTTCATTAGTTTCATTGGGGTCATAATTATGATTAATTTCTTGAATAATTTATATTTCTGGACCAATTTCTTATATATAATAATGGAAACCCTTTGGGAAGATATATATGTAATGTTATGATATAATTCCCCGATTTTAAAAAATATATATATAAAGAAATGTTGATTTACATAAAATTATTCCTTATAATTTTTTATATTATTTTCTATATTAAATATATCTTAATGGCAACTAGAAAATCTTATAGAGTCTTCTAGACACTTATTTCCAGGTTTCACTTTTGGGATGATGATGGGATTGTAAGTCTCTACCAACTAGTAAATTATTCAAGCATTATAAAGCAAGAAATATGGAATTATTTCAACTGTAATATTGATGATAAATCATTTTAGGTGAATTATTGTTAAATATATATTAATTGACGTTATTTATGTTATATTATTTGACACAAAATTAATGATTTATGAAACAAAAACTGAGTAATCTCAATAAAAAACGTGTAACAAAACAAGTATACCCCTATACAAAATCATTGATGGGTACATTTCATTAGATAATATTATCATATATATTTTAGATAAAAAATAAATTTATTATGTTATATGAAACAATATATGTTTCTTTTCTAATATTAATATTGATAAATCCAAATCCAAATCAACTTTCATCCAATATCATGTGTTATAGAAGGAGGACCATGTAAATAAATAGGGTAAACTAGATGATCAAAAAACAAAAGAAGTATGGGATATATGTGTTTGTATGGAATAATACTAATTTTTGTGATTTATAATATTATTAAAAAGATATATATAGTTTTATTCATATAGTTTTTATATGTTATATACATAACAATCGACAATGTCCACAATATAGGAAAAATTAATTACAGTAGCTTCGAAGTGTCCAAAACATTATTCATGATTTATAGTTCTAGGTTATGGAGTTTCTCCTTGAAAATATTTTATTATTAAAAATACCAAAAAAATACATATTAAATGATGAAATTATTATAGATTCAAATAGATTCTCTTCAAGTTATTACTGGTCGGTTTGGTCTGGGAGACAAAAAAACCAAAAAGTCGAAAACCTACATGTAGTGGAATAAATGTCCGAAAAACAGGAAACAAATAACCCCACATTCGTTGAGGCCAATCATTCCCCACAACAACATACCTTAATAGAGGTAATAAATTTTTCCTTTACTCTTTCTAATAAATGTAAATCAAACAAATTCTAATAACTTTATGTTACTAAAATTTTTATGGTAAATATGTACGTTATTTGTATCCATAAATTCCCATGCACCACCTTATTGTGATGGGTATGTAGTATACTATCCCTGGAGACAAGATACACACCAAAGAACACCCAAAATATCACATGATATTGGTAATTTAGGTACCACAAGAGTCGATCACTGTGTTTTTTATTCCCCTTGAAGATATATATATATTATGGTTAATGATGCTTTTAAAAACATTATATCATTTTCATCTGATCATATAATGATATATAGTGTATTTCATTAAAAAAATTTGAAAACCCTGTAAGATTTAATGAAAAAAAGTTGATCTGAGGTATGAAATTACAAAGAGATAAAACATCATAGAAATAGAATGATAGATCAATACTATATAGTGAATTTACTAACAAAACAAAAATTCCTTCTAGAAGTTCTGTCTCCCCTTCTATTTTAATTCAATATAAATTCTTATTAAAATATCACGCTAAAAACACATTCAAAGATGGAGATATGTCCATAATTTCATATGAAAAATAAATATTTTTAGTTTTCATTACAGTTTTGTACATTACTGATATTATAAATGTTATTATAATGTTTGAATGGATGGGAGTCTTAGTTCTGAATAAATATAAAATGTACTTTTCCATATTATGTCTATCAAAAAAATGATGTAACATGTTCATTATATTTATTAAATATTCATATTTTCTATTAGAGTTTATAAGACTACTATATAATGGGAAACCCCTTGGAAGCATGGTTTGGAATCATTTATCCCTTTATCATTTCTATGAATGAAAATTATTTAGAGTTGAAATAGATTTATGAAATAAGTTATGATCTCAATGATATATTTATTATGAAAATAGTAGATGAAATAATCTTTTGATTCTTAAAGAAGTGGGGAAAAACTCAACAATCTAACCATATAATTTTTTTTATTTGTTTCATTAATTATTTGTATTCCATTTTCTAAGAAGCACTCAATGTAGATAAAAATCTAACTAAATAACCCAAATATATATTTATTGTATCAAATATATGGATTTCAAACAAATATAAATCACATGATCGGTTTTTTGAATTCATAATGCAATGAAATCAAAATTTTAAAGAGAAAAATTGAATTATATGTTTCGGTTTTCATTTTATCATGAATTAAGTTAGGATATAGTGGTTTATAAATACAGTATAAATCATGGTATGTGGTAGTTGACAAAAAATATTAAACCTATATATTAATTCAAAGGTAATTAAAATATGGATTATATAGAATGATTTAATGATTAAAAAATGTTTCAAAATAATTTACTTATTTACTTCAATGTTTCTACAGTGTTTGAAAAAAATATTATAACAATTATTTTGGATATTATTTTAGATAAATTTTAAACTACATCATTTTACCATCAAAATACTAAAATCCCATAATAGGTAATTTCGTAACATAAGTAAAATTTTATTACAAATATACCATAATCATTTTTCTATTTATATTTTCCCAGAAATATGAATATTTTCTATAATCAACATAAATAAATAATAATTAAATATATTTAGAGATGAGTGAGAATCAAACAAGGTGTTGGATTGTTTTCCAACATAAAATTTAGGTGATTACCCTATATATTTTTTCATCTAGTACATGATATAACTTTTGAGATACACATGAGATGTGAATAATTTGTATGAGAATTCATGAATATTATTTTTTATCTATTTCACAAGGATAAGTATAATAGAAGAAATTGATATTTTCTTGCCCAAATAAAAAAATACATGGTGTAAAAATGTATACAAACATAATTATCATGTGAAATCACACTACTTATTTGGTTAATTTTCTAATCATTTTATCGATTTTTTAGTTAATTTCTGAATCATTTATATAAGTTACTCATTTTTCAAAATTTTCACTTTAGTACAAAACATAGATCACATGATCAAAACCATGAAAAAAATATATTTTTTTGATAAGTAAGGAAAATGCTTCTTAATTATTTTCTGACATGTGGGAATCAAATCCATGTCAATATGACACTATATGTGGTTTGTTTGACATCAAGTTATTTTTTCAACAAAAAAGTAACATTTTACTCAAATTATGTCATCAAAATTTAAATTTATTTTTTTAAAAAAAAATATGTGACACACATAAAACCAATAAAATATATTCAAATTATATTTATATTTTAGTAATGTGATCCTGATGTCATTTGTGATGTGTATAAATCAGCCTCATGTCATACCGATACATGGTATCGTTGGTATACCTCAAAGTGTATGTTTTATGTTTAAAATAACATTTTAGTAAAAGATAAAAGTTAAAACCTAAAATTGGGAAAACAAGTTCATATTATTTTTATACACTATAAAGAACATGAATAAGCAATTTTTAATATCTAAGAATTATCCACACCTCAATATAATGCACTATGTCACTAGTATGATTTGAAGTTTTTTTTCAATGAAATTTTATTTTTGAATAAAAATACCATACTCAAAAATAATAAAATAAATTTAATTTGTTTCAATAATTTAAGTTGATGATAAATAAGTAATTTGTTTCATATATGAATCATCTTCACCTATATATGATACATGGTGTTATCGGTTTGACTCAATGTGTCAATTATATTTTCAAAGATGACATTCTAGTTCAAAACATGTGTCACTCACAAAAAATTTAGTTTAAATACTCATATAGAATTGATATTTTAATGAAATGATTCATATGTAATTTTTGATGTGCATGAATCACCCACATGCTCGACTGACTCAATATGTGACCATTATCAATCAATATGTGTGTTTTTAGTTTAAAATAACATCTTTTTAAATAAAGAAATGTGAAGGAATCAAAACTATGATAACACATTTGGATTGTTTTTATAATCTAAGAAAATGATCCATAAGTCATTTACAATGTGCGGAAATTAGTTGTATCGCAATCTGATGCATAGTGTGATCGGTATTACCCCAATTTCAACTTTTCATTAAGGTTACATTTTAGTGAAAAAGGAATGAGACATACTCAAATCCAATAAAATGAATTCCGATTTATTTTATATTTTATGACAATGTTAAATAAGAAATTTTTTATGTTTATGAATCAACTATGATAAAATATAATTTATGATTATTTTAGTATGAGTCAAATTCTGTCATTTTTGTTTAAAATTTAAATTTCATTAATGTATTTTTTCTAGATATGATTAACTTATTTCCCTATGTTAATATAAAAAATAGTAATTTTTGTTTTATACATGTTGATTTTTTCTCTAGAGTTATGGTTGTTTGTTTGATGTTGCTCGCTATGGAGAAAGATTGGACATTAAGGCTAAAAATGAGATAATTAAAATATTAAAATTGGTTTGGAATGTATAAAGACAACATTAAAAGGTCAATCACTAATACTTATATAGTTAATTTTTTCCTTATTTGGACTTTTATTTTTAGGTAAATTTCCTTATCATTTTATTTAATACTTGTTATGAGTTTTACAAAGATTTTGGAAATATATTTTTTTCAACTATTTACCACAATATATAATAGAGAGAACATGTTCCTTTAGGATAGAAGAGGAAACGTCATTTTTCTGAAATGTGAGTTGAATCATAAGGATGCATCTACCAAATGATTTTTACAATATTTGAATAAAGTTAATGGTTTCACAAAATTTCATTCGTGAACATTTTCATCGAAAATGTTTAAATCTGCCACAACTCAATTAGTTGAACCTCAATTTGATGTGCAGTGTGCTCAGTATCTCTCAAATTGTATGTTTTTATATCATAATTTAAATTTCAGTTCAAAATGAATAGAACATTCTCAAAACTGATTAAATGCATTTATATTGTTTTCAAAGTTTAAGACGATGATCCTTATGACATTTTTGATGTGCAAGAATCAGTCTCACATCAATCATAAAAAATTCTTTAACTGAAATGACTCTAAGTGTGTCTTTTTATTTCAAATTTCCATTTTAATAAAAAAAAGATAAGTAAGATACTCAAAATAGAGAAAAACATTAGTCATGTTTGGATCCTTTAACATATTTATAGATAAGTGAGTGTTTATGTATAGAAAATTATCCTCACATAAATATGATAAATAGTGGTCCCAGTGTGACTCAAAGAGACCGTTATCAGTCAAAAATTTACATTTTAGTTTAAAAAATGTTTCACTCAATAAAAACAAAAAAAATACACTTATATTTTCTTGATGTTCTTGAAAAACTATTCAATGTTAACTTGTGATGTGTAGGAATCAGCCTCACCTAAAACTAACACACGATGTATTCGTTATGACTCATAGTGTGTGTTTTCATTTTAAATTGTTGTTTTAAAAAAGGGATATGTGTGGTACTCAAACCCAAGAAAAAACATTCAGATTGTTTTCATAGATTAAAAAAATAGAAAATCCTTCTTTTATATTTAAGAACCATCCACAACTCAATTGGTCAAACTGTGTGACCAGTATGAGTCCAAGTGGGTCTTCATTTTTAACACTAATATTGTAATTAAAAAGATAATTGACATACTCAAAATGATTAAAACACATTAATATTGTCTTAATACATTATTAATATTACCCAAAAGTTAGGTTTCATGTTTTGTAATCATTCCTAACTCAATTTGATATACAGTGTGGTCTATATTAATCAAAGTGTCTATTATTATAAAAAAATTGTCTTTTTAAATAAAAATGTGTTTCTGTCACTGGAAAATAGTAAAATGTACTTAGATTTTCTAAATACATTAGAAAAATGATCCATAATTAATTTTTTATATTTAGGAATCAGTTTAACCTCAATCATAAATAATATGTGACATTTATGACTCAAATTATGTGTTTTGTGTTTAAAATTAAATTTTAGAACAAAATTGAAGTGACAGACTCAAAAATAAAAAAATGATTTTATAATCTTTTGATATATTAGAATAATGATCCACATGTCATTTTGGATAAGTAGGACTCATCTTCACCTCAATCGGATGCATGGTGTGACCGGTATTACTTGATGTTATTATTTTTATTTTAAAATGCCTTTTTCATAAAAAGGAAAAGTGATATACTAAAAACTAAGAAAACACATTTGGATTATTATAACACAGAAGTAAAATGTTTCAAAAGACATTCTTTTGGTTTAGGAATATAAATCACCAAAATATTTTACACATTGTTCTCAGTATGACTCAAAGTGGCTATCATCAAATTAATATATACGTTTTTGTTCAAAATGTATGTCACTCACTAAAAACCAATAAAACATACTCATATTGTCTTGATAATCATTGAAAATTATTCATGAGTTATTTTTGAATTGTAGTATCCAGTCTCACAACCATATGACCAATGATATGAAAGGTACAACTAATTTGTTTTCAGGTTAAAATGAAATTTTAGTAAAGTAAAAAAACTAAAAAACTCAAAACCAAGAAAAATGATTTGGAATGATGTGATAATTTAATAAAAAAATCCATGTATTATTTATGAAATTTAGGAATCGGTCATACTTCAATCTGACACATGATGTGACCTGTATGACTCAATATTTGTCTCTTTATTTGATATTCAAATTCTTGTTAAAAATTCTTGTGAGATACTCAAAACTGAGAAAACACAATCAAATTGTTTTGAAAAGTTAGAAAGAAGATACATAATTTATTTTTTATATGAGGTATATATCCTCACCGAAAAATAATACTTGTTGTCCACGATATGACACAATGTATCTGTTATCAGTTTATAAATTACATTTTAGTTCATAATATGCATCACTCAATGAAAATAGAGAAAATTTTCTTATATTGTCATTATAATTTAGGAAAATGATTCGTAAGCCATTTTTTATCAAATGGAATATGTATTAGAGAGACCCTTTTTTTCATACATAAACATTACAGAACATTTATTGAATATATAAAATATTAAAAATATAGATGCCCAATGGCCATACTAGTCTTGTCCATTTGAAAACATGGAAACATAACCACCGTTACATAAATGATCTTCATCGTCTCTCACAAGGTTATTCTTGACTATAACCCTTCTTAGACACATAAAATATAATAAGAAACCATAAAAACAGATGGAAGGAAACATAATAATAGGTGTGCATAGATTTTCAGTAAGGGAAAACAAAAGAGATATGTCTGTATAATGATGAGCATAAGGGTATTATAACATGATTATGAAAATTAAAGATCATAAAAATCATATCAAGGATGATAAATTTGAATCATGGAATAAATCATTCTTGTTTATAAAACAATAATCATAAGAAAATTAAGATCATAATCTGTGAAAGCATAAAATTTTTAAGAACATGGAATTTTTGTAGAAACATATGAATATATAATGATATCCATAGTATTCAAGGAATCACTTCCAAGGACACGTTATTGGAAAAATTTATTTTCTATATCTGGTTCACACCACATTCTAGCCCAGTATTACAGAACCAAGTTCAATCCTTATTCCATCCCTATGATACAGAACTGAGATCACTGCTCATTTCAACAATGATGAATAATCTTTAAAAATATCGAAAATCAATGATATTGTTTAAATAAATTCCAATTACTTGGTATTTTGGGTACTATAGAGACCCAGGCTTAACATACATGGATATTAACAAAATAAATGAATATTTATTGTATTGAAAAAAATAAATTCCCAAGGACTGTAATAGTTTAGTGTCTTATGAAACATGGAAACAAAAACTTATATCCTGGTGATAGAACATCAACATATCATATAATTATATAAACCATTAATACATAAACCTAAAATCGTTCATCTTAACTTGGAGAAAGGAATCATAAAAATGGGGTGAGCTTAGATTCTCAGTAAGGGTAAATAATTAAAATCAGAAATCATAACATGATCAAATGTGTGTGTTACTTTAGCACAAGATTTGAAAATAATGTCCTACACATAAAAGAAAATAAGGAAGATTTTAATTTTATAATGCATGAATCATAATAAAATAATGAACATAATACATGAGAGTGTAACATAGGAATAAAACATGGAATTGTACCAAACACATAAGAACATAAAAACCTTATTTAAAGGCATTTTACTGAGACCATTGTAACATGATATGAATGGCTTTATCACTTGTGTACCTACATGGAGCTTGGTATTACCTCCCATGTAACTTCATGATTTGGGATTGGGATGTCCGCTCATTTACCCTCTTCTTTTGGGATTGGTACATTCTTCTTTGTACCCTCTTATTTCGGGATTGGGATGTTCTCATTTGTCCCCTCTTATTTCAGGATTGGAATGTTCTCTTTTGTTCCCCCTTTTTCAATATTGGGATGTTCTATCCTATTAAATCTTGTTTTGGAATTGGTATGTTCTCCCATATTCCCATTTTTTTGGGATTGGGATGTTTTCCCACATTCCATCATGTTTTGGTATTTGGATTTTCTCCCATGTTCTCTCTTATTTCAGTATTGGGATGTTCTCCCATGTTCCCCCTTATTTCGGAACTGAGATATTCCCCCATGTTCCCCATTGTTTTGAGATCGGGATGTTCTCCCCTATTCCGCCTTGATTTTGTATTAGGATGTTCCCCCACAATTCCATCTTATTCAAGGCTTTGTATTTCCTCCCACATAACCTTTGATCTCATAAAACATTTTTATTTACCCATTAAATTAGAGTGAGATATAGGTGTCACCCATATCATTGTAAAATCATTCACACATGTTCAACATGATAATAAAAAATTCATCATATCATGACCCAAAAATTCATCAGTTTTATAAACTTCAAATAGTAACCAATTAAATGAAATTGGTATCATTAACTTTTCATCAGATCATAACCCATAGAAAAGATATAGGTTTAAAAACCATTTCATTATTGCATAACCCATGAAAAGAAGTGTGTTCCATAAATGTATAACCCCTAAAAGGGAAAAATTCTCTAGAAAGACAATGGAATTATTCAAAACCCATTAATACAAGAAACATAAATAGATCCTTTAGATAATTTCCTCCAAAGGCTTATGTAAAGTCAATGGATGTCATCTTAGATGAAAAGTAATTTTTTAGCATATTTCAAAATCATTTCTTGAAAAAATATCCTTTTATCATTGAAAAAAATGAATTCTTTCAATACATAAACCCATTTAAAAATATCTTTGTTATAAAATACCATGAAATCATATAAAGAATACATGAAATAATTTTTATTTCCTTTTTCATTGAAATTTTATAAAATAATCTTCAATAAAATTTAAAAAAAATTATTTTAAAACACATTGAAATCATATAATGAAGGCTTGAGAACGTTTTGATAACAATTTCGTTGAAAATAATTTTAATAAATATAAATACAAATATAAAAAAGTTTTGGAATCTATTTCTCTATAAATACATTTAAAACTTATAAATATTTCATGAAATCATTTTGAAAACCATTTTTTAAATCATTTATGACAGCATTGTCTTTTTAATAAAATAGATTTCTGACCTAAGAGAAAGGTGGAGAAATTTTACATAAAACCTTATATTAAGTAATATGGACTGAGAAAATGGTATTAATACAAGGATATATCCTTAATGAATAGAGTATAAGAAAACTAATGATTTTTATGGAATGATGGAACATAATACTTCCTGAATGGAAGAATAAATATAAATAATCCGTAAAAATGAGGAGTATGTCTCGAAAAACCCTTATAATTTGATAACATGGGAATATAATATCCATGTAAGAAAATAAAATTACATGAATCCCAAAATATCATGAAAATACATATATTTATTAGATCCCATTCATAAAAATTGTGAATGATTCCTTTATATAATTTCCTATAAAGGCATGTGTAAAATCAATTGGTGTAATCTTAGATGGAAAAAAATTTTAAAATATCTTTCAAAAGAATTTCTTGAGGAAAATAACCTTTTATCATTGAAAAACGTATTAATAAAAAAACAATTTAATGAATATTTTATTGTTAAATGCCTTGAAAATTTATAAATAAGACTATAAATAATTTTGAAACCTGTTTCATTGAATATTTTTCATTGAAAACACTTTGAAAATTTATAAAGCAATCTTGAAAACATTTTGATAACCATTTTTATAAAAATAGTTCAAAAACATTTAAAATTATCATGAAATCATCATGGAGACCATTAAATTGGAAATTAATTGAAAAAAATATAAATAGATCTTGAAATAATTTTAAAAACCAATGTGGAAAATAATTTTTACAACATGGTAATTGTAATACAATATATTTCCAACTGAAGAGAGAGATAGTAATAATTCACATAAAATATTATCTTAAGCATAAAAGAGTGGAAAATGGTACTAGTACATGTATATATCATTAATAAACCGGGTATTAGAGATTTCATTTTTTTCGTGAATGATTTATCATAATATTTAATCAATGTAAGCATAAACATAAACAATCTCAAAAAGTGGTGAGATTGTCTCAATAAACCCTTGTAACTAGATTACATGGGAGCATACTATGCATATAAGATTTGTAAATTAAATTTATTTTATAAAAATTGGAAAATAATTATATTCATGATATAACATGTAAAATGTAAATATATACACCATAAGATAAATTTAAGTACAATTCAAAACATAAGTCTCAATGAATGCATGTTGAGACAAAACAACTTTACCAATTTGGTAACTTTTGGAACATAACCCCCATGAAATAAGGAACATAAAATTGACATGTGGCCACCCATAAATTTAATTGTACCATATATATATAAAAATCATGGGCTCTACATTAACTACATAAATGGAATGAGTGGTATACATAACATGTATCTCACTGGAATTAAAAGTGAGATGAAATCCCCTTACATTGTGTCTTGTCTCTCTCCATACTCATACAATTTTATTGTATAATAAGTATAATTATATTATAATTGTTTTATAGAATAAATTTCTTATATCTATTTCTATTTATTTTTTATTATTATTTATATTATCTTCTTTTTAGTGATCCTTTTAAATGTTCCACTTCAGGTAATATTCGTTTGGTTCTTCGCATGCATCTTAATTTGTTATATAGTTCCTTATTATTTATATATTATGATTTCATAATTTAAATAATGATAAAAATATAAATTTATATCCAATATATGTATATTATAATAATTTATAACATAAAATGGTACAAAATGGAATACACCATTAATGGAGATGGTAATTCATATATTCATGAACGATGTTTTCATTTTTGTTGTCATATTGAATGAAAGTAGGTAAATAAAACATGTACATATATATATGTATGTAAACATATACATCATTTTTCCATTATCATTTATATACCATATATATAATATATGTTCTATAAACCTATCTGAAATATGGCCCATGTGGTGTGTGAATGAATCTCATCGCATTGATGGAGCGGTCGTCCACATTTCCTCAAACGAGATTAAAATATTAACACTAAATGGAAATAAAATTGGAATATGTTATAAAAAATAATACATAAGAATAAATAAATAATAAGTATTGTATATAACATATATAAATATATTTTACATCATAATGGCCACCGTGATTTTTTGTAAAGAAAAAATAAACCATCATCATTTCGTGAGATAGCAGTTCATCGTACACAGAAACAGTATGTTAGATATCAATTAGATAGAGTTGTGTGTAAGTGGGGGTATATAAAATTTCATAAAAACATACTAATATATGTATTATAATTCTTTTTCACAAAATAATTCAATAAATATAGCGTAAGGGTTGACGAAAAAATATAATGGAATGGAGCTTGAGAAAAGATGTTGCCTCTTAATCGGGTAACTCCTTTTTGTTTGTGCCAAGAGGCTTTTTTAAGAGGTGTTATACCCAATGTATGGATTAAAGGTCAAGTTATTTAATTTTGGGATGATAAATTGGTTGATATTTTCCAAATATAAGTTGTTATCTAGGTGTGAGGAATAGTTAGAATGATTTTCTTTTTATAGTTGAGGGGGGGAGGCACACATGTATATACCATAAGGTATTCACTGCTGGAAGATCGATATCACCTAAAAAAAATTTTAAATAGAAATATAATGGATTAAATGGTACTAATGGTATATTAAATCTATTCCACCTAATTACATGTTCAATTTAATAATTTTTTCTCTCATCTTCTAAGATTCGTAAATTTTAGGATTTTTTAATTGAAGCATCTTGTTGTCTCAAAATAACAATTTGACTATTAATAATAAAATATATTTTTAAATGTTTAAAAATTTAGAGTAAATTAGTTATTAATATAATTTAAATTTTTTAAAATAATATCACTATGTGTTATAGAAATTAATTTTAAAACAGTCGCATTGACGTTCTAAAACACTCCTAAAACTTGGATTGTATTAAGAACATTTTTATAATATATGGGGACATATATTAGTTATAAAAGAACAATTCGTCCATTAATATATCATATTAAATAATAATTAAAACTTAAAATTAAATTCTCATAATATCAGATTTTTTATTAATTTTAAATAATTAAAAAAAAATTGTAAAATAACCATAATATAAATTTAGACATTGTTTATTCAATGTTAATTATGAAATATCTATATAATAGTGGAATTAAAATATATTTGGTTTAAATATCTATAACATGATATATTTATATAAAAAAAAGAACTATAATTTAATCAAATAACAATACTTTTAATATTTATAGTGTTATTTATTTTAGTTAATTATTAACTAAATAATCATTACAATGGCATATCTTATGAATTATAAGTATCTAAAAAATCGCTAAAAATAATTGATAAATAATTATGATTAAACATAATGCTTATATAATTAAAAAGGATACGTATAACCGATTTTTTTTTGATTTTTACTTATTATAGATGATAATAAATGTTAAAGGTAAGGAAATTTCCCCTTTCACATTTTTTATTTACATAACCTTCTATATAAGAAACATCCATTTAATAATATCCCAATAACTTAAAAATTTTCTACCATGTGAGTTTATGGTATAAATATTCAAATCCAATGGGTTTTTGAAAGTTTCCAAGTCATTTTGGTTCTTTTTATTAAGGTTTAGTTCCTTATTAAGCTTAATAATACCATTATCACAATAATTAATTTTAATCATATTCAATAATTATATTACTAAAAAAATATTGACTATATTAGATAAAAAATATCATAAATATTATAAAATTTTATGTCTTATTTTAAAAAATTTAATCACAGAGGTGGAAAAATAGTAATTAATACTAATCTAGTAGATGGGGTGAAGTAAATGGGTTTTTAGTAAAAAATTGTTCAAAATATTATTATGTTTTTATAATAAATTTCAAAATAAAAATCATTACAATGAAATAAATTGTATATATTGATTCATTATTGATATATTTTGACACTAAAACATGTATAAAATATGATTTATCATTAATAATTATTTAAAATAAATGTATTTTTTTACGAAAATTCCATTAATATACATTATTCATCTAAAAATGATGTTTCACAGAAAAATCAACAAAATTTACCCTAGGATAAATTATATATTATAGATTCAAAAAATATGTTTATTTTACATAATGAAATTTATAAAAGTGTCAAATTTGATTTTTAATGTTGGTTCTCCCATATAAGACTATCAATCTCGGTCTTGCGTGTACCACAAGCTAACCGAGTGTTGTCTTTTCTGCATCCTAAGATAAGTGTTGAGTGTGGTAAAATATAAGAAAATTTTCATATATCACAATAAAAACATAAAATAATATATTTTAAATGTTGTGGGAAATGAAAAATATTATAAATATTAATTAAATTAAAAAAATAACAAAATCTAAGGGTGTTATATGGATCATACACTCCATGTAAGAAATGGAATTAAAATGAAACAAAAAATATCATGAAAATAATTAGTATAATGGTATAAAATGTAAAATGTATGTATATACACATAAAAAAAAATTTGGTTCCTTACCAAAGATGAGTCTCAAGGAATGAAAATTGGAAAAAAAAAACTATTTTACGGATTTTGTAACTTTGGAAACACAAACCCATGAAATAAATATCATATAATGCATTTTCAAATACCCATAAATTTATCTATAAAAATATTTCAATACATATATGGGATGTATAATAACCATAAAAAATTATTGGGTGGTGAATAAAGAATGTATATCAGGGAAATAAAAAGTGATATGAAAACCCCTTACCTTTTTTCTTGACTCTCTGTATACTCAAACAAGCATCTTGTATAATAAATTCGCGTTTTTCATTAATATTTTTTACAATAAAATAATTTTATCTAGTACCATATATTTATTTATTATTACCTCATATTACCATCTTCTTGACAATCTTACATTAAGGTTTCACGTCAGGTCATATTCTCTTTGTTCTTCGCATGTGTCTTAATTTGTTATATATTCGGTACTTACAATTAAATCATGATTTCCAAAATATAAACCATTTTATAAATATAATTTTTAGTCAGAGTATTTTTATTATAAAAATATATGTAATATATAATTATGAAATTGAACACACTATTCATGGAAACAGTAATCCGTACAAAGGCATGAATGTTGTCTCATTTTTATTGTCGTATTAAATGAAAGACGGTAAATTACATTAACATATATATATATGTATGTATGTATTTATATATATTTATTCTAATTGACTTATAATTTCATATATATAATATTAATTCTCAAAAAGTGGTCTTAATACATTCCATTTATTGTGTAAATGAATAACATCACTTTGGGGTGGGGACTCCACACTTCCTCAAACGAAATTATCATACTCACGCGAAATAAAAAGTACAAATATATGTTTTTTAAAAGTATTAAAAAATATTAAAAAATTAATATATATAATATATAAAAAATATAAATATATATTCAATCATAATTTCATCGATAGGAGGCAGTAAATTATAAATTGAAAATCATTGGTATGTTAGGCGGTACTTCATCGTGCATGTAAACAGTATTTTTATTACCCATTAGATGAATGTTTTCGTACGTGTATGTAAAAACCATACAATAAAATCATCCTATTTTATTAGGGAAATTATTTTACATACATACATGGAATAATTTTTAAGGGGTGTAGAATTGAAAAACAATAAAAGAACTCGAAGACGTATGTTACCTCTTATTAGGTAACTCAATTTGGTTTTCACCAAAGGGATAATTTGGATTGATTTATTTACTAAGGGAGGCCTATAGAATTATTGGAGAGATTTTTGGGATATGCTTTGGAATATATGTTTTGTTCCAATGCTACTTTAGAAGTGTGAGTAAGTGGGAGGAGAGGAGGCACTTTTAGAGTTGAGGTGGAGTGGTACCCTTTAAAATATTAGAACATAGAGTTCCATCCACTTGTTTCATGTTTAAAGTAAATCCAATAATGGACCAAATTCAATCCAAGGTATTATAGCGTCTAAATTTTTGAGATCCAATTGATATTTAACAAGTTTCTCAGTTGTTTGGGTCATAAAATTGTGGTTTAGTACTTTATTAACCTAATTCTTCTCTTTAATATGGTAATTAATTTTTCTCATATTTGCTATTTTTTCTGTCAAAAACTATATTGACCATATAAAAACTTATAAATAATTATTATTCCAAATATAGAATAAATTTTTCGAAATTTCAATCAAAAAATTGGAAGAACATAATTTAAATTTAATCTCACAAATGGGATTACACTGCAGGTTTTAAAAGTAAAAACATCCAAAAGTATTCTATTTTTTTACACTCCATTTAAATTTAAAATTTATTATAATTACCTAGATTTTATAAAATGATAAAAATAATATCTAATTAAACTTTTAAAATAGTGTAAAATATAATTTTTTCTTATAAATAACTAGATGAAAAGGCGTTTTGAATTAAAATGCAAATTCTCTGAAAAATTCAAAACTTTCACCTTAAGATAATTTTGATATTATAAATTGAAAATTTAATTTAATTTCATCAAAATAGATTTCTAAAATTTTCATAAATTAAATTTCATTATTTTTCATATAACGACCTCAAAAGTAGTTCATTCGAGAAAATAGTATTTTTAAATATATATGGACTTTTCTGAAAATTATATCTTTTGTCATAAATATGTTTTATTTATATAAAACCACTATAAAAAATATTTAAGACTTATTTTTTACTAAAAATATTAATATTTTTAACATCTAATTTACAAATATCTCATTAAAATAAATAATTAAAATATTTTTCATTGAAACCCTATGTTGCATATAATGTACGACTAGTCAGTTTTTATTCTATCCTATGTCGAGTATATGGAATATGTAATTTACATTAATTTGGAGTTGTGTGAAAGGTATTTTTGAATTATTTAAATTCAAGATATTAGTGAAACTTAATTTATTTGAGAAAAAAGGTCCATAAAAAATCTTGATGTTATATTCTACCCCACATAAAATGAATTTCATCCAAATAAAATCATTATGTTAAAAATAAATGAGGATAAATTTGATTACTAATATTTTTAACTTCCCACAAATATTTCTCGTACTAGTAATTTCTCTACCAAACATTGACTAGGTGATTGGTCTTATTTTGTGGAACTTTCTCTAATTGATCCAGAATTTCAACTGGTAGTTCATCATAAGAAAGTTCCTCCTCCATCAATATAACCTATGAGTTATGTATATGTAAATGGTTAGGTATGTAATTCCTCTAGAGAGACATATAAAACATATTTTTGACTTGATAGAGATTTAAAAAAAATTCCAACTAATAGTGAACCATCACGATACGATCATGAATTTTAAAGGGACCCATATACCTAGGTCATAGTTTCTATCTCCTACTAAAAAACATAAACTTTTTCTATAGTGTCATTCTTAGAAAAAAATCTTCATAAACATAAAATTCTAGATCACACCATCAGTTATCATCACAACTTTTCTTACAACTTTTAGCTTGCTTGATATGTTGTCGAATGGTACTAACCTTTATAGTTGTTTCTTCTACGGTATATGTTCCCAATATATTTAATTCTACAACATCATACCAGGTGATTCGATCCCTACATTTATTCTCAAATAGTTATTAATAAGGTTCCATCTAAATTCTTGACTGAAAGCAACTTTTGTATGATTACTCAACTAATAGAAGGTGTTGATCCAAACAACCTATGAAATCCAGAGAATAAGAACTCAACATATCCCCAAGGGTTTTAATTGTTCGTGTAGACTAACCAACAATGTCATATTGATATGAAGTGTTGATACTCCATTCATTATCATTTACAATATGAATACTTTTCCAAAACATTGAGGTGAACCTTGGTTCCTGATCCTGTACAATGTAATGTAGTACTCCATGAAACATTACCGCTTTCTTATTTTATATCCTAGAATAAAAATCTAGAGATAATTTTTCTCTAATAGTAATAAATTATGATGACTTCTAAAGGTGATCGTCTAAAACCTATATAGAATTACACCATTTACGAGTTTTGGGTATTCCAACAAAAAAATATATAGTGATGTTATCCCATTTACATTCTAGTATAGATAATGGAATAAAAATTACCCCGAGACTTTTTCCTTTTAGTATTAAATTTTTAGCATACCAAGCACCAAGATACATACTCTGTGATTTATAACTTCATTTCATCCCACCAGAAGTATTATTTCATGTCCCTATACATCTTCATACATCTAAGATGAATGGATATTGAATAAATATGAGCTTCCTCTAACAACAATTCCATCAAATATTGAATGGAAGGATCACATACATGGTTCTTGATTCGATTAAACAAAGAATGACTGTTTGAAAATACTAAAAACATTGTCGTGTTTTCTATGAAAGTGGTGTGAATCCCTGGTCATTCTCCGATCTTAAACAATGCATCTCTAATTGAAGTAATTTCATCAAATAGCATTAGATTCCTCTTGGAATGGGGTACATTCATGTCATCCTATAGAAATATGAGGTGTTGGATGAAATTTATCACAACAAAACCCTAAATATAAAACTGATAGTTTTTTGCCTCTCAGAATGGGATGGAAATTTGAACATGTTCACATAGAAGAATTCCATTTCTCATGTTTGGTTAAGAATCAATGGACTCCCATGGATATGCAGGCATCCTAAAATCCAAAATTATCTATCCTACGGAATTTGCACACCTCTAAGGATTGATCAACACATAACTAATGGTGACCTTGGAATATATGATAGAGTTATGTTATATATTGACATGGATAACTCTCCTCATGAAAATGTATCACTAGATTTCAATGAACATCTCATTGAAGTCAGGCTTGAATTTTATAATGTGCCTAAAAATAGTAAGATTTTTAGGATGGTTGTCCATGTCATTGACATGTGCCGTATAGTCCAAAATATTGTCAAACCAGTAGAAAATAGTATCTCATGGAATGAGTTCCCGTGAAGAAATTCTTCTTCTATAAAGAATTATTTTAGAAAGAATCGCATTGGTACTTCTAAACATGTAGCATGTGAGCACCTGGACGAAGCTTGCAGGACCTGGGCTGATCTTGATGAGGTAGAATACCAGAATTTCCCCAAAAAACCACCAGAAAAGGTGTTTAACTGATGAGGAACATGAGGATCTCACTTACTAGCTGGTGATTTCAGATGATATTTTTCTTCTCATTCTTAACACATGATACGAAGACTTCACTTTATAACTAATAAGTTCAGATATTTTTTAGGTCCTTGATAAGGATATTATAGCCACATATGAAATTTTATTGTACTCCAAATAGAAGATGGAAAATAAAACGGCCCCCCACATAATTCTTCTAACCGCTATAGATACGCCCTCAAATACAGTAACCAGAGATAAAATTGAACATCCTTCTCAATAATACACTAATGCTACCAAATGGAAGGCACTATCTCTTTAAGATTCCAAGAAGATAGACCTACGAAAGACTAGAATACAAAAGGTAGTAGAAACAAAAGAAAAAGTGGGCTTTATCCCCAACAGAAAGGAAAATTGAGGATATTTTTTTGGATCTAAAAGGGACTAGCCAACCCTGGCACATTAAGTTCCCATAGGCTGGTCGTTGGTAAATACAAACATGATGTTATTGATATTTCTGAACAAAAAAATAATGGCACAAGAAATGTTTCTCCTCTTTAAATAAATGGATACTCGATGTTTAGATATGTGCAGGATGATGATCATGACCAATAATGGCTTCTTGTGCACAATAGTGTTGTCAATCCTACTCTAATTTTTGTGGATAAGCATGTCATCACATGAAGGTTCATAAAATCTAGGCAGAACAATTTCTATTCATTGGTTGATGCCTCTAAAAACTATTTTATCAGAAGATCTGTCTAGAGACACAATATAAATCTGTCAGTTTCTATCTCTGAATCATGGGTGATAATGGGGGACTTCAGTGTTATCCTCCATGTAGTTTAAAGGATGGGGAATTATTATGGTGTTATTCCCATGAAAAAATTAATATCTTATGATGAAGAGTTAAATCTGAATGAGATTAATCTGTTGGGAGTCAAGTACACTTGGAAAAGTAAAAACCAGTACAGCATGGGGAAACGTTGAATTGATCATGCCTTTGTAAATGAACTTGTGCTTGATAGCTAGAAAACCATCTCATGTGTCACTCTTGCGATGCACAATTCAGATCATCATCCAATTATGAAAAACATTATTGATAAAAGTTAAAGGAAACCTCTATATTTTAGGTCCAATAATGCATGGATTACCCTTCCAAAATTCTCTCAACTTGTCAATGAATCATATGACATTGAATGTTATAATCGCAATTTGTTAGCATGTGTTCTCAAGCTTCGATCTATCAAGATAAAAATAAAGAAATAGAGTAAGTTTAAGTTCAGCCTTCATGGTCAAGAAATTGATTCACATTAAAAAAAATTACACGAGATCTAGGAATCAATGACAACCATTAATTTCTTTGGTAATGATGTGCATGAGACCAATGTCTCCTCAGAGTTTAAGAATCTTATTGTTCATAGATATAGAAACCATAATGATCTGTTTAAAGTTAATTATATTATATATTGAGACACAAATACAATATTCTTCAATGTGCTTCAAAGGTCAAAAAATTTAAGAGACCACTATCTATTTTAAGGAATGGTAATTTCATCTTTGAAGATAGACAAATCTCTCAAATAATATTTTCTCCTTCTACAAGAACCTCTTCATTGGTATTATAAGGAAATATTAATTAATGAAATGCATTTTTCCTAAACTTGTAACTGAATCTGATTACACTCTTCTCACAAAGATACCTATGGGTATGAATATCCAGGATGAGGTGCTTGATCATAAGAAAGGAGGTTCACTTAGAGCAGATGGATTCACCAACCATTTCATTCAATTTTAATGGTATGTCATACATAATTGTGTTTGTGGATTTGTTAATAATATTTTCACTGATGGATCTCACATTTAAGGCCATAATGCTCAATTTATTGTCTTAATATCTAAGATGAATAATGAAAATGGCATTGGCCAATTTAGGCCAGTGGAACTGATCAATACTATACATAATTTCATTACCAAAATTCTGTTATATCATCATACACAAATATTTGATAAAATCATTTGTTGGAATCAGTATGGTTATGTCAAATGAAGAAGGATTCACGACCGTCTAATAACTTCCTATAAATGCCTAAATATCCTTTGGAATACAACAATGGGAGGAGACATTTCTATCAAGATGGATATTAGGAAAGCCTTTTACACATCAACTGGGGTTTTATTGGTTGAATTTTTCAAGAGTTTGGATTCCACATGAGATTTATTTAGTGGACTTATATGTTGATAATCTCTTCTCAAAACACTATCTTTATTAATGTATCACCTCAAATATATTTTATGTGATCAAGAGGAGTGAGGCATTCAGACCCCCTTTCTACAATTATTTTGGTAATTTCTGAGGACTATATCATTATACTGATTATTAACAAAGCCAAAAAAGGGGAAATCAAAACAATTCGAGCAGCCAGAAGATTATCTACCTCCTATTGCCTCTTTTTTCTAATGACATTGTTATCTTCACCCAGTGGGACAGAAATAACATGAAAAAAATAAGATAGACCTTCTTCATTATAAAAGGACCTCTCAACAGGATGTCAACTAGATCATGTACTTTTCTTCTTTGGGAAAAATATTTCTGCTCCTAAGAATCACTACATGATACAATATCTTAGAATAAGGGAGGGATCCCTACCATTCAATTACCATGGGTTCCCTATCTTCTTTGGGAGACCTCGCTCCTCTTATTTTGATGAAGTGGTGAGTCAAGTTAAAAGAAACCTCCCTACATGGAAAGGAAAATCTCTATTCATGGAGAGAAGGATTTGTTTAGTCCATTATGTGACTGTCTCAAAACATGTTTACACCTTCATGTTGTACTACTTTCTTACCTCACCCATTAAGACAATCAACTCTATCATGAGAAATTTTGTGCATAGTGGTAGTATTTTGGAACAAAAAGAGATTACAACTCCTTAGAAAAAAGGTTTCTTACCACATGAAATTTGAGAACTTCGCATTAAAAACATTGAGCTCTTCAATCAATCTCTCTTGGAACAATTTAATTGGAGTCTTATCAATTAAAAATCACATTCCCTTGAATTTCTAAAATCCAAATTCCTTATTTAACTACTTGATGGGATGATGACGTACATTCAATCCTCTATGTGGATAGGGAATAAAAAGATCTTCCAGAAGATTAACATGCACTCTCACTAGCTAGTGAGTGACTAGTACTCTCTGAAATTCTGGAAGGATAACTGGATATGTTCTCCTTTGATTGAAAACCTTAACATCGAGGATTGTGAAATGGAATAAAATCCCTCCTTCTAAGAACATCTTGAGTATTTCAACACCCTGCAACCTCAAATTGCACATAAAGCTCTTCTTATGACATTTTAAACACTAAAGATGTTATTATATGGGAATTGGGTCCAACTGAATTCTTGACCCAAAATTATTTTTTAAACATCTACTAGAAGGAATCAATTTTGGATTTATTAATTTTCATAAAAAGTGGCTTCAACCGTCCCAATTCACACTTCTCTAGTGTATCCACCGGAACAAACTACCATTTGATAGTAACCTAAAAAAATCTAGAATCTATTTTGTGCTCCAGGTGCACACATTGTCACCAACATCGTGATGTTATAAATCATTTGTTTCTATCCTTCAAGACTGATACCTATCTCTAGAACTCATTCTTTGGTTTTTTTGAAATCCATCTGCTGTAATCCTACAGTATAGTGGACCATCTACTCTAGACCGTATTAGTGTAGCTATCGTAATAGGATGGTATCCCCTTCCTGGTGGAATGTGTGGAAAACAACTATACTATTGGGATGAGCAGAAATAAAATCCAACCTGATAATTCCCCCTTCAATAACAGTGATGCTCTCTCAATTATTCTGTCAGCAACTCAACTGGCAAATAAACACCATGCTAAATATTGCGATAACTCAATTAGTGACTTTCCTATATTCTGGAAGATACACTTAGAAGGTAATTATCCTAAACCACTTCTAACCATTGAAGATTTCAAGATACATCTTTTTGCAGGATGGTTCAAATGCAACTCAGATGGTTCTTCAAGAGGAAACCAAGGAACTACTAGATATAGAATGTTCTTAAGAGATCATAATGGTGTTTCCTTCGAAGGGATTTATGTCTCTTGTGGACAGTCCACTACTCTTGAAGAAGAAATGATGGATCTCATCAAGGTAGTGTATGTTTCTCATCAAATAAATTTGAATTAAATCTAGTTTGAAAACAACTCATCCACAAATTTTCAAGTAGTTAGAATTGAACAGAATCATTGTTCTTAGAAACTCACGTCGAAATGGATTAAGTATCTTTACATTCTAACTTCAATTCATAGTATCATGACACATGTCTATCGTGAGGCCAATAGACTTGCTAATGGAATTGCAAACATGGGAACCTATGAATATTCTAGCAACCATAATTCCATCATCATAGTTGAAATTATCACTTTTCTACAAAAAAAAAAGAAAAGTAAATTTCCTTCCTTTCGACTCTTATAACTCTGTTTTCTCATTTATGAATATTTTCTGCTTGATATTTTTAAAAAAACATTATTCCTATTTCATATCACTACATCCTGATCATGATTAAACTCAAGAACATTTCTAAAATTCTTTTCGGTCTCTACATCTTCTTTCTATGCCTCTTTACTCTTTACTTGGATAGATGGTTAAACATTCATTTGAGAATGATCTGATATTTCACCTTCTGTCAAGATTTACCACATAATCATGTTCAAATCCATATATATTGAATATTTTTTAATCCATTTCATGTATAAGAAATAATTATCGATTAAAATCATAGAATCAACCACGTTGTGGGATTTCCTAGATCTCTAATGTATCGAGCAGTCATAATACTTTATAACTCTAACCATCTTCTATGTCGCATGATCAGCTCCTTCTATCTAATTATATAGATTATAATTTTATTATCATTATATATATCAAACATTTTTCAATAAATATTATACATCCATATCATTAATGAAAAAAATATCCCTCCTAACTACAAATCATGATTTGAGTAAATTTTCACATGAATCATCAACTTTCATGAGGCGTAGTCTATAACCTTGTCATTATTCATAGGAAAAAATCATAATACCTTCATGGATGAATCACTATATATTTAAAACCCTTATCTACTCTAGGATAATGTAAGCATAGGGGCACTGACTAACCTTCTCTTCATCTCCCATAAATTTTCCTCGTATTCCTCAGTCTAGAAGAACATCACACTCTTTCGAGTTAACATGGTAATAGAATTATAGAGTCCTAAAAAATTATCAAAAAACCATTTATAATAACCAAATACACCAATAAAGATATATATTTTAGTCATTGAGGTTGGTCGAGGCCATCATTCAATATCATCCATCTTTGATAGATCTAATTCAATAACATTATTTGAGATTATGGGACTAAAAAAATGAAACCTTTTGTATAAAAAATTCTAAAATTCTAATTTTTCTTATAAATTATCATCCCATAGAATCTTTATTACAATTATCATGTTATATTAATTCTCTTCCCATCTATTTGAATAGATAATAATATCATCTATAAAGAAATTCACAAACTGATTATGGTAATGTCAAAACAACATTCATTAAATACATTAACATAGTAGTGGAATTAGTAAGACCAAAAGGAATCACTATATATTCATAGTCTACATACATTGTAAATAATTTTTTATTGGGTATATCCTCTTTCATTACCCTCAATTAATGATATCCAGAACCAAGGTTAATAGTGGAAAATTACTGAGCTTCGTGCAGTTGATCAAAAAAACCATCTATACAGGGAACATGGAACATGTTATTGATTTTAATCTTCATTAGAATAATATAATCAATGTAAAGTCACACTGATATTTGTATTTATATTTTAAAAAATTAATGGGTGGAAACCAACTTTACACACTTGGTTGAATGAATCTCTTGTCAAGGATTTATTGGATTCTCTTCATCAATTCATGCACCTCAACCAGAGAAATTTTATAAGGAGTATTTTAAATTGGTATGGAAACATAGATGATTTCTATTCAAAATTATTTTTTGGAAGTCTATGAATATATTCTAGAAAATCATGAACCAATTCTAAAATAGTGGGCATATAATTGATGTTGATTTCTTCACCAACCATTTTGAGATATAAATCCTTTTTGAATGGGAAACAAGACTCATACATTAAATTTAATCTTTGTAAGATGTTCTTGGTTATCATCAGATTGATGGATGGTCATATAAGGGTATGAAATATCAAATGTAAAGTCCATTAATTAACAATTTTTTTCTCATTATTTAGAGAAATCCAATCCAATCCTAATATGAAATCAAATTCTATGAAAGGAAGAATGACCCGATTTGTATGAAGCACATTCCCACAAACTTCAACCTGAGAGGAATCATATATTTGGGATGAAATCATCATACCATTACTGATATTCATAGTTAATTCCATATCTAATTATTTTTTTGGAATGTTAGGAACCATAGATAATTTTTTAGATATTAAAGAAAGTGTAGATCTGGAATCAAATATGACATTATGAGTTTTATATTGGATGGTAAGTATACATTTCATCACGCCATTATCTCACCCCTCATTATAAATAGATAATGCATGATATTTCCCCCTTTTCCATGACTTATAATGATTATGACATTGATTATCATCACCGGACCGGGGGTTTGGATTTGGTTAGAATAGTTCCCATTTTCCTTACACAAGTAGCATTGAAGCCGAGGTGGATCATTCTTTGAAACTTTCTCTCCATTATCATTTTAACCAGACTAAATCCCATAATTTCAAAAATCAATAGGATGATTACCTTACTTTTCCCACTTAAATATTTTACTAGATCTCTTATGGGAAATTCATTCATTCTTTATTCCATATTTTGAGCATAAAGGAAACTCTTCTTATTTTCTCCTTGTCTTTTATTGTTTACTTTGAAATCCATCTTCCTTTTATTGTCAAAACCATGATGTTGAAATGTGACTCTACCCTCTATTTCAAACTTTATTTCACCTCGCACAACCTCTTCATAGCTACAAAAGTCTCTTATCGAATCACCACCTTATGACTTTGATTTATTCCACTAAAGAACCTGTGAACATTACATCCTAGTTGGAAAACAATTCTTGAAGCATAAATCACAATTCTCATGAAATTAACCTTGTAGGTGACAATAGATTAATCATCTCTTTGATTCAAATCAAGTAACTCTTTATACATCATTGAGAGAAGATTATTAGGAATATGCTAACATAAAATTATGTTCTCGAACTCAGAAAAATCAATGGATTCAACCTCATCTTGTTCCCTTGTATTCTTTATTAGATTCCACTTTGGGTCTTCTTTACCTTCTAAATAATAAACACCCGGAATAAATTTCTCATGCTCCAAAAATTGGAGAATGTAGAATATCATTAAAGTGGTACTGGTCAGTTTTTTAGTGACATGTGGATGAAAAGACCCTCTAAAAGGTGGGAATTGCCTCATGAAAGACTCAACATAATGTTTCTCCCTTCTTTTATAATTAGTAATTCCATAATGATTCATGGATTGAGAATGATATGTGTTCATAACAACATGGTTTTTTGTTCCTTCTCACATAGAATTTATTTTCTGAAGAGAAATATTGATACACTATCTGTCACATTCACCATTAATGTAGTTCATTCAGGTGTCACCCATTGAATAGAACCAAAATCATATATTAATAAATAGTTATGGTAGATTCATGCGAATGAATAATTATATCCATAATTTCCATGGAATTTATTCTAAGTCCATATTAGCGGAAGAATTCCTTTATTGAACTCATTTTACCTAGTTCCATCCTTGTATTACTTAACTGAGTTCACTCCTTGTTCCAGTATTGTAATATATAACAACGTTAATTTCACATTTCATACATGTCTATATCATGAGATATAAATCATTATCCAATTTATCGGTGGGAGATATAGGTCCCCCATCTTATAATGATATCACAAATACATGTTCCACAAGATCATAAATAATCATATCATAACATAAGAAATGAAATGGGTATTATAAACATATAACAATATCATAAAATTTAGAAAAAGATAGGTTTCATAATTATTTCATTACAAACCAAACTAATAAAAAGATTCGGGTTTCAAAATTATATAACCCATCAAATAGAAACTGTAACACCCAAAAATTATATAGTAAGAACCCTATATTTGATACCGTGTATGAAAAACGACACTAAGAGCATAAGGGAATATAATATCTGCGTACAATATAATATATTTACTATTTAAAAAAATTATAAATACCTAAATGCATTCAATACAGTGTTATAATGTGGTAATTTCAAGTGAAACCTTCTACGATATCTTATACTGTATGTAATATTGAGTTTCATAAAATAATAATGTATTATTAAAATATTATTATTTAATATAATATGACATAAAATATCCATTTTAAATCATATTTTTGACACTTTAACTAATTTAACAAGTATAAAAACTACATTAGTGAAAGTGAAACATAATAATTAAATTAGGGTGATTTTTTCGATATTTTTCTGAAATATTTAATTTTTTAAGGAACATGTAAAAATACTGAATTATAGTTCAAATTTTATTTTCAATATAATATCTTTTTTATGCTTGAATTATACTTTTAATATGTTATAATGTTTAATTAGATAATATTTGGACCAAAAAATAATATTTATTTCATTGAAATCATTTTCAATTTGATATTTACTAAAAAACATAGGTGATGTTTGGACGTTTTTACTTTTAAAAATCACATTGTTATCATGCATGCATGATTAAATTTAAAAAACATTATTCTACTTATATGATTAAAATTTGAAATAATGGATCCCATATTTGGAAACTAATGGTTTCTAATTTCTAATAATACCAACATTTTTTTACCAAAAATATTATTGAATGTGATTAAAATTAATTACAACCATTAATGCTAAGTTAATCTTAATAAGGGGCTAAACATTAACCATAAGGCTAGAAAGACGGATAAACATCTCAAAGAGATATTGTATTGAAATATATCAACAATATACTCCCTTTTAACGAATTTTTCCCTTTTCAGGTCCACATTTAACATGAAAAACATGATAACAATTCCTTTGTCAATATTTTACAATATTGTCACTCCTCCTTCACTATAAAATTAAAAAACTTCTCCTTATTCCTCAGTCCTCTAAAACCAATAAGGATTGGAAATTATCTGAAACAATTTCATCCCCAAATCCTTCCCATATACCTTAAATCCCCCATTTTGGAATAAATCCTTCCAAGAAATCCCTTTTCTATAAACCAAATGGAGTTACCTAATTTTTAACGTAATGATTTCCAATGAACATTTTTCACTCAATTACTTCTCCACCACCTAAAGTATTATTCTTAACTAATAACATAATAACACCACTATCCAAAATATACTATTTTTTATTATAATATTTATACCTACACTTACACACATACATTTAATGGGTAATGAACATAATTCTTATGTGAATGGATATATACCGCCTCACAAAACTAGGATTATTTCTTCTTCCATTACCACCTATCATGGTGGTCATTATAATGGAATATCTATTTCTATATGTTATATATATAATTTATATACTTCTTTTAGAAACCATTTCTTTATACATTCCATTTTGAGTAAAAACTATAACATCAATTGTGGAAGTGTGGACTACCACCCCCTCAAATCAAAGTGACTCATTCACACTATACACGGAACGTATACATGATGGTTTCAATTAAACATATGTTATGTAAAATATCTATATGATTTTAATGAAATAGTAAATATTAATTATATATAATTTTTATCTTTATTCTTCATTACACATTCACACACTTACAAAGAGATGACATCACTCATGGACATGTGGACCACCGTCTCCTCAACATGATATGATTCATTTTAAATCCAAAAAATTATATATATATATATATAAGTATAAATGAATAACTAATATGTTATTTATAATATAATTATCATTTTTGGAAATATATGGTGTTAATTATCATAATTAGATAATTATCAATGAAGAATAATACTGTTACGCATGTGTACATATGAACTACCGTCTCCATGATTGTAACATTGATTCATTTTTCATTACCATATGTAATTATTTTTTTAAAAGTTTTATTTGTTATCAATATGAAATTTTTCTACTGATGATTATTTTAGAGATGTTATATAATGAACACATAGACCATAGTTTACCTACCAATGAATTTATTGACCCATAAATTGAATTTCCTCATAACACATGATGTAAACATAATTGTTTACATAGTTATAAACAATATGGTAATAAGTGAAATAAAATTAATTATAAACATGATTTTTTTTTAGGAATGTCGAAAATTAACATAAGTGTGTTATACATGCAGTTAAATGATGTACACCTGAAACGAAACTCAATGTAAGGGATTCTCATCTCAAATTTTTACATCTGTGAGATAAATTTCTTTTTCACTACGTACAGCTTTTATGTGGTGTATCTACTGCCCCTTTTCTTATAATATATCATTAATACTTTTATATTCATTTTATTTTAAAAAATAAATTTAATATTTTTCTTTCTAAGGTTTTTGATTTAAAATGTTTTCAAAGTGGTATGGGAAACTTTGGAATGTTTGAAGAAAATTTACCTGAAAAATAATTTAATGATCTTTCAATGGTATGTTTATTCAAGGAAAGTATATTACCAAGATTCAAAAAACAATTATTTTTCTACCCACTAGTAATTCATGACCATTTCCATTTATTAATACCATTTTTCAACTCTTTGGTACTAAAAATGTTTTAGAAATGTTTTTTAAGAAAACCTGGCATAGTTTCTATATTTTGTCAGAGAACCAATTTTCTTATAAAAACCTCATTTTATTAAAATATTTAAAAAAATGTGTTTAATATTATTTGTTAAATAAAATTTTAACATTTCTATTTTTACAAATTTTTTCTATGGAATCACTTTGTGACTTTATGAACAATGTAATTTTCAAACCTTTAATCGTAAAAAATGAATGTTTATTTACCTTATACAGAATGTATGGATTTACATTCCATCATTTCTTTTAAGATTAATTTCCATCTCTAAAAGGATAAATTTTCATAAAAATATTTTAAAAAGTGATTTGCAATGAAAAAATAATTTTCAAATGGTTTTACAAAAAAAATATATTTCTCAATAATGATTTTAAAGTATATTTTTATAGTATTTATATTCATCAACAACAACAACCTTTTTTAAACCAATTAGGATTTTTTGAATTAATAAAATCATTATAATTAATTTTGATGGTTTATTATAGATTTTAAAAAGGATAGTATCCCCTTTTAAATACTTAAATCATTTTTTTCCCTTTATAATATTAAATCCTTTATGATCATTGAACAATAAATTTCACCCTAATTATCCATTTCAATAATTAATTTTATTACTATTTTTTAAACCACATACCATTTTACAAATGGTTTTTAATTTGATATTAAATTGATTGTTTAGGAAAATATTGATAATTCTAAATTTTTATTCAATGATAATATTTCATAAGGAATATTATTAAATTATATTTTTTGATTTGAGTAATTCATTGGTCAGTTAATAATGGGCGGATCCTGGGATTTATCTATCCCCTCGATGCATCGATAGGTTCCAATGAGACAAATAATTTTTGCAAAATTAAATGGGTTTCTATATGTAGTTTTAAACTGTCTTGAGAAAGGTCCTAATAAAATTTGTTTTCATGTTCCTTAGACATTAATTCTATAAATAAATCATTTAGTTAATATTTGTTTCAGTAATTTTTTATTCATGAGTTTTTTCATCAACATATACATATATATATTTCATTACCATTTCATTGATTCAATGGAATGTGTTTTAGTTTCTTACTATTACATATTTATTTTTTCTAATCAATTTATTTTAATGGAATGTGTTTCCATTAAATAAATTTCCATATTTTTTATGCATTTCCCTCTCGGTTCATTGATTATATGGTATTTGAGTATAGTTATTTACCAAATAATCATTAATATTATCATTGATTCATTATTTATCCAACCATATTTTTCAATTAATGATAATTTGGGGTTTCCCTTTTTCATATTTTTTCCCCATGAATTCAAGATGTATACTATAAAAAGAAATGAATAGATTTACAAAATTTAATAATGTTATCCTTGAAGTTATTTATTTTAAAAGAATAAAAATATATGTTATAATTACTGTATTATTTTCTCATGTATGCTTCTTCTGATTCCCTGACCCTAGTTACCTAGATTCCGTCCATTATTACATAATATTGGCCTCATCACAAGAGATAAAATCTCAAAAGACTGATTATTATAGTAGCTTTAGAACTACTAGATACATATATAAGTTTTAAATTAATACATTAAATGAAAAAAAAACAACATTGGGTCTCTTTTGAACACATTCATATCCCATACCTTATCCATGAAAGTCAGTCATAATATACTCCTTCACATCCTTGAAAAAATAAAACCTAAAAAGGGGTGATCTCAGATGCTCAGTAAGGATAAAAGTATATATGAAACATTCATAAATAAGAATAAACATTTAAGGAAATTTATAAGAATAAAAATAATTTTAAACATAAACTTCATCATAATCTAGAAAAGACAAATCAAATAATTCCACTAACTTATTCATGTGGATATTATACTAGTCAGAAAATCACATGTATTTTCAATATCTAATTTCAATATGATGTAATGAATAAAACCAGACATTATAACCACATTGTTAAGGCCTTGGGCCAAGACTACAAATAAGATTTTATCAAGGCCTTGTGCTAAGACACTAGTTTGTCTCATGATACCTACCGATGCATCGAAGAGCTATAGTGGGCTCCACCGGTCACTTACTATGTCCAATGCGTTCCTCCTATGAAAAGGTTCAAGCCTAACATAATCATTCATATCAAAACTATCATATGAAATGATAATACATTAACCATAAACCCTGAATGGTATAGAAATAACACATCCACAATCAAAAAAATCACAAAACCGACAATAAAATATAGAAGATTGTATCATAACTAATCAACTTCAAACAAGTATAAAATCCATCAATGGATGTTCACATAGATTAAATCAAAAATATTTGAGAGAAATATCTCTTTTTATTTTGAAATCATTTAAAAATCAAATAATTATAAAATAAATAATTTATTATGAAAATTTTATTATAATCTTGTACAGGAAGATTCAATGGAATTATAACGACGGAAAATATCTACACTCTTCGTATAAGTTAAAAAAACATTCATACCTTAATTTTTCCAAAAGGTCATAAAATACCTTGTTTTGAAAATGACAGAAAGATTCATTTTAAAAAAATTTAAAAAATTTCAAACAAGGTTATAAATGACTATAACCAATATTCTAGGAAATATTAATAATGTATTGAAATATATTTTTAAGAAACATGGATGTGGATGATAAAGAGTTCCCCGTAGATACTTACGTATAAACAACCTCAGATAAATAAATATATTGTAAAATTAACCATTACCTTGTACTTTTCCTTGGTCGAGGGTATTTTAAACACATGTATAATAGTTAAATCATTGTTATTAGATTATACAAGAACCATGTACATAAATATGATAGTATACATGATCTTATAATATAGTTTTGTTAATAATATTTCAGTAGTATCATTATTTTAGTGTTAACTGATTCATTTTCCTTGATATATTTTGTTAATCAAGTCATGTTTGTTATGTATTTTATGTATCTGATTCTTATCAACAATGATATTATGTTCTTAAAAATTATTTTTAATAATAAAATAAAAATTATTCTTGAATGGTTACAATTGGGAGATGAATCTGATCGTGTTTGGGGAGACAGAAATTCTTACATACGCACGAGCGACAATACCATTCTATTTTTGGAGAAATCGTATATAATTGTATGTTATATAATATGAACATACTCATTAACATGTTATATTTATTATTTACATCAATTATACTCATTATTATACCCATACAAAAAATGAAGTGTTGAATAACAACCTACACCACGACGTGGAGCCAGTAAGCCGTACGTTGGAATGTATGGCTACTTTTCATTAATATGGTGGATAGAATAACGAATATGGTTATACAATATTTATTATAACATAACAATGTATATAAGTAAATGGAGTTATAATTTTGGTATGGAAACAACAAATAAAGAAGAAGTGAATGAAGAAAAGTAATGTCAAAGAGGTGTGGAAATTATTACCTCTTCTTCGAATGCTTCCTTTTGATTTGATTAAAAGGGCCCCTAGAGTTGGATTTTGATCAATATAAGGAATCTAGGTTAAATTAAGGGTAGTTGGGATGATATTTGATAAGGATGTGGCTAGGAAAATAGATTTGAAAGCGTGATTTTGAGAGAATGGGATCTGCCCTTTTAGAAGAGATGTGCATGTCACTTTAGGAAAATATTAAATATTATTTTATTATAAAATCTTATTATGTTTCTAATGGATCCAAAATGATTTATTTCGAGGTTAAGGTGTGGTTGGGTCGAAAAACTCTCAACCAATAGGTTTTAGACAGTTTTAGTTCATCATATTAACCTTATCTTTTAGATTTAACTCAAAGTTAAATAGATTATTTTCTACAATGTCTTCTTGTATTTTTATATTACATGGGTAATTAACATATAATAAAATTCCATGAAAACCCCAAGTGGTTCATTAATGACATATATATTATTATATAAGTCATTCAAATAAGCTGTATATTGTTTGGAATATTATATCAATTAATAAAATAGTATTTGTTTTAAAAACTCATTTGTGTCAATTTTTACATGATTTAGTATTTGGTTTTTTTGAAAGTCAAAAAAACATTATCACTTCAAAAACAAAAAATTAAATAAATACTATCATGTCATATTAACCTATACAATTATTTTAATGAATCCAAAGTTTCAATTTACATTTATTTGTATATTTATAATATCAATTATATTAATCATTCATTAATAAGGTAGATATTTCATCATCATTGTTTCTTAAATAAATTTAACTATTTATTGTCTAAAATTTATAAATAAAATACCATTACATTGGAAATTGTTTTTCATGGATTCTAATTAATAATCATAGTTGAATTTCTCTTCTGTATAGCCCTATATTAAAAAAAATTGTTATGAAATTTTCAATTTAACACTTAACTATTCTTTAAATAAAATAATAATAAATGTCCTAATCTAATCAAAGTAGATCAAAGTGGATCATATTTTATTCCTAATGTTGATTTTGGTCGAAAAAAACTTATCCAATAGAATTAGGACATGTGTTAGGGTAATTATAATTTCATTTTTACCTCTAATTACCCTATTTACTTTTAACCGTGGTAAATAAAATACAAAAAATACTATTCACCAAAAAAAATTCATTATATTGAACCAAATTTTATATACTGATGTCAATTTTGTCTCTTAAATATTTTAAATTAAATTCAAAAAAGCGATAATATTACTTTTTATGAAAATTTGCAAAAGTTTTTCGAAGGTGGATAAAAGATGTTAAAATGATCAATAAAATTTTATAAATATAATATTTTATAAAATGGCTTTAATGAATTACATAAAACTGATATAGGTATTATGTATCCATTTTTAATTAAAACAAATTTAAATAAAATAAATAATTATTTATATAAAAAGTACGTTTTCAACAACAACGTAGTGTTTTTCACTATTCATCAAAATTTGAATGTTTTCAAAAAAATACCCAAAATTCACCCTAATCTAATTTTGATATTATGAATACAAAAATGAAGACCAATTTGGTAAATAACATTTATAAAATTTCAAAAATTGGGTATTAATATTTATATTGGCTAGTTTGGTTGGTCGTGGTGTGTTAGAACTCGATGTTCCGTACAACGTAAGCTATTGTGTTATCAAAAGTGAGGCGTACCGTGGAAGCTTGGGGTGGTACATTCTTCCCTCCTTAAAGTAATTTCATCTTAAAAAATTCTTGAATATTACTGAGTAAAACGATTTCGGTGGTTCTTCATCATATGTTCCCTAGGATCCCACGATGCCTCTTTCATCTTATGGTTTCTCCAAAAAAGATTTACCAGATGAGTCATCTGGTTTCTCAACACTTGTTATCTGGTATGAAGAATATTGAGAGGATCTTCACAATAAGACAGATCAAGTTCTACTTCTATTTATTCATAGATGAGTACATGCATTGTGTCAAGAATGTATTTTCTCAATAGTCACACGTGGAACACATCCTGAATTTTGGGGAGACATGGAGACATTTCCAAACTATAAGCTAAAACATTAATTAATTCTAAAATTTATAACGTTATGATGTAAATGGGACTTAATTTAACCTTTTTACAGAATCATATAACACCCTTCCATTGAGATAATTTCAAGAAAACATAATATCCTACTTGAAATTCCAAATCCTTCCTTTGGTTATCGGCATAGATCTTTTGCTGACTTTGAGGTGGTTTGATGTGGGTTTTGATAATCTTACCATTTTCCATTGTTTCCTCAAAAATTTATGGACCCTTGTGTTTTATTTCACCACTATCATCCCAACAAGTTAGTGTGTGACATTCTTTCAATATAACACTTTATATGGTGCCATCTGAATACCTGAATGGAAGCTACATTTATAAAAACATTCTACCAGATGTAAATATTGATCCCATATTCCTGGAGAGTCAATTGAGCAAGATCTCAACATGTCTTCTAATGTTTGAATAGTCCATTATGATAGTCCATCTGTTTGAGGGTGGTAGGCAATTCTCAAAAGAAGTTCAATATCTTGGACTTTCTGATTGCATTTCTATAATCCTAATGTAAAATGAGGATCATGATGAGAAACAATCGATAGGGGTACTCCAAGAAGTCTTATAACTTCATTAATATATAGTCATGCTAAACGTTCAAGTGGTAAATATTCATTTAAAGAGATAAAATATAATGACTTGGTAAGATGACATACAATGTCCCATATTTCATCATTCCTTCTAGGAGTCTTTGGTAGTCCCAAGAAAATGTACACCCTAATATCATCCCATTTCTACTCAGGTATGGGAAGACGTTGCATGACTCTTCTAGGATGTTGTCTTCCAGCCTTAACCGTTTGACAAACCATACATCTTGACACATATTCAGAACTCTACCTCTTCATATTGTCCCACCAAAAATATTCCTTCAAATATCTATACATCCTAGTGCTACCATGGTGTATAGACAAATTGGGGTTATTTGCAACATCCAACAATTCCCTTTTTAGATCGGGTATGTCAAGAACACAAAGTCTCTTCCTGAATTTAAAAATTCCATCTTCATTAACAAATTCATTCAATATCCCATCATTCACAACCTTAGTTTTCTTTTTAAACTCTACATCATCAGTCTGAGAACTTTTTATCCTTTATAGTAATGATTTTTTGGAAACCATTTGAAAACGTATTGATGTTTCACCTTCCATGATAATTCCTATATCAATATTTACTAGATCCATGAACATAGGATCCCTTTCAACTCTTATCTTGTTAAAAACTCTATGATACTTTCTACTCAAAGCATCTTACACCTTATTTTCCTTCCCCGGGTGGTAGTGTATAGTGAAATCATAATCCTTGAATATTTCAAGCCATTTCCTTTGCCTCATGTTGAGTTCTTTCTGTGATAAAATATACTTCAAACTCTTGTGATCAGTATATATCTCACATTTTTTACCATAGTGATAGTTTCTACATATCTTCAAAGAAAAGATTACAACTGCTATATCAAGATCATGAGTTGGATACTTTTGTTCAAGAATTTTTAACTGTCATGATTCATAGGCAATAACTCTATCATTCTTCATAAGGACATGACCATTCCATTTCATTGAAGAATCACTATATATAACAAACCCATCATTCCCAGATGGTAGTGTCATGATTGGATAATTGACTAATACTCCCTTCCATTCTTAAAGAAATTATTCAAACTCTTTTTTACAGAATAATTTCACACCTTTACATGTGAGGTTGGATAATGGGATATCCAATTGGGAAAAATCATGGACAAAACACCGATAATAACCTGTTAAACCAAAAAAAACTGCATAACTCAATTATACTCATCAGTGATGGCCATTCTTGGATTTTATTGGTCTTTGAAGGATTAATATAGATTCCATCCTTAGAGACTATATGTCCATGAAAATAAATCTCTTAATTCCAGAACACCCACTTGAAAAACATACCATATAATTCATTACTACTAAGAGCCTTTAGAATAGTGTGTAAGTGATTTTCATGATCTTCATAGCTTTTAGTGTAAACCAATATATTCTCAATAAACACCACTACAATTTCATCAAAAAATTACTTAAAATCAGTATTCGTTAGATCCATGAAGATAGAAGGTACATTAGTCAGTCCAAAAGGCATTACTATAAGCTTACAATGCCCATACCTAGTCCGAAATTTTTTCTTCTGAATGTCTTACTTCTTTACAAAAAACTGATGATATCTAGATCGAATGCAAATCTTTGAAAATTATTTATCTCCATGATGTTGATTGAATAATTCATCAATGAGAGGTATGAGATACTTGTTCTTTATTGATATATCAATGATCTCCCTATATTTAATGCACAACCTCATAGATCCATCTTTTTTCTTGACAAAAAGAATAGAGACTCCCAACAAAGAAACACTAGGGTGAATAAATATATTATTATTCAATTAATCTAGTTGTTTCTTTAGTTCCACTAATTCCACAGTGGAAATTATATAAAGGGTCTTTGATATGGTCTTTTAACCATGAATTAAATCAATGGAAATATCAATTTATCATTCTGTAGGATGTCGAGGTAAATCCTCAGAAAACACTTCAACATATTCTTACACAGTATGTACATACTCTATTTTGAACATTTTCTTCCATCCCCATATTTATTTAACACTCTTCAACCCCATTAATTGAATTCATTAGAGCTAATGGGGGTAGATCTAGATAATAATCAGGTGGGGATGTTTCTTCTCAAAAGATAATATACTCTTTTTCTTCATCAAAAATTGTAACCTCCTCCTTCTTAAAATAAAACTTTTGCATAGTGTTCCAAAAGACAATACATTAAAAGGATTATATCAAACTCAATCATGAATAATATGTTGAGATCAGCAAATAAATCACTTTTATATTCCCTAATGAGAACTGATTCAAAAAACATTGTTTCAATGATACTTCTCTTAAGAGTTTTGTTTGAAAACTCTTTTGTTAAATCAAATCGGAAATATCTAATTTTCATAGAAAACTGGGAAGTTATAATAAATGAAATTATCCATCATCATGTATAGCATTGGATAAATTTTAGAAACCATTAATTTACTTTCCACCATGTCATTCCAAACATTAACACCATGAGTAGTGGTCACATAAACTTTTCCTTGCACCCTTGACCTTTTCTGAGGTAATATTTCTTAGCGCTTAAGAGATTCATTTTCATAATGCCCCATTTATCTATAATTGTATCATTAAACATTGACAGATTTTTTATTTCCCTCATAATCATGATCGTGGTGTCCTTTTTCACCACACTTGTAACGATCTCTCACTCTCTTAAGACAAGTACCAGGGAGTTTCACCCCACATTTTCTGCAGAAGGGAAATTAAACTTTTCCCTTCTTCCCCTTATTTCCATTTCCATGTTGTTTAATAGTTCTCTTATTCTCTTGCTTTTATATAAAGACATAAGACATAAAGAATTCTTTTTTTGTCTGCATAGCCCATGATATAATATCTTGATACAATGAGAAGGATTGTGAGACTAACGCTCAATGTAGAAATTGTTTTAACCCATCAATGAATCTATCAATACTACTTCATGGGTTGCGTATATAATATGTTTCATGCATTTCTATCCTGGTAAAGTAATCCTCTTACTATACGACATTCTTATCCTCCTTTTTCCTCAGACTTAGACACTGTCTTTTTATATCTGATCGATGGTCACAAGGAAAGTATTTTTCTCCGAAAATATCATTAAACTTACTCCATTCAATATTTGATACTTATCCATCATCCTTTGTGTTTTGAATTAATGACCTCCATTGATCTGTATATCTCATGAGGCGATATAATACCTGGAAAACGTTTTCCCGTTCAATACTCCACAAAGCATTAGATATTTTTTCTAAGAAACTTATCCATTGATAATATACAAATGGATTTGTAGTTACATTAAATTATGGTGGTTGTTTCCTCGTGAAGCGGTCTAACACAGAACCTCCACATTCTGGAATATGGTGATCCATATGAGTATGGTTATTATCCACAACATGAGTGTGTTTTCCCAATATGGTTATAAGTTTCTCATCAATGGTGGCATCACCAGCTCCACTATAATTGTCTTGAGTAGGAGGGAAATCCCTAAATGGATTACGTGTGTGGAAACGGTTTCCATTCCTTCCACAATGAACTATTTCCAAAAAATGGCACACACTAGATTAGTTTATGAATCATAATACATAATTCCAAACTGGTAAAATACCTAACATAAATTGAATAGTTTATGAATATAATACATAATATGAAAAATGGTTTCTTGGAGGAATTATTTACTCATAAATTCTTCATAATGATTTTTAATAAAAATGTGAATTATATTAAGAATATTTCCTTGGAGATTCATAACTAAGAGTGCAGTAAAGCCCATTGTAATGTTTTTTAAATAGTGTTTTTCTAAATCAAGCTTCTTAGTTTTGTATTAAACCTCCCACTAATACCAAATGTAACTCCCCAAACCAAGTTACCCAGAGTTGGTGCATTATTACACAACATTGGCATGATCTAAAAAGATCATGTCTCAAAAGACCAATAAGTTTAGTCGCATTGGAAGTGCTATATACTTACATAAGTTTTACATTACATTATGAATTGAAAAAAAACATTGTGTCTCCTTTGAAACATTCATATCCCATTGCTTATCCAAGTAAGTCATTCATAATATTCTTCTTCACATCTTGGAAAAAATAAAACATATAAAGGGGTTATCTCAGATTCACAATAAGGATAACAATATAGTGAAAACTTTCATAAATAAGCATAAACATTTAAACCAATGTATAAGACTTAAAAAAATCTTTTTACACATAAACTTCTGCATAATATGGAAAGGATAAATCTAATAATGTCATTTACTTATTCACATAAATAATCTATTAATCTAATAATCATATGTAATATCAATAACTAATTTCATAATGATGGAATTCATAATGTCGGATATCATAACCACATAGTATAGGCCTCGTTCGAGGACTACAAATAAGATTTTGTAAAGGCCTTATCCCAAGACACTAGTTTGTCTGATGGGACCTATCGATGCATCAAGGAGAAATAGCGAGCTCCAACCATTACATACTATGTCCAGTGCATCCCTCATATGAAAATGATGAAACATAAAATAATCATTTTTATTAAAACTAGAATATGAAATGTTAATAATTTAACCATAAACCATGAATGGTATTGAAATACCACATCCAATGTCAAAAATATCACAAAACCTTCAATACAATATGGATGATTTTATCATAATAAATCAACTTCAAAATAGTGTAAAATCCAACCAATGATTTTGATATAGAAGAAATCAAGACTATTTGAGAAAAATCTATCTTTATATTTTGAAATACTTTAAAAGACACATAATTTTAGAAGAAAACATTTAATTTGAAAATATTCCTATGATATTATAAGGGAACCTTAAAATGTCTCATAATTGTAGAAAGTATCTACAACCTCCATATATGTTACAAAACATTTTTAGCTTAATTTTTCAAAAAGGTCATAACGTACCTTATTTGAAAAACGACTGGAAGATCCCTTAGAAAACATTTTATAAAAATTCAAAATAGTTATAAATTACATTAACCCATATTCTAGGAAATAGTAAAAATGTGTTGAAATACATTTTTAAGAAACATGTATGTGGATGATAAAGAGTTCCTAGTAGATACTTACGTTTAAACAACCTCAAAAAAATAAAGAGATTGTAAAATTAACCCTTACCTTGTACTTTTCTTTGGTCAAGGTTACATTAAACTCATGTATAATAGATAAATATTTTTTATTAAATTATACATTAACCATACATATAAATATGATGTTATACATGATCTTATAATATAGTTTTGTTAATAATATTTCAGTATTATCATTGTTTCAATGTTAACTGATTCATTTTCCTTTATATGTTTTGTTATGTAAGTCATGTTTGTTATGGATAGGATGTATTTGATTCTTATCCAGAATTATATTAAGTTCTTAAAAATTATTTTTAATCACAAAGTGAAAATTATTCTTTAATGGTTATGATGGAGAAATTAACCTTATTGCGTTCGTGGAGATGATAATCAGTACGTATGCAAGAGAGACAATACCATTCTATTGATGGTGAAATCGTATTTAATTGGATGTTATATCATATATAAAAAATATTTAAAATGTAATAGTTATTATTTAAATCCACTATAAACATTATTATACCCATCCAAATAATGAGTTTTTGAATAAATAACTACACCATGAAGAGGAGACGGCAAGTCGTATGTACATAGATATGGTGACTTGACATTCATAGGATGCATAGAATAAGGAATATGATTGTGCCATATTTATAATAACATCATAGTATGTATAAGGTACTAGATTTATTATTTTTTATGGAAACAACAATGAATGAATAATTGGGAGAAGAAAATAACTTTGAAAGAGGTGGTCAAATTATTACCTCTTCTTCGGGTGATTCTTGTTAAATTGATCAAAATGGATCCTTAAGTTTTCTTATGAACAAAGTAAGGCATCTATGTTAAATTTAGTGTTGTTGGGAGGATGTTAGAGTGGGGGATGATTGAGCCAAATTTTTTTGTGGGTGTGATTTCTAGATAAGGGTATGTACCCTTTTATAAGATACGTGAGGTTCACTTTAGGAAAATCTTGAAATATTATTTTATTATACAATCATATTCAGTTTATAATGTCTCCAAAAGGATTTATTTAGAGGATAAGGTGGTTTTGGGTCTAAAACCTCTCAAATAATAGGCTTTAGTTAGGTTTAGGTCACCATATTAACCATATATTTTAGATTTAACTCTTATTTAAGTATTTTTCCTTTTACGATGTCTTCTTTTATTTTTATATTAAATATTTAATAAACATACAATAAAATTACAAGAGAATCCCAAGTGGTTAATTAATTAAATATATATTATTATATAAGTCCTTTGGATGAACCTTATATTTTTAGGAATAATACATAAATTAATAATATTGTATTTGTTTAAAAAACTCATTTATTTTTATTTTTACACTATTTAGTATTTGGTTTTTTTGAAAGTCAAAATAACTTAATTAATTCAAAAAAAATTAATCTTAACATGAACAATTAACAAATAAAATTAGTCTAATTCATCAAAAGTCTCTATTTAAATTTATTTCGATATTTATAATAACAATTATTTTAATCGTTCATTAATAATGTAATTACAGCATTAGCATTGTGTCATAAATAATTTCTATATATTTATGGTCTAAAAATTATAAATAAAATAAAATTATATAGGAAATAATTTTATATTTCTAGTGAACATTTATAGTCTAATTTATCTTTTTCATAACCCTATATTAAAAAAAATTAGTTATGAAAATTTGATATTTACAATTTTAAATCTTCTTTATATAAAATAATAATAAAGTCTTAATCTAATCCAAGTGGATCTGAGAGGATCCCATTTTATTCTTATAGTTGATTTGGTCGAAAAAAAACTAATCTAATATAATGGAGACATGTTTTAGAATAATTATAATAGCATTTTTACCTTTAATTTCCCTATTTACTTTTAAATGTGGTAAATAAAATTCAAAAGATATTGTTTACCAAAAATTATTTTCAGCCTATTAAACCACATTTTAATTAATGATGCAAACTCTATCTCTAAGAATTTAAAAATTCAATTCATAGAATTGGTAAAATTGCATATTATGAAAATTATCCAATGATCCTAGAAGGTGGGTAAAAGCTGTGAAAATGTTCAACAAAATTTTATACATCTAATTTTATTATAAAATGACATCAATGAATTACATTGATCTGATATATGTTTTAGGTATAAATTTTTATTTAAAATAAATTTAAATAAATTAAATAATTATTTAAATAAAAAGTTATATTTAAGCAATAACTTAGTGTTTTCACTATTCATCAAAAATTTTAAGTTTTCATAAAAATAAAAAAATCACCCTAAGATTATTTTGGTATACTAAATCCAAAAATGAAGTCGATTTTGATAAATAGATATTATAAAATTTCAAAAAGTTTTATTACTATTCATAACAGCTAGTTTGGTTGGTCATGGTCTGTTAGAACTCAATGTTGTGTATAACACAAGCTATTATATTATTCAAAGAGAAGCGTACCGCGAAATCTTAGAGTGTAACACTTCTAGTTTACCAATTCTAGTAAAGTCTTGATTCTTCAAGAATTGATTCCATATAATCATTCTAATGTAACTATTTTATAAACTTTCTTAATTCATTATAGAGTTGGGTCATTATTGTTGGTATCAAATTAAATTTATTACAAACCATGGGAAAAAGATTTAGGAAAACATAGATTATAGAACATTACACAAAGGTAGAATTTTAAGATATGTATATAAGAACATCCTAGAATTTTGGTGAGGTTGAGAGTATGAGTGTCTTCCCAACAATACAATCATGTACGGATACTTCAAGTGGATGTGGTTCTTGAAATGATATACCTAGGAGTAACAACTCTGAAAAAGTGTTTTGTGCTAGACTTGGGGTAACATGGTGCACACCAATGGGCCTTATATCACACCTTTTTTGACCATCCCAGTGCATTTTCATCAGATAATCCATTTGTTATTTAAAAAAAAATCTCATGAATTTGAATAGATAATGACAATGAATAGTCAACTTTAAGCCTATAGTGTTTTAGATTTAAAAATAATGTGTCGTGATTTAGATAATTTTATAGATTTCTAACTATGACTATTATTTCCCACACTATTATTTATAGTTTTATTCAATGGTTAGAACCTGAAGGATTCATGTTAACATCAGACATGAGGGACAAGGTGGTGAAATGAGCAACCAAATGATTTGTTGTTAGGTGTGAAGGAAAACATGTTTATTCCGAATCAATTTTCCCAAAATATTATATAAAATATATAAATTTACGAACTCCAAAATACACTAAAGAAAATAATGATGAAGGTTGTTAAGAGCTCATGTTATGGAGACCGTAAAGAAAAAGAACCTTCATTTAGGACATGTGAGAAGTGTGAAATGATATAACCAATAGAGTTTCAGGATGGAACAATGAAATGATTTATGTGTGTTTGTAGATACACAGATTGAATGGTTGTTTATGGAAAATTAGTAGTATGATTGAAGGCAATGAAACTCATCATAATGATAAATTTTCATTTTTTCCCTAAATGCAGGGAACCTGTGAATTACCTTAGTTATTTCCAACTTTTAAATGATAATACCAAGATCATGGAAGGATGTTTGTAGGAAATAAATGGATGAAATATTTTTTTTATTTAGTATGAGTTGAAAACCATAGTTACAAACCTATTTAATGATTCAATTTCAGGAATTTCCCTTAGACTTATTTTGGATATTATAATTTTAGAAAAGGATATGCTATATGTGGAGGGAAACAAATCATATGTAAAGAGGATGTGGGTCTTAAACCCATGATCGGAAGAAGATATGGGTTTCACACCAACCACTTACCTACACAATGTCTTGGTTGATGTTTCATTGTTTCTAGTTAAACAATTTTATGAACAAATGTTAATTATGAACTAGTAGTATATCTTTTGAATATTATTGATTAGTCTATTAAACATATTGTTTTTTGAAGATAAATAAAGATAAATAGTCAAACTGGTCACTCTTTTATAGTCTTTAAGATTCTTCATTACTGTATTTTTTTGGTTCATACATCAATATTAATTATTTTAATTAATTTCAAAATATATTTAAGAATAATATAATTTTTATATTGATACCAATTGTTACACGCAAGACTAGGTTTCATAAAAGAACAATGCATTATTAAGGGGTTATTATTAATATAATATGATATAACCTAGTTTTTAAGTTATAGGTTACGAATAGTATTGACTATCTTATGTAATTTTTTTCTTTATATAAATTTAAAATTATTTCATTGGTTACCAATTAATGTGAAACAAAAATAAGAACAAATTAGATATAAAATTGTGTATAATTATTTTTATGCTTCCAAATGAGTTTTTCCTTAAAAAATAATTATTTAAAGGTAGTTAATTATTGAAATGAAATATATATTTTATATATTCAATTAAATTTTTTTTTTTATTCATCCATTATTTCTAAAAGGAAAAATAAAAAAACAAACTCTATTTTACACAAAGAAACATATATTTCTATAAACACAATTTTACAGCATTTTAATGGAGAACCAATTTTAAATGTTAATTATTAAACATTAATTGATTTTATATTTCAAAAATAAAAAACAATGAAATATAAATATATTAATTAAGATATGGGGAATTCATTTAATTTTTAAGAAACATTTCATTTTATTAATGAATAGTTAATAATACTGAATTTTAATTCAAAATTGATTTTTAATCTATTTTCATCATAAAGATAAATTATAATTTTAATTGATTTTAAAGATTAATTGGATAATATATTTATAAATTAATACAATTTATTAAATTCCGTATAGTTTTAATTTGATATTGATTATAAAAAAATAGAATACTTTTATACGTTTTTACTTTAAAAACCTGCATTGTCATCTTGCATGTGGGATTATATTTTAATCAATTTATATCAAATATATTATTGGAATTTTTAAAAATGGTTTAAATATTTGGAATACATTTTTTTAATAATTTATAATAATACCAAAATTTTTTGACCAAAAATTTTATTGTATGCGAATAAAATTAATTACGTTGATTAAGTCTAAATAAAGATTAATAAGAGACTAAACCTTAACCATAATGCCCTAAATGACTTATAAACTTTTAAAAGAGATATTTTTTCATATATCTACCCCTAACATTCTTTTAATAAATTTATTTCATTATGGTATCGAATTTCATCATGAAAAATGTGGTAATAATTCCATTGTCAAAATATTACAAGAGTGTCCCTTCTCCTTCACTAAACAATTCCACCACTTCTCCCTTTTCTTCGCACATCTTATATCACATATATTTGAATAATATCATCCCTAATAGCTAATCCCTAAATTATACCTTTACTCTTCTATTTTGTAATAAATTCTTTCCATGGGATCCATTTGTTAAAAAGAAAAAGGAGTTACCCGATTTTAACGTAATTATTTTCAATGATTACCCTTCTTTAAATTACATCTAAACCCGCTCAAATTTTTTTCATAGATGATCATATAATAAATAATTTTTCTTGAAAATAATATATCTCTTTTATTCTATGTGTTATATCTACACATACACACACATCCATCTAATGAGAAATGAACATACTGTTTATGTTAATGGTGAACTGTTGCCTCATGAAAAGATGATTGTTTGTTATTATTTTATTACATCTCATGGTAGACATTAAGATTGAAAGTTGGATTATATATGTTATATTTGATATTTTTTATTTCATTTATCATATTAACTTATTATAAAACAAATATCTATATACCATCCATTTTGAGTAAAAATGATAACATCGTTTGGGGAAGTTTGGACTATCGACCCTCAAAGCGATGTGATTTGTTTGCATTATACGTGGAACATATAAATGATGTTTTTAATGAAAAATATGTGATATAAAAACTCAATATGTTATTAATGACATAATTATATTATTTGAAATATAATATATATCATTTTATTCATTACTCGTTAACACCCTTGAAAAGTGATAATGTCATTTGTGGACGTGTGCCGTATCGTCTCCTCAACATGATCTGGTTCATTTTTCATCACAATAATTATATTTATAACTATATATGATCAAATAATATTGTATTTATTATATAATTATCATTATTTAATGATTGATTGTTACTTACAGCCCTTCAATACAGATCACTAAAAAATAAAAATGTTACTCATGCGTACAAACAACATACCGTCTCCATGATTTTAATGTTGATTCATTTTTAATAACCACATGTATAAATCTTTTTAAGAATAATTTATGTATAAATATGATAATTATGTCATGGTTATTATTTATTAGCTTCTATGTAATTAACCCTTGATCATATATGACCTACCAATGTTGTTTTTGACAAATAAATTTAATTTTGTCAAAACACCCTATATTAAAATAATTTTTTATGATGTTCTACAAAATATTGTTATAAGTGAAATAATATTAATTAAAAACATGTAAGAGTTTATAAATAATTTTTAAAATTAATATAATTTTTTATATAAGATGTTGACGTATGTAAACATGAAAGGAAAATTAGGGTAATGGATTCTAATATCACCTTTAAACATCTACCAGATAAATTTCATGTTCACCACTTACATCTTTTGTATTGTGTATCTAATAACCCTTTTATTTTTTATATAATTAATCCTATTAACTTCATTATATTTTAAAAATTATATTTTATATTATTATTCCATTAGGTTTATGATTTTAAATATTTTTAATGTGGAATGTGACACTTTGAAATGTTTGAGGATTATTTTCCTCAACAACACCTTTAATAGTCATTCAGTGGAATTCCAATTTATAGAAATTATATAGCCATTTTTCAAAAAAACATTTATTTATATCCTATGGTTATTCTGACCATTTTCATGTATTAATACAATTTTACACTATTTGGAACTCAAAATATTTTAGACAATGTTTTTTAGAAAACCAGATATTCTGTCCCTCATTAATCAGAGACATTAATTTATCTAAAAACAATGTTTTATTAAAATGATTTCGAAAATGTTTTTAAAATTTGTTTTTAAAGATATTTTTACCCATTTACTTTTACCAATGTTTTCAAAGTAATCTTATTTTCACTTTCTAAAACAGTAATTTTTATAACCATTATCTATGAAAAATTAATGTTCTTTTAGATTATATGGATAGTATAGATTTACTCACCGACATTTCCTTGAATCTTCATTTTTATTTCCTAAAGATAAATTTTCTAAAAAATAATTTCGATATTTATTTGCAATGAAAAAATATTCTAAAGGTATTACAAAAAAAATGATTTTTTCCTCATGATTATTTTAAAAAAATATATTTATAGTACTTATATTAATCCTAAAAAACAACTCTTTATTTTTACACCACATGGGATTTTTTGTATTGATGTCATCATTGTTTTTACTCTTAATGGTTCAATATTGATTTGTCCAAGGATAATATTCACATTCACTTCCTAGATTAATTTTGTATTTTCCTTAAAAAATTTAATATCATATGATCATTGAACATTGAATTCCACCCCCCCCCCCATTATATATTTCATTTATAATAGATATTACTATTTCCAAAACCATATACCATTTTACATATAGTGACAACTTTGACAGTGTTCTAATTATTTTTGGAAATATTGAGAATTTTATATTCCTTATTCAATAAATATATTTGATAACTCATATTACTAATTTTGATTATTAGATTTGACGAATTATCTGAACTTGTAATGATTGGTGGAGACCATACATTATATAGATCCTTGATGCATTGATAGGTTCGCATGAGTCTAAAAAGTTATAAAAACTAAATGGTTTTCATTCCATAATTTTATGGAGTATTTTTGAAGGCCTTGAAGGAATAATGTTTCATCTTCCTTTGACATTTTTTTGGTTAAAAATGCATTTCCTTTTTATTAGTTTTTTTTATTATTCTACCATGAGATTTTCTATTGACATATCTATGGGTAAATTTAATTTTCCTTCATTGATTAAATTTAATGTGATTTAGTTTCCTACTATTCAATAATTATTTTTCCCTTTCTATTTATTTGAAAAAAATATTTCCAAATATTACTTTTCCATATTGTTTGGGAACAACCCTCTCATTTTATTGATTATATTGAATATGAGTTCAGTTATTTACCATTTTATAGTTATTATTCTCATTTATTAATTATTTTGTCCACTATATTTTTCCATTACATAGAATTTGAGATCACCCTTATTCTATTTCTTTACCCAGGAATCAAATAATATTAATATGAATTTTATGGATTGATTTACTATATGAAAAAGTGTTATCCTCAATGTTATTTTTTTATAAAGAAGAAAAAAATATGTTGTAATTATTTTATTCTTTTCACATGTTTATCTCATGTTTTATAATACTAATAATCTCTCAGTACTTTGGGATTTTATTCTATCTAATAATTCAAATTTAATAGTCATTGACATAGTTTATAGGTTTTATTAGGTCGGGTCGCCATAGAAACAGGTTTTATAAACATCATTTCATTAAAAAAATCTATTTATAGAAATAATGAGAATAGAAATGCTGAATTAATTTACTAGAAAGAAATGAGTAACACAAAATAATGTTATCATAGATGGAAAATAATTTTTACATAATTTTTAAAATATTTCTTATAGAAAATATCATTTCATTTTTTCAAATTATTTTTAAAACATTAAAACATCTGAAAAAAAAATTCATTGAAAATAGATTTGATAACATATAAACGAATATTTAAAAACAATAAAACATTTATAAAATCATTTTTTCTTGAAAATTATCATAATTGATAATTTCAAAACAATTTTGAAAACATGGTTTTTCAAAATAATATATATTTCTGACATAAAAGAGAAATACGGTAAGGTTTTTTTAAAAACATATTATTAATTATCTTAAGTAAAAAAAGTTGAAAATAGTACTAATACATGGATATATATTGAATAAGAATAGAATTGGGAAAATAATTTTTTTCCCAGATAGATGATTCATAACATTTAATCATTTAGTCACAATCACTAAAAATCTTTAATAGTAATGATATTGTTTCAGTATACTATTATCAAATGGTATCTTGAGTATCATACTCTCCATGTAAGAAAATTGAATTAAACGAAGCTAAAAATATCATTTGAATAAATAAATTCATGATTTAACATATAAAACGTCAATATATAAACCTAGAAAATTATAATGGGTGCATAACCAGAGATGAGTCTCAATGAAAGAAAATTAAGACAAAAATATTTATCTGATTTGGTTACTTTTGAAACAAAATCTTCATGAAATAAAGATAATATAATTGATATAAATATACACATAAATTTAATTATAAGAATAATCTAATAAATATATGGGAATTATACACACAACAAAAAGGATTGGCTGGTGAATAAATCATGAATCACACCGAAATAAAATAAGAGATGAAATCCCTTTACCTTTTGTCTGGACTCACTTTGTACTCATACAAGAATCCTATTTAATAAAATTATTTTTATTAAAAAATATTTTAAATAAGAAAATTTTTATATAAAATTACATATATTGTTTCATTATGACATTATATTTCCCTCTTGTTAACAATCCTAGGTTACGGTTTCACATGGGGTAATATTAGCTTTGTTCATCACATCAGTCTTAATTTGTTATATCTTTGGTCCTTAAAATTATATAATTATTTATAGAATTTAAAAATTTGTATAAATATGATTAATGTTCTTTATATTTTTACAATAATAATCTATATAATATTAAAGTTCAAAATTAAGTACACCATCCATGGGGACGGTAAGTCATACATACTATTAAAGGTTGTTTTTCTTATATTGTTGTATTGAATGAAAGAGTGTGAATATAAAGTATATATATATATATATATAATTATTAAAGATTAATTATTAATTAATATATATTATATATGAACACCAAACTCGTCCTTCATACATTCCAGGTAGTGTGTAAGTGAATCACATAATTTTGAGGGGGCGGTAGTCCACACTTCCTCAAACGAACAAATCATATTTAGAAAAAATGTTAAGTATAATGACATGGGTTTTAAATGGTTTAAAAAAAGAATAAATAAACAATCAATATTATATAGAACATATTTAAATAGTTTTTCCATCCTAATTTCCTCCCTGTGAGGCGGTAAAATAAAAATGAACAATCATCATTTCATGAGCCAGTAGTACACCGCACACGTAAAAAAAAAATATTTGTTGCCTATTGGATAGAAGTGTTAGTATGTTTTGTTATATCCCATTGAATATAAAAAACTAATCTTATTTATGACACTAGTAATATTTTAATATAATTTTATAATAATTGTTGATGGGAGTAGAATTGAAATAAAATAAAAAAACATGAGAAAGAATGTTACCTCTTATTCGTGTAACTCCTTTTAGATTGCACCAAAGGGGTTCCATGGATTGGTTTCTACCAAACAGAAGGATTATAAGATTAAGGGATGTATTTTTAAGATATATTTTGGTAGGTATTATTTGATCCAAATATTCATGAGATGTGTGAGGAAGTGGGATAATGAAATGCCTTTATAGTGGAGGAATGGCACTCTTGTAAATATATGAAGAGAGAATTCCACCCATGTATTTTATTTTTCTAGTGGATCCAATAATGGACCAAAGTAGAGACAACATATGATAGGTTTTAAATATTTCCATACAATGGTGTTTCTAGGACTTTAGAGGTAATTTTTTGTCTTTAATTTTTGGTTTAGCACATTGTTAACCAAATTTATCTCTTAACCATTTAAATTGATTTTAACTGTTTTCACTATTCTTTTTTTTAATCTTAGTTGACCATATTATAAATTATATATTATTATAATTCGAAATATGGAATCCATTTTTTTAAATTCCTATAACATAAATTTTATAAAAAAATGTAAATTTCATCATGCTGACGGGATGACATTGCTGGTTCTTATTGTAAAAACATTCAATAGTTTGTTATTTTTTATAACCAATTTCAAGGTGAAATACATTATAATAATCTAACCTGTAATAATTGATAATAATATGATATAATTAAACTTTTAAACTATTGTAATATATAATTTAACTATATAATTAAAATATATGGAAACAAATTTGAATTAAAATTATGTATTTTTCACTATTCATCCAAACATGATGTTTCTCAAAAAAAATCAAAAAAATTCCCCCTAAGATAATTTTAATATTCTAAATTTCAAAATAAAGTTTATTTTATAAAATTACATTCTTAAAAATTTATGTAATTAATTTTATTATTTTTTATAGAATAACATGAAAAGTACTTCATTTGGGAAAACAATATTCTTAAACATATGACTTTCCCAAAAAAATATATATATATTGTTATCAATATGTTTTATTTTTATAAAACCATTACAAAAAATATATATAGGTATTTATTATTATTCATATTACTATTTTTAACATCATGTTTATAACCTTCTTGTTTAAATAAAAATATATGTTTCAAATAATCTCAGTGTTGTGAATAATGAACACAAAGTCAGTGATGTATGTAACGTATGACTACTCGGTGTTGTGTGTAACGTACACCAATTTAGTGTCATGTTAATTCAATTGTTGAATTATTTAAGTAAAAGATATCAATGAAAATGTAATTTATTTGCAACAAAAATTTCCATAAAAAGGGGTGTTTCAAGTCTCATGTCAAACTAACACATAATGTAACCAGTATGCCTCAAGGTGTGAGTTTTTAGATTAAAAACATTTTAGTAAAATACACAAGTGGTGTAATAAAAAAGGAAAAAACATATTATGACTATTTTCATACATTATAACAAAAATCCATATGTTATTTTGGATTTGTAGGAATCATCCTCACTTCAATATTACACACTATTTCAACCAGATTACTCAAAGTGTGTATTTTTAATTTAAAATATATGTTATATTTGGAAAAAAATTGACATATTAAATACAAATAAAACAAAATCTGATTGTTTTGATAATTATTTAAAATGAACCATATTTCATTTTTGGTGTGTAGAAGTTATTTAGACCTCAATCTGATACCCAATGTGCCCATTATAACTCAAAGTTCCCTTTATCTGTTTAAAATTGACAACATAGTTAAAAAATATTTCACTCACTAAAAACAGATGAAATGTGCTAGGATTTTATTTACAATTTAGGAAGATCCAAAAATAGTTTTTCAAATATATGAATTGTAAGCACATAAATAAGAAACATGTTTTTATGTATATGAATCTATTTATATGCTTTCAATATATAATTTACATTTTAGTTTAAAATTTTAATCACATCACTAAAACTAAGAAAATGAGATTAGTTCATTTTTTCATTATTTTATGTTCTAGTTTATAACTAATATCCTTATAATTTTTATATTGTACTAATTTACATAATTTTTATAGAGATAATTCCGAAATCTGAACATGAAATTGTGTAATAGTTCAAGGGGTTTTCTCAAAAATAATGTCCTCTTGAATTTGTACCCATCCATAGTGAGTTTTTTATCATCGATGATTAAAGTCATTTCAAGGGGACATGGTTTTGTTAAAAAATTAATGTGTGATGTATAATAATCAACCTCAAATAAATAAGGAACACAGTGTTGCTAGTGTGAATCAAAGTATATGCTATTACTTTAAAACTGAAACTTTTTTTAACTTATTTCCTTATAGTATTATTAACATAATAATTATTTCCACATCTAGTTGTACTCTTTTATGAGGAAAATGGCCTATTTTATAATTTTTAATGGATATTTCTGTATTAGTGTTGTTACATGTTTATAGTGGTCAAAGAAACTCTCTATGTTTGAAACCTCGACACTGCATAGAACTCGCTTCTCCAAATCACTTGGTAATATCATTACTATAATAATAAAAATAAACTCATTATGCAAGAATAAAAAAGGTGGTATTCATTAATGATTGTGTAGAAATCATCTCAAACTTCATCTAAATGATAAAACTCCACAACCCTGTGGTTAAATAAGCACAAGGATATTGTACTCCTCTATCATTCTCTTTCTTTCAATGAACTATAATTTTGCTTCTTTTATCCATGAACCTCCTTCCCTCTTTATAAATAATAATATATATTCAATATTGATAAAAACCCAATTTTACCTTAATATTAAATCATATCATTCTTTATTAGGATGGTTAAATTTGTTTAAAATTAATTTATAAATTCTATTCAATCACCTATTGTTTCTGTCTCATAAATAAATAAAAGGTATGAACATTGAATTCTACAAAATATTCTTGATTAGGCCATATTATGGAATGAAAATTGGAATTTTTTTGTTTTTTATTCCTCCACATGAAAACACTAAAAATGAAATTATTATAATTTCAAAATCATTTTGGCATGAAATCATACATTATGGTGAAGTACCCATTTTATGTTCTCATAATTTTTTGAGTGTTTATTTTTTTAAAGAATTATAATTATTAAATTTTTGTTTGGGTAAAATCCTAATGAGACACTATGAGTGAAAATTTTAATGTTGATATGCCTCTAAATAGTTTTTTTGACAAGGATGGAGGCTAAGATGGTATCTCGATGGTTGTGAGACTTTATAGAGGGTTTGAGGCTTGAAACCAATTTTTTTTAAAGGTGTAACTCATTGTGTATAGTTAGTGAATAATTATTAATGACCATGTTTCCTAACAATGTTTGTAATTTTGTAAATTTTCAGGGATTGAGAATATAAATATTAGTCCAATGGAATCCATATTGGGGTCTATAATGATTTAAATGCATTAATCTTGGTGGACAAATTGTCTTAATAACCATGTGTTGAAACCATGTGTGCTTACAGTGTATAGGGGTGTCAGTATCACAAGATTGGATCATGGTTTTTCAGACCATGTATCATAAATTTACACTTCATTAAAAAGGGGGAAAATTAAAATTTTTATTTGTGACCCATAAAGTGTTTTACACATCCTTTCACCCTTATTTCTATAAGAGTTCCCTTATGTGTTCCATCCTTCTCCACCAATCCTCCATGGTATTTATTCCATGTTATGGGTCTAAATCAAATAAAGACATGTCTGTTGGAATCATAAATGTATGCCTTCCACTCTGTAATCTTTTTTGGCCTTTTTCTATGAAACATATAACTTTTATTTATTTTTATTAGGGTTTTACTTCTAATTCCTTTGGAGAATTGTGTAAATGGATTCTAGGGTTTGGGTTTTCACTTTTCCTTTGTAGAGGATAACCTGAGAGGTCATCTACACATTCTCATGTGTTTTTTCATTATGTTGTGTAACCAAGGATAATTTATAAATCATTAAATATTAAAATAAAATATTTTAACATGTTTTTTTATGTTGTTGGGGTTGGTCATTACTAATGAATTGTTCCCTATAACATATAGTCCTTCTTCACATGGTTTCTCAGATTGTTCTTATGCGATGAACGTCTACTAATATATCACTAATAAATAATTTTATATTTATTTTATATTTATTTTTATAATGAGTTAACATATGTTTTGTGTTATTATTGAGATTTCGGATCTTAAGTAGGGGCTTGTATGCTCCTTCATCTTAGATTAATTATCTTTTTTATGAGACGACACCTAGTGTATAGATAGATTTTATTTTCTGGAATATATATTATATCATTTTTCTATGAATATTAATTATAATACACAAACCCATTATAAAGTAAAATAATAGTTTATTTCCTTTAAAAACATGGAAATATAAATATTTTTCCATTTTTGATAAAAAAATCTCTCCCACTAACTTCTTTAAAACTAGAACCCCCTTGTAAATACTATTCAAAATATATAATATAATTATTCATTTTACAAATCAAATATTTATTCATATTATGGGTATAGGAAGACAATAAATGGTGATATCAAATGATTATAAAGGCTAAATAAGGGATATTCATAAACATAATCTAAACATAAGGGTATGAGAACATGATCATAACATTTAAAAACAAAATCTTTCATATAAAAGATCCAAATATCATGTCATCGCATAAATATTAGAAATATGAAGACATTAATCATACGGTAATAAAATATCATGGTCTATTAAAGCATAATATTTTCATAAAACATATATTTTCAACATACACATAATCAACGAAAATAAGTTCCTTATAACCAAGTCAACTCTCAATAACACCATAGTGGAAAAATTCCCTTTCTAAAATAGGTTCCCTTACCATTATAGCTATGTATTAATAAACATGGTTCACTCCATGTTCCAGCTCTTTCAAAATAATCCATTTTCACTCCCTGTTTCAGTACTATCTATATCATGAGATATAATTCTTTACCCAATGCATTGGAGAAATATATTGGTCCCAGCCATCACAAAATAAAAAACCATGTTTATATGTTCCAAAATATCATAAACATTCATCAAATCATATGAAATGAAATGAAAAGAGTCTGATAAACATTTAATAATATCATAAACTATGCAAAATAGATATATTTGATAACAATTTCATCATTAAAGAACCCCTGAAAAGAAGCGGCTTTCATAAGAATTTCTTCATAGTATAACACATTGAAAGGAAACATGATTTAAAAAAAACATGTCATAATAAACAAAAAATACTCATAGAAACAATATTAATTGTATCCTTGGATCAAATATATATATTAAGGAATATTTAACATCAATAAATGAAAATATAGAAGTAAAATTATTTTGGACGATCATTTAAAATATTTCTTGAGTAAAATATAATTTTTCATTAAAAATTGATTTTAAAAAATAAAAAAAATTTAAAAACATTTTATTTGAGAATAAATATTAATAATATTTAAAATAATATTCTAATAAATTATTTTTCTTGATATTACAAAATTCTATTCTTGTTATACACATTAAAACAATCAGTTCCTAAACATTTTTAGTAAAAACCAAACCTGCATTATTTCAAAAAATCCAAGAATTATCCTTATAAAACATTTTATAATAATTTAAATCATGAAATAATATATCTTTGAAAAATAATAAAAGATTAATAATAATTTTTTGAAAACATTTTTTTTAATTGATTATCTGAGGACACAATATTTCTAACAGAAGAGATAAATAATGTAGGATTTTATTAAAAATATTTTCTTAATAATATTAGTTACTAATGTTTGGAAAAATAGAACCCTTAATTTAATATAACATAAAATACTATAATATAATGAAAATCATGATATTTATTCTTTATTACACTAACAGACATCAACAATGGAAACTTTATCATAAACAATCCCCAAAAAATGATTAGATTGTAGCATAAAATCTTTACCTCATTAGTAATATTTATTCATAAGCCCCATTTGGGAATAACATAAAAGAAATAAAAATATTAGGAGGAGGAAAATATTCCTGATAAAAATTATAAAGTTTTTTGTATATATACCTCATTAAATAATATAGTTACATAACATAGTTTTCCTCTTAAGGAATGCAAATTGTGTCAACAATCACTTACCTTATGTCTAGACTTCCATCATAGTCATTCAGACTGCATTTATAATAAATATTTTCTTACGATATAAATATTATAAAACCATATTCATATATATCATACCATATATGGTTTTCTTATAACATTTTAATAATCATTTGTTAATGATATAATGTTAATGATTCATTTCGGGTAATACCATCATTTGTTTTCATATATGTTTGGGATTGTAATAATTTTGGTCTAAATAATTTAATCATGTTTCCATATCTCTTTAATTATACCCATGATATAAATTTTATATATATTCTTTAAATATTTAATTATATTAATCCTTAAAAATTATTGATAGGAAATGAAATACACTACTCTTGGAGACTATAGGTCATATGTATGCATGGATTTTGTTTATCATTTTCGGGTTGTTATGAATGAATGAAAAAATAAATAATATATATTTAATTCCTAGAATCATTTTTAATTCATATATATAATATATTTTAGTTAAACACATCGTTAATAAATTCCATGTAAATCATGAGGAAATCATGTCGCATCGTGGGATGGTAATCCATCGTATACACGAATGACATTATCATATTCCAAAAAATAAACAATATAAAGGTAGAAGTAATGTAACAATTTTAGTACCACAATAACATGGTAAATAAATAAAATGTAATACATAAACAATATATCAATAATTATTTCCATCGTTGAGAAGTGGTAGTTTAAAAATGAATTACATCGGTTCACGATGAGGTAGTCCACCAAGAAAAGAAATGATGATTTCAGAACCCATTTGAAATAAGTGGAGATGGATTTTGGTAATTACATTAATTGAAAAAAATATAATTATATGTAAGATAATAATTTTATAATAAAATCATGATAAAATATTAATTTATGGATGTGCGGGAAGAAATAAGACAAAAAATCTTATTGATGAATGTTTCCTCTTCTTTAGGTATCCTCAAAAGGATTACAATTAAAGCCCTTATATGACATATTTATGCCTCAAATAATACTTAAAGGATGAGGGGAGGGAATTATTTAAGATATTGTGCATTTCATTCACTAATTGATAGAGGAATAAAATTATGAATAAGGGGGATATGGGGTTTCCTTTTATAAGTGGGGGAGAGGACACACTTGGTAGTTTTGAAAATAATTGAGTGCTCTCACATTTTTCATATATCGTAGGGGTCCAAGATATAATATTATAGAACCTTTTAGGATTAATGTTACAAATATAGCTTTAAAATCATTTTTAGGTAAATATATATGATATTTTTAACCTTTTCTTTTTTATAACCCCTAGTAAACATATTTTTCCTTAATTGTGGTAAATAATTTTTAATGCATTCAAAAATAATTTTCATCAAAAAAGTATGTTACAATTATGAGATATTATTGACTATTATAATTTAAAAAAATTCATCCTATTTTATAATAACCATTATTATAATTGGGGGAAAATCAATTTAATATATATCCTACTGACATGACGAGAAAGAGGGGTTTTAAAGATAAAATGATAAATAATTTACAATGTTTTTTCTATCTAATTAAATACTAAACATGATTTAAAGCACCCAAATTGGATTAATTGATTTATAAATTATATAATTACATTTTAAATAAAATTTATTACATTATTTAAATTGAGATAAAAATTATATAAATGATAGTTTTCAAATATAATTCAGTATTTTTTATTATTTATCAACAAATAAAACTTTTCTAAAAATTACCAAATAACCCTATGAAAATATTTACATAATGAATTAAAAAAATAAGTATATATTTTCAAATTAAATATCTAAAATTTTAATAAATTATTTAATTAATGCTCACAAAAATAAATAAATATATTTTTTTTAGAAAATTATATTTTTAAAACATATAGACTTTATTGAAAAAGTAGATATTTTTCAATCAGTTTGTTTTATTTATATAACCCCATTATATATAATTTTCTAAAAATTATCTATTTCTATTAATATATTAATGTTTAACATCTTTTTTATAGTGGTCACTTTTGTCTAATATTAGTATGATACAATGGTTTTGATAAAACTCAATGTCTTGTGTAACACAAGCTTACATGGTGTTGCATGTAACACTAAAATAAATTTTTTTCTCATATAACACATTCTATCAATAAAATTTAATTTATTGAAAAAATTAACTCATAAAAACTTGTTTTGTTATACTGTTATCTAATATGGAGTTGGAAATAGATTTGAATAATTGATTAAAATAAACCTTATACAGTAGATAGTCATTCATACCCACATTTTTTAACTTATATTTTTCTGTAATATGTGTATGTTAGGGATTATATCTAAAAAATATTCACACAGTTTACATTTAAAGAGATTGATTGTTTTATTGTAAATTTTCTAATAAAATTGGATGAAACCAAAGGGTCACTAACATGCCATGTGTGATACCTTCATGCTTGGACATGAGAATAATCAGTGATGGAGGATTCTAAGAGTGATGTATCCACTTATATTATCACCAAGATGATACCATATGGAATTCATGTACATAATTTTTCATTTAGGGGACCTAATTAGGGAACCCTCTTGGGTGTTCAAACTCATCAGATACTAATAGGGATACAATTCTTGTGTCTGGACCATGAGGATCCCAAATATAATGCTTCTTATGACTACTGACTAGTGGTAACTAGTGGGTTCTCAAATGTTTGACATAACATGAGCTTATACATCATGGGTTTTGGTAAATATGGTAGTGGGTATCACCAAGAAACCATATAAAACATGTATTCTCATAAGTCAATTTTTGTGATGATTGGGTTTAGGATTTCAACAACCCTTACACTTTTTTATGCATTCAATTTGTTATTGTGGATTCCACTATGATTTCCAAGAGTGATTCACGGGGCTTGTACAATTACTTGATGTGATATTATTCTATGGTGGGGATTACTATATCTACTTTAAGGATCATCCTCATGAGAATTATTTTATATGCTCACTATTTTTGGAATTCCCATTATGTACTAGGTTTCTTCCATGTATATGGATATTTACTTGTGGATGACAAGTTTTTTAGTGAACCCCTATTCTAAGTGTGTCCCTCTGTATACCTCTACTTTGGGATCTTGGGGATTCAAGATATTTTCATGTGGAAGAACTTCCACTGAGAAATGGATTTTTATAAAATCATTGAGGATCTATGATGATCTCATCTAGTGAGGATATGGATACTCCCTATGATTAGGTTGACACACAATTACTGCATCACCAAGGCATGTATAGGGATGAGTTTTTTATTTGTTTTTTAATGGATACCATGGGTTATCTTGAATCAAGAGAGTATTCTTTCATATCACTTAAGAATCACCCCTTGATGATCATAAAGGTTATAATTCTCTAATTTTCTATGCACTGCATCCAAGGAATATGACATCATAATGAATTACACATGGCTTTTGTGGGGTGTAATTAAGATTAGTTCCTTGTTTAATCATGTATAGATATTACTTGGAATCCTCTAAAATAGTAATTGGATGTTAGAATGGGTTATCCCAATGACAGAACATGTGTCACCCTCTTCTTAAATAGTTTTCTCATAGTTATTTCAAATTTTTTACAATGAAGTTTTTATCAATAATGATTATGGTTTCCAGGATAAACTTAATTACATAATTCTTGAGCTAAATGATGTATAACTTCATGCCTTATCTATAGGGTGTCTAGAATATTATGATCATAGATCCAAGGATCAATTATGGAGTTGTTTTGTTAATATTATTCTATTCCATAACTATATATATATATATATTTGGGTGTGTATAAATATATTTATGGGGATATCTATATATGTGTGTGTGTCTAATCGGACCATACATCCAATTGTGTCTGGGAAAGGATGAGAACATTAAATAAGAATGCCTTATATTTCTTTTTTTATAGTCATTATCATCTTTTCATTATTATTTTTATTCTAATCATGTGGAATATCTCACACATACTAATTATTTCAATATATAGCTGTTTATAGGAATATGTTTGTGGTTCCTAAATTTTTTTGTACTTAGAACCTTCTCCATATTCCATTACACAAGGGTAGCTGAACCTAAGTTCACTTTTTTTCTCTTCTGGGATGGATTGAGCCCTCGTACTGGTTAGGTATGATGGTTCATATTTTCATATAGATATTGTGTATGTGCTTTGGCTTGGAGTTAGCAGTAGAGCCTTTTAATAATATTTTTAATTTTTTTAATTTCTCTTGTATATTTATGGTTGACCTAGTGGGGAATTAGTGTTGTATACACGACATGGTAGTTTGGACATTACATTATTTTATTCTTTATCACATCCTTGATTATATTTTCTACTTCTATAGTCTGTATATTTTATTTTATGCATAAAATCATGCTGTTTTTATCACTATAATATGAGGACACAATCTCCCCAATATGGAATCTTAAGACTTTACTACTAGTTGGTAACATCTGGAATATGGGGTGGTATACTTAAGGACTTGTGTCTCATTGGTTATTGTCATCGATTTATTGGATCCCAAGAAGGGTTGTCAATAAGTGGTATTAAAACCTCTTCTATTCGATTATTACTATTTGGGATATATTATATAGAATTTTTAGGAATGTACTAAAGACTATGATGGATATCAGACTGCTGCATCGAGAAAACATATTCCAGAAGAAATTCATGGTTTCAAAGGGTATGGTATTGATGTTATTGTTATTATATGTTATAGTTGTTAATAATTTTTTTAAACACACATGTTGTGTAGGGTAGATGAATTACTATTTATTTGTGCATCTCGGTACATTGGTGAGGGGCCACCAATGGATTTATCACTCTAATTCAATTTCAAAGATTCTATTGATGGATTTCTTACTCTTGGACAATTGGAAAGAGTCTTCTGGTTGATTATTACTCATTTATAGAAAAGTAAATAGGAATCTCATGTTTATTATTCGACACAAAGATTCCACATGCAATAGGCCCACCAATGTGTTATTTTACTAATACTGAAACTATATCATTTCTTTTAGTCTAAAATAAACTAAATGATGTTTCACTTTATTGTTTTTTTGTGGAATTATATTGAATTAGGTTGCCTTTTTCATATACATATTTCTTGTGGAAGGTTATTTGTATCTATGGTGAGATATTTGATAATAAATCTGATGACTCATTCCTCTTGGGTGAGAGGTGTAGTGACCCTGGTGGGTTAGTATAGAATAAGATTCCCAATTGATGGTCCATAATGGGGTGTTGTTTCGTAGGTTTTGTTATTATAAGTTTCACTAAAAAACTATATAGAGTTTTATCAAATATCATTGAATGAAATTATACTTTACCAAAACTCATGATCATTCTATGACATGGATCATTGAAATGTTTTGATGTGCCTGTTGTCAACCCATATACGTTGATGTTGGATCCTTATTCCATTCTAGTAGACCCTTGGTATGTTCTTTTAAGGTGTAGTAAACTAATTATTCATAACAACCTTCATAGGGTTTCTCAATCATGATTTATATGATCTTTTACTTTATTAGCCTTTGTTTAAGGATGTCTAGTCTAATCCCCTAGTGAGATGATTATAGGTACCTAAATGATTATTTTGTTTCGAAATCTATAATTGGGTATTAAAGTATATGGATTCCATGAGAAGTTCAGATCATTTTATTTTTTACTATCTAATATGACATTTCAAGGAGTGGTATATAATAATGATTCTCAGAGTGGATGATGGAATTGTAGGATTATTTTAATATTATTCACCCTCATATATTAGTGTTATCCATAAATCAATTAGAAATAATTTAAAAGGATGTTATATTCCCTATGATGAGATGTTTCTATGAATGAATCCTTTGATATGTGATCTTTGTGAGTGGTCTTCCATATTGTCTATATGGGCAGACCTAGTGACCCTGTTATGATATATGATTAGTAGTTTTGTGTTGAATTCCTGGATTCTTTTAGTTTTTTACTTAGAAACATGTTGGTATACATTTTAATGGTATGAGGGAACCTATACGATGGTTTGTCATTAGTTTATGGATGCATTATTATGTGGTTATCTTAGTTCACTTCTCTTGTTGAGACTATTACATGGTCGTTGCTCGAGTTTTTCGATATAGGCAGGATGATGCCTTTGGTATTTGAGGAAGTACCAATGTTTATTGGGTATCAATACTGATTTTGATGCTTCGAAATTTACATGTTCCTATCCCAGTTGAACAATTGTTCTGCCATTGATAATTTTTTGTAATCACAGGTAGATTCTTGTGACCAGTACGGTGTCATGTTATGTGTTATCATAGAATACATCCTAGTACAATAGATATTCTTGTTTTTTGAAAAATATTTCCAATGGATAAAATCTATTAATAAAACTAATGCACCATATAGCTAATTCATATTTGACTTGTTGTTGAATGGCTTATGGGCCATTTATTTGAGTGATGATGATCTGGTTGTCTGAGATTACACACCTACTAAATAAGGAATTTTGGTACACATCAATTATACATGGAAAATTTTAAATAATATATTGTTGAGAGGTTATGTCTAGTATAAGGAATAATGGTTTGGAACAAATTGTATAAAAATGGTTTCTATGGAATTTTTTTTAAATGAGGAATGTCTCTCTTTGGTATAAGAGATAATAAGAATAAATTGGGTGTCGAAAAATGTTAAACCTATAGTTTATTCTGGGCACGCATATCTAGGAAACTTTGTGTTAGGATTTGGTTTAAGGAATTTACATCATAGTTCGATATGAGAATTTCTTGGGGATAGAAATGTAGTATTATTTATAAAATATTTTTAAACCTGTATTTTGGATATAATATTTCCCAATATCATGACAACTTCATCAGTATGTTGAGAGATATTGTTTTGTACACCATGTGCATACTCTTTTTAAATGTCGTACCATGAATGAAAAATGAACTCCTTCGTATATTTTCTTAAGTATCAAAAAAATTTATTCCCTATTGTTGGGATTTCACCACTTGAATTTTATGGAATTTACCCTTGTTATAAGTTAAACATATAGTGTTTTCCATTGAACCATTCTTGGGTAGTCAGAATGAGCGATGCTGAAAGTTGGAGCTATATTCTAAGAATGTTCTTATACATGAAATTTATTATGTTAGGATATAGACTGATAATGATATGTAGTGATCATTAATTCAATCAGTGGTGTGGTGAAAATAATCTCCTTATGTGGGGTCTAGGATGTTGGTCCCCATATTTTAACCCTATTGTGAGGCAGGTTATGTGAATGTGAGAACATTCTTTTGATGATCGTTATGGATTTTATATATCATTAGATTAAAAAATAGTTAAGGGATTGATCGAGAAACTTCACTAGAATACAGGTACTAATATTGGTGTGTGTTATTATACCAATCTCATTTTCCCTCAAGATGAAGTCGTTGGGATTTGGTTTAGATGGCGCATCGGCTATGGGAGCTGAACATTTCCTAGAATACTTGAATAAAAGTGATATATCATGGGTTATCTCAAATAGTTGAATGTGTTTAGTGATGAACCACAACAGATGTTCCATTAAGATGACATGAATGAATAAAAATCGTTAGCTATGTCTTTTCAAGGAAAATTCAGTGTACCCATGTTGATATTGATCGAATGAAATTAGAAAATCTATGTTAAATTGCAAACCGGGAGCAGTGAACTAGTTTTTGATTAGCAATATCATGTTGATAATTCTACCAAAGTATTATTTGGAAAAAAGGAATGTGATTTTAATGGAAATTCAGAAAATGGAAGCATCTTGACATGAAAATTTCCATTGAGAACAAAAAAACTGTGGTGGAGAGAACCATGGGATGATTTATTAGTTTAAAGATGGCGTGATTGCAGTTTAACTTATATGATAAGAGATATGTTTCTTATTTATGTATCCGTAATTCTTATGGTCATTGTTTGGATTTGGGAGAGTTAGATTTAGTTTTTTTTAAATGGAACCTAGAAGTGTGTTGGGTATTCTTGGAGACAACACAGACATTTCGACAGAGTTCAAGAACCAAGTAGGTTTGGTCATTCATTTTTATAACCAACATTACTTCTTAGGAAAGATATGTTTAAAGGTGGGGATATTGTAAGGTCATGTATTTTTATATGATAGGATTTTCCAATGGAACTTTAATTTTTAAATTACATTATTGGATAAATATTGATAAGACACTCTGAATGAAAATTTAGAAGATGATATGATTTTATATTTTGTTTTAATTTACATTGATTGAGGCCGAGAGAGTATAACATTAATTTATAGATGATATTTGGAGGTTTGAGGCAAACTATTAGGGTTTTGGAAAGGTGTAGCTCTTATTACATGGTTACTGATAACATTGTGTCCTAAACACAATGTCCATTTTGTATAGTTGAAATTTTTCTAGAAACTATGATGTGGAATTGGGGAAACCATACATGGGTCTATAATTTTCCATAGAAAAGCATCATTATTGGTGTACAGTTTTAAATTCTATGTGCTATAATCATGTAATGTGTAGTTGAATGGAGAAAATAACACTACATAATGAGAACACTATTTTCTAAAACATTTTGAATTTCCTGGTGATTCATTAATTTGTTGAAAATTTACCATTTACCCCATTCAACCCTTAAATTTATTCACCTATCTTTTCTCCCTCATTTCTATAAGAGTTCCTTCACACACACCACCCATCTCCATCCTCCATTGGAGTTCATCCATGTTATTTTTCTGAATCCAACACTTTCATCTGTGTTATAAGCCTAAAGGTAATAATTAAAATCTATTCACCTGGATGTTGTCTTTTTTAGCTTCCTCTAACTGTTGGTTCCTCTTTTTTTCATTTTTATTTTGGATTCAATCGAAGAATATTGTAATCATATGTATATTTTATGGTTTTCACTATACCATGGAAGAGAGTAACTCAATAGGCCTTTATCACCTCTCTATCTTCCATTTTTAAGGTATGTCTCTGTGGTGAATATTTAAAATTTAAATGCTAAGTTGAATTCTTTTAAAAATATTTTTGACGTTTTTGGTTGGGGATGTTCTGCGGAATTAATCCATTAGAACCCTATTGTATTTCCACACTTGGTTTGTTTTATTTTAATCAAATGATGGGAATCATGTGAGATGTCGCCTGTTATACCTTCAGGGAATAAAATTTATATTTTATTTTTTTAATGAGGTAACTAATGACATAGACTATATTCATGTTCTCCAGTGTTAGGTGGGATCTTTGATGCAGATGCAGCTTCACTTAGTTATCATTGTTCTTGGACAAAAACTAAAGTGATTGGGTGATGTTGTAAGGAGTAGTAAAAAATTATTAAAAGATTCATTATGTGGTATGTTGTTGGTTATACCTTACCTCTAATACATAAGCATATTTATGATAATATGTGTATGTGAGGGCCCCACCCTGAGGGTGATTCCCACTAATTAATATTTCTGTGACTATTTTATTTATAGAAAACTTTTAATTAGATTTGATAAATACTATATGTCACTACTATCCATTTTGTGCTATATTCATGATTCGATGTAAGAGATGTGATTGATTGAGGATCCCAATATGGAATCCCCTAATATTGTCTTGAGATAGGGGATCATATTTTGGATTCCTCTTCTTACTAACTCTTTTATGGGACCCCACGAGGGATTCCTATGTTACGTGAAAACTCATAGGATCTTAAGAGGGATTCCTTTATTGAAATTAAGAAAACAAGGATACCATATAAGATGAATCTCATGTATAATGACAAGGGGAACCCAATGGGTTCCTTGATGTTTGACCATCCTTGACCTAGTATATCATGGGATTGGGTAGATATAGTAGTGAGTGGAACTAAGAAACCCCACCAGACATGTGAACCTATAAGTATTTTGTTGTTATAAATGGGTTTAGTAATTTCTCCACCATCATTATTTTATTTTTTTGATTCACTTAGATTATATTGATGAAACTATGATTTCCATAGGATTTTCCTTGTACCTGAATGATGATCGATATTTGATATAATGTTATAGTGGGGATTTCCTGATGTACATCCTAGATCAACCTCAAGAGATTTATTTTTGATGGTTATTATCACCAAAATTAACATTCTACACTTGGATTCCTCCCTATATAGGTATTTTTAGTGGTTGATTCCAATATTATTTGAGAACCCCGCACCCTAGTGTGACACAATGGATACCAATCCACTTGGATCTGAGGGATATTAATGATTTTAAGGTAAGCCTGATTACTTAGATCTATAGATTCTATAGACTACCATGTTGATTGACGGTGATCATATTTAGTGATGTATAGTATATTCCCGATGAATGGGTGGATATATAATTATTACAGCACATAAGCGTGTATGGGGATTAGGATTTTGAGCCATTTTTTGAATAAATATTTAGTGCTATCTTGGATCCTAAGATTATTACTTCATATAACCTAAGGTTTATACCCCTTAGAAATCATCTAGGATACAATGTCATGATTACCAATGGACTGGGACCTTGGAGTCTGACATGATACTGGATTACATATGGATTGATTGGTGTGTCAACCATATTAGTACACTGTTTAAGTATAAATATTACCATGAATATTTTATCATAGTTATTGAAGGTGAGAATGGGTGATCCCATGGATAACTAACTTATCCACGAATGATGATGTAACATACTAAGATATATTACTAGATGTGGCTGAATTATAGTTTTTCATTCTCAATTATAGACACAAGGATTGACTTAATTTTACACATCTTGAGTGGAATGACATCCAACTCAATGACTTATTCACAGGATGTCTAGAAGATTGGGATATTGAACCCAATGATTAGATTAGGACTTTTTTATTTATATTATTTGAATGATTACTTGTATATATAGATATATATAAATGGATATATATATATATATATCTCTGTATATATATAACAACACCTTATTTTAAATTATGTCTCATCTAGGATAATCACCTTTTGTGTTCTTGCAATGTATGACTTCTGTTGTTTAGTTATTTTCATATTTCAGTTATTATTAATACTGTTATCATATTTAGTAGCTCATACATACATAAATTATATATTACAGGATATGTATAGGGCCTTCTTGTTGGTTCCATACTATATTTCTTACTCATACGCTTCTAAGGCCTCCATTAAAGAGGGATGCCTGGGAAGATGTTAAATTTGTTACATGCATAGGTCGGTCTGATTCATGAGACTCATTGATTAGGATATATGAAATATGTATGTGGATTTCAAGCATGTGGTTAAACATTTAATTAGCAGTAGATCCTCATACTTTAGTTTTTTTCTTCTTTTATTTTCTCTTTTATTCATATGTTCAGCCCAGCGATCAGTTAATGTTTTATGTATGACATGGTCATTAGGTCCATTACTACATTTCAATCATTATGACAAACTTTTTTATATTTAATCATTATTAACTCTATTTATTTACTACTATGCATGATATTTTTATATTTCTTCCTTTTTCATACTCTTATAAGAGCTCTTAGTCTACCCACTAACCTGCCAGTGGTCCTCAATACTAGTTGGAATCATCTGGTGTGTTAAGAGGCACACATGGAGCTTCATGGAAAACTAGCTCAAGTAATTGCCACATTGTTTCCCTGAAGATGATGTTACACTCTTCAACTCCATGATTCATGAAATAAAATCCAAAATTTACGGCTTAATGAAATAATAGAATATAGCTTTTACAAATATCTCACAACACAAACTACCATTAATAGTGAAAATTATATTTTCTAGAAAAATAACCTAAATACACATGCTTCTCTTCATAGTGAAAATCTTCATTTGATGATATAATAAAATTAATCATAGCAGGATCCTCCATTGAGATCCAAATAGGGAATCCTTAGTTTTTAAAGGGATCCACATAACAGTACAACCATTTCACATGTTTCATACATCTAATGAAGCTATATCCAAAATCTATATTATGTCTGGGATACAAAGCATATGGTACAAAATTATAAATATATAAAGAACCACTAAAATCATTTCATATCTTGTAGTGGTATTTTCCTCCAACTATGGAATGATTCTTCCTTGGTTTTTCTTTAAAACACATATCATTATATGGATTGATCGATCATGATCTAATTAACCAGATGAATATTGGATATTGATGTCAATTAAAATCATTTTTATCTAAAAATACCCTTCTGAATGCCTTTATTGCACTGTGAGGATCCAAGGATAGAATCTATCAAGCGGGGATCCAAACAATCTCCATTAATCTCCATGAAATGAAAACAAATCATTATGATCTAGCATGGACAATTGATTTTCATGTATTTTTTGTATTTATCTGTCATCTTTTAATCATGAAGGAATCTCTCCTAAATGATTCATTCTTTAATGGGGTAGAGAAGGAGGAATTAATAGGTAATTCATTGTGTGAAATGATTATAAACATTATATTATCGATTTAATACCTAATTTACATAATCGTCTATATATAATGTCAGAGTTTTGATAAAAATAATTGTTTAACTCCATGAAAATACTTAAATATTATACATATAATTAATAAACCCCATGCCATATAGTAATAATAATAATAATAATATTGTTACTATTATAATTATTTGGATCACTCCAACTTGTGCAATAACAAATATTATTTAACCAGTTTGTTAATTAATTTTAGTCACCAGACTATGTCTTATTCCATTATAATTTATCTAGAATTTATTGAATGATAGAATAAATTTGTAATTTAAATATTTTACTCAATAATAAAAATTATCGATCAATAAAACTTGAATAAATTTATCCCTTGGTCTTGATAATAAAATTTTTTAAATTTATTAAATTTAGGGAGAAATTATTTTAAATCATCATAAACACTTAATGTGTGATGATCTAGGATTTTTTTCATTGGTATTAGGTGATGTTTCCTAAATTATGAGATTACTATCTATAAATATGCCACATTACCTAATATAAATAACAAAATTTATTAATGATAACAGCCACATATGAACTCACACTGTGTAATATAATCCCTTTGTCACAATATTCAATAAATATTTTTTCAAATCAATGTCACCAACCTATAAGATCGATAGGAATTTACTTTAATATATGAAATACACACACCTTTTCACCATGGAAGTAAAATTTAATTGTATATTTATATTATAGTAAAAGGTATGAGATATCATATTCCGTATTGATCAAAGTGTAGAACACTCCCCCAAATTATCCATTAATGGAATGTCAGTCATGATGCCCCTGACATTCCACACCTCATAGTGAACACATATAATCATTATTTTTATCAAAAATTATAGTTCAGGAACTAAGATATTAATTAATTATAATAAAAATGACTAAGTCAAATTACACACACTCACAGGTAGGAGAATCTAATTACCAAAAAAACATGACACATTTTTACTAGGTAATCTATTCTTGTAATCATTTATCTTGAGATTACCAAGTATGAACATAATAAGGAGAATATTTTTCCTCTTACAAGTACTCAAATTTAGTATTCTACATTCTATGTGTCTTATCAAAGTATATTATCCCAACGAATAAAGTTAATAAAGAATATCATTATAGAATGTAAAGGTTCTCCTTGTAGTAGAGAACTATTATAACCCTATCAATGTGATGTGTACTCAGTACATTATTACATTAGTGTCATGATGAAAAATAAAAAATAAGTAATAATATTTAATGGCCCGGACCCCCCTGGCCATTACATTACCAAAAACACGGCTCCACCTTGACTGTGGCACCGGTCACGGTGGAACCAGTCATGGTGGAACCGTGACTGTCGCACCAGTCATGATGGCACCGTTACAGTGAAACCGTGACTGTGGCACCTTGAGGGTGACACCATGATGGTGGCATCGTTCCCTTTTCCAGTACCTTACTCTTCCCATAACTTAAGTCTTGACGTAAATTAATTTTAATAGCCTTATTGAAGTCATTTTAAGGCCAGATTTGATTCATAAGAATCCCGAGAAACATCCCTGATGGGGTATATTAAATAATTCCTTAATATCATCATGTGTAACTTCCTACCCACACAGAAAACTGCGATCCGTGTTTTCTAGCATTCGAAATTCCATATCTCATAACTCTCTTTATATCTCTTGCTAGAGTTCTCCTTTTCTTTTCAGTTGAGTTTCTTTATTCTTCACTGGAGCGCTTGGAGTCCTTCTTCCCATGGCTTGTGTTGTGCCTCTTCTGGAGCCTTATGTACGTCTTGGAGTCCACATATTTCTTCCCCTACAATCCGCGCATCCCCTGTTCCTGGCGCGTGGAGAAAAACATCAATCTTTGATCAATCAAGTTGGTATTTTTCCTTCATCTCTCCCTTATGCATTTCATGCAGGATGGGTATGCTACTGCTATAGTATTAATGAATGAACCAAACACTAATGAAGAAAATAAATATAATTTTAAAAGAATAAAGGGGAGGGGTGTGATCAATGATGTTGTTATATCTTCTCTTCTTTCATGATTAATGATTTCTGAATTGTGTGGGCTTGCGACTACTGAAAATCATGGTCAGTGGTGGTCTTTCTAAGTGCACTAATGAGCTCTTACCTCCTGTGATGTTTAAATGGTTTGTATTTCGGTTTTCGACCCTATGTTGTATAAAGGAAATTGGTTAATTACGTATATTTGGTCAAATAAATTGAATTCACCTGGATCAACTCCTTTTCTATGATAACCCCGGTTTAAGCCCAATGGAATTGAAACCATAGAGTGTGTTTAATCATTTAAATTAGAAAATAACTTCTTTGGCCTGATTTCTGTTGTTATTAGTGGTTTGGTTGTTTTCTTCCATGGGTTGAATTCGGATGACCTTATGGTTTTCTTAGATGGGGGCTTAGATTTTTGGGGTGATGTGGGTGAGGATGGGATCCTCTACTTGTATCACGAATTGGGGTGGAATCCTCTACTGTTGAGAAATCGTTGGTTCTGGGGACATGGGGCTGTGTCTTGGGGTTTTCCTTGTTTCTATTACTTTGAGGGATCTCACTTATCCATTTGTGGGATTTTCTTTGGCTCCAGTGCATTGAGGGACCTCACTTATCCATTTCTGGTTGTAACTTCACAAGAGAACCGGGTGTGAATGTTTAAATTGTTGTGTGTATGTTGTTTTCCCATTGGATTGTGATTATTCCTTTTAGTTTCCCAGTGGTGCATAATTTTACTTGAACAAGATAAGTTGGAATGAAAATAAGAATGCGTTAAATGGAGAACTAGTTTTAGAAATGAGTTGGTCGTGGGTGTTTTGATTTTCTTTTATGAATGGATAGTGATAAGTGTGTTCTTAGATTGGATTTTTAAAACCCTAGGTAGGGTTAGTTCTTGTTACCTATACATATATTTGTAGTTCATATGTTTCTTGTTTGCTACCCACCTTAGTTGAGCACCTAGTGTCGAACACCCCTATTTCATGTGGGAGGGTGTTTTTCCCAACACTCCGATGAGTGGCTGGTTATTATCTCCTTTTCTACTCCCTTTCCTGAATAGCCCAAGACTCTTCAGACAGGCTGTGATGGCCTGAGGTCCATTATTAGCCCAAGAATCATCGGGCAGGTTAGTTTTGGTGGTTGGCCCAGGTGTTGGGGGCAGGTTGTTTCCCAAGTGTCTTCAGGATGAGGCCCAGGTGTCTTTGGGCGTGGCAGTAGTTGTTCTGACCCAGGTTTTTGTGGGTGTGGTTACGCATGGTGGTTGTGGCCCAGGTGTATGTGGGCGAGATAGTGGTTATGGCCCAGGCGTGTGCGGGAGGGGTTTGGAAGTGGGACTGCTATGAGAATGGTGGGATTGGTTCGATGCGTCAGATGTCTTCAGTAACCAGTGGGAAAGTGGCATAGGGTACCCAAATATCGATGTTCTATTACTATACTTTACTTGTCGTGCATTATTTGTGGAGTGTGACTTGGTGAGACATGGGTGGATAGTTTTTTCTTGCATGGTTCTTTGGTTTTATTTTCCCACATGGCATTAGAATACCTCTCCACTTGTGCACGAGATTATTTGGTTTTCCTTATTGAGTATACTTGAATGCTCACCCTATGTATATAAAACTATTTTTAGGTTTCCAGGAGGACTTCAGGGATCATGTGGGACCATACTAGCTCGGACCTTGGGGAAGTTGCTATTTTCGTTTTCCTTTTCTTGGTACATTACCTGTGGAGTTTTTGTGTCTTGTATCCCTTACTTTTGAACATGCATATGAGAATGGATTACTTTTGGATTTCTTTTACTTTCAGCTTTGGTGTTGTTGGGGTTGCTATCTTATCTATCAATCCTATTAAAATAAAAAGGGTAATGCCTTCCATCTTGTCTGTGATTATGTACCATTGGTTCTAGTCTCCACTCCGGGACCTATTGAAGGCAGGTCTCGGAGGTCATTATCTCTCCTTCAACTTAAATAAGGAAGGGTCTGGAAATCTGTTGTCCCTTCCCTCCTTTTGGTGAAGGCGGGTCATGAAATAATGGTATCATAGGGGATAGGTTGATAGATAGGATGGAGTCTGGAGTTAGGCATAGTGAGGATTGCATGGGATGGTAGGGAAACAGTGTTGGGTAATCTTGGCATGTGAAATCGGCCAGGGAAGACCGGCTAGGACACGGAATTTTAGGACCCCCCATGATCCGATGCAAGGACTCTTGACCTACCGAACGACCAAGTGAGGCTACACTGATTGAAGGGTAGAGACCCTAAGAAAGGTACATGCATCATAATGGATTTTTTTGTCATGTATCAGGGGTGTTTTGGGAAATTAAAATGAATAAAAAGTTTAAAGAAAATTTAAGAACAATATTATTCACTACTTGGTATTAGACAATCTTTGTTTACATTAAAACTATGGCACCTGGGAGAAGACCAAGAGTTGTGCGGGTGATCGAGGCCCAGGAGGTTGACTCGGCTAACTGACGGAGGGCTGACCAAGAAGAGGAGGATGATCAGTGATAGAAGACACTTCATACTTTTCAGCGACAGACCCTCAGGAAGTATGTGGGCAGCACCTCAAACATGGAGATGGAGAGCTGGATAGAGGAGATGGTGATAGCTTTTAGCTTGATCCATGCTCCGGTGGAGTACTGGGTTCTTCTGGATGTTAGCCCGATGCGGGGAGCAGCGCGTCAGTGGTGGACTCTTTATCATGGGGAAAGGAAGGAAGCTGAGATTGTGTGGGCTTATTTCGAGAAGGAGTTCAGAGCAGAATTCATCTCTTCCACGATGAAGGCTGAGAAGAGGAAAGAGCTACTCTCCCTCCAGCAGGGGAGTATGTTAGTGAGAGAATTGGGGATCAATTTCAAGTATCTCCTTTTCTTTGCTCCGGACCTCTTTCCAGATGACGAGTCTCGGGTGAGACATTTAGAGGAGGCACTCTGACCTTATCTTTAGTACGCTATTACCCCCTTCACCCTACTGACATACTTTGAGGTGAAGAAGAAGGTTGAAGTGGTGGAGAGGATGCACACGCTGGGAGGTGTGTCATGTGAGGGGAACCAGTTGGGCTCGTCAAAGGGAAAGGTCATCAGCAACAGGCCTCCAGCATCAGGGCCCTCTAGGTTCCGACCAGCAGGGAGTAGGCCACATCAGTTCCAGTTCCAGTCTCTCGGTCCATTCCCTTTCCCTTTAGGCCCGACACAGAGGTGCTTCGTCTGTGGCATCCATGGGAACCTTCGAAACCAATTCCCAGATAGAGTATAGTAAGGTGGGAGTGGGAAGTACAGCACCCACCTCAGCAGCAGCTTCCATCTAGGCCCTTCCAGTCGCAGCAACAGGGGTAGCGAACTCCCACTCCTCCGAGGGAAAACGTTGCAGGGGGAGGCCGACTTCAGGGATCTCTTCAGGGACCTCGACCAGGTAATGGTCGGGGAGGTGGCTGATAGCCGAGGGGCAGAGGAGCTGGGCATGGGATGTTGCACGCCATGAAGGCAGTAATTTTTGTAGGGCCAGAGGTCATTCGAGGTACGATCAGTTTGTTTATCACCCGTGCATATGCCATGTTTGATACAAGAGATTCTCACTCCTTTGTTACACACAGTCTGGCCCAAGATTTTGGGTTTAGACGCTGAGAGACTTCCAGTGCCCCTAGTGCAGAGAACACTAGACGGAGGTCAGACGAACTTGTCATATGTTTGCCAAGGATGTAGACTGACGATAGGGCCACATCAGTCAGTCAGGGATCTTCTTTTTTTTTGAAGATACAGCCATACAATGTCATCCAAGGAATTGACTGGCTATTCTCCACATGTTCCATCATTTACTACTTCCCATGAAGGGTTGTGATCTCATACATAGGCGGTATACGTGTTATATTCAATGGAGAGCGGGGTGTCCAGAAGGGCAGCAGGTGATAGGAACCCCTCCTCTCCTTGTTAGCTGAGCTATCAGTGGATTCAGTGGATGTAGAGATGGTGTAGGTTCCAGGGATCGTCAGTGAGTTCATGGATGTCTTTCCTGAGGAGGTAACAACTCTACCCCCTCGATATGATATCGATTTTGGGATAAACTTGCAACCTGGTGCTCATCTGATTTCGATGGGTCCTTACTAGATGGCACCTTTAGAGCTACGAGAGTTGCAGGTTTAGATTGACGATCTGATGAAGAGATGTTATGTTCAACTAAGTGTGTCACTATGGTGTGCTCCAGTCTTGTTCGCAAGGAAGGAATATGGTGGTCTCAGGTTATGCATTCACTACAGGAGGCTGAATCAGGTGACGATAAAGAATCGCTACCCTCTTCCAAGGATAGACGATCTCTTTGACCAGCTGAAGGGGGTAGGGTGGTTTTTGAAGATTGACCTGTGGTCTTGATATCACCAGTTGAGGGTGATGGAGGGTGACATCTCAAACATGGCCTTCAGGTGCAGATATGGGCACCTAGAGTTTGTGGTCATGCTATTCGGCATTACGAATGCTCCAATTGTATTAATGGGAATCATGAACACCGTCTTCCAGGACTATCTAGATCATTTCGTAGTCGTGTTCATCAACGACCTCTTAATCTGTTCAAAATTATAGGAGGATCACACTGAGCACTTGAGAAATTTTTTGGAGGACCTCCGACAGCACTAGTTCTATGGGAAGTTATAGAAGTACAAGTTCTGGATGCGATAAGTACAAGTCCTTGGGCGTGTGGTGTCCGAGAAGGGAGTAGCGATGGACCCATTGAAGGTCGAGGGAGGTTTTTCTTGGGCAGCACCCAAGAACATGGAAGATGATCGTAGTTTCCTTGGGCTGGTAGGTTACTATCGGAGGTTCGTGCCCAACTTATCCCGAGTTGCAACACCATTGAAAGCATTGACCAAGAAGGACCAGGCCTTCGTGTGGGAATAGCAGTGCGAGGAATCCTTCAGCTATCTAAAAGAGAAGTTGGTTAGTGCCCTAATGCTGAGATTTCCAGAAGAAGGGATGACGTATAAGGTGTATTGTGATGCTTCAGGACATGGTCTCGGGTATGTGATGATGTAACGACATAGAGTGATCTCTTAGGGGTCTAGATAGCTACGCCCTCATTAGCGTAATTATGCCACCCACGATCTGGATCTCACAATGGTCGTTTTCTCACTAAAGTTGTGGCGGTATTACCTCATCGGTGAGCACTTTGTGGTCTTCACGGATAACAAAAGCTTGAAGTATATCATCTTCCAGTGGGACCTGAAACTACGACTATGAAGGTGGATGGAGTTCCTCCAGGATTATGACTTTGATATTTCCAACACATCAGAGAAAGGGAATATGGCAGCTGATGCCTTGAGAAAAAAGTCACAGAGGGATGTGGTCCGAGAGTCGGCAGACGGTTGGAGAGAGATGGAGGAGTTGTATGCCCTCCACCTTGATGCGAGGATGGATAGTGGTACAGTTTTTCTGAATCAGATGACAGTACTGTCTTCTCTGTTACGTCAGGTGGAGGAGTCGCAGTGGGGAGACTCAGAGAGTGAATTGATGTGTGGCAGGGTCGGCCAAATAAATACTTTGGAAGGGTGGATGGAGGATGGTTAGAATCTGATTCTCTTCTGGGGGAAGATGTTTTTTCTGGGGTAAATGCGTGAAATATTTCTAGGTGATTTCAACAACTCACCCCTAGCGGTACACCCAGAAGATTCCAATATGTACCAGGGTCTGAGGGCCTAGTTTTGTTGGCCTGGGGTAAAGCGGTTGGTGGCAGAGTTTGTGGCCAATTGCCTCGTGTTTCAGTAGGTGAAGGATGAGCACCGTGTTCCAGGTGGTTTGTTTCAACCTTTTTATGTCACCGAGTGGGAGTGGGATGACATCTCGATGTATTTGGTCATAGGGATACCCAAGGTTCAAGGAGGATGTGATTCTATCTGGGTAGTGGTGGACCGATTGACGAAATCGGCACACATTCTGGCATTTAGGTTGTCAGGCTCCGTGGATGCCTTAGCACGGAGGTATGTGGACATGGTAGTGCGATTTCATGGAGCTCCGAGGTCCATAGTCTCGGATAGGGATGCACGATTTACCTCACAAGTTTGGAGAGGATTCAAGCATACTTTTTGCACACAACTGTGCCTTAGCACTGCTTTCCATCCCGAGACAGATGGGCAGATAGAGTGCACCATCCAACCCTTGGAAGATATGCTACGAGCATGCATCCTGGACTTCGGGGTATCATTGTTGCAGCACTTGCCTCAGGTAGAGTTTTCCTATAACAGTATTTACCACACTACCGTTGGCATGGCTCCATTCTAAGCCCTGTATGGGAGGCCATGTCTCTCACCCATGTGCTGGATAGAAGTCAGAGAGGCAGGAGTCCTTGGCCTGGAGGTGGTGCAGAGCACGACAGAGAAGGTTCATCTTATACGGGATAGGATGAAGGCAGATGAGGACCGGAATAAGTCATATGCAGATGATAGGAGGAGGCCCTTGTAGTTCGAGTTTGGGGACCACGTATTCTTGAAGGTCTCCCCTCAGCGTGGGCAGCAAAGGTTCGACAGGTGAAGTAAGCTCTCTCCCAGGTTCATCGGACCCTTCAAGGTGTTGTTGTGGCTCGGCGAGGTGTCTTATCAACTGACATTGCCACCACAGATACAAGGGGTGAACGACGTATTCCATGTGTCCCAGCTTCACCGATATATGCACGACGTTTCACACGTCCTCGACTGGGAAGAGCTAGATATCGAAGACGATGCAACCTTCGTGGAGCGACCAGTGATGATCGAGGGTCATGGGGAGAAGGTGCATCGAGGATGAACCATCTCATTGGTTCGTTTCTTATGGAGACATGTTGGGCTTGAGGAGAGTGCCTGGGAATGGGAAGCGCAAATTCATGCCCAGCACCCAGATCTGTTTTGTGTTTTGTTCGGTTCTGTTAATACTTGGTTGATGGAGGCCTTTACATAGTTAAATGTGGAATGTGTGGTTTTCCTTATTCTCTAAATGTGTTTGAAAAGTCATGGCGATGGGGAGGGGAGGATCCAATCCCTAATTAGGAAGCATTAAGGTCGATGAGATTAAACCCGTGCAGGCGAGTCAGTGCCGCCCAAAGAGGATAGTATCTTGACATGGAGGGAGAGACTCCCCTACACATATGATTGGGCAGTCTGACCCTTGTATGTTTCCTAGTTTCTTGAGGGGGATGTGTTTCTAGATGATGATGATATTCACTACTACGATGTATCTTTCGAGGTGATTGTTTGGTCCCCTCTCCTTTCTTCGGGTCTGGTTTTAATTTTCAAGGGCGTGAAAATTTGAGAGGTATTTGATGTAATGGCTCGAACCCCCTGGCCATTACATTACCAAAAATAGGGTTCCACCATGACGGTGGCACTGTGATGGTGGCACGGGTCACGGTGGCACCATAAGGGTGACACCATGAAGGTGGCACCGTGAGGGTGACACTGTGACGGTGGAACCGTGCCCTTTTCCATTACCTGAATCTTCCTGTAACTTAAGTCTTGACGTAAATTAATTTCAATACCCTTTTTGAAGTCATTTAAATCCAAAAATTGATTCCTAATAATCTCGAGAAACATCCCCGATGGGGGATATTAAATAACTCCTTAATATCAGCTTGTGTAACTTCCCACCTACGTAGGAAACCGTGATCTGTTTTTCCAGTGTTCAAAATTCCATATCCCGTAACTCTCTTTCTATCTCCTGCTAGTGTTCTCATTTTCTTCCCGGTTGAGTTTCTTTCTTCTTAACTGGTGCGCTTGGAGTCCTTCTTCTCATGGCTTGTGGTTCACCTCTTCTAGAGGCTTTTGCACATCTTGGAGTCCACAGATTTCCTCCCATGCAAGCCGCGCATCCCATATTCCTATTGCGTGGAGAAAAATGTCGATCTCTGATCAATCAAGTAGGGATTTTTCCTTCGTCACTCCCTTATGTGTATCATGCGGGGTGGGTACGCTACTGCATCTGTAGGAATGGATGAACCAAACACTAATGGAGATAACAAATTTACTTTTAAAAGAATGAAGGGGAGGGGTTTGATCGATTATGCTACTATGTCTTCTCTTCATTCATGATTAATTATTTCTGAATTGTGTAGGCTTGTGCCTACTAAAAATCATATCCATTGGTGGTCTTTCTCTGTCCACTAATGAACTCTTACCTCTTGTGATGTTTAAATGGCTTGTATTTTTGTTTTCGACCTTTTTGTGTATACAGTAAATTGGTTAATTACGTATATTCGGTCAAATAAATTGAAAGCACCAGGATCAAATCCTTTTCTATGATAACCCCAGTTTAATCCCAGTGGAATTGAAACCATGGACTGTGTAAAATATTTTAAATATGAAAATACATTCTTGGTCCTGATTTGTGTTGTTAGTAGTGGTTTGGTTGTTTTCTTCCATGAGCCGAATTTGAGTGACCTTATGGTTTTCTTGGATGGGTTCTTAGATTGCTGAGGTGATGTGGGTGAGGATGGGATCCTCTTCCTGTATCACGAATTGGGGTGGAATCCTCTACTGTTGAGAAAAAGTTGGTTCTGGGACATGGGTCTATGTCTTGGGGTTTTCTTTGTTTCCATTACTTCGAGGGATCTCACTTATACTATTGTGGGATTTTCTTTGGCTCCAGTGCATTGAGGGACCTAACTTATCCCTTTGTTGTTGTAACTTCACAAGAGAACTGGGTGTGAATGTTTAAATTTCTGCGTGGAGGTAGTTTTCCCCTTGGCTTGTGCTTATGCCTTTTAGTTTCCCAGTGGTGTAGAATTTTACTTAAACAGGATAACTTGGCATGGAAATAAGAATGGGTTAAATGGGGAATTGGTTCTGGAAATGAGTTGGTTGTGGGTGTTGTGTTATTCTTTTATGAATAGATAGTGTCGAGTGTTTTTGTGCTTAGGTTGGCATTGGAAAACCCTAGGTCACGTGAGTTCTTGTTACCTATACATATATTGGATTTTCTTATGTTTCTTGTTCGTGCCCCAACCAAGTTGATCCATTAGTGTCGAACACCCCCATTTCATGGGGGAGGGTGTTTTCCCCAACACTCCTATGAGTGGTGGGTTATTAGCTCATTTTCTGCTCCCTTTCCTGAATATCCCAAGACTCTTCGAGAAGGATGTGATGGCCTGAGTTCCATTATTAGCCCAAGAATCTTCGGGCAAGGTAGTTGTGGTGGTTGGCACAGGTGTTTATAGGAAGGTTGTTTCCCAAGTGTCTTTGGGTTGAGGCCCAGGTTTCTTCAGGCGTGGCAATAGTTGTTCTGACCCAAGTGTTTGTGGGTGTGGTTACGTATGGTGGTTGTGGCCCAAGTGTCTGTAGGAGGGATAGCGGTTATGGTCTAGGTGTGTGCGGGTGGGGTTTGTTTGTGGGACTATGGTGAATATGGTGGGATTGGTTCGATGCGTAAGATGTCTTCAATGACCAGTGGAAAAGTGGTGCGGGGTACCCAAATATCGATATTCTATTACTATACTTTACTCGTCGTGTGTAATTTGGGGAGTGTACCTTGGTGAGACTTGGGTGAATAGTTTTTACTTTTTAGGTGCTTTGTTTTTCTTTTCTAAAAGGGCATTATAATGCCTCTCCACTTGTTCATGAGATTCTTTGTTTTTTCCTACTGAATTTACTTGTATGCTCACCCTACGTATATGAAACGGTTTTCGGGTTTCCAGGAGGACTTCAGAGATCGTTTGGGACCGTACTAGCTCGGACCTTGGGGCAGTTGTTGTTGTCATTTTTCTTTTAATAGAACATTACCTTTGGAGTTTTTGTGGCTTGTATCCCTTACTTTTGAACATGCATATGGGAATGGTTTACTTTTGTCTTACCTTTACTTTCACCTTTGGTTTTGTTGGGTTTTCTATCTTATATCTCGATCCTATTAAAATAAAAAGGGTAATGTCTTCCATATGGTGTGTGATTCTATAACCTTGGTGATAATCGCCACTCCATGACCTATTGAAGGCCGGTCTCGTGGTTCATTATCTCTCCTTCAACTTAAAGAAGGAAGGGTCTGGACATATGTTGTCCTTTCCCTCCTTTTGGTGAAGGTGGGTCGTGACATAATAAGTTTTATTAATATTAATTACATATAATATAAATGTAATCAACATACAAAAAAATTTTCCTTCGAACCAACTCCATAAGATGTGGCATCCATAATAATATAACACTCAATTAGATTCCAAAATATTGATAATGTCTAGTAGGTGGTAACAATTCCCTAAATTATTAAACCATGAATTGGGATTTTCAGGTGCTTTATTGTATGTTACCTTTCTTTATTTGGGTTATAGTGAAAAAAATGAGAAAATAGAGGGTTTAATGACATGTGATATAATTAATGAACACTCAGTGGCTGAGTTTTTTAGTAATTAATTAGATTTAAATGTTAAATAGAATCTAATTAGGATTTTGAGCATGGAATGAATTACCATGGGGCTAAGATATTCAATGTAACAATTTTTGGAAGTCTAGTAAATTAATTTTATTTGGTTAGTGGTATAGATCTATGATCACCTTATAGGATAACATTGGTATGATGGTACATGGGCACTGGGAACCATGGAATCCATGATAGAGTTAACATTTGTTAATGACTTGTGGGTGACCATTATAGGCCTCCTAATTAAAATATGACTGAGAAAGTTAGTCAACTTATAGTATTTCAAGAGTTAGTCACCCAGTGAGTGTTTATTTTAATGGGAATATTGTATAAAAAGGATAAAAATTAGAAAAAAAACATAGGACTCACCTTTTATGTAATATCGTAGTACTAGATTTTAGTTTCTTTTATCCCCTATCTTTTTTCACATCTTATATGTTTGTTGTTTTTGGTAATTTATGGGGTTTTTAATGCTAATCTGGATACCTTTTGAATGATATGCCTACAATGTAAACCCATGGGATGGTTCCAATTTTTTTGGGAAATCTATTTTGTGGGGATTCGGTTGTTTCATCAAACATCAAGATGGGTTCTTCAAAGTTTCATCCATTTTTGAAACAGTTGTGGTGTTGGAAAGGCATTTTTGGTAAGGAGGGTCAAGCTTAGTTTTTCGTTCATCATCCTTTTATGGCATGTAAATCACATTGATAAGAGGATATAGGATTTACCCATATTGGTGTTTGATTTTATAGTGTAGAATTTCCTTGAGAATTTTGGTCCCTTCCATGGTTTTCTAGATCTTTAGTGTTACACCACAAGATTTTGATAATTTTGTTTTCAACTAATATAACGTTTCCATATTTTTCATTTCACATGACACCGTAAGTAGTTCATTATATATTTATTTATTTATACACTAATTTAAACATTCCCTTCATAAGAAATACCATCTTTTATTGCGCTACATGCAATAAAAACCTAGCTTGCATTGCACACAACACTGGGTTGGTGTACAGTGCACACAACACTGTGTTGGCTTACCGTATATACAATACTGAGTTTCTATAAAACATCTCTTATTATTTTTTAAAAATTATAAAATAAATAATATTAATATTAATAAAAACTTTTAAAATATTTTTATAATTTTTATATATATATATAATATTTTGATTATAAAAGATATGATTATTTGTAAAGTCCATCTATGTTTAGAATTACCGTTTACTCAAAATAATCTATTTTTAATTTCCATCTAATGAAAGTAATTTTAGAAAAAATTATAAATTTAATTTGATACAAATATATTCTTTTTCGGATTCGGGGTGTCTAATTTATCCTAGGGTAATTTTTTGGGATTTTTGGGAGCAAAATCAATTTTTTATTAATATTGAGAAATACTGCTTTTTAGTTATAAAATATCTTTTCACTATTTAAATATTCATGTGAAATGATGTTATTAATTTTTTTTAAGGTCGCATTATATGAATATTACATGTACTAATAAAATTAAAATCATTATTATCATCTTCACTTTGAAAATTAATAAAAAATCATTACAAACTATTGAAGAGTTTCCTACATTAAAACCATGTTATTTCATCCTATCTATGGAATTAGAACTAATAATATTTTTTCCACTTATGATATCTTAATTTAAAAAATATTACATAAAAGATTTTATTTATTCAAATATTTATATTTTAATATGACCATGTCAGTTGTTTACCAAAATTATTCGTAAAAGTGATTAAAATTAATCACAACAGTTAAGGAAAAATTAATCTTACATAGTAACTAAACCTCACATTTTAAAGCCCAAATGACCTTTTCACCTCTCCAAAACCAATATTTTGTCCATATTTTGGACATAAAACGTCCATTATTGAGTTTTTTTTTTGGTTTAACTTTATTTATGTACGAACATTTTCACACCAAAATTGTTTCTGAAAATTCCATGTGAGTCTTTTTCTTCCCTACAAAAGGCCTCTACCTCTACCCATTTCCCACACCTCTCAAACCTTTTATGTTCATAATAGTTCTACTGGCGTAGCCACCCAAAAATCCTCTATTCTACCATGAATCTTCCCATTGGGAGGAAACACTCTCAATGATTCCTTTTAGCACAAACCAAAAGGAGTTACCTCATTAAGAGGTAGCATCTTCTCTCAAAATCCTTTCATTTATTTAGCTTCTCGACACCCTAAAATCTCATTATTACAATATGGTGTGACAACACCAGTATTCTCCATATAATTTGATATTTTTGTGAAATTTTTCTGACCAACACTTAGATACATGTCCATCTAATGGATATTGAATATATTATTTCTATGTACGATGATCTAATGCCTCACGAAACAGTGATTGTTCATTAATCCTTTACCACCAATAATGGATGCCATTATGATAGAAAATATATTTTTATATGTAATATATTATATCTATTATATATTTAATCTTATTTATTCCTTTTACAACAAAAATATTTTTACCATCCATTTGGTGTTAGTGGGATAATCTCATTTGAAGAAGTGTGGACTACCGCCCACTCAAAACGATGTGATTCGTTCACACACCACCTAGAATGTATTAAAGAAGGTTTTAACAAAATTATATTATATATATGATATATAAATGATACTTTAATAATGATATATATATATATTCATATATATACATATTTCCTTTACATACATTTTCTCAATACGACAACAAAAACGGAAAACATTGTTCTTGCTTGCGTACGGATTACCATCTCCATGAACAATGTATTACATTACATACATCATTATGATATATATTATTATAATATAATTATACTGGATATAAAATATATTTATTTACTTTTCTACATTCCGGAATCATTATATAATTATAGGGACCAAGGATATAAGAAATTAAGACACCTGTGAAGAACAATGTAAATATTCCTTTGAGTGAAACCCTAACATAAGACTGTTAATTTTCATGTAATATAATTTTATAATCAAACCATATAGAGTAATAAATATAATATTATTATTATGTTAAATATTTATCATAAAATAATATTTATTATACAGGAATCTTGTACGAGTGTGGAGAGAGTCAAGACACCGGGTAAGGGGATTTCTTCTCACTTTTAATTTCAGTGAGATACAAGCTATGTTTACCACTCTTTACTTTTGTGTTGTGTGAGTACTTATCATGATTATATTATAAATATATTATACATAAAATTTTGGGTATTTTCATTCACATTTTTGGATCCTTCTTCCATGGGGTTTAGCTTTCAAATTTCTAAAAATCAGTAAAATATTTTTTCTCAATTTTCCTTCGTTGAGAATCATGTTTTTTTATGAACCACAACTATTATTCAAGTTTTATATACATAAATTTTACATGAAAACCCATGAATATATTCATTTTCATTATATATTATTATTCATGTAATTTTCTATTTTTTATATGGTGATTATGATCCCATGTTAGCGAGTTATAAGAGTTTATTGTGACAATCTCATCGATATCCAAGATTTATTATGCTATTACATCCCTTGTTGAAATATTATGGTACATATATCTATAATATTCATGATATTACTTATCAATTATTTCATGATATATTCATCTATTATTACGATATTCTAATCATTATTACATAGTATAGTTAAGAAAGTATTTTTAGGAAATCTCAATTATACACATTCTTTGATCGGTAATCTATGTTTTCCAAAAAAGGGTTTCCAATAATATTATACCGTTATCCTATAAGATGTTAAAGAAATTTTTTACCTTTTTTTCTTTTACCAATATCTTCAAGTTAATATTCTTGTCACTTCGCAAAAAAGGTGTTCCTTCTAACCTTTTTACCATGCAAAATGAATTTTCCTTGTCACTTCATATGACACGTACAAGTTTACCCATTGTTGTTCTATTGAAGATTACATTTCATTTTTAAATGTTTAATCATTAGGAAAATGTTTAAAAATTTATTTTCAAGTAAAATGACTTCAAAATTTGTTTCAATCATTCTTTATATGTTTTCAATGAATTTTTTGATAAAATGAATTTTATATGGTTTTATGTATTAATAATACTTTTTCAAAGAATAATGGATGTTTTCCTCAAGAAACATTTTTAAAGATATAGAAAAGTTGTTTTCAAAATATTATTACATCAATTTATGTTACTCAATATCATTTTTGAAATGATATAATGTTTCCATTCTTATCCATTCTATTAAAGGGCAACATTCAATGTCATGGTCTTTAAGAAACCTATTTCTCTTTCAAGGGTTTTATGTTTATGAAATCTGTATCCCTTAATCGGGTTATTCATCATTGAAATGGTTACAAAACTTATCTATTTTTCATATGATATGATTTTATGAACTATTTATGATTCCCATTTTATTTTATGTGTCCTGATTTTATTTTAATAAGACTGATATCATTTTATGGGCCCTGATATGATGAATGTTTTATTATCTTCTTACACATTTGTGAATTATTTTAAAATGAGATGAGTAGGACCATTATCACCATCCATTACATTGGTAAATGATATGTTTTATATTTTCTAAAATGATTCATGGTTTTTAGCCCAAGCCCAAAAATAATGAATTTGTTTGGGTTGTAGCCCAAGCCCAAAAACAAATTGGGTGTTTTGGTTGTAGCCCAAGCCCAAAAAAATGTTGTAGTAGATATATCCCAAGCCTAAATGAAAGAGGTTACATAAGTAGTATCCCAATCCTAAAAAAAGGTAGATGTTTTATATCTAAATCCTAAGAGAATGTGGTTACACATGTTTCTAGACCATTCCCAAAGCAGGTACATGGTTCATATCCCAATCCTAAAATTTCATAAAGGTCATGGAATGTACCCCAGACATAAAAGTTTATATTCATAAATGTATGCCACAAATACTATGTGTTATTCCTTAGTTTTCATTTCATGGATCATGATGTTTATTTCCTTATGATTAATGTCTTTTGAAATTACAATCTTTACCCCATAACTCATGTTTATGAACATTGATATGAAGTGTATAATATCCTAATGGTATTATTGTGTTATCATGCTACTATGTTTGTGTTTATGGTTAAATTTAAACCTTGTTTACCCTTACTAAAAATTAGTGGTATCCCATTTATTATGTTTCCTTTTTGAAGGTTTTGATGAAATGTTTTAGGTAGAAATGTTAATGGTGTAGATATTTATGGGAGATGTTGACGATAATTTACCAGGATAGAATATTTGGTTTCCATGTTTCCAAAGAAACTATTTTATTACAGCCCATGTGCATGTATTTGTTAAATATAATAAAATAATGTAATATCCATTTTTGGTATGCCTGGGTTTCAATAGTTGGTATCAAATTAAAGGTTTAGTCAACCTTTTGAAACTGGGATGAAAAAAACCATAGTTAGATACCTATGTTTATTTCTAAGGATATGTCTAGGGATTTCTCTAATTATTAGTATAACAATGATTTATTGTTTAAGAAAATTACTTTGAATTTTGGTAAAGGATAGAGTGAGTGGTCTCCTATAAATACATCCATGTCTGTTTACTACAAGTGGATGTGTCTCAGGCATATAAATTTACATAGGGGGAAACTCTGATAAGATATTATAGGCTAGACTCGGCGAAATATGGTAGACAAAAAAGGGCCTTGATGAACACCTGGTATGACACTCATAGGGGATATGTTTTGAGAATTCACAAATTCCTCATGAACTAACACAAATGATTTGAATATATGTTATCAATGAATAACCATGGATAAACCCAACTTTTTATATATTTTGGAAGGTGTCTTGATTTAGACATCCTATATGTAATTATTTTCATGACTAAGTAATTTTCGTCAATGGTAAGTAATTCTCACCCAATGCTTCTGGTTTATGTCAATCGATGGAACTGGTAGGAACTATATTAATGTTGAATGTGATGGGATATTTTTTGAAATGCAGTAAAGTGGGATGAAAACTAGAGTGAAAGATGTTGTGATCATGCCTAATCAGTTTTCACAAAATATTATTAACAGTGTTTACCTTTAACAACTCTCAAACTCACCAAGAAATATAATGAAAGAGTTCGTGAGATTTATGGTAGGGGAGACCATGGATTAAAGAAGACTCGGTTTTCTTTGTGTGACGAAGGTGGAATGAATCTCTTATGTGAATGTCTTAGCGGTACAATAATGTGTTTTGACTATGGAAAAGGGAACAAAGCATGTGACTAGGAGGAAAAAATGAAGAGTTAAGTTAAAAATGGATGGGAATTTCAGCCTTCCTAAGTATTAATAAAATGTTAAGAGTTTCTAATGAGGATAAAATGGTTATTATGCAACCCAATTTCACAATAGGAATGTTCCTAAAGAGAAATTTCAAGGCTGTGTGAGTAATGGTTACATTGTGGATGATGAAGAGACTCTAGATGAAATGTTAATGGAATGTGTTGTTATCATTAATGGATTAAGGTTGAAGTAATATAAGTATGTCTATATTTATGATTCTATAATTAATAATGGAAAATTATGTATGTATTACTTAGTTTATGATTTTGTAAGGATTTAAAAGAATATATCAAATGGTCATAATGGACTAAAAAATTCATCACATGAAAGTTATCAGTTTTACTAAGGGAAGGTATCCCTTAACATGTTCGTTGTGTAAAGATTATGTTGTATGGATAATGATACCTGGGATATGAATAAGTAAATAGAATAGTATGGATTACCACAGAACTAAAAAAAAGAACTATTTATAGGTGGTTTATGCTTCCACTATTTAAGATTAACAAAAAATTGGATTTAAGGAGTATATCCAATATACTTTGGAATGAAGAATCATGAATGTTTTACAAAAGGATCTATGGTAAATCAGGTTATTACCATGTTTCAAATGAATTTTCAATAAAGGTATTTACTAGTTTGGAATGTTACAACCGAGGGATACATTTTAATACATGGGAATCAATGTTAATCTGATTTCATGCCTCTCTCTCTCTATGGTTTTTCAATTTTCATATTTCTGAAGGGTTATAAGGTTATCCATTCATTAAAAGTTTATGTTAAACATCAGAGGAAGTATTTTTGCACTATGTTTGAGTTATAAACCGTGGATAAAAGTCTAGTCAGTGATTAATATCATTTCAAGGATGTCCATTTTGTATATTTTATAAGTTCGATTTAATAAAAAGGACATCATGTATATATGGTGAAAATCAATCATGTCCAGCATGGCCATAGGTCTTTAACCCATAACTGAAGGTCGATAAAGGTTTCTCAGCTACCACTAGCCTACAAGATGTTCTGGTTAATGTGGTTTTATTTTTAAGGAATAAATATTTATGATGAACTATTACTGTTAATTTTTCTAGATTAATATATTTTTTTAAGATAAAAATAGTTATACTTTTTATTATTTTAGAGGCATTAAGATCCTTTAAAGGCATATTTTAGGTATTTATTCATCAAAAAAAATTTATTGAAATTTATTACTTGATATAATAGTTGTATTATAAATTTTTCAAAGAACAACACAGGAATGAAATATTGTTTATATAAATTAATCAATAATTTCTCAATGTTCTCAAAGTGATCAAAAAAATGTTGACATAATACCTTAAATTCTGAAAAACCAATTGCTACTACAATCATCAAGGATTTAAAACTTTGAGGCCCTTAATGTTCCTTAGATCATTAATTTTTTTGTGATTTTTGACCACAATATCTCCCTCTTAATATTTATATTTTCCCCCATTTCCAAATATTCACTCCCAGCCAATTTTCACCATTTTGGAAACACAGTTATATGTTACATTGGGTAACCATAATGGTTTCAAATTTCCCTTTTTAATGGATGTTTGTGTATCCATTTTTTATGATGTGGGTTTGTATGAATGGAAATATCAATTATTTAACCTTTGATAACTCATATGAATTTCGAGGGTGAAATACATTTTAAGGGGGGTAGAATGTAACACCCATAGATTTCAAATTTTTTTGAATGAATTTAAATTTTCAATATTTTTGATTCCACATGACATTTGAAATAATTATTTAAATATATATATAAAGATAATAAGTCAAAAATTCCTTTCAAATCAATACCAACTTGGATTGTACTACACACAATACTAATGTGGCTTGTGATACACGCAACACCTACATGGTGTATGATGCAATCAACACTGAGTTGGCGAACGATACATGAAACAACAAGTTTCTATGAAACATATCTATTTATTGTTTTAAATATTTAAATTAGATAATATGAAAAGTAAGAACTACTTTTCAAATATTTTTATAACTATTTTATATAAATAAAACATATTGATAATAAAAGATATGATTATTGGTAAAGTCCGTCGATGTTTAAAAATATCATTCTCTTAAATAAACTAAAATTAATTACCTTTAAATGAAAGTAGTTTTCGAAATGTTTAGAAATTTAATTTTTTAAAATAAACCTCATTTTTTGGATTTTATAATGTCAAAATTATACTATGGTGAATTTTAGAAGTTTTTCTAAGAAACATCATTTTTTATGAATACTAAAAATTTCTATTTTTAGTTAAAAAATACAGTTTTTATAATTAACTAATAATGATAAATGATAATATAAATAATTTTTAAGGTAGTATTAGGTAAATATTACAAATACTAGTACAATGAAATTCATTATGACCAACTAAACTTTGAAAACATATAAATAATATTAACAATCTTTTGAACATTTTTTACATTAAAACCTCGTTATTTCATCTTGTCTTCAGGATCAGCTCTAATCATAATTTTTATGCTTCTATGATTGGATTTTAAAAAATTTGACAAAACCCTATTTATTTTGTCTAATATTTAGATTATAATTATACCATGTTAATTTTTTGCCCAAATTATTAGTAAAAGTGATTAAAATTAATCACAATAGTTAAAGACAAATAAGATTAGTTAGGGACTAAACCTTAAAATTACCGACCCAAATGAAATATAAACATGTCCCGCGCCCTTTTTCTGTCCACATATAGTCTATAAACCTTCCATTACTGAGTTGGGAAGTTTTTTCATGACTCGTTTTTAGTAAGGACATGTGCCCACCAAATTTGTTTCTAAAAATTTCATGTTTTTCTTTTCCCTTCCCTATAAAAGGCCACCACCTCTACCCATTCCTCACACCTATCAAATCCTTTATGTTTGTCCATGATGAACCAATTTAGCCTCACAAAAATAATCCCTTATATCTTTAATCCCACCTTTTTGATGTTACCAACTAAAGGAATCCTTTTGGAACAAACAAAAAGAAGTTACCCCATTAAGAGGTAACGTCTTCTCTCAAGATCCTTTCAATTATTTTCCTTATCATCCCCCTAAACTCTATTTATTCGATTATTTTGTGAAAACAAATAGTATCCTCTATATCATAGGATGTTTTTATTCATTTTTTTTGACCAACACATACACAAACCTCTATCAAATGGATGTTGAACATACTATTTCTATGCAGAGTGAACTAGTGTTTCACGAAATGATGATTATTCATTTCTCCTTTACAACTAATCATGGTGGCCATTATGAAGGAAAATATTTTTTCATATCTAACATATTATATTTATTTTTTATTTAATCTTCTTTACTCCTTTTACAACACATATCTTCTTATCTTCCATTTGGTGTTAATATGATAATCTTATTTGAGTAAGTGTGGACTATAGTCCCCTCAAAGCGATGTGATTCGTTCACACACAACATAAAATGTAATAAGGATGGGTTTAATGAAATAATATGATATATATTATGTATTTATTATTCTTTAATATTTTATATAAATTTATATTTATTTACATATTTCATTTAGATAGTATCTTTCAATACAACAATAAAAATGGAAAACAATGTTCATGCATACGTACGACTTATCGTATCCATGAATAGTGTATTTCATTACACAATTAAATATGATATAGGTTATTATACTATAATTATACGTTATATAACTGATATTTATATCTTTTTCAACATTCTAAAATCATGATATAATTATAAGGACCAAAGACGTAACAAATTATGGTGCATGCAAAGAACAAAGTGAATATTTCTTGAAGTGAAGCTATAACATAAGATCATTAACAAGAGGGTAATATAAGGTTATAATAAAACCATATATGGTAATATATATAATATAAGTATTCTGTAAAATATTTATAATAAACTTATATTTATTATACAAGAATCTAGTATGATTACGGAGTGAGTCATGATATAAGGTAAGGGGATTTCATCTCACTTGTAATTTATGTGAGATACAATCTATGTTCTCCACTTTATACTTTTGTCTGTTGTATTTAATGACCATGATTGTGTTATATATATCCTTTACAAAAAATTTTGGGTATTGAATTTCACATTTTATGATCTTTCTTCTATCAAGAGTATCTTTCAAAAGTTTTCAAATCATTAAAACAGTTTTGTCACTATTTTCCTTCTTTCATATTCATGTTTTGTTATGAACCTAACCTCTTCATTTATTTGTATATAATTACTTTTTAAATATTTTAAAGTGAATATAATTCTATCCATGATATATTAATATTCATGTAATTTCCTTTTTTACATTGATATTATGATCCCTGGTTACTGAGTTATAAGAGTTTTTTGAGACTATCTCATCGCTTTCTAAGCTTTTTTATGTTATTGATTAACTTTTTGAAATATCATGACACATTTCTCAAAATTTTCATGATTTTACTTATCCAATGTTATTTCATTATATAATATAGTACTAGTACCATATATTACTCTTTGACACATAATATAGTAAACAAATTATTTTTAGGAAAGCCTAAGTTTACCCTTTCTTTAGTCGAAAATATATATTTTTTAAATATGGTTCCAAGAATATTATACCATTATACTATAATAATTTATATATATTTTTACACTTTTATTATTTTACCAACCTCTTCATGGTAATATTCTTGTCTCTTTATGAACAAGCCCTTCCTTCTAAATGTTTTACCGTGCAAAATGAATGTTCATTTTTACTTCACATGACATGTATAGAATTACCCATTGTAATTCCTTTAGGTATTTTTTTCATTTTTAAATGTAAAATCTTAAAAAAAATTAATATTAATTTTTAAGAAAAAATATTTTCGAAATTCTTTCAATTCGTCTTTATATGTTTTCACGATATTTTTTGAGTAAAGGAATTTTAAATGGTTTTATGTATCAACAAGCCATTTTTCAAGAAGAAAGAATATTTTCCCCACGAAATGTTTTTGAAAGCTATTTCAAAACTATTTTCCATATATGATGACATATATTGATGTTAATCACGCTCTTCAAAATTCTCTAAAAGATTTAGTGTTATCCTTTCCATGATGGGGTCACACATAATGTCATGGTCTTTACGAAACCTATTTATCTTTCCCAAGTTATAAGTTCATGAAATCAGTTTCCCATTAAAGGTTTATGCATCTATGAAATAGTCAGGAATCCTATCAATTTTAAATAGTTTTTTATGTGATGAAATGTTTATATTTCCCATTTCATTTTATGGGTCATCATTTGATCTTTATAAGACATATATCACTTTATGGTTCCTGATATGATGAATTGTTTCTTATCTTGTGTCACTAGTTTGAATGATTTTACTATGATATAGGTGGGGAATATTTCTCCCTAAAATGAATTGGGTAATTCTATTATTTATATGTTATCAATGGGTACATGATTTGTAGCCCAACCTCGAAAATAAGAAGGTTTTTTGGGTTGTAGTCCAAGCCCGAAAAGATAGAGGGTGTACAGGTTGTAGCCCAAGCCTTAATGAAATAAGGTACATGTGTAGTAGCCCAAGACAAAAAACATTTACTTGGGTTATATCCAAATCATTAAATAATTTGGGTACATGGGTTTCTAGACCAACCCCAAAGTAATTAAATAGGTTGTGGCCCAAACCTAACATGTTATAAAGCTTATGGTAGGTATCCCTGACCAAAAAGTTTCTATTATTTTATTAATGCAACAAATCCAATGTCTTATTAATTGGTTATGATTTCATGGATCATTATGATTATTTCCTTATGATTTATGTCTTATGAACAACCAATCTTTGTCCCATAGCTCATGTTTATGATCTTTGATATGCAGGAAATGATCTCCCAATTTTAAAATCACATTGTCATACTATTATGTTCGTTTTTATGCATACATATCTCCCTTGTTTACCCTTATTGAGAAAGTAAGTAGGCCCATTTCTTATGTTTCCTTTTATTAGATTATGAAAAATGGTTTTAGGTAAAAGTGATAATTTTCTGGATCTTTATGGGAGATGTTGAAGATCTTTCACTATGATTAAAGATTTTGTTTCTACGTTTCCCAACATACTTAACTATTATAGTCATTGGGAATGTATTTTGGAAATGTACTGAATATTCATCTAAAATGATTTAATATCCATGTATGTTACGATTAGGTCACTATATTTATGGTGGATATCACAATATATCTTGGATGTAGTTTTGACCAACCCCACTACATAGTGATCTTTTACACTATGTAGTGGTTTGGCCCTTTTTATCACTTCAGCGACAAGGTGTTGTGGGTTGTTACATGGGATATTGTTTTCAATATATTAAAATCATGAACATTCATTTTATATTCTATACTCCCCCAACCCAAATAATATTCAACCCTTTGGATTTTGGAGTCATTAAGGGTATTTTTCCTCCTTCAAATACCTTTACTCCTAGATCAATGTCTATGTGGTTGTGATTGATCTAGCTTCAGTTAGTGAAATATATATCATTTTTAAAAAAACCTCATTCTATCTCTTTATTTTATATTGATGGATCATAATGTTGTTAGTGGATCAAACCCTTCATATAATGAATTCGGATTCTAGCTATTTCACATTGATCTCTCTTTCCTTCAACTAACTATTAGGGGTTCCTATTTAGATTTATTTCTTAATCATTTGAATAATGTTATTTTTTTTTCTATGTGTATTTTCCCATTAATTGATACCTAAATATTTTTTCATCATTTTAAATTTATTTTAAATTGTGTTCCATGAATTTATTTAATTAGGTGTACTATTTTTAAAAGAAATGGATTTAGAAATAAAACACTTTTTTAAGGATATAGAGTGATTCCGTGGATTTTGGGGAACGATTGACTGGAATGAAATGAAAATTGATGAAATAATTTGATATTTATTCTTTAGAAAATTGGTTATAAATGAAATATGTTTTTTAATTGAATTATCATGATGAATAGTTTTGTTTGGATTTGATATTAAATGGTTTTTTGATAAATGAATTTTGGAATTTCAACCATGAAAAATAAAATTATTGGATATTAATGAATAAAATATTATTTATTGATTGATTTATTGATTGAACCACATGTTATCATAATTAGTCAGTGGGTTGTTAAGAAAATCATGCATTGAATCTTACATCCTAGAAATTGATTAACAATGAAATATATAACTAAAATAAGTTAAATATGATTTTCATAGATATGGTGTTGATTTATTTAATCTAAATACATTGGGAATTGTGTAATTTTGCATGCAAAATTTATCCCTATTGATTTAATGATTGGTTAATGTACTATATCGTTAGAGGCTAAATTACCATAGGGTTTCTGAACATAGTTCTTTCTTTTTTTAATTATATTATTACATGGTAATGTATATTGAATTTATTTTTACATGTCCTTTCAGTATTATGAAAATCATTCAGTTACGAATGGTTTGATGTACTTTAAATTTCTTTGAATTGAAATAATATTTTTAATAAAAATGAGAAAATGTTATTCTATGATTTTTTTTAAAATAGAAATATATATAGTTTTATTATAATGGAACTTCTCATTAAACTTTTAGTGGAATACTAATGTACTATTTTTTCTCACACCCAACTTGTACCTTAGAGTGTTTATAAATTATGTTATGTCAGGTCAAGGAAAAGTGAAAGAACAACTTGTTGGTAGAGGATGTGATTAATTTATGATACATGGAGTGATGATACTGACTAGTGGAGTTTTGGATCACTCATTTAATGGATATTTTAAGTACATTTCTTGATAGATGTGTTGTCTAATTTTGTATGATGAAGAATTTGATCTATTTCTATGATTATGGTAATTTTATTTATGTGAAATTTTTGGTATACAAAATTTATTTAATTTATCTTCCAATATTATATATTAATTATTCATCTTTTTTATAAATCATTCCCTTCAACATTGGCAGATGCTCAAGCCCTAGTCATAACCCTGTGGAGATCTGAAACACCCTTTAGGTCATTTAATTATTGGATCATGTACAATTGTACAAGGATATTCAACTTGGTGTGAAAAAAAATAATATCACATGCAAGGGTTTTCATATCTTCTTGATGTGGTTATTGAGTCTGGGATGTCGTACTAGACTTGTTGTAAGATTTTAGGGACATATGTGGTAGTTAGAGTTGATTTACTATATAGAACTCATCGTAGAGATCCATAAATAATTATGAATGTTTCTAAAAGGTGTTCTTGAGGAATAAATAAACATGTTATAGTATTTTACCTAAATTATATCTTAGTATGTTTAAATCCCAAAAAATTAATTCTTTATTTGGAATTGGTATTCTTGTATGTCTTGACTGATTTGATGATCTGAGTTTCCATGAGGGTTTTTTCTATGGCATGTTGATTTCGTATAGTACGATAACACCAAAGAGATGTTTGAAGGAACCTAAAGTGGTATTTAATAACAAAAAATGTAAATTGAACCCACTAGGTTATCATAAAATCATTGATATAATAGTGATTGTTTTTCTATGATATGGGATAGTTCATTTCACACTTTCAAATTTAAGATCTAGTATTGTAATCACAATGTGATGAAACTAATGGAAATGTTAAATAATTTCATTGGCCAAAAAAAATATTTCCAATTCATGATTGATTTATAAGAGGCATATAGTTGGATGTAAATTATCTATTTTCTTTTTTGTAGTTCTTGGAAATAACTTATTCAACAAATGGAAAATATGATACCTTCTTCAATGAATGACATATAAGGAGGTAATGGGATATAATAGTTATAGAAAATAAACATGAAGGATTATAGTGGAAAACATTAGGGTTATTTTCGAGGAAGTGTTCGATAAATAATCCATGGTTTTAGTGAATTATATGTAATTTCTCATCCTATAGTAAGGTAAAAGAACTTTTACTCGGTATACAAACACCTTCACTAAACTAGTTTTTTTATCACATGAGGTAGAGGAAAACTAGAAGATGAAGACTCAAAGGATTGAGATGGGTTTTCTATATAATATCTAATGAAAATTAATTATATTTAATCTGATCTGTTATATTGATGTTTATAAGAGATATTTGATTATTGATATTGACAGAGCTGGTAAGTCAGGTTTAACAGGAGTTCCTTATACTCTCAGTGGAAGATCTATTAGTTCTTCTAATGGAAAGAATATGTGTGATGAGTCTTGTGGTGGATCACAATAATAAGATTCATTAAGACCTACAATAGGTTCTTGTAGAGTCATACAAACTTGGTTTGAGTATGTAAAGTTTGAAAACACAAAGAGGCTTTGTACTTAGGCAAGACTATTTTATTGATTGTACGGTCACACATGACAAGTACAGAAGTTCTACATTGTATTTTATACCTTAAATATTGGAATTGTATCATAAAAACATAATGGTACAAGATTTTAGTAAAACGATTCATTAGATTATGGGTTCTATACCAATCTATTCAGAGTGAATATTTTTCAAGTAGTGGAAGAGTCTTTAGAGGATGCTGAAGTAGGTCTAGTGATAGTGGCAGGTACCATCAAATTTGCTTCATATCTAGGGACAACATAATTTGATATTATTGCATCAAATTATTTTTCATTATATCATATTATGAATATTTTAATAAAAATATGGTTCTTATGTCTTATTTTATGGACATTAATATTCTTTTGGGAACAAAGGGAGTGGAGGGTCTCTGATTCCCTTCTTTTACTTTCTCTTAATTAGTGATTGATAGATTCTATAATTTTTTGGTTCTCCACATGGAATCATTGGAGGTCATTTTTTTGATTGATTTTATTATTCCCCATTAATCCCAAATTGAATCTTATCTACAATGGGTATCTTTTATTTCTAATGATGGGGTGTGTCATTTCTTTTAGAGGGAGTTGGACATGCGGTTAAGAAGAGATGGACCACCTCTTTTAAAGTAGGTAAGGGTGATATTTATGAATTCTGTTGATATAGATTCATGTTATAATAATATAAGAAGAATGTGGTCATGGGTTAAATATTCCAGTTTATTTTAACATTTTGATGCTCGAAATCCCAATATATCATCTTTCATGTAGAATTTATAATCTATTAATTTAGATCGGAATAATGAAAATACTTTGTCTTATGATATTTATTTAATATGGATGTTGATCATCTAAAAATAACCTCAAATTTTTTTCTTTGTTGTGATGTTATTATCTAAAGATATATTCCCTCAAGAAATGATCCATGTATTATCTCTTTATCTCTAATAAGTTCCAATCGATCTCTAGGAGCTATCATAAAGAATCAAAATTCTTTTGTTGTTTGTGTTGATAGATTGCCCTTTAGTATTAAATAAATCTCTCTTGTATATATTTTTATTAAGAGAGATATATATTATTATGTGTTTATATAGAATCATTTGCCTACCAAAATTATCTGTATTCAATTTTAGAAAAAAAAATAGACGTAATAGTCTATTTATAGAGCTATAGTAAAGGATAAAATTTTAATAAGTTGAATTTCGATCCTAAGATCAAATAATAACCTTTAATAAAAACGATGTCTCATAACAATAATGATAATACAATAATTCTTATTATTCATTATGTATACCAACTTTCTCGATAGAAAATAGTTTTTAAAAACTTTTTTATTAATATTTTTATTGGGAACGGTCTTGGTCCTTTTGAGTGTCTCAAAAAATTGTTTAACATTAAAATAAATATTCAATATTTTCTTCATCAATATTTATTTTTTATCTATAAAACATGAATAAAATTTTTCCTCATTCATGGGATTAATATTCATTCTATTAATTAAATTCAAATTGAATTTAATCGAGATGGAGGGAAACACTTAGTGTATGACCCTCTAGGATTATTTCAAATAGGTATTATGTGGACATACCTAAATTCAAATATTACATTATACAAATGTGTAAAGGATACTTTGATAAAGAATATAATGTCTCAAAAATGATAACCACATACGATTCATCACAGTGTAAAATAACCATAATTACAATATATCATCAAGAAGATTGCACGTCAATATCCCCCACCTATATGTTCGACGCGTATTTAATTGACAATCTAAAACAACTTCAACATTGCATAATGGAAATTGAATTTAGGGTTAAGGTTCTATTATAATCAAATATATTATATATTATCTTTTATAGATATGGAAGAGGCAAATACTTCTGCTACTAATCCATTAATAACATTTCATTCTTGATGTAGAAAATGTAACCAACTTCCAACCAACATATCGATGATGGTTTTTTTCAAAAAATATAATTGTGATAATCAGGACATGAATTAATTATAATCATAATTTATATGGACCACTATACATATTCAAATTTTTGAATATTTTATGAAACCAAAAAATTTAGAATTCTAATTGGAAAGTCAGTTCTCATAATCTTCCATTATAGTGATTACCAAGTGAAAAATCTATTAGAAGAATCCTTATCCACATAAGAGTACTCAAACATGATTATTTGTACTATGTTTTTTATCATTATATTTTATACAACACCATCATATTATTTAATAATATCTTTATAGAACATCAAGGCTCTGGTCGTGGTGGGGAACTACTAAGACCTTATCAATTTGACGTGTATTTTATGACATTATTTAATGAGTCATAATAAAATGAGAAATATGTAATAAGATGTTTATTGATATTAAATAAATTGACTATTCATGTACTAAAATTACAAATTATTTCCCCTTGGATAAAAACTCCAAAAAAACTCCCACATGTACTAGAGTCATCAACTATAAATTTTAGATTGCTAGAACTTACATGATAATAATGTTTCATTTGAGTTAAGACTTTAGTTAAGGGGGATTCCTGAAGTCTTCTATTGAAATTATGATCATTATAAGCTCACGTCCCTATGAAAATTACCTCACAAGATGATACTTCAAAAGTATCACCTTCGTCCACCAATGCAACCATAACTATTTTATGAGAGTCATTATTGTAGTATTATCACAATATGGTGTTATTGGGACTTTAAAACTAGTTTCTATATAAAGATTTGCGATAAAGATTCATATATATACTACTTATCTAACTTCTTAAGGATCCACAATATAATCTAAATATTCTATAGAGGCTATATCCATATCCTAGTTTTATCTCTCCTAGCTCATAAGACCTCCATTGAAAATGAATATGTATCCCATTTTTGACATCATGTCATTTTAATCAGTTTAGAAACTATGATCTTATTATCCTTTTATGAATATGTTCTCATATCCTTTAAAAAATAGTAACATATCTTTAGTATTCATCATAACATAATTATACTCTTTACATCCATCTAATGGAGGTAACCTAGATCAGCTGGATATCTTCTAACCACACTTAATAAACATGACACATCTAGAAAATACATATCATTGAATTCATGACTGAAACAATCCCATATTGAAATAGAATAATTTAGATTTTATTTATTTCATCATATGTCTAAGGACGCATTTTCCAAGAAAGATGAATTCTATTTGACAGTTTTAATAATCCTTTCTTTTATTTTCCAATATACAATATCTACAATATATTATCAATGCATGTCCTTTAAAATATTATGAGAAACCTCTTGGATCTGTCCCTATAGAACTTGATCCCGTGAATAAATGTTTTCATGCCCATGTAATTCATATATAATCATGTATTAAACCATGACTTAATAGTATATAATACCGGTATTTTTTCCCAATAAATAATTTTTCATCAGTTGATACTTTTAGGAAAATGAATTCACTTCAACTAAACCACTTATAGACACATGGTTCGCAATCATTATTGATGAAAAAAAATTATTTTATCACTTAATTAAAACAGAATTTCCATTACATATATGATTTATATAATCTATAAATATATTTTTTTCAATTTATATATCTTTTAAGAATTTTTTAATGTCACAAATACTTCAGGTTGTATCATATATTTGTCTTCTTATAGGTTCCCATTATGGGAGATTGTTTTGAAATCCATTTAAAAAAAATCATAGTCATGGTATGCCACATTGGAAGGTATAATTATGGTCAATTTATCATTCCAAAAAGTGGAAAGGTTTCATTATAGTTAATTACTTGAGGTTTTTTAAAAACATTCCAACTAGTTGTACCTTATATGTGCTGATACGTCTTTCCATGTCCAGTTTCATCATGAATAAAAAAATTTCACCAATGGTATTTACATATACTAGAAGATATAAAATTATATAGACGTTGTTTTGAAATATTGAATCCATTTTATAATTCATGGATTCCTTCCACTTTGTGACATCTGTGGAACTTTCTTCTTCCTTGTTGGTTAAATGATCATTATTATCCACAAATAATGAGTCACCATACTTGAGTAATATAAATCAATATCATTCTGGTCTGGTAACATCTCTTGTACTCCTACATAGTACTTCCTCCTCTGGAGAACTTTATTCTTACATGGGGCATTGTGCAATATGTTCATATACCAACTCTTGAGTACCTTCAACCTCAACATCATAAAATTTTATCTTCCTCCCATTATGCATTTTAAATATATTTTTCTTATAAATTAATATAAATCTCTATCACACAATTAACCATTAATAATAGATTTATTATAGTTAATACCCCTTGTTTACTTGTCATATCCTCTAAAGGTAAACATTATGCATTGTGGTGAATGTTTTTCACAAAAATAATACTTAACAGACAGTTCTCCTTAACACATATGTAAATTTAAAATTTTGTTTTTTCATCCACTCAAGTATTCATATAGAATACCATATATTCATTTAGTTGGTACATGGTTTAATATGTTTGGTGTACGTTTCAATTTGTATCCCCAAAATTAGAGTAAATGTATCTCATGACACACCATTGGTCTCACCATGTCTAAAAATGTGTGATTCATCGTTTTTATCTCATTATTCAACTGAGGATTAGAAGCAGGAGTTAGTTGGGTAGCTTCTAAAACTCATATATGTAACCATTTATGTATTTATAGGAAATTATCCACCACTATCTGAGTACATTTTCTTAATATTCCTACTAATATAGTTATCAACATCATTCATGTGGTACATTAATTTATCAAAAAATAATGTTATTCCTCGTTAAGTAGACATATTCATACCAACTAAAATAATTAGTAAATTTCATGATGTATGAGTCCCCTCAACTTTCTTTGAAAGGAAATGGTAATCACAAATGGCTATTAACTAAGTCAAGAATCTCTATAGTCCTCTGACATTTCTCTCAAAATGGGGGTCTTGCCATTTTTCTTTGTAAATATGGGTGACATTCCCCCATGTTTTTTATAGTTCAAAACAATATAAATATACATATTAATGTAATTTAGTAATTTTTTGTTTACAATACATATTCGTCGATTCCAAATTTGTGTATAGAATGAGTAATGATAAGTAACTGTTTAATCGATTTCTATTACTTGGTCCATAAAATCCATCACCTAAAGACCCTTATTTAAGTTCCACATACTAAAAGAAATGATTTTTTTTATAAAAGAATAAAAATTTATTCACAAATTTTCAAATAAATAATATTTTATTAGATTAATATACATACAAATTTTCTTTAATAACGTCTAGAACATAATAACCACCCATCAAAACTAAAATCATTTTGGTTAAAAACATGAGGTGGTAGTCCATGGTTTCTAAACCATCATGTTTATATATTTTTTCCTTTCATATACCAAACCCACCTCAATAAATATTTTTAAATCTATTTGGTTTCTATATTTCAATACATATCTGATCACAAAAAATCTATATCTAATAACAATTTTTAGTTATATATAAATTTCACTGGATAAAAGATGATCCTGAATCATACACTTACTTTTTTGTATGGGTGTTGTTTTCCTTATATTGTCCCGTCATTCCACATTCTAAGTAGATGGTATCATTTTCCCTTTGTTTCCCCATTATCATTCTCTTCTTAAAAGGGTGTTGGGAATACTCCTTGTCCTTATGCATTTTCACATGGACTTTAATTTTACTTGCCATATGGGTGGAATAATTTTTACCCCTTATATCCTTACCTAAATATATAAGTATATTAAGTAAATTAGGGACAGATTAATAAAATTTGTTCATAGAAAAATATAAAAACAATATAGAGAATCCATTAAAGATTGATGCATGATTGAGATTGGTGACTAGTTCTTCAGGGGGAATAAACCCTAGAACTTATAGATACTCAATGTTGAAAACAGCCTTTACTATGTGATTCCTAGATAAGGAACCCTCCCCAAAAATATATTTGGATATTGAAAGCCATTATTTTCTAGCTATCTCCTGATAAATTTCACATAGATGATCGTGTTCGTTATAAACCTCTATATTTTCATGATATTTAATTTGTTTACTAGACATAAATTATTGAATGAAAAAAATTAAAATATACTGAATCGCTCGAGTGTTTTATATAGGAAAGGTACTCATTATCACTTGCCTCTATGTTATCCATATTAGGTTTTTAAGATTCTAGAATTTATGATTTCTACTAATGGTATAGTACATCCTAAAAGTGTGTAAACCATTCCTGAATGTCACTTCTAGTGAGGAGGTTTTCTTCCTCAAACGTTGATCATCTATATAGATTTGATGATGCGGCTGAATTTTTATTCTAAAATTAAAATATTAGATTATTAGTTATTCTAATTGATTACATGTTAGGTGAAAAGTAATAAATAAATTAATTATATTAGTTCTCCCACAATTTTGTCAATTAATAATAATGATCACTATTGTACATGTAATGTCTAGTTTATTTAAAATATACGTGGTAGGTATACATATTATCCATTGAATAAAACCAAAAAGGGTTGGTCAAGATATTTAAATTTATTTAGGTAGACAATTATTTTCTAACAATGGACTTGCAACTACTTAATCCGTTGAGTAGATTCCTCAATCCTAAAATCAGAACTTCTATTTCATCAAAACTTTCCTCTAAATTACACTAATCCCATAAATGAATACTCATATTTAATTAAAATATTTAATTAAACCAAAAAACATCATAATAACTACCCTTATAAAACTAAGTGTCTTGAAATGGTTTCATTAAACACATGGTCATATTAGTATCATTTCTAATCCCATAATAGAAGGTGATGTCTCAATTAATATTTATTTGAGGGGTTTTATTTTTATTTTGAATAAATTTTAACATCATTATTGATTTTTATTTTTTTAATATTAAGTAGATATTAATTAATTAAACATGTTTGATAAAACATTTATGCATGATCCATTTATTTAAATTCAATTTTTGAACACTAATTTATTAATATATGTGATCCACATTATTCACCAATAAAATTAATAATTGAGGGACATGAGTAAGTAAATAAATTAATAATGAGTTTATTATGATCATGTCAAAATTATTATGCAATGTGAAGTCATAAAATAATCCTATGTCCTCTGGGAAATAAATCCTCAGGTCAGACATGGAACGAGCAATAATATTCCATCAGTCCACCTTTGTGTCAATGTAAATGTTATCAAAATGGTTGAACCTTGATCCACCAACATATTCCTTGGGACATCACATTAATTAAATTTATTCATAACTCTAACAAATTTCAGGGGAACAGAAGGATTGGTTAAGGTGGATTACATAAATAACCATGGATGTTTAGGTTCGACATACTAATGGTGGGAGGGATGACTCATGGGCCATCATATTTAATTTAATAATAAATAACATCAAACACATGAAATAAATTAAATTTCAATATCCAACACCTAATAAAGTTATTGTCAATATCATTAATGATCATACAAGCATTTTATAGTCAAAAGTAAATGGATGACATTCATTTATTATTCAATCATTATTATTAAGATAAAAATGTTTTAATTAAATACTTCATTCATTCGTAAATTCTATTTCATATTAATAACCATCCCAAATCCTCTAGTATATAAACAACATAAAATAATTAATGGAAAATAAATGGAATACCCAATAGTTTTATATTTATTAAAATAAATTTATTGATCATTTAAAATTCATTACAACCCTTTTCAAATTGGAAGACCTATAAGGTTTTAATCAATTTAATAATTTTTAATGCTCCAAATTTTAACTTAGTTTATGTTTAAATTATTCGAATAATTTTGATACAATATGATGTGTAATGTCTAGATATACACTATGTTCCTAAAATTCCGTGTATTTTTGTTACATGTCTAGGGATTTAATGTGTTTACTCAGCAAGACTACATGGCACGTACATGCTAGCTAGACACCATGTATAAACATTTATAACGATGGAGATAATTTCCTCGGTATTCATAATGTTTCTCAGTGGGAACATATGGAGTGTAAAATAAAGATACATATTTGGTACCCCTTCTATTATGTGTATTTTTTTCTCACTGAATGGCTTGACATGTATTTCAGATGCACTAAATGATTAATTCCATGTATTTTACCCCGCATACACATCGTGCATGTCATAAATACCCTAGTTTTTCATTTTCACATGGTTTGATAGTGTATAATGATCACATAGATAGTTTGTTATATATTTCTAACTCATGCATACTACACAACATGTATTCTAGTTCCTTTTCTTGTAATCAGACATCCATTATGCCAAGTTGGACTGGTCTATAAGCATCGTGCAAAAAATTAACTATGTGTAACTTACTGCTTAGTGTTTCATGTATCCCTCAACACATCTGTGTGTAGTGCGCATGGGTACATTATATTTACTCAAAATACACACCATGTATCCTAGTTCTAGAAAATAAAAATTTCACTTCCCGATGGAATCTTTTGTAATTTTTCATCTATTCTTTGAACAATAATAAAATAAAATGTTTAATGAATGTTATTATGATATAAATAACATATCATTAAAATCGTATTAAATATTGAATAATATGAAATAAAAACATCAAATAATTATTGTGAATAAATCCACAATCAAATAAATAATTATATACTTAAAACATGAATTCTCTTATACAACTAGAAGGTTCAAAACATAGAAGATGCATTTGGGGGTGGGAGATATATTAGATATTCAAAAAACTACTTTGATTCCTAAAACTCTAGTAGAGTTTACTACACATAATATTCATAATCATGATATTTACAGTGTAAGAAATAAAATACCTTGTCTTTAGAACATTTATCAGTAAGTATATGGATCGTCTGAAAAGTCACATTTGGATTTCTATCATTTCACTATGAGGATAAAAGGATAGATTCTCTTTAGAATTGATCCAAATGTTTTGCATTGATCTCTATGGAATTTTGATCAATCTCTGACTTCTAACAAAGATAATTGGTTTCATTTTTTTATTGTTTTAATCGAGTGTACTTCATTAATTAATTAATCTCTCTTTTATTTAACATTATTAAGAGGGATGAAAAATCTATAGTTAGGAAGAATTCCTTATATATAAAAATTGTTTATTTTTTGCACAAAAAACACCATAGATCAAACCGTCTATTTTTATTTTTAGGGTTTTTAAAAAATATCATCTAGTTTCATATAATCCAATAAAAAATGTTATAACATTAATAAAACACCTATATTATAATTATAAAAATGTTATTATTAGTTTTTTGTTTTTTTTCTATGCGAACTTGTGTAAAAAATATATTATTTACCTAGCCTGTTAATTAATAATTTTAACCGGACACATTTTTGGTCTATTTTGTATCCTTAGGAATTTATATAATATGTAAATAAATATTAAATATTATTTTCATCAATAAATATTTTTGATCAATAAAACATTTATTAATGTATTCTTATTAAAATCCAATATATTTTAGTCGAGATCTACCGAAATACATCATGTGTTACCCTCTAGTATATTTTCTCGTTAAACATAGTTGGGATTTCCTAAATTACAATATTATAGTCTAGAAATAGTTCATGGCACTAATATGAATGAAATTAATGTAAATTAACATATACCACTAATTAATGCTCACTCTGTAAAATATTATGGGAGACCAACCATTATAATACTCAAGAGGGTGTGATTTGTGTTCTTTAATTCATTATAAACATTGAAAATATCCATTTGTTCTTTATGAATGACTTTGGTAAAGTTATTTAATATAAAATTTAGTGGATATAAAAGAATAAAAAATACACATAGAGAGATTTGTAGATCTTCATGTAATTGAAGTCCCTTGGTCCAATCCCCCACCACTCTTTCTAATGACAGTGATGAATTTCACCAGCCCAAAAAAAAATCTAGGGATTTTAATTCCTTTTCCCAAATACTTCATGAATGAGTGAATTATTTTGAAACATGGTACAGGCAAAAAAACATTCAACCAGGATATTGATAGTCTTTACAAATAACATCATTATGTGGTTATTTTACTATAAACTATTACAATTAATGATAAAATAGAGTGAGTTTAATGTTTAAAACTCGTAGCTGAAAAAAATAGTTGATGGGAAAATAATGATCTCTACGACAAACAATCATATGAGTATGTAACTTTTGATAGTCTTAAAAACATTGAAATAATTTAAGAAAAATATTTACGAGGAAACATGACATGTTCTTCCCTATTTGTGTATAAAATAGATTTTTGTTTTTAATGTTTTTGGATTTTAATTCTATATATACTTTGCATTCTATTGAGTACTTCACTTCTCATCAATAATTCTACACTCCAAAACCCAAAATTTGGTTAGTAATTTATAAATACATGCACTTATATTAATTTAAATTCCCCACACATGATTCCTTCAAAACTGGTATCAGTGAAATGTATTTCTCCTAGAATATTCATCAATAGAATTAGAGACAAATAATATATATAATCCCTTTTTTATATGTTGGTAACAGGATCTTATAATATTCTATTTTTTCTTAAATAGCGAATAAATATGTTTTAAATTGTATAGTATCATTAATAATTTAATGGACTTCTTCATTAGTAATAAATACTGACCATAAGCACGATATAGCTAATATGATGAGTAGAGTCTGTGTAACTGAATTACTAATATTAAACTGCATAATTAATTTTAAAATATAAATCTAGGTATCCATTCTGACATCACATAGGGAAATTAAATTATGTTTTCATTTCACTTACATGTCGAAGTTTCATGTATCTGATTGAAATGATATATCCATTTTCATAATAGAGTTGATTCATTGAAACTAGCATAGATGACTGGAGTGACGTAGCAAATATCACTACATAGGTCATTCCCATAAATTATTTCATCACATAAATAATTTACATATCTGATTACCCATATAGGTGATCGCTCATGTATTTGATTACTCGATGTTACAATCTTTCATAGTCGAAGGATCACATAAGTGATCTTGTCAATGTAGGAAATTTTCACATAGGTGATTTTTGGGAAGTATATGATTGAAATATATATTCCATTCACATAGGTAATTGATCAATGTGTCTATTTTCATAATTTTATAAACAATCACATAGCTGAATATTTTGTATTTCCAAATTTAGACAGATTTCCTCCAAATCATCATGAATGCATACCTAGATAAATTAATAGACAAATATAAACAATAAAATGAAATATCATGAAAAAAAAATATAAAAATATATTATTATTGATGTATTAACAGAAAATGATAACATGAAACCCAAAATTACAAGGAATATGATGGACTAACATTAGTAGTCCGATAATCACCACATTTTGATGATCCAAAAACCTATAAAACTCAAAAAACATGTTAGATATTTTAATTAGTATTAAATATGAAATTGGTAAAATAGTTTACTAGAAATAAAATTATATCATGTAATGTAGTAGTGTTCTCCCTCTTAGATAGATACTTATTAACTATTTGAATGATATCAACTTCTAACTTTTTAATAGGCTTCTCTTATATTTTAGAATTTTATTTTGAGAGATAATATTTATCCCCATTTTGATTCATTTCAAGAGAAGGGTAAGAGGGGTGAAACATAGGTCTACATAGCGTATAGATATACTAAATATTTTATTGTATTTAAAAAAAATTGTGGAATTATGTAAAAATCAAGACTAAAAATTAATATAATTACATTAATAACATAAAATAGTAACAATCACTAAAAAACATTAGAGATAATGAAATAAAAAATCATTCAATAAATTTCATAAAAATACAAACAATAATCCACGGAAAAAATACCAAATGTTAGTCTAATAAACCATTTTTGTTTAGGTGGAGGGGCTTTTGAGGATTGATCGGGATTGGATGTTGAAGCATGTTAGGATCTATATGGTTCTTGCACTAACAGTGCTGAAGGATCCTAAACACCTTCAATTATATATCTGTCGTACTGAGAAGTACTCACAAGATCTTATCTAGGGGGTGTTCTTCATCACATCTAAAATAGGGCTTTGGCATGCATTTTGATCCCCAAAATAACATATAACTTTTATATTTGAATTATCAATATATATTCTTACATTTTTATTTGATCACATGATGATATTACATTCAGGATAAACATATTGAGGTGTTCTACATTCCCTTAAGAGAAACGTGTAGATTTACTAAAAGTAAGAGTATTAAGATGTAGGGAAATGTCTAACACTAGTATACCCGATGGAATATCCATAAAAATATTTTTCATAGATAGATCCATAGATGAAAGAACTTCTATTACCCTAAAATTTAATGGATATAGTTTTAAATCCCTTTTATTAATATGGAATAACATATTTTAAACAACTTCCATATGATCCTTGAGATAGGAAATAAAAACGTGAGAACTAATAGTAGGTTGGGGTTTAACTAATCTTTACACTATATAAGGTTTTTGACCAACCGACTCCCTACTTACAACATGAACTGATTTTTCTGAATATTATTCATGATGATTATTATAAATATTAGTATTAATATATATATATTTTTATCTAATCATACCATATTATACAATTCCAAATAATATAATAGATTAAATTTAAATTTTTGAAAAAAAAATATTAATGTTTGTGTCGATATTCTTTTTTGACAGATGATTTTTAATCTCTTAAATTCTTTGAAACCACAAAATTTTCTTCAACAAATTCTCCAAGTGATTTCTAAATTTGATCGAAATAATAATTCATACACATTTCTAATCAAACACAATTATTCTTAGTGGATTCATAATTATCATTAAAGTTTACAAAAATATCCTTATTCATCTTATTTAATGCCACTCGAGAAATCATATCATCTTGAATAAACTGAATTTGAGAGAAAACAGAACTTTACAATAAAATTATATCTCGTACTCCATTCAAAAAATCAATAAGAACTCATGAAACTGGAGGAGTAGTAGTGTATTATTCTGAATTATTTGTTAAATCAAACTCACATAACACAACACTTTTCTGAGTGTGAAGTTACACTTTTACTTCATATATAGATATTTTTTATCTTCGTCAAGCACTTCCTGAGATAACATAGATTTTATTAATGATGAATCGTGAGAAAAATAATTATAATATGTAACTAAATAAAGAATCTCTCCAAAAAAACCTTTTAGGGAAAAGTTTTATTGAGCCACTTGTCAAGGCATTCATTTCCTCGAAATCCTTAGAACATATATTTAATATAGATTGTTGATCTGGTGGATCTATTTGAATAGTGATGATTATTATTGTTTAAGAACCCCCATTAAAACTAACTTATTAATTTCTTATTTTGAGACTAAGGATTGCTTTAGTTATATGGTGTCATTTTTTCAAGATCAAGGCTCTATTTTAATATATTATAAATCATATTTTACATTATAAAGCCTTATAATCACTTCATTAGAAAAAACATCATTTTATAAGCATTCTGAACTGTTTTTCGTAGTTTCAAGTAGTTCTTAGGTAGTTGAAGGTGAATTTGGGACCATTGTCATATGGGTGTGATTTTCAATTCCATAACCACAATGTTATCCCTTCTTCTATCAATAGGAGATCCATGTAGAATTGTATCATTTCCAATATGAATATCCACTTACTCTAGAATTATCTGATCATAAAAAGACACATCTTCTGTCTAATCATTACTATATTTAGAAACAATAGTATTTTACAAAAAAATATGTCTCTAAATTTTCACCATTCTTAGCAAACCCGAGCACTTCATTGGTAGATTGATTCTTATGATCCACATCCTCCTAAACGTAGGTAGACTGGTTCACTGTGGAAATAATTAATGGAACTTAATAATTTTTTTGTGCTGATGTTTTTATTACAACTTGGTCTTGGTGAGAGCACAGCCACCACGCCTTAACATTGGTCGTTGGGCCCTAGCCTACCATGAAACACCAGCTGCCCTGCAAGCATGTGGTCCCCACCCAGGGGCCCACCTACATGCCTGAATGGGTCATCTGACTACTGATAGTCCCCATAGGCCAACACATGTCATTTCCAATTTACTTTGTCCTCATTCACACACACCATGGGAAACATCCCAGAAGTCACCCATCTCAATCACTACTCTAGTCCAATCACGCTTAACTGTGGAGTTCTAATCAGATAGGCTCTTGAAAATGAAGGTTCACCTTGTTGACATGAGTCATATAATTTAGTCATTTAACTATTTATCATTTTGGGGTGTTACATTCACCCCCCCCCCCTAGAGCACAACACCCTCGTTGTGGGCCCTACATCTCAACCAAGGCAGTGAACTGCACTGAAGGCTGGGTACCACCTCTAATACCAAATATGACAACTGGGTCCCGGTGACACCACAATGGCCCCACCTTAATATTGGTCATCAGGTCCTGGCCTACCAGAAAACACCAATTGCCTCGCAGGCACGTGGTCCCCACCTAGGGGCCCACCCACATGCCTGAATGGGTCATTTGACTATTGATAGTCCCCACAGCCCAACACATGTCCTTTCCAGTGTGCCTTTTCCTCACTCACAATCACCCTGGGAAACTTCCTATAATTCCCCCATCCTGATCTCTACTCCATGCCATACATGCTTAACTATGGATCTTTTTCCTCACTCACACACACAATGGAAAACTTCCTAGAATTCCCCCATCTTGATATGCTTCTGAAAAGAAAGGTGCACCTTGTATACATGATTCATGTAATTTAGACATTTAACCCTTTTTCATTTGGGGGTGATATATCATCGGGACCAAGTTGTCACATTGGTCGTCAGGTCCTGGCCTACCATTAAACACCAACTGCCTCGCAGGCACGTGGTCCCCACCCAAGGGCCTACCCACATGCTTGAATGGGTCATATGACTACTGATAGTCCCCACATGCCAATACATGTCCTTTCCAGTGTGCTTTTTCCTCACTCACACACACCCTAGGAAATTTCCCAGAAGTCACCCATTAAGATCACTACTCCAGGCCAAACACACAAAACTGTGGAGTTCTAATCAGATAGGCTCCTGAAAAGGAAGGTGCACCTTGTTGACAGGATTCATGTCAAATATTCATTTATCCCTTTATCATTTAGGTGTGTTATATTCACCCCCCCCCCCCCCCTTAGAGAACAACATCTTCATTGTGGGACCTACTTCTCAATCCAGTCTGTGCACCACACTTATTGTTGGGTACCATCTCTGATAGAAATTTTTCACGACCCGTATTCAGGGCCCATGCTGTGACTACCCCATGCCCGCCTTCTTTAGTCCATGTGTTAGAGACTAGCACCGAAAGGCATATCTTAGAGAAAAGGAAAGGCAGTTCCTTTCAACCTACAACTCACACAGTCTATACAAAACCAGAGATTACCAAAAAGTACTTATATTGTAAAAGGGTATTAAAAGTAAATGGCTCTGTATAAAAACCCAACTGAAGTACAAGTACATGAAAAAGTGAAAACAGCTTCTAGATCGTCCACCCAGAAATCCTACCTGAGGGGTAGGTACAGATCTCGATCAAGTCATCCCTAAGGTCTGTCTTTTCTACGTCCAACTCTAACACTACTACAACATGGCCCTTTATCAGTGCTAAAAACAGGCATTAACAGCGCTAGAAAAGTGCTGTTAATGTCGGCGTAGATAAAGGTCTCCTATATTAGCGCTCCTCTAGCGCTGTTAAAGGTGTCGTTTATCAGCGCTCAAAAAAGAACTGATAAAGACACCATCGCCTGCACACACAAAACAGAACCTGCACACCATAATACCTGCACAATACCTGCACAATGTAGCACATGCACACCTGCACACCATAGCACCCGCACACAATATTTTGACAGACAATGGTATATACATTTACTTAACATCATGAATACAAAAAAACGCATTGCTATATACATTTCAAACATTGTTTTACATGGTTACAATTACAATTATTCAACAACAGTTATAAACATTCATGTTTCATCCTTTGATATCTGTGATCTGCTCTCGACGGTATTTGTTTCCAAACAAAGCATCCGAACTCAAGGAAAAAAATTCACCTATATAAGAAAACAAATATTATGTTAGTAATGCAATAATGAAAGAAATTAAAACAGTAATATGAAATAATACATTATTATGGAAATGTGAAACTAAAATATGAAATTTTAAACTCAAATGTTTTCATTTTCATAACAATGAAAGGTAATAATGTAAGATCAATATGTTTTTGATTGATTTATCTCATTTAATAAATACTGATACTTTATCTAATAAAAATATTTACCGATCACACTGTGCGTCGGATTGAGGTGCGGTCAATTCGTAAACGTCAAAAATGACTCATGGATCGTTGTCCTAAAGTTTCAAAACAATCTGAATGCGTTTGGTTGTTATTCCGTATGTCAGTAGTGTTATTTTCCAAAGTTTATCTCAATTTGAAACTGATATCAGACACTTTTAGCCATACTGGTCACACCGAGCGTCAGATTGAGGTGCGGTTGATTCGTACACGTCAAAAATGAGTCATGGATCATTGTCCGAAAGATTCAAAACAATACGAATGCGTTTTCGCAGTATTACATATGTCAGTAGTGTTGTTTTCCAATGTTTATCTCAATTTGAAACTGATATTAGACACTTTTATTCATACCGGTCACACCGTTCGTCAGATTGAGGTGAGGTCGATTCGTTCACGTCACAACTGATTTGTGAATCGTTTTCCTGAAGTATCAAAACAATCTGAATGCATTTGCTCAGTTTTCCGTATGTCAGTAGTGTTGTTTTCTAAAGTTTATGTCATTTTAAAACTGATATCAGACACTTTTTTCCATACCGGTCACACCATGCGTCGAATTGACATGCGGTTGATTCTTACACATCACAAATGACTCTTGGATCGTTGTCCTAAAGTTTCAAAACAGTATGAACGCGTTTGCTCGGTATTCCGTATGTCATTATTGTGGTTTTCCAAAGATTATCTCAATTTGAAACTGATATCAGACCCTTTTTGCCATACCGGTCACACCGTGCGTCGGATTGAGATGTGGTCGATTCATACACGTCAAAAATGACTCATGGATCGTTGTCCTAAAATTTCAAAACAATCTGAACGCATTTTCTCAGTATTCCGTATGTCATTATTGTTGTTTTCTAAAGTTTATCTCATTTTGAAACTGATATCAGACACTTTTTGCCATACCGGTCACACCATGCATCGGATTGAGGTGAGATCGATTCATACACGTCAAAAATGACTCATGGATCATTGTCCTAATGTTTCAAAACAATCCGAACGTGTTTTCTTGGTATTCCGTATGTCATTAGTGTTGTTTTCTATAGTTTATGTCATTTTCAAACTGATATCAAACACTCTTAGCCATACCGGTCACACCGTGCATCGGATTGAGGTGTGGTCGATTCGTACACATCACAAATGACTCGTGGATCATTGTCTTCAAGTTTCAAAATAATCCGAATGCGTTTTCTCAGTATTCCGTATGTCAGTAGTGTAACATCGCAAGTAAGTAATGAATAATAGATATTTTTATCTATGTCTATTAATTATTAAGATAGTGTTTTAGAGGCTTAAAATGAAAATAAATACAATCTTATGCATGGAATACACCAATATTTTTAAAAGATTGTTTTACTGCCTTTTAATGGAAACCATTTTTAAATCTATCTTTTGACAATTTTATAAGCTATGTTTGTCAAAACAAACTTATTATTTATGATTGGGACATCAAAATTTACTTTGTGTGAATTTTTTGTTTTTTTCCGATAATGTTCATTTTTTTAATGAATAGTGAAAAATGTTGTATTTTAATTCAAAACCTCTTTTTAATATAATTTATTTATATGATTATATTATCTTTTGATTGGTTTTGAAGTGAAATTAGAATATATTTTACCATTTTATCCAATGGTGGTCATTGGAATCAATTTCACTTTGAAATTGGACTTAAACTAGTGTCAATCTTTTGATACTTATTGTTTCATAAAAACACGCTATTTGTCATGACAGTGTGAATTAGTTATTAAATTAATTAATTCAACTTACATGTTTTGAATTTTGGAAAATAGACAACATTTTTGAATTCGGAATATCAAATATATCTTAGGGTGAAGTTTTGGTATCATTCTGAAAAAATTCAATTTTTGATGAATAGTGAAACCACTAAGTGGTAGTTAAAGAAACTGATTTTTCGTTTAAATGAAACTTTTCCACTTCTGTGATTTTATTTTCAAAAATCCGACATACATGGTTCTCATTATGAAGTAAAATGTGGTTCAATGATATTAAAATATTTTTTTGGTGAATAGTAACTTTTAATTTCTTAATCGCGATTAGTGGTAATTAGTGTAGTTTAAGGTAAAAATAATGTTTTAATAATATGATATTAGCTTGAAACATGTCCTAACCTCATTGGATGTGTGGTGGCCGACCTAGAAAATCCATGGGTCAACATGGGGACCCCATGGAGCCACTTTGGTTGGGAAATGACATAAATAACTTTTTATTTAATGTTAAAGTAAAAATGACACAAACAAGAGATGTTTTACAAAAACAATTGTTAAATGATGTTATACAAGTCATAGTTTTGATTATAAATAGTCATTAGAAAGCTAAAAATATTTCCTACATCATAGTATTTTTTTATAATTTTTAGACTTTAAATAAATTAAATTATTTATGACATCATGATGATGCAACGATTACCTCATTAATAAAGGATTTAAATAAAATGGAAAGATAATGTAATATCTAAGACCTAAACATGTCCAAAACCTATTGTATGAGTGGACATAGAAACCTTATCACCTTATCCTTGAATTATATCAATGTGGGACCTCTTAAATCTGGATACCAGTTTAAAATAAAGTGACTTTTCTTTACTTTCCAAGAGTGCCCCTCCTCTCCTCTTATAAAAGGCCCCCATCTCTACCACCTTACCCACACTTCCAAAGCCTTTGGATCGGCCAAACCCTGCTAATTTTATCTCTCCACTTCCCTCTCTTACTCCTTTATGCCTCACATTGGGCAGAAGTCTTCCCAAGGAAGCCTTTGAGCTCAAACCAAAGGGAGTTACCCGATTTTAAGGTAATGTCTTCACTTGAGTCCTTTTGTTTTATTTTGCTTCTCCAACCCCCTAAACTCTTTTTATTCATTTATTTTGTAACAACTCCAGTATCTTCAATATTATATGATGTTGTTATAATAAGGATTCGAGCTACACTTACACACACCTACATCTAATGGTTGAAGGACATACTGTTTCCGTGGATGGTGAATTTATGCCTCCCGAAACGATGATTGTTCAACATTCTTTTAACACATTCAAAGGTGGCCATTAAGATGTCACTATATTTATATATGATATATAATATGTTTATGTCTTCCTTAAGATTCTGAATTTTTCATTTTGGGAATACCTTTATGGTTTCCATTATGGGTAAACGTGATATCTTCATTTAAGGAAGTGCAGACTACCGCGCCCTCAAAGTGATTTGATTCGTTAAATACCATATGTGGGACGTATAAAGGATGGAACTATGATGTTATATATGTTATTATAATGGAATTATATTATAACTTTATATAATTATGATTTCGTTCTATAATATACGAAATAGAAATGAATGTAGCGTTGATGCGTACGTACGACTTACCGTCTCCATGAACAGTGCATTTCATTTCTTGCCTCTAAATGATTATGTAATATTATAAATGCATGCATGTACTGGATATATATGACATATATGATATCTACATCATGAATACCATTCTGGATAAAATGGATACATGAACAACTTGTAATTATAAAGGGCTTATTTTTTACTCAAGTACCATTGATCGTTAAAATGACCGTTATTAACTTAAATAATTACGTTGTGTTCATGACATGGAAATAAGTGATATAAAAGGAATAATGAACTTGAAAAAGGTTCTTAAACAAGTAGAAATTAACTCAGGTTTATTATTCAGGAGATTAAAGAATGACCGAGTGAAGTCGGACCCGAGGTATTGGACTTCGTCTCAATCTCCTTTCATTGAGGCATATTTTGTTTTATACACAACCTTATTTTATACGGTGTATAATCCCATTTTACTTTTATGTTTATCCAAAAGGAATCTTTTTTATACTAAGCATTTTACTAAACAACAAAAGGGAATGTTTTTGTCATACGTATGCGGTGACAACGACTTCTCCGCCGCCGTGACCATTATTTGAGTTTCAGCTTCCTCTACAAGCCATACCTTTTTTTAAAAGAAAAATAAATACCATGTTTTACTTTTCTTTTATTTTGGAATTGAAAATGTTTTTCATAATGTTTTTATATTAATGTGTTTTATTGATATCTTGTGATTGAAAGGTGGAAATGTTATGTTTTCATTTATGCATGTTTTATGTGATATGATTATGTTGAGGTTTTTGGAAATTATTATGAAGACGGGTGGTTCCGTGATAAACTAAGGGTGGGTGAGCCCGATATAGCTCTCCAATGCATTGGGTAACGTGAAGGATTGAAACGTTAAGGTTTCTCCGAAGAGATTTAGGGAATATACTGTGATGGGTATTCCAAACGTAACCAAGTGGGTTACTCCCTACGTAAGAATGTTATGAATGCCTCAAGTTACCTTTATGTCTTATGATTTATATGAATTATTCATGATTTGATGTGGTATGTTAAAGTGATTATGTTATATGGGTAAAATATGATTTCATTCTTATGTATATATGTACCCATGTTTCCTTTCCATATTTTTATATCCCTTACTGAGATTTTTATGCTCATCCCAAGTTTTTTTGAAATGTTTTTTACATGTCAAGGGAAAGGTACATGATATGATGATAGTTTCAAGGAAGTGTCAAGAAAGAATCCATGTTTTATTTTAAATATGTTTCCATTGATGGGAATGAAGAATACTATCTTTATGTAACCACTTTGTTTATATGTGGAATGTAATTCAAGTTTTATGATCTAATTATCTAAAACTCTAAACCCGAAAAGATCCTCAATGTGTAATCTTGTAATAACTCAAGAGTATGTAAGGTTTAAGGTTGGGGCCTTATAGTTGGTATCAGAGGTCGGTTTAGATAACTTTAGGAGTTAGAATTCTATTAAATGATTATCCAAAAATAGTTTTTTTCTGGTAAAATTGAAGTGATATAGCATTTTAATATTACCATGTTGCTTCATCTAAGACACGTTTGTTCAGAATGGTTTTTTGCAGAGGAAACAGGGAAGCAGTTCTAAGAAGGCATACAGAAGGAAATAACCTTCCGAATCAGCATCCTGAGATGGTCGGAATTGGAACTGAATAGTTTGTTGTAGTAATGGCACAGTTGACTCAAGCGATAAATGGTGGTGGTATCCATGCACGAGATCATCCAGATCAATCGCAGAGGAACATTTCAGTGGTGGAACATTTCATGAGGCAACATCCCCCATCATTCAGAGGATCATCTGACCCTGTTCTGGCTGAAGGGTGGATTAAAGCACTGGAGAAGATTTTCGATTTCATGGGGTGTTCAGACAATCAAAAGTTTAGTCTTTCTATTTACCGTTTGGAGGGTGAAGCAGATCAGTGGTGGTCGATGGTTAAAAATATCAGGGACGCTGATGAGACTGATTCACGTGTTAATTATCTTCCCGTTTGTATCATCTAACGCGGAGGGTGCGGGCCAAACGAACATGGCCCGACAACCCTCCGCAGTTCTTCATTGTTGTGCGGATTTGGGAGGGCAACGACAAAACGTCCCGCAAAGGTGATTTGATGATTCCGCAGTGAAGAACGGGTCCCGGGAGGAGTAGCGGCGCAAAAGGGAATGGAATCGGACCAACGGAGCAACTCTGGGGGCCCGCGGAAGCCACCGGCGGCGCGGGTTGTCGGCGCCGGCAGCCGGAGGCAGCGACGGCACCAGCGGACCCGTGGCCGCGCGGGCTCGGTGCACACAGGACGCGGCTTTGCCGCGTCCGTTGACTAGGGTGGCCCCCCGCGGGGGCCGCGGTGTTGTCACGCGGGGGCAGCGTGCCCCCCCCCCCCCCCCCGCATTGCTCGGCCGCTCCGCCGAGCCGAGTCGGGCCGGCCGGCCGGGTCGGGCCGCGCCCTGGCCAGGCCGGACTGGGTCCCGCCGGGTCGGGTCGACCCGGTTCGGCCGACCCAGGGGGGGTCGGGCCGGGTCGGCCCGGGCCCAGAACCCCCCGTTCCCGGACCTTTTTGGTCCTTTGCCCGTAACATGAGCTACGGGCCTCCGATTGACGTGCCGTCAGCGGAAACACGATCCTTGGATCGAGACGGTCTTTTCGGTATACTGCACTCAAAGTTTCAGAATACTTTGGGTTCGGCCGGGTTGGTTCGTCCACGAAACAAACCGGGCCCTCGGAGCGGAAACACTCATATCTTGAGCTTCGGACGTCCAATTGACGTTCCGTCGACTTTGATGGATTTCTCTAAGTGAGACGGATCTTTTGGAATACTCCTCCTGAGGTTTGGATGTAGGTGGAGTATGGTCGGGTTGGTTTTGCCTTAAAAACCAATCGGGCCCCTGAGATGAAAAAGCCAATAACTCTCAGACCGGGCGTCCGATTGAAGCGTCGTCTGCGGCGTTGAGTTCCTGTTGACGTTACAGAACTTTTGGACACATCAACTCTGGACATTGTGTCAGTTGATGTATCAGTCTCTCGGCTCGTGGAGAGGACCCTCCCGAACGAGCTTGCTGTGTGCGGGGACCCTAGTGCTGGCTGCGACTTCAACGAAGACGACTCTACAGAGATCCTAGGTGGATTCGACTTCGACGATGATGAAAACAGTACGGGAATCCTCCGTTTCTTCAGCAGTGACCACTACGGTACATCTTGGGATACATCAACTCCGAACTACATGTCAGTTGATGCATCGACCTCTTAGCTCGTGGAGTGGACCCTCCCGGAACGATCATGCTGTGTGCGGAAACCCTAGAGCCGGTTGAGACTTGACGACTGCTGATCGAACGACTCAGTGTGTTACGGATATCCCAGTGGGGAGCGCTTGGTTGTAGCGGCAGACCCACGGCGGAGGAGTGCTTGGTTGTAGCGGCAGACCCGCGGTACTCAACAGAAGGAGTACCTCTGGAGGCTATGAGGGGGAGCGCTTGGTTGTAGCCGCAGACCCACAACAGAGGTGCACTTGGTTGTAGCAGCACAGGGGAGCGCTTGGTTTTAGCGGCAGACCCACGACAGAGGTGCGCTTTGTTGTAGCGACACAGGGGAGCGCTTGGTTGTAGCGGCAGACCCACGACAGAGGAGCGCTTGGTTGTAGCAGCACGGGGGAGCGCTTGGATGTAGCAGCAGGCCCACAGTACCTGATAGGTGGAGTACTACAGTAGTCCAAGATAAGAGGGAAGCGCTTGGTTATAGCGGCATAACCACTGTACTTGATGGAGAAGGAGTTTCCAAATAGCTTTGGGTTCAACTTCATGATTGATCCTGTGTGGGTCATTGCGAGGGTTAGTACCTACATATCCTTTGTGGGACCGACGGCTTAGATGAATCAGTGGCAACATCTGATAATCTCTAACGTCATACGAAGAAGTACCTATGTGAGCTGAATCCTGTTTTTCTTTCCTTTGTGGATTGTGTTGTGCTATCCTATGTGGATTTACATTTTGCTTTCTTGTGTGGACAGGTTTGTGCTTGGGCTCGGATATTGGAGCCATACGGGAATTGATGACTTAGGTATATGTATGGGCATATACCTAAGCATTGTCGGATGTTACTTCGTGACTGTATCTTTCCTTTGTGGTTTATCCGTTGTGGATTCTGGGAGACCTTCGGCGGTCTCGGGGTCCCTACTGAGTAGCTTATACTCACCCCTGCATGGGCTATGCCCGCACTACGTTGTGTTGGTTGCAGACAACGGACAATGCTGATCGTGGTGGAGGCTTGCGGAGCAGGACGGTACCTGGAGGTGGACCACTAGGCGGGGTGTACTCGGAGCGGACAGCTGGACCGAGGAGCTGTGGAGACTATATGTACTCACCCTTCCGGTGGGACTTCCAGAGGATGGCTCAACGCGGCGGATTTTCCTTTCAGTTACTGTTTTTCCCTTTTCATTTGTACTTTACAGTTGGACTTGTATTTCCGGCCCCCTTTACTTTTCTGCACTTACTGTTGTACCATCTTCTACTTAGTGTTTACTTCTTTCTCTTTCTTACTCTGTGGTGCTTGTTTACTTTAAAAAGGCAATGTCTTCCCTTTTACCGGGATTTACGCCTTGGTGCTAGTCGCCAGCCCCTGGCCTATGGAAGGTGGGTTTGGGGTAGTCACGGCACGGGCCCCAAGGACGGGTCATGACATCAAGGGAAAAGAATGACGTTTTATAGAAAATACCCCCATCTTTCTGGACCAAAATTAATGTCAAAGGTTCCCATAAATGAAATTTGGGTCCCTCATGTTTCAAAGTGGTATTCATATATCACAATGGCCAAATTCTTGGAAGCTTATATTATACTTATGGTATTACCTCCTCTCTCAAAGTTGAGATGCTAGGGTTCATTTTTCTAATTGATATTATCAAGAAAATATTTTGGAACGACATATGGATAGAAAAATACAGCAATGCAATATTTTAATCCCATCTAAATGGAATGGTGAACCTTCCTAGGTTAATCAATCCATGATGTATGAACTACCTACAACAACATTCAAAGTTATATCACATTTTCCCCCTGAATATCTAGAGGTGAACTTAGTGGATCATGGTCATCCCAAAAAATGTGTCAATAATGATGTCATGTTTTTTGACACCATTCATGTTGACTTAATTTTCATAAAAAATATTATAATAATGTTCCCATTTTTATACTTTTGTAACTCTATTAGTATTTTATTTAAATATGTTTTTTCTTTCTTATTTTGGACCTAGGAATAACCTTTGGAAAAAAAATTAAGGTTCCCCATCATGGAATCTCATTTCTAGTCACAGTATGGAATTCCTCCCTAATGTTGAACCAAATATTCATGCCCTTTTAGGTGAAATGGGTTTCCACCATATAATATTTATATTGTATACATTTTATTTTAGTGGGTACCCTCACCTTCATTCATTGTGTAACCCTATGGTTCATCACATGAACATACTCTCCTTATTTTTTCTCACAAATATATTATGCGTTCCAAAATAAAATTCACGTAAACCCATGTTTTTTTTATCTCACATCTTAAAGGATATTATGTATCCCCCTAAAAACTTACACCTTATATGGAACATATTAAATATCATATCAAAATATTATGCATTTTAGTGAACTCCCAATAATATTGCAGTTTTTATATAAAATTTCAAACTACTCAATATGTAAGCCCATATATATATATAATATATTTGGTTGTGGATACTTTTTTTAATATAGTATAATTTCTCTATATATAAGGAATTATATAACTAAAATATATTATTTGTGAAATATTAAATACATTATATATTCTTATTTTTTAAATATATTATATTTAATATATTTCCCTTTGAAAACTTTTTAATACATATGGTTTTTCCATTTTAATATCTAATAAGTAAGGTTTTAACATTTTTTAAATATTAAATACTAATCGTCTTTTATTTTCTCAAGTATCCTATAAATATTTTTTTTTACAAACTCCAAAGATATGTAAATTTTTATACATTGAAAATTCAAAATCATAAGATAATGGTAATCCAAATTACACTAAATATGTATGAAATAATTTTTAATTCATATAATCTTATACATAGAAAACATTACCCCGTATCATAGGGGAATATATAAGGTTCAAAATACTAATCTGAAACAGTTTCATCATGGTGTGATATACTATACCATAGCATGATCATATCACCCCATAGAGTTATGCATTACAGCAGAGGTGTTTACCCCAACATGAAAGCTTCTACATTGAAAATCCCATAATTTCTAGATTTCCTAGACACCATGACTTAATATTTTGTTGGAACCCATTATGGTGAAACCTTTACTCATTATGAAATGAGCGTCCACCTGCAAATAATTCTGAACTGAAACCCTGAAAAAATCCTAGAAATGACACCAAAAACACCACTAAAAACTAATAAATCATTAAGCCATAAAAATACATAAGGTTTTGAAAAAAAAAGTAAAACCATTTTTTATCTCAAAATGATCATGGGTTTTACAACCTATCTATGATATGGCTACTCTTATTCAAGTTCTGTTCCTAAATATGACTATGCATTTTTAGAAATGAATTCTACAAAATGCGCCCACATGTTAGACACTCACTCCCATATCTCCCCATGGATACACTCACGTTTACATAACAATCATACAATATATACTCTATTTACAATAAAATTATTTTTTCTTTGATCACAAAATAAAAACTAGAACCCCTCAGATAATATATCATTCTATTCTTCGATGTCATTAATATTAATAACATGATAGAGATGAAGAATATATCCAATATTCTAAGATAAAAAATCATAGTGAATGGAAATAAAAAAAATAGGATATCCAACATCTATCATCCTATTCTAATTCTATACACAATTTAAAATACCCCCATGAACTATGGTACTAATTTTCCCTTCCTCTGAATATAATTATTTCCCTATATGGGAGAAACACATAATAATACAAGATCTCCCACCTAGAACTCTAAAGTATACTACCTTTAGTTGGAATATGATATATGAATTCTCTTATTACACTCTATCCACTTTCATATTACCTAGATATTTCTTTAGCTATTATGCAATATACTCTTCCGAATAACCACTGAATATATTTCCTCTATCCAATATCAATGTGATTTACTTGGCATATCATAATATTCCTCAAAATGCGTCATCTTAATTGATTCATGGATATATTTTTATATGAAAAATAGACAATTAATGAATAGTTATCCCCTGAACCTTCAAAATCTAGGACTTATTAACATGGAAGGTCATCTAATATCTTAATGTTATTCTGATATTGTCCATCTATTGAAACATGATAATAAGTTTTCATATGAACAATTTTATAAAGATATTTCTTAAAAATCTCCATAATCGATATGTAAAGTGATCATGATAATAAAAATAATACCATCTAGATCCCAAGGTTGACATATTATCTCTCAAACATAGTGTTTTATAAAATAATTAGCAAATAACATCTCTCAAATTAGTAGAAAATTAGAAACACTTGATACATTCTCTATAAAAACCCACACTGTGTCACTACATTGGAGAATCCATAAAGTCTCAAAAATCAAATCTATAATCACATCATCCCATTTTCACTCAATGATAGGTAATGATTATAAATGACCAGTAGACCACTAGTACATGACCTTAACCCACTAACAGGTTGAGAAATATGTGATGTAACCAAAAATATCACTCTATATCCAAGGTCACCAAAAATATTAAAATATCATGTAAAATATTAGGAATTATTTGGTGTATATCACATCATTATGTATATACATCTTTCGTCATCTCCCCACTCCATCTTATAGGGACTAAAACCTAACCTAAGAAGGATCTAATCAGTATCAAGAGTCTAATCATGTGGTAGATCCCTACATTTCATTATATATATCATCACACGGTAATAGAATTATAATAAATGACTCTCCATCACTCTAATAAAGAGTTAGGAAGTGATATCCAAGTATGTAATAGATTCTGTTCCTTAATACGCATGAATATTGGAAGTAGTTCAATAAAAACATCCAAAATCTATTACCCTTTTCTCGAATCATGTTAAAATTAAGCCCGATTCTTCTTGCATAATTCATAAAAATTAATGTTCCCAGTTATGGTGGAATAAAACACCTCAAAATAAAAGGACATCAGGAACTCAACCCACTTTCACTGACATCCATGAAGTGGGAAATATATTTCATTATTTTATATTCAATGTATACCATTATCAACTCTCCCACAAAATAGCATTACCAATACCTCTGGGAATCGTCTTCCACTCTCAATTCATGTATAATATTTAGGTTTTTTCTATCTTATAGTCTAAACCAATTTGGCCCATAAGTTATTACCCAAACATCCTTTCTCAGAACTTATCATATCCTAACTCTTGATACATCATAATATAATGTTTACTCCATACCCATCATTGGTATAGTTAAAATCAGCACTACCATTTACCTCTCTTAAAACTTCTGAAATTAACCCAAATAACTATCTACCTAAAGGAAAATTAAAACTTTTATTGGTTAGAATAATCATCAGTTCATCAAATTGATTGAAAACCTGTATGACCCTCTCATAAAAATCATCCAATACAAATAAAATTTAGATCCCAAAAACATTCTTGGTATTCTACAAACAAAAACAAAAATATAACCTTATAAGGGTTTACTCATACAATATCCTATGGTATCATATACCAAAATAATCACACTTCATCGATCAAAACATGAAACTTTGAGATATTAGCATATAAAACATTCTATCTATGTGTGTCCAATATATCAAAATACCATGCATAATCCTCCCCTGATTGGTATTCAATGATAGTATAATTGAAAAATATTAAGAAAAATAATCTAATGGTGAAATAAATTATTATTCGTGTCTACAAACACAATTAGAACCTTCCTCGAACAAAAAATCACCAAAAGTAACTATATATACTATAAATACTTCTAAATGGTTTATGAGGTTTATAAGAGGGAATCACCCTTACCTGATGATAGTCTGATCGAAAATAAATCATATTGAAAAATTCATCCCCTATTAGATAGTAAAACAAATCATTGATAAGTGAAAGTGGATATCAATTTTTTTCATCAATAGGTTTAAGATCACATAATCCACACATAGTCTCATCGAACTATCTACCTTAACGGATAAAAAGAATAAAGCACCCAAATTGGATGTACACAATCTTATAAACCCCTTCACATAAAAATACTCCAAACTATCTTTTAGTCTCTGAATCCTTATAGGACACATCCTATATTGTGAAATATATTTAGGAATCATACTTATAAATATCTCAACATAAAACTAAATATATTTCTCAGTTATAAACCTCAAAAATTCCTCAATGAAAACATCTTTGAATAGGTCAACTATGGGAGGGAAGATTACATGACACATCTATCCATTATCCAAATAGATTATTTAAATATGAGTTATGGTCCAACCTAGATGTTGATATTTATACAGGATATGACATACCAATACATCTTATTCCATGATATTGGAACCATTGTTAGCCTCAAAATATGTTAATTAAACATTATATATATATCAATTGATATTGTCTCAGTACCATACCAACCAATCCATCCCTATGATCACATAGACACTTCTCATCTCTGGTATGAAAAATTACCAAATAAATATATATTTACCCATCACTTTGGGGAACATAGAAAACCATTGAATACCTTAAAATGATGACCCTAAAGGTGTATCAATTGATATCACCCCATAAAGGAACCATAGGTCAAGGATCAAACCATTAATAAACTGAATTGATTTGACATAATGTGATGAAATGAATCCAACAGAGTATATGTTTATCTGGAATCTATAATGATTATACATCAAAGCACATATGGAATAACATCAATATCAGTAGGAGTAGGATAAATATAATTAACCTAACATGAACCACCCCTTTGAGATCACGCTTCACTCTATATAAATACACTCCCTTGTGAAATTTTTCCTATGTACTTTAGAACCAAATCCTCCACCATGACCTCAACGGGTTGTTGAACTCCATCTTCCACTCTTCTATGGAACTCTAGGTCCCAACGAATAATTCTGTATCTAACTCGATATATTTCCCCATGCTAACTGATGAGTACCCTTGAATTAATATTATAGGTTCCCTATCATCCCACACAATTAACAATCAACTAGTGTCCATTTTCACTGATATCAAATAGGGCATCTCATGTCACACTGGTAGCACTCCATAGAACCTCCAGTCAAATATATATTAGAATACCCACTACCCTATATACATTGTACACCACCACAAATGAATAATCAACCATTATGATACATTATATTTACTAAGGGTCCATTATTAACCCCCATAGATTATTCCAGATGACCAAAATATCTTCAATCATTTAAATTCATTATAGAAATAAAGTCTAAATTTATAACAACTGAGAATAAATATGGGTGAAAATAATTTACCCATACCTAATTCACTTATCATAATGAATCCTAAAATCATCCAGAAAACATCACCTCATCTATATCCACCATTTGTAAAATTGATGGAGATCCAAAAAATGTGTCATACACACCATAACAAATATCCCTCTTTATGTGATATATTTCAACTCACATTCCCTATCAACCCTCAAGGTCTCAAATAAAATGTGCATAAAACTTTTTAAAATAATAAATCTAGGATAATCCAACATGTTGGTCCACTAATAATAGGATATCCAATCAATTTTTATTTCACCCTTACAGTATATCAAACACTAAATTCACCCTCTTCTTAAGGGAGATCACTAGATTTTCAAATGCAGTTTAATAAACTCCGCTCGAAGAAAAATAGTATATAGACCACCATAATCCATTAAAATAGGTGGATAAAGAATATAAATCTCCAGTATGATCTTAGAAAAACTTTTGTGACACAAGAGTTCCCTCTATCCATCAACTACAAAACATGGAACAATCTCTCAAAAATATGAGCATTTTAAAATGGCGTTATCGCAATAAGGGATTCCTTCGAAACAATTAATAGGTAATGATCATACCCATATTCATGGAACTCCCCTAGAATGAATAATGGTGTAATGTTTCTAAAATTCCTATCAAACAACTGAAAATAAATTTCTATAAGAGTTCTGAGTTTCATAGATAATGGAAAGTTCTAACATTCAAACCATAATGATACTCTACATACCTTCCCCATATCATAATGGCAAAAAAAAACTAGATATCTATATCTATCCATGTATTCCCTATATTTATTTCATTATCAAATACAAATAGGATTCCCATTTTTTCATTTCTAGTGTGTTTTTCATAAGGGTATCACTACTTTTTTTAGATAAATCAAATTACAATAACAAGTTATAATAAAAAAACATTATAAGAAGTTGTTGGATAATAATTACTAATAAAATATGGAAAATTGGATAATTAATAAAAAAATACTAAAACCATCTGAGGAGTTTATTTTATAATATGTCACCCTAAAATTATATAACAAAACATTATATATGTTGTTGATGAAGTGTCAAATAATTATCTGGGATGTCATAATCAGAGTAACCAATCATAATAAATAAAAAAAATGTCTTCTAAATCCTATGTGACAAAAAATATACATGAAACTACACCCTCTCACCAACCCATCACATTCGTAATCCACATATATTTTAAAATAAAATCATTGTGCACCATATTTAGTGAAGTAACCAAGTCATAAAAGTGAAACCAAACAAAAAACGTATCATCCCTAGTAAATTAGATTTCCCTCATACATGAGTTGGTTATATCCAAGAATAATATACATACCAATAGCTGATAAAATAATTCCTTAGTTTTAGCATGCCTTAATAATAGTATAGAGAAAAAAGGTTCTTATTACACATTTTAACATAATCTAACTAATTCACCCTTATTATAGAAAAATTGAGTCACGACATACCTCAATCACACCTACCCATATACTATAGGTTGTTGAAATGTAGAAGTTGTATTATAATATTGTGTAGAGATTATAACTTTAGATCAAGTATCCATAATAAAATTTGAATTGATAACAATAAAAATAATACAATTAAATCAGGATATACATACATCCTAGTTAAATGCAGATAAACAACTCTATAATCTTATCCCATATTTAAATGAAAAATTTTATATTTCTTATAATGAACAAGGACATAATGAGGATCCCACAAGGGAGGATCACATACCTCAATTTCTAAAATAAAAAAAATATGGGAAAAATATAAAAATGGTAGGCATATATATCTTAGTTCTATAACCCAACTCAGACTCATCTATAAAAATCAATCATTTTTCATAGGGACCTTGTACTAAACCAAACCTATAATCATGATGTGTACTAAGATAAATAGAGTTACCACTATAGGGTGTGATTTCAACTCAAAAGGATACCACTAAGGATGTCTCTAAATATATCTAGTTTAAATAATATACAAGGTAATTTTCTATAATAAACAACAAAACATAATAAAATAAATCATAGACAATCCTCTTGTTCCAAGGTGACATCGAAGATAAACCAAAATCAAATCATACAATTTTGTATGTATATAGACTTAAGGAATAACAGAAAAAAATTATTTGATAATATCTTTACAATAATATTATCATATTTAATAGACCATTAGTAGATTGGGGACCATCTCAACTACCATCGTACAACATCTTTTTTATGGGAATCAGAAAACACCCTAGAAACCATTATGTAAAATCATTGTAAAGTGGATTAGTTCCAACCGTAAATTCTACAATATTACATCATCATCACGGTAATTAGTGCCCCCACTGGATACCACCATATAACATCATCATTAGGGGTTTCTGAACAAACATAGATATCTTCATATAACATCATCATAAAGTGTATTATAATCCACCCCATATTTTTTTCATATAGAATCGTCATCAGGTATATTATCACCCAACCTAAATATCATAATATAACATCCTAATTAGAGAGATTATAACTAAACTTGGATATCACCTCCAATATATATAGCATTATACACAATTAATTAAAAAATAAAAACTTATTTTGAAATTTTATGCATAACCAATAAATATAGATCTCATGAAATATTTTCATGAAAAAAAACAATTATCATTAGAAAATTTTTGTTTTTGAAGTGTAGGATCTCACCCAACTAGATCACTTGATTGAGTCTAAACTAATTTTCATCACACACTCATCCAATCCAAAACCTATAGTCACCCAGGATACTACCATACAAGAATACATTTACCATACAACCATAAATAATATATCATCTTATAGAATCAATATTTAGTCTATTAGTTTATATTTTCATTTAGGTCAACCCACAAGTTACCTATAAAATTTTAAATTTTATTTGTTCAAGGACAAATAAAATTGTTATAAATATTTGAAACCCCCATTTAAAATTGGTTGAGGATAAAGAACATGAGACTAAACTTTTTAAATGGGATAGAAAAAATAGTCATTCACCCTTATATTGATGTGTGGTGGAGAAAAGATACAAATATGGGTCAAAAGGTGAAAAACTGGAACCCCCCATCATCATATGGCCTGTGAATATACCATGAGTTGTGTTTTTTTACCTAATGCCACCCATTTACCATATATGATGAAACATACTGAAAGATATTGGGTCCCTTAAAATAAAATAAGAACTCACAAATGCATTGATTCTATCATATAGGTTCACGAAACATGTAAAGAAACATGCCATGGAGAGAGGGAAAATGTTAGTATGGCATAAATAGACTAAAATATATTATAAAACATCATATAACAAATCCATACCACTATAGAAAACATAAATAAATTCTGAAAACCTACTCATACTATTAATAGCACTAATGAAATAAAATTAAACAGCCCTAAATAGGGATTTCACCTTACATTCCTATTTAAAAATCCCAGGCAACAATGGGAACTAATGAACAAAAAAATTATAGAGGCATACATGATTTATTGGGTAAAAAGTGAAGAGGGAAACAATGATGTAAAATAGAATAATATAAACAAAAAAACAACATAAACAACCCAAAACCATATTAATTGTTATTAGATTAGTTGAACATGATGTCAAAGGAAATTGAGCCATATAGAAGATGCATCATCCTAGGATGATGAGCTGTAGTAGAAGATTAATCGATAGATATTGGGATATATTATGTGGAGGACACTGAAATGCGAGACAGACCACACTTCACCAATATAATACACACAATGATAGTGGGAAATAAAAATGGGGAAATAAATACTGTTATAATAAGTCCAATAATAATGTAATCAATGGAGGGGTTAGTATTAGAATGTTATGGAATATAATAATCACATTTTTGAATGAAGATGAACTATGGATAATTATTCCATCATAGATCTCCCTATATTTTTTTTATGAATCTATCAAAAAATTCCTTAACCCAGAAATTACTCTTAACTAAGATGATTCGCCCTGAATAAACCGAAATTAGAAAACAATAACTAAAAAATATGATTATAATAGGAGGGGAAATAATATGGAAAATAAGTAAGAAATGATGCTATAAATCCTACACATGTTGAATAAAAAATATATAGAGACTCCACCATGCATGTTTCATTAGTAAAATGAATTAATTTTCTAACCAAAGGGTTAGGTTATAAAATTATTAATTGAAAACTCATAGATTTAATAATGTAATTCCAAATTAAAAAATTCATAAATAATTTAATTATGTTTTAGGAGACTCACAATATTAGATGGAGTGACCACTCATCATAAACAAAAATAATTGAGATTATACCTTATCTGAAGCATAGTGAATAGCTAATTTAACCTCATTGGAATCTTTTGAGTGGTTATCATTGTTTTATCCACGTCAAAATGGAAATAAATAAATATCTGTGCTGAAATCATTGGAATAAGTAGTAAACATGAATAATAATAAAAAGTTGTAGAACATTAAAGTTAACTATAATAGAATACTTGATAAATGGTATACTTGACTCTAGCTATCATTGGGTAAAATACTATTTGAGTTGAGTGAATAATGAAACCAAATCCACATTGATAGTGAAATAATATATAGTGAAGGTAAGAAATAAATTACTTCAATGAATTAATAACCCTTAATTACTAAACATAATATTAAAGTAATTTTTTAACGAATTGATTCCTATAAAACATTCATTTTCCCTCTCATGAGTGTCCCTATTAGTTACTGCATGGAACCAGTATCCCAAGGATAACCAAATATCAATCTTCTGTAATCTATAATTTCGCGTAATCACCTAAGATGGAAAATTTTGTTTTCCCTTGACTGGCATCAAAATTCAAGACTCACACTACATTACACATCGACACAAACTATCTTGGAATATCCCTACAGTTATGGTATAACCTATCTCTCTGTCCTAATTCTCAAAAATAAAAAATGCATTTATATAATATAGTATGAAATAAGTCATCTACTTTTCCACATATCACAATTAAAAGTATCTTATATATAAACATAAAATAAAAAAAACAAATATAATATAATATGTATTATCTCAAAATACCGTGTATCCTAGTGAACTCTATATAATTATAGAAATATCAGAAAAATTATAAATATTAAATATATAACCTTTTTATAATGTCACATTTATTATATACAAAGAAATGAAATCTTAATAGTTCAATATTAATTTAATAGAATAACAATGCATGATAGAATATTATAAGTCTGGTGACTTTGGAAACATGTAAAATATAATAAAATGGTTCATAAATGATCTACCCCATATCCCACTCAGTTCATCATAACTATAACCCTCCTTATATATAACATACTTAGTAATTTTCTTTATATCTAGGGGAAATTAAACATAAGAAAGGTTGAGATCAAATAATAAGATAGGTAAAAAAATGGATATACCAATGATCAATTCAGAATAAAATGATCATAAGAGTATGAGAACATGAGCATAACATTTTAAAATCACCCCATGTACATCACAAATCACAATTTTGATTCATGGAATAAATCATATCAATTAATAAGATATAAATCATAATATAATTGAAGAACCAAAATCATGGGAGAATAAAATTAGCATAAGACATGGAAATGTGGAATATGCATAATTAGAGGAAATAATATCATGTGTAGTCAAGGATAAATTCCATAACTATCATAGTATAATGGGTTCTCTCCAGAAACAAATTTAGTAGTAGAGTTTCACTCCCAAGACTATCTTAGTGGACAAATTCTCTTACCAATTGAGCTTCACTCCCCATTCCATTTGTATATTTCTAATGAGATATCAATATTAACCCAATTCATTGTATGGAGATATTGGTCCCACATAAAACATAATTAAAATAATACATATGAGTTCTAAAATATAATAAATAAATCATTATTTCTAAACCAATTAAATGAAATAGGCTTCCTAAGCATTTCAACATAGAATAACCCATGAAAAATAAATGGTTTTCATAAACATTTCATCATTTCATGACAACATTAAACATGGGAAATAAAAGGGTTTCATAAAAAATTATAAATATATAAACCGTTATGATCAATAATAGGAATTGTATTTTTGGATTATATCTACATTAAATCAAAAGTAAAATAATGTGTTATTGTATCTGATCAATATTAATACTGTTAAATATCATTAAATAATTCTTAAGGAAAATAAAATTTCTTGTTTGAAATGAATTATTTAAAAAATTCATAAATGTAAAGGAAAAAATCATTTAAATAAATTTTAATAATTATAAAGGAATCATCAAAAAAATTATTCATGAATGTTGGAATCTTTTTTTATACCAAATAATTTTAAAAAATAATTCCATATTATTTTAAGAATATAACAAAGTACCTGGTTTTTAAATTGATAAAAATATTCCCTTAAAAAAATTTATATATTATAAAAAAGAATACACATGAATTTAAATAAAGATAACGTAACATTCAAAACCTTATTTTAAATATTTTTATAAAACATAGATATGGAAGAAAAAAAATATTCAACTGAAGAGAGAAATGAAGTTGATTTTCCTTAAAAACATAATTTTGGTCTCTTCAGAACAAACTGTGTGGTAAATTAAAGAAAAAATATATTTTAGAGGAATAAATAGAGTAGAATAAAATTACTTATTTTCAGGAGATATATATCATTGGATTTAATCATTGGAAACATAATCCTATTTAACCCTAATAAACAATAACGTTGTAACATAAAACCCTTACCACTTTGGTAATATTTTAATCATAAACCCCATGAATGAAAGAAACATATATGGATATTTAAATCCCAAAATTTTCAAGATAATAATCATAAAATACATTAATTGGAAGTATATATTCCCCACAAAATTATCAGTTGGTGAATATGCCATGTGTCCCATATAAATAAAAGCGGGACAAAAATTCCTTACCATAGGTCTAACATCCTTCATATTCATTGAAACTTATATATAATAAATATAGATTTATTATAAATTTATTAAAACCCATAATCATATATCTCATACCATTAATTATTTTCTTTAACATTTTATCACCCATATGTTAAAACATAATCAAAATCATATTTATGGGTGATATTTATTCATTTTTTATATATGTTTTAGTTCAGTAATTATTGTCATTTTATTTTGAAAATGGAGTCCTCATTTTATGAAAATTAATCAAGCTATAAATAAAACATATATTCATTATATACATTTTAAGTGTCATTAAAAAAATATCTAGATAGAAAAATGAATTACATCATTCATGTTGATGGTAGCTCATACATACTCACAAATGTTGTTTATATTTTTCAACAGATGGTACAAAATATATATAAATAATAAATCATTAGTATATAATCAATATAATATTATATATATGTTATATATTCAATAAATACATCTTTATTACCATACAAGTAAAATATAAATGAAAAACGAATCACGTCACTTAATAGAGGTGGTATTACACATGCACACATGATTGATGTTATCATTTTCCAACATCTTGGAAGGTAATAATGAATGTAAACCCCATATATTTATCAATTAAATTTTAATTATTATCATTAATTACATACAATACCTTTTAAAACATTCATTACATGAAACACGTGATTATCTTGCACCACGTGCAAAACACAATTAGCTTACATGATACAAAACACCGTGTTTTAACAAAACCACCATATATTATTAATATTATTTAAATGTGACAGTTATAATATATTCGATAAAAATTGTGATATGAATAGTAATAACTATTTATTAAATATAAAGTATAATTGTTCATATAATTAAAAAATATTTATAATAATATATATAATATTTGGTAAAGTGTTTATATGTTTCAAAAATGCTATTTTTACAAATAATGTTTTATATGTAATTCAATGAACAATAATAAAATAAAATTTTGAAACTTTTCAAAAATATATTTCATAAAAAAAAATTTAGTTAATATTTTTAAATATATGTTATAGTGATTTTTTGGGATTCTTTTCAAAAAGTATCATTTTTTAATGATTAATAAAAAATACAAAATATGTATTGAAAACTACATTATCATTTAATTTTTTTATAAAGATATATTAAATTGTAAAAATGTTTTAAAGTATAATTAGATTAATTATACATAAAATAATTTAATTTATTTCATTTTAATCATATTTATATTGAAATAGGATATAAAACGTTTGTGTACATTTGATAATTTTAACATTAAAAACATGTTCTCTGATCCCGTTTGTGAGATCAATAGTAAATTAAAATTTTCACTTAGTTTAACTGAATTTGAATGAACGGATTTGATATTTGAAATTAAAATTATTTGTAATTTCAAATATAGTTAACATAATTTTTTTACCATAATAAATAATATACGTACTAAAAATTAATTTCTGCAGTTATGGTAGTAATGGGTTTAGCATGATTTAAACTAAATATATTACTATAAAATTATCCTTTAAACTTGTATAAAAACTATTTTAAGGAAATATTTATAATATAAATCCTCATATGATTTATAATGGACAAATTTGGACACATTTTTATTTTTGAAATGTTATTTTAATTCTCTCTTTCAGAAATTAACATGTTTTCTACTCACTCAATTATAAAAGGCCACCACCTCTTATATCTTCATCACACCATAAAACCCCTTTTATTCCTATTACATGTCCAAATAACTTCATAAATTCCATAAAAACATTGTAGAAGACTTATTATAGTCCTAAATTCATCCAAGGAAGTCTTTTAGAGCTGGCCAAAGAAGGTTTCCTGAATAAGAGGTATTGTTCATCAACGAATGTTGTAGCTTTATTTCTTTTTAAAACCGCTTAAATTTGTTGATTTCGTAATTATATAATACCATATTTTATAAGATATACATATAATTCATTATTTTTGAGATAAATCCTACAACTACACACACTTCAAGATATGGTTTACGAAATAATCATTTGTGTTGGGCGAACTACAACCTCACAAACTGATGTCATTTGTTTTTCTATTTCCATCTCTCAAGGTTTGGAATAATTATGGTAATATCATTTAATTATGATATTTTTGATATTATGCATATTATTATTATTTTATAATTTTTATGTCACACATACATTCATTATTTCCATTTTGTGGGAATATGATAATGTCGTTCATTTGTACGATTGACTGTCTGCCACAAAGTGAGGTGTTTATTTCATGATTTACATACAATATATAAAATATAGGTTTAATTAATATATGTGATATATGTTAATAAAAATATTCTAAAAGGATAAAAATTAATTTACTTATATTTCATTAAAAAAATCAATAAAAATGAAAAAATAGTGTTCATGGGAATATACGATTAACCATCTCCATGAATGGTGCATTTCATTTCCTTTAACAAATTTTTTTGGATTAATCTAAATAATTATATAATTATTATATATTATATTTATATCATAGTTTAAATTTCTGAAATAATTAATTCATAATTGAAGTAAGAGGTCCAAAAATAACAAGTAAAAACTTATATGGAAAACATAGCATTAATTACCCAAAAAACTAACATAGAATTATTAATAAATGGTTAATATAAAGTCATAATAAAATATAATATGTTATTATATATATGAATATGGTTATATGATATATCATAATTAAAATTATATTTAACATACAATATGTTTGAAAGAGTATGATGAAAGTGATGTCTTAAGGTAAATGGATTTCTTGTCTCGCATTTATTTATGAGAGACTTATTCAATATTCAAAACACATTTCTTTTCTGTGGTGTGTATACTACCCTATGACATGATATATCATAAAGATTCCTCATTTAATTATAATTAAAGTTTTAGTTGACATTATTATTTTTTGGGGGTTATGACTAAAATGTTACTGAAGTATTAATAGATTTTCTATGGCTCAATTTTCTTTATTTGAGATATATGTTATGTTATTCTTCTATATTATTTCATGAGGTGTATATAAATCATAATTGAAATGAAATATCATTAATTTAATCATACTAATGATATTTAATGTTTAATTTTATATTATTCCTTCGTAATGTTTACGATGCAATTTACCAATGTGATAATGATTTAATATGATAATCTTATCATTTATCAAGATTGTTTATGATCAAGTATCCAATTTTAACATATCATGATATGACATTATATAATTATCATTAATTTACTTCTCAAATGGATATTTATGATATATTCAATTAATAGTTCCATTTATCCAATTTTTTGTTCATAAAATAAATAAAAATATTTTTCATAAAATCCTACATTATTTCAATATTCTATCAAAATTATACATTCACTCAAAACCATATGTTCTAAAAATGTACCCAAAAATATCTTATTATTATGATATGATTTTTAATACACTTTTACCCATTTCTAAAAAAATTTAAAAAATATATTTTGAATTTAATCTTCATGTCATTTTTCAAAACAATATGTGTTTTCATTTTACCAAAAATCTAAATGAAATATTTCATTTAATGATTAAAAATGAGAAAAAGTGTGTGATGTGATGAAAAATCATTACATCTAAGATTCCCTTATATGTTTTCAAATTTATTTTTAAAGAAACATCATTTTAAAATGTTTTATTTTTTGAAAATCATTTTTAAAAGTGAAAATAATTATTTCCTAAAAAATGTTTTAAATTAATTTTTTAAACGATTTATTTATAATATATCATGGTTATTTTTCAATAAAATAATTTTCATAATGATTTATGTTTTAAAATTTTATTTTAAATGAAATTATAATTTCTTCATAAATGTCCCTTTCACTAATACAAAATTATTTTCCAAATAATACGACATATTTTAGGTGAACTATTCACTAATTGGGAAATGTTCTATAGTAACCAATATTATTTGTTCCTTGAATGGTTTATTTTTAGGATGAAAAGATGTTTATGAGTTATGGTTCTCTTCCTTGGGTTATACATTGATAAAATTAAAAAAATTCTTACATTGGTTATACTATGATCCATTCCTAATGAAACCTACTTCTTTTTAATGGGTTATGTAATGATGAAATTAACATATGATTATGAAACATATATCTTGTCCATAAGATATGATATTTGGAAATTTTAATAAAACCAATTCCATTTTATAAGTTATTATATGATGAATATTTATTATTGGTGGCATAAAAAAATATATTTTTCATTATGATATGGGTGGGTCTTATATCTCCCTCCAATTAATTGAGTTAAGATTTATATCTCAGTCAATGAAAATGGGAAATAAGTTGATGAGATTGATCCAAATAATAAAATAGTTGTGTCTTGATCTACTATTGGAAAACGTTGGGTCCTGGTTCACTATAGAAAAAAGGTGTGTCCAGAACTACTATGTGAAATAGGTGCATCCTAATCCATAATTCAAAACAAGTATGTCCTAATACACAATTGAAAAATTTACTAATTCAATATTTTCTATGTTAAATATATTGGCAGTGAACCTTAAAATATGAAATGGTATTCTATATTCACAGTGGTTCCATGATTTTATCACATGATCTTATAGTTCATAATTTATTTACGGTGATTTATCGGTATTATAACCCATGTTTTTTGAACTGATAAGGTTTTATTTATGAAACATGTCTCTAATATATGATATGTTGGGTATGATATTTGTATGCTATGTTCATGATCACATACCGTTATACTTAACTTATTATTTCATTTGATCATTTACTGGTATCTCTTACTTTTAACCTTATTGAGAATATATGATAATGATTTCTTATGTTTCCTTCCCCGTATTGTGAAGAAATGTTTGGTTAGGGGCTTCCAAATGGGAGTACAATTTGGGAAGATCATTGTAGGATATGTTGATGATATTTCAAAATGTTAAATGATTTAATTATATTTTTGTAATGGAACTAAACTATTATATTCCTCAAGGATGTGTTCATGTAATTTATTTAATATTCCGAAAAATATTAATGATAATAACGGTTTCACTCTAATCCCTTCAATGAGAAGGCCACATATCAACTACTCTAACCAGAAAAAGACTGTGTCTTCAAAATCCTATTATAATGTGTCAAAAATGATCAAGAAAAAAATTCCTAGGAATTCAATCAAGATGATTATCAGTATGAAGGGAAAATTACAAATTATTTTTACTAAGAAAAAAATATTTCATATTATGATCTCCAACTTTGTTGTTTGCTGTATGAGGGAATTTCCCCTTGTTTAACCCTGCCTTTTTCCTTGTGTACATTAATTTCATCTTTAGTTATTGTCCAAATACTTTTTCATCTGTTCCGAATTATTTAACATATAAATATGTATTTCCCATGTATTAGAAGTTGAGTGGACAACAGTAGGTACGAAAGAAAGGTTTTATTTCAACATTGGAAACTTGTATGAAAAAAACTTAATGATATCCTTTAGGACATGTCTATGGATTATTATTAGGAAGAATAAATGTTTAGTAACATATGTTTTTTTTTGTGAAGTATGGAGATAATTTCCTACTAGTAATACATCATTTTCTGGATACTAAAATTGGATGTGGCTATGGGAAAAATGTAATTAGGGTTAATAACCTCGAAAACACAGTATTTATTTTGACTCTATTGGGAATTGGTTCATGATAATGTTCCTTTTAAAAAACATATTTTGTCACTAACAAGGGATATGATTTTAAAATTAAAAACCTCTTCACAAAACATCATAACATATTTAAATAGAAGATGACAATTAATGACATAGGATAAACATAGCGTGTTAATGATTTAAGAAGTGGGTTGCATTATCTATACATGTGATAAGTGATTTCTCCTAATAATTTTTCTCCCCATCAAGATTGTTGTTTCTTATATGATGCTTTTTGGATTTATTCAATAGATAAAACCTGAAGGACCCACACTAATGTTGAATACAATGAACAATGCAATTATTTTCCTCTGAAGAAACCAAATAGTATAGGAGTGGGAATGAATTATTTTTTGATATGATCAAACAAATTTCTCAAGTTATGAATCGTGTTGAACTTCAAAATAATAAGTAAAAGATTATTCTTGAGTCCTCAAGGAGTTAATTTTTCACACTTTTATTGGTTCTAAGGATCCACTAGTTTATTACCAATAGATGAGTACCACTAAAAATACATTTTTACTTCCTTAGTGTTCAGAGAATAAAAAATTAATTTTGTGTCTTTATAATTTGAAACGTGAATCATATCATTGGTGGAGAATTATTATGAAAATCTGGGAATAAGATAAAATTTAATCAATTTATTGGGGAGAGTTTAAGGGGTTATTTTTTAGTAATTTAATCTATAATTTTCTATTAATAAAGATAGGTAAATAATTTCGTGAGGTTAAGAAAAAGGACGTTGAATTTGTTAGTACCTATGAAAGTAATTTTACAAGACACACATTTTACACTTCTGGTTAAATCATCATCCTTAAAAGTAAAATTGATCAATTATTTGGTGGAATGAAACCAAGTCTTCAAAAGTACTTCGTTATAAGAAATATTTGAAGATACATAGAAGCCGTTAAATTTTCATAGAAGGTATAAATCAAAATTGGATATTTTCACATTTCCTCTAGTTTTTATAATAAAAGGAAGATCATGTCTCATGAAAACTCAAATGGTGTAATTAAATTCTAGGTACAATTATTCCAAAAATGAGGGAAGATGACTCAATATAATTCTTTAATGGAATTGTGTGATGTTATTTAAATGTGGAATATTATGTCATACTATCTATGAATTTCCAAATATGATTAATGGCCCAGTTAATGTAATGGATGATAATAGAATGAAAAATAATTAACCATCCCCAAAATAGTGTTTTATGTGCAACGTGTTTGGTAATTATGTTAAAAAAAATTCCCAATATAGTCTATAAGGTGGATTAGAATCCAAAACACTACTAAAAAGGTAGAAAGGAATTATTGTATCATATTAATGGATGAAGATAATCATGATAATTTTAGAACACTTATACCCCTCCTCATTAAGGAGCTTCATGTTTTTTATGAACGAGCAAAATGAAAATATTATTATTCATCTTTTAGTGAAATTTCATGTGATTATATTCCTCTTCGTAAATTATAGAATAATAAAGTCGCATATTATATTCTATCAGTCTAAGGATAAACCTAATCGTTTAATGAATTTTTTTCATATGAGATAATATATTATTTAACTAATAAAGGGTGAGTAATATTTTGGAAGAATATATGTCTCTAGGTGACATTAATGAAATATTGATGCACACTATCATGTATTTATGATTCTATGGTTGATCATATGTTTATAGTTATTGACACCCACTATTGAGGTTTCAGTGATCAATATTTAGGATATTTTAAGGTAATTTTTGGAAATTAAACCCTTTTGTATTATAGGTAGTGATACAGAAATTTGAGAAGAAATTCCTTTATGAACTGTGAACATTTTATTAAATGATAATATATTATATTTTCCTACAAATCTCAAAGTGTTCTTGGATCAACACCTTATTCAATTTTAGTTTTTTTTAAAAATTTGTACTTCACATGACCATTCAAATGGCCCTTTATGAAGCCCTTAATGGAATTATTTATAAAAATCCAATGTAGTGAAATAATGTTGTAAAGAAATAAATCTATTTGAACCTGAGAAATCTAATGAGATGGAGTACAATGTTAAATCCATTTTGAATCATGTAAGAAATAAATTTTTCTATATACGTTTCACATTGATAGTGATCAACATGATATAGAATTTGATGTTGTTGAATAGGTCTCTTTAAATATATCTTTGTATATGAAAAATGGGAAAAGTTCGCCCTATGTATGTTGGTCCAACTAATATACATATTAAAATTGGGGTAGAATATTATCATTTCTCATGTTTAGTATGTGTTCCATGTATCACTCTTGATGAAGTGAAAATCTTACCATTTATATGTACAGAACTTAGTGTTCATACCACTAGAGGAATAACTTTCTAATGAGGAACAACTGGTTGATATTTTTTATCAAACATAGAATATTCTATAAAATAATTCCACTCACATGGTAATTTTTTTATAAAAATTCCAATAGTTTGATGAAGTAATGTGGTAACATGATGAGCTGATGGGGTATATGTATCATTTTTTTCATGTATCAGTGTAAAATATTTTACGTAGAAATTTATTTTATATTGGGTATAATGTTACACCCCAAGATTTTATGAATTATTTTTTCTATGTAAATTGTCTTACATGAAATATCAATTCAAGAATGCATTACACCCAACCCTAGATTATCTTGAACTACACGCAAGACTCAATTAGCTTGTGTGACACATGATAGTGAGTTTTAACAATATAATTATATATTATTAATATTTTTTAAACACTAACATTATAACCTTGCCTTTAAAATTTGTGATATGAATATTAATAAATAATTTTGAAATAATATGTTCAATGTTTTTATATAATAAAAAAATATTTATAACAAAATACATAATTTTTTATAAAGTCTTTACAATTTACTAAAATCCTATTTTATCAAAAAATGTTTTTATGTGTTTTAAGGGAAATAATAAAATTGATTTTATACACTTTTTGAATTTCATTTTGAAAAAAAAAATTGAATTCACAATTTCAAATTTTCTAAAGGCCATAATTTTTATAAAAAGTTTCATTTTTATTGAATAATTATATATACTAAATATTAATTGAAAACATAATTTTTTTGATTTTATTTAAAATAAAAAGTTATATTTTAAATAGGTTTTAAAATATATTTAGTTTTATATTAGATCTATTAATCCAATTTATTTAATTTCAATGAATTTTATATTAAAATTATATATAAATACTTTTTAAACTTTTTTTCATTTTATACTTTAAAAGCCTCCTCACTTATCGTATCTATTGAATTGGTATTAAATTAATTTATTCCACTAATTTTAATTGAATTTGGAAAAAAATTGATTCCATGTTTGGAATAATAATAATATATAATAAAAAATAAGGTAAAATTATTTTTTACAAATATAATTAGTGAGTGCAGTAAACATTTATTGTTATAGTAAAGGTAAAAATGCATTTACTAGGGGTAAAACTAATCACATTAGGGTAAAATTAACATATAAACTTGTATAAATAAATTTTTAGGTAGGGTTCTCCTGAGAGGATTACTCTTTTCTAAGATCATTGTGGGATGTGTTGAAGATATTTCACCAAATTGAAAGATTAGGTTCGATGTATCCAAATGCACTAAACTATTATAGTCCTCAAGAGTGTGTTTGTCTAATTTACTGAATATTTATCTCAAATATGTAATAGCTATATATGAGAAAAATAAGATGGTATAATTCTTATATTATATTATTTTTTCAAAAGAATAATTTTTTCAAAAGTGTCATATATAAACATTAAACCGGTCGTAATACCTATCCAAAAATATGGTAATGATAATTTAATTATATCACTTCATGGAGACGATAAGCCATACATTTGCTCGAGCATTATTTCCACTTCCCATTTGATAGAAAGAGGGTGAATAAAGGTGGTTTCATTATGAGATTAATATTTTAGTATATTTTTTATACAAAATTTTTTATTTTATAAATAATATAATATATCTAGAGAAAGTAAAATAACAATTAAAAGGAAAGTGACTTATTAATTCGGTTACCTTTTGGTTGAAATAGATCCATTATATCTCCTATTAAGGGATCAAGGGATAGAATTCTTGAAAGAACAACACCTCTAGAATGTGGATAGGGGTGTATAAAAGAAATAATGCTAGAGTTTGGTCAATCTAGAAGGCTCAATGTGGTGTGATGAATAGAAAGAGGGTGTTCCATTTAATAACTGACTAGAGGGGCACCCTTTGAATTTCCTATAATGTTAAATTAATATAATTTTTTTTTGTAAAAATTAATCCAAATTGATAATATTAAAATATAAAGTGAGTGTGAGTATAAATACCCTTATATAATAATATTTTGACATTTTTTATAACATTTCTACCCTTATTATATTTATAACCCTTTGTTTAACCTTTTGACAATTAACTTACTATTAAAGGTTTCTACTATTCTAGAGATAATAATGTCATAATAAATTAGAAAAAGACCAATAAAAGGTCTATTGTTTTTTTCAAATCATAAAAGATTAATTTTTTCAAATAAAATATTTTTATAAATTTTATTAATTACATAATATCCTTTATATTAGTTTTACCACAATCCATATAATTTTACATTAAATAAATTAAGAAACAATTAATATTAATCAAAGATTTTCTTTAAAATATGATTTTTTTTTCTAGATTTAAATCATTAACTTCTCCCTAATAAGTAATTTATATATATATATAATTCATGGTACATATTAAATCATTTAAATTATATCGCATTTTATTTTTAAAATCATGTATTTTAATTTTCAATTAATGGAATAAATATTGTATTAGAATGGAACAATCATTTAAGATAATTATATAAATTATAAAAATTAGATATAAATTTATACAAGGAAAATTAATTCATTAATATCAAACTAGATATTTATATTCATTCATAACTTTATTTTTTTCCTCTATATAGACATATAAGAGATATTTATAACTAAAATAATGACATTTTATATATTTTTTTCTTTAAATATTATTATGGTCATTTTCAAGGAAAATTTCCCATTAAATTACTATATTTAGATCATAAGGTGATAATGATCAAATTGCCTTAATAAAATAATAATTCAGATGAATAATTTAGGTCTTATCATTTTTTTAACCTTTATTATCCTAATTTACCCTTTATAGAGGTGATAAATTTTAAAATGAAAATTATTCATATTTATGAATAATAAAAGAAGATTATTTAAAATATTTCAACCCCTAATTCCAAATATATGATAAATTTCAACATATTTCGTACCTATAAGTTGAATCAATTAATTATAAAATATGTTTTCAAAAGTTTATGAAACCCGCTTTTTATAAAAAATCATTTTTTAGAATAAACCGAATTTATTCCCATCACATAGAAAAATATTACATAAATATTGAAAAATAATAAAATATAATATATGTATATATATATTTTATTTATATATTTAATTAAACTCATTCAAAATGGTGATGAGATTAATTTGTTAAGATAAATTACATTACACACTTAGAAGTTGTTTTTTGGTAAAATGCCTTTTTTCCTATAAAAAGGATTCTATACTATTTTTAAACATAAAATTGATTCCAATCCATATAATTTGATTAATAAAAATATAAGAGTACTAAATTTACATTTAATCCACATTAATACAAAATGTAACATTTTATATACATTTTCTTATAAAATCATCATTATTTAATATTTATTGGAAAAACGGTCTCCACAAAAAATTCTTAGAAATTCGTCTTAGAATAATTATGATATGATGATTCCAAAAATGATTTTCATTTTGTGAAATAAAATTTATTAAATCTACACAAATAAATAATTATATTTTTTCACAAAAATATTAAAATATTTTTTGAAAAAAACATATTTTTTACGAATAAAATTACATTAATGAAATTAATGAAATTATTGACTAAGAATTAATAAATAAATTTATACTGAGTAGGAAAGTCATATATCTTTCTTAAAATAAATCATCATGCTAATGCACATGATTTTCATTTCTGGGTTATTATGGTAACGAATTAATATTTAAATAATACAACTCGGTTCTTTAAACTCGTTATTTCATGTCATGCAAGCAATCAAAAAAAAATTAATTAACGAAAAATATTTACTAAAATATTTGTTTTCAAAATATCCATACCTAAACCAGAATTAATAAATTAAATCCATTCAATTTAAACTTGTTCCTATTAAAAATGTTTTATATTTAAAATGTCTTTTATTAAAAACCCACATCATTAAAAGGGATAATAAAAAATCAGAAAAAAGACTAAAAGGGATCTATTAAAGTCACCACAAAACATGGTATTAAAATAAGAGAAAATTCAAGGAAATTGAAAACAGTTATATGGAACTAAAAACAAATGAACAAGGAATAATATATAGTGATAGAGAACATGATTTGGATAAATTTCACAACCAAAAAACCATGAAACTGAGAGGGTTTAAAAGACCATCAATTCATTAAACATAAATATAATATGAAAACAATTTTTGTATAAATATCCTTTTACAATTTTTTCAGAATAAATTTACCAACTATTCCAATATAATAAATAATATAGTAATTTGAAAAGTATAATTTCATCCATTAATAAAGGAAAAAGTTCCAGGGTCCGGTCAGCCATCCCTAAGAAACAATTATATAAAAGAGCAAGAGAATAGAATCATTATAAGGGGTTATTACAAAGCCTAGTGTGTAAATTACAACACATGTCTGCCTCCACCAAAGGAATACAAAAATAAAGAGTTCTTAAAGGCCACATCATACCCATATCCAAAACCGCCTTTTTTGAAAACATATCCACAACATGATTTGCATCTTGATAAGCATGTGGGAACACAAAATTATGTTGCTTAATGTTATGAAAATAGTTACTCCAATGTGGAAGAATTTTCCAAGGAACACTCCTTTTTCATTCCTGCGAAGACTTCATAGCAATTTCGGAATCAGATTTAATCTATAAGTAGTTCCACATATATTAAATGGAATACCAGACTTATTGCATAATAGCCCATAATGTTTCTCCGTAATCCACACCAATGCGAGTGTAATGGTAGAAGCAATCCTTGACAAAGCCACGGTATGTGAAAAAACAACACCATAACCTGAGTTTCACGAAAAACCTAAGGTCACCCCATCAACATTAAACATGATCCATGAGGAGATATGTGGAATCCATCATATGTATTTGATCATTTTTGGAATACTTGGTCTGCCTACAATACCCAATCGCTGAAGGGTGTCAAGATCCTCAAAGTTGTTGAACATCTCACCTGCATGTAGAATTGAGGCTGCATACACCTTCCAATTAATTTTCATCTTGCCAATACTTATAGATTGTTGTTGGCCATCAGAAGTGTTAGAATTTCTTACAATCTAGGTTTTCTTAAAAAACAGATGTAGCGGCCGCAAGAAGATAGTTCTGTATCTGCCCACTTGGGCCAGAATTTGTGAGCAGTTCCATAAAATTTTGCACCTGAATTTGTGTATCAAATATCATTCCAAATAAATATCCAACATATGACCATATCTTCTGTAAAAAAATATCAATTAAAGAATATATGATTAATATGTTCCTCTGCCTTGAATCATAAAACTCATACTGACACCATGTTCTTTCCAGTAATCTGAAGTTACTCATGTGTGGGTAATCTGCGCTTCCATATCCTTCAAACGAGAATAAATATAGAAGGTAGTATTAAGTATGCCTTGAATTTCATAAGCCATGATGTTAGTCTATTTAAATCCATACAATAGAAATTATAATAATCTATGGTATTGAATTGACCAAACCTATTACACTTCCATATCATCATGTCACGCTCCACAAAGAAGTAGTTTTGATTGTCTAGTTGAGCATGGGTAGGTAACATGTGGATGTAACTTTTATAATGAGTGATATGATTGTCAATGGTTATATCCATAATACCAGGAGGTATATTGACTAGGGTTACTAGTGGGGTGCCAATCCAATTTCTACTCCAACAGTTGAGAGTAGAGTTTCGACTCGCCAACCATTGAACCTCCTGAGCAGTATTATTTAAATACTGCTTAAGTGCTGGCTAGAAAGAAGATGGAACATAGTATTTATATCAATTAAATAACTTTTCCTTAAACCTTCAAGATAGGAATTCATCATTTGCATCATTTGTGAGAAGATGCCATGTCAATTTTCCTATGAGGCCATCATTGAATATCTTATGATCATTGATCCTATGGACTTCCATTTCTGTAGTCTTCATGCCCTCTTTCCATGAAATGTTTATTACCTTCTTTTCATATATTGAACTATATCAGATAATTTATCTAATCTTACCTTGATTTTCCTTGATGATCCCTCTAGGCCACCTGTAGAGGGAGAAAGAATAAACGAAATTGGAAGTTATCACTTAGTTAACAAGGCATACCTTTCTAATAAGGGACATTGCTTTCCCTTTCCAGCTCGCCATTTCACCAACAATTCTGTTAAATATACCTTCATGGTGATGTCGTCGTACCTTACCCCAAAAGAGAGGAACACCGAGATAATAAAATAGTTTAGATCCTCTTCGAACACTAAGTTTATTGGATATTCTATTTTTTTACTCACTAGAATCCCATTCCCAAAGACAATAAAAGATTTCTCCTAGATTATGGATTAAACCGCTACTTCTTCATAATGAAAAAATAAGCCTTTTATGACAAAAAAAAATTATTTTTTTGTATCTTTCCCATATAGGAGGATATCATCAATGTAGTGAATTTTTGAGGGAACAAAGTTATATCTTCCTTCTTTGATTTGACTGTAAGGACCATCTTGAGTGAGATCATCGTGGAATTTGCTCACATAATATCATCAATGGAGAAAAAAAGCCATTAGAGTGGATCACCTTGACGCACACCCCTCAAAAAAGAAAACAAATATCTTTTGGTGTATCGTTAATGATAATGGATAGCTTTACTGAGTTAAGAATGACATTAATAATCTTGATAAAATCAACAGAGAAACCATACCTCCTAAGAGTATCAAGGAGAAACTCTATTTTAGCATGTCAAAAGCTTTGTAACTGTCAATTTGGAGCGTAAAACTCCCCTCCTTAACCTTCTTCCTCATAATTTTAATTCCTTATATGGCTGTAAAAATAAAATTATGTATGTTCCTTACAAGGAAAAAACCAAACAGATTTGGAAAAATGACGTGTTTTATTATCTCCCCTAAAAAATTCATGATGATTTTGCTGATCAATTTGGGGATGGTATTCCCAAGAGCAACCAGTCTGGAGTCCTTGATATCAAGGGTATTCTCTTTCTTAGATAGAAAAGCAATGAAGCTAGCATTTACTCCATGAGGCATGGAGAAATGAGTGAATAATCCTTGATTTTACAAGTGATGTCCTCCTGTAAGATATCCCATTATAACATAAAGAATGTTTTAGTAGATCTATCAGGGCCAGGCACACTTTCCATATTGAGAGAGAAGAGGGTTGCTTTAATTTCTTCCTTGGAGGGAGCCTTGATAAGAGTACATTTTTTATGATCATTCATTGCAGGGAACAATGCTATCAAACTTCTTATGTGTCGCATCCCGCCCATCATCACAGTAGAGAACCTTGAAATAATCCACAGCATCTTGAGAGATTTCTTCGTCAGAGCTATGGAGATGCCCATTAATCATAATGGCCTTAGGCCCACCCTTTTCCTGTCTCTCCTTGTGAAATATGTGGGAGAGTTTTGAATTCTTATCCCCTTCCTTTAGCCATTTTACACTCAATTGTTTTTTTTTTCAGCCTATCATTTATCATTATAAGTTCATCAAGCTTTTGGTGGTCCTGGATTTCCTCCATGGAAGGTAAACTCTGGTATTGATTTCTGATTTTACAATAAGTAAGTTTATCTTCATCAAATTTTACCTCTATGTCAATCTTAGATAATTTTTTTTACTCCATTTTATGAGTAATTTTTTCATATGAAATAATTTAGAGGGAAACCAATAAAAGGGACTACAAATGTGCTCAATTTTCTAGGATTCAAGCACAATATTTCTGTATCTAGGGTCAATAATCCATAGATTATTAAATCTGAATGGAATAGGATTCAACCGTAAAAAAAACATGAAGAAACATCCACTAAGATGGGGTTATGATCAGAATGATGCTTGGGGAGTTTGAACCAAGAGACACTATGTGAACCACTTATGTCATCCATTTGAACAAATCATCTATCAAGCCTACTCTCATGTCTGCCATTCAATGAATACTGATTCCAGGTGAATTCAACACATGAAAGAGGAACTTCTACAAGGAAACACTGATTAATACAACAAGATAGTTTTGCAGATGAAATTATGTTAAATTGGATTCTGGTTTCCGCTTTAGGCATCCAAGCAGCGTTGAAGGTGCCAAGAGATATCCATTCGTATAACACTTACATAATCAAATTCTTCAATCCAAATTCAAAAACTCATTATTCATCCCACATCCTTTTTAAACTGCTAACAAGTGTTCATCATCTTACTCCCTAATTACAAATTCTTATAATATAGAATATGAATCATGTATTTACATACATCAACATCAATTTAATTGTTCTTCTTACTTTTATAATTTGTAATACAGTTAAAATAGCACATACCAATCATAAATCATTCATAGTCTCTTCGTCATCATTGGTAAAATCGTTACTAATAAAAACTTGTTGATTGTCTTCTTGAGCATCCCACCTTGAACATTGATTTATATAATTTTAATTAATTCTATATTTAAAACATTCAATCATCATAGATTCCTTGGGGAGACAGTATCATAAAATATTTTGTTAACAGATCATTTCAATTTTCCTTTACAATTACTTTCTTTGTGTCCTATATTTCAGCACTCAAAATATCTACCGATTTTTATACGATGTTTATTTGAATTCTACTTCCATATTTATAGACAAGTTGTAATTTTAATCTTCTTTTTGTTTATGGTCTTTGTAAAACTCCATATTTCTATTATTAGGTTTGACAAGAAACTCAGAAAAGCTAATATTGTTAATCATATAATTATATAACTTATTAAGTATAATCGTATGATTTCAAATTCCCTAAAATTTTTAAATTTTTTCTGATGAGTTTTATAAATTCACTAAACATCACATTAAACATTGACATGATTCATTCGGGTTCCATCCATTAAATAAATGAAAAAAAACATTGTGTGAGAAACATTAATCATAGTGGGAAACCACATAATTATGAAAAAAACATGTATTTCACGTAAAAATAGTTATACCTTATTCTATTAAATCTAATATTTAATCTAGTTCAATTATGATCGGTACCAAATCATTAGGATTTTTTTGTTAGACTTGGAATTTTTCCCTGGGTTCTCACTAAAGATATATCATCCTTATTTATAATGGTTAAATGAACATTTATCTAATTCTGACTGTAGAGACCCATACATTTCAGACATAGATAACACATATTAATAAATTAATATTCATTTCATAACACAATGATCCATCCATATTTGTGAACGTTTTGTCCATTTCGATGATTGGACATATAAAAAACTGCTTCATAAAATATATACATCAACTCCCAATAAGTTTTTCAATATAAGAATCCTTCTTATATGTATCATATATGTACATTTATTCATATCCTAGGGAAAAAACCTAATAAATTGTGATACCATATACTCAATAAAGGAAAAACATGTAGATATCAATGATGAATTGATAATTTCATGAACAAAAGGGTATGATAAAGTGGAAATTGAATTTGAAAATCATAATATATATATAATAAATCATAATATTGAGTCATGGAATAAATATTCCAATCTCATAAGACATTAATCATAAATGAGTTAAATAACATGATCCATTAGAGAATAATATTTGTATAAGACTAGGAATTATTGAATACACAAAATCATATATAATCATCTATTTACTAGTTACAAAAACAATTTCTAAGACATTTATAATTGAATTAATTCTCTCCCCAAACCATTGTAGTAGTCAATGTTCAATCCCAATACTATTATAGTGGAAAAATTCACTTACTAAATTGTGTTTACCTCCATTCATGTCATGTTTCTCTCATAAGATATCAATCATTACCCAATGCATTAGAGAGATGAATATTTTCCATCAATCACATAATGAAAATCATACATATGCATGCCACTAGATCATGAAAAATTCAACATATCAAAACCCATTATGTGAAATCGGTTTCATAACGATTGGATCATAGTATAACCCAAGTGATGTAATTTTTATAAATATTTCAACTTTTCAACACAATATATCCTGAAGAAAATAAGTTGGTTTTTTAATCATCGTATAATAATTTTCACAAAAAATCCATAAACATATTAATAATGAAGAAACTAGATTATATCCCTAATATTTAAAAATTGAAATCAGTATTTTTTTTATGGAATACAAATACCATTAAAGTATAATTAAAACATTCTTGGGGAAGATAAACATAAAATTTTGAAATCCATTCTTAAAAATTGTAATATATAATAGAAATAAAATTATTTTTAAAAGGAAAATGTAAACTTCTAAAATAATATTCAAAGAGAAAAATTAGTCACAATAGTAGGAAAATTTTTTCTTTCCTTATAAGTTAAAAAATATTCATTCTGAACTTTATTTGGAAAATTCAACATAGTACCTTCATTAGAAAATGATAAAAACGTTTATTTCAAAGGTTTTATAAAAATTAATAAATGGTCAAAAATTAATTTAAAAAATCAGAGGATAAAATTAAAAATTTCATTAAAAAATTTATTTAAAAAATTTATATCAGATAAAAACATTTTTTATTGATGATTGAAAGGAACCCAATTTTATCTAAAAGTGTATTTTCAGTCTCTAGAGTAAAAAAGTTTAGAAAATTAAATTTAAAATTTTATTTTAATGAAATGAAGATAGAATAAGAAAATTTATGAGTTTATTGATATATATATCATAATAAATCATTATCAAAAACCTAATCTCAACTAATATAGATAAACAATTTAATTGTATCAAAAAACCCTCACTGATTTTTTAACTTTTGAACCATAATACCGATGAATGAAACAATTGTAGATTGATATTTTATTCCCATGATTATAATTATAAAAATCATAAACAATATTCATAGTGGTATATACACCACACAAAATAATTAATATGTGAATATGGATTTGTGTCCCACATAAATAGAACAAAAACAAAAATCTCATGCCTTAGGTCTCACTTCCTTCGTAGGCTTTGGAACCTCATGAATAATAAATATATATTTATTATAAATTCATCAAATAACCAAATTTTTTATACATTATAACATATTTTATTTACTTTCTAATTTTTATCACCACTTTTTTAACACTTCTTTATTAATATCAATGTTCAAGATGATAAAAGTTACGTCTTTTATATATGTTATAGTTAAATAGTTTTTGTCCATTCATTTTGATCATGGTTACATCATCAACAAAAATTTTATCATGTAATAAATATCATATATATTCATTATATATGGGTTTATAATCATTTGTAAACTATATGTACAGAAAAAACAATTACATTTTTCATGGAGACAATGATCTATACATACACATAAACTATGTATCCATTTTTCCACCGATGGTAAAAAAATAAAAGTAAATATAAAAACATTTATTAAGTAATTATTATATCATTAATTTTATATATATTCATTAAATATATCATTATAACCATACAAGTAAAATAGAAATGAAATTTGACTCACATCACTCAATGGAGGTGGTGGTCCACACGTACACATGATCGATGTTACTGGTTTCCTACGGTTTTGAAGGTAATGAGGTAGATATGTTATTATCATTAAAAATTTATATTTATGTGATAATTATCATGTATAAATATTAAATATATCATAATAACTATACATTATATATGGTGATGAGAAATGAATTGCATTGCTACATGGAGACGGTAAGTCATATGTACGCATGAGTGATATTTTTTACTTTCCTTTTGAATAAAATAGGGTGAATAAAGGTGGTTTTATGATTATAATAACATTTAATTATTTTTATTTTATATTTTTTTACTATTTTATGAAGAATATAACTTATATATAGGTGGTAAAATTATAATTAAAATGAAAGTTATCTATTTTAGCGATTACCTCTTCTTAAAAATAACTCTATTAAATATCTTTTTAAGGGATCTAGGGTTTGTAATTTGGGAATAATAGAAAAATTAGAGTTTTTTATTAAATTTACAGGATATATTGGTACATTGGGTCAAGATATAATTAAAAAAGTAGTTTGATGAAGATAAAGGAGGGGAACCACTTTGTAATTGAGGAGAGGGACAACTTTTTAATTTCATGAAATATGAAATTAGTAGAAATTAATGTTGATGTAAAAATGAATCCAAATTCATAATATTAAACTATTATTAAATATGTGTTTAAACTATCACCTCAAATGAAATTTGGACATGTTTGGATGACATTTGAACCCTTATCCATTTGTTTAAACCATTCATTATGCCTTTTGACAATTATTTCTACATTAATGTTTGCAGACATTTAATGGTTAATAAAGACATTGTATAAGGCCAAAATAAACTCCATAAATGTATCTTTGATTATTTTTTAAAAAATAAAAATTCATTTTTCTAAATATTGTATTTTTTTTTTGAATTTTATATCATTTATTAAAATATTATTTATCATAAAATACCATTAATGTGATTTTTATCACTATTTATTTAATTTGACAACAAATACATCAATAAAATTTTCTATTAAGAAAATATATGTCTAAAAAATCTATAATATTTCATATATATCTAGAAATATTAAGGTATGAATTAATTATTTCATATTGTACCAATTTTTAAATAATTTCTTTTATTAATTGAATAAAAATTATATTACCGGTACACAAGAATTTAAGGAAATTATCTGATTTATTAAAATTATAAATAAAATATATTATAAAAATAAATTCATTAATGTAAAATTAGAAACTTGTATTCATTTTAGACATGATTTTTTTTATGTGTGGATATATATGAGATATTTAAGACCATAAGGGTTCTATTTTGTAACTTTCTTTGATTTAAATATTATATTGGCATTTTCAGGGAAAAGAGTCCATTAAAAAGCCATTTAGAGGATATTGTGATATGGTAATAGCTTTATTCATCCAATAGTAATTATAATGAATCTTATGGCCCCATCACTTGGTTTTTAGATATATTGACCTCATTTACCCTTTACAGATTTGACAAATTTTTCCACATTTACTATTCATATGGACTAAAAATAAAGTGACTTATTTACAAACTTTTAACCTTATGATTAAAAACATTGAATCCATTTTATTATATTTAATTTCAATATTTGGAAAATTTTATTTTTTAAAAAAAGTGTACGAAGCATGACGAAAACCACACTTTTGAAAAATATTTTTTTTAAGCATAAAAACTGATTTCATCTTATCACAGGACTAAAAATGTATTTGAAATATGTGAAAACATTTTATAGAAATTATAACAGACAAATTTCATTAATATCAGACATCAAATAGTGATGAAGTTATTATTTTTAGTATTAAAAAGACCTTTCATGCATGAATACATCTTTTAAAGAAAATGCCATTTTACCTATAAAAAAATGTTTTTAGACATAATTGATATCAAAAATTTATTACAATCGATATAATTAAATTATTTAAAATTTAATAAAATTGATTTCACTTTGAATACATTTTAAAAAAAATCTAACTATGTTCATAGTGATTAATAAAATCGGAATTTTTTACTATCCACTAGAAAATATATCTTTTCATAAAATTCTCCAAAATTAGACCTATAATAATTTTAATATGATTATTTAAAAAATTATATTAATTTTAGAAAATTAAATTTTTATAATTTCTAGAAATCAACCATAATAGTTTTCTAACAAAAATAATTTTTTCTGAAGAAATCACTTTTTTGAATAATAAAATGGTGTAACTAAAAATCGAGTGACTATTTTCAAACCATTTATCATTTTATTTATATTTATTAATACATTTATATATATTTCATAAATTTTTTAATAGTATTCATACCCACCAATTTAACAGCTATATTATAACAGTCACATAATAATATTTTCATAATATATCTTGTTTTTTTAAACTCAATGATGTATGTGACAAAAGAAATCAATGAAATAAATTTAATTAATGATATATATTTTCATGAATATGGGGTTTTAATAGTTTTCAATAATCATGATTTTATATTATTAAAATTTATATGAAAACTATTAAAACCTTATAATATGTAAGGTTATCTATACGTATGATATATTCCTTTGTGAAATATTCAATGTGTATGATACTTGCCTTTGTGAAATGTCATATACATAAGAAATTTTCCTTTCTAAAATATTATATATGAATATTTTTTTAAAATTTTTAAATATTCAATATGTAATGTTTTTTCCATTCAATAATATATACAACCAAATGTTTTTAACATTCTAAATTATATAATATTTTTTCCTTCTATAATATATTTAATATATAAGACATTTTCTAGAGTCTAAGGATATGAAACAATATATACATTTTGTTTTCAAAAATATAATAAATTATTCATATAAATTCAATTTAATAAGTAAGAAATACTTTTCATCCATAATATCATGTTCCTAGAAAAAATTATATTTGATTTCATTGGAATACATGATGTTTACACTACTGATTGTCAGGGTTTCATTATGATTAAAATCCCTCCTCCATGACATGATCAATATATGCTCAAAATATTAGACCATTATACAAGAATATATCACTCCATCATGATACTTTTAATGTCATAAAGTCCACATTTTTGGTGTGGTCCAAACACCAGGACATAATCTCATACAGGAACCCATCATTATGTAATCGTCGCCTATCATCCAATGACAGTCCACAAATAGAACATTCATGTCTCAAACATGGTCTAACTCCTAGAAATTCTTCATGGGTACCCCCTCAAACACCTAAAATTTGGTAAATATAAAAAATACATGATCTCTTGGAAAAAATGAAACCGGTTCAAGCATTGAAATGATATTAGGTTTTACAATTATTAAAGTTGAATAAAAATAAATCATATGGAATAAATTAAATGTAAATCCTTATAGGTATACAATAAAATTTATAAGAACGGATTTATATATATTAAAATAAATAATTCTTAGATTCAGTATATAACTAATTTATATTTATTAATAATAAGAAAGTATAGTATAGATAAATAAATCTGAAATTAAAATATACACATGATATATAGACATATTATCATTTGATAAAAAACAATTTATATAACATTAATAATTTATACATACATTTATAGAAATTGTCTAATATATAAATTTGAAAATTCGTAAATTATATTTTTAATATATACAAATTCAAATTTCATTATTAAATGGGATGTATTTTGAAAAATTATATTAACATTTGTGGTCCTTTTTGAAATATAAAACAATCATATTATTTAATATATTAACACTTCATATTAATAATGTATAAATATTTTATTATTTTAGTACTTTATGTTTTCTATTTATTTCAACTTTTGATCAAATCCACCAAAACCATTTTATTATTTTAAATGAATTTATTCTATAAGGTATATAATACTAATAGTTCATATTATAATTTTTTTATATTTTATATATCACCTAATTTAGTAATTTAAAAAAAATATTATGTCATTTATAATTTTAATATGGACACTTTATATTAAAATTATAACAATAATCCAATAAATTTCATGAATTTTAATATAAATCTCATTAATTTAAAAAAGTTTAGGGGTCTCCTAATGTCCCATTTGAATATGGAATGACCCCATAATCCCAAAGTAATATAATTTTTTTAATAATTATTAAAAAATAACTTGTAAAACAATGTCATGATTTCATTAACCTTGTACTTATTCTTCGCATGTGAAAATTAATTTTTAGATAAGCACCATGGTATTTTTCCGCCATATGAATTATTTCAATAAGAGTATAAAAGGACCTAACATTCACCATAAAGTGTTTGTATTCACCCATGATGTGGTTTTGCATAACGAAATATAATTTACAAAACAAATCATAGTCATGTATAGTAAGAATCATGATGTAAAAAAATATTTTATGATATATTTATTTACAAACCAAATACCCAAGTAATGCGTTTATAATTAAGTTAAAATTATTAAACTCAAACATAAACCATGGTCTGTTTTATAGAACAAATTATGACTATAGAAAAACACATTTTTAAAATATTAATATATTCAGTAAAATATAAAATTACATGATATGATACCATTTTTGGGTTTCAATGGGGTGAAATATTCTTATATGCGGTTAAAATAGCAACTAAATCTTAGGATATAAGATCGAAATGTGTTTTAATTTATTTGAATATAATATTTTAAGATCATCATACATATTTGTTTTAAAAGAAACCATATATTATCTTCATTCATAGTTGATGGATATATCTTAAATGTAATCATCTAAAATCTTCTTTAAAATCATCAATAAAATTTACCAATATCCTAAAAAATTATGAAGTATTTTTCTTATACCCATGTCTTGAATGAAAATAGAGAAAAAAGAGAGTTATGACATATATAGTTTTTATAGTTATATTTCTATATCGTATCATGGAGAAATGGTCTTAAATATCTTTTTTAGTCCTCAATAATTCCCCTTGAATATTGCATCATTAAATTTAAAATTTAATAATTTCTCAATTTATAATAAATTTTAAACTTCAAAAATTTTCATAAAATTTTCAAACAATAAAATACATTGCAAAAAATAATATTTTATTCAAGAAAAATAATTTATAACATTTTAAATTTTTTTAAAATATCAAAAAATATATTTTAAATATTATCACATTATGTTATAATTGATATATGATAACTTATGAGTCCTCAAAAAATTAATTCACAACCATGAAATACTATAAGTCGGTGGATTTCACCATGTCTTGTTTTTATTGTACAACCCATATTTGTAACAACCTGAAATTTTATAAGATATATTCTTTTTAATTTCTTTAATATCTTCTGTTGTATGCTACACCAAGATTATTTTTCTCTATACGCAACACCGTATTAGCTTGCAGTATAGGCAACACTAATCTTGGATCATGTTACACACAATTTCAGGTTTGTTTGATAGTAGTTATTCTACGCAACATTGTGTGTGTGTATATATATATATATATTCAATGTATAAATTAAATATGGTTGGATTTTGTTGTAAGCAACAAAAAATGAGTCTTTGACTACATGAAACCCTTACTTGGCTTGCATTACACGCAATCACAACCTTCCTCAATAGCGTGTGTTGTACGCAATACCTAGTTTCACTAAACAATGATATATGGTTATAATATTATTATAAACTATCCGTTACGAATAGTAGTAAATAAATTTTGAGTTTTATGACATTATAATTCATCTTACACATTTTATAGAATATGGTATGAGAACAAAATAAATTTTTCCGGTAAAATAAGTATTTTTCAAAAAAATGCAGTTTTGCCGCCTTTTGATGGCGCACCCATTTTGAATGTAATTTCTGACAAGTTTATTAGTTAAATTTTAAAAAATAAAATTCTTCTTTTTAATCATGATATTAAAATTTACATTGGATAAAGTATTGATAGTTTTCTGAAAACTTTCATATTTTAATGAATAGTAAAAACACGCTATATTTTAATTAAAAACAACTTTTTTCATCGTAATAATTTATATGGTTAAATTATAATATTTAATGGTTTTAAAGTATAAATAGAATATATTTTTACCATTTAATATAATTTATGTCATTAGAATTTATTTTACATTGAATTCCTAGGTAAAATCATTTCAATCTTTTGCAATGTTTTAACTTTTAAAACTCATTTTTTTAACAACAGGATAAATTTTAAATTAATTGCTGCAAAATTTTTGTATTGAATTTAGAAAAATTGATTCCATATTTGGAATCAGTAGGTCCAAATTATATTAATAGGATACTTTTTATTTTTGGACATTATGAATAGTAACTACGGTAAATTTTATTTACCATAGTAAAAGGTAAATCAGGTAATTAAGGGTAAATATAATATTATAAAATTACCCTAACACTTTTATTAAAATAATTTGATTCTTATATTTCGTTCTAAGGAACATTTGGGTCTAAATGGAATCCATTGGAACCCACTTGGAGGTGATTAAGACCTTTAGTTTATTTTATGTAAAGGAAGGTGAAATATGTCTCACTCAAATTTAATAATTAAAGTATTTTTAATATAAGTTTATACATAATATAAATTCAGTTATAAATAATCATTTGAAATATAAAATGTTTTTATTTATCATGGTAATTTATTTATAATTTCTAAGTGATATTTAATTACCTTAATAACTTATACATTAATGATGCAGAAATTATTTTTTTAGTGAAAAATAAGTAATATAGTTTTTATTGAAATAATAATACCTATTAAAAGTCTCAAAAACCTGACCAAAACTTATTGGTAGTGTATATATATATAAGAAACATCCAATGACAGAATATATGACTATTTTGAGTCTTATTAAAGTGATTATGAAAATTATATTATTTTATTCTAAATGATGTCAAAGTTGTCACCTTCATAATTTCATAAATATAACAATTTAAAAGTTTGGTGTTTTATAATATAAATCCGAATAAAAGTATTCTTATAAAATATATATGATTTATCTTCATCCTAGTATTTTATTTTTAATTTTTATGCAACAAATAAGTATATTTAATAATTATACAAAAATGTTGTAGAAATCATTTTATTAAGAGAAGTATCAAATAAATGGTTTTACAAATAGTAAAATAAATATTATATGAACTATTTAATGTTCTCCACTAATTTTATATACTAATATGAAATGTTAGGAACCTATTAAAACTTTTATTTCGAATATATCCTCTGTGTGGATTTTATTTAAATTCAAATAAATGAATAGTGTCAAAATTGACACTATTGTTATTTTATAAAAATAACATATTATTAAATTTATTAAAAATCACAAAAATATTTAAAAATTATTTATTGAAATTTATATAGTCTAAAATTTCATAAAGTATCCAATTATGGAAAATTAACAACACATAAGTGACTATTTATAACCATTTAGAATTTAGAATTTAATTACCACAAATAAAATTAAATAGATTAAATAAGGAAAAATCAAATTTATTAGGCTTAAAATAAGATCAAAACATGTCTAAAATTGATTGGTTTATGAGATTACAACCCTATCTCATCTAATATTCTAATTGAGTCATTTTTGAATGGTTTTCAATTTATATTAAACTAATATTTTTTAGGATTCCAAAGGTGCCCCTCTCCTCCCTTATAAAAGGGAACCTCCTCCCTCTCATATTTACACAACTTTGAGCCTCCAAGATCGGCCAACCCCTGCCCATTTCCCTTATCAACTTCTCTATAAATATTCGAGAGTTCCTGGTCTTCTTCAAAGACCAATTTTAGTTACCTAAGAGGAGGTTTCAAAGAGGTGTGTCGAAGAAGAGGTAATATTCGTTACTGATTCTTTCAAATTTATTTCTTCTTCTACTTCCTCTTATTTAGTTGTTTCATTATGAATTAATAACATCAATATCACTAATATACTGATATTTTATTATAAATATGAAATAACCATATTCCACCTTCTATCCATCCTATGGAAAAAAATCATCGGGCGTGCGTACGTACGGAATACCGTCTCCACACCGTGGTGTAATCTGTTTTCCACCACCACCATACTTGTATGGGTTTAATGGTGTAAAGAATAACTATATGCGATTATTATGAATTTATATTGATTCTGAAATAGTATACAAACACTTGAATACAATTCCACGATCATGGGAATGATATCATCGCTCATGCGTACGTATGGACTACCGTCTCCACGAACGCAATGAGATTCATTTTCCACGATTAACCATTCAAGTATGATTATAAAATATATATAGTAAATAATCATGAATTATATTAAATAATAATTATAATGGATTTATGTACATATATGTTTAATTTACTTGATTACATTTAATTCAATAAGGAAAGGAAAACAGCGTTCATGCGTACGTATGGCCTACCGTCTCCATGAACGGTGTATTTCATTTCATTTTTATATCTATTATATATATACAGTGAATATATATGTGATATATAAATCATGATTTAAATTATGGAAGTATTTAAATCAAGATATAATTAATAATAAAATCAAGAGACAACAAGTCGAAACACGTACGATAAATAAAAAGATTTTACCCAAAACACTGCTTTAACATGGAACTTACAAAATAACGGGTAATATAAAGTCATATGTGAACCATATATGATATCATAACAATTAATATGATTCTTTAATAAGTCAATTACATTATTTAAATAATTATACAGGAGGTTCGGATATGTACGAAGCATATCGGACCTAAGGTAAGGGATAATTTTTCCAATCTCATTTTTATCTGAGATTGTTTGTTTGTAAGTATTTAGCGGGGATTTTGTTATCATCCATGTCCATGTTTTCTAAAAAAAATTCATGTATGTTTAATGTCGTTTTTACCCATTTTTGAATTTTACCACATTTTATGGAAGGAATCTTACTTTTGTTTACCACACAAGGAACTTTTTGACTTTTCTGAAAAAAGTACGAGGAGAATGTTATTTTTAACTTATACGACGTGAACAGATTTTTACAGTTTCATAACGCCTCATTTTCATGAAGCTTAATCTACATGATTTTATGACTATTTTAAAAAAAATACTTTTATTTTAAAATTACATATAATTTTGTGAAAAGATAATGATTTTGAAGAAGAAAGGATATTTTCCTCAAGAATTTTTTTCAGGTGTTTTATCAAAACCATTTTCCATTCAAGATGACATTATTCCATATGTGTATGTTTCATGTGTAATGTCTCTATGATTTACATGATTTCACTTCTCTTATGATGAAATGATAAAAAATTTTATATGGTTTATGTTATGATGGAAAGATGTTTATGAAACCCATTTTATTCATTGGGTTATTATGAATGATGTATGTTTATTTTGTGACACATGAAAGAATGATTTCATTATGAGATGGGTGGGACCTATATCTCCCTCAAATGCATTGGTTAAAGATTTATATCTCATGAGATAGACATGGCTGGAATGGTAAGTTAATCTGGTTCAGTGTTACAGGACTGAAATGAGGAGTGAACTCGATTCCGAAAGGGACTTTGTCCACTAATATGGTCTTGGCAGCAATGCCTTAGCTACTATGGAAATAATATCATGTGATTAATGTTTTTACACCATTACAAGTTTTATTCACATAATATATTATAATGATTTATGTTCCATTATGATCTATGCCTTATGTACTTCTATGTTTTATGTTATTTCTCAAGATCTTGATGTTTAAACATTATGTTCATGTTTTTAAGTGAAAATATATATGGTTTGTTTTATTTTCTCTATACTTACCCTTACTGAGCATTTTAGCTCACCCTTTTTATGTTTTCTTTTACCCCAGGATTAAAATAATGTTTTTAGGTATGGAAACAAAAAGGTGAAGATCGTTATGGGAGATGTTGAAGATCTTTCAACATGATTAGAAGTTTATATTCCAAGTTTCCAAAGACTCTAAACTATTACGGTCCTTTGGTGTCTATTTCTGTTATGTATTAGATATTCCTCATGTGTAATGTAATGTCTATGTACGTCAAGCTTTGGGTATCTACAATATTATAGTGATATTAATCACATAATTGTTTTTATTTGGGGACTATATAAGTAAGATGGATGTTTAGTGATAATATCATGGTTTCATAGATCATGAATCAAAAAAATTATATATTTATTTTTTATTTATGAGATGTGGAAGATTGCATTGAGAGAATACTTATCAAATCATTCTATACATAATTTCTATAATTTTTTATCAATGATAAGTGGCACTTATTACTCAATGATTCCTTGATAAATTATTGATTTGTTTTTTGTAATTTCAGGTAAATTTGGATAAAAAATAATGAAATATGATTTTAATGAAAATTATCGTTTTTGGGGTCTGAAAATTATTTTATTTTATTTTTAAGATTAATTTTTTTTAAATCCATAGTAGTTTTTCAAAATTTATTTTTCTAACAAATAAATTATTTTATATTAAATTGTGTTTGAATATAATATTCAGTTATTTTTTTTCAGGGAAAACTATTTTCCTCATAAAAGATAGTTTTAGAAAAAAATGGATTTTATTTTATCAAAGGATAAAATGTTTTCAGAAATGGATGGAAGCTTTAGATAAAACCCATTACTATTAAAAATAAATATTTATTGGAAGAGTCGTGGAATGTGATTCAAAAATGGGAGGGGCATTATTTGGAAATGTTTTATTTGATGATGATCCATGATGTGTTATGTTATGATGATACTTGTGTATCACTATTTCTATTAATGATTTATAAAGTTTATGATTTCTAATAATTGGTCTCAATATTGAACCTCTTGATTTACATGTGAATTGAGGAGGGTTATCATATTTAGGAATAACCTATATGAATTTTTTTATGATTTTATCTTATAAGACCTATTTAGGGAACTATTTATTTGAAAAGTGTTTCGATGATTTCTAAATTTTATTGGTTATATGTTTTGGAATCATTATTATATTGAATGTTTTTATATTGGTTCATAGAAATCCTTTTGATTTTAGTAGTATTCATCCCTAGCAACATATCGTATTTTATTTTAAAATTTAGTATTTCATAGTGTATAAAGAGGAATATATACCTTATTCAATGGTCATATTATTAAATGGGTTATGTTGGTGTAAATATGAATTTTTTATTACACACATGATGTTATGGGAGATTTATTTTTTCATAGATATGCTTCATTGGTTTTTTTAGTTTATTTATGTTGTGTCAAAGTATAGAGAATTTTTATTACCCCTATACTATGTTAATAAGTTTATTTAAATGACTGTTTAAAAGTTTGTTTCAAATTTGGAAAACTATATATTCAATATATATATTTTAAATTGGGGTAAAACTATTCCCTACTAGATTATGTTGTATCCTTCAAAAGTACGTGTTATCTAATAAAGGGAGGGAAACATTCTTAAAGTCTAGTGGTATCCCTAACACATGTCTTATAGGCCTGATATCTTGGTTATGGATTGTAACCCCCCAACATGATCCTTTGAAAATTAAAGTTTCATAACACTACATAACACAAAAATTAATAAATTGTATGATTAAAAAAACCTATAATTAAGAATAATATATAATAAATTTATGTTTTAATATTCTGATTTATACAATATTCCTCCGTAGGTGATCACAATAATTATATAACTCTAGAAAATAGAAGTAAGAGAAATATGGATGTCACAAACTCAATTTAATTAACAATATTAAATTATCCATTATTAATAAGTACTTTTCCATTATACTATCTTTTTTACAAGTTTTCCTAAGAAAATAGATGTATTGGTCGGGTGGATGAAAGACCTTTAACATGTTACCATCTTTTCTTTCTGACACTAAAAAAATTATACTTTTTTATGAATCTGAACATGTTTTTTTTATATTTTTATATTATTTTCATTTTAAATTCTATGGGAATTTTTCAAATTATAATATCTAATACAAAAGTAATATCAAATTTATAGAATAAGGTTATATTAAATCCATATTGTGTTGCGATATATTTTTTGTCAATAAACAAGAAATCAATAAGAATGATATCGATGTGTGTTGAAGAAGAAATCATTTAAATTTTTTTTCTGTATTAAATTATATATGTGAGTTAAAGGTTGAAGTTCCCAAGAATGGTATCTTTTTTGGTAGGGTTGTGCATGATTGAAAAATATCTTTTTTCTGATAAATATGGTTCTATTTTAAGTTATATTATAGAAAATATAATTAAAATGTTATTTTATACAAATATAGATACTTTTATAGATCTATTCACAAGGAAATGTTGTCTTGATTTAGTTTCATTCAATAGTTATATTTTGCGGAAAATAATTTTTTTGAAAATATTGTTAAGGATTATTTTCATGTTTTTTCTCAAAGTATAAAGGTGTTCTATAGTCTAATAGTATTGAATTTTTTCGGAAGGTTATTTCATTCATTGATATTGAGAATTTCATAATCTTAGAAGAGTTTCAAATAGTATTTTGATTTAATGGTATTTTATATATTTAATATGGTGGATAAAATGGGAGTTCAATAAAGGATGGAATATATTTTGATGAATATCCATTCTAGAGAATTCCATGTATAAAATAATTAAGCAACCTATAATATTCATGGATAATTTTTCAAGAATACCAAAAACAATTATAGCAGTAATTTTCCATAGAAATACTCTAAATGTTATTTATACGCTCCATAAGATTTTGAATGATTCTGGAAATATTTGATTTTTTACAATGTAATTATAAAGTTTTCTAATCTATTTATAGAATTATATAATTAAATCAAATTATATTTTAGATTTTAGAAAAATGAAAAATGACTAAGGAATATGGAATGTGAGAGTGTCATTTTAAATCCATTATGATGATATATAATAGTCAATATGAGTAGACATAGTCAAATATTTTTCAATGTCTTTGAAAATCACTCTATATGTAAGGGTCACTGAGAGTATACTATTTAAAAAATTTTCAACTAATCCCATATATTGTGGTCATTTTTCTTTTTTCCATTACATAAATAAGTGTATTCTACGTTTCATATTTATGGAAAAAATGCATCAGATATATAATACTAAATATATCTTTTTAAATATTTTTCAATCAAAGATAAAAATATTGGAAAAATTTATACCTATTTTAATGGTAAATATGAATTATAACTATATAAATACATTAAATTAATTATCCACATTATGATTTATATGTTTTATAGAGTTCCAAAAAAATGAAAAAGGGAAGAAATAAATTGTGATATATAATATTACTCAAGAGGAATATAAAAAATTTATCAGTCATGTTAACTTTGAGGTACATGAAGACCTTATAGAAGATATATCTAGATGTTATTACTTATAATTCATGATCTATTAATTTTTTAATTAAATACTCTGATTACGATTTTAATCATGATTCAAATGAAAATTTAAGGATATGTAAATATGAAGATGATAGGTTTTTAATTATAGTGTAAACATCATGATGAATTTTTGATTGATTTTTAACTGAATAAGACATGGATAGAAGATGGTTTATATTCTATGTTGATGGTTTCTATTTCTTAAATAAGTCTAAGGATAAAGAACAAGACATGCTACAACTATTATTTGAGATGTTGTCACATCATTAAAAGAGTACCATTCCATAGTTCATTATCACATAAGATTTATTAATAGACATGAATAATATCTTTCTCTATGAATAAAACACTACCAAAGATAAAATTGAGCCTATGATGAAGAGAATGATTTCAGGTTGTGAGAACGATGGATTTAATATTTTTTGTTTCAAGGAGACGGTGCGGGTGGGCACAACGGCACTAGCCTATTCATGTAGTGAATGAAAATATCGTATGGATGATAAAGGTAATATCTTCAAAGAATTGGTATCAGTGAGTAGCATTGGAGATCTGTTATAGATATTTTATTAGACTACATTTGGTCAGATTATTCTTGGCACCATCTTATATGTGATAGACCAGGATGCAAGGAGAACGATGAATTTGTAGATCCGGCCAGCTCTTGTCATACCGGAAAGGTCATAGCAGTTTTGGTTTTGGTGAGACCAAGTAGTGAACCTACTATGTTTTCACTGGGTGGTGACGAAGGAGCTGGTTTCTGGATCTATCATAGCTTGGGATACATGACCTTAATCCTAGATCTTGTTTTGGTCTGGTACCTTATTCTTTGGGCTTGTTTGGTCATTGGTTCAATAATGTGTTTCACCCCACTAGGCTCCCTAACTGATGAATTTTAAGGTTATGTGCCTCTGGGCATGTTTGCTTGTAATGGGTTTCCTTTAACCTGGATTAATAAGGAATCATGTTTTATTTTCCTTTTTTAATAAAGGAACTTTTTCCCAACCATATCAGTATATATATATAATTAAAATAATAAGAATATTTTCTTTTAATCTAACATTTCATCTATATTATATATTCTATGCATTATAAAATAGTGATAACATATTCGATACAACACTTGGTCATTGATATTATGTATTTAAGATAGATAAAATGGACTATTATTAAATTGATAATTTCTAATTTCAAATATAGAGTGAAGTCCAATTGTACTGATAAAGAGATCATTTCAATGCGTTAAAGAAGATGAAAAAGACATGAATTCCAGCCATGTTTTTGTTACTTGTCCTAAAATTAAATACAAGGACAGAAGAATAATGTATATGATATATCTATTTCAAAAATACTAAGGTTATGATATCCATATATTGTGTGTATAGAGATATCTTTAAGATTTTTTTCAACAAATCCCATAATATTTATAAATTATAAGTAATTATATTAGATTTAGTTTTTCTAGTGGAGACTCAAGCTAAATCATTGATCAAACTTTAAGAGGAGTAGGCCAAGTCCAATAACTCGAAGAGGGATGCCTTATTTTTTATTAAATCATGGTAAAATAAAAGTCGATGATATAATTTTACTTGGTTAGATCCATCAGTAATATGACAAAGGTTATACCCCTTCTTCTGTTAATTAATGTTAATAAAATTGAATTTGTTTTACCCATGGTAGAAACCCATTATAAAACAAGGAAATATTCATCAATTATGAAGGATAATCTCATTAAAAAATATTTTTTCATTATTATATCAAATGTTTAATTATTTTGAAAGCATATAAACCATTGTTGATTGCAAAAATTTATGGTGAGATCAATTTAATGAATAAGTTCAAAGGTAAGAGGCGAGATAATGGTTTTTAATTGGTAATATGCTAAACAAAAGTATTCAGCTCCCCCCATCAGTGTTTTTTAAAACCAAAGTGATCCTAATAATTGGTATCAAGTAATTAGGTTCCACAACTAATTTTATTTTCATCCATACAAAATAATTATTTTTTCTAATTTCTCTACTATTTATTCATGAGGTAAAAATATAGAAAATTATTTTCTTTCACTATTAAATAATCCATATATTTGATATATTCTAATTCATTGAAGAACATTAAGAAAAGATATGTAATTAAATTTATAAAGAGACCAATAATGAAATAAGCTAAAAAGGATTATCTAATTTTTGAATGAAATCATAGTAGAGATCAATATATTATATATATTGGTTACTTTCACTTAAAAGAGACCTATGATGAACAGAAATCCCTATTATGAAAATATAATGACAATTCCCATCTTGAAATCTTAATAAATACAAAAATAGAATGGAAGAGAAATACCTTTTTGAAAAAATCACAATTGATAATATGAAAACTATTTCAACCTCTTAAATTTCTCAATCCTTACTTGAATAAAGGGTATATAAAAACACTTATGAAAAATAACTTCTTGAAGAAACTATAATTGGTGGAGAAGATCCAAAATATGAGTCTTGAAAATATAAATGAGATTTTTTTAAATATATCATGTATAATTTTCTCAAATAAATTTAAAATTATATTTCTTTCCATTTTAGAATCATCTAAAATGATATCATCAAACAATACTCTTATTATTATAGAATTGAGAAGTCTTTAGATAAAAATGTGTTGATGCCTTTAAAATATTTCTTAACAAGTAGGATTCATAAATTCTATAAATGTAGAGGTTTGATAAATGTTATCAAATTTGAGATCGAATGGATGAATATAATCCTATATATGGGATAAAATAAGAAAATATATATACATTATAGGAAGTAATTGTAATCATGGATGCTCAACATGGGATCAAAAATAATAAGATTAAAGAGAATCATATTTACTTGCATGATATGCACCATATATATTTAGAAAATAAGAAAATTATTTTATGAAAAGGTTATATTAATAGTGAATGATATAAATATCCTTACCAAAAAGTATATATACTTGAAATACAAACTAGAGAATGTGTAAGGGACATGGTTTGAATCCACTATATTTAAAATTTTTAAGGGTGGTATTTTTGTTAAGACCATTATAACTACTATAATAATTTTTTGAAACCACTATTTTAAAATACCATTCCTTGAATAAAGAAAAAGGGTAATATCCAATTCAAAAAATATTGTTTTTCAAAAATCTATTTTCATGAAAATAGAAGGTTTCAGAAAAAAAAATTATAATGATAGATAAGAAAAAATTATAGAGAACCCACCATTTCAACTATGGAGGATGTGACTATAGGATATTCCACGAATATAGCCTTATTATGGATGAAATGAAAAAAATAACATCTTTTTAAAACTATCTATAATTCTATTTAGAAGAAAATGGAATGGTTTTTTGGATTTTGTTGTTCTCATAGATGTCTTGGGAACATGGATATTGATTGTTTCAATAATGTGTCAATTCCTAAATGATAAGTGGATGATGCATCAATTTTTTGAAGGTTGTGGTAAATTAAGTTACATAGATGAATAATAAAAATATACTTATATATATTATATTTATAATCTTAGTGAAACTAACCAGAAAAGATTTTGGAATTAAATTATCTTAGTAAACTAATCATAAGTGGAATTTGGATTAAAATAAAACCAATATGTATAAAAATAATTCATTTCCAAATTATAGAATCGTCATCTATTTTTGAATAAAACATCATGATGTGGACTTTTACAACAAGTACATGAGTTTTATAAGGAGGTATGTAACATTAGATGAAATAAATAATTATCCCAAGAAGGAAATTTGATTATGGGTTTGGTGAAGGAAATTCCTAAGAAGCAATGTAGAATATCCCTAAAAGATGACCAACTTTATAAAGAATTCATGATAACTTGTCTAGATAAATTTGAAATGGAATGTTAGATAAAAAATTCATATTATGATTTAAATTAAATTATAAACCAATAAATTCCATAATAATAAGTACAAGACTTTCATGATCAGTTTTGTAAAAACTATGGCCCAATAATTCATGAAAAATGGTGTAGAAGGTGAAACTAGGCTAGAATTATTTCTAATAATTTCAAGATAATTCTACTGTACTAGCTGGATAGGTAAATTCTATAAATATGGAACCAAAATACTAATATTATTTAATTGATATTATATATAAAGATAATCTATATAACTAATCTATTAATAAATTAATGGAATCCATGTTTCCCACGATTGTCACATATAAGAATAAAAATGCATGCACGAGGAGTTCTTTTAAAGATATATCTAATAAGAAAAGAATATATTAGTTGGGAGGAGACTATTATACTTGATTCCTTAAAACATATTCATGGGAATACATCCTTATTCCCAAATATTGTGTTTCTTCTTTCTATATAGTGAAATGATGGCGATTCATGATCAAGGGGAAGATTTAAGAATTGAAGAAGTTGCAATAACTATTCAAAATTTAATGGGAATTACTATCATGGATTTATCTCATGATTTGATATCCTAAATTATATTTTATATATTGATATACCATTATGAGGTGAATATTGAGTCTATCACTTTAATGGGGAGTATTTGAGAACCTACCAGGACTTATAATTCATAAAAAGTATAAATTTGTAGAAATTGATTGAAATGATTTCATTTAATTTGTATGTATGCATACTATCTCAACCATATATGTAAAAAATATCTTTAGTTAATGGAGAGATTTTTAATTTATCATAGTCCAGAATAATTAGTAGTTTTTTATGTAATAAAACAATGACTTTACTTCCTAATAATGCATGCTTTTTTAAAAGTGTTTTAATATTTGTGTTGAATTGGTTGTTATAATTCTTATTGTAAAAAACAATTGTTCATATACTCAATAAATTGGTTTCGTCCAAAAAATGTTTAAATATACCCTAGAAGCTAATTTTGATTTGTTATCATATTTTCATTATTTTTGGATATATATTATTTCTCTAAATAGGTCCCTCTTATTTTCAATATGGATAATTGCACAAGTTGACAAAGAGTATAATAATTTATTGAACTTTTCATTAAGTGAAATGACACTACCCTCCATTAACAGACTTTTCATACACACTGAAAACTAGATATGGAGAAGAAAATGGAATAAGAATATTTTAGATTGATTTTTTTTTGGAAATGAAAACAAATATAAAGGGGTAGATTGGTAAATTCGGTTTTTAAAATTTTTATTAATTACTAATATTCATGAACTCTCAATGCATGTTTTTTGTATGAGTTGATGAAGAATTACTTGGAAAGGGTTTGGATTATCCAAGATTATTAATGAGTTCAAGGTTCATGTTAATAAGAAAGATGTTATCCTTAAATAAGTTGAAAAATAATAAAGTATATGTTTTTTCTAGATAACATCTTTTATAATGAATATTTATGTTCCATTATATTATTCTGATAAATATGTTTTTCAATAATAGATAAATTTTATATAAAATTATTCCAATTATCCTACCATAAAAAAGGTTCTAAGTTTCTTGAATGATATAAAATACAATGGTAATGTGAGGTATTATTTTTGGAAATAATTTTTGAGATCCATTAAAATGGAAAATATTTTATGATTTATTTTCTTCATAAATAATATCCGATAGAAAATAAACATTTATAAATGATTGTTCAGGATGATGTGTACAATTAGTATCAGAGTATTGAGGTATAATTAATGCTCATAGTGTATAATTGTGATGTATGGTCACTTCATGAATTTATATTAAAACTTTTATAAGCTTGTAATATTCTATGTATTATGTATGTTCAAAGACATTTTAACTTCGTGAATAATCTAGATGAATTTGATGTTGAATAAGTTTGGGAATGTATTTTTAGAAATATATGTCCTATTTGATATGATGTATAAAATAATGAAAATATATATTATATATTTGAATGATTTTCAAAAAATACATAATGTTATTGGGGAAGTAATAGTGAATTGAAACACTATATAGCATAATTATTTACTTCGTGATATTTGGAATTATACTGGTGATGACTACAAATGTTCTGAAGTTGTTCCTTAGTTTTTTAATGTGTTTGGAGAAGTCCATAATTCATTCATATTATATCTCAAATTTAAAAAATTGGGAATGATTTATGTCTGTTATGGAATAATTAGGAGTCATTTTAGAACCATTCTAAGTATATTTTTTAAAAAAATTCATTAGTTTACACGAACATCTATGTATACATAAGGGCCACCATGAGTATACTATAGAAAATATATCAAAGGAATTATATATATATAGGTAATTTTATGTGTTTTAGTCATATATGTGTGATTAATTTATTGAAAAAACATTGATAAATAAAAAATTCATGAAGTATGTAGGATTAAAAATTTATTAAGTAAGAGTCATCAATTTGAGAACAAAATATGTATCAAAAGAATAAAATACATTAATGTAATTATTAATTATAACAAAATAAACAAGGAAAATACTTCAGGATATCATTGATGTGTGTGATTTGTAATGTTAATGATTAGTTAATAATGGAAGAACTATATTATGATTTGTAATAATCATTATGTAGAATACATGAAAATATTTAGTTAAATAAAATGTGAAGGTTTGGAATTTTTTTAGAAAAAAGAAGAATCAGTTAAGTCAGATGATGATAGATCTATTATTTAGTGAATTAAATATCAGTATAATGATTATAATCATGATTGGAGACAACATTTATTTATATATAAATATTAAAATTTCGTTCGGTTTTTTAATGCTTAATTTCCATGAAGCATTGAAGTTCATGAGTTTTTTTAGTTTTTTTCACACTTTGAGAAGAGTACCACACTAAAATTCATTATCAAAGAGGACTTTATACCTGATATAAAGAGTATCATGAACCATGAAGTAGAAAATCATGCCCAAATGAAATTAATATCATCATGGAGAGAGTGATATTGGGATTTGTGGATGTTTAATGGAGAATATTTTTTTTCATTCTTAAATAGATTCATATGGAATGAATGGATAGTATGAAGGATATAATTTTGGATCTAAATAATGGTAATAAGAACTAAAATGTGAATTGGACTATTTATGTGATATTTATGGGTGTCTATTACAAACACTAAATATTAAAGAGAATTTAAGGGTTAAATATTACAGAGAAAATATTCACCTGGTTATTTTACTATATGTCAAAAAACAATTAGGGTTGTTTGATTTCTCTAACATTACTACTATTATTTATATTATATGAGTTAAAGAAGAAAGAAAAAATATTCGAGATTTCATCATGTTATTGATATTTTTTAAAAGTGACAGAACCATCCCAATTATAAAAATTCAAAATTTCTGATTATAAAGTTATAGTTACATATATTGTGGTAGAGACAGATATTATTTTTTACATTAAAGAATAATAATAAAAGAGAAAGGTTGGATCTGTGTTTTCTGCATTCAATAAAAATAAATAGATAGAAAGAGCTACTGTATGATTTCTTATTTTCATAAAAAACGACACCAATGATATATATATATTGTATGTTTGGAGACATATATTCTATTTTTTTCCTACAATCCTTTGAGATTTATGTATCTTGAGGAACTTTCTCAGTTTTAGTTATTATAGATAAGCCTTTAGTTATACTATTGATCATACTTTAATAGGATGATGAAAAATAATCTAATTATTAGAGGGAGTCTAGGATTATGCTAGAGCCAGGAGAAACGTAAATTGGTTTTAGAAATATATATGGTTTTTCCAAGAGTGTAGTTATAGGGATATAAATTTTATAATTTCATTATTTCTAATAAAATTGGAGTTCTATGTCCATCGAAGAATAAACATTTTACACCTGGGATATAGGCAACCGTCTTGAAGGTGAATAGAATTACCTAATAATGTTTTCCCTTATTCTATTTATTTTCTATATAAGGTTTTTTATATGAAATAAAAAATACAAAATAATCCCCCCCCCCCATGTATTTCACAACCACAGTGATCTTAACTTGGTCAATTATACCAACCTTATAATTGTTTTATCTTTTATGAATTTATTGGGCCTCATATAGTTAGACAAAGATATTTTTATAGTTGAATAAATTATATCCCTTAGATCCATTCATCCTTTAAAAATAAATTTTTCAATATTTCATATTTTATATAATATTATGAAATAAATATTTTTTTACCCAATTACTTCTCAATGTATAATATTCCAATTTTTTCCATAACACCCAATAAATAATAAATATCTTAAAATCTTTCCCAAAAACTAACCAAGAGTAAATATCAATCCAAATTAAAGTTTTATATATTATATCATCAAGAAAAAACATTAATCATATCTTTAAAATGATAAATAAAATAACCTTTTACTTTTGAATGTGTTTCCAAATAATACGAACTTAATTTATATACAATGTAAGAGGATATTTTAATGGGTTACTAAAGACCATAAACAATGTAAATCCATTATATAAGGGTAAAAATATATGATAAATCATTTCATTGTAAATGGACACATCCCAATGTATAATTAATCATATAATGTGGTTTGGTAGCTATGCATGTTTTTCTTATTGGGCATATATATCACATACACATCAAAGTAGGTATAATATCCCCAGACTAGCACACCGATATATGATGCTAAAATAAAAAAAATTACAATTTTGGATTTGATAGAAACAAATGTGACCCAATTTAAACCATCAAAAACTTACTACATCAAAATATAATATGGGATCAGTTATATTCATAATGATTCTTCTATTTACATCTTTATATAGTTAGGAAAAACTCTTACATAATGATACCTATGATTTTAGGTGAGCATTAATCCTACTATACACAACATTTATATTCCCATAATATTTCTTCACCTCCATTCCTACTCAACCTTAAATCCCTATTAAAAAAAATTTAAAAAGTGAGGTAAATGCAAAAATATTATTGAGAGACATAAAAAATAAAAAAATAATCTCATTAAACCATGAATAATTATAAGAATTTTACCTTTCAAAAATAAACATTGGTCTCTAAAAACATTTTCTTACCCAAGAAATTATTATGACATGTATTTTTCATGTATAATTTTCAAATAGTGTATGGATTATTTTTGTGACCAGGAGCAAAGACGACATGTGATTCTAAAGCCTGTGTGTCCAATTTAAATTTTTGAAATATATTAAATATATTAGATAACACATGCATGTATTGTTCATAAAAATGTGGATAAAATTTAAAATATAATCCCTGATAAAAAATCAAAGAGCACCATTGAGTTCCTAATGTGTGATTTTCCATTGGTGTCAAATAACTTTGGTCTGTATGGGGAATTAGTTGAAATTCTTCGCAAGCCTAAATTAATTAATTAATTAATTTTTTTTTGGGTGATTCATTGAACTAACTTATTCAATAAATAAATGGTTATGGGGAATTCCTAGGTTTAGATATAAAGGCATGTAGATCTAGTGGACCATTGGAGAGACATAGAATGACATTCTGTTGGTGGATGATGATGTGATAAAATATCAATTAACAGTGAGAGATGAATTCAAGGGATATCTCCAATGATCACAACATAGAGATATTATTCCTCAAAGGTCGATAATAATTGAGGAAGGTTATTTTTTTAACTGGATTCCATCCCCAATATTAATTCCTATGATTAAATTGAAATAATCAACCAATTGATTGATTTGTGGTTCAATTATCTTCTAGGATGGGTTTATTTGTTAGATTATTTTGGGAGTTTTGATTAATTTTTATTTATTCTTAACTTTTTATTATTATGTTTATGTATTGAATCCAAAATGAAAATTGGTTGAGGTTCATTCCTTGTGTTTTTGTATATGAATTTATTCTATATTTCATTGTTCATCACAGATGTTCCCCATTTTCCCGTGGTTCGACATCAACAAAAGAATTATCAATTCACATCAGTCTCATAGAACAACTATATGATATTTTAGAACTAGGATTGGAAAAAACACAACAGTTGTGTGATGATAGAAGATACAATGGATAAGATGGTTCTGGATACACATTTTTTATGTTACTCATTGTATAGAAATGAATTATAAATGAGACTAATTTCGGCATGAATCAAATTTCGCAAATATTAATAAATTCCATGGAGGCGTTTGATAGTAATAGATCCTTCGTTTCCTACAATAAAAAATCCATATTTTAGGAAAGTAGTTGTTTGGATTTTCTTAAAATGAAGAACTAGTGGGTTATGGAAATCCTGATCCACACAACACGTAATCTGGGATAACATAGCATGTGGGTCCCTCCAAGAAGTATCATGAGTTTTGATATAAAGCTAATGACCACATTCCATATGACGAGATTACACAGTGTTTGACCTCTCCTTGGTGTATAGATATATACCTCAGAGGGTACATTTACATAAGAAGGAGTAAATGGGAATAAGCATGATGTGTAATCCCACACGGACATGGAATGGGGAAAATGTACACGTGCAAATCCATGTAATGGTACATTGGAAGAGGTACATGAGAAATAGCATTCTATGTAATTCTATATGGACATAGTCCATTTTACATGGGCTGGACAGGGGGTTGAGGGGACACAGTGTGTAACCCTACTATATATCTTTTACTCCATAAATGATGGCTTTAATTTTTTTATCCTTTGTATCATGGGAAAGTTTTTTTGATATGTTCACAATATCTACTCTTTACAGGTTATTATGGAATTAAATCCCACACCTTGGACAGTGATAACATCAACATGACTTCTTGGATAGAGTTATTATATTCCCTTCATGAGGCCTAGAGTGATATCCCATATCCATCTTAATGCCATATGTGGAGTTCTTTGTATCATCTTAACCCACACTATGTGGGAATTGATCATCCACTTTACAGGTTAATCCAAACTGAGTTGTCGACATACCCCATGGACTTGGGAGTGATCCTCATCCCGTATCATATCAATTCATACATTCATCATGTAATTTTAATGGAGATTCTGGATGAACATTACCTCTCAAATATACATCATCGGTGCCACTAGACTCAGTAGTCTGTTCTCACTGATGAGTGCATGGAGGAACCTTCAAGCATAAATCCTAGGAAGGTATTGCTATTGGGACTTACCTTTAGATCGTGTTCCTTTTTTATTATATCAATATATTTTTATTATATGTGTCATATTAATATTCTTATTTAGATCAGACTATATTCTCTTATTGTATGGTTTTTTGTCTAGGGTGTAAAACTGAGTGTTGTTATACTTTCCTCTATATGGTAATTTCTCATACATGTCATGTATTGTGTATATGATCAACCTTTTGACATACTCTTAGGTGGAAAAATACCAAATGGTGATTAGTTATACCATAAATTTCAAGGTGTGTTCTTGTAGAATCTACATAGCAATCCCAGGATTTACATTCAGGTAGGACTCATTTTTAGAAACTTTATGGTGGCCTTGTATTTGGCCTTATTATCTTCCCTTTATGTCTTGTCGTACTCTGGTTGTGGAATTTAGATGTATACATGAATGTTTGTTCAGCTGTTTTATACATTTCATCATTTTATAGTCTCAGAGACATGTTCATGTGTACATATACTTAAGCTAGGGTCACCCATGATAGTGATAGTCCTACTCATCATTAGTCACTTTCCCTTAGACTATTGTAGGTGGTCTTGGGGATTTTTCGATTGGGCCTCATTGGGATGGGTGATGATTGAGTGGTACCAACGGCTTTTAGTTCTATCTTAGGACCAAAGTCTTCACTACTGGTTTGGGGAAATAGTTTTAAATGGTTCATGTTTAGATTTCATGCCAAAAACTCTATTTTTTGTTCTTTAGTCGTCATATCCCTACACTAGGACATCTATAACTTAATTTTCAACATGATACATGAGAACACTAGTTTTAGGGAACACAATGGTACATACACCGTATACGAATGGATTGTGGGTTCCATTTCTTTCTTAAGTGATCTCTCCAGATATACTCAGTGACCTTATTACATCATTTTTACATTCAGGATTCCTCCACAATGTATTCCTTATATGATTTGGCATCAAGATCATGAGGATGATCCCCAAAGAGATAAGGCATATATTCAAGGACCAATCCAAAATATTTTACCTTCATGTGGTCCAATATCTATACCATTTCCTATAGAATGGTGCACGGTAGTTATAGTACCAATGAATGAGGTGCACGGTCCATGTGAACGTAATGAGTTTCCATGAAATAGATACCTTAGGATATGAGGTGATCCCAATTCCCAGGAATATGAGGATGGTCTTGAGGTAGTGACTTGAGTTTTCTATCCATTCAAGAAACTACTAGATTGTATAGTGGTATGAGTGGAGAGACATCTCCATATCTTATAAAAAATATGGTGCAGTCTGGTGACCCAAACATGCAATGAGGTAACTCTTCTAATGTTAGATATTTAGTTTCTCTTCATATAGGATGTATGTCTAGCTACGATGAGGGATATACATATTGAGGATCTTCTTCAGCACCATTAGGGTAGTGTAATGGTAGCTGAATATTCATCAAGTTTTTCCAACCACACCAGGTACTCAATGTATATATTTCATGATGATTTTTTAAGGCTCATACCATTGAAATATTACATCATGAATAATTATGATCAAGATTAATCCCACTATGAATTACTACCTATGATGGCGTAATAGAGAGAGAATTGGTGGTTGAGAGATTCTTTCCCCAGTAGATGAAGAAACTAGTTGTTGTTAGAAGGAAATTAGAAGTAGAGACCTTGGAAGAAGGGATATGATGTTAGTATCAGGGACCTAGATGAGCAACATGTTTTAGGATAACATCCCTGGATAGAGGCTCTATAGTCCAAGGCTCACAGGATGGTTCTAGACATCCCAAAGAGAGGAATTGCTACCCATATTACGTTATGGGATGTCATGGATAATATTGTCCAACCGACCTTATGGTAGATATAGGAACTATGGATGTGCCACCAAGGTAGAGGAAACCGAAGGATCAGGTTGGTTTTTAGGGTATCATACATGGTATAGGAACTAGGAGAGACTGAGGACGTGGTAGACTCTTTGAATTTTTACCACCATGACTACTTGGTAGACCACGTGAGGCTCAGGGAGGTGGATGATAGTGGTGGGTATAGCTACAGGTGGTCTAAGCTTACAACCCATTGTATCCTAGAATGATTCAAGGTATGATATATATATTTTCAACATTATATTTTCAACATTATATTCCATTTTAATATATACAAATTTTATTCATTCCTTTCCCACTACATATCTTGTTCAAGACTTAGATATTCTAGTTGAGCCCTTAGATCAACCCTAATACCTGGAGACTCCTACTAGAGATGGATAAGTGATCACACACTTATGCCAATAGTGTTCCCCAATTCATGGAGGTGATACTTTCTATGGGGATATCTTTAAAACATTTATGAAAAGTATGGACTGGTTAACCATGTTAAATAAATAGATTGAATATTTCTAGTAGAGGGTGTGGTGTGTCCAAATAAATGGGACTAGGTTCTCCTTCATCGGTGAAAAGGAAACTCTGGTAGCATAGGATGGACTCATGTATATTATGGTGTATCCGATTACACACTAGTTGGCTGGCTTGTCCCTTGGTGCAGTCGGTGTTATGAGTCCATGTTTTCTTGTTGTGGTGGCCGATTATGAGTATATATTCCTTGATGATGTTTCATGCCTACCTCCTCCCTGTGAGATAGACTTCTACCTATATCTACACCATGGTATAACACTAATATCTTCACCAGCATATAGGATGGACCCAAAGAGATTCATGAGTTGAAGGTGAAATATGGGGATTTGTATAGGAAGGTATTTGTTCAGACTAGTGTGCCAGCTTTGGTAGCCACAATTTTGTTCACCCAGAATGTGGATAGGAGGTTGAGGTTATGTGTGGACTACCAATTCTTGTCCAAGGTGACTATTAAGAAAATATATCTACTATCAAGGATCGATAACCTCTTTGATATATTAATATGGGATAGATTGTTTTATAAGGTTTTCCACAGGTTCTCTATCTCTAATTTCGAGTATGGGATGAGGATATAATTAATTGGACATTCCAATTTTTCTATGATCACATAGAATAATTTATGATTCCCTTTGATGCAACAAAATTCCCAACGGTGTTCATGGTACTCATGAACTATATCATTCATCCTTTGATAGACCCGTTTTTTGTATTATTCATCTATGATATCCTTATGTACTCAAAATACAAGGAGCACCAAGAATGTCACATGAGGATGGCTCTCGATGTACTATTTGGGCACCATCTTTACATGGAGAACTCTAAGTGTTAGTTCTTAATTCCAGTGGTCCACATTCATGGAAATGTTATCTTAAAAATGGAGTGGTAGCAGACCCGACAAAGGATGAGGCTGTGTTATCATGGGATACATCCAAGAGATGATGTTTGTATAGATATTACTTGGGTTGGAAGGATATTATCATAGATTCACACCTCATTTCTCTAGGATATCAATTTTAAAGATATCATTGACCCAAAAGGCTAAACATCTCATATGGAAAGATAGGTTCTATCAATTATTTCAGTAGTTGAGGTAGAGAATGATGAGAAGTCAGGTCTTGAGATTTCTATGGAAGGGTGTCCATTAAGTAGTGTTCTGTGATGCATCAAGAACTGGTATCAATTGTTTTCTGATGTAGTGGAGAGAGTTGGTTATATATGGTTCATTATAGTCAAGACAAAATGATCATAACTACACAACCCGTGATCTTTAGTTGGTAGTGTTAATCTTCACACTAAATATGTGGAGACACTATCTGATGGATGATTGATTTTTATTCTGATATGATCACCAGATTCCCTAATATATCTTCTCATAGAAGTATATTATCTTGAGACAGAGTCAATGTCTAGAGTTCCTCCAGTATTATAACTTCGACATTTTCAACACTTTTGAGAAGTGGAATAAGGTGGTAGATACTCCCAATAAGAGATATTGTTCACAACTTTTGAGTTAGGTATTAGATCAGTTGGCCTAAGACATATATCCTTTGTGGGTAAAGATTTATCAACTTACATCTATTTCATGGTTTTCACACTTTCTCTTTTACAGTGATTTATGGAGGTAAAATTTTGGGATATCGACTTTGAGATCATACATACTCAGATATCCACTATAAATTCTCACAATGGATTTTATAAATGTGTGGAGCATGTCATTATTTTTAGAGGATGCATTATGGTACTAGGTATACTGCCAAAGGAGGTTCTTAGTGACTTTCATACATCTCTTTTCATGATATATCCAAGTGTGCCGAAGATGTACGAGGGCCTCTAAAATCTTTTTTAGTGTCCAGGGAGGAAGAAGGGGGGTGCAGATTTTTTTCTCTTGATTCCATACATGTAAGAAATAGAGGGATGAGCAACCTGTGCTAGTAGGTTTAGTTCAACCCCTTGAGGTACCAGAGTGGAAGTGGGAAGTGATATACAGGGACTTCTTTATGGGATTACCACATATGTCTAGGTGTCACGATTCCATATGGGTGATTTTAGACCAGTTCACCAAGTCAATCCACTTCATGTCTATTAGAAAGAAGAGTTTATTATAGTGATTGGAAAGACTCTGCATATAGGAGATAGTATGACTCCATGGTGTTCCATCAATGATTGTTTCTAACTAAGAAGCTCGATTGACATCTTACCCATGGAATGTATTCTAGTTGTCATATAAAACTTAGTTACTATTTAGCATAGTGTTTCACCCCAAAACTGACAGCCAGACAGATCAGACCAATCAAGTCTTAGAGAATATTCATCAGTCCTGCAAGTTGGAATTTTTCTATAGTCGGAAGGATTACCTACCACTAGTGGTGTTTTCATTAAAAAATAGTTACAATTCCACCATCGGTATGGAACCATTTAAGGCATTGTTCCAATAACCCTGAAGGTCATCACATTGTTGGATTAGCCCTAGAGAGTCATCACTCATGGACCTAGAGATGGTACAAGCTACTACCAATATGGAGTATATCATCCATGAGTGGATGAAGACTATAAAGAGATATCATAAGTCTTATGATAATAGATGGAGGAGGAATTTCAAGTTTGAAAATGGATACCATGTGTCCCTATGGTTTTCACCTCGATGTGGATTACAGTAATTTGGTCGAGGCTTCAAGAAATATAATATATTCATTGGCCCTTTCTATATACTACATGGAGTTGTGGACATGGAATACCACATACTTTTACCTTCGCTATTATTATAGGTATATGATGAATTAAATTATCATGTGTTCTATGGAGGAATGTGAATCTATAGGATAGAACATGTGATAAGAAGGCACAAATGTTTTTCTCATTACTCGTATAACTTTTTTTAGCCCTTGTTTTGGATTTTTTGGACATAAATCACCATGGTTGGAGAATTTAATGACATGAATAATCCATGTATTATTTTTGGATATTTTATGTGTTATTTATGAGACCTAACACTGAGATGGTGTGTCATTAAATGGCCTGGAGTGCCTATAATAAATTTTTAAACTATAATTAATATATTAAAAATAACGCACACACCTTTTCTCTAAAAAAGGTAATTACTTCAATATAGAGTCTTGGATCATAAATCTGACAGAACTGTTGATTTCATAATGCATGTTTTACCCAAGGTGTGGAATAACCTTGGCCAGTCTGCTGCACTAATTGAAAATTTGTATCCGACATAAAATAAATAAAATAATTAATTATTTTATTTTATTTTATTGATGTAGAAAACAATCATATTATATACATAAACTATGGTGGATAATTCCAATGTTTAGACACTTAAACCTAAAATTCTAGAGGATAATTGGAGAGTCATAAAAATATATTTCTTTGGTGGGTGCTGACCAGACCAAAGTGCAATGACAACTGCAAGATCATTTCATAGGATTTCTACAATGATCGGAGTGAAGCTCCATTCTTTATTAGTGATCATTCTAAATTGAGGTAGAATGTTATTTTTATTCGATTCATTACCCATTATTAAATCCAACAATGAACATGAATTAATCAACCAAAATATTGATCTTTGGTTTGGTCATCTTGATGGATGGGTGTGTTTTTAGTGATTATGTTGGGAGATTTTATTGAATATATTTGAAACGTCACATTTCATTCTAATGGTGATGGATTGATTCGAACAAAAACATTTCTTGTGATTCATTCCTCATGATTTTTAATGTGAATTTTCCCCATATTTCATAGTTCATCATGAGTGTTTATCTTTGACCCATGGTTCAAATCCACCAATAAATAGATTGTTGTTCACCCAATTCTTGGTGCATCAATTTGATATTGTAGATTCTAGATCCAAATGACATAATGGAGGTACAATGATTTAAGTGGAGATAGATCAAATGGTTTCTGATAACCAATTACATATTATTTAGAGCATAGAATACAGGTGAATAAAGGATATTTATAAATGAATCAAAGGGATAAAATAGAGAGAATGTAAATGAAAAGGTTCAACCATAATAGATCCTAGACTTATGGAATGAAGAAAGACATATTTGAAGGTAACAGTGGCACATACACATTCGAAAGGAAGAACTAGTGGGTACAGGAAATCTTGATCCAAACGGTGTGTAATATAGGATTACATGTTGTGTGGTTCCCTCCTAGAAATGGATAGGGTTTTAAAATAATGTTAAGGATCAAATAGTGTGTGACCCTATCAAATGTAATTTTACCTCTCCCTGGTGCCATGGAATGTACCTTGGAGGGTACACAAATGTGGAAAGGAGTACACTTGCACGGGCATGTTGGTTACTCTCACATAGAAACGACCTTGGAAAAACTGAACACTACCTACGTCATGTACTAGTACCTGGTTATAAGTACATGGGAATCAATAGGACATATACATCGACACAGACACAAGAAATTTTTCACGAGAAGGGATTGGGGTCAAATAGACCTAGGTTGTAACCCTAATACATGTTGTGTATTCCATAAAAGTGGCATTTAAGCCCACCTACACTATATATTAGACAATTTTCATAAGGGGGTTTTTCCCATATCCATTCCCTGAGGGCTATTATGAAATCACCTCTTACTCCTATGATAGTGATCCCTTTATCATGACTTCATGGATTGAGTTTTTGGAATCCGTTTATGATTCATGGAGTGAGATCCTCTATCCATCATCATTCCCTTGGTGGATTTCATGATAATGTTGTGGCCAAATATACATGGGAACGTATCTTATACGTAGTAGGATAGACCAATTTGAGTTGTTGTTATACCCCATGTACTTGGGAGTATTTTAATCTATATATCATGTATCTTTGGACTATCAATGTGTACTTATAATGGAAACACAAAATGACCATTACCTCTAGAAAGAATTTATGTAGTGTTACAAGAATTAGTAGTGTGTTCTCCACGGTGAGTGTTATTTTGAACCTTAAATATGGAATCATTGGTTGGTATTATGGTTGTGAGTTACATTTAGACTGTGTGTCTTTATTTAGAATATTTGGATATTTTTTTCATAGGTGATGTATACATATACCTATGTATAGATGAATGTATTCTCATTTTGTATTCTTTGTGGATTCGAGGTGTCTTATTGAGTAATGTTATAATCACCACTGTATGGTATTTTCTTACACGTGTTGTGTCCTGGAAGATGATCGAACTTTTGAAAAAGTCATAGATGGACTAGGACCAAATGGTGTTTAGTGAGACCGGATAAACCAAGGCATGTACTGGGGGTACCCTAGAAATAATCCCCATTTTTATACTTTTAGGTTGAACTCATTTTCAAGATATTTGTGTTGGGCTTTTGTAACACCCCATGGTTTTCTAAAAATAAATTGAAATGCATGAATTCTTATTTTAGGTATATATTTCTAACTGGACTTTAATCGTATTTTTTCTGGTTCTATGTTTTGAATTTCGAAAAATAGACATCTACAATTGTGTTCAGTATGTTATTTAGAGTCCAACGGAACCAACTTGATATTTTTTGAATAGTAACATAACCTCATAAATAGTAATATGAATAGTATTATGACCCTAATGAATAATAAATTGAATTAATAATTTATTTTCTTAACTGTTTAGGATAATGACAACTTGGTTAAAATTTCAATGTGATATAAAAGTAGTTATAGAATTAAAATTCTTAATTTTTGAATTATGAATGATTTTATTTAAAAATTAAATTAAAATTATTAAGAAAATGATTTTCATAAAATGGAGTTCATTTTTGAATTCAACACATCTACAAATGGTTATGGTAAATTTATTGAATTTTTCTGAAACTCATGATTTTTTTAGGAATATTAAAATACGGTAAAATAATATATTTTCAAATTAATAGTAAAATACACTATGTATGACCTCATAAGTGATGTAAGGACACTTTTTTCTAACTCACATGCCATTATTACTATTTTTGGTCACATAAATTAAGACTATTCATAGTCTTGAGCAAAATATTATAACAATGATTAAAATAATGTAAAATACCTCCCCTCCTCCACTATAAATACCACACCCATTCACTTTTTCCGCCCACACCTCTCAAGAATTTATAATTGTCTAATTTCTTCCAAATTTCCTCCTCAATCTTCTTCCCCTCATCCAAGAGCTACTGGTCTCACCAAAAGGCCAAAACGAAATGTCTTAAGAATGATCTCAAAGAGAAGAGATCAACAGGTAAACAACCCCTTTTGTTTTCATTCTTTTCATTCATTTTATGTTTTTATTTTTCAAATACATTTCGATTATGTTGGGATATGACAATAAATATCCCTCTTACTTACCATATTATATAATTATGATGAGATACCCCTTTCCTAGAATAAAAATATTTTATGAAATTTTAAGTGACATCTTGAGGCTGCGGAATTTTGATGAGAGATTTCTAAATTTTTGTTTTTTTTTTGAGTTCCTTTCATTTTATTCCTCACATAATCTTATCCAAGAGAATCTAATTATTCAAAATCATGTATATTCAGGATTTTCTCATCTTCATGAAAAATCCCTCATCAGTCTTCTCCTCCTCTCCCACTTATTCAAGTAATTAAAACATCGTTCGTGATGTATCGATTTTCCGACATTGTGGACGATGTGATTTCAAATTCTTTTACTCCTTTCAAGACTGGTCATGAAACCATTTTTGTGGTTGACCCAGATTATAATTTATGTATTATAACTTATATAAGGTTTTGTAATCTTCTTTCACACATGTTATTAATTTATGAAACAAAATAAAATCATTATGATCAAAGAAATGCCAAAATAACCTAAACAAATATCAACAATGTTGTAACTCATAAATCATCCTCATGGCAGAAAACCAAATGATAAATGGTATAATTTAATTTTATATAAATATGTAAATAGAATTACATTTTAATTCTGGATTTTCAATTCCAATTGACTAGAACATCCATCATGAACCAATCATGGAAATCATATAAAGAACTCACCAAAAACAGTGTAAGGAACAAAATCCTAACAATAAAAGGGTTAAATGAGTTATAAAATTATCATATAATATGTTATAAAGATGAATATGTTTCTTTAAGAAAATAATAAAACTCTTTTAACCATTATACAAGAGTTATAAACATGTTTTGTTTAATAAAATCCTGAGGTGAGGGAATTCTTAACCTAATTTCCATCCTTTGTGTTAACCTTATATTTCATTATTTATTTGGAATTTAAATTATTTGTGATATGAATTATGATTATATTATTTTTAATTATGTGTATTTATAGATTATATACATATTTTACCCACTCTATTAAGTCTCACTAGAATTTTATGATATGTTTATGGGGGTTTTCTTTTAAAATCTTCTCTTAAAATTATATTTTACAAAATTCAAAAGAAATGTTTTTTATGTAATTTTTAATGTTGTATCATTATGTTATGGACCTTGGGCATTGATTATTATGAAGCGTGGGACCTATATTTTCTCCAATTGGTTGGATATATGTATGTTGGAGGTCGACCATATGGTTACTCCAAGTGTAACAGTGATGGTTACACAAATTTTATGGTAGTTGTGAGGGTTACAAATTATAATGTAGTTGAGAGGGTTACAAGATTATGTAAGTAATTCCCCGAGATAAATTTATGTTTATATTTATGTTATCATATTTTTTTCGATCTTTTTTTAAATATTATGTTTCACAAAGTAAGTATATATGGGTGAAAAGTATTCCTTTTGAAAATAATTTCATATGTTACAAGTGTACATGGACTAATGTGTTATTTCCTTCTTTTTATATCCCTTACTATGATTTTTTGTGCTCATATAGTGTTTTTAAATGATTTTCATAGGTTATAAGGATGTGTAAGATAAACAAGGAATCATTGTTAAAATTTATGAATATTTTTCAAGGAATCATGTTTTATTTGAAAAGATTAATATTTTGGAAGAAATGAGTACTGTTTATTTTAACATCTACTATATATTAATTTGTAATTTTATGAACGTATTTTGCACCAATTATCTAAACCCATAAACATGAAAATATATTTAATTTAAAATAAATTTATTTCTTGAATCAATTCAAGATTATGAAATGTACTAACGCCAGATCCCTATAGTTGGTATTAGATTATGGTTTAGATAAATTTAGGGGTTATGAAGATGTTAATATAATACCATAAATGTTTTCACACTCTATGGTTAATTTGAAATGTTATATAATTTAATTATTACCATGTTGCTTTGACTAAGATATGTTTGTTGAAATATAATGTCCGCAGAAGAAACAGGGAAGCTGAAGAGGAGATACAGAGACAGAACGACATCCTTCCAAATCTACAGCTCGGAATGGTAGGGATTCAAACCGAGTAGTTTTTGACAGTAATGGATCATCTAACGTAGGAAATAAATGGTGGTGGAATCCATTCAAGATAACAAATAGGGGTATCACAAAAGAATATGACAATAGTGGATCGTTTTTGAGACAACACACTCTTTCTTTCAGGGAATGTTATGACCCAGCAGTGGATGAAAGATGGATAAAATCCCTTGAAAATATATTTTATGTAATGGGTTGTTTAGATAATCAAAACGTATGTCCTTCCATTAATCATTTTTAAGGTGAAGCCGATCAGTGGTGGTCAATGGTAATGAATATCAGGTATAGAGAGGTTATTGATACGTTAGAGTGGAATGAATTTAAATGCCTTTTCATGGAAAGATATTTTCCTATGGTGGTGTGAATTAGGATAGAAAATCAATTCCTTGAATTGAAGAAAATGGATGAACATTCAGTGGCTGTGTGTGATGCGAACTTTACCTGACTAGTGATGCATGCTCAAAATCTTATTCTGGATCTTGATAGCAAAATAGACCGCTTTTACACAGGACTGGCGCCAACGTATTGAAGGACATTGGCCTGTTGTGACTTAAAAAGTTATGAGAAACTTGTCTGATGTACTGAGAGAATAGATATTAAGTTTTCTAATAACAATTTTCACTTTGGAAACAAGGAGAAGGAATGGTCTAGATGGAAAGTGATGGATAAGAATCAACCAATGAAAATGGATGGTAAGAAAATCCAGTTTTAAGATTGTAAAAAGTGTGGGAAGAAGCACCCTGGGGAATGTCTTAGAAAAACTAGGAAGTGTTTTTGATTTGGTAATTTGAAAATATTACCATATATTGTAATGAATATGATCCTAATATTAATCTTGATAAGAAAACTATTTAGTGTTTTAAATGTGGTGAGATGGGTCACTATGCTAATGCCTGCCCAAAGAGAGATCCAAATGATTCAAAGAAGCCAGACTATAAGTAGAAAAGTGTACTGAGATATTTTGAGACTAGGTCAGTAGAATCCAAGTCATCCTATGAAGTTGTATTAGGTAGTTTTTTTATTTACTCAGATTTCTCTAAAGTTTTATTTGATATGGGGTCTACACATTCCTTCATCTCTGAAGACTTTTCCGGTAAATAGGAAATATCACCTAAAAAAATGTGACCAGAACATGTTGTTAAAACACCAAGGGGACATATTATAGATAGTGGAATTATAAAAATCCTTTTATTGTGGTCGGTGGAAAGTCTTTACCCACAAACCTTGTTGTTTTTCCTTAGTTGAGTTTGATGTTATTCTTGGAATAGATTGATGTAAGGACCCGACCCCAATTTCCCAAAGTCGGTGGATTTTTTGGTTACGTTGGAATACATACAAAGAATAAAAATCCTGAAGGATCGATTAGTTTAGTATTATTGGAAACAAGATACATACATAAGTTCAATATTACAACTTGAAGAGAAGTACAATATGGAAACTCCTTAGACAACATCCATAACTCCTAGGTTATTTCAGCATGTCATTCATAATAAACTTCTTCATGGCCTGAAAAAATGATACATAAGAAATGGGTGAGCTCAAACACCTAGTAAATGTAAGCAATATAGTAAATGATATTATAAACATAAGACATGGTGCATAATTTAAAACACATGGCTTTAGTAATAAACTTGAACACGTTATGGCAGGAAAATGAGCTAAGTAAATAATGTCATAATAAAACATAATCATGGATATTCTACTAATTGAATAACCACATGAAATATCAATATATGAACTCATAATGATGGAATGAATCATGCCATACATTCTGAAACATTTTTTCAAGGCCTTGGCCAAGATGTCTAATGATAAAGGCCTTAGCCAAAATCCATATCACATTGGGAAAGGCCTCGGCCAATTCCTTGTGTAGTTGTCTCGTATAACCGACTGATGCATCAAGGGGATATAGTGGGCCCCACCCATCACATAATAAGTCCAATGCATTCCTTATATGAGCGGTAATGGACATAAACAACATATATATTCATATTGAAACTATCATATGAAATGTACCTAACTTTCCCCAATTATTGAACACAAACACTAACCATTCAAAATAATATAGTGAATGGTTTTAGGATAGATCATCCACAAGTTAGACATAAACCATTAAATAAAATGTGGTATATGAAATCTTTAATTATTAACCCCAGTAATACATAATAATCAACAAGAGTGTTGAATCAAACGAGAATAATCTTCTAAAATCATTAAACAATTCTTATGATAAATACTCTTCAATTTTGAAAAGAATAGTTCTTTTGGAAAAATATTTGTATAAAACCAGAATTAATGTAAGATATTATTTTTTGATAAACTGAGTGTTTTTATAAGGATAATGGTTTCCATAAATATATTATAGATTTCCCTTGAAAATAGATACGAATTTGATAAATTTCCTTGTAACGGTCTCGTATTTTAGGGAACAATTTTGAGAGCTTCTTTTAAAACATGTAACTATCGAGAAAATTGGAAAGGATTCTGGATGGTGTTCATATTTAGAATACTCACACAGAATATATGAAGAGTATATAACAATACATAAGAATTTCATCACGGAAATTAGATAATAAAAGTAACCCGAAAGAAAATGGATGTTCCGGTGGAAAACCCTTACGTTAACTCCAAACGTGTTCTGATCTTGTAATTAAGATCCTAGAATATGAAATTATACTTTTTAATAACTTATTTCAGAACCTATTATACATTTATTTAGGTTACCATAATTCTGGTTAGTTCAATTATGTCATTATGGATAAGTTATTGTATTGAATTTCGTCATTCTGGAGTGTTTGTTTCCTTTATTTTCATATTTGGTTAACACGTTTTTAAGTAGTGAAGTTCATGTGGAATGGTTATAAATCTCAAGGATTGAAATTATATATTATTAATGAACATAAATAATTGATAATGTTCACTTCTATAATTTGGTTACATGGAATGAGGATGAATAATTAGATGACAACCACTTCGATTATTCAGCGGTATTTCAAAAATTAGGAACTAGTTTTGTCATATAACTGAATTATATGAAAATATTCTTATTAATGAATATTAATTAAGTTATAACACATATATTATAGTATTTTTCAACCTTGAATATGGTTTCATGACCAGTAATGAAGAAACAATTGAAGAACGAATCTTCATCGTCCAGGAAGGTTATAAATCAGAACCTCATGGACGTCTATTTTGTTTATAAAAATAAAAGGGAGGGAGTAAGAATATAAATAATGATTCTTCCATTAAGATGATATAAATACAGTATATAGATGTTACTATACTTATAATGGTCATTTGGACAAATTAGGTGAGGAGAGGATAGCAAAAGAAGATAAATTGACATGAAACTAGATAAAAAAGAAGGGTGCTTTACCTCTTGAAATAACCTCCTTGAAAAACTCTTTAAGGAAAGGGGTTTAGGTATTTTGGAGAGATCAGAAGATTCCTGGAAGTAGGTTAGAGACTAGGTAAGAGTAATTGGGCAGAATTTTGAGGAGCATCAAGGCTTAGAGGAGTGAAGAGAAGAGGGAGTGGTGAGGAGATTTTTATAGTGGAGGAGAGGGGTAAATTTTGAATACTTAATTCATTATTTTGTTATTTCCCTCATGACAACCAATAGTGTGGTTTCATGTGACCCCTAATAGTAATAAGTGCATTTGAGTTCGAACCAAGTGGACTTGCATCACTTTTGATGTCATAAATAGTGTATTTAACTGATAATTATTATATACGGTATTTTATTGTATTTCACTATTCATCAAAAATTCAAAAATTTCAGAAAAATCCCAAAAATTCAACCCTTCCATTTTTCAACGTGTAGAATTCAAAAGTGAAATCCGTTTTTCAAATATAATTTTCTAAATATTATTAATTTATTTTTTAAATAATGTCATATTTAATTCGAAAAATTTCAATCATGAAGTGAAATTAGTTTTATGTGACATTGAAAAATTCATTAAGATCCAATTATTATATTTCCTTAAGAAAATAAAATTATATTATTATTAACTATTCATAAGGGTCATATTACTATTTAAATTACTATTCATATTGGTATGTTACTATTCACCAAACATAAAGTTTGTTCTATCAGACTCTAAATGACTTACTGAATGCAACTCTAGATGACCATTTTTTGAAATTCAAAACATGGAAAAAGGAAATCTGTGTTTAATGGTTAGATTATAAAATTGCATTCCATATTTATTTTCAAAACCTTTTGGTGTTACATTATCCCCACCTTACAAAAATTTCACCCTCAAAATTCAAATAATATTCCCTTAAAAGATTCAGGTATGGCTTTTAGATAATCTCCTCAGGCTCCCATGTTGCTTCCTCCATCTTATGGTTCCTCCATTGAACATTTACCAGACGAGTTGTCCGGTTTCTCAATTCATGTTCTCTAGTATCAAGAATCATGAAAGGCTCTTCATTTTAAGATAGATCGGGCTCAAGTTCCACTTCTTCATAAGTGAGTACATGTGTTGGGTCTGACATGTACTTTCTTAACATTGACATGTGGAACACATTGTGAACCTTGGAGAGACTTGGAGGCATTGCAAAACGGTAAGCTACGGCTCCAATTTGGTCCAAGAATTTCAAAAGGTCTGGTGTACCTGGGACATAATTTTCCCTTCTTACTGAATCGTATAATACCCTTCCATAGAGATACCTTGAACAAAATGTGATCACCTTCTTGAAATTCCAAATCCTTCCTTCGGTTATCAGCATATCTCTTTTTCCTACTTTGAGCCATTTTGATATGGTTCTGGATAATCATCACATTTTCTATTGTTTCTTCAACAAGTACTGGGCCCACAAGCATTCTTTCACCAACATCATCCCAGAAAGTTGGTGTACAACATCGCCTCCAATATAATGCTTCATAGGGTGCCATCTTAATACGTGAATAGAAGCTATTGTTGTAGAGAAATTCTACGAGAGGTAAATACGGATCTCACATTCCTTGAAAATCAAGTGAACAAGACCTCAACAAGTCTTCCAATGTTTTAATATTCCATTCTGATTTTCCATCAGTTTTTGGGTGGTAAGCAGTGCTCAAACAAAGATTAGTATCTAGGGAATTCTGAAGAATCTTCTAGAATCGTGTTGTAAAACAGGGATCGTGATCAGAAACAATTGATGAGAGTACACTAGGAAGTCATACAACTTCATTAATATATATTCTTTCTAGATGTTCATGTGGTATATCTTATCTTATAGCAAGAAAATGTGCTGACTTGTTAAGACGATCAACAATGACCCGTATTGCATCATTGCTTTTAGGAGTCTTTGGTATTCCCATGACAAAGCCAATCGTGATATTATCCAATTTCCACTCAGTTATGGGAAGAGGTTTCAATACTCCTCCAGGTTGTTGACTTACAGCTTTCACTTGATCACAAACCATACATCTTGACATTAAATCAGAAATATCCCTCTTCATGTTGTCTCACCAAAAATGTTACTTCAAATCTCTATATATCTTAGTGCTACCATGGTGTATAGAGAAATTGTAACTATGAGCATCATCCAACAATTCCCTTTTTAGATCTGGTATATCGGTAACACAAAGTCTCTTCCCAAATTTCAAAAATCCATCTTCATTTACGAAGTCACTCAATCTCCCATCATTCACAGCTTTAATCTTCTTTTGAAACTCCCCATCATTAGCTTGATAACTTTTTATCCTTTCTAGTAAAGATGTTTTGGCAGACATATTAAAAATAATTGATGTTTCACCTTCCATGGTTATTCCCATATCTATCTTTACTAGATAAAAGAAAATAGGATCCCTTTCAACTCTCATCTTGTTCAAAACTCCATGATCCATTCTGCTCAAGGCATCTGCCACCTTATTTTCCTTCCTCGGGTGGTAGTGTATCATGAAATATTAATCCTTGAGTAGTTAAAGCCATCTCTTTTTCCTCAAGTAGAGTTCTTTATGTGAGAAAATATACTTCAAACTCTTATGATCAGTATAAATCTCACATTTTTCACCATAGAGATTATGTCTCCATATATTCAAAGCAAATACTATAGAAACTAACTCATGATCATGAGTATTATAGTTTGGATCATGAATTTTTAGCTGCCGTGATGCATAAGAAATAACCCTATAATTTTTCGTATGGACACAACCAAGTTCTTTCTTTGAAGCATCACTATAAATAACAAACATGTCATTCCCTGATGGTAGATTCAATATAAGAGCATTGAATAATCTTCTCTTCAGTTCTTCAAAGCATTCTTTACAATCTTTTGTCCAAAAAAATTTAAACCCTTTTACGTGTGAGCTTTATTAGAGTGTTAGCCATTCAGGAAAAAGACATGCATTAAATGACGATAATATCCTGCTAAGCCAATAAAATTGTGTACCTCAGTTATGTTTGTTGGTGTGGGATAATCTTGGATTGCCTTTGTCTTCACAGGATCAACTAGGATTACATCCGTAGAGAAAATATGGCCACGAAAAGAAATCTCCTGAAGCCAGAATTCACACTTTCTAAACTTCCCATATAATTCATGTCTTTTAAGAGTCTTTCGGATAATGCGCAAGTGATTTTCATGATCTTTGTATCTTTTGGAGTATACCAAGATATCATCAATAAATACCACTAAAAATCATCATTATATTCCTTGAAAAATCTGTTCATTAGATCCATGAAGATAGAGGGTTCATTAGTCAATCTTAAAGGCATCACTATAAACTCGTAATGCCCATACCTTGTTCGAAATGTTGTTTTTAGAATGTCTTCCATATTCACACACAACTGATGAAATCCAGATCGAAGGTCAATCTTTGAAAAGTATTGAGTACCATGCATTTGGTCAAATAAATCATCAATGTGAGGTAGCAGATACTTTTTCTTTATTGTTATATCATTGATCTCCCTGTAGTCGACACATAACCTCATAGATCCATCTTTCTTCCTAATAAAATGGACAGGGGATCCCCATTGAGAAACACTAGGGCTAATAAATCCCTCATTAACCAATTCCTCTAGTTGTTTCTTTAGTTCCACTAATTCCATAGTGGCCATTCTATAAGGGGTCTTTGATATGGGCCTTGAACCAGGAATTAAATCAATAAAAAACTCAATTTCTCATTCTGGAGGATGTCCAGGTAAATCTTCTAGAAACACATCAACATATTCTCTCACAATAGGTACATCCTCTATTTGAACATTAAATTCCTCACAAACAGTTATGTAATTCTCTTCCTCCCCAATAATTGAATTTAGTTGAGCTACTGGAGGTAGATCTAGATAAGAATTAGGTGGTGGCGATTCTTCTCTAAAGATAAGGTGTTCTTTATCATCATCATCAAAAATTGTAACCTCATTCTTCATAGAATACATTTTTGAATCATGGTCTGAAAACCAATCCATACCGAGGATTATATCAAATTCAATCATGGGTATGACGATGAGATCAGCTGATAAAGAACATTTATATTCCCTAATGGGAACTGATTCATAGAACTTTGTAGTAATGATACTTCCCTTAAGAGTTTTTTCTGACAACTCCATTGTTAAATAAAATTGGAAATATCTAATTTTCTTAGAAAACTAGGAAGATATGAAACAATGCGATGATCCAGAATCAAATAAAGCATTGGCTAAGTTTGATGAAATGATCAAAGTACTAGCCACCACGTCACGCGGAACTTCAACCTCTGCAGTTGTGATCACATATGCTTTTTCTTTCTCCCTTGACCTCTTCTATTGAATATTTCCTTGATGTTTTGGACAATCATTAGCATAGTTCCACATCTCTTGAAAATTATAGCATCGAACATTATTGGATTCCATATTTCCTTTGCAATCACCGACAAGATGGCCTTTCTGACCACATTTTTCACATACTCATTTTCCTTTTAAGCACGTACAAGGGTGTTTCCTTCCACAATTGTCACATGGTAGAAATTCAACTCTTCCCTTCTTCCATGTTTTCTTTATTTCCTTTACTAGGCTTTTCAGTAGCCCTCTTTTTTTCCTACTTTCCCTTAAATTCATAAGACTTAGAGAATACATTTTCTGTCTTTATAGAACATGAAACTATATCCTAATATGATGAAAAACATTGGGAGACCAGTGCCCACTAGAGGATTGGATTTAGGCCATCAAAGAATCGATTGATTTTTCTCCTTGTATTTCGAATGTAGTCCACAGCATGTCATTCCATCCTTGTAAAATTGGCTTCCTACTTGGAAACATTTTCAACCTCCTCATGCCTCAAATTCAAGACTTTCCTCTCCATATTGGCTCTTTTTTTGTGAGGGAAATATTTTTCTAAAAAGATTTCCTTAAAATACCTCCATTCCATCTCTTCTATTTCTTCCTCCTCCATTGTGTTTTGGATTAATGACCACCACCGATCCACATCTCCAGATAGACTCTATACTTCCATGACTACCTTCTCTCTTTCATTACATCCCATAGTGAGAAATATCATCTCAATAGAATATATCCACTACTCTGCTACAAAAGGTTTTATAGTCCCATTGAACGATGAAGGACGTTGTCGCATAAAGATATCTAGCATGGCTCCTCCACGTGTCGAATCCGGATGCTTCATATGGGTAAGGTTATTATTCATAACATGAGTAAGTTGTCCCAGTGTAGTTATGAGTTGCTCAGCACCAGTCACAACACCAGATCCAACATCATTATTTTGCGTCGGAGGAAAATCCCTTAAGGGGGCATGTGCATTTGTGTGATTTACATTCCGTCCACTAGGCGCCATATATAAATAATGGCATACACTATATAAGGTTATGAATCATAATGTATAATCTTAACTTAAAAGTACTCAGAAAAATTGAGATCCTATGCATGGCTAGTCCCATAATCACAAAAATGGTTTCATTGAGGAATATTTTACATTTTAATCCTTAATAATGGCTTGTAAAGTAAATGTGAATTATCCTAAGCATATCCCCCGGGAGTGTCGTAACCAAGAGTGTAGCAAGTCCTGTTTTCGTGCACCAGTTCCCATTCGAGTCTAGCACAAAGCGGTGTTTTCGGGTTTTACCCCTAAATACATATGTTCCAGAGCTGCCTCTACCTGCTCATATCCATACAGGGATGTATTTCATGAAATATCCATATAATATATTCATTACCAATATACTAGGACATTATTTTATGGATTTCCTCAAAGAATAACTTAGGGACTCTTCCCTAATTCTACATTTTCTAAATCTAGATACCAATTTTTTTATTAAACTTTTTCTGATACCACCTATAAGGACCCGACCCCAATTTCCTGGAGTTGGTACCCTGTTTGATTACATTGGCATACATATAAGGAATAAAAATCCCAAAGGACCGAGAAGTTTAGTATTTTTGGAAACAAGATACATACATAAGTTTTATATTACAACATGAAGAGAAATACAATATGGAAAATCCTTAGACAACACTGATAACTCCTAGGTTATTTCAACATGTCATTCATAATAAAATTATTCATGTCCTAAAAATGATAAATAAGAAAGGGTGACATCAAATGTTTGGTAAGAGTAAGCAATACAGCGGATGATAGTATAAACATACGACATGGTGCATAATTGAAAACACGTCCCTCTAATAATAAACATGAACACATTATGGCAGGAAAATGAGCTGAGTAAATAATTCCATAATAAAACATAATCATGGGTATTCTACAGATAGAATAACCACATGAAATATAAATAGCTGAACTCATAATAATAGAATGCGTAATTTTGTACATTCTGAAACATTTTTTCAAGGCCTCGGCCAAGACTTCTAATGATTAAGGCCTCTACCAAAATCCAAATCACATTAGGAATGGCCTCGGCCAATTCCTCGTCTAGTTGTCTCATGAGACCTACGGATGCATCGAGGGGCTATAGAGATCCCCAACCTTCACAAAATAAGTCCAATTAATTCCTCATATGTGTGGGGAAGAACATAAACAACATATATATTCATATTGAAACTATCATATGAAATGTACATAACTTTCCCCAATTATTAAATAGAAACACTAACCATTCAGAATAATATGGTGAATGGTTTTAGGATAGATTATCCACAATAGAGTTGGTTATAAACCATTAAATAAAATATGTTATATCAAATCATAAATTATTAACCCAAACAATAAATAATAATAAACAAGAGTGTTGAATCAAACTAGAATAATCTTCTAAAATCATTAAGCAATTCTTGTGATAAATACTCTTCTATTTTGAAAAGAAGAGTTATTTTGGAAAAATATTTGTATAAAACCAGAAGTAAATTAAGATAGTATTTTAGGATTAAATGAGTGTTTCTAGAAGGATAATGGTTTCCAAAAATATATTATATCTTTCCCTTAAAAATAGATATGAATTTGATAAATTCCCTTGTATTGGGCTCATATTTTTGGAAACAGTTTTGAGAGATCCTTTTAAAACATGAAACTGTCTATAAAATTGGGAAGGATTATGGATGGTGTACATAATTATAATACTCAAACCAAATTTCTGAAAAGTATATAATAATACATAATAATTTCATCAAGGAAATTAGACAATAAAAGTAACCTGAATGAAAATGGACGTTCGGGTGGAAAAACCTTACCTTAACTCCAAACGTGTTAAAATCTAGTACTTTAGCTCATGGAATATGAAATTATACTTGTTAATAACTTATTTAAGATCCTATTAGAAATGTATTTAGTTTACCATAATTCAGGTTAGTTCATTTATGTCATTATGGATAAGTTATTTTATTTAATTTTGTCGTTCTGGAGTGTTGGTTTCCTTTATTTTCTTATTCGGTTCACTTGTTTTTATGTAATAAATTTCTTGTGGAATGGTTATAAAACTCCATGATTGAAATTATATATTATTAATTAACATAATGAATTGATAATGGTCATTTATATAATTTGGTTATGTGGAATGAGGATGAATCCTTAGATGAGAACCACTTCGATTATTCGGCGGTATTTCGAATATTATTAACTAGTTTTGTCATATAAATTAATTATATGTACATATTCTTATTCCTGAATATTAATTAGGTTATAACCCATATATTATAGTCTGTTTCAACAATGAATAAAGTTTAATGACTAGTAATGAAGAATAAATTGAAGAACGAAACTTCGTCGTCCACGAAGGTTATAAATCAGAACCTCATGGATGTCAATTTCGTTTATAAAAATAAAAGGGAGTGAGTAAGAATATTTATGATGGTTCTTCAATTAACATGATATAAATACAGTATAAATATGTTACTGGATTTATCATGGTCATTTTGAGAAATTAGGTGATGAGAGGATATCAAAATAAGATAAATTGAAATGAAACCAAATGAAAAAGAAGGGTGTTTTTCCTCTGGAAATAACCTCCTTCGAAAAACTCCTTAAAGAAAGGGGTTTTGGTCTTTTGAAATACCATAAGCTTCATGGACATGGATATAGACTATGGAAGAGTAATTGGGCAGAATTGTGAGGATCTTTAAATCTTAGAGGAGTGAATAGAAGAGGGAGTGGTGATGAGTTTTTATAGTGGAGGAGAGGGGTATATTTTGAATACTTTATTCATTATTTTGATATTTCCCTCAAGACAACCAATAGTGTGGTTTCATTTGACCCCTAATAGTAATAAGTGCATGTGAGTTCGAACCAAGTGGTCTTACATCACTTTTGATTTCATAAATAGTGTATTTAACTGATAATTTCTATATAAGGTATTTTATCGTATTTCACTATTCATCAAAAATTCAAGAATTTCAGAAAAATCCCAAAAATTCAACCCTTCCATTTTTCGACGAGTAAAATTCAAAAGTGAAATAATTTTTTCAAAAATAATTTTATAAATATTATTAATTTAATTCGAAAAATTACAATCTTGAAGTGCAATTAGTTTTATGTGACATTGAAAAATTAATTAAGATCTAATTATCATATTTCCTTAAGAAAATAAAATAATAATATTATTTACTATTCATAAGGGTCATATTAATATTTATATTACTATTCATAAGGGTATGTTACTATTCACTAAACATCAAGTTTGTTCTATCATAATCCAAATGACTTACTGAACGCGACTCTAGATGACCATTTTTCAAAATTCAAAACATGGAAGAGGAAAATTTGTGTTTAATGTTTAGATTATAAAATTGCATTCCATATTTATTTTCCAAACCTTAGGGTGTTACATTCTCCCCTCCTTACAAAAATTTCATCCTCTAAATTCAAATAATATTACCTAAAAAGGTTCGGGTATGTCTTTTACATAAGCTCCTCAGGTTCCCATGTTTCTTCCTCCATCTTATGGTTCCTCCATAGAACATTTACCAGACGAGTCATCTAGTTTCTCAATACCTATTCTCAAGAATCAAGAATCTTGATTGGCTCTTCACAATAAGATAGATCAAGCTCAAGTTCCAATTCTTCCTAAGTGAGTATATGTGTTGGGTTTGACATGTACTTTCTTAACATTGACACATGGAACACATTGGGAACATTGGATAGACTTGGTGGCATTTCCAAAAGGTAAGCTACAACTCCAATTAGGTCCAAGAATTTCAAAATTTCTAGTGTACCTGGGACGTAATTTTCCCATCATAATGAATCGTATAATACCCTTTCATAGAGGTACCTTCAAGAAAACATTATCACCTTCTTGAAATTTATAATCCTTCCTTCGGTTATCAACATATCTCTTTTTCCTACTTCAAGCCATTTTGATATGGTTCTGGATAATCATCACCTTTTCTGTTGTCTCTCAAACAAGTTCTGGGCACAAGAGCTTTCTTTCACCAACATCATCCCAGCAAGTTGGTGTACAACATCGCCTCCCATATAATGCTTCATAGGGTGTCATCCTAATACTTTAATGGAAGCTATTGTTGTAGGAAAATTCTATGAGAGGTAAATACTGATCTCACATGCCTTGAAAATCAAGTGAGCAAGACCTCAACATGTCTTCCAATGTTTTAATATTTCTTTCTGATTTTCCATCAGTTTGTGGGTGGTAGGAAGTGCTCAAAAAAATATCAGTATCTAAGGAATTCTGAAGACTCTTCCAGAATCATGATGTAAAATAGGGATCGTGATCTGAATCAATTGATGAGGGTACACCATGAAGTCATGCAACTTCATTAATATATATTCATTCTAGAAGTTCAAGTGGTAGATCTTCTCTTATAGGAAGAAAATGTGTTGACTTGGTAAGACGATAAAAAATGACCCATATTGCATCATTCCTTCTAGGAGTCTTTGGTAGTCCCATGACAAAGTCCATCATGATATTATCCCATTACCACTTAGTTATGGGAAGAGGTTTCAATACTCCTCCAAGTTGTTTCCTTCCAGCTTTCACATGATCACAAACCATACTTCATGACACAAAATCAGCAATCTCCCTCTTCATGTTGTCCCACCAAAAAATGTTCCTTCAAATCTCTATACATCTTAGTGGTACGAGGGTGTATTGAGAAATTGGAACTATGAGCATCATCCAACAATTCAATTTTTAGATCAGGTATATTGAGAACACAATGTCTCTTCACAAATTTCAAAATTCCATCTTCATATACAAAGTCACTCAATCTCCCATCATTCACAGCTTTAATCTTCTTTTGAAACTCCCCATCATCAGCCTGAGAACTTTTTATCCTTTCTAATAAAGATGGTCTGGTAGACATTTTAAAAAGAATTGATGTTTCACCTTCCATGGTTATTCCCTTATCCATCTTTACTAGATCCAAGAAAACATGATCCTTTTCAACTCTTATATTGTTCAAAACTCCATGATCCTTTCTGCTCAAGGAATCTACAACCTTATTTTCCTTCCTCAGGTGGTATTGTATCATGAAATCATAATCCTTGAGTAATTCAAGCCATCTCCTTTTCCTCATTTTGAGTTCTTTCTGTGGGAAAATATACTTCAAACTCTTGTGATCAGTATAAATCTCACATTTTTCACCATAGAGATAATGTCTCTATATCTTCAAAGAAAAGATTACATCAGATAACTCAAGATCATGAGTAGGATAGTTTTGTTCATGAATTTTTAGTAGTCTTTATGCATAATAAATAACCCTATCATTTTGCATAAGTACATAACCAAGTCCTTTCTTTGAAGCTTCACTATAAATAACAAACCCATCATTCCCTAATAGTAGAGTCAGTATAAGAGCATTGACTAATAATCTCTTCAGTTCTTCGGTAAACTATTCAAAATATTTTGTCCAAACAAATTTAACCCCTTTTACGTGTGAGCTTCATTAGAGGGTTATCCGGTCAGGCAAAATTTATGCATGAAATGACGATAATAACTTGATATGCCAATATAATTGTGTACCTCAGTTATGTTTGTTGGCATGGGCCAAAAATGGATTGGCTCTGTCTTCACAAGATCAACTAGGATTCCATCCGTAGAGACAATATGGCCAAGAAAATAAATCTCCTGAAGCCATAATTCACGCTTTCTAAACTTCTCATATAATTCATGTCTTTTAAGAGTCTTTAGGATAATGCGCATGTGATTTTCATGATCTTCGTAGCTTTTGGAGTATACCAAGATAGTATCAATAAATACCTCTACAAAATCATCAATATATTCCTTGAAAACTATTTTCATTAAATCCATGAAGATAGAGGGTGAATTAGTCAATCCAAAAGGCATCACTGCAAACTCGTAATGCCCATACCTGGTTCGAAATACTGTTTTCATAATGTCTTCCTTCTTCACACACAACTGATTATATCCATATCAAAGGTCAATTTTTTAAAAAGTATTGAGCACCATGCAGTTGATCAAATAAATCATCAATGCGAGGTAGGGGACACTTGTTCTTTATTGTTATGCCATTGATCTCCCTGTAGTCGACACATAACCTCCTAGATTCATCTTTCTTCCTAACAAAAATGACAGAGGCTCCCCATGGAGAAACACTAGGGAGAATAAATCCCTTACTACTCAAATTCTATGGTTTTTTCTTTAGTTCCGCTAATTCCACAGTGGTTATTGTATATGGGGTCTTTGATATGGGCCTTGAACCAGGAATTAAATCAATGGAAAACTCAGTTTCTCATTCTGGAGGATGTCCAGGTAAATCTTCTGGAAACACATCAACATATTCTCTCACAATAGGTACATATTCTATTTGAACATTCCATTTCTAACCCACAATTATATCATTCTCTTCCTCCCCAATAATTGAATTTAGTTGAGCTACAGGGGGTGGATTTAGATAAGAATCAAGTGGTGACTATTTTTCTCTAAAGATAAGGTGTTCTTTATCATCGTCATCAAATATCATAACCTCCTTCCTCTTAAAATAAATTTTTGAATAATGGTATGAAAGCCAATCCATACCAAGGATTATATCAAATTCAATCACGGGTGTGACGATGAGATTAGCAGATAAAGAACATGTATGTGCCCTAATGAGAACTGATTGACCGAACTCTGTAGTAATGATACTTACCTTAGGAGTTTTTATTGATAACTCTCTTGTTAAATCAAATTGGAAATATCTAATTTTCATAGAAAACTAGGAAGATATGATATAATGCGATGATCCAAAATCAAAAAAATAATTGGCTAAGTTTGATGAAACAATCAATGTACCAGCCACCACGTCACACAGAACTTCAACCTCTGCAGTTGTGATCGCATATGCTCGTCCTTTCTCCCTTGGCCTCTTCTGTTGAATATTTCTTTGATATTTTGGACATTCATTATCATAGTGCCCCATCTCCTGATAATTATAACATCAAACATAATTGGATTCCATATTTCCTTTGCAATCACCAGAAAGATGGACTTTCTGACCACATTTGTAGCATACTTCTTTTCCTTTTACACATTCACCAGGGTGTTTCCTTCCACAATTGTCACATGGTTGAAATTCAACTCTTCCCTTCTTCCCAGTTTCCTTATTTCCGTTCCTAGGGTTTTTATCAGCTTTCTTCATTTCATGCTTTCCCTTAAATTAATAAGACATAGAGAATACATTTTCTTTCTTGATATAACATGAAACAATATCTTCATATGATGAAAAACTTTTGGAGAACAATGCCCACCAGAGAAATGGATTTATTCCATTAAAGAATCGATCGATTTTTCTCCTTGTATTTCGTATGTAGTATAAAACATGTCTTTCCATCCATGTATAGTTGGCTTCATACATGGCAACATTTTCATCCTCATTTTGCCTCAAATTCAAGAATTGACTCTCCATATTTTCTCTTTGTTCACGAGGGAAATATTTTTCTAAGAAGATTTCTTAAAATCCCTCCATTCCATCTCTTCTATTTATTCATCCTCCTTTGTGTTTGTCATTAAAGGCCACCACTGATCCGCATCTCCGGATATACGATATACTTCCACGACAACCTTATCTCTTTCATTACATCCAAAAGCGAGAAATATCTTCTCAAGGTAATATATCCACTACTCTTCTACAAAAGGGTTTGTAGTCCCATTGAACAATGGAGGATCTTGTAGTATAAAGCGATCTAGTATGGCTCCTCCACGTGGTGGACTCAGATTCTCCATACAAGTAAGGTTATTATTTATAACCTGAGTAAGTTATCCCAGTATAGTTAGGAGTTTCTCAGCACCAGTCACAGCACCAGATCTAACATCATTATCTTGCGTCGGAGGAAAATTCCCAAAGGGGACACGTGCATTTGTGTGATTTCCATTCCGTCCACTAGGCACCATATCTAGATAATGGCATACCCTATTTAAGATTATTAATAATAATGTATAATCTTAACATAAAAATACTCAGAAAAATTGAGATCCTACTCATGGCCAATCCCATATTCAAAAAAATGGTTTCATTGAGGAATATTTTACATTTCAATCCTTAATAATGGATTGTAATGAAAATGTGAATTATCCTATGCATATCCCCCGGGAGTGTCGTAACCAAATGTGCAGTAAGGCCTGTTTTCGTGCACCTGTTCCCATTAAACTCTGGCTCAAAGAGGTGTTTTCAGGTTTTACCCCTAGATACATATGTGCCAGAGCCACCTCTACCTGCTCATATCCATATAGGGATTTACTGCAAGAAAGATCCACATAATATATTTCTTACCTGAATACAAGGAAATTATTTTATGTATTTCATCAAAGACTAACATAGGGACTCTTCCCTAATTCTACATTTTCTAAATCAAGTTTCCACTTTTTCTATTAAACTTCTTCTAATACCACCTATAAGGACCCGACCCCAATTGCCCGGAGTTGGTGCCTTGTTTGATTAAATTGGCATACATATAAGGAATACAAATCCCGAAGGACCGAGTAGTTTATTATTTTTGGAAACCAGATACATACATAAGTTCAATATTACAACTTGAAGAGAAATACAATATGGAAACTCCTTATACAACACCCATAACTCCTTGGTTATTTCAACATATCATTCATAATAAAATTCTCCATGTCCTAAAAAATGATACATAAGAAAGGGGTGATCTCAAATGCTCAGTAAGAGTAAGAAATACAGTAGATGATAGTATAAACATAAGACATGGTGCATAATTTAAAACACATGCCTTTAATAATAATCTTGAACACATTGTAGAAGGTAAAGGAGCAGAGTAAATAATGACATAATAAAACATAATCATGGGTATTATACAGATCGAATAACCACACAAAATACCAATAACTGAAGTCTTAATGATGGAATGAATAATTTCTAACATTAGGAAACATTTTTTCAGGGCCTTGGCCAATACGTCTAATGATTAAGGCCTCGGTCAAAATCCATATCACATTGGGAAAGACCTCAGCCAATTCCTCATCAAGTTGTCTCATGAGACCTACTGATGCATCTAGGGGCTATAACGAGCCCCACCCATCAAAAAATAAGTCCAATGAATTCCTCATGTGTGCGGGGAAGAACATAAACAACATATATATTCATATTGAAACTATCTTATGAAATGTACCTAACTTTCCACAATTATTAAACAGAAACACTAACCATTCGGAATAATATGGTGAATGTTTTTAGGATAGATAATCCATAATAAACATAGTCATAAACCATTCAATAAAATATGGTTTATGAAATCATAAATTTTTAACCCCAAAAATACATAAGAATCAACAAGATTATTGAATCAAATGAGAAAAATCTTCTAAAATCATGAAACAATTCTTTTGATAAATACTCTTCTATTTTGAAAAGAAGAGTTCTTTTGGAAAAATCTTTGTATAAAACCAGAAGTAAAGAAAGATAGTATTTTATGATAAAATGAGTGTTTTTAGAAGTATAATGGTTTCCAAAAATATATTATTTAATTCCCTTGAAAATATATATGAATTTGATAAATTCCCTTATATTGGGCTCGTATTACTGGAAACCGTTTTGAGAGATCCTTTTAAAACATGTAATTGTCCAGAAAATAGGGAAGGATTTTGGTTGGTGTACATATATAGAATACTCACACAGAATTTATGAGGATTATATAACAACACATAATAATTTAATCGAGGAAATTATACAATAAAAGTAACCCTAATGAAAATGGAAGTTCATGTGGAAAACCCTTACCTTAACTCCTAACGTGTTCCACTCTTTTAATTAAGCTCATGGAATATGAAATTATAATCTTTAATAACTTATTTCAGAACCTATTATATATGTATTTAGTTTAACATAATTTTGGTTAGTTCATTTATGTCATATGGATAAGTTACTATATTGAATTTCGTTTTTCTGGAGTGTTCGTTTCCATTTTTTTTTCATATTCGGTTCACTTGTTTTTAGTAATGAAGTTCATGTGGAATTGTTATAAATCTCCAATATTGTAATTATATATTAATAATGAACATAAATTATTGATAGTGTTCATTTATATCATTTGGTTACATGGAATGAGGATGAATCATGAGATGACAACCACTTCGATTATTCGACCGTATTTGGAATATTATGAACTAGTTTTTTCATATAACATAATTATATATACATATTCTGGTTCCTGAATATTAATTAGGTTATAACACATATATTATATTCTGATTCAACCATTAATATGGTTTCATGACCAGTAATGAAGAATAATTTTAAGAACGAAACTTCGTCATCCACAAAGGTTATAAATCAAAACCTCATGGACGTCGATTTCATTTATAAAAATAAAAGGGAGGGAGTATGAATATTTATGATGGTTCTTCCATTAACATGATATAAATCTAGTATATAGATGTTACTAGATTTATAATGGTCATTTGGACAGATTAGGTGAGGAGAGGATAGCAAAGAATGATAAATTGAAATGAAACCAAATGAAAAAGAAGGGAGCTTTACATCTTGAAATATCCTCCTTGAAAAACTTATTATGGAAAGGGGTTTTGGTCTTTTGGAAAGACCAGAAGCTTCTTAGACGTGGGGAGAGACTAGGGAAGGGTAATGTTTTAGAACATTGGGGATATTTGAGGCTTATAGAAGTGAAGAGAAGAGGGAGTGGTGAGGGATTTTTATAGTGGAGGAGAGGGGTAAATTTTGAATATTTAATTCGTTATTTTATTATTTCCCTCAAGACAACCAATAGTGTGGTTTCATGTGACCCCTAATAGTAATAATTGAATGTGAGTTCGAACCAAGTTTCCTTGCATCACTTGTGATGTCATAAATAGTATATTTAACTGATAATTTGTATATACGGTATTTTATCGTCTTTCACTATTCATCAAAGATTAAATAATTTCAGAAAAATCCCAAAAATTAACCCCTACTATTTTTTTATGTGTAGAATTGAAAAGTAAAATCCATTTTTCAAAAATAATTTTTATAATATTATTAATTTAATTTTTAATTAAGGTCATAGTTAATTCAAAAAATAACAATCTTAATGTGCTATTAGTTTTATGTGACATTTAAAAATTAATTAAGATCCCATTATCATATTTCCTTAATAAAATAGAATAATAATATTATTTACTATTTATAAGGGTTATATTACTATTCATATTACTATTCATAAGGTTATGTTACTATTCACCACATATTAAGCTTGTTCTATCAGACTCCAAATGACTTTCTAAATGCATCTCTAGATTACCATTTTTAAAAATTCAAAACATAGAAGAGGAAAGTTGTGTTTAATGGTTAGATTATAAAATTCAATTCTATATTTATTTTCAAAACCTTTGGGTGTTACAATTGGCTTTCAGTTTATTAATTCTAAAATTGACTGTGGTGCTAAAGAAGTTGTTTTTCAGAAAAAGTTTCAGTTTGTATACAAGAATGAACCCATGCAATTGATAACATATCAGGAAGATGGGAAACTATTGAAATATAGAAATGAATGTTATCTTTCTCATATTATTAAAAATTAGGGAACTATTTTGAATAATTATGTGCTAGTGGGAAATGAATACCTTGATGTTTTTATTAATGATTTTCCCAGTTTTATATATTATCATAAAGTCGAATTCATAATTTACTTAGTTCCTGATGATAAAACAATTTCAAAACAACCATATCATATGGCTCAAATAGAACATCTTTAATTGAAAATAAGTTGTTGGATTTTCTTTATGAAGGATTTATTCATCCTAGAACTTCATCCTAGGGAGCTCTTATTTTGTTCGTTAAAAACAATGATAGTTCCACAAGACTTTTCATTGATTATAGAACTTTGAATAAAATCACAGTTAAAAACAATTATCCCTTACCTCACATCTATGACTTGTTTGATCATCTCTGGGGAGCTCAGTACTTTTACAAGACTGACTTGAGATCATGACACCATCAGCTAAAGGTGAAGGAGTATGAAATCTTGAAAATAGTCGTTCATACTAGATATGGGAATTATGAATTTATTGTTATGCTGTTTGGGTTAACTAATGAACTTATTGTATTCATGGATCTTATGAATAGAATATTTCATGAGTTCTTTGATAAATTTGTGGTTGTGTTTATTAATGACAATCTAGTATTTTCTATGAGTAAAGAAGAGAATTAAGAACATCTAAGGGTTGTTTTTTAAAACATTAAAAGGAAAAGAAATTCTATGGAAAATTCATAAAATGTGACTATTGGTTGAAACGGATTTCTTCTCTTGGGAACATTGTAAATAAGTATGGAATAATAGTTGATCCTTCGAAAATAAAATTGGTTGATGAATGTACAAGACCTACAAATGTAATAGAAAAATTCTAGTTTTCTTATATTAGCAGGTTATTACCGACAGTTTGTTAAAAACTTTGCATAGTTATCTATCACTATAACTATGTTAACACAAAAATGGGTTAAATTTATTTGGATAGAAGAATGTGATGTTTGTTATCGGGAACTGAAGAATAGATTAGTAAATTCTCTAGTTTTGGTCTTACCTTCTTGAAATGATGAGTTTTTCATCTATAGTGATGCTTCTTTGAAGGGGCATGGTTGTGTTTTGGTGAAAAACTATTTGGTAATTACTTATGCTTCAAGACAACTAAAACCCCCTAAGTTAAATTATTCCACACAGGACTTGGAATTGGCAGCTCTGGTTTTCGTTTTGAAAATTTGGAGGCTTCATTTATACATATCCAAATGCCAAATATATACTGACAATAAAATTATAAAATATATATTCTCATAAGAGAAATTAAACATAAGGCAGAGAAGATTGCCCGAACAAATAAAGGATTATGATTGAATGATCAATTACCATTTGGGAGAAGCAAACAAAGTGGAGAACGACTTGAGTTGAAAACATCATGCATCATTAACCATGTTACAATTGAAACAAGATCCATTGATTAATGATTTGATGAATTTTGGATTATAATTTGTTGGTGCAGGGAATACATCTGTTTTGTTTCATGTTTCAGTGTAGTCATCATTGTCAGCTAGAATTAAGCAACCGCAAAAGGAATATTGTGAGCTATTGAAAAAGGTAGAATTTGGTAAAATGGGTAAGTTCCCATAATTTAATCTTGATAAAGATTTTGTTTTAAGATTTGGAAAAAGGTTGTTTGTGCCTTGTGATTCTTGGTTGAAGAATTATTTTTTTTAAGCTCATAGTTCTCCCTTTTCTGTTCATCCTGGCAATACTAATTCATCCTGAGACTTTCAGGAGTATTATTGGTGGGATGGAATGAAAATAGATTTTGTTGATTTTACTGTGAAGAGATTGACATGTTAATAGGTTAAATAAAAGAGGCTATTATCGAAGGGTATACATCATCATTTACCAGTTCTAGAGAGTAAATGGGAGAATGTATCCATGGACATTGTGTCGGGACTACCAAAGACATCTCAATGTAACAATTCAATTTGGGTTATTTTTGATCGGTGACAAAATCTGCACATTTTTTTATATTTCAGGTACAATTTCTTTATATCAACTTTACCAAATGTACCTCAAAGATATTTATAGTTTACATGGAGTTCCTATTTCCATTATATCTGACCGAGATCCCATGATAACTTATAACTTTTGAAAATGACTTTATAATTCATTGGGAATAAAATTAAATTTCAGTACATCTTTTCATCCTTAATCAGACGGTTAGTTCGGATGAATTCTTCATACATTGGAGGATATGCTTTTAGCTTGATCACTGGACTACCTGGGAAGTTGGGATCAACATCTTTCTTTATTTGAGTTGTCATATAATAATAGTTCTCATTCTATTATACAGATGGAACCTTTTGAGGCTTTTTATGGGAAGCAGTGTGTCAGACTCTAAAGTTTTGGGATAAAGTCGGTGAAAGATAGTTGATGGGGATGGAATTTATAGAGGAAGTGTTTGGGAAAGTGAAGATGATCTAGCAGTACTTGAGGACTGCTCAGAGTAGGCAGAAAATTCATGCAAATAACAGAAGTAAAGACTTCTCTTTCGAGGTAGGTGACCATGTTTTCAGTAAAATTTCCCCATGGAAATGTGTGACATGTTTCAGTAAGAAAGAGAAGCCATGTCCGCGGTTAATCAGTCCATTTGAAATCATGGAGAAATTTAGACCAGTTTCATACTAAGTAGCTTTGCCTATGAGTTTCTCCATGGTATACAATGATTTTCATGTTTCGATGTTGAGAAAGAATGTAGCAGATTCAACTCATGTCTTGAGCCCATAAACAGTTCAGTTTGAATAGAACCATTATTTTGAAGAGGAACCAGTTTAGATTCTCGATATAAGGGATCCAGTATTGCTAAATAAGGTAATAGTGTTGTGTAGAAACCACATGGTAGAAGAAGTAACATGGGAGTCTGAAAAATCTATGAGGGAAATGCACCCTCACTTTTTTAATAAGTAAATAAAATTGTAAGGACTGCATTTCCAGAAGGTGGGGATAATGTAACACCCCATGGTTTTCAAAAAAAAATTGAAATGCATTAAATGTTGTTTTAAGTAGATATTTATAAATATCCCTTCAATGTAATTTTTCTTCTTCTATGTTTTGAATTTCAAAAAATACTCATTTATAATTGTGTTCAGTATGTTGTTTGGAGTCTAAAGAAACCAACTTGATTTCTGGTGAAGAGTAAAATACCCTTATGAATAGTAATATGACACTAATGAATAATGAATTATATTAATATTTTATTTTATTAAGGATTTAAGATAATGACATCTTGATTAATTTTTCAATGTGATATAAAAGTAGTTATAGAATTAAAATTGTTAATTTTTTAATTAAGTATGAATTTATTTAAAAATGAAACTAAGAAAATTAAGAAAATTATTTTCACAAAATGGAGATCATTTTTTAATTCTACAGGTTGAAAAAAGGTTATAGTAAATTTTTATGATTTTTCTGAAATTCTTGAATTTTCGAAAAATAGTGAAATACGGTAAAATACTGTATATCCGAATTATTCTAAAAAATAACAATTTATGACATCATAAGTTATTTAATGCCACTTGGTTTGAACCCACATTCCATTATTACTATTTGGGGTCACATAAATTAAGACTAATCATATTCTTGGTCAAAATATTATAATAAGGATTAAAATAATGTAAAATATCTCCCCTCCTCTACTACGAATACCAGCCTCATTCCCCTCTTCCTCCCACACCTCTCAAGTCTTGATAATTGTATAATTTATTCCAAATTCCATCCTGAATATTCTTCCCTACTTCCTGGAGCTTCTGGTCTCCCCAAAGGGCCAAAACCAAAGTCCTTAAGAAGGATCTCAAGGAGAAGAGATCAATAGTTGAACATCCAAATTTTTTTACTTTATTTTCATTCATTTTATGTTATTATTTTTCTTTAACTTTGGAATATTTTTGGATATTATATTGATTATATTATTTACTTCTCATATTATGTAATAATATTGAGATACCTCTTTCCTCTCATCAAAATATTTTATGAAATTGTAAGTGACATCGTTAGGCTGCTGAATTTTCATGAGAGATTTCTCAATTTTTCTTTTATTTTGAGTTCCCTTATTTTTCATTCCTCACCTACTATTATCCTAGAGGAATGAAATCTCTAGAATCATGTATATTATATATTTTCTCATTTTCAATTAAAATTCCTCATCGATCTTCTTCTCTACACCCACTTATTCAAGGAATTAAACCACTATCTGTGATGTGTTGATTTACCGACATTGTGGAGGATGTGATTTCAAATTCTTTTACTCCCTTAAATACTCATCATGAAAACATTTTTTTCATCAAAAAAGATTATAATTTATTTATTATAACATATATAATGGTATGGAATCATTTTTAACACATGTTACTAATTTATGAAACAAAATGAGATCTTTATGATCGTAGAATCACCAAAATAACCTAAAAAATATCAATAATGTTGTAACTCATGAATCATCCTCATGAAAAAACTCAAAATGATAAATGGTATAATTTATGATTCTTTAAATATTTAAATATCATTACATTCCAATTCAGGATTTTCACTTCCAATTGACAAAAACATCCATCATGAACCAATCATGGAAATCACGTAAAGAACTCACCCAAAACAGTGTAAGGAACAAAATACTTACAATTAAAGGGTGAAATGATGTTATAAAACTATCATATAAAATTTTATAAAGATTAATATGTTTCTTTGAGAAAATAATAACATGGTTTTAACCATTATACAGGATTTTAAACAAGTTTGAAATAGGACAAGCCCGATGTAAGGGAATTCATTACCCAGTTTTCATCCTTTTGGTTAACCTTATACTTCATTATTTATGTGGTATTTAAATTATTATTGTTATGATTTACGATTATATTATGAAATATTATGTTTATTTACTGAGTATATACATATTAAATCCATCATAATAAGTCTCAATTCAATTATATGATATTTCTATGGGGTTTTTCCTTTTAAAATCCTCTTTTAAAATTCTATTTTACAAAATTCAGAAGCAATGTTTTTATGTAATTATTCATGTTGTATGATTATATTCTGGTTATCGGGAGTTTTTTTATTTATTTTATGACCTATATTTCCTTTAAAGTCATAGGATAATTGTAAGTTGAAGGTCGGACGTATGGTTACTCCAACTGTAATTGTGATGGTTATATAAATTGTAATGTAGTCGCGTGGGTTAGAAATTATAAGGTAGTCGAGAGGGTTACATGATTATGTGTGTAATTCCACAAGATACATTTATGGTTATATTTATATTCTCATGTTTTATGTCTATATTTTTAAAAACTCATGTTTCACAAGTTTAGTATATATGGGTGATAAGTATGGATTTGGAAAATGATTTCATACGTTACAAGTGTTCATGGACTAATGAGATCTTTCCTTATTTTTATATCCCTTACTAATATTTTTGTGTTCATCCCATGTTTTTGAAGGATTTTCATGGGTTATAAGTATGTGTATAACAATTAAGGAATCCAATTTAAAAGTTATGAACATTTTTCAGGGAATCATTTTCTATTTGAAAAGTTTTATATTTTGGAAGCTACAGGTACTATTTTTTTAGTATCTACTCTGTATTAATATGTAATTTTATGAATGTATTGTGTCCTAATTCTCTAAGTCTCTAAACATGAAAAGATCCTTAATGTAAAATGATGTTATTTCTTGACTAAGATCAAGATTACGTAAGGTAATAAGGTCGGGTCCTTATAGATTCTACTTGACCATATTTACTATCTTTTAATACGTTTCATACTCTAGTTTTCGGATATAGATATATGTATTCATCTTTGATTAGTTGTTTTTATGTATCATCATTTTCTATTGTTTGATTTTTTTTCTTGTGTATAGTTACATAAGCTAACTCCACCCATGTTAGTGATATTCATACACGTCACCAGTCACTATCCCCCATCCTATTTGAGTTGGTGTTGGGGATTCAAGTCATGGGACCTATTTGGATGGGTCAAGACAAAAATAATCTTATCTAACCAATGATTTTCAAAAAACATTTAACAATAAGTTGTAAAATAATAAATAATTATAATTATTTGTTTTAAATGATGAAAATTTCATAAAAAGTTTCTAAAAATGTTTATAATTTCACTACTATGATGTAAAATATACCTTCATTTAAACATAATCTCAATGATTCACCTTTTTAATCAAAAAGATTTTTTTTAGAACCATTGGAAACATAAATAAATCATATAGGTATCTTCGTACAACATTTTCTATATAACTCATGAAAATAGAATAACTAATATGAAAAAAATTCCATCATAATTGTCCATAAAACATAATCATTACCTAATGATTTATAGATATAGAAATTCTCATCCATTTTTGGTTTATAATGTTATCAAAAATCTAGGGTTTATAATAGAGGTACCAATTAATTGTTTATAATGAAAGCACATGTACTTGTGTTATAACAGAACAGTAGATCATCTTAATGAATCAGCAAGAACTATAAGATAACTATAACACATGAATTCATTCAAACATATAAAAATATTTCTTTAACCCAAAACCAAAACATTTTGAGATGTCGAAATATCCATTCCATTTAAATAACTTTTTTAAAATACCCAAAAAAATGGATGGGGGAATTTCTTGAAAGAAAAAATCTTGGAATAATACAAATAAATCCAATCATAAATTAATGGTTTTGGAGTAACAACAAATCATTGATGTCATATTCATTAAAATAGAACGATGTTTTTTCATTTTATAAATAAAGTTAAAATGTTCCATACAAAATAAATAAAAAGATTCCATTTTAAAAGCTTTAAAAGAAATTAAAAACAAGACATAAAAATTTATTTTTATATTTATTTAATTACATGTGTAAAATAATTTTCATAATATGTTCTTCTGAGATAAATTTTTATAAAATAAAAATTAAAAACATTTAAAGTGATGTTTTGTATGTAAAGTGTCCCTTTCCTTGAGTTTTCCTCGTCACATACATTCCTTATCTTCTTTAATAATAAAATTAAATTTATTATTTAATTTCATAAAAATATTTTTAATATTTATTATTCAATTAATTCAAGTTATTTTTATTTTTTATACAATTATTTATTCAATTATGTCAATGTTAGGAATTTTGGAGATATCTGGCTCATCTGTCCAAAATAAATTCAGTAGAATTATTATGGATAATGTATTTATTATTAACACATCGCTATGATATTTTTCATGAAATAGTTATAATTTTTATATATTAATTATTATTTTAAAATTGACAATGAAATATTTTAATGAAAAATGAAATATGACACAATAATTGATATATTAGGTCATACGTATGCATAAGTAATTTTCCATTATTCAACGATCAATATAGAAAAAGGTAATTATTATTTTATCATCAAATAATGATAATTATTTCATAAATAACATATTATTTCATTAAATACACTTACATATATTATCCATGTGATGTGGTTATGAGAAATGAGTCACATCACTTCATGGATGTGCTAATCCGCTCACAAGCATAGATGATGTTTTTATTTTTTAATAGATGTAAATGTAATAAGAAATTGGTATAATATATATTAATAATTATTATTAGGTGATTAATATATTATATAAACATTAAATCCATCATTATAACCAGAAGTGATATTTGTATATTTTAAATGAATTATGTCTTTTCATGAGGTTGTAATTCACTGTACACACAAACAAAATTTTTATTCCCAATTTAATGAAACAAGAGATTTATATATCTTACGACATTAACATACAAAAATATAATTACGTGGAATATAATTTTTTTTATTTTAATATTTTGGAATAATATTTGATAGAGGTGAAAAAAGAAATAAATCTAAAACATTAGGAAAAACTCTATACCTATTCTTTATACAGCCACTTTTTCTTGACCCCTTAATCACTATAAAATTATATTTATAAAAAAAAGACATATTTGTTATGTTTGTGGATTTTAGGAAGGTATTAAAATAGTTTTAGGATTTAAAAAAGGATTTTAATGTGTGTTTATCAGAGGGGAGGGGGTCCCTTTGTATAATAAGGGGAAGGGAATTCCTAGAATTTCTTAAAGTATTAAATTAATGTAAATTATTTTTCATGTTAAAGAGCCGATAAATTGATATAATTTAAAGATAATATTATTATGAGTTCAAATTATATCATAAAATAAAAAAAATATAGGTTTAGTTTATGTATTTACCATTACATTATTATTTTAACTCTTCATTAATACTTTTGACAATTACCATGATAATAATGTTTTTTACTCCTTAATTGCCAATATAGATAGTATAAAATGAAAATTGTCTCATAAAAAGACCATGGACGATATTTTAATCAATATCTCAATCATTAGTACAAATAAATTTTTTCTAGTTTAATATAAAATTATTTAGAATGAAGGATCGTTTATGTCTTATTTGTAATTACATGAAAAATTATAATATAGTACATCTCTAAATCATGTTAAATTGTTCCAAAATGACATTTATTCAAATAATAGTGACATATGGTATTAATATAATCATAATATAAATATTTTTGTTTTTTTATCATTTTAAACTACATTTTGGATTAGCCCATTTGTTTAAAAAATTTAACCACTATTGTGGTAATGATGTTTTTCAACATTAAAGGGTTATAATTTAAATTATAAGGTGAAAATTGCCTAAAAATGTATCGGTAATTAAATTTATGAACCTTCATTATCATTATTTTCCTTTAACTTATTTTTTATTATTTCTAAATAATTTCACTATATATTATTTAACAAAAAATATCACTAATTTAAATGTTGATAGTGTTCATTTAATTTTACTTTGAAAACAACATTGCCGCAAAGGAATTAAAATATAATAATTTCACACATTTCTAAAAAAATTTATTTATATAAAAAATTGTGGAACATGATTATTCATTCAAATAATATTAATATTACTATTTTTAGAATCATTAATTTTACTTTTCTATTAATTGAATAAATGGACACTCGGAGTTGCATAAGAATTTAACATAATTTATTCAACGCAAAAAATTAAATATAATTTTACATTATAAAAAATAATATGTATTTAAATTATTCATTTATAACCTAACATGTTTTTTTACTCTCTTTTAAAAACGTTAGATATATTAAAAGCTAGAAAAATGGCATTTTGGACTTTATCTATTACTTTAATATTATAAAGATAAAAATACAATAAATATAACCCCAAATTCACATATTATTGAAACATGGATGTAAATTGGAAAACTATACTCATCCAAGAGGATAAATTTAAGTTTTAAAGCCATTATTTAATCCTTATCATAAGATTTATTATCTTAATTATCTAATTTTCCTTTTCAACAGTGATAATTATTTACTATAGTTACTATTGAGAATTACACAAAATAAAAGGGGCCTTTTTACCAAATTTTTACCTATTGATATGAAATTAATTTTTAAATATTCACTATATCGAAGTGGTAGACATTAATTATAAATAAAAATGAAAATTTTAACTAATAACATTTTTTTCAGAAAAAATGCATTTTTAAGAATAACATTTTGTGTATTACATATTCAACTATAAAATTTTTTTTAATAAACATTACTAGATTATAAATAATATAAAACCAATCATACTTTTAACCCATTTTATAAAATTTATCTAGGTAATATTTGAATAAAAAATACAGTTTTCCAAAAAAAACCACCATTTTGACTATTCAATGGAAAATAAATATTTTCAGAAAAATAATATAAATTCATCCTGAAATAATTTTTATATGATGATTTAATTAATTATATAATTTTTATCAAATAAAAATTAATATATTGGAATAGTTTAAATATATTATCATAAAAACTATTAAATGAAATTTTATGGAAAAAGTTTTTTGAAACAAAAAATCCCATTACTAAAAATTTAATACATATTTTCAAATAATTAATCAATACATTTTTATTGAGTAGGAACTATATTTTTTTATAATGAGTTTAATATAATTAATAACCTCTAATTCAATGGATATGTTATAATGTTCAAATATAAATAAAAATATTTTGTGGTTTGTTTAAGATTGGTGTTATGTATATTTCATTCTATTGAAAAAAGAATTTCTTTTAAAATAATTAGTAATAATAGTATCGCCCCAATTAATTTATAAAACTAAAATATTAACATTATCTCATTAATAATATTTTTACATGTTAAAATATATTTTTTGATTTTACAAATCATAGAAAGGGTTAGTTAAACATAAAATTGATAAGTGAGAAAGGGATGTAGGAATCTTATATGGAATAACACATACATGGTTTCAAAATAAGAGAACATTAGTGGGAAATCAAAATATGGGCATGGTAGGAAATTTAAAATTAATAATAATTATAGATAGTAAAATTTAATATTGAACATAGGAAAGTTAAATATCATGATATAGTCATTGACTACTGAACCATAAACCAAATAGGTTTGAAAAAGGCCACCAATTCATCAAAAATGAAACTAATAGGATAAATTTTTTATGTCGATATAATTTTCCTAAATTTATGAAATTGCATTACTATCTAGACTAATAAAAAAAGGAAATACACCTTCTTATTCAAGTATAATTTCATCAATCAAAAAATTTCAACTGTAATGTTATATTTTTTTCTAATTAATGAGTATTTAAGAAGATTTTTTCATGTATGAAGAACTAAAATCATTTTTTAATGGATCACATAACACCAAAAGATGAAAAAAAAAGATATTCCAAGATGAATTACGTTTTCATCATGTAACACTTATGAGGCTTTATGATATATCTTTTATTAATGAAAAACAATCTCTCTGAAATAATGAAGAACACACAATTGGAAGCCTCAAAGAACCATAATATAGTATGCGATTATTACATAGTTGTTAAATTGGGGAGAATTATTAGTTGTAAATTAATTAGGAATGTTGTGTGGTTCATAAATTTATAAATTAATTTAGTATTTTTGAAGTTATTATAAAAAATCATTTTTATGAAATAGAAATTTTTTTAGGTAAAAAAATTATTTTTTTCTAAAAGAAATATTGTCTCGTTTATGATATTATTTTCAAAAAGAATTTTTTATAATTTTATAACATTTATTTTAAAAAATGAACCAAAATTTTTAAATAATAATTTCGAAATTTTTTTATTGAAATTATAATAATTTTTTGAAAACATTAAATTTTTATGAATAGTGAAAAATAAATTTTTTTTTTTTTTTGAAAACAACTTTTTCTTTTAAAAAAATTACCAAACTAATTATTTTAAAATTTACAAGTAAAATATGTTGAATTATATTATAATTAGTATAATTTATGTCATTTAAATCAATTATATTTTGATTTTTGATATAAAACATATTATACAATGGAAAAAAGATTCAAGGGAATATTATTTTTTGATGATTTTGTAGGTTTTATTATAAAATAAGTTATACCACTTCTATGAATTAAATTTGGTAAAGTTTATTAAATATTTTCAATTATCATAGTTAATATTACATAAAAAGGGAAAATAAATTTTTATCATGTTTAATAGTGACAATAGTAAAAATTAATTATCACGATTAAGGTTTAGATAGTTTTACCAGAAGATTAACCCAAACTATTTTGGTAATTTTTATTATTAAACTAGTAAATATCTTATTGTATGGAAATATTTTAAACATATTTTATCCCGAAATATTATATAAGGTAATTTTGATTCATTTTTTCACTCTACACTACAATAGTGCTTCGGTTCAGTTAATCCTTACCCAAATCCCTTTTTTACATATCTCCTTATGATCTAGAGTCCCTAGTTTTATCATATAAAAATTTTATTAAGGCTTTAGTAATAAATCTAAAAAGGTCTTCAAAATAAGAGGTATAGTTCTTGACCTTGCATCTTTTTCTTATTTCATCAAATATCCCCATAAAAGTTTCTTAAAATATTCTAAAATAAAATAAATGGTAAATTTTATATGCTAATATTTTATTATTTCAATTAAATAACCTATATATATTCCATGTTCTGTCAAATGGAAAATGAAACAGTCAATCATGTGTACGTCGTTATACCGCATTGCGAACCAATGACATTCATTTTTCATCAACACCTATCATGGATGGAAATAATGATGGATTTAATTTATATATATATATATATATATATATTATTAATTAAATAATTATACTTCTAAAATTAAAATAGAAAATTTACTTTTTTACCTTCAAATCTATTATAAAATGATAATGTCACTCCTATTTATCTGTGGACTATCGCCACCATGTAGTGATTTAGTACATTTTTCATTTTATTTCACATGGGTGGTAATAAGGATACAATTAATAAATATATATGATATATATGATATAATTTTGTCTCTTTGAAGTTAAAATATTATTTACCATTCTTCCATTCAACCCGTTAAAAATAATGGAAAGAGTGTTTATCTTTACATACTACCTACCGTCTCCATGAATGGTGCATTTCATTTTTATATTTTACTTTTTGTATTAATATAAATAGGAATATAATGAATATATATTATATTTATATTATTCATGACCTTATCAATATTATTAAAGCTTAATCAAAGAACAATGGCCAAAACTACCAAACTAAAACACACATAAAAAACAAAGCAGTTTTCACCCAGAATAGTGTTTTTAATAGATAATTTTTAATAAATAGTTGATAAAATATTATATGTATATAATAAATGTCTTATAAAATATTATTCAGTTTATTTAATACATTTATTCTAATTATATATTTATTATACAGTATTTTTGGACATTTTAGAAAGAAATCAGACGTGGGGTATGGGCTTCTAGTCTCACTCTCACTTTGGTGAGACATATTCAATATTAACCACCTATTTATTTTGTGTGGGTATATAATGACCCTGTAGTATGTTATATCATGATTACATTTATCTTCATCATGTTTAAATTTTCATTTGAAGGTATTTCTTGTTGGAACCATGGTTGTTCTATGCATGAATTGGAGTTTGGTTTGTGTTCGTTGACAATCCTTAGTGGAAGTTCAGAATGTGTGCCATCAAAGTATTCATACAGTTCAAAGACAATAGTATTGAAGGCGGCGCTGTTTCCCAGTGTCTGCCAAATATTTGGGCCTCAAAATCGGAAAATGAAGACATGGATTTTCTACAAAAGGAGGTGCGCAAAAAGAGGAAGTAGTGAGCGGAAAATAATGGTTGTGCGTGAAATACTTATGTTGGGTGTGAAAAACAGCATGGTTCGCAAAATAGCGGAGCGAAGTTTTTCACGCAAATTGTGTTTCGGAATCAAAATGTCGAAAAATGGCAAAGGCATGGGCTGTGCGAAATATCTGGAGAGGTGCACGGAAAATGATACTTGCATGGAAAATTACGTGCCAGATGATAGGTTTTTGCGCCAAAGGATATATTACGCGCGAGGGTCTCAGAAGCCTATAAATAAGAGGTGACAACCCTCATTCCATATGTTTTAAAGACTTAGAGAAGATCCAAGGTCTGATGCATGAAAAAGAATCACGAAAAGGGGCTTCAGCGAAATATTCTGGATTGCTTGGAAAATTCCAGGATGCGCGGAAAAGGATAAGGTGCGCGTAAAAATTGGGATTGCGCATAAAAGATTCAGCTGCGCGGAAATGTTTGTGGTTGCGCGAAATATTTTTACGCGCGAAAATAAAATTTTTCGCGCAATAGGAAGGTTTTGCTTGCTAAGGGTTGGTGTTGCATGCAATTGTCAGTGAAGCTTGTCTGCACGTTCTAGTTATCTTCTTCAGTGGTTCTGTGCGTTCTAGTGCATCATTTTCGGACTTGGATGCAAGTATATTCTCGTGCTAAGAAGAGACAAATGACTTCAATTCAAATCTATTGAAGATACCTTCACGTCTATAAACTGAGTGGGACTTCACCAACGACCGTGAGTCAGGGGGAGTCAACGGGAGTGACCTGAGGGACGCAGTGAGTCTTCCATGAACTTTTGTAAAGGCAGTGAGCCTGGGATAGAGTGACTATTCCCAAACATTTGTAATCTACATCTAGTGAAGCATAGTGGATTTTGGTACGACCGACAACCTGTCGGCGTATGCTCCATGGATGTAGCCCTTAGTTCCGAACCAAGTAAAAAGTGTTGTCATCTTTCTGCATGTGAATGTTTTCTTTCTGATACTTTTCATCATACAGGTTTAACAAGTTCTTACCAAAGTGGGAAAAAGATCCTTCACTTTCAAAGAAAAATTTGTCACCCTGATTCACCCCTCCCCTCTCAGGGTGTCCCGGGGTCATACATTTCTTTCACGGGGGTTATTCTTCAAAAGTTACCAACATGTTAAGGATTTAATTATTATAGTCTCAAATTTATTAGGATTGTTTATGATTACATTTTTCATGATGAAATCATATGATCTATATCTTAATAAACTCGTTTATTTTCTTCTCCTCTGGTTATTCATGACATTTTTATGTAACATTACCATTTTTATCTCTTTGGTAATTAAAATTATTGACAAAATGTTTTAAATAAAAGAAATCTTTATTTCCCTCTTTGGTCAATAATCCTTTTTCTTCTGTATCTATGATTTCTAAAAAAACAAAAATAATTTTTACAAAGTTATCAAAAATATTATTTCAATACGTTTATACCCATTTTTTACATTTTAAATTACTTTTTAAAAGAAATATTCATGTGATTTTCCAAACAAGGTACTTTTTTAACTTTTGCAACAGTAAGATGTTTTTTATAAATGCATGTATAGAATTACCTGTCATCATAACCACTAATTGATTTGGTGATTCCATTAAAATTTTCCATGATTATTTTAAAATAATTTTTTCCCCTACTAATATATAAATTTTATGATTTTGAAAGTTATTTTGAAACTGATAAGCATATTTTCCTCAAGAATGTTTTAAAGAAATTTCATTCAGATCTCTATTCATCAAAAACAAAAACCCTCATATTACTTATTTTAAATAGTGAATATATTGTAATGATAACATCATTTCTATTTCTCCATATAATTTATGATCTATTTTCCTGGTCATGTGCTATTTTTATACCATTCACCATAATATTATTGATGGTTTATATTTATATTCAATGATTGGGTAAGTTTTTAACATTTAATATGATATATTTTTTATAAAAATATGTACATTGATTATTATTATCCCCTTTCATATGTAGAATTAATTGGACATAGTTTTTATGGGTAGCAACCACTATATACCCCTAATTCATTGGAGGGTCTTGTGGGAAAAAATAACATAGGATTTTGGCCGAGCCCTTACCAAGTTTTGTAATATATATTGAATGAGACCTTGAATGTATAGTTTTATTATATAGTATTATGAATTCCCTCATTATGTTAATATTATTTGATATCTATGGGAATAATTTCAATGGTTATGATATTCATTGATTACTTTTATTTTTTTTATTTGATCTTCATTTATTCCATCCATATTATCATTCATGAATAATATAATGATTAAATAGAATGTTTTTTTTATTCTATCGTTTCACATTTATGGTTCCTTATTTTTTCATGAGATCTTATGTTGTATGAATACCATTACTGAGAATATGATCTCATCCCATTGATATGATTACCTTATCCAAGATGTGAGGAAATGTATTATGATTAATATGCATGAACATGATAAGGGAATAGTGGTGTTCTCAATGAAGCTAATATGTTATATTTTTTAAAATGCAATTTTAAATAAAAATATGTATCATGTTTTCTAGTATTTATAAACAATTTAATCCTTTGGGTTTTTATTGAATTTATATATAACAAATATAATAAAGTAACCATCAATAATGGTATACTTGGGAAGGGGTCTTTACATTTGGTATTGAATAATTTTTACTAGAAAACTTGGGAACAATATTATGACAACATAGATTAGATAACATAACCCTATGAATGACTTTAAGTATAATTCTAAGTATATGATAACATCAAAAAAAATTGGTAAGATATATATTATTTTTCTTTCTTAGAAATACATCCATGTATAAATACTACATGTGGATTTAGATCTCATATAATTATATCCCATGGTAATAACTCAAAAAAGGATGTACTGGTATTTGAATCAGTCATCAAAACGTTTATGACCATGAGCCTTTTTATACACCTGGTTTGACACCCTCAAGGGGTATTCTTGGGATAATAGAAATTTTCTTTAAAATCCATTATTAATTATTTGAAAATATATTTATGATTTGAAAACATTCTAAAAGATACCATATTTATGATGATGATATTAGATGTACATAATTTTTTTAATTTTTGTTATGTTATTCACTAGTTTTGGGATTATAAATTCTTTTTGAAAATGTTATGATCTAATCTAGTTTATGATATTTTTTAGAAATGGAACCTATTTAGAGGAGGGGAAATCATATCAATTCATGTAGTACATGTAGGGATTTCCATCCTGGGAAAGATAATGGATCAAGAGATGGAGGTGCACATGGAAATAGAAAAGTAAAACTATATTGGGGTTGTTAGATAATGTTTTGAATAATAATCTATCTATAATGAATCATCCTACCGAAACTGAATGCAGTTTAATACTTTTAGCCTTTCTCCATTTGTAACCTTCAACATTTAATGGGAGTACTATTAAAATTCAATAAGACAAATGGATAAGTTCCATTGGGAATATATTTCTTGGTTTGGGAAGTAATGAAAGGGATAAGGTTGTCATGAAATTTTATTATCTCTTAAAGGATGAAAATTAATTGTGGTCATTAATTAAAAAAACAAACGATGGAGATGAAATATAAGACATTGAGTGAAAAGATTTTATGGTACTCCTCTTGGAAAAATATTTTCCTCTTGACCAATAAGCAGATATGGAAAGACAATTCAAGAGTCTGAGATAAAATAAAGACAGAAATGTTTATAAGTACGAAGTAATGTTTATAAGGATATAAAATAATTATTCAGACTATGTACATAATCCAAAGAGAAATATTTACTATTTATTTGATCATATTATTCCAATCCTTCCAATAGACTTTGTCTCCCAATCATTCCAATCATTCAAGGACACAGTACCCTACTCTATAATGATATAAAATTAATTATCCAAGACATATATATTAAATAAAATGTAATATAATTAAAGGAGGGATAATCAAATTAGAAAAGTAAAACAAAAAAGGGAATAATGGATCAGTGGAATCTCTAACTTGTAATAATTATAAAAAACAAAAATGTCTAACTTCATTTCTAGGAATGGGGGTTTTCTATATGTGTGGAGATAAATTCTGTCGTTATAGTGAATTCATGAGAAATAATGAATCTATATATGTGCAATTGTTTAAATTTATGGATATGGGACACTGTTCAAAAAACTTCCACGGTTTCAAGGAATTTTTAACCATAAATTTACATGGTAGAAAGGCCAATCCTAAGAGTTCAAAACAGTTGAGGTTGATGTTATGAATGATATGGTGGGGGTACTTTAATCATATCCTCAAATTTATTTAATATTTTATTTTATTATCTATCTTCACACTCATTTATATCTCCCATGTTTCCCAAGAAAATTATTTACTTTCCTAGAACCAGAAGAAGGGAGTTATCAGTCAAGACTCATAGTGAAAGTCTCACCATAACTTGATGGTGTGAGTCAGTTCCCATTATGAGACATAATCATTCCCTACTTGTAGACTTCATTAATATACCAATGGTTTTCTTGATATAATCCTTGGTATGGAATGGATTTAAAAATATGATGCAAAAATATCATACAAAGAGAATGTATTTATTATTTGTGATGAAGAAATGGATTTCATTATTATTAGAGGGGAGTCTTTATCATCTGATTCGTGTCTAGATTCATCCCATTTAATTATTTTGAGTGAGATTATTAGGGAAAAAGATAATATTTAATCAAAAGATAAAAATTTAATCCTTAAATTTAGGATGTTCTTATTGAATCAGGACACATTGATGTATTTCATGAGGAATTATATGGTCTTGCACCGGATCATGAAGTTGTGTTTTCTATTGATTTAATCAATAATGAAATATCAAGATCAAAGACTCTTTATATAATGGCCTATGTAGAATTAACATATTTTAAGAAACAACCAGATTATTTGTGTTAAAAATGATTTATATCCCTAGTGGTTCACCTTAAGAATTACCGATACTTTTCATTAATAATAAATATGGATTTATGAGGTTTTTCATTTATTATAGTTTAATCAATAAAATTAAAACATAAAACAAGCTTCTTAAACATTTTAATAATGAATAATTGCATAGAATTCATGAAGATCAATATTTTTCAATGATTGTCCATTGTTCGGAGCATCAAAAATTGTGATTAAAGAATGATGATATTTTTAGGCAATACTTTCATACAATGTATAGAAGTTAAAATTTCTTAGTTAGGGAAATTTTATTAACTAACTAACTCCCTATCTTTATGTATCTAATGAACAAACTATTCATGGAATATCAAGATAACATTGTTTTGGAATTAATGGATTATAACTTGTTTTACTCTAAGAGCTTTGAGGACTATAAGAATCACATGAGGACCATTCTTGAGATGCTTTTAAGAAAAGGGTAATATTGGAAATTTATAAAGTGTGAGTTGTGGATTCATACTTTTTATTTTATTTTTTATATTTTCACCATGGTTTGAATCTTATTTTAACCTAAAAATAAAAAGGTATTCCATGAATGGAATACACCAGAAAACATAAATGACGAATATAGTTTCATTGGTTTAGTAGGTCACTATCATTTATTTGTTCAAAATATTTGATATCTGGGAAATGAATTAACCAGGAATACTCATAAAGGTGTTATGATCATATTGAAAAAGAAATGTGAATAGTGTTTTTCATATTTGAAGAGTGGATCATTAAATGCTATGATTTTGACTCTACTAATGAAAAATGATGTGTTTGTAATATAGAGTGATGCATCAATGAAAGGAAATGGTTTTTCCCTTATGATGAATGATAAATTCATTTCTTATGCATCAAGGTATTTTAATACTCATGAAAAAAACTATCCAACCCTTGATCACGAGTTGGTAGCTGTAATATTTTATTTTAATATATGGATTTATTGTCTTTACGGTGAATGGTGTGAGATATACGTGGATAATAAGAGATTAATAAATATATTTTCATAAAAAAAGATCAAAATGTATAAAAGTTGAAGTCCCATGATAATCAATTACTCTAATTTCTCAATACACTACCACCCAGGAAAGAAAAACAAAGTAAATGAATCATTGAGCCGAAATAACTACGGAGTTCTGAAAAAAATGAGGATTGGCGAGGATACTATGTTCATATATTTATTAAATAAATATATGGGAATCATTAAGAAATGGGAGGAATCACTAACTTTTTAAACTGTTTATAAACCATGTTTTTTAGAAAATATGGAATTTTTTCGGCTTGATGATGATACATTTCAAAATAATATTAATGTCGTGAATGATGTAAAATGGTAAAACATTGTTTGTGAATATTAAATTCAAAAATTTGGAATGATACTTTGTGTCCTATATAAACCTGATCTAAAGAGGGAAATTTTATTTAATTCTCATTTCATGAATTTCTTTATAATATCTAAAAGCACCATGATGTACATATATTTGAAAAAAAATACAGGATAATATGATGTGGGAAATTGATGAGTATATATCAATAAGTATAGCTTTCCAATAAGTGAATTAAAAAAAGAATACTGAAAAAGTCATGAAAACTCTTAGTATCCATGGAGAAATGAGATGAAATTACTATATACATGGTCTATAAATTAATAATTGACTCTAAGAAATAACAATTCAATATGGGTTATTTTTGATCACCTCACCAAATCTACACATTTCATTATTATAAGATATGATTTACCTCTGGATCCCCAGGTCAAGTTCTGTATTAATGAATTTGTAAGAATTTGTGGTTCACCATGCTAAATTTTATCTGATCATTATACATTATATACAATGATATTTTGGAAAACTCTACTGAAGAATCATGATACCAAGATTTGTCTGAGCGCTTATTATCTCCATCAAACCAATGTAAAATATGATAGTTCTATTAAAATGATATTAGACTATTTATAGTCATGATATATTGACACTCGAGGTATGTGGGATCATTAATTACTTTTGGTAGAGTTTTCCTATAAAAAATCAACCTTTCAAGTGTTTTTATGGAACTTTATGAAGCATTATATGGAAAGATATTTCATACTTATACTTCTTAGGATGAATATAGTGAAAGGAATCCTATAGGACCAAAACTTTTGGATGAGACAATAGAAAAGGTAAATACTATTCAAACCTATATCAAATTAGTTTAATGATAGAAAAAGTGTTACATTGATAACCATTGAACCGATTTGGAATTTTAATTGGGATATCACATATTATTAAAATTATCTCTATGAAAGGTTGTTATAAGGTTCAATAAGTAATGGAAAATAAGCACCATATATATTGGCCATTTTTAAATCCTAAATATAATTGGTTGTGTGGCCTACCAATTTGAAATGGAACCATGTGAATTTAAATACATTATGTGTTACATATATCATTATTAAAAAAGTAAATGTTATACCAAAAAAATGTTCTCTCCACCGAATAAATAGAAAAGGAACTTGTTCTACCTTACTATGTAGAGTCTATCCATATTCTAGACACTAGATAAATATTTTTAAGAATATAATTACATGGATGGTAAAGGTACATTTGTGAAATAATAATATGGAAGATATTATGTGCAAACCTAAATTATTTATAATTAATAACAACCCAAATCATTTATTTACGTGACAATATAGATATTAATATGATGAAATTTTTTGTCTTGAGTGGGTAACTAAATGGGGGGTGAATTGAATTTCCAATGAATTTTTTGTTTAAAAAATATAAATTCTAAATACCCTAATATGTTAAAAATGACATGTTTTAAGAAATAGAAATATATAATTTTTTCCTTTAAAAATTACTCAAAAACTTGATCATGGATTAGATAAAATAATTTTTAAAATATTATAGCTTTTGAATCTTATCTAATTGTATCAAAGATAGTATATAAAACACTACTTTATGTGATCTATCAGAATTGAGTTTGGTTTAATAGTTATGAAAATGAATAAAGGTTTCATTTTTAAAAATGAAAATAATATCGATGAAGCACATGATGGAATTTAAAAAAGGTTTCTATTCTCAATCCAATACTAAATCACATCCACATGGAAACCAGCTTATTCAAAGTTTTTTTTTAAATAAAACGTTATATAACCTGGATTATGTTTTAAAAAAATAGATAGAATGGTTTTGTAAATAGAGATCCTATTCCCCAATTATGTGTGGGATAAAAACAATATTCCAAGTCACACAAAAACTCTTCTATAATTGTTCATTGGAATATAATTGAAAAAACTATAGAGGGAATTTAAAGATCTCTTAAGTTTGGAACAAGACATTATTTTTTACAAATATACATAGTAAAATGAAAAAGACAGCTTGAATATTGTAACGTCACGGTTCTGGTAGTCACCCGGAGGTGCCCCGTGCCTGGTTGGTCACTTGGCCACAAGTTCATTTCTCCAAATGCCAGAGGCATTTTACTAGCAATGAGGGCCTTGGGTGTGATAGTGGAGACATTATTCCAACATTATAAGAGTAAACTAGTGGAAATAAACAGATAACAATAGCAGAAGCAGTAATAATAGGAAATATTTAAACAGCGGAAGACTAAAAGAAATAAGCAATTGGAGCACATATATAAATGATGAAAGGTACATATATCTAGGAAAACAACCAAACAAGTCACAATGCTGGAATATAGTACTAAAACAATGTACGAATGAAAGGAAAGTTAATAGCTCCACAGCATCCCAAGCCTCATCTTGGTCACATGCTCCCCAGCTCCACAACAATCGTGTACCTGAAGTAGAATAATGCTTGCAATTATCTAGACCTGCAACAATATCAGTTTTTTGGGCCCAAAAGCATGAACCAAATATGATGTGAGACGAATCCCAATAGGCAACCACCCAAAAATATTTGCCTAAAATTCAGTGAATATATATGGTAGGCAATAAGGAAAATGAAGTAGTAAATAAGGAAGTAATCAAAAGTAAACAATCCTACAGTTTCAATTGCGTCTATTTTCATTTATTAGTTAAGTAACCATTAATCATATGTAACCCTAGGGGAAGTACTCACAACTTTACCACTCTACTTTAACAAATCAAGAACAAGATACCCTATGGGAAGTACTCACATTCTAACCACCTTGGTTCACCATCAGAAAAGACTCTCTAAGGAACACTCGCCATCAATTCCCCATGTAGTCTTGTATCGGTAACTATAGACACTCTGGGGAAGCACTCAATGTCCAAATCCCACTATGGTCTCGTAACGAGGAACTAAAAACACTCTGAGGGAGCACAAATTCTATCCCCCCTATGGTCTCACAATGTAAAAGTAAACATAAACTCAGGAGAAGCCCTTAGCGTTCATTCTCCCTATGGTATACTACACCAGGTTCCCACAGTCTTGTGTAATTCAATCGTGTACAAACGATATATGGAAGCCAATGTAATGCTCAATAACTAAATGGTTAAAAAGTCTACAACATCTCATATCTTGTCAGATAAAATCACTCCATCCTAACAATACTAGGCATGGGAAACAAAGCAGCATAACAGGAAAAGATAGACCAAACGGTCAATAGCAAGAAATCAGGGTCACTCATCAATAGCAAGATAAAATAACCTTATTCACAATCAAACAACCTCTACTGAGGCACACAATGAATAGTAGGCCTTAATAAGGTTAGATACCCTAAACAAGCAATGCATATTTCTAGAATATTAGACACTTTTTCACATAATATTCAAAGACTAACTACAAAAATGAACAAACCACCTACCTCGACATTGCACGATCAATATATGTGAGCTGCATGCCTTGAATCACCCTAGAATGTCGTAGATGTACAAAAACATATAAAACATTCAACTGAGAATATCTCATTAAAGAGGTGGAATTAAGAAACAAGGATCTTGAAGAAGGAAGATCTTACCATGGAGATTCCAACACAATCTATGGTGGTTGATCTAGAGAATGGATTGCGAGTTAGTGGCTTGGGGAAGAATTAGTGGTCTTGTTTGCTACTAGGTGAGGTAGACCAAGAAGAAGCTCTTATTGGGAACGAGATGTGACCCCAGTCCATTTAATAAAATAAAAAGAAAGTACATGGCATGTTCGTCAAGGGTACACGGTGTGTACTTGCTTTAACAAGTATCTGCTTGAGGTGGTCTCTAGGTCACCCCATATGGCCATGTACTCAACCATTACACAGCCAGTACATGGTCACCCATGGAAACCTGATACATGACGTGCACTCCAAAGTACATGGCGTCCAATCCATAAATTTACATATTATCCTCTTTTTCTTAAAAACACTAGAAATGAAAAACCCCATACCTAAAAGGGAGATCCATGTTCTTATAAACTTCCCCCCATAAAGAAATTTATTCCCAAATTTCCTTAACAAGGAAGCGTAGAAGAAGAATCCTCAAATAGATCCACCCACAGTAATCGTATGGTGGACTCCCACTCCCAAGTCTCGTCCTATACTCACCCATGCTGTCATATCACTCGTACTATTGTAACAGAATGTCCATGGAGAACCTTCGCACTGTGATCAACAATCCAGATTCGATTCTCCTCAAATGATGTATCCACCTCTAGCTCAACCTCCTTGGGTTGAAAAACATGATATGGGTCTGAGAAGTAACGTCGTATCTGAGAAACATGGAAGACATAATGCATATCCTAGTACCTCAAAGGTAACTGCAACCGATATGCAACCAGCCCAACCATTTCCAAAATATCAAACGGCCTAATGTTCCTCAGTTAAATCTTACAATTTCTCCTAATACTCCAATGTCCCAACCTCAGTGTGACATATAGGAAAGCCTGATCTCTAACCTCAAACTCTAGAGGTCATCTTCATCAATCATCATAAGACTTCTGTCACGACATTTCAATATCCATCCGCTTTTTTGGTCACCTAAACAAGACGAGGTCCCACTATAGCTTCCTCTCCTGCTTCAATCTAGCGTAAGGTTCATAGACATGGCCTACCACACAAAGCCTCATAAGATACTATCTAAATAGTTTCTTGAAATCTATTATTGTAGGAAAATTACACAAGAGCTATGTGATTATCCCAAGAACCTCATAAATCTAGGACACATTCTCATAGCATGTCCTCCAGCACCTTAATTGTATGCTAGGACGGGCCATTTCTATTGGGATGGTATGTTGTACTCAAAGTACCTATGTGCCCAAATCCCTCTACATTCCCTGGTAGACCTAAAAAGTAAAACGTACATCCCTACATGAAATAATAGAGGCTATAACACCATGTAAACATACAATCTCTCAGATGTATAGCCTTACCAGATCGTCTCCACTGATAGTCTCCTTGATCGACAATAATTGAGAAACCTTTGTGAGTCTGTCAATGTCAACCTAAACCACGTCATTCCCTCGAGGTGGCCTCGGAAAACCTATCACAAAGTCCATCGCGAAATCATTACCCTTCCACTCGGGAATTGGTAACTACTGCAATAGCCCTTCTGGTCACTGATGCTCCACCTTCACCTATTGATATGTGGAACACCTCATGAAAAAAAAACAGCAACATCTCTCTTCCTACCTTGACACTAATAATGATGGTGCATATCTCGATACATCTTGGTGAAACCAAGATTAACTGCCCAAAAACAAGAATAAAAGTCTTGCATCAGCTCATCGTGCATGTCTACTGACCCCCATAGGTGCCCATGGAAACACAAGATCTCATCCTCACCTCCAGTCCATCCAATAATAGGGTCCCCTAGTGACACACTTTCTTGTAGTACAAGGCCTTCTAAATTTGAGAGCTTCATCATTCTCACTCGGTCAAGAAGATACGAGGTTACATCCATAGAACAAATAAACATCTTCCCCTATCTGTTGTGCATCTCCAAATACATATCATAGAATAGAGACATAAGATTCCACTCACTACTGGCCTCCTGAACTACCTGTATCTGAGTCCTCTTGCTCAGTGCATCAACCACTGCGTTGTCTTTCCAAGGTGTGTAGGAAAGTTCAATGTCAATGGATAGAAGGTACTCGGCCGACCTTCGCGATCTCAGATTCAGATCGTGCCAAGTGAAGATATACATGAGACAATTTTGGTTGGTGAAAACCACAAAATCCATTCCCATAAATTAGTGTCTCAAACACTGTAAAGCAAGAACAAATGAAGCTAACTTGAGATCATGTGTTGAGTAATTCCTCTCATGTGGCGTCAAATGCCGAGACCCATACACAACGACTCCTTCCCCCTGCATAAGCAATGCTCCTAGACTGATACCTGATGCATCATAGTAAATAGTATAGCTCTTTCTTAGATCTAAAAACTTGTATTGGTGCTAAATTCAACCTCCCTTTCAACGCTTGAAATGCTGACTCACAAGATTCTGACCACAAGTACTTCACACCTTTCTTAGTCAGACCCTACTACTCGAATATTACACTTTACCAAGGGTTAAAAACCATTGGTAAAGGCCTGGAAACCGTTGGTATATAGTATTGCAACGGTTCCCTCAACCGTGGGCAAGTAAGGCGTGACAATAGGCCTATACCAACGGTTCTGTAAAAATCGTTGGTATAGGTGTCCAAATATGAGGTATACCAACAGTTTTATACAAACTGTTGGTATATGTGTGTAAAAGTATAACATATACCAATGGTTTATGAACCATTGGTATATGGGTGTGACACCTCTACCAATGGTTTGTAACCATTGTTATAGTGGTATATACCAAGCCATATGGCTATACCCACGGTTTGGTTATAACCATTTGTATACACCATTATCGATGGTTATAACAAACTGTTGGTATAGATTATATAATAGTATCAATACCAACGGTTACAGAACCATTGGTATAGCCTTATATAATAGTATCTATACCAACAGTTGCAGAACCGTTGGTATACAATTGCACAGCTCCAAAACAGCAGGCCCCTCTCCCCTGGAGTCAGACCTATAACAACACAACAACCCCTCTCCAAACTTGCAACAACACCATTACAGAATCCCCATCCAAAGTATTCAAAATTTAGAATTCATTCTAGAATTTATAAATTTAGAAATTCAAATGCAATAACACCCATAAGATAAAACGCCTACATGTTATAGGAAATGCAATAACACCCTTAAGAGTATTCCAAATTTAGGATTTTTCCTTACTCAAACCACAAAAACAAAACACATAAGAGTATTCAAAATTTATAATTCATTCCTCACACAAACCACAATACTGATACATAAAATAGAAAAAACCTACATGTTATAGGAAGCGCATGGGATTTTTAGTCATGGTCTTGGGTTGAGTATCTTAAAACCAACAGAAAAACATGGGTAGTGTGTCAAGGATCATGATACCCATAAGATGGAAAATGGTTTTTCTCATGTGCTTAGACCTAGGATGAGTTATAGGAATCACATGGGATATTTATATTCCTCTAATGATTATGTATACATGTATAAATGGTTCCTGATGTGTTAGTGGGAAACATTGGCCAATCTCGACATATGAGATGGGTTACCAGACTAGTCTACATGTTTTTCATAGATTTTTCAATAAGAATTATGGGATATGTAGATAATTTTAATTTTCTCTCTTGGGTGTGATGTGAGATGAATCCCCATCTTGGGTAGTGGGTATGAATATTCAATTAAGTCTTTGGTATTGGGTTCCCAAAGGAACTTTGGTTTGGTCCTAGAACCCACTGTTTGAGGATGGGATAAAGGTGATCCAGGGGCTATTGTGTCACCATATGTATTCTTCACCATTGGGGTATTTTTATGAGACATTGAAACTTATTTTTAAAGAATCGATGTGTAGCCTTATTGACCAATTTTTCATATGGTATGCTTGAGTGTTCATAGGTTTCATATGAAATAACTATAAGATATTTATTTATTGTGTGTTATTATATAGAATGAACGACCTGTGATTGAGAATTAGAACATGAGTGTTCGTACATGTTCATGATGGGATGTCAAGACTAATTACTAATATAATTCATGTTTTTCTATATATAATATGACCCATTATGTTTCAATCTATGCCTTGTGAATATTGTTTTCTAATAACATAATACCAATAAACCATATTTTATTTTTTATCCCTAAATTTCAAGAATATATGTGTAGCCATGGGAAGATTTTCCATATGTTAGTTGTTCTTTTCAATTAAAATGTTGTCTATTTCAAACAAAAGCGAGACACTTTCAGTGATACCAGTCACACCGTGCCTTGGATTGAGGTGGTGTTGACTCGTACCCGTCACAAATGATCCATGGATCGTTGGGTGGGGGGTCTTTCCGTGGTGGGGGGCTGTCCGGGGGGGTTGTCCGGTGTGTGGGGGATATCCGGGGTGGGTGGATATCTGGGGGGATCGGGGGGCTCTCCGGGGGTGAGGGGGGCTATCCGGGATGGGGGGGCTGTCCGGAGTGTGTTTTTGGCCAGCACGGCCACACGACACCTCCGATTGACGTACCATCTGGCCGAAAATTTTACAATTCACCCAACCTTTGTTGTCGTCTGATTTCATGGCATTCCAAGGCGGTTCAGCCAATTTCGACCACGCCATGCATGCTTTTCCAGCTCGTCTAACACCTAAAAAACACATATTCAGTCGTGTTGTGCAAACTGTGTGTCCGAATAACGTTCCATATCCTCATACACCTCGAAAATTATAACTATGGTGTTTTCGGGTGATTTCAAGTCATTCTGATGTCGTTCGACAAGCATTTGACCGTAAAACCCATGTATTGGCCATTTACGACACGCAGTGTGCGTTTTCGGCTAGCACGGTCACACCACACCTCCAATTGATGTGTCGTCATGCCGACAATTTCACAATTCACCCCCCTTTGTTGTCGTCTGATTTCATGGCATTCTAAGGTCGCTCAATCGATTTCAACCACCCCATGCACGCTTTTGAAGCGCGCCTAACACCTAAAAACACATATTCAGCTGTGTCATGCAAACTGTGTGTCCAAATGATGTTTCATCTCCTCATACACCTCACTAATATTAACTAGGGTATTTTCGTGTGATTTCAATTCATTCTAATGTCGTTCGGAATGAATTTGACCGTAAAACCCATGTTCTGGCCATTAGCGACACGTAGAGTGCATTTTCGGCCAGCGCGGTCACACGACACCTCTAATTGACGTGCCTTCGGGCTGAAAATTTCGCAATTCACCCACCCTTTTTTCATCCAATTTCATGGCATTCCGAGGTCGTTCGGCCGGTTTCGACCACCCCACGCACACTTTTCAAGTGCGCCGAACACCTAAAAACACATATTCAGTCGTTCCGTGCAAACCATGCATCCGAATGACGTGTCATCTCCTCATACACCTCACAAAAAATAACTAGGGTGTTTTCGTGTGATTTCCAGTCATTTCGATGTCGTTCGACATGAATTTGACAGTAAAACCCATGTTTTGGCCATTTACGACACGTGGAGTGCATTTTCAGCCAGCACGGTCACACGACACCTCCGATTGATGTGTCGTCTGGCTGAAAATTTCAAAATTCACCCACCCTTTGTTTTCATTCGATTTCATGGAATTCTGATGTCGTTCGGTCAGTTTAGACCACCCCACACATGCTTTTCAAGTGTGCCTAACACCTAAAAAACACATATTGAGCCATGCCGCACTATCCGCGCGTCCTAATGATGTGTCATCTCTTCGTAAACCACACGTATAATAATTAGGGTGTTTTAGTGTGATTTCAAGTCATTCTGATGTCGTTCAGCATGTATTTGACCGTAAAACCCATGTTTTGGCCATTAACGACATGCGGAGTACGTTTTTGGCTAGCGCGGTAACATGACACCTTCCATTGACCTGTCGTCTGGCTGAAAATTTCACATTTTCACCCACCCTTTGTTGTAGTGTGATTTCATGGCATTACGTGCCCGTTAGACCAGTTTCGACCACCCTACACATGCTTTTCATGTGCACCTAACACCTAAAAACACATATTTCATCATGCCATGAAAATCGCTCGTCCGAATGGCGTGTCGATTCTTATTACACCTCAAAAATAATAACTAGGGTGTGTTTGGGTGATTTCAAGTCATTCTAATTCCATTCAGCATGTATTTGATCGTAAAACCCATGTTTTGGCCATTAACGAAACGCAGAGTGCGTTTTCGGCTAGCGTGGCCACACGAAACCTCTGATTGCCATTCCGTCTAGCCAAAAATTTCACAATTCACCCACCCGTTGTTGTCTTCTGATTTCTTGGAATTACGAGGACGTTCAGCCGGTTTCCACCACCCCACGAATGCTTTTCAAACACGCCAAAAACCTAAAAAAACATATGCAGTCATGCAAGGCAAACTGTGTGTCTGAATGACGTGTTGTCTCCTTGTACACCTCATGAATAATAACTAGCGTGTTTTCGTGTGATTTCAAGTCATTGCATTGTTTTTCGGCATGCATTTGACCGTAAAACCCAGGTTTTGGCCATTTACGACACGCGGAGTGCATTTTCAGCCAGCGCGACCACAAAAAACCTCTGATTAATGTGATCTCTGGCCGACAATTTCACAATTCATCTGCCCTTTTTTGTTGTCAGATTTCATGCCATTCCGCAGTCGTTCGGCCAGTTTTGACCACCCCACGCATGCTTTTCAAGAGGGCCTAACACCTAAAAAACACACATTCAGTCGTTCTGTGCAAACTGCGTGTATAAATGACATTTCGTCTCATCGTACACCTCAAAAATTATAAATAGGGTGCTTTTGTGTGATTTCAAGTCATTCTAATGTCGTTTGGCATTCATTTGACCATAAAACCCATGTTTTGTCCATTAACGACATGCATAGTGCGATTTCGGCTAGTGTGGTCACACGACACCTTCGATTGACATGCTGTCTGGCTGACAATTTAACAATTCACATACCCGTTGTTTTCATCTAATTTCATGGCATTACAAGGTATTTCGACTGGTTTCGACAACCCCACGCACGATTTTCAAGCGCACCAAACACCTAAAAAACACATATTCAGCTGTTTCGTGCAAACCGCGCGTCTGAATGATGTGTCGTCTCCACGTACATCTCAAAAATAATAACTATGGTGTTTTCATGTGATTTAAAGTCATTCTGATGTCGTTTGGCATGCATTTGACCGTAAAACTCATGTTGTGGCCATTTACGACAGGTAGAGTGTTTTTTCGGATAGTGCGGCCACACGACACCTCCAAATGATGTTTTGTCTAGCCAAAAATTTTGAAATTCAAACACCCTTTGTTGTTGTCCAATTTCATGGCATTCCGAGGTCGTTCGGCCGGTTTCGACCACCCTACGCACGCTTTTCAAACACGCCGAACACCTAAAAAACACATGTTCAGTCATTCCAAGAAAACCACACCTCCTAATGACATTTAGTCTCCTCGTACACCTCACGAATAATAACTATGGTGTTTTTGTGTGATTTCAAGTCATTCTGATGTCGTTCGGCAAGCATTTGACCGTAAAACCCATGTTTTGGCCATTTACGACACGCAGAGTGTGTTTTCGGCCATCACGGTCACACGACACCTCCGATTGACATCCCGGCTGGCCGAAAATTTCACAATTCACCCAACCGTTGTTGTCATCTAATTTCATGGAATTCTGACGTCGTTCGGCTAATTTCGACAACCCCACGCACGCTTTCCAAGCGTGCCTAACACCTAAAAAACACATATTCAGTCGTGCCGTGAAAACCGTGCGTCCGAATGTTGTGCCTTCTCCTTGTACACATCATGAATAATAACTAGGGTGTTTTTGTGTGATTTCAACTCATTATGATGTCATTCGGCATGCATTTGACCGTAAAACCCATTTTTTGGCCATTAACGACACACTGAGTACGTTTTTGGCCAGCGCGATAACAAGACACCTATAATTGATATGACGTCTCCTCTTAAACCTCAAGATTAATAACTAGGTTTTTTTGTGTGATTTGAAGTCATTCTGAGGTCATTCTCCATGCATTTGACCGTAAAACCCATGTTTTGGCCATTTACAACATGCAGAGTGCATTTTCGGCCAGCGTGGCCACATGACAGCATCTATTGACGTGCCATCTGGCTGACAATTTCACAATTCACCCAACCCTTTTTGTCGTCCGATTTCATGGCATTTTGAGGTTGTTCATCCGATTCAACTACCCCACGTGCGCTTTTCAAGATCGTCTAACACCTAAAAAAATATTCAGTCGTACCATGCAAACCGTGTGTCCAAATGACGTGTCGTCTCATTGTACACCTCACGAATAATAACTAGGGTGTTTTAGTGTGATTTCAAGTCATTCTGATGTCATTCGGCATGCATTTGACTGTAAAACCCATGTTTTGGCAATTTATGAAACACAGAGTACATTTTCGGCCAGCGCGGTCACACAACACCCCCAATTGACGTATCGTCTAACAAAAAATTTCCCAATTCACCAACCCTTTGTTTTCGTCCGATTTAATGGCATTCTGAGGTCGTTCAGCCGATGTCGACCACCCCACGCACGCTTTTCAAGCACACCGAACACCTAAAAAACACATATTCAGTTGTGCTGCACAAACCGCACATCTGAATGACGTGCGGTCTCCTTTTACACCTCACGAATAATAACAAGGGTGGTTTCTTGTGATTTCAAGTCATTCCAATGTCTTTCGGCATGCATTTGACCGTAAAACCCATATTTTGGCCATTTACGACATGCGAAGTGTGTTTTCATCATGCACGGCCACACGACACCTCCGACTGAAGTTCCATCTAACCGAAAATTTTACAATTCACCCACTCTTTGTTGTCATCGGATATCAAGGCATTTTGAGGTCGTTCAGCCGATTTCGACCACCCCACGCACACTTTTCAAACACGCCGAACATCTAAAAACACACATTCAGTCGTACCGTGCAAACCACATGTTCGACTGATGTGTTATCTCCTTTTACACCTCACGAATAATAACTAGGGTGTTTTCGTGTGATTTCAAGTCATTTTGATGTCGTTCGGCATTCATTTGACCATAAAACTGATGTTTTGGACATTTACGACACACAGAGTACATTTTCGGCCAACGCGGCCACACGACACATTCGAATGACATGTTATCTGGAAAAAAAAATTACAATTCACCCACCCTTTTTTAATCCAATTTCATGGCATTCTGAGGTCGTTCAGCCGGTTTCGACCACCCCACACATGCTTTACAAGTGTGACGAACACCTAAAAAACATATTCAGTCGTGCTATGCAAACCGTACATCCGAATGATGTGCCATCTCCTCTTACACCTCAGAAATAATAACTAGGGTGTTTTTGTGTGATTTCAATTCATTCTGATGTCGTTCAGCATGCATTTGACTGTAAAACCCATGTTTTGTCCATTTACGACACGCGGAGTGCGTTTTCAGCCAGCGCGGCCAGAAAAGACCTCCGATTGACATGTCGTCTGGCCGAAAATTTTAAAATTCACCCACCCTTTATTGTCGCCTGATTTAATGGAATTCCTAGGTCATTAGTCTGGTTTCGACCACCCCACGCACGCTTTTCAAGAACGTCAAACACATAAAAAACACATATTTAACTGTTCCAAGAAAACCGTGTGTCCGAATGACGTGTCGTCTCCTCATACACCTCATGAATAATAACTAGGGTGTTTTCGTGGGATTTCAAGTCATTCTGATGTTGTTCGGCATGCATTTGACCGTAAAACACGTGTTTTGGCCATTTACGACATGTGAAGTGCATTTTCAGCCAGTGTGGCCACACTACACCACTGATTGACATGCCGCCTGGCCGATAATTTCACAATTCACCCACCCTTTGTGGTCGTCCGATTACATGGAATTTTGAGGTTGTTCGTCCAGTTTTGACCACCCCACGCACGTTTTTCAAGTGTGTCGAACACCTAAAAACATATATTTAGTTGTGCCGCACAAAACCCATGTCCGAATGATGTGTTGTCTCCTATTACACATCACGAATAATAACTAGGGTGTTTTCGTTTGATTTAAAGTCATTCTGATGTCGTTCGGCATGCATTTGATCGTAAAACTCATGTTTTGTCCATTTACGACATGCGGAGTGCGTTTTCAGTCAGCGCGGCCACAAGACACCTCCGATTGACGTGTTGTCTGGCCAACAATTTTAAAATTTACCCACCCTTTTTTTTCATCCTATTTCATGGAATTCAGAGGTCGTTCATCCAGTTTCGACCACCCCACACACGCTTTTCAAAGGCGTTAAACACCTAAATAACACATATTCAGCTGTGTCATGCAAACTGCGTGTCTGAATAACGTTTCGTCTCCTTTTACACCTCACGAATAAAAACTAGGGTGTTTTCATGTGATTTCAAGTCATTCTGATGTCGTTCAACATGCAGTTGATCGTAAAACCCCTGTTTTGGCCATTTACTGCACGCGAAGTGCGTTTTCGGCCAGCGCGGTCACACGTCACCTCCGATTGATGTGATATCTGAACGACAATTTCACAATTCACCCACCATTTTTTCCCTCCGATTTGATGGAATTCTGAGGACGTTCAGCTGGTTTCGACCACCCCACACACGATTTTCAAGCGCTCCTAACACCTAAAAAACACATATTCAGCCATGCCACGCAAACCACGTGTCTGAACGACGTGTCGTCTCCTCGTAAACCTCACGAATAATAACTAGGGTGTTTTCGTGTGATTTCAATTCATTCCTATGTCATTCGGCAAGCATTTGACCGTGAAATCCATGTTTTAGCCATTAACGACACGCGGAGTGCATTTTCGGCCAGTACGGTAACCCGACACCTCCGATTGACGAGCATTTTGGCCGACAATTTCATAATTTACCCGGCCATTATTTTCGTCCAATTTCATGGCATTCTGAGGTCGTTCGACCGGTCTCGACCACCCCACGCACGCTTTTCAAGTGCACTGAACACCAAAAAAACACATATTCAGCCATGTCGTGCAAACCATATGTCCGAATGATATTTCGTCTCCTTGTACACCTCACGAATAATAAATAGGGTGTTTTCGTGTGATTTCAAGTCATTCTGATGTTGTTCGGCATGCATTTGATCGTAAAACCATTTTTTTGGCCATTTACAACACGTGGAGTGCTTATTCGGCTAGAGCGGCCACACAACACCTCTGATTAATTTTCCATCTATCCGAAAATTTCTCAATTCACCCAACCTTTGTTTGGGTCTGATTTCATGGCATTCCGAGGTCGTTTGGCCGGTTTCGACCACCCCAAGCGCGATTTCCAAGCGCGCCTATCGCCTAAAAAACACATATTCAGTCGTTCCGCACAAACCGTGCATACGAATGATGTGTTGTCTCCTCTTACAACTCAAGAATAATGACTAGGGTGTTTTTGTGTGATTTCAAGTCATTTCGATGTCGTTCGGCATGCATTTTACCGTAAAACCCGCGTTTTGGCCATTTATGACATGCGGAGTGTGTTTTCAGCCAGCGCGGTCATAGAACACCTCCAATTGACGTTTCATCTGACCGAATATGTCTCGATTAACCCACCCTTTTTGTCGTCTGATTTCATGTCATTCTTAGGTCATCCGGCCGGTTTCGTCCACCCCACACATGCTTTTCAAGCGCACCGAACACCGAAAATTCACTTATTCAACAGTGTCACGCAAACCGTGCATCATAATGATGTGTTGTCTCCTCATACACATCACTAATAATAAATAGGGTGTTTTCGTGTGATTCAAGTAATTTCGATATCGTTCAGCACGTATTTGATAGTAAAACCCATATTTTGGCCATTTTGACACGCGGAGTGTGTTTTCATCTAGCACGGCCAAACAACACCACAAATTGTTGTTCCGTCTGGCCGAAAATTTCAAAATTCACCCACTCTTTGTTTTTTTCTGATTTCACCGCATTCTGAGGTTGTTCTTCCAGTTTCGACCACCCCATGCACGCTTTTCAAGCGCGCCGAACACCTAAAAAACACATATTCAGCTGTACCACACAAACCGGGTGTCTGAATGATGTGTCATCTCCTCGTACACCTCAATAATAATAAATAAGGTGTGTTCGTGTGATTTAAAGTAATTACAATGTTGTTCAGCATGCATTAGACCGTAAAACACAAGTTTTTTCCATTTACGACACTCGGAGTGCGTTTTTGGCCAGTGCGGCCACACAAAACCTCTGATTGATGTGTCATCTAGCCAAAAATTTCAAAATTCACCCACCCTTTTTTTTTGTCTGATTACATGGAATTCTGAGGTCATTCGACCGGTTTCAACAACCCCACACACGCTTTTCAAGTGCGCCAAACACCTTAAAAACACATATTCAGTCATGCCATGCAAACCATGCGTCCGAATGACATTTCGTCTCCTCTTACACCTCAGGAATAATAGCTAGGGTGTTTTTGTTTGATTTCAAGTCATTTTGATGTCATTCGTCATGCATTTGATTATAAAACCCTTGTTTTGGCCATTTACGACACACAGAGTGTGTTTTCGGCTAGCGTGGTCACACGACAGCTCCGATTGAAGTGTTATATGGACGATAATTTCACAATTCACCCACCCATTTTTTTCGTCCGATTTCATGGCATTCCGAGGTCAATAGGCCGGTTTCGTCCACCCCACGCATGCTTTTCAAGCACGCCTAACACCTAAGAAACACATATTCAGAAGTTCTGTGCAAACCGCGGGTCCAAAACTGATCTTATGCTATAAAAAACGGACTCTAGATTCAGGATTGTTCTATGATAAAGATATATATTTTATATTCGTTGTTTTTAATAGTGGTACTAGTCAGTTGAAACTACTAATTGAGATTCAAATTATCAACACAATCAGAATACATTTGGTCATTTTTTTGTATGGATGTTGTTTTTACTTAAAATAGTGTCCATTTTAAACAAAAGATAGACACTTTGAGTGATACCTGTCACATCATACCTTGGATTGATTCTAGTTCTTTTTAGACTTCCAACCTTCTGGTGGTGTTGGATAATGTTTATTTTGCTAAAGAAGACATATTTGGAAGGATAGACTTGGGAGGATCTTTAGTGGATGCAATAATTATTCAAAGTTCTTATTTTGGTTATAAAAGGCTGTACAAAAGTGTCCAGTATTTGGTCAAAAATAGAGTTATACTGAATTCCAAAATGTCTATACTAGAGTGAAAAACCAGGTTAAAAAATAAAGAGTTATACAGAATTCAAAAATGTAATGGATCAATCTGCCCCTGATCACCATCACCATCAGCACTGTCATCATCAGCGTCATCCTCTCCTACATCTCTATCCTTGTTGTCATCCTCGTCATCTTCCCCATGCTCATCCTCGGCCCCATCCTTGCCCTCGGCCCCATCCTCACCATCGACCCCATCCTCGCCCTCGTCCTCGTCTTCATCCTCTCCCTCATCCTCTTTAGCATCATCGTCATCACCAGGAACGTCATCATCTCAACCTCCACTAGAACTGATGCCTGTTTCATTGGATAATTCACCCATAGACGACATATATGTCTAACAAGCCGCACTGGCCTCTGGTGGAAGTGACGAAGATAATGCTTTGATCAGTTTCATAGATTCTTTCTCCCTCGTTTGAACCCGTTCTTCCAACTCTGGGACCATTTTACCATACTGTCATGCATGATCCTTGACTTTTTTCAACTCAGTGGTACTAGAATGGATTCTTGGATAGGACCAATACCACGTCGGGACTATATTCTTACCAGTTCGGCAGCGTACTCGACCAGAGTGCTCATCTCCCAAAACCTAATATAAATGATCATATGGCCCTAAATTTTCAAGCTCCTTGGTATCAAGGGCCTCAAAAGCATCCTGTTAAAAATATTAATAGATTATTAAATTTAAAAATATATATTAAACTTTGAATTAAAAAAATTAAAAATTACAATCTTTTCTTTTGTCAGCTCATTAACAGCAGTTCCATATTTTTTCTTTTTACTCGAGCAAAACAATTTTGCTCGAGGGATACATCCTTCAATATTCAATTTGTGCTTCTGTAATGACATTGAAACAATATAAAGTGAAATTATAATAATATATTCAATATTTAATAAATCACATAATTTAATTATGAAACAATAAAAGGAAAAGTCCTAAATAAAAATTATAAAAAACTATATCGTACTAGCTGCCTCTCATGATCTGGAATAGTAGTGTGCCCCAAAGTGTGGAGGTTTTTCTTTGAATCAATGTTTTTTTTTCAGAAGATTCCTAAATGATGTTTAATAATAAATAAGATAATATTAATGAAAAATAAGAAAACTGTCATTTCAATTCCTCAAATGGGATTAATAACATAAATTTGGAAGTCGCCCAGTGGGTAATCATTTGGTGATATTTCTATATCGGGAAGTCATCCACAACAGGTAATGTCTCAAACTCTGTGCCCACTCTATCATAGCACCCAACATATAGTTCATGATTATAAGCTCTCCAAAACTCTTCGAGCTCCTTTAAACGCATTGGTCGTGCACCTTCGGCATCAGGGAAGTTAAACTGAAGCTGACACCCAATAGATTAATTAATATAAATACAAAAAAAATACTACATTAAATCCAATAGATGTTTTACCCATATTTGTGCCCACGCATTATCCTTGACTTCGTGGGGCAGATGTCTCCAACAAAGAGGGCTGACCAGAATGATGTCGGAGTATTTTGCTAGCATCGCCAAAAAACTCTGACATTCCTGCATAGATTTATCAATCATCTGTCCATCATCATTGTATTAAACCATCAACTATGTCTGGAGGTTCCATACCGCATGCAAGCGAGTACACCCCCTCCCCCGTATCCTATCAGTAGATGAATCTCTTATTAAAGAAAAAAATATCAGTTCAAGTAATAATAAAAATAAATTTTAGTATAAAAATTTGTTAGATTTATATAAATATACATGTGGTAGTAAGATAAATGGGAATCACTAGATGTGAAAAAGATGAGGAATATCCTGTACAGGTGGATTGTCCCTTAGTGTATGCTCCTCAGCCACATACTGTGTCAGAGCAGGAGTCAAGAAGGTGGAATATAATAGCTCGGAGATAATGAACCAGAAGAAAAGGATGATGGCATATACGTCTGACCAAATGGTAGTATAATCATCGGAGGCCTAAATACCCCATGTGTACCTGAAGACACACCCGGATCAAAATGGGGCGTAGAAGATACATCTCTGGTAGGGGCATAGTCCAATCGGGTATGACCAGTGGATCGTCTAACTCTCGCACCACGAGCCCTCATACCACCGAACTTAGTACCGGGACCACCGGATGATCCTCTAACTCTAACACCACCCCCCCTCCTACCACCAGCCTCTGTATTGGGAGCAATATCAGGCTACTCGTCGAATATCTCTCATCTAGGGGGTGGATCCTGAAAAAAAGATCAGTACTAAAGTAAATACATGATATTATAAGTTATTGAAATATATGTATTTGAAATAAAATACTCACAATAGGGATGAGTGGAGGAACACCCATCTGTTTCATGCGATGATTATTTTTTTCATCTTTTTTCACTGCCTCTCTTCAATGGGTTTCATTTCCTGCAATGAAAACAAATATGGAAGTAATTAGAAACAGATAACTAAATCCATGTATAAATGGGACGTTTTCAGCACCCAATTTGGCCAAACATACTTTTCACCATAAGGGATAGGCCATGTATATTTACAAGTCTATCCAAGTCATGTATTGTGTGTACATTCCCATGTACATTCCCATGACACTTGATTATCATAGACACCATGTCAACCGTTATACACACCATGTGAACCCTTATACCATATTTTCATTATTACAACCATTAAAAACAACTTATTAAACAACATAACTTGTAAAATATAATCAAATTGAACATAAATAAATAATAATATTGGATATATCAAGAAAAATTAAGTCATACAATATTACATCCTAAATGAAAACCCACAACCATGATTAATAACCACAAAGATCGCCTTTACGCCAAATCGAAAGTGAGAACAACATCACTTGTAAAAAAACTGAACATAAATCAGTAATAATATTGGATATATCAAATAAAATGAAGTCATACTATATTACATCCTAAATTACCACCCACAACCATGATTAATGACCACAAAGATCCCCTTTCGGCTAAATGAAAAGTGAAAAAAAACACATAATTGCAGAACAACAAAATCAAGGAATCACATACATATTTGATATGTAGAAGAAAAAAATTCATTGATAGAAGATGGATCGATATGTGGAATAAGTTTGGAAGGGGGAAGATTTTATTTAGGTCATGGAACGGTACTGCAATTGAGCAGATTGGATTTAGGGTGCGGATCAGAACTACAATAGAGCGGAGGGGGAGTGGATGCCCAATATGAATATAGGGTAATTTTTTCCCAAAGGTTTTTAATAAACATTGGGAATATAGGCTAATTTTTTCCCAACGGTTTTTAACCATTGGGAATATAAGTCTTTTCCAATGATTTACTTAAACTGTTGATAAAAAAGTCATATGAAAGGCCTTTACCAAAGGTTTTGCAACACCATTGGTAAAATCTTGTATAAATTCATCTATACCAATGGTTTACATAAAACATTGGTATAGATGTCCATTCCCAATGGTTTATGTAAACCGTTGGGATGTAAGTGTTGGTAAAACCAAAGTATCTCGTAGTGCCCGTCAGTGGTGTTTCTAAGCATGAAAATTTCTGTATAAAATTTCTCTAGTAACCAGCCAGCCCTAGAAAACTCCATACTTCAAATATGTTCTTCAGCTAAACTGGAGAAGATGCTGCTCTCACTTTCTCTGGGTCTACTAATACTCTTATCTCTCAGATAACATGACACAAGAAGTGAATTTGGTCCTTCCAAAAGTGGCATTTTGAGATCTTATCATATAACTGATTCTCGCTCAGTGTACTCAAAACGATCTGAAGATGCATGTCATGGTCATGTCTAGTGTGAGAGTAAACCAAGATATCGTCCACTAAGACTATCATGAACGAATCCAAGTATGGAAGGAACACTCGGTTTATCAGTTACATGAAAACTGCAAGTTGGTTTGTGAGAACGAACATGATAACCACATACTCATATAGACCACACATACTCTGAAAGGTTGTGAGAGATATATCTGATGGACTAACAAGCAACTGATGACAACTGATTCTCAAGTAAATCTTTGAGGAAACCCGATCTCCTTGAAGCTGATCCAAGAGCTCATCAATCCTCAGTAAGGGATATCGGTTCTTGACCATCAAATGGTTCAACTTCTGATAATCCACATAATGTCTGAGGGTATTGTCCACCTTCTTCACAGATAGGACAGAAGAGCCTCCATTAAAAGTAATGGGTTGGATAAAACCATTTTCCTGCAACTCATCTAATTGCTTCTTGAGCTCCTATAACTCTGGTGTACCATCATATATAGAGGAATGGACACTGGTGCCACTCTTGGAACAATCTCAATAGAAAAGTATACCTCTCACTCCGGAGGAAAACCTACAAAGTCCTTTGGGAAGAAACCACTAAAATGAATGACCACTGGAAGAAAGTCCAACTGTGAAGTCCCCTAGTCATCTAGATATAGACTAGAAATATTGGCTCTAACGCCTACCAACCCATGATGCTCGGGTCCTACTCTACTTTCCTAGACATCCCATTCACCCTTATATAATAACAAACCACCCTCTAATGATGTGAAACACGCCCTACAATGAGAATAGTCGACAAAATCATGGAAGGAATAAAACCAGTCCATCCTGTGACTGACATCATAGCCCTTCATCTTTAAGACATAAAGGTTCCATCAGAAGTGACACCCAACAACCTCAATAGGGAACTCCTTTCACTAACGTACACTAGTCATTCTTTTCCCCAACAGAGTTTCTAGGATCATGATATCAGTAGATGTAATGATACATAGCCAAAGGATCTCCACAACATCGAAAAATATGAAACTATGGGAAGCCCCTATATCGAAAAGTGCATAAGCTAAAACTAAGGCAACTAGAATCGTACCTCGAACTGTAGAGGACCTAGGATCCTGCTCCTGCTGGGTTTGCTCGGCTGCAAAAGTTTTACCTACACCGTGGCCATGTGATCCCGGAATTGATCCATCATGTGGCTATCAAAAACATGTATTAGACCATTGTGGCCATGATGTCCACCTCAGCCTGAATGCCCTGAAGAAGTCCAGTTCCCTAAATGATGAAAAATAAGTGGTCCTCCTCTGGTATGAAGAGTTGAAATCGAACAGCTATCACCAGCTGCTGGTGAGAGGATCTGACAGAGGCACTGAAGATATCCCATCTTTCCACAAGATCAGCACTCAACTGAGAGTCACAAAAAATGTGGCATTGTATGCCTGCTCTTCCCACACTGGTCGCTCAACACATGGACACCAAAAGAAGTATTTCGCCTACTTGGATCTCTATGTGTAGACTCCCTATGGTGCTTCCTACTATCAGTCAGAGGGGTAACAACTCCAGATGCTGATCCGCCCTAGGTCACAGCTCTAGGATCCCTCATATTTCACTCTACGATCAACTCTTGTTTGACTATAGAGGTAATGGAAGTAAACCTGAAGTTGGTCACCTGAGATATAATGTCATATTTGGGACCATCCTCAAACTTCATCATAATGTGTAACTCGTCACCTCCTGGAATGGGTGTGAATTGCAGTAGCTCTATTAAGAGAGATGAATACTTTATAACTAAAAGAGTACCATGCTGTAGAGTCATGAACTCTCAGGATCGATTATCCCTCAATGTCTCTAGGTAGAATTAATCATAGAAGGCTTGATGGAAGTTATCCCAAACCATAACTAGTCGGTGTCCTGCTTGTGATATCAAATCCCACCATCTCTTGGTGTAATCCCAAAGCATATACAGAGTGAGCTTCACCCTCTTCTCTGGGGGAATCTCCATATGCTCGATGATAGATATAATGGCCTCTAACTAAGATTCTGCAGCCTGAGGTCCTCTATCCCCTATGAAGGCAGGAGGATTCTGCTGCTGGAAAACCCACGTCAACTCTTCCATAGACAGGGTAGGAGGTGTTACTCCTTTGATGGTCTGCATGAACCTCATTATGCCCTCTTGGAACTATGCATCATCACCAGTATCCAAAATAATGGATGGTTCAAAGACTAAAACCATATGAGGATCTGCTGGTAGTCCCCGATCACCCATGTTCAGTGTCTCATCACTGCCCTGTAACTGGTGTACAACTGGTGGTTGTCTCGGGGGAATGACTCTGCAAGTTCAAATGCATATCTTAGTTCAAGATTATCAAGGAATGAAACTTAGGATTGTAATAATAAAACAGGAGAAAGAAATCATTCAATATTTTCAAAATAGGGATACATGGAATGTATAACCCCTACCCGACGAGTTCCTTTAAGCCTTCTCATGGGAGTATACTCCTGCCATATATGGTCGTGTGACACCATTACACGCGGCGTGTTTTTCCAAGACATGACGTGTACTTAAATCGTGTTCCCTTACCTGAGTTATTCTACATGACTATCCAACACGGTTCCCCTAGAACAAGACTACATGGCGTTTTTATATTGAAACCGTGTGTACTAAACAAACTTCACCAACCTATTTTGTTAGTCACACGGTTGGTTACACTGCTAACTCTACACGTTGTTTTTGTTCTAGACATGGTGTGTACAAACTACCCATTTTCCATCTGTGTCATTGGCCACATTACTAGACACATGGCATATACACATGGCATGTACGTCTAGTACACGATGTGTTCCACAAAAGATTTCTCAACCCTGTGTATATTCCCACACAACCATGAAACGGTTAGAGACATCATGGAATGTACGAAAGAAAAATATATCCTTCCTACATATAAGGTTACATAGTGTGTATTCAGCAACACACAACAAGTATTCTGGTTTTTTCTAGACAGTAAGCCTCAGAAACTACTCTGGAGCCCAGAAAAACACTGAAATGAAGATTAAAGTTACAAATTCTGATACATGAGGGCCCATACTCCATGCAAATCAAAGTTTAGCATCTTATAGATGTCATATAGAACCATAAAATTGAAATGATCCACCAAATTACAATCCATTAGGGCCCGTAACACCTCAAGAACCAAACTTTGGCATTCTTTCAAAATAACCCATACACAATTCAATTTCCTATCAAATAGAAGATATTCTATCAAGGAATCTATCACAAAAGCAAGCATATCTAGAAAAACATCTTTCACAACAACATGTAATTAGTAATGCACCATAAATGTCATGGAAATAATGTATGACATGTGATCTCTAGAAGGTGCCTATATGATGTATGAGATGGCACACCCTCATCTCATCGGGTTTCCATAGAAATAGAACCTCAATAATATGAACAATAATAGCACCAAACATGTGAATCACCCAATGGTGAAATCAAATCAACTCTTATAATTTCAAAACAAAAAAATAGAAATAATCAAGGTAAATTAGATTTTCCCTGTACATGGGTTATCTTCTCCCAGGCACATCTTATTACCAACTACCTATTCCATCCTATACCTACCTATTGGCTCCAAACCATATGTCAAGAAAAAAATAATTACTCTGATAACACTTTGTAACATCCCAGTTCTGTAAGCCACTAAGAGGTGCCCTGTAACAGTTTGGAAACATGGACTCAAGCACATTTCCCCAAATGCCAGAGTCTGCTGACTAGTTACGAGGGCCTTTGGTGCGATAGTGGGGAAACTAACCCCTTATTGGAAGAGTAAAGTAGTGGAAATAAATAGATAGATATAGAGGAAGTAGTAATAACATGCAATATGTAAAAGAGTGGAAGACTAAAACAAATAATTAACTAAAGCACACATATAAATGATACAAGTTACATATATCTTGGAAAATAGCCAAAAAGGTCACAATGATGGAATAGAGTACTAAACCAAAGAAAAAAAGAAAAGAAAGTAAAAAACTCCACAACATTGCAAGCCTCATCTTGGTCCCATGCTCCCTATATCCATAGAAATAAAGTACCTGAAGTAGAAGGTCACTTGCCCTTATCTAGACCTGAAACAATATAATTTGTTTGGGCCCAAAAGCATGGCCCAAATTGGGTGTGAGACAAACCCCAGAAGGAAACCACCCGAAGATCTATACCTAACAGTTAGTGAATAAATATGGCTACCAATAACAAAAAAAGAAGCTGTAAACAAGGAAGTACTCAAAACTAAACAACCCTAATGTTTCAATTGCATCCATTTTCATTTATTAGTTAAGAAACTGGAAATCATAACTAACCCTCTGGGAATTACACATATCCTAAACCCTCTGGTTCATCCAATCAGACACATGAAACCCTCTAGGAAGTACTCATAGTCCAACCCCTCTGGTTCAGCTTTATCAAAGACTCTTTGAGGAAGCACTCATAGTTAATTCCCTTTATGGTCTCATATCGGAAATTACAGTCACTCTAGAGAAGTTCTCAACATCCAATTCACCTTGTGGTCTTGTAATGAGGAACTACATACACTCTAAGGGAGCACAAAGTCCATCCCCCCATGGTCTCATAACGTAAAAGTAAACATACACTCTGGAGAAGCCCTTAGTGTCCATTATCCCTATGGTCTACTACACCAGGTTCCCACTGCCTCGTGTATGTCAATCTTCAAAAAATGATAAATGGAATCCAATGTAAACCTCAAGAACTAATTGGCTAAATATTATACAGAAAATCATAACATGTCAGATAAAATCACCCCATCCTAACAATACTACGCATGGAAAACAATGCAGCCTGACAGAAAAAGTTAAACTAAATGGTAAATACCAAGCAATCAGGGGAACCCATCCATTGCAAGGTAAAATAACCTTATTCACTATAAAAAACCTCAAATCAGGCACACAAGGCATAATAGGCATTAACGGGGTTAAAGCCCATAAACACACAATACCCTATTCTAGGATATTGGGAACTTTTTCACATAATATTCAAAAAACTACAAAAAGGCACAATCCACATACCTCAGCATTGCACGATCAATATATGTTCACCTCAGGCATTAAATATCCCTATAATTCTATAGATTTACAAAAATGTCAAGAATGTTCAACTGATTATATCTCAAGAAAGAGGATGAATTAGAAAACGTGGCTCTTAATGAAGGAAGATCTTAGTGTGGTTATTTCAACATAATCGATGGATTTCGATTCCGAAAATGGATGGAAAGTCGGGGACTCAGAGAAGAATCAGCAGTCTCATTTTCTCCTGGTCATGGAAGCCCTAGAAGAATATCTTTTTGTGAAAAAGATGTGACCCTGGTCCGTTTAATGAAATAAAATGAACAAACATAGCATGGTCACCAAGGGTACGCGGTGTGTACTTTCTTTAATCGGCCTCTGCTTTAGGTGATCTCCAAGTCACTCCATACAGCCATGTACTCGGCTATTACACGGCCAGCACACAATCACTCGTGGTAACTGGATACACGACGTATACTCCAAAGTACATAGTGTGTAATATTTAAATTTCTATATTCTCCTCTTTTCTCAAAAATACAAGTAAATAAAAACCCATACATAAAAGAAGATCCAGATTCATAGAAATGTAAAGCCTAAAATAGAAAGATTTAAGAGATGATTAAATATAGTGATACTTAATATGAATATTGTTAGTTATTCTAAAGTCCATAGACATTCCTTTAAAAGAATCGTGAACAAGATTCAAATTCATTTTTGTGAAATATTGGGTCATGGAAGTCTTTGAATGCTTCGATTATAGACTATGAATGACTAGTGAGCTTCAAAACACATTTCTCTTCTTATTCAGTTTTTCTTAGTCTATCATAGTTTTTATTTAGTGCACATTCATGTCCCTGTCAATCATGTGTCTATCTCTTGTGCATATCATCTCACAAAAAAATTATGGTTCATTTAAATTGATTTAAATTCGGGTCTAATTATCCACTGAAAGTTAATATTTGAATAATCATGATCCTTGTATAGATTAATACATATTTTGAAAACTATAAAAAAAAATTATTATAACCATGGAGTTGTTTAAGAACACTCATTTTTTAATCCACAAGCATTTTTCCAACATTAAATTCTTAAACTAAAAATTAAATAATTAATTTTGACAATAATTTTGGATATCTATGGTATCACTCTGGTGGTTGAATCACTTGAAGTAGCTTTTCATATTTAGTATGTAAAGGTATAGAGAATGGTGAAAAATGCATCTAGTCTAGGGAATTTATATAATAGGGTATTTTGGGGAAATGATTATTGACTTGGTGGTATAAAAAATGGTTCCATCAATTTACTAACATGGGAGTTAATTCTTACACCGTGATCCATAATCTGGATGAAACTAGTATTCTATTCCAAAAATACATTGAGAAGGTGTTCCAAATATATCTATTTTCACACGTACTCCATGAAGACCCCTGTCATAACTTTTATTCTTATGTTATCATACAAAAACATAAAAAGAGTATTAAGTGGGTGATTTGGATGAATTCATGATGTATAATACTTAATTTACATTGATCTATCACATATTTCCTAAATAAAAAAATTCTCTAACTAACTTATAAATATGCTCACCAAGTAATATGGTATCGAGAAACTCACCTTGGTGAGAATAAGAAATATTATCCATTACTACATGGAAAACCTATTTGATTTTGGATCAAAAAATCTATATCCACAAAAGAATGAGTGGAAGGGGTTGGTTGATGGAAAGTGGTTAACCCGTAGTAGAGAAACTCCCTAGAATCCGGAAAACAGATAACTTCCTCTTAGTAAATCTGGAACTCACACAGACCATAATTCTATGAAATAAATCAATATACTCTTAAATCCTCTTATTTTCAATCTAATGTTGTTCCATATAAAATAATATTCTTTGATTAATATCAGAAATAACCAAGGTTACTATCATCCATGTGTCATTTTCATTAATTTGTGTCTCCAAAACTGAAGTGTACCTAATCATACCACTAAGATCAAATAAAGGATGGTCAAAATGCATCTAAATCATCTCAAGTCATATACCTGGAAGGAGGAGGAGATGTAGGAGGAGGAGGATTCCTCTCCTGGATAGATTTAGCTATATCCTCAAGTCCAAGATCAACTGTAAGATCACTAAGGAAATAACTCTATATTTTTTTTGGATAAATCCTATATAATAATGATCCCTAAGGATACCTCTAGTCAATAAAAATGTTTGGTTCAAGACGCTACCAGGTAGGAAGGGAGAGTTGATTTTTATATGCTATAAATGTAAAAAAGTGGATCATAACTACACCTGAGTCACTCCCACTACTACTGAAAATGATAAAGATCTCTTTCGCAAACTCTATCATCATATAATTCTTCTTCCACTTATTCTTCGACATCCTTATACTAGGAGTATTACATAGCCTCAACTAGCTCCAAGATAAGGAAAACCACATCTATGGGTCCAGTATGGTGTTATATTGGATTTAAATTCAAATATACCTTGTCAGTTTAAGCCACCCATTTCATCAACTAATAGTTTAAATAAACCATCATCCTCTTTTATGTCACATATCTTAGGTAAAAACCACCACATCTTTTCTATTTTTCTTCACTATTTGGACCTAAACCTCTATCTTGTATTATAGATGGAATTTACATTGGGTAGGATATATAGTTTTACCTAGAATATTTATTTCTAAACACTATCAAATATACTATCAAATATCGACACAATTTGAACTTATCTCCTCTTTTCATAAGATGTAATAAAAAAAATCTTGATAATTCATGATGAAAAATTACTCCATTCTAGGAAAACACATGTATTGAAGAAACATGAAGGGAAAATAGAACTCACCATCATTCTCAAGAACTATAGGTCTTTGAATAGAATATTTCCCAGTAAAATCCCATTAAGCATCCTCATTTAGGAAATTTTAACTGTTAATGGGAATGGAGCCCTAAAAAGAATCATATATACAATTACAAGGAACATTAAGGAACCATTCCCACAACTTATAAGAAAAGTTCAATTCATTTCCATAAATCATAGTTTTAATAACATATTTCTTATTACATAAAACATAAACTTCAGACTAGTAAAACTCATTAACCAACCTAGGGAAGAGTACATGATAATTCCTATAGAACCATTAAACCCATCCCTAGTCCAACATTACTTTAAAAAATAATGAATTTAAAGAAACAATCTATTTTGAATATATATCTTTCTCAGTGATGAATGCTTGGGATAAGAGTTGGGGATTATTTGGTTCAACAATCTACTGATTGGATTTACCTCATGAATTTTTTAGGTATGTGATGCCTCAAGATATGATACAGTATGACTCTTGACTCGAACAATTTCAATAATAGATCATGTAAATAATGAAGATGATGGATATTCATGGTTCCAGAGTGAAATGATAAGGGAAAGTTAAATGGGGGCACAAGAAAGAAAAGGGTTCTCAAATACTCTTTTTAGGTAAAATATTATCATTTATTGATTGAAAATCATAAATGTGAATAATAAATAAATATATCCAATTATAAAAAATTAATCAGAGAAAATATATATTAGTGGTAGAATATGACCAAAACCTCTCAAACATAAGTATCATAACCTCAGCAACTGAATGGTAGAATGAAATGGCAGATTTTCAATGGTGAATTACCAATGGTCGATTATTAGTGTTGGATTAACAATGGTCTATCATCAATGGTACTTCACCAATATTTTCTCACCAATGGTATATCACCAACAGTCAATCACAAATGGTATATCAAAAATGGTTGATCCCAAATGGTATATCACCAGTAATTGATCACAAATGAAAGGTCACCAATGTCTGATCACCCATGATGGATCAGCAATGGTCGATAACCAATGGTAGAACACAAACATTAAACCACCACGGGTAGATCACCAAGGGTTTATCCCCAATAGTATATCACCAACTTTTTTTCTACCTGATCTAGAACTTATCATAGAATAAGATACCAACCATAACATATCATTCTAAGTTCATGTTTGATATTGTTAAATATTTCAATGTTCATAGGCTTGGTGAATATGTCAACAAGCTGATTTCTAGTACCTATGACCTCCTCCCAATGTTTTTTCTCATTTCCGAAATAAACCAATTAATAGTAGAGCGGGATCCTAACTATATTGGATAAAAAATTTTAAACACCATAGAAGTTAATAGCATATAGTCTCCAAAATCCAACCCAAAACATCAAAATTAAATTTCAAATTTTGAAATTCAAAATAAGACACAACATTGAAAAAATCCACACATCAACGTGTCGGGCCATGAATCTCTTAGATCCATGCTCTTTGATTCTCTAAAAAGTGATGCATTATATCAAAATGTTTGGTTATCAAATAATACACAAGGTTCTTGGAAATGTTAACTGAACCAGTACTATAACAATTTTTAGGTACATGTAGAAATTGTTAACCATAATCTAGTAAAGAGTGTTTAGCCCATATAATCTATGCACAATAAATCCCTTTATCTATGTACTCAACATTAGTATTGAATAATGAAAAAGAATTTTATTTCATATTACACTCAAAAACATGAGACTTTCTCAAAAAGTGACATGTTCCATTTGTTATTTTTTTCAAATTTACAACCACTGTAATTATCATTTGAATAAATCACTAATTAAAATGATTACCCTCCAGAATAAAATAGTCCTAAATAATTTTTACCTTTCATGTATTTTAAAATTCTTCTGATAGTAAGAAAATGTGAAAATTTTGGGTTTTCTTGAAAATGATCATAGATACACATACTAAACATAATATCAGACCGAATAGAACTTATGTATTTTAAAAATCCAATAACACCTCTATAAATATTCTGATAAACCAAAAAACATATTGAAATATTTTTGTTGTACTTAATTTTTGAAAATATTTTAATAATATTGTGAGAAATAAAAAAACCATTAAAAAATTTAAATTCACCCAATAAAATAATTTCAAATTCAATTTGAATACATTTTAAAAACTCAGTACATAATTAATTTCATGAAGATCCAAAATTAATATCATCAACATAAATTTTTTATACTAAAAAATATTTTGAAATTATTTTAATTAATAAGTTTCTATCAAATATCTCCTTAGTGAAAACGTTTGAAATAAAAAATAATCTGAGACTATCATAAAAAGTTTTTAGAACATGTTTTTAACCATATTGAGATTTTGTTAATGAAAAATATGATTTAGAAAGTTGTTGTTTAAAATTCCATGGGGTTTTTTAGCAAAAACATCCCCATCTATATAAGCATTTAAGATTAGAGTCATAACATCCTTTTAATATAATTTAAAAGTAAAATGTGCTATAAAGTAAGAAAAAATCTCATAGATTCAAGTATTGATACTGGAGAAAAGGTTTTATCAAATTTAATTTATTCTTATTAACTATATTCTTGTGTAAAAATTATTTTTTAATTTCTTAATATTATGGCTTATACATAAAAAATATTTATAAACATCCATTAGGTTACAGTTGTTACGTAAGATTTCTTTCATTCAACTAGTTCCAAGACTATGTTTTTTTAAATCTTTTTACTCTTGTCACATTTACTTTACCTATAATTCATCTTTAATTTCATAATTCATGCACTTAGGTTCAATCTATGAAAATAATGAATGATGTTCAACCTCATTTCTTATAGAAGATCTAGTTTGAGTTACATTATCTATGTAACCCACTACTCTAGCTAATGGATGGTATCTATGAGTCCTAAAATCTATAGAAATAGAAGTATTGGGTGCTTCATTCTTATCTATAGGTTTAGGGTCTAAATTTTAATCACAACTGAGGTAATTATTTATTGCACTTCTGGAAATATTTATGTTCAAATTAGAAAGTTCATCCTTAGGATTTTCTAAGGGGTCCCATGGCTTATGAAGATTTACCGCATCAAACAAAAAATTTAAAAAAAATTCCATGATCATAGTACTTTGAATAAACATCCCATATGATTTACTAAATGTAGAATATCCAAGTAGAATTCGCTCATCTCTCTTAGATGAAAACTTTTTTAAATTATATTTTTGGTTGAGTATAAAGACGTTATAAAAAATAACTATAATGTAATTAAAATTTGTATTTATAAAATTCCATAATCTATATGGGGTATTCTATAAGAGAAGTCTAATTAAAAATATTTTAATTATATGACAAGTTGTGTTCATATATTTGTCCTAAAAAATAGGTAAATCATAATCATTGATCATGGTCCATGTAATTTCTTCAAAGGTTCTATTTTTTCACACTATTCCACTATTCTATTGTGGGTTCCTAAGAATAGATATGTTTTGAATATATATATGTTTTGGCCATATTGATTCAAAATCATGATTTTCATGCTCATTACCATGATCAAATCTTAATGTATTAATTATAACTCCACTGAGTCAATTTATAGATCCAGCATATTTATAAAAAAATGGAAAAAAATTAATTCTTATGTTCATGTAAACCGACCCATTAATATTTTGAATAATCATACACAATAATATAACTATAATGTTTTGTTTCTAAACTACTAACTCTAAACGTTCCAAACATATTCAATTGAACGAAATGTAATGGTTGAGAATTTGAGACATCTATCATTAGTGTGAATGAGACGTTTTTTTTTTGTTTTTCTTTCTGATAGGGATTATAGCCATTTTCAAAAGAGAATTATATCTTGGGTAGTCCCTAAACTAAACCATTCCTAGTTAAATTTATTTAAAATCCATACAGTAATCCATTGAAATTGCTTCCCAATGTGGTTGGTCACATGGCCTCCAGGGTGCCTCCCTGTACACCAATAAGTAACTAGGGTCTAATGGTGGTTTAGTGGGGAGACAATACCCTCATAATTAGAGTAGAGCATAAGTAAAGAGGGTCAACCAACTAGTATTGATGGCATAAAAGTTGTTTAGTGGGTAGACTATACCCTCATGATCTGAGTAAAATAGAAGTAGTGAGCATCAACCAACCATTAGCAAGGGTTTAAAGGTGATTTAGTGAGGATATTATACCCTTATGACCACAATAGATTATAAGTATAATAATGAATAAATCAATCAAAAGTGTAAATTTTATACATAAAAGACTACCCAATAGTAGAGAACAATTACTCCTAAAATGGTCAAAAACAAATATACAATAATTATGTCATGTCCATATGAGGCTACATAATATAAATCAGTTAAGATACATCATACAGTACAATGTGGTATCTTATATGTATTATAAATGTGAACAATGAAAAAATTCATAACTCAATGATAATACTAACCTTTGGCTCAGTCAAATTCTTCTAATTCTCATATCGTTGAATAAAAATAAAAATTTTGAATTCAGAGCATGATCATTTAACCATGAGGTCTGTTCAGGTACCCCGATGCAATGGAGTACAAAGAAGAGAGTAAGATATACTCAGTAATCCACTTCCAATAGTGTCTGAAGCTATCAATACCATGAATATAAAATACATTATTGTGTAGTTATATTAATAAATCTATAAAATTGTATAAACAAGTCATTCTCAGGTTCCTCAAGATCAAATGGCTGACCGTACATGTTTTTGTGTAATCTAAAATATATCTGATGAGGTGTCACACTATATAAAATTATATATATAAATATAATATTATAACTATATATGAATTTACCTAAAATATATATGTAGTAACACATATATCCATTTATATAGATACATTGTGCTAGCTACGACCTGAGTTGTAACTCAGGCATTTGATCTTAGTCATGAAAGTCTCATGAAATAATGAGGGATTCGATGACCGAGTATCATAATGAAAAAGTGATACCATGCCTGAGTGTCACAATTTATAAGCGACACCATGCCCGAGGGATTCCAAATCCAAGTGTCACAATATATAAAGAACACCATGCCAAAGTTATTCCATTCTAAAATATCACAATGTATAAGGGATTCAATGCCTGAGTATCACATTATATAAGGGATGACATGCTTGATGGATTCAATTTCTAAGTATCACAATGCATAATCATTTTAAAATATACAATTCAATTGTTAAATTTTCTTTATATCATCTAGAATGTCTAGGGGAATCACCTATTCAATAATTTTATTCATTTGATTAATCTATTCAAATCAAGAGGTTTGAAGGGATATTTGTATATACATGAAATTAAAAGATTCATCATGACTTTTTAACATCCTCTAAAAAACATTATCGTGATTTATATGGAGCCAATTAAGAATAAACATAACATGTCCCCTTTAATGTTCTCATCTATTCATTCATTATAAATAATTAAGGAAACATGCTTTATAAAGCTATTTTGTTACACAAACCATGTATTCATCATATGAATTTGATTGTGTGAGACTACCAATAGGATTTGATGTATCTAAAATACCCAATGTCATTCCAAATACATCATATATTAATAGTCCCAAACCTATCTCATGCACTCGACTTGGATGATCCTTACCATAGACTATACTAAATGGGTCATCTTAAGAGACTGAGAAGGAATATGTGGGATTGAAATCCCATAGTTCCTTAATTTTTAAATATAAATAAAATTTATTTGAATAAATAAATATTAACATAGTGCAAATGGGAATAATTTGTTACAATGAAAAATGAATTCATAACCCTACTTATTTGGTAGGATAATTAATGTAACTCACATAAGATTGTTTATGAACATCCAACCAGAGTTCTGTTCAGGATACATGGTTCCCTAAATTATGTGACTTCATTAAAGCAAGATAAATTAATAATTCAACATATGAAGTAGATAATATTTTCTCATAAATATTTAAACTAATGAAAAGTTTACCAGATCCAATTGGTTTCTAGAAAAAATATTTGAACCAGTTGTCTAAGGGATGATTTTCATAACTCAACTCAATTCATTATTCCATGAAAAACCTTGAAATAAATAACATTTGTTTTAATAGTAATGTATAGAATTTTATCTCTTCTTCATATTCATGTATAAATATAAAACGATATTCATATAGTAATGTTTATTTAAATTCAATGTGCATTTCATGATGATGGCTATCTATAAAAACCATAAATTTCCCTATAGGTACCCCTTCGGGTACCATAACATATAGTTATTAGGTGCTCAATTATGTATCATTGAATTCATTCCATAATATGTATTTATAATCCTTTCATTTCTTATCCAAATTTTCTGATGTCCACTTTCATTCTATAAGATTAGCAACTGTAATGTAGAAAAACAAATATAAAAAATGATTTATTTTTAAAATATTATAATTTAATAAAATAATAATATTCAATTAAATAATAATTTAATAAAGTTTTCTTTATCCGTGAATGAAAAACATCATTATTCCAAGATTGAGGAAAATTCTTCCATTCAGCATACATATTCCTAAGGTTAATCGGATTTTCCACTAGTTATCCTAGCGTAAGGCTAAATAGTCACATGGTATCATCTATAGGGACACAATAGCATTCCAATGGGATAACTATCTTCAGTTTATATAGAATCTAGACATCTGAACATTTCATATTTATCTCTGTAGTATCATTGTTTCCACATTTAATGAAAAAAAATTTAGTTGCGTAAAATAAGTTCATTAACTTTAGGAATATTAAAATTTGAACTTATAAATATCACCCTACTATATTCCTATGAATAAATAGAAGTGATTACATGTCCCATCTCTTCTAATGATACATAGTGGGAAGGAATTGGTTGAGCTACTGATGGGACACTGACGGAGGTTGTTCGATAAGATAATGGAATTGAGGTTGGGAGACATGGTGTAGGGGTAAATCATTGGCTAGCTCAGATTCCATAGGGAGAGAGACAGACATATCATAATCCATTAGTATGGTTGAGGAAATGTCAATTGAGAGTGAATTGGGATTAGTTAAACACTTCCCCCTTGGAATTACTATCATTTAATCAAATGAGATTAACATCAGATCATATATTTCTAAGAAATCATTTATAAAAAAATTTGACCTGATAATAGAATTTCAATACTAAAAAAAATATAGCTATGATAATGAATGGCTGCGAAAATAACATAATTGGTTGATAAATGAATGGATGACTGCACATATAATTATTTTTTCTTTCAATCATGTCACGATCATGCTCCATCAATAATTTATCTACTTCAGACACCTAAAAAAGTCTAATATTTTCAATATCATAATGTAAAAATATGTTTTCTTCTTAATTTTGATGGGATTCAATTTTATAGGTTAAATCTTCCACTTCATCACCCATATCATACATGTCTCCTTGTTTTATGTATAAATATTCAATTCACCACACATCTATGAAGTCTTCCACATAATATACCATTTCCACCTGTGATGATAAGATATATGGATCATGTAATTCATGGGCACCAACATTTATAAAGCAATATAAGTTTAGAAAAGTAAATTTCAAAGAATCTCTTATAACACCCCTGATAAAATCGACCCAAATGGATTTTAGTAAAACAATTGAAATTTTTTTTTTGTAGTTTAATTCGATAATATCAGTCAACTATCTATTGTATCCCACTTCTTAAAATGTTAATCTAAAACTATTCTATGTTTTAAAAATATCTTTGGGATCAACTATATGAATTTTAAATCCATTCACAATGTAAGAAATGAAATTTCTAGCCCATTTTAGAGGACCTTGGTCAATAAACATCTAGTCCTATGAAAAATAAGCTCGAGTATCAGTATTCGTGAGTTAAAAAAATTAATATACAATTTTATATTTACAAAATTTATTTCCCAACTAAATATTCAAGTTGATTGAATTATTTATGAACTTACATGTCATGAAATCCATTCTATAAACTATCTATTAACATCTTTTGTTATATATTAATCATTTGATGTTTGGAATCTCATTCATCTATTTCTTTGTATCATGATCTCTTCAATAAAAGGATATTCAATTTCACTATTCAGTAGCACATATCCATTTGCTAGTAATAATTCAATTTCTATCAGCGTAACATTTGAGCTCATCCCAACTAATTGGAAAATAAAAGGAATGATTTTTTATTTCCCATGTAGTTGATATTGAGTCTTTGTGTCATCAACATATCCAAAGAAATTGAATATTTTTTAATATCACCCATGTATTTTAAAAAAAATCAAGAAACTTCTCATCCAAATAGCCTTCAAAAATAGAGCCATCAGGTTCATATTTATTATTAATGTATGATTTCAAATGCCTAAGATATCTGTGAAATAAAATAAATAGAAATTAATTTTTTATTAAATTATGTGACATGAATTGTTTAACTAAGATGATAACATATAAATAAAGTACCTCTTAATTGGATAAATATATCGATAATGTACTGGTATCTTAATTTATATTCCATGAACAAATGCATTGCTAAATGCATCATGATAGTAAAAATAATGGAGGGAAGATCATCTACATTTCGCAAAGTGTCAAAAAAAATCTCTCCTGAATGTTATAAGGATCAAATGTTTGTAGAGTCTCCTCAAATAGATTTTTGAAAAATGTGAAAAATTGGAGTACGATAGTACAAATATTTTTAGGTGATAATGTACACAGTGCCAATTGTTGTAAATATTGTAAAAATAAATGAATCATGAATTTTTAATCCATGTAACATGTGATGCTTTAAGTTAACACACCTAGGTATTTTACATTCATACCTATCATACTCCTTCAGGTGTTTTAAAATTTTAAAGGAATATATCTTTATCCTTATTTTTCATTGAAATGGTTTCTAGATCATACATTTCATTCTCATCTTTCCAAAGATCACAGTTTATGTTCATTATTTATAACTATTTCCAATCATTGACATGGTCCTTCGATTTTCCATGCTCATTAAGAAATTTGAAGATAAAATATTCATAAAAACAGTTCTTAATATGCATTACATCAAGATTATTCTTCAAAAATTTAAATTCCCAATACAGATGTTTGAAGAATATACTTTTTTATTCTATTGTTCTATTCTGATTTCACTTGATGATGCACTACGAAATCAGTTCCTAGTATCATTCAAAATATTCCTCTTCCAAAATTTTGTTTCAACATTTCCATGTTGTTCCAATATTTCATAACCATTAAACAACATTGGATGTGGTCTATGATCAACAGAACCATTGAATTTTTACTTATTCACCCAAAATATATGATATGTATCAATAAATATTTGATAAAACAAGAGGCACCATTATTTACTGTGATTTAGTCATTCAGATTTCAAATAAATGTTTCAAATAATAAAATCCAAACCCATGTATGTGTTCCAACCAGCTAAATTCCCATTTCCAAGGAGGCCGCTAACGGCCCAAATTTGAGTAGATTGGATTTGGAACATTGTATTAGAAAATATATCATAATTCTCAACACCATTGACATATAAAACTTGTAACTATTCAATTAGAGGCTTCAATTATACATCAATATAACTTCTAGTCATTTGTTTTCTAGGAATAATACTCAAAATGAATAAATATTTTTATTTCATACACATCCACAGAGTCATTTTGTAAGGGATCAAAACAACCTGCCAAATCTTATAACTAGTTCTCAAATTCCAAAATGTGTGGAATCCATTAGCATCCAATCCCAATCACACATTCCTAGGATCATATGATAAATCTATATGTAATGAATCAAATTTATTCCATGATTTTGAATTTCATGGATATCGCATTAACCCATGATTTTTATTATCTTTAGGATTCCACATAATGTTCTCTCATGTTTTCAATGACATGAATAATCTTTACAATACATGCTTTAAGTGAAAGTAACACAAATCATTTTTAGGTGTTTTCATTTTCATCTTCTTCATAATAGTATGTTGATTCAGACTTTCAACATCACCCAATGATTTTCATCTATAAGAAGAACATTTTTTCAATCATGGATTCTTGAATCCTCTTTCTAATAAAGCATACAATCGTTAGGAAAATCATGTATTTTTCTATTATTCAGAACAATCGAGTTAAAAAAAATTCATATCAGACAAATACTCAAGTATCTTTTCTTCAGTAAATGTGTCCTACAATAATTCCAATATCATGAACATCGCCATATTATTAATTCCACATAGGTATTTAATATGGTACAACAAGTAGAAAAATATATATTGAATATTTCAAACATCTACTTTAAAAAATTTTATTTCCAGCATCATCTAAAGCATGAAACTTATATGTATTCACATTTAACTTTTCTACTATACTATTCTCTACAGAATCAAGAGGATGATCTAATGATATGTCACAATCTTGATCTGGTTGTCTTATACTCCCAAAAAAAACTCGTCAAGTTATTATTCATAACACTATAAATTAGTTGTTCTGATATGTTTTGATGTTGATGTTATTATCTTACAATTTTGAATTAATTTTTTTAAACTTAATCATTTCATTATCCATTTTCAATGAATTTGGGATCTCATTCTATCGATTGACATCACCACTCAAAATTTCTATATCCTTCGATTCTCCATGACAAATCCAATGAAAATATTCCTCATGTAATTGTTTCAATATCAAGTGTTCTTAAACTACATATTTATTCAACTGTCTTGTAAATTTTCATTTATGGCATGGACTTCTTATTCTCCAATCAATAGATCTATTAGAAATTAAAAAATATAAAAACTCCACCAAGCCCTTAGTATATTGGGGTGTGTTCCATGATAATGTGATCCAGATTTTATCTATATGTATCACAACGGGTATAAAATTTATTAAAAAAAATTAAAACATATAAGTATTACTAAGTGGGAAAATGGATAATAGTAAAATCTGGTAAGTATAATTAGTTGGAATTAATTAAATTTAATATTTTATTAAAATTTTAATTCATTGAATGAATAGATAATCTATTTAATTATAATGGGGTGTTGGGTAGTAAGTAGTTTAAAAAAAATTGAGAAATATGTCAATAAATTATATCCTAACCCATATCCTATACCAAAAAAGTATCCATTCATAATTTTGTTTCTATTATATGTAAAAACAATAAAGAGAATATCACCTGATATAAAATAATTTTCAAAAATAATAGTAATAGATCAGTTAATTTCAATTTCCTCAATTCATTTTCATATTCAGATGAATATTTTCAACTTAAATCACCATTAAAAAGTTATATAAATCGTTTTCAAAGAAACCAAAGTCATAAATATTCAACTTTTTAAATAAAATAAAGTTTAACTTTTTTCCTTCATGAATAAAATAATAATTCATATTTTATTAAACTTTTAATATTGAAGAAATTTAGAATTTAACCATATAATGACATGTCTTTAATTTTATTTTCTATGGAATTAATACATTCTCATAATTTCAAATAAATCATGAATTTAGTAATAAAAAAATCAACAAAAGATTCAATTTATTGAAGAAATCATATAAAAATATACATGAAAACATATCAAATAATGAATCATAAGATTATCCTAAAATAAATATATTATTTGTCCGGAATTATGCAATACCATAACCTAGAAAAATTATTGTAGTAGATTAAATAGAATTTTTAATTCATGTCCAATATAATTTTTCAAAAAGTATTTATCTTCATGGAATACAACTAGATTTAAACATTATCACTTTATCAAATAAAAATTACTTGTTTTTATCTGGTTTCTAATTTTATTGTTTAATAAAATCAACAATTTATTAATGTAATTGAAATTTTTTATTTCTTTCTATCAGTATTCCTTTACACTTCTCTCAATTATTGAGCACCCACACTATATAAAAAATTTATACAAAACAAAAAATACATTAGGTAATGTATATTGTAAACACATCCAATAAATGAATATAACTAAAATTATCCAGTCATATCACCATTTAAACCCACATTTTCATTTAATTTTATAATTATTTTAAAATGGTTACAACATAAAATAAAATGAAAACAAACCAAACATTCACCCTAATCAACTTATTTCATTTTAAAATAATTTTCATACAATATCACTAAATATAATTCAACTTTTGGCTGGTGAGATTCCAAAATAAATTCATTCAATTTTTATGAATAATATCAAAAAAAATTGTTCAAAATTTACACATTAAATGAAAAATATTACCAATTAAATACATAATTCTTTATATAAAATATTAATCCCCAAGATTCAAATAAATTTATATATTTATATTTCAATGATATTTCCAACACTCTCTTGAAATTTAGAATTTTATATTATTATCATTGAAGCATTTTATCCATTTCATTTCACATAAATTAATTATTAAACCTATAAAATGAAGTTTCAATTTTTATTCCAAAAATGTATAACCTATATCATTCATTTTTTAAAAAATTAATTATAAATATACATCATATCGAAATGATTGCAACTCAATAAAACCTTAATATTCCCAACATAATCTAATTTATTTAATTTCATGCTGAAAAAACATTCAACCTATAAAATGAAATTTCGTTCTAATTTTAATTCATATATTTCAAATTAAATATCACTTTAAAATTAAACCAATATATATATTAACCAAAATAAGGAATTTTTAGTATTATTTTAATGTGTTACCTTATTAATACATTTAATTTTATATATCATATCTAACATCAAAAATAAATTTAATATTATTATTCAACATGTATAATTAAAATCAATCATCGATTTCATATTTACAAAATATATGATTATACCAAAATGTTATTCTCAATCTCAACCTAAAATGTTGTGTTAATATTCATACCCACACTATTGGACATATCTAACCATAATTTATCATTTTAGTTCATTTTCAACGTTACAAGAATATGAAAAACATTTACCATCATTCCAATTGAAAAATTTATCTCTTAATCACCAAATCAAGTTATATTATAGTAGGATGATAGTATTTTAGATTAAATTTTTCCAACTCATTTCATGATTCAAAATCAAATAATTATATTATATTGAAATTTCTAAATCAATTCAATTTTGAATATTAAAATAATATTCACTAGTTGAAGATATAATCAAATCATTTGTAGAATGGGATATAATTTGATTAGATTAATAAAAATCAAGAGATAAAGCTGATGATTAAAATTATAATTGAAAAGAAATATAGAAATCAAACATAAATGACTTTGACTCCGGTGTGGACTCAAATGAAAGAAATGGAAGGGAGAGGGATCGGGTGGGGATGACGACTCAAGAATGATAAAGGGTGGGGGAGATAGCTTAGGGTGTTGTGATTGTAGCACTGGTAAGGGATTTTGGGTAATGGAATCAAATTCCTCGGGAGACACTCGAGCACCAACGATGGGGGAAGCATAATGGTTTTAGGGTTCGAGGTCGGGGGAAGGTGACCTCAGGGGAGAAGGGTCGGGGGGAATTTTTAGGCATGGGTTGAAAGTTAGTCTTTTTCTTAAAAATGTAATATTTAGAAGTCATTCATAAAATAATTAAGTTAAATTGGTTTTTTTAGTGGTTTTTTAGTAAACCACCACTAAACAATAATATGTTATAGTGTGTTTTTTATAATTAAACACATTTTTTGTCAATGGAATGTTATTAAAACACCCATTTCGTGATACAAATTTCATTATTATCCTCTAAAATGTCAAAGGGACATCCAAAGGCTCTATATAGAAGGATTTACGTTTAATTTAATGGTTCAAAATTTAGGAGTGATGCTCAAAAAATATTCTATAAGTCCCAGTGATAATATGTTATAACCAATTATACATTAAGTGAAAATAATGTAGACAATATAACTTTTGGTTATGATGATTCAATCATGAAATACTCAGATTTTATTTGAGTTAGTTCAAGAGAAATCGAGGAAATAAACAAACAATCTGAAAATAGGGGAAAAGTGCATGTATGGATATAGCATTCCATATTGGCATATAAACAAATAAAATAAGAAAAATGATAGAATGACATTCTCGTATGTATCATAAAGGAAAAATAGTTCTTGAATCAATGACCAATTGATGAAGTTATCACTAATCCTAGAAGTGGTGAAGAGGCTCTCCGAACAAGATGGGAACATACTATGTATGGAGAAAGAAATAGGAGGAGGAAACATAAAATAATGAATGGGTAAATGGATAATTTAACCCTTTAATGAGCTACATAGTTTGGCCTCATGATTTTTTAAATTGTGCAACTAACAATGTGGGTATAATACCGAAGTGTAACTAATCGTGAATACTAGTCTTATTGTTTGACCAAACCATGAGTATCCCATGTGCCAGATCTATAATAATCTCCATACCCCTCATACGGTCATGCTGCCTCAGGAAAAAGGTTAAAGAAACCATGTGAAACCCTAATATTCCCAATACTAAGCTTCACGGTTTCATCTAAAGTTTAATATGGGTTAACCAAACCATGTCCCAAAAAATGGGAAAAATGGTTGAGTAAAACAGTATTCACTAAGCTTGTGCCAACTATATGACAAAGGTTGTCTCTCCCAGAAATAATATTTTGAAGTCTAACACTCCCAAAACTCATTTGAATAGCTGATACACCTCTTATTCAATGGAAACAATTGAAATAACAATAACTCTTTGTGTTCAAAGGCTCCTATTTACATTCCGAGGCTCAATTTAGCTTTTATCCCATTCACTAAATTCAAATTTAAAACACCTCTAGAAACATAATCTGTCGCAAAACATAGAATCTTATAGTCTCCCCACCTAATAACATTTCAAACTTAATAAGACTTAGGAAAAAATAAGAATAAAAATTTACCAACATTGGTCTTGAAGTTTCTTTTAAATAATCTCATTGCATTTACAACACCCAACACACCACCAAGAATCAATTTAATGATACGGTGTATAAGCTATTAAATTAGAACCGATGCTCACATTCCAAAACTAAAACACCGAGATTTCACATACCTTATACCATCTAACTAGGGATATGATCACTTTTTTCAAATTAATCATCCATCCTATGGAGATCCCCAATATAGGTTGTACCATTTAAAAGTCAACTCTAAGCCACTATACCTCCACCATAAAAATTTCGTATTTAAAAATTCCCTTTGTGATCTAATAATTATCTTGACATGATCCTAAATTAAATTAAATTTTCAATTCCTAATTGTCCTCATTTTTCCTGGTCGAGAAATTTTTTCATGAAAATATTTATTCAACTAACACTACATTATCATCATCCTAATGAAATTATTGAAACATTCATGCACTAACTGGATGAAATAGAGGGTGATATAGTGATAGAAATATAACATATGTTGCTCCACCTTTTGTCAACTACATTCAAAAAATCTTGTCACTAATGAAATATGCATTTCAAAAAGTAGATACTAATGAATTTAAAATAAGTTACATCAAGACCGCTCAAAGCACACTCATCAAAACCCATAACTAGATTTCGGTGATTTCTCTAACAATAGAATTAATTTAATTTATAGGTAAATATCATGAACATTAGTTTATATCTGATCTACAACACTTTGATCATCTCCCTTAAAACGTCTCATTCGAGCCTAACTAAATCAAGGGTATCCATAGAATATGCAACTAGAGTCTATGTAGCATATCCAAGAATGTCCACCATCTAGTGTTTACAAGCAAGGCATCAGTAGATAGATGAAACATCCATGAATCAAAACAATTATTGATCCCGTTGTCAGTCATGTCATGATTCGGATACTGTCCATGATTCTATACAATGTGTTCCTAATTGAGAACCCACATATTAATTAGGACCCAAACAACTCTATATCTACCCTTACCCCATTAGTGAAGCTCCCATAGAGTCAATTTTTCATAATGTAAGGGAGTTTTAAATTTTCTTTTTGTATAGTTGATGCTATATTAGTGTACACTCAACAATGTTAAGGAAGGGTACATGACTGTCAGAGAGATGATAGTACGCTAAGAGGATCTCAATGATTTCCAAAGAGACCTGAAACATTCCAGTCCTATCCAACATGTGGTGTCATCTTGGTTCCTAACCAACTATATCTATACACACAGAAAAAGAAAATTCAAACCACCACAAGCCAACTTATTTAGAAAGATCCCACCTACACCTTCTAACACATCAGCTTTTACCAACCTTGATTCGTTACCATCCAAGTAACATCCTAATCACTCAAGGATATCAAGTGATTTTCTACACAACTAATTGTGTTTTCAATGGTTTTTTACATATCCATCCAAATCATCATCATATTTTCTTGTAGGTACCAACACATTTCAAAACAGTCTCGTCCCATGTACATTTAAGGAAATGTCGACCATTTCCAAAAGGTTTTCTCGGGTTGTTCTCTCTTTAAATGGAAGGATAAACATAAGAATGATCAATGAAATTCTCACCACAATAAGAGTTTCCTTTTCATCATATTACTAAAAATAGGAACACATTTCACATAAAATATACATTGATCACTAACTATTGGTCTTGGATGTGGTTAACACATTTTTTCCGACCACCAACTCGAAAGAGATAAAAAATTCCTCTTACATGTGAACTACATCAATTTCACTTTTTATGTGGGCATTATTCTACTAAAATCCATATTTACTTTAACACCCATGTCACTCTTCCATTGATATAACCAGATCTATAAGCATAATATCCCAAGCCTTAAATGATTTTTTCACTAAACTCATATGGATCCCTACACTATTTTTTCAACTCTACAGGTACCACATTTATCGACGCGTATTCCCATGAGAATTAATTTACACAATGACCCATCACATGATAAAAACCATAGTCATATCAGTTCAATGAACCCTACTATATGATGTCCCACAAAAAATATATATCCTACAGTTGTGTTATTCCTTAAAAATGTTAATTTACTGATGATCTCCTAAATCAAGAAATAATGAAGAATGATCAGGGTTAAAAGACCTATTAATTGATTGATCATACCCAAGGAATGCCTAATATTTTGAAACTAAGAATTAAATTACTCTAACAACTTTAACAATGGTCTAATTAACACATGACCACCCCTCCAACTCATGTGTAATTTTAGAAACTAAGAGTCTAACATGAGAAAAATAAACCTGAAAAACACATCTCTTCTGAAATACATCATAGATATTTCGCCATTGTTAACTCTCTGAAGGTGCTACGTACACTGGGATAACCCCATAATGAAGCACTATGATTCTAAGATTCAATAATTTTGTGCCAGAAAGGTTACTAGGATCTAACAAATATCATCTAGATTCCAATAATAGATGAATAAGTCTATACCAAACACCCATGTTTCCTTTCCATTAAATCTAACTATGTAACATTATAATTAACCCTTACACACTGGTTGGAACTATGAACACCACTTTAAGTTTTCTATTAGGAAATTTCATCGATTCATATTTATTTCTAAAATTTTATGGAGGCTTGGATTTATAATATTCTAGGTACCTATTATATGGAAAAAGTGATTGGTACTTTATTTAGATACCACCAAAAGGCACAAAGTTAAGTTATATAAAAATTCAATTCAAAAATTATTTATTTAATCACAATCCATCCACAATTAGAAAATTTATCTTAAAATTTATTTTTTGTCTAATTAAATTATTCGTAAAGGTATCACATCTATGATTTATTAAAGAAAATAATACTTCTATGATATATATGAAAAAAGAATTAGGTGGTAATTGGAATTTTAATCAACCTAAGCATCATAATAATTAGGGTTAAAATAAACTACATGGTCTCCATTATTTTAAAGAATTGTTTTAATGAGATTTTACTATACATTTATAAGTAATTTAAAATAAGAGACACATTTAATGACCATCCTTTTATTACATAAAGGTACCCCCATGGGGTTTACCACTAAGGAATATAATGAATAAGTGTTACCTGATTGGGTCCCATCACCATTATAGGTTCATTTAAATGCATCCCAAAAGAATTTTAAACAATAAATTTTGAAACACATTTTGTGGTTTTATAATTCAAATATATAATGCTAAAACTCACCTACAAGGGGTGATATAATAATTTAAAACATTCAGTCATACCGATCATTATTCCACTATATAATATGGTCCATTTAGATGCATTTCCATTTCCAAATTAATATATGCATTCCTTTATAATTTATAATTATCATTCATGTATCTATAAATAGGTTTTTATCTTGGATTTCAGAACATATGAAGTTCTAATATGATGGTTTTTTATATAGGTTACCCTTACCAATTAATTTGGGCCAATAAACTATGTAAACAATTATTCGATGTCATTCCATAAAAAACATAAATTTTTTATCCCATTCAAACAATGGTCCAAGGCTAAAACCTATTTTTATTGGTTTTTTATGGTTCCTACGTCAAGATAAACATGAAAATGACATTTAGGTTGATGCATGAAAATTAATAAAAAATCATATGATATAATTATAATAATGTGTACTAAAACATAAAATAAAATAATATAAACATATAAATAGGAACCCACATAAGAATAGAATATATTAAAAGAATGATAACAATCCCCTAAGTGGATTATATAGACAAAAATTCTTCTAAAATTCACAAAGAACTGCTTAAATGTTCTAGTAATTCAAGAAATAAAACATATATAGAAAGAAATATTCATGGAATGTGTATCTTTATGTACCTTGAAATATTCATGTAATAATATTTCTTTTTCATGATGGTAAAAGGTTAAAATACCACAATATCATAAATCAAATTAGTATAAAAAGTACATCAATCACTCATGGTTAAATAATAATCAACTTTAGTGATATACATCACAAAAAACAGTGTCATCGCTGGGAACTTTGTCATTTCTTCATGCAAGTTTTGATCACTCCTAAAAATAGATATTTAATAAATGAAGACACATTTATTTTCTCGTATATTCTAACCCAAATAATATATAAAAGTAATCAAAACACCACTGATTCCACATTTCAATGTGCCGACCTGGGCGCCACTGAAATGGGGTCCCGAGCATGATTGTCACACAGCCTCATGCTTGAATCCCTATATACCAGTGGCCATCAACTAGTAGAGAGGAACTAATGTTGGTATGGTGGGGATAATCCACTCGTGATCAGAGTAAAAATCAGTATAATAATTAAGAAATCAATAAATAGTGGAAATTGTATAAATAAAATACAAATAAATGGAAGATAACAATAAATGATAAAATCTACAACACCAAATATACAACTATGCTTGAATTTCTATATTAGGCAACATAATCAAAAGAAGTAAAAATAGGGAATATGGTAAAATAAATTATTCAAAAGTTATAATAAAAAGGGGACAAATCCCAAATAGCTAACTAAGATAATATAGAGCTCTGATTCAGTCTTTTTCTCTTAACTCATATATCCTTGAATAATGGTAAGAAAGCCTAATCCAGAACCTTGTCCAGCAACCATGAGCTATGATCAGGCAACCAAAAGTGCGAAATTATATCCAATACATGAATATAAAAATAAATAATTGTAAAGGTATATCAAAAAAGTTGTAGGTGAATAAACAAAGGTAATAAAGTTGTGATCAAGGTCCTTAAGGACACCTTACCAACCATTGCGGTTTTATCCAAAGCTGGAATATCTCGGATGAGGTTTCAAAATATATATATGATTATATATAAATATTGTTGTTGAAGTATCTATTTATGTATTGTCACTATATATATATATATTAACATATATAGAAATATATATTGATACCTAGTGTTATACATGACATGAGGTTTAACTCATGTATTAAATATTAGTCACAATAGTCTCGTAGAATAATGAGGGAATCCATGTCCAAGTACAGAAAAGCATAAGGTATACCATTCTTGAGTGTAAAAATATATATGGGATTCCACGATCAAGGGATTTAATTCCATTATATCTGAATATATAAGGGACACCATGCCCGAGGTACGCCATATCCAAGTATCGCAATATATAATCGATGTTATGCTCATGTATCACACCATATAAAAAAATACATGCTCAAGGGATTCCATTACTGATTTTAAAAATTAATGATCCCATTTAATTTAATAATTCCATTTGTCCATTTCCTTTATATCATATAGAAAGGTCATGGGAAGATATCATTCCATGAAATTATTTATTTTTTTAATCCATTAACATCAAGAGGTAAACAAATGTCATGTAAAAAGACAATCCATTTAACCATTCATAACAACTAATTTAAATTACTCTAATAATTACTTTGGTCTTAGTTAATAAGGTTTCAATTGTCAATAAACATAAAAATCCACTTTAATGAGCCCATATTGTGATTATTTTTAATAATTAATCCAATACACCATAGAAAGCTATTTGGTTTCTTAAGCCGCATAGTCAACATAATAATTTTATTATGTGAATCTAAAATTTCATTCAACCATTCTATTATAGGGGAATAATTAATAACATCAGATGTACCTAGTAAGTATATAAACAAGAGATCAATTCAACCAATCCCTTTTAACCTCATTAGATGATTCTTGTTTAAAGGGAATGACATAAAGAATTAACTGTGTTTTGGATACTTACACAAATTTTTAATCAAGAGAATTTTAGTTACATGTCCATGGGGTGGTTTGATATTATTTCATAACTTCTAGTAATGAAATAAGTCTTTCTAAGGTCCTTATATAGTATGGTATGAAATTAAATATAATTGTTGGGAATTTAGGATGGATTCTCAGAAAATTTGACATGATAGACAACATAAAAATATTATAAACAATAGAAATTTGAGGTAAAATAATATAGAGAACCAAACTCATGGTTAGGATTCTTCACTCATCTAATACCAGGATCTTATTTGATCTATTTTAAGATAAGTTAGGTAAATAGAAAAACGACCTAAAAATATATGAAAATAGATCACATGGATTTATAATTTCATGTATAAAGATAAATAATATAAATAAGTAGGTGGATTGAATATATTATTGGTACATATCCAATGTGACAAATTTTTCTTGAATTGGATTCCAATGGATAAAGATATCACCAGTCGTAGAAGAATAGAGGAGTATATTCGAATATGAGAGGAATTGGTAGTGTGTGGGTGAAGAAAATATGTGGAGAAAGCATTAAATAATGTAACATAAAAATAGGGATCTATCCTTTTTTAATGAGACACTTTTTATTCAAAACATGTTTCAACCCTGAAGGTATACTTCCTAAGTTGCACTATACATTGGGGCTAGGGTTACAGTTTGACTAAAATGTGTGTAGCCCATACGTCACCTCAACAACAATCTGTAGGACCCCCGCACAGTCATACAGCCTTGGGATAATGGTTAAAAAAAATATTTTACACCCTCATATCCCCAGGACAAGACTACAAGTTATCCTCTATAGTTTCATACAGTTTTACCAAACTATGTCTCTAAAAAATTAGGATTCATGGTTGTGTAGTATGGTTTTCCGTAATCATTAACCTTGGTCTATATCTCCCAAAAATGTGTTTTTGGTGTCTAAAACTCTAAAAATAATATGGACACCTTCGATACCTATTGTTCCTTAACATATATCAAAATACAAAGTTAATTTTTAAATGGATCAGATTTTAATTTTGATGATCATTTTATTATTAGACCCATCCACAAAACATAAATGTTAAATTCCCAGGAAAAATTCATCTAGTTCAACATAGTGTATATTAAACATTATAATTGAGTGATTGTTAAAATTTCAAGGATCCTATTCCAATTCCAATATTCATTCTGAATATCATGCAAATAAGAAACATTATGATAAAATAAGTAATTTACATCTACAACATAAAAAATTTCATTTCTCATTGCAATAAAAACTAAAGCAACATAGGAATCAAAAAATAAGAAATAATTATTCTCAAACATGACATGAATTCCACCATAAAATAATTTTGAAATTATTAGAAGATTTTAATTAAATATATGTAAAAATAATACTTAAAACATTAAATTGTACTAGTGATATTTATTTTTCAATATCCAATAATTTTCCCTTTGTCATTTTAACAAAAAGTGTCGTTTCCACTGTCAATCTTGAGTAATTTCTTGAAACATGATTACTTATTGATAACTTTTATTCAAAATATACCATATAAAAACAATAATTTGTTATTATGAATTTTAAAAATTATTTCCTATAAAATATATTTATACCAAAAATGATTTTTACCCATATTTTCTTTAGTCCAGAAATGATTATACTAAGTGCTTTAGGAATCCATAATTATTTTACTAGTTTCTTATTAGAGGATCTTAATCATTTACAAGAAAACTATTAATTTGGTATAGTTGAGTAAGAGCTATTAGTAGAACTAGAAAAACTAGAACCTAGGAAATGTCTGTTGTTATATACATTCTTCATCCAGATTGATATCCAATTTTAGTAAAATTATTAGTAGTAGTCTATTTACCAAGGATTTGAGTAATGTTTTTTCTTCTTTTTTTGAATCCCTAGAGGTATTTATTTTATTTATCATTAGATAATTTAGGCTCATTATTTACAAAATAAATATTTCAATTTTATAATTTTATATAGTAGTACCAGTTTTAAAGTGACCAGACCTAGCAAACTTCTTATTTAGTATTTTATATTTATCTTTTAAATTATTAAATGTATCATAAAAAATATTAATATATTTGAATAATTCATCCCTAGAGGTATTATTATCATCATTTTAGTGTTCATATGGATAAAAATATGTATAGTAGATTCACGAACAACATTTACTACCTTAGATGTTTCTTTTATAAAACACATTTTTGCCCTCTGATTTTTTTCTTCTTTTATGGATTATGATTCACTTAAACTATACTCTAAGAAACCTAATATAAAATTCATATAATTTTCATATCATTAAATTTTTTCATAATTATTATTATAATAATAATTCTTAGGATATTCTTCTTTGATGTGTTCTCTGCTTTTACATTTGTAGTAGATTACTTCATGGGATGAATCATCCTTTCTTGAATCTTTTCAAAAATTGCCTTTACTGTCATACTTTCCTTTTTAATTTTACATCATCGAGAACTTTTTATTTCTATAAAAATTCATTAAACATAAAATCAAGTGTGTCATTCCTTCATCGCTGTTAGATGCTGATTCATCGTCACTTGAACTTTCATCTTTGATTTTTTCTTTTTTTTAGATTTAGAAGTATTAAAGGCTACTAACATAATCTTAGGTTTTCACACTAACACTATTTTCACATGAAGTTATTATTTTTTCATCACAAGAATCCAAATAATATATTTTAATATATGTTTTATAAATCGACATGACTCTCTAATAGACACAAATGTTCCTCTCCATCTATGTGGTAATCATCTAAGAAGTCACATACCATGATCCTTGTCAGTAATTTTCATTCCAAGAGATAGAATCATGTTAAAAAACCTATTGAAATTTATATACATATCTAAAAGGATTTATCATTATTCTTCTTAAAATTGTAAAATTAAATAGTGAAAGTATTTAAGATAATTTATTTAACATTATAAGTTTATTCATGATATATATAAAGGATGTTTCAAATATAAAATGGAGTAGCATAGGGTGATATTCTTTTAAATTTATCTTAACCTAAGAAATATTACATATAATTCAAATATTTATAGTTACAATAACATTATTTTTTAGAGGAAGCACTATGGAAAGATCTATAAGATTTAGGTTTTTCATATTTATCTTTAATTATAAATGACATATCAAATACCATACTTTCTAAATGAACTTTTTTTAATATTATATTCAGAATATTAAGTTCCATTAAAATAAATAAGATAATTGGTGTAAATTCATTCTTATATATTATTATAAATAATGAATTACATTTATAAAAAACAAACATTTAATATCTTTAAATAAAACTACATCATAGTAAAAAATTATTTTCAAAGTTCTCTAATACCAAATATTAGTGGGAGGGGAAAGATCAAGGGGGGTGGGTTGAGTTTCCAATGAAAATTACTATTTTATAAAAATAAAATATAAATCACAAAATATGGTGAAAACACAAGATTAAAAAAATTAGAAAAAAATATAATTAGATATATTAAATTGTTTCTAAAAAAACACAATAATGGCTCAATTAATTTTTTTTTGATAAAAGTCAAAATTTTGGAATTAACAAACGTGTATCAATCATAATATATAAAACAATAGTTTATGTTAGATATAATATTTTTATACTATTTAATATTTAATAAAATAAAAAATAGTTTGATTTAAAAAAATTAAATAAAAAAGATAAATAACACAAAAATATTTTAGAAAGCGGTTCGATATCTATCTAAAACTTTATACCTTAAACATGAAAACCACCAACTGTCAAGAAGTTTATTACTAAATAAACTGATCCAAAACATGGGTAGAGTTTAAAAAAACATATCTCAATTATTTTCATGCACAGAACCTATTACACCATTATAAATGGGATAAATACAAGATTATAGGTCAAGTAAGACCCCTTCCACAATTTTTGTGTGGATATAAATGAAAAAAATAGAGATTGTGTGTCAAGAACACTCCAATATAGAACTTTATACCAAGTTTTAAAAATTTATAGATTAAAATAAAATCAAAACTAGAATATAAATCTTATACATAAGGACCATGAGTTTAGAGATGATAAAATATAATTCTACTCAATATTAATTATTGTAGTTGTTATGATGTTATTATAATAGTAATTGAAAAAGTTTGAAGATGTTTAATAGTATTTAAAGTGTGACAGAGGTTCATGGGAGTCTAGTAATTCTTCTGATTTTGGTTTTTGAATTTCAATAGAGGTGAAAAAAACATGTGTCTTTTTATTTCTTTTTGTCCCAGCATATCAGTTTCTGTGATTTAGTGTTCATGCATGTGCCACTCAATCAAATTTTTATATCTTATGAATATGTGCATATCATATCATGCATAAGGATGTTTCTTATTAATTGAAATTACATCATGTCTAATTATCCATTAAATAAAAATATTATAATAATTATGATCATTGCACTGATCAACCAAAATATAGAAAATACTGAAATCTTTCATTAATATAGTTATGGAGTTGTTTAAGAATAATCATTCCGAAATACATGTGCTCCTGTCCAGAATTAAATGCATAAACTATAGAGGGTGAATTATGTTTGAAATTAATTCTTGCTAGTTAGAGTATCACTCTGGAGGTAGCTTCGCTAGTGGAAAATATTTATCGATGGTAGATCCATCTATTTGTAGATATTCAAGATGGTCGCTTCATTATGGTGATAGAAACTTTAAACTGGAAGTAACATAAATCAATGGTAGAATAGAAAAGCGGTATCTCTATATGATGGAAGGATTATTGGGAATTAATTCCATTTTCAATGACTATAGAACCATTCATAGTAGTGGTAGCTTCACTCAATGGTAGTTTCTCTTGGAATTAGCTTCACATGATTGTTAGATATCTCGAATAGTATTATATTAATGGGACAATGGTTGCATACATTTACTGATTATAGCTCATTATAAATGGTATTAGACCTTCTTAACTAATTATAGATAAAAATATAGCTAAATTTTCACAACAAGACTATAAAAATATTTACTATCACAGAACATTAAACTTAGTAGAAAAAGAATAAACAAGATTTATGATCATAAAAATAATGAGGATCCATAATTTTTTGACATAGGGAAAAATGACACAACCTGATATTTTGTGATATATATCGGATTACATAAATTCAACCTCTTCTATAGCTTTTGGTATACACAACCGAAAGTTTAAAAGAATCAAAAAATAGTATACTATTATAACATAACAATTAAATTGGAAGGAATAAATAAGACAAAATAAATTATTAAAATTATATGGTTTATAAATTTATAAATAAAACCATTTTTTATAAATTTATTATAAATAAATATAAATATAATTTGAAATAAGAAAAATATGTTATTAAATATTGTACTCTTTCTAAAACCGGTATCATCATGTTTTCCATACATAATTTATAATCAAATGTTATAAAACTTTAGAAATTTTATTTTAAAAAATTAACTTGATTCTTGAAATTATCATTTACACATTATCTAAGAATAAATTTTTTCGAATTTTTTGAAGATATTAATTTTTCAAGGAATAGTAAAAACTAATGATTTTAGTGAAAACTGACTTTTCTTTTAATGAATTTACAAATTTAATTTTTTTTAATATTTATTTAAAAGTAAATATTTTTCTATTAAATTATAATTAATATAATCTAATTCATTAAAATCAATTTAATGTTTATTTTTGAGAATAAACTTTTTATACTTATGAAAACATTTCTATGAAAAATAATTTTTTTCAACTTGTTTGTAGGTTTTATTTTGAATTAAATTATTCCAATTGTGTGAATTGAATTTTTAAAATATATTAAATATCATAAATAATGATAATTAATATTTTTTAATATGGAAATTTTTTTCATAATGAATGGTGAAAACTGTAAAAATTATTTACCTCGGTTATGATTATAACATGTTTACTAGGATTTAAACCAAATGATAAGGATATTATTCCCAATTAAAATTTTCAAAAAAATATTATATGGAATAATATAGGCCTTATCCTATCCCACATACATTTCTGAGGTCATTGTAAAGCATTTTACTTAGAAATGAATTTATCGTTTTTGTATTCTTTTGTGAAACATCCATGTGATTTCTAAAAAGGTCCCCTCCCCCACTTATAAAAAGACTCCCCCTCTAGTCTCCTGTCCACACATCAAAAACACTTCGGTTCATCTAATAATTGACCATATCACTTCCATACATTCCTAAACATGATTTATAGTCTTTTATTTGATAATAAAACAATTCTAGGATGGATTTAGGTATAAACCAAAAGAGGTTTTCCAAATAAGCAGTATAGTTCTTAACCATTCATCATCATCTTATTTATTCCAACAACTCCTTAAATATTATCCAAATATGATAAAATAATAACACTAGTATATTTCATACACTTATATGTTATTATTTTATGTTAATAACCAATATCCATCTAATCTTTCAACAAATAGGAAGCAAACCCATTGATCGTGTGTAAATTGGACTATCGCCTCGCCAAATGATGTAATTTATTTTCCATATCCACATATCACATGTGGATATAATAATTTATTTATTGAATATAAATTCTATTTATGAAAAAATTATAATTTTTAAATTTAAATATCAAATCTACCTTGTTACCATCCAATCCATTGGAAAATGATAAAGTCGATCGTGATTACATATGGACTACCACCTCCACATAGAGATGAAAGGTTTTTTCATTTTATTTTGAAATGTATTGTAATAAGGATATTTTTAATGAATATATATGATATATATGTTATAATGAATATTATTTAATGTTGAAATAAATTTAACCTCTCGTTTATCCCTCCATTAAAAGAATTGAACTACTGTTCACGCGTATGTACAGCCTATCATCTCCATGACTAGTGTAATCCACTTTTCTAAATAAATTTTATGGGTTACCATAAATATGAATATTATGAATATATATGATATGTTTGGGACATTATTGAACAATAATCAGTATACAAGGACCAAAACTAATTTACCAAATCATATACAAAAAATGAAGCAGTTATCACCTATGATAGTGTTTTTAATTAATCATTGTTAATAAATAGGTAACAAAAGATTATAAATAAGTAATATACTATTTGATACATATTATTATATTCATTTGAAAGATTTATTATAAATATGTATTTAATATGTATTTTTTTATACACATACTAAAGAAATCAAACAGCAGGTAATATTTTCTTTTCTAGCTTTTACTTCAGTGGGACATATGCAAAATTCACCACTAATATTTTTTATGGTGTATATACAACCACATTGATATGTTACATCATCAATATATTCAAATTCATTATATTTAATGTTTAATTTGATTTTAATTCATTCATAGTGGTTATGATTCAATAGTTACCAAAGCGATAAGGATATTATGACCACAGTCTAGTTGTTTATTAGGATTGTTTATGATTATGTTCCAGATGGTGATATCTTATATTCAATATCATAATAAATTCATGAACTATATTATCAAATGGTTCATCAATAAATTTCAAATTAATATAAAAAATATACTCTCTTTGGTACTCAATATAGTTGAGAAATTATTTTAAGAAAATCTTGCTTTATTTCTCTTTTCGGTCAAAAATATTTTTCCATCCCTATCCATGTTTTCTAAAAATATTTCCAACAGTGTTTTAAAAATTAACTAGTTTATTTTTTTGAAGAAATATTTATCCATTTTATATTTTTTTTAAAAGTAGTTTTAAAGGAATAATATTTTTTTAATGAGGGAGTTTTTGACCATTTTACGATAATGAGAAAAGAATGTTTTTCAAATCATGTATGGAAATTCCTATCTTCATGACCACTCATTTCATTGAATATTACATTACAATTTTACATTAAAATTAGGAAATAAAATTTTCCCCATTATAATGTAAAAATATTTCCAGAGATTTTCCATGTGAAAAAGTGATTATTCTCACAAATTGTTCTAATTGGGTTTATATGGTATTTTTCCTCATCAATTATACCAACACTCATATTGATTTTGGTAGATTTTTAATATATTGTAATGATATTATACTTATTATTTGTCCTTAAATATTATGTCTACTTTGAGTTGTTATATTCTATTTTTATACTACTCTTCCTATTACCCCTTATGGGTTTTTATTATTCTTTTTGCTTGGGGAAATTATTAACATTTCAGAACCTAGATTTTCAATAAAAATGGTTACATTCATTATTCATATCTCCATTAATATAATAAATCTATTTGACTTATTAAGTGATAGGCTGGACCCTCTATATACCATCTAAGCATTGTTGGATCTCATGAAACAAACAAGCTTGGGTTTTTTATGTGGCCTTACATGTTTATGATGGATGACCTAGAATGAGGCCTTGACAGTAAAGTTATGATGGAAGGAATTATCAATTATGTCTTTGTGAAATTATTAATAGATATCCATGTGATTTATTTAAATTGTTGTGATATCCCTCAGTATGTTTTAAGATCATGTGATTATTTATAGTTTACTATTTAATCATCATTTATTCCTCTCATGATATTTTTAATGTTCATGTTTTTTAATATATGGAATGTGACTTTAGTTATTGACCTCTCCGTATTGAAAACGAATTGTGTATTCAAGTAAGATTATATTGTACACATAAATTAATTTATCATTTATGCTCACCCCATACTTTTGATTCCTTTCTCTATGACACCTTGAAATATATTAGTATTGTTATGAAAAGAATTTATAATGGGAACAGTGGTGTTCTCAAGGAAAATGATATTTCTTACATTATATCATCAAAATTAATTTGAAAATAATATATATATCTAGTTATACAATAAAAAATAAACTATTTTGTTCTTTAAGATGTGATTTCATGTATATAATAACAGTTTTATAGAGTAACCATCGACTCTAGGCTAATTGGGAAGGGGTTTTTAAAAACCAAAACCAAAATGTTTAGGAAAAGTTATAATATCTAAATAACATTCAAATTGGGAAATAATACATTAATATATAAAATTAGAATAAAATTAAAAAATATCAAACTAAATCATTCCATAAATAATTATCCCTATAATTCATCAAAATATTACTTATAAAGATTAAATCAAAATGATTAGAATAATTTAATCACATATTCTTCCAAGACAAAAACATCATTTATCACTAAATAATTTTAGTAGCACCTAAATTCTAATACCAAAACATACATTACTTAATCATATAATCTATAAGGAATGATATTAATTTCATAAATAACTAGAATCATAACAAGATACATTAAAATCACACATTCTTTCAGAAGTTAATTCAACCACTATTCCTCAAATAAAATATCAAAATATTCAATTTTTCATAATTATATAAGTTTATAAAAAAAGTTGGTTTCTTATAAAACAAAATTAACCACTTAATCAAAAAAATTATTTTCAATCTTATGGTTATTTATATATTAAAACATATGTTCCCAAATTGGAATAACACACAATTTCTACAATATAAAATATATATACACCCAAAAGTTTATAAATAAATATAAACTTTTGTTTAAAAATGGTGAGGAATTATTATCAAATAATAATTAAATTCCATCCAAAGGTTTACATATAACTCAAACCAATAAAACACATTCCAAAATATCATTAATTTGGAGAAATTTCCAACACTTAAAACTTGGAAAGAGGTTTCAATGACATTGAAATTATGATAAAACATAAAATAAAAAACCCATGATATTATTCATTACTTTTAAGATAACCACTCATGTAAAAATAATAATCTCTAAAATTTTCAAAACTCAACCCTGAAGCCAACTATAATAAACCAAGAAACTCACTTAAGAATCTTGTGCTAAAATCATAAATTGTATATTTCTTGAACCTATAACAATCGATGTGACCCTATTTCAACCATATAAAATAAAAAATGATATATATTATCAATTATTAACCAATGATTTTATTTTTTTAACATTTTCTATAATTATGGAAAACCCTTCCTCAACAATACACTTGACTTTTTGTGAGCCATAGTCTCATGATAACCAGTGTTTACAATCCCATGTTATGTCTATATCGTCATTCCTAGTCATCCGTAATTTCATATAAAAATTTTCTAAAACATTTCACAAGAATAAATATATCATTAATGTATATAAAATAAAATAAATAAACGTGATAATCCATGAATAATTATGAAAAAATTATTCATAAAAATAAACATTGGGATCTAAATTGACATTTTAATACCAATAAAATGAACTTTTCATCCCAAATATTTTCATTAAAAAATCATCATAAATCTTATCATAAAAAATCATAATGATCTCATAGTAATAATGGAATAAACATTAAAACATTTTTAAAAAGTTATAATTCTCACCCCTAAGAAGAAGAATATACTTTAGATTAAATATATTCCCAACATTTTACCATGTGGAATCACAATATTTTCATGAAACCCATATAAATCATAAATAAATCCTATTTGTAAGCCTAGAAAATAGTTTTTAAATAAGTATTATGAATTTAATAACAAATATTTCCAACTTCCATCATAATTATCAAAAGATAATAATCATTACCCAATTCATTTGAGGGCTATAACGAACCCACACATCCTTGGTTAATAAAAAACTATTTATGATTAGCTTATAATGTAAATAACCCTTCATTTTTTATAATGTAACTAACAATAATTTTTCTAAAAAAACACTCATCGTCCTAAATAATTCCCAAGAACCATATTATAATTATATCACATGAAATATAACAAACTTAAAAAGTATTCACTTCACCCAAAAGTAATGAATTTCCCAAAATTTAAATATCTATTCCATTTAATACTATTTTTTAAAATAGAAAAAATATAGATAAAGAGTAATTTTATTTGAACAAAACATGTAATATTATAAAGGAATACAAACATAAAATAACAGTTATAGTGTCAAGAAAATTTTTTGAGGTCGTCTATGTCGAAATAGAAAAAATTATTTATTTCATAAAAAATTGAAAAATATTCCTTATAATATATGTAAAAATATTCTTTTTGAAAACATTTAAAAAAATTTAAAAACAAAAATAAAATTTATTTTTTGGTAAAAATAAATTCATATATAAAATAATGTTACGAATATGAACATAAAAGATAAATATTTTGAAAATTAATCTTCATAACATGAAAAATGTATATTTTGTACTATAATGTCCTCTAGCGCGAGTCAAACTCGTCACATGTGTTCCTCATATTCCTAAATAACAAAATAATAGTAATTATTTAATTTATTAACTTCGATTTTAAATTTTATTATTAAATTTACTTCAATTATATAATATTATTTACAATTAAATAATTAATTATGGTCACAACGTAGGTTTTGATGACCGGCAGATTGTAAATGCCGAATGACTTCAGTAGGTTAACTATGGTGAAAGTGATCATTATTCCATTATCTATAAAATAATATTCCTAGAATAATAATCATTTTAATTCATCAATTACACTTTGTAAACTAAATAGGAAATATGGTTATGGAAAATATACTATGTTACAATCATGGTGATGGTATGTCGTACATATGAATGAGTAACATTTACATTTTTAAATGACAATTATAAAAAGAAGGTAAGTATTGTTTAATATTTATAGAATTATAATTATTGTATAAATAAAATATATTTTCTTTAAATTCACATATATATTATCCATGTTACCTGTTTATGAAAAAATGAGTTGCATCGCTTCGTGGAGGTGATAATCCACATGTACAGACTAACAACGCTATCGTTTTATGATATATGTAAAAGTAAAAAAATATTACTATAAATAATATTTTTATAATAATAATTATTTCATTAATATCATTTATAAACACTAATTACATCATTATAACTTGTCATTAGAGGGGTTAATGGAAACTGAATAATATTGGTTTGTGAGCCAGTAGCATGTCATAGATAAGAATAAAAGTTTCATTCCCCATTTGATGGAATAAGAGATGGATCTAGTTTATTTTCTTAATATAATTAGATATTAGTACATGAGATATTTTAATTTTATTATTTTGTCATGTCTCAAGAATATATGAATGATATCGAAAAATAAATAACATTAACACATTAGGTAAAAAGGTATACCTCCCTTTCACACAACCACCTTTTCTGGATACCTCAATCAATCTATGGTTGGATTTATTCCTCAAATAAGTCCACTAGAATGTTGTATGGTATTTTTGATGATATTTAGGAATGTATTGTTTCAACCCAAAGTCTACTAATGTGTTTATAGAATATGAGAGGGGGTTCCATTTTTATAATGAGTGTTGGAAATTAATAGAATTTCATAAATTATTAAATTAATATAGATTATTTTTCTTATTAAAATGGATAGAATTTGATGCAATAAAATTATAAGGTACTTATGAGTAAAATTTATTTCATAAAATAATAATTGGACAAGTTTAGGTGATGTTTTCACCATTATTATTTTCTAATAAATTTTATGATTACCATGATAATAATGTTTTTACTCATTATAGCTCATGAAAATTATTAGAAATGGAAATTAAATATATAAATGGAAAATAGATTAAAAATTCAGCTATATTCAAATTTATTGGAAAAATATAGGCTTTTTAGTAATTTTAATACATATAATAGAACATTATTTTATATAAAATATCATTTATTAAATTTGTGGAATTACATAAAATATTTTAACATAATTTGTATAAGATTGTTCGAAAATGAAATTTAAACCATGAAAATCAAGTTAGTGTATTAATATAGTCATACAATAAAATTTTTATGGGGCATTACATAATTTTAGATTTTATATTTAGGAATAACCCCCTGGTCATTAATTTTTAACCAAAATTATAGTAAGGAATTTTCATTATTAGAGGGTTAAAATTTTACCTATATGGTAAAAATTGGATCATAAATTTCAAATGTATAAAATTTAGACCATTTATTATATTAATTGACATTTTAATAATTTTTTTACATTCAAATTATTTAATAAAATTTTATTTAACATAAAATATCATTAATTTCATTTTTGAGACTATTGATTTAATATGACTTTGAAAACAACATTACAGAATAATAATTAAAAAAACATTAAAACATACCTAATATATTATATTTATATAAAATTTCATAGAAAATAATAAGTCATTAAAATTACATTAGAATCATTAATTTTATTTTTCTATTAAATAAATAAATATTGTGTTACTGTGGCATATAAATCTAAGGTAATTATTTCATTACTAAAAAATATAAATAAATTAACTATATTAAAACAAATAATTTATATTTAAAAAATAATTTATTACCAAACATAATTTATTTTTATCTCTATCACAAAATATTAATGATACTAAAATCAAGAAAGGGACATTTTTTCTTATTCTTTTACTTATTTATTATTACAGTTAAAATTAAATAAATTTGGCACCAAGTTTCCAGAAAATTTAATCTTTGATTGTAATTTTATAGCTCCACACATCCATGTTGGATCGAATAGTAGATATAAAAGTCTATTAGATGGAACAATACAAGAGGGGGGTGAATTGTAGGTTTAAAAACTTTGAGTTTTAGAAACAAAGAGATTAGTTTAAATGATCTTAAACTAATACAAATACAAACACCCACAATTGTATTGAATGTAAAAGGTATGATGTATTGTAATACTAATGTAAAGTAAAACAATTGTATTCAAGATGAACACAATAATCAGAGTAATACAAATATGAATGATTCTACCTTAAAGCGTATAGAACCAATTGATACAATATGTAATAGAATGATTGTAATTGATACAATTACAATTGAATATGTAAAAGAAGAAAGGAAACGATACAATCCCTTTCTAATACAAACAGCGGAAATGTAAAAGAAATACAATTCTTTTAACCCAAAGAGAAGGGTTATCCTTTCTCCTAGGATAAAAAGGTCTGTCTCACCAACACCTTGGTGAGCCCTCGATACGATGATCGGCTCGTCTGTCTGCCTATCCCCGGCAGCCCTCGATACGATGATCGGCTCGTCTGTCTGCCTATCCCCGGTAGCCCTCGATACGATGATCGGCTCGTCTGTCTGCCTATCCCCGGCAGCCCTCGATTTTGCAAGTAATCGGCACCTCTGTCTTTCAATTACTTGAAAGCCCTCGATACGATGATCGGACGCACAAGGCTGATGAGAGAAGTCACAGTGTCTCTCTCTAGAATCTTCGTAGTTCACAGAGTCTCTTCGTTCATCAGTTATCCTCTCAGCTTCAAATGACCTCCTATTTATAGGCCTCGGGTTCCAACGGTCATATTGCCTCCAACGGTCATATTGAAACAGAAAGCACGACATCGTTTTGATTAGTACATAACTAACTCAACGACATCGTTTTGTTAGGACAAGAGATATATAGAAATGTAAAACATGAGTATGATTCATATGCAGAGAGAGTTTTTTGACAAAGTACCAAAACAAATAATGATCATCTGAATAGCAGAGTCAGTACGATACGATCGACAGAGTCAGTACGATACGTTTGATAGAGTCAGTACGATATGTTTGACAAAGTCAGTACGATACGTTTGACAGAGTCAGTACGATATGTTTTGGTCGGTACGATTAACATCGTACGATACGATAAACATGATAAAAGACAATTTGTTATTTACAAACATATATGATATAATACATTTGAGATTTTCAAAATATGACAGAATATATTTGTGATTTCCAAAACATGATGTAAAAGCCAAAAGAAGACTTTTGACTTAACAATCTCCCCCTTTTTGGAAAGCACAAACACACAAAGTAAATGAAACAAGAAATACTTATCTCCCCCTGAGTTATTGAAAACTCTTCTGAATAAGAAATAGAATACAACTAACTCCCCCTTAGGTATTGACTTTCCTAAGGATTGTATTCATAGATTCTCCTTAAGAGCATTGTATTGCATTCTCCCCCTTTGTAAAACAATCTTTGCTTTGTAAATATTCTCCCCCTTTGTGATTTACAAAAAGAAAGGAGTAATTTCGAATTGTCTGAAAGAGTTAGTGAAGTAAAACAAGACAATGGATAAAAGAGAGAATTATAAGAGTTATTACAAAACAAACAAGTTTCAAAAGAAACAAATACAACAATCATTTCTCTCTTTCCTTCTCCTTCTTTATCAGCTCATGAAGCACGGCTTTCATCTTCTTGATCTCCTTCTTGTCTTCAGAAATTGATTCACCCTGAGTTTTGAGAAGCTCCTATTGATCCGCAAAAATCTGATCCTGATTTCTGATGGTTTCCTCTTGGACTCTGATTACCTCTTCAAGGGTATCAATTCTGCTTTGCAAAGTCTTGTTATCCTTGGACAACTCAGAATTTTGTTTCTTCATTAAAACCATTTCATCTTTGAAAGATGAAACCTTCGAAAATTCTGATTGGAAAGTATTCATCCTTTCTTGCAAATCCTTCACTGAAGGAACATCGGCTCTTTGAGAAGATAAAAGATTCAGCCTTTCAACTGTTTCTTTATCAAGCTTGTTGAAAGCAATTGCAAGATCATTTGATAACCTTCTTATATCTTCAATAGCAATCTCATGGTCATTGATTGAGCTCTCTGTTTTGTACGAGCACTTAGTCATCTTATTACATGCCTTCCTATGAACAACAGAGCTTTCTGAAAGAACTTTTAAATCGGCTTCTACAGATAAAATTTTCTTCCTCAATTCTTTCACAGATCCAAACTTCTTTCTCTGATTTTCAGTAATAAAATCAATCTTTCCTTCCAGCCTCGGGAAATAAGGAATAGTTTTCTCCATTCTTCTCAAAACATGAACAATGTAATCAATCTTCTTAAGAGAGATTGTATGCTCTGAATCAGTATCATCATCGAACGATGCTAGTTGATATGATCTGCTTGATTCAACAACAGGCTGTTTCCCTTTCGCTTTTACTTTCTGCTTTCTTTCTTCTTCTACTTTATCACTGATGACAACAACTTTTTCAGAATGAGAAGATTGAGCATCTTTCTTTTCTTTAGATGACACCCTGTCCGGTGATCTTTCCTGATCGGCATGAGAAATTTGTTGAACATCTTCGCTCAGCTTTTGAAGCGATTCCTCTCTACTTTTCTTTGAACTTTGAAGATATTCTAAAAGAAAATATCATTCTTCCTCTTCTTCTATCACTTGTTTTCCTTTTTCTTTCTCAGGCAGACTCTGTACGATTGGCTCTTGATGTACTTCCACAGTTAGTTTAGCACTAGCATGTTCAACTGCTTTCAAGACTTTAGATATATCAAAGTCCTGAGCCTTTCTTTTCAAAAGAGTCTTCTTTTTCTTTTCAGCTTGAAGGGTTTCTTCTACCCTTATCCTTTCTTCAAAGGCCTCAGCAGGATCAAGTCCAAACTTCGGATCACCCTCTTTTCTCTGTTCCTTGTCCTTTCTCCACTTTGCAACAACTTCTTTACTGTACCTCGGTTTCTTCTTCGGCTTTGAACTAGTCTGCGGATCAGACTTTCGAGTAACACCGGCCGATTGATTGTCCTTGGCTGGCATAGGTGCCGATTGATTTTCAGGCAATTCAGCTTCTACATCTCTGACAAAAAGTTTTGAATTCGAATCAAAACAAACATTCAGCTTTTTCATCGTACTCTTATTAATCAAAGACGGCCACAAATCCATAGGTTCTCCTTTCAAAGGAATATTACAGAACTTCATACTCTCAAGAATGAATTTTGTGAGGATGGCTGGATACATTATTATCTGGGATTTAATCCCTCCTTTCTTGACATTCTTTATTGTTTCAAAAATATATCCCATGAGATTTACCTTCCTCATATTCACAAGGTAGTCAAGCATAAAGACATCAGAAACTTTAAGGGTTTCTCTATCCCCTTTCCTTGGAACAAGGAAACCTTTCATCCATAGAGTGACAAACCTATTGTCCGGTGAAAGATGATAAACTTTCCTCTTTCCCTCATTAACAACAAACAAAGACTTTTCAGCATTTTCTCTATTGAAAGTACCAACTTCCTCTGGAAGTTTATGAGATGGACAGAATGCATCACCTTCTATAGAAACATTTAGAAAATGCGCCGCTTGTTTCACAGACATAGATAACTTTCTATCGTACACAGCGAAGTTAATATTCATATCCTTGTCAAAAGAAACGGTTTTGTAGAATTGACACACTTCATCAAACAGAACTGGATCTTGAGTATCAGGCTTTTCCACACAGAGATGTTCCCATCCTTGAAACAAAATAATCCTCTTGATTGTAGAATCGTACGCATCAAAGAATTCTCGGGATACTAACCTTTCTCTGTGAAAGTCTTTCTCTGTAAAGGTCTTTGAAGACATATCAGCGGGAGTGTTGGCAGAAGATTGAGACATAAAGATGATGCCGATTGAGAAGATCGTACGATTGATTATAGCCGGTTGAGCAGAGCTTCGCCTCAATTCCTGGACAAACGATGTGGGTTTGGGGAGGGGAGGGGGGTATTTATAGGCAAAAAAAAGATGACTGTTGATCTTCTGCGGTCAGGATTAAAGAAAAGCAGATCAACGGTTAGAAATAAAAATAAAAAAAAATGAAAAATAATACCTGTCGAAGATCGTAAGGTGATTGCTGGTTTTGGTGACATTACGATGGAAAACAATCTCAATACTATCATCGGTCGATTAAAAAAATGAATGGTACGATGGAAAAGAATTTGAATACTATCATCGGTCGATTAAAAAAAATTGAATGGTACGATGGAAAAGAATTTGAATACTATCATCGGTCGATTCAAAAAAAAATTTGAATGGTACGATGGAAAAGAATTTCAATACCATCATCGGTCGATTCAAAATTTATTGAATGATACGATGGAAAAGAATCTCAATACGATAAACAGAAAAATTGAAAAGGTCAATACGATAAACTGAAAAATTGAAATGGTCAATACGATAAACAGAAAGAAACATATATAAATAGAGTAAATATTTAAAGATCAGAAACATAAAGACATAAAGAAATGTCCTCCCCCTTTCTACGAGGAGTTTCTTACTATAAGGAGAGATTTAAAACAGGAAGTAGATATGAATGATTATTTTAATGTAATCATTCCTAGCTTCTGTTTTATAAATTCAAATCTATCGGAAGGTAAAGGTTTTGTAAAAATGTCAGCAAGTTGTTCTTGCGTTCCGATGAATTGTAAAATAATATCTCCTTTTTGTGTGTGATCCCTAAGAAAGTGATGTCTAACATCTATGTGTTTTGCACGAGAGTGATGTGCTGGGTTCTTACTAAGAGCTATGGCACTTGTATTATCACAAAGAATTTGAGTTTTGGAGAAACTCAAACCATAGTCAGTGAGTGTGTGCTGCATCCACAATACTTGAGCACAGCAACTTCTAGCTGCTACATATTCAGCTTCAGCAGTGGAGAGTGCTACCGAGTGTTGTTTCTTGCAGGACCAAGAAACCAAAGAATCTCCTAAGAAATGACATGTTCCAGATGTACTTTTTCTATCCATTCTACAACCACCAAAGTCAGCATCTGAAAAACTTTTTAAAACAAATTCATTTCCAGAAGAGTAAAAAAGTCCTAAATCCATTGTGTCTTTTAAATACCGAAAGATTCTCTTTACGGCTTTTAAGTGAGACTCTTTTGGATTAGATTGATATCTTGCACATAAGCATACAGAAAACATCAAGTCGGGTCGACTAGCTGTCAAGTATAGCAAACTCCCTATCATACCTCTAAAAATTGTTTGATCTACTGGTTTCCCATTTTCATCAAGATCAAGAGTATTTGAGGTACCAATTGGGGTGCTAATACTTTTAGTTTTGTCAAATCCATACTTTTTGAGTAAGTCTTTAATATACTTATGTTGAGATATATAAGTTCCTTCTGGTTTTTGAGAAATTTGAAAACCTAGAAAGAATGTTAACTCACCCATCATACTCATCTCAAACTCAGATTTCATTAAATTTGCAAAAGAATCGGTTAAAGATTTCTGAGTTGATCCAAATATGATGTCATCAACATAGATTTGGACAACCAAAACATTTTTGTTTTCCATTTTGATAAAAAGAGTTGGATCAGCTGTACCTTTTCTATAATCGTTTTGTAAAAGAAATCCTGTAAGTCTATCATACCATGCTCTAGGAGCTTGTTTAAGACCATATAGAGCCTTGGTAAGTTTAAAAACATGATCAGGATGTTTTGGGTCTTGAAAACCAGGAGGTTGTTCGACAAAAACTTCTTCTTGAACAAAACCATTTAAAAAAGCACATTTGACATCCATTTGAAATAGTTTGAAATTGAAATATGCTGCGAAGGCTAATAGAATACGAATAGATTCAAGTCTAGCTACAGGAGCATATGTTTCCTCATAGTCTATTCCCTCTTGTTGATTATAGCATTTAGCAACAAGTCTTGCTTTATTCCTTACAATGATTCCATTTTCATCACACGTGTTTCTGAAAACCCATTTTACACCAATTACAGTTGTTTCTTTAGGTCTTTCAACTAAAGTCCAGACTTGATTCCTTTCAAATTCATTTAGTTCATCCTGCATTGCTTTGATCCAATCATCATCACCTAAGGCCTCACTTGGACTTTTAGGTTCAAATTGGGAAAGAAAAGCAAGATGTTCTATTTCATTTCTTAAGGAATTTCTGGTCCTTACAGGTTGATTTATATCACCAATGATGTTATCACTGGGATGATTCCTAAGAAACAATTGATTTGGGTTTTGTAAAACCTGTTCATCAACATATGGTAGAAAATCTTCTGTGGTAAATGTTTCAGGAATACTTACTTGAACATTTTCCTTATCAGAATGTTCTTCTAATATAGGTTGATAAACATTTTTGGAAAACACATCCGAGGATATAGGATTGGGTTGGTTGAAAACAAAAGGGTTAGTTTCATCAAATTTTACATGTACTGTTTCTTCAACAGTACAAGTGTTTTTATTGAAAACTCTATAAGCCTTAGAGGTTGTGGAATAGCCTAGAAAGATTCCTTCATCAGATTTTGGTGCAAATTTGTGTAAATTATCTTTTGTGTTCAGAATGAACACTTTGCATCCAAAAACTTTGAAGTAAGAAACTTTAGGTTTTCGGCCAGTCCATAACTCATAAGGAGTTTTATTAAGAAATGGTCTAGTTAAAACACGATTTATAGTATAACAGGCAGTACTAACAGCTTCATCCCAAAAGTTCTTAGCAATTGAGTATTCACTCAACATGGTTCGAGTCATTTCCTGAAGAATACGATTTCTTCTTTCAACAACACCATTTTGCTGAGGAGTTCTTGGTGCTGAGAAATTGTGAGTAATACCTTTCTTACTACAAAAAGTTTCAAAATCTGAATTTTGAAATTCACCACCATGATCACTATGAATAGTTATCAATGGTAGGTTTTTCTCATTTTTAACTTGGGCTCTAAAAGTTTTGAAATATAAAAAGGCTTCAGATTTCTTTGTGAGAAAATAGACCCATGTAAATCTAGTAAAGTCATCAACTAAAACAAATACATAGTATTTGCCTCCAATGCTTCCAGATTGTGAAGGACCAAACAAATCCATATGCACAAGCTGTAATGCATTAGAAGTTGAAACTTCATTAATTTGTTTAAAGCTAGTTTTATGTTGCTTGCCATATTGACAAGGATCACAGACTTTTGAAGAATCATATCTAAGATCCGGTAGCCCTTTTACTAGTCCTTTCTTTGAGAGTTTTCTTAGGTTTCTCAAATTACAGTGTCCTAATCTCCTATGCCATAGCCACGATTGGTCTTCTATTACACTTAAGCAAGGTAAGTTTTGGTTCCTAAGGTCTTCTAAGTTAATAGTGTAAACATTCTCTTGCCTAAGGGCAGATAGAATGAATTCATCCTTGGAATTGTGAACTAGACACTTATCATTTCTAAAATTCACAAGGTAACCTTCATCACATAATTGACTTATGCTGATGAGATTGTGCCTAAGACCTTTTACAAATAAAACATTTGAAATAAGAACTTTTCCAAGAAAAACGATATTACCTATACCAACAATCTTTCCTTGAGAATTATCTTCGAAGGTAACCTTTCCACCTTTTGTTTTGATAACCTTTTCAAAGAAATCTTTGTTTCCAGTCATATGTCGAGAACAACCACTATCCATGTACCAAATGTTTTTATTGGTACACTTCTGATTTTCCTGAAAAAGAAACAATTAGATTTTCGGAATCCAAACTTGTTTGGATCCAGAAGGGTTAGATAAAAGAATCTTAGGAATCCACATTTGTTTTGCAAAATGAGCTTTATGAAATCCTAAGGATTGAGTTTTGTTAAGAGAACAATCTCTTCTCCAATGTCCACCACATTGACACTTGGAACAGAAAATGGTTTTTTGAGGAACAAAATAGTTATTACTAAAAACAGGTTTGGAATAAGTATAACCAAGACCAGAATGATTTCTCAACGGTCTAATTTGAGAATACATCCTATCAAAGTTTTCTTTTCCATGAGTAAAGTTTGACAAACACTTTTTCAAGGATAAAATCTCTGACTTTAGTTTTAAAACCAAATTCTTGTTTTCTAAAACATTTGAATTTGAACTAGAGTTAGACTCTAATATATCTTTCTTTGAAATAGCAATTTCAAGATCCTTAGAAAGTTTATCCTTTTCAGATTTAACTTTCTCAAGGGTTTTTAAAATATTTTCAAAATCAGCAGTTTTCTCATCAAGATCTTTAGAAAGATCTGATACCTCTTTAGTCAGAATAGAAATTCTAGAATTTGCTTTTTCAAATCTCTTTTTGAGTTTAGAATTTTCATTTTCAAGTAACTTAGCAAATCTAGAAACTTCTTCAAAAGAAGGTAAAGTATCATCTTCTGATGATGAGGGTTCATCATTTGAAGATTCATAATATCTATTATCAACATAATTTGCATTTAAAGAGACATTTGTAACAGCTTCAGCATTATGTACCTTAGCCATGAGACAATGATCTTCAATTGGTAGTCGGGCTAGAAGTCCAATATTCCTTTGTCCTGACGTCTCATATTCAGAAGAATCATCTGAGGAATCACTACCACTTGCACTCCATGTATCATTCGCTTTCAAGACCTTCTTTGTCTTATAAAACCTTTTCTTGTTTCTTTCAGAGTGTTTCTCTTTTCTATCTTTCCTCTTTAGTAAAGGACAATCAGGCCTTATATGTCCTGCTTTCTTGCATTCATAACAAGTTACCTCTGAATCTTTCCTATCTTTCCTGTCTTTCTTTTTGAATCTATATTGAAAATCTTTCTTTCCCACAATCTTGTTCATCCTCCGAGCAAGATTAGCTAACTCATTATCCGAAAGATTACATTCACTTGAATCAGATACAACAACTTTCTTGGATTTAGACCTTGTAACCCTTTCAGGTGTTTTGGCTTTAGATGCAAAGGCTACACTTCCATTCCCATTCTTCTTCTTACTGAAATCAGCATCTCTCTTCATTCTTGTCTCGTGCTGTAGAAGAGTTCCAAAGAGTTCATCAAGAGTAATCTGGGAAACTTTTCTATTTTCATCAATAGCTGTTCTTTTTGACTCCCATTCATTTGGTATAATATCTATAATCTTATCAACAAGAGCTTCATCATCAAGACCTTTTTCTCCCATAGATTGTAAGCTGTTGACAATTGTCATAAACCTTTGTTGCACTTTACATACTGGCTCTCCATAAGGAAAAACAAATCCATGATACTCTGCTCGAAGCATTGCTCTCCTTGTTTCTATAACTTTGGATGTACCAAAATGAGTGACTTCTAATTTCTTCCAAATACAGTTGGCTGCTTCACATGAAGATATCTGACTATATATATTCCTGGTCATAGAGCATAATAAAGTATTGCGTACCTTGTAATTCAGTTGATATTCTTGCTTCTCTTGGTTGGTAAAAGTACTAACTTCTTTGTCAGGAATTTTGTAACCCCCAGTAAGCATAATAAAATTGTCTACACCAGTATTGATGACGAAAGTCTTCATACGATCTCTCCAATACTCATAATCATTCCCATCAAAGATTGGAGGTCTAGAAGGATTCAGATTATCTATTGATCCGATATTCATTCCCGCCATCTAATATAACAAAAACAACTTTTCCACTCCACACGTTAGTGTAGTAAGTATTCAAGATAGTAATAAGAAATAAAGCTAGTAAAACAAATCAGTGGAGAACCTCCTCTGATACCAATTGTTGGATCGAATAGTAGATATAAAAGTCTATTAGATGGAACAATACAAGAGGGGGGGTGAATTGTAGGTTTAAAAACTTTGAGTTTTAGAAACAAAGAGATTAGTTTAAATGATCTTAAACTAATACAAATACAAACACCCACAATTGTATTGAATGTAAAAGGTATGATGTATTGTAATACTAATGTAAAGTAAAACAATTGTATTCAAGATGAACACAATAATCAGAGTAATACAAATATGAATGATTCTACCTTAAAGCGTATAGAACCAATTGATACAATATGTAATAGAATGATTGTAATTGATACAATTACAATTGAATATGTAAAAGAAGAAAGGAAACGATACAATCCCTTTCTAATACAAACAGCGGAAATGTAAAAGAAATACAATTCTTTTAACCCAAAGAGAAGGGTTATCCTTTCTCCTAGGATAAAAAGGTCTGTCTCACCAACACCTTGGTGAGCCCTCGATACGATGATCGGCTCGTCTGTCTGCCTATCCCCGGCAGCCCTCGATACGATGATCGGCTCGTCTGTCTGCCTATCCCCGGCAGCCCTCGATACGATGATCGGCTCGTCTGTCTGCCTATCCCCGGCAGCCCTCGATTTTGCAGGTAATCGGCACCTCTGTCTTTCAATTACTTGAAAGCCCTCGATACGATGATCGGACGCACAAGGCTGATGAGAGAAGTCACAGTGTCTCTCTCTAGAATCTTCGTAGTTCACAGAGTCTCTTCGTTCATCAGTTATCCTCTCAGCTTCAAATGACCTCCTATTTATAGGCCTCGGGTTCCAACGGTCATATTGCCTCCAACGGTCATATTGAAACAGAAAGCACGACATCGTTTTGATTAGTACATAACTAACTCAACGACATCGTTTTGTTAGGACAAGAGATATATAGAAATGTAAAACATGAGTATGATTCATATGCAGAGAGAGTTTTTTGACAAAGTACCAAAACAAATAATGATCATCTGAATAGCAGATTCAGTACGATACGATCGACAGAGTCAGTACGATACGTTTGACAGAGTCAGTACGATATGTTTGACAAAGTCAGTACGATACGTTTGACAGAGTCAGTACGATATGTTTTGGTCGGTACGATTAACATCGCACGATACGATAAACATGATAAAAGACAATTTGTTATTTACAAACATATATGATATAATACATTTGAGATTTTCAAAATATGACAGAATATATTTGTGATTTCCAAAACATGATGTAAAAGCCAAAAGAAGACTTTTGACTTAACAATCCAATCTGATAAATTCATATGTTATGTTCATTTTCCAGTCCTTATCAAACTACTTTTAACCTTAATTATCCGACCTACCATTATTGTGGTAATAATTATTTATAATAGTCACAATTCATAAAGTCTACAAAAAATAGGTACCAATTTATCAAATTTTGAGCTCATGATTAAAAAATTGGAATCCATATTCAAATAATTCATTTCTACAATTATTATAATCTAATATAATAGTATATCATAGAACATAATGAAAATAGTTTTTTAGAAAAAGTCTAATTAAGTTTAGTAATGGGTTTATATCAAATAAAACAAAAAAAATTGATTTTAAGGAACTTAATTAGATTATTAATAATATAATAAAAATAATTTTTTTGGAACCTTTTTTTAAAAAAATTGATCTTTGTAAAATGTTAAATAAAAAATAGTCTTAAATTAAAATCAATTTTTTCACTATTCACATAAATATAAACCTTTTTAGAACAGTCCAAAAAATAAAACCAAAGATAATTTTGTTATATTGATATCGAAAAAATATAATTTTATCATATGTATTTTCTGAAAGTGTAATAAATAAAGAATTTTATTATAAAATAAATAAAATACATTTTCGAATGAAATATATTTTTGAAACATAAAATGACTTCACTATTAATTTAAAGCTTATTTCTGACGAATTAATGGGTACACTTGTATCGAGTAAGGAAAATATAAATATATTTAATAATGAAGTACGTCCAATTAATATCCACTAATTCAAGAGATAGTTTATAATGTTTATATTTTAGTAATAATATTTAGTGATTCAATTATGTTTGTTGTTGTGTATGTTATGAAATATCGAATATAGTCCTTTTATTAAAATCTCACAACATTATAGAGGGGATACACAGTACTTAACTAGCATGCCATGTGTCTTATATCGTGTCCAGCCATGTAGCCATTTCTATTTGAATATAATGAAAAATAAATAATTTTTAACTTCTATCTATTTAGGAATTATTTATACTCCACTTTAATCATTTTCTCATATAGGTTTCAATATGGATAGTATTAGAGTTGTCGAAGATGACTTCAAGAGTGTTTTTTGAATTTCAATGTTTCAAACATTGAAATAGATATGACATGGGGTGGAAAAATTATGATAGAGCTATTTTATTTCACATTTAAGTAAAACACAATACGGATGTCATTTAGGTTATTTACATATTATAAGGTAGATTTTTTTAGTAAAAACAGCTTTAGTATAGGATGCGTGAAATTATAGTTTAGTGAAAATTTATGGTGATTATGGTTCATGATGAATTTTTAGTAGATTCCATCAGATAGAACTTGTCTAATATGAATCTTTTCTATCATTAATTTCCCATGTTAAGTAGATTTAGGGAAATTTCTTATGAAAATGGTTATAATAAACCATTAATGGATTCAATGATCTCTGAAATATCAATTGACTTATATGGTGGGTGTGATAGTTTATGAAATACTATAAAAGTAAAAATGTGGTTTGACACAACATTTTCCTAATACGATCTCCATATTTCTCATATTACATATTATAGGTGGTAGGGTAAATAGAGTAATTCATAAAAAAATTAATGATTTATTGGATGTTTCTGATCTTAACAATCATAATATATACAATATTCAAAATAGAATTATATTTATATATCATTTCATTACTCATATTGAATAATTATATGGTATTTCATTTTCGTTTTTGTCACTGTATGATGATTATTTTGATGATGGGTTTCCCTGTTGATCATCTTGGTGACCCATTGTAGTGATACTTATTCATTTCTTCTTAGAGATGATGGTTTTTTTGATGTGATGTTTTGATTCCTTGGTTATATATGTGTTGTATATGATGTCATGTATTATTTCTATGAAAATGACTTATTGATAAGATTTATTTTTTATCTGTTATGTTTCTTTGTTATTTATATATTGTCTTTATATAAGGCTTCCATATTTAGTTCTTCTATGAGACTATCTAACATTAGGACTTATTTTCAATAGTCATCTAGGAAGACTAGATTATAATATATGTCAGTTATTCTTTTTAAACCATATAACTCAACACCATATGATCCTCTATTGATTAACATAGAATGATTTTGAATTATTTTATCATTAAAACCCTTCTAACTATGTAATCCACCATAAATTAATAAAAGGAGTTATTATATTCGTTTATAAGAAGTTATTTTTTTATTATATGATCCTCAATGATAGAGATACAATAAAAGTTTTATGAAATTATTATTTTTACTAAATGAAACCCCATAAGATCAATTATATCATTGATGGATAAAGGTGTTACCCATTTGTGCTCTACCTTAGTTTTTTTTAACTTTATAAGATTTTTTATTTACGGGTGATTATTTATGGTTTTGTTGGATAGAGTTTTTGAAAATGAGATAGAATTATGTACAATAGACTCAGTGAATCATAATATGTTTCAATATTATAGTTTCGTTTGAAATATATTTCTCTTATATGGTATTGAGTAATTATTTCATGAAAACATACTAAGGATTCATGTATGTGATTTGTTATACATTCATGATATTTTTATTATTATTCCTTAGATTTTCATATTTGATAATTTATTATTATATTCACCCCATTAAGAGTACATGTATGGTTTCATACTCATGGTTTGGTAATAACCTAATGTCCTGTGTCTATTCATTGTATTATTGGGGTTTGTGGTTTGGTAAATTTTTGTAGACTAGTGGGTAATTTTACTGATGTCATTATGATTGATATTTTATATATTTTTCAGGTAATTTACCTTAGTTTTTCATTTATAGTATTTTTTTTGTTTTTTCTGATCTATATAATAACAAATTATTTTTATGGAATTAGATAGGATATTTTTACCCATTTTAAGAATTTTATTTATATATTCATGTCTTTACTATTCAACATATCTTGGATGTGTGGTCCTGTTATTTATTTTTCTAGTTGTGATCGTGATTTTATAGTTTTATGTTTCATGGGTGAATTCCTCTTATTATATTTATACACCCTCTTGGTTCAAGTCACTAGCCCCTAACTTGTTAGAGGCTAGAATAAAGAGCCATGCATGGCCTTTTTATTTTATTATTAGGGATCCAAACAAAATTTTTTCATATTAGACTGGAATCAAAGTGGGTTTATATTAAGACAAAATTTTATACTTAAGAATATGTAAGGATAGGTTAGAAGAACTATCAAAATTGAGTTGATGGAATTTGAATTTATTTGGTCTGGATAAAGAAATTGGAAATCGGTAATGGAACCCAACACATCCATATAAAAATACTTTGATAATTTTTAACTACAATTAATATGTATAGATATATATATATATATATGGTATTGATAATATGGTACACACATCATATATTATTAAGGTCATTATTGTGTACATGCTTTCGAATGGTAGCATAGTTATTCTGGGAGTGATATTTAGGTTAAATTATTACCATATATAAAAAAATCAATATTTGTTATGTTATGAATAGATCTTGGATTATGAATCTTTATGAATGTAAAATGTTTTAGTTTCAGTGATTTTATGATAATTCAGAAACTAATATTTATTATATCTTATCCTATTTTAGAATCACTTGTGTTCTATCATCATGATGATGGGTACTTATTCTTGGAACTCAAGTGTTTGTTTCCAACACTTATTTTAAAATTTAGTAATGGTGCTTCTATAAAGGATAAAATAAATTCTGTTTTTTCAGACATTATAAATCTCTCAGTACTTGATTTTATCCATATTCTAGGTGGATTTATTTCTCAAGTGAAAAATATTTACATCGATGATATTTATAGGATGTTTCATTTATACATAACACTTATATATTCAATAGTATTTTCAATGATGATCTTGTTTCATGACTGTCAAAAAGGGGGTTAAATTTTTTTTCTTGGTTCATAATATGCAGATATTAGATTTTCGGAATATCCATTTCAGAATATTCTTTTTAACATTAATGGTATGATAATTTAAAATATTATGTGAACCGTGAAATAGTTTATTATTTATTATATATAATTCTTATTAATTAAATAATTTTTATAGATTTGTCAATATAGTGGGTGATGGGATGTAGTGTGATAATCAGTTCCATATTTTATCTTGAATAGATATTTAATTATGATTTATCCTCCTAAAAAATTATATAGATTATTATGAGTGATCTGATTAGAGATATTATTTTGGAGAATAGATGGCCTATATAATACTTATCATATAGTTTCAAATGGGAATCAACATTTTATTTGATTATGATGAATGATAATAAGGCTAGGATTAGAAAACATAATATGTATTTTATATAATTATTTTGATAATTAAATAGTGTAATTAGAAGAATCATATTTATTCTTTCTAGAATCATAATTCACATATTATGATAGTTTCTAATGGAGATACCCTCTAATGGAATCCAAATATAGTGAATCGATGGATATCGTTCAGTTAGAGATTAAGGTGAGTCCAAGTTAAGAATTAGGGAATACAATGGTCTTGATGTGTTAAAATGTATTTTTAGTATGATTTATAATCAATATTTCCAGATTTTACACTGTATTTACATCATTTTCACATCAATGTATTTAAAAATATATCAATTTTTACAAATTGAAATTTTAATTGAGGTCTTCAACTTGGAAACATTCTAATAGAATCATTTAACTGATAACTATCATATGGTGTATATATATATATGGGGTAAACTTATTAAGACAAGAATTTAGTTCAAAAATAATAAAAGGGAATGTTTAGAGATTCCCATTATGTTATAATAAGAATATAAAATTGTGAAATGATGTTAATAAGATGGTGAGACGTGATAATTTGTAATCATTTTATTTTGCATCTAAAATAATAAGAACTACTGAGTATCAATAGTATTTTTTAGGGAGAAATTGCGAAATTTAATTCATTTTGGTAATGGTAAGAGTTTCTTTATTTTGAATGTAATATTCTAGGGTATCAATCAAATAGATCATTATCATCCAAGAGTATTTAGAACTATTTCCATCCGATAATTCAATATGAGTCCAGGATATATTCTCATTAATTTTTGTATAGAAGAGTGTAAAGTTTTATATGATAGTATATAATGATAATATAGATTATGTGACATTATTAATAGAATCATTCATATACGTTTACAGAATGAAAATAATATAATCATTTGTGACCATTTATTGAATGATACTTGACTATAGTTTGTAGAACATAAATTATGGTCATGAGAAGGTTTATAATTAGAGTTCTAGATGTGATAAACATAGTAATAGTAGAATGAATGTTCATAAATTAAGAGGGTGATATTCCACCCAAAGATAAGATTTATTTTTGTAATGATCACTTTGATTTTTATAATAATTAAATAATTATTAAATAATTTAATATATATTATCAACAGAAATTATGATGTGAATTTATAATGATTTAGATTCATTATCAAATAACTGTCAACCATAAACCATTTCAAATAATCAATATAGTTCAATATGGAAGCAATGATATAAATACAACTAATCAGTGATACATGTGTATTTTGTAATACCTTTATTTTAGTGTTGAGTAAGTGAGATGTTATGTATTCATCCATATGATGATGATGTTAAGTGAACTGTGATACTAAGGTAAATACTAATAGATATGTAACTAATTAGGGTAGAAGAGAGTGATATATAATGTATGTCAACTAAGTTACTAACTTCTATGATTATTTTTCAAGCATAGTGGACACAACTAAAAGTTTTAATGTTTTTATCATAAACAATCTTACATTCTCATGTGATACAACTAGTATATTAACCAAAATATTTTAGAGCATAACATTCTCTCCTGAAGTGAAATGGTGATTAGATTAGCTCTGGAATAATTTTTTTGACTAATTTCCACACATCTTATTCAATTGTAAATCCTTGGTATTTCAATGATGTATTAAAATCAACAATGATAATATTGGTGAATGGGAATGAAATGTGTCATCATATTCATAGATTAATTCCTTTCTTCCCTTTAGTGGACACTAATAGTAGAGAGTATGAGGTTCATGTGTCATCACTCAATTGTCCTTCCATGATAGTGATTATAAATATTAATTATTCTCATGATATATATCTTATTATATTATGAAGGTTCATGAAACTATCATAGAAATAATTTTATGGTTAATATTTTTTAGTTATTTTATTCCCATTTTTTAGTTATGTTCCATGGGTTTTATCGAATGACTTTATAGATCTAGGGTAGTGTTTTTTTAGTGATATCAATGATTATTTTTTACCTAGGTTCTCTTTTCAACTATTTTTCTTTCTAATGCTTCTTAGGGAATTTTATTCTCAACTATGGTTCATAATAATGTTTCTTACGTAGGTGAATTAGTATATTGGGAAAAATATTATATTTATCATGGATATATAATAAACATCCATGTTACATTTTTTAAAAATTTGGGAATAACTTGTGTTATTTTCTTACTTTCAATTGATAAATGTCGATTAGTAAGGTTATTTTATTCCAATGTTCACATGAAGATTTCATATCTAGGAAACATAGGATAGGTAAACATCCATGTATTATTATTTCTAAAAATGAAAGAATACATGATGATTAAAATAATCCATAACTTTTACTACATAAGTATAATAATATACTCAACATTAGATGATATGATCAATGTGTCGGTATACATTCATCTATTATTTAAGTGATTATTAATGTTTAGGTATTAGTAACTGGGTGATTTATCATTAGTATATGACATTACTCATATATAATATAGGAAGGTATTATAAAATTCAGTGGGACACTTAGGTTTTTGAAATGAAAAATTATCATTGTCTGTTATCCTTTTAATGTTTTATTCTTTTTTATGATATCATGGTTTAAATGGTAGGAGAATGTATGGTATTGGATTATAAATGAGAATAAATTTTTTAATTAATATTTTGACTCCTGTTTTTTATATCAGATTCATTATTCTATATATTATTAAAATTACACTCATGTTATCTTTAATTTAGTTTTGGTATAAGTATGAAATTAAAAACATTTTTAAAAAATATTACAAACAAATGATCTTGGTGAATTATTTAAAATAACATGAAAATATAACCTCAAAATTAAATTTTCTAATAGGAGAAATTTTTTTGTAATTTTTTAAAATAGGGGTAGAATTTGATGATTATGAGTTTTAAGACCCCCAAAGGAAAAAATATTTTATAAATAAGAAGAACCATCACCACTAAACATTATTTTTTAAAACAAATCAATATTAATTAAATTATTTGAATCTAAAGGAAGAAAAGGTAGTCCAAAAAGGTATGATTATTGATACCACTCAATAATACACCAAATTGTATTATCTATCACATAGAAGTTTAATAAATTTATATTGAAATTTATCTTCTGATTATTTTATATAAGAAAAGTAAAAATAAATTGATTTTCTTGGTGGTCAGTTGATCATTTTTCATTGCACCATTATCCTAGTGAAAGTGTATGCCCTGCCTTATCAAAGTTGTTTAAACACATTAACCTTGATATCTTTAGGATACCACAATATATGTATCCAACACAATATTAGTCACCTATGATTAAGGAATGGAATGTGTGGGGGATATCACATTTTATCTCAATCCAAGGTTATTTTCATTTTTTATTTACATGTTTTTTTACAGACATAGGGTGGAAATTAATCAGTTTTATGAGTCATGGTTTTTATAATATAAGTTTTGACACTGAACTAGTGGTAAAAAATGAGTATATCTACCATAAAAAAGTTTATGAACAAAAATAACTGGGTATAACTTTATAAATAGTGAGAGTAAAATAAAATATCATGAACAATGTTCCATTGTAAAAGTAGAAAGGTGTTCCCATTATAGTGATGGTATATGTTAAATGGGATTGGTATTCATGATTAGGTAATTCTTGACATGAATACTATGTGTTATATCTGAAGGGACTATGGAGTTATACCCATAGTTTAGTCACCACATGTGTATCCCTTCTAATGACCTTGGATCGAATAAATTATATGGTACCAAATATTGGATTCTTCATATCAAGCCACCTAGCATGCCCCATTTAAAACAAAAAATATATTTCTCTCTAAAGAATAACATATCAAATTACTCTCTATTTATGGTTTATATATTTAAATTAACTTTTTCAATATATATAGAAATGGATATAAAATTAAATCCACTAGAAATTATTTTTTTTATTTTTTTTATTTTATATTTTCAAATATTGAAATATGTGTATCATGTGCTAGGATTATTTTGAGATTATGAGGATATTGATGTTCTCAAGTTGAAACAACTATGTCTTCATTTTCTTCATTTTGGATATCATTAGGTAATTTTATAAAAAAATGATATTTTTTGGTAGATTTTCATGTGTGTGTCTAAGAATTATTTGGATATTATGATGGTTTGAGATGAACATTTAGTAGGTCCCTTGAGTTATAATATATTTGTGATAACTATTTATAATCATATATTTGGGACAAGATGAGGTTTTGAAAGTACAATTTGTGAAAACTAGTATTAAAACAATTTCGTAGAATTAATGAGTTTTAATATTTTAGTATATTATATGGGCTAAGGGATAATCAATGAAAACTTTTAAGATAAAAAACATGGTTTTATTTGACTATTTGATTTTATGGTCCCCATATTCCCCATATTTTAAAATAATGGTGTGAAGTGAGTTTGGAGTTGGTATTTTTGTTCTATTAAAGTTAAATAATGGATATTCTTTCAATTTTGAAAGAATAACTAATTTTTACAATGTAAATAAATTTTTATGTCATCTTTTTAACAAAAAGAATTATTATATTGGTGGATATGGAATTTTTCAACTCAAAATGATGATGTCAATGATCAAACCAATCAATAATCCTAGTGACCCGAAATTTTGATACACGTTAATTTATTCTTGGAGATAATGATATTGGATACATGATGTTTTTATTTATTGACCAGCGATGGGTTCTGGACAATTTTATCAAAATATTATTTGGGAAATGACTTCATCATTGTGTTAATAATGGATCCTTGGTATAATTTTTATTTTAAATGATTGTAATAATGTGGGAACTACCTATAGTTATTCATGTAAGGAACATAGAAATGTTATGATACTTCCATTTTCCAACCAGGGATATTAGATTGTCAAAGATATTACATTTTCTTTTTCCAATATACAAATCATCACTATGTGATCCTCCATCACCTAACCCATTCCATTACAAGAACTATGATCACAATTATATTATCATTTATGGAATTACAAGTGGAATTGAAATATTTTTTACTTAACATTAAGAACTTAATTTTTTGACCTCTCATAATTTGATTATTAAATTCCTTTGTAAAACATTGGGCTCTAAACTTCATGATAGTAAATATATTTATAAGAATATTATAATAGATAAGAGTAGTAATTTTGGAACCTGTATTATTTTGTGAATCATTAAAAACCCAGTTTTTCGGATAGTGATTATTTGTGTTCAGCTTCGATATAGTTTACAAAAACCAGATAGACTCTTTTGTTCATCCTTTATGGGGGATGCAAAGCCTAGCAAGGATCATTGTGCTTGGGCAGAGAACTTCAATAATAATTTTTTTAATTTAAATTAGTTTTTTATATTCATCTAAGTCATGAAAATGTATAAATAAACCATTTCCTCTCTTTCGGTAGACATTGAATTTAGGCATTTTGTGTAATTATAATCAAGAATCATTATTCACTCATTTCTAGGTACATTCCAAAATCTATTTGTGCTCAAATGTATTGTTGAATCATCTTGGTTATTTATTTCATATATAATGGCCTCTATCCTTGGATGAATAAGACATTTTGTCCTAGAATTTATTTGAATATGGATCTCTAGGGGGTCTCTTATTATAAATTAGGTTGATGAAGAACTATGTAGATGTATTTTGGTAAGATATTCACCTTATGAAGTTAATTATTTCTTCTCTTCTTACCATTATCAAGGTTATTTGAAATCTATTTTTCATGATTATAGAGGTTATTCTCATCAATTTATGTAATGGAGTACATTTAATGGAAAACAACCTCCTCGAGCATACAAAAATGGTCAAAATTCACATGATGGTCCATTGGAAAACTCCACCTCTTCCAGACTACTAAAAAATGGGATCTCTTTCTTGAAATGATGTTACATTTCTATAATGCATTAAAAATATGGGGATTATTTTAAAAAGCTATGGGGAAAGATAATTATGATGTTTTGATAGAGATAAAGGGATCTGAATTTGACATTAAAATGTTGGACCCGGCATGAACCCCCATAAAGTTTTTCCACAATTTCAATCAAAAATTCCAAAAAGTTGAATCAAATGACTTGAATTTTTTTACAGAATATAGAGGAAACCTGGAAAAAGATATGTTTCTTCTACGACCTCTTTTTATTTTGTCCTCTTAAGTTAAAAATTTACAAATAAAAAATTGGGATGAATCTTGATGACGTTTCTAGTCATCTTCGAAACATCCAATTCCCTTGATTTTCTCACCATCATTTTGAATATATAAATTAATAGGGATGGAATTGATTGTTCTGGATGTCTCTGAGGCTTCTAAAACTTCTATATAATAAGATTTTAGTGAATGTAATTATCATCTAATTTTTTTACTTTATATCCAAATTTTTCATTGAATGAAAATCTTTCTTTCAATTGTAATTTCTTGCCTTCATTTTGTAATCGCTTCCCCAATTTTCCCTATGTAACGTTTTCGTTCATGTTTAGTATAATAATAAAAAAATTCAACTTATTCAAGTTTTATTTTCCTTTAATTCTCAAATTGATACCATTGAATAAATTTATGAATTTATTCACATGATCTCCTAAGAATTTCTCACAAAATGGTGGAGTGCTAATTTTAATTAATGATTTTCTTCTTTAATCCCATTGCTTTAAGTTGACTTCTTGTTTTCATTGATTCAATAGAATCAGTGGAGGGATAACCTTTTATGGTTCTATCCTAGGTTGTAGCTTGGGGTGGATTAGAAGCATTTGTTTCTTATAAATTTGAGATCACTAGTTCAAGACGGGTCAAAAAAGTATGATAATTACACAACCACATTCACCATTTTAGTTCTTAGACAATTCCAAGGATAATAAACAATGTACTTAGAGGATCAATTTCATGATCACTCTAAGGAATTGGATCGTACTAGCACTCGGAATGTGTCTTCATTAAACTTGGTAAAGATGAAGAAGAACATTACTCATCAAATGGAAATCTTAAAATAATAAATAGAAATGAAAATTAATGTACATGAAATAGCATCCAATTCAACTCAGGCAACTCCCAAGGACCAAACCATAAAATTATAATTTTTTTAGATCAAGTAAATTTGTGTTTGTATTGTTATTTAAACTAAATAATTAGTTCTTCAATAAAAAACAACCCCCAAGTTGTCTACTTCATAACCAATCCACACATCCAATCTTAGTGTCTCACGGTTACTTCTTCGATCCTTATGGATTGGACAACCCAAGTTGTACTACAAACGACCACTTTTACCAAATTTATTGGGAAAATTTGGGTGCGACCAAATTTCAGCACCATTTTTGGGGACCAAGTAAGTACCATAGATACGCATGTTCTTTTCTTACCCCAAATTATATATTCTAACCCAATTTTATCTTCTTTATTCCCCTATCTATTTTTGTGTGTCCAAAGAATCCAAAAACCAATTTTCATTCACATCCAATGGATTATAATAAACAATATCCCCTAAAAACTCAGGATGAAATCAATTAGTAAATTCACATTGGGAATCATCAATATTTTTTTAATTACATTAATCAACCTTTGAATGAATACCCTACACCCGATAACATGAACAATATTTGTGATGATGATTGTTTAAAAGATAAATTTCCAACACTATCAACAATGATTAAAAAGAAAAGTATTGATGAAGTCCATGAATTATAAACATCTATCAATCCTAATCTTGAAAAAACCCATGAACAATTATGTGAAATATGCTTAAAATGAATTCAAAAGTTTGAACATTGAGATTAGAAATACAAAGCCTTGAGAAATATGAGGAACCTATTCCCTCTCAGGATACCCTTTCCTCATAATTGATAGATGAATATTTTATCCCAAAACCTTTCTTGAATTAACAAAATAACTAACGTTTAGATATGTGATAACTGAAGAATATCAAGGAAATGATGAAGGGTATTTAAATCATAAGGAAATAAATTTTTTGGATTCACACAAGGATACTTTTTCTTTTTGGATTTAGTGTCTGAAATATTTCTACAATAATAATATTTCAGAATCACTGATCATTGAACCATTGGGATAGATAACAAATATTGAGTCTATACCCACTCATGAAATTCAACTAGAAATGTTTTGGGAGGGATCACATTTTCAAAATGAACAAATTATTTCTATATTTTTTGGGGAAGAAACTGTTTTTTATCTAATTTTTAAATCGTCTTTAGGAAATTTCAATCAATCAGATATTAAATTTTTTTCATTCCTTCCCAACTCAAGAATCCCATCATAGGTGATCAGAAACACATTTCACATGTAGTTCATTCTTCTCATGAATCCAATAATGTTCTAATGTTCATTGATGTCCTGTGAAAGAACATAAATTTAAATGAATCTACCATTTTTTATATTACATGGATTTCCCCACTCATTTTATAATAAAAGATTGAAAATGAAACAAATTCTAAAAAAATCAACCTCAATGACGTTAATGTGGACAAAAATAGGGTCATGAAAATGTTGAAATTTGGTATTTAATAATTTGGGGGGGAAATTCAACCTAAATAATTTAAATTATGCACTTCATTGGATGTAACCAATGGTTTTCATGTTTCCAATCATTATGAATCATCTTAATTTTTTCATTTTGATATTTAAAAAATTACCTCATACTTTTGTCCCATTCTTATTTTATGAGAAAGATTGCGTATATAAGGGGAGATCCTTATTCATCCCTGTTACATGGTGTGATTTTTGAGTATTACCTTACCTATAAATTTAAAATGAATAAAATTTATCAGTAGTTTATTTTAGTTTATTTTATTTTTAGGTTTTTTTGGATAAAAAATACAAAAAAATATTAAAAAAATTAAATGGACATAATGTAGGTCATTGGGAAAATCCAATCACAACTATCCAAGACACTGGTAATCGAACCCAGGACTGAAGGAAGACCATGGAATGCACTTTCAACATCAACCACTAGGTGACTTCATTCAATGATTCCCATTTTAAATATCCTCTTTGAACACCTCTCCCATAAGCCCTTTTAAATTTTCTTTAAACACTAGGGAAGATGTTATTCTATGTTGGTAAGAGATAAAAAATATGATTTTGTGTGAATAAAAACATGTGTGGAAAAAAATTCAATTAACCTTGAGCATGATAAAACACATTGAAAACTCTGAAATTGGATATCAAATAATGTTTCATTCCATGATTCTGATTTTAATGAATGTTTGTGTTTATGTGCATAGATTTTGGAAAGTGAAATTGTCTAATGTGATTTTTCACAGTTTATATTTTCATCCATTTAAAAACAAAAAAACACAATGCACATCCTCTAGATTATGGGGTATTAGTTTTAGTTCTTGGGGTACCATAATAAATGGCGTAGGTTTGGTGATCATTTTAATTTTAACATGAGTATTAAAACAAATCAAAAAAATAAATTGCACGTAGAGAAATGGATTGACCTAATGTGTGGCTTTTAGAAATTGGGGATCTTGACTCCATAGTTGTTTGGCATAGAGATGGGAATTTTTTTCTCTATTTTTGGTAATTGGAATTTTTTTATTGATTAAACTCGAGAAGATTCCCGAGTAAGTGATCTTCACTTGGTTTCCTAAGGACTTTGAGCCTGGGAGTTATTGTAAAATTCTTGCTACATGGGTTGACTCGATTGTGTTCATTTTCAATTACCATGGAAAAAAAGAAAAAAAAAAGAAAAAACAAAACAAGAACAAAAATTGAAAAAATTTATATTCATATTAATATTAAAATTTGATTCCTCCTTACGTTTCCATCTTTTCACTATTGAATGTAAATGAACCCCCATGTCTATTGTGATGCACAACACTTCACTATGCTTAATTGAAATTGGATAACATATAGAAATGAATTTGAATAAAGTAATGGGATTGGGATTGTAATAAGCCTATGGACATAGCTTGTTTTAAGGTATTTTTATGGGTTTCATAATTTTTTTTGTATTAGGTCATTGGGTGTGCAATGTGTATTATAATTTTTTGGGAAAAGGGAATTCAAATTTCATATTTTTGTGATATATTTTTCTTGGGACTAGTAAAAATCATGTGGGGTGTGATTATCCACTGAAAGTGGCTAATATTCATTGTTAATATCTTAATTTTAATGTGTTTCAAAGTCTAGAAACATAATTTTTACTGCATTATAGAAATTGAACTTCATTTCCCATCCTAAGTGTAATTATTTTTTGAAAGGAAAATATAGCCCCAATCATTCATCTCTTTATGAAAAAAATTATATTGTTTATATTAATTTTATATTTTGTAATATTATTTATCACCTAGTTTTTAACATTTTTTCTTTTAGTATTGATGAATTAATCCTACTAAAAGAAGAATATTTTTTAGCATGAATGAATAAATGTTCTGGAAAATTCACAATGGGCCTAAGGCCTATCAATAAAAAGTGGGGAAAACAATACAAGTCCAAGGAAGATGAAATTTTTACTGTATAAATATAAAAATATGGTGATAATTTTTTTAAACTATGGGAAGAGCTAATTATGAAGTTTTCATGGAGATAAAGAGATCTAAAGTTGATATTTTAATGGTGGACTTGACCTGAACACCCATAAACTCTATCCTCTATTTTTTCATAACATCTCAATGGATTAATCAAATGACTTTAATTTTTTACAGATGATAGAGGAAAACTGGAATAATATATCTGTCTTCTATGACCCCTCTATATTCAGTCCTCTTAAGTTACAAATTTATACATAAAAATGTGGATGAATCCGGACAATTTTCATGGTCAACATTGAAATGCACAATTACTTTGATTTTCTCACCCTTCTTTTGAATCTATAAATTAATGGAGATGGAATTTATTATTTGGGATTTCTATAAGTATCCTAATATGTCTATATAAGTAGTTATTAGTGAAGTAAACTATCATCTAATGTTTTTACTTTCTATCCATTTTTTTCTTTGAATGCAAATCTTCCATTCATTTTGTAATCGCATCATCAATTTTTTCCATGTGATTTTTTATTTAATATTTAGAATCTTAATAAAATTTGTTCATATTATTCACTTTTTATATTAATTTTCTTCACACATTGATACCATTTAATCAAGGTGTGAATTTATTCACACCAGCACTTGTGAATTTCTAACACAACAGTGCAGTGTTCATTTTTATTAAGGTTTTTCTTCTTCAATCACACTAATTTAAGTTGACTCCTCATTTATATTGATATAATAGCATCAATGGAGCACTAAACTTTAATTATTCTATCCTAGGTTGTACCTTGGGGTGGTTTGGATGCATTTGTTTCCTAGAAATATTGATATCACAAATTCAAGATAGATCCACAAAATGAGAGAATTCCACAACCTCATTCACCATTTTAGTTCTTAGACAATTCCAATGATGATCAACAATGCAATTATAGGATCACTTTCATGAAAAATCAAAGTAATTAGATCGTACTAGCATTGAGAATGTGTTTTTGTGAAACCTAGCGAAGATGAAAAAGATCATAAATCATCGATTGGAAATCATAAAATAAAAAACATATTTAAAAATTAAATATAAGAAATAAAATCCAGTCCATATCATGTAACCCCCTAGGACTGATCCATAAAAGTTTAATTATTTTAGATCAAGTAAATTTTTTTTTATTGTTCTTTAAATTAAAAAAATAGTTCTTTAATCAAAATCATCCCCCATGTTGGCCACTTTATAACCAATCCTTGCATCCATTCTTAAGGTCTCTATGTTACTTCTTCGGTCATTCTGGATTCTTAACCCATGTTGTACTTAAAACAACCTCTTTAACCATATTTCTTGGGTAAATATTGGGGAAACCAAATTTTGGTTCCATTATTTGGGACCAAGTAATTACCTTAGACACTCATCTTCTTTTCTCACCCCAAATTCTATATTCTCACCCTAATTTCTATTCTGTATTCCTCATTTTGTTTCTATGTGTCCAAAGAATCCCAAAACCAGTTTTCAATCACATCCAATGGAGTATAATTAAAATATCCCTAAAAACACCTAAAAGAATCAATTAGTAAATCTACATTGGGAACCACCAATATTTTTTAATTACATTGATCAACCATTGAATGAATACCCTACACCCGATAACATGAACGATCTTTGAGATGATGTGTGTTTAAGAGATCAATTTCTAGACCTATTAAGAATGATTGAAAAGATAAATATTGAGGAATTCCATGATTTTCAAAAATATATTTATCCTAATCATGAAATAATTCAGGAACAATTGTGTGAAAAAATGGTTAAAATGAATTCAGAAGTCTCATCACTGAGATTATAATTACAAATAATTGAGACTTATGAAGAACATCTTCCCACCTAGGATGCTCTTTCCTCATCATTGATAGATGAATATTTTATCCCATAAACCTTTCATGAATTTACCAAAGAAATATCCTTTGGATATGGGATAAATAAAGAAGGTCAAGGAAATTATGAAGGGTATTTAAAACTGGATAAATTAAATTGTTGGATTCACAAAGGGAAAATTTGTCTTTGCTGATTGAGTGTCTGAAATATTGCTTCAGTAATGAATTGTTAGAATCAGCGAACATTAAAACATTGGGAGCGATAATAAGTATTTAATCTATACCCACTCTTGGAATTCAACGTGAAATTATTTGGGTGGAATCACATTTTCAAAATGAACCAATTATTTTTAAATTATTTAGATAAGAAACAATTTTCGATCCAATTTTTTAATATTCTTGAGGAAATTTCAATCATCCTGATCTCAAAATTATTTTCCGTCCTTCACAACTCCATAATCACGTCATAGGTGATAATAAATACCTTGCTGATGTAGTTCATTCTTCTCATGAAACCAATAATGTTTAAATGGTCACTGATGTCCTATGAATGACTAGAAATTTGACTAAATCAACCATTTCTGATATTACATGGATTTTCCCTCTCATATTATTACAAAGGATTGCCCGTGAAACAAACTCTAAAAAATTAATCAACATCAATAAAGTTGAAGTAGTTAACAATGTTGTCATGAAAATGTTGAAAGTTGGTATTTGATAATTTGGGGGGGCAAACCGAGCTAAACACATAAACATAAGCGCTTCATGGGTGGAAACCCATGGTTTTCATGTTTACAATCATTATGAATTATCTTAATTTTTTTCATTTTGATATTTAAAAAATTACCATAGATTGTTTACATGTTTATCTTTTATGAGTAAGGATGGGTATGAAAGGGGAGCTATATATTCATCGTTTCTACATGGCATGATCTCTTAGTAGTACCTTACCCAAAAAATTAAAAATTAAACAATGTATCATCAATTTATTATAGTGTATTTTATTTTTAATTTTTTGTAGGTTTAGAAAATAAAAAAATATAATAAAAATTTTAAAAGGACATGTCGTAGGTCGTGGGGAAAATCATGTCACACCCGTCCAAGCCTTTGGGACTAGAACCCAGGAATGAAGAGAGACTAGGGAACCTACTCACAACATCAATCACTAGATGACTTCCTTCCATGATTCTTATTTTTAATATCTTCTTTGAAATCCTCTCACATAGCCCATTCTATGTTTTCAATAAACACTGGGGATAGTGTTATTCTATATTGGGGGAGATGAAATAAAAAATTGATTTTGTGTGAATAAGAACATGAGTGGAAAGATAAATTCTATTAACCTTATTTATGATAACACACATTGAAAACTCTGAAATTTGATATCAAATAATTTTCCAGGCCTTGATTCTGATTTAAATGAAAGTTTATGTTTATGTGCATGGATTTTGGAAAGTGTTGTTTTCCTTTGTGATTTTTCACCATTTATATTTTTTTACATTTAATAAAAAAACACAACGCATGCCCTATGGATTGTGGGGCATTAGTTTTAATTCTTAGGGTCCAATAATAAATGGAATAGGTTTTTTGATGATTTTAATTTTAATATGAGTATTCAAATAAATTCAAAAAAAATTAATTGCACATAGAGAAATGGATTGACCTATTATGTGGCTTTCAGCACTTGGGAATCGTGACTCCATAGTTGTCTGGCCCAAAGATGGGAATTTTATCTCTATTTGTGGTAATTTGAATTTTTTTTGATTGAATAAACTCAAGATGATGCTCAAGTATGTGATCATTACTTGGTTCCCTAACATCTTTAAGCCTGGGTGTCACCAGCAAAGTATTTCTACAAGGGTTCGCTCGATTGATTTCAATTTAAATTACCATGTAAAAATTACAAAAAAAAAGAAAAAGAGAAAAAAAACAAAAATAAAAACAGAAATAAGAAAATGGAAAAAAAATTGAATACACATGTCAATATTAAAATTTTAATCATCCCAGCACTTCTATCTTTTCACCCTTGAATTAAAATTAACCCCCATGTCTATTGTTATGCAAAACACCTCATCATGCTTAATTGAAAATGAATGAAATATGGTGATGAATATGAACAAAGGAATGGGCTTTGGATATGCCTATGGACCAATCTTGTTTTAAATTATTTTGATGGTTTTTGTAATTTTTTTGGTTTAAGGTCATTGGGTGAGCAATGTGTATTAAAATTTTGTTGGAAAAGGGAATTTAAATTTCATATTTTGGAGATATAATTTTCTTAGGACTACAAAACATCAAGTTGGGGTGGGATTAGCTGCTAAAAGTGGATAGTGTTATTTGTTAATATCTTAAAATTCATGTGTTTCAATGTCTATAGAAATCATTTTTATTGAATTATATAAATTTAACTTCATTTCTCATCTTATGTTAAATTCATGTTTAAAAGTAAAATCTTTCCCTAATTATTCATCTGTTTGTGGAGAACATTATATTCATTTTTTTTATTTTATATTTTGGGATATAATTTATCACATTTTTTTAACATTTTAACTTATAGGATCGATGGATGTATCAAAATAGATGATGTATATTTTTCAGAATGAATGAATATATTTTCTGGACAAAGCATAATGGGCCTAAGGTCCATCAATAAAAAGTGGGGCCCACAATCCAAGTACAATGATGATGAAATTTTTATTGTATAAATATAAAAATATGGGGATAATTTTATTATACTTTGTGAAGATCAAATTATGAATTTTTTATGCAGATTAAGGTATCTAAAGTTGACATTTAAGTGGTGGACCCGACCTGAACACCCATAATGTCTGTTCAACATTTCTATCATAACATCCTGATGGATGAATCAAATGACTTGAATTTTTTACAGATGATATAAAAAATCTAGATGAATATATTTTTCTTCAAAGACCCCTCTGGTTTCAGTCCAATTAACTTACAAATTTACACGTCAAAAATGGGGATGAATCTAGATTATTTTCTTAGTCAACTTCGAAATATCCAATTCCCTTGATTTTCTAACCCCCCCCCCCATTTTAACTCTGTAAATTAATGGGGATGGAATTTATTATTGGGGATGTCTCTAAGGCTCTTAATATTCCTATATAAGGATATAGTAGTGATTTTAGTTATCATCTAATGTTTTTCCTTTCTATCTATTTTTTTCTATGATTATAAATCTTCCTTTCAATTTTAATTTCCCAGTTTCATTTTGTAATCACATCGTCAATTTTTCCCATGTAAGTTTTTCTTTCACATTTTGTATCTTAATAAAAGTTTTTCTTATTATTACCTTTTTATTTTCCTTTTATTCACACATTGATACCGTTGAATCAAGGTGAAAATTTACTCACACCAACACTTGTGAATTTATCACACAACACTAGATTGTTCATTTTTATTAATTTCTTTCTCCTTAAATCCCACTACTTTAAGTCTAATTCTCATTTTCATTAATACAATAGGTAGATGGGGGATAAAATTTTATCATTCGATCCTAGGTTGTAGCTTGGGTTGGATTGGATGAATTTTTATCATAGAACGTTTGTGATCACTAATTCAACATGGATCCAAAAAATGAGATAATTTTACAACCTCATTAACCATTTTAGTTCTTACACAGTTCCAAGGCTAATACAAAACGAACTTAGAGGATAAAATTCAAGTTCACTCCAAGGAATAGGATTATACTATCACCCATAATGTTTCATCGTTAAACATGGAGAAGACAGTGAAAAAAATAACTCATCAAATGGGAATATTACAATAATAAATAGATTTAAAAATTAGAGTACATGAAATAACCTCCAATCCATCTCATGCAACTCCCAAGGACCAAACCATAGAAGATTATTTTTTTAGATCAGGTAATGTTTTGTTTTTATTGTTCTTTAATATAAATAATTAGTTCTTCAATCAAAATCATTCCCCAAGTTGGCCACTTTATAAGCAATCCTCACATCCAATCTTAGGGTCTCAGGGTTACTTCTTCGGTCCTTGTGGATAAGATAACCCAAGTTGTCCTAAAAATGACCACTTTTACCATATTTCTTGCATAAATTTTGAAGGAACCAAATTTTGGTGCCATTTATGGGGACCATTTAAATAACTTAGACACTCATCTTCTTTTATCACTGCAAATTATCTATTCTTGCCCAAAATTTATCTTCCTTATTCCCATTTCTGTTCCTGTGTGTCTAAAGAATCAAAAAACCAATTTTCAATCACATTGAATAGAGTATAATCAACAATATCCCTTAAGAAACTCATGACAGAGTAAATTAGAAAATCCACATTGGGAATCACCAATATTTTTTAAATACATTGATCAACCTTTGAATGAATACCCCCAGCCGATAACATGAACGATCGTCATGAAAATGAATGTTTAAAAGATCAATTTCCAATCTTATCAAGAATGACTAAAAAGATAAATATTGAGGAAGTACATGATATCCAAATATCTATCAAGCCTAATCCTGAAAAAATTATTAAACAATTTTCTGAAAAAATGGTTAAAATTAATTTAGAAGTTTCATCACTATGATTAGAAATACAAAGCATTGAGATTTATGAGGAACCCAATCCAGCTCAGGATGCCCTTTACTCATAATTTATAGCTGAATATTTTATCCCCAAAACCATTCATGAATTAGAAAAAGAACTAACCTTTGGATATGGGATTACGGAAGAAGGTCAAGGAAATGATGAAGGGTATTTAAATCAGGAGGAAATTAGTTTTTTTTGGATTCACAATAGGAATAAAATTCAAGGATTGAGTGTCCAAAATACTACTCCAAAAATGAGTTTCTAGAGTCACAAATCATTAAAATATTGGGAAAGATACCAAATATTGAGTCCATACCCACTCCTGACATTCAATTATAAATTTTTTTGGGGTGAATCAAATTTTCAAAATGAACCAATTATTTCTAAATTTTTGGAGAAGAAACTTATTTTGATCAAATTTTTCAATCTTCTTTAGGAAATTTCAATCAAACCGAGCTCAAAATTATTTTCCTTCCTTCCCAACTCAATAATCCCATCGTAGGTGATAACAAATACCTTACAGATATAGTTCATTATTATCATGAATCCAATAATGTTGTAATGTTCATTGATGTCTTATAAAAGACGATAAATTTTACTAAATCAAACATTTTTTATATTATATGGATTTTCCCACTCATATTTGAAAAAATTATTGCACATGAAAGAAATTCTAAAAAAAGAATCGGTTTTAATCAAGTGGAAGTGGATAAAAATGGGTTAATGAAAATGTTTAAAGTTGGTATTCGATAATTTAGGGGAGGAAAGTCAAGATAATGAATTTTAATTAAGCGCTGAACTGGAAGAAATCCATTGTTTTCATGTTTCCAATCATTGTGATTCATCTTTATTTTTTCATTTTGATATTTAAAAAATTACTACAGACTATTGACATATTCTTCATTTATGAGTAAAGATGGGAATAAAAGGGGAGCTCCATATTCATCTATGTCACGTGGCATGATCTCTGAGTAATACCTTACCCATAAATTTAAAAAGAAGATAATGTATCATGAGTTTATTTTAGTTTATTTTATTTTTATGTTTTCCTAGGTTAAAAAATATAATACAAAATTAAAAGGAAACATCAAAGGTCTTGGGGAAAATCCCCTCATAACCATCCAAGACACTAGGAGTTGAACCAAGCACTAAAGGGAGACTCTGGAACATGCTTTCAACATCAACCACTAGGTGACTTCATTCCATGATTCTCATTTTCAATATCTTCTTTGAACAAGTCTCCCATACCCCCTTCTATGTTTTCTTTCAAACACTGGGGATAATGTTATTCTATGTTGGGGGAGATGAAATAAAAAAATTGATTTTTTGTGAATAAGAACATGTGTACAATGAAAAATTGAATTAACCTTGAACATGATGACACATATTACCAACTCTGAAATTTGATATCAAGTAATTTATCCTTCCTTGATTATGATTTTAATGCATGTTTAAGTTCATGTGGATATATTTTGGAAAGTTTGGTTGTCCGATGTGATTTTTCACCGTTTATATTCTCATCCATTTAATAACAAAATAACACAATGCACATCCTCTAGATTGTGGGTTATTAGTTTGAGTTCTTGGGGTCCCATAATAAATAGAAAAGGTTTAGAGATCTGTTTAATATAAACATGAGTATTCTAAAAAAATTAAAAAAATCCAATTGTGCGTCGAGCAATAGATTTATCTAATGCGTGGCTTTCGGCACTTGGAGATCGTGACTCCATTGTTTTCTGGAATGGATATGGGAGTTTTATCTCTATTTTTGGAAATTTTAATTTGATTTTTATTGAGTAAACTCAAGATGATTTCCGATTATGTGTGCTCTACATGGTTCCCGATGGTCTTTAAGCCTAGGAGTCATCAGAAAAGTCTTCATACATGGGTTGACTCGATTGATTTCAATTTAAATTAACCGGAAAAAATTTCAAAAAAAAACAAAAACAAACAAAAATAAATATAGAAAACAATGAAAAAAATGAATACTCATAATAATATTAAAATTTTATTCCTCTAAGAACTTCCATATTTTTTCCCTTGAATGAAAATGAACCCTCATGTTTATTGTGACACACAACATTTCATCATGCTTAATTAAAATTGGATGAAATATGGTGATGAATTTGAACAAAGGAATGGTCTTGGTCTTGGGGTATTCCAATGGACCATGCTTTTTTAAATTATTTTTATGGGTTTTATAATTATTTTTGGTATGATATCTTTGCGTGAGCAACGCGTATTAAAAAATTTTTAGAGAAGGGAATTAAAATTTAATATTTTTTATATATATTTTACTCAGGACTAGAAAAACTCAAGTTAGGGGTGTGATTATCCACTGAAACTGGATAATATTCATTGTTAATATAGTAAAAATTATTTTTTACAAATTCCAAAAGCATCATTTTTAGTGCATTATTGAAATTGAACTTCATTTCTCATCTTAAGTGAAATTCATGTTTAAAATGGAAATTGGGCCCCAATTATTCATCTATTTGTGCATAACATTATATTAATTTCTTGAATTTTATATTTTTGGATATGATTGATCACTGTTTTTGTAACATTTTATATTTTATTATCGATGGATGAATCTCAAGAAAATATGGATATATTTCTGCATGAAGGAAGAAATTTTCTGGAAAAAGCATAATAGGCCTAAGGCCCATCAATCAAAAGTGGGTCCCACGATCCAAGTCCAATGAAGATGAAATTTTTAGTGTAGAAATATAAAAATATGGGGTTAATTTTATTCAACTATGGGAATATCTATTAATGACGTTTTCATGGAGATAAAGGGATCCAAGTTGACATTTAAATGTTGAACCCGACCTGAATGCCCCTAAAGTCGGTCCACCATTTAGACCATAACATCCAAACAAATAAATCAAATGAATTTAATTTTTTACATATGGTAGAGGAAACCTAGAATAAGGTATTTGTTTCTAAGATATCTCTGGATTTTGTCTTCTTTAGTTACAAATTTACACGTCAAAATGGGGATGATTCTGGATGATTTTTATGGTCAACATAGAAATGTATAATTCCCTTGACTTTCTCACCCACCTTTTGACTCTCTAATTAATAGGGATGAAATTAATTTTAGGGGATATCTATAAAGATCTTAGTATTCTTATATAATATGATTTTGATGAATGAAATTGTCATCTAATGTTTTTACTTTCTATCTAAGTTTTTATTTGAATGAAAATAATTATTTCAATTGTAATTTCCCGCTTTCATTTTGTAATCACAATGTCAATATTCCCATGTAATTTTTTCTTCCACATTTAGTATATTAGTAAAATTTGTTCATCTTATTCAATTTTTATTTTCTTTTTCTTCACACATTGATACTATTGAATCAAGGTGAGAATTTCTTCACACCATCACTTGTGAATTTCTCACACAAGAGTGAAGTGATCATTTTTATTAATTTTTTTCTTCTTAAATCCAACGGCTTTATGTCAACATCACATTTACATTAATAGAATTACATCAATGGGTGATAAATATTTATGGTTTGGACCTAAAGAGTTTCATGAGATGGACTGGATGTTATTTCATATAGTTTTATATTTAAATCTATTTTTATTTTTAGATTTCCATTTGATGGGTTATGTTCTTATTCGTCTTCACCAAGTTTAATGACAACACATTACGAGTGCTAGTATGATCCAATTATTTGGAGTGATAATGAAATTTATCCTCTAAGTGCATTTTTTATTAGCCTTGTAATTTTTTATGAACTAAAATAGTTAATGAGGTTGTGGAATTATCTCGTTTTGTTGATCCATCTTGAATTAGTGATCTTAAACTTTCTAAGAAACAAAGGCATCCAATACACCCCAATCTACAACCATGGATTGAACCACCTTAATTAATTGTTTTATATAAATTAATTTTTTTTTATTTGTTAAATTAAATAATTAGTTCTTCAATAAAAATTATCCCCCATGTTGGCCACTTCATAACCAATCCTCACATCCAGTTTTAGTGTCTCAAAGTTAATTTTTCAGTCCTTGTGGATTTGATAACCCAAATTGTACTACAAACGACCACTTTCACCATATTTCATGGGTAAATTTGGGCATAACTAGGCATTAATGTTTGTTTTTTCACACAATAAATCATTCATTATTAAGAACCAATGTATGAAGATTCAAAGAAAACAATGATATTGACACAAATGAAAATAACAGTTCACAAAATAACCTATACTATTATAAGACTCTTGGTTTTTATTTACGTATTCTATTTTATTTGTCGATGTCAATAAATATCTTTTAAAAAAAGTATTTTGAGAGGATTTAACATTCAATGGTAAAATATTTGACATTATGTTTTTATTTAGGAACAAATCTCTGTTTTATTTTGGAATTAATTTGGATTCCTTATTTTTATGGAATTAGATATTCAATTTTTTATAATTAAATAATTTTTTATCATTAATTCATGAATTTGTAACTCCATATATATTATGTATGTGGTTTAATATATCATTTTCTAGTGTTTATTTATTATATATTAATTATACTCAATTAATAATGCCTCGTATTATACGTATAGTCTCTATTATCATAAATCACTACCCATAGCCTATTGAAAGTGGTATTTGGAAGACTAACTGACCATTAATGTGATGTGATTTCAATGTTGAATTTATAATCCCTTATATAGTAGTAGGTTGTCCGTAGGTTCATCTCTCATAAATATGATCCCAGAGTACTCAATGTTCATTAATTGATGTTTATTTTTGTGTTTTTATATGTTTTTTTATTTAAGAAAACACACATTGTAAATGATGAATGAAAATTAGAGAAAACATGAAAATACATACCACAATGAAATGAAAGAATGGTGACACCCAATGATTTAACCTTAATGATCATTCAATGCATCACTGATTTGATTCCTTTGTTTTTCTCTCTATATATTCCAAAATGGTTACACACACCCTCATAGCATAAATTGTGTGAATAAACATTACACTCATGAATAATACCAAATTATTTTCTCACAATTCTCTCTAATAGACCACAACCATGAGTATAAAAACCATTCAAACCACTGATCCCATTATACTACAGTTACTCAAATCGTGGGAGGGTATATTAATTTTAAAAATTAAAAAGTAATTATGGGAATGATGATCTTGAGTAATTATCATTCACCCTAACCCCATGGTAACACAAATACCCGAAAAATAGGGAATCAAATTTGGTTGTGTGATCTCCAAGGTATCTGGTTTTCCTCATTTGGGTGATTCTCAAGTTATCTAGTTATTCAAGATGATATCATGAGAATCATAGTTAAAAAATAAAAATAAATAGAGAATAAATAACTCCAAAATAGTTTGAAACAAAATCTATTATATTAATACAAATGCATTAAATTACTAAAATCCTATTCAAAATCAAATTAAGGTGAGAGATAACATCTCAAATCCTTATCAATGTGTGATGTTAATAGTATTATAACCATTTCAATGCTTTCTTCTTCCTCCTATGGGAATTTAGTATTGAGTTCTTGACCTTATCCACATAATCACTTCATCATCCTCTTTTTATGGATAAACACTATATGGAGCATCTCTAAGTTATTTATTGATTTGAATAAACCTGGGGAATCGATTATTTTAGGTTGAGATATTTTCCACATTGAAAATTCTAGATTTCATACCCATGGAAAAGTGTGATATAATTTTAAAACATTTTTTTCCTTTAAATAGAATCTATAGTTCACTAGTCACCCTAATATACAAGCTATGTGGAATTTACATATAATATGGACTAGGTAATTTCTTTCAAAAAGGTGTCATAATGACCCTCGCATAGCATATATAATACACCATTGACAGTTACACACATTTACATGGATCATACATACTCTTCCTTGACCTATACATAAGTGTTGGTTTCTAATATGCAAGTCTAAATGACTCCTATAGAGAATATTTATGTCTCAAACATAACATTCATTAGCTCACATATAATACAAAACATAGATAAATATTATTCTTAGACCTACAAATCCTGAAAAACAAAATTCAATGTACGATTATTCCAGTTTACTCTATAATTGAATTAATCAATAAAATATAATTTTATATTATAATAAGAAATAAAAAAAATTAACAGACATTATGGGTTATTAAAAAATATAAAAATGAATAAAAAATGAAAAATTCATTATTTAATCTATTCATCAATTGAGTGTTTGATTTCCAAAATTTTCAAATATAATTTAATTTCATATATTTTATATAAACTGTAATGTTCATTTTGAATGTAAATAATATTAAAATATTAAAAATGTTATCTCACCTCAGTCGCCACACACATTTATAATTTCACACTTGAGAAATAAAATTAATTAGACTAAATTATTATCTTTTCTAATTACAGACACGCAATCCCAAAAGGAGAAATAAATATTATTCAATCATTAAAAAATATTATGATTGCTTTAATAGTTTAACTAAATTTTATACTTTAATTCAATCCAAAGTTCTATTTCTAGGTTTTTAACCAGGTTAAATTTTAGTGAAATTTAAAAAAATCATGAAGAACTTTCATTATACCTTTTTCGAATTACCATTCACCAAATATTTATTTAATAATTTTTTTATATAACCTAAATAAAATTCTTATAATTAACTTTCCCAATAATTAAATTCCAATAAATATTTCGCTCACCTAAATCCATTTATTTTTAAAAATTAGGGACATGTTGGATTTTTCTCTACAATGTTATTTTAAGTCACATATTCAATATTCAAATGGATTTTATTACTCACACACAAAGTTCCTAATAATATCATAACAATATATGGGGTCTCAGTTTCCAATTTTACTCTAGTTTCAAAGGAATTATATAAATATATTTCCAATTATATCTTTTAATTATTCTTTTTAGAAGAAAAAATTTCTCAAGATCATTTTTAAAATTATAGTTTCATCTTGTTATAATTTGTATTCCCCTTATTTCTTTTTCATTTCATATATTTCCATAGTTTAAAAACCAAAATTTCTAATAAAATATGTTACAAACTTGATAAAAATCAAAAAAAATAAATAATTTTAAAATAATTGGATCCATCAAAACGAGGGTGGAATTTTTCACATTGTAAAAAAACTTTTAATAACCAAATTAATGATCAAAAAATGCTCCAAATCTAAAACAAAAAAAATAGAAATTACAATTTTAATACTGATTCTAAAAATGTATTAAAAAAAATTTAAACACACTATGAATAGGTCCTAACCTATTCCTAAATAGGATGAAAACTTTTTTCACACATATTTAACACTACTAATAAATTATTATGCAAATTTAGACAATTCCATTGAATAAAAAAGTTAAAAAGTGGAACAAAACATGGTTATTATATATGGAAAATCACATTATATCCTCCTAGACGCTTCATGGATATCATTAAATTAGTTATTATTAGTTATATATCACCTTAAAAGCAAAAAATAAATACATAATCAATTTATTATAAAAGTAAAAAAAGGATTAAGTTAATAGAAAATTGAAAGTGTATTGGGTAATCCCTCTGAAGATGGGTTGTGTTTTTATTTTCTATAGTTGGAAAGCCTTGTTTTAATACCCATTCAAATGGTGTATTGGTTTTATTTTTTGTAAAATCTGAATATTTTTATGTACCATATTGTTCTCTTTATATTTCAAGTGTAGGTCTCCATTAACAGATTCCTTCATGAACATACCTTGGGTAATTTGATGTTACTTGTAATGTAGGCTTTGAATCAGAATATAAGAGCCCCCCCCCCCAAGTTGTTCCTTTCAATTATTCAAATAAATTGTTTTTAATAATAAGTGGGATTTTTATATTGAATATCAGAAAATTATTCCCCTTCCAATGGCTTCTCCAATGACTCCTAATTTATGGTACCTTATTCATTTGTCTCATCATGGGAGGTCAGCAGGTAATCCTCCTCATTAACATATAATATGAAATTATATTTGAATCTAAGTTGATTAAATTATATGGAATCTTAATTAAATACCAACAAATAATATTTAATTAAATTATCAACATAATACTCATCAAACTATAATTCAACTATTAACACCATTAGAAAACCTACTAACTTTGTATAGTTTTTCTGGGAGTATATTATCTCTTAGATTTTCTTGAAATGATTATTTAGTATATAGGTTTATCTATATTATAACTATATCTTTTATTTCTATATTTTGTTAATCATATAAGTTAAATGTCTCTTGGAAGTGTTAATGTATGTTTGTGGGAAGTAGTGGAAATTGCATCATCTCTTAAATGTAGGTCCCATCTATTACAAATTTCTCATAAAAATCCAGGTCTCATAAAGTGTGTATTGAGTCTAAGCTCATAGGACATGGAGAATGAGTATTAAAATGGGATATAAGGAAATTAAAAACAGATATTTAGATTTAATAATATCTCTATTATTTTTATAATCATATACTTTTTCTTAGATATGTAGAGCCCCTGGTCAAACCATTCAAAGGGTAAGTAGTGGTGACATTTCAACTTCTTCTTATTCTTCTATATTAATAGTTGAGATTATTAGGGGATTCAATTTAAGTTTATATTCTTCTATAAATTATCTTTAATATCAATATTGTAATCCCACATGATTTTTAAATCATTATGTGAATTAATAAGAAGGTTCTCCAGTTCATCTCTGCTAATTATTTTCCCATATTTTTATTACCATTCATGTGGATATAATTTCCAATCATATTATTATTAAGATATTGATTGAACAAGGAAATAAATTTATAGGTAATTTAAAATTAAAAATTATAATTAGAGTCCATTATAAAAAAAGTTGAGTTTAATTTTTTTTCTCAACCTAATAAATATATAATGAGAGGAATAAAGAACATAAAACATAAAATACTAGAAATAAATGAATAAAAATAGAATAATTAATGTTTGTGTAAAAAATAGTGTTCCCTCACCATATATCCTTAGATATAGTTCCAAGCCTAAAAATTCTTTATTTGGGATGTCTATCAAAGAAGAACTGATAATCTCAGGTATTGTAATAAGTTTTCCATACATTTTCCAATTATAGAGATGGGCTTCAAGTCTCATAATTCTTTAAATTATTTTTCTTTTTGGTTTTTTCTTCTTTTTTAATGAAATTAATGTAAATAATGAATTAAAAATAAATATATATAATATATAATATATATATATATAAGAAAAAACACACCCATGGATTCAACATCAATGGTCCCTTATTTAATCACTAAATTTATTCCGTATTCTCACTATATATGTGTTCCCAACCTGTTACACACACCCTCATAGTATAAATTGCATGAATTGGTACCACACCAAATAAAAAACCTTAATAATATTCCCACCACTCTCTCAAATGTACCAGAACATTGAGTCTATCCACTATTAAAATCATTGATGCCAGCATTCACCAGTGATCTGAATAATTGGAGAGTATACTGATTTTAGAAATATATATGGAAATGGGAAAAATTAAATCCCAGGGTATTATCATTCTTCTCTACCCCATGATTACTCTAATCTCATCGATATTGTATAAAATAAAATATAATTTTTTTAACTATAGATAAACTTGTTTTGATCCCATGGGTGATTCAAGGTTTGCCCTCTCATCCTGTATGAGACCTTCATAATGAATATTAAAAAAAATATATATATAGAAGGAAGAATATACAAACAGTTTGAATAGAATAACCTGATGTTAATAAACATGTAAAAAATTATATAAATCTTAATTTAAATAAATCTAATGCCAGATGTAGGGTCCATAATCCATTCCAATAGGTGAGGGTAAGAGTATATATAAGTCTATGAGTATATTATTCTTCCTCCTCATGGAATTTAGCACTGAGTAGTGAGATCTTACTTTTTCTAGATGTATTCCATGTCTTTATATCTAGGGGTTTGGATTATTCTTGTATGATCATCTCAAACATTTAATTCTATCAATATTATCACCATGATCACTTAGTATTGTTATTTTGATGGATACACAATGAATAGAGTAGCACGTGGTTCTTTTATAATATTTTCAAACTAGTTGAATTTTTTTTAGGATGGTAATTTTTTAACTATCTTAATTCTAGATTTCTTTATGTAAAAGTCTGAAAATCATTACACATCTCTTTGATGACAAGTACATTTCATCTGGAGAGAAATCGTTACCCTTACAGAGCAGGTTTTCTACCTTAAAATTGTATAGGGATTGTGGGATGACCTTTACTTATTTGTGGAAAAGAACATTAAGTAGCATGTAAAGTGCACCAAATGAATTTATTCACTTTTCCCCAACTTTTGATACACTATTCAATGAATCACAAAAAATCATTGGTAATTCATACATAGGACTTCATGGATGATGCATAGAACACTGATGACTTGTGTGTAGCATATATAGACTCATATTCTAGCCAAGACGTAGCCATCTTTCATCATTAAACCTAAAAATCATGTAATGAAAAATCATTGTAGGTCAAGGAGCCCGTACCTGAGTGGTAAGGGCTTCGTCTTGGCATCCAAGAGATCCAAGTTCAAAACCGGGTGGAGGCGAATTTCCGGGGTACTGTACCAGTATTGTAGTAGTATTGTAGCAGTATTGTAGCAAGCACTGTAGCAAGCATTGTTTGGTACTGTAGCAGCCGGACTATTCACCTGGTTTGGGCTTTTGGGCCACTGGTTTGGGCCTACGGGTCTCAGGGCCTTTGGGCCATCAAAGGCCTTCGGGGAACAAGTCCTTCGGGCCATTGAAGAACATGAAGTAGCCTAGTTCACATAGAGTAGGCCCAGATGAGGATCAGAGCACCAGTAGAAATCACCAGAAGCAGAGCTAACTGAATTGGAAAAATGAGAGGGTATGGAAACCTCTATCGGGACCAGGCACTGTGCAGCTTTGTACGGGGCAATGCTAGCCGATCAGAAATGCAGGTGGGGGGCTAAAGGAAATCAATGATGCAGAAGCTGTGGAGGGGCAGTTCTAGTGGGCTGGGCCTACGGGTCATGTATTGGGCATGGTATGCCTCTGGGCCTTCGGGTCATGTATTATGGGTCATGTCGGGCCTTGTGCCTTGGGCCAACGGGTCATGTACGAGTTCCCCTTCAACCCTTAAAAGGGGGATTATCTATAATAAAATAAAAAGAAGGCCTTCGGGCCATTTGGGTAAAAATCAGTGTATAATTATTCCAATTCATTATTTAATTGAATTGGTCAGTAAAATATAAAATTATAATCCTATTAATATTTCTGTCGTAAGATTTAATTATCAATGTACGTATTTTAAATAAATTCCAACAATTAATAAAATAAGTAAAATACATGATTGATTGTATTTATGAATTTAATTTCAAATTTATAAAATTAAAAAATATTAGTTAATTTCCCATGATTAATATAAATTGTGAGGATAATTTCTGATGAAAAATATATTAAAATTCGAAAAAAAAAAATTCTCACATCGAAGACCCACCCAGCTATTCCCCCAATTGACAAGGGTCTTTATTGAGTTATATCAGACCATATCCAAAAATTATTTAATGTGTAGTGGGATCTAGGTGTATTTAATATCCTAATATCTACCACTAGTAGTGAATTAGTAAATTTATCCCTTTAAAGGGTAAAGTCTCCATATTTTTTAGATTGACCACATATTGGGGAAACCCAATTAAATATTTATGTTACTTCAAGTAGATTTTTATTTCATGTCTTTTTGGTAACATATATATTTTAGTCGTGGATAAGTATTAAACGTAATTACACTATAAATATAGAGTATAAAGTCATGGTCCTATTAACTAAAATTTTATAATTCATTCAAGGTAATAGGGATTAATTAATTAAATTTATTAAAATTTTATATCAATTATAAACCATAATTCACATCCCACCCCCCACAACTCTATATTTGTATCAAAGTAGGTATCTACTAGTAAAACATGCCCTTAAATACTACACACACACCAACATATATATATATATTATATACCAAAAACATAATAGTAGTTCCCATAAAGACTGACTAAAATCATTACAAATCATCTACTCATTTTCACCACAAGTCCTAGTGTTTAGCATCATGTTTCCATTATTTTTTCACATAATTTAAAATAAAATCTCTCCTAATAAGATCCATAACATATATATATATAAATATCAATATAATAGATAAGGGGGTAGGTAAGTATTGAATATTCTCCAATGTTATTGATATTAGGTTCATACCAGATTAAACCTTAGGCATCGGTAATGTAGAAACTGATAGATTTCTCAGTTCCACAAAAAAATTGCATAACATTGAATGCTCTCAAAACTGAAAATACAATTTATAGTTTTAAACCACCAATTCTATATCCAAGAATATCACCCCTCCATAATGTATGATAAAAATTCATTATCTATATAACATAATAGATTTAATTATTTGAAAATAATACATTAAAGAGTTGAAAAGAATCCTGAAACTTCCAATAAAAATAGTTATAATACCCTCAACCTAGACTCACTAAGAAAAAATCTATTGAGCATAAATAATCTCAATATCCTTATATAATTAGAGAAATATCAAATAATACAACCCTAATAACATAACAATGATTTGTTACCAAATAATGTTAACATAAAAGTTATAACTAACCTACAACTTGATATTTTTTCAAAATATTATCTCTCTTCAACTAAACGACAATAAGATTATAAAAACCACACTTATTTAAACATAAACAAAAGTAGAGGCCCAAACATTAACATGAATCGTTGAATAAATTAGCTAATATCCTAATCTAGTAATAATTATCTATCAAATTTTCATCATCAATGAAAATTAAATAAAATAACCCTCATAAGATCAAACTACTAACATTGAAAGTGAAAAAATAAAATTAATAGAAATAATATATGTTGATATCTAGAATACAAAAAGATATGTCATCAAAAAAATTAATGGAAAACTAATTTTTGGGTGATGGAATGCATGAATAATGTCTTGTATATATACTAAATTTATTAATGAATTATTTAGTTTCCATGTAAAAAATAAAAATTAATAAAATGAAACTACCAATTTATTTACATATAATTGAATATCTCCTTGGATTTGAAAATGTGTTCCCCTATTTCACTGAATAAAATAATTGAATTATTTTTAAAATTGTCTTTTCTAATTATTTATAAAGATTAATTTCAATTAAATTTTAAAAAAATATATAAGTACAACTAACCAATAATAATTAAAAATTTATAATTGAATGTAAATACATTATCTTGAGATCAATGATGCAGTAAAAAAATTTATATGAGAACATTTTATATGTTAGTGTGATCATTTGGCACATTATATACATAAATTAAATAAAATAAGTATAATTATTTTATAAACTCTAATGAAAAAAATAATATTCTATATTTAATGAAATTATATCCTGATATAATTAATATAACTTATTATATGATGGATAGATCGCCATCAATTATTATTGAGTTTCTAAATTTATTAATAATGTGGCATGAAAAAATGTATTTTTGACTCAAATCTTAAAATATATTTAGTTTTCATATTAATAAATATGAACATTGTAGTAAACATGTGTTTGTTTAAATGGAACATATTTTTTAAGGCATTAAACTATAATTAAAAATGTAAATAATTTTGATATTATGTGAAAAATTGAATTCTAAAATTATATACAATAAGAATATCACTTTAATTATTTTTAATGTTTCACTATAATTGGTATTATTAGTAACACAAGGAATCAAAAATTACGTTTTTAGATCCTACTTACTAAAGAAGACCACAGAGGGTGTCATTTAAGGTTTATCAATATGAAACTGTTAAAAACATTCCATACATTCAATTAATTTCGTCATTTTTATATATTTGGTCAATTTATCTTCCTATCATTGAAACTAGAAAATATATAATTGGATACATGTGATTTCATTTTTTTCACTCAATATAGGGGCGATCCAAGGACTATGTACTCGATTAATTGTCCTTACACCAAAAAATACAAATTCACTTTTTCATAAATTTAGATAAGATACACTATCCTTAGAGGTTTAAAAACCTCACAATGGATTGTACACTAAGTTTAGAAAAAATATATTTATTAATGACTAATTATAATTAATGAACGTAAAAAATAAGATAAAAACTATTTCACTATTAGAATAAGTGAAGCTGGATGTTAATCTATATTCATTTAGTATCAAGTGAAAATTTGGACCAAGATTGTGATCTCTTTCATCCTAATTTTCAAAGATCTATTAATGGGTTCATGATTTCTACTTTATTTATCTATTTATTTTTTGAGAACACGTCAAAAATTTCATCCTATTGTGAGCCCCTCTTTGCTATATTTTCTGTGGAAAGGTCCTAAAAGGATATCCTAACATGGGGTGTGAATCAAGGTATCTTATTTTCCTTCCAATGTTCTTTATTTCAACAATAGTTCTTCCATTTATAAAATAAACAAAATATTTTTCACCGTATTGAATATTTTTAATGAATGGTGTCATAAAAAAGGAAAATAACAAGATGATTAATATATCAAATTTTACTTTGTTTAAAAATTTGGGCATTATCCAAGAAGAATACATATAATAAGTTTTTGTTTAACAAAATAATCGATTACTCACTGATATTTTACAACGCGATTTGAGATAGATACTCTAAAAAATGGATCACGTCCTTTATGATGTATATATTTATTACACAATTATTAAGGGTTACTCTATCTATCTCTCTTAATGAAAAATATTTCGATGTTTAATTTATCTAGTCCATTTTACATGACATGAAATAAATAGCAATAAATTTTATAATAAAATCAAACACAAAATGGTTTACAACGTACCTTATATTTTGTATCCTAAAATTATATGGTTTATTTATTTTTAGAATTTGGTTAATATTAAAAAAAAATATCATACAAAGCAAAAATATATATTTAAATTCGTTATCATAAGACTCATAATATTAGATTATAATATTTTGAGTATATATAATCACTTGGTGATGTATATAAAAGAATGGTTATGAATAAAACACAATAAAAGGATAATAAATTGAAACCATAATGAAATGGAGATCTATGTGAAGTGTAGATAGATCAAGCACAATCATCGTAAAGATAGAAATAAGATAGACATGAATTGTATCATGTAATATTAATGTTAATCATAAATAATAGTGCATATGTATAACCAGAATCTAATGCTCACTTCGAATAAAACATAATATAGTGAGTATTGGAAATATTATCATGTTTTATACATTGTATCTCATGAGATATAAGATTTAACCAATGATTTAGGGGAGTATAAAATTTTGGATGCACATATCACATTATAATTTGTTAAAAAACTTAAATTCTATAATGATATAAAATTATTAAATGAATCATACTGAAATCTCTAAGAAAAATATAGATAAGACATGATGAGAAAGAAACATCTTCCATAGAAATATCATACATCTCTCATAAACTACAAAATTATGAGGAACATGTAAAATTAAATACCCATATAGATAAATAGTGTATTATTAAGATTTATTGAATGATAAAAAATAAATAAAATATTTTCTATATATATTCTAAAGTGATTCAGGTTGTGATGTGAAAAAAATCAAGGAAAGTCTTGGAAAAGATCCTGTCAAAAATATTATAATGTGTATATAAAGACAAAATAAATGTCATAATAATACAAAATTCAAAATATTCAAATATAAAAATAATATGAAAAAAAATTAGAGGTGAAATAAAAGAATAAAAAATATATTCTAATAGAAGATAAAAAATGAGGGTGAATTTCAACAATGAATAAGAGACTAGTTTTCTTAAAATGTATTAATAAACTAAATAGAGATATTATAAAAGAATACACAACCCTAATAAGAATAATATAAACATTTTATAAAATAAATTCATAAAATATAATATATCAAGAATAAAGTAATGTGGAAGAATAAAATAAAATTAAAAAATAATAGATTAAATTGGGACAAATTCACTTTAACTTGACACTAAGTAGCATGGATGGACTATAAAATATTATATACATACTTTTTTACTTATTTAAAAAAAATTATAAAATATTATATATATATATATATTAATCAATGATTTTGTTTAATCATTTTCAGTATTCATTAATTTTTTAGTAATCTTCCATTATCGATATAATTCATAAGGTATGATTTTTTTGAAACATTACATTCTCACATTGGTATCATTGTATAACTATTTTTACCTAATCTGTGTGTTCCATATCTCTTTAAGTGTTATGGTAATAGTTTGAATTATGTTAATATTATATATTAATTGATATATTTTTTGGAGATGAATCCTTTTTAAAGATTAGACTGACTTTATAAAATTGGTGTGTTTCAAGACACAATGGTTTTATAGAAGTTTAACTATAAATAAAAGATATTTTAAAATATATTAAATGAATCATAATTAACTAATTTTTTAATCTTATTAAAAATAAATTGATATATATAGTATACGAATCGCACAAACGATCCATGAATTTGGTGATTGTTTAAGAAAATATATCATCCTTTTAGGTAATAAAAGCATCCCTGTGAAAAAAATTCAAAAGATGAGAGGAATATGAACTATTTTTCAATTTATATTTCATATTCATTTTAAATAAATATAATGACATTTATTTATTTTAATATATTGGTTAATTAGGTGAATAACTATTAATAATATAAATATAAAATAAAGTTAAATTAAAAGCATAAGATTACAACTTTTATAAAGATAATCATTTTTCATAAGAATTTTGTATGCATTGATGTGTAATGACCCAAGTGCTTAAAATTTTGAATTTATTAGGGTGTTTTATATTTTACATTTGGTGGATAGTTTTTTTTTTGAAAATCATAGCTAGGGATGGGATTCCATGCCTTGAAAACACCCTTCACTGTGTTTTTTATGGTGTTTAGGGACTGGGTAGTTTCACATGTGTTTGGTTGGATTTCAAGGAATACTAATGTGGTAGAGCTAGTTAAAAGTGGTCGTAATGCATTCCTTAAATAGAATTCTTGGTAGAATGGATGTCGTGAATGTGTGGTTGGGTGAGGGGATATTACCTCAAAATTTTATGACATGAACTGTGGTTTAGACAGTGTACCAAGTGGGATGGGATATAAAATGGTCAAGGGGGTTATAAAATTGACACTCATTAAGAATCATACCATATTTACCACATGAACAGGAAGAATTTGAACTCCCCCCCCCTCAAACATCTTTCCCACTTGATTTACTTACATTATTGGAATTATATCATTTCAAATTAAGGTAACATCTTATCTTTCTTTTAACTTATTTATTATATTTATTCATCTTTTATTTATATTCTTTATATAGGGTTTCATGGTGTATAATTTTTCTGGTGTGGGGATAAACTATCATTCTTGATCAGGATTTCTTATGCTACTCTTAGTGGAAGTACTAAGATTTTATGAATAAATAATCATCCCTAATTTTATGTGTGGCATGTTGTCATTTAATTTTGTTTAAATTTGTTTATGGTTTTTAAGGAAATTGTTCATGGATTTGGGTTAATAATTTTGGGGGGTTTTTATAGGATATGGGTGTGTCTGAAGTGGATCACCCCCAGATTTTCTTGATTTCAACATTGTTGGAATTCTTGGTGAGTGTGGAACATATTATAACAAATTGGGTTGTTTTGTTTAAATTAACTAATGGAATAATTTTATTATTTTTTATGTCGATAAAGATACTCACAAAATCAATAGATGTCTATATAGTCCAACATTTATTTATGGACCATTATTTTAGATTGGTTGAATTAACATAATTTGAGTGTCTTGGCTGATATGAGATTTTATATTCATGTAGCTTCATTATTATTGTTTCCTACATTATATTACCTATCTTTTATGGGTTTCCCTCTATGGATGACATGGTATCACATCAATTGAATAGTCAAGATGGATTGTATATGTTTTTAAATTGTTTGATGGTGGAAACTTGGTCGAGTGAGTCTCGGTGGCCCTCCTTAATGATTTTTTGGAGTAATGTGATAGATTTAAAAAAAATTGGAATCCATTATAAAATTTATTTTAAAAATGTGTTTTTAAAATAAATCATGAAAAATTTATGATTTATTAAATGGTTTTGATGTTTTATTTTAAAACAGAAATAGTTTTTTCCCAAAAAAAAATTTGGGTTTTACGACATAGGAATTTTGTGAGAAATATGGGATAGATATAAATTTTTATATTTTTTAAAAAACATTTTTTGATAGATTTATAAAGGGAATTCAAAGAAGCTTATTTTGATTTTTTTTGTTTGTTTGATCATGCAGGGGTTATCCCAAGTTTTAAAAATCTTCTGTGATTTATGTGTGCTCCTGATGGTTATTTCTTATTAATGGTGTTATACTTGGTGATGCAAGTTGTGTATACATTACATGGGGTATCAAAGTGATAGTTGGATCAGATGGGTTTAGGTGACCCTTAATAGGATGATATGGGTCAGAGGGATCATGTTATATGTATGGGTTATGGGAATATTTCTTAGGGTAATATTTACCTAATACTGATCTAGGGAGATGTTAGATGGGCTTAATTGCCTGTTTTTTGTTTCCAATATGCACTTAATATGGCCTCCACCGACTATTCACAGATTGGCCAGTGTGCTTTATTATGGCCTCCCTAGAGAGTGGAGATTCGATAGTGTTCTTGAATATAGACTCCAAGAGATTTCATGGATGCGTCAGTGTACTTGAAATGGCCTCTATATATTCTATCGGTATGTATTTTTTTGAATTCTTATGGGATCCCCAATGAGTTTATAGATATGTTAGAGTGCATTATTTTGGCCTCCCTAGAGTTTATGGGGATGGACTTCTGTGATTAACTATGGCCTCCTAAGATTCTGGGTGCAGTGTCTATCATGATTGATTGAGACCTCTCAACAACCCACATGGAGTGTTTGGTGTGTCCAATAATCTCCCTGGAGTCTATTAATATGTGTCGGGGTGACTTGATGGAACTCTTTGAGTACACAAATATGGGTGAGGGTGACTTTATGGAACTACTTTAGTACGCATGGATGGGTTGGTGTTCTCTATGATTTCATAATCCATGTGACAATAATGGGTTGTGGAATATAGGCATTATTATGTTTTTGAAAAAAAAATACATCAGGTATGGATCCATAGAAAGAAGGGATAGAAGTTCTGGAGGAATGGTGAGAACCTGAGGACTAAACATGTGTGATTATACATGCATTATATGTTATGTTTCTGAGTCGGCCAATTGCATGGACGTGATTGCACCTTATATATGTATTATATGAAAATTCACATTATTTCACCTTATATAGGTGATGAATCCACTAAATTTGGATGATATATTTGGGATTCCATCTTGGTCATTGGACTACCCCCTATATACATACATGGTATGGGTTTCAATTTATCTTCTAAGATCTTTGTGTTTCTTATTAGCTCATAGGTATCTCCAAGAGCTAGAAATTTGGTACAATTAGTGTGTCGTGGATGTCATGGATTCGGTTGGATGGTATGTGATTAGTACTAGAAAGTGTTTAATTTTATTTATTTCATTGAATCCATATTTATCTTATATCATGATATGCTTCTCTACATCATATATACTATTTACAGATTTTTATTCTGGCATACACGGGCCCCGTGGGCTCCAATATTTATATCTACCTGGTATTTTGGGATGCCCACTATATGAATGAGGAATTTAAAAAACTTCAAAAGAGTATGGTCATTTCTCTCAGGACTATTTATTGGTAATATTATAACAATATCTATCTTATTCCCTCATAGTTATTTGTTTTCCTCTATTATACTGGGAGGTGCGCTTGGGGTCACACAGCATTCCTACTTGGGCATCATTGTGGATGCCCAGTCGGAGGGAATTAAAAAATGGTACCATATCAGATATTGGGATAGAACTATGTTGTGTATATGTTTATTTCAGTTTTCAAGACATAAGTGGTAGATCAAGTTCATTCCTAGCCAGCATGACATCGATTGAAACTTGGGTTTCCTAGTGATGTCCATTTTCCGAAAATGGAACTCTAAAATGATTGGGTTGTTGGATCAATCTGAAAATTACAATGTGGAATGTAAGAGACTAGAGATGAGTTTTTCATCTTAGAAATTATCCATTAAAATGCACATGAATATTTATAGTGGCATATCTGAGACATGATTCATGTGATAATAGGTTATTTTTTAAATGACACCTCCTGAGAATCCATATTGATTGAAGAAACATATAATATAAATGATATTTTTTTTAAATATTATATAGGTTGATTATATTTATATAGACACAAGGGTATTTATTTTTTTGATATTTATGAGTTTTTATAACCTCTTTTTTAAATATTTTTTGAGATTTGTGAATATTTTAGTAAGAATTTATTTTTTTTAGAAACACAACTAGTTTGATGGCCAGAGGATTGATTAAATTGGTTTTTAATGTGGATTTTATTGAAATAGATCACTAGGATGTTGGTTTTAAAATAAATAATAATTTTTTGTTTTTTTGAAAATCTCATAGAAGTGGGTTTTGGAAATAGACTTCAAAAACTATTTTGAATTTGTGTTTTTGAAAAAAGGTTTTGTTTATGGGAAATTGATTGTCTAGCAAATGGATTTTAGAAATTTAAATTTTAGTAAAAATCATTGGATACAAAGGTGTTTTTAAAAACATGGGTGTGTTTTTTCATCTATAATGTAATTTTAATAGTATTGTTTAAAAACAATTGGTATATATTGAAACCAGTTTTCTTGTATTTCGGTTTGTTAGTAAGTACTGTAACAGATGTTTGAATTTTTTATTCATTGTGTACATCATGATTTCTTGGAAACTATTGAATATGGTTGGTGGGTGTGCACATTTGTCTTGATGGGATTCATATAGAGAAATCAGATGTTTTTTTAGAACATTTTTTGTATTTTAAAAGGTCGAATATGAGAGACTATAGATGCTTGGGTTGTGTATTTTGTGGGTGTACTAAGGTTTATTTGTTTCCAAGAGTAAGATGTGGAAGTATAATGATATGGATGTTTTTTGGGATCATTATATAGAGTGATGAAGTGTTTTTATTTCATCATCAAGTATACGCTTTTTATTTTGGTGAGTTTAGGGATTATATCCCTTAGTAGTCATTTTATAAATTTCATGGTTTGGATCTCTAGATTTACATTTCTAGGGTTCTATGGTTAGGGAAAGTTGATTTATGATTTTCATAGATTTATTCCTATGGTGGGGAGCACCATTAGTTTGAATCATCTATTTTATGTTTACTCCTATAGTGATAATCCCCATAATCCTTGGAAGGGATTATCAAGGGAATTTCAATGTATTCAGGATTGATGGTTATGGTTTGTAATTGGCTTTGATTCCGTAGTCATTGTTCATGCCATTTCTCAAATAGGAGTAAGATTTCAGGTCTAATAATAATGTAAATAACTAGAAGGGTGGGGTGGTTCATATCGTGTTTTTAGTTTAAAAAAGGAGAAATAAGTATACTAATATGGTGGGGATAATCAAATTGGTCATGAGTGTATGACTCTTGTTCCAAATGGGTCGTTAGTACAGTGAAATCGATCCATGAATTATTAAATAGTTACGGTTTATTAATTAGTAGACAAGCCTAGATTATGGAATTATTTTTAATGTCATAAATATTATATTGGTTGAAAATGGGATTATAATAGAGGTATTATGAACTAAGGACAATTGAAATTGAAGAAATGTATGTGCTTATGGGTATGTATAATCATTGGATTGGTGAATTGAGGAATGAATCCAAGAGTTACCTCAATATTTTAGATTAGGCTACAATATGTTTGTTTGGATATTTATTTTATTAGAATTTAGTTAAGGAATAATTTTTTAGTGATTTTTGGGGTGAAGCAGATTCATCCCATGATTCAAGGGGTGAGTCTTACGATAAAGCACTACAATTATATTATTTTGGTAAATTAGTGATTGACGAAGGGAAGATGGTTTCCTGGTTCATGGTGTGAGAGGGACCTTGGTTTGGGTGTACTGATGATTTAGCTATTCCTTCATGTGTTAATACATCGTGGTTAGTAAGCTAGTAATGCATCGGTGATTGACGTTGAATGCTTTCAGGGAGTGTTGGTCCAGGACAAACCAACTTGTTCTATTGTGTATAATTGGATACAGTGAGGTGTAAACCACATTTAGAGCATCATTCAAGACATTGTTGACATGTTTTTAGTATCCAATATAATATTTTTATAGAATTTTGTGTATCTTTCTTTTTTTAGATTTTCACAGTTAAATCATGTGGTTTGTTGCGAGAAAAATGTGAGGCATTATTTGTGTTTTAAAAATCATGGTATGTTAGGATTTATATTTGGAGAATGAACACTACTTTTTGAGGATGAGAAACATTTTGGAGGGGATTTTTTATTCACCCATGTCATTAAGTATTGTAAATACTTGGGTAAATTTTATTTCTCATTCGGTAGAGTAATTTTTTTAAAACCCGTGATTATAAAATGTTTTTAATCATTACATTTTCATTAAAATGTGTTTTTGAATGGTGTTTAATACTCAGGTTTTATCTTAGGGGTTCTGGTGGATGTTGGTGAATATATGGGTGGACTAGAAACTTTAATTAGTAATTATTGGATATTCATTGTTTGAATGGGTCATTCAAACACTAAATAGAATTTAAGGTGCGAATTCATGCCCTAAATTTCTAGGCGGATAAAGGGGAATATAACCCCAAAAGTTCTCAACAGGAATTATAGTTTACATTATAAACCTTATGGAATTGGTTTTTAAAATTTTCATTGGGGTATCCAAAATATAAACCCCTTAGGTTTCTTCTCTTAGTCGTTGCCCAAACATTGGGAGGCTAAATCTAACTTTCTCCCATCCTTACCTTTTGATCTATGTGGTTTGTTGGTTGTTTTTCACACTGAATCAATGTATGATATCGTATTTTATTTTAAATATTTTTACCTCTCCATTAATAGTTTATTTATATTATGATTTTACAGCTTTTAAATGTATTATTTCATCAAATCATGGTGAAATTTTCATGCTTGATGAGGATTTTGTGTGTGGCTCATAAAGGAGGTCTTCAGAGTCCATGAACATGTCATCATTCATCTTTTAACATAAGGTATTTTACCATTTCATTTTATCTCATGTTTTGGATGTGATTTGGTGAAATTATTTGTTGTTCCTACTTAAAAATTTGGAGATATTGAATTTCATATGTTTTCGGGTGTATCAAAATTCGATCATACATGGTTTCCCATGATTTTGGTGTCATTGGATTGCACCATTAGTTTGGTACATGTTATTCAACATTTTATTTTTTGATTAAATTTATTAATTGATTAATATAATGATTTGTATGTTGAAATAGGTGATCAACAAGACATAGGAGGTTGTTACTAGACCAAAGTGATTTATGGACCACTGTTTGAGGTAAGAGGACATGAATTATTTTTAATTTTGTAGTTTAATGAGGTTTTCATAGTAGATTATCTTCATTAGTATTACTACCTGATTTTATTCTTGTCTCATATGAATTACGCCGTATGGTTTGTATGGGATCATGTTATCCTAATTGTTAACATGGACTATGTATATAGATTACTAAATGTTTCAATGGTGTCTCCATGGTCAAATTACTATTCATGGCCCTTCTTATGTTTTTTTTGTAGGCCTGTGTTGGTATTTTAAATAAAAATGGTTTTTATTTTTAAAATTTATTTTAAATATGTATTTTCACAAAAATTTAATTACATTAAATGGTATTGATTTTAAAAAGGAATTTTAAGTGGAATTTCAAAATGGAAATAATTTTTTCAAAAAAATGGATTATAGGTTTTAGACCATGGACTTTGTGTTAATAAGGTTTCAAAAAAATGTTTTTGAAAAATGTATTTTTCTAAATTTTAAAAGGAAATACTAGGAATATTAGTTTGAGTTTTTCAGTCCTTTTAACCATGTATGGGAAATAACCATTCATCAAAATATTGAATTCTTAGTATATTATTTTGATTCTGATTTCTTATGGTGGTGTGATTCTAGATGATGTGTTTTATGTGGGTAACCCTGTAAGATCTTTTCTTATTACATCAATTTGTTGATTGGTCTAAATGTTTGTAGTTCATTATTATGTGGAGGATACAAATCTAAAGTACCATGGTATACACTTTGGGTATAGGACTAGGTAATTGGGGACTAGTGCCATAACAATTAGTTCTTGAGTTATAACATGGGTTTCATGCCATGTTTTCTATTTTTTTAAATTTTGGTGTGTCCTCCCTAATGTTTATAATGATGGGGTACTATTATTGGTTTTGTTCATTCCAAATTCTATAATTATGGGATACTATTATTGGTTGTGACATCCCCAAATTCTTTGGGGATGGTCCTATGTGCTTGACTGGGGTCTCCCTAAACACTACTACAAAATAAAACTCTAACAGTGCAAAAAATAGCCTTTATTAGTATTAGAAAAGAGCTGAAAATGTGAGTGATTTTAAAATCCCATGACTTTTATCCTCACTTTTAGAAGCACTGATAAATTATATTTTAATCAGCTATGATAATGTTTGAAACTTCAGTTTGATATTATAGCCCAGTGTTGCACCACTACAGTGTGCTGTAAAAGTAAACTACAATACCTGGAACACATCATATATCAGAAAAAGTCAAGTCCCAATACATAATTTAAATGAAATGGAATTTACAACACAAATACAAAAATAAACTATATTATAGACATTAAAAACATAAGTTTATACAATTACATAAATAAAAATTATTACAAACATTCAAAAACAATCCTAACAGTCAAAGTTACCATGATTTCAATTCGCTTTATTTTTTAAACTGCCAACATTGAATGAGTAGTTTTGAAAAAAACACATTAGATCAAAAAAAAAGAATCCATCTGTATAATAAAATAATTATTATGAATAATAGAAAAAATAAATAAATTAAACATAAATATGACACAATACAATAATTTTATGGACAATTACTTTACTATGAAAATATCAAAAATACCTCTATGATTGAGTAGTAGAGATAACATTAAAGAGAGTGATAAGTTTCAACACTACAGGAGTAAAACATTTTGTGAGATAGGATATATATAGAGGTTTTGGTGAAGAAAGAGATGAAATATGGAAATAGCACCCAAACTCGACAAAAATAATCCTACTGTATTAGAATAAAATTATTATGTGAGTTATTCTAAAAGAAAATAAATTAAACATACATATGAAACAATAAATTAATCCTATGGAAAACTATTTTACTATGAAAAATCAAGAATACATATGTGACTATGTATATACAATGTTTTTTCTCTTCTTACAAAGAAAGTAGAGGTAACTTGAATGAAATTGATAAATGCAGTATTAAAAGGGTGAAAAGGCTTTAAGGGAGATGGAGCCTGAAATATGGACAGATCGCCAAAAATAGAATAAAATAATTAACCACTGTAATTAAACAATTATTTTGTAAGTATTTCTAAAAAGAACAAATTTAGACATACATATAAAACAATACATTAATTCTATGGACATGGACTTTAATCTGAAAACATCAATATTACCTCTATAATTGAGCATAGGTAGTGTCGTTTCTCTTCCTAGAAAAGCAATGGAGGTAACTTGAAATATATTGATAAATTCACCACAACAAAGGTGAAAATGTTTTATGGGACAAGAAGCATGAAAGTTGGATAGATCACCCCAACTAAAAAAAGAATCCACATGTATATTAAAACAATTATTATGTCAGTAATACTAAAAATAAATAAATTAGACATGTATATGAAACAATACATTAAATTTATGGACAATGATATTTTTTTTGAAAACACCAAGATTACCTCTCTAATTGAGCAGATTTAGCATCGTTTCATTTCCTGCAAAGGTGGTAGAGGTAACTTGAAATGCTATGATAAATTCACCACTATAAGAGTTAAATGTGTTTAAGGGAGAGGGAGCATGAAAGATGGATAGATCACCCCCACATGAACAGAATAATCCACATGTATAAGAAAAAAATTATTATGTGTTTAGTACTAAAAACTATTAAATTAAACATAAACACGAAACAATAAATTAATTCTATGGACAATGATTTTACTATGAAAACATCAAGATTACCTCTATGATTGAGTATAGACAAAAACATTTTTCTTCTTACAAAGGCATGGCATGTGAACATGAATCTTCTGAAATAACCAACTCTGCAATGAATAATTTAAATTAAATCAAAATTCCATAATATAATTTTTCAATAAAATAGGGAAATTATATCGTAACATTACCTTTTTCATCCATCCAAAGTGTTTCAATCATTATAGTTTGTTCTTATGAGGTATTGGTAACATCATCATGTGTCGAAGACATTGTCTATATGAGTATTCAAACATTTAATTTAGATTATGTAAATGTGGTAGAAAAAGTTATAGAAAATTCTAATAAAGGAAATATAGATCATTTATTCTAGAATATTTGAGCCCCTATATGTTCCAAATCCAATAATAAGGGATCTTGGAATTTGAAAAAATATAGAGAGATAAAGGAAGATAATAAATGACATTATCACTAAATATTAAATGTGTAAACTGGATGATGGATAGTGTAAAGACCCTAGCGTAAATTACCCAAATAGCACAAGGTCAGTTAATATTATGACCTCTAACAAACCTCAAAGTTATTAAATTATGGATTAAACTTCGGGTCTAAAAAATCATAAATTGGTGGTGGTCCTCCCGAATAGAAAAATTAGTACCAGGGGTCAAACAAAATTCAAGCATGACCCTTTGTGTTAATGGGCATGCAGACCCAAAACCATTATTACCCAATATAGGCATACCTGTTAAACAAACAAATATTGAAATAAATGATGGAATAGCTATATAGACACACATACATGTCACTCCAGTATAAAAACACGGCCAATTATAGTATATAATAAATATCAAATAGATAAAAACCAGAAATTCAAATATAATTTGAACTAAAAGTACAATAATGATTCAAAAAGTGAAATCTTGATGTGATAAAACCTCATGTTCTTAACTGGGGATGGCACCATTGAATTAGCTCTAAAGGAAAACTAAGGACCATAGTGAATTCTGAGTGAAACTACATCTTATGATACATATAACCAATAGAAGAAAATACATCACCCTACTAACATGGTTCCTAAAAAATAACATCTAAAACTACATGTCCACTGAGGTGTCTAAGAAAGGTGTCATCATCTATATAATCATTAAGGAACCACCAATGTTCCTCAATTTAGTAGTAAATAAAAAATAATATACTTGAAATTTTTTCATGCATTTATATACATGTATGAAAAAATTATTTAGTAAAAATATATAAAACATAGCAGAAAAACAAAAATCAATAAATCTATGTTTTAGTATTTAGTATAAACAATGGATCATACATCGGTAGTCAATACAAACAATGAACCAAAAATTGTTACCTAAAAATGGATCACAAACAAATCCTAAACAAAAGAACATAAAAAATCATAGAAGAAGAAATCAAAAATGAAACAAAAAATACACAATGAAAATCGGAAGGCCTACCTCGATAGGTTGAAGAAAATTGGAGACCCTCTTTGGATGTTAGATGAGAATTTTGGAGGAATTTGAGTGGTGTGATTAAACCTTTGATTCACCGGGGAGGAGTGCCAGCAGTGAGTGGCTTCAGCTGAAAGCTTCTATATCGTGATAAGTTCGAAAATGGTTAGGTTTTTTAAAATATTTCAAGACACTTTTATCAGATATAAACTTATAGCACTGATAAATTTCCATTTTATCTGTGCTTTTCTTATCAGTGGTAAATCATTATTTTTATCAAATCAAAAAAAAGTGATGATAGTGATTCATTTATCATCAATTATATCTAAAGTGTTGTTAAGGGATTTAAAATTAAAATTGTAAATAAAAAATGATAAATATTTATAAATACATAATAATTATATTTAAATATAAAAATTGTAAAAATATTCCTTTTTAAATATATTTATTATAATTTTATAATTACTTATTTTTAATTATAGATATATTTTTCAAAAATATTATTTTTATTATTATATTTATTTATATAATTATATATATATAATAAATATAAATAAATATAAATATAAGAAATATATAAATTATTTAAGTAAATTTATTTTAAATTTAATAATTATTTTAATATATATAATTATCCATTTATAATTATATAAACACTTTTATAAAATATTAATTTTTTATAATTATAATAATATAATTATATAAATATAGGGAATGAAAATTTATAAATATTTTTATTTCTAATTTTTTTTATTTATAATTTTTTTTATTTGTAAATATTTTAATTTATAAAAATTTTTATTTATAAATGTAACACCCCAAGCTTCCACAATACGCTTCTCTTTGAATAATACAGTTGCATGTGTTGTACGCGACTTCGAGTTCTAACACACCACAACCAATCAAACTATCTCTTATGAACAGTAATACCCAATTTTTGAAATTTTATAAATTTTATCTTTCGTAATGGACTTCATTTTTTCATTCTGAATATTGAAATTATCCTAGGGTGAATTATTTGTTACTTTTCGGATAACGTTTATATTTTGATGAATAGTGAAAATCACTAAATTTTAATTAAAAAGAAACTTTTTTAATCGAAATAATTAATAGTGATAAATTATGAATTTGATTGGTTTTAAACTATATTTGGAATATATGTTTACCATTTCATACAATTTTGGTCATTAGACGTAATTTTACATTTAAACTGGACATAAGCAAGTGTCAATATTTTGATAGTGATTATCTCTTAAAAACAAACTTTTTGTTTTAACAACGGGGATTAATTTTAAATTAATTTTTGCCACTTATGTGTTTTGAATTTAGAAAAATGGATTCCATATTTAGAATCAGGAGGTCCAAATTGTGTACATATGTAACTTTTATTTTTAGACATTTTGAATAATTACTTCGTTAAAAATTTTATTTACCTTAGTTAAAGGGTTATTCTGATAAATAAGGGTAAAAATAATATTATAATAATAATGAATTATCTTAAAATGTGTCTTAACCCTAATGGTTGATACATTTCCGACCATGGTCATCTGTGGGTCGATTTTGGGACCCCATGGATCAACTTGTAAGTGATAATGACACTTTATATTAATTAAGTTAAAGTAAATACAAAAATGACACAAGCATATATTGTTTAGAAAAACAATTTTTACATAAGGTTATATATGTTATATTTTCGACTATAAATATTAATTATAAAGATAAAAATATTTCCTACATAATGGTATTTTATTTATAAATTTTAGACATTGAAGTATTAAATTTATTTATGACACAATAATGATGCAGTATTTTCCTTATTAATGAAAGAATCAAATAATTAGTATTATAAATGTTATAATAAAAATAATTTAAAAGTTTTGAATCCATACACGAATTTTATTGGTTAATATTACATGTTAGGATCGCTTAAATGAATTTTTTGTGAATTAATAAAGTTGTTAAGATTTTAACAAAAATCAATTATTGAATAGTTTCAAATTTGACATAAATGAGTTTTTAAAACAAATATAATATAATTAATTGATGTTCTATTTTTAAAAATCAAATCTTTAGCCAAAGGACTTATATCGTGATAGTTGTAACATTAATGGACCACATGGGGGTCTCTTGGATGTATATTGTGTGTTTATTAACCATATAATATAAAATTACAAAGAGACATGGTAAATGTCAAATTATTTAACTAAGAGTTAAAACTAAAAGATAAGGTTATAATAGTGACCCAAACCTGTCTAAAATCTATTTGTTGAGTGTTTTTAGACCTATCCCTACCTTAACCTTTACATAATACACTTTGGAGCCACAAGAAACCTAATATGAATTTATTATAAAATAATACTTATAGCTTTTCTTAAGGTACCCCTCACCCCTCTTATAAAAGGGCACTCCCCCTTCTCACTAAGACACACTTTCAAAGACTTTTGGTATAACGACCCATACTTTACATACATTGTTAATACTTCAAAATGGAAGCACACTTATTACAACATATGACAGAACCACAAAGGACCATATAGGTATAGTGTCTTTAGAAACTGGGAAACATAAACAACTGGTTCATAAATCTTCTACAGTGTCTCCCATTTATTTCATCATATCTGGGGTCCCTTCTACCATATTCTACTTAATATCCATCTTCCTGACCTGGGGAAAAGAAAACATAAAATGGTGAGCTCAAATGCTCAGCAAGGGAAAATAAAGGAAATAAAAATCATATCATATCTTTTTGAAAATCATAACCTGCAAAAGAGATCATAATATCTTAACATGGAATAAATCATATAAGTGAAAATGAGATCCCCATAATCATAACATGAAACTTCAAACTTTGTGGCATGCACACATAATCATGGAAAATCATTTCTTGTTATTCATGACTCATTTCCAAGACTATCTTAGTGGACAAAGTCCCTTTCTGAACCGAGTCACCCTCGTTCCAGTCCTGTTTCACTGAACCGGTATAACCTACCGTTCCAGCCATTTATATCTCATGAGATATAAAATCTTTACCCAATGCATTGGAGGGATATATAGGTCCCACCCATCTTATAATGAATCCTTTCTTATGTGTGCCACATAATCATAAACCATACATCATAGCGTAATCCACGTAATAAAAATGGGATTCTTAAACAACATGACATCATAAAACAATTCATATAAGATAAAGGAATTCATAAAAATATTTCCATCACAACATAATCAAATCCATGTAATAATAGGGATAAAAACAGAACCCTTTTATTATCTTAGATGGAAAATAATTTTGATAAAATACTTGAACTCCATTCTTGAGGAAAATATCCTTTCTACTTCAAAAACATTTTTCATTTCTTAACATGTCATACAATTTTAAACTAAAAGAAGTTTATTAAAAATAAACATTAATACTTGTAAAGGAATATTCTTGGAAATAATGTTTTATAAATCCATTCATGCCGTATAAGTTAAAAAAACATTCTTTGTACTTTTGTCAGAAAAGTCAAAAAGTACCTCGTACGAAAAATGACAAAAGATTCCTTTCATTTCTTTTACTAAAAACTCACCGAAGGGTAAAAATGGATTTAAAAAATTTTAGGTGGATGGAAATAATATTACATATTGAGGGAACATGGATGTGGATGATAAAATACACCCCAGTAAATACTTACGAATAAACAATCTCGGATAAAATGGCATTGTGATATATTCCCTTACCTTAGGTCTGATTTTCTTTGTACATGTCCGAAGCTCCTGTATAACAGTTTAAATAATGTTATTGACTTATTCCAGAATCATACATATTGATATGATATCATATATGGTCATATTCTTAGCTTCTTGTTAGTAATATTTCATTGTTACTTGTTACTCGGGTCTTTATTACCTTTTGTTCTTATGCGTGTTTTTCCGAATAAATTCTTATTCTTATTTTAAGGTTATAGATACCTTATATCCAGAATGGTATTAGTGTAAAATATATCATATTTATTCATTCAATTCATTTATATAATTACTATGTAATGATGATCATGTAGAACGAGTCGCATCACATCGTGGAGACGGTATTCCGTACGTACGCACGAGTGATGATATCGTTCCTATGATCATGGAATTGTATTGGATTATATATATATTATTTCAGTATCAATATTAATTTATTGTAATCATAAATAGTTACTCATTACACCATTATACCCATCCTTGTAAGGTGATGGTGGAAAATAGATTACACCATGGCGTGGAGACGGTATTCCGTACGTACGCACGCGCGGTGATTTCATTTTTCCATAGGATGGATAGAAGGTGAATTAGGGTTGTTTCATATTTATAATAATATATCAGTATGTAAGTAATACTGATGTTATTAATTTATCATGAAACAACTAAAGAAGAAGAAGTTGAAGAACAAAGAAATTGAAAAGATCGGTAATGGATATTACCTCTTCTTTGGAACGCCTCTTTGAATCCTCCACTTAGGGAACTAAGATTGGTCTTTGAAGAATACCAGGACCTCTAGGATTATTCTAGGGAAGTGGAGAGGAGAACATGGCAGGGTTTGTCCGAGCTTGAGTGCTCAAATTGGTGTGAGGAGGAGGGGGAGGAGGTGCCCTTTTATAAGGGAGGAGAGGGGCACCTTAGGAATATCTCAAAATATTATTCTATATTAAAGTCAAAATCGGTGTATAATGGTTCCAAAGGGTCTTATTTCGAAGATAAAGTGGGGATGGGTCTAAATCCTATCAACCAATAGGATTTAGACAAGTTTAGGGTATTATTTTAACCTTATCAATTAGATTTAACTCTAAGTTAAATAATTTAACTTTTACCGTGTCTTTTTGTTTTCTTTCACTATATGGTTAATACACTTACTATAACATGCCAAACGAACCCCAAATTGTTTATTATTAATATATATATCCTTATCTAAGTAATTTGGCCGAACCATAGATTTTTAGAAATAAAATAAGAATTAATAATATAATATTTGATTTAAAAACTATTTTGTGTCAATTTTGACACTATTTGATATTTGTTTTTTGTGAAAGTCATAACAGAATTATATGTTCGAACCAAGTTGGTTAAATCAACAAATATATATCATAGTAACCTATAAAATTAGTGGAATTCATAAAAAGTCTCAAATTACATTTATTTTGGTGTTTATAACATCAATTATGTCAATATTTCATAAATAAGATAATTACTGCATCATCATTGTGTCATAAATAAATTAAATTATTTAATGTCTAAAAATTATAAATAACATACCATTATGTAGGAAATATTTTTAGATTTCTAATTAATATTTATAGTTGAATATATCTTATGTATAACCCCATATTAAAAATGATTTACTTATTAAACTTTGATTTTAACTATTTTAACCCTTCTTTAAATAAATTAATAATAAATGTCCAAATCTAACCCAAGTGGGCCTAAATGGTCATATTTTATTCATAAGGTTGTTTTTGGTCGAATTACACTTATCCAATAGAATTAAGACATGTGTTAGGGTAATAGTAATATCATATTTACCCTTATTTACTATTAACAGTGGTAAAAAAAGTAAAAAGTTACTATTCACCAAAAAATTATTTTTATCTCATTGAACCACATTTTACTTACTGATATCAACCGTGTTTGCCGGATTTTCAAAATTCCATTCACAAAAGCGGTAAAATTAAGTTTTATGCAAAATTCAGTTTTTAACCTACCACTTAGTGGTTTCACTATTCATCAAAAATTGAATGTTTTCAGAAAAATACCAAAATTTCACCCTAGGCTAATTTCGGTATTCCGAATCCAAAAATGAAGTCCATTTTGAAAAATAAAATTTATAAAATTTCAAAAAGTGGTTATTACTATTCATAACGGCTAGTTTTAATAATATTTTAATAGCATATCGCTGTTTAGTGAAACTCGGTATTGCGTACGACGCAAGCTATCGAGGAAGGTCGCGATTGCGTATAAAGTAAGACAAGCTAGTATGTAGTGAAAGATTCCTTTGATGATATATAAAAACAAAATACTACTCATAAAAATCTCGGGTGTTACATTCTACCCCCCTTAAAAAGAATTTCGCCATCGAAATTCCTCACTTTGTAACAAACAGATGAGGATACTTCTCCCTCATCATATCCTCAAGCTCCCATGTAGCTTCTTCAAGTTGGTGGTTCCTCCATAAAACGTTCACCAATCGAGTGGTCTTGTTTCGTAGGACTTTTTCGCTACGATCCAGAATCTCTATCGGTTGTTCTTCATAAGAAAGATCTTGCTCCAGTGGTACAACTTCTGAGCTGAGTACATGTGAAGGATCAGGTATGTACTTTCTCAGGAGAGATACATGGAACACATCGTGAACTTGAGAGAGATTCGGTGGAAGCGCCAATCGGTAAGCTACCTTTCCAACATGATCCAGTATTTTGAAAGAACTGATATATCTAGGGCTCAACTTCCCCTTCTTTCCAAATCTCATAACCCTCTTCCCGGGAGATATTCGTAAGAACACTTTATCACCCACTTCAAACTCTAGGTCTTTTCTTCGGTTTTCGGCATAACATTTCTGTCGACTCTGAGCTGCTCTTATGTGTTGTTGAATAGATCTGACCTTTTCTGCCATTTCATCAACGAGATCAGGTCCTAATAACTTTCTTTCCCCAACTTCATCCCAGCAAGTTGGAGTCCTGCATCTCTTTCCATAGAGAGCTTCATAAGGAGCCATCTGAATACTGGAGTGAAAGCTATTATTGTAAGAAAATTCCACCAAAGGTAGGTGTTGATCCCAAACTCCTTTGGAATCCATAGAGAAATCTCTCAACATATCTTCTAGGGTTTGAATTGTTCTCTCAGACTGACCGTCTGTCTGGGGATGATAAGCATTGCTGAAACTCAACTCTGTATCCAGAGTATGCTGAAGACTTCGCCAGAACTTCGAGGTAAATCTCGGATCCCGATCAGATATAATAGAAAGTGGTACTCCATGCAATCTTACCACTTCCTTTACATATATCCTGGCAAGTTGATCTAGAGATAAATCCTCTCTAATAGCAATGAAGTGTGCAGACTTTGTAAGACGATCAACTATGACCCAGATAGAAATATTTCCTATGGATGTTTTAGGAAGTCCTGTGACAAAGTCCATAGTGATGTTTTCCCATTTCCATTCGGGTATGTGTAATGTTTGTAACATCCCCTTAGACTTCTATCTCTCAGCTTTAACTTGTTGACAAACCAAGCATCGAGAGACATATTCAGCAACATCTCTTTTCATGCCATACCACCAGAAGTACTCTTTCAAGTCCCTATACATCTTCGTGCTTCCAGGATGAATAGAGAATGAAGAACTATGAGCCTCATCCAGCAGCTCCTTCTTTAATTCGGGGATGGGAGGAACACAAACCCGATTCCTGAACTTTATTATCCCATCACAGTCGAGGTTGAATTCAAGAACATTTCTCATCTTCTTTTGTAACTCGACATCTTATTTCTGTGCCTCTTTAATCTTCACATGTATAGATGGTTGAACATTCATTTGGGAAAGATAATATTTTTCCCCTTCCATTATAATTCCAAGATCCATCCTTTATAAATCCATAAATATTGGATCTTTTGTGATCCTCATCATGGATAAACTAGCATGGTCTTGTCGACTTAATGCATCTGCCACCTTGTTTTCTTTCCTAGGGTGGTAATGGATTGAGCAGTCATAATCCTTAATCAGCTCCAACCATCTTCTTTGACGCATATTCAGCTCCTTTTGTGTGAAAATATACTTTAAACTTTTATGATCAGTATAAATATCACACCTTTCACCATAAAGGTAGTGCCTCAAAATCTTTAATGCAAAGATTACTGCATCCATCTCCAAATCATGTGTTGGGTAATTTTTCTCATGGATTTTCAACTGTCGTGAGGCATAAGCTATCACCATATCATTTTGCATAAGAACACACCCCAATACCTTCCTGGATGCATCACTGTAGATCACAAACCTTTCTCCACTACAAGGCAGTGTGAGCACGGGTGCACTGGATAACCTTCTTTTCAACTCCTTGAAATTCTCTTCACATTCCTCTGTCCAAACAAACTTAACTCCTTTGCGAGTCAACTTGGTGAGTGGATTAGATAATCGTGAAAAATCATTTACAAAACGTCGATAATATCCATCCAAACCAAGAAAACTTCGTATCTCAGTTACTGTTGTTGGTCTTGACCATCTTTTGATAACCTCTGTTTTTGCTGGATCCACAGATATCCCCTATTTTGAGATTATGTGGCCCAAAAATGCAACTTTTTGAAGCCAAAATTCACACTTGGTAAATTTGGCATAAAGCTTCTCCTTTCTCAGGGTCTTCAATATAATTCTCAAGTGATCTTCATGCTCTTCCTTGCTCTTTGAATAGACAAGAATATCGTCTATAAAGACTACCACAAATTGATCAAGATAGTCTCTAAAGACTCTATTCATTAGATCCATGAAGATAGCAGGGGCATTAGTAAGACCAAATGGCATCACTATAAATTCATAGTGTCCATACCTTGTATGGAAAGCCGTCTTTGGTATATCCTCCCTTTTGACCCTTAATTGATGATACCCTGAACGAAGATCAATCTTCGAAAAGTATTGAGCTCTGCGTAGTTGGTCAAATAAGTCATCAATGCGTGGGAGAGGATATTTGTTCTTGACAGTGATCTTGTTAAGTTCTCGATAATCAATGCAGAGTCTCATTGATCCATCTTTCTTCTTAACAAATAGAACAGGTGCTCCCCAAGGTGACACACTAGGGCGTATGAATCCCTTATCAAGATTCTCTTGGAGTTGCTTCTTCAATTCCTGCAACTCAATTGGGGACATTCTATAAGGTGTCTATGAAATAGGCAAAGCACCCGGTACGAGTTCTATTGAAAACTCAACTTCACGATTTGGTAGAAGACCTGGTAATTCCTCCGGAAAGACATCATCAAACTCCCGTACGATGGGAATATTATTAATCATGAGTTTCTCACCAACTATTTGAGATAAATAACCTTCATTTAGTGGAATCAGGAACCATAAGATGGAAGGGATTTCCACTGGAAGGGTATATTCATCCTTGCATCAATAGACGATCGTAGATTGATCTGGAATATGAAATGTGACTTCCCTTCTTTGGAAATTGATATGAGATCCATGTAGAGAAAGCCAATCCATGCCAAGAATCACATCAAATTCCACTAAAGGAAGGATCACAAGATTTACAGGAAGCACTTTCCCACAAACTTCGATCGGAGAAGAATTATAAACTTTTGATGTGACTGTTGTGCCATTAGGTGTTTTCACAGCTAACTCAACATCTAATTGTTGAGGTAATAAAATGATACCCTTAGAAAATTCTTTAGAAATAAAAGAGTGGGTGGATCCAGAATCAAATAAAACATTTGCTACTTTAGAGTGGATGGTAAGTGTCCCTTTCACCACTTTGTTATCGTACTCCACATCGCTGATAGAAATTGCGTGTGACTTTCCTTTGTCTTTAGCCTTAAGATTTTGTTGACGTCGACCATCATCATCAACCCTTGGATTTGGGCATTGATTGGCATAATGCCCCATCTCCTTGCACTTGAAACATTGAAGTGTAATAGGTTCATTCTGTGTATCCCTTCCTTTGTTTGCATCATTAGACATCTTCTTCCCATTATCGCGGCATTCAAATGCCCGATGACCTTCCTTTCCACATTTGAAACATTTACTTGTCCCTTTAAGACAACTCCCTCCATGTTTATTTCCACACATTGAGCATAAGGGAAAGCTCATCTTCTTTTTAGTGTGCTCTTTAGATTTTCCTTTGAATTCCATCTTCCTCTTCTTATCAAACCCATGTGACTGATGGGTTACTCCAATCTTCATCTCAACTTTGAGAGCACATCGAACGATTTCCTCGTAGCTATTGAAGTCCCTTATGGCTAACGCCCTTCGAAGACTTGGTTTTAAGCCAGTAAAGAATCGATCGATCTTACTCTCAGGTTGGATAATAATACCAGAAGCGTACCTTGCAAGTCTTGTAAAATTTGCTTCATAGGTACCAACAGATTCATCATACCTTTGCTTCAGTTCAAGAAACTCTTTCTCCATCTTTGTTCGGAGAATAGGAGGGAAGTACTTATTGAAAAATAAGATCTTGAACTCGTCCCATTCCATAGACTCAATTTCATCCCTTTGCCTCGTATTCTTAATAAGATTCCACCATTGATCAGCATCTCCTTCCAAACGATACACTGCTAGGATGACTTTATCATGTTCAGAACATTGAAGAACTGAAAATATCTTTTCAGTAGTACTAATCCATTGTTCAGCAACTAATGGATTAGTAGACCCGCTGAAAGAAGGTGGACGCTGCCTCATGAAGGATTCAACAGAATGTTGCTCCTTCCTTTGCTCGTTTGGAAGTCCTGCATGATTCATAACTTGAGAAAGTTGTGTGAGCATGGCTACAAGATTTTTCATTCCAGCTCCCATATCGTTTGGTTGCTCAGGGGGACAATCATTGCATTTCCCATCGCATTCCGCATTAACACGGTTCCTTCGGGTTCCAGCCATTGACTAAAACCAAGAAGAATAGTGTGAGCAACACTAATTATAATAGGAAAACCACATAATCAAGGATAAAATTTCACACTTAAGGTCTTATCCTAGGGTATTCGTGGCCATTTCTAAAACTCTAAGATTGTGTTCTATGCTTAGACTTATCCTTAGGGTTATTACTAAGGCTTTCACATCCTAGTTTCCAAAGGTTGACTATACCTTTCCTCTGATACCAACTATAACGACCCATACTTTACATTCATTTTTAATACTTCAAAATGGAAGCACACTTATTACAACATATGACAAAACCACAAAGGACCGTATAGGTATAGTGTCTTTAGAAACTAGGAAACATAAACAACTGGTTCATAAATCTTCTACAGTGTCTCCCATTTATTTCATCATATCTAGGGTCCCTTTTAGCATATTCTACTTAATATCCATCTTCCTGACCTGGGGAAAAGAAAACATAAAAGGGTGAGCTCAAATGCTCAGCAAGGGAAAATAAAGGAAATAAAAATCATATCATATCTTTTTGAAAATCATAACCTGCAAAAGAGATCATAATATCTTAACATGGAATAAATCATAGAAGTGAAAATGAGATCCCCATAATCATAACATGAAACTTGAAACTTTGTGACATGCACACATAATCATGGAAAATCATTTCTTGTTAGTCATGACTCATTTCCAAGACTATCTTAGTGGACAAAGTCCCTTTCTGAACCGAGTCATGCTCGTTCCAGTCCTGTTTCACTGAACTGGTATAACCTACCGTTCCAGCCATTTATATCTCATGAGATATAAAATCTTTACCCAATGCATTGGAGGGAGATATAGGTCCCACCCATCTTATAATGAATCCTTTCTTATGTGTGCCACATAATCATAAACCATACATCATAGCGTAATCCACGTAATAAAAATGGGATTCTTAAACAACATGACATCATAAAACAATTCATATAAGATAAAGGAATTCATAAAAATATTTCCATCACAACATAATCAAATCCATGTAATAATAGGGATAAAAACAGAACCCTTTTATTATCTTATATTGAAAATAATTTTGATAAAATACTTGAACTCTATTCTTGAGGAAAATATCCTTTCTACTTCAAAAACACTTTTCCTTTCTTAACATGTCATACAATTTCAAACTAAAAAAAGTTGATTAAAAATAAAATTCAATACTTGTAAAGGAATCTTCTTGGAAATAATGTTTTATAAATCCATTCATGCCGTATAAGTTTAAAAAAACATTCTTTGTACTTTTGTCGGAAAAGTCAAAAAGTACCTCGTACGAAAAACGACAAAAGATTCCTTTCATTTCTTTTACTAAAAACTCACCGAAGGGTAAAAATGGATTTAAAAAATTGTAGGTGGATTGAAATAATATTACATATTGAGGGAACATGGATGTGGATGATAAAATACACCCCAGTAAATACTTACGAATAAACAATCTCGGATAAAATGGGATTGTGATATATTCCCTTACCTTAGGTCCGATTTGCTTTGTACGTGTCTGAAGCTCCTGTATAATGGTTTAAATAATGTTATTTACTTATTCCAGAATCATACATATTGATATGATATCATATATGGTCATATTCTTAGCTTCTTGTTAGTAATATTTCATTGTTACTTGTTACTCGGGTCTTTATTGCCTTTTGTTCTTATGCGTGTTTTGCCGAATAAATTCTTATTCTTCTTTTAAGGTTATAGATACCTTATATCCAGAATGGTATTAGTGTAACATATATCATATTTATTCATTCAATTCATTAAATTCATTTATATAATTACTATGTAATGATGATCATGTAGAACGAGTCGCATCACATCGTGGAGAGAGTATTCCGTACGTACGCACGAGTGATAATATCATTCCTATGATCGTGGAATTGTATTGGAGTATATATATATATTATTTCAGTATCAATATTACTTTATAATAATCATAAATAGTTACTCATTACACCATTATACCCATCCTTGTAAGGTGATGGTGGAAAATAGATTACACCACGGTGTGGAGACGGTATTCCGTACGTACGCACGCGCGGTGATTTCATTTTTCCGTAGGATGGATAGAAGGTGAATTAGGGTTGTTTCATATTTATAATAACATATCAGTATGTAAGTAATACTTATGTTATTACTTTATCATGAAACAACTAAAGAAGAAGAAGTTGAAGAAAAAAGAAATTGAAAAGATCGGTAATGGATATTACCTCTTCTTTGGAACGCCTCTTTGAATCCTCCACTTAGGGAAATAAGATTGGTCTTTGAAGAAGACCAGGACCTCTAGGATTATTCTAGGGAAGTTGAGAGGATAAAATGGCAGGGGTTTTCCGAGCTTGAGTGCTCAAATTGGTGTGAGGAGGAGGGGGAGGAGGTGCCCTTTTATAAGGGAGGAGAGGGGCACCTTAGGAATATCACAAAATATTATTTTATATTAAAGTCAAAATCGTTTTATAATGGTTCCAAAGGGTATTATTTCGAAGATAAAGTTGGTATGGGTCGAAATCCTATCAACCAATAGGATTTAGACAAGTTTAGTGTATTATTTTAACCTTATCAATTAGATTTAACTCTAAGTTAAATAATTTAACTTTTACCGTGTCTTTTTGTTTTCTTTCACTATATGGTTAATACACTTACTATAACATGCCAAACGAACCCCAAATTGTTTATTATTAATATATATATCATTATCTAAGTCATTTGGCCGAAACATAGATTTTTAGGAATAAAATAACAATTAATAATATAATATTTTATTTAAAAACTATTTTGTGTCAATTTTGACACTATTTGATATATGATTTTTGAGAAAGTCATAACAGAATTATATGTTCGAACCAAGTTGATTAAATCAACACTAATATATCATAGTAACCTAGAAAATTAGTTTAATTCATAAAAAGTCTCAAATTACATTTATTTTGGTGTTTATAACATCAATTATGTCAATATTTCATAAATAAGACAATTACTGCATCATCATTGTGTCATAAATAAATTAAATTATTTAATGTATAAAAATTATAAATAAAATACCATTATGTAGGAAATCTCTTTAGATTTCTAATGAATATTTATGGTCGAATTTATCTTATGTATGACCCTGTATTAAAAATTATTTACTTATTAAACGTCGATTTTAACTATTTTAACCCTTCTTTAAATAAATTAATAATAAATGTCCTAATCTAACCAAAGTGGGCCTAAATGGTCATATTTTATTCATAAGGTTGTTTTTGGTCGAATTACACTTATCCAATAGAATTAGTACATGTGTTAGGGTAATAGTAATATCATATTTACCCCTATTTACTATTAACCGCGGTAAAAAAAGTAAAAAGTTACTATTCACCAAAAAATTATTTTTATCTCATTGAACCAAATTTTACTTACTGATATCAACCGTGTCTATCGGATTTTAAAAATTCCATTCACAGAAGTGGTAAAATTAAGTTTTATGCAAAATTCAGTTTTTAACCTACCACTTAGTGGTTTCACTATTCATCAAAAATTGAATGTTTTCAGAAAAATACCAAAATTTCACCCTAGGCTAATTTCGGTATTCCGAATCCAAAAATGAAGTCCATTTTGAAAAATAAAATTTATAAAATTTCAAAAAGTGGTTATTACTATTCATAACGGCTAGTTTTAATAATATTTTAATAGCATATCGCTGTTTAGTGAAACTCGGTATTGCGTACGACGCAAGCTATCGAGGAAGGTCGTGATTGCGTGTAAAGTAAGACAAGATAGTATGTAGTGAATGATTCCTTTGATGATATATAAAAACAAAATATTACTCATAAAAATCTCGGGTGTTATATTTGGCTCGGCCAAGCCCTGCCCAAATATTCTCTTAACTTCCCTAACTTCAACCAAGAGGAATTAGTTTGATTTTAAAGCCAACCTAAGGATCCCTTTTGATCAAATCAAAAGGAAGAACCCGAAGAAGAGGTAATGTTTTCACCACACTCTTTCCAGTTCCTTTCTGCTTCAACTTCTTCTTTCTTTGTTATTTCCATTATAAAATAATAAATCTAGTGTCTAATATATACTGTGATGTTATTATAAATATGGTACAACCATATTCAGTATTCTATCCATCCTTTGAATGACATGTCACCATAAGTGCGTACGTACGGCTTACCGTATCCATGTCGTGGTGTAATTGTTATTCAAAAAATTACTATTTGGATGGGTATGATAATGATGTGTAATTGATTTAAATAATAAATATAACATGATAATGATTATGTATATATGATATACCATCAAATTATATATATTATTTTAAGATCAAAATAATGATATTGTCGCTCGTGCGTACGTACGGACTACCATCTCCACGAACGTGATAAGATTCATTCACTATCATATCCTTTCAAGAATAATTTTCATTTTATGGTTAAAAATAATTTTTAAGGACTTGATATCATTCTAGATATTAATAAGATACAATTTATCCATAAAAAGCACGTCTTATGTGACAAAACAAATAAAAGAAAACAAGTGAACACCCGAAATGACAATAATACTAAGATATTATTAACAAAGAAATGTTAAAAGATCATATATGATATCAAATTAATGTATATGATTCTTTTATAATTTAATAGCAATTATTTCACAATTATACAGCAGTTTAACCTACCCTCAACTAATGAAAAGTGCAAGGTAAGGGTTTATTTCACAATCTCTTCATTATCAGAGGTTGTTTATACGTAATTATCTGGGACCTCTTTATCATCCACATCCATGTTTCTTAAAAATGCATTTAAAATCATTCTTACTATTTTAAAAACTATGGGTTAATGTCATTTATACCCATTTTTTACTTTTTATAATATTTTTATAAAGTAATCATTCCATCGTTTTTCAAACAAGGTCCTTTTTAACCTTTTCGACAAAATTAAGGTAAGAATGTTTTTTAACTTATATGGAAGGTGTGTCTATTTTACACCATTATAAAAACATTTAAGCTTCCCTTAAAAGCTTATAACAATATTTTCAAAGTAAATGTTTTGTTTTATAATTATGTGACTTTTAAATTATTTTAAAAACGAGATATTTCTATCAAATAGTTTTGATTTCATCTATGTCAACATCCTTTGACGGATTATAAGCTTATTTGATGTTGATTTATTATGATACAAAAATACATATTGTATTTGAGGTTTTGTGATATGTTTGACTATGGATGTGTTATTTTTATACCATTCATGGTTTATGGATAAATTTTTGAAATTTCGTATGCTAGTTTCAATACGAATGTTTATGTTATGTTTAAACCTTTTCATATGAGGTATGCATTAGACAAAGTATGTGATGGGTTGAGCCCGCTATAGCTCATCGATGCATCGGTGGGTCTCATGAGACAAACTAGTGTCTTGGCCCAATTCCTTGAAAAAAAAACTTATTTGTAGTCTTGGCACAAGGCCTTGACTACGTGGTTATGATAGTCTGGAATTATGCACTCTATTATTATGAAAGTGGTTATTGATATTTCATGTGATTATTCGACTAGTAGAATATCCAAGTGAATAAGTAAATGGTATTATTTCATTTTATCGTTTCCATATTACATTGAAGTTTAAGTTTAAACGGTTTTTTTAATTTTACATTTCCTTAAAAGTTTATGTTTATTTATGAATGTTTCTGTTGTATTGTTATCCTTACTGGGCATCTGAGCTCACCTCTTCCAATATTTTATTTTTCTGAGGATGTGAATAAGTATTTTATGGATGACCTACAGGGATTGTATGAGGGGATATGAAGATAAGATTTTGTTGTTGTTTTTTTCATTTTATGATGAAATTTAAGACTTATGAATATATCTATTGCTTCTAAGGAAACTAAACTAATCAGTCTTTTGAGACTTGATCCTTTGTGATCATGCCAATGTAATGTAATAATGCATGGACTCTGGATAACTGGGGTCGGGGCGTTACAATAAAAAAAATTATTTATAAATATTTTTATAAATATTTTTATTTATAAATATTACAATATAAATAAATTTTTAACATTATTAATGAATATTTAATTTTGATTGCATGCATATATGTAAAAAATGAGTAAAATAGAATAAATTATGATTATCGATACACTTTGACAATATTGAAAAATTGTATAAGTTCTATGTGTGTATATACTCTATATAAAAACACATCAATTACGTATATGTCAAATCAATATAACAAAAATTGGATCTATATTAAATTGAATAATAAAATTATATTATATTATATATCGAGTACTATGTAATTAGAAAATATTTTAAATTCATATTACTTTTTTATTATATACCATTATTCAATACATATATGAAATTTTAATATAAATCTCACATATAATTTTTAATATAGAAATCATATTTATTTACATTAATATATATCTATATATTTAATGTTTATAATTTAATAACATTAATTATCGTAATTATCTAATTAATAAAATGTTTGATATTTAATAATGTATAATCAATCAATTCATTTTTATCAAAAATTATTTAATTAATTAAATTTTAAATATATTTTTAATAAAACATTTTTTTTATTTCATTTTATCAGCACTAAAAATGCATTGATTAAAGAAATACTTATCATTGCTAAACATAAAGTGTTGATAAAGTGTACCCTTTCTCAGAACTAAAAAATGTTGATAACGTTTTCTTTATCAACATTAAAATAAAAGCACTGATAAAATGTTAAATTTATCTTTGATTTCTTTAGTGCTGGTAAATATTCCATTTATTAGATTTTTCTTCTAGCTATTATAAATAACAGCACTCTTAAAGGCATGTTTTTTAGTTGTTAAAGTTATAGGGGATGGACAGGTGTACATGATTGTGGCCTCTCTTTAGTCTATGGGGATAGTCATGTGTTCTGCAATCTTCCCTCCCCATATTCAGTAGGGATAGGATAGTGTTATTTATTATGGCCTCCCAAGAGTCAATAGGGATGGTTCGGTGTGATTGAAAAGGGCCTCCCTATAACCTTCATGGATAGTTCAACATGTTTTATTACTTCCCCATAGATTATGGGGACTATATGGGGTGACTTAATTGATGTCCATAACCATACGAGGATGGGTTCGGTTTGGTGATGAGTTTGTGACAGGAGTAAAATGGGTGGCCCCTAGGATGTGTGAGTTACTCTATTTCCGACTGACATCCCTTCTGGTGTGGAGTAAAAGTTGGTAGGTTCTAGGGTCCTGATGGCCTGGTTAGCACAATATGACATGTCTTATGTGGTTTTATTTGAATTTTGTGTTTTTTTATAGTGGGTGTGTTTCATGAACATGAGTGTGCCTTATATATGTATTTTATACAACTACATAGGATCACAGTATCACACTATTTGGTTAAGCCATTGGGGATTCCTATTGGATCATTCGACTCACCCCCAACACATGTACATGAAATTTGATTTGATATGCATGGTTATATACTCACGTATCCTCTTGTTCACAAGAATATCTTGGGTCTGAAAACATGATTTAGTCAGTAGGTCCTAGAGGTTTTGGATTTGTTAGGATGGTATGTGATTATTAAATTTTATGTGTCATTTTATTTATTTCATGGATTTTATGTTCATATTTTTCTGAATTATTATTTTTTACCTCATATTGACTATTTATTGCTTCTTATATTTGGTAATAAAGGCCTCATGGGAACACAATTTTACATATACATTGTATTTTAGGAAATATAATATATATAAGGGGCATATCGATGTTTTTTATAGATTGAGGATGACCCCCAAACCTATTTAGAGGACACAGTCTCCCCATGACTATTATAGGCCATCTATTCTAGTCGGTAGCCTTTGGAGTATGGGGGGTCATGCCTGAGGTTATATAGAATCCACACTCGGGAGATGTTAGGATAACTCAGGTTGAGAAGTTTCATAATTATTGGGAATCCTTATCACAATCGGATTAAAAAATAGGTGCAATTACTGTTGGGATTTATTTTGGTGTAATGTTGGTTTATGAATAGTTTTAGATGTTATTTTAAAATGAGGTTGAAATCGGGTATCTATGGTTATCTCATATATTTATTTTGAAATATAAAATTAAATATAATATTATTTTAATGATAAGACATTCAATAGTGATTTCTTGTATGAAAAGGAACAATATTACACACCCTATGGATGAACCTCATCCACGATTACATATATGATAATTTATGTTCATGATGATAATTTTTAAATTATATTTTAACAATTTATATAATTATTAATTAAAACTAAAAAAATTAATTTATACAAATTAAAAATATTTAATTCCAAATATAAAATTATTTTTTTAAAATTTTAATTTATAAATTTTATAATTTTAATTCATAAACATAGAATATTAAGGATACATGCTTTCATTGTTATGGATATTTTTCAAAAATATTTAAAAAACATTTATTCATTATTTCATAGAATATCAACATGATTTATTTGTGTTAAATAAATTTAATATATATATATATATATCCATAAATATTTATTTATGGTATTATTATATTCATATATTATTTTTAGATCAATGTTATTTATTTACATCTACTTTTACTTCAACAGTTACCCATAATGATCACTTTTTTTAGAAATTATTTTATTCTAATAGTCTACATAATCCATTATAATAGTCATATTACATATTAATAACCTATATATACCCATTAAATCAAACACCTTTAATTTACATGTTAGTCAATAAAGGATCACTTTATTTCTCTTTAAAATTCCTATCTTATTTTAACTGATTTTCATTCTAAGTATAGTGATGTCATAACTATGGTATTTTTGGGAGACATGATCAATTTGATTTTCAAATTATTATCATGTTGTTTAATATTATTTCATTTTCCCATTTTACATTATTTATCCATATGTAATATGTTTTCCATTTCATCATAATGTTTTATTTTGAACAAAATAATATTAATTTTGATAGGCTATATATATGATTTATTTATAGAAGGCACATACATGGGTTCACTAATTTGGAAAGAAATAAAATATAATAAATTATAAAACATATAAATGTTAAAAAAGAAAAATAATTTAAAAAAAATAGTACAATGAAATCTCCCCCACCCACCTCTTTAATAAATTTTTCCCTTGAAATTTTAATTTAAACCCTTTGAACAGAACAAATTGATAGATTATTATTTCTCTATTTCTTTATACTCTCATATTACTTATTCATTCTTATGATTACACAATTCTACATTGACAAGGTGGCTTTTAATTTTTCATATAACACTATCTCAATGGTCCAATATCTTCTTTGGTTTCACCTCAAAAGATATATCATTCCTGAATAGTACCAATGTAGATTCAGTACAAGTTAGGTATCAGGTATATACTTCGATATAATTGATACATTTTTCACAGTAAAAACATGAGATAGTTTTCTTATATGTTCAATTTATATGCCTCAACCCAAATGATCTAACACCCCCATTCCTCTATTATTATTTTATTATTATATTTAGGTATATGTTTTAATTTTTAGTGTTATGGTCGGAGAATTTATAAATTTTATAGAATTTCCCTCTATCAAATGGTTAACAATTGATTTGGGGAAATTGTGCAAGGAAACTATGTATAGTTTTTCTGTTCTTAGAAGTAGGTACTTCATGGTTGGCACAAGGTTCATAAAACAATGTTAGTTTCCCAAGAAAACTATGTGGCTCAATTTTTGTTTGTGGGAGTAACAGGCATAGTTACAATGCGAATAAAGGAAATCTGGTGAGAAAAATACGAAATTTGTGAAGGTTCATTTCTAGAGACACCATAAGTTTGTTTTATTTTCTATAAAACTATAAAACGAGACTATTAAGCCTACCCAATTTCCCAAAAATAAGTGAAATAAACTTATATCACTCCTTGATAGTAAGGGTTTAGACCCCTTTCTCCTCAATCATTAATTAAGTTGTCCTTTAGTAATTACTAAAAAATTATTTCCCCTCCCTCTTGATTCAGGGATTCATCTTACTAAATCGAAGTGATTTTTTAAAATTAATCACTCATTCTCTTCTCTTTTCTCTTTTCTCTTATTCTCCCTTTCTGTACCGAATTTACTTGCTTGTTCTTCCTCCACCAAGACCCTATTGATTGCAAATGTGTGATTAAGTGTTTGGGTTAGTTATAATCTATGTTTTTGAACATTATGTCTTATAGGGAATTATTCTTAATTTTCATATCATTCATCATCGAAGTTGATTGATTTTTGTTCGTATTATAGATTTTGTATCTTGGTTGTAACTTTTGTTCCAAGTTCATGAGTTTCTTGAATTTTAAAATTTTATTTTCAATTGGATTATCCACATGTATGATATCAAATTTTGATTTTAAAATAGTTTTCCAAGAAATAAAGTCTCACTGGAATGGTTTTATTTATTAATTTTAAGTTCAAATTTAAAAAAATCAGATGACAAGTATTTTTGAAAAGGGATACGAGATTAATGAAAGATGTTTTGATAGAAATTTTCAAAGTTTGACCTAATTTTAATTTTTCTAAAGGGTTAAAGAAATAATTTAAATAATTTTTTTAAGATAAATAGATTTGTTTAATTTATAATAGTTTTTAAGATGATGTTTGGAATTAATAATTTACATTAAATAGAAAATGAATTTGAATATCGAGTCATATTTTTTTAAGGGAATGTTTGAAATCATATAATGTGAATGGGTATGTTCTTTATAAACCCTTCTTGTTTAACAATGCATTTATTTGTCTTATTTATGGGTTTTATTTATTATAGTATGGTTTTACACTATATAGAGAGGCAATATTTTGAGATTTTGTTAGTGGTGAGGGAAATTTATTATGTATTTCTTATTTACTAATCTTAGAATAGTTGCATACTCACCTCAACATTTTTTTGCTCATTGGATCCCCTGGTAACAAAGTGGGATATCATGATTTATGTTACACTAGAAATGGTAAGAACATTGGCTAGTGTCTCCCATGGTCATTTTATATACTAGGACTATGAGGGGGTGACACAGATGATGACTGTGTGGGACAGTCAGGTGGATTCTGATCTTTTAAATAAAATATAGGCTAGAAGATGGTTTTGTGCTTATATTATTATTTTTATTCTTCCACATTTGGACCAAGGGAGTTTACCATGAAACATATTAACTTTTATAATTATTTTATATAAGGGAGAAAAAACTTTTTTTAAATTTCCACCACATTTATTTCTTGTGATCCCTCTTACATTATCATTCTTTACATTCTAATAATTCCATTACTACGGTGGCCATTGTTTGTTTTGAGATTATATTATTTATTATTAGTTCATTTTTATACATGGTTTTATAATTGGGTTTTAAAAAATTATTTTCAAATGATAGGGTAAATGGTAGGTTTTATGTTAATAATTTCTAAATAGGTTTCAAATAAGAATAATTGTTTTTTATATTTTCCATATAATAATAGGATCCTAGTTTTCTGTTGGATTACAAACTAGTTTTATATAAATGAAGTGTGGATATATTTTCTATTAGAGGCATGTGGATTGATTTTCATTAGGTACTATTAAATAGAAAAACTTACTTTCTAACAAATTTGAAAATAGAATTTATGAAACGATTAATAAAAGTGATTTTATAGTCTCATTGGGGATATCATACTAGGCTTGTAAGCTCACACACTCCACACACACACTTTTATGTATATATAAATATCATGTTTTAAATAGGTTATAAGTTTTATTCAATGACTTATTATCACTCTCTTGGTACTTATATGCATGAGTTGAGATATAGATAGTCTCTTAGGTTTATGTGGAGGTTCCATGATGCTACAGTTTTGGTTTGGTGCTATTTTTTTAATGTATCGACCAAGATGGTCATAATTGATCATAAATTTAGTTTCTTATTTTTTACTAACTATGGTTTAATTGTTTTGGGTGATTCATCTATGTTAATAATAATGATTTTTATTCTTTTTTCATTATGAATTGGTTTTTTATTTGAATTTACACATTCTTATTTTCTAATTTTCTTTGTATATCCAACTTATGAATTTTCCTTTTAAGAATACTAGTAAAGGATCTGATTATAAATTGTCTAGGGTTGACCCACCATATCCCCCCACCAAGAAAAAATCATGGTTCTATGGGAATTATTGTTCCCCATGGGGAGGTATATAGTGACATGGTATCAAGATTAAAAAATTGGTAATGATTTCACCATCATTTAATAAAATAAAAAACATCAAAAACTACCAAGAATCAAGTATAATCGATCTATTTGTGGGAAATACCTGTAGAAAAAATAAATAGTTAAATACTAATGAACATGAAAAACATGAAAAATTGTAAATAAAAAACAATTTTAACTTCAAATAAAATAATCTACTATAAACACACAAGGTTAGAAATAAAAAAACAAGAATAAATTCCATAGCTAGTTGAAATGGTTGATACAACCAGGAGACATAAATTAAAAAAAGCAATATATCACTCGAACGACTCCATGTGACCTGTGGACACCCCACATAACCACACATACATCATTAAACTATGAATAAAATCCAACAAAAAAAGAACTTATCACTTTAATGAAAAATAATAGGGACTCATACACACCCATATACTGATGAAAAAATAGGATTTGATCTAAATGTTCCAAATAATATTTCTCCAAGGAATATATGAAATTCCTTCTATACAATAGATTGTGAAATCTAGTTTTAACATAAGATAAAAATATAGGTTTTCACTTCAAAACAAGAAGTTACAAGGAAAAAACAAAATACTTTATCAAATTTCATTAAAACCCATCTAAAAAAGAACTTCCATAAAGAATTCATTTCATGTTTTAAGAACATAAATTTCAAACCCAAATTTAAAACAATCTATTTTCTTTAAAATTTAGTTCAAAACATGTAATTTAGGATTTCAAAATAAATTAAACTATTTTCAACCGTTTTCCCTCTTTTTCAAAAATTCATTCCTAAAAAATACATTTGAAAAAAATTCATACTTTAGTTTGATGAATTGAAATTAAATAAAAAAGTTACTATCAAAAAGATAATGGTAAAAAATAACTAAATGTTTAATATGTAACTAATAGGCCAATGTGATCAAGAAAAACTAAAGGATGCAATAATTCAAGGAATAGAATGCATTAAAATCACTAAAGGGAACAAAGAAACATAAGAAACTCTTTATTCTCTAACATAATGGTATATGAATTGGGTCATTGAATCAATCATTTTTCCCCAATCTAAAATTGGAAAATTTCATTAATCACACATTCTGGTCACTGATAAAAATATAGGCAAACCCATATGGGGGGACAAACTTTCCTAGCGCACTCAATAGTGTGTGCACATCAAGAAAACTTATAAATAATCCAAACCATCTACTTAAAAACCTCGAATACCTTGATATAAATCATAGTATGTATATAAGAAACAAGGAATTATTACATCACATGAATAATTAATAATTAATAAAAATTAAATTAACCTCATCTGTTATCTTATACCCACATAAGAAATATCACCTTTAATTTTTTTCGTACCAAAGAAACACATAACAAAAAAATAATATAATATATCCCTTTCATGGAAAAAATTTATAGGTACCTAAAATTAAAAAAAAAAATAGGCTCAAATGAGGGTCACATAGTCATAAAATAATTGCTTCATAAAATGAAAAACTTTCCTTTCCAAAAAAATCCTGGAATGAAAATCCACTTTTATCATTCTTGAAATTTCATTTAAAAACATCCCTTAAAATCAAATTATCAAACCAAAAATTGAAATCAACATGGAAACCAACACATTTACTTTTGACATTTCAAAAAAAACCTTAAAAATAAGTCAATTAAATAGTTTAAATAAGTATCGACACACCTGTTTTTATTAAGAAACCCTTAAAAATCTTAAAACATTCCCTTTATAAACAAACTAGTTATAAGTATAAGGCCCCAACCTTTACCATTACATAATCTTGAGTTAGGTCAATAATTCACATTAAGGATCTTTTCAGGATTATATTTTTAGAAAATTAGGCCATAACTATTAAATTACATCTCAAATATTACAAAGTAGACACTTCTACTCAGACCCCATTTTTTTATAAAATAAAATTTTTTAAAATAATTCAATAATTATTTTATTGAAATAAATCTTCTTGAATTCTTCCTTTCTCTTACCCTGCCTTATACCATGTGAAAAACATTTAAAAGTATTGGGTTGAGAATAAAAATCTCAATAAGGGTTATAAAATAACGAAATAAAACATTAGATCATCAATACATTCAAAAAATTAGCTCTTTAACATACCTCATGAAATCAAAAGATTTATGAATAACACATAGTAATAATAAATCATAAAGGTAACCTGAGACATCCATATCAAACATAAATTGTATATTTCATAGCTATGTAGGGAGTTACTTTTGGAATACACATCACACTATATTCCCAAAGTCTCATAGAATAAAATATAACATTTACCTCCGTTACATTACCCAATACATTGGAGAGTTATCTTGGGCTCACTCTCCCTAGGTTTATCACGGAACCACCCGTATATGTAAATAATCCCCAATAACCATAACATATTCATAATACATAAAACAAAAAATAAAGTAAATATAACATTTCCACATTGTAATCACAATATATCATTTCAAATTATATAATCAATGCTTCATCAAACCATTTTTAAAACCATTTAAAACATTTAAAATGATATTTTTGAATTAATGTGTCCCATACCAAATTGAATCATTTGAAAACAAAAATGAAATTTCAAAACATTCATGTCTATATAAATAAATTTTTAAAACCATTTTTAAAACAAGCGCATTTTTTGGAAATATAAAGAAGAATAAATCTTCAAAAAATTTAAATTAAATTTTAGTTAAAGAGTTTCTAACCAAATGAGAGACGTAGAATACAAATAATTGAGGAATAAAATTAATAAAAGATTATAATTTCAGAAGAATAAAGAGATTAATGATATGATATTTCAGAGGGAAGTATATACACCATATAAAAGTTAATTGGTGTATAAAAACAAATAAGTCTCAATGGAATGTAAATTGAGACAAAGTCCCTCGCAAAGATCATATCCTTAGATTAAGGAAAAATAAATGACATAATTATGTGTGAAAAATAAAAATAAACCCAATATAAGTGGATATTAAGTGTAAAATAATCATAGATCATTCATACATATTCATATCATGGCATAATCAATAATTAGAAGTATAACCCAAATAATTGAAATTTGGTTAAGAAGTTTTCTTACAAAAATTCGACATCCTAATGGCATTGCTTTAAAATTAAGAAAATGAGTTGATAAGAGAGGAAAGGGTATCTCCTAACATGGACATACAATTTACAGAAATAGGTATATAGAATAACATATCCCAATATAAGAAAATGTAAATTTAAAATACATAACATAAAAGAAGTATTTTACTAAAAGAGGAGGGTGAAAGCTTCCCTTACCAATTTGGTAACTTATGAAACATACACCACATGAAAGAAGGATCATACAATGAAGATGTAAATACAGATAAATTAAATTATATTACATATTGAATACAATAATGGGGAGTATATACACCACACAAATGTAAATAGTAGAAAATATAGCTTGAAACTCATGGGAATCAAAAGTGAGATGAAAACCTTTTACCTCTTGTCTGACTTGACTCATACGTTATTTAATATATGGAATAATAAACTTAAGTTAATTTATACTTTCTTAAAAAACTTTTTATTTTTGATTATTCCTTTTATATCTTTTATTATCATGTTATAAAAATTATATAATCATTTAAGTTTATAACAGTCATTTTTTCGATATTTGGTACTTGAGTCAAAAATTAACTTCTTATAATTACAAATTGTCCATGTGCTCAAAATTAAATTATCTATAGAATTATATTCATGAGTTAGATATCATATATATATTATATATCTAGTATATATATGTATTTATAATTGTACATATCATTTTGGAGATAAGAAATGAAATGCACCGTTCATGGAGACGGTAAGTCATACGTATGCATGAACGCTACTTTCATTTATATTTCATATTTAATGGAATGAAAAAATAATTACACATAGGTATATTATAAATCCATTATAATATAATATATAATTTCATTAACTATATCCTTTAAATGTTCCACTTATGGCATGAACAAATCATATCACATTGAGGGGCGGTAGTCCGCACTTCCTCAAATAAAATTATCGCATTTACCCATTATGTAAACCGTAAGGATATGATATAAATGAAAAAGATAGAATCATAGAGAAAATATAAATATAATATACATACCACATATAAATAAAGTTTCATCGTAATGGCCTCCATAAGATGTGGTAGGAGAATATTGAACAATTATCATTCTGGGAGGCAGTACTTCATCATCCACAGAAACAGTATGTTTGAATCCATTAGACAAAGGTGTGTGGATGTGTAGTTAGAATACTTCTAATTTCAAAAATATAGTTTATTGAGGATAATTTTTTTGTTATTTAAACAAATAATAAGAAGATCATTGTGAGTGAATAAGTAAAATAAAAGAAGGCAACTTGGGGGAAGATGTTACCTTTAAATCGGGTAACTCCTTTTGGTTTGACCAAAAGAATTTATTGAAGTGCCTTCTTTATAAGAAAAAGATTCTAAGACGAAGATAGAGATTTTGGGAGCTTATTTGGGTAGAGTTTGGATGATCCAAGGGGAATCAGAGGTATGAGTAATATGTAAGAAGTGATTTCCTTTTATAAGAGGAAGGTGGAGCTCTTTTGGACAGTTTGCAAGTATTAATTTATTATAAAATGATTTTCCATTTCAAAAGGTTAAAAACTCAATAAGTTCAAAGATAAGATAAATATAAGTTGAAATAAAATAATTAAATACTAATTTGACAGGTTTTGAATATTTTTTAATCCATACCTTTTTTATTTTACCCTTGGTTAACTTATTTAATTGTAACCATGTCTTCGTGTATATTCATACTATATGGTTAATATATTAACATTAAAAAACAAAGAGACCCAAAATTGATAATTAATGAAATTTTTAACATCATATATGTCATTTTGGAAAATTTTAGAATTTTAAGATTATATTATCATTTAATAAAATATTAATTGATTTAAAAACACATTTATGTCAATTTTTATACTATTCATATCATGAATTTTTTTAAAAAAAATACAAACCAACTTGATTATTTCTAAAACCATTTATTAATTAAAATATAACAAGTTATACACATATATAAAAAAATTTATGGCATAAAATGTTGCAAAATAAATTCATTTTAATATTTATAATCTCACTTATTTAAATCATTCATTAATGAGGTAATCATTATATCATCATTGTGTCATAAAAAATTTATTTATATGATGTATCAAAATTATAAATAAAATACCATAATATAGGAAATATTTTTATATTTATAATGACTATTTATATTCAAATATATCAATTATATAACCCCACATTAAAATTGTTTTAACAAAACAATACATGTTTATTATATATATATATATATATTTACATTAAATAAAAAGTAATTAATGTCATTTTCTTACCCAAATGGATTTCAAAGTCCAAAAGTTCTACCCAAGGATTGTATTGGTCAATCATGACTCTTCCAATAAGGTTAGAACAAGTGTTAAGGTAATTGAATATTATTATAATATTATTTTTACCTTTAATTACCCTATTTACCTTTAATCGTGGTAAATAAAAATCAAAAGTTTTTATTCACCAAAAATTATTTTCATCCTATTGAATCACATTTTACTTACTGATGACAACCATGTATTTTATATTTTTGAAATTCAATTCACAGAGGTAGTAAAATTTCATTTAAATGAAAAAGCCGGTTTTTTAACTATTACACTGTGTTTTCACTATTCATAAAAAATTAAACCTTTTCAGAAAAATACCAAAAAATCACACAAATCTAATTTTGATATTATGAATTCAAAAATGATGTCTATTTTACCAAGTTAAAAACCTAGATGTTTCACTAATTAATTTAAAATTAATTTCTGTTGTCAAAACTAGAAAGCTTGTTTTTAAGATGTAAAAACTACAAAAATATTGACATGTGTTTATGTAAAATTTCAAAGTGAAATTACTTAAAATGGAAAAAATTGGATTAAATGGTAAAAATATAATCCAATTACACTTAAAAACAATTTAAAAATATAATATGACCATATAAATAAAACAGATGAAAAGACAGTTTTCACTTAAAATGCAGTATTTTTCATTATTTATTATAAATGAACTTTATTAGAAAAATACTGAAAACTTACCCAAATTAAATTTGGATGTCCCACTTCTAAAGAAAAAGTTTATTTATTCAAATGAAACATAAAAAATTGTCAAAAACTATATTTAAAAAGGGTTCTCCATCAAAGGGTGGTAAAACCACCTTTTAAAAATATTATATTATTTATGCTTAAAAATGGATTCATTCAAATTTTTAGCCTCTAAATTTTATTGAATAAAGGAAAAGACATTTAACAAACATTTATAATCATAATATGGTTAGTAATATACATTCTATCCAATAAAAAGGCTAGGCATTAACAACCATTTAAAATAATAATGTTATTTTATTATTTTTTCAATAGGACTCAATATTGTGTGCAACATAAGACTTCAAAGAAACACATTGTTGCATGTTGGGTACACTATTGAACATAGAATCCCCTTTAAAAAAATAAATATTTAATTCACAAATATTAATAAATATGAAAATGTCATATTCTTTATTTACCTGGGACGTTACACCAAGCACCCATTGAAACCCATTAATTTCATTTAAAATATCCAAAGGGGAATTTTAACAAACACTTGGAATGCATCACATTCATTTTAAATCAAAACTAGAAATTTGTTGAAACCCACCCACATTTAAAGCATTTAGAACCATTTGGAATCCATTTAAAACCTATAATGGGAACGCGATATTCATATATTATTCTACGAAATCATTTTGGACCACTAAGTATCATAATACATGAATTATAAGCACTACTACAAAATCTGAAACAAATAGTTGCATCCTTTATTAGTTATATATTAGAATGTTGATAAAGGTACCATTTATTAGTTATAAGAAATTTGTTGATAAATGGAAAAATTTATAGACACATAAAAAAGTGCTCATAACAGGTAACTATTATCACTTATTTTATTAAGTAGACAAAAAGACTACACTTTTATAAGAATGTTTTCAAGAACTCATAAAGGACACCATTTTATAGAACTTTTATTTAACACGGACAATGGGTGGCCTTTTTCATCACTAAATAATAGCTGATAAGGGGTTGTCACACACAAATTATTCCACATCAGGTTTTTTGTTTGTCTGGGGTGTTCTTTATAAGCATGGGCATTCCTGCAACACAACATTCCATGGCTATGGGGGATCAGTGGTCATATAAACCATCTCACACCTGGGCCACATGGGCTGACCCTTCCACATGTAAGCCCACATGCTCATCATTCTGTTATAGCTCATATATGTGGGCTAATGTATCCCTACAAACTGCATAACATCTTAGTTGGACCAGAGCCCCTATTTTTTTTATACTCCAATAAAAAACATGATTAATGTAAATATTAAAAAACATGAAAAAATGTAATAATTAAGCAAAAAATAGAAATGAATAAGTTTTAAAATTATTAAAAAAATATTAATGATATTATTATTAACAAAATTGAATAAACATAACATATTTAAATATATATTGAAAATAGTAATAAACAGTATATATTAAATATAAATACATAAAAGGGAAAAAATTTACTAAATAAACAAATAAAATTTAAAAATGGACAAAATTAAAAAAAAAATATAAATTTATAAATGAAACAATTATTAATAAAAATGAATAAATTTAATATATAAAAATATATTAATTATACTGATCAATAAATAGTATATATTAATTATATATATATAATGAATAAATGTTAATTATTAAAAACATATTAATCACATAATATTTTTTAAAATGTTTTTTCAACCTAATCATCAATTAATTAGATTTTATTCATTTTTAGCATGAATTCATTTATTATTATTTATTGATTGATAAAGTTAATTTTTTATTTATAATTTATATAATTTAATGATTTTAAATATTCATTTGTTTAATATTATTATAATTTATTCATTTTAAATGTTTTTATACATAATTAATAATTAATATATTTAATATTTATCAATATATAAAATATTTCTCTAAATATGATTTATATAATAAAAAATATGTATGTTTATATTAAATAAATCTTACATTTATGAAAAATAATTTATAATTAAAAAATATTTTTAGTTAATAATATAGACTAATTATATTGAGTAGTGGGATTTTAATTAAATTTTGCTTTCTTTTTTCAAGATACCATATATAAAATGTGTGTTGTATTAATTTCATATATACGTAAACATAATTACTAAGTTTTTATAGAGAATGCACACAAAAATAATATTTTTTAATTTATTCAGTTTTTAATGTTCAGTATTTAATTATATTTATTATCATAATATATTTAATATATATTATGCTTCTAATTGGTAAATTTTATTCATTATTTATATTTATTTGAATTTATAATATTTATTATTTTTAGTATTTTGGTCCAATTTATTCATTTTTAATATTATTTATTCATTAATTATATTATTTGTTTTATATTTATTGTAATTTATTCATCTTCTGTTTTTCATTCAATATTTTTTGTAATTTTATTCATTTTTAATATTTATTTATACATGTTTATTCATTAACATTTAATGTTTTTAATATATTTATAATTTTAATAACTAATATGTATTTATTACCATTTTAAAATATGTATTAATAAATATTCATTTAATATTTTTATTAATCTATATAATTAATATCACTTTTTCATTTTTTTAATTTTATTTGTTCTTTTTATTATTTATTTAATTAATGGATATTTGATATTATATAATGTCACTTTTCAATTTAACTCACATAAAACTTGTATTGTCATTATATATAAAATAATTCCACACACACATGTACTCAATTAATCCAATTGTATATAAAAACAAACATACTTCATATTTATTTAATTTATTGAAATTTTAATACACATTTTTTTTTAAATTTGGTAACATATAATATTTTAATATATTACAATTTTAATTAGTAAATTTTATTCATCTATTTTTAATTTATTTCAGCTGATATTATTTATTCATTTATAATATTGAATAATATTTTTTTTGGATTTTAATCATTTTTAAATCTTTATCAATTTATATTTATTTTCTATGTATTAATATTTTCAATATATATTCATCTGCATTTCAATATATATGTCCAAATTAATTTTTTTTACTAATTTGATTAATTAATAAATTATATCAATTTTTTTAACACTTTTAATATCTTTTCATTTTCAATTATTTAACTTCACTTATTTTTATCATTCATGTAGTTAAGATTATATAATAATTAATAATATTTAAAATTTATTTATAATTAAATATTTATTAATAATTAAATTTATATTTTTCTTATAAATGTACTTATAAATATTTATTTAAAATATTTATAAAATTATATATTTTTAATTTTATATATATGTAAATGTATTTATATAAATATAAATAAACAATTATAAAAATTATAATAAATATATTTATTATATTAATAATTATATACATTAATATTTTAACAAATATATATATATATAATTATATAATTATAGTTATAATTATACAGAAATATTTTTAAATATATTTATATATTTATATATATATATATTATTTATAATTATAATTATAAATATATTTCTATAATTATTTTTATTAATACATATTCACAATTATATTAGTATATTTTTAATTTTATAAATAATTATTATTTTTTATTTATATATATATATATAAATATTTATAAATACATATTTTTAATTATTTAAATATATTTATAATTATATAAATATTAATTTACAACTATAAAATTGGAATATTTTAATTATATTAATTATATTATTAAATATTAATTATATAGGTTTTATCATTTCTTTTCTAGCACTGATAAACCTGAGCTTTATCAATACTAAAATTATAGTGATTAAAACAATAGGTCTTTAGCATCACTTTTCTATGAGAAAAAAGGAGTGTTTTTATCTACCCTATTAATTTTCGTGCAAATAAAACACATCTTTATCAACACTTTCAAAAAAGCACTGATAAAACACTTCACATTCTTATAAATTTAACCCAAAACATATAGATTTCGCTTGAGTCATTCAACCTCTTATGGAAGTCTAGGTCTCTCACCACTCCCCTTCAACCTTCTCTCGGATGAATCAACCCTCTCAAATCCAAAGATATATTGTTAAATCTACTACTCTCTTGTTTAGAAGTTTATTTAAACTTCCCTTGATGCATGTAGTTCTCCTCCCTCGACATACATCATTTGGCACCATCACATGAAAGCACCTCGTGCATACATTGTATAGCTAAACTCATCTTTTATCCATTACGCATGAGATGATATTCTTATTGGTTCATGGATTTATTATGTTTCTTTTTCACGCAATATATATCCCTTGGATTTTCCTTCTTCACCATGTAGATATGTATGAGTTTTTTTATTCTTCTCATTGCTAGTATATATTCATGTTCATTTCTTTCTATACTTTATATAATAGAAAATATATTATGTGGATTCATTATGGAAAAATTAGTGTGATGGATTTTTTAACTATATAGGATTAGGTTTATTTATTTTGGGAAATGGGAGGGAATATCCCTACATAATTTGGTGTTGGCTAGAAAATCGGTGATCGATACTTTCAATTAGTTAAATAAATCATATTATTTTATTTTATCACTAATCATACATAATGTTTGACCATTTACAATTATCAGTCACCTAAAATTTTCCACACCTTCAACATCCTAAGATAAGTTTGGATCAAACTCTTGGATAAAACTTCATTTTTCTTGGAACTCTTCTTAGCCGTTATTTTTATAAATATAAAACCTTCTTCACTCATTGGGGTTTGAATTTATATATTTATTCACTCGTCAATATTTATAGGGGATTCATACAATTTTTGAATTTCCATTAGACCTTTATTTACCTTCTCACAAAAACATATTGCTGCCAAAATTGAACTTGATCATATGATTTACTAGTTCTAAAAAATAATTTTCAAAACATTTCATAGTTTCTTTCTCTTTTATGTAACCCCCTCTTCAATAAACCCCAACTTATTATCTTTTAAAATCATCAAATTTAATTGTTTTCTTCTCCTTTAATAAAATTGATTCATTTGAACAATGGGAGGAATAAATATTATTTATTCATTATTTAAGATCTTATATTAATATGTTTTCTATTTATCCATCTTTAAGGACTTTATAATACAATCTTTCAACTCTCAATTCAGTAAAAAAACCATTTCATATTTATCATCATGTTCTCCAACATTATCATTATCACTAGAATAAACATCATCATTCCCTTCTTAAATAAATAATTATGCCTCTAATTTACTAATGTTTGAAATTCAAGATCACAATCTCCACCTAGCCCACCTCGTACCATGTGTAGAAATGTAAAAACATCAATTCCTCCCTCTTATTGCTTTAAATTGCTCACTGTTGTTTATGGATCATGTCTGTCCATTTAATCATATGAGATATCATTGAATTTATCATATATAAGATTTTATTTTTAAAAATTTTCACTCTAATTTCATGGAGATACTAAATAAATGGGTATTTTTTAAAAAGAACTATTTGTTCACTATAAAGACTCTTCCCAATTATCATACAAGGTGGTGACTTAAAATGATAATTGGGCATGGTTTTTATATGAGAAATATGGTAATCTTATCTAATTTATCGGTATGTTTCCTACTCTCATAGATTAAAATCAAACAATTTTCCCCATTTTCCTCCAATATAAGTAAAAAAGAACCTCAATCGTTTTTATATTAGCACTATAATGAATATCTATGATCGTAATTTGGCAACAAAAATCACTGACCACATGTTTAGTTAAACTTTCATTCATGTTTAAATGATATAAAAATTTATTATAATGAATAGAATGTTTAAATCTATTTTGAGTAGGTTAATTGTCATTATTTTTTATTCTTAATATCTTAGATTTTTAAATTTCCACTCATAAAAATTTCTTCCCCTTACTGACTCTATTGAGGGTCCTTTCCACTAAAATTTCATTAGTGGTTCTAGTTAGATATTTCTTTGATGTTTACATAGATTTAACAACAACCACATGTTTACCATAGGTTTTTTCTTGAAATTTCACTGTTCTATAAAATTATAACTTTCTTAGAATCATCAGAAATAAAATTAAAATTCTTGGATCCCCTTTTTAAAATAGTAAATAACTTTCCCCTTTAATTAAAAATATTTTTTGTGTATTTAATTATTTTTTATGAAAAATGAATATTTTATGAACCTAATATGATGGGTGTGAATTTAAAATGTACATACACCAATCATATGAAAAAAGAGTATAAATACGGTGGTAAATATTACATTGAGTTTTCATGGAATCAGTCATATGAACCTCTAAAATCCTTTGTTTATGATTAAAATTTTTAATTCAATTAAAAAATTCCTATAAGTGTTTGAATAACATTTTATTTCTCAATAAATAGGTCAAATATGTTAATGTTGAACAAGACATGGGGAAAAACTAAAGTTACGCATTGATTGGGATAATACTCAATTTTATAGAACATTTATTATGAATACTGGTGTAAATAATTATGGAGATTCTATAGAGTAAATGAAAATTTAAATTGAAGAACACCATAGTTATTTCCAATGTTTCTTTGAAAAGATAAATTGTTGGTTTAATATACAATTGTATATTGGTTATACTAAATACACAACATCATGTGTTGTTTATAATTTGAAAATTTGCATGGGATAGAGTGACACCAGCATTACAAAACTATTTGGTCTTCTAAATGATATTATACTAGAAGAAAATTAAATTCCATGTTAAATACAGGACACTAAAAAATTATGTGTTTAATGGTCAGGATCTTTAATAAAGTACATGACTATAAAAATGATTTCATATTATTTTAAAATGACTATGAATAACTCGTAAAATTCTCTAAGTGTACAAAAATTGATATAACAAAGATGAATCATGTCCTTCAAAATATGCATGTTACTTTCCGATCATTCCATGGTTTAGATGACTATATAAATTTCTAGAAACTGCAAGACAATTGTCATGGCACACAAATACAAGAATCTAAGATAATATACTATATAATACAATAGACTCTATTGAGTGGAAGAAAACTGATAACAACTGTCATGAATTTTTAAATGATATTATAAATCATTATCTTCTGTTATCTACAAATGGAAGAAATCAATTTTTGTGTATATAGAAGTACTAATGTTACATGTCTAGTTGTGTGGGTTAATTATAATTTTCCACCATGGTTATGCATGAAGTAAAAATGCATTATATTTCCATTAATTATATCTAGACCAAAATTACCTGGTACTGATATTGAAGTCTATTTTGATACATTGATCTAATATATAAAAACAATTTGGGTAACTTGTATTACATTTTATGGTGCTCATGGAATTGAATAATTCACATTGAGTTCCATATTATATGGGGTGATTAATGACATTGCTACTTATGTAAAATTTTCAATCTATAGAATTAAAGTAATGTTGGGGTGTCCCATTTTCAATTAATGAATGCCCAGAGTGTGATTGAAACATTTATATAAAAAAATTAGGATATCAAAAATTTTCACCTTGAAAATATAGATTCCAATCCTGGATGAAATCATTTGATGATACTATCGAATAAGGTACAACATCATATCTGCTAACAAGTGGTTAACTTTTTGATAAAGTAGATGATATTGCCACTATTTTTAGTTAATTTGTTTGTTAAAAACTTACTATATCATGTCGCAAAAAGAGAATAATTTATTTAAATATATATAAATTAATTTTTTGTATGTCTGATATTTTTTTGATATCATCAATGTAGATAAATATGTATTTGATAGTTTAATTTGTATATTAAAAATGTTCCTTAGAAAATAAAATATGGCATAAAGGATAGGTTAGACATGATTTATATGAAAAAGAGGGCGGAAATGTTGGAACTAGTGAGCAGTAAATGGTAGACATTTATTCTTCTAGTAGCATAAAATCTATCCAAAAAAAATTCAGTTGGAAAATTTCATTAATAGTGAAAAAGTTCCATAGGAATATTCATAAAATTTCAAGAATGTGGTTTCAATTACTAATTTTAAGTTATAGGGTCTAAAATCATACGACAATTATGTTTTGATGCAATATTTGATACTCAGAAATTTACATTTCATTCTTTCTAAAAATGTATTATGGAGATTAACTAGGATTTTCTTATTATTCAAATCCACATACAGTAATTTTATAAACTTGAAAAAGTTTCCAGTCAATAATATGGATATTTCAGTCATATTATGTGGATTAGATATTTTCATCCCATCATAATTGTTTATTATGATAATCCACCTAATGGATCACTTGATTAGAGTGGTTGGAATATATCTTAATATCCATTATAGATGAATATATCCCCATTAAAATATATATGCATATTTTTAATGGATTCATTAAGAATCGATTTTTTTAAAAGGTTGTGTTGAAATTGATATTTTGTAACGGAATTTATATAATTCTATACTATTTAACTATCATATATTGATAACATATGTCTCTCAAAGTATCTCCAAAACAGCTACCTAAGGGGAGAAGGTATTTATATAAGATATTTTGTCACAACTACCATCATTGATCATGAGAAAGATCAACATTTCTTTAAAAATGATAGTGAAGAGGTTACTCTATATGTTTAATATGACAAATTAATTCTTAGACATTTGAATCCATTAAGGGATGAAGGATGGAAATAAAATACACATAATCAATAGATTATAGGATGGTTTCGATGTCATATTTTGTCGATCTTTAGTACTTGAGTCAACAATATACTTATTATAATTACAAGTTGTTCATGTGGTAAAATATCCCTTATATGCAGAATTATATTCATGATGTAGATATCATATATATCATACGTATCCAGTATATACATTCATTTATAATATTACATAACATTTAGAGGTAAGAAATGAAATGCACCGTTCATGGAGACGGTAAGCCATACGTACGCATGAACCCTACTTTCATTTCTATTCCGTATTTAATGGAATGAAATCATAATGATATAAAGGTATATTATAATTCTAGTATAATATCATATATAATATCATTTACTCGATCCTTTATACATCCCAAATATGGTATTAATGATTCAAATCACTTTGAGGGGGCGGTAGTCCGCACTTCCTAAAATGAAATTATCGCATTTACCCATAATAGAAATCATATAGGTATGCCATAAATGAAAAATACAGAACCATAAGGAAAACATAAAAATAATATATATCATATATAAATATAGTAACATCTTAATGGCCACCATGAGAGGTGTTAAAAGATGATTGAATAATCATCGTTTCGTGAGATAGTAATTCACCATCCACAGAAACAGTATGTTCTTTAACCATTAGACGAAGGTGTCTGTAAGTGTAAATAAAATATTTTTCATAAAAACATACTATTATATTGAAGTTACTGGTGTTGTTACAAAATAATGGAATAAAAAGAGTTTAAGGGGTTGGATAAGAAAAATAAAACAAAAGAACATAAGAGAATACAATACCTTAAAATCGGGTAACTCTTTTTGATTTGAGCCAAAGGCATCCTTGGGAAGACATCTGCACAAATTGAGGCTTCTAAGAGTAATAGATGGAAGTTTAGAGAGTATTTGGGCAGATTTTGGCCGAGTCAAATGGCTTTGATGGTGTGAATAAGGTGGTAGAGGTGGGGGCCTTTTATAAGAGTAGAGGAGGGGCACTCTTGGAAAGTCATCAAATGTTACATTATTATGAAGTGATTTTCGGATTTCAAAGGTCCCAAAATTATATATTTCGAGGCTAATGTGATAAGAGCTCGAAATAAACCCATAAAATAGGTTTTATACAAGTGTAAGTTCTAGATTTTACCTTATCTTTCAATTTCATTTAAATTGTTCATTAATGAGGTAATCGTTCCATCATCATCGTGTCATAAATAAATTTATTTATTTAATGCCTAAAAATTATAAAAAAAATATCATGATGTAGGAAATATTTTTAGATTTCCAATGAATATTTATAGTCTAATGTTTAACTTATATAACCCCATGTAATAATTGTTTTAGTAAAACAACACATGTTTGTGACAATTTTATTTTTACTTTAAATAAAAAGTTATTAATGTCATTTTCTTACCGAAGTGGCTCCATGGGATCCCCAAGTTGACCCATGGTTTTTCATGGTCGGTCATGACTCATCCAATAAGGGTATTATAAGTGTAAATGTAATTTCATATTATTATAACATTATATTTACCTTAAATTGCACTAATTTCCTTTAATTGCGATTAATAAAACTTAAAAGTTGCTGTTCACCAAAAATTATTTCCATCCCATTGAACCAAATTTTACTTACTAATGACAATCATGTATGTCGGATTTTTGAAATTCAATTCACATAAGTGGTAAAGTTTCATTTAAACAAAAAATTAATTTTTTAACTACCACTTCGTGGTTTCACTATTCATCAAAAATTGATGTTTTTCAGAAAAATACCAAAAATTCAACATAGGATAATTTTGATATTCCAAATCCAAAAATGAAGTCCATTCTGAAATATAAAATTTATATAATTTCAAAAGGTGGGTATTACTATTCATAATGGTTACTTTGATTGGTTGCGGTGTGCTAGAACTCGAGCTTGCGTACAACACACGCTGCTCTATTATTCAAAGAGAAGCATACCATAGAAGCTCGAAGTGTTACATTCTCCCCTCCATCAATAAATTGCATCCCCGCAATTTGAAAATGTTCTTCAAAAATAAAAGGTTGAAAATTGAAAATACCTTTGTGGAAAACCCACATCGGAAATACGGTTAATAAAATTCAGCCATAATAAGAGGGGAAGGGAAATGAAAAATTCACCACCAAATTATGATCTCGATTAGGAGAACATTGGTGGAAATTAGAGAAATATAATTGGAGGAAAAACATAAATATTTTTAGGGGTTATTGAAGTCATCAATCACAAACAAGGGTAAAATTGAGGGCCTCAAAGTCTTCAATCTATGTTGATTTAAAATATCATCAGTTCAACAAAACATATGGTATTAGGATAACACATTTTTTTGTTTTAATACACCTTTACTAATGTTTAATAATTAATTTATTCATAGAATAAGAGATAGGTATATATATATATATATATGATTGACAAGTAGAGTTTCAACCTTCAACTAATTTCTAGCACAAAGTGATCTTTCACTGAAAAAGATAATAGAACTCAAAAATATTATATTTATCCTAATTGAATAAGGTTAAAAATATTAACACATACCATTTAGATTAGGAAAACTATTTTGTAATAACCAGGGACTTCCTGTAGGCTAGTGGTGGGTAATAAAGGCCTGTCGAACTATGGTTGTCGGATCGATTCCTACAGCTTTGTCTGACGCGACGGGTTATCCCCCGACCTACAGGTTATCCTTTTCCTAAAACTATAGTTTTATAATATGAAAACAATAATCTTCAGAAATGTTTTAACCTTAAAATATATATCCAAAGTTAAAATTAATCCATTCCAACCTTTATAGTTATCCAAAATACCTCTGTCCAAACATTCTCTAAAAGGTCTCTAAATTCCAAAATCAATTCATCATATTCCCCAAACAAAGTAAATTTCTCTTATTGTCACATAATAAAAATAAGATTACCTTCATCATATTAAAAATTTAATAAAAACAACAAGTACTGCAGTACAATACTTATATATATCACATTATTCTTATAACCATAATATAGTTCTTGAGTCCAAAAACACAAATACAATAATTATTCCACTTCAACTGTTGTAACAACATAAGATTGGCCTTGATCCCTTGGCCATTTCTAAGGTAAGTTTACCTGACAATTAAGAAATTCATTTTCATAATGCATCATTTCCCTACAAGTATAGCATTCAGCATTGATAGCCTCTTTCTTTCCCTTGAAATCACGAGCCTGGTGACCTTTTTCTCCACATTTATAACAAACTCCCATTCCTTTTAGGAAAGTACCAGGGTGATTCTTCCCACAATTATCACATAATGGAAAATCTTTCATTAACTTTTTCCCTTTATCTGTCTCTTGTTCCACCGTTATCTTCTTCTCTTGCTTCACTTTGTTGTCATAAGACTTAGAAAATTCCTTTTCTGTCTTGATAGCACACGAGACAATATCTTCATACGATGAGAAGGATTGTGATACTAAAGCTCAATGGAGAAATGGTTTTAACCCATCAAAGAAACGATCAATATTACTTCTTGGGTTACGTATATAATCTACATCATGTCTCTCTAACCTTGTAAAGTTGGCCTCATACTTTGAGACATTCTCATCCTCCTTTTGTCTCAGACTTAGAAATTGCCTTTCCATATCTGCTTGGTGGTCACGAGGAAAGTATTTTTCTAATAAAATAACTTTGAACTCCTTTAATTCCATATTTGATACTTCATCATCTTCCTTCATGTTTTGAATCAATGACCACCATTGATCAGCATCTCCAGTGAGGCATTAAACAGCCATGATAACCTTTTCCCTTTCACTACTCCCCAAAGCCTGAAATATTTTCTCTAGGGAATTTATCCATTTCTCAGCTACTAAGGGATTTTTACTCCCATTGAATGTTGGTGTTTGTTGCCTCATGAAGTAGTATAACATTAATCCTCCACTTTTCAGATCAGTGTGCTCCGTACGACTAACGTTATTATTCATAACCTGAGTGAGTTGTCCCAGTATGGTGATAAGCTGATCAGCACCAGTTATATCACCAACTCCATTAAAATTATCTTTAGAAGGAGGGAAATCCCTACATAGAGTGTGTTCATTGATACGGTTTACATTCCTTCCACTAGGTACTACTTTTAAACAATGTCATAAACTAGATTAGTTTATGAATCCAAATACATAATTCCATAGTTGTAAAACACTTAACATAAATTGAAAAATTTATGGATATAATCCATAATCATAAAAATGTTTTCTTTGAGAAAGTATATACTCATAAACCCTTAATAATGGTTTGTAAATAAATCGTGAATTATCCTAAGCATATCCCTTGAGAGTTTCGTAAACAAGAGTGCAGCAAGGCCCGTTGTCGTGCACCAGTTCCCGTTCGAGTCTAGCTCAAAGCGGTGTTTTCAGGTTTTAACCCTAAGTACATATGTTTCAGTGCCTCCTCTACCTGCTCGTATCCAGAAAGGGATTTATTTCTCGGAAAACTCACAAAATATTTATAATACCAAAATTCTAGGAAGTTCTTCTATACTAATCCCCAAATTCTATCTTAGGGTTATGTGCTCTAGTCAGAGTTTTTCTAAATCTAGCTTCCAAGGTTAGTACTGAACTGCCTCTGATACAAACTGTAATGCCCCAACCCTAGTTACCCAGAGTCAGTTCATTATTGCATAACATTGTCATGATCACAAAAGATCAATTCTCGAAAGACCGATTAGTTTAGTAGCCTTGGAAACACTAGATACATTCATAAATGTTACATTACATCATAAAGTGAAAAATAACAATAACATAGTCTCCATAGTCCACACTTCTCTACCCTTCAGACTATCCCTGTAGATCAGTCATAAAATATTTCTTCACATACTGGGAAAATAAAACATATAAAGGGGTGAGCTCAGATGCTCAGTAAGGATAACAATACAGCAGAAACTTTCATAAATGAACATAAACATTTAAGGCAACGTATAACTAAAACAAAAACCTTTTAAACTTGAACATCAGCATAATATGGAAAAAAATAAAATGAAATAATGCCATTTATTTATTCACATGGATATTCTACTAGTCAGATAATCACATTCAATATCAATAACCACTTTTATAATGATGTAATGCATAATGCCAGACTATCATAACCACATAGCCAAGGCCTCTTGCCAAGACTAAAAATAAGATTTTTTTCAAGGCCTCATGCCAAGACACTTCTTTGTCTCATTAGACCTACCAATGCATCGATGATCTATAGGGGGCTCCACCCATAACTTATTAATTCCAATGCATTCCTCATATGAACAGGTAAAATCATATCATAAACCATAACATAATCGTATCACATAAAACATTCATAAAGGAAACATAACATTTCCACATTTCAATCACAAGATATCAATACAACACATTGATGTAATAAAAACATTATCAATACCATTTTCAATACAAAAATAAAAGAAAATTAAAACTTGGTATTTATTTTTCATTTAAAAAAAATGTTATGGCTTGTAGAGGAAGCCGAAACCCAAATAATGGTCACGGCGGCGGAAAAGTCGTTGTCACCGCATACATAAGACAAAAAACATTCCTTTTTGCTGTTTACTAAAACTCTTCATATAAAAATATTCATTTTGAATAAACATAAAATTAAAAGGGGTTTATACACTGTATAAAAGAAATTTGTGTATAAAACAAAATACGCCTCAATGAAAGAAGATTGAGACGAAGTCCCTTACCTCGTGTCCGACTTGACTTGATCATTCTTTAAACTCCTGAATAATAAACTATAGTTAATTTATACTTGATTAAGAACCTTTTTCAAGTTTATTTTACCTTTTATATCACTTATTACCATGTTATGAAAATTATGTAGTCATTTAAGTTAATAACGGGTGTTTTGTCGATCTTTAGTACTTGAGTCAATAATAAACTTCTTATAATTACAAGTTGTTCATGTGGTAAAATATCCCTTATATCCAGAATTATATTCATGATGTAGATATCATATATATCATACATATCTAGTATATAAATTCATTTATAATATTACATAGCATTTAGAGGTAAGAAATGAAATGCATCGTTCATGGAGACGTTAAGTCGTATGTACGCATGAACGCTACTTTCATTTCTATTTCGTATTTAATGAATTTAAATCATAATGATATAAAGGTATATTATAATTCCAGTATAATATCATATATAATATAATTTACGCCATCCTTTATACATCCAACATATGGCATTAACGATTCAAATCACTTTGAGGGGGTGGTCATCCGGACTTCCTAAAATTAAATTATCACGTTTACCCATAATGGAAATCATATAGGTATGCCATAAATGAAAAATACAGAAGCATAAGGAAAACATAAACATAATATATATCATATATAATTATAGTTACATCTTAATGGCCACCATGAGCGGTGTTAAAAGAAGATTGAACAATCGTCGTTTCGTGAGGCAGTAATTCGCCACCCACAGAAATAGTATGTTCTTTAACCATTAGACGAAGGTGTGTGTAAGTGTAAATAAAATAATTCTCATAAAAACATACTAGTATATTTAAGATACTGGTTTTGTTACAAAATAAAGGAATAAAAATAGTTTAAGGGGTTGGAGAAGCAAAATAAAACAAAAGAACATAAGAGATAACATTACCTTAAAATCGGGTAACTCTTTTTGATTTGAGCCAAAGGATTCCTTGGGAAGACTTCTGACCAAATTGAGGCCTCTAAGAGTAATAGAGGGAAGTTTAGAGATTATTTGGGTAGATTTTGGCTGAGGGAAATGGATTTGAAGGTGTTAATAAGGTGGTAGAGTTGGGGGGGCTTTTATAAGAGGAGAGGAGATGCACTCTTGGAAAGTCATGAAATGTTACATTATTATATAGTGCTTTTCGGATTTCAAAGGTCCCATAATTATATATTTTGAGGATAAGGTGATAAGGGTTATAAATACACCCATACAATAGGATTTAAACAATTGTAAGTTCTATATTTTACTTTATCTTTTTATTTTATTTAAATTGTTCATTAATGAGGTAATCACTGCATCATCATGGTGTCATAAATAAATTTATTTGATTAATGACTAAAAATTATAAAAAAACATATCGTGATGTAGGATATGTTTTTATCATTCCAATTAATATTTATAGTCTAAAAGGTAACTTATATAACCCCATGTAATAATTTTTTTAGTAAAATAACACATGTTTGTGACAATTTTATTTTTACTTTAAATAAAAATTTATTGATGTCATTTTCTTACCCAAGTGGCTCCATGGGGTCCCCAAGTTGACCCATGGATTTTCTTGGTCATCCATGACTCATCCAATTATGTTAGTAGAAGTTTAAAGATAATTTCATATTATTATAACATTATATTTACCCTAAATTACACTAATTACCTTTAATCGCGATTAATAAAACTTAAAAGTTACTATTCACCAAAAAGTATTTTCATCCCATTGAACCAAAATTTACTTACTACAGACAACCATGTATGTCTTATTTTTTAAATTCAATTCACAGAAGTGTAAAAGTTTCATTTAAATGAAAAATTAGTTTTTTAACTACCACTTAGTGGTATTACTATTCATCAAAAATTGATGTTTTTCAGAAAAATACCAAAAATTCAACATAGGATAATTTTGATATTCCGAATCCAAAAATGAATTGCATTCTGAAATATAAAATTTATATAATTTAAAAATTTGGGTATTACTATTCATAACGGCTACTTTTATTGGTCGTGGTGTGTTAGAACTCGAGGTTGCGTACAACACACGATGCTCTATTATTCAAAGAGAAGCATACCATGGAAGCTTAGGGGTGTTACAGGATTTATATCTGATTCGTTGCCTTTATTAGTGTGAAAAAAAGTGCGGATAACGACCCCCCATTATCAATGCATGTAGATGAACTGATAAAAGAACCCATTAATCACAGTAAAAAGAAATCACTGATGAAGTGTTATTTTATCAGTTCTTTTACTATCACTAATAATAAACCCCGTTATTAGTATTAATAAAAACAGTTATAAAGAATACCTTTATCTACATTTTTTTATCACCCCTGATAATGGGGTCCTCTATCATCCCTTTTGACACTATTTCAGTTTTAAATTCCTTTTTCACTAATAAAGATCTCTTTTAGCACGGTTAAAATCATTATCTATAGTATTAAAGATAGATTTTATAGAAACAACAACCTCTTTCAAGTAGAAACAAATCAGAACACATCATAATAAAATTTGAAAGATCAACTGGGAAAGTAAATATAATATATAAATACTAAAATTCCAAAACCCAATGATTAAACCCACATAATCCCCTAAATTAAATTCCCATGTTCATTGGGGTTTATGGTGAAAGTAAATTGATTGGAAATTGGGAAATGATAAGAGAGAAAGAGACAATATAGACATTACCTATAAATATTCATTTAAAACAGTTAATAATAAGTATTATATTAGAATTGGAAGAAGGATAAAACTTCTATGATGTAACCCTTGATCGAATACATAAGAGAGATGACTCAAAAAGGGGAAACCCCCAAAATTATTGATTGGGAAAGACTATAATACCATTATAATTTAAAAATGGGTGGGCCACTGAGGCTTGCATCACAACTTGCACTATGCCATGGTTTACCATTAGGCATTCCTTGATAACCCTCGAACACACTGACTACCAAGCCCATGCTCTACGCCCTCATCAGTTTAGCACCCACCATGGCTAGTACCATGTCATGGTAAGACTGCCTATTTCTAATTTAAGAAACCCCCTAACCAAAACACCTATAGAAATGTCTGGCTTTGTCATTTCTCCAAGATTAATTTATAATCGGGAAGAACCCATAGCTAAAATGTCTGATGAAATTCATGTTGCAAGAATATTTTCCCTCACTATTTCACACAAGGAAATTATAGAAAAACAATTCTCATTGAAATAACCAAGCCCAGCGAACCATGTTGTGGTGATGTCATCCTAGTCCAAAATTGTATTGACATTAGATTTTTTATAATTTAAATTGATATTCTCTTCAATTGCTTATGGCGCTTGAACCACTATACTAATGCAAACCCCAAATAAAATGACCTCTTCAATATTAAAATAACATGATGAGTATACTCGTTATTAAATAAAAATAACATAATCAAATAAAATAATTACATATTTTTATTTTTATTTTATTACAAAAAATTAAATGAAAGGATACATTTCAAAGAACCATTTCGAAAATGCTTTATTTTATTTTTAACTTAATTAATTAAATTAGTCATATATAAAACTAATTTAAAATATGTAATATTTATATTCATTTTTCATAAATGTTTATGAAAAAATATTAAAAACACTTGATATCTAAAAATTCATTCTTAACAAAATCTATTTTTATTTATATTATTTATAGTTCATTAAATTTACTAAATATATATACTTTTTAATATTAATTTGATTAAAAATACAACATTTTGGAATTTTATCTTTTCAAATAATCTTTTTGTTACTTTTTTATAATTTTTTGAAATAATCTATATTTAGGTCAATAATTAAAAATACAGTTTTCAAAAATATTGTTGGGATTATAAATCAAGAAGTATAGATTAAAAAATAAACATTTTTCTGATCAAATTTTTAGGTAAGGAATAAAATTATACATTTCAAAATTCTATGGTGAATTTTTAATATCTATGCTAAAAACAATAAATAATATTTTCAAATGGAAATTGTTTTGGGTGTTTTCTTTCAATTAAATATTAAATTGGAAATTTTAAGTTTTGGAATTCTTAGAAAGTCAGATAAATTTTATTTGGTATATAGTAAAGGACCTAATATCTTAAAAATCACATACATTAAAACACATATCATACAAAAAATATTAATCTTAAAAACAAACTTTTTCTAGAAATGTGTTTTTACTTGTTATATGCACTAATGTTAAAATTAATTTTTATTACGCATATAAATTGTATTTAATAAAGTATATATCATTTTTTTATTCATTATTTGTAACTTATTTAATATGTTTCATTTTTGGTTTAGTAATTGAAAATTAATTACTTAGGTAAAAAATAATTACCACGTTGAAACTAAAAATGGTAAAAGTTAAATTTCTAAGAATAAGGGAGTTATAAACATGTTTAAAACGTGTTTGAAAAAAGAATGGTTTAGGGATTATCAAGATTATATCATCCCCCACCCCATTTTGACCATTTTATAGTCTTCTTGACACGTAAAACATGTTCTCTCGTTATATTAAGTTGAATTATTTACAAAAAATGTCATCCTCACCACTTATAAAAGGATCCTCTCACCACCTCTTCATGACCTCTCTAAAAAATTAAGTTCCTATTTAAAATTTACAATTTTTACTTAACCTATAATTATATTCGTTATCATTTGGCCTCTATTCAAAATATATTTTTCTAAGACCTCTATTTCTATGGAATCATCTAAGGTAATTCTCAAGTAATCAACCTCAATTATTTTTTCCCTATCTTCATTTCTTTTTATTCTTAATTTAAAAATTCTACTTTTAACATTCAACTTTTATGAAGTAATTACACTATTTTTTACTCAATTTTATTTATATATGTCAAATACTATTAATAAATATTACTATTTTTTATTATTAAAAAATAAAACATTATTAGTGCATGTGAAACCTACCACTTCCATGAAGTTCAAAATATTATTTTCATTTAGCTTATTAATTATAGATTAAAATCTAATAAAATATGATTATTTTATATAAATTTATCTAAATAATAAAAATTTTCTTATTTAATATTAATATTTTCCAAAAAAACGCATTCATAATCATAATCATCAATTAATTAAAGTATGTTCTTGTTGGTGTTGGTATATCCACCTACTTGAAAAATGATATAAAATAATATCATGGATTAGTATAAGAAATTAAAAACTCATTATTTATTTTATAAATAATTCATGTCATATTTTAATTTTCTTTTATAATGGTAACAATATTATTAAACACATTAATTAATATATTAGTGTTTGTTCGTTAAAAATCACTGAAATGTGGTCATTTTAGATTAAATATATAAGGATATAAAGAAAAACTCAAATAGAATGTAATTATAAAATTATAATTGATTAAAAAACATCAATTATTGAAAATTTTATAATCTTATAATGGTGATCATTGGGAGAATAATTAGAATCAAACCTCTAATATGATACTATTGAAAAAGATCAAGACTACTCACACATGATATTCAAAATAGATAATTTATAAATAATATAAAAGTATATAATAATTATAAATGAATTTTATAATATATTATTTATATTAGATTGTTTTCAAAATAACATATTAAGATATTAATTTCCTTAATACAATTTCTTTGAGTAAATTTGATTAACCTGGGAGACAATGTTAGGGTTTATTTTCTTAGATTTTATCAACTTGATACCTATTTCATAATATACTCTATTTTTTATTTAGATTGGTGTATCTACACCCCCTTTACTATTTATTTATAATTATCCAATATTCTTTATTTTATATTATTTCACATTTAAATTCATATCCTTCATGGTGTTTTGACTTTAATATTTCTATGGTTGTACAGGGTTCTTGGTTTCAACTTTAATTTCATATGAGATGGTTGATATTGCACACCCTTGCTTCATTTACATGGTTTATTCACTGGCATATTGATTTCATGTATTAAATATCTTCAATTTCATGAAATTCAAGTATCTATTTAATAATCTTCTTTTTATTATCCTTTTATTCTTATATTACCAATATCGATAGGGTTTCATCATCAATTTTATTTTAAAATAAATATTTATGGTAAAATATAATCCATATGGGGAATCATTAATAGTTTTTATTTTATCACATATTTCTTCTACATTAATTATTTTATAATAATATTTTTATCTATATTTTTTTTGTTTCTAAATGAATTATATTTCTCTCCGTTTTATAAAATAATTATTGTAAAATTCTATAAAAATATCAAGGATATATCTTATTTTTAAATTTTTTTTCTCTAAAAATCCTAAATTGTGTGTTAATCTAAGTCATTTTTCATCGATACTTCTTATGGTTTATCACACATATTATTAAAATGAAACCATACCCATTATTTTTCTATATTTATTATATAATTTTATTTATATAAAATAAAGGACTCATCACTACCAATTTATTTGATAATCATTTTCATTGTATAACAATAATTTTTTCAATAGGTTGCCTCTTTGAACACCATATTCTTAATATATTTGGTTGAATGTTGTTAACTTATAATCCATTCATAAATTTATTTACGATGTTTTTTACTAAAAAATACAAATTATATATATATATTTATTAAATATCATGTGTCATATTATTTGAAGTGTATTTTTTATAGTTTTTCTTATTGTCATTCGATATCCATTTATGTTTCATGTGTTTATCATTCATGTAAATGGAATTATGAATTTTACCCTAATATGATTCTATTTTAAATGGATATGAAACACATTTTATTTCCATTTATTTTATATTATATGTTGATGATTCATTTTAGTGGCACTCATACAAATGGATAATGATGGTAGGGGTCCTGTATCTCCCTCCAAATAATTGGTATTAAGTTTGAGTATCAGATGATATGTATATGTGAGAAATTTTTTATTTGATTCCAAGAATTGGTGATATTTTGTTACTTGTGAAGGTGATGCATACATGTGTACAATTAATTTACATACAAGCATGGGTGTAGTTTTTTCACTCATAAATTTTATATTTCCCTATTCTAATGGTTGTGTTATAATTCACTATGTATGAATTGTTTCTATGATATGCAGCTTTTTCATGTTATACTATTATGTTATTTTGTGCTCAATTCATTTATTAATGATATATGATTTTTTTGTTTGGAATTTCTTATGTATTCTAATTATACCCAAATTATCATCTTGTGGTAACTTATAAACATTGATTAGTATCACATGTGTTTACCCTTACTAAGCATTTGAGCTCACTATTTTCTTATACTTCAATTTACCTAAGCTATAAAGATAATAAAATTTATAAATTTCAAGAAGATTATATTATATAGAGAATTTATGGGATATGATAAAGACATGTTATAGGTTAAGCAGTTACATAAATAGTAGGAAAATGACTATTACTTTAAAAAGACATAGGTTGTGTTGGTTAATGTTATTTCCTTATTCTATAAACCTATAAACCTAAAATCTCTAGGTATTTTATATAGTTAAATACCTTCATTATGTTATGTAATTAATATGGTCCCATATGTGGTGAGATATAAATGGCATCACAATAGGGTTTATATAAATTTATAGGTTAAGATGTTAGTGGAGTATAATTTAAGGGTTAATAAGTTAATGTTAATCCTAATTTAAAAGGTATAGATTACCCTTAAGGATATTTGATGTAATTTTTAATAATTTAGGGATTAGGATAAGGTAACTTCAGTGAAAAACCCAGGGTTAAATTTAAGGGAAATGTTTTTAAGTATCGGATAACATCCCACAGTTTTGGTATTATAGAGATTATGTCATTGTCTAATCAACTATATCCCTATCCAAACACTGGCTAGTGGATACGGTTGTGGAATAAATTTTTCATGTGGTAATCACCTAAAAAATTTTGATTGAGTATCAACTCAATATTTACTCTTGTTCGTGATTATTATTCCTAAGACTGCACACCAAGCTTGACACATCCACGGGGTATGATTTATTTAATCATATTATCTTTATGAAGCATAATGAAATATTTATTTTATAATTACATTAATGGATTATATAAATAAATAATATAAAACAAAACATAAAGTATACTAGGTTCATCCAAGATAGTCATAGGATAAAACAAGTATGTAATAGTAAAAAATAATGATTTTTATGTTAAAATTAAGGTTTCATTGGATAATAATTCTTTCAATTGATCTTTCATATCCATATTAACAATTAATCTAATAATATTTTATTTTGTCATAATAATTTTTGACATTAGTATTTGGATGAAATAGGACCACTTAAATTAAGATGAGAAATCTCTGTTTTATGAACAGCTATGTCTTATAACCAAATAAATTATCAAGATTAAATGGTTTCGAATCTTAATACATGATTATTATAATGAAAATGGTGAAATTTTTTGTCTAAACCTAGTTAGTGATATCACGACCCATCCCTCAGTGCTCGTGTCGTGACTACCCCATGTCCACCTTCCATAACCCTAGGGTTGGTGACTAGTAACAGAATGGCATAACCTAAAAAGGGAAGGCATTCCCTTTAAACCTATACACACAAAGATAGAGTACACAAAAAAATTATAACAGAAGGAACCACTACTAAGAGTAAAAGTGACTATTGAATATAAATGTACCAGTATACAGGACCAACTAAAAGAAACGTACAACAAAAGTAATGAAAAATAAGCTCCAGAGATCGTCTTTCAAGGATCCTACCAGAGGAGTAGATACAGCTCACCGTCTGATGTCACTGCAGCTCACCACGTATATCAATCAACTTCAACCACCGTCTAGCCCTCGCTCCCCAAGTCTCAGTCAAACGGTCTTCCATCTGCACAAGACACAACAGGTGCAGGAGAATCCCATGTAACGGTGAGTATAAAAATACACTGTAGGAACCCTGAGACCCCAAAGGTCTCTCAGAAATCCCCAAAGGTAAAAGAAAAAGCAAGATCTCAATCACAAAGCACAAAGTAAAATACAGCTCACACCAGGTATACAACATAAAGTACAAAAATAAATATGATTAGTTATAAGATAGATCGTCTTATTCTATTTAGAGGCTCAGTTTCTAATCCTAGGAGGGTTGCTCCACTTCTAGTCCATAAAGATTCTGTCTTCTAAAGATCCATGATGGGTCTCTCTATGGTTGTTCTATAATTGGATGCACTACTACTGATCCACAGAGGTTCTCTCTCATTCTGATCAATTCAGGGTCACTCTATTGTCGATCCACGGAGGGTATCTCTCTTTCTGATCCGCGGAGGTTCACGCGATTGTTGATCCCAAGAGGGTCTCTCTCTTACCGATCTACGTAGGGACACACCATTGTCAATCCACTAAGGGTCTCTCTCTTGCTGATCCAAGAAGGATCTCTCCTCACCGGACAGCCAGCCACTGGATTCTCACACCTTGTACCTATGAGTTTCGAAGGTTCTTCTCCTCAAGCCACCAGTCATATTTAAACTACCAAGAAGTCTCACATCGATATAACCCAAAGTATCGTCTTTTCGTAAGGTTTCAAATACAGTAGATGATATATCAATCAGACACACGGTCTGTAAGTTATAGACTTTTTAGTGAAAAGGGACCTGTTGGATTCGAGTCTGATCCAACCCGACCATATACCAATTTTTTCTAAAAATCAAGTGGAGTGTCTGAAAAGTACGGTCTCATTGTAAAGTTCCTTTCACCATAGACGGTGTGTCAATCAGACACCTGATCTCTATGTTATGATCGTTTCAGTGAAACAGGGTCGGTCGGGTCTTGGTCCAGTCTGACCCGGTCGGACCGACCTGACCCTACCATGTATGGGGGGTCTGAGGTGGGTTCAGCGTGAGTCTGGCTGCGTCCAGGGTGGGTTTGGTAGGGTTATGCCCCAGCCGACCGATTGGGAATGCGGGTCTGGCCCGACAAGACATGTCGGGCCCGATGGTGTGTTCATTCTGGTAGTACATGTCCGGCCCAGCGGTGCGGGTCCAAAAAGGTGGAGCTGGTCCTGCCCGACGGTGCGGTTCTGGCCTGATGAGCCAATGGTTCGGCCCACTGTCTAACCCAATCTATCTAGTCGGGACATGCCAGAAATCTGAGTTCGACCTCCTGCTCACACCACGGTCGACGTAGGGTAGTCTCATCGTCGTGATCAAGCGACAGCGGCGGCTCTACACGGCTGGCCAGGCTAGCCGCTCAGACTCCTGCATGTGGTTGATGGACCATGTGCCCCTCCTCGCACGAGCGTGCCAAGCGGACCTCTCCTCCATGTGGCGTTGATGGGCTCTTTCCCTTCACACCATAGCGACCAGCCAGTTGTGGCATCCTGCCTTTGTCGTGTGCTAACGGGCACGCCCCCACCCTCTGCTTATGGTTGTTGCCACTGGCACCGACGGTACCTTGGACGGGCCAACTGAGTCATCTGGTGGTCCGTTTCTCGAACCACTTGCTAATACGTAATCGTTAATTCCTCCCCTTCACTTCTATAGCCTCAAAACTTACTGTTCCTCTATCTTGAGAAATCACCCATGAAAAATGCACCATAAACAACAATGGTGGAGGGTCCAGGGATGGTTCTTGTTGCCTCGTACCCTCCGCATTAGAGTTTAATCATGGGGGAAACTATTAAACACACATTAAAGGTAAAACCCAAATTCAAATCCCCACATTAGAACCTCCCACAAAAACGAACGAATCGTGGATCAACCCTTTTGTCGGTTTATCTGTTTTTGTTGTAAATTTCATGGATGAGGAAAGAATTATCAATAACAAAGAATGCATAAACACCTACTTGGATTTTTTGGATCCGCTGATGATGAAGGATTCAATTGGCATTTTCATCGATCTATGGTAGCTGTCATTCACCTCCGCTTTACAACCTCTAGATATGATCCTCCAACATTCGTCTCTTCATTATTCATTGTTCACTATTCGTGGGAGAGGGATTCCGCCAGCGGTTCATCAATGATTCCCCAAATTTATTAATCCCCAAACACCAAAACTTTTTAATATTAAAAGAAAATATGTTTAGTCATGTTGTTCTCATTAATGAAGCTCATTAATGAGCCACTTTTAATGGGTTGTTGAGAAAAAAGTGTCGATGTCACAAAAAATCCATTAGTGACCCACCATTAATGATCCTCGTCATTGCACTATTGCGCCACCATCCATTGCTCAATGTTAATAAAAGATATAAAATAATTATTTAATATTATTTTATTATTTTTCTCATAAAATCTGAAAAATAACTTTTCTGCTCGGCCCTTGCCTGTCAAGGTTAAGTCATTTCTACATGAATCTCTGCATTTCGAGTTCAATGGTAACCTCATATTTTTTATCTGAGCACCAGTTCAAAAGTTAGAAAAACATTCTAACACGTTTACTGAACATACCTTAAAAAAGATCAAAATTCCATTCCAAACCCTCTGAGCTTCAGAATCATGTGTTGTCAGAGCATGTGGTCTCATAATAATTCCTTATAATTTAAAAAAAAATAAACGGATATTCCATGACATTACAAGTGAGGTAAATATCATAAAAGAAATTAAATCATTAGTATTTTTCATTAGTGAGTTATAAATATCTATGATATTTGGGAATATTATAATAGTTTGGTGGATTATGTGAAACATATAAGAATTTACCTTTAATTTTTTTCTCTAAACGTTTGAAAACAAATATAAATTGTCTCAAAATCCTTGCAATGTGATTTTATTATAATATAAATTTGTGTATAAATATTGAAGAAAACATCATTAAGGGATGGATAACTCCTTGGTTTAAAAAATTCTTCATGATGAGATAATAAAAGGTTGACTTATTTTTAGGAAAAAAAGTTATACAGTATTGGTAAACTTGAGAATGATAATTAATACGTTAAATTTGGGTGAAGCTCATCAAATTTTTTGGATAGCGGTATATAATGACTTGTATGTGATTTGAGGACCTAGTGATTAATATAATTTAAAGGATAATATTGTGTTGATTTTTTCAAGAATATATGGATTTTATATGTCTTAATGTCTTGTATATTTAGATAGTTTTTTGATATGTGTATTTTGGATAATGTATGATTAGTGTATATACATACATGATTATATGATTGTATGAATGATAAAAAAAGGAAATAAAAGTAACATAATATAGACTAAGTGAGTAAGGTGAATGTAATATTATAAGTTATAGCCTGAAAGATAAATATGTTAAGTATTCCCTCACTAACATTCATCATTGAAAAATAATTAAACTTTTCAGAACAAAAATTATTTATGTGGGTAGAATATAATAATGTGATATTTTAGATCCTTTAAATTGATACTTTCTATGATAGATTATATCACATGAAATACCGAACTAATTCAACACCATACTAAAAGAAACTATGACTTTAAATTACATGAATTTCATAATCAATAGTAAATAAAAAGATAACAATCAATTAAAATAATTACATATTATTAATTTTCTTTGATTAATATTAAAAAAAATGTATTTCAATGATCGGTTTAAAAAGGGTGCATTGTATTTGAACATAATAAATTAAATTGATCACGGTTAAAATTTTATTATAATAGGTAATATTTATATTTATAATTTATAAATTTATGTGGAATAATATTAATATACTTGAAGTTTAATAAGTCATCTTTCATTAAAAAAAGTATTTTCCTTTATATTTTATATTTTATTATAATAAATAGAGATATAAAATTAATAATTTCAATTTTGTTAGGAAAATTTAATTTTTTAAATTATAATTTCAATATTATCTTAACATTAATTTTTCATTTTTTTTAAATAATCAATTTTTGGTGAATAGTTAAAAATGTAGTTTTTACAAATATCATATAATTTACATCTATATCAAGAATTAAGAATAACATAAAACATCAAATAATTTTATTATGATCAGATATGTATTTATTGAGTAAAGCTATACATTTAAATATACAATTATGAAATTATAAAACCTATTTTTAGAACCATTATATTTTCCAATAAAAACCCTTTTTCTTTTCTTTTAATTAGAATTTATTTTTCTAAAATTATATTTTTTATCTCTTAGGAATACACATAAAACCTATTTGTTCTAAAATTGACCATTTTATATCATGGAAACCAAATATAGTAATATTTTTATCCTACACATAAATTTTAAGCATAAATATTTACTTTTTTCTAAAAACGGGTTTTCACACATTACATGGGCTGATAGTAAAATTAATTCTTCATAAAACTATAAATTTTAATTGATAAAATTGAATTTATATTTTAATTCATTAGGTATTAAATATTTAATAAGGTCCATCTTATTTTTATTCATTAAGATAAATTACTTTGGTAAAATTTAGTTTCCATGGGAACAAAATCATTAAATTTAGAATTCTAAGAGTAAGGGACTAAAAAATGTTTATAATATGTGTTCAAATGAATGGTTACAGTATTATCGACTTTATATCATCCTCACTCCATTATTTTCCATTTCTAGTCTTCTTCACATGTGAAATATGTGCTCTATATATGTTAAATTTAAATATTTATAAAAATATCATTATCACCACTTATAAAAGAGGCCTCTCAACACATATTCAAGATCAGCATAAAAATTAGGTTTCAAATATAAAATGTAACATCCCAAGTAAATATAGAAATAATAAATTTTCTTTTTAATTAATATTTTTGAATTAAATATTAATTTTTCCTTAAATGGGTTGATGTGTTTGATGGCGTACCTGATACGCAACAAAGGGTTACTTTGAAATCGTACGTTGCACAATAATAATATAATAATATTATTTTAAATGGTAGTCAATTACTAGTCAATGTATTGGTGGGAATGAACAGAACTAACTTCAATATAATTATACATGTTTTTTAAATGTTTTTACATTTATCTAATAAAATTTAGAGGCTTAAAATGTCAACGAATCCAATTTTAAGCACAGATACTCTAATATTCTTTAAAAGGTCGATTTACCACCTTTTGATGGAAACCCCTTTTTAAATATCATTTTTGTCACTTTTATATGTTCTATTTGACAAAAAATGTTATTCTTTATAGTCGGGACATAAAAATATAATTTGGATGAAATTTTGGTATTTTTCTCATAGAGTTCATTTTTTAATGAATAGTGATAATACTGTATTTTAATTAAAAAATGATTTTTAATCTAATTTATTTAGATGTATAGATTATATTTTTAGTTGGTTTTAAAGTTTAATTAGATTATATTTTTACCATTTAATACAATTTTGGTCTTTGGATTTAATTTCACTTTGAAATTGGACATAAACAACTATCAATATTTTTATAGTTATTATTTCTTCAAAACACGCCTTTTGTTTTGACAGTATGAATTAATTTTAAATTAATTTCTGAAACTTCTATGTTATGAATTTGAAAAAATGGATTCCATATTTTTAATCATGAGGTACAAATTTTTTAAATAGGTAACTTTTATTTTTAGACATTATAAATATTTACTTCAGCAAATATTTTATTTACCACGGTTAAAGGGTAAATCAGGTAAATATGGGAAACAAATATTAATATAATAGTATAAAAATACCCTAAAATGTGTCCTAATCCTATTTGTCGATACACATCCAACCATGGGCATCCGTGGGTTGATTTTGGGACTTCATGGGGCCACTTGGGAGTGATAATGACACTTTATTTTAATTCACTTAATATAAAGACAAAAATAAAATAGACAAATATCTTTTAGTAAATTAACTTGTACATAGGTTAATGTAAGTTATATACTCTAATATAAATATTAATTAGAAAGATAAATCAATTTCCTACATCATGGTAATTTCTTATAATTTTTAGACATCAAATAAATTAAATTATTTATGACATAATAATGATGGTGGGCTTACCTCATTAATAAAACATTTAAATAAATAAGATTATAAAGATTAAAATAATATCTGAAACCATTAAAATTTTAATTGGATGATTTTATTTCGACAATTAGTTGTCTTATATTCTACTCTAATATTTTTTGGACATTTAGAAAATGAAAATAATTATGTAATAAAATAATATTTTCACACTATCCTAGAGAGCCCCTCCTCCACCTTATAAAAATCCCTCACCTATAACCCATTCCCCACATCTATCAAGACCCATGGCTCATCCAAAATCTTCTCAATAAGCTCCCAAAATCCCTCTCCTCCTCTTAAAAGACTTAACTTAAGCAGAAGACACTTCAACAAACCCTTTTTGTTCAAACCAAAGGGAGTTACCTGATTAAAAGGTAACATCTTCTCTTAAGTTATTTTGTTTTATTTTACTTCTCCAACACCCAAAACTCTTTTTATTACATTTTTTAATAACACAAAAAGTATCAAAAATATACTAGGATGTTTTTATGAGAAATATTCAAACTATACTTACACACACCTCCATCTAATGGGTAAATAACATACAGTTTCTGTGGATGGAAAACTAACGCCTCACGAAACGATGATTGTTCAATTATATCCTACAACCTCTCATGGTGGACATTATGAATGAATTGTATTTATATATTATATAAATTATGTTTATGTTTTCTTTATTTTTCGGTATTTTCTATTTATAGCACACCTATATGGTTTCCATTATGGATAAATGTGATAATTTCATTTGAGGAAGTGCAGACTATTGCCCCCTCAAAGTGATATGACATGTTAGTGCCACATGTGGTAAGTATAAAGGATTTAGTTAATGATATTATATATTATTTTATACTATATTTATAATATAATTATGTATCACTATGGTTTAATTACATTACAATAAGAAATATAACTGAATGTAGCATTCATGCGTATATACGGCTAACAGTCTCCATGAATGGTGCATTTGATTTATTATCTCTAAATGTTATGTACTATTATAAATAAATACATATACAAGATATATATGATATCTATATCTTTAATATCATTCTGGATATAATTTATATTTGACCATGTGAAAAAAATTTAAATATAAGAAGTTCATTTTTTACTCAAACACCAAATATCGACAAAAGAACTGTTATTCACTTAAATGATTTCATAATGTTTATAGCATTGTAATAAGTGATATAAAAGGAATAATAAACTTGAAAAGGGATCTCAATCAAGTAGAAATTAACTTTAGATTATTATCCAGGATATTAATGAATGAATGGGTCAAATCGGACATGAGGTAAGGGACTTCGTCTTAATATCCTTTCATTGAGGCATATATTGTTTTATAAATAACTATCTTTTATACTATGTATAAAAACCTTTGACTTTTCATTTCATTCTAAGGGAATATTTTTCTACAAGTTGTTTTACTAAATGACAAAAAGAAATTTTTTTTTAAAGTACGCAGTGACAACGACCTTTCTGCCACTGCGAGTATTATTTGATCTTGGTATTCCTTAACTAGCCATAATCTTTTTAAAAGGAAAATAAATACCATATACTATTTTATGTATTTTGGTATTTAAAATTATTTTTTCGATTTATTATTTCCATATCTTGTTCAATATCTTGAAAACATATATTGTGATTGCAATTTGGGAAGGTTATCTTTCCTTCATGCTTATGTAATGTGTTATGATTATATTATGGTCCTTGGGAATTGTTTACGTATATGGGTGGTTATCTGATAAACCTAGGGTGGTTGATCCCAAGATAGCTCTCCAATGCATTGGGTAACGTGATGGAGGTAAACATGAATGTTTCTCCTAAGTTATTTAGGGAGTATTCTATGATGGGTATTCCAAATGTAACTCCCTGCGTAGCTGTGATAGCTAAAATGTATGTATGATATGGATTCCACAAGTTACCATTAGGATTTATTATTTCTAGGTGTTATTCATAAATATTATGATTTAAAGAGGTATTTTAAAGATCTTATGTTATGTATGTAATGATGAACTAATGTTTTCTTTCTTTTTTTTAAACCCTTACTGAACTTTTTATGTTCATCCCAGGTTTTGAAATGATTTTTAGATGAATTAAGATGAATAGGGTTAAGTATGGGATCAAGTAAAATTCATGCTCTCTAAAACATGGAACTAGACATAACTCTTTTTTTCAATAGTTTTTATTTTTGTAAAAAAAATGGAAACTAAGTAGAACTGTCTACTTTGTAATACTAGAGATGTAATTTAATAGTAATGGCCTAATTTTCTAAAATTTGAAACCTTAAAATATCCTCAATGTGAATTATTCATTTAATTCAAGATTATATAATGCTTTAAGGCTGGGTCCTTATAGTTGGTATCAAAGTTTGGTTTAGATACCTTTAAGAGTTAGGGTATTGTTAAATTAATATCCATAAATTACTTTATGTTAATATTGAAGTGATATAGCATTTATAGATTACCAAGTTTCTTCACATAAGACATTTCTGTGTTCAGAATGGTTTTCCGTAGAGGAAAATGGAAGCTATGTTATGTTGACATCCAGAGGAAGACAACATTCTAAATCAGAAACCTGATATGTTAGGAATCAGAACTAAACAGTTTGTTGCATTGATGGCATAGTTGACTTAGGCTATAAATGTTGGTGATATTCATTCACAAGATAAGCCAGATCAACCATAGAGGAACATGTCAGTAGTGGAGCATTTCATGAGGCAACATCCTTCATCATTCAAAGGATAATCTTACCATACATTAGTAGAAGGGTGGATTAAAGTACTGGAGAATATTTTTGATGTTATGGGGGGTTCAGAACATCAAAAGGTTAGTCTCGCTGTTTACCATTTTGAAGGTGAAGCTGATCTGTAGTGGTCAATGATGAAAAATATTGGGGATAATGAAGAGATTGATTCTCTTGATTGAGATGAATTCAATGGTATGTTTCTCAAGAAATATTTTCCTTGGGTGGTTAATCTTAGGATGGAAAAACAATTCTTGGAATTGAGGTGGTAGGATGACTCAGTGGTTGCTTATGAAGAAAAATTCATTCGACTGGCAAGGTATGCTCCAAATATCATATGATATCTTAATAGTAAAATCAACCATTCTTACTCAGGATGAAAGCCAAATTATCGAAGGGCTTTATCTTCTCGTGAGTTCAAAAGTTATGAAAAAGTTTTTCAATGAGTGGAAAATTTGGAAATGGAGTTTGCTAATGATTAGATGTTCTTTGACAAAAAACAGAATAAGAGGATGAGGTGGTAGATGAAAGGGAAGAACTCTTCAAAAAAGTCTGACGGTAAGAAACATAAGTTTATATTTAGTGAAAAATGTTGGAAAAAGCATGTTGGGGAATGTATTTTGAATTCTGGTAAGTGCTACTGATGTGGTAAAATAGGACATAAAGCTCATAATTGCATTGAAAAAGATCAGGGTAATGGTAAGAAAAAATTTGATTTACAATCAGTGAAATATTTTAAGTGTAATGAAATGGGTCATTACGAAAATGAGTGTCCAACGAAGAACTCAACTGAGGGAAAGCAACCAGACTACAAGCAGAAAGGGGTGGTGAATTCCTTTGCAACTACTTCAGCATATTTTGGGCCATCAAATGAAGTAGTATAAGGTACACTATTTTTTTGTTCAGAATATTCCAATGTGTTGTTTGATTCGGGGTCTACACATCCATTCATTTCTGATAATGTTTCTAGTAAATTGGAAATTTCATCTCAAGATATGACTCTTGAACTTATGGTATAAACACCTGGAAGAAATGTTGATACAAAAAAGAAATTATAAGAACCTTCATGTCTTTATGTGCAGAAAGAATCTGCCTGCAAACCTTATTGTTTTGCCTCTAATAGAGTTTGATGTTATTTTGGGAATGGATTGGTTTTCTATTTATAATGCTACGATTGACTGAAGAGATAAAGAGGTTTCTTTTTTGAAATATTTTTAGTTTGTGTACAAAGAATGTACTCTTACATTTGATAGCATATTAGGATGTTGAGAAACAAGTAAAAGATGGAAATGAAGGTTACTTTGCTCATAGTTTTGAAAATAAAGGAATTGTTCAATTTAATGATGTGTCAGTGGTAAATGAGTAACTTGGTGTTTTTCGTGATGATTTGTCTGGAATTGTACCTAATCAGGAAGTTAAATTTACTGTTGAATTATTTCGTGATGCTAAGCCAATTTCAAAACCCCCTTATTGAAGGGATCAAATTGAACTTGTAGAGTTAAAGAAGAAATTGCAGGAGTTATTAGATAAAGGTTTCATTTGACCTATCACATCACCATGTGGTGGTCCTGTCTTATTTATTAAAAAGAAATATGGTTCAATGAGACTTTTCAATGATTATAGAGAATTTAAAAATATCAATTTTAAGAAAAAGTATCATATTCCTCATATTTATGATTTGTTTGATAAGCTCAAGGGTGCTTGTTATTTTTCAAAGATTGATTTGAGTTTCGGGTACCATCAGTTGAAATTAAAGTAAGTAGACATTCCAAAGACCGCCTTTCATACTAGATATAGCCATTATGAATTTTTAGTTGTGCCTTTCAGTTTAACCAATATACCAACTGTATTCATGTATCTTATGAACGGAATTTTTCGTGAGTTCTTGGATAAGTTTTTGGTTGAGTTCATTGATGATATTTTGGTTTATTCTAAAAGTAAAGAGGAGCATGAAATTAATTTAAGGGTTATCTTTCAAACCTTAAAATAAAAGATACTATTTGGGAAATTCAGCAAGTGTGAGTTTTGTTTACAAAAAAATTTCATTCCATGGTCACATTTTTACAAAAAAATGGTATAAATGTTGATACTAATAAAACAAAATTTGTTAAACACTGACCAAGACCCACAAATATAACTGAGATCCGTATTTTTCTTGGTTTGGCGGGTTATTACCAAAAGTTTGTTGAATATTTTGCACGGTTATCTTGTCCAATGACTAAGTTAACTCGAAAATGTGTTATGTTTTTTTAGACAATGGAATGTGATGATTGTTTTCATGAATTGAAAAGAATATTGGGGAATGCTCCAGTTTTAGAACTACCTTACAAAAATAGGGAGTTTGTTATTTACAGTGATGCTTCATTGAAAGGACTTGGTTGTGTCCTTATGCCGAATGATCAGGTAATTGCTTATGTATCACGTCAGTTGAAACCTCACGAGTTAAATTACCCTACACATGATTGGTAATTGGCTACTGTTGTTTTTTGATTTAAAAATTTGGAGGCATAATTTTTATAGAGAAAAATGTGAAATATATACTAACCAAAAAAAATTTTGAAGTATATATTCAGTCAGAAATAATTGAACATGAGACAGAGGAGATGGTTGGAATTAATCAAGGATTATGATTGCAGAATCCTTTACCATCTGGAAAAAGAAAATAATGTGGTTGATTCTTTTAGTTGAAAAAGTATTTCTTCATTAACCATGTGACATTTCGAATGAGATCCTTCGGTTTTTGATTTGATGAACTTTGGCATAAAAGTTTTTGGTGTAGGAAATTATTTTGTTTTGTTTCAGGTGTCAGTAGAATCATCTTTATCAAACAGAATAAAGCAATCACAGAAAGAAGACAGTGAGTTGAAGAAATAAGTAGATTTGGTTCTGATGGGCAATTTTCTTGAATTTAACAATGATAATTATTGTGTTTTCAGGTTTGGGAAAATATTATTTGTGTCTTGTGATTCACAGTCTAAGAACTTTTTGTAATGTGAAGCTCATTGTTCCGGATTTTCAATTCATCCTGGCAGTATTAAAATGTACAAAGATCATCAGGAGTATTACTGGTGGGATGGAATGAAAAGAGATATTTTTGACTTTATAGTGAAGTGTTTTACTTGTCAATGGGTTAAAGCAGAGCGGAATTTACCGAAAAGGGATACTTCAGTCTTTACCGGTGCCAGAGGGGAAATGGGAAAATATATCCATAGACTTCGTTGTGGGATTACCAAAGACATCTCAAGGTAATAATGCAATATGGGTAATTATTGATCGATTGACTAAATTTTCTCATTTCCTTCCTATTCGGGAAACAATGTCTCTAGATCAACATTCTCAGTTGTATGTTAAATAGATAGACAGGTTTCATGGTTTTCCCCTCTCCATTTTATATAATCATGACCACAATTATACTTACATCTTTTGGAAAAGCCTTCATAAGTCGTTGGGTACTGAATTAAATTTTAGTATAGATTTTCATCCTTAATCATAAGGGATGTCAGAACAAAATATTCAGAACTTAGAGGATATGCTACATGCCTTTTCACTTAATTACAAATGAAGTTGGGGCCAAAAACATTATTTGGTTGAATTTTATTATAATAACAGTTTTCATTCCAGAATACAGATGGCTCCATTTGAGGCATTATATGGGAAGTAGTGTTGAACTCATGCTTTTTGGGATGAAAAATGTAAAAGGAAGTTGATGGGACCAGAATTGGTAGAAGAGATGGCAGAAAAAGTCAGTTGATTCATAAGCACACGAGAACAGCTCAGAGTAGGCACAAAATATTTGCAAATAACTGGAGGAAGTATCATTCTTTTGAGGTAGGTGATTATGTCTTTCTCAAAGTTTCTCTATAGAAAAGTGTGATGCATTTTGATAATAAGGGAAAGTTGGGTCCGAGGTTCATTGGACCTTATGAAATCCTAGAGAAAGTTAGATCAGTTTTTTATAGAGTGGATTTACCTCCATGTTTTTCCCAGTTACACAATAATTTTCCTGTTTCAATGTTGATAAAGTATATTCTAGATCCATATCATGTTTTAAGTCTAGAGGTAATTTAGTTGGAAAAGAATCTCTCTTATGAGGAATAGCCGTCCCAGATTCTTGACTTAAGGGAGAAAGTATTACAGAATAAGGTAATTCACCAGGTAAAGGTTTTATGGAAAAAACATATCGTTGAAGAGGCAACGTGGGAATCTGAAAATGCTATGAGGGATAAATATCCCCATTTATTTGATAAGTGAATAAAATTGCAAAGATGCAATTTCCAAAAGAGTGTAAGGATGTAAAATCCTAGTTAAATAAAGAAGTAATACATTTTATTTTTATTTAATATTTTTTGAATAAAATATTATTATTACCTTAAAGGGGTTCATATGTTCGATGTTGTACCCAATACGCAACAACATGTTTCTTTGAAATCTTACGTCGCACAATAATAATATAATATCATTATTTTAAATGGTAGTTAATGCCTATACATTGTATTGGCAGGAATGAACGTAAATAACTACAATATGATTATATATGTTTTATAAATGTTTTTACATTTATCCAATAAAATTTAGAGACTAAAAATGGGAATTAATCCAATTTTAAGTACAAATACTCTAATATTCTTTAAAAGGTCGATTTACCGCCTTTTGATGGAGAACCCTTTTTTAATCTAGTTTTTTTCACTTTTATATGTTATATTTGAAAAAAATTATTCTTTTGAATCGAGACATCAAAATATAATTTGGATGAAATTTTGGTATTTTTCTAATAAAGATCATTTTTTTAATGAATAGTGAAAATACTGTATTTTCATTGAAAAATGCCTTTTAATATAATTTATTTTTATTGTTAGATTATATTTTTAATTATTTTTAAAGATTAATTAGATTATATTTTTACCATTTTATCCAATTTTGTTCATTGTAATTAATTTCACTTTGAAATTTGACATAAATAAGTTTCAATCTTTTGATAGTTATTATTTCTTAACAAACGCTTTTTGTTTTGACAGTGGGAATAAATTTTAAATTATTTTCTTCCACTTATGTGTTTTGAATTTGGGAAAATTGACTCCATATTTGTAATCTGGAGGTCCAAATTGCGTAAATAGGTAAATTTTATTTTTAGAAATTATGAATATTGACTTCAGTAAATATTTTATTTATGATGGTTAAGGGGTAAAAATATGGTAAATAACGGTAAACAATATTACTATAATAATATAAAGTTACCCTAACATGTTTCCTAATCATATTGGTTGATACACTTCCGACCATGGGCATCCTTGGGTTGATTTTGGGACCTCGTGGGGCCACATGGGAGTGATAAGGACACTTTATTTTAATTAACTAAAAGTAAAGACAAAAATGATACAAAAAAATATCTTTTAGTAAATTAAGTTTTTAATAGGGTTATATAAGTTATCCATTAGATTATAAATATTATTTTGGAAAGCTAAAACGATTTACTATATCATGGTAATTTTTTTTATAATTTTTAGACATCAAATAAATTAAAATATATATGACACAATAATGATGTAGTGTTTACCTCATTAATAAAACATTTAAATAAATAAAATTATAATGATTAAAATAATATAGAAGACCTATCCAACTCTCATTGGATGATTTTATTTCTAACATGATTAATATTATCATCTACTTTAACAATTTATGAACATTTATAAATCGAAAATCATTATTTAATAAAATAATATTTTCAAACATTCCTAAAGAGCCCTTCCTCCCACTAATAAAAAGCCCTCAACTATAACCCATTAGTCACACCATTCAATCCCCTTGTATTGTCCAAAATATGCCCCATAATCATTTTACATCCCTCTCCTCTTCTTATAAGCCTTAACATAGGCAGAAGGCACTTCAACAAACCATTTGGGTTTAAACCAAAGGGAGTTACCCTATTTAAAGGTAATGTCTACTCTTAAGTTCTTTTGTTTTATTTTACTTCTCCAAACACTTAAAAAAATTATTCCTTTATTTTATAACAACACCAGTATCCTAAATATACTGTGATATTTTTATTAGTAGGATTCAAACTAAAATTACACACATCTCTATATAATACGTAAAGAATATACAGTTTATATGGATGGAAAACTAACGCCCCACGAAACGATGATTGTTCAATTATCTCCTACCACCTCTCATGGTGGCCATTATAATGGAAATCTATTTATATATGATATATATTAGGTTTATGTTTTATTTATAATTCTGTATTTTCCATTTATTTCATACCTTTATGATTTCCATTATCAGTAAACGAGATAATTTCATTTGAGGAAGTGTGGACTACCAACCCCTCAAAGTGATATGACTCGTTAATTCCATATGTGGGACATATAAAGGATGAATTTAATGATATTATATATGATATTACACCAAAATTATATTATACCATGTATCATTATCTTTTAATTATATTAAAATATGAAATAGAAATGAAAGTATCGTTCATGCATACGTACAACTTACCGTCTCCATGAACGGTGCATTTCATTTCTTATTTATAAATGTTATATACTATTATAAATACAAACATATACTATATATATATGATATATATGATATCTACATCATGAATATAACTCAAGATGTAATGGATGTTTGACCACATGACTAAATTGTAATAATAAGAAGTTTGTTTTTGACTCAAGTACCAAATATTGACCAAACAACTGTTATTAACTTAAATGATTACATAATATTTATAACATTATAATAAGTGATATAAAGGGAATAATAAACATGAAAAAGGGTCTTGTGCATGTATAAATTAACTTTAGATCATTATTCAAGAGAATAAAGAACGAACAGGTCAAATCAGACACGAGGTAAGGGAATTCATCTCAATCTCCTTTCATTGAGTCATATATTATTTTATACACAATTTTATTTTATTCTCTATATAAACACCATTGAAATTTCATTTCATTCTAAGGGAATATTTTTATATGAGGAGTTTTACTAAATGACAAAAATAATGTTTGTTTTTAACATATGTGGTGACCACAACCTTTCAACCGCCGCGAGTATTATTTGATCTCCGGATTCCTTATCAAGCCATAATGTTTTTAAATGGAAAATAAATACCATATACGCTTTTATGTATTTTGGTATTGAAAATAATTTTTGGATATATTATTTCAATATCTTTTTCAATATCTTGAAAATATATTTTAGGATTGTAATTTGGGAATGTTATCATTCCTTTATGCTTATGTTATGTGTTATGATAATATTATGGTCCTTAGGCATTTTTTATGTATACAGGTGGTTCCGTGATAAACCTAGGGTGGGTGAGCCCGAGATAGCTCTACAATGCATTGGGTAACATGATGGAGGTAAACATTAATTTTTTTTCTAAGAGATTTGTGGAATATATTGTGATGGGTATTCCAAGTGTAACTCCATACATAGTTTCGAAAACTACAATGTAAGTATGATATGGTTGCCACAAGTTACCTTTGTGATTATTGATGTATATGGGTTATTCATAAATCTTATGATTTCATGAGTTATGTTAAAGAGATTATATTATGTATTTAATGATTAAATAATGTTTTCTTTCTTTTTCTTATAACCCTTACTGAGCTTTTCATGCTCTTCCCATGTTTTGAAATGTTTTTCACAGGACATAAAAATGAATAGGGTCAAGGATGGGATCAAGGAAAATTCATGTTGTCTAAAACATGGAACTAGACATGACTCTTTTTTCAAGCATTTTTTTAATTTAAACTAAGTAAAAGTGTATACTTTTTAATACTTGAGATGTAATGCAATAATTATGGCCTAATTCTTTAAAACTATAAACCCAAAAATATCATCAAGGTGAATTATTTATTTAATTTATGATTCTGCAATGTTTTATGGGTGGTTCCTTATATAAAATCATCCCATTATCGATACTCTATACTCTAATTCCTTAATATTTATCCACTCTTCATAAGATATTTTCCAAAGATCCCCATTTCCAAGGAGTCCTCTGAGGGAAATTCCATGTCCGGAAAGTGAGTGCCTTTTTTCTAAAATAATATTATTTTCATTATTATATTTGTATATATAATTTCATATTTCCTAAATAATATCTTATTTTTTAATTTTGTACTAAATATTATAATTCTAAGGGAATATAAATTTACCACAATTCCCTTGTAATATTAAGAAAAATGAAAATTCCATTAATGCATGTGTGGACTACCCCCACCTTGAAGTAGCATATCTCGTTTTCCATTAATTTCTTTGTATTTTGTTAAAATATATTAACCTTTTATTTTCCATCATAAAAGTATCTAAATGATATCATTATTATTTTATAACAATGATATTTTTCCAGAACAAATAATATTCATAATCATAAGCATCCATTAATTATGGTATGTTCATGTTTTGGTCATTCTAACCACTTACATGAACAATGATATTAAATAATATCATGGTTGAAGATTATAAACTAATTACTAATAATATATTATATCAATAATTTAGTAATTTTTTTTGTTTCTATATTTTTAATATTAATATTAAAGTCATTTATATAGATACCAACATTTGTTTTTTAAAAATATCTGAAATGTTCTCATTACTGATTTCATCTTTAATGATCATAACTAAAAAAGAAATATAATTAAATAATAACATTATAAATAATAATAATACCAAAATTACAGATATTTTTATAAACAATTAATGATAAAAATTTTGATAATAATGAAGAACAACATTGCTATTATGAAACTAGATCAAAATGATCAAGATTACTTAAACGTGATATTGAAAATAGATAACAGATATTTAATACACATATAGAGAATAAATAAAAACAATGTTTAGAAAATTTTATTTTTATGAAAATATTTCTTAAATAGGTTATTAAAATTTTTATTCTTATCATACAGGATCATAGAGTGCATTATACTAAGTGCGAAACATGTTAGGGTTCTTTGTATCAAATTTTCACCCTATATGACATATTTAATAACATAAACCATTTTTTCATTATTACGGTGTATCGGCATACCATTTAATATTTATTATCATCATCCTATTATTATTTTTGGTATTTAATTTTTCATTTAAAATTATATCCTTCATTTGGTTTTGACTTAAAGGTTTCTATGTTTGTAAGAGGTTATTTGTCTCAAATTTAATTTCATGAGACATGTTTGAGATTTCACACCATTATTTATTTCATATAGTGTATTAACTATTATATTTATTTCATGTTTGAAATATCTACAATTTCATGAGATTTTAAATTCCATTTAGTAGTCATCATATCAATATCCTTTGATATATAAGTTACCAAGACTATTTGGGTTTGATCACCAATCTCATTTTCAAATAGATATTTCTTTTGAAAGATAATACATTGGGGGAAATTTATAATTTTCTCTCTAAAAATTATTTCATTTTATTCAAATTTATTAATTATTTTGTTTTTACTAACCTTATCCATAATTATTTTCCCCCTTAGCATATTATTTACCCTTTTTAAGGAAACCAACCCTACCTTTACTTTTAGGTCAGGAACATCCCTTTTTTACATATCCATTCATTAGTTTCTCTTGTTATATTATTTATATAAGCCTAAATATTTAATTAATTTCATTACTGTAAATACCCAAACCTTTTATACATAAATATTAAATCTTACTACAATAATATCCATTGAATAACATTACTATCCACACTAGAATTATATTTGTTTAGTGTCTTTGGGAAATTGGATAAATAAACAAATGTTTCAAAATAGATATGCATCATCTCCCATGAAGTTATTTATAATAAAGTCCTTTATTAGACAAATCATACCTAAAACTATTCTTTATATCCTAGGTAAAGGAAACATAAGAAATTGTGAGCTCGTATTCTCGTTATGTGTAACAAGGTAGATATCAACGACCACTTAAACATAAGATAAGCATAAGGGTAAGAGAATAAGAGATTAACATTTGAAAATAATACCAGATATATCATAGAACATAATCTTGAGTCTTGGAATAAACCTTTGTAGTTCATAAGACTTGAATCATAAAGGAATCAATAAACATTTTCAATGCGAGTACCAAAATGGAATAAGACATATGTTTTTGGAATACACATCAATATGGAAAACATTTTCATTGGTCAAAGCTCACTGACAAGAGAGTCATAGTGGATTTGGTTCACTACCCATTATATCGTATCCTTAGTCAATGTTCACTCAAAATATTATCATAATGGAAAAAGTTCCTTAATTAATTTGGTTCTCTTTTCATTATAGTCCTTATTATCTCTTGAGATATTCATATTTATTCATTGCATTCGATATAAATATAATTATAGTCCTACCAATAATATAATTAAATTCATACATATGTCATATAATAAAAATCATACATATGTGTGGAAAAATATCCTAAAAAATTCATCATAGCACAAACCATGTAAATGAAATTTTTTTCATAAACATTTCATCATTTTATAATAAAATAACCCATCGAAAGAAAACGGCTTTCATAATCATATAATCATATCCTCCTATCATACGCCATAGAAAATAAATAGAGTTCGTAAACATTTTATCATTTTATCATTATATTAATAAACCACCCAAAAAATAAGTATGGTATCATTGGATCACATACTCAATAAATCATAGATAACATAAAAGGATGTAATCATATATAAAATTTAATTTCAAATATCACTTGGAATATTCCATTAGGAAAATATGATTTCCATTTTTAAATAAAATATTTAAAAGATTAAAATTTATAAAATATTATGGAAAACATTATCATTGAAAAGTACCATACAAACATACAAATTATGCTTCAAATAATTTATTTGTAATTATAGCGGGAAATTCGATTCATATATTGTATGTTAAAATAAATATTTGTTTAACATTTCATTAAAAACTCAAAAGATCCTAATTTCAAAAATAAAAATATAATTCCTTTTAAAAAATTATTTAACAATTATAAAATTTTTAAAAATAAATATAATTAATCATTGAATATTGGTAATATAATTTTTGAAACGGATATATAGGAAAAGGGATTTCCATTCGAAAAGATAAATAAATACATTTTTTCATAAAAATATTCTTTCAATCTCATGAGTAATTAAACATAGATAAAATAAATACAAATATGAAAATATTAGATATAAATATAAGGGAAGAAAATTAAGGATCTTATTTAGATTTATTTCATGAAATTACATTATTATAAAAGTAGACATAACTAATCCGGATAAACAATGAGATTATAATGTAAACCTCTTACCTCAAGTTCCACTAGTATCAAAATCCCTCGAACCTCAAGTATAGTAATGTTAAATTTATTATAATTATATTAAATCATAATTTATATGATTATAATATCATATATTATCAACGTATAACATTTCAACACACATTTATTAATAATATATTAATTAATCATCATTTCCACTGTTAGTTTTCTTGATTTTCATGGACGTTTTGGTTCTATAGATCCATTCCTTGTAATTTAATCATGGCTAAAACGTGTACATAATTTTAACCGTGTAAAAATATCATATATATTTATTATATATTTATAATTATATATATCCATAAAAGCTATAAACATAAAACTGAATGACACCATTCATGGAGATGGTAGGTGATACGTAACCATGAACGATGTATCCATTTTTTGAAGGATGGGATGAAAGAAAGACAAATTAAAATTAAAATTAAAATTTTTATTATTATACCATATATATCATATCTATTCAATAAATTTATCCTCATTACCTTTCTTATAAAGATGAAATAAAAAACTAATCAAATTTCTTTGTAGAGGTGACAGTCTACATGGATGCACGAGCAGCGCTATCATTTTTCAATGGATTAAAAGAAGATGGGTAATGGTTTTACCATAATCATAGTAAACATATATTATATTTTATATACTTTTGTAATTATTTTAGAATGGATACCATAGGTTTAGAGAATTGTTAAGAATAAATAAAAATGAAATTTCTTGGTTAAGAGTTCTACCACTTCATGGAGAAACCTCTTTTCATAGACCCCTTAAACATTGAATGGATATACTTTGATTAATAAAAAAATATCTTTGATATGTTAAAAGATTATAATATGGTGTAATATTACCTTTTGGATGAGTTGGAAGGCATAAAATTGTTAATAATGAAGGTGAGGATGTTTCCTTTTATAAGTTAAGGGAGGGGGACTCTTGGAATTTCTTAAAGTAGTAAGTTAATATAAATTAAATTTCTTTAAAAATTGATCCAAATTGATATAATTTAAATATTATAATAGTATGAGACAAAATAATATCAAAAATTTAATATTTTATATGATTAGGTTACTTTTTCACCCTTATCTATTAGTTTTAACCCATGTTATCCCATTTTGACAATTAATGTGATAAAAATGTTATCTAATATATAAGGGTTAACAAAAATAAAAGGAAATTTGAACCATAAATTGATTTTGGATAATATTTAAAACCATATACCATTCATTTAGCTAATTATAATATTTTTATGAATTTTAAATCATTTAAGAAGATATTACTTATTAGGAAATATACTTAATTTCATTTTTGGAACCATTCATTTACTTTGACATTGAAAACAACATGAAAACAGTAAAATTAGAATATATACCTTTAAAAATAGATAATATGTTTTATTTATTTATAAAAATTTTTGAACAAAATAATTCATCCAATTTTTATTACATTTATTATTTTTAAAATGATTTATTTTATTTTTCAATTAATTTAATAAATATTAAATCAGTGATGCTTAAATATAAATTATATTTATTAAAAAAATAAAAAATTATATAAATTACTATAATTCCAAATTTAATTTATCTTTAAAATAAAAATTAATAACCAAAGATAGCCCCTTTTTATTCTTATTTAAAAAAAATTGAGATATGAAACCCAAAAGAGTGACATTTTGTATTTATTATTTTCTTAACATAATATAAAAGACAAAATAAAATAAAAATTGAAAAACTTGAAATATTTATAATAAATGTATGATGATGGTAAAACTCCACTCATTTTATAGGATAATTGAATGTGTTATATAAATTTTAAATCCTTGCCCCAAACGTTAAACCCAGTTTTACCCATTTCACCCTTACCAAGGTAACAATAAAGAACCAAGGATATTATTCATAATGACATAAAATAAAAACACTATTTTAAAAATATTAACCTCATGATTACAAATATTGGATAAATTTTCAATTTTCATTTAATAAAATTGGCAGAAAATCATTTTAAAATCTTTGCTTAAAACACAAAAAAAAACATTTATAAAAGTTTGTTTTTAATAATAAAACAACATTTATTCTTATCCCATTCCAAGAAAAAATTATAGATGAATTTTAAACCATTTTATTGAATAAATAATATATAAATTTGATTAAATTTATTCACCAATAGTTATACATTTAATTTATTAATATAAAGACAATTTGCAGCCATAGAAAATTTTTTTCAAAAAACAAATCTTTTATTTTCAAAAAAAATATTTATTTTTATTTATAATCAATTTATAAACAATGAATTAATTTATAAATGCATACCCAATATATGTTTTCCATATTTTTTCATATTAATGCCTTTTAATCCAAAGGATAGACAATAACCATCATATCTAAAAATAATATTTTAATAGTATATCACTATTTCATTAAACTTAGTGTTTCATGTGAAGAAATATATCAAAAAAATAAAATTTATTTGGAGATACGTACTTCATAAATTCATGGGGTGTTATATTATACACCAATTAAATTGAATTTATACCTCAAAATTCCTTCACTATAATACAAACAAATTGGTATATCTCTATTACATCGCATCCTCCGGTTCCCAAGTGTCTTATCTAGATTTATGATTCCTCCATAGAACATAAACCAAGTTATTAGTCTTTTACTATATAACTTTATCTCTATGATCTTGGAATTATAATAACTGTTATTCATATGAAAGGTCAATCTCTAGTGGTTTTACTTTTATGTTATGTACATGTGAAGGACCTAGTTTGTACTTCTTTGGGAGATATGCATGTAACACATCATGAACATGATAGTGGTTTGGTAGAAGCACCATGAAATAATCTTCCATTCCTACTCGAAAAAGAATAAAAATGGTCTAATATACCTAAGGATGATATTTCCCATATTTCGGAATCTAATAGACTTCTCCAATATATAAATTCATAGAAATGACTTCTCATAAATATAAAAAAAAATTTCAATGGTGATTATCAACAGAACTTTTACGCCATCTCTCAACTTCATTGATGTGATACTTATTGGATTTTACATTCACTAATATTTCCTCAACTAGATTAATTCCCAGTAGCTTTATTTATCCATCTTCATCTCAGTACATTATATTTCTTCATTTTCCACTATATAGGGCATCAAAAGGATCTATTTAAATTCTTTAGTGAAAAATGCTATTCTAAAAACATGAATAGAGAGAGGTGTTTGTCTCAACTACTATTCAAATACATAGAAAAAAAATCATATCCTCTAGGTATGAATAGTTTATCAGATATATCATCTATCTAAGCAAGATATGTTTTACTAAAACTAAAATCTGTATCTAGAGCTTGTGGAATAAATCGGCATATTTTCATGTTAAACCAAAGATCCTGATAAGATACAACAGAATGTTTTACTTTATGAAGCCTTACCAATTTTTTAATGTATATAATAGAAAAAAGACAGTGATGTAAATATTCTCAAATGTAAATTTATTGTGATAACTTCAAAAGTTTATAGAATAAAATCCAAATAGCATTATGGACTTTAGATGTTTTTGGGAGTCCAATGACAAAAATACGAGGTGATATTTTACCATTTTCATTATAATATAGGCAATGGTTTCAACAACACCGTCAAATTATTTCTCTTGGACTTAATTTATGTACATACCATGCACATACATACACACTATACAATATCACTTTTCTTGTTGTTTAAGAAAACTACTATTTTATGTCTATATACGACTTCATAAATCCATGATTCACAGATATCGGTCAACTATGAACTTAATCCAATAACTCATCCTTTAAATTTGGTATAGGTAGGACACATCCATGTTTCATAAACATTGTCATTCCATCACAATCAAGTTTGAACTTAGGAATATTTCTCACATTCTTTTCCAGGTCAACATCTTAGTTTTGTGCTTATTAAATCTTATCCTAGATAAATGTTCGATCACTCAATTGAGAAAGATAATATTTTTTCTTCTTTAAAATTTCCATATCCATAATATGTAAATAAATAAATTTTAGATATTTTTTATCCTCATTATAGATAATATAGTATGATCCTTTCAACTCAATGCATCATCCAATTTTTTGCTACCCCATGATGATAATGTATTGAGAAGTCATAATAATTAATCATCTCCAACCATCTTCTCTCATGAAAATTATTCCCTTTCTGAGTAAATATATAATTTAATCATTTATGATCACTATACATGACACACATTTATCTATAAATATAATCCATTAAAATATCGAATACAAAAAATGTAGAATTTAATAGCAAATCGTGATTTGGGATCATTTCATTATGAACCTTAAACTAGTGTGAGGAATAATTTATCCATGCATCATTCTGCATGATGATTCATCATAATACCTTCTCAGATTCAACACTATAGATAAAACCTCATTCTCTACTTTTGGGTAATTTAATAACACGTTCTCTAAAGAAACTCCTCTTTAGTTCCATGATATTTTATTCAGATTAGTTTATATAAAAAAACTTTTCTCCCTTCCATGTTAACATGGATATTAGATTAGATATTCATGAAACATTCTCTATAAATCATAAATAATATACAGAAAAATAAATAAATCAAAATATCTTGCTCACTATTTTTGGTTTTCACCAATGTTAAATGACTTTGACCTTTTATATATCCATAGATATACCATCAGTTAATATTATATGAACCCAAAATGAACCTTTTTAGAGAAAAAATTCACACTTGGTAAATTTTCCATAAAACTTCTCCTTCCTTTGGATCTTTAATACAATCCCCAACTGATCTTCATGTTATTCCTTACACATTGAATATATAAGAATATCATTTATAAAGATTACCCCAAACATATAAAGGTAATATCTAAATAATCTATTCATTAAATCTATGATGATTATGGAATATTTAACAACACCAAATTCCATCACTATAATTTCATAGTGTTCATACTTCTATGGAATTTTGTATAGTTTATATCGTCTGTTTTATCCTATAATTGATGATATCCATAATTAAGTCTAATTTTTTATATTTATTAACCTCCACATAGTTGATCAAACTATTCATCATCAGGAGGTAGAGGATTCTACTTCTTGATAGTGATCTTGTTATGTTCCTAAAAATCAATACAGAGTTTCATTGATCAATATTTATTCATAAAAGAAAATATATATGAACCCAAATTTGATGCACTTATATAAATTAATCCCTTATCAAGATTCTCCTGGAGTTGCTTCTTCAATTCATGAAACTCAATAGGGGTATTTCAATAAGAAGTATTTCAAATAGAAGTTAAACTATGTATAAGTTATATTAAAAACCCAACTTCATAATTTTGTGGAAGACTAGGAAACTCTTATGGGTAATCATAAAAAACACTCCTATAATAATAATATCTTTCATTTTCATTTCTCCCCAACTATATAAGATAAACATCCCTTTTGAAATGGAATCAAGACCCATATAAGCGATTTAGTTTCCATCATATGTTTATATTTATCATTACATCAATAAATAATCAAAGGATGGTTTGAAATATCAAACATGATTTTATTTTCATAGAAATTGGTTTTTTATTTATGTAAATAAATCCAATATATAACCAAAATTATATCAAAATAAACTAGATTGATAATGAAAAGATTTTAAGGCATAATATTCCCTCAAAATCTAATAGAAGAATAATAATTTACTTGAGATGTGATCATCATTCCACGAGTAGATTTTACTTCTAATTCAACATCTAATCCTTGAGGGTTTCAATTAAAATTCCTTGAGATTTTTATTGATTTAATGGAATTCATATAACTATGCTCAAATAGGGTACTTCAATATTTTATCATACCTATAACCACCTCAAATTTATCATTCTATCTTTAATCCACTAGTAATACCAAAATGGATAGAAATTCCATCATGTATCACTAATCAATGTGATTAATCATGAGATATAATTCATAGGATATATCAATCATGAAAAATTATTATCAACATATGGAAACTTAGGTTTAACTTTGGTAATTCATTTTCATCATGTATTCAAATCCTTCAAAATGTTGCATAACTAAAATGTGAATTAACCCATGCATATCCCATAGGTGTTGTAGAGTAAGTTCATAATAAGGGAACACTCACCTTATACTATAAATAGGGTCGATATATACTCAACCAATTATTATTAGAATTATTACCCCTAGGTGCTTTTTTTACAAAACAATAAACCGCATGTAGTATCCAAAAGAGGGATTTTTTTAGTAAAATCACACTCATTTCTTTACCATACCATTAGAGGTTTTCTTATATATAGTATTATCCTAAGGGTTATCACTAGCATTTTCTCATCCCAGTTTTCAAAGATAACTCAACCTAGATCTGATACCAATTATAGTGGCTCATATCTTTCATGAATAATTACTACATTTTATTACATGAATATTCATTACATAATATATTGATATACACAAAAAATAATATAGTTTTAGTGTCTTTAGATACAAAGAAACATAAAAATCTAGTTTATTAGAGATCTACATCATCTCTCACTATGTTCTCTATAACTATCACCCTTAATCAACATATCACAATTTTAACCTTTATTCATATCCTATGGGAAGATAAAATATGAATGGGTGAGATTAGATTATTAGTAAGGGAAACAAGGGATGTTAAATCTTGGATAAAAAGGTATGAAACCTATTATGTTTCAGATTATTTATTTGGTATATAGGTTGTGGGATTTGTTCTAGGAGTTTTTGAAGAACATGGGAATGGTGTTTCATACAAAGAACACTTATGTTGTAACTGTATGACATATGGTGTAAATTTTTCACTAGTCACAATCCAAAAAAATTGTTTTATGAATGAATTGTTTTACTCAATAAACCCATTTCTATGTGGAAAATGTATCGATTCAGATAAATTAATATGAGGTGATGTGTTTTTTAGTGAAACATGAAAAATGGTGACTTTTCTCCATAAATAACATATTTATGATGTAGACATATTGTTCCTAGTAGGTTTTATTTTGAAATTGCATAAATATATCCTTTCTCATTGTGAAACTATATCCCTTGAGCCATATGTTCCTTCTGTGTGAGTTGGAGTGTTCTGAACCCTCCAGATCAGTGCATTTGGTAGTTTTTATCTCCAACATTTTTTATTTTATCCATTTAGGCAAGTGTGACCTTTATAATTATTAATATATCATGGATGCAGTAGAGGAATTGGGTTTTTTATGGGATCTATTGAAAATATGATGAAAAAATTTTGGAACCCTCTAGATCTGTTGTGTAATCATCTTCTAGGGTTAACCCTTGTGTTAATAGTTGTGTGGTATGTTAGGTCCTTGTGTTTTTTTGTTGATTTTTAATCTTCACTAACCATTTTATTATGGAGTTATTTATAATATGTGATAATAGTAGTCAACAAATTCTTATTTTTCAATGTGTTCCTTCTTATATGAGTGGATCTTGTTATAGGAAGTGTATGACCTGAATTTGATGTAGGTTGTTTGGTGTCTAGCCTATGTTTATTGAACCATAATTTCATTGGGTTTTTTAAAAACAAAGTTATAAATAAATTGAGAATATTTTTTTATGTGTAAATTGTTACAGGATAAAATATGGTTTTCCTTTTTTTGGTTAAAGAAAATGTGTTTTCAATGAATTTTGAAATGGATTGTGAAATGGGTTTTCAAAATTTGTTTCTTTATGGAATAAAGGGTTGTTTGAAATTATTTGTGAAATATAAAGAATTTTGAAATATATTTGGTAAATGAATGACAAGAATACTTGTTCACTTAGATGGAATATTTTGTATTGGGACGCATCCAATTTATTATAGAGCAGTTCACACTTGGGGTTTTCTATTCCCATGTCCTATGTTCTATGGAGTAGAACATGGTATTATCATGGGGTTCACCCATAGGGTGTTCCAATAATAAATAGGTCTATATTCTATGTACTTGACTAAGAAATAGTCATTGATTATGGTATTAGTATTCTTCTAACGTAAACTATTATAATCCTTTTCCTACCTACCATTATGATTTGGCTCTGTATAGTTTTATATTTTATTTACATGCTTTGTGAAATATAGATTCATTATTTTTAACTATTTTACCAATATTATTTTAAGAATGTGGGAAAATTAAAATATTTTCCATGATTTTGATATAAATCTTATTTAATACTTCTCATGCCATGTTTTATTTTAAAATGAACATATTTGGATTATTTTTATATAGGATTTTTAGGGAACACATGGGTGTGATCTTACTGAGAATATTTAATTCACACCTTGAGCACCCATTTGGTGGGGTATGGATCCCAAATTATCAATTAAATGAGGAAAAATTGGTTCTTATTCCATGAGGCGGTGAGGTTTTTGTTAGCTGGGTATGGGTATTTGGTGTTGAGATGGTGGGAGATTCCCACATATCCCATGGAGTTTTAATTGTTGGTTTTATTTGTCTTTATAGTTTTATTAGACCAGTACATTTAGTTTTATTTGGATTCTGAGTTGTTTATATATCATCACTTCCATTTTTTATGGGATATATTGCTTCTATATTTATTACATAGTTTATTTCCATTATATATTTGAAATTTATTTTACTTAATGTCAGAAAAAATCATTCCCTATAGTTTTTCATTGATTCCAAAGTGAAAGTCACCAGTCTAAAGGGATCAATAATGCCCTTCGAGTTTACAGAGGATCGGTCTGGGTAAATTTTTTGGGAATTTATTCTTGTTTGTTTCATTACAAATTGTTATCAAATGAGGGTTTTATTCAATATTTATTTTCTTGGTACACTTGGTAGATTGAATATATTATTGTTGGAACATTAGGCAAAGGTTTCTATGAGTGTCTAGAAAAATTATGTCATGATGATCCCCAAGTTACCATGTGATATCGATGTGTCTGTTTCTCATGTGTTGTTTTTTGATCTCAATCTTATTTGTTGCCTCCATTTATATGTTTTTAACTAATATTGTTTCACTGTCTTGTAATTTTTCTCTATTTTTTCTGTATTAATATTCCTCCAGGATGCCTTCTTTGGGTTTCATAGGAGGTTTCAGTGAGATATTATCATCAAGGAGATCATCCACAAGATTATAATCTTATATATTACATCATTGGACATTTTATATTATGGACCAAAATGTCCCTGAGTTATAGGCCATGTTTTTTAGGAATAGACAGGATCATGGTAGGAAATTTATTGATCATGGGAGTTCTTATGTAATAATCCCACATCATTTAAGGGTATGATTGAACCCAAGAGGTTGAGTAATATCTTAATAATATTGATTATATATTAGTCTTCATAGAGAAACCTAAGGATATCAAGGTGAAGTGAAAAATTTTCAATCCTGAGAATCCTATCAAGAGAGGATTAGATTCTATGGTAGAAGAATTTATGCATGTGGATTTGGATTAGAAATGGTTCTATATCCTATTCTTTTAGTAGTTCTATCTAGAGTATCTAATTAATGAATGGTATCTATATATCGTTTCTTATTGTTATTGAGGGTTTTTTGTGTTAGAGTAAACCAAGCATTTTGTGGATATAGTTTTTTCCTCTAGAGGATGGGAGGAATAATCGGTAGAAATCTCATAAATTCAAGTTGAGTTTTTTTATTAGATATTGATTTCAAGGGAATATATTGAAACATACCACCTATTATTACACATTTTACAAAACTATGATTTATGAAATGAACACAATAGTAAATATCATATATTCTTCCCTTCCCTTCAACCGAGTGGTATATTCAATAGAACAAAGGGAAATAAGTGGAAGGAGAAAGATCATCATAGTGTTAGTAGAGTTAGTTCTCAGTAGTGAGCCTCTTCTACACCATAAGAAGCTACCAACAATGTTCCCATGACTTTCTATCAGTGTGGAATGGTCAAGAAACACTGATGATCTTTTCCCACCTCATGAAGATTTTAATTTCATGTAGATTCTAAGAACATTTTAGAGGTTCTTCCAGAATATGCCTAAACCCTATTATGTTTAGGGATCTTCAAATATAAATGCCACTATAGCATAGTTATAATTTTTAATGTCCATAGGATCCATCCATAGGCCTCAAAAGTGAAGCACCTTCACATAGCGTATTAGTTTCTAGTGAATGTTGATTCAGGACTAGTGATAATGAGAGGTACCATTTTTATTTCATCTTCAATAGAATCTTCATTATTTGATACATGTGTTTCATAGTACATTATATTTACCCATTTTTTTAAATAATGAAAAAATTATAAGGGAGATAAATTCCTTTTTTATTGATTAGGAACACATCTTGGTAAGTGGAGGGATTGGGTATTCAATGCCCACATTTTTCTATATCTATAATTGATTTGGTTCTAGTGTTAGATTTATTGGTTCTCAATCGAGGTCAGTTCGATGTAACTATAAAGATAGATTATATTTTTTCTCATTGTGTGGTGATTGATAATTATCATCAGCATGCTTCATAATTTTTTGATTTTGGTAGATATTGGGTGTCTTAGGGAGAGTCTGATTTGAGGTTTGGTCATTTATGGCATTCTTGCCTAGAGATCAGGAGTTTTTTATTTGTCTTTGCAGTCGATTCTGGTGACATTTATTCTTTATATGATATTACCTTATTTATTAACAACTTCCTAGTTCTATTCCCATATTAATTCTCTAGTATTCAACCAATTTTGGAGGAAGAGTTTAAGATTTATATAGTTTTGGGTACGCAGCTGATCTCGATACCATCTTATCACATAGAACCAACTAAAATGAAAGATATCGGGGTCTAGTTGGATGTTCTAAATATAAAAGTTTTTTTCACCATTGTGTATCACCATGGGAATCCCCATTCTTTCTTCCAAGAAAATTTAAGGATAAATTATATTATGTTTAGAATATAAAAATTTGAATAAAGTTATAGTTAAGAAATAGTAACATTTACCCCAGGTGGATGACTTTTTTGATATGTTAATGGAGAAAACTATTTTTTCATAATCAATCTTCAATCAGGTAATCATCATCTTAGGTATTGGGAGTATGGTATTTATAATACCACATTCATAGTAATTTAATTCTATTATAAATATATTGTTATTTATTTTGGTATGACTCACAATTCAATATTTTTTATCGATTTGATGGACCAAATATCCCATCAGTGTCCCGTCTCCTTTGTCATTATGTTTTTTGGATGATATATTTCTCTATTTGAGATATAATCATGATAAAAAATTACCATAGGAACTTATTTTTTGAAATACAGAAGATTCCCTGACTTATAAGAATATTTTGAAAAGAAATTTCTAGATTCAAGAAGTCAAAAAAATTGGGTAATTTCTGAACATGGCCTACTTTTCAATCTTGAAAAATTGAAGGTTGTATTATTATAGGAGGATCCACATGAATTCATTGATATGAAAATATTATAAGGTACAAGGGGATACTATTTATGGTTCTTCAAATATTTCAATAGGTTAGCATCACTTATAACTGCACTTGCCATGAAAGTTGTGAAAGTCACATGGGATGATAAATTTAAGGGTTATTTTGAAGAGATGAAATGAATTATAACATTGGAAACAATTTTGATATTTCTTAATCCTTGTAAGGTGTATTTGTTATTACATGGTTACTTTGTTGGTATTTTTGGTTATGTTCATATGTAGGATAAACTTGTTGTTTCCTAAAAATATCATCTTATTTAGTAGTATTAAAAAGATTACCCTACTCTTGATTTAGAACTTGTTGTTGTTATACACGCACTTAAGTATTGGTGAAACTATATTTTTTAGGAGGGGTTCACAATATATAATGATTACATGATTCTGATATATATATTATCTTAGAAATAATTGAATCCTAGATAAAGGAAGTGGGTGGAATAAAATTAGATGTTTGACATTAACATTACATACACCCCAGGGAAGGGGAACCTCTTCTTAAATTCTCTCAGTAGGAAAGCTCTACCACATGATATATTTGAATCAAATGAACAATGGAACCTTATGGGTCTCTATTCTCAAATTAATACATATTCTTAGCAGGATGATTTGGATATGGTTCTAGTTAGTGTTTAATTATCATAATCTCTCCTTAACATTGCTCTATAGGTTCTATAATATGACGACATGTTTAGAGGAATCTTTTAAACCTAAAATGGTGGTGAGTCCATTCCGGTATGGTCTCTCCCTTATAATGGATTTATACACCTTGAAAATCTATTTGGCATTCTATAATCTATGAGGAATTAATTATTTTAGGATTTGCATAGTTCATCCAGTGATATTTTCCTTAATGCTATGAAGAAGTATTATAACATGAGATATATATTATGTTGGTTGGGTATTATGTTTCACATCGTGGATTTTGTGTCCCACTCCCCAAGGGAATAATGTTATTTAGGTGCTTCTCGATCATTTTAATGATATAATACTATTTCATTCCAATAAAGGACACCACTAAGGTTGAAGATCTAGGTTATAAGTATACGTATAATGTCGTAATTTTTTATGGGTTTCCCACTACTATTTTCAGGGATAGTGATCCAAGGTTTACCACATTATTATAGATGAGTCTCTAAGAGGTGATGGTGACTCATGTTAGGTTGAGTATATCTTACCATTAAAAGATAGGTGGTTAGAAAAATAAAGCTATATAAATCCTATTCTATATTACTTTCACTAACATATTATATTTTTTAGATCATGGGATAGCTATTTGAGGCTGGTCAATTTTTCCTATAACATTAGTTTTTGGTCATTAATTATAATATCCCCCTTCAAATCATTAAATGGTTTCTTCTGTAGGCCACCTATTGTTTGGGAGGAGGTGGGAGAAACCATTCTTGAAGGACTGAGACTCGTTAGAGATATATCATTGAGGATCCAAGATATACTTTTACATTTCATTAAAACTTGGAGTCGGAAAAAAACATATGTGGATCATTGAAATCATCCATTGTAGTTTTCCATTGGTGACTGAGTTTTCATGAATTTTTATCCTTGATTGGGTTTTCATCAGCATGGAAAATAGAGAAATATAACTACGAGATATAATTGGGCATTCTAGGTCACTAAGAAGCTCTGGAATGTGGTTTATTATTTTTGATTGTTCATTAAACTGAAATTAATTCATGTTATGTTCCACATATCTTTTCTTAAGAAGTACCATCTTTATCCAAATAATGTTATCTGTTCTGAAGATATTGAGTAAGAGGTAGATGTTTTAGTTTTGAAGAAACCTATGGAGATAATTAATTATTATGTGAATATATTTTTTGGGAATTCTATTACATTTTTCAAAGTGTGGTTGAGACATTGGGTTAATTAGTAGGATAATTCGGAGCAAGTATCATCGATGAGGAAGTAGTGGCCTCACCTATTTTCAGATCATCCTATTCTACGTGAAATCCCATGGATGGAAATTCCTATGGTGGGGATATTTTAATATCCATGACAAACAAGGTATGATCTATTTTTTATTATGATCTTTTTTATTAGGTTTGAAGGGTGTGGGAGTAATTATGGGAGATTATATTGAACCTATACAAGGTTCATCTTAAGGGTCACATTTACATCGAAACATTATAATTTAAAACATAAATCAATTATTAGATACAACAAATAAAATGGTTAAGGAAATGAAATTTTTTATGCTGTGAAAACCTTCTAATTCCTTAACTATATTTTTTAGAATAAAAAAAAAGATGTATCATGTTTTTTGGAAGAACATGCAATATGGGAAGTTTACACCATAAATCTCTAAGATAATTAGAGATTATTCACTACTCATGTAAATATCCATTATCTCATTGTCAAGTCATATCCCTCAAACCCAGAGTTACTTCCTAACACATTTGGGTGTTATAGCCCCTCTAGAATGATTCATTTGGCATGTTTGATCTCAGCGTTGTTGATTGTCTCCCTTTATGTAAGTTTATACTTTATGATCCTTCATTAATAATGGTTTTGGAAGTGGGGTAGGGCTTTATTTACAGTATCTTTTAATGAAATGATTATTATTGTTTTATAACTTCTATATTTTTTGTGCAAAATTATCCAAGGGAAAACACTTGTATTGGTTTTGGTGATGCGTTCATGTTCCCTGAGTTATATGTTAATGTTTCCAATCCACTATCTTTTCACTTTATATAATCAATTCTATGTTGTGATAATCATCTTCTGGGCCACATTTGTTGTCTCTTAATTCCTTATAGTGTGTGTGGATCCTATAAGAGGTAGTGTGCAACCTAAATTTTAGGTATGTGGTTTTGTCTCTCACCTATATTCGATGAGAAATTATTTTTATGTGTTTTTTAAATTGTTTTAAAATTAAATTTTAATGAATTATTTTGGTCCAAAAATAGGTTCTTGATGAAATATGATTTTTTAATTTTTCTAGTAAAATAAAATGTGTATTGAAAGCATTGTGAAATTGGTTTTCAATACATGCTTTTTATAGAATAAAGGATTGTTTGGAATTATTTGTGAAATGTAAATCCCTTTGAAAATTATTTCATAAATACATCACATGGGAAGCCTTGGGTAATTAGGTGGATGGTTTAGTTTTGAACCTCATCTGTATTACTATTGAGGGGATCACTCATGGCGTTTTCCTCAACTCCATTGGCCAGTGTTCTAGGGACATAATCATGCAATTTTAAGTGGGTTCAGTCATGGGTTGTTTTGATACTCCTTAGGCCAGCGTTATAAGGACATGAGATTACATTAGTATTTAATTGTGGTATGATTAGTCTACTAGACTAACCTGTTGTGATCCTTATCATGTTTTCCATTCTTCTTGTAATCACTCTTATTTTAATGAATTTGTTTTCAAAATTTAATAGGTAAATTTTCGAGACCCGGATCTGAGATGACGTGTGACTCCAAGTCCTACTTTTCATGGATAATTTCATTGGAAAATGTTATTTTTTAATACCACTCATGTGAGGTTTTTTTTGAAAAAGTGAAATAACTCTTAAATAGGATATCAGATCAAAAATTTGAGGGCATCATTGTGTTCAGAGCAATGGATTTACCATAAATGAGTCCCAACATCATCCGGTGTGGACCGGCTGTGAAATATGGTTTTTGGATGTAACCTACAAAAAATTATATTAAAATCCTAATAACTCCTGAATGGAGACTCGGACTGGAAATTTTATACCATTGATTAGTTCGTAATGTAGTTTTTTACCTAGGTGAAACATAACTTTAGTTTTCACGGGTCTTTGGTGGAAAAACCTAAAAAGGACGTGATCATTATTAAATAATTTAATTATAAATTAATTTGTTGATGTAGTGATGATCTCCTTTGAAAAAGAATCCTTATAAAGAAATACCAGGGTTTGTCACAAAACTCTGGGAACACCGAAGAATCTCTAGTGAGATCTTGGACAAAGAATCATATCGAGCGGCTGATGATGAATTATAGATCAGATCATGGATCGTCCTGCCAACAGAGTTGGGGGATATCGTCAATGTCAACAATGCAATTTTTCCTTATCAATGACCAATCCAAACTCAAGGCAGGGTGTTTTTTCTCATTAATTTTTTTTCCGTTCTTAAATTCAACTACAAACACAGACCAACCCATGAATAGGTTGATCATTGTCTCAATCACATGTGGGATAGGTTTTTTCATCCATGGTTTTAAATGGGGATAAAATCAGTACGATTTCATCATTCTTCATGATCCCTCTAATAAGGAAAAATCATAGCTGACATGAACAAATTCTCATATCTATCCTTTTCATGTTATTTTATTCTCATTTTCATCTCAATATTCCTTGTTTTCTTCGCATTCTTCATGTTTTTATGAGTGTACGAAAATTGTGCCTTCAATTAGTGGCCCAAAAACCCAAGACCGAAGATTCAACGTTACAACGATACTGTAGAGGTGTGACTTTAAGAACAATGGAATTAGGATGATATAGTATCATATGACAGTGGTGAATGGTGGTGGCACACAATGGTGTCCATAGGTAGAGGATCCAGGCAGTTCATGCGACGTAGAACAAGAGTCCATGCAGGTTGTCGATAGGGCGATTGGTGGGGAGGGAAGAACACGGCATGTACGTCACCGAGGATAATTGGGTTTTCTATCATAATCTATGGAAGAATTTGAGGAACCTCATCATTCATATCTATATATCTTAATATCCATAATGGTTGGGATCTCCCCACAATTGGATAGTCATCATAGGGACCGGTTGGGTGGATTTCGGCTCTCATCAGGCATAATATTGGGACTTCAATATCCAACAAGCATGTTTAGAATAGTAGGAGATTGACCTAGACTAAGGAACATATTAGGATGATAGATCCCAAAAACATAAAAAAATATGATAAATAGATTTACCGTCCTAAGGGTCTACACGGGAGCACGCAACGGATGTTGCTACTCAGGATGAGATCACTAATAGTATTAGGGCTCAACTAGCAGCATCCAAGGCTAAGAAGGCTATGATCGAGAAACAAGATCCTTAGTGTCAGGTAGAGTAGGAGTGGTAGTGGATAAAGCTTGAAGATTTTCTTTCCAAGGAAAATGAAGTTAAGGAACACCAAGAGGCACGGTAGTAGGTCTTCTACATCACTCAATTGAGGATGGCCAAGCTGGTGTGCTCGATCAATGAGGTGGATAAGAAGATGAAAATTTTTTATAAGGGAGGCTCTACTATGTTGATAACCCTTTGAAGCACTGGTTTTCATAATTTTGATTCTCGAACATATTTCCTTACATTATTTTCTTACTTTGATCATATTTCTGAGACAATCAATAAGCAATCCCTGACCTCATGTGGTTCATGCCTGATGTGGGGGAAAATTGATGTCCATGTGACTGCATTACATATGAGAATTATAGAAAATCATAAATAACTTGGGATATACTATTCTCAACTGACCACCAAGAGTTTATGGGATGATAGAGGCTACATAAAGAGAATTAAGGTCCCATTAAAACCAACATTATTTTCAAATTTACTATAACACACGAATAGGGTAACACCAAGGGCATTAAATTTTATCCAGATAAAGAGAAAACGGAAGTGTGAATCACAATTCCCAAAATTATATAATACAAGGAGAGTGGAATTGTAATATAGATTAAATGAAAACCCAGTTCAAAACATATAATTTTTACCCTTATCCTAGAATAAGGAAAAACAAATGAGGTTCAACCACTGACCATGTTCGAAACACGGAACCTATCTCATAATTTCATCCAAATTCTTCTAGGAAATTAGCTCTGGATGGTTGGTGATCCAATATGGAATGATAATATACCATTAGGGGTACCATTTATACATATAACATTATGAGATCCAAATAATGGGTATGTGATGCATTAAAATGGGGTGATGGAATGTTCATATGGATTCCAACACTCTCATAATTATGCCACTATGGCTTATAGAACATTGGTGTAAGTATATTTCTTTTAATGAAGATAAAACCCATATTCCATGGGATCATCATATCATATTCCAAGAAATACCTAAAAATGATAAAAATGTAGTAGATGACCGTAGTAAAGGAAAATGACCTCTCATGAGAGGGTATTGGATTTTTTTTAGTTTTATGTCATGAAACTGAGAACGATAGACATGTAGTTTAACATCATATGGTGATAACGATGCATGGTACAATTTAACATCATTTAATCACGATTACTCACATAGTTTAACTTCATATGAAGGGGATGTTGCACAGAGTTTCACAGTCATGTGTTCTGGACCACAACCAATAGTTCAAAGTCATGTTTCATGGACTATGGCTAACCAATTTAATATTGTCACATGGGGATAAGAGAAGTGTCTCTTATAAGTGTATTTGTGTGTCATGGAGGAAATAAACTCATAGTTAATGAGTCAAAAGATTCTTGTGTACCACACAAGTATCATAATGTATACAAAACACATTTAAAGGTTGTTTATCTTAGACTTTAGGGGTTGAAAATTGTTTAAGCTCATAATACTCTGACCATGGTATCCTCCAAATTAATTTTTGTAGTGTATAGGGTTGTAAAAACTGACATGACTTTGGAAAAAAGAGACCCAACACCACACCACATATTCTTAAGAGGATTCATATGTAGTTTAAATTCATAATTCTTGGATATAGAGTCATAGTTTAAGGTCATTCAGTTTTGACCAGGAGCTCCTTTATGCAGCTTGAACAAATTGGAACACACCCTACAAGAACTCCTAAGACCATGTGAGTCATGCTCAGTGTTGGAAATATGTAAAGGTAAGGGGGTATTCTTAATATGTGTAATCACACATTAGGGGTGAGGATATACTAGTTCTTGGATTTCAAATTTCCACCGGATTGTTTAACTGATGTGCGCAAATCCTTTGATGGGCGGCACAAAGGTTTTTGGGACTCCACCAAGATATAGAGAGGTGAAATGAGGTAAATAGATATTTAAAGATCTAGAGAAATGGGAGATTGGTGAGTATGGATCAACTATTTACCATGTTTAAACCAAAGGGGCCACAACCATACCATTCAAAAATGGGTATATAAAATGAAAGATCATTTATTGATAATGTTTGAAACAGATGATCTGTTGTTTCCATCTAGAGATCTATTAGGGTGTTGACCTAGTATGGGAGGTGAGTCAAAATTTCAGGATACCATCATCGTTAGAAGGTTCCTCTAGATTTGAAAGATAGTGGAATTACAAACAAATAAAGACTTGATGTGTGGAATGGGGCGTATCAGAATGTGGAATTCAAATTGGGTTTTTTAGATTGTTTGAAGTTGTATTTCAGGGACCATAGCTACAAGTTTCAGGTCTTAGATCTTAGAACATGAGTCATTATTTTAATGTCATAAATTTTAGACCATAGGGAGTGTCCAAAAAAGGGATATGTGTAGTGTGGAAGAGTGAAAAACCTGACATGAATAAAGTCCTAGAAGGTCCGACACCACACCATGAATTACTAAGAAGACTTGCACACATGTTAATGTCCTAAATCTTGGACAATGGGTGGTTATTATTTTATGTTATTAAAGATAGTTCTAATATTAGACCAAGAGGCCAAAGGTGTTGATAAATTTTTAGATATTCATGGAGATGATAAGTATGATTGAAGTTAAGTATTCCATATGGATGGAGGCATTGACACACCTTGTTTTGGAAGGTAACACAAAGTTTTTTGGAACATAAGAGGTAAACCTTGGCATGAATGAGGACTGGAAGGATCGCACGCCACATACACACCTTAAGATTAACTAAAAATTGATTGATGTCATAATGCATAAACCGTAACTGGGTCCATGGGGATAAAATGATAATGAATTTGCAATAATCCTAGAGATGAGAAGTATGAGAATCACTACATATCCTATAAAGATGGGAATAAAACCACACATAGGTCTAGGACACGGCATTTTAAGTGAAAAATGTTGGTATAGGTGATCCTATCAGACGATATAATTGGGAAAATTCATGATTATCATGTGTCATACTATGCTCTGGGAATGGGGAAACTTTTTTTAGAAATCCCATACAAATCATATGAGGAATTCCAGTTTAAAATGGCATATACGTTGTCTCTTACTATGATGTAATAGGAATATTAGTTTTATATGGGGTAAGATCATAATTTAATGTCATCCAATAAGGATGTAGTCTCCTAGTTTAAGGTCATAGAGTTTATAACTATAAGGTTTAGTACCCCAAAAAGACATGTTTCATGTACTGGAAAAACAAAACCAATATGAATGAGGTCCAAGGAGTAACACCACCACACAACATAGTTTGAAGAGAAAACTACATACAATTTAAATCCATGATGCATGGACATGATGCAAACAATTTTAGGTTGTATTACATGGAAAATTGGATGGGTATTAGTTTAAGGTATTAAATATTAGACAAAAAAATTGGGAGTACCTCAGGTAGATATTTATAGTTAGTTTTTATGACAAACCTAATTTAAATGAGTTCATTTGAGTCCTAGCGTTAAACCGAAAATTTCAGAGAGGAGTTATATACAGTTTAGAGTCATAATGTTTGGACTATAGGCTCTCATTTTATGGTCTTGGAGTTCAGACCAAATAGGGGATTTGATTCAGAGGAATGCATGTAGGGTTATGGAGTAAAAATCCCAATGTGAATGAGTTCCTGGGAGGCCTACTTCTATATGACATGTCCTAAAGAAAACTAGTATATAGTTTAATGTTTTGATGCTTGGTCTGTGATTCCAAGTTTAAGGTAATGGATCTTGGATCGTTTTCCAATAGTTTGTGGTCATTTTTCCTAGACCATAGGATCTTTGTTTAGGGTCATAGATTTGTGACATAGGGAATTATGATTCCAAAAATAGGAATGTGTGGCATGGTGGACTAACAAACCAAACATGAATGAGGTCCAAGGAGGCCCGGTGCCAAACCACACTATCCCATGAAGGATCTCACATTGTTTAAGGTCGTGATTCTTGGATTGTGATTCTTAGTTTAAGGTCATGGAGCACAATACGTTTTCCATCATTTTATGGTCATGTTTCATGGACCATAGGACGAATATTATTTTAATGTTTTAAATCATTGACTAGTGTGGATCTTAGTTTAATGTCATAGAGTTTGGAACAAGCACCCAATTTAATGTCGTATTCCAAGGACATGGACATGTGGTTTAATTTCATACATTAAGAAAGATATGTGTTATGTAGTTTAATGTTAGGAAACTATAATTCTTGAGATATTCATTTTATCATAATTTGTATGGGATAATAGTATGTTCAATTTATCTTCATGAAGAGAGGACCACCGATGCTACGCAGATTAACATCATGAAGCTAAGACACTTGTTCAATGTAGTTTTTCGTCATGTGGCTGGGATGTTGGATTTTATGGAGTTTAACATCATGAAACTAGGATACCAATGTTACGATTTTTATTTTCGTGATGCTCGGAAGCTTATTGTTATTCAGTTTAACATTATACATCTAGGATGCTAGTGCTATACAGTTTATCATCATGTGGTTAGGTCACAGCTTTTTATGAAGTTTAATGTCATGAAACTAGTATATTGATGGGTGTGTAGTTTAAATTCATACAACTAGGATGATGGTGGAACCTCACATGAGGTACATCTTGAGAAACATGGAATTGGTAGGATGTGTATTGAGCTATTATTCCATGTTTCTCAAATAGTATGATCCATTAGAATTAAACTTGTGAACGATGTAATTTCCTTCCCACGTGGGATCTAACTTCGGCGGGTTCCTTCCTAGTATCATTATCATTCTAACGGTAATAACCATTCCACCATGGAGAAAAGAGAGGAGGAAAAATTTATTACTAAATGCTCTTGTTATCTTGTCTAGGTGCCTCCCCAAATTGGGAAGGGCCAAGAGAATGTTATAATCAAGGGTTTACATCATCACAATATTGACTTATGCAATTTTTTCAGGTGTCTTCGGGCAATGTACAGCTATTTGGAGTGATGGAAATTTAATAGGAATTGGAAATACTTCCTCAGTTATGTACACCATGGAATATGGAGTCACCTGGGTGGAATTTTGATATATCGTATGATACAACCAGAGGGTTTTGGGGAGTTTAACCAGTGAAATATTCTTATTCTGGCCCACCATATTTTGAAAAATGGTAAATATAATCTTATTTACTGACTCAATCTATCCATTTGTCTATGCATGGTAGCGAGAAGTATGGTTGGATCAGATATTGTACTTCGTGTACAATTTTTTCATCTCTTCATCTAGGAAGTTAGTACCATTATTAGTGTTAATGGAATGAGGAAATCTAGATCAATGAATGATGTTAAAGATCACAAATAGGATCATGTATCAGGCCTTGACTTTCCATATAGGAATAGCTTCTGTCCATTTAGAGAAGAAATTCAATGTGTTTTTAATGAACCAACTCAGTTGAGTTGTTTCTGGTAGATAGGGCCCCGCAATATTGAGTACCCAGACTAAAAATGGCCATGAATAATTGGTGGTGTGGTGGGAAAGTTTTAGTTGATGCAAAATTTTGGCATGAATCTAACATGCATGACACCTCTAAAAATACATTAGGCAGTCATGGTTCATGGTGGTCTAGAGGCACCCTAGCCTCTGAATTTGGTGGGAGAGCTTCAACCCAAGTTGATGAGCTCCACCAGACCTAGCATGAAGTTCATATATAACCTATTAATTTCCTATCCTCGGATTCAATAGAGGATAATTCCATAAAAACAATGTTTTTAGAAATTCCTCTTGATGTTAGTATCACCTAGGGGTGATCTTTGTTGTGTGTTGATGGATTCTTTCACATTTTGATAAATTTGGTAGGAGGGAATCGTGATGGAGATATTCAACGAAATGGGTTTTCCAATAATTTGATTCTCCAACTAAGGGGGTTTCTGGAGGTCCTAATGTGGAAGCACTGGTGGATAGCTTGTTCACCTACTATCTATCATCATCTTCTGGACAAACATGTGTGATGAATCTATAATGAGCTATGTGAATGAACAGATCTTCCTGGTTTGGCTCTGTAGGAAAGGTGGTTGGAATAGCTATGGAATCAGATCGGCCATTTTATGACTACGGGACATGAGTCACCTCTGGCTAAGAAGGGAACTGGTCCATTAGCTGTTGAGTGCGCTCTAGCTTGGTTATGTGCTCCAACATCCTGATAATGTAATAACCATTGATTTGTTTGAGGACTAACTTGAAGTCTCCCTTCACTTTTAAGAGGGGGAGGTAAATATCAAGGGCGATATCAAGGCCAGTAATGATATCTTAAAACTTAACCAAATTAATTTTGCAACCTTCTAATAGTAGGAATGAGTAGGGAATAATATCATGTGCATGCATGATGAAGATGATCCCCAATCCTACTGTATTGTGATTAGGATCATTGAGCCTTCTACTACTTGGGCATTGGGAGTCACCATCGAAAAGAGTCTTCCATCACATCATGGTGTGGTATACTGAGAGTATATCCTCATCCAAGAAATTGACATCCATAGGTAATTATTTAGTATCTGTATAGTTGAAAAAAAATCTGACAAATACTATCCTTTGATGGTTTTCTACGAGATGAACCTAATGTCAAACTGCTGAAGGATCGTTGTCCCGCATGTTACCCATCCAATCAAAATTTGTATATTTGGAATATGATTCATAGTTTATACTTGAGACACTAGTTTTATCTCATGATACAACAAATAATTACACAACTTCTACACTATAAAAACAAGCGTGATGTAGCTCTTCTAGATAGGAGAGTATTTGGTATCTGGGTCAAGGATCACACAGTTGAGATTGTACAAATGGTTCTCTTTATATTCATTATTATTATGGGTGAGAATGGAACTGAGGAATCTTACTAGGGTGGTTATGTAAAGGACCATAGGCTGCACTAATATCTATAGAATCAGAACTAGAGGTTGTGTCAGATACTGATTGATTTCCTTGAAGGCAGCCAGGCACTATTCATCCCACTAATAGACAGTAACTTTCTTCATGATCCTATAAAAGGGATTAAAAATTATAAAAATATTCATGATGAATCTGCGTATATAGTGTAAGCGGCCTTTATGGACCTGAAGATCCCATAGGTTTCTTGGAGGAGGCATCTGTATGATGGACTTGATCTTCTTTGGGTTAATCTCAATGCCTGTGTATCTGATGATGAAGCCGAGAAAATTCCCAGAGGTAACCCTGATGGCACACTTCAAGGGTTTCATCTTGATTTTTTGGGATAATAGGAATATATAAAATTTATAGATATATATTATATGGTCTTGGAACTGGTGGTATTTTACTAAAAAATATTCTACATATCACTCCACTACAGCCCTGTGGAGTGATTTAAAGATGTGGTGCATAGATCACTAATAAGTCGCTACTACATTTTTCATATTGAATATAATCACATGATCCTAAAAGGTTCTTTAAAATGCTCTGATGGTAATAGAATCATCATATTTTAGGACCATCTAGATTTTATTGTTCTCATAATATCCATCCAGGAAGAAGATATCATGGAACCCAGTTGTTTCATTGATCAATAGCTCTCTCTTTGAAAGGGGGAAGTAATCCTTTAGGTAGTGGTGGTTGAGTTACTAAAATTCGATATGGAATCTAATTTTTTCTATTCTTATTCCTAAAAACAATGATGCTTTTTAGCAACTTGGGGTAATAAGCTTCCTTGAAGAAAATTTATTTGATAATCTTTTCGACTTTAGCCTCAACCATAGAACCATGAGAAGGGTGAATTTTCCTAGAAGGATTCTTGAAGCTATGATGGATCACTAGGAGACCGAGATGGTGTAGGGAAACCTGAGGGTCTAGTCCTAGTATCTCTTCATTTCTCTAGGAAAAGAAATCATGGTGCTACTTTAGAAAATCCATATACTAGTGTAATTCCTCAAGAGGCATGGATGCATTGATCAATTTTGGCCTTGGGTATTTCCCAATTTCAAGTTTAAACTGATTCAAATTATCAGTAGTGGTGGATAAACCCTTCTAAAATGTGGGAGTAGTGTACTCTAAATCCCATTCATTGTATGAGGAAGGGGAATCAATGGGAGGAGATGGATCATCCAGGATAATTGATTCTGGGGGAATGCTAGTACCTAATGGGGAATATACTAAATCTTTGTTAGGGAACTTAGGCTCTGTTGAGACAATGTTGACATATACTATTGAACCAATCCCTTCATGCATTTTACTATAGGGTCGATTATTGATGTCAATGCAATAGAGGTGGGTTGGTTTCCAATTATTCAACTTGGCTCAGATAAATTAGTGGGTTTGATGTACAGTGTTTTCCATAGGGAAAACATCTTGGAACATTACAATGGTTTGGAATTCTGGTATCACCCAAGCCTGGTTTGTATAGTACTATGTGGTAATCAATTGGCATTACATATGCTTATAAATGTAGTTCCCTTTCCTCTCAGAAACAACAAACAATTTCCCATGTCTGGCATTATGTCATACAACTTTAGAATCGAGATGTTGGAAGCATCGTCCATATATTACAATAGGCTTTCTACAATGGTTGTGTTCTCAACCTCATTATTCTATGGATAATTTTCTTTCTCTTATAATATCCCACAACCATATAGTGAGCTTAATAGGATTCAATTGGGTCACATCACCTTGAAGCATGCCTACTCGGCCATTTAGGGATTACTTAAGCCATTGGTGACACAAAGAGTATATTGTTTCACATAAATGAAGACATGGACTACCCATAAATTGGTTGCCGGTGGTATCCTATTAGACAAATTTGAATTAATCACTTGATACCAAGCCTTTGAACTAGGTCTTCAACTAGAATATACCACATAGAGTTTACTCTATCCTATCATAACCATGAATCTTTAGGTCATAGGGACTCAAATATGCTTCAGTTTGTTACATCTTATGGATTTCCTAGGTTGGGATGAGATTGATCCTAGAACCTATGTCAACTAGAATGTGAGGGATATCTGCACCATTTAACTGGTTAGTAATGTTATATGGGTGGTGGTGACCCTACACGAGGGATGCCTCATCTTCTATAGAAATTGAAATGATGTACTGAAACTATTTTTTCTCAACCTCCACTATATAATTGGCTTCTATGGAAGCTTCATATTCATCAAACTTGAGGGGGGACTTCAAGGACTCTATGAGATATTCGATCATATACTTTGGATGGCGTCAAGGATCAAGATACTTGTAGGTATACTAGAAAGGTGATTTAGAAAGTCATATGTCTGTGTTGAAGGCATGTTTCTGATTGTAAGGGGTCACTCTTTGGATAGATACATAATAGGTGTTTTCAACTATACCACTAGATTCTGGATGGAGCTAGAAATATCCTCTTACTCATCACCTAACTCACCCTGAACCACTATTTGATGACTGTCGGTTAAATAAGATAAAATTTAGCTTGAAACGACATATCATGGTGCCTTCATGGTTGTTTAGCCTCGTCAGTTATCATAGTCAATTATGGTGAGATTTTTGATGGAGAAGGTCGGGATGACTATTACAACTAATATCTATGTAAAACATGTTTTCTGGTCTTGGTATCATGCATGACATGGATCGAGGTACCGACTTGAGGATTATGTTGGATTTCATGCATTCAACCAATCCTTTAACTGAGTCTGGTGAAGGAACTCATGGGGGATTGCCTGAAAATCATCATCATTAAGAACCATGAAAGGATTGAATAACTCAACAGTATTCATATAGGCATAATCCTCGTCATCAATAGAATAATCTTCCAAATTTAAAAGGATCCATGGGGAAATTCCCAAATCTAGAGGCATAAAATCACTGAGAGTATGAGGTAGATTCATCAATGGTGAGGTTCATTTCTTTTCATTATTCCATTTATGCCTAATATTATGAGACTTAGATGTTTTTCATGTGGATGTTGAAGCATCATTTAGTGAGAGTGCAAGGAATTAAATAGATTCAGGACAGTTTAAGTAGGTGTAAATTACACTTTTGGTGTAGGAAATGACCCTTCATGCCAACCATTCATCACACTTAAGATTCCTATTACTGAAAACCTACTTCCATTCACCTTCATTGTCATTGTCAAGACTAGAGGATATGTTCGCCATATATTCCATGGATTTTCCCATCCTTACCATCCTATTATCCACTTGGTCTTCAATCTAATTATTGAATGCATGGCATTGTTTTATGGTATGTCTAAGGATAATTTAGTAATAGAAATGGTCAGGGATATTAGTACACATGGATTCATGGGGATTCGTACACATCAAAAGCATCAGAATCCCATATTCTAGGGAATTTAAAAATTAACCAAGAACCTATGCATCTTTGGAATAATAGGTCTGGTTTCTCCTATTTAGAAATGGAACTATTGGATCATGAATCTATGGAGGGTCTAGAACCGGATTGGGTGTTGGAGCCACATTTTCTTATTTAGGATATTGTTCTTCATGGGTCATTTCATTGTAATTATTCATTAGGTGAGGCTGATCTTTATGAGGTTACTACACTCAATGAGGCTCTTTTAGAAAAGTGATAAATGAATCTAGTGGCTTTGGGTTCTCTACATGTATGGTGGATACAGTATCATCTTTAGAATCTCTTCTTGCAGGATATGGGATAGGAAAAAAATGTTATTGTTTATCATGTTGTAAGGATTCCTCCAGGCATTGGGATTTTCAATGAAATCTTCAACGCCACCTAGGACGCTTTGAGTGATGAGGGTAAGAAACAGCTCAACCTTGATATTACCCATGCACATCATCAGTAGTTTTTCTTGATTCAATGAAATATTATGTGAATATATGAGGCCCTTCAACTAAGCAAAACAATATGTGACATGATCATCAAAAATCTATTTTCACTTAAAGAGGTATCCAATGCTTGTCATGTGCGTGGTGGAGTTGAATTGTATATAAACTACCTGTGAAGGTCTTCCCAACTAGTGTTAGACCCAATGGGAAACTGGTTGTACCTGATGAATGTAGTCCCTTCCTATTTCTGAACAAAACATTGAATTTTGGTAGTCACCTACTGCACTGGGGTTACCAACATGGTACCTCACATTGAGATGAAGTTGGAAAAATACTACAGTGGGTCACCTATCCCTTTTAATGGTGTGAATTTGGGGTTCCCAAAATTTGAGCATGCTCGCATGTTATCAACCCATGTTGGGTATGGATTTATGTCAGGTGGGATCACTACCTTTCATGTGTCTAGGTTTTTTAGGAAATTAGTGATAGAATCTATCAAATCATCTTGGGTGGGTCCTATCTAAATGAGGATCTATGACCACAAGTTCATTGAAATTCTTATCAAGACTATAGGTAGGTTCAGTGGATCATAGAGTGACTCGATATGAGTATCGAGGTATGTGATCACACTTCTCAGGTGGATTGAGTGACTCATATCGTGGTACCATGCCATACACTCCCACCTATGCTCCATTGAGATGTGTGGGATCATTGGCCTTGACTAAAATAAATGGGTTGATAAGGACTTGTGGCTACCCCTATAGAGGAGGAATAGGATCCTGTGAAGTAGAGACAGAATCCGAGTGCTGCTTCGTAAGTATCTCATCTATGATCCTTTTCTAATTTTTGCACTTCCAAAGAAAGGAATCAATTTTTGGATCAGACAATATTGTGTAAAAAGTATTTTATAGATCATATATTTCCCTTATTAGTGTTTCTTCCTATAGGAAATTCTGTGGAGGAATCTCTGAGGTTGAGTTATTTTCTTTCCTGGTTGGTAAGAACACTTGTATGATGTTCTACCAAATACTACATTGCCCAAGGGGGCAGGTCTTCTCAGTCAAAACCTATTTCGGTTCCCTTGTCCTTAGAAAACTCAGGAACAACCATGTTCACCATAACTATACCCAATGTAAAATCCTTAATATCAATGTGTAATTCATGTTTTTGCAAGATATGGATGAAGTAGAAAGCATCATACTGTCCTTATCCCTAGATCTGTACATGTAGACCATCTTCCCCCATGATTTTGTAGAGAATTATAAGGCTCTTAATGCATCTCTATTGGAGGTTATGGTTGTAGTCAGGTGATGTATGGTGTTAATCCACTAGGAGTGCATCCAACTCTTCCATTCATAATTTCTGATCAATGTCATCAAAGTGCTCTTGGATTCCTTGGTAGACCAACTCATAATTATGGAGGCAATGAAGCATCCTCTAGATAGTCTAGAGGAAGTATACAACATGGACCTCAACGAGGGACTCCAGGATATTGAAGTTGGAAGTTTCATTTAGCTAGAATCCCACTTCCAACTAATAGACATCCAGAGTGTCCCATATTATTTCTTGCTCATAAGTATTAGCCTTCTCTTAGTTGGGTCAATAATCAATCAGTGTCGGCTGAGAGATGGGTAGAATAAATGATGTGTACCAATGCAGTGGTTGGTTAGATGGTGGAGGAGTCAATGTGTAAGAAGACTATTTGTTATTTTTTGGGACACCTATTGGAAGTGGTGTTAACCCTCCATCAGGTCCTTATAGTATTGGGTTCTCACCATGACCACATGTGTGAGTTTAATGACACTCTTTTGTGGCTCAACTGAATACTCTGCATCTATCCCATTCCAAAATAGTTATTTGTGATCATGAGTATATTTGGAGAGTTAAAATAGTGATGATAAAGATAGATTTACCATTATCCCCTATAAGGGATCCAGATTTTACTCCACCTGCATGTACTTGTGTAGGGATTTGGGGATTCTACTAATCTTTCCTTCTAGGATATAGAACATCACATGGTGGTATCTTACCCATGAATCTGATGTTAACAAATGGGGTGAGGATTCCATCATTGAATCCCATACCCACTGGGAATTGGAGCGGTGAATTGGATTAATGATGACTTAATGCTTATGGTGATTTTTCCTTCAGAGGTGGTAGCAAATCCTTTTATCATGGGATAGTCCTTCAAGGAAGGGTAACTATTTGGAATGGGGATAACCTATGTGTCGGTCGGTGATAGCATGGTAAATACCTCCACTTTAAATTTTTGGGATATGAGTAGGGCCTCTGTATTGTTTATTTTCAGAGTAGGGAGGTCCTCCACTTTGAGTTCTTTAGGAGTGGGGATAACATCCACTCTTGTTTTTTGATAAAGCAGGGAGGAACTCTGCTTTGGTCGGTGGGGAAATATTGAGGACCTAAATTGATACCTAGTGATAATTGATTGGGTGGGACCTTTGCATGAATGATTCAAAGCATGAGGAGTTCCATCCAATTGATCAAAATGGACTTGGGGAGGATCTCTAGGATGAGGAGATGAAATACATATAATACATCTACACTGGTTGCTGAATTTGTAGGGAGGACTCCCACTTTGGTAGTTGTGAACATGGGGAGGGCCTCTATCATAATTGTTCAAGGAGTGGTGCGGACCTACACATTGATTTGTTTTGGAATGGGGAGGACATCTGTGTTGATCTTCTAATGGAGGAGGACTTTAACTTTGTTTGATGCTAGAGTAGGGAGGACCTCCACATGAGAAAAAAACCAAATGAGGAGGACCTTCATGCTGATTATTTGTGCCATGGGGAGGGCATATATGTTGACTTTAGGTAGAATCATGGTGAAGGAATCTTTACTAGATATTAAAGTAGGGAGGACCTCTGCTTAAACTAATAATTTAATAAGGAGGACCTTCACACTAATTATGAGAGCAAGGAGTACCTATTCTTAGGTTTGTGACCGCATGAAGATGAACTCCACACTGAAACTAACCATAATGTGTTGGCTCATAACAAGTTTTAGTGGTTATATTGATTGACTGATTCATACCATCTTGGATATGGGTTGACTATGGTCATGGTCCTATTTAGTCATTGGTGTATCCCTACTCGTCCATCGCAAGGAATTAGGAGGAATGTGTTGGTGGTGGAAGGGGTCACTAAAGTCAAGGAATAATATTCCCCTTTTGGGCATTCTCCTGGTTATGCACCTGTTGTTGACGTTTAGTGTTCTGGACCGGGGTTATTAGAGCAATTTTATAGTCCAACTATTTGTTGGAATGAATTATCAGTCTTATTAGGTATTGATGTGCTCTGGTGGGATCCCTTCTAGGTGGGTACGGGTCGGTAATCATAATTTTGGTGACTCACAGATCCCCCATATCATCATCATGGGGGAGTAATTCATATTATCACTCCGAAAAGATTCTCCCAAAGTGTTTCTCTACTGAAATGGGGAGGGGATTCTCCCTGAATGACTTTTGGATGTGGTTGTTTTAGTGAGGTGTTGATGCCTCAAGGTCCTCTTGGGTCATGTCCCTTATGGGAGTGACCCCATTCTGCTTGTATCAATGTACAAGGATGTTTATCACCCTAATTTGGATGATTCCTAAGGATGATATGGGTCTTGGTTACCCAGTAGCTAAGGACGCAGTAGAATCTGGGGAAACAGTTGTGTCATTTGGGATTATTATGTTAACATTTCTCCTACCCCAACATCTTCAAAAATCGGGTTCTTGATTTCCTACATATTGGGTTCTGCAAAGAATTTGGATTTATCTATTAGTATGGATACAAGGAATGAAATACCCAGTTCCCCAGCATCATCTAATCATCCATGGATATAGATATATATTCTGTATGAAAATTTCACAGGCTGAATTTCCCAAAGTATAAATCCTCCAATTTTTGGTTAGTTCTATATTGGTCCCACTATTTTCTTGGGGGTCCGAGCACCGGATAGATGGATATGGTGAAATGATAATATTTTTATTTCTCAAGCACTACAATCCTCATGTTGAGGAGAAGAGTTCCACATTGGGTTTACCATTTCAATTAGTGAAGCCTGAATCCCGCAACGTCTAACACCAACCCTTGATCTAATGACCAACATCACCAATCCCCATGGATGAAAAGGAAAATATTCAGGTTAGTTTCCCCATTTATGTTTCCAATACTTTCATTGGGTCCACTACCTATATGTTAATGCACATTTTCTCCTCTCCAAGCAGTTGAATACCAGTCCTCCGGATGAGCGCATCGACAACAATGTTCCCCTTCCCAGGAGTATACACTATCTCAAACTCATAGTCCTGGAGGAACTCAAGCCATCGTTGTTGTCTCAAGATTAGGTCCTTCTGAGAGAAGACACACCTGAGACTATTGAGATTAGATTAAACCGTAAACCGTTCACTCAACGAAATATGGGTGAGACTAGCCAGTTGTAAGAACTTAACTTCACCCTTCTTCACCTATGTTCTACAAGAGCTGCTAAGATTTCTCCTTTAATGAAAAGAGAAATCCAGTCTCATCCCCTGGATGAACCACGTCCTTTTCCAAATACAGCCAATCCTGACATGAATGGTACTAATTCATGCCATGAACTACATCATAAGGCCTCGACGCTACTAACAAGAGATCCAACCATCACTCTCACCTCCAAGGGTTTAGTCACACTGTCGGCATCAATGTGTGTTCATTGGGTCTCCTCCAGTAGGAATCTCGAATGTGAGGTTCAAGTAAATAGTTTTAACTGAAACCTCTTAGTATTAACCACACAAAAGGCAGGAAAGAAAATGTTACAAGGATAAGTGTCTTTTATTACTGTATCTCAAAGTATAAAGACACAAAGAAACCACAAACAACGACATAAATGAAGCTATAAGCATCATGAACAAAGACCTCTATGCCTGGAACTATTCCCGCTCTTGTCCACCTGCTTTCAGAGCTCCATGGTCGTATGCTTCAGCTTCCTGAAGTTGTGCTCTCCCCTATCCTCCCATTCCTTTTGATCGGGGTGGACCTCCTAGTGGTGGTGGTGGAAACACCTCGAAGAGTCTTCCACCACCAGCTGCACAGCCATCTCCTATGTTATGGTCGCTGATCCTTATGGTCCACCTCGATCGAACTTTTGCCTCTGCCTGGGAGGTCCCTCAACTGTCTGCTGATCGTCTGACCGGTGGGTCGGGCAATCACGATCCATGTGAACAAGCCCGCTGCAGGAGTAACATTGTCCGCTCCTGGCATGATTCGCTCTGTCTCCACTCCGGGTGCCTCATAGAATCGATACTGAGTCGTGCAGTCGACCACCTGTGGGTCTAGTCATCTAGTACTTCTACGTAATTTGTCTATTACCAGTAGCAGAAGACTCCACTGCAAGTCGACTAGTTGTGGGTCTCGCTGTTGGAGACTGGTCAGCAAGGAAAATTTCCACTAGGAGGGCTCGCTCCAACACCCCCGTCTGCATCGGGATGCTGTGGGAGATAACTGAAGCTCTGATCTCTCACCTGAGTCCATGCGGAAAGGCCTAGGCCCTGAAGAAAGGGTCTCGTACCATATCAGTGGAGTAGCATGAGAGGTCAGTGAACCTCACTGAGTACTGAGCTACACTCATGTTGCACTACTACAGATGAATTGGCTCCTATATCTACACCGCTCGAAGGGTGGATGGTACAAACTCTGCCCAGAACAGGCTCTCGAAGTCTACCCATAGAAGTGTCGCCTCATCAAGCATCTAGAGCATCAGGCTCCACCATCTACCTGCTGCTTCCTGAAGGAGGATAGCAGCAAGGATCACCATGAAGTCTGCCGGTGTCCCTACCAGTCTGAAGACTCTCACCACAGCCTCCATACAATCCTCAACTGCCTGCGGGTCCATATTTCCCCTGAAACTGGGTGGCCTCTGGTGTTGGAACTCATCCAGCGCGCTCAAGCAGCATGCATCGTCTGCTGCATAGGCTGGTGGAATCAGTGGCCTAATGTGGAGTAGTACCGTTGGGCCCTCCGCTGGTGCCTCAACTAGAAGAGGTCCCTATATTGAGGCCTCATCGCTTGGTGGGTTGTCAGTACGTACGACTCTCGGGGCTCTAACTAGTCGTCCATATGGAGGAATCCTAAAAGAAACAAATTAAACACAGTCAAAATACTATACTTGGTGAGCTGACCTGGTTGAGCTGACTTATAGAAAAACATTTGAAAACACACACTCAATCATTGTTTTCGTGCACTGAGTCGAAAATCATAAGTCATGGTCCTGGTGTATGGATACGTCGGCTGCCCGTACCTACACTGGACTCTCTGAACTGAAAACCACACTTTGTATCCTTAACACTATTTCTTTATAGAAAGAAATATCAGAGTCATTAGTTCTGCAGTAGAACCGAATTCCTCTGATACCAATTGTCATGACCGGTCCCCCCGGGCCCGTGTCGTAACTACCCCAAGATCACCTTCCACGGGCCAGGGGCTGGAGGCTGGCACCAAAGGCAAAAATCCCTAAAACTGGGAAGGCATTGCCATTATAACAGAAAACAAACACAAACAGAGTACAAGTGGAAGAAAATAATAAGTAAAAACTATATACAAAAGAATTGATGGAAAGTAAAAGGGGCCAGAAATACAATCCCAACAGAAAAGTACAACTGAAAAGTAACTACAACTAAAAAGTGACAAACAGCAGAATGGTAGAAGCAGCTCTAGGATCGTCGTCTGGGGTTCCTACCTAAAGGGTAGGTACATATGTCCTCCTCTTCACTCCACGTCTATCGATCTTCTCTGTGTACTGTCACACCGTGTGGTCCACCCCCGGGTATCATCCAGTCTTGGATCACTCTCGGCCTCTGTCAGCGCTGGCCATCGTCTGCATCCAACACAAAGAGGTGCGAGCATAGCCCGTGCAGGGGTGAGTATAGCGATACTCAGTAGGGACACTGAGACCCTCAATGTCTCACAAAATCCAATAAGGATAAACCAAAAAGTATGATTTCAATGGATAACCATTAATTAGGTATATTCCCATACATATACCTAAGTTATCAAGTTTCTCATCTCAATCATGAGGAAAAGACAAAGGTCATTGACTCATCTCAAACCAGGATTTTTATTATCGAAACCACGGCTGCTGGAGAACACCTCCTCTGTCGAGTATGGTGGCCATGTCGTGACACTGAGGCGCTTCTCACTAACCTTAGACTGCTGAGGTACTCCTGGTGTCGAGTACTGCGGGTCTGTTGTCAACTACCAGGCACTCCATCCGCTATGGGTCTGCTGCCAAATACTGGAAGCTCCCCCTAATAGCCTATAGAGGTACTCCTCCTGTCAAGTACCACGAGTTTGATGCCAACTACCAGGCGCTCAGTCTACCATGGGTCTGCCGCCAAATACCGGGCACTACGTCCACTGGGCAAGTCAAATCACTCTGAGTCAAATCGGTCAAGCAGTCATCAGGTCTACAGCTACTAGGTCTCCACACTTTGTCTGCCCGTCTCCAGGAGTATCCGCTCCACGAGCTATTGGTCGATACTCCAAGTGTCACAAAGTCTCACGTGGATGTATCTCAAAGGACCCTCACATCATAGGGGTCTCAACGCAATAGACGGTGCGTCAATCGGACCCCCAATCTGTGAGTTATTAGCCTTTTAGTCCCGAGCGCCGGATTGGATTCATGTACAAACCAACCTGACTGTGACTCAACTATACCCCCATCTCTAGTGAGGTATACTCAAAGGGACGGTTATGCTCCAATATTATCGGCACCGCCGACGGTTCGTCAAAAGGACATCTGGTGCCAAAGATATGGCCCATGAAGGTAATGGGTCAGTATTGGGCCCGGGTTCGGTCAGACCCAGTCGGACTGACTCGGCCCAACCAAGTCTGGGCTGACCTATTCTGGGTCGACCTGGTAAGACTCGCTGGGTCTGACACTGCCCGTTGTGTGCGTCACCTACAAAGTTTTCACCTGGTCAGCTGGGCTCGGCCCAGCGGACCGCGAGGAAGGTTCGGCCCAATAGTTACCACGTAGGCGGCTTTGTGACTCGGCCTGGGAGACCAGGCCGATTCGGCCTGAGACACCGCGGGGGACGCTGGGGGTCAGCTCAGGTGGCCGGCGTCCAGGAGGCTAGCGGGCAGGCCGTGCGGGGTGCGGGCAGGCCGACCAGACACTGAGTTGGCCACGGCTGCACGGAGCAGGGTGCAGGGGCGTCGGACGGGGCTCGTGGGTGCCGGGGGGTGCCGGTTTGCCGGGCAGGGTGTCGGGCAGTGGCGTGGGGGCCCCGGGCAGTAGCGCGGGGGTGCCAGGCAGCCACTTGGGGGCGTCGGGCACTACACCGGGCCACCGAGCAGCAGCTCGGGACGCGGGGCAGCACGGCACGGCGTCGGGCAGTGGCACGGGGCGCAGTAGTGTGTAGAGGTCGCGGTGCGCAGAGGCCGCGGGTAATGTGGCCTTTGATCGCTGTCTTCGTCACCATCGGCGTGTGTACCGCTTCCGTCATCATCAATCAATAACAAGCAAAGGGGAGAGGTTCAGGCCATGTTCGTGCGGCCCGATCCCTCCTCGTTATGGCAATAGCATTTGGCAACGAAGTTCTCAACAAACGATGAAGAACGAAGGTTTAAACTCATACATAAATTTGCTCAAAAACCATCCTACCTCGCTTGTTATTCGTCCTTGATGAAGTCGCGGGAAGCGGGCGTCCTTCCGTTGATGTTGGAGGAAGAAGAGCTCGAAGAAGATGGGTTGAGATGACGTCGTCAGCATTCTTCGTGGGCGGCAGTACTTCCCTTTCGTGGCCCTATTTAAGAATGATGAAGACGGTGTTCGTTGTTCTTCGTTCTTCGTGGGAGATGGTTCTTTGTTGGAGGAATAATTCTTCAGAGAATGGGCATCACGTCTCTTTTCCAGCATTTCGCCGCTTGAAGAAGCAGTCCCAAAACCTTTCCCAAAGCTTCCTTTATATAGGAGGGGGGAGAGGGAAGTAACCATCATGGAATTTATGAAGGTTCATTTATTAGGAACCTTCCTAATATCCAATGATGTGGTTACATAATTTAAAAAGGGAGAAAAAATTATTTGGCTCCACTAAAATAATTTCATGAGAGGTGTCGCACTTAATTTGGAGGATGTTAAGAGGCTCCCTATAATTAATTTACACGCGTTGGTGAAATTAATTGGCACTTGTGTTGGCACAATTAATTGGCATGTGCATTGGCACAATTAATTGGCATGTGCGTTGGCACAATTAATTGTGCAGAGGAGGTCAAGAGGTCCTCCCTCATTAATGATGGGTTAGGCGTCTCGGGTGGTCCCCACATCGTAACCCCTCACGGGAGGTTATACTCTGGTGGACCCCACCACCATAACCTCTCATGGGAGGTTAGGGTGTGGCGGTCCCACCCCTAACTCCCAAGAGGAGGTTCCAACTAACCACACACACATGGAGACTAGAATAAAATAAAGTGTGGCTATAATTTTTTTTATTATTTTTTTAAAGCCAAAAACTAACTTTTAAACTCAACAGAATGCAACTACGATGAAGGTATTACTAAGAAATTACTGATGCTACGAGTTCAATGGTGCCCTCATATTTCCATTCCAAGAACCGGTTCAAAAGTAATAAAAACCCGCTCATATGTTTACTAAACGTAACCACAAAAAAACTTCATAAATTGATTTCGGACACACCGGTCCTTGGAATCAAGTGTCATCATAAACTACAGACTTGTAAAATTCCCATGTAATTAAAAAAAATCACACGAATTCTGGGTCTTTACACATGTTTTATTAATTACCAATATTTATTCCATGAATCCAAATTATGATCTTTTATATGAAGGTTATGTTCTTCAAATGTTTAGATCATGTTCTCATTCCATTATGTTCATGTTATTCTTCCATATCTCCCATGTTTTCCCTTACTAAGAATATGAGATCACCCATTATTATGTTTTCTTCCCCAGGTTATGAAGAAATTTATTACATGTGATATTTATAATAATCATACTATTTATGAAGAATATTGTGGGATATTATATAGTATGACTTTTAATGAGTTGTTTTTGTTTCCATGTTTCCAAAGGCACTCTGATTTTATGATCCTCAGTCTTGTGTTTTTTTTAGTGTAATAAATATCGATAAAAATGATGTAATATCAATTTATGATAATCCATGGATGTTATATTATTCCCACTATAACCAAACATAAAAAATATTCCAATTCCTTTAAGATATTCCCTTTGTTTCCTCGTCCCAATTTTTTGACATGTAAGAACATGGATCGTATTTCCTTTATATTCTATGTCACCTAAACTTCTAGGAAACATTATTTTTATCTTATTTGGTGTATTTGGGAGTTCAAAAAGATTTAAGTTCTTAATAATTACATGATATGTCTAGGTAATTAAAACCAAAATATTTTCAATGCCATATCCCACCCCATTTGGAAACTCATTGAGCTAATCATTGTACTATACATTACAGTCATTTTTAACTCAATTACTTCTGGTTCTATCCATCAAATTAAGAAAAAAATGTCTAGATAAAGTTTCAAACAATAATAATTAGAGTGGTAAATGATATGATAATTAAAATAAATACTAATATATCTTAAATTATTACACCTTCAATTAAACCAATAATATTGTAAGTTCATCCTATATCACTTTTGTATCATCATATACTTTTTAGGTTCAATCATATTTTTACTCATAAAATAATTCCTAAAAATAACTAAACCACACTCTAAGACTTATTGATTTTCCTCAAACTCGAACTCTTGGATCCACTGCTATAAATAAAAAAAATTATATATTCATTTACACTAAGTGTGATGAAATGATCATAAAAAATTATTTTATAATATTTCCATAATTTAACAATTTTATCTCACATATTCAAAAAATATTGGAACCTAATGTTATATTGTATTTTTACATTACCTACATGATTTTATTACTTAACAATAAGTCTAAAAAATCCCTAAAAAATTCACCACACCTGATATCCTTCTAGTCATTTAATATATGATACTGTTTTTTATTTCATATGAAATGAAAACATAAGAAAGGGTGGAAATCAAACATTTTGTAAGATTAAAAAAACTGATATCAATTGAATATCATATGTGACAATATGTAAAGCATGAGGGTATGAGTACTTGATGATGACATAAGAAAATTATAAACAGTAAAATTTAATTCATGAATAATGAATCATAAAATAAGACTTTGGTCATAACATAATACATGAGTTATTTGAGTGGGGAAACATGAGTTCATAATCACGAGAAAAGAACATGATCATGGTAGAAAAATATAACTGAAAATATCATGGAATGGGAATATAGATATATGAAAGGGTCATTATAGAAGCATAATACATATACCATGTCATATGAATGTGGTAACATGGATAAATAACCATGACGCATGGTGTATATTATAGGTATGTAGCATAAGTATTAACATAGGAATTCATAACATTATTGACCAGAATAACCATAATCAGTTCCATAGATAAAATTATAAACATAATAACATTGTCCGTGAATAGAGTTGTGAACATGAAAATAATTTCCAAACATAGAGTTCAAAACATAACATTATTTCCCATGAATGGAGTTCTGGAAAAAATAATAATTTTCATTCAAGGAGTTGATATCCATGCATACCATCATTATATGATGAGATAATAAACATTATAAAATTAATTAGAGGGATAAATCATACCCAATAATCACTGATAGACCATAAATATGTGTTTTCCATGAAATGAATCGTGCATATTATCAAGAAAATCCTAAGTAAAGAAGATGGGTTGCATAACATTTTCAAATGTTATCACATAAAATAACATCTTAAATTAATTCGTCTAATACCAAAACTCAATAAGCCCAAAGAATCATATCATAAGATAATTTTGAGGTTGATCATAAACATTACTCATAATAGATATATATTTTTTACCTAGAGAGAAAAAGTAAAGTGAAAACATATAAAAAATTTCATAAAACATTTTTAATAATGTTATAAAAAAGATGATGTTATAAGTCACATTCATAAATAATTTTCAAGAAGGTGATAAGAATATATTATAAAATGTATTCATATATAATTCAAAATAATTAAAACATAAAATAAAATAAAGGTTATGTAAGGAAATTTAGAGTGTAAGATACAAAATAAATGAAAGTGATAAGAAGTTCCTTTTTAATCTTTATTATGAACTTTTAGGGAAAATTCACATCGGTGAAAAGGTTTTAAAATTAACATTTGAATATAAATAGAGAAATATGAATAGTATATAAGATAATACATCTTTATCTTTAAAAATAATAAGTTCTATATTTCTGGAAAGAAGAATATGGACATGAAGTAGAAAGAGATGATATATATGATGAGAATCATTATTAACAACCTCAATTTTTATGAATAAATAAATCAAAGAATAGGGACATAAAATATAATTCTCCAAGAGAGAAATAGAAAATACCATTCTAAATTGAGATACTGTAGGATATAATAAAAAATAAGAACATAGTAAATAATAAAGTGTATAAATCATTGAAAAAGAGGCTGAGTTAATAAAACCATTAAATTTTTAGTAAATTTTATTTTAAAAAGAAATATTTTATAAGAAAAAGAAAATATAAATTAATTTGTAAAACCATAAATATTGGAGGAATAATAATTTTAAAGAAAACTAAATTTTATTGTGTTAAAATTACATAAAGACAAATTTATTAAAAATATCATAAATTAATAATAGTAAATTGAGTTGACCCAAACTCTCACATCAATGGTAACTTTTGAATCAAAAGACCTTATAAGATAAAAATTGAAATGTAATGTTAAATACCATAAATAAAAGGTAATTATGGTAATATATACCAAATAGGCGGTATATACACTAAATAAATTAAAATAGGTGTATAATATGAAACATGTTGAAATTCCCTGTATGATCGGGGAAGACACCTAAGAGGGGTGAATCGTTTGTTGAAATATTATTATCAAATTTCAAATGATATTTTAACTATTTATCCCCTTTGATTATGAACCACTAATTCAAATTTAGAATAATTTAACTTTTATAGTTTCTCCTAGAATATACACCTATATGAAATTTAGTATAGTTAAAACATATCAATATATGGGATTTTTATAAGGTTTTCGCCCCTTGGGAGACTAACTCCATAACATGTTTGGCATGCTTGAGTCAAAAAATTTCCATTATAATTAAAACATAAAATTAAAGTTGGTAGGTAATGGGATATACAGTATTCATGTTTTTTCCTCAGACTTCAGTGGGTTCTAGGTATTATTCCAAAATCATTATCACCTTATTACATATGTGAGTGAATGAAAATCCCATGGGTTATTTATACTTTATCCTTCCAATTAAAAACTTTATTATCCATTTTAATTAGATCTTCACTGATAACTATATATTTGTAATACAAAATATTAAATCAACTTATTCTCAATTAGAGACATCAAATTCACTTAGATCTGTAAGAAAAATCGAAGGCAACTTGGTCTCTATTTTGTTTTTCAACTATCATTTCTTATTTTTAAAATTATTACTACCTTTAATCACCTAAAACTTCATGGGGTAGATAGACTCCATGCATGTCGACTTATATTACATATGATTATTATTATTATCTTTCTTAATTATTATTCATTACCTAGTATCACAAGTTATTTTTCTTCACTTTTCCTTTTGCATCGACTAGATATGATCAGTACAACCAAGTAGATTTCAAATTCTTATTCATATTCTTATTCGATACTCAAATAGGTATTCTCTTCAGTACTATATTCAATTATTATTTCCATCAATAACTCAAATAGTTACACCCTCTCGTTTTTTAACTCAATTATTTTATACTTATTATGTAATAAATATTTTTTCTTTATATTTTTATATAAAAAATACCCTCTGTATAATTATATTCCATGGTATCATTTTTTCTATAAATGTTTCTCAAACACCTATATGTGGGTATTCCCCATTATACTAGTTATTATTTTTTCCTGAAATATTTCTCCCTAATAAAATACCAGAAATACCCTTTTTTCTTCTTTTATTTTTATCCCAACCTAATACAACTCAACTCTACTTTTCTAATATGTTTAGTCCCATTGTTATTCTCATAAATATCAATATAATCATTTGTATATATTCATGTATCAAATATGCATACAAATAAACAATTGTATCTACATCATGGATCATCTAACTCATAGAATGGGTCTTCTAAAATTGTAGTGAGAGTTTTATTTTTTATTTTAATTTTTTCAAAACACCTCTATAAGAATTATTATATACAGGATCATGTATCTCAAAGATAATACAAATGGGTTTTTAAAATTTAATCCATTGAATATGAGCATAAGAATATTCTAATTTTAAATTTCAAGAATACATTAATCTAGAATTCATTTATTTCAGGTTTTATTAATTTATCATAAATAAAAATAGTTTTACTAAAACAATAACTCAACTTAAGGATCTTATTTCCACTCAGATAGGCATAGGTAAAATTCATTTTGTGATGTTTTGGTGAATTAATTTTAGCTTGGGCACCATATAAATTAATTCGACTTTGATCACTAATATTTAATTTCAAATATTATCATCAGGAATTCATTAAGTAATGGTAGAATGACACTATATCATTTTAATTATTCATATTAATCTCAAGATAAAATTAATTAACAAAAAATATTTATTATATTTAAACATAAAAGAGAAGCTTGAGTATAATATGATATTTTTTATATTATTCAAAATTTAATTATAGAAATTATTTTTTCATTCAAAATAATTATAAAAATTACTCTAATTATGAAGTCTTACACGCATTAGAATCCTTATGAAGATTCATAAAATCTATATATGACATAGGTAAAGTCATTCATGTTTTTAAAAAGAAATACACATAGAATGAAAAGTATTATTAATTATTTTTTAATTATTTTTTCTAAAGTCTCATAAAACATTTATAGTTTCCCTAGATATCTACTGAGATATTAATTTTTGGTTAAGTTAGAATTCATGTGTGGTTAAAAAATTCTTTTTTACTTTATTTGGAGTCTATAATGTTAAACCTTTTCAAAAATTTGGACCAAATCCAAAATTTATACACATAGACACAAAATCTTGTACGTAGAAGAAAGTAGTACATCTTATATGGATATGCTACATATTTTCTTAGAAGCCATATGTGTGAACCTAAAAATATTAAGAAAAATAAAAATTCTATAAGAAGTGATGCTAAAGTATTAAAAAGTAAGACTATTCTAAATTTGGACTATAAATTAAAAAGATTAGGCTTTCTCAAATCAACTCTAAGTTACTTAAAATCTCATCAAGGACTTCTAAAATGACTTAAACCACTTAAAATGAATTATGTGACTTTATAACCCATTATTAAACCTCTTAAACACCATTATAAAGTAAATAAAATATATTAAATTCTAAATAATATTATTTCCATGAACGTCTCTACCTATATTCTTCTATATTAAACAAAATTTATTTTAAACTTTATTCAAGAGTATTTTCTAATTAATTTAAACAATATACTTTTCTAAATAAACCATTGATGATTTCTTCACAATTATATCTATATTTTCTTCCTAATTGTCTCAGTTATTAAAACTCCTCATTATCTAACTTCTATAAATTCCATTATAACATATTGTAGATAGTACTTTACACATCTTCCATTATTTCCATTGACATTATGATTATCTCATTAATCATCTGATGTGGATTGTTTATATTAATAATATTTACTTTCATGTATTCCATGATATCAACCCTGCATTGTTTTATTCCCCTTACAACTTGGGAAGAACCTTTATCTTCTTTGGGTGGAATCTCAATCCATCACCAAAGCCTCTAAGACACATATTTAAAATTCTCATTGACAAAAAACTAAAATCAAAATCCAATCGGAACATCAATCTCCCCTTGGATATGTTGAAAACAAATTCAACTTCCTAAGACAATAAATTCATTTCAACATTACTTTGAACGTTTACTATTCCTCTCAACCTTATTAATAATAAATACAGAGGAGGAAATTGGGTCTACCTCTTATTGATAAAATGGGTGTAGGGAAGGTATTATCATTTAAAAGTATCATATTATTCCCTTCTATTATTTTTATTTATGTGTTCTCTCCTTTCTTGAGATATTCAATCATGTTTCATGAGACAAGGGTGGTTGCATATTTTTTTAGTAATTTTACACCAAAAAATTTAATATAAGTCTTCTTGGGATATCATCATGTAGAAAAAAAATGAAATAATTTTAAAAATAATATTTTCCAATTTCAACCACTATGTCATAGAAACTCTGCCTTTATTCTTTTAGGGGTTATATAATAGATTAATCAATAAATAAATAAACATACACTTACCTTGAAAAAAACTTAAAATAATTCAATTGAAATATTTATTTCCCCTCACCTTTTGTTATATAGCAACTCCCCTTTGGTAAATATTTTAAAAATAAACCAAAAAAACAGGGAGATTAAAAATCATACCACATCTATAGTTTCAAAAATGGTTATCCTGATTCCATATTTAATCATAAATGATAAATTATGAAAAAAAATTTAATATAAACTACCCATCAAATGATAATCTCTTATAGTATTCATCATGGTGTGTTTTAGCATTATAAATAATCTTCAATAATTTTAATTCTAGTAGATATTTCTAATACTAATTGTGATTTGAAAAGTAATGAATTTCATAAAGACATCAATATTTTAATTGAAATATTTTGTGATGTATTTTTATTATGTCTATTTAATAATCACAACATTTAATTTCTCCTTGTATTGATTCACCATTAATTTCCTCATAAATGTTTCACAAACAAAAAAGTATAGGAATAAGGTGGAGTTAAATCATCTCTTTCATATGATAAACAGGTCTAAGAGTACTTTCCTAGTACATAGGATATCATAATTATATCACTAAATAATATAAATTAATCCATTTTAATTTCTCCCTCTATTTTCTAAATATATTCCTACTTGTTAAGTATGGATTTATTTAATTTTTAAACATTCGTCTAAGGGGAAATAGGTTTCCTCACATTAGAAAATTGAGTAGTTTTGTAATTTTTATATTTATAAACCTTACTAGCCTCTTTAACCTGGGAATTCCATACTATAAATAAATCATTTATCTCATTCTAAGCCTTTTTTATATGCGGGGAATCCGTCTTCATGGTATCTTTCATGATATTTGAATTCCCTAGTTCCTTACCCTTATTTTTAAACAGTTCTTTTTAGGGTGAAATCCGAGTAACATAATTCCCCATTTTATGTTATGACATTTTACAAATCCCATAATTATAATTTGTATTCATTATGTTACCGTATTTTGGAAATCACTCAAATTCTTCAACCAGAGTTTCCACCATCAAAAAAATGTTGTTATGAATTTCTTGGATTCAATTTCATTTGAATTCCATATTGATCACTTTTTCTAAATATTTATGGGAATATTTCAATGATCCATGAGGTAACATATTATTATTATATAAGTAACTAGTACTTGTGTATATATCATAATCAACATTAATTATTGAATTCTCATGACTTTTTGATTTAATATTATACTTTTTTATTTACACCTTAAGGAATAATTTTCCACATTCTTCACCTATTCTTTTTATATTTTGGTCTCATACTTTTTTAATCGTGTGGTTTTTATTGTTACTGTATATATTATGATTAATTATAATAGTGACCACCTATGTTTTAATATTCAAATAATTTTTTAAAATATTAAATCTGTTAATTAAGGATAAATTATGGTTTAATTATAATGTCTTCTTATTTCAATCATGTATTATCCTTGTTTTAGCCTTGATCCCGCTTAATTTAGGAGTTACCAGGTTATTATATATTTAAATATTATTGTAAAACTCTATATTAATTTTTATAAACCTCTAAAATCAATTTTACTAGCCCAAAAATCTATTTCTTTATCTCATACTATTCATCTGGCAAGATTTTGAACCTTACTATTTTTTGTTGAAGCCACACTATTTTTTTCTTACTTTGAGGAGTTTATTTTCATAGAAATTTTTGTATAAACCATTGATACATTAGTGGGTTTTAAATTATTTTTATCCATACAAATTTTTATAAATTATGATTTTACTCCTACAAAAGGTTCCAAAATAGAATTAGTCGAACCAAATTTAACTGAATAGTAAGATATATTTTTCCAATATAAGGTTGAATATTGACCTAGAGATGATTTCCAATTATTCTTGAAAAATTATTCAATATTTATGGAATAAATAATATTATAAAAGAAACTAAATCATCATTTATTTAGTATATCAGGAATTTCCAGCTTTGGTGTTTTCTTGATATCTAAATTTTACTTTAAATTCAAGAAACTATAGAAATTTTTAGTTTTTATAAACAAAAATTGTATTTTGTTTATCTTCTAATACTTTTATAAACACATTTATTTGATAATTATTTATCCTTATTACCTTAAATAGATAATTACCTAGGACTTTTATTTTATTTTATTTCACTTCCAACTGAGCATCCTTAACATTCACGAAAACATTATGTAATATCTCCAATGTATGGATCACTTGATTTAAAAAAAATATCAAAAACCTCTTCTATATAAATAAATCATTTAAATTATTATTCAATAAGGAAAATTATTTCCATGTAGAGTGATATTGATCCATCCCTGACTTTTACCCGTTTTGGGAGAGTTCTACAATTTCATGAATTTTTAGATAATGTAACTTCCATTTCCTCAGGTTTATGCTCCATCAATGAGTTTTCATAATGTAATCCCTTTCTATATGAAAATATTTTTGTGAAACGCTAAATAGAAACCTTATTCATGTAATGAAAGTCTTTATAATAAAAAACACTTGGTGATTCATTGAACTTGTCTTCTTTATAGCTTGACGTCGATTCATCAATAGAATAATCCTTAATGAATTTTTCCATTAACATACCAATTTTAAAAATATAATAAATTTTTGATTCCTCTTTCACTTTTAATATTTTTTACCTTAAATATATGGATTCTCTTGTCTTTATATTTTACAAGTTCTTTGCAAAAACCTCAAAGTATGTTTTTATTGGAATGGGAATACATTATCTTTCCATATGAGGGTCTTCTAAAAATTATTCAAATTTGTAATGCATATGTTTCATATAAAAACACTTGGATAAAAAAAATGTTAAATCCAGTCATATGGAATATTTTCCTTTATACCAATTGAATTTCCTAATAGGGTTAGTGACGAAACATGATAGGTTATAACACCCCATGTTTTTTGGAATCATATTATATCTGTAAAGTATTTTTGTAATTATAATCATTTTTTCAAAGGAATTGAAATATATTAAATAATAAGTCATATAAGAAAGAAATTAGACTAAAAAGGGTTATTTATTCCAAATAAAACAATTAAAAAAGTTCGAGAAACTATGTATTAATCACCAAGGATTATTTCAACCTTTAAAAGTGCATAAATTAAAAATGGACAATATATAGAGTATAAAAAAATATTCAATGTTATGAGATCTCTTAGATTATATTCACCCTTGAGGGCCACTGATAAAAAAATCAAAACTATAATGAGGAAGAAAATCATGAATGGAGAAATCATGTAGTAAGAAAAAAATAAAAACTATGCAACTGAGAAGTGTGACTTCCGAAATGAGAATGGAATGAATGATTCTAGCACATCTATATATAGGAGTAGAATCTAGCCATTATAAATATGGTCATTAGAAATATGGTCATTAATAATATGGTTATTTGAAATATATGTATCCAAAAAGCATACTAAAATTTTGTATTGTTGGTATTAAATTTAGAATGAGAAAACTCATAATGAAACAAAAATATTTTATTTTATTATATTTATTATTTATTTATTTATTTATGTATTTATTTATGAATTACATATTTGTATTAATATTATTATTAAAATATGATATGATGAATTTATAAAATTTAAAATTAATTAGTAAAATAAAATTGTAGAATAAAAATAATAAATTTTATGTTTATTTTTTAAAAGAATATTTTGTATAAATGTAATATTTTTTTCAAAGAACTCCTTTATTAAGTTTTGTATATTTTATTCCAATACATTAAATTTACCAATTTAAAAATATTATTATATATGCACTAATATATTAATATTTTCTAAATTTTAATTGATATGTAATAATATTAAAAACACTTAATGTTTAAAAAAATCATCTTTCAATAAAAAAATCATTATATGCAATTATTTCATTAAAAATAAATATTTATAAATTATATAATTTAAATTTTAAAAAATTAAGATAATTTTTGGACTTATAAAAATACTTTTCTAATAGGATAAATGTTTTAGATTTTTATAAAATAATATATTTTTACGTGAATATTGATTTTTTACCAAAACTGCAACTTTATAATTATATAAGAAAGAAATGGAAGTTTATATAGATTTTAATTGATTAAAAAAATTTAAGGCTTATAAAAAAAACTAATCCCATTATTAATTTTTAAAACATATGTTTATTATTTTAGAAACTTAAGTAATATTTTCCAATAAAAACTATTTTTTGTAATTTCTTTAAATTAAAAATATATTTTAGTTAAAAAATTGACTTTATTGTAAAGAAAAATAAATTTTATATTTAATATAATAAACTAATTTACATAATGAAAACAAAATAAATGAATAATTTTACCCTATATGTATATTTTGAGCATTAAAATGCACTATTTTATAAAAATGAGATTTGCATGTGCTAGCGTTAAATTTTTTTTTTAATATAAATTTTATCTGATAATTTTTTTCTATATTTTTAATTTATAGGTACAAATTATGTGATAAGTGGAATTTTATTTTTAATAATTAAAATTATATTACTTAGGTAAAAAATAGTTACTCGGGTAAAACCAAAAATGGAAAAAGTTAAAATTCTAAGACTAAATGACTTAAAAACAATTTTAAAACAAGTGTGAAAATGAATTTTTGAGGTACTTATGATCTTTAATAAAACCCCACTCCATTAATTTCCTTTTTGGATTAAATTTACTTGTTTAATGTGGGATTCCTTTATATTAAGTGATTATAATTACAAAAATGTCATTCTTACCACTTCTAAAAGGGCCCTTTCACCAGCCCTTCAAGAACATTGTAAAAATTAATTTTCCACTTTAAAATATATAATTATTATTAAAAATATATTCATATTACTTTTAATTAAGCTTTTATTTAAAATATATTATCCTAAGACATCTATTTTAAAGGAATCATCAAAAGCAATGACCAAGTTCTTAACATGAGTAATTGTTTCCCTAACTTCATTACTTTTCATTCTAAATTTCCCAAATATATTTTTCTAATTCCTATATAATGTCAGAAATATCTTTTATAATGAATTTTATTATTCTAATAGAACTAATATTCATCTCTTTTCCCCTTTTCTATTATGAAAAAATGAAAATGCAATTTGTGCGTTGTGCGGACTACCGCCACCACAAAGTCAAGACTTTTATTGGTTTCACCACAGCCACTCTTCTCAAATTATAATGGTGAAATTAAAGAATAAATATGAAATATTTAATATAATTATGATACTTAATATGAAAATATATTCCTCTTTCACTTCCTCTCATTTGTCGGAAAATTTATACATTAATTATGTATTGTGTGGACTACCACCTCCCCAAAGTAATGCATCTCACATTTCATCTAGCATAATTAATATATATTAATATATCTTAAAATAAGATTCAAAATACTAGTAATATATAAATAATTTTATTATACTTCTATAAAAATTATATTATTCCAAAATAAACCACTTTTATAATCATAATCATCTATTAATTACGATATGTTCATGTTTGGGTGGGTCTAACTACTTAATTGAACAATGTTATAAAATATATCATGGAATAATATGAGAGATTAATTAGTTAAATTATATGATATAAATTATAAAATAAAGATGTGATTTATTTATAATCGTAACATCTATATTAATTCAACAATTAAGATATCGTCGTTCGTTTGTTAAAAATCATTGACATGTACTTGTCACCAATTTTGTATAAATGATCCATAAAAACTATCGTAGAATTAAATTATAAAATTATATAAATCTATAAATAATTAACTACCCTCACATTTATGATCATGGAATGATTAAATTTTGGAGAATAATTAATAACAATTCCAGAATTAATAAACTAGCTCAAAACGATCAAGATTACTCACACTAAAAATTGAATATACATAATATCTAACAAATATACATATAGATAATAATTATAAATTAATTTAATAAAACTTTATAAACATTTATCAGGTTATTTAATGGTTTATTGATATTATTATATTTTTTTATACATAATATTCAAGTACTTTAGTGGAAGTTGGGAATTAAGGTTACCAGTTCTTTATGTGAAATATAATTTATTGATAAATAATTATTATTGTGTATGATGATATATTTAATATAGTTTTGTTACTACCTAATTAATTTATTTTAACATATTCATTTAATTTGTGGGGTTTTATGGTCTGTGTCATGTTTTTCTCTTAAATGGATTTGGATTCAAATGATATTAAGGTTATAAGGTTTTATGTGTCTTTATTTCCAATTCCATGAAACATGTTTGATTTTTCACAATATTACTTATGTAATATATTATAATAACTAAAATATTACCTTAAAATGTAATAAATAGTATTAATTTAATTATATTTTAATTTTCATTTCATAGTAACCCACGCATTTTCTTTTTATTCCTTTTTTACCATCACCATAAAGGTTTCTTCTTCAATATCAATTTCAAGTAGAGATTATTTTTGAAAGATAGTTTATCGAGGGAATTTTTATAGTCTATATTTAAAAAACACCGCATATTTTTTATCGTATAATTATTTTTTGGTTTTATATGTATTCTAACTATAAAATTATCTTTTATAGTTCATTATTTACCCATTTTATGGAAACTTTTCTCGTTTCTTATTCTCGGTCAGGAACATCTATTTTTTAATGTCCATATTAATTGGATGACATTTATAATGTAATTATTTATGAATAATTAGTTTATTAAGTTCATTATCTATTACTTTATCTTATTTAAAAGTTTAAAAATTATTTTTAAAATTTTTTTCTTAGTTTTTTTTCATCAAAGTGTGAAAAGCATCTATTTTAATGTTTTTCATGTGAACACATCTTTCCACCACTAATATCATTTTACATGATTTTTATCTCTATGTTTTCATGGTTCCTAAAATAAATTATTTTTATAAAATATTTATAAAATTTATGTTTAAAAATGATTTCAAAATACTAAATAAATTTCTTATTTGCAAAGTGATTTTTCAAAATCTCTTAAAAAATATGGTTGATCAAATTCATTGTCCTTTGACGTATCTTATTCTTTAATGAGGAATTATAGAAATGTTACCATCCAAAATATTTATTTTTATGGATTTGTTAATGTTATCTTATATCAAAGATATGATCAATAAATTCTTTTGTCTTTCCAACTATCCACTATGAATAGGAATAACTTTTTCCATAATGTCTTTTATTTTTGAATTCACTATTTTATATTTATTTTATTGAAGGGTTTTCACCAAGGTTCAATAAATTGATTTATTAGGAAAATTATTAACTAAATTATATACCATTTTTCTATACGTTGTAAATATTATATGCTTTATTATCTTGAATAAATATTATTTACTTACAAACATACTAAATATCAATGGATACCCATTTATTTTTCATGGGTTTATCATATTATGTTTATTGATGGAATTTTAAATTATTTATTTTTATGATTCCATTTGAAAGTAATATAAAACTCATTTTGATTTCAAGTGTATGTGTGATGTGATTAATAAGACCGATTTTATTTCCATTGTCTCTTTATATTATTATTAATGATTGATTTCAACTGGCACATGTACGTATGGATGAATGATTTATGGGGTCTTATATCACCCTACAATGCCTTGGTTAATGATTTATATCTCATGAAAAATTTATTCACAATTATGTTTTAGTTTATCATAAGAATGGGAACTAATGGGGCTTCCCATGATATTAATGTTCCCTATACTAATGTTTTTTAAACATTTCTAAGTTATCCCAGTGTTTCATTCTCATGGATCGTATTTATTGACTAGTGTATACATATTTCTCTAAGTGTTCATAATTTCTATGATATGTGGAATTTTCATATTGTATTGTTTTTTATATCATGAATTATGCCATGGTTTTTTATCTATAATTTTTTGGGTATAAATTTCTTATATATCTCAATTATAACCAGATTCACATCTTATTCTCACTTGTTATCTTTGATTGTTATCAACTATGTTTACCCTTACTGAGAATTTGATCTCACCCCTTATGTATCCAATACCTTGGTTATGAAGATGATTATAACTCATGAGAAGTATATAAGTATCCTCTTGTTTCTCAATTAAGGAAAAAAACTCCACAAGTTTTATAAAACAAATTGATCATATAGCTAGTTCTTAAAGACACTAAACCTTCCATTCTTGGGATTTGTGTGCTGATTTTTTATATGTAATTATTAAATTATATAAATTATTTTAAATAAAGTTATGTTTGAATTGGGTTTCTATATTTTGTATTCAAGTAGGGTATAGTTTTTTTTATGATTAGTTTCTTCCTTTTGGTGGATTAGGATTAGAAAACTTTTGTGTGAACCCTAAGGATTATTATAAGTATATTATAACATATGGAACTTTTGTTTAAGTGGGTAATATGTGGTTTTAATATCAATAACATCGATACATAGATACTATAATGCTTATCTGGATATCTGAAAAATTAACCTAAGGGTAATCACCTTAAAAAATGTTGTCTAGTACATACTCAATATTCACTCTGGTCCATGATGGGTGGGCCTAAGACTACACACCTAGATAGAAACTCCCAGGGTACATACTTGGTTAATAATATAATCATTTCAAGACATTATGGAGGATTTATCATGATAAGAAATTACATTTAGGAATATTATAGAACCTAACTTAATGTAAACTAGATTTAACCAATAGATTTATAGGATGAACCATGTGTGACATAGTTGAAATGAATGTTTTATATTTTGAAATGGAGGTTTCATTGGAGAATACATATTATACTTTATTTTTTATATTATTATGATAATTTATTATAATTTTATTAGATATTATTGTAATCATTATGGTTTTAATATTTTGATAGAAACAATATATAAAAAATTAAGTTATAGAAGTTATGTCTCAATAGACTCCAAATATCTAGCTTTAATGGAATATTTGGAATAAATGGTTGAAAATGTTAATATATTCCTATTATAAAGGAAAATATACGAGAATTATTATTTCCTAATATATAAATTTATGCATCTCATAAAGGATGTATATTTAGTTATTATTATCTTTAGACAAACCTAAGAATTACTTTTAGTAAATGATAATTAAAATTGTGAGGAAATCATTTATATAAGGTCAGAGAGTATGATTCCCTATGTTTTTTGAAAGATTTTTCTTTCCATAATCTGTATATTTATAATTATAAAAATTTCAAATGAGTTGAAATAGATTAGGTAATAAGTCATATAATATAGTAATTAAACTGATAATATGTTATTCAGTCAAAGTAAAATGTTGCAACAAAATAACAGAAATCTAAGTATCACTCACACTAGATTATTACATCCTTTAAATTTCATAAATTAAAAAGAGACAATAAATCAATGATAATATAATATTTAATGTTGGTATATCTTTTAGATCATATTCATCCTTTAGTATCACCAATAGACAATGAAAACTTATAATTAGGAAGAAAATCATGAAAGGAGAATGAATATTGTTAGATCAAAATGAAAACTATGAAAATGTGAAGTGTAAGTAGGGAAGTGAGAATAGAATTCATGATTTTAGCATGTCTATATATCAAAATGAAATATAGATTTTATAAATATGGTCATTGAAAATATGACCATTGAGAATATATTCATTCGATATACATGTTTCCAATAGATATTCTGAAGTTTTGTATTTTCAGTAGTAAATTTTGATTAAGACAACTCGCAATGAAGTAAAAAATATAATATAAAAATACTATAAATAAAAATATATATTTATGATTTACGTAGTAGTTTTAATACTATTATCATAATATCAGTTGATTTATTTATGAAATTCAAATAAAATTTTAATATTAATGGATACTAAAATTTTAATTTTGGAATACAAGTAATTAATTTTAATGTTATTTTATTGAAGCAGATTTAACATGAAAGAAATATATTTTTCCAAAAAAACATTGTATTATTTGTTGTATATTTTAACACAATAAATTTAATTTAACACTATTATAATATTATTATATGTTAAATAATATTTTCATATTATTTAAATTTTAAATTGATGTGAAATAATATTAATAAAACATAATGTTTAAAAACATCATTTTTCAACAAAAACGGTTTACCTTATATTTTTATTTTTATTTTAAAATAGAGATTAATAATTATATATTTTAAATTTAATAAAATAAAAATATTTTTTGGACTTATAATAACAATATTATCTATGAATAAATTTTTGGTATTTTAATCAAATTGTCGATTTTTAGGTTAATAGAGAAAATATCATTTTTAGCAAAACTGTAATTTATAATTATATTAAAAATTCATAAAATAATATGAACCTTTATATTTATAAAATAATTTTTAAAATATTAAAAATATATAGTTTTATATATCAATATTAATTTATAAAATCAATGTTTCACATTTTGTGAACATAAAGAAATATTTTCCAACAAAAAATATTTTTTGTCATTTATTTTAATTAAATAATATAACAATAAATTTTGTTTTATTCTATCATTTAAATCCATGTATATTTTACTTTTTAATAATAAAAAAATTATATCATTAAAATCAAATACATTGATAATTTCGCACCAAACCCTCGATTTTAAGTATAAGAATACACTTTTTCTAAAAAATGAGTTTTTATGCATTACATACGCTAATGTTAAAATTGTTTTTTCTTAAGAATACTAATTTTATCTAATAAGATGGATTTAGTATTTGGTATAATTAGGTAAAAACTATGTTATATGTTCCATTTTATTTTTAGTAATTAAAATAAAATTAATTGGTTAAAAATCAGTTACCACACTAATACCAAAATGTGTATAAGTGGAAAATCTAACACTAAAGGACTTAATAAAATTTAAAAAATGTTTGAAAATAAATTTTAAGGGATTATAAATCTTATCTCATTAATAAATTCACTATTTTCTATTTTTATTTCCACATGACATGTTTGACATTTTCTCCTCTTATATTAAGTGAATATAATTACAAAAATTCCCTTCACACTGCATATAAAAGGGGTCTCTCACCACTCATTCAATACCACCCTACAAAATTAGGTTTTACATTAAAAAACTACCATTTTTAATTACCATAGAATAAAAATATTTTTATTTTCCTTCTAGTAACAATATATTTTCCTAAGACCTCTCTTTATATGTAAACTTCCAAGGGAAATCCCAATTCCTCAATGGGAGTAATTTTTTCCCTAACATCTTTTCTTTTCATTATTACATTCAAAAATATAATTTTATAATTAATATATAATTAAGTTGGTAATTTTTAAAATTAATGTTTTTACTCTAAATAAATTACTATTAACAAACTTTAAGTTATTCTAATAATAAAAACAAAACCCGTATTCATGTGTTGTGTGTACTACTACCAACACAAAGTGCGGACATCTGTTTTTTTTTCACAAATATGTAACTTCATTGATTATAAGGGTGAAATTAAAGAATAAAAATGAAAAAAAATTATAATTATAATAATAAATGCTAAATTATAATCCAATTTTATTCCCTCTCATTAATTGGGAAATGGAAATGTTAACCAGATGTTGTGAGGACTACCACCTCTATGAACTAATGTATCACTTTTTTCATCTAGTCTTTATATTATTTAATAAAACATCTAAAAATATGATTATAACCCTTAAAATATATAAATAATATCATTATTATTCTTTTATAATTATATTATTCCAAAATAATTAACATTTATATTCATATATATCCATTAATTATTGTATCTTCATGTTTGGGTCGGTCTGACCACATACTAGAAAAATGATATAAAATAATATCATGGATGATTATAGGAAATTAATTACTGATTATATATTATAAAAATAATAAAAAAAATATTTGTTTTTTGTTTTTAAAAATTATAATTAAAAAATAATAATTAAGATACCACCATTTGTTTTTTTTAAATCAATGATACATATTTTTCACCAATTTAATCTATAAGAACCGTAATGGAAACAGAAATAGAATTTTTTTTTAACATTATGAGTAATTAAAAACAATTAATTATATTAACTTTTATGATCTTTTAATGATGAAATTTTTGAGAAGAATTAAGAACAAAACCACCATTTTGAAACTAGATCAAAATAATCAAGACTACTCACACCTGATATTGAAGATAGACAACAACTAACTAATATACATGTAGATAATACTTTTAAATAAATTTTATAAAAGGTTATATATATTAATAAGGTTCTTAGATATTTTATAAATATATTTATTTTTTCATACAATATATTTAAGTTCATTACTGGTTATAGGGAATTAAGGTAAGGGGTTCGTTATCTCAAATTTTATTTCTTTATACATAATATTTATTGTGCACCATGATGTATTTAATATTGTGTGATTATTGAAAAGTGAATTTATTATATAAAATTCATGTAATTAATTGGTTTTAAATACCTATATCATGTTCTTTCATTAAATGACTTTCAATTTATAGTATATCATGGTTATAAGGTTTTATTTGTCTGTATTTCCAATTCCATGAGACATGTTTGATATATTGCACACCATAATTTATTTTTCAATGTGTAACCACTATCCTATTATCTTCAAGTATAATGAATAAATTTCATTTCATTATAATTTAATTTCCATCTCATTATAAACCTCTTTTGTTTGTTTGATTCCTACATTACCATCATTGTAAGGATTTCTTCTTCAACATCAATTTCAAAATGAGAATGCTTCTTATAGATAATCCATATCACGAATTTTTGTGTTATATATTTATAAAACCATAAATAATTTTCCTATCATATGATTATTTTTTAGGTTTTATATGTATTATCATTATTTCATTTTCCCTTTTGGGTCGTTATTTACCTATTGTAAGGAAACCAACCCCATCTCTTCTTCTTGGTCAGGAATGTCCCTTTTTCATTGTCTATATTTATTAGATGATTTTTTAAATGTCTTTATTTGTTACTCAATAATTTTTATGGTCATTTCCTACCAATTTAGCTTATTTTGAAAAAAAATATGTTTTTAACATTTTCCATACGGGTCATTTTCTTCAAAGTGTAAAAATCATCAAATTTAATGTTTTTGGTGTGAATATTTATTTCCACGCCCATTTTCATTTTACAATAATATTTATCCTTATATATTAATGGTATTAAAATAAATTATTCTTCTCTTATATTTATAAAATATTTCCTTTTAAATGATTTCAAACAGCAAAAATATTTCTTATATCCAAAGTGAATTTTCTGAATCACTAATAATTTATTTTTTTAGATAAGTCATTTTCCTTTGAAATATCTTATTATCTATCAAGAATATTTTTAAGATTTTATAATAACCCATATTTCTATATATGGATTATATAATTTCCTTTTATATCAATGATATTATCCATCACTTCATTTTTTCTTCCCAAACCATCCACTGTATACAGACACTAATTTTCTTCCTATGACTTTACTTTGTAAATACACGATTTCATTTTTATTTTATTAGAGGGTGTTCACCTTATTATATAATTGAATTTATTGAGGAAATTATTGACTAAATTGTATAATCTTTATCTATATATTCTAAATATTATAGCCTTATTATCTTTATTGATGGGTATTTAACTAAAACGTTTCTAAATATATTTGTATTCCCATTTATTTTCCTTGGGTTTATCATGTTATAATTATTTATATAATTATAAATTATTTAATTATATGATTCCATTTGAAAAGGATATTAAACCCATTTTTATTTCATGGGTCTTTATGGTATGATTAATAAAACTAATTTTCATTCCATGGGTTCTATATATTATAATTAATGATTGATTTCAAGTGCCACATGTAAGTATAGATAAATGATAGGTAGGGACCTATACCATCATCCAATTTATTGGTTATAGATTTATATACCATGATAGAAGAATTTGAGTGTATTTTTTTATTTACCATAAGTGTGGACATTGGTGGTGTGGCTCAGGAAAGTAATACTCCCTATACTAATGTTTGTTCCATATTTATAAGGTATCGTGATGCTTCATACACATGTATTATGTTTATTGACTAATGTTTATGTATTTATATAATTATTCATTTTTTATATGATATTCATCATTTTCATGATGTTTTATTATGTTATTTATTGCCTTATTCCATTATTGTTTCTCTGTGCTTTTTTGGGTATAACTTTTTTATGTATCCTGATTATACCCATATTCTCATCTTATACTCACTTATAATATATTATAATTATAAATTATATTTACACTTACTAGTAATTTGATATCACAACTTTCTTATAGTTCCATTACCTTGGTTATAAAAACGATAATACCTTATGAGAAGTCTAGAGGGAGTACTATTTGGCCCAATTATTGGGAAATTTTCACAGGTATTGTAAAAAAATTTATTATGTAGAAATTCCTCAAAGAAATTAAAAATTACATTCTTGTTATTTGTGTGATAATTTGTCTGATTTAATGTTGAGATTATGAAAATTAATTAAAATAAAGCTATATCTATTTTGTGTCTCTATAGAGGGGTGAATTTGGTGTTCTTAACTTTTTACTAAATTCCAAATGTTATTTTAACTATTTACCAGCTTTATTATTTTAATCTATAATAGTTTTCAATAAATATATATATTTTATTATTTAACCAATAATACACACTTATATATAATTAATTAATGCAAAAAAATATAAAAACTAATATTTTTACATGGTTTGTTCCCTCTTTGGAAACCTACTCCTTTTTTATCGACATGTATGAGTCGTATATTTTCTATCAAAATCATAATATAAAATTATTTTAGGTAGGTCATGGATTATCTTATACCCAATTGTTTTTTATAAACTTCAAACGGGGGGACGATATCATCCTAAAACTATCTTAACCATGTTAAATAGGTGAGTGAATGTTTCTCCCAAAGGTTATTTATACCAGTTCTCATGAATTCAAAACGTAGATCTACTTTTGAAGTAGATCATCACTCTCTACTGGATGTCACTGCATAAAAATATTAGGTCTCAAAATTCACATTCAAAGTCCTAAAATTCCTTCATATGATCAATTTTAAACAATATAAAACATAGAATTTGTTTTTTTCAAAACTCTTAATTCTTATAACGAATCTTCTAGTTGGATTTACTCAGTTAAATCTTCAAGAATATTGAATTATAATAAATAATTAGAGATAATTTATTAAGGTTTAATGGTCATAGAACTTAATCATATTTTTCTATTTATCACTTATTTCTCAATACCAAGTATCAATTGTGTGACTTCCCAGACCTTGTTCACTCATAAGTAATTGATCATGATTTGTGATAAGGATTTAAGCACACCTCCCCATAAACAAGATCCCATGATTAGAAATGAGTGTCCCTTTTGGTGGAGTGGGGAGACTATACCATCATAATTAGAGTGGAATCAGTGAGATAAATAATAAATAGTGGAAGTATAATAAGGCAATATAGAATTGTAAGTAAATCATTCAGACAGTAATAATACATCAACCCAAAAGTAGCACCACATAAAACATTATGAGTATGTCAAGGTGGTATAGAAATTCATACAAATATACATATAGGTATATAAAAATAAAAAAAACTAAAAAGGTCGTCCAATAACATCATGATCCAAGGCTTGGTCCTGTGTTATGAATCTCCCTTATTATAATCAATCAAGCATCCAAAACTAGGCACTTTCCCTTATACCTACCTCCATCCATGAAGTCTTTGTGAGTACCAAATTTTGGCCCAAAAAGGTTGTGATATATACTCAATAGGCCACCACCAATTATGTATATAATTATCCATACAGTGTATATAACATGTGAAGTGTGCATATATAATAAAGATAAAATAGTAATGTAAACTATAAAGGGTTGGCTCTGGTTGCTAAATGACACTAGGCAGACACTACCATCTTCAAACCATGTTGTGAAACCTTTGAACAAATGTTACCAACAAAATATAAACATAAATATATGTATTTATGTGTTCATATTCACTATATATGTAATTATGTCCATATATATATAAGTAGTTCTAGCAGGGACCTGATGCATAACTTAGGTGTCTATGTATAGTCACTGGTGTCTCATAAAATTATAGGGGATTCCATTCCTTGCTATTATACATCATAAGGGTCACAATTACCAAGTATCAAAGGTATATGGGACCCCATTTCTATGTATAATTGGTGTATGAGACTCCATGCCTAAGTATCATATTAGTAGGGATTCCATTCCAGAGTGTCACAGGTATACGGGATGTCATTCCCAAGTATCATATTAGTAGGGATGGCATGCCAGAGTATCACAGGTAATAATTAGTCAAATAGGATTTATTATGATCTAATAAATGTTTTATAAATCATTACTTTTAACTCAAACAGGGTTTTAACCATTGTTTTTATAAAAACACTTGATGTCATCATATCACTCACTTTCCATTTAATTCACTAGTAATTTCATCTAGATGGAAATCCAAAGCCACTTAGGAGGCAGTTTGGTCCCTAAAATTTATAATATAAATGTAAAATTTTATAAGCACACCTAAAAGTGTGTAATTAGTTGATGGGGACCTATTCTAACAAGAATAAGGAGGCACAAGGTCATTTTTATCATGGATAACAAATTAATTAAAAAAATGTATTTCTATGGAAGTGAATGGAAAATGTGGTGTCTGCCATCAGGAGGGATAATATAAAGAAACAATACATAATCGATAATTAATAGACCACCTACCTTATTTCATTATAGGAACACCCATCCAGTATCACCTCTTGTTTCTTCAGGAATGAGAGAAAAGGGAGAAATAGAATAATACCCTAAAATTATGTCATATTAGATTGCAACAAAAGAACCCAGATGATGGTAAGATAAATTGTGAAAGGAAGTCATTAGATAGAGTATCTTACCCGTGGAAATCCAACATAATATTCAGTGCTTGAATCGAACATTTGATGAGAAATATGGATCAAAATATATGGAACATGGAGAAGGACATCTCCCAGAATTAATTTTTTCTGAAACAATAATAAATAAAAATTGGGTTTAAATTTTATAATATGAAAATGGAATAAAGGTAAGTTCACCATTAAAAATGAGTTGAATGTTTTTTCCACACAGAAGTCCAAACCATGTACTAACCATATGAAAACCACTATCCCAAGACACCCATACTATGGGATAATCACACGGTTGGACTAACCATGTACAGGTCATATGAAACACCACTAAAATAATAACTACAACATTTTCATGGGCACGAGGACTAGTACATATGGTTACAAAAAACATTTTTCCCCACTTAAATCCATTGGAACACCCTGAATAGTTTAAGGAACCCATATGGACGGGATTCCATGTCTTACACTAACCTTAGAGCCTACTTATTTCCTCCAAAACATAGGTATTTGGGCTCTGAACAAGCCCCATAAACCCATGAAACCTCTGAAAATTCATTGGCCATTCATATTAGGTCAAACCAAAATAATTACACATAAATTAAAATGTTTTTAATCTTATATAAAAAATGGGATCTTATAGTCCACCCGCATTAAAGAAACTCATCCCTGAGTTTTCCTTCCAAGGGTGGTAAAACATTGTTTGGGAATAAATGTGTCCATAGAGGACATGCGTCAGCTTCTCTCTCCCAAGTCTCATCCTATACATAGATATACTTTTATATCGCTCATAATAGAGGAAAAAAACTACCTCATCGACACTTTATGCACTGATTGATTATATGAATAGGATACTCTTCAAAGGAAAAATTGTCCACTAATTAAACATCCTCAGCATCAATTTCATGAAATGGTATTGTATGATATTTGTGAAGTTTTGATTTATAAAAGACATTGTGGATGGATTGATACCTCTTAGGAAGATCAATCTGGTAGGATATTAGTTTCACTCTCTCCAATATCATGAATTTCCTATAATAACAAGCTAATATCTTTCCCTATCTCTAAAGCTGTTTATCCCCCAATCTCTGTGAAACACATAATTTGATCACCTACCTCAAACTCTAGAGTTCTTTGACATAGGTCATCATAAGACTTTTTTATAGAATAAATAATAATCATACACTTCTTGGTAATAGTCACTGCTCCAAATCATCTTGGATGAGATGAGGACTTAGTAGAACTACCGCTACCTCTATCCAACAAAAAGGTGATCGACATGAAATATGGTATAATTCCTCAGTATGATCCATCTGTATAGTACTCTATAATATTTGATTAAAGGAAAAATAAATGGAAGATATATGTTTTTCTCAAGAACCTATGACTTCATGGACACAATCCCAGATCTTGTCCTCTAGAACTTTTATCATCCATTCTGAGTATCCTTTAGTATGTGGGTGAAATGATGTGCTCAAGAAACACCAGTATCCTAATATCACTCTATAACACCTTCCAAAACCCTGATGTAAAATGAGAATCCCTACCAAAAATGATTTTATAAGAGACCTTGTGTTGTTGTATAATCTTCCATACATACATTCTCCCAAGATCATCCATTGATAAGGTCACCCTAAAAAGAATAAAATTGGAAACCTTTAACATATTGTCCATGACTACACAAACGGAATCACTAAATAGAGTCAAACTTAGGAAACCCATAACAAAATACATAGATACATCGTCCCTTTTATATTTCAGGGTTGGTAACTACCAGAACAAGCTAGTGGTCCACTAGTTCTCTTCATTAACCTACAGATAGGTGAAAAACCTTGTCAAAAATATGTGATTTAACGTTTCATCAAAGACCACCAATAATGGAAGTTCATGTCTCAATACATCTATGAAATCCTTAGGTGTACTACACACTATTGTGCATGGGATTCTCATATTTGTTCCTCTCTCATATATGTAGGCATCCATACACACCCATAAATAAGTATGTTCTCATCTCCATTGATAAAAAAAATCAAAGGTGTATCTATACCTAAAATGATCTCCCTTGGAACTAAGACTTCAAGATTATAGAACTACCCCCTCTACACTATTTATAGAAGTGGTGAGTTTACTAATAAGGTTTTAAGGGAATGACGCTCATTCATCTCATGGAATTCTATATGTATCTTAGAAAGAAGAGCTACAAACCTTCATTCATCATTGGATTCTCAAAAAACATTTGTCTCAGTCTTCTGACTCAGAGAATTAGCATTTTTGTTTCCCTTTAAAAACATATAATCAAGCTCAAATTTGAAGGACTAAATATATTTAACCCACCTTGTCTATTTTAGGTTTAGTTCACATTTTTTAAAGATATGTGTTTTTTATTTTTTGGTCTATAAACACCCCAAACTTTTCTCCTAACAATTAATTTATCCAACAACGCAATGCATGAATGATCATGGATAGATTAAGAAGATGTGTTGGGAAATTATTCTCATGATGCCCCAACAAACGAGATCCATACATAACAAATCAATAATATTATATCATAAATCTGTATAACCCAATACTTAATGCATCATAAAACACCATATAGCCTCTTCCTAGCTCTATAAGAATAAATATCAGCAATGATCTAAATCATTATTTCATATTCTAAATGGTCTTCTCGCATGATTAAACCCACATGAACTTCCCACAGGTTTTATTCAAGCTAGTAATAGGTGCTACGTGGAATAAAAATTCCTATATAAAGTTATTATAATAGTTAACCGGCATCAACATACTTTGTATGTTAAATATTCTATTGGGTTTCTTCTAAGAAACAATAGATATGACCTTCTCTAGGTCAATTAATACTCCTGAATCTGAGATAATGTGAACCAAAAAGTGAAATTGTGTTAGCCAAAAGTGTAATTTAGTGAGATTATCATAAATCCGGTGTTATCTCTATATATCCAATATGCTCTCAAGATGTTTTTGATGGCCCTATTGAGTATGTGAATACACTGTGATATCATCAATGAAGACTACCCCAAATGAATCCTAATACGGGGGGGAAACCAATTCCTCAAGGTCATAAAGACAGAAGGAACACTCTTGAGACTGGGAAATATAACTAGATACTCATATAAACTGTACTGACTTTGAAAATTCATATTTGTTATATGTGAAGATTTTTCTCCAACTTAATGGTATCCATACCTTAAATTGATCTTAGATAAACCTCTTTCTCCTCATATTTGGTTGAATAGGTCATGGATATGTGGTAGTAGATACTAGTTCTTAACCATATTCTCATTCAACCGATGATAATTCACACAATGGATGATGGTATTGTCTACATTATTAGATAAAATGATAGGTGAAACCCATAGTGTTGTTTTGGTTCTTATAAAACCCTTAGCTTCTAAATCCTCTAGCTGCCTATTGAGCTCCTATAAATTAGTAGTATCCATCCTCTAAGGAGGAATGAATATTAGTGAAGCTCTTAGAACTAGATCTATAGAAACATATACTTCTATATTATGAGGTAGTATGAAAAATTATTCCGGAAATATGTGTATAAAGAGGTCAACTACTGTATGGAAATCATCTTAATGTATTCCTTGATCATCTAGAAAAATCCTACCAATCTATACATTAAATCCACTTAGTACATGATGGTATGGTTTATCTCCTCTTTCATGGACATACTATAAACCCTTAATTATATAACTAACACCCTCTAGTGATGTGAAGGATGACCTCTACCAATATAAATCCACACAGTCATGTTATGGAACCAACATGTCCAACCTGATAATGATTTCTAAACCAATAATCTTAAGTAAGAAGAGGTTTTATAGAATATGGTGGTTTCTTATCGCAATGGTAACTACTTACACATACATACACTCTCTGAATGTATACCCAAGGAAGTTTCATGGGTCTTCACCACGCCAAAGTACAGAATTTCAAGTCTGAGACATTCCACAATTTTCGCATAATTGAATGAAGGTGAAGTAGAAGTGTCGAATAAGAAAGGAAAAAAAAGTAGATGGTGATAGAAAAGTAACTCAAACTGTAGATATCCAAGTGATCTAATCCTCTGAAAATAGTGAACTAAATAGATATGAACATATCCACATCCCTAAGAAAAAACTCGACTACCTTGGGCTGGTCCATTCTACTTGAATTGTACATCTAAAGCACAGTTACCCAGTTCATGACCACATTTTAGGCTTAAACAGTCAGTAGTACTCCAGCTAACTACCTAGATTGGTGATATGAATCCTTATCTGAAAAGAGGAACATTTATAGATCCTCCCCACTAAGCACAAATTGGATGTCCTAGAAAAAACGTTGAATATTCCCAATGATTATGTAGACATGGAACTCGATAAGGTCTTTGGGACATTAGGGATCCATATTCCCTAGATTTATACACTAGTTAAAAAACACATAAATGTCAGTGGGTTTCAACTGACTACTGATACTCCTATGTATAGTCTCAAAAAAACATTTTTGGCCACTATTTAAACCACTTCCCTTTTACAGTTCAGATCCACCCTGGCCCACACCATCATCATCCCACAGGTTTCACTTGGGGACGAGGTCCTGGTTTGCTATTTCTCAAACAATGGTCAAATGAAATTCATTCACTTGTGATCAGATGGTGTATACAGTCCCATCCTCAAAAAGTCACATTATCGCCAACCCATCACCAGAAAGATTCGGTGTTAAATGCTAGAGCCCTGTGAGCCGATAAGAATAGTCCATAAAGGATTTAGTAGCATATTGTAAATAAATAAACTATATATCTAATTATTCTCTCAGTGTCTAGGGAAATAAATAGTCATAAAAGACTATTTGAAATCCTTCACAGGCCATATTCAAATACTAGTTTTCATGGCTGATAAAAACCCACCATTACTTGAAAGAATCTATAATAATATACATAGAGAGCTTCACTTTTTCTCTTATGAGGTGTCTCAAGGTGTTTAAAGATAGTTATCATTGCCTCTTAGCATGAATCTATAGCCTATATACCTCAATCCCCTAAAAATGAGGGAAGATGCAACATCTAAAATTCTCATGTTAACTCTTCCATAGTGGGGGCAGGTCATGGGGCTCCCTACATACTCTGCATGAGTATTAGGAATCCCTAAAAAAACTAAGAATCATCTTCAAATTTAGGTATAACAGGATTTTTCATATGTTACACTATTAGTGGGTTGGGTCCCACCACCTTCATAGCATGGTCATCACTGCCTTCCTAGCACTCAACCTGAGGACTTCATGGTGGAATATCTCTAAAATTTCTAAACACAAACCACAGAACACGATTTGTTAATAGTATAAATTATAGGTATAATAAGAGAAAATGTTCAAATCCTTTCAATAAAAAATACATTCCCCTCTTTCTGCTCCTAAACCCAGTTTTGGGTGATATAAATATCATAATAAACACAAGTCACACTACCAACATCTCGCTATTTAAGTCAGATCAGGTTCATGTACTCTGCTATAAGTCATGGGTCCCAGTATATAGAGTATTAATTGTAAGTTATAGTATAAAAAACCCTTAAAGTTTCCATCATCATCATTATCTAACAGTGAACGTTTCAATTCAGAATTTAAATTAATTTAAATTTTTACTCTTTTATATAGAAAATATTTTTTTAATGGTTGAATTATATATATCACCAATTCTATTTTATAAATTACTATTCATTTTTTAAATTGAAATGTGGAATCCATTTAATTACAACCTCAAACATGTTCCAATCCATGCGACCAGTGGTCCATGGCTCAATGATCTATAATTGATAGCATAAGGTTTCAGCATAAATCTATACCGGAAAACACTATTAGGTTGATGGAGGCACTTTAAGTAACCATTTTTGTTTCACATACCCCTATAAGAAACTTTAGATCAATTTGATATATAGTAGTTATGGTACTCAAAGAAATCCCAAGAAATACAAGCAATGAATAAAACCTAATAGTAATAATAATACACCTCACAGATCATGTGTTTCACTCAATGGTGATATCAAAACAACTTTAATAAGAGGAACCTGAAAATAGAAATTCCCATCCCTGGTAATTTTTCTCTCTCTATACAAGGGTTAACTACTCCCAAGAACTGTCTAATTACTAAAATTTGACACTTATAATCTCTTTTCTACCATCCCAATATAATAATCCAATGAAAAGAAACCTCTATTACAACTTTGTGGAATCTGGAAACTATTTTACTCATAAGTAACTATTCTCGGTTAGTCACAAGCCATCAACTGTGCAACCCCATATGTCAAAGGATACCAACAAGTAGCGAGGTTCTATGGTGGTACATTTGAGGTACTATACCCTCAAAATAAATGTGTTACAGTGGTGATATAGGAAATAAATAGGAGAATCATAATAATATATTATAGAAACAGGAGTCAATCATCTAGATCGTAGTAATACATCAAGCCAAATGTAGAACCATATAAAAAATGATTATTATGTCAGAGAGATATAAAAAATTCAAGCATATATACATTTAAGTATATCAAAATGAAAAAAATAATAAAAATTTATTCTAATAAAATCATGATCCAAGGTTTGATCTCTTGCTCACAACCTTGAATTCTTAAATAAATTAAGTATCAAATGTCAACACATTTCCCTAGTCCGTACCTGCATCGGTGAAGACGGTCCTGGAACTAAATGGTAGTCCGAACATGGTTTGTTATATAATTAGTATCCAATCACCAAGGGTCTATAGAGTTATCCAACCAATCCATACAAATTTATCAGTGTGTAGATATAAAAAATAAAAAATTATAATGTAAAGTATAAAGGGTCGGCCCTAGTTCTTGAGGTACACCAGGCTGACACTTCCTTCTTGAGCTCGTGCTGGGAAACCCCTAAACATATATCACCATGAACATATACATATAAATATGTATGTATGTATGTACGTATATATATATGAACTATATATGTAATGAAATTTATATCCATATATATATAGTGTTATCCAAGATCTAAGGCATAACTCAAGAATCATTTTTTTAAAGGTGGTGCCTCGGTCAAAGACCAAGACAAAATTTATTCAATAAAAAATTAAAATTACAAAACTATGAAGGAGGGTATTTTATTATAATATTTTTCATAAAGAATGGGAATATCAATGGGATGATCGTCCATCCAAGTGATTCCCTGGTTGATTCCCTTATTGGAGACCCCATCAGCAACCTTGTTCGCTTCACGAAAGGAATGATGGAAATATATCTGATCTCCAGAAGTAAAGTAAGGTAGTATATCCAGCGGGTAGTAAGATGCCAATAAAGGTGTGACGTACCATTCCATATGGCTTGGACTATAGTGGTTGAGTCGCTTTCAATCCAAATGTTGTTCCAGCCCTTTTGTTGGACAAATTCAACTGTAAGGATCATAGCCATCATTTCCGCTTCAAAAGCAGAGGTGACATCACAACTGCTGAACAAGCATCCTTGAAAATGGAAAAATAAATCTCTAAATATAGAAACACATCCCGCAGGTCCCGGGTTTCCTTTGGAAGCTCCATCAACATTAATTTTGATCCATCCTGGGCGTGGGTCTTACCAGAACACCTCAAAGGTGTTCCTCAGTGGTCTATAGAAACCATCAATCCTAAGTAGATGTAGAATAACACAGTATCCAATAGTGTTGTCACAATTACCTTTATGAATCGAGGTAGTATCTTTAATGGTGATGAGAATATGCATCCGACTTGAATTAAGATTGAATGAGAAATTATTGTGAATAATTTCATTTCTTTCATACCAGATCACGTCAAGGATCTCAGCAACGACAGCTAAGAAGAGGTTCTTGATTTGTTTCGAAGTTTCAAGCTCCACACAGCATTTTAATTTCAAGTAAATAGAGTCGACTAATAACCATCTGCAATCAAACATGCCAATAATATAATTCTAGGGAGATGAAGTACTAGCAAAAGATGGAAAAATATGGTTAGTATCCACTATTTGTTGGTGACATAAGTGGAACTTAGAGCAGAGTTTGATGACAAATGATTGAAGACAACCCACGGTGGGAATACGATTATGTGAAATGATCCAAACAAGATTGATTGTTGAGTTTTTTATCCAGGGTTTCTCAAAAGGTTTCAACCAACCAAATATAGATTTTGAATTAGTGAAATTATGGTTGTAAAAACTTTTTGAATCAAACACACAGTGTTGGGCAGGATCCCAAATAAGAAAATCACCAATATTAGAGAAAGGATAATTATCCACAACATGTATGATGTTATTAGGGAAATTGAATTTTATAGATTGTATCACATCCTTTATGGTACAATTGATGTTTTCTAGATGGGATTTGGGAGGGAGCATGAATAAAAGGGGAGCACTAGTCCAGTTGTCCATCCAAAATTTCATGGAGGATTCCGAGCTAACTATCTATCTAGAGTTATTCATATTGTTGGAAAATATTTCTGAATGGATGGCCATATGGAAGAGTTCACATATCTCAAATTACCCTTCTGGAGTTTATGAGGAATCTATCTTTGAGAAAGTCAATGGAATCAGAGCTATTATTAAATATTCTCCAAGTGAGTCTAGATTTTAAAGCTTCATTAAAGAGCATAAAATTTTTAATTCCAATACCACCTTCCTCAAGAGGTTTTCAACAGTTAGACCAAGGTATGGTAATAAGATTCCATTCAAGAATGTTACTCATCCAAACAATGTTTTTGATGTAAACATTACTTTTCTTAAGAAGACTGTTAGGCCATTTATAGACCATTAGTGAGTAGACTTGTTTGGAGACAATCATAGATTTCACCAACCCAATCTTGCCTGCTATGGAGAGGGATTTACCTTTCTAAGAAGAAATTTGATTGATAACCTGGTCCAAAGTAACATTAAAATACATGGATTTTGGTCTTCCCCAAAAGATGGTAACTCCCATATAGGTGTAGGGTAAGGATCCTTCTTTAATTCCTAAGCTATTTATAATGCTAATTTTTTTACTGGGAGAGAATCTTTTCCCAATGAACATAGTAGATTTGTTCCAGCTAATAGTTTGACCAGAAATCTCTTCATAATGAGCCATATCATTTTTTAAATTTTTAATATTTCTTTTCTCACCATTTAAAAATAGAATTATGTAATCTGCATATAGAAGATGTGTCGGAACCTTGAGGTTTCTAGCCGCCTGAATGGGTTTGAGTTTGTTTTGGTCAGCCAGGTGAGTGAGCAGTCTGCTAAGATAATCTTCTACAACAGAAAAAAGAATAGCAGATAAAGGATCACCTTGTCTAACACCTTTGGTGAATTTAATGTATCCTTTTTGAGATCCATTAACAAGGATAGAGATATAGTACAAATTAAATAAGGAGTTAATCCGACTCATAAAAGCATCACTGAAGCCAAAACTCTGGAGAAATTTGAAAATGATGATCCAATCAATGGTGTCAAATGCTTTCTTGGTGTCAACTTTAATAGAAATGTTTACTTTTATAGACACTATATTTAGGGAATTGGTGTATTCTGAGACAAGACAAATAGAGTCCTGTATGGATCTACATTTGATGAAACCAAATTGATTCCAAGATATTATTTTATTTCATATGGGAAAAATTTTGTTATCAATAAGATTACTAATAATTTTATAAATCGAGTTAATGAGATTGATAGGTCATAAAAGATGAACTTCAAAGGCATTATCCACTTTAGGGATTAGGGTAAGAAATTGAGCATTTATGCCATGAGAGAGAAAACCATTACAAAAGAAGGACTTCACAAGTTTATAAAAATCAATGTGTATAGTCTCCCAGTATTTTTGAAAAGACCATTATTGAAACCATCATGTCATGGGGAACTATCAGGGTTGAGACTAAAGATGGTGTCTTGGATTTAATGATCAAGAGGGGTGTTCAAAAGAAATTGATTGTCGTCAGCATGAACCGTAATTGGAATGACCTTGGGGAGGAGGTATTTGTTAATATTTGTCCAATTAAAAATATTTCTGAAGTGAGAGACCACATGATTAGAAATGGTCACCTCAGAATCAAGGATAATGTCATTGCCAATAAGGATAGAGATTGGTCTGCAAATTTTTCTAATTTTTTGAATGGAATTGTAGAACTTAGTGTTTCTATCACCATATGAGACCCACTTGATATAACATCCCAGGTTTATAAAGAATAAAACATTTTCATATTTATTAATATTTACGAATTAAATATTAATTTTACTTTAAAGGGGTTGCTATGTTCGATAGCGTACTCGATACGCCACAAAAAGTTTCTTTGAAATCTTACGTTGCACACTAGTAATAAAATAATATTATTTTAAATGGTAGTTAACACGTAGCCATTGTATTGGTGGGAATGAATAGAAATAACTAAAATATGATTTTATATTTTGTTAAATGTTTTTACATTTATCCAATAAAGTATAAAGGATTAAAATACGAAAAGAATTCAATTTTAGGCAAAGATACTCTAATTTTCACTAAAGGTCCATTTATCGCCTTTTGATGGAGAATCGTCATTAAATATAGTTTTGGTCACTCTTATACATTCTTTTGGACGAAATAAATTTATTCTTTAGAATCGGGACATCAAAATTTACTTTGTGTAAATTTTTGGTATTTTTCCGATAAAGTTCATTTTTTAATGAATACTGAAAAATGTTGTATTTTAATTCAAAACCTCTTTTTAATCAAATTTATTTATATGATTAGATTATCTTTTTAATTGGTTTTAAAGTGAAATTAGAATATATTTTTACCATTCAATCCAATAGTGGTCGTTGGAATTAATTTCACTTTGAAATTTGACTTAAACTACTGTCAATCTTTTGATATATATTGTTTCATAAAAACACGCTATTTGTTCTGACAGCGGGAATTATTTATTAAATTAATTAATGTAACTTATATGTTTTGAATTTTGTAAAATATACATAATTTTTGAATTTGGAATATCAAATATATCTTAGAGTGAAGTTTTGGTATTTTTCTGAAAAACATCAATTTTTTATGAATAGTGAAACCACTAAGTGGTACTTAAAAAACTGTTTTTTTTTGTTTAAATGAAATTTTACCACCTATGTGTTTTGAATTTAAAAAATCTTACATACATGGTTTTCATTGATAAGTAAAATTTGGTTCAATGGGATTAAAATAATTTTTTGTGAATAGTAACTTTTAAGTTTTTAATCGCGATTAGAGGTAATTAGTGTAATTTAAGGTAAAAATAATGTTTTAATAATATGAAATGACCTTGATACATGTCCTACCCTTATTGGATGTTTCATGGACGACCTAGAAAAACCATGGGCCAACTTGGGGACCCCATGGAGCCACTTTGGTAGGAAAATGACATTAATAACTTTTTATTTAATGTTAAAATAAAAATGTCACAAACATGTGTTGTTTTACTAAAACAATTTTTAAATGGGGTTATACAAGTCATAATTTTGACTATAAATATTTATTATAAAGCTAAAAATATTTCCTACATCATGATATTATTTTATAATTTTTAGATATTAAATAAATTAAATTATTTATGACACCATGATGATGCATCGATTACCTCATTATTTAACGATTTAAATAAAATGAAAAGATAATGTAAAATCTAAGACCTAAACTTGTCAAAAACCTATTGGATGGGTGGATTTCAAACTATTATCACCTTATCCTCTAAATATATAATTTTGGGACCTTTAAAATCCGAAAATCATTTTATAATAAAGTAAACCTTTTATAACTTTCCAAGAGTTCCCATCCTCTCCTCTTATAAAAGGCCCCCACCTCTACCACCTTACCCACACCTATCAAGACTTTGGCTAGGACAACCCCTGACCATTTTGTATCTCCATATCCCTATATTACTCATAGAAGCCTCACTTTGGGCAGAAGTATTCCCAAGGAATCCTTTGAGCTCAAATCAAAAAGAGTTACCCATTTTTAAGGAAGTGTCTTCTCTTGTGTTCTTATGTTTTATTTTGCTTCTCCAACCCCCTAAACTCTTTTTATTCCTTTATTTTGTAACAACACCAGTATATTAAATATACTAGGATGTTGTTATGAGAATTATTAGAGCTAAACTTACACATACCTTCATCTAATGGTTAAAGAGCATACTGTTTCTGTGGATGGTGAATTTCTACCTCACGAAACGATGATTGATCAATATTCTTCTAACACTTTAAAAAGTGGCCATTAAGATGACACTATATTTATATATGATATATGATATGTTTATATTTTCCTTAAGCTTCTGTATTTTTCATTTATGGCATACCTTTATGCCTTCCATTATGGGTATACGCGATATCTTCATTTTAGGAAGTGTGGGCTACCGCCCCCTCAAAGTGATTTGATTCGTTAATGCTATATGTGGGATGTATAAAGGATGGAGTTAATGATATTATATATTAAATTATACTGGAATTATAATATACCTTTATTTCATTATGATTCCATTCCATAAAATACGAAAAAGAAATGAAAGTACCCTTCATGCCTACGTACGGCTTACCGTCTCCATGAACGGTGCATTTCATTTATTACCTATAAATGTTATGTAATATTATAAATTAATGTATATACTGGATATATATGATATATATGATATCTACATAATGAATATAACTCTGGATATAATGTATACATGAAAAAATTGTAATTATAAAGAGTTAATTTTTGACTCAAGTACCAATGATCGTTAAAACGACCGTTATTAACTTAAATAATTACATAGTGTTCATGATATGGTAATAAGTGATATAAAAGGAATAATGACCTTGAAAACGGTTCTTAAGAAATCAGAAATTAACTCAAGTTTATTATTCAGGAGATTAAAGAGCAATCGAGTCACATCGGACACGAGGTATGGGACTTCGTCTCAATCTCCTTACATTGAGGCATATTTTGTTTTATACACAACTTTCTTTTATACGGTGTATAAACCCCTTTGACTTTTATGTTTATTAAAAAGGAATATTTTTATACGAAGCGTTTACTAAACGACAAAAGGGAATGTTTTTTTTGTTGAACGTATGTGGCGATAATGACTTCTCTGCTGCCATGATCATTATTTGAGTTTCGGCTTCCTCTACAAGCCATAACCTAATTTTTTTTTAAAATGAAAAATAAATACCATGTATTAATTTTCTTTTATTTTGGTATTGAAAATGGTTTTCAAAATGTTTTTATTATATCTATGTGTTGTATTGATATCTTTTGATTGAAATGTGAAAATGTTATGTTTCCTTTATGCATGTTTTACGTGATACGATTATGTTATGGTTCTTGGCCATTTTTATGAAGATGGGTGGTTTCGTGATAAACTAAGGGCGGGTGATCCCGATATAGCTCTCCAATGAATTGGGTAATGAGAAGGAGTGAAATATTAAGGTTTCTCTGAGGAGATTTAGGTAATATACTATGATGGGTATTCCAAACGTAACCATGAGGGGTACTCCCTATGTAAGAATGTTATGAATGCCTCAAGTTACCTTTATGTCTTATGATTTATATGATTTATTCATGATTTGATGATGTATGTTAAAATTCTTATGTTTTATGAGTAAAGTATGATTTCATAAATGGACTAATGTTTTCATTTCGTATTTTTATATCCCTTACTGAACTTTTTATTCTCATCCCATGTTTTTGAAATGTTTTTCACTGGAATTAATGTGGAATAGGTTCAAGGATGGGATCAAGGAAAAGTCATGTTATCTAAAACATGGAACTAGAAATGTTTCTTTTTAAGATTTTTTATTTTATGAAAACTTAGTAGAAGTGTCTACTTTGTAATCTTTTGAGATTTAATAGTTATTTCCTAATTCTCTAAAACTCTAAACCTGAAAAGATCCTCAATGTGGATTATTCATTTAATTCAATATTAAGTAAGGTTTAAGGTTGGGGCCTTATAATTAGTTTTGAAAACTTGTTTTCAAATGTTGTCATTAAGAAGTAGGAGAGAATTAAGTTTTATAAAGATGTTGATTTAATTTTGAGGATCAAAAGAGAAATCAGAGTGAGTGTCGGTATTTTGAATTTGATTAACTTCTTTCTCAAGGTTGAATATGTCCTTGTCCATTTGTTTTAATTTTTTCTGACACCAATCATTGAGACATTGTTTGAGATGTTTTAGCTTAGTGGGATAGGAAAAAGCATCCGAGTGGTGATTCATAGACTCCCGGAATTTTTTATGAGATTAGAACTTTTCATGTAAGTAGACCAAGCATTGATGAATCTGAAAGGAGGAATGGGATTAGTTATCTTGGAAAAAAGACTAACATGGATGGGGTGATGGTCCGAGTTTAGATTAGTTAATGTATTGCTAGTTATAGTGTCCCGGTTATCTAGATTTGGGTAGTTTATGAAGTCCTTATCAAGTTTGCTCGCTACAAATTTGTTGCAGTGTCTTCTATACCAAGTAAATTTAGCACTAGTGAGATTAATTTCTATAAGGTTGAAATACTCAAAATATGCTCTAAATTATCTTGAGGAGATATAAGAGTGTGAAGGACCAATTTTCTCACTAGGATAAAGAACATCATTAAAATCTCCTCTCACAAACCAGGGGTCATGAATGATGTAAGATAATTTAAAAAAATCATTCCAGAGAGGTCTTTAGTCTTGATATCTATTCTTGTAATACACCATTGTACAAAAGCAATATAATTTATCAATGGACAAATCACAGGAAACCATTTGATCAGATAATTTCTAGATGTTTACTTTTTTTAAAGTATAATGACAAAAAGTACAGAGGGAATCAGTAGCAATACCATTTTTTCAAGCACCAATAAAGCTATAACCGTAAGCACAAAGATACATAAAATTTATAGAAAATTTGATTTTTTGTTTGGGAATAGCAAATATTGTAGGTTTATGCATCAAAATAAATCTTTTAAGCATAGTTATTGTGTCATAGTTCACAATGACCTGAAAATTCCAAAATAAAAGATCCATTAAAACCTAGAATTGGAGCAAGAGCCCCCTTTTTATTTTGGATCCAGCCAACCCCTTCTTCCTCTTTTATCTCCTAATATTTTGAGGTTGGGTCGGACCAAACTTCATTCCCTATTTACTCATAGGAGATATTGTATAAATGTTAACATCACCTCTATTAGCAATAGAAATAGAAATAATATTTGGTTTAATAGAAATGGTGGTGGTAATAGGACCATCCTTTGGGCCTTGGGGTGTGTCTAATACCTGAGTAATAGAGGGAAACACTAGGGGATGTGTGTCTCCTACAAACTCAATGGGAATTTTACTTTGCATAGCCAAATTATTGTTCAGGGAAATCAGTTCAGTGTCGCTACACGAAACTATTGTGCACATTTCCATGGTGGTCTCAATATTTGAAACTAAATCAACTAAAGGATTCATACCTACAATCTCCAGGAAAGAAGTAGGATTCATTAGAGGTTTTCTAGTTTCAACGACGATAACATTCCCAGTTTGGTCTGCATGTCACACCATTGTCTATCCAGCATCGTCTAAGTGATCCATGGGTAAATTTTCATCCTACCCCTGAGGCAATGAGTTATCAGCATGGAAATTTCCATTTTGATTCAGCTCAAAGATCACTGAAGTTCCAATGCATGTCAGTTTCTTCTTAGAGTCAGTGACCTCATCAGCCTCTAATATTAGAGAAGGATTCTCAGTAGATGTAACCTCAGGCTATCCAAGCACAAGGGGGGCAGGCCGACATGGGTCTAAAATAGTTTGGTTCTCTTTATAAGGATAAAATACCATCTTCTCTATTTCTTATAGGATGCAAAGATCAATATTGGCATTTTCTGCTTCTTCAACCTGTTCTGCCCAATTGATACCCAAACTTTCTCCTAGAAATTTTGATTTCTTAACCCATATTCCATATCTTTTTCAAGTTGGATCCAGATTTTAAGAATCAGTACCCTTATCTTTATTGTTCACTCTAATTTCAGTCCACCCTCCATCATTCAGTTGAGTAACTTGGCTCTTAACAACACTTCATTTCAGCAAAGAAAGTCTGACGATTTTGCAGAGTTCTCAATATGGTGGCATACGTTCACATTACACTCAAATCTCATTTTTGTATTCATTTTCATTGAAAACAATAACTTTAGGTAGTTTGGAAGTAATGTCAACTTCTATCATCACCCTAGTGTAAAATCCAATCTCAGGGTTATTTGTTCGTTGATCGATTTTGAGTGGTGTACCGATGCATGAAGAAATGTCATTTAAGATCTTTAGATGCTAGAAAACCCAATTAAACCAATGGAGATGAACCCAGATCTGGGCCATGGTATTCCTTGTAGTATGTGGATTGAAGGAGAGGTCAAATTCATAGATTCAAAGAAATTCATGTTTAAGCTGAAGGTTTTCTAACTTCCAAACACGTTCAAAATCATCCTGGGATCTAAGCAGCATATGAAAATAACCCTTTACTAATGGAATTAGCTACCAGTCAGAGATACCCCATACATGAGCGATCCTTGTTTTGAGATTGTATTTAGACTAGGGTTAATCCCCTTTTATATATGAAATGTGACCCATAAAAGAAAACTTACATAAAAGCGATCGCTGTTGAAGTTCCTTAGGGTCAGTTTCAACTGAAAATCTACCATCGTCGAGTTTTTTGTAGAGGGACACATTCGTCGCAGATGATTTACTCGGGTCAGAACCTTTGCGAACCTCAAGGAAGGAGATTCCTCTCATTCTTCCCCAGATGTGTTTCTCCGTTATGGATTTTGAAACCACAATCCTCAAAAACAGCTTCCCATTCATGATCATACTCATCCATGGGAAGAAGAAACGAGCTATGGTAAGACAATGTAGGTGTTACAGGAAATGCGGTGAAACCCTAGGAGAAGAATATCCTGAGCCTTCATCCACAAATCATAACTCAAGCATCTAGGTCTAGTCACCAGTGTCTCATAAAGTATGAGGGGATTCCAAGCATGAGTATCATACATCATAAGACTCTCCTTTCCAAAGTATCATATGTAAATGGGATGCCAAGACTGAGTATCACTATTCTATGGGATGTCATTCCCAAGTATCATATCAGTAGGGAAACAATACCTAATTGTCATAGGTATATGGGACTCCATGCCTGTTTTTTATATCAATAGGGACATCATTATTGAGTATCATGTCAGAAAAAAATCTAGGACCAATTATCACAGGTAATATTCAGTCAAATAGGATTTTGTGTGATATGATTAATGGTTTATTATTCATTATGGTTCCACTTAAACAAGGGTGTAAGCATTGTTTATATAAATAAACATTATGTTTTCATAACACTCACTTTATATTTAATTACTTATACATTTCATATAGATGATAATCCAAACCCACTTAGGAGTTCTTTTCTCACAAGAATATATAATATTAATGGAAATTACATAAGTATACTTCAAGGTTGGAATTAGTTTATGGGGACCTATTCCAAAAATAACAATGAGGAATAAGGTTATCTTTATCAATGATAATAAATTAATTAATAAAAAACTATATTTATATGGAAATGTATGGAAAATTGTGTTTGTGATATCATAATGGATAATATAAATTAAAAATACTTGATGGAGAATTACTAGAACACCTACCTTCTGGATTTAGTTGAGAACTCATCAAGTATCAATCCTTAATTCAGCCTCAAATGATAGAAAATTGAGAAATAGACAAATTCCCTAAAAATAGGGCTTATTATCTCACACCAAAATAACATTGAAGATAGAGATATAAACCATGAAAGGAATGTAACATATCTAAGCTCTTACAAGTGGTGATCTAATGTAATATATGATGCTCGAATCAGGTGTCGGGTGAGGAAGAGGGATCAAAATATATCTAAGAGAGAGGTGTAACTCTCCCAACAAGTGTATTTTCTAGAGGAAAAAAAATGGGATTTAATTTTATAAAAATGAAAAGGAAAAAGTTAAATTCACACATTAAAATGGGGTCACATGGTTTGGTTTCACAGTTGGCCAAACCAATCTCCAATCATACAACAAGCACTGTCCTAAGACACCCCTTGCACGGGCTAGGAACATAGTTAGACTAAACTTACACAACCCATGTTAATCACCTCTACAATAAGACCTGAATAATTTTCCCAATTGTTCATCCTTGGTTTCATGGTTAGTATAGACTCTATGGCCGCCAATTGTGTACTAGACCACTTCATGTGGTTTAAAAAGACTATACGGACTAGGATGCATTGTTTCCACTTACCATATGAAACACCTATTTCCTTAAAAACTCAGGTATTAGTGCTCCAAAAAAGGCTTAGGCACCCTTAAAACCCCCACAATATCATTAGTAATTCATATTATTTCAAAAACAATTAATGAAAATGAAATTAAAATATTCTTTACAGTGTAGAAAAACTGAGATCCCACAATTGTTTCTTTTTATTCTCTTTTCCATCACCATAAAATGCATCTAATTAGTATAACTAGGTTGGATTCCTCTTATTATTATTCTTCTTTTATACCCAAATTTTTATTTTTTTTCATTACTTTATTGAGTTTTTATTTTATTATATGGATATACAAGTCACACACTCTCTCTCCCCAACTTATAATTTTTATATGTTTTTCACAACAAATATAATTTCTATAAATTATAATATATAAATTATTCTTTGAATATTTTGGTGTCATGATATCATTTTTTTCCATTTTTCCTAACCACCTGTACATGGGTTTATCCCAAGATCTTGGTTATTGTTTTGACCCAAATGGTTTTCTTTAGTAAAATTCCAAGAAAATCCTTCTTCTTTTATCATTTTTTTCTCCTAGATGAACACAAAACCTCTCTATTCTTGAAATAGGTATGATTCTTTTCCTATTATTATAAATATCTACATAATAAGATAAAAATATGCATTCACATATTAAAATATGTAGCTACTATTTAGGCAAATATCTTCTCACTTGAAGTATAAGGCTTCCAAAATAGTAATTCTAGTTTTATATTCCATTTTTATTTTTTAAAACATCTCATAAAAAATATTTAAACTCAAATAATTCAATTTGATGATATCATAAATGGTTTATATATTTAATCTATTAAATTCTATCAAAATTATCTTCTTATTTTTCATTTCTAGATTACTTTAATATATACGTTCATCATTTCAAGATTAATTAATATCTTTAAAAATAATCCCACATTGATCCTCTTATCATCCAACTCAATGATCATTTTTCGCTCAAATGGTCTTGGATAACGATTCATTTTTGTGATATTTTATAAATGAATTTTGGATTGGGTTCCATCTGAATTAATTCCACTTGGATCACTCATATTTAATTTCAAATATTATCATTTGAAATTCACAATGTAATAGAATAATGATTGTATCTTCCTTTCATTTATCTTATTATTCTCAATCTTGAATCATGGATTAACAAAGAATTATGATGTTTTGAACCTAAAATACTAGCTTAATAATAATCCCATATTTTTTTCTTTATCAGAATATAATTATTGTAACTCTATTTTCACAAAGTAGAATTCTTGAAATTCTACTAATTTCAAACTCTTATGTACAGTAGATGAATTACACAGCTTATGTGAAATATTATGTGTTTCCAAAAACTCTTAACCACATAATATAAATTCTTACAGTATCATCACTAATTATTACATGAAAATTCTCACTCTCCCTCAATGTATTAAAATTTTCCAATTATAATTATGAATTAGTAACTATAAAATAATTGAGAAGTTATATGGTGTCATCAATATCTTTCCCACTCTCTATAGAGTCTAATGCACTTATACTTTTCCAAAATTCATCCCTAATCAAAATAATTAGGTATGTAGACAAAATTAGACATGAAAATAAAAGTCAAAATACTTATATATAAGTATTACACAATTTTTCAAAATATATATGTGAGATCTTGAAAGACATATGGAAAATAAAATTCTTATGAAGTCCTAAAAAATTCTTACAATGTAATTCTTGATTAAATTTTGGCTGAAACTCCAAAATTGAATACATTATCAATTCAACACAAAATTATTCATGATCTGCTTAGGGCATTCTAAAATGAATTAATTCACTTCAAATGGATTTAGTAAATTTAATAACAATTCTTAAAAATCATCAAGACCATTACCATGGACATGCAGTGTATTAAATACTCAATTTAATGTATTTCTATAAACCTCACTACGACTATGATTTCAAGTTCAAAAAAGTTTATTTCAACCCTTATCCAAGATTATTTACTTACTAATTTTAGTAGACCACTTTCTAATTAAAACTTGTGGGGATTATTCTCAGTTATAGCTAACTTTTTAACACCAATAGTCTAATATATTCAATATCCTCATTAGGTAGATTCTCTAAACCCCATTATAACATGTTTTATATTTTAATTTAAAAAAAATTAGTATTTGAATTTTTCATTAAGATTATCTCTCCAATATTCTAATATTGATAGTTGCTAATTAGAATTTATCTAGCTAGATATTCTAAGATAGTAGCCTTGTGTTTTTATTTTCCAAATAATGCAAGGGAATCGCCTTTATCTTCTTTGTGTGGAATCACTCTCTATCACCCATGCCTCCAAAACATATATGGATATACTCATTGACAATAAATACAATCAAAATAATATGGGAACTTTAATCCATCCATTTAGATGTTTTTCAATACTTTAAACTTTATAAGATAATACATTAATGTTAAAATTACTTTTTAATATCACTATTACTCTCCCCCTTGTTGAAAAAAAAATCAAATGAGTAAAGCATTTTCTTACTCAATTTTTTATAATGGGTGGAAGCGAAGTTCCTCTTGTCTCAAATAATAATCTTATCCACTTTTGTTCTTACACTTTCCATGTTCTCCACTTTCAAGATATATTCAATTAAGTTTCATGACAGAAGGGTTCCACCATATTTTTTTTAAGAAATGTTCTATCAACTAATGGAAATTAAGTATACAAAGGCTAACCCGGTGTACAAATAATAGAGTGACTAATTTACACAAAAAAACCATACGTTTTAACAACTATGTGATACATAATTTGAATTAATTCTTCTAGGGGTAGTTTAACAAGTTTATTAAGAAATTAATAAACCTTAACTCTTCAAGAACAAACACATCAAAACATTTAAAGTGGAATTAGTTTTTCCTACATATTTTGTTAGATAATAACTACCCCTTAATAACCAATTAAAACAAAAAACCAAAACAAAACTAATAGATTTAACATAATACATTATAGTCAGTTTCAAAAAAAATCCATATTCTAGTTTTAACTATAAAATTATTAACTTGGGAATATTTCTTCACATAAACTCCCCCTTAAGGTACTCTATCCAATACCCTACTTCATGGTTTATTCTAGCTTCAGACCCAAGATCGAAGAATTTTGATATTAGTTGGTATATCTAATACTAACTGAGATTAGACAAGTAATTTTTTTCATAAAGAAACTAAGATTACAATAAAAATATTTTATGATGGATTACTTTCCAAGTTTTTTTAAGAATCATATCATTCAAAAGCTCCACTTATTTCTTTATATTTAACTTTCTCTTGAAACAAGAAAAAAAAAGTATTTGAATAGTGTGGACTTCAATCGACACTTTAATGTGAGTAACAAGGTTGAAAACTATTTCTCTACTGAAAGTATATATTATTTTCAACTCTAACGTTGTTTGATCCATTCATATTTATTTTACCAATGGTTTTAAAGATTTTTTTCATGCATGGAAAAAATGGATATAATTTTTTTCAACTTTTATATTATCTAAAATGGGATTCATCATTTTTGAAAATCAAGTGTTTTCATTCTTTTCAACATTATACACCTTCCTAGTCTCTTTAAACTAGGCTAGACGTATTTTTAGGAATTCCTTTTTCACATGTGCAGTCTTACTTATGTGTGATAACTCTTTCATACTATATTTCTTAATACATGAATACATTGGAGAATTACCTTTATTTTCCAATACATATTCTAGTTTTGGGTACTAAGTCCTGTAATTTTTGGCTACATGTACTAATATTTTTAACCTCTGATACACTTATTCTACATTCTTCAATTAACCCATTTTAAGAAATCTCTCTAATAATCCATCATGAGTGTATAAATGCAAACCAATCCTAGTATCGTTTTCTTATATTGATTCAATTTTAGAATCAATATTACTCTCTTCATTATTGATATTCATTAACCTATGGAAATATTCCTTGATATGGCCTTTCATACCAAAAAAGATCAAAATATTCCCTATAGATTCATCTTCATTAAATTTAATTAATGAATTATTGTAATTAGTTAATTTAGCAATCTTATTTTATTGGTTACTTCTCAAGGTAGACCTGTCAATATTCTTCAATTACATTTTTTCAATTGTGATTTCCACATTCCATAAATATATGAGTTTTTCTGGTTTTAAAAAATAACTTAAATCATAATATTAATGAGAACATATGTTGAAATATTCATAAAACATTTCAAAATAGTAAAATTTATTTTTTAAGGACATTTTGTGCTTTAAATTTTATGTCTAATTCTTTCCATAGTTTCATATCTTTATTTCAACTTTACTCCCACTTTTTTAATGCCTTATATAATAAGAATATATTTACATGTTGTGCTAAAAAACAATGGTTGTGTTTATAAAACTCCAACAATACCAAAAATATAACACAAATATCGTTCATTTTTTTTGGTTCAGTCTATCAAGATTTTGAACCTTTCTATTCTTGGGTTAAAACTCCCCTCTTTTGGGATTTATTATGAGAGATCCCACTCTTAGATATAATTTCATCCGCCCAAGATAAATTGGTTGGTTTACTCTCATTTATATCTATCTACGTTTCTCCCTATTTTCATTTTATCGCTTCATTAGTTATTAAAATTCAATTAGAGCGATCAGTTCTAATTATACGGTAAGATAAATTTTCCGAGAGTTAATCGAGGGTCGATATAGAGATGATTCCCTAATATTATTTAAAAAAACATTATTCTTACTAAAAGAAATAATATTATCAAAAACCTATGTAGAACCATACATTATCTCATTATATTTTGAAGTTTCATCTTTGGTGTTTTCCAAATTTCTCAGTTTGGCATCCAATTTAAGACACTTTAGACTGAGTATATTTTTCTCAACAAAATGGAGTATAGTATATCATTCCACTCTATTCTTTAAATATACATTTGAAACCTATAACATTTTTCTTATCTAAAATAGAGAATTATCTGGCCGTTTTATTATATTTTATTTCACTTTCAATTGAGCATCTTTGACATTCATAGTGAATTTATGTAATTTTTCAATGCTTGGATCACTTCTTTTACAAATTTATCAAAACCCAATTTCTCCTAAACATATATATGAAATTATTCCTCAATAAGAGAAAATTAACCCTTGAAAAGTGATATATATTCATCCTTGAAATTAACCAATATTGTGGGAGTGTTAAAACAGCTTACCATTTAAGATATTGTATATTACACTATATAAGCTTCAAACAGTGGCTTTTAATTTTCATCATGTAGGACTATGATATAAGTAAATATTTATGTGAAAACCTATATAAAAACCTTTTTCAAGTAATCATTGACATAAAAATAAAAACCACTTAATTATTCATTAAACTCATCTTCTTTAAAACATGAGGTTGATTCATCATAGGAATAATCTTCAATATATTTTATAGAAACATACCACTCTATTTAAAATCATATAGTGATGATTCCTCACTAACTTTTATTTCTTCCTTAGATTCCAGGTTTTTATTTTTTCCCTATTTTATAAGGCCTTGGTTAAAACCTCTGAATTATTTTTGATAGGAATGGTAATAGATATTATTTCTATCTAAGGGATTTATGAAAATACTCAAAATACAAACATCATGATTCATGTAAAAACAACTAGGATGGAGAAAATTTATATTGAATTAAAGAGAAAATTAACCCTAATAACAATTTAAATTATCCATAAGATATATAAAAACACCTGAGAGTGGTTAAATTGGGTTTTGTAATATTTTTACTTAATTTCAAACGTAATTTTTACTATTTACCATTTTGGTCTTTGAACATCTAATGTTAGTTGATATAAATGGATATTTTCTAGATTAACTAAGCATGTACCCCTATATAAAATGTATTAAAATAAATAAAAAACATTAAAATATTTTTTAAAGGTTCGTCTCCTCCTAAGAAAACTACTGTTGTTGTTTGTAGGATGTTTGAGTCATAGATTTTCTATTATAATCATAACACCAAATTAGAGTGGGAAGGGAAAGGATTATCCAATACCCAATAGTTTCACATACACTATAGATGGGACTAAGTATCATCTTAAAATCATTCTTTCCATAGTATTTAGGTGAATAAATGTGGATCTCATGGGTTATTTATGTTGTATCCATATGGTCGAGAACTTACATATCCATTTTATTTAGACCATCACTCAACACTAGAGGTAACTAAGTAAACAAATTATATCTCCTTTTTCTCCATCAGATACTTTGAGTGCCTTTATATCTTGAATAGTAATTGAATGAACCTCAGTCTCTATTTTTACCAAACTCCTAGTTCTTATTTATCAATTTATAACAAGATTTTCTTAACAAAAAATTCATGGATCACTAATTCCATTAAATAATCAAGATACACCAATCATTTTAGTCCATCTCAAATCTTCTTCTTCTTTATCTCTTTCTCACTACATTAATAATACTAAATTTAATGGGTAATTATTCTTCTATTTTCTTTCATCATTCATTATATCTGATCAGAATAAATTTGTTGTATTTTTATTCTTCTTTTTAAACTTTGATACTTAGATTATTCTTACCTTCATAATTATATTTGGATATTCTTTCCCTTGAGAGTTATATAATTCATGCCCTATCTCCCTCTTCAACTCAGCCATTTTATGTGTAGTTCATTAAAAATATATTATATATATACTATAACATAGAAAATACCCAATTAATATTTACGTGTTATGATGTCATTTTATTATTCTCTACCTTTTACTCAATCACTAGTATGTGGTTTTACCCCACAATCATGTTTTCTTACTAAAATGGTTTTCCATAGCAAAATACTAGGAATTCACTTCTTCTTTATTATTTTATTTTTCTCCAAAATGAACACATATAATATCTATTTTACTAGTAGACTAACTTTTTTTCTTATTATTATAAATATCTCCATAATCATCCATAAAAATACATTCATAAAAACTATCTAAAAATTCCCAGTTGCAGCTTTGGTGTTTCTATTCTCACTCACGGCATGAGGTTTCTAAAATAGCAATTCTAGTTTCATATTCTATTTATATTTTTTTTGATCACCTCACTACTATTTCTTTAAAATTGGATCATCCATATTCCTAATATAACGAATGGTTTTGGTATATTAAATCCATTAATGTTTATCATAATATTCTTATTATTTTTCATTTTTTGATTACATTAATCTGGAAGTTCATTGTTTTAGTATTAATTAATTTCTCATTAATTTATCATTTCATGATTCTATTCTCACTAAAATTATGAATCATATTCTCAATCAAATAGTCCAGTATCATAATTCATTTTTTGGTGTTTTCATCATTAAATTTTAGATCCAGAACCATCTAAATTATTTCCACTTTCACCACCAATATTCAATTTCAAATATTCCAATTTGAAATTAAAAAATATATAATAGTTGTCCTCTTTAATTATAATTCATCATCTTCATATCAGGATTTAATCATGGATTAACAAAGATTTATCATTTTTTAAACATTAAATATTGTCTTAATAATCATCCTATATTGTTTTTGTTCTTTATAATTTATTTTTAAAAACATTATTCTCATTCAGAAGAATACTTTAAATTCTACTATGTTTGATTTCCTATACACAAAAAAATCATATAAAACTTTATAAAATTCATAAATGGCTTAGATAAAATCTTGTTCATTTTCAAAAAGTCTTACACAAAGAATTAAAAATCATATGTGACTTTTACTATGTCTTATATGATAAGTCTTACATGGAATCAATGTATAATGGTTTCTATGATAGTCTTACGAACTATGAATTTTCAACTAAGTCAAAAGTCATATGTGGACACTAAATTTTTACACGCTCCTTGTAGATAATGTTGTGAAATCCCTTGTCTAGAATTTTTCCCTAATCAAAAGTTTTAGGTGTAGAAAAAATTAATACACTTAGAAATAATTCATAAATCATATATTGAATTCTTGTGAACTTTATTAAAATTAATATTTGATATCCTGAAAGTCTGACACACATAACCAAAATCCTTACAAAGTGATGCTAAATTATTATAAGTAAAGACATATCCAAATTTCATTTCAAAATATAAAATTACACACCACCTCAATTAACTCAAAATTAATTTCAATGAACTTTTTACCTTCTTAAATAACATAAAATAATTCAAATTACTTTCAGGAATTTATCAACATTTTTTAAATCTCTTTAGAACTATTTCCAAGGACATGTAGTATATTAAATAATAAATTTATCGCATTTCAATGAAACTTAGTACCTATAGTATTCAATCATTAATCTAATTCATTTTAGTATTTATCTATAGGTATTTCCCTATTAATTTCAGTATTCTACATTCCAAAAAAACCTTTAATGGTTTCATCTAAATTCTAGATATCTTTTTCACTACAATAGCCTCAAGTATTAAATATCATCACTATCTTTCCTCTACAAAATCCATTGTAATATTTTTTAGATAGTACATTACAAAACTTTAGTATATTTCATTTATATTAAGATCAACTCTCCAGTCATTTAATGTTGATAAGTGAAACTTATTATCTATCCAACTATGTATTCCACGATATTAGTCTAGAATGTTTATTTACCCATCAATAGATGGTTAAAACCTTTTGCGTCATGGGGTGGAATCTAACTTAATCATTTAAGCCTACAAAGAACATATTGATATACTCATAGACAATAAATACATTTATAATCAAAATGGAACTTTAGTCTCCAATTTTAGATTTTTTTCAACACATTGAAATTACTAAGATAATAAATTCATATCAATATTTCTTTAGTAGTTTAATATTTATCTCCACCTTATTGAAAATAAATATAAAGGATTATTGTTTTTTATCCTAATTATTAATATATAAGGTGTAAGGGATTTTATTCTCATCTCAAAGTACCATCTTATTCTCTTTTGTTCTTATTATTTTCTTGTTCTCACTTTTCTTGAAAGATTCAATAAAATTTCAGGAAGCTAGGGTGGAACTAAACTTTTATTATCAATTTTTCAATAAATTATTTTACTCTAAGCCTACTTGGGATATCTCGGTTTAGAAAATAATATTGACTAATTTAGATTAAAGAAAGGGGTAAATTCTTAATTACAATGTTAGACTGACTATGAATTTATTTTTTTAGGGGTGCCTGAAAATATTTATCATGAAACGAATAAAACTATACTCAACCGGAAGAAACAAAAAAAATTCAAGTTTATTTATGTTTTCTCAAATCATTTTTAGATAGTCTCTCCCCCTTAATAACAAGTTAAAATATAAAACAATATAGAACTATGAGGGTTAAAATCATAAGTAATATTTAGTTGGAAAAATGGTTATACAGGTTCAATATTCAATAATAAAATGTTAAACTCTAGAATATTTATTTATATTATCTCCTCATAAATAAATATCTCCAGGAACCTTCATCGAAATTTTTTTAGCATAAAAAATATGCATGAATATTTTTTAAACTAGTTGATATGTTTAATATTGATTGATATTTTACAATAAATTTGTTGCAAGTAGACACCAAGATTCCAAATAAAATATTTCATGTAGTATTTTTCTTCTAGTTGTTTAAATATCATAGAATTTAACCACTCCTTGTCATGATTCTCCTATAATTTCCACTTTAATGTAACACCAAAATACAATTATGGGAATAAGTTTAATTTAAATCAACTCTTTAATGTGGAAAATAGGGATGAGATCTTTTTTTATCCCAGATACTCTCTTCTTTGTAACTGTAAAGTTTCTAGATCACTTCATTCTTATTTCACCCTTGATTTCAAAATTCTATTTTTTCTAATCAGCATGTATTTATTTTATTTTTTAACTTTCATAATAGTTTAAATGTGATAATTTAGTTTTTATAAGAGAGTGGTTTAATTTTTTCAAATTACTAAATCATTGAGGACTCTATCAAGTGGGAATTCAATATTTTCAAGTATAAAATTTTTAAATGATCACCTTTATTTATGTATAAGGATACCTCGATATAGGATATCTTGATTCTTGATTTCATTGGTTCCTTGACTTTATTTTTAAATGGTTTTTATTATTGTTTCATCAAATTAATGAACTTAGTTGTTGCATGTACTCACATTTTTCACCTCACACACACATCTTCAAACTTAAATGAGTTACAATTTTTGGTAAATATCTCAAATTCTTCATCAGTAGTTTCCACCACAAAAAAATCCTGTTATCTATTTCTTTGATTTTTTCCCTTTCAAAAAAATAATCCTCCCTTATTTATTTAAATTTATTGATATCTTACAATAGGTCATGATGTGGACTCTTTAACTACAACAGAATCAAATATTCTTTATAGTGACATCAGTATCAACTTCATTTAATGAATTCTTGGGAGTAATTGATTGAAAAATCATATTTTATTTTTTACTCCCCAAGAAAGACTTGTTAACATCCTTCACTTGATTTTTCTTCTATTGTGGTATCTTTTGTCCTGAAACATGTGAGTTATGATGGGTTGGTACACACTAACACATATCATAATAGTGACCACATATCTTAAAACATTTACATAAGTTTACAAAATAATCAAATAAGGACAAATTCTTCTTTAACAATGATATATACCTATTTGAAAATGTTCTTATATTTATTTCAGCTTTGATCACCCATACTTGTGGCCATTTATAATTATAATATGTTTACATTTTGTGCCAAGAATCTATTTCCATGTGTAAAAACCATTAATAGAACCAGAATTATATTAAAAATATACTCAGCTTTATTTTAGGTTTAGTCAAGATAGATTTTTAACCTCAATTTTTTTGGATAAACCCCAAATATGTCAAAATTCATTTAGGGATATATTTTCTTGAAAAATAACTCATCCACCCTTGATAAATTAGTGTGTTTATAGAAACATTCCCATCCCTATTTTTTGATATTTTTATTTTATTCATGTATTGGTTTCCAAAACAAAATTATTGCAACCATATTTAACTAAATTGTATGATACTTTATTCCAAGAGATGGTTAATTTTTTATCAAGATATGATTACAATATCTTATTGATACCATTTTTTGTCTTTTTAGAATTAATAATTTTATCAAAAACATGTGTGGAATCTTCCCATATATCAGTAGATTGTGAAGTTTAATTTTGGGTATTTTCCATAATTCTCAATTTGATTTCAAATTCAAGACCCTTTAGACTAAGTGTATTTTCTCAACTATAATGATGTTTAGTATATCTTTTAATTCTCTTATAAAAATTTTAATTTGATCCCCATGAATTTTTCTTGTCTCAAATAGAGTTTTATATAGATCCTTTATTTTATTTTCCTTCACTTCCAGTAGATCATCCTTCATATTCATAGAGACTTTATCAAATTTCTATAATGTATGGATCACTTATTAGGAAAAACTATCAAAAACCACTTTTTAATAAAGAGGTATTTTCAATTATTATTCAATATTAGAAACACTATCTTTTCAAAGTATTACAAATTCATCAATGAATTTAACTAGTTTTTTGAGAGTTCTACAAATGCTTACTTTTCTAGAAAATACATCTTCCATTACATAATCTTATAAATAAAGATATGGTTTTTCATTATGTACGGACTTGATTTATGAAAATATTTATGTGAAAATGTATATTGTAACCTTATTAAATTAATCCTTAAAATCAGAATAAAAATAAATTAGTGATTCATTGAACTCGTCTTCTTTACAACTTGAGGTTGATTTATTAGATCAATGATCTTGCCAAAATTTCCCCAGAAAAATAAAACTTTAATTAAATAATTATATTGGGGATACATACCTCACTTTTGATTTATTGATTATCTTATTGTATTATATTTTCTTCTTATTTCTAATGGTTTTACCCAAAAATAACAAAAAAAAAATTAGGAAAATGAAAAAATTATATTTCAATATAGGGGTCTTCTGAAAATAATTCAAATAATAACTTCATATATTTCAGGTAAATACACCTGGGTAAGAAAAAATTTAGATCCAATCGGAGAGAACCTTTTCTCTGATAAGAATTAAAATTCCATAAAATATTAATGCAGATACTTGAGATAGGGGGAGAATCTGGTGTTATAAACCTTTTACTAAATTCAAAATGATATTTTAACTATTTACCTCCCTTGGTCTTTGAAAAAATGATAATACTTAATAAATATTGATCTTTTCTTGTTTAACCTAGAATAAACACCAATATTTAATGTAATAAACTAAAACAATTATCATAACATGAGTTTTTCAAGGTTCATCACCCCTATGGAAACCTACTTATTTTTTTATTAGGTTGTTTCGGATGCAAATTTTCCTCTATGATCATATCAAAAAATTAAAGTGGATATGGTAGGGAATAACCTATATCCTATTTCTTTCCTGGTAATTTAGAGGGGTCGAGGTATTATCCTAAAACTATTCTCACAATATTAGAAAATTCAGTGAATACCCCTCTCATGGGATATTTATTCTGCCTCTCACTAGTTCACAACATCCTTATCCTTTTGAAGTAAATATTAAGTTATTACTAGATGTAACTACCTCAATATATTAAATATACTTATTCTCAATCAGATACTTTAAATGAATTTATATCTTTAATAAAAACTCCTTTCAACTCGGTATCTATTTTCCACCAAACTCTTGGTTATTATTTAAAAAATTCTCAATGTATTTACTCAACTAAAACATCAAGGATCATGAATTCCAATAAATAATTTTTGAGAATCCATTCATTTTGTTTTATATTAAACATTCTTCATATTTTTCTATTCCTCACTTATTCTATAATACCCAATATAAAATGTTTATATTCTTCTAATTTCCTTCATCTTGGATTAGATCTAATTAGTCAAAATAGTTTATCTTCCTCTTCATAATTTTTTCTTTAATACTGAGAGAAGTCTCCTATTTGTCACTATATTGATTTCTAATCTCTAAAAATCCCATTGTCTCTCTCTTAAAATAATATTTTTTATAAATGGTTCACAATAAATATATTTTATATATATTATAATATATAAAATCTCCTTCAAATATTTCTATGTTATCATCTCATTTTCTTTTTCTTTCACAATTTCTCAACCACTTGCATATGGGTTTATCCCAAAATCATAGTTATTATTTTCGACTCAAATGGTTATCCCAAGTAAAATACAAGGAATTCACTTCTTCTTTATGCCTTTCATTTTCTTATAGATAAACACATGTCCTCTATATTCATATAGTTGGTTTAGACCTTTTCTTACTCATTTAAATATCTCCATGAAAATCCATAAATATACATTAATCACAATTGTATAAAAATATAATCTTATTATTGTGGTATAGATTTTCTCATTCATAGCATGAGGCTTTAGAAATTGTATTCCCAGTTTCATCTTCCATTTATATTTTTCAAAACACCACATTTCGCATTCTTCTAACTTATATAATTTACCTTGACGATATCACAAAATAATTTCCAATATTTAATCCATTGAATTCAAAAGCCAACATATTTTGAATCTTCATTTCTAAATTACTTAAGTCTAGATGTTATTTATTTCAAGAAAATTTAATTTTTTTGAAATTTATCATGTCTTAATATTATTTTCACTAAACTCAAGGATATTATTCTCACTCAAATGGTCATGGATAATAATTAATCTTGTGATATTTTTATCAATGATGTTCATCTTTGGAACCATCTAAATTAATTCCACTTTGATCACCAATATTTAATTTTAAGTATTCTCATTTGAAATTCACAAAGTAATGGAATGGTGATCCTATGTTTATTTAATTCATCAATCTCACCTCATGCTCAACTCATGGATTAATAATGTTTTATAGTATTTTTATATTAATAACCAACTTAATCATCATCCCATATTGTTTTCTTCTTCAAAATGTAATTATTGAAACTTGTTTTCCATTAAGTTGAACTCATGTAATTCTATTAAATATAAAGTGTTAGATACAAGATAAATATTAAGTACCTTAAAAAATATCATACATGGCCCAGGTGAAGGAATACATGTTTTTCAAATGTCTTATGTATAGAATAAAAAGTCTTATGCAGTCTTTATTGAGTTTGTTATTATAATTCTCACATGGAATCATTATCTTATGGGTTTTCTAAAAATATTTTGAATGTCAAATTTTTATCTGATTCAAAAATATACACTATCACCAAAGTCTTACATGATCCACATAGAGTCTAACATAATATAACTTTTCTAAAATTCATTCTAAATTCAAGTTTTATGAATATACACAACTTTATATACCCAGAATGAAGTCTTACATCCTATATGGAATAATTACATTCTTTCTCTAATATAATATCCAAGATATTTAACATCCTACATATAAAAAAATCCCTACATGTTAATGATAAAGTATTATGAAGTAAGACATAGCCAAATTTTGTTTTAGACATTAAAATCGTAGAATTTAATAAATTACTCTAGGCCTTCTCAGAGGAATTAGAAAACATCAAATTACTTCTTGGAATTTATAAACATTTCTTATGCCTCTTTAGCATCATTATCATGGACTTATAGTATGTTAAATACTTATATTAGAGTATTTCCATGAAACCCATGAATTTATGATTCTAGATTCAACTTAGTTCATTTTAGCCTTCATCTAAGAGTATTTACACTCTAAATTTAGCAGTACACTTCATAAAAAATACTTTTATGGTTTCTTCTAAATTCATGCCATCTTTTTCAAACCAATACTATCATATCTTAAATATCACCATTTTTTAGCTTTTATGAACTTCATAACAACATGTTATAGATATCACATTACACAACATCGGTTCTTTAATTTTATATTAATATTATCTATCCAATAATCTTATGTTGATATATAATATTTATAATCTATCCATATATGTATTCCAAGATATAATCCCAATATTATTTTGAACCATCAATATATGGCCATCACCTTTAGCTTATTTGTGTAGAATCATACTTCATCACACTAACCTCCAAGACACTTATTTTCATTCTCATAGAAAAAATATAAGATCACAATCCAATGAGAACTTCACTGGTCTCAAAGAAATAAAAAATTGATGAAAAGCTTGTACCTTTATTCTAAACCTCTACTAAAGTTCTTTAACCCTTTTTTAAATTCTATCCTTATCGGAATGAGTCTCTTTAGGATGAAGATTTTTTTATTCCTCCATGGGATCAATGGGTAAAAAAATTATAAAGATCATTTATTAGAGTAAAAATTGGAATCTATAAAATAGAGAAACAAAGAAAAATGTTGGTTTAGAATAGGTATATGAGTGATTCTTTTATAGGTGCATTTTGAGTGGTATTTCACTAACTATTAGTTTATTAATGTAAAAGGTTTTAATTATAAATTTTAAGTTGATAAAAGTTAGAAAATAATAAATATAGTTCATGAAAAAACTTATCTAAAAAATTTATAGAAAATGTTTCATAATATTTTAAGTCTTTACCAATTATTTTACCCCTATATATCTCATTTTACTTTTACTACGGTCGCTAAATTTTTACTTAGGAATCTCATTTTATGGACTGAAAATGAAATAAAACTTATTACCTAATTCGTGAATAATGATTATAAATATTGAAAACATTTTATTTTATTTTATTTATAAAGGTGATATAAATTAATTTTTATATAATAACACATAACATGGGAAAAAATTTGAAAAATGAATTTTTAAGATTATAGTAAATTTATTCTTATAACATAACATTTAATAAACATTAGATGGATTTTAATATATTTTATTATGTATATTTTCAATAAATTTCATTTAAATTATTATTTAGTAATGATTAATTTAATTTATTATTTATAAAATACATTACACATAAAAAACAATTCTTTTAAAAACTATTCACTTTACCATTAAATGTTCTTAACATCATTTATTACCAAATTATAATCAATATATGAATGATTATCAATTTTTCTACCTGTGTAAAAAATTATTTATTAAAATTTGATACTCTAAATATGATAAATTTAACTTTTTAATTAAAACACATAGTATATAAGAAAAATAATGTTTTCAAAAAAAAATTGTTTAGCCATGAATTACTAAAGTAGTATTCCCTATAGTTATTTAATTTATTCTTGTATATTATTAATTTATTTGAAAATGATTCCATGAATTTTATCAATGCATTTTTTTATATCATTATTTAAAATTAATAAATTCAACACAAATATACAATTCATAAAATCAGTTTCTTTAAAATCAATGGTATTTTTATAAATGAATTTTTATATTTTTAATTCTATTAAAAAAAATTTAAAAAAATATTTATAATTTATATATATATATATATATATATTAACATCCAAATAAAAATAATTTATATTAACTTCATACCATTAAATCTAAATTATTTTCATGTTTACTTGTATTGTACCTGATGGATATATGGCCTTTTATAGGATTCAACTAACAGCTATAGTACCCCCATTACAACATGTATAATAATCCAAATCTATCTTAATAAATAAATAATATCATTTATTTAGTTTTCACTTTGATTTTAAAATATGTTTTCTCCTTTCATGATATAATTTCTCATTATATTTTTAGTATTATGAAGAATGATTCTCATGGTTAAAGATGATATTAAGGGATTTTCGAGTTGTAAAGATATTACTCTTTTATATTTATTTTTACACTTTAATTTATGAAATCCTAATAGATGTAATAATTTATGTCCTGTAATACTTGGTTTTATATACTTTTTTTTGTAATGCTTCACTATGACTGAATAAATTACTATTAGTTTGTTTCATATCTTGTATGACACATTTTATTCTAAAGTTCAATTATTTTAAAGGAATAGAGATACCAATTTAAGGATTATAGGAACATATTTTAGAAAATAAAAATGTTTCATAAAAATTATGGTGATACATTTAATACAAGGAGTAACTTGATTGACGATAGTTTGCCTAGCTAAATAGTGGCTCTAAGTGAGGTTGATAGTGGGTCTTCAGGTTGTCAGAAGTGATGTTCGGAAAAACCCCATCAAGTTGGATAGAGTAGAGGATCATTATATCATCCTTATAATGGGTCATCTTAAATATATTATCACTTCATATATATTGGGTAAATCAAGAGTTGGTGTGATCAACCAAGTTAGGATTGCATGGCTTATGGATGGATAGGACATCTGGAGACATTTTGTTGGATGATCTTATAGTCAACTTGTTTTGGGGATCTAGTCAAACTATTACATTATATATGGGACTGGTAAGTGTTCTAGGAAGTAGTAGAAATAGTTTTTCTATAGTAAAAAATCATGGAAGTGGTAGGGGTCATCAACACTGGGGGTAAACGGCTGATTCATAGCATGTCTCAATATAGGGTTTAGAAATTAGGAGGATAAAGATCATGATAGTTTCATGTAATTGAGCCAATGTACACTGAGTATTATATCATGCATTAATAGTTATATAAACATACTGAGCATGTTGGTTTTTCAGTTTCATGGTAGATACCAGTGCACTGGGTGTGTGATGTGTAAGTGGGATTAACATGCCCAAATTGATGTATGGGTGTTCGTTATGATGTGTAGTAACCATATATTGATGGATGATATGTAAAAAATTTAGGGTGAAAGTTGTGTATGAGATTATATATGAGATTGGTATCTTGGTTGTGATGTGATCGGGTAGGTAAATCTTATGTTGGAGAGTGAATGTGGTTGTAATTGATTTTATGGGTCTATTGGTTTTGGTGATTGGAAGTTGAAGGTTGTGTTTGGAATCATATTGTTATTGTAGGAGTCTATCAAGTGGGATTCTTGGGTTTCATTCAATTTTTTTCATTGTATAAGTAAATACATCTCAAGGATAAGGTGTCTCGTTGTGGGGAGGTTATAGAATCCCATGTATTTGGGTAAGGTAATTTCGGTGAAATTTTATCTTTAACATGTGTTTTTGTGGTTTGTAAGGTAGAATGTGTGTTTTTGTGGGTTGGGATTCAAGTTTTATTAAGTCAATCGAGGCTTGGGAAAGAAATTATACAGTTGTTATAAGACCACATATAAATACCAAATACCTAAACATACATTAATACAGGATTCTTAACATAATATTATAACAAATACACAGTAAGGGTATATATTTAAAGTTACATTGTAATATTGGATATATAAATACAAAATGTTAAACATAAATTATTTATATTTATTTAAAACTAAAAATGGTTCTCATAAACCCATAATTCCACTAAAACTACATTGGATAACCTATGGAAAAATACATATTTGAAAGGGTGAGATAAATACCATAGTAAGGGAATAAACATAAAATTAATGCATAAAAGGGAGTTAATAGGCATAATGTGATATCATAAATAAAATTAGCAGAAGAATTAAAACATGGAATACATAAATGATATCAATAGATCATGGAATCATAAATATGTAGAAATTTATGAAATAATACATCATAATCTTATTCTAAGTATTACTCACAAATGTTTTCATCATCATATGTTAGGGATTACTCTATAAGACATCATAATATGAAATGTATCACTTTCAATTCCACCAAAAAGGATTATGTTTACTCCCAAACCCCATACATAGCTTCTCAAGAGACAATAACTTTACCATTTTCATTGGAGAACTATCTAGGCACACCCGTCAAAATTAAAAATCATACATATGTGTTCCACATGATTTCATCAATAAATATGACATGATAATCCCATGAAAAATAAATGGGTATCCAAAAAATTCAAGAATAATTATTGTTATATACTGCACAAAAAATATGACTATATCTATGGTATTTACACCATATAAGAAACATATATATGTTTTAGAAAATAATTTCCCCAAACAATCAATCTATTGTGTATCTATGTAAATACCCTTTAAAAAAGTAATGGAACATAGGGATCTCATGGAGGAGAGGCATTGGAAGTAAATCATGCAAAAAAAATATTATCAAGAAATATAAAATAGTGATATATCATGTCAAAGTTGTTGAATATAATTTAATAGTCTTTTAAGATAAATAAAATGTATGACATCATTTTAATATCACCCTTGAACAAGAATAAAACATAGAAAGAAACATTCTTAGAAGCGTTAAAGAAATTTATTTTAAAAAAATAATTTCTCTTATCCTTTGAAATTTTTTAAAAAGTTATATTTTATAAAACCATTACAATAAGAATTTACACTTTGAAAACTTTAAAGCATTGAGATTAAGTCTCTTAGAAAGTAACAAAGGTGGCAGAAAGATACCTTCAAACAGAAATTTGTAAAATTTATTCTTTTCATTGAAAATAACCCATGTGGAAAACATCAAAAAAATATTTTAAAACATATTAAATTAAAGTAAATTTAGTTGAAAATAACTTCAAAACAATTTTTATGGAATAATTTTTAAACACGTATAACAATACATGAATTGAAAAACATTTTAAAAACTAACCATGTGGAAAACATTGAAAACTTTTTAAAAACTTTTTATGAAACCCATATCATAAAAATTATGATAATACTTTAAATTGAAAATATTTTAATGTAAACATAATTTTCAATTTCTATGAAACAAATATTTTCTATATATCACACCTTAAATATATAAAACATTGTCATGGAAGAAAGTTATCCATTGGAAAGTATGTGAGTTACCCTTACCAACATTATGATTTAATATGAGGAATAATTTCATAAAGGGATAATATATTAATATAGATGATTTACATCCCTATATAAAACTAAAATATACCATTTAATAATATAATGATTGGAAAACATACTTTTAAGTTCAAAATAAAGAAGATATCTCACAATTCATAGGAAAAAGTACTTGAGTTGAGAAAATAAATACGACTTGAGAAACATTTTAATCAAACACAAGAAGGATAAATATTATTAAAATGAACCTCAAATACTATGAATAAATATATTTCATGATAAAATAAAAAAATTTAATCATATAACCCAAATAAAATTAAGTTGGTGCATAAATTACAATGTGTCTAAATTTAGGGAGTTTGAGACAAAAACTCCTTACAACTTGAGAACTTTTTAATAAAAACCCCTTGAAAGAAGGAGGGATTTAATTTGAAGTTAAAATACCATAAATAAGGATAATAAATTATATTAAATAACCAATTGGTTTTATATTCACCATTTAAAATTAATTTTATGAATAAAAGAACATGTGTCTCAAAGAAAGAAGTTTTGAGGTGAAACCCATTATAGATTTTGAAACATTTCAACCAAAACAACTTTGAGAATGGTAAAATTAAATTTAATATATTATATCATGAAATATAGGATAATAGTGAAATAAAAATTAACATTTTGAAGTAATTACGCCATACAAATGTGAACATGGTGTATAACATAAATAAGTCTCAATGAAAGGAAATTGATATGGAATCCCATACAGTTTATAAAATATTTGAACAAAAAACCTATTAGAATGATAACATGAAATTTATCAATAAAAAAATTAAATATGATAAAATAATTGTATAAAAATCATAATGGGGTAGTAATTACACCATACAAATGTAAACATGATGTATTATATAAACATGTCTCAATGAAAGGAAATCAAAACAAAAATCCTTATATGTGTCCAAAAGTGTTTTGAACATGAACTTAACATCCTGAATAATTATTTTAAGTTTATTAAAAAACTTAATAATAACCTTATACATATATCATTAATTTTTTAGGTTCCATTTATTATCTTTTGGAACTTATTTTTAATATAATTTCATCTTATGTCGGTCTCTCAAGGTTGTTCGGTTAATTTCTTCATTATTACTTTCAGTTTCTTAACCATGGACAAAGGTCTTGAAAAATAGATTTGTAATATCCATAATTTCATATTATTATTTCCTTTAATATTTCATTAGAACAAAATTTACATAGTTAAATAGGTTTTCCATGAATCAACTCGATTTATAAAAGTTTCATTAATATGTCCATTTTTACAACTAAATTTATTATGAAAATTTATTCCTAATATTAATTATATAATTTATAATATTATCATTCCACAATGTTAATGGTTTAGTAAGTAACCCTTTTTATTCAATAAATATAGTTTTTAGTACATTAACTTTAATTGATATGGAAAACAAAAGAGAAATTTCATCTCATGGTGGCGGTAGTCTGCACATACACACAGACAATGTTCCTATTTTCCAAAAAATGAAATAAAGTAGAAAATAAAATATATTTATATTTAAGAATCCTATAAATGTTATCAATACTATATTATATATTAAAATATCCATTCTAAACCATACATTAAATTATAGGATGAAAAATAACTCATGTTGTGCATGGAGACAGTAGTCTTCACATATGCATAACGAGGCTTTTATTTATCTAATGGTTTTGGGGGAAGAAAAATAGGGGTATTCCATTTGTATAATGACATACCAACATATCATTAAAAATTATTTTTTAATACTATAATAGATATAATATATTATATTTTCAATAATAAAAAAATCATAAGAAATAATGGTTAAGAAATATAGGTTGCCTTCATCGAGACTTTGAACTTTCTCATGAATGTCAAGTTAAAAATGGAGGAGTTAGGATATAATATGGAGATCATAGGCCTTTTTTCATGCAAGGGGCTTATAGGAGACATAATTAGGTTTCATTTCAAGATAAATTCTAATGGTTGGTATATCATGGTATGGGTGGAAGTGATCTCCATTTATAACTGAATAAAAGGGAAATTTCAATGAAAAATATTGTTAAGGAATAATAATGAATGTGCATGAACGTTTGGTGAGTTAGGTGTGGTTTGACTCGTTGAAAATTTGGTTAATTATTTTTATCTCATTAAAGGGTTTTTATAAGTCTAATTTTCAAGTAAATTTAGAAAATTTTGGTTGACTTTAGATTAGTCATTTAAACACTTATTACTCTTCATTAAATATAAATATTGTCAATTATTTTATAACTAAAAACCTGATATTGAAAATTATTTCCAACTTTATATGTTATGAATCAGGATTTTGGATCCGTTTTATCTAATTCAATTTATAAATAGGAATAAATTAACTTTTAAATTAAGAAATATAATGTGTTAAGGAATGGTTTTTTAGAAGAATTTTATTTTAATCATTAAGTGTTCTTAATAATATTTAACATTGATTATAAATTAAATGAGTTTTATTAGTTTATATATATTCTTAGAAATCATTTTATAGTTTTAATTTAAAATTATTAATTTAATTATAAAAAATCACTATATTTAGAAAATCATTTATTCCTTAAAAAATAATGGTTTTACTAGGGAAACTAAGATTTTCCCAAGGTAACTTCATATTTATAAATAAAAATAAAGTGTAATTTAATAGATAGTTTAGTTGAAGTATTTATAAAATAATAATCCATTTAAATTTAATAAATTTATAAAAAAATAAAAAAAATTAAATTCTAATGCGGTATGTATTAAACAAAATTGAGAAAATTTTATTTATCTTCTAAAATATAAAATATTAGTTTTTTATTTAAACATGGTATTTTAAAATATATAGTGTTACATAAAAGTCATATATTTTATCAGAAAAAAATTTCATAAGTTTTAGACCATGGTTATATCCAAGAAATATATGAAAATCCACCGTATTTTTAAAACCAGTTTCTTTCACTATTCAACAAAAAAAGAAATTCTTTTAGAAAAAATCCAAAATATTCATCTTATGATACTATGACCATGATAATTCCAAAAATGATGTTAATTTTTTCAAATTCACATCCTAAGGTTTATAAATTTAATATTAAAATAAAATCATAAAATATCATGAAATCCAGCTTTCAATAAGAAAACATTTTTTTGTAAATTAACTTTTGTTTTGAAACTATTGTTAATAATAAATATATCAAAATAAAAAAAATATGAATTTTATAAAATAAATTTTAACAGTAAAAATATATTTTATTAGTTTATTAGTTTTACTAATTGAGTTCGATAATTAATTTAAATTGTATTTTATTTTTTTCATATATATATATATATCAAAATTTAGTTTCCATTGTTTATACCCTCTAATTCTATACCTACCATAAAATGGTTTATATTAGTTTGGTTTTTGGTTTTACATGTATAGAAGACTATATAACACAATATTTATTTATGGATAAAAACTAAGGTTGTCACATTATACCCCACTTAAAATAATCTTGTCCTCAAAATTTAATTATCATTAACTTGTAGGAATAGATAATAGTGGAAAAAATATTAACATGCTAAAAAATATCATCCCAAATGAGATTTGATCCTCAATATCATAGGTAAGACTAAAAAATAATTATTTTCCCTAACCATTTAAGGGAAATGTATCTCATAACTATGTATTAAGTCCCACATAAAGGATTCAATTTTCTTCTTAGATAATTCATTCTTGACCTTATACTAATAAATATTTATAGTTGATTTAGAATGTGTTTTTAAAAATTCTACAAGTTATTGTGAGTTTAAAGTTTATATTTATATTAAATCTCAAAAATTGATTTTTTTAGAAGCATATTATGATTTTCAATAAGTTTATTACCAAAAAATAAAAATCATACCACTGAATGTTTTTACCTAAAATATATATTAGTACGGGTGGTGACTTTATGTTATTAGAAAATAGCAAAGATATAATAAAGTTTATAGAACTAGAGTACATCCACTAATTTTGGGTAGAGGGTTAGTGAAACATAATTACCTATATGCACACTATGGATAGTCATTAAATAGTTTATTCCTAGCTCCCTGGGTCTATCAGGTTGTGTATTCTTACCATATTTAGGAATAATTGGATTTGGTAATTGACTTGGATAATTCTTGGGTTCTTTGCATATAAGATATTGAATTTTTACTGGTTCCCATGGATTAATACTATCTTATTTCCTCGTGTTTACCAAAATCTTCATTTTCCCTCAATAGTTTGATGCTTAATAGTATCAAATACCATAAGTAGGGAACCTTAAAATGTAATATCCTTAGTTTTTATTGATGAGAAAACCTATTTGTAAATAATAAATGAGTATTTTTTTCTGAAAATATAATTTTTTAATTAAAATCACTTAATAAATAATTTAAAGGATTTATATATGGGTAAAATACTTGTTAACACATTGGAATATTCAATTGAATATTTTCAATGTTGAGAATTTAGTTAGCATAAGATTCAACTTATAGAGCCTCAGTAATGATTTTATAAAAATATTAAATATAATATATCATGTGAAAGATGTTTTTCTAAAATAATGGAATATCTCTTAAGTAGTTTCTTGAATGAAAAATCAAAAATAGTTACTAAATCTAAAATATGGGTTTTACACTAGGTGTAATATAACATTTATATGTATCGTGTGTTTGGTTAAATCACATAAGTGGTTAATTTATTTAAAATTGTTATTATAATTTTTTGCAAAATAATATAATATATCCCAAACGGTGTTTCTTATGAAAAATATGAAATTGAAAATAGGTCTAGAATGTGTTTTTTTACCTAATTAATGATATAACATTTATGTGTGTCAGTTATTTGGTTAAATCTCATGTGAGGGTAAATTATTGTATCATTTCCTTATATTATTTATTTTCTATTTATAAAATACATTTTTATTTTTTGGTTCTTCTCCCATATGTTTAAGACATCCATTTTCACACATGGCTTGATCTGAAACCTTTCGAATCAAACCATTTTGACTAATTTCAATTATCAACTCCTTAATAGGGATGATTTAAATATTCCACGTAAAATTTTTGGCTGAAATAGTGAATTAAATTGGGGATTTAGAATTGGGATATGTAATATGTGGCTTTTGTTTTTTAAATATTTAAAACATTTCATATTCAATGTTTGATTATTATAATGAGATTTAGTGGTACTGAAACTCTTCTATATGAATTAAATGAAACTTCATCGATTCAATCTGGGATTCTTCTCTTATTCTAGGCATGATTACTCTCTCCCCTATCCCCCTTTACATATCACCCTTTGAGATTGGTTTTTTTGTTACTTAATTTATTTATTTTCATTTTCTACCTCTTATAAATTTTGGGAAAAATTGATTGTATTCAAATATATTAATAAAACCTAAATTATATTGTGATTATTTATAATAAATTATCAAAAAATAATTTCTGAATTATAAAAGGTTAATCTCATCTTGTTATATATTGATAAATTTTAAAATTATCAATATAAATTATTAGAAATTGTCAAATGATAATTACATTAAATAATCACACGTAATTTATTTAAAATTATCAAAAGATAATTCCATCAATTATCAAAGGAAAATCTATAAAAATTTATCCAAAGGTAAATATTAAAAATTTATTGAAATATACTTTTCAAGAATTATAAAATGTTAATTACAAAAAATTATCAAAGTATAATTTCATTATATTATTAGAAGATAATAATATAGAATTCTCAATGGATAATTTATAATAAATTTTTATAAGATATTTATCAATGGATAATTTATGGGAAGTTTATGAAAATTATTAAAGGGTAATTATTTAGATTATGAAATAATAATCATAAAGGACAACCAAATATATTTTCAAATTAATTTAGATAGATTAATAGTATCAAATGTGATTTTATGGTTATTTATAAGGAGAATACCATTAGAACATGTGTTGTCTGAAAATGATAATTTTTAAATTATCCATGAGAGAGAAAGTATCGTCACATTACATATTTCATTTATTTTTGAAATAAAATAGTTTGTTTTGGTTATAGGAGTCTTTGATTAATCGTGAACATTGAGGTGTCACCAACTATGATAATAAGGCCTATGAGGAGGTGTTCTTGATTGTGGAGGTTTCCACTCTATATTTCAAACCTCTCTTGGTGGTTTATCCTTCTCGTTAATGTCAATGACATTGAGGTATAAAATTCATTACTTATTGGGATATTTCTTACACATGTTTACATATTATGATTTATGTGTTTGAATATTTTGTACCATTTTTTATTGTGACCGCATCTGGGTGTGGGTGTGTGGCCTGTGAGACCCTTTTTGATGTTTTTTTCAATGAGTGATATTAGATTAGATTATTTCCATGTTTAATTATTATTGCATGTTTCTATGAGTTTTCCACTATATTTATCATGTTGATATACTCTCTATGTATTCTCTATCATGTATATATGTGTTACCTTTCTATGAGGTATCTTTCTTGGTGCTCAGAATAGGTGAACATTCATGAACTTTTTATCCCTTAGATGGGTAGTGTGCTTGAATAGGGATAATGGTGACAACAAAACTAATCAAAGGGTGTAGATACAATGATACCATGGAACATCATGTATCAGGTACTCCTTGAAGTTTCATTCCATATATTAGGAACTCCTTCGAGTTGCATGTTGTGTAATGGGAACGCTGAGATGCATGCCATATATATGTAACTCCTTCTAGTTGCCGGACAAATATCATGCACTCCTATGAGTTTCATGTCATATATAGGGAACTCATGTGACTTTCGTTTCATATATTGATCATTATTTCATGAGGTTGTTTAATGACCATTACACTACCTAGGTTTCTAGATTGTTTTATACTAATATCTGCATATTATCTTTATGGAATGGATCCAAAAAAGCTATAGCTAGGGGTTTTTGGTGGCTTGGTTAGCACATGATCACTAAGTTATAGATTTTATGTTTATTTCATCGCACATTTATTATAATTTCAGCATACACTTATTATACTTGATCATAACAAGTAAGGAAGAATTATTGGTGTTCTTTTGAGTATTGTAATCACACCCTACTTTGGTATTTTAGTGCATTTTTAGTTTTCATGATGGGCCCAATGAAGGGAAAGGGCCTTGTGGTGGATGGCTAATCCAGGGAACATTGAGCATGTGGAAAATCATAATTCGAATCTGGAGAACCCTCGTTGTTTATTTTATTATTTATTTATTTACTTACTCCTTATGAAACTATATAGTCTTTAAAAATTAGGAAATGATATTTTTTATATGACATGTATTTCATTTATTAATTTTCGATAGTTTACTCTATTATTTATTTATTATATTTTTTATTATTTATTATGTATCATATGATATGAAACTGAGGACATATCCTCCCCACTGATGGAATCAAACCCTTGATTCTTGTCAGAATCCCCTTCCATATTTGGAGGAGTATAAGACATCATATGACACTCCGAATCAGACCCCGTGGTTTGGGTTGGTGGATTACAAAAAAAATAGAGTTATTCAACTCCCTAACTTGTTTCTACTCATTACCTTATTTTGGGATAGGGTAGATAGGAGATAGGATAGTTAGAAATTTGGTATTGGTACTATTATACTGTATGGACAACACTGTATAGTGGACCTCTGAGTTACCATAAAGTAGGGGAAATTATTTTTGGTTATTAACATTGATTAAATTCACCTTGGTTGATTCACATGATGTCAGTATGTGACTTATGGTATTTGAGGTTCATTCATGAATAATGACTTGACGCATAGATTAGCATTCTATATATATACTTATAATTGTTCCACATAGAAGTAATCTAATTAAATGCCTTTATTTTTGTTATTTGTTCATGTTAGTTTATCATTGTATGATGTATCTTTGTTTCCATGCTATTGTGATATAATTTTGTGGAATTAATGGGTTGAACTAAGCATGTTGTTTTATTAGTATATATTTAATGATTGTGACTAACATGCATGTACAAAGACCAGGTTTAGTGTTAGTAGGGTTATAACTTGGGATAAAGATAGACACTTATGAGATCCTTATGTAAACCCATATATATATTAGGGTTATCCTAATGAGTCTATTTTTATGATGTTTTTTCTTTAATGTTACAGAAGAAATATTCCTAAAATAATATTATGGGACTAATTGGGATGTTGTATAGAATACTCGTGTAATGAAGGATGGTTCTACTTTAACCCTTCACATGTAAGATAATGCAGTTGAGTATACTCCAAAACCTACTATGTGGTTTAGTTGGTGGTGGAACTTTAACAAGAAGACTTTATCATAGTTCCTTTCCTATGAATAGAAGTTCAAAATATGGTTGAATATTTTGTGACCTTAAACTCTAGTATTCTTCTTTCTTATAGGAAAATAAAGGTCCTCATGATTCTAAGAATTATATTCAAATTATTATGAGAATATATGACCTATTAGAATCTCTGAAGGATCTAAAATTTAAGCTGAGATAGAGATATGTTGGATACACATCCCAATTTGATACCCAAATATCGTATGATTCCAATTGATCTAAAGGATATCATTGTATGGAAGGAATATGTAGAGTGGAATGGATTCATTGGGCTGAGTACTACACCATGGGGTGTAGTAGTTTTTTTCACCCAAAAGGAGAATTCTTTGACTCTATATTGATTACTAAAAGATGAACCATGTGATAGTTGAGATTATATATCCCTTACCTAAAATCAAGAATATTTGAAATTAGTTATGGGGGTCCCAGTGGTACTCTAAGATTGATCTTTAGTCAATATATCACTGGTTGTATGTTTGAGAGGAGAAAATTCTGAAGATTGATTTTTAGAGAAGTTATGGTCTTGGGGATTCAGTTTGGATTGATGAACATGTTGGTAGTGTCCAAGACCCTTATAAACAAAATCTTACACCAATATTTGTGATTTTTTATAGTGTTTTTATATGTAATCCTCATCTACCAACCAACACGATAGTAGAATATTAATCACCTCAAGATATTCCTAAGTAGGCTTCAAGTATATCATCTTTACCCTAAGCTAATGAAGTGTGATATCTAGAAACAAGAGGTGAAGTTATTATTAAATTTTTTGTCTAAAATAGGTATAACCATTGACTTAGAGAAATTAGAGATAGTCATTTCCTAGAAACAACCCCATAAAATGTTTGAGATCAGGATATTTCTAGTTTTAGAAGGATATTGTCGATGGTTTATTAAGGAATTATCAATCCTATCAGCACCCTGTACTATAATGATGAATAAAGAATAAAAGTTCTTGTATAAGACCATTTTGAAGAGGTATTTCTTGAGCTGAAGAAAATATTGAATATAACTTTAGTGCTAATAATACCCGAGCTAGGGATCAGATACGTTTTATATTTTGATTAATTGGATGTTGGTTTGGGAGTAGTATTATTGTAGTAGAAGAATGTAGTTTCTTATGATTCATTTCAACTACAACCAAACAAGTATAACTACCTTAATAATTAATTGGATCTAGCGGTTATGATCCATGATCTGAATTTTTAGTAACACTTTAACTTTGATGAGATATTTTACATTTACACATGTTTTAAGGGCCATCGCTAGGTCTTCATGTAGTGGGACATGAACCTAATACAGAGTATTTGGGTTGATTATTTGAATAATTTTGACATACATATGGATTATTCACTATGTAAAGGTAATTTAAATAAGAATTTTATTCTCCCTAAGATTGTGGAAGATGAGGAGTGTGGTTAGAGTCCCTCAGGGATTAGTAGATCTTGATGATCATATTTTCCAACTTGAGTATGGATAATTCTAAGGCTCATGGATTGATGAATTATTCCCCTTTAGTAATCACATACTCACTTCTAGACCGAGTGAAGTCTATGTTGGTGTTATAACCAGAGTATGTTGTGATGCAATAATATCTATCTGAAGGTGTCCTGATACCTAGGTGGACTTTGGGGGATGATTATGTGAGCATGGTACATCAGAGAGTAGCAGTCCCTACTTACATAAAATAAGAGATGATGAGATATTTCCATAACTAAATATGGGTGGTATATCTTGGTACCCTGAACATGTACCATGACTATAATGAATAATCCTATGGGCTGGAAATTTGTAGGTATATCATAGGGTTTGTGTCCTGATGCCTTTCCTTCCAGCGGGTAAATCCCAAGAAACCACATTTGGATGATTGTAACTAGTCAATTCATGTTCCCATAAAGAAGTTGAAGGATTTTATGATGAAATTTCAGATTGACTTACCCTGGACCCTGAGGAGTCGTGATAATGCTTGCGTTATTATTGATCAGATAATGAAAGTTTCCCAATTTTTAATGTTCTAATATAGTGTCCTTATGGAAAAGTTGGGAAAATCTACGATCATTATAATGTATTCTTAAAATTGAGTTAACTTGAGAATTTATTTAGATAGAGATACATATTTTACATCACATGTTTGTAAGGTCATGTTGGAATCCCTAGGGACTCAAATGATATTTTTCATATTATACTATCCTCAGATTGGAGGAAATCTTGAGTAAACAATATGTATACTAGCGAATATTCTCTGAGATTGTATTTAAAACTTTTCTGGAGCTTGGTATGATCACTTATCGTTAGTTAGGTTTTTGTAAAACTATAGTTTACAATATTAAATTCAAATTGAACATTTTGAGGATCTTTATGGGAGGTCATGTCGTTCACTACTCTCTAAGAATAAGGTGGGTGAGGTGGTAGAAATAGTGCCATGTTTGGTTTAGGATACCTCCAAGAGAGTGAATATAATTTATATTATTTTTATCTCCACCAAAATTAGGTAGAGTTCATATGTTGACCGTTGGAGGATGCCTTCGGAGTTCACCTTGGGAAATAAGGTTTCTTGAGTGTGATTCCCCTGTTAATTCATTGTCATCTGAGGGAGCAAGAAAAGACAGTACCATGGTTTTTCATATCATTCATGATAGTATAATGGATTCGGATAGTGGGGTACCATTTGAAACTTCCTATACAATATTGATGTATGCATGATTTTTTTCTTGTGTCTTAGATCTAAAGGTACATACCTGATCCAGCGCATTTCATTGATTGTGAGGATGTTGATCTAGATCCTCATGCATCTTATAAGGATTTTCAAGTTCATATTTGAAATTGGAGCAAGAAGGATATATGAGGGAGGATGGTACCACTTTTCTATATTTAGTGGTAGTATAGTCGGACCCAATAGGATATGTGGGAGAGGGAGTCTGATGTTCAAGTTTAGTGACTTGATTAGTTTGAACAGGACCAATAGAGATAATTCTTAGTGATGGGAAATTGAAAGAGGGGGGAATTGTAATTCCCTAAATTTTAATGGATAATAAAATCCTCTTTTAAAATAATTTATGATTATTTTTATGTGAAAATATATTTATTCAATAAAAATCACTTAATAAATGATTTAAAGTCTCTATGTAAGGGTAACATTCTTGTTAATAGTTTAGAATATACTATATAATTTTTTTAGAGTCATATTTGAGTTAGCATGTAATAATTAAACTTATAGAGCCTTGAAAGTGCGGCCGATTGTCGCCTATCGACCGTTCAAGGTTCCGGTGCTCTGCTAATGTGTATAGCAGCACTCGGGTCGAATCCTCGGCGATGACACTTTGTAATAGTCATTTGTTTTTAGTTGATTGTATTTTGATTAGGGGGGTTTGTTTTTAGAGATTAATTGAAATGATTTATGGATGATGTTTGATTTACCAAATTGATAAATATTGGGGTGAGTTCATTATTGGGGAGTTAAGCATGTGATATCCTTGAGCCTTACTTTGTATTGCATTAAATTAACACCCATGTCATAAGTTGACGTTGATTGGAATTCCTAAGTGTGAAGGCTTTAATCCAAGAATTAACTTAACTTAGGGTTATAATCTCAATCAAAACTTATTTATGGTAGTGTATTTATGGTTCCAATAATCCATGGAAACCCCTCGTTAAACAAAACATATCATTAATCCATGACATATTAAGTTTAACATACACAATATTAATTTAAAGAATACTCATCGAGCAAAAATCTCAATCACTTAACATCCCCGAATTATAACTCACCCCAATGAGATATTTACTCAGCCATTTGGATGTTTAATATTCTGGTTAAAATAATTATGATGATAAATTAAGAATAGAATAAAAAGAAAGGGATTAGAAAAGAGTGGTACGTTGACACACACACACGAACGATGATGATAATTAAAAACGGATTTTCGATTGAATGAGGAAGCAAAAGAAGGGAAGGGGATTCAACTGAATTTAAACTATTTTAGGAACATAAATATTAAACTACAGAATGTGGATGAGAATAAGAGATATTGAAGAAGTAACTTGCATTAAAATAGAATTACAAAGAAAGAGAATTACAAGATTACAAAAATGAAGAACACAAAAGTAAGTGAAAACAAAGAGAAGAGGAAAGGTCTCTCAAGTGAAAACTTGAGCATGGAAGGTCCTCCCAAGCCTTTTCCAAGGCATTGGTCGTGCCAATATGATATCCTCTCTTCTAAAATGCCAACCCCTCTCAAGGAGAGAAGGGGAGAGTATTTATAGCCCAAGGAGTGGACTGTTTGCATTCCCAATCTGTCCCTCCACTTGCATCGCCAATTTTGCTATTCAGAAAGCCGAATCTTCAAATATCTCCTTCTTCAAAGTTGTAGAAACTAATGTTGGACGACTACTATAAAAATTTGGAGTCATTTTGACTTAAGGATCAAAAGTTATGGCCGGTTTATTAAACTAAGTTAAACTGTCCATTTCAATCCAGTCTTTTTGATGTCCATAATGTGAAAGGGTTGTTGAATATTAAGATGCCTTCAAATCAGAATGGTTTCTTCAAAAAAGTTTGCCACCTATATCTCCTATTTCACACTGAAAAATATCAGCTCTATTTGATGCTCACATCATGATATATGTCATGCATTCTATACTGATTTGAATTCTCGGCCAGAATGGTGGGCTAAACTTCAAAGCTTTATTTGGGCCCCTTGTACTTGGATTTGGGCCTTGACATTTTTATCCAAGATGAAATTTAGTGTCCCCCAAATTATGGTGGAGATTTAAGTTTTCTGTACTTCTTTATTGAGCCCAGTAAATCAATATTCAAGGCTGGTCCAGTTTGTTCACAGATTCTTTGGTCTTGTTTGTGAGGACCATATGACCCTTCAAATGGAAGAATTGGCTCATGGTACCTTCTAATGAAATGTTTTATATTGAAAGTAGAATCCTAAAAAACAATAACCACACAATTTGGATCATAATAGTGATAGTTATTATTAAAACATTAAAATGACTCAATTGGACTACTTCTAAAAATGCTCAAAAATTATACTTAATATTAAAACATTAATATTTCTTACAAATTATGCACATTTCATATAAAATCAGTAAAGGGGGAATATAATAAGTCATTAAAATATTAATAACATCAAGCCTCGATATCTATTTAATAAAAATAGTAAATATTTTAAATCACAAGCATGAATTGTTTCTGAAATAATAGAATATATCTTGAATTGTGTCTCTAATGAAAAATATAAGAACTTCATTAAATCTGACGGTGGCCATCGTATTTTATCAACTCCAGTGTGCTTCTAGAAAAACTTTTTCTTTGGGAGGCCTGATGATTCATTGGATAATTTCTTCCCATCTTTGTTGGTGTGCTTGCAATTCAATGGGGTTGGAAAGAGAATATTTTTATCCTCACTTTGGTCTTCAACCTGAGTAATGATTTTATCCAAAAAGTGATGGTTTTCTATTCTTGGAAATTCAGGAAGATGGCTCAATTCTGATGGTTCATTTATGTAAGGATCAGATAACACAAAAGTAGAGTATGAGATCCCAATTGTTTTTGACTCATTTATTTCATCACATACCGATGAAAAGTAATAAGGATTAGTAGATTCATAAGACTGAATAAAATTTTCAATATCCTTTATTTCAATGTTGTTCATCAAAGAATGGTCAATTTCAACCTCACCAGTGATCACTTTATTAATTAGGGTACAAATATCACAAACATCACTACCATCAGGACAATATAAACACATTGGTTCAAGGTTCACTTCACATATAACCGAATTTTCAGAATCATGGATAGGAAAGGATGAATGTGGGATAATCTGATCTGAATCAACAAATGAGCATTCTATTTCATTTTCCTCATTACCATCCATGTTGGAGAATTGGAGTTCAGAGGTGAGATGATATTCCAAAGAGTTTTCAAGATCCTTTAGATCAATGGAGTTTGCATGTGTAATGTCAACATCAATTTCACCATTAATCACTTGGTTAATGAGGATGCAATATTCACAAACTCCTCTATTAGTAGAACAAGAAGAACATGATGGATTAGGATTCAACACACTCTCAGAGGGAGTTTCAGAAACAAGGATTGAGAATACAGAATGATCCTCAGATGGGTATCGCATGGCTTGGAAAATGTTGAACTTGACCAGTTGGTCTCCAAATTCCATGGATAAGATTCCAGCATGGACATCAATTTTGGTTTTAGAAGTCATAAGGAATGGTCTTCCTAGAATTAGGGGAGATCGAGAAGAGTTCTTCTCACCTTCCATGTCAATGACATAGAAATCAGCAGGGAAGATAAGATCATTGACTCGGACAAGGACATCCTCAATTATTCCCTCAGGACTGGCTGTGCTTCGATTGGCTAACTGAATGACAACACCCGTTGGGTGCAAGGGACCTAGACCAAGGTTGGAGAATATGGATTTGGGCATGGAATTAATTGAGGCTCCTAGGTCTATGAGTGCATCATCAAAGTTGGAACTTCCAATTTGGCATGGGACTGTAAAGGTCCCCGGATCTTTGCACTTTATGGGAATAGACTGCTGGGTGGAGACATTTTCAAAGGTCCTAAGTTGCCTCTTGTGGGTACACAACTCCTTGAGAAACTTGGCATACTTTGGAATTTGTTTTATGGCATCTAAGAAGGGAATTTTGACTTCAACACGTCTAAACATGTCGAGCATTTCAGGATCAGGTTCAAAGGACTTCATTGGTTTAGAAACGGCTTGAGGAAAAGGAATTGGATTCCTAATTGGAATGGAAGGAGGTGATGGAATGGATTAAGATTCCTTTTCAATTTTCTTTTTCTTTTCATTTTCTAGGTCAACATTCAAAGGAGGGTTTGAGGATTTATCTTGGGGCATAGCAAGTTACTTTCCTGATCTAAGTGCAATTGCACTTACATTACCCTTGGGGTTGGGTAATGGTTGAGATGGGAGTTGGGAAGAATTTGATTGTTGTTGCTAGCTCAAGTGGGATGCAAGTTGAGCTCTTTGAGTTTCAATATTTTTAAGGCTAGAATGGGTGAAGGAGGCAAGATCTTCCACTACAATTTCCCATGGTTTCTTGGAAGAAGAGGCTTGTCCCGGATTGGGATTACCTTGATTTTGGTTCTTGGGAAAGCAATTGTATTGGTTTTGGAATTGGGAAGGCTCACTAGGATAACGGAATCCAGGAGGAGGATTTTTCCATTGAGGTTGAGGAACAAAAGGATAAGGTTGGTGGAAGTTACCACCACCTTGACCATATTGGAATTGGTTTGGGTTTTGAGGAGGGAATTGAGGGGGGTGAGATATGGGAATACCATACCTAAGGCCTTGGTTATAGGAAGAAGAGAATGTCTTAGAGTGAGGTTGGTTGAAGTTTCTAACAAACTGACCTGATTGTTGAGGGTTGGGGTTCCGCTGAGCGTATGTTGCATTGAGGTCCATTGGTCTGGATGAATCGGATTGATCCTCTTGAAGTTGTGGACATGTGTCAGTTGTATGAGATGAAGAGTTGCAGATTCCACAGTTTTTGACAGGTCCAGGAAACATTGATTGCGGAGAAGACGAGGTTGGGGATTTGGTAGCCACCGCTAGTTGACGCACAAGACATGTAAGTTCACTTATCCACTCAGTCATCCTGTTAGGCTCTATGGATTGATTATCTTGGGCTTGTTTGACTTGATCATGTGCTCGATTATGGAATTGTTGTGTGTTTGCATCCATGTTACTTATGAGATCTCTTGCAGCTACTGGAGTTTTGTCAACAAGAGCACCGCCACTTGCGGCATCAATGAGAGTTATCTCCATAGCCAATAACCCCTCATAGAAGTATTGGATCAAGAGTTGGTCAGGGATTTGATGGTGTGGGCAGGCTTCCACAAGCTTTTTGAACCTCTCCAAGTACTCATGGAGTGATTCACTTCGGAATTGACGTATACCACTTATTTCCTTTCGGATGGAAGCAGTACGAGAAGTAGGAAAGAATTTTTCTAGAAAGAGACGCTTCATGTCATTCCATGTAGTTATGGAACCAGGAGGGAGGTAGTAGATCCATGACTTGGCAGAGTCAGCTACGGAGAAAGGTAATTCTCGGAGTTTGATTTGTTCTTCAGAAACCCCTTGAGTCTTCTTGGTAGAGCGTACTACTTGGAACTCTTTAAGGTGAAGATGTGGATCCTCACCGGCTAGCCCGTGAAAATGAGGGAGAAGATGAATCAAACCCGATTTGAGTTCGAAGTCAGCTTCAATGTTTGGATATTGAATACCAAGAGGTTGGTAATTCATATCAGAGGCAGTGAGTTCTTTTAGGGTTTGTTCCCTAGGATTGGCCATTTCAATTTCAACTGGTTGGATGAGGACTGGTTCTTGAATTATTTGAGTATCTCTTATGTTCCTCCTAAGTTGGCGAAGTGTTCGCTCAATTTCAGGGTCAAACAAATATGAGGGATTTTTTGGAAGGATAAAAGGCATTCAGAGAGATTTTGGAAGAAATAGGAAGATGGGTTTTTCTTTGTATTTTTTTCAGTTTATGATTTTTATGAGAAGACGGGTTTTTCTTTGTGATTTTTTTTTCAATTTTTTTTTTAAAATTTTGTTTTTATTGGTTTTTTTTACAATAACAAGAAACTAGTGACTACTTAAAGCACCATCCCCAGCAATGGCGCCATTTGAAACGCATGGCCGATTGTCTCCTATTGACCGGTCAAAATTCCGGTGCTCTGCTAATGTGTATAGCAGCACTCGGGTCGAATCTTCGGCGATGACACTTTGTAATAGTCGTTTGTTTTTAGTTGATTGTATTTTGATTAGGGGGGTTTGTTTGCAAATCTTAATTGAAATGATTTATGGATGATGTTTGATTTAGAAAATTGATAAATATTGGGGTGAGTTCATTATTGGGGAGTTAAGCATGTGATATCCTTGAGCCTTACTTTGTATTGCATTAAATTAACACCCACGTCATAAGTTGATGTTGATTGGAATTCCTAAGTGTGAAGGCTTTAATCCAAGCCTTAACTTAACTTAGGGTTCTAATCTCAATCAAAACTTATTTATGGTAGTGTATTTATGGTTCCAATAATCCATGGAAACCACTCATTAAACAAAACATATCATTAATCCATGACATATTAAGTTTAACATACACAATATTAATTTAAAGAATACTCATCGAGCAAAACTCTCAATCACTTAACATCCCCGAATTATAACTCACCCCAATGAGAGATTTACTCAGCTATTTGGATGTTTAATATTCTGGTTAAAATAATTATGATGATAAATTAAGAATAGAATAAAAAGAAAGGGATTAAAAAAGAGTGGTACGTTGACACACACACACCAACGATGATGATAATTAAAAACGGATTTTCGATTGAATGAGGAAGCAAAAGAAGGGAAGGGTATTAAACTGAATTTAAACTATTTTAGGAACATAAATATTAAACTACAGAAGGTGGATGAGAATAAGAGATATTGAAGAAGTAACTTTCATTAAAACAGAATTACAAAGAAAGAGAATTACAAGATTACAAAAATGAAGAACACAAAAGTAAGTGAAAACAAAGAGAGGAGGAAAGGTCTCTCAAGTGAAAACATGAGTATGGCAGGTCCTCCCAAGCCTTTGGAAAGGCTTTGGTCGTGCCAATATGATATCCTCTCTTCTAAAATGCCAACCCCTCTCAAGGAGAGAAGGGGAGAGTATTTATAGCCCAAGGAGTGGACTGTTTGCATCCCCAATCTGTACCTCCACTTGCATCTCCAATTTTGCTATTCAGAAAGAAGAATCTTCAAATATCTCCTTCTTCAAAGTTGTATAAAATAATGTTGGACGACTACTATAAAAATTTGGATTCATTTGGACTTAAGGATCAAAAGTTATGGCCGGTTGATTAAACTGAGTTAAATTGTCCATTTCAATCCAGTCTTTTTGATGTCCATAATGTGAAAAGGTTTTTGAATATGAAGATTCCTTCAAATCCAAATGGTTTATTCAACAAAGTCTGCCGCCTATATCTCCTCTTTCACACTGAAAAATCTCATCTCTATTTTATGCTTACATCATGAGATATGTCATGCATACTATACTGATTTTAATTCTCGGCCAGAATGGTGGGCTGGACTTCAAAGATTTATTTGGGCCCCTTGTACTTGGATTTGGGCCTTCAAATTTTTATCCAAGATGAAATTTAGTGTCCCACAAATTATGGTGGAGAGTTAAGTTTTTTGGACTTCTTTATTGAGCCCAGTAAATCAATCTTCAAGGCTGGTCCAGTTTGTTCACAGATTCTTTGGTCTTGTTTGTGAGGACCATATGACCCTTCAAATGGAAGAATTGGCTCATGGTACCTTCTAATGAAATGTTGTATATTGAAAGTAGAGTCCTACAAAACAATAACCACACAATTTGGATCAGTATAGTGACAGGTATTATTAAAACATTAAAATGAATCAATTGGACTACTTCTAAAAATGCTCAAAAATTATACTTAATATTAAAACATTAATATTTCACACAAATTATGCATATTTCATATAAAATCAGTAAAGGGGGAATATAATAAGTCATGAAAATATTAATAACATCAACTCCACCATACTTATCTTTGTGCATGTCCTCATGTGCAACAAATATAAAAACATGACAAAATCATTTTCACTCACTAACAAATATTAAAATTTTGTTTTCTCCAATCAGGGGAGGTTTAGACAATTTCACTCATCCATTTTGAAATCCACCACAAATTGTTACAGAAATAATGTTCCAAAACTAATTCATTTTTTCATGATCAAATTTAGAAATGGAGAATGTGGACACTCAAAACTCACACCTCTCAAGATGATAAATTTTATTTGTGGAGGTTCACTCTTTCACCAACCAAAAGTGAAAATCATAGAGTTTGAAAAGAGCTCTCAGCTTCCAATCCCTCTCCAAAGTGCACAAGAATCAAGAGGTCTTTTAAGGGCTTTTTCTGTGGCTATGGGATGGTAGGAATATAATGTCCAAGAGAGAGAATAAGAGGGTTAAAATACCAACATAGAAAAACAATGCACATTTTTTTGAAATAAAACATGGAAGGAAATGAAAACACATATTTACAAGGGAATGATTGTGTGAAGAAAGACACAATAGAGGAAGAAAATATTAAGGGGATGAGAAGATGAAATATTTACAAACCACCAAACTTCTCTCAGTGATATAAGAATATAATGCAAGTGTTCTTTTTTTCTTTTTCTTTTCTTTGTTTTTTCGAAAGTTGACCTTGAGACAGATCTCACACTCATATACCAACCCATGTTTGATCTCCTCACGACACTAATTGTAATAGTTATAACAAGATCAAAGGTTGAGGAAGAGTGATTTTTGACCTACCCAAGACACAACCCATTTGTTTCTTTTTTTTTTTGATTTTTTTTTATTTTGATTTTGAATTTTTTTTTGAATTTTTTTTTAACACTTTTCAATATCATTTGTATAATAAATTCACTGAATGACGACCTCCCCCCCACACTAAAATGGATGATTTCCCTCAAGAAGATGATAACACACCATAAAGTAAGGAAATGATACCCAAAAATGAAATCCATTCCCCCCCACACTTAAATTTCAAAAACTTATGCAATGAAAATCCATGTTGATATTGGGTGGGATAAGGTATTGGGATTATAATGTGGATATCAAAGAAAAGGTTTTCATAGGCTCGAAGGGGCTTTCAAAAGGAGGATTAATGTAAGGGTAATGAGAGGATATTTGGTTATTGTGATTCTCATGTGGTTCAGAAAATGCCTCTATCATATTAATGCACACTAAGGCAGGAAATTCAGCTCGAAGGTCCACAAACTCAAGACTCACAAATGGGGGTGAAAACACACATTTTGAAAAGATGGCCATAGGTGGCCTTGGCATGAAAGCAATTGTTTGTTCTCACGGTTTGGGAAAAGCATTTTCCAAATCAAAAATTGAGCATTCAAAATTTGTTACTTTTGACACAAAATTCTTTATCCAAAGTCATGATGAAAATACAAAATTTTTGAGATGAAAACATGTCTGTTAACTCCCCAAAATGGTTGGAAAAAATTTCAAAACTCGATGGTGAGTAAGCATGACTCTTTTTTTGTAATTTTTTTTAAGTAATTGTGTTTTTTTGGTTTTTTTTATTTTTTAAGGTTTTTTTTAAAAAAACACCCACACAAGAAATAGAAAAGGAAAGGGTTTGATGAATAAAGTGGTAAAAAAATGAAAGAGAGAGGAATAAGAATAAATAGTTAGAGAGAGGAAGAGATAGAGAGAGAGTTAAAGGTAAAGAGGTGCCCCTGGTTTGGATTTTGGTGGGTTTCCATCTCCATCTAGTGGTGGGTCGGCTAGAGAATTTGGGGATTCGGTGGAAGTCGAGGTGGTTCCAGGATAGTGGGAAGTTACCTGAAAAACAAAATTCATTATTCATCTAATGAAAATATAAAAAGAAATTGAAATTTCATAAAAGTAAAAGAAAACATCGGTTGCCTCCCAAGAAGCGCTGCATTTATTTGTCTACAGCTGGACAATTGCAGTGGACTACCCATAGTCTGACGGTGGCAATCGTATTTTATCAACTCCAGTGTGCTTCCAGAAAAACTTTTTCTTTGGGAGGCCTGATGATTCATTGGATAATTTCTTCCCATCCTTGTTGGTGTGCTTACAATTCAATGGGGTTGGAAAGAGAATATTTTTATCCTCACTTTGGTCTTCAACCTGAGGAATGAGTTTATCCACAAAGTGATGGTTTTATATTCTTGGAAATTCAGGAAGATGGCTCAATTCTGATGGTTCATTTATGTAAGGATCAGATAACACAAAATCAGATTATGAGATCCCAATTTTTTTTTACTCATTTATTTCATCACTTACCGATGTAAAGTAATAAGGATTAGTATATTCATAAGACTGAATAAAATTTTCAATATCCTTTATTTCAATGTTGTTCACCAAATAATGGTCAATTTCAACCTCACCAGTGATCACTTTATTAATTAAGGTACAAATAACACAAACATCACTACCATCAGGACAATATAAACACATTGGTTCAAGGTTCACTTCACATATAACAGAATTTTCAAATCATGGATAAGAAAGGATGAATATGGGATAATCTGATCTGAATCAACAAATGAGCATTCTAGTTCATTTTCCTCATTACCATCCATATTGGAGAATTGGAGGTCAGAGGTGAGATGAGATTCCAAAGAGTTTTCAAGATCCTTTAGATCAATGGACTTTGCATTTGTAATGTCAACATCAATTTCACCATTAATCACTTGGTTAATGAGGATGCAATATTCACAAACTCCTCTATTAGTAGAACAAGAAGAACATGATGGATTAGGATTCAACACACTCTCAGAGGGAGTTTCAGAAACATGGATTGAGAATACAGAGTGATCCTCAGATGGGTATCGCATGGCTTGGAAAATGTTGAACTTGACCAGTTGGTCTCCAAATTCCATGGATAAGATGCCAGCAAGGACATCAATTTTGGTTTTAGATGTCATAAGGAATGGTCTTCCTAGAATTAGGGGAGATCGAGAAGAGTTCGTCTCACCTTCCATGTCAAGGACATAGAAATCAGCAGGGAAGATAAGATCATTGACTCGGACAAGGACATCCTCAATTATTCCCTCAGTACTGGCTGTGCTTCGATTGGCTAACTGAATGACAACACCCGTTGGGTGTAAGGGACCTAGAACAAGGTTGGGGAATATGGATTTGGGCATTGAATTAATTGAGGCTCCTAGTTCTATGAGTGCATCATCAAAGTTGGAACTTCCAATTTGGCATGGGACTATAAAGGTCCCCGGATCTTTGCACTTTATGGGAATAGACTGCTGGGTGGAGACATTTTCAAAGGTCCTAAGTTGCCTCTTGTGGGTACACAACTCCTTGAGAAACTTGGCATACTTAGGAATTTTTTTATAGCATCTAAGAGGGGAATGTTGACTTCGACACGTCTAAACATGTCGAGCATTTCAGGATCAGGTTCAAAGGACTTCCTTGGTTTAGAAATGGCTTGACGAAAAGGAATTGGATTCCTAATTGGAATGGAAGGAGGTGATGGAATGGATTCAGATTCCTTTTCAATTTTCTTTTTATTTTCATTTTCTAGGTCAACATTCAAAGGAGGGTTTGGGGATTTATCTTGAGGCATAGCAAGTTGCTTTCCTGATCTAAGTGAAATTGCACTTAAATTACCCTTGGGGTTGGGTAATGGTTGAGCTGGGAGTTGGGAAGAATTTTATTGTTGTTGCTGGCTCAAGTGGGATGCAAGTTGACCTATTTGAGTTTCAATGTTTTTAAGGCTAGAACGGGTGAAAGAGGCAAGATCTTCCACTGCACTTTCCTATGGTTTGTTGGAAGAAGAGTCTTGTCCCGGATTGGGATTACCTTGATTTTGGTTCTTGGGAAAGCAATTGTATTGGTTTTGGAATTGGGAAGGCTCACTAGGATAACGGAATCCAGGAGGAGGATTGTTCCTTTGAGGTTGAGGAACAAAAAGATAAGGTTGGTGGAAGTTATCACCACCTTGACCATATTGGAATTGGTTTGGGTTTTGAGGAGGTAATTGAGGGGGGTGAGATATGGGATTACCATACCTAAGGCCTTGGTTATAGGAAGAAGAGAAAGGCTTAGAGTGAGGTTGGTTGAATTTTCTAACAAACTGACCTGATTGTTGAGGGTTGGGGTTCCGCTGAGCGTATGCTGCATTGAGGTCCATTGGTCAGGATGAATCGGATTGATCCTCTTGAAGTTGTGGACATGTGTCAGTTGGATGAGATGAAGAGTTGCAGATTCCACAGTTTTTGACAGGTCCAGGAAACATTGATTGCGGAGAAGACGAGGTTGGGGATTTGGTAGCCACCGCTAGTTAATGCACAAGACCTGTAAGTTCACTCATCCACTCAGTCATCCTGTTAGGCTCTATGGATTGATTATCATGGGCTTGTTTGACTTGAGCATGTACTCGAGTATGGAATTGTTGTGTGTTTGCAACCATGTTACTTATGAGATCTCTTGCAGCTGCTGGAGTTTTGTCAACAAGAGCACCGCCACTTGCGGCATCAATGAGAGTTCTCTCCATAGCCAATAACCCCTCATAGAAGTATTGGATCAAGAGTTGTTCAGGGATTTGATGGTGTGGGCTAGTTTCCACAAGCTTTTTGAACCTCTCCAAGTACTCATGGAGTGATTCACTTGGGAATTGACGTATACCACTTATTTCCTTTCGGATGGAAGCAGTGCGAGAAGCAGGAAAGAATTTTTCTAGAAAGAGACGCTTCATGTCGTTCCATGTAGTTATGGAACCAGGAGGGAGGTAGTAGAGCCATGACTTGGCAGAGTCAGCTAGGGAGAAAGGGAATGCTTGGAGTTTGATTTGTTCTTCAGAAACCCCTTGAGGCTTCATGGTAGAGCATATTACTTGGAACTCTTTAAGGTGAAGATGTGGATCCTCACCGGCTAGCCCGTGAAAGTGAGGGAGAAGATGAATCAAACCCGATTTGAGTTCAAAGTCAGCTTCAATGTTTGGATATTGAATACCAAGAGGTTGGTAATTCATATCAGGGGCAGCGAGTTCTTTTAGGGTTTGTTCCCTAGGATTGGCCATTTCAATTTCAACTGGTTGGATGAGGACTGGTTCTTGAATTATTTGAGTATCTATTATGTTCCTCCTAAGTTGGCGAAGTGTTCGCTCAATTTCAGGGTCAAACAAATCCGAGGGATTGTTTGGAAGGATACGGGGCATTCATAGAGATTTTGGAAGAAATAGGAATATGGTTTTTTCTTTGTATTTTTTTCAGTTTATGATTTTTATGAGAAGACGGGTTTTTCGTTGTGATTTTTTTTTCAATTTTTTTTTAAAATTTTGTTTTTTTTTGGTTTTTTTTACAATAACCAGAAACTAATGACTACTTAAAGCAAAATCTCCAGCAATGGAGCCATTTGAAACGCATGGCTGATTTTCGCCTATCGACCGGTCAAAATTCTGGTGCTCTGCTAATGTGTATAGCAGCACTCGGGTCGAATCCTCGGCGATGACACTTTGTAATAGTCGTTTGTTTTTAGTTGATTGTATTTTGATTAGGGGGGTTTGCTTGCAGAGCTTAAGTGAAACTATTTATGGATGATGTTTGATTTACCAAATTGATAAAGATTGGGGTGATTTCATTATTGGGGAGTTAAGCATGTGATATCCTTGAGCCTTACTTTGTATTGCATTAAACTAACACCCATGTCATAAGTTGACGTTGATTGGAATTCCTAAGTGTGAAGGATTTAATCCAAGCCTTAACATAACTTAGGGTTCTAATCTCAATAAAAACTTATTTATGTTAGTGTATTTATGGTTCCAATAATCCATGGAAACCACTCGTTAAACAAAACATATCATTAATCCATGACATATTAAGTTTAACATACACAATATTAATTTAAAGAATACTCATTGAGCAAAACTCTCAATCACTTAACATCCCCGAATTATAACTCACCCCAATGAGAGATTTACTCAGCCATTTGGATGTTTAATATTCTGGTTAAAATAATTATGATGATAAATTAAGAATAGAATAAAAAGAAAGGGATTGGAAAAGAGTGGTACGTTGACACACACACACGAACGATGATGATAATTAAAAACGGATTTTCGATTGAATGAGGAAGCAAAAGAAGGGAAGGGTATTCAACTGAATTTAAACTATTTTAGGAACATAAATATAAAACTACATAAGGTGGATGAGAATAAGAGATATTGAAGAAGTAACTTGCATTAAAACAGAATTACAAAGAAAGAGAATTACAAGATTACAAAAATGAAGAACACAAAAGTAAGTTAAAACAAAGAGAGGAGGAAAGGTCTCTCAAGTGAAACCTTGAGTATGGAAGGTCCTCCCAAGCCTTTTGAAAGGCTTTGGTCGTGAAAATATGATATCCTCTCTTCTGAAATGCCAACCCCTCTCAAGGAGAGAAGGGGAGAGTATTTATAGCCCAAGGAGTGGACTGTTTGCATTCCCAATCTGTCCCTCCACTTTCATCGCCAATTTTGCTATTCCGAAAGCCAAATCATCAAATATATACTTCTTCAAAGTTGTAGAAAATAATGTTGGACGACTACTATAAAACTTTGGAGTCATTTGGACTTAAGGATCAAAAGTTATGGCCGGTTGATTAAACTAAGTTAAACTGTCCATTTCAATCCAGTCTTTTTGATGTCCATAATGTGAAAGGGTTTTTGAATATTATGATGCCTTCAAATCAGAATGGTTTCTTCAACAACGTGGGCCGCCTATATCTCCTCTTTCACACTGAAAAATCTCATCTCTATTTGATGCTTACATCATGATATATGTCATGCATACTATATTGATTTGAATTCTCGTCCAGAATGGTGGGCTGAACTTCAAAGCTTTATATGGGCCCCTTGTACTTGGATTTGGGCCTTGTAATTTTTATCCAAGATGAAATTTAGTGTCCACCAAATTATGGTGGAGATTTAAGTTTTTTGGACTTCTTTATTGAGCCCAGTAAATCAATCTCCAAGGCTGGTCCAGTTTGTTCACAGATTCTTTGGTCTTGTTTGTGAGGACCATATGACCCTTCAAATGGAAGAATTGGCTCATGGTACCTTCTAATTAAATGTTGTATATTGAAATTAGAATCCTAAAAAACAATAACCACACAATTTGGATCAGTATAGTGATAGTTATTATTAAAACATTAAAATGACTCAATTTGACTACTTCTAAAAATGCTCAAAAATTATACTTAATATTAAAACATTAATATTTCTTACAAATTATGCACATTTCATATAAAATCAGTAAAGGGGGAATATAATAAGTCATGAAAATATTAATAACATCAAGCCTCGATATCTATTTAATAAAAATAGTAAATATTTTATATCACATGCGTGAATTGTTTCTAAAATAATAGAATATATCTTGAATGGTGTCTCTAATGAAAAATATAAGAACTTCATTAAATCTATAATACGTGTTTTACCCTAGGTGTGAAGTAAAATTTGTGAGAATTGGGTATTTGGTGAAATCATACATGATGGTGGTTTATTTAATATTTTTGTCATAAATATTTTTAATAAATAATGGCATATATCTCAAATGGTGTTTTGGATGGAAAAAATAAGACCTTAATTCGGTCTGGAATAGAGGTTTTACCCTAGGTGTAATATAACATTTGTATGCACCAAGTGTTTGTTTAAAATTCACATGAGGGTAATTTATTTTAGATTTATCTTAAATTATTTTTTTGTTTTTATTTATCAAAAAAAATTCATTCCTTGGTTCTTCTAACACATAAAAAATACCTTTATTTTCAGGTGTGGTTTGATCCAAAACAATTGAAATAAGTCCTTTTTTACCCGTTTCAGTTTAAAATTCCTTAATGGTGTAGAATTAAACACTCTACCCTAAATTTTTATTTGAAACGGGGGATTGAATTAGGGTTTTAGGGTTAGTTGATGGAATAAAAGACTTGGGTTTTTGAAATATCCAATCCATTTAACCTTCAATGTTGATTTAATCTATTGAATCTAAAGGACCTCAAAACTCCACTGCATGTTTCTGGTGAAACTTCATCGATCCAATTCTTGATTCTTCTCTCGTAACAGGCATGATGACTCCATATTCAATCCTCCTATGTGAATCATCCTTGAAGATTGAGGTTTGTTTTATTATTTAATTTATTTATTTTCCTTTTCCCCTCTTACAAATTTTTGGGAAAAAATTAATGGATTTAAAAAAATAATAAATCCTATATATTATAGTGATAATGTATAAGAAATTATCAAAAAATAATAATTATTTATTTATAAAAGGATAATAAAATTGAATTATATAGGGATAATTTTTAAAATTATGTATGGAAATTATACGAAAGTGGTAAAAGATAACTAAATTGAATTATCAATTACAATTTCTGTAAAATTATCAAAAGATAATTCGATCAATTTTCAAAGGTTAATATATTAAAAACTAAAAAAAGATAAATATTTAAAATTTATCAAAGGATAATTTTCAATAATTATCAAATGATAATTAAAATGAATTATCAAAGGATAATTATGAGATATTATCATGAGATAATATATATAATTATCAATGTATATTTTATAAGAAATAGTTATAAGATAATTATAAATGGATAAATTATATGTATAATTACAGGATTATTTATGAAAATTATCTAAGGGTAGTTATTAATAATATCAAATAATAATTATAAAGGACTACCATATCTGTTCTTGAATTTATTTATAGATTTTAATGATATAAAATTTGGGTTTATAATTATTCTTGAGGATAAGATCATTAGTGCCTGTTTTGGCCTAAAATGATAAATTGTAAATTATCTAGGATAGATAAAGAATCATTACATATGATATTTATTTATTTTTGTAATAAATAATTATTTTAGGTTATATGATCCTTTGAACAACCTCTATCATTGATGTTTTTGAAAACTATGAAAATAAGGCCTCTAAGGATGTGCTCTTGACTGTCGAGGTTTACACATGATATTTCAAACCTCACTGGGAGGTTTATCCACTCTATTTGAAATCGTTGAGTTTAAGGTAGGAAGTTCCTTACTTATTGGGTTATCATTTACACATGTTTCCATATTATGATTTACGTGTTAGAATATTTTATATCATGCTTGATTGTGACTAAAACTGAGATTTTGTGTATCATGTAAGGCACTTTGTGATGTTTATTAGATGAGTGGTATTAGAGAAACTTGTTTTCATGTTTTATTATGAGGACATGTTTTAATTTATTTATTATTTATTTCTCATTTTTATATGATTTCCATGTATTCTCTAGATTTTATATATATTACCTTTCTTGGAGGTATCATTCATGGAGATCAGAATAGGGGGACCTTCATGTTATGTTTATCCTATAGAGGGGGCATGTGGTTGGATATAAATGATGGAAATTATTGACCTGAAAAAATGGTAGGGATATTAGGATATCATGGAACATTGTGTATTGGGAACTTCTTTTATTTTCTCCCCATATATCTGGAACTCCATCAAGTTTCATGTCATATGAATAGAACCTTAAGATTCATGTCTTATATCGATCACTCCTTTGTGTTTTGTGCCACATATCAGGCACTCCTATGAGCTACATTTCATATATTGGGAACTCTATTATGTTACATGTCATAAACTAGGAATTATTCCATTATGTTTTCAAGTGATAATTACACTATCATGGTGGATAAATTGGTTACTACCAACACCTTCCAATTATCCTTATGGCATAGAGTCGAAGCAGGTGTGGATAGGGGTTTGTGGTGGCTTGTTTAGCGCATGATCAAACATCTTGGATTGTATTTTTATGTCATCATACATTTATTATCATTATCTTATAAACTTTTTATACTTGATCATAATAGATCAGTATTCATTTGTGTTGTCCTGTTGTATTTTTTAATCACACCCTACTTGGTAATTTTTGTGTGCTTCTAGTTTTCAAGAGGGATTCGATAAATAGAAAGGTCCCTGCAATGGACGGTTGAGTAAGGTAAAATATAGTAAGTGGTGGACCGAGATAGATTATGGATCACCCAACGCTGTTTATTTTTTTCTTTATTTATTTACAAGTTTCTTATTACACTTTATAGGCTTTCCACATTGGGAGGTTCTTTTATTTATGTGACATATATTCAATTTATTTTTTTCTACTTGTTTTCTCTTCTTATTTATTATAGTTTTTATAGTTTTTTATTGATCATATGATATGATATTGAGGGTATAGTCTCCCCACTGATTGAATCAAACATTTACTACCAATTATCATCCTCTTTTGTATGGAAAGGCATATATCAAATCATGTGGCACTCCAACTCAGACCTAGGGGGTCGGGTCTAGGTGTTATGAAATGGTTTAATAGTACTCGGACAAACTAACATGTTTATTCACATTTACTTGATTTGGAATAAGGTAAAAAAGATATAGGATGGTTGGGACTTTTGAAAAGGAACTACTATAGTACCTAGATAGCACTGTATAGTGGACCTCAAAGTTTCCATAAAGTAAGGGAAATTATGTTTTTTTGTTACCATTGATTAAATTAACCTTGGGTGATGCACATGGTGTTGATATGTGGTTTATTATATTGTAAGTGAATTAATGTATCATGATAAGGAAAATGGGTTCACAAGCCACATATATACTTTTTACAGTGCTTTATAGAAGTTATTTAATTGAATTCCTTGATTTATGCTATTTGTTTGGGATAGTTTCTCTTTGAATAATATATCTTTGTTTCCATTATATTATGATAATTTTTTTGGCATTAATTATTTGAACTGAACATAATGTTGTGTTAGTATATATATAATGATTGGGGATAACATGGAGGGAAGAAGACTATGGTTAGCTCTAAGGATTTATACATTAGGATACGTGTAGTTTTCTAGGATAACCTTGTGTGATCCCATAGACTGACTAGGGTTTATCCTAAAGACTCTATTTTTATAAAGTGTTTTCCATTAAATTATAGTAGATGTTTCCTAAAAATAACCTTATAAAAATACATTGGAAATAGGTCAGAATACTCCCGAAATAGAGGATCTATTTTCTTTACCGATTTATGTGTAGAAGAATATAGTTGAGCATGCTCTCATATCTTCCCTATAGCTTAAGTGTTTGGGATGCTTCATAAATAATGATCTAATATAGTGTTTATACTAAGAAATGGATTTTATAATATGGTCGAATATTCTATGAATCTCAACTCCAACATTCTTCATCTTTTTAAGGCACTAGAGTTCCTCAAGATGTTTAAGAGTGGGTTTAAATTATTGTAAGAATCCTTGACCAAGTAGAGACTCAGAGGGATTAGAAAGTAAAGCTAAGATAGATCTCATTTCGGAAGTGCATCCTATTTTGATACCCCTGTATCGTATGGTTCCAACCAAGCTGAAGGAGCTTAAGGTGCGTCTAGATGACTTGGAGTGGATGGGCTATATAAGGATGAGTAGTTCACCATGGGATGCACATGTGCTTTTATCCAAAAAGTATGATGATAGTCTTCAACTCTACATAAATTACTGAAATCTGAACCAGGTGAAAGTAAAGAACAGATATCTCTTTCCCAATATCAATGATATTTTCAATCAGTTATGGGGGGTTATGGTTCTCCAACATTTATCATTGATTGGGATATCACCAAGTATGAGTTAGAGGGGATGAAATTCTAAAGATGGTGTTTCAAAGTAAGTATAGGCTTGAGATATCATTCATACTAAATAATGCACAGACAGTGTCCATGGCCCGTATGAGAAAGATCATCCACCCATGTATGGAGTCATTTGTTGTAGTGTTCATCAATTACATCCTCATCTACACACTAACACCAGAGCATCTTGTTAGTCACATTGAGATAGTCATGAGTACACTTCAACAAAATCGGGTTTACTCTAAGCTTTCGAATTGTGATTTTTGGATATGGGAGGTAATGTTCTTAGGATATGTGGTGTTTGAGATAAGTATATCTATAGACCTAGATAAGTAGAAACAATCATGTCTAGTACATGTATCCAAAATGTTTTCAAGATCAGGATATTTTCTTGTTTATTAAGATATTACCCGTGTTTTATCTAGGACTTCTCATTACAATCAACACCCATGACAGTACTAATAAATAAATGAGTCAAGTTCTAGTGGATGGACTGATGTGAAAAATAATTTCTTGACCTAAATAGGAGTTTTACTATAGATCCAATGTTGATACATCATAATCCATGGATCAGATAAACCATATAATTTGATGCATCAGGAATTATTTTGGGAGAAGTATTGATTCTTCAAGAGCATGTAGTAGCTTATAGGACACATTAGTTATGACATCCTAAGAAAAACTACCCTACTCAAAATTTGGATTCTGAATATTTTATCCATGTTGTAAAGTCTTGGTGATAATATCTCTTTAGAGAGGGATTTTAAGTTTATCCATACCATAAGATCCTTTGTTATATCTTCACTCTGTGAGACCAGAACCTAAGATAGAGGTACTAGGTTAAGTATCAGAAGACGTTTGACATTGATATGATTTTTACACTAGGAATAGGTAACATAATTATGGATTAACTTAGATATAAGATATTGGTGGATCAAAATCATTGTGAGATTCTTTCAGTGTAACACCTCTAGTTTATATGGACCATTTTTCTCTGGGAATTAATTAAATTTTCTTTTATGTCTTGCATTGCTCTAAGTCAAACATTCCTTTCACAAGAAACTAACTCAACATACATTACTAGGAACATCAACTCGGTGTTCATTACATGGAATATTTACATGGCATATGTTACATGCAACACTTTGTGTACATTACACACAACACTGATGATTCTATGAAACATCATTTTACAGTTATAATTATTTAAATGAGATAATTATAACATATCCTTTAAAATTATTTATATTAATAGTAATAAATACTTTTAAAATTTGATTCTGAATTTTTTATATAAATAAAATATAATTATAATAAAAGATATAATTTTTTGTTGATTCCTTATATGGTTAAAAATAACATTTTATCAAATAAACTGCTTTTAATTTCATTATGTGAAAAATAATAAAATAGATTTTAAACACATTTAGAAATTTAATTTGATAAAATAAACTTCGATTTTATAATTTATAATTTCAAAAATATATTAGGGGGAATTTATAGTATTTTTATGGGAAACTTAATTTTTTGATGAATATTGAAAAATAAAAAATGTTAATTTAAAACTACTTGTTAATCTCATTTATTTATATGGTTAAATTATATTTTAATTTGTTTTAAGAAAAATTATTAGATCAAATTTTTAAAAATAAACTAAATTTTGGTCATTAGATTCAATTTCACATTGAAATTGAATATAAAAAGTGACCAAACTTTTGATCAATTTTACCTTAAAAGCCTGTAGTGTTTCCCCATCAGCAGGTTTATTTTTAAATTAATGTTTGCCAATTCTATGATTATAATTTTGAAAAATGGATTCCATATTAGAAATAATAAAAATTTATAATGTTTTACAAGGTAAAATTAGTTTTTGACCAAAAATATTGGTGAAAGAGATTAAAATTAATTATAATGATTAAAATAAAAATTAGGTTAACAAAGTACTAAAATAGACTCATGTGATACGAGGAAGATTATGCCTTATATTCCCTTAGGGTTAAATTTTTTCCACCCATTTCTAAGTTGGCCACCTATGCTCTGGTAGAGATTCCATTCCTATTTTCCTTTGATCCTGGCCCTGGTCTGGTTCCTGTCAATCCTCCCCTACCATAGGATCTCTTTGGAGCTTCCCCTAAGCTTTTTCGACTAGATTTCTCTTTCTGGGATGTGCTATACAACTTGTCTCATGTCCCCCTGCCGAATTTCTTCTTCGATGTCCACCTAATCTCTCTAGTGGTGTCGAGGGACGGTTATTTAATTTCAATGGTGGTCCCTTCAGCGAAATTGGATGACACATTGGCTTGCCTCAGGTGGACCCTCGTGGCTTGATTTGGAGCTGTGAAGCCGGCTCTTCCGGTCTTTAGGTTATTTGTGGATTCATGGGGTTTGCATGAAATGGAATGGATTTCCTCTATTCATCGGAACTCGTTTTTTGGGGTTATATATTTGGAATCAAATTTCATTCATGTTTGGGGTAAAGCACCTTAGTTATTTAATCACTAGAATTTCAATCTTTCTCGGTGTTCGTTGGATGCTCACAAAGGGAAATAGAGTAACCTTTATATGTTTTGGGTTAGTCTCCCCAATATACCTCTATAGTTCCAGAATGGTGTATTCCTGAAGGCTATCAGGGACTCCCTCAGGGGTTTCCTTTTCACAGAAAATAACACCTGGCATGGAAAGGATATTCTAGATGCCCAAATTTCTGTCGAGTTAGACATCTCCCTCCCTCTCCCGGATAGTATCTCTTTGAAGGTGCAGGGCTTAGTGTCTTGGATTTAAGACATTTTTTCCCTAGTGTATCCTAGGTACTACTCCTTATACTCTCTCCAGGTCCATTCTATTCATGTTTGTAAGAATTTAAAGCTTGGTGGTCAGAGACAACCCAACTAGCCTTCTTTAAGCGATACTACCCCTATGTTAGTTGGTTCTCAGCTTAGCCAAACCCAGATTTCCACCCCAACTTCAGCTATGGCATATCCATTCCCACCTATTCTGGTGGAAAATCATCCCATCCTTTCTCCTCCAACACATAATTCCCATCCCAACTTGGATCTGGTGCCTTATGCACCGATGGATCTCTTTCATCTGCCTTATATTCTCATTGACTACTTCCTAAACCCACACCAAATCCTTTTAGGGGTTGTCTGCTGGAAAGAGTCAGGGGGATACCACCTCGTATTCTAGAGCCCCAGGAATTACCTTCCCATTTGGAAGAGGTGCCCTCTTGTTCCTCTGATAGGTTGCAGGATGAATGTTCAGTGCCCCGTCTTCCTTCTTCAGTAGATGTTAGTTTGCAGGCTGCTTCCAAATTATCCATGTTTGGCATTTCAAAGACCATGGCCCTTGATAAGTTAGACCCTCTAACTCATTACCCTCCTAGTGTAGTGAAAGGAAAGACCCTTAAAATGGATCCTTCAGTGGAACCCCTAGAAACAAATCAACTTGCATCATTTCCTGGTCTTTGTACTCATTAGATACTAAGGAAGATTAGGGAGAATTATTCCTCCCACCACATAGAGACCAAGGAACATGGGGCCAAATCTAGGACAATGCTTGTTTAAATTTTACCCTTGATCATTTGACACTCCTTTGGCCTTAGAGGCTGATTGAAAACTAACTTCATTGTTTGAATATTAAGAAGAAAAAATCTCTCTTTATCATAGTCCTTGAATACAAGTAGAAATATTCTAAGATAAATTATTTTTATCATAAAGTAAACTTGCATGGCGCCATAAACACCAATCCGATTAACAAGAATAACTAGTTGTTTTGGAATAAGAAGATTTTGGGTATCTAATACATTTAGGTGAACAGTTCATCACAACAAACGTGATGAAGGGCGGGGACAGTGTATTGGTTTCCTTTGTTTATGGTAGTTGTAACACTCAATGTAGAGAATTTTTATGGAAATACCTTAGTGCTTTCGATCTGAAGGAAATTACATGGCTTGTGGGTGGATGCTTCAATGTCATATCTGATCTAGATGAGAAGAAGGGTCGAGATGTTTTTCCCTATAAGGCCTTCTTGGACTTTGCACATTTCTTGGTTGATAATGGGATCTTGGATTTTGGGTACTCTGGATACCCCTTCACATGGTGCAATAATCAAAGATGGAGTAGGCAGTGCTAGAGTTGTCTTGATTGATTTCTATCCAATAGTAATTCCATAACCATGTTCCCAAACACCAAAGTCAATCACTTAGTTCGTGGTACTTCTGATCATTCGTCGCTGCAGGTTTATTTGTCCCCTAGGCAGGTCACTTACGACGGATTTAGGTACTATCATCATTGGACTAACATCCCTAGTTATAAACAGATTATCAGAGATCTATGGGGCGAGCCTAAGTAGGGTCATACGTGGGTTGTGGTCCATAATAAGTTATAGAGGTTGAATCTTGGACTACAGGTGTGGTCCAAGAACCTCCCTCCATTTTAATAGAACATGGAGGCCCTAAAACAGAGTATCGAAGGTTTGGAAACTAGTCTATAGAAGAATTAGAGCATCTTGGTTTTTTAGAATCTCTTAGACAGGAAGAACTCTTGGGAAAATATTATCCTTAAATAGTAATGATTGCCACATGACTGATCCAGGATAAAATGGTTGCATGAGGGTGATTATAACACGGCCTTCTTCCATGCATGCATAAAGAAAAAAAGGATTCCCATTAAACCTAAGATTTGTATTGATGATGGAATGTATACAGATGATTGGGATATTGTGAGGAGAATGGCACACATGTTATTCAGGGATCTTCTGGTTGGCCCGACCTTAAGGATTCCCATGGGATATCCAAGTGGAAACTCTACGATCTGGGAAGAAGTAGCCACCACTATCTCTAATAGGGACAAAACAAATCTTATAAATTATCCCTGATGAGGAGAAAATTCACTCGGCCATGATGAATATCAATCCGAATAGTGCTCCTAGACCTGATTGATTTCTAGGTTCATTCCATGAGGATGCTTGGGATGTGGTTAAGTGTGATATTACTACTAATTTTTAGGACTTCTTTTGGGGTGGTATCCTTCCAAGGGTTGTCTGTGATACCACATTGGTGTTCATACCAAAGGTTAGGGACCCATCCTCTCTCTCACATTATATACCAGTGACCACGTGTAATTTACCCTACAATATTCTAGAAAGCATCATTAACTTGAGGATGTCTAATTTTTGTTCCCCAGTAAACCTCCATTGAACAACACAGGTTCATTAAGGGTTAGTCTATACATGGTGATATAGGCCTAGCACATGGGATTTTGAGGTAAATCAAAAGTAAGATTCATAAATCTAACTTATAAATAAAATTGGATATGAATAAGGGTTACGACAGGATTTAATGGGGTTTCATCAACAAAGTGTTTACGTCCATGGGGATCTCTCAAAGGGCCTCGAACTGCATCTTTAGATGATTTAGGTCCTCATGGATGGTTTTCTCCTTCATGGAAAGGACACATGGATTCATTAAGGAAACCTGAGTGATACAATAGGGGGCCCAATCTCTCCAAGTACTTTCATCCTTTCACAGGATACTCTTAGACGCCTCATTAATGAAGGTCTATCTAATGGTGAATTACTCCCTTATCGCAGGAAATTGAACCTCTCTCCTATATCCAATTGGAATTTCATGGATTACACTATTATGTTCATTAATGGGTGAATAAGATCTATTTGTGGTATCAAGAAGATCCTTGAAAAGTAGTTCTTCAGGAGTGGGCATGTAATTAGTAATATGAAAAGAAATCTCTACATCTCTAACAAGTGTTTTTCCGGTAGGGTATCTTCCCCTCGCAGTAGAATGGATATGCAGTGTGAATCCTTCCCCATAGAGTACCTAGAAAATCATATATCTTCAGGGATACTTTTTTCATGACTTTAATCACATCGTGAGCAAGATCATAGGTCGGTCAATTAACTGAAGGAACTATTAAATTTATTTTGGGGGCCGATTTATTTGGTGAAAATAATCCTGTCAGCCATTCCCATCCATGTGTTGGCCTCTACTAATGTGCCTAAAGGAGTCATCATAACTATTGACAAGGTTATGAAATGTTTTATTTGGGATTCTTTATCTGAAGGTAAGCAGCATTGGGTATCATGGGTAAGAATGGAAAGGACCATCCATGATGGGTTGGTTAATGTGAGGATTATCAACTCCATGCTCCAATTCATGCATGATAATCTTGCGTGGGAAGTTATTTAAGGAAAGTTCTATGGGGATGACTATGTCCTACAGTAGTGTGGGAAATGAGGAGACTACTAACGGTGATGCATCCACCTATTAGTCCAAGATCTACCCAATAATTAATGCCCTCAAACAGAACTCTTGTTGGATTGCTGGAGAAGGTAATATTATTTTCTATCATCATAACTGGTTAGTCTCTGTTATTGGATTTCCAGGTTGTCTTTCTCCTTTGATCACTTTTATAGAAGCAAGCCGCTATCTCACATTCATCAAGGTTTTCCTGGACATGATGTAGTAGAATATTATTGAGTAGATAGTCACCAACTCAGACCCTGACAAGTGTGTGTTCATTACATCCTCCTTGGGGACATTCACTACTATAGATTACCGTAGGCTATCGGTCCTATAGGACCCCCATGACAACTGGAATGACACATTTTTGTGCAAAAGGATTCCTTCAAAATAAAATTTTCTTACTTGAAGTATTAGGAACCATGAAGTGGCCATGGATGATAATATTATGAAGGTGGGTATCAGCATGGCATCTAAATTTCATTATTGTCGTAACTAGTAGGTTGAGATCACAGGTCATCTGTTCTTTCAAGGCGAGTAGGCCCATGCGGTCTAGACTTTCTTCAGGGATCTCACATCATTATTCTCTTACAACCATGGTGATGCTTCGTTCTTGGACAGATGGTTCCATGGAGAAAGTATTTTTTGTATGTAAAGGAAGGAAATTTCCATTGATTTTAGTGTTGGGTGTTGATATTTTTGTTAGGACAAAAACCAAGTTAGGTTCGAAGGTTCTAGTCCCACGGTGAGGTAAATTATCATGCACACACAGAACCTATTGGTGGACCTGGTTATGCTCATCAATAAATGGCAGGAGGATCCTTCTTTGTGGATATTATAGGTTAGTATACCTCCTGGACAATCTTTCTGTAATAGACCATAGAGTAAATGGGAGTGTTGATACCCTCCAGACTCAAGGTAAAAGCACAATACAATTGGATCATGCATGTTGGGTGAAATGAGAGTAGGGGGAGTGGAACATGACATCCGAGGAAGCATTTTTTATTTCCTTTACTACTTTTTATGGGAATGGAACCATCCTTCAGGATAAGTCCAAAGAAATTCTCTCTAGGTTATCACTGTGTAATCATAGTAATCTTACTATCACTCAAGTAGAGATTGATTCTTTGATCTTACATGACTCTTTTCATAGAAAATTATAATCCCCTTGGTTGATATCGTACACTATCAGGAAATTTTGAACCCTCTTCAACAACAATTTCATTGTGATCCATGCATGGAATGAGGGGAACAAAGTTGGGGATCATCATGTGTCCATGGAAAATCTAGGCTCCAAAATCACCTGCCTCCCTACAATCAATTTCTTGATTCTTTAGGTGGTTAATTTTATTATAGGGGATACCCTTGGTTTACATTACTTTAGTCATCCCTAAGTCTTGTGTGTCATTGTTTCTTGTTTCTAGTTTCTTGTTTCATGTTTCTTGTTTATTATCTCTTGTTTCTTATTTATTGTTTCTTTTTTCTTTTTTCTTTTTTCTTTTTTTTTTCTTTTTTCTTGTTTCTTGTCCCTTTTTTCTTGTTTCTTTGACCTTTTCTTGAATAAAAATTTGATGTTGGAATGGGAAGGTCCTAAACCTCAAATTTAAGACCTATAATGACCTATAAAACTTTCAAAAACCACTTTTATTGCCATTATTTGGTAATTAACCATAATGTTTTAGTTTGGTAAGTTTTTTATGACTATTTATAGGTAAAACTATGGGTACACCTAACTTTTTTTCAAAAATCCCAAGTGTTTCCTTTCCCTTCTCTATAAAAGGCCACCACCTCTCCCTCTTCTTCACACCACTAAAACCAGTTAGGTTAATCCAATATATTAATTATACACTTCACAAAATCCCTACCTTATTCCTTAAAGCCTCTACTTGGGTATAAATTAATCCAGGGTAGCCTTTTGGCACAAACCAAAAGGAGTTACCCAATTATGAGGTAATGTCTTCTCTCAAGCTCCTTTCTTTTATTTTCTTTCTCCGCCCCCTCCACTCTATTTATTCCTTGATTGTATAAGAAACTAGTATATTCAATATAATAGAATGTTTTTATGATAAATTTTCAAAACAAACATACACACACTTTTATCTAATGGGTAATGAACATATGGCTTACGTGTACGGTGAACTAGTGCCTCATGAAACGATGATTGTTCATTTTTTCTTTAGTGCCTCTCGTGGTGGAAATTATGATGGAGAATCTATTTTTTTTAATTATATAATATATTTGTTATATATTTAATATTATTTTTTCATTTTAAAATTCATGTCATTTTACTTTCCATTGACTATAAATACGATAATTTCATTTGACGAAGTGTGGACTATTGCCCCCTCAAAGCGATGTGATTCATTCACACACTAAAAAAAATGTATTAAGGATCGGTTTAGTAAAATTATATTATATATATTATATAATAATGGTATTGGAATAATTATATATATATATATATATACATAATTATTTTACCTTATTTCTTTCAGTGCGATAATAAAAATGGAAATAGCATTCATACGTACGCACGGCTTACCATCTTCATGAATAGTGTATTCCATTTCATACTTATATATTATATATATTATTATAATAAAAATATACTAAATAAATGATATTTATTTCATGGTGTTCATTTTGTATATCATGATTTATGTTTAAGGATCCAAGATATAACAATTTAAGACACATGCGAAGAACAAAGCTGATATTACCCGAAGTGAAACCTTAACATAGGATTGTTAATGAGAGGGTAATATAAGGTCATGATCAAACCATAGATGATATTAGATATAATAATATTTTTATTTAAAATATGTATAATAAATTTATATTTATTATACTGGTGTTTTGAACGAGTACAGTGAGAGTCAAGATAAAAGGTAAGAGGATTTCATCTCACTTTTTATTTCCATGAGATACATGCTTTATTCACCACCCATTACTTTTGTGTGGTGTGTATACTACCAATGTATGTATTTAGTGATTATTATACTTAAATTTATTGGTATTTAGGTATCCATTTTATGATATTTCTTTCATGAGGTCTAGGTTTCAAAAGTAACAAAATCAGTAAAATACATTTGTCTCAATTTTCTGTCTTTTAGACTCATGTTTTGTCATACACATAAATTACTTTTCAAGGTATATATAATTCAATTTTTAATGTTATATCATGAATATCCTTTTTTAATTATATTTTAAGCTTCCTGTGATTTCATTTTCTCAAATTGAGAGTATGATCCCATGTTAGTTAGTGATAATAGTTTATTGAAATAATCTTATCACTTTTAAAGATTGTTTATAATTATGATTCCTTTGATGAAATATCATGATCCATATCTCAAGAACACTCATGAGTTTTCTTATAATATTATTATTCAAGATATCATCATGTATTTGTACAATTTTATCACTCTTTGGTACTTAATATATTGTTTTTAACTAAAATCATATCATCTCTCTCTTCGGTCGAAAATTTATTATATTCAAAAACAATGATTTCAAAAAAAAATCAAAAAAAAAATCAAAAATGTTTTTCAAAAATGTGTTAAAAAGATATTTAAAAACTATTTTAAAGGTAAATGGATTTATAAATCGTTTTATAGTTTTAAATGCTTCATTTATAATTTTTTAAAGCTATTTTAAAAGAAAAATGTTTTTAGAAGGTTTTACGTTTTAATTTTTTATCAATGCAGAAATTCCGTTTTCCTCAAGAAATTTTTTTAAAAGATCTTTCAAAATTATTTCCCATCTAAGATAATATCTTTTGGTGTTACTCATGCCATTTTGGGGAAATTTATTCGATTTTTACATTCATATTCTTTCTTTGAATGGATTATGTTTTTATTTCATGGTGTTTGTGTGACCCAATTCGTTTCACTGGTTATATGTCTATGAAACCTTCTTAATTTCATGGGCCATGATTTGTTGAAATGATTATGAAACCTTTTTATTTTTCCACAGGTTAAGGTATGATTTCATATTTATCACACCCATTTCATTTCATGGGTTATGATATAATTATTTTTGATCTTTTGGAACAAGTATGTATGATTTCATTATGATATGGGTGGGACCTATATCCACCACCAATGAATTGGGTAAAGATTTATATCTCATGAGATAGACTATGATGGTCATGGGAGTAAAACATGACTAGTAATATGGCCATTGTAGTGAACCATGAATACTAATATGATATGAGTAGTTATCTCATTCTACTGAGATTGTTGTGTGAGTGAACCATGATTACTAAGATGGTATGGGGAGTGAAATCATACTATTAAGATGGTATTGGAAGAGATGCCTTGGATACTATGAAAATCATATTATATGGTTATGTGTCTTCTTCAATTCCATATTTTATTCATATGTTTTTCTTTCATGTATTATGTTATTTATATATTTATGATTCATGTATATGATCTTTGATATGCAGGGAATGATCATATATTTTCATGATCATGTTCTTATACCTTTATGATCATGAGTATAATTACATATCTCTCTTATTTACCCTTATTGAACTTTTTAAATCATACATTTTTATTTTTTCTTATCCATGTTATGAAGATATGTATTATTTTTTATGTGTCTAAGAATGGTGTTAGTTAAGAATAACATAGTGGGAGATAACGTATCTCACTTATGTATTAGTATTTATGATTCTGTGTTTCAAAAGGAACTACACAAGTACGGTCTTTGGGTGTCTATTTGTATAATTTTTTATGTATTTCACAAAAGTGATTTAATTTTAATGTATGAAAAGATATGGTCCCTATAGTTGTAATTAGAGAAAAGTTTTAGTTATCATTTGGAATCTAGGATGATAAAACCTTAGTGATAACCCTAAGTACATGTCTAAGGATAACTCTAAGGATTAGGAAAAGTGTAAGAAAATGTCTTGGAATTTTGGTAAGGATAGAGTGAGTGGTTTTCATGAAATAAATCCATGTATGGATACTACAAGTGTATGTGTCTCTGAAATATATGTACATAGTGGTAACAACTCTGACAAGATGTTATGGGCCTGACTTGGGGTAATATGTTACACAAAAATGGGCCTTGTTGCAGACCTAGTTTAACACTCTTGGGGGGTTTGCTTTGGAAATTAAAAAACTCTTCATGAACCATCATGAAAGATTTAAATATAAGTTACCTATGAATAATCTAGGATGCACCTAAAGTTTTATAATTTAGACATACTATAAATGAATTTTCATTATTATGTGGTTCCTCAATATGATAAAAGTTTTGTACTCTATGATTTGGGTTTTAGTCAATGGTTAGAACCCAAAAGAACCTTTATGTTGGTGATTGTGATTGAAAATACAACAATTTTCCTCCTAAGAAACTGAATGCTAAGGGAACTAGAATAAAAAATCCCATTTCTATGCTCACACTACTTTCTCAAGTTATAAATCATAGTGGGATTCCAAATAAGAAAATGAGGGAACAATATTCTGTTGATTCTTTCATGAGGCTACATCCACTTTCATTCAGACAGAATTCAGATCCACTTGTTCCTAAAAAATGAAATAGTACAACTGAAAATATATTCTCCTTTCTCCAGTGTTCGAATCATGAGAAATTAATTCTGTCTATTTACCAGTTATAAGGTGAAGTAGACCAGTGGTGGAATCTAATTAAGAATATGGGGAATTAAGATGAAATTGAATCCATTGAATTGAATGAATTAAAGAAATTATTTTTCAATAATTAATTTCCTCATATTCTTCATATCATGATGGATAAATAGTTCCTCGAGTTAAAGGGAAGGGATGTTGAGTCGGTTGGTACCTATGAGGCTAATTTCACAAGACTTGGGAGGTTCACTTTAGGAATTATAATACAACCTAAAAGTAAAGTTGATAGGTTCTTCAGTGTCTTAAATCCAAGTCTCATAAGGTCATTGTCCACAAGATACATTATTAGCTATTAAGATATTGTGTGTTGTGAAATCAAGGTTAAAATAGAGGTTCGATTAACATATCAATCTCATGGTTTTGACAAAAAAAATGGAATATGGAATTTAAAGGAAAATATAAAAACCCATGAAGAGAATATTATGAGCTTTCCATTACGCTCAAATTATGGGAATAAGCATCAAAGAAATTTTATTAAGGGGTCTAATAAATTTTTTAAGTGTATAATGGAAGGTCATTGGGAATTTTGATTTCCAAAGTGTTGGGAATAAGTTAGCTAACATTGTGATTGGGGAAAAGGTGACAAAAAAATGAACCTATAATGATTTAGTGCTACAAGTGTAAGGAGGATGGGAATTATTCTAACTACTACCCAAACCCAAGGGATGGTGATGATGATCTATGTCAAAAACCTCTTAAGTTGAGGGATAAGGGGAAATATCATGCAATCTCTATTTATGATTAGGGGAGAGATAAATATGTGATGAAAGGTACACTTAACATCCACTCTAGAACAAATAATGTCATATTTTATTTTTCTTCTACCCACTCGTTCATATCTAACAAATTTTATAAGGGTGTTATGATTCCACCAAAACAATTAGATATATAATTAGTGATGCAAAACCCTGATGGTATGATGATTTCATCTCAAGCCTATGATTCCTCTCCAGTTGAATTTTTTGGGAATGTTCTTCTTTCAAATTTTATCCTTCTTCCTTTGGTTGAGTTTGATGTCATATTAGGCATGGATTGTATTTCCCTACATAAATCCCATATCAATTATCAAGGAATGAAAATTATGTTTTATATTTCATACCCTCTTATAATCATCCATCAGTGTGACGATAGGCATGAAATTCCTGTGGATATTACATACAATGTATGGGTCTAAATTCCTATTCAAAGGGGTTGTTTATCTCAAAATTTTGGGGAGAGAATTGAAATTTATGATATGCCAATTGTTCAAGATTTTTTGGATACCTTTCTGGAATAGTTTTCTAGCCTTCCACAAAAATTTGAAGTTGAGTTATCAATAGAACTCATACCTAGTTCCATAGCAATTTCAATGACTCCTTATAAAATAGACCCAACTGAGTTGTAATAATTGAAGAAGAAACTCCAATAAAACCTTTATAATTAATTCATTAATCCATGTGTGTCACCTTGGGTTTCACCTATTCTTTTTGTGAAAAATAAATATTGATAAATATAGCTCTGTATTAATTAGTAGGAGTAGAACAAGATCATGATCAATAATAAGTATCTTGTATCATTTGTTGATGAATTTTTTGATCAGTTATGTGGATCTCAATTCATTTCCAAGATTAAACTTTATTCTAGATATCATCAATTGATGGTCAATAAGGAGGATATTCCCAAGACGTAATTCCATAAAAGGTATAGACACGATGAATATATATTGATTCATTTCGCTCTTACTAATTCCCCTTTAATCTTCATGTATTTGATTAATAGAGTATTTAGAGATTACCTTGACTATTTTGTGGTAGTCTTTATAGAATATATTATTATCTATTATAAAATAAAGAAATATCATGAATATTACTTGAGAATTGTACTAAATAACTTAAGTAAGGAGAATCTATATTAAAATTTTACAAAGTGTGAATTTTGGTTGAAGAAGGTTTCATTTTTGGGTCACATAATCTCAAAAGATGTTATAAAAGTATATCTATAAAATACAGAGGCTATTAAATGATTCCCTAGATCAAACATGTTGTCTAAGATCCATAGATTTTTTGGTTTAGCTAGATATTATCAAAATTTTTTGGAGAATTTATCATGACTATCTAATCCTATAACAAAGTTAACTTAGAAGGGTGTAAAGTTCATCTTGATAGATGAATGTAAGGAATTTTTTAATGAACCGAAGAGAAGGTTAGTCAGTGAATTTTTTCTTACATTACCCTATAGTGGATAAGGGTCTGTAATCTATAGTGATGCATCCCATAGGGGATTGGGATGTTTTCTTATGAGGAATAACATGGGTTTCGCTGATTCCTCACGGAAGTTGAAGATTCATGAGAAAAATTACCCAACTAATGATTTGGAGTTAGTAGAGGTAATTTTTCATTAAATATATGGAGGAATTATATTTATAGAGAAAAGTGTGATATATCTACCGATCATAAAAGTCCAGAATATATATTTACATAAGAAGGCGTCGAACATGCACCAAACAAATGGTTATAGTTGATAAAGTATTATGACTGCTCAATGCATTATCACCATGGGAAAGTGAACATGGTGGAAAATGCTTTGAGTCAAAAGGATCATGCTATATTATCCATGATGAGGATCACAAAAGATCCAATATTTCGGTATTTTCAAAGTATGGATCTAGAAATCCTGAAGAAAGGGGGAAAATATTATATTTTCAAAATTAATGTTCAACCCTCTATCTAAGTGATTATTAAGGACGTTCATAAAGAAGATGTAGAGCTTTAAAATAAAGTCAGAATTATTCCTGAGTTTAACCTTGATCATGATGGAATGATAATGTTTAGGAACCGTGTATGTGTTCCTTCCATATCTGATTTGAAGAACTATTTGTTAGGGGAAACTCATAGTTCTTCATTTTAAATTCATCTTGTAAGTAAGAAGATATATAGGTGATTTAAAGAATACATATAGTGGAATCAAATGAAGAGATATATCCTAGAGTTTTTATCTCAGTGCTTGGAATGCCAACATGTTAAGGCTAAAAGACAAAAGAAAAAATTCAAAGGTTGTGTTTCATCCAATACCCATACCAAAATGGGAATGGAATTACATCACTATAATTTTTTTGTTGGACTAACCAACACCTAAAATGGGTTTAATGTTATATAGTGGGTGGTCAATCACCTTACTAAGTAATCACACTTCAACGAAATCAGATTGGGCTTCTCTGTAGATCATCTTTATAGAATCTCCCTTAAGAAAGTGGTCAGGTTGAATGGAGTGCCACATTCTATTATATTAGATCAAGATCTGAAGTTTATTAAAATGTTGTGGTGAAGTCTTCTGCAAGAACGTGATAAATAATTGAGTTTCATCATTGGTTATCATCCTCATAAATATGTTCATTCTGAAAGTACAATTCAAACCCTAGAGGATAAGTTGAGATATTGTTCTCTATGTTTCAAAGGTAGTTGGGATAAACACCTTCCTCTAGTTTCAGATGCTACTGTACGAATCCCTATATGGGAATAAATCTAGATCTCCAACATTCTGGGATGAGGTTAGAAAATGAAATATATTTGGACCTAACATCACTGAATAAATAGTCGAGAAAGTTAAAACCATTCAGAATCATTTTAAGGCAGCTCAAAGTCGACAGAAAAGTTATGCTGATAAACATCAGTGTGATTTATAAATTTGGTGAAAAGTTGATTCTATGGATCTTACCCTATAATAAATTTATGAGATTTGGAAATAAATGTAAACGCAACCATATGTATATCAGTCCCTTTTAATTTCTTGATCGCATCGAGATAATATCCTATCACTTGGTACTTCCTTGAAATATCTCTCGAATTATGATGTGTTCTAAGTATCTCTCCTAAGAAATTACATAACTAACCCCTCACATGTACTAAACCTTGAGGTCATATAGCTATAGTAGGATCATTTTTATAGGGAACACAATTTTGAAATTATGGGTCATACAAAGAAAGTTTTACGAAACAATACCACTCACCTAGTCAATGTTTTGTGGAGAAATCCCCAGTTATAGGAAGTTATGTGGGAACTAGAGGATATGATGAAGAAGAATTATTCTCATTTTTTTGTACCAGAATTATTAATTTTGAGGGAGAAATTCATTTTAAAGGGGGTATAATGTAACACCTTGAGTTTTTATAGAATATTTTTGTTCTCTTAAAATGAATTAAATTTTCATTTATGTCTTACAATGCACTAAGTAAAACATTCATTTTATATGAAACTGACTCGACATAAATTAAATGAAATGTCAACATAGTGTATATTAAATGGAATATCTAATTTTAATATGTTACATGCATCACCGACTTTGCATATGTTACACGCAACACCGATGTTTCTATGAAACATCATTTTACTATTATAATTATTTAAATGAGATAATTATAACCAACCAATTAAACTCAATTATATGAATAGTAATAACTACTTTCCAAATATTTATTATAATTTTTTATATAAATAAAACATATTTGTCATAAAAGATATAACATTTGGTGAAGTCCTTATATGTTTAGAGATACCATTTTCTCAAATGGACTGCTTTTAATATACTTCTGTGAAAAATAATAAAATTAAATTTATACGCATTTAGAAATTTAATTTTATAAAATAAAATTTATTTTTTAATTTACAATTCCAAAATTATCTTTGGGTGAATTTATGGTATTGTTTTGAGAAACTTCATTTTTTGGATGAATAGTGAAAAATACAGGATTTTAATTTTAAACTACTTTTTCATCTAATTTATTATCAAGGATTAATTATATTTTAATTTTGCTTAAATGTTTCATTATGTCATATTTTTCTCAATCAACCCAATTTTTTCATTTTAATCAATTTCACTTTGAAATTGAATATAAAAAGATAGCAAACTTTTAATCATTTGTACCTTAAAACCTCCCAGTGTCATCCCGTCAGCAGGTTTATTTTTAAATTAATTTAGGTAAATTATATTATTAGAATTTGGAAAAATTGATTTCATATTTGTAATAATCATAATTTACAATTTCTTATAAGTTAAACTTAGTTTTTGACCAACATTATTAGTGAAAGTGATTAAAATTAATTACAATGATTAAGAAAAAATAAGGTTAAAAAGGTACAAAACCTTGAATTTAAGACCCAAAATAAACTATAAACTTGTAAAACATCCATTTTATGTCCATTATATGTCCATTAACCTTACATTAGTTATTGTTTTTGGTTTTTTATTACTTTTTCTAGGTAAAAACGTGGGTACACCTAACTTGTTTTCAAAAATGCCAAGTGTCTCATTTCCCTTCCCTTTAAAAGGCCATAACCTCTCCCTCTCCATCACACCTTGTTGACACTCCTTTCATCACAGAATATAAAGATCGGAAAAGGGGAATATCTGAGCTCAAAGTGATTCATCCTTTGAAGAAACATCAAAAAATCGATAAAGGGATGAACAAGGAGAACATTGCCCATAGGTCGCGCAAGTTCCCTCATGGTCGCGCAAGTACACTTGCGCGCCACCTAGTGGTCGTGCAAGTACTTGCGCGCTGCATATTGGTCGTGCAGGTATACTTGCATGCCGCCTCATGGTCGCCCATGTGACTTGCGCGACCTAAGTGGTAACCGCCCGGTAACCGCCCGGGGTCTTCTCTTGCCTATAAATAGACCCTGTGGGCCCCCCATTCGAGAGGATCTTTTTCCAGAAACTCGGATTGAAGCTCCCGACGCCCAAGCCTCTTCTCAAAGCTTCCGGAACACTTCTAAGGTAATTTCTTACCTAGAACGGAAGATCTAAAGAGAAGAAGGAAGGCCTAAGTGTTGAAACTTATCAAACACTTGCGCGCCGATTTATTTCCTTCAATATAACTTGCGCGTCCCTTTTCTGGAAGAACCTCAAGAGGATTATAAAGGGTTTAAAAAAGAGTCGCTCAAATATTTCAATGCTGGTTGAAAATCGCGCAAGTACACCATGTGTCGCACAGGTATACCTGCGCGACCAAAACTTGCACTCCCACGGAAGACTTGCGCGCCTTTCAAGACTTGCGCGCCCCTACCTTTTTGGGTGCCCATCTTGCCCATTTTACCCCTCTTAAGCCATTACACCTTTCCTTTTCAAGATTCAGTCTTCAAAATACTCTTCAAATCCATTTATGGCATGATTTCTTGATTTGACTTCCTTATCTGAAAGGAATTCTGTGGAATGTCTCTCAAAACCTAGTGATTTAAATATCCTTATGTCACTAAATATAGAGAGTTCATTCATTCAACCACATCCTTTAAGATGAGAGAATCCTTAACTTGGGCATCCTCCTCAGGAGTAAGCCCCAATTTCAAATATGGGCATCCTTCTTTAGGAGTAAGCCCCAAATTCTTAAAGTTCCCAAACTTGGGCATCCTCCTCAGGAGTAAGACCCAATCATAATTCTTTAACATGGGCATCCTTTTTAGGAGTAAGCCCCAAGTCCCTTAATTTGGGCCTCCTTTTTAGGAGTAATCCCCAACCTCAAATATGGGCATCCTCTTCAGGAGTAAGCCCCAAACCTTAATCCCTAACCTGGGTCTCCTTTTTAGGAATAAGACTCAGTCATAATCTTGGGCATCCTTATTAGGAGTAAGCCCCAAGTCCCCTAACCTGGGTCTCCATTTTAGGAATAAGACTCAGTCATAACCTGGGCCTCCTTTTTTAGGAGTAAGTCCCAGTCATAATCTTGGGTTTCCTTTTCAGGAGTAAACCCCATGCCCCCTTAAATTTCTCTTAACCAGTCCTAATTTACCCTTGATTTGGGTTTCCTTTTCAGGAGTAAAACCCAATCATAAGTCCCCTCCTAACTTGGGCATCCTCCTTAGGAGTAAGCTCAAAGATTAGAGTATTCAAATCTCCATAAAGCACATATACCTTTATGGACCATGTTCCTGGATTTTCTCCCTAAAAATGAATCATAAACCTTCATCTATCTGGGCAGTCATACATACCTAAGCCCCAAACAATTTCTTATGATTGCATCTTTCATGGCACAATTGTCTAATTTTTACCAATACCTCTTGTTTCTCACACCGAGCATGACTCACGTGAGCTTAGAGTGTAAAAGTAATTATGACATTCTTCTTTGAGACATCAATCATAAACATCATACTCCATTACTCGAACTACGTGGGTTCTGATTCCTTTTCCAAAACAAAGGATACGTAGGTAGCCCATTTATGGGTTCGATCCCAACTTTGAAATAATCCTTGTCCTTCTGAATGACGATAAACTTCAAGTGCCCCACTGAGTGGCTTTAAAACCAGCCTGGTCATCATAATGACCAAGAGACTTTTATATAAATATTTTGAAGGATACCATTGACCAAGAATCTCTAAAACAGATATAGATGATTCTCTATTGATGAAGAACCTCGAATACATATAAAAGATTCTCTAAATTTCTTGCATATTTAATCATTGATTGTTAAAACTAAAGGAAAGCACATTTTATACTTGGTAATGTAATAAGGATTCACTAACATAACTTAAATCTATAAAGAGAGTCCCGGAGTAGACAATAATTCCCCTAAAAAAGGTGTGATGAGTCCGACCTCCCATCCTCTCGACCAATGCAAATTCCTAAGCCTCATCAGTCCACAAGCTAATGAGCGCCTACCTTTGGAAAGTGGGTCCAAACGGATGTGGAATCATTGGATGTTTCCGGTTCTATGAACAAACCCGCTAGAAACCGATCGGAATGTTTGAATCTCCCGTCAAGGAGGTCATCCCCGAAATCCGTCAAGGAAACAAAAATGGTGAACCCGACGTGAATCCTTAACCAAGTTAAAGTGATGTTCTTCTTATTTGTTAGGCCCCTTGGGACAACAAAGAAATCATTGACATGTTCTCATCCAAAAGATGCAGTGGCCGGATTCATCTTGATTATGTCTGTTATATGGAACAGGCACTTTTTTCTCAAGATCTTCTGCAAAATGGATTTCCTTAAATTCACCCATGTGAATACTGCTGCTGTGAACACCTCTACTGTGAGGTCTGCTGCTGTGAAAACCAATGCTGCTACTCCTGCTGGAACGTCATCCGCTCTTAGGATGACATCACCAACTCAGCGTCTTCAACGCTGGGTTTCTAATGCACTGGTTAAGGAGTACCGTCGCAACGGTACTATCCCAACTCTGGAGGCCGCTCGTCAAGACCTCCAAGTTAACAACTCTACCTGGTCGTCCGGACAACGGCTGCCAGCGATCAAGAAGCAGGCGGTGCTGACTACAGTCTCCAACCGTTTCGGGTCGTTATCCCCGGAACGCAATTTCCATTCACTCCCTTACTATGAGGAAGTGAATGAGCAGGTCCCGCAGGACCTTAATTCAAAAAGACAAGAGTCCTTCTCAAGGGCTCCCATCAACAATCGCCGCCAGACTCGTGCGGTAGTGCACCCTCAACATGATGAGGGTACCGATTCCAGGCATTCAGCTCAGGTTCCTCGAACCCGAGCAGGCAAGATGAACCGCCAGAGACGGAATCCGGTGAACAATGGGAAGGTTGTCATCCCTGCCATCTCCGGAGAAGTCCACCAACCTAACTTGGTGGCAAACAACGAGCAGGCACAATCACCTGTCCGTTTTAATTCCGCTATCCAGCAGACTCGTCTGGCAGCATCAAGCCAATCCCGCCAGGCAATTCCGGCAGAGTACTGTAGGCAGGAACATACACCTGCTTATACATCACCAGTTAGTCAGCAGGCTCGTCTTACTACATATGATGGATCTCGTCAACCGCGTTTGGCGAAGTGTAATCAGCAGGCACATACACCTGCTAATACTAATCAAGCCTACCAACAGTCTCGCTTGGTAGCGCACGGAGAAGTCATTCGGAAAGTCCCGACGACAAACAGAAGGCAGACTCAACTCTCTGCCTCCACACTTGAGTACTGTCAGGATTCAATGACAGGAAAAGGAGGACAGGAGCAGGCACATACACCTACTCCAAGCCCGGAATGGACGTATATCCCCGTTCCGGCGGCTGAAGTCACCAAACATATTTTGTCAATGGTGAAAGAGCAGAAGCAAATTCCTGCTCATATTCTGGATGCTTGCCAGGATATCATAACAGCTTCAGCATCATCACAGGGACAGACACATAAATCTATCCCTAGCAGTGGAGTGACACATCAACGATTCACTCCGGAACAGACACACACATCTGTTCCAGTCCAAGAGGTTTATGGGGCATACTCCCCCATATCAAACGGACAACCAAGTCAGGCACATACACCTGATTTGAGTGGAGATCGTCAGCCTAACCTGACCATCTTTCCTGATCAGGCACATACACCTGCTCAGAGTAACCACTTTCTTCAACAAGTGGTTTCTAAAGTGAGTAAGAAGGCATCTAAGAAAAAGATCCGCTCAGCACAGTCAAGAGATCAAAGGCCAATCTGCAACAAGGCCTTGCTCGATGTTGGAGTTCTTGAAGCCCTCAGACATTTATCTGTCGGAATTCAAGATTCTACTCCCTCAGTTCTCAATAACGAGAACATTAATTTTGAAGGTCTTCAACAGACACTTCCTCATGAAGGCTTGCTTCATGAAAGTTCGGTCAATCTTGAAGTTTCTTCTTCAGATGAGAGCCACAGGAACCCTCTGTGTGGTCAGAAGACCAAGGAGCAAGAGATTTCATCTTTTGCTGTAACCCATCATGATGGTCCTCCTCATGGTGATGAACTTCGCTGCGAAAGTCCTCTCCGCAGTAGTGATTCACGTTGTCTCGAAAATTCTTCAGAAGGCAATGTAGTGACGAGAAAGCCCTCCTATCTCGAGGCACTTGCAAACGTAAAACCAGTCATGTCTGATGCTTTACTATTGGCAGGTGAAATTCTTTCTCCATCAGAAGACAGTCTGGGGTTCAGGTTATTCTCTGAACCATCCCTGGGTCATTCATCTTCCAGCATGAATAGTGATATCTCTACCAATCTTGTTGAATCCGATGAAGCAACAAGGAAACACCAACTCTGGTCCAAACAGGTAGAAGAATCTTCATTTAATGATAAAGAGGAAATGCTGAACATGAGGAAAAAACTGGCAAAAGGTGAAGTACCAGTCATGTTTTGGCCTTTGGCTGACTCCTAGTACGACATTCCAAAGATGTTGAAGGATGATGGAATCCATGATATTTGTCTCAACATATGGAAGACTCTTTGTCAATTGAAGAAGAAAGTATTATCTTACGGTGATTATGAAAATCATATTAAGATAATAGAAGGGTTACAACACCAGATTGATTTGGCATCTCTATCAGTCTCTCGGTATCTGAAGGCTGAAAAGCAACAAAGAACCCTTCAACGTTCATGCCTTGGCGCAATAAGAAAATTGCGTCAGTTAATTGCCAATGCTCCATATGATGTTCATATCAGAGGATGGGGTGTTCACGGAGCACTACATTTTACAGTGCTTTCCGGTCAGCAAAGCCCGCCGAAAATGGTCTCATGCAATGTTATTGCCCATGGCCGGCCACAGTCAATGGGCTTTGTTCATAATCAAAAGCTTGCTCAAGAATAGGCTTCAACTAGTTCCTCTCAAAATCAAGTATATAGAGAACAAGTTGTTGAATTGCTCCTACATCAAGCAGGCGAGAATATTTCACAAGCCTCTCGTCTGGAGCAAACACGTCATCAAATGACAGAAGTTTCGGAAATCATCCAACGGTCTGTTGAACCAGGTGATAAAAGTGGATACAGGTTAATGCATCCAGCTAATTTCCGAACTAAGATTCGCAAGATCAAGAGAGATTTTAAGAAGATCTCAGACATAGAATGTCAAGAGACACCCCAGCTTGTTAGACTGAGGACTTCTCTAACCCAACCCTCAGAGTCAACAAATGGGATTCGAGGAGTTGAGCGGAAGCAGCAGGAACATCCCCAGTCCACCGGATTCGGGACTTTTTCAAATCCTCAATCCCTCCCTCACAGAAAGTCAGTATTCTCTCGATTAGGGAATAACCCTCAAGAGGAACGAAGAGCCAAGCTATCAGGAGATTCTCTCCAAGTGACGGTTCTCCAAGAAGTTCTTGAGGGATCAAGTCAACAGAATGCCATGTCTCATCATGGACATAGAAGAAGACAATATCACAGAAATGCTGATAGAAAGGATTCCATGCAATATGCATCCATTAATTTCATCAATGTCGTTGCTAGTGATTCACCAGATGAGGCTCAATCAGAGGGATCAGACGAAGAGGTTCCTGCTCAAGAAGTTGCGCACACAGACTTAAATGAAGAAGGTGTGTGCACACGTAATCAAAGGCTTACCCAAAATCTGGGTATTACTTCAAGTAACCCACTTCCCCCTCTCCAAAAAGGATCCAATAAGGGGAAAGGAAAGAATCAGGTTACTTCTCACCCTTCCTCTGAAGGAGGTCAATCGCTCTCATTAGAGCAAAGGTTTACACAACAGGAGGAAAAATGAAAGAATTAAGAAGGTTGAATGCAGAACTACTTCAAAGTAGTCTTCTTCTTAAGAATATTGAAGTCCGACAGCCGAAGGAATTTGTTGTAACTACTGAGATGGATCAGAAATATCCTCTTTTATCAGTACACCCTTAGAGGTCTAATCCTACGGGTCAAACGCAACAACGGTTGGCAGCACTACCATCAGTTGCAGAACCAACCACCACGTCTGTCCAAGCTCCATTTATTGCACCTACTCAAAACCAAGTTCAACCTGATGTTTCTCAAAAGTTAATAACTACTATTGAGTCATTAACAGCTCGGTTAGAAACTATGGAAGGAAAACGGGCGCAAGTTCAACCTGAAAAGAAAGTTTACCCTGAATGGGTAGATTCAATTTCTCCTCCATCCAGTTTTGGAAACCCTGTTTTCCCTACTTTCAATGGATCAGGCGACCCTGAACAACATTTGAGGCATTACGTGTCTTTTTGTGATCCTATGATGGGAACTCCAGAGTAGCAAGAAGCAGTGAAACTCAGATGCTTCGTGCGAACCTTGCAAGGACCAGCTTTTGTCTGGTATACAAGCTTGCAATCCCGGTCAGTCATCAGATGGGAGGATCTTCGTCAAAAATTCCTTCTTCAGTTTAGCTCAACTTTTCCAAAAACGACAGTTTTCGATCTTACAAACTGCAAGAAAAGGGAGAATGAAAGAGTCTATGATTTCATTGCTCGTTGGAAGGGATTAACGTATTCCTTGAGTTTAGCACTCCCTCAGGAGGAATTGTTGCCAATCTGTGTGGAAAATTTGCGTGACGAATTACGCACGCCATTGATCCCTGTGAAATACACAGGAGGGTTTCGAGACCTTACTTCAATCGCTCAGCAAATTGAAGATTCCCCTATACAGGCTAAGGTTAAATCTCGTGTAATTCCATCAGCTCCAGGAAGAAGAATGGGTAAAGCAGAAACTGCTACAGTTATGCTTAAACAAGCACCTGTACCTATATCTACTTCAAAACCTTCATCTTCTCGAATGACTCCACCTCCTGAACGCCAACAACAAAGTCTGTTTCGTCCAAATGATCAAAAAGATCAACGACGAAAACAATTTGAGGATATGAAGAGTAAAACATACTCTCTCCGAAATGATCAAGTTCCTGGTTACTTCATTTCAGCTCTGGAAAATAATTTGGTTCAATTACCAGTGCCCAAGAGGCCAAAAAAGGAAGGAGATGAAGACCGTACCAATTATTGTCCCTTTCATCAAATGTTGGGGCATCCCATCCAGGAGTGTTTTGTCTTTAAAGACCTCCTGCAAAAGATGGTCGACTTGGGACAAGTCAAATTGAAGGGTTCTTCAGCTCATGTAGCGTGTATTACCGCTACAGATCCAGAGGAAGGAGGCAAGTGGCAGGAAGTCAAAAGCAAAACTGCGAAAAAATATGATGATTGGATGGTCAGAAAGACAATCAATCGGACCCATTCCATTTTGCGAACACAATTGAAGAAGCCAATTGTGTCTCCTACAAAAGCTGCAGTAAATCCTCCATCAAAAGACAAATCCTCAAAAGGGCAGCGCAATTCAAATAAGAAAGAGGAATCAGGAGAAGATGAGTATGTATCAAAGCCTAAATTGTCTTTGACTCTGAAAGATTTCATGCCATCTACCTCAAAGAAACGGGCACCGCCCCATCAAACGGCACAGCCTAAACAGGCTAACCAGGCAGAGTCTTTATCAGACGAAGAGTTAATCTTTGGTTCTGTTAATATGATTCAATTAACAGATTCATATTCCAGTCTTGATGAGCCTGAATTCCCTATATCAAATAAGGGAATCCGAAGAGGCTCTAGAGGTTCAGGATATAGAGGAAGACGTGGATATTTCTGAAGCCACTACTCTAATTTTACCCCTGATAGCACTGTATATGCAGCAGAAACTCATGGTAGAGCCCTTCAGCGAGCTCAGAAAAGAACAAGCAAGTTCTTCTGCCAATGGCCAACTCAGTTTTGGCACAGTTATTTTGGAAGACCGATTAAAGGTTCCATCTTCTTTATCTCAGCAAGTAAATGGATCTAATCAGTCTAATCTTCCAAAACCAAGGATGTTTCCAGCTTCAATACAAGATGCATCAGCTTCCAAAGCATCTGCTTCCAAGATACCTGCTAAACCGCATATTCCTATTGGGAAACGCAGACCTCTAGATCAAAAGTATGATATATTGAAACACTTGGCCCAAGTACCAGCCAAGTTATCAATTTTGGATGCTTTGAATCTATCAAGAGATCTTTGGGAAACACTCATCGAGGCTTTGTCAAGTCCTCATGAGTTTGAAGCTGAAATTGCTGCAGCTGAAATCTATCACATAGAGAATAATCCTGCATAATGTCATGCAGTGATATCTTTTACTGATAAAGATGAAGATGATGTTGTGCATGGGCAAATAAAACCTTTGTACTTATCTGGAAAAGTCAATGGTATAGATGTTCGAAGAGCTTTCATTGACAATGGTTCAGGAGTCAACCTCATGCCCATTCGTACACTTTGTCGATTGGGCCTCACAGAATCTGATTTATCTCCTTCTACCATGATGTTGCAAGGATATGATAAAAATGAACAAGAACCACTAGGAGAAGTTACACTCAGAACTCAGTTTGGAGATCTTGTTTCCAATTCGGATTTCATGATTGTTGATCAGGACTCAGCTTTCAATATCTTGCTTGGAAGACCCTGGCTACATCAGCATACAGCTATTCCGTCATCATACCATCAATGTCTCAAATACTGTTTCGATGGTCAAGTTGGAACATTGTATGGTGATAAGGCCCCGTTCAAGACATGTGAGTCTCAATACATTGAGGCGGAATTTTATCACATGAAGGGAAGAGAAAAATCTACAATGAAGGAAATTACCAAAGTTAATGCTCCATATGGTTTGGAGAAAATTCCAATAAATCCATTTTCACATGTGAGTACAGATTATGTATTACCTATCAGTCAAATTGACAAAATAGGACCAAATCAAAATACTCTTATGGAAAGATCCATAATGTCAATTATGGCAATCGAGCCAGACAACATAGGAGAAATTGGTAACTTACCAAGCAGTGATGAAAGCATAAGTGGTGACGTTTTCATTTCGTCTGCTGAAATCCAACAAGTCTATACTTCGCTAATCAGGCCAGAAGAAGTTATAGCAACACCAGAGGTGAATAATGATGTCGATTCTCAATCCATCATCCCCTCTTTATTTCCCAAAGAAGACCCTTTATCATCAATAGGGTCGGAAATGGAAGCTTCTTCTTCAAAATGTGAAAATTTTGACATCTCTTATGATCATGAGAATTTCGTTTTTTCATCTACTTTGCAAGTAGAAACGGAAGAAATAACACATGATGAAGAGGAAGAGGAAGATCTTAGAGATGCTCCTCCAGCATTTGAAGAGGGTATCTCTACCACTGTGGATGAACTCAGAGAAGTAAATCTGGGTACAGAGAAAGATCCACGCCCCACTTTAATTAGTGCGGCCATGACCCTTGAAGAGCAAGAGATGTATATTTCTTTTCTAAAGCAAAATAAAGATATTTTTGCTTGGAATTATACAGAGATTCCTGGCCTTGATCCTGATGTTTCCACCCATCATTTGGGTTTGCCAAAAGAACATCGAGGATTCAAGCAAGCCGTGAGAAGAACACACCCAACCTATGCTTCCAAAATTGAGGCTGAAGTGGATAATCTTATCAAAGATAACTTCGTCAGAGAAGTTCAATATCCCAAGTGGTTGGCTAATATTGTCCCTGTAAAGAAGAAGAACGAACAAATTAGGGTTTGCATCGATTTCATAGATCTTAATCGGTATTGTCCTAAAGATGATTTCCCAGTTCCAATTACAGAACTCTTAATTGATGCGACGGCTGGCTATGAAGTAATTTCTTTCATGGATGGACATTCTGGATATAATCAGATCCGAATGGCCCCAGAAGATGAGGGATATACAGCCTTCAGAGCTCCTCAAGGTGTGTTTTGTTACCGGGTGATGCCCTTTGGTTTAAAGAATGCAGGTGCAACATATCAACGCGCCATGCATCGTATCTTCAAATATCTTTTAGGGAAGTTTGTTGAATGCTATGTAGATGATTTGGTAGTTAAATCCAAACAACGTTCTAATCACTTGGCTGATTTGGAAGTCATATTCCACAAGCTTCGACAACATAATTTGAAGATGAACCCCTTAAAATGTGCTTTTGGGGTAACCTCAGGAAAATTCCTCGGCTTTGTTGTATGCCATCGTGGTATTGAAGTCGATCATGAGAAGACCAAATCAATCCTTGGTATGTCACCTCCTCAGAATTTGAAAGAATTAAGAGGACTTCAAGGGCACTTAGCCTATATTTGGCGTTTCATCACCAATTTGGCAGGCAAATGTTTACCCTTTACCAAATTATTGAAGAAAGGAGTCACTTACCAGTGGAATGAAGAATGTCTAGAAGCATTTGATGTCCTCAAGAAATACCTCTTTAATCCACCAGTACTCATGCCACCTGTTGAGGCTAGACCTCTTATCCTCTATGTGACAGCTTTAGAGCGATCATTGGGTGCCTTTCTCGCTCAAAAGAATGATGCTGGGAATGAAAATAGTCTCTACTATCTCAGTAGAACTATGCTTGAAGCAGAAACCCGGTATTCAAGTATTGAAAAGTGCTGCCTAGCATTAATCTTTGCAGTTCAGAAACTGAGACACTACCTGCAACATCATGAGGTCCAATTGGTATCTCGTAATAATCCGCTCAAATTCATCCTTAGTCGTCCAATGCCTACAGGACGTCTGGCAAGGTGGGCGGTTATTCTACAGCAGTTCGACATTCAGTATGTGTCTCAAAAGGAAATTAAGGGCCAAGCTCTGGATGATTTTCTGGCTAAACATCCTTCAGTGGAAGACACGTATTCAGATATCGAACTCTCTGATGAGGAAGTTTTCTCTATTCAAGAGAGTCCTCAAACATGGGAAATGTATTTTTATGGTGCTTCTAGAAGTCCAACAGGGAAGAAAATGGAAAATCCTAAATTCAACAAAGTTGGTTTAGGAATTGTGCTCATTTCTCCAGATAAGGCAGTATTACCTTATTCCTTTTTGTTGTGGGAAGTTGGTACCAATAATGAAGCTGAATACCAAGCTCTCATTACAGGCTTGGAGTTAGCGCTTCAAGAACAAGTGAATCACTTAAAGGTGAAAGGTGATTCAGTCCTGGTAATCAAACAAGTCAATGGGGATTATGCCATCAGAAAAGAAGAATTAATCCCTTTGTATGATTACTTCAGAGAGTTAATGTCGGAATTCCCTTCAGAACCGACCTTTTCTTATATCCCAAGATCACAAAATGCTCAACCTGATGCACTGGCTAATATAGCCACAGCTTTAGCAGATCCAAATCGGGACGAGACAACCATCTGTATTGCCCACCGTCGTGCAATTTCACCTTATGTTCAAGTCAGAACAGAGGAAATTAATGAAATTAGTCCCATTCCTGAACCGTATGGTCATACTACAGGATGGATGTCACCTATCAGGGAATACCTTCAAAATGGAACACTTCCACCTGATAGAGCCGAGAAAGAACAAATTCGGCGACGTGTGGTCAATTTTACTCTTTATGATAGCCCAAACCACCTAGAGAAAATTCTTTACAAACGTGGTTTTGATGGAGTTATCTTCAGATGTATTGATGGTGAAGAGACAATGGCTGTCATAAAAGAAGTGCATGCAGGAGTCTGTGGTGCCCACCAGTCTGGACATAGACTGTCTGATCAAATTCGAAGGCTTGGATACTTTTGGCCTTCAATGATACAAGATTGTGTTAATTTCACAAAGAAGTGTCATCCATGCCAAGTATATGCCAACTTCATTCATAAACCTCCAGAGTTGCTTCATACAGCTAAATACTCATGGCCATTTTCCACATGGGGAATGGATGTGGTGGGACCTTACCCTTCAGCTACGGCCAAGTAGTTTAAGTACATTCTTACTACTACTGATTTCTTTTCCAAATGGGAAGAGGCAGTACCTCTCAAAGAAGTCAATTCTAAATGCATTGTTAGCTTCATCAAGTCTAACATCATTACTAGATTTGGTGTCCCTCATACCATATTGACGGACAACGGCACCAACTTCTGTTCTTCTGAGGTAAAGAAATTTTATCAAGAATACAACATTAAGTCCAACCATTCATCTCGATATCATGCAGCGGCTAATGTCCAGATAGAGGCCTTCAACAAGACTCTTTCAAATATACTGCAAAAGATGGTGGATAAAGATAAGAAGTCATGGCCTGATAAACTCTTTCATGCTTTATGGGCTTATCGCACTACCACTCGCAATGCAACGCGGTCAACTCCATATTCATTGGTATATGGAACAGAAGCAGTCTTGCCAATTGAAGTTCAATTGCCCTCACTCATAATAGCCATTTGTCATCAGTTATCTACAGATGAGCAATCCCAAAAGCGGTTGAATGAATTGGAACAGTTAGATGAGAAAATATTGTGCACTTTGCACCACTTGGAAATCTATCAGAATCGAATAGCACGAGCTTTTAACAAAAAAGTTTGTCTTCGTTCATTCATTCAGGGAGAATTGGTATTGGTTCTCAGAGCACCAATGATACCAGGAAAGAAGCCTCCCAAGCTTGAACCAAAATGGGAAGGACCTTATTCAATACATAAGGTCTACTCCAATGGAGCATATTCTCTAATCTCAATGGATGGAGAACACATCACGGCTCCAACTAATGCCAGATTTCTGAAGAAGTATTTTGTATAAACACAAAATATTGTTCCCAGATCCAAAAACAATCACATTGGTTCATATTTTGTCCTACATGACACTAAACTGTATTATGTCCTATCTACATGACATTAAACTGTACAGAAGTTCCATATTTTTTCCGAGATGACATTAAACTATATTGTGTCCTAGCAACATGACATTAAACTGTGTGGCACTTCCAACGTCCAGCATGACGATAAACTGTAAAAAGTCCCTATAACTGATATCCTCGTATTGGTTCACCTTAGTCCTAGCTACATGACTTTAAACTGTACAGCACCAGTTCGTCCTTGCAATATGACGTTAAACTATACAGCAATGGTCCAGTATGACTTTAAACTGCAACTTCGTCCCACATGACATTAAACTGTGAAAAAGTTCCCTAAACCATCCAGCATGACCTTAAACTGCATCATCCCTGGTCCATGTATATGACCATAAACTATTTGCAAATCCTTTATGTCCAGCAAGACGTTAAACTGTGACATCCTAACTACATGACACTAAACTGTATAAAAGTCCCTCACGTCCGGAAAGACGTTAAACTATATAATCTCAAAAGTCCAGTATGACATTAAACTACACCATTCACGGTCCATGCATATGACCTTAAACTATTCGCACTTTCGTCCGACATGACGTTAAAATTGTACACTCTTTTGTCCTTACTGCATGACATTAAACTGCACAGTCCCCCTTTCGTCCAATATGACATTAAACTATTTTGTCCCCATCGTCCTAACTACATGACGCTAAACTGTACAGAAAGTCCTTGATATGTCCTACATGACATTAAATTGTTATTTTGTCCCTGCTACATGACACTAAATTGTGCAGCACCAATAGTCCTAACTGCAAGACTTTAAACTGCATAGTCCCTTTTTTATGTCCTACATGACATTAAACTGTGCATCGTTAAGGCTGTTATTACCTCTTGTTTCTCACACCGAGTATGACTCACGTGAGCTTAGAGCGAACAGCAACCATAACACTCCCTTTGGGCCACTAACCATGTATAAGTCCCAACAACATTTTTTTTAGATCATTGTCCACAAGAACAACTTGATCATTAATTCATTCTTTAATTGAACTACACAGACTTTGATCCTTGCCCTCCAGGCTGGGTATGTAGGCAACCTCCCAGGGTTCAAGCCCAAAAACAATCTCTTCACATCGGTTCACCACCATCTCATATGATGTTGATTTGTGAAACCGCCCCTGGAATCAATATCTTTACATTGATTCACTTTCGTCCTTGTTATATGACGTTAAACTATACAACACTTTTGTCCGGTACGACAATAAACTACAATATTCTTTGATTTCCTCATTTGAGAAGGAACCATTATTGACATTGATTTTTTCAGTCATGTTTCATTTCAAAAGACTACGTGCATACATGGTAATGCCTAAACTTTTTATCTCAGGTTAAACCATCATTGCACTAAAGTCCCCTTTCACCCTTCACATGTACGAACCAAATTTGTACAAAGGGTAGTTCTAGAACTACGTGGACTTGATTCCCATCCCTATGGGATACGTAGGAACATTCGAGTATCCCTCTAATCCAGTCCCAAGTCTTTTGGGCCTAACCCCAAATTTCACTTTCAGTCCCTTGGCTGAAAAGTCCTCATGAAAACACACACTGTGTATTCATTATTATGGTCCTAATTCTATGACCCTAAACTAAGATCACTCATACTTTCGTCCTGCACGACGTTAAAACTGCATTTCAAGAACTACGTATGGCTTGATTATCATTCTTATGATATACGTAGTGAAGTCCAGGTTTTCAGGACCCAGCCACAACATAATTATGGTTATCATTGACCTATGTATCTCTATATACATTGGACAATACCCATCTTTATGTGTTATAATCCTAACCTTAAATATTTTCAGATCTTCATAACCCTTTTCATGACTTCTAATCACAAAAATGTCAAACTTCTGAGAATTCTTTTGCCTGACTATGCAGCACGTGCCCATAGGTGGCCTTGCATAAACAGTCCACATAACAGACTTGTCAGCCGAAAGATACTATTTATTTGACCATTCATCCAATGCCCATAGGTGGCCCTGCATATTTCAACCCCCTAACGGGTTTTGTTAAATAATGGTAACTTCATTCTTGGGAAGAATGCCTCTTTTGTCCTTATTTGTCTTAAACGACAGTATGTAGGGATCCGCAAAAAAATAGCCATCCTTAACATATTTGTCCCATATCCTTTTTCATGATCTGAAAGTATTCAAGTCTATGGTTTATCCTTCTTCCCTACGTTTGGGTCAGACCTTCGTAGGAGTGATATTCATCCAGTTCTTCGATATTCTTGTTCGGAAATATCTTCTCCATATTCAAGTACCTCTTTCCATACAACAAACTCTATACTTTAGAAAATTTGAATCTCCATAAACTTTCACTGGCTTTTAGCACTAGGAAAGTAAATTTCTGGGAGTTCTTTTGCCTGACTATGCAGCATGTGCCCATAGGTGGCCTTGCATAAACAGTCCACATAACAGACTTGTCAGCCAAAAGATGTTATTTATTTGACCATGCAGTCAATGCCCATAGGTGGCCCTGCATATTTCAACCCCCTAACGGGTTTTGTTAAATAATAGTAACTTCATTCTTGGAAACTACTTCTTCTAATGCCTTTTAGCTCTTTTTCATATCATTCCTCAGATTCAAATATTCTTAATCCATAGTTTACATTTTTTTTTCTCTCATACTTGAGTATGGTAGTATGTTTTCAGATGAACTTTCAAGGAATTGTGTCAATTCTAATCCATTTTTGGTCAAGGCTATTTCGACCTTAAACATTAGCCCCTTTATGTCCGGCATGCATGACTTTAAACTGCCCACAAAAGACAAAGGAACTCTGAATAAAAGTCAAGTTCCAACACACTTGTGCGCTGCCTTCTGCGCACTGAAGACTTGAAAACCACCTTTTCCTTTGGATGTCTTTGATTTCCTTAGAGTCAAATCCTCATTTCTCTCCGGATCCAACTCTGAGGGGGGACTTTTGTTGACACTCCTTTCGTCACAGAATATAAAGATCGGAAAAGGGGAATATCTGAGCTCAAAGTGATTCATCCTTTAAAGAAACATCAAAAAATCGACAAAGGGATGAACAAGGAGAACATTGCCCATAGGTCGCGCAAGTTCCCTCATGGTCATGCAAGTACACTTGCGCGCCACCTAGTGGTCGTGCATGTACTTGTGCGCTGCCTATTGGTCGTGCAGGTATACTTGCGCGCCGCCTCATGGTCGCCCGTGTGACTTGCGCGACCTAAGTGGTAACCGCCCGGTAACCGTCCGGGGTCTTCTCTTGCCTATAAATAGACCCTGTGGGCCCCCCATTCGAGAGGATCTTTTTCTAGAAACTTGGATTGAAGCTCCCGACGCCCAAGTCTCTTCTCAAAGCTTCTGGAACACTCCTAAGGTAATTTCTTACCTAGAACGGAAGATCTAAAGAGAAGAAGGAAGGCCTAAGTGTTGAAACATATCAAACACTTGCACGCCGATTTATTTCCTTCAATATAACTTGCGCGTCCCTTTTCTGGAAGAACCTCAAGAGGATTCTAAAGGGTTTAAAAAAGAGTCGCTCAAATATTTCAATGCTGGTTGAAAATCGCGCAAGTACACCATGTGTCGCGCAGGTATACCTGCGCGACCAAAACTTGCGCACCCACGGAAGACTTGCACGCCTTTCAAGACTTGCGCGCCCCTACCTTTTTGGGTGACCATCTTTCCCATTTTACCCCTCTTAAGCCATTACACCTTTCCTTTTCAAGATTCAGTCTTCAAGATACTCTTCAAATCCATTTATGGCATGATTTCTTGATTTGACATCCTTATCTGAAAGAAATTCTGTGGAATATCTCTCAAAACCTAGTGATTTAAATATCCTTATGTCACTAAATATAGAGAGTTCATTCATTCAACCTCATTCTTTAAGATGATAGAATCCTTAACTTGGGAATCCTCCTCAAGAGTAAGCCCCAATTTCAAATATGGGCATCCTTCTTTAGGAGTAAGCCCCAAATTCTTAAAGTTCCCAAACTTGGGCATCCTCCTCAGGAGTAAGCCCCAATCATAATTCTTTAACATGGGCATCCTTCTTAGGAGTAAGCCCCAAGTCCCTTAATTTGGGCCTCCTTTTTAGGAGTAAGCCCCAACCTCAAATATGGGCATCCTCTTCAGGAGTAAGCCCCAAACCTTAATCCCTAACCTGGGTCTCTTTTTCAGGAATAAGACTCAGTCATAATCTTGGGCATCCTTCTTAGGAGTAAGCCCCAAGTCCCCTAACCTGGGTCTCCCTTTTAGGAATAAGACTCAGTCATAACCTGGGCCTCCTTTTTTAGGAGTAAGTCCCAGTCATAATCTTGGGTTTCCTTTTCAGGAGTAAACCCCAAGCCCCCTTAAATTTCTCTTAACCAGTCCTAATTTACCCTTGATTTGGGTTTCCTTTTCAGGAGTAAAACCCAATCATAAGTCCCCTACTAACATGGGCATCCTCCTTAGGAGTAAGCTCCAAGATTAGAGTATTCAAATCTCCATAAAGCACATATACCTTTATGGACCCTGTTCCTGGATTTTCTCCCTAAAAATGAATTCTAAACCTTCATCTATCTGGGCAGTCATACATACCTAAGCACCAAACAATTTCTTATGATTGCATCTTTCATGGCACAATTGTCTAATTTTTACCAATACCTCTTGTTTCTCACACCGAGCATGACTCACGTGAGCTTAGAGTGTAAAAGTAATTATGACATTCTTCTTTGAGCCATCAATCATAAACATCATACTCCATTACTCGAACTACGTGGGTTCTGATTCCTTTTCCAAAACAAAGGATATGTAGGTAGCTTATTTATGGGTTCGATCCCAACTTTGAAATAATCCATGTCCTTCTGAATGACGATAAACTTCAAGTGCCCCACTGAGTGGCTTTAAAACCAGCCTGGTCATCATAATGACCAAGAGACTTTTATATAAATATTTTGAAGGATACCATTGACCAAGAATCTCTAAAACAGATATAGATGATTCTCTATTGATGAAGAACCTCGAATACATATAAAAGATTCTCTAAATTTCTTGCATATTTAATCATTGATTGTTAAAACTAAAGGAAAGCACATTTTATACTTGGTAATGTAATAAGGATTCACGAACATAACTTAAATCTATAAAGAGAGTCCCGGAGTTGACAATAATTCCCCTCAAAAAGGTGTGATGAGTCCGACCTCCCATCCTCTCGACCAATGAAAATTCCTAAGCCTCATCAGTCCACAAGCTAATGAGCGCCTACCTTTGGAAAGTGGGTCCAAACGAATGTGGAATCATTGGATGTTTCCGGTTCTACGAACAAACCCGCTAGAAACCGATCGGAACGTTTGAATCTCCCGTCAAGGAGTTCATCCCTGAAATCCGTCGAGGAAACACACCTATCAAACTAATTATGTTAGGAAAATATATTACCAATAAACTTACCAAAATCCCTCCTTTACTCCTAAAATACTCTCATTGTACTGAAATCAATCCAAGGAATCCTTTTGGCACAAACCAAAAGGAGTTACCCGATTAAGAGGTAATGTCTTCTCTCAAGCTCCTTTCTTTTATTTTCTTTATCCACCCCATAAACTATATTTATTTCATGAATGTATAAAAAAATTATATTAAATATAATATGATGTTTTTTATGCCAAATTTTTTACCTAAACATACTCACACTTTCATTTAATGGGTATCGAACATATTGTTTACGTGTACGGAGAACTACCACCTCACGAAACGATGATTGCTTATGTTTTCTTTACCGCGTCTCATGGTGGACATTATGATGGAAAGTATATTTTTATATATCATATATTATATTTATTATATCTTTAGGATTTTTTATTCCTTTTAAAACACATATCTTTTTACTTTCCATTTGATATAAATACGATAATTTTATTTGAGGAAGTGTGCACTACCGCCCCCTAAAAGCGATCTGATTCATTCACACACTACATGGGATGTATTAAGGATGGTTTTAGTGAAATTATATGATATATATGATATAATAATGTTATTTTAAAAATGATATATATAGATATATATACACATACTTCATTTACATTCTTTCTCGCAATACGACAACAAAAATAGAAACAGCGTCCATGCGTACGTACGGCTTACCGTATCCATGAACCGTGTATTCCATTTTATACTTATATATTATACATATGTTATGAATACACATATACTTAATAAATTGTATTTATATCATAGTGTAAATTCTCAAAATCACAATCTAATTATAAGGACCAAATATATAACAAATTAAGGTACATGTGAAAAACAAAGGGGATATTACCCAAAGTGAAACATTAATATAGGATTGTTAAAAACAGGGTAATATTAGGTCATGATAAAACAATATATGGTATTATATATAATAATATGGTTATTTAAAATATTTATAATAAATTTATATTTATTATATAGGTGTTATTAATGAGTATGATGAGAGTCAAGACACCAGGTATGAGGATTTCATCTCACTTTCTATTTTTATGAGATAAGTGATTTATTCAACACCCATTCTTTTTGTGTTTGGTGTATACTACCCATTGATGTATTCAATTATTCTTATGATTAAATTTATGGGTATTTACATATCAATTTTATTAAAAAATTTCATGATTCCTATGTTTAAAAAGTTACCAAATTGGTGAAATAGTTTTGTCTCAATTTTCATTCTTTGAGACTCATGTTTTGTTAGGCACCTAAATAATTTTTATAGATGTATATGATTACATTTTACATGTTATATAATGAATATAATTATTTTCCAGATATTTTATGCTTCATGTAATTTTGATTTCTTACATGGAGATTATGATCCCAAGTTACCAAGTGATAATAGTATATTGAAATAATCTCATCACTTTTCAAGATTGTTAATTATTGTACTTCTTATAATGAAATATAAAGAACAATATCTCAAGAAGACACTTGAAGTTTCTTCTCCTCAAGTTATTCATGATATCCTCATGTATTAGTACCATTTTTTGACAGGCTAATAAAGAAAATCCTCAACCTATTTATACTACTACTGATTCAACAGATGAAGGAATTTGCAACATGAAACAGAGCATTGTTGGGAAAAAAATTGATCCCAAGGATGGAAAAGAGGTGAAGGATATTGGTTATACCCTTTCAGATGAGATAAAAGGTCACAAAATTCTAGCCAGTAACATAATTGGGAATAGATCTGATCACTAATATATTTCAGCAGAACACAATGTAAAATCTTCTAACTTGAACTCCTCTATTAGATATAAAGAAAATAGTATACCTGAGCATACTAAGGCTCCCCAAATGGTTGGCACTGTTAATAATAACACTTCTACTCCTTTACCTGAAGGAGATAGAAATATGACACTAATATATATGGTAATTTCAATGACCACCGCGGATGACATAGATTACAAGGCAGTCAAATGTACCCCTTCAAAGGGTATAAAAAATAGCAGCACATGGGGAATCACAGGACCACTTAAACATATCAATTACACCCAATTTGAATAGGACATCCCCAAGGATCTATCAAAAAAAAAAGCATGGTCATGATCAAGGGACCCCTTATATTTCAAAGGTAGGTACATCTAATACTATACTTCCTATTTCATCTATTCCTGAATAGGAAGAATATCCTATGACTCTTAGCCCTAATAAGTCTCAAGAAATAATAAGATCCTATTGGAGGAAGAGATATGGTAGTAAAATGAAGGGGAGTTCTAACCCCAAGTATAGGTTCCAATGAATATTTTATTTTTCAATTTTCAAGGTATTTCCAACTCTAACACTAGTCTCTCTTTAAAAATATTCCTTCATACTCACCACCATACAATTTTTGCTACAATGGAACCTAAAATAAACTTTTTTCTTATTTTCTATAAATTGAATAATATTGGTTATAATTTTATTAATACTAGAAGTAATAATTATTCTTTTGAAACTATCAGTATCTTTTCTCATGCTTCATTACTTTTTTGAAAATTATCATTTTTATTTATTAGACCACAATACACAAAAGAACGTCACGGGGGTCTGAAGTACTGCAAACCCAGAGCATCATTAACCACGAACTTCATCCCCTCACCTGGAAACGACCCCAAATTAGAGAAAGAAAACATACTGCATTCAGTGGTTGCCAGAGAGGCCAAGAAATCAGCGACCATATTTCCCTCCCGCCATGTGTGAGAGACCTCCATGTCAGGCCCAATAAGCATTTTGCATCTCCTAATAGTGTAAGCAATACTCCAAGGAATTTTACCTTTGCCCAGCAGCGCATTACACAAAAGCAAAGAATCAGTCTCCACAGCTGTCAGAAAGATATTCCTCCGGTAGCACATTTCCAGACCTGCAGCCAAGGCTTGAGCCTCCGCCTGAAGAGAATCACCTCTGCCAAGCTCACCAGCAAACGCAGCAGACACAGAACCCGCTGGATCTCTCACGATGCCCCCCCCCCCTGCGCATCACCCCCGTGATCATCGAGCCGTCCGTGTTCAATTTTAGTATTTTCATCATTTCTGATCAGATGATTACTTATGAACTTGTCTCTAAGAACTCTCATCTTCTATGCTCTTTTAGTTATGTTAAAAATAAGTATCAGGATATGAGACCTCTTTCTAAAAACATATCATGTTTAGGAAATATATTTCATGAAACATGGATTATAGTTGGGTAATTTAATGTTGTTCTTGTTCCTAGTGAAAAAATGGTTCTGGATCACTCCCGCATATCCTTTAGAGAATTAAAAGCCTTTATTAAAGATAATGATCAAAAAAAATAAACCTTGTTGGGGCCAAATACACCTGTTATATAAGACACTATAATTGGAAGGATTCTAATAAAATGGAAAAAACTTTCTATAATGATAATACCCAAGATAAATGGGACACTATCTCTAGAATAACTCTCCTCAAACTCAACTCTGACCACCACCCAATCATGGTCAGTCTCTCTATTATAAGTTCTAAAACTGCTATCCCTTTCAGATTAAATACTATGGGGTTCTTAGATTCTATCTGTGATATTAATATTAAGAAATTTTTGAATTATATAAACTATGTTCGGGGTGATTTTTCTTGAATCATGAAGTTTAAATTCCTTAAACAAAATATCAAAGGCTGGTGTAAATACAAATCTATCCAAATTGATAATAAGATTGTTTCTTTTAATGGAACTCTTAACCAAATTCAAACTATCACTATTAAATCTAACTTCACTATTGATCCTTAGTAAGAAACTTATCTCACAACCAAACATAATTCTATGCCCTCCATTAAAGATAAAATTAAAAATAATATATTTAAAACAAAATGGCTTAAATATTGTGATAGGAACAAAAAATTATACTACTCTCTTCATAAAATTATGAAAACTTACTGGCATATCACTTTCTCTAAATATAGTGATGTCCTTATTAATATAAAGGATGGTATTTCTAGTTATATTGTCTTATAATTTAGCAATATATTCAATGGACTAAATCTCAACAAAGAAATTCTCCCTGATTTCCTTCATTTCATGGTTAATAATGGAGATAACACCTTTATCACCGGAATTACTCTTAACCATGAGATCCAGGATACTGTCTTTATCTGAAAATTAGACAGTGCTCCTAGGATTGAGGGTTTCAATAATGGATTTTTTTCAACACTATTGGGATGTCATCCAACCTAATGTCTGTTTATTAGTAAAAACATTCTTATCCAAAAAAATCTCCCTCATTTTCTTAATTCTAAATTTCTTTCCCAGATCCCCAAAGTTGATAATGCCTCTGAGATACAAATATTTAGACCTATTGTTCTTTTCAACACTCTCTATAAAATCATTTATAAGCTCCTTTCCAATATACTTGCAACTATTGCTAAAATTTTGTATCATGGAACCAATTTAGTTTTATCAAGGGAAGAAACATCTAGGATTACATATGCCTTGCCTCTGAATACACAAAACTTTTAACAAAAACTAATAGGGGTAGAAGTATTTCCATTAAACATGTCATTATAAAGGTCATTGATACCATTGATTGGAACTTCATCTATAAGGTCCTTCAAGACTATGGTTTTAATAGTATCTTCATTATAAAAATTACAACTCTCTTTAGCTCCCCCCATATCTCCATTCTTATTAGTGGTTCTCCTAAAGGGTACATTAACTACACCAAAGGTGTCATATAGGGGGATCCCCTATTTGATATCCTTTTCTCTATTGTGGAAGACTACTTAAGTAGACTACTCAATCTTCTTATAGATCAAGGTAAACATAATCTTATCAATGATTCTAGGAATTTTTTTGTTCCCACTAACCTCTTCTATGTCAATGGTATCATATTCTTCATTCGAGGAAGTAAATAAAATATTCAAAATCTTAAGGTTTCTCTTTCACATTATGAGGATATCTCTGTTCAAGCCATCAGCTGGAGTAAATCATTTATCATCCTTAGAAAATGGTTTCAAGCTAATAGAAAATTGAACATTATTATCAATTTGGTCCGAAAAGACAGATTTTCCCTTTGACTTATCTTGGTGTCCCCATATTATGAGGTATAACTAAAATTTGTTGCTTTTTAAAAAAATTATCAAATTCAAAATCAAATTTCTTATTAGAAAGGATAATATCTATCTAAGACATGTATAATTTTCCTTGTTAAATCCAATATTGTTTCTAAAATGGTTTATTCTCTGATGGTCTAAAATTGTCTTATTTATCATCTCAAAAAAATAAACATCTTCATTAAAAACTTTGTTTAGAGAGGAAGAACTCTAGAAATAAAATAAGTGATTGTCCCCTGGTTTAACTATTAAAAACCTTTAATCAAGGGTGGACTTGGAATAAAAAAACATAAATTCTACAATGATGTCCTACAAGCTAGACTTACTTGTAATATTCTTCAGAGTGATTATATTCCTCCTACTTTCCTTAAAAATGGGTTCCTTAAAAATCTGGAAAAAAATAGGTAACCTAAATTATATGGACTCCTCTATCTTCCCATCTATTAATCACCCTTTCTCTAAAATTATGTGTAATTCTATATGGATAGTTAGTATAGATTCTTATATGAATTTTTGGATATATAAATGGACTGTGTGTCCTCTGATTTATATGGTTGATCCCAATAATTTACCTGAATAGGCTAATGTATCTATCAAATATTTTTTAAATTACCCCAATTTTGATATTTCAGATGACATTAACCATGTCATTGACAATGAACCCTTTTCTAACTCTGGTGATTCATTAATTTGGGATCCAGATAACAATGGAATTATTGACTCTAAAACATTTTAAAACCATCATTTTATAAATTTTGATAATTATTTTTCATGGCTTAATGATTTTGGTAAGTCTTTTATAAAACCTTAAATACTCACACCTGTTTAGAGAACCATGCATAATTAGATCCCCACTAATAGTTGTCTCCAATATTTTTTGGTCCATATTTTATCTAAATGTTATCTATTCAACCAGTATTGAGAATCCACTAACCATGTTTTTATTTCCAATTATACTAGTTCTTCTCTTTGGAAATATATTTTTGATCTCTTTGACTACATATGGTTACTTTTGGATTCTATCAGTGCTCACCTTCATCATTGTGATACTACGGACGCCTCTCCACAGATCAAGTGACTATTTTTTTCTACTTTAATTGAGATTATTCAAATAATATAGCATGACAGAAATTATTATTTACATCATAATATTTCATTCAGTTTCCATACAGGTCCGGGGAGGATCTATGTTTCCATTTGTGAAGCGGTATCGATCCAACAATGGCACTGCAAAAATATCTGTATCTAACTTCATCATCTTGTGTTTCCTCGATGTTGAAGGAATTTACTTTCAGAATCAATGTAATTTTTATGTTTTTTGGAAATCCCATCTTTTGAGTTGGAATAAAGTTAATGTTGATGGTTCCTATAAAGGTAAACCAAGACCCTCGGGATGTGGATTAGTGAACAAGAACCACCTTGGGAAGATTATTTATTTATTTTATGGAACTTTTGGCAGTGCCTCTTCCTTGGAGGGAAAAATGTTGATTGTTGTCCATTCTATTACCATCACAAGGATGAAATTATGGAACAATATATGGATAGAAAGTGATTCAACCACCATCGTGAAATCTCTTCAGAATGACGTGGTACATCGTTCTTGGACACTCATAACTAGATGGATGTATTGCTCTATTTCCTTATTGGAGATCAAAAACATTATTATGAATATGATTTGTAAAGTAAAAACAGTTGTTGATAGGATTTCCAATAAGGGAGTCAAGAGTGAAATAACCTAGTCAGATGACCTTCCTTTGGATTTACTCCAACATCATAAAAAATGTTGTAAAAAATTCCTTATTTCAAACATTTGTAATCATTTATTTATTTAATAAATGTTCCTTGGTTTTTTGACCAAGCTATCACCTATTTAAAAAATAACTAGATAAAGGTGACCCAATACCAAGTGGAATTTGTGTGACTGAGATGTAATCATGGTACATAGAATAGTAGTGTACCCTACTTACATCATAGAATATCTGATGAAATATTTTAATACCTCTAGATCGGTAGTACAACCTTCTTTGATAGTGATATATCATGACTTTTAGAAATAGTCCTGGTGGTCGAAAATGAATAGGTTCATCACAAGGTTTGTGTCCCAACGCCTAACCAGCCAAAGGGTAATGGTTAATAATCAATGTCCAGATGGGTTTCTCTATCCACTTCCTATTTCCATGAGTATTTAAGAGACCTTTATGATTGAATTTATGATAGGGTTACCCAATACCACAAGTATTTGTGATTGTTATTAAGTAATTTTTAATCATATGATGAAATTTTCCCAATTTCTAACAATCTAAAAAACACACTCAGTGGATGATCTGGAAAATCTCTATGTTTGTGATATCATAGACTTATATGGAATTTCTTTGATAATTTTTTTAGATAGAGATTCATGTTTTAAATCATGGTTTTGTAAGGGCTTATAGGAATCCCTAGGGACTCAACTGATATTGAGAACAGTATGTCATCCAAAGAAAGGTAGACATTCTGGGAGAACAATTCACATAATGGATGATACTATTTAAGACTGTGTTTTTTATGTTAGTGGATCTTGGGATGATCACCTAGACTTAATTGGGTTAATTCACAACAATACCTCACATGAATCACTTCAAATGTAACCTTACAAGGCTCCTCACAGGATGTCGTGTCATTCAATACTCAATTAGTATGAGGTGGGTGAGGAAGTTCCTATAGGGACTAGTTTGATTCAAGATACCTCTAAGAGTGTGCATATAATTTAGAAGAGATTGATCATTACTTGGAGAAGTAAGAGATCTTATGTCAACCATAAGAGAAGTCCATTGTAGTTCTTCATGGACTATATGGTTTTATTTAGTGTGAATCCTTGTTTAGGTCATCAATATATGATGGAGAACGGTAATCTAGCACCATAGTTTTTTAAACCATTACTGATAAATAAATGAATTTTGATAGTGGTGTATTGTTTTTACATTACTCCTTTTTATTTAGGTATACACAACATGTTTCACATACCTCCTCATCTGAGGTACGTATCCATTCCTATTCATTTTATCGACTATTAGGATATTGATCTAGAGCCACTATAGGAAAACTGAATATTTGCGACGGGATCCCGTTGCCGAAAACAGCATCGCAAATAGGCGTTTTTATGGCGGTCTCGTCGCAAAAAGTTTATTTGCGACGATATATTTCCCCCATCGCAAATGAGTTTTCATTTATATATAAAAAAGGTATATGCGACGGGCCGTCGTAGATATATTAGTTGCGACAGGTCAGAATCCCGTCGTAAATGCGAAATTTTAAAAAATACTTACGACGAAGGTATTTGCGACGGACCGTCGCAGAAAGGTTTTTCCGATAGGTATTTGTCCCGTCGCAAATGGTACAGTAAAAAAAACATTTACGACGGGAATACCCGTCGCAAATATTTAAAAAAATAAAAAAAAATAATTATTACAAATTGTATAATATTATATAAAAATAATAATATTTTTAATAATATAAAAAAATTATATTATTATAATAAAAATAAAAAATATATAAAATATAATTATGAAATATTAATATAAAATAATAATAATATGAATATAAATAATATAATATAATATAAAAATACTAATATTAATAATATAAAAAATTAATATAATATTATTATTATTAAACTATCTATATAGTAATAATATTAATATTAATAGTATAAATAAACTATATTATTATAATATTAATAATAATAAATATATATAATATAATTATGAAATATTAATATCAAAAAATAATAATAATAGTACTAATATTATTAATATAAAAAATTAATATAATAATATTATTATTAAAATAAACATACATATTTATGAAAAAATAATATTAATATTATTAATATTAATAAAATTATAAAATTATAAACTTCTCAATATTAACAATAAATATAAAATATTAAAAGTAATATTACTAAAATAAGCAGACATTAAAAATAATACTAATAAGTAATAATATATTAAAAAAAATAAAAACAAATTAAATCATGTACTATTCGTACCAATATGAAAGAGGAATTGTAAATAGTTAATATGACAATAAACTACGAACTCAAATGTTTATTACATCTAAAAAAATCACTGGGGGGTGGATAATCTGGAGGACGTGAAGGAGGTGGTGGAGGAAACTCCATCCCTAAACTATGAGTCAGATGACGCATATACTCCATATACTCCTGATGTTGCTCCTCATATCGACGTCTCTCCTTATCCTACTGCTGACGCATCTGCTCCTGCCATCGACGCATCTCCTCATCATGCTGTTGATGCATCTGCTCATTCCCCAGACGCAAATCCTCTATAAGCTGACTCTGAGCACACAGTTGCTCCTGATACTGTGAGGCAGAAGATGATGTCTCTCCATGAACTCCTCTCGAGCTGGACGCCGACATCGCAGCAGTACCATAATAAGCTGCAGGAGTCAAATGAGAGTCGATACCAACTACTCAGCCCTTTTCGAAGCCATATTGGGTCGCCTGCATCCATGTCGTCTCATCAAAATGGTGGGCACTAGTCTGATCACTCGTCTCGTCTTGACTCTCAGCCTGTGTCTGAGAGGTTGCGGACTCATATGACTCCTTAAGTTTCAATTAGAAATTAAACTAATGAAAATATTATATGCATTTACTTTGAAAACTGAAAGGAAAATAATACTGACCACAATCTAACGCGGGCGGTCACCTCTAATCTCTCCAATAGCCGGGTCAGTGTACATCCTCCGATAAACGTCGTACACCGAAATACCAGGCTACTCGGCTTCCTATATGAATATAAAATAAACTATTTATATTTAAAGTTGTATAAAATATTAAAAAAAAGTACTTACCAGACGCTCTCTATGCGCACTGAATGTACGACTACCGGCTCGATGTGTCACCTCTTGTCTCCCCCGATTCTGTCGACCCAATGCAGATCTCCTCTGAAACCCACCACCCAACCAGTGAGTACATAATCCTTCCCAAACGTGATATGAAATGTACTCTGGTCGGTGGGATCTACAGGACTCATCAAATTCTATCACTCCAGCTTTCTTCACAGCTGTCTTTCTCAAATTATACAAAAACTGACGGAAACGGTCACGTATAGACACGACCCATGCCGCATGGATAGTGGCACGCATGCTCTCGTTGATGGGATACCACAAACCCTATTATAAAGTTATTAATGAATTAAATTTCAAAATAAATAATATTTAATTATGTACCAGCCAATGATCGAACATGGCGGCCTGCACATCAGCGGGAATCTGATCCCATGTGAGCCAGGGCTGAGAAAAATAATTGCGCAAGATAGCGCTCCCCTGTCCAATAACTATATGCGTAAAACTGTGGAAAAAGAAAAAATAATCAAAAAATTAGAATATTAATAAATTATAATGAAAGATAACTAAAATGCAAAGGTTACCATACCACAGTGTGTGTGCATCGAATCCAATAGGTGGACGTCGCTCCAGGATAGGATCTGGAATCATCAGTCTGGCAAGACCACGCCCCCTCCGAGTGCTCCCTGTAGTGCCAACTGCCTGAGGGTTAGATGAATCAAGAACCTCATCATCCATAGGTAGATTAGCCTCTATCAACTGACAAAACGTTTCCAAGTCCATCTGAAACATGAAATGATTGTTATTAGCAAACAGTTGAAAATAACTATTATGTATAGATATATATTTGTTATGATTCAAACCAGCATTTTATTGTGTCAATGTTCATCTCCACCATCATCTTCATAGTTTTCAATGTCAATGTCTTTATCTTCCTCATCAACATCATCAATTTCCATATTAGTTTCACTGTCATCATCTCTTGTCATTTCAAATTCAGTTGTAACATCATTGACAACATCGTCATCATCGACCCTTAAATGTGGGGTGTCATCCTCAATATTCATGTCTCTTTGTGAAAAAGATGTGTTTTGAGGAGTGTCCTGAAAATTTCATTTCCTTGCACTTCAGTGGAACCACATTCAGTTTTAGTAAACTGATTTTATCGAGATTTAACTTTTATTATACTCCACCAATCATCCAACTCTTTTGCAATAGCATAGTATTTTGCATAATAAATTTGATGTTTATGATGAGCCAATAAAAATGGTTCATTTACTGCAAGAATACTTTTATGTTTAATATCAACAATTCCATGAGTTGGATGAATACGCAAGCCTCTCTCAGTATCCATCCATCGACATTTAAACATTGTTACATAATTCTGTCCCAAATAACACAGTTCAATAATTTCTTCAAGCATGCCGTAAAAGTCAACTTCAATATCTCTATGATGTGATCCCTTCAAAAAAAACACCACTATTCATTGTTTTCATTGATTCCCCATGTGAACGTTTATGAAAGCGATAACCATTCACTACATATGCATTATAAGATTTAACCATTTTGGATGGTGGGCTACTCAAAATACGCAATCGACTATCAATCGTATCAGCATGTACAGATACCTGAAAATTTGTAAAACATTTATCACTATTACAATTAATAAATTGATTTTATATGTAAAACCAAAAAATAATGTATGTTACCAGTTTTTGAAACAAGTAGGCAAAACAAATTTGCTGACGTTCTTCTAAGCCAGATGCTGTAATTTGTGGAAATTGTTTCTTGATATGATCATCATATAACATACAAATACAATATGATTAATTTACTGTAACATAATCTATAGAATAAGGGATAAGAGCACTCACTGTACAATTGGTGACATTTCTTCACAGTTGAGTAAAACATATGTATCAGCTCTATGATGTTCATCATATGAAAGCCATCTATCATGAACTCCACCAAAGCCAAGTTTGGGCTGATTGAAAACTGATAATTGATTGTTCATATCATCATCAACATTCCCCTCATTCCGACCCATGCGGTTAAATTTTGAGGGATATTCAGATTCAAAATAATGAGAGCAGAATAAAGCAATTTCTTCTTGCAAATAAGCTTCAGCAATTGATCCTTCAACTGATGCTTTGTTATGGACTTTTTTCTTCAATTTCTGCATGCATATCTCAAATGGGTACATCTATCGAAACTGAACCGGACCTCCACATTTTTCTTCATGTGGCAAATTTAATATCAAATGTTCCATTGAGTCAAAGAAATCCGGAGGAAAGATTTTTTCCAATTTGCATATAATTACAACAACAGCTTCTTCCAGTTTGCGTAGTGTATCGTAGTCTGTTGTCGCTACACAAATGTCTCTTAAAAAATATGATATATCTGTTATCAAATCCCAAATCTTAGAATTAAACAAACCTCTTAATTCAATAGGCATAATTCTTTCCATTATAACATGACAGTCATGACTTTTTAATCCGGTAATATGACCATTTTTAACACATCTTCCCAAGTTGGAAGAATAGCCATCTGGAACTCTCAAATCTGCAATCCACTGACAAAATAATAAGCGACTCTCTTTGGTCGGTGTATAATATTCTTTTGGATTCATTAATCTCTGTGATCTGACATTTTCAAACAATTCAAGTTCTGGTCGCCTGCAAATTTGGGCAAGATCTAATCGTTCCTTTACATTATCTTTGGTTTTACCCGGTGTATCCAAAACTGTAAGAAATAAATTATCAAAACAGTTCTTCTCAATATGCATGACATCCAACATGTGTCGGACCAACAAATCAGACCAATATGGAAGATTCCAAATAATGCTCTGTTTTGTCCAATTGTGTTCTTTCCCAAAACCATGAATTTTCTGTTGGTTTATTGTCGGTCCAAAAGTGATGGAAGGTAATGAAAATACAACTGATTGTAACTCTGTACCTCAGATCATTTTTGGAGGTTCATCTCTTTCAATTCTGCCTTTTCTAAAATGATATTTATTCCTCCAAAAAGGATGATCGATTGGAAGAAATCTGCGATGACAGTCAAAATATCAATGTTTTTATCCATTCACGAGTATAAATGCTTTGTTGTCTCCCATATAGTAAGGACGTGATTTTGGACCATCTGTACTCCAGCCAGATAACATACCATATTCCGGGAAGTCACTAATTTTCCACATCAAAGCAGCTTTCATTACAAAATTTTGTTTCGTAGCAGCATCTTATGTACCAACACCATGACTCCACAATAAATTTAACTCATCAATCAGTGGTTTCAAATAAACATCAATATTCTTTTTCGGATGTCCTGGGATTAATAATGTCAAAAAGATATAAGGCTCTTTCATCAACATCCATGGAGGCAAATTGTACGGAGTTATAAAGAAAGTCCAACAGGAATACTGACTACCAAAAGATCCAAATGGATAAAAACCGTCAGTAGAAAGACCCAATCGCACGTTCCGGGATTCTAAAGCAAAAGACGGATGCACTTGATCAAAATGATTCCATGAATCACCATCAGATGGATGAATCAAGCTTTTACCATTTGAAATATTGGTTTTGTGCCATGACATCATTGTCGCTGTGTTCTGAGACATAAATAAACACTGCAACCTGGGTGTAAGCGGGAAATATCTCAACTGTTTTACAGGAATCAATCCAGACTTCCCTGATTGAGCTTCTTTATACCTCGATTGTCCACATGTGGGACAACTATCCAACGACTCATTTTCACCAGAATATAAGATGCAATCATTTGAACATGCATGGATATTCTGATAACTAAGGCCTAGATTACGAACGAGTCTTTTGCTTTCATAATAATTATCAGGCATCATAATTCCATTCAGGTAACAGTGCTTTAACCAAAGAAAATATCTGATCAAAACAGTTATTTGACATTCCATTATCTGATTTAATAGCCATAAATTTTGCAACGGCTTCTAATTTGCTTATCTTGCAACCAGGATATAACGCATCCTCAGACGACCTAAACAACTTAGCAAATTCGGATGGTTCCAACTTGGGAGGTAAATCAACATCATCCTCAATTTCTGTTTGTTGAACAGATGACCCTAAAACATCATGTACTAAATTCTGAAACCGTGATGGATCCAAAATCAAATTATTAGTATCTTCTCTGGAACTAAGTTCACCGTGTTGATACCAAAAAATATAATCTGATTGAAATCCATAACGCAAGAGATGTTTCCCAACGATGTCAAGTGTCTCAAACGTTCTCAGAGCACATTTTTTACAAGGACACTTAATTGTCCCTTCTGAAACAAATTTCGGGTTTGATGATGCAAATGATAAGAAAGATTCAACACCATCAACATATACAAGATTTAAACTACAACCGTTTGGATTTCTGTGATAATTTATCCAAGCACGATCATCTAATAATGATTGATGTCGATTTCCTTATTCCATATTCATATATATGTTTCTACAAAATTTAAAATCATTACTATTGTTAAATAATTTGATATTAGAAACAATATCCTAAAAAACTAAGATACATAATTACAGTTATTTATTAGTAATTACCAATAATTATATGCGACACATTTAATTTGTAATCATCCCCACTAATTATTATTAATTTATCAATACTTAGCAATACTTGGAAAAATGAAATATGCCTGAATAATGAAATTAAATTTTGTAATCATCGTTGTGAAGATTATATTACTAATTTTTCTGATTTTTCTGATGGCTCATCTCTTTTTAACTTTCTCCCGACTGAAATCAGTACGAAAAACTTGCTCTGACATACGTTAGAGCACATTTTTCATACTGATTTTAGTGGGATAAAGTAGCAAAGATATGAGACGTTGAAAAAAAGGTGGTCGTCAATCCACTGGAAATTGTTCCAATTTATAACCATGTACTTGAATTTATTTGATTTTTGATTAATTTTATTAGTAATTATTACTAATTATTACAAATCTCAATATTTCCAACAGATTTTTCTTTAATCTTAACATGTTCAAATCTTAAAGGGTCATCAATTTTCAGGTCATGCCCAATAAAAAGTTTGGGTCAACCTTGACCAATTTAAACTTTATAATTGTCCTTACATGGTTGATCATCTCGCAAGTAGTGTTGCAATAGGACGACACAAGTAATGAGAAAGACATGACTTGGGTTATCCTACTACAATGCTACTTGCGAGGTGATCAACCAAGCAAGAACAATTATAGAGTTTACATTGGACACGGTTAACGCAAATTTTTTATTGGGCATGACCTGAAAATTGGCGACCCTTTAAGATTTGAACTATTAAGAATAAAGAAAAACTTGTTGAAAATATTGATAATTGTAATATTTTATACATTTTTTATAATTTTAATAATATTAATATTTTTTTTATAAATATTAAACATATAATAATAAAATAATTATATTATAAATATTATTTAACTATTAATATTAGAGTAATATAATATTTTATATTATGTTACTATTTATGTTACTAATTATATTACTAATTATGTTACTAATTATGTTACTAATTATGTTACTAATTATGTTATTAATTAGAAATACGAAGATATGAATATACGTCGGGTGGTTAATCAATCAATGAATAGAAAAACAAACGTAATTGACTGCTCATCTACCTCAATTTTCTTTTCATTTGTGTGTTGAGGTTGACATGAAACTTCTGCCTTCACATATAATATGTACTTTTACTGTCAAAATTATAAACCTCCTCACCTCTATATTGGCGAGGAGGTTGATAATTTTGACAGTAAAAGCAGATATTACATGTGGAGGCAGAATTTTCCTGTCAAGCCTCAACACAAAAATGAAAAGAAAATTGAGCTAGATGAGTTGTCAATCATGTTTCCTAATTATACTAATTGTTTCCTAATTATACTAATTTTTTCCTAATTATACTAATTATTTCCTAATTATACTAATTGTTTCCTAATTATACTAATTGTTTCCTAATTATACTAATTGTTTCCTAATTATACTAATTGTTTTCTTATTAAATCTAATTGTTTCCTAATTAAATATTATTTTTCCCTAATTATTTTAAATGTTTCCTAATTATTTTAATTGTTTCCTAATTATTTATAATCAATTAAATCTAATTATTTCATAATTATTTGATAATTATTTTCATTAAATCTAATTATTTCTTATTAATTGTTTCCTAATTATTTTAATTGTTTCCTAATTATTTCTAATCAATTAAATCGATTTATTTCCTAATTATTTGATAATTATTTTAATTAAATCTAATTATTTCTTAATTATATATTTATTTCTAATTATTACCAAAACATCCCCCGGGTGTGTCGAACCAAGACTGCAGCAAGGCCCGTTGTCGTGTACCAGGTTACCCCAAGTCAAGCTCGAAACACCTTGTCAGAGTTTTCACTCCTAGGTACATCTATGCCAGAGCCGCCTTTATTTGTTCGTACGCAGACAACGATTATTTGGTACAAGCACAAAAACTAATTATACTATATAGCTAAACATTCTATTAAAAAAATAAAATTAACAATTAAAAATAAAATTAACAATTAAAAATTAAAAATTATTTAACAATTAAAAAAAATATAAATACCTTTAGTTATCTGCACCTTCTAACTCATTCCTTCCTCTTCTCGAAATAAAAAATTAAAATAAAAAAAATTCTACTCAAAATTGAAAATTAGAGAGAGAGAATAATAGAGATCTGATTGTTATGGGAAAAAAACGGATGGGGTGTATATATAGGCTAGATTATTTGCGACGATCATATTTGCGACGGGTGACCGTCGCAAATACGAGGTAATGCGACGGGATACCGTCGCAAATTCCTTTGCCCGCATTAAATACAGGCGACGGGTAAAAAGACTTTTGCGATGGGCCCGTCGCAAATAGCCACCATTAGCGATGGGCGGTTATCCAAGTCGCAAAATTTTATTTACTGTCGTCGGTATTCGCGACGGGGCTCGTCGCAAATACATTTGCCCACATTAATTACGGGCGGCAGGTAAAAGGGTTGTTGCGACGAGCCCGTCGCAAATACCACATCATTAGCGACGGGTGGATATTCCCGTCGCAAATTACTATTTACCACCACCGGTATTTGTGATGGGTCCCGTCGCAAATACCTCCATGTTGGATTATCTGTTGCGACAGGTAAATTGTCCCGTCGCAAAAACGTATTTACGACCGCGGGGTATTTTGCGACGGGTTGTAGGTGACCGTCGCAAATAGGTTTTTTAGCGGTCGGTATTGGCGATGGGTCCCGTCGCAAATAATACCGAGTGAATATTTGTTTGCGACGGGCAAATTTACTCGTCGTAAACACGATTTACCACCACCGGGTACTTGCGATGGGTAGCCTTCTACCCGTCGCAAATATCCTTCCCGCGTTTTGGCGTGCAAACCATGCCATTGCAATTGCGACAGGCCATGTATTTCCATCGCAAATAACTGACTATTTCCAACAGGAATATATGCCCGTCGCAAAAAACCTTTTAATCAGAGTTGCTGCAACAGGAATAAGACCCGTCGCAAATACCCAGTCACAATAATCGTTTTTTCTCGTAGTGAGCCATTCACATCTTATTAGAATCATCTATAGAAGATTTTAGACTAAAGTAAGATGGTTATATAAAGTAAGATGATACCACTTGTCTATATTAGGTGGAAAATAGATAGATCCAAGAGAAGAAATGTTATTGGGAGTCTGATGTTCAAGCTTAGTGGTATGAATGGTTCATACAAGATTGCTAGAGATGCTTCCAAGAGAAGAGAAGTCAATAATTGGGTATAATTATAATATCCTCACTTTCTATTGATAATAAAACCCTATTTGTTAATAATATTTGATTATTTTATGTCAAAATATTATTTTGCAATAAGAATCACTTAATAAATGATTTAAAGGCTTTATGTAAGGGTAATATCCCTATTAACACTTTTTAATATTTTTTGGAATATTTTTAGAGTTAGGTGTTTAGTTAGTGTGGGATTTCAAGGCTCGTAGAGACTTAATATTGATTTAATAAAAATATTAAATATATTACATCATGCAAATGAATCTTTTCAAAAATAAATGAATATCTATCTAAGAGTGTCTCAGATGAGAAATTTGAGACTACCATTAAATTTGGAACATGGTTTTTAGCCAAATTTCTTCATAACATTTGTGCGCATCGGGTGGTTGATTAAATCTCACATGAGTGTAATTCATTGAATACTTTTATCATAATTTTTTTCTTAAATAAAGGAGTGTCACCCAAACAGTTTTTAAAATGGAAAATATGATACCATTATTAGGTCCAAAAATTAGTTTTTAACTAATGCATGATATAACATTTGTGTGTGTTAGGTGCTTGGTTAAATTTCACATACAGGTAATTTATTTTATGATTTTCTCATATAATATTTTAGAATTATTTATCAAATTTATTTGTATTATTTGGTTATTCTCTCACAAACTGAAGACCTATATTTTCACACATGTCTTCATCTGAAACCTTCAGAAATAAACCAATTTGATCCATTTCTATTTTCAACACCTTAATGGGGAGGAATTACACACTCCGCAGAAATTTTTTTGATTAAATCGTGGATTAAATTAGGGGTTTGTAATTGGGTGATGGAATACACATATTGGGTTTTTGATATATCTGAACCATTCGAGCTTCGATGTTGGTTTATTCTGTTGAGTCTGGGTGATCTCGAAACTCCTCTGCACGCATTTGGTGAAACTACATCAATCCAATGTAGGCTTCTTCTCTTGTTCCATGTACAAAAAATCCCGCATTTATCCCCATGTTCATATATCCCTATAAGATTGAGGATTTTTTTATTAATTTTTTTATTTTTTTATTTTTTCGCCCTTATCAATTTTGGGAGAAAATTGATTGGATTTAAATAAATTAATAAAACATAAATTTCTTTGGGATAATTTATAAGAAATTATCAAAATATTATAAAATGATAATCGCAAATAATTATCTAGGTATAATTTTTAAAATTATCAAAATAAAATATCAGAAATTATTAAATGAAAATTGCATTTAATTGTTAAGGGTAATTTATATAAAATTATCAAAAATAATTCCATCAATTTTCAAAGGATAACTTACAAAAATACCAAAAGATAAATATTTTTGAATATATCAAAAGATAATTTCCAAGAATTATCAAATGATAATTAAAAATAATATTCTATTGATAATTTCATTAGATTATCAAGATATGAAAATAGATAATTATTAAACGATTAATTATAATAAATTATTATAATATAATTATCAATGGTTAATTTATGGGAATGATCATAGGATAGTTTATGAAAATTATCAAAGGGTAATTATTTAAATTATCAAATAATTATTATAAATGACTAGAAAATGTGTTCCTGAATTACTTTAGAGAGATTAATTATATCAAATTTGGTTTTATAATTATTCTTGAGGATAAGACCACTAGCGCATGTGTTGGCCTAAAATGATAATTTGGAAATTACCCATGAGAGAGAAAGTATCATCGCCAATGATATTTTATATATTTTTAAAATAAAATATATAGTTTTAGTTCTATGAGACTTTATTAAACATCAATAGTTGATATGTTGAAAACTTTGATAATTAGTTTTGTGATGAGGTGTTCTTGACTATTAAGGTTTCTACTTCATCTTTCAAACCTTACAAGTTGGTTTATCCTAGCTGTTGGTGTTAACAACATTGAGGTAGTAAGTTCATTAATTCTTGGGTTCTTATTTACACATGTTTCCATATTATAATTTATTTTTTTGGCATATTTGATATGGTTCTTCATTGAGACCACATAAGGTTGTGTGTAGCTTTTAAGACCCTTTTTGATGTTTTTTCCATGACTGAAATTAGAGTAGCATGTTTCCAGGTCGGATTATGATAACAATATTCTATGTGTTGTTGATTTATTTCTCATATTGATGTGTTATCTAGGTATGCTCTATCATTCTTGGTGCTCAAAATAAGTGGACCATCAGGAAATGCTTATCCCTTTGAGGGGGAGTATACTTGACTAGTGATGATGGAAATGATGGACCTAAGTACTAGGTAGAGATATTGTGATACCATGGAACTACATGTATAAGGAACATTTTTAGGTTATATTCCATATATATATAACTCTGTAGATTTTTAAATGAAATGATATTCCCTCCAAGCTGCATGTTGTATATCTAGCATTCCTTTAGGATGCATGTCATAGATCGGGAACTCTTATGTGGTACAGGTTGTATATCGAGCACTCCTATGAGTTTCATTTCAAACACCAAGCATGATTCCATGATGTTTTCAACAGATAGTAACATTATACCTATATCTAGATTGGTTACTACTGACGTATTCACATAATCCTTCTGGCAAAGAGATGAAGCAACTATGGTCAGGGGATTTGTGCGACTTGGTTAACACACAACGAATTAGTTATAGATTATATGTTTATGTTTTCACATACTTATTATCATTATATAATACACTTGTTGACCTTGAGAACATTAGGTAAAGAAACATTGGTGGTGTATGAATAAGTCTTTTACTCACACCCTACTCAAGCATTTTAATGCATTTGTAGTTTTCATGTTGGAATTGGAAAAGGGAAAATTATCTATGGTGAACTGATGGGTAGGGGAACATGGATAAAGTGGTGGACTATGATAGTCTTTAGAGTACTCCCACTATTTATTTTACTATTTATTTTACTATTTATTTATCTATATGATTCTTATTATGTTATTTAGGCTTTCCACATTGGGAGGTGCTATTATTTATATAACATGTATTTTATTTAATAATTTTTTCCTATTTTCTCTAATTATTTATTATATTGTATATTTTTTATTGTTTTTAAAATGATATAATATTTGGGTATAGTATCCCCACTAAAATACATGATCCCTCACCCTAGTCGATAGACTCTTGTGTACGATGAGTCATTTAATAGGTCATGTGGCACTCTGGCTCGGACCCGATGGTTCAGATCGTGGAATTACATCATGTCATCTTAAGGAAATTCCGTTTATGATTTTTCAAAAGATTTTGACATTTATAAAGTTGAAATTTTTTTTACTTCATCATTTTTTCACTTCATATTTTAGGAGAATCCAACTTTCTCATCTTTTATGGGTGTGTTATTTCGATTATGTTTGCATTTTTAATCATATTCCATTAGAGTAGTTTTGGAATAATTATAAATTTTATTATTACTTCTCCCAATGAAATGGGTTTTTCATTGAGGTTATCTTAGCATTATCCCTCACACCCTTGGTTCCTTATTATCTAATACATTACTAAAAAAAGTCTTGACAAAAGTGACAAAAATTATAAAATATGGGTATATTATCATAATCATAAAAATGAATTCATCCTTAAAAAGTCTTGTTATTTTACATTTTCATATTTTCCCATTATTCTTTTAGTTAAACTTATATCATTCATAGTTTGATCTAAGTTATATTATGTTGGGTTATCTTATAATTCTCAAACAAATCACTCAAAGTAACTAGGAAATTAGTACTTTGTAATTTTTTTTAAATAGAATGTGATTATGAAAATCATATCCCTAAGGAGTTCCAAACCTGGTGTGTGGTAAGGGCTCATTCACTGTTCACCTAAATAAGGGTTGAGATATACATTATTGAAAAATTTTAGAGTTATTTCATATAGATGAATTTGTTCCAAAACCACTTCCACATGTGGCATCCAAGTAGGTAAATATTCCTAGGAAAACAACAAAATTTATACCTCCCTAAAATCTCGGAATCTTATTCTATGATTAGGTTTATCATTATGGTTTGTACTAATTTTATCTAATCCTAATCACACAAAAAATTACTAGACCTGGTCTTTGATAGCAATTATAATGACAAAACTATTAAACATACAATATTTCATGATTCTTAACATACTCTTCCAATAAATACATACCAAGGATCAGTAGTTATAGTTTCTTTGGAATATTAGATACATAAACACAACATCATAAACATAAACTCATCATCATTATTTAAAACCCCAAATGGTGATCCTACTCCTATAATTCCCTTAAAACTATATATAATTTCCTAGGGAAATATTTATAAAGGATAGGGTGAGATAAAAAACCTAGTAAATGAATAAACATGGAAATAATTCATTATATTAGAGTTAAGCGGCATAAAGTGATATCATAAAGATCATGATCATAAGCTTCAAAACATAGCTTAAGGAAATGATACCATAAATGTATGTAATCATAAATATGTGAAAACATCATAAGCATATGCCAAGGATTATACCCTAGGTCATCATCATCATATAACATGTATTACACACCTAGACATAATTATAATAATCCAAGGATTACACCCTAGGCCATTATAGAAATATAAGGATTACTCTCTATGCCATCGAAATAGATTATTTTTACTCCCTAATACAAAACATAGCTTCTCATGAGACATTAATATTACCTAATGTATTGGAGCATAATCTAGTTGAATCCATCACAATGAAAAATCATACATATCTGTGCCACATAATTTTAATCAATATATAATAAAAACATAATGAAATAAAATGGGTTTTATATCCTTTTCAAGAGTTACCATAATGAATAATTCGTGATTTCAGCAATAAACACAACATAATAAACCTATAAGAAATAAATGGTTATATAATGGATTTAAGCATCATTATAGTTAAATAAAACTCAAAAAAATATTATTATTCATATGGTATTTACACTGTACAGGAAAAAAGATATATGATTTAGGTGATACTTTCCTTAATCTATTGATGAATTGGTTATCTAGGTGTGCACCCTTCAATCAAGTAATGGAACATATGGAATTCACAAAGAAAAGAAATTGGAATTAAATAGTTATTATGAAAATGGATGATTAGGAAATACCAAATCATTTATAGATCATACCATATATGTAAAATAGAATTTAATAATTCATCCAGATAAATAAAGTGAATGGTATCATTTTAATAATATCCTTGATCAAGCATATGACATAGATAGGGAACATTCATATAAGTGTTAGGTAAATTTATTTGAAAATAATAATTTCAATTTTCCTCTAAAAATTTTAAAAAGGAAGATCTTATTAAACCATTAGAATAATAATTTCCTTCTATGAAACCTGAAATCATATAGAGGAAGTGTCTTAGAAAATGAAAAAGGTGGTGGAATGATAAGTTCACACCAAAAAATTTAAAAGAGATTACTTTGAAAACCAACCATAAGGAAAATGTTAAAATATATTTTATTTTAAAAAACATTAAATAATTTCAATTTATTGGAAGATAACTTTAAGTCAATTTTTATGGAATATTTTTTATAACATTTATATCATTACTTGAAAGGAAACCATTTTAGAAAAATATCTACAGAGAAAATGTTAAAAATTATTTAAAAAATTTTATGAAACCCAAATCATAATAAGGAATATAAAATAATCATTTGAAAATAGGTGAATGTGAAAATATAGTTCAATTTAGATGAAACATATTTGGGTTATAGATTACACTTTGGATAAATAAAACATAGACATAGAAAAAATATCCATTGAGAATTATTGGAGTTATTCTTACCAACATTGTGAATTTATTTGAGAAAAAATTTCATAGAAGGGGATTATATTAATGAAGATAAGTGATATCCTCAAATAATAAATGAAATTTACCATTTTAAAAGATAATGGTAGAAAAAGAGACTTGGAAGATCAAAATCAAGAATAGATTTCACAACTCATACGAAAAATGACATGAGTTTAGAAAAACAATATCAATTGAGTAACATGTTAATCAATCCATTGAAAATAAAATAGATTTAAAATGAACCTAAAAATCATAAATAAAAAACATTTCATGATAACATAACAATTGTGAATCATATACAAAATATAAAATTAAATTAGGTCATAAAGTACAACGTACCTCAATGAAGGGAGTTTGAGAAAAAAAATGTCTTGTAGATTAAGAACATTCATATATAAACCCATTGAAAGAAGGAGGTATTGAAGTTGAAGTTAAAATATCATGAATAATAATAATAAATTATATTAATTAACCAACTCAGATTATATACACTTAAAATAATTTATGTACATAAAATAAAATGTGTCTCAAAGAATGATGTTTTGAGATGAAACCCTTATAGATTTTGAAACATTTGCCCCAAAAATCCATGATAATGATAAAACTCAATTTAACATTGTATATAATTAAATATAAGATAATAATTATTTAACAAATTTAATGTGGTAGTAAATAAACCATACAAACATAAACATGGAATGTAATATAAACATGTCTCAATAAAATGAAATTGAGAAGGAAATCATTACATCTTTTGAAACATTTGAACCAAAAAACAAGAGAATGATAACATGATATTGAACTTTTAATATCGTGAAATATAATATAATCATGATATAATGATTAAAAGGGGTGTTAATTACACCATAGAAATTTAAAAATGGTGTATACCATAAACATTTCTTGATGAAAGGAAGCGGAGAAAGAAACCCTTACCTGTGTATGAAAAAACTCTACACTTTCACTTAACTTCCTGAAAAATAAAATTGATTTTATTAAAAACCCTAATAATAACCTTTTTTATGGAATCCTAATTTTTTATTACATAACTTTTCATTTCATTTTACAAATAGAGGATCTCTAAAGTCTAGTGTCTTGGAAAAAAGGGTCATCATAATTCCTAGTAATGGAAAATAGGGAAAATAGTTTACATGTGAACTTGAGAGAATACAATAAGATCATGAGGAAATAACATAAACGCATGAGAAGATACATACCATGATTATAATAACCCTAATTTTATCTTGAAAATGTGTCTAAAATATTTAATTTAGACATTAATAATCATATCACCAAGTTCCAACCCCAAGGTGTTATAAAAATTACCAGGGTTATTCACCAAGGTATCATAAAACATGTCATCTCTATAGATTAATTTCTTTATCCAATAAATTAGAGAACTATCAGGGAACACCATTAATATGTATTTATTTTCATTTGATCCACATATATCATAATAAAACATTTCATAAATAAACCATATAGAATAAAAAATGGGTTTTATATCAAAATCATGGCGTTTTAAAAAGTGCTTAAAAACATGATCATTGTGTCATTTATAAACCACATAAAGGGAATGATGGATTTATGTATAAAAATTAAATATTATAATTAATAATTTTTATGTCATGATAAATACCCATATAAATGAAACAGTTTTGGGTATCCATATAAGTAAAATAAAAGAAGTTTTTAATAAAAATAGAGATATTTTGAGATGAAATTTTGGCAGCATAACAGCTATGCAACATGGTTTTAGAAAACAATAAAAATAGAGGGGGAAAAGGTATCCCATTCAAAATAGAGTCATAATATATTATAAGTATATAATAAAATGTAAATAAGAACATGGTATATAAACATTAAATACGTATCACATAGAACATAACTTGAATGTAAAAAACATTTAGAATACCCTTATGAAAATTCGGCAGCCTAACAGCATCACTTAAATATTCATAAAATTAGTTGATGAGAGAAGAAATAATCTCTCGTAATTTATATATAAAATGGACAGAAATAAGGATACCTAATAACATACCCCAACATAAGAAAATGGAAATTAAAAGACATAACATAAAATAATTCTTGACTAAAAGAAAAGGGTGAAAGGTTCCCTTACCTTGAAGAGTAACTTGTAAAACTCGATGATCGGGACATTGGGGGCTTGAGGGAACCTTTTAAGGACTTCTTGTGAGTAAAAAATTACTATATCTGCATTTAAGGGAAATTTATAATGAAATTAATGAAGGAAAGTGTTGGTATTTATAGCTAAAGTGAGGGAATATTTTATTAATTTCTAAGGGATACCTCATTAGTGGTATTTGAAAAACCATAGGCTTCCTCAAGGTATTTGCTCATGGTTTTTTCCACTTGGGACACCTAATATTATATTTTAATCAAAATTAGTTTTCCATCATTTTATATTATATATTACATCATTATGATGTCATAAAACTCACCGAAAACTCAAAAACTGTACTTTTACTAATCACTGAAAAATAAAACATTTTATAAAAATATCAAAAATTCAACCTAACCTAATATCGATGTTCTAAATTAAAAAATTAACTCCATTTTATGAAAACAACTTTATAAATATGAGATATTTAATTTTTAAGTAAAATCACTATTTACCTAAAAAATAGTAATATTTAACTAATAATTTATAAAATAGTTATTTACTTATTCTATTATATCATATTACCATCCAAGATGACTAAATTATATTTATACTTACTTAAGTGATGTTACTATTCCAATGGTCATATTTCTATTCATAAGGGTAATATTTCTATTCAGAATTTACTGTTCATCAAAAAATAAGTTTATCTTATTAGAATCTAAATTTCTTACTGATCACAACCATATATGTCCATTTTTTTGAAAATCATTTCACATTATTATTTATTTACACTATAAAAAATATTTTAAAATACTCTTTTTTTCAATATTCATCAATAATATGAAACTTCTAAAAAATTATCCGATATTTATTTTGATATTTGAAATTCAAAAAATTTACCATAATAAGAAATAAAAATTTTATTTATACAAAAGGATTACACAAAGTAAATAAGGCCTCATTAAATATCCCCTTATAACACCAGAAAAGGACCTAATAGTAAGGTGTGAAATTGTGATAGAATCTTGGGGTGGATCAGACAACATTGCCTGAGTGGTGATTTCTATCAGCTTGAACTTCTCAGAAAAGATATTACGTTCAAGATTAACATGTTGAAGCTCGGATTGGGCTTGGTCCAGAACAAAGCTCAATGATGTTACCTCCTTCCCAAACTCTGACATATGGGATTCATACAGCCCGAGTCTACTGTATGAGGCCATCGACTCTCTCTTATGCATTAATTATCTATTATTGTTCATATTTTAAAAAACAATTATAACGTTAAAAATTATTATTATTTCGAATGGTCATAATGACCAATGGTTATATAAATTTCAAAACCCAATGGTCACATTTCATTTGTACTCATATATTTTTTATTGATTATGACATAGTAAGACATCCATTTTTAGGAAATAAAATATTATTCTAAAATTTGGGTCGTTACATTCTTCCCCCATTAAGAAATTGTGTCCCCAAAACTTCAACTCATACCCTCAGAAGATAAACGTTGTGGGTACATATGCCGCATAGACTGCCCTGGTTCCCAAGTGGATTCTTTGTATTTTTGGTTCCTCCATAACACGTTAACAAGGGGGTAGTCATGTTGTGTAGAACCTTGTTTCTATGATCCAATATATCCATCAGATTGTCCCCATAAGAGATGTCGTTTTCTAGTTATACCAATTTGGATATAGTACATGTGAAGGGTCAGGTATGTACTGCCTCAAGAGGGATACATGGAAGACATCATGAACTTGTGCTAGATTTGGAGGAAGTTCAAGCTGATAGGCCATTACTCTTACACAATTAATGATTTAATTGGGGCTAATGTACCTAGGGATGAGCTTTAATTTCTTCCAAAACATCATGACTCGCTTCCTAGGTGAAATTAGAAGAAAGACTTTCTCACTGATATCAAACTCCAAGTCCCTTCAATGGTTTTAGGTATATCTATTTTACCGACTCTACGCAACATTAATTTTTTTTGGATGTCTTGAAACTTTTTTGTCATCTCTTAGACAAGATCATGTCCAAGATGCTTTGTCTCACTAGCTTCATCCAAAAAAGTGGGAGTTCTAAATCAATTCCCATATAGAGCTTCATAGGGTTCCATTTGAATGCTCGGGAGGAAGCTATTATTGTAAGATAACTCAACTAATGGGAGATGTTAATTGCATCCACCTTTAAATTTTATTTAGCATGTTCTCAGCATGTCCTTGATTGATTTAATAGTCCTATTAGATTTTCCATCATTTTGGGGGTGATAGGCCATACTGAAATTCAACTTGGTGCATAGAGATTGTTGAATATATCTCCATAATTTTCATGAAAACCTTGGATCATGATCGGATACGAATAAAAGTGGAACTCCATGTATCCTTACTAATTCCTTCACATAAATCCTGGCATGTTGATCAAGATATAAATCTTCCCAAACAGATATAAAATGGGAATTCTTGGTGATATGGTCCACTATAACCCATATCACATTGCTTCTTATGGAAATTCTCAGGAGACCAGTGACAAAGTCCATAGGGATATTGTCCCACTTCCATGCTGGTATGTGTAGTGGTTGTAATTCCCCTTTAGAAAGTTATTTCTTTGCCTTCACTTGATGACATGGCAAGCACCTTATAGTTTAGTAAGAAATCTCCCTTTTTATATTATCCCACAAAAAAATGGTCATAAAGGTCCCTATACATTTTCATTCTTCCAAGATGTATAGAGAATGTAGAGATATGAGATTCATCCATCAGCTCATTCTTTATTTACAGAATAGTTGTAAAACATAGTCTTTTATGAAATTTCAGTACTCCTTCTTAATCAATGTTGAACATAGGAAAATTCCCATCCTTTACAGCCTCAAAATTCTTGTATAACAAAAGATCTTATTTCTTAGATTTCTTGATCTTATCCTGTAATGATGGTTTAGAAATAATTTGGGTTAGGGTTGATGATTTCCCTTTCTTTACAATTCCCATGTAATACTTTAATAGTTCATTAATCAAACTATATCTTTGAATCCTTAACATGGATAGAACAACTGTGTCCTTATAACTTAATTCATCAGTGCCTTTGTTTGCTCTTCCTGTATGATAATAAATTCAACAATCATGGTCTTTAAGAAGTTCCAACTATCTCCTCTTCATCATGTTCAATTACTTTTGTGTGAAAATATACTTCAAACTTTGATAGTCTGTGTGTATATCACACTTATCCTCACAAATATAGTGCCTCCATATCTTTAGAGAAAAAACTACCACAACCATATCCATATCATGCATATGATAGTTCTACTAATGAGTCTTCAACTGCCAAGATTCAAAAGCAATCACCTTGTCATTTTTTCAAGAGGACTCACCCAATCCCTTTTAGAGATGAATCACTAAAAATAAAAAATCCTTCCCTAATTGAGGGTAGAGTTAACATGGGTGCAGTAACCAATCTCTTCTTCAACTCTTGGAAACATTCCTCACACACATTTTTTCAGATGAACTTGAACCCTTTTGGAGTTAAATTGGTTAATATATTAGAATGTCATGAAAAAAGTTCCCAAACCTCCTATAATATCCCAAAATTTCAAGGAAACTATTAATATCATTTATTAATTTAGGCTGAGTTCACTCCTCTATAACCTTTTCCTTTGCAAGTTCAACTATGAATCTTTCATTGGTTACAATGTTCCCTAAGAAAGCAACTTATTGTAACCAAAATTCACATTTCCTGAACTTTCCAAAAATCATCTCCTTCAATAGAGTTTTCAAAATAACCCTTTGATTATCCTCATGATCCTCATTCCTTCTAGAATATATCATAAAATAATTAATGAAAAATACTAAAAATTTATCAACGTAGTCCTTAAAGACCATATTCATCAAATCCATAAAAATTGAAAGAGCATTAGTCAAGACAAAGGGCATAACAAAAAACTCATGATGAACATATCTTTATTTGAAGGTATTTTTTAGAATATATTCTTTCTTATCCCTCAATTGAATATAACCAGATCGAAGATCAATCTTAGAGTATAATTGAGACCCATGATGTTGGTCAAATAAGTCATCAATTCTTGGAAGAGTGTATTTATTCTTCACTATGATCCCATTTAGTTCTATATAATAAATGATTAGTTGCATTGATCCATCCTTCTTCTTCACAAAGAGAAAAGGTTCTCCCCAAGGAGACATAATCGGTCGGATGAACCCCTTCTCCAAAATATCTTGGATTTGTTTAATTAATTCCTCCAACTCCACATTTTCAATCCTATATAGGGTCTTTGATATCGAATGAGATCCAGTACAAGTTCAATGTAGAACTCTACCTCTCTTTCTGAGAGAGGTATGGGTAACTCCTCAAGAAATGGTCCAATGTATTCCTAGAGGATTGCGAAATTTTATATCATTATACCCTCATTTTCATCTTCTTCCTCACCAATCAACTCTATAAATAAGGCTATAGGATGCGATTCTAGAAAAATATCTGGTCGAGAAATATCTCCATGGAAGATAACTGTAGGGTTCCTATTCAAGACTAATAAAATTTCCTTTCTTCTAAATTTAATCATAGAATTATACTTTGATAACAATTCCATCCTTAGTATAATGTATAATTCCAGCATGGGAATGACTACAAGATTTGGGATAAGATTGTTAAAACTAAATTAAATACTATAGTTTCTAAACAATGATTATTCTTGAATAATATCACCAAGAGTCTTGACTGATAACTCTAATTTTAGCAATTCAGGGTTTGATTCAAAATTCATTGCAAACTTGAAGCAAATAAAGGAATGCGTAGAACCAGAATAAAAAAAGTATTTTATAGCTTTGAGAGAACAACAAGAGTACCTACCACCACATCAATTGGAGCTTTAACATCTACTGTTGTGATTGAAAAAGAACAACCTTCCCCCCTTGGCCTTGGTTGAGGCTAATGGCGATTCCCCTCCAGTTCCCTTGGATTTAGATAGTGATTGGAAAAGTGCTCAAGCTATACACACTTGAATAATTAGACATCAGGTGGGGAATGCACCATCTTCCCTTTGTCATTAGTGTTGGGAAGTTAAGGCTTCACCTCACTGTGACAATTCCACATGATATGGCCATCTCTATAACACTTGTATCATTTCTCACTCTTGAGCAGGTAGTTCCCCAAATGCTTCTTACCATATTTATTACACATGGGACGTTTCACTTGCTTGCCTCCTCTTCCCTAATCAAATATCCTCCTTAACCTTGGCTCCTTTTATCTCTTCTTTTCATTGGATTTATGATACCACTATATCTCATAGAACTATATTTCGACTTTGATAGCACTCTACGCAATCTCCTTATAGCTATCATAGTCTTGGTTGGCTAGATTCTTCTAAATATGAGGTCTTAGTCCACTAAAAAATATATCAAACTTCCCATTAGGATAAATGAAAAATCTTGAGGTGTAACATGAAAGTCTTGTGAAGTTCATCTCATACCTTTCAACAGATTCATTCTCCTTCTGATTCAGCTCAAGAAACACTTTCATAATTTTTTTTCTCAACGAATGAGGGAAATACTTATTGAAGAAGACACCTCTGAACCCTTCCCACTTCATAGCTTCAACCTACACTCTTGGCTCTATGTTTTAAATCAGTTCCCACCATTGATCAACTTCACCCACTAAGTGGTAAATAGCCAGGTTGACCTTCTCTTGTTCTGAATAGAAGAACATAGTAAAGATATTTTTGATAGAGCTAATCCACTATTACTACTAAATTTTTGACTTATAGATATGGATCTATAGCCACGAACAATAAAAACTATGGTTATAGATCACTTATACCCACAGCAGTGTTTTCTGTCTATGGCCCTATCCCCACATGTGATCCATGTTCCCCCACGCCCTCATGTGTTTCCCAGCCCCACTACCCCATGACCCTCCTCCCTCATGCGATCCTCCTCCTCTCACGACATCTCTGACTTGTCCAACCCACCTCCCCATGACCCTCCTTCTCCGACGCAGCTCTGGCACGGTTCTGACACGGCTCCGTCATGGTTCCGACGTTGCAACCCCCCCCCCTGTGATCCTCCTCCTCTCCTGACTTCTCTGATGCATCCACCCCACCTCCTTGCGACCCTCCTTCCCCGACACGGCTATGGAACAGTTCCGACATGGCTTTGGTATGGTTCTGACGCGGCTCCCGCATAGTTCTGACCTAGCCACCCCACCTCCCAGGATCCTCCTCCTTCAACATGGCCACCCCACCTCCCGGGATCCTCATCATACATGTGATGGATCCAAGAATAATGTACATTTATCTAGTGCTGATTTCATTGGTACCCTATCTAGGTTTGATCTCACACTTAGAGTAGTTTTTAGGTACGGTTGACGTGGGGATTAAAATCTGGAATACCCAAAAATTGGAATAGACATCCTGAAATCAATTTCCATTCCTGCTATTCAAATAAATTTCAGAGAGGATCCCACACTTGGAATATTGGATTGAGCTAATAGATTGTTTGATGGAACCTAGTCCATAATCAGAAACACATAATGGCATTGAGTTCTAAGGGATGGATCTTGTATCAAGGGGTCGTCTTTAATTATTCTTATTGATGAGAGGCTCCAAGGTTAGGTGTTTAGTAATTACCCATGAATATATAGGTCAATAATTTTTGGATAAACATAAAATTTTCATTCTAGGTTAAGGGTGGTTTAGAAATTAGTATTAAGAAACAAATTTTTAGAGTTGGGACACCAAAATGAGGTGTTTTTACACAATATCGGATGTTTGGGTTTTTCTTAGGGGTTCAAGAAAGGGTAAAATAGCTAAGGGGTCTTCTTATTTAAATTTAATACACAAAGGTACCCAAAAGAGGTGAATCATGAACTTGGTGAGACTCATAAAACCTTAAAGACACTAGAGGGATTCCAGTTGCTTGTTGGACTCTAAGAGGGATATTGGAGGTCTCCACAAATGTACATGGTGGATGTATTCTTTTAATTCTTTTATGTGGGGCCCCATACCTCCCATTTAGTAACTCAAACTATCACCCCAACCCCCACTTCTCCCATTATCACCTCTCACTCATCCTATTCCAAAGGCTCTTAATGGACCGTAACTTGTTGGATGAACTTGTAATTAGAAGAAAAATGTATCCCTTTATGTGGAAAATTTAATCCCTAGGATCACTGTTTCTATCCCATGGTTTTCATATTTTTTTAGCATAAACACACTTTTAGGGATTGTTTGTCTGATTTATTGATTTCAAGTGAACAGGGATACACCAGTCTATGATACCAGATTAATTAACTCTTATGATATTGATTTAGGTAGTTCATTTCATATTTCACCACATTTCATGTGTTTCCATTTTATGTGTATTAATTTATGTGGGGTTTTAGGTTTGGGAATTATATATGGGGTTCATGTTACACTGGAATTGGGTAACTGGCTATGTAAAATAATCTTAGGTGTCAATTGATAATGTCATATATGTTTTTGTGATTTTAGATAGACTCAATGGATTTTTTTAGAAAGGATTATGATCATATGTTGGGTCTAATAGACCCTATAGGTAGTTGGAATACTATAATTGGTTTTTAATTGTCTAGTTTTGGGTTATAGGAGAGGTTTTATGGTATCTCATGTGGCAAGGACCTTGGGTAGAAGTTATGAAAAGTGTAAAGCCTTAGTAATATCATGGTAATATAGTTGGGTTTCTTTTTGGACTCAATAATATCTTATGAGGGGTTTAGTGAGATTCAAGGGGTATTTATGGGATTAATGTCCCACTCTCTCTTATGAGGGAGGTATATGTGATATTTGATCATATGACTTAATGGGGTTGTTTTGTATAGTTCTGTTGATATTTGTTTGATGGTGGAAAACAATAGTGGGACATTTAAGTGGGATGATAATTGGGATATGTATGGGTTTCTTTATTTCATAGCTATTGGCGTGGCTTTGTTATGGTTTGGCATGGTGATACTTTTTATATAGATACTTCTTCATAGACATTTGTATGGATACATGCATAAAGTCTCATTGGTGTAGTGAATGAAATAATTTTACAATGGAATTTCGGATTAACAACTCTTTCAATTACTATTGTAGAACAATTGATGTATGTGGGGGATTATAACATGAATTATTGGTGTCCTGAAGAGTCTAGATGTTCCTTAAAAGGGTATTAAATCTTTATATAGAGTTATATGACTGCTGAGAATTTTTTATGGTTTATGTGAGTCCAATTGGTCCTAGAATATTTATAAGGTGGTTTTTTTATATAGTTTATTCTTAAGGTGTTGGTTTTAGTGAGGTTTGTTCAGGGTTTGATTCATTGAGTTATTATGGGGTATCCTCTAGTGGACCTACAGGGGTGGGCCAGTGGCTAACTATCAGCTAGTATGGGATTATTTTTCAGGCTCATTACATATCTTAAACCTAATTGTGTTTTATAGACACATTTTTAGACTATAAACCTCGGTATTCAGGTATATAGTTACAATTCCCAAGTTCATTTCCACCAAATTTATAGGAATTCATGTTGGGGTGATCATCCTATGGATCTAGGAATTGGTTTTGATAGTCATTTTCCCATTGTAGGTTTTGTAGAGATAGAGATTAGTTAGGATATCTACCATGAGTTTTTGGTTTGGATCATATGGGATGTTGGATAAATTATTTTCATTCTCAAAATAAAATTCATGTCAATGATATTTTCCTTGTTACCTTATGGTTCTACATACATGAGAAGTTAGAAATTGATATTCTCTCCTTAGATAATATCTTTTGTTGTCTAATGGATACAATATCTTTCCATAAAACTATTTGGATCACCCAATTGGTTGGATATTTATATTCCCACCTAATATAACTCCTAATATTGACTATTACTAATAACAAGTAGTTAATATTCATTACCATTGAGGGGGTGGTTCAGAATATGTGAAAGATTTTCTATTTAAATTCCTTACTCAAATAAATTCTTTGAAACTATATATAGATTCCTGATGTGAGGTGATCCCATTCCATCAAATTATTATTAGTATGTATGGTAATTTTATTTGGTGTCCTTGTTATCACATGATGATCTGAAATGTATTCTAGTGTTTTTTCTATTCATTTAATATGTATACATGCACTACATATTATAGAATATCTAAGGAACCCAATTGGTTCCACCCTAATGATATTTATTTATTATAAAATTTACAAAACCCTGGTACATATATATATTTTCATATTTTACTTTTAGTTTAATGGTGATATTGGATATCTAGTTTGGTATATGGATAGATAATTGTTAGACTTATATGAGGTGTGACATGAGGTTTATAGTGTATTGTCCTAGTGATTTCTTCAATTTAATCTTATATTTAGTGGTTCAGGCCATAGATACTTATTATGTATGTACATATAATGATCATGGGTATAAGTATTACCACAAAATGTTGACATTTTATGTTGTTAATTGTTTTCTATTCATTATAAATCTTTATTTCATGACCTGCCCTTTTTGGAAACCCCAATCGAGCTCGTAGAGAATGTACGAGTTACCGCTAAATCTAACCTAAATTATTTAATGGGTTAGATACTATTACTGACTCTATAAAAAATGGTATAAATAAGCCATATATCCCAGGATATAAATAAAGGACACAATCAATCAACTGCAAAGAAGTCCATTCCACAAATAAATTAATAAATCTCAAATTCCACCTATATTTCAAAATATACAACCATTATAAAATAATATACCAAAATGAGTCCATCAAACTCTAAATAATAAACTAATATTCATTCGAGTCACCTGAACAAAATATCTCATATATATCATACTACCCTACAAAACACTTAACAAACTATATATGGGTGATCACTTGTGACTATTTTATAGGATCATCCTTCAAAAGAATTATCATCCTTTTGGAAAATTTTGAAATAATTGAAAGGAGTGATATAAATAAATAAAATCATAACCACATATAGAAATATAATAAGAATTATAAAATCAACCACTGATCTCAAAGTTCAACCTCAACCACTAAAATTTTTATTATTTCATGCATCATCTCCATCCATTTCCACCAATAATGATGGAAAATCAATTCATAGTGAAAAAAGTTTTCAAATACCCCAAAAATAACAAATAATCTAAAATTACCATAAAATCTATAAAAATAATCAAAATCAACTAAAGTAATGGACTTATAAAATTACAACCACTCTCACTTGTCTGTTCATTACCACTCCAACTCAAACCAGTAGTGATTCAATGGGATTATCTTTCCCAAACCGACCAGGAACATGAATATGTAATAATAAAAAACACCACATAATTACATTATCTTTATAGAACAAATAACCATCAACACCATATATTCATATATAACAACTGCCCTAATATAACCTAAAATCCACCACACTAAAACCACTTAACAACCCCATATATTGGTTAGGTAATATAAACATGATTCATATAAAACTTGTTTTCCCCTACATCAATGTATGCACCCCACCCAAATACAGATACTCATATCCTTCTCATCATTGTTGAGTATTTTCTAAATTAAATACATTAACTGTGTTACCTTCTTATAAAACCCAAATATTTTTAAATATATATATTTTTCTAAATTAAATTTATGTGTTAAATCTTGTCTCACATGAGACACAAAACTAAAATAATCCATGAAATATTACATAATAAAATTATAATAACAATAAAACTTGTGGAAAATAAATAAATATGAATCAATTATAAATTATTAAAAAATAGGGTTAAGAAAAATTAAAAAATAAAACAAATTACAATAAAAGAATTTTGTACTTATACATTATTTAAATAAAATATATCCATAAATTATATAATTTTATGTTTTTAATTTCATTTTGAATTACACGTCCAGATTGGAGTTGCAAATTAGTGGCAATCGTGTTTTGAGGTCATAATCCGATCTACCTATTGAATTAGAAATCATTGGTGTTTTTCATACTACACTTTGATCATCCTTTTGAAATAATTCTTTTGTTTAAGTACATTCATATTTAAGATTATATGTTAATTCCTATATGATAGAATGATTTGAATTTATATTTCATACAATCATGCTCAGTTGAATCTACATTTGATTAACTTTGACAGGGGGTTGGAGAGTTCTTCTTTACTTGATTGTTAGGTTGGTCTGAGAGGAATATGAAGACTATTTATTGATGAAGTGAAACACTTCTAATTATGGAAGAGTGAAAAAAATTCATGTTGCAACAGGATTTGTTGTATGGAGTTTTTCTACACTTTTTGGCTCATACGGTGACTACCTTCCCTCATTATATGAAGTTTTATTATAAGTCATGTTTATATCAATTTTGATTTATGATGAACCTCCATAACCACATCCCATGATGAAGGTTCCTATTTTTGTACCTTAATTCATGTCTATTACATAAAATCATGGGTTTACATACCAAAAAAATATAATTCTTTTGAAACATTTAAAACATTAAACTTTATTGAAATCTAGATTGTAAATATAATAAAAGTAACAAGAATTGATAATTATTTGGAATACGTATCTACTGATATTGTTTAGTTCTATAAATTTTAGGGCATAAAATGATAGCATATTATTAGGGAGATCCCCAACATAATGAACTTGTTGATAACATGAGTAAAACTATTCTTGAGTGCCTGAGGAATGCTTTCATACTCAGGCCTACCTAAATTATTTTGGGAAGAAGTTGTGACTATGATAGTATACATGTTTAATAGGTTCCCATATGATGTTAATTAGTTCAAACCCATAGATGAAATTTTTTATGGTAAACCAACTTTCGATAGCCACCAAAGAGTATTTGTGTGTGCAACCCACAACTACATTAAAACTGATAAGTTGTAACCAAGATCTCTTAAGTATGTTTTCATGGGATACTCCAATGGTGTCAAGGGATATATGTTGTAGGCTGAAAAACATAGATATAAAAGGTGTATGATCATTATAGATTTTTTCTTTCATGAATTTAGTTCTCCTAAATCCTAATATATCACACATGATAGTGATGATACAACCCTTAGCGAGACTATTGATCCATATTCCCTAACTAAGTTAGAGGATGCTGATGAGCCCCCTCCTCCTAATCCTAAAGGTGAATTCCAAAATGAGTCCATTGATGATGATTCTAAAATCTATAATAAATTATTTAATGATAGAGATTCCAAAGGCTGAATCTCTAACATAAATGAAGAAATGGAAACCTTGAATAAAAACCATTCAATTTATTTTTTTTATAGACCTCCCAATTCCATGGACGTTGGGAGTAAATGGATTTATAAGAAGAAGAAATATAACAGTAATGAAAGGAAAATAAAATTCATGGCCATATTAGTGGAAAAAAGGTTTCCTTTAAATAGAGGTTATTGATTATGTTAATATTTTTTCACCATTTTCTAAGAATTATTCTATTTGGTTACTTCTTGTTTTTTATATTTTAATGACTTTCAGAAAGAATAATTATATGAAAAAACTGCCTTCTTATACGGTGAACTTAATGGGAAATTGTACATGGAACCACTTTATGGTTACCAAAATGTGTTTAAAACTAACCAAGTTTGTCTTTTAAATAAATACTTGTATGGTTTAATACTGGGGTCTTGTTAGTGGTATATTAAATTTGAATCTTTTATGTTGGATATCCAATTTAATAGGATCCAAGAGGATACATGTGTTTAATTTAAATGGGTTAAAACATACATTCTTTACCTATTACTTTATTTTTATTATATATTTGTTATGTGCAATAATATTAAGCTCATTAATTCTATAATGTATCAATTGAAAACATTTTTTCAGATGTAAGATTTAGGAGTGAAAAAATAGATATTTATTAAGAAAATCAAAGGGAGAGACCTAATAAAATTTTATATTTGTCCCAAAATCTTATAACTTTAAATTATTGAAGAGGTACTTTCTTGAGACTTGAAAGTGAATTAATGATCCATTTTCCCAACACTTCAAAGTATCATTGACTCAAGTTCATACTTCTACTGTAGAAACTTAATATATGTCAAAGAACCCTTATACCAACATTTTTTGGTAGCCTAATGTATTCTATGATTTTCACCAGGATGGGCATAGTTTTTTATATTTTTATTGTCAATAGATTCACAAAAAATCTAGGTAAACTTTATTGGTAGGTGTTAAAATGGTTACATATATTTGTTTCACAAACTGCCATCCTATATTTTAGTTTTTCTAGAAATGTAAATACAAATGAACTAATTGATGGATATGTTGATGTTGATTACATAGGTAATATGGATACTAAGAAGTCACTTACTAGATACGTCTTCACCACTTGTGGAGGAACCATATCATGGGAATGGAAAATATAATTAGTGGTTTCTCTTTTAACCATAGAAGATGAGTTTATTCCCCTGACTGTGGCTATCAAGGAGGATTTATGGTTAAAGGGTACGGTTTCTAAACTGAATTAATCCAATTTTGTTATATCAGTTTATTGTTATAATCTATAATATTTCCATTTGTACAAAAATTTACTTTGTCATGGTAAATTCAAACATTTTGAAATTTGGATACATTATATTAGAGATTCCATTGTGGATTGTTGATGATATACCTTCATAGAGAATAACTTTGGTTGTTTGTTTGATCCAGAAGGTCCCAAAGAACTATGAACCATCATATTCGAAGGTGTTTCTACATTATGATGGGATCAGAAATATTTGAGAGGCATCCTCTTTGGATTGTAAGTACTCCACTTATTCTTTTTTAGTTATAAAAAATAGTATTTTTTTATCATTTCTGTATTCTTATTATTCATACTGTTGGTTTGTTACTTGTAACATTTTTTTGAGCATAATAAAATGGGTTCTTTTTGAGAGGTGTTATTTCCATGCACATAGGCCCTAAAGGGATTAAATAAAACAAAATATTTTGTTCTTATTTATTGTATTTTTTATTTATTTTGAATAAATTTATACTAATCATTCTTGAAGGAATTTATTTTTTATATTAAATAGTGTGTACCTAGGGGACACATACCATATTTTTCGAACCACATAACTCTGCATGTATAGGTGTAAAAACCCTGATTTCGCACCCAAACACACATGTTATTTGTTCTAGGGTATATTTCATGTATGATATAGATAACATGACATAGGTATTAGAAGAGGACACACCTATTAACCCTAATGATTCACACACCATGTGTAAAGGAGAAACATGACATTTATGTTAGGTTAGATTGGCTCGATGTATACTGGCGGTAGATACCTAATTAACTCATTAGTCCCATATGTCGTGTACTCTATTGGGATAGACTATACAGTTAACTCAACATGGATATTTGAAAACATTACATGCCCTGTATTTTACTTGGACTCACAAACCATGTTATGAAAAGTACGTTCAGTATACTATGTGACTTTCTATGTTTCTCATTTCTTCTCACCTTTGTTAGAATTCGAAAATTAAATATTATATTCAGAGTAATTTTATATATAGAGAATGATGGTATGATAATCTTATACATAAGATAAATTTTATGATGAATCTTAAAGTGTTTGATATTATTTTCTCTATAAAATAGACTATTAGGTTTGGACAACTTTATAAAAGCTGACACATGGTTAAGTACTCCATAAGAGATATGCTAGTGACATGAAATGGTTCCTCATAATTCTATGTAGTGTTATATACTTACTTAGCAACATATTTATTATAGGATTGACTTCCTCTATTATTTCTTATAGTTTAACACTACCCCACATACTCAAAGTGGGTTGTTCTCATTATTCATGACAACAACTACTTCTTTATATGTATAGTTCCATACTTATATCCTTTTAAAAGATTTTTCTTTCTCTTGGATTTCACTCAGAAAATCCATGCAGGTGGGGTGCAAGAGGGAGGGTGCAGGGGGGGTCTGCAGGAGCAGGGGGAGGGTGCAATGTGGGATTGGTGGGGAGGCTAGTAGGGAGAGGGGAAAATGGCAAGGGGTGGTCTGCAAGGGGGTTTGTGGGGGGAGGGAAAATTGGAAGGGGGCTTGTAGGGGGTGGTCTATAGGGAGTGGTCTATAGGGAGGTCTATAGGGTAGGGCAAGGGGAGGGGCAGGGGGAAAGGGGGTGGTCTGTAAGGGGTGGTCTGCAGGGATGTCTGTAGGGTAGGGCAGGGGGAGGGGGTGGGGGTAGGGGCAGGGGGAGGTCTGTAGGGTAGGGGTTGGTCTACAGGGAAGGGGGGTGGTCTGCAGGGCAGGGGGAGGGGGGAGGGTGCAGGTGGGATGTAGGGGGAGGGTGGTGGTCTGTAGGGGGTGGGGTAGGGGGTGCAAGGGGGTGGGGGTAGGAGGTGAAAGGGGGAAATTGGGGGAGGTAAAACTGGTAGGGGGAGGGGGCAAGGGGCAGGGGGCAGGGGGTCTGCAGGGGATCTTCTAGGCAGTGGGGAGGGTGCAGGTGGGGTGCAAGGGGGAGTGGGTGGGGAAGGAGGGTGCAAGGGGGTGGGGCATAGGTTAATGATGAATCCATTCATGAATAACCTTTATATATTCAACCAATAACATATAGTATTCTCCATATATGGACTAATTTTTCATTTATTTTTATGAATTATAATAATTTCTCCCTTTCATGAAATCCATACATGAATGAACATATATAATAATAGCATCATTAAATAAATATGATTTAATATTTTAACCATATCCAAACTTCATTACTCTCTCATTGTTATTTTGTTCAATTTATACCATAAGACTCTTAATATTTCTCTATATTCTAAACATCCTTCTTATTTATCTTCAATTTTATATTCTCAAATCATCATACACAAGAATATTTCAATGTTTTTACTAATTATATGTGTTCTCATTTGTATGCGTTATGTTTATCAGATTATTTTATTGGTAACATAATGATATTATATGAATCACCATATAGACATTAAATGTTTTCATTAATTAAATGTGTTCTCATTTGTATTCATTATGTTTATCAGGATTCTTTGCTCCTTTTACTAATTAAAGTGCATAAACTAGTGATTTTTTCAATGATCATGATGGTGGTGGTGGTGGAGGTGGCCTGAGAGGAGGTGATAATGATGTTGGTGTTTCTATAGGAGATTATGAGGGTCATGATTGTTCTGGTGATGCTGATATTGTGGTACATTTCAGATGTAAATTTTATTTTGGGTTTATACATTTAATTTAATAAAATAGTTCTTTTTATTATGATGATATTGATATTGAAATTTTATATTGTTTATATTGGAGAGAGTTTGAATTATTATGATATATATTGTATTATGTTTGAGTTCAGTTATATTTTGAAGGTGTTTTTGTTCCTCGTGGATAGAGGATGTGAGTACTGCTATAAGGTGAAGCTATTGTGGAAGAATTTGGTGATTAAGTATAGCTAGTTAGGAATCAATTTACATGGTTATTAACTATGGATATAGGGGATATTTTACATGGTTTTGAAAGTGTTATTAGGGACCAATATCCATGGTTTAACCAAGGGGGCAATGGCGGGAGGAAAACTGGAAGGGGGAAAGGGGAAGGGGGTATGAAGGGAAGGGGTACAGGGGGCTTGGGGTCTGCAGGGCAGGGGGAAGTGGGGGGAGGAAAATTGGCAGGGGGAGGGGGTGCAGGGGGTTTGCAGGGCAGGGTTGGGGGAAGTGGGTGGGAGTTTGTAGGGTGGGGTGCAGGGGACGGGGGTCTGTAGGGCAGCGAGGGGGGTCTACAGGGCAGGGGTGGGGTGCAGAGGGCATGGGTGGGGGAGGGGTAGGGGGTCTGCAGGGCATGTTGGCGGTGGGGTTGGGGGTCTGCAGGGTAGGGGTGGGGGTCTGCAGGGTTGGGTGCCTGGGGCGGGGGTCTGTAGGGTAGCGGGGGGTGGGGGGATCTGCAGGGCATGGTGTGGGGTGCAAGGTATTGGGGGTGGGGATCTACAAGGTGGGGTGGGGTGCTAGGGGTGGGGGTCTGCAGGGTAGAGGGTGGGGGACTAGCAGGGGGTGTCCAGGGTCTGGAGGAGGGGGGTCTATCCTAGGGGGGTCTATCCAGGGTCTGTCTGTGGGGTGTCCAGGGTCTGGGGGGGGAGTCCGGGGGTCTTTCCAGGTGGGGGATATCCAGGGGAGTGGAGGCTTGAGTCTGTCCTAGGGAGGTTGTCCAGGGTTTGGGGGGTGTCCAGGGTCTTTCTGGTGGGTGGCTGTCCAGGGGAGTGGATGGGGGTCTTTGCATGGGAGAAGGGGTGCTATAGGGGGGCCTTTCTAGGGTCTGGGGTGGGGGGTCCAGGGTCTGTCCAGGGGGAATTTTTGTGGGGGAAGGGGGGCTGCAAGAGGGGGGTCTTTATAGGGGGTGTCCAGGAGGGGGGTCTATCCAGGGTCTGTCTGGGAGGGTGTCTGGGGTCTGTCTAGGAAGGGAGTATGGGGTCTCTCCAGGGGTGGTGTTCAGGGGTCTGTCCAAGTGGGGGTGCTGTCCAGGAGAGTGGAGCTCTAGGTCTGTCCTTGGGGGGTCTGTCCAGGGTCTGAGGGGTGTCCAGGGTCTGTCTGGGGGTGGCTATCCAGCGGAGTGGATGGGGGGCTTTGCATGGGGGAAGGGGTGCTGCAAGGGGGGGTTTCCAGGGTCTAGGGGGTTCAGGGTCTATCCAGGAGGGGGGCTTTGCATGGGCGAAGGGGGCTGCAAAAGGGGGGTCTTTCCAAGGGGTGTTCAGGATGGGGATGTCCAGGGGTGGAGGTCTGGGTCGGTTCTGGGGGGGTCTGTCCAGGGTCTATATGGGGGGTCCAGGGCCTTGGAAGGTGTCTAGGGTCTGTCCTGGGGGTGTCTGTCCATGCTCTGGGGGGTGTCCACGGTCTGTCCAGATGGGAGGTATCTTGGGTCTGTCCAGAAGGGGGTGTCCATGGTCTGTCTAGGATAGGGGGTTATCCATGGTCTATTTGGGGGTCCAGAGTCTGTTTATGGATGGGGTATGTCTGGGGGGGTCCAAGGTATGTCTGGGGGGTTCTTCCTGGGGTTTGGGGGTGTCTAGGGTCTGTCTAGGAGGGGGTTTTCTAGGGGAGTGGTGGGGGGATTTGCATGGGGGAAGTGGTGTTACAGGGGGGCTTCGCAGGGGATGGGGGTGTTTTTTATGAAATGGGAAACCCTATAGCCATAGTTTCAAACCATGGCTATGGGGGTGTTTTTTTAATGAAATAGGAAACCCTATATCCAAGGTTTGAAACCATGGATATATACCTATAGCCAAGGTTTGAACCGTGTCTAAATACCTAAAGCCACAGATTGAAACCGTGGATATAGTCCTGTGTTCCTTAAGCTTCTACTGTAGTTTTGAACCGTGGCTTTAGGTATTTAGCCACAGTTCAAACTGTGGATATAGCCTTATAGATGCAGTTTGAACCATGAATATAGCCCTATATCCATGGTTTAAAACAGTGGTTATAGGTCTTTCCCTATATCCATGCCAATACCAGCCACAGTTCTTGGACTTATAGCCATGGTTTTAAACCGTGGCTATAGCCTAAATTTCCAGTAGTGTGTTCAGAAATAAATGGGTGGGTAGATCCATTGATCACTGGTGGTTGTTAATGCATAAAAGACTCAATATAAATTTTTTCCCTTTGTGTTTAAGTTAGTCTTTAATATTGATTCAAGTTATTTCCCATAACTTGACTCAGTTGCTTCATCATTCTCATGAAAGTTTCCATTTCTTATTCCATTAGAAGGTCATCAGTGCATGGTCCATTGTGGCCACCATTTTCATTGTTCCTTATATTTCCCTCTATATTCTAAAATAATAAAACCTTAGTGAGAAGCTTATTTTATTTATGAATCTTTTAACTATAAATTATTGTTATGTCTTAAAACTTCGTGCTTGAACATATTATTCTTTAACATCAATAACATTTCTCTATAAATCCTTCATAATGATTCATAAAAATATTTTGATTAACCAAAAATATCCCCCAGGAGTGTCAAACCAAAAGTGTATCAAGGCCCATTTTCATACACCATTTCCCATTTGAGTCTATCTCAAAGTAGTTTTTTGGGGTTTTACCCCTAGATACATCTGTGCCAGAACCATATCCACTTCTTTATATCTAGACAAAGACTTATTTGTTTGGAAACCACTTACTTAATATTTCACCAAAATACCCAGAAGTTTTCATATATTTAAACTTTTATATAGGTTTCTTATTGATGTTTTCATATCCTAATTTACACAAATAACTAAACTATCTTTTGATACCAACTATGGAATCCTGCCTTTTTTTTACATAACTTTTCATTTCATTTTACAAAGAGAGAATCTTTAAAGTCTAGTGTCTTGGAAAAAAGGTACATAATACTTAAAACATATAACATTATTTTAATCTTCTTGAAAGTATTATTGAAATTTACATCATAAGAATAATTACTGGATCTCATGACCTGGTAACATACATCAAAGGAAAGGGTGATCATAATGCCAAGTAAGGGAAAACAAGGAAAATTATTTACATGTGAACTTGAGAGAATACAATAAGAACAAGTGGAAATAACATAAATAAATAAGAAGAGACATATAATGATATTAATAACTTGAGTAATATCTTGAAAATGTTTCTAAAAAAATTAATTTAGATATTCATAATCATATTATCACGGTCCATCCCCAATGTGTCATAAAAATTACCAAGGATACTCACCAAGGTATCATAAAACATTACATCTATAGAGATGAATTTATTTACCCAGTAAATTGGATAACTATTAGGGAACACCCTTAATATTTATTTATTTTCATTTGATCCACCAATATCATAATCATACATTTCATAAACAACCCAAATAGAATTAAATAAATGGGTTTTATATCAAAATCATGGAATTTTAAAATGTGCTTAAAAACATGATCATTATGTCATTAATAACCCATGGAAAGGGAATGATGGATTAATGAATAAAAATTCCAAATTCAAATAAATAATTTTTTATGTCATGATAAATTTCTATGTAAATTAAAGAGGTTTTGGTATTCATATAAGGAAAATAAAATAATTTATCGATAAAAACATAGAGATTTTGAAACGAAATTTATACAGCCTAACACCTATGGAAGATGGTTTTAGAAAACATTTAAAATATAGGTAAGAGAGTTAAAACATTCATATGAGAGTAATAATATATTATAAGGACATAATAACATGGAGATAAGAACATTGTATGGAAACTTTAAAGGCATCCCACTAAAAAGGGAACTTGAATGCAAAAAAACGTTGAGAATTCCCCCACGAAAATTCGACAGCCTAACAGATTTGCTTAAAATTTCATAAAATTAGTTGATGAGAGTGGAAATGGTCTCTCGTAATTTGGAAATAAAATTTAAATTAGTAATGATACAAAATAACACACCCCAACATAAGAAAATGGATATTAAAATACATAACATAAAAAAAGTCTTGACTAAACTAGGACGGTGAAATGTTCTCTTACTTTGAAGAGTAACTTCTAAAACATGGTGATCAGGACCTTGGGGGATTGCGTAAACTTTTTGAGAACTCCTTGGTAGGTAAAAATACCAGATATTAATTGAGGGGTAATTTTGAATTAAATTAATGAAGGAAAGGGTTGGTATTCATAGTAAAAGTGAGGGAATATTTTATTAATTTCCAAAGGACACCTCATTAGTAGTATTTGTAAAACCATGGGCTTGACAATGGTATTTTCCCATATTTTTTGTCCACTTGGGACACCTCATATAAAATTTTAATTCAAATGATTCAACCATCATTTTAAATTACATATTACATCATTATGATGTCATAAAACACGCCGAAAACTCAAAAACTGTATTTTTACAATTCACCGAAAAACAAAAAAATTTATAAAAATATAATAAATTCACCGATACCTAATATCAATGTTTGGAATTCAAAATTTAACTCTATTTTATGGAAATAATTTTCATATTATAAGATCTTTAATTTTTAATTATAATCACTATTTACTCAAAAAAATATTAATACCTAACTAATAATTTCTGAAATAGTTATTTACTTATGCTATTATATTATATTACCATTAAAGATGCCTAAATTATATTTATACTTACTTAAGTGGGGTTATTATTCTATTGGTCATATTAATATTCATAATAATACTATTAATATTCCAAATTTACTATTCACAAAAAAATTAGTTGATCTTATGAGGCTCTAAATTTCTTACTGATCACAATTGTATATGTTCATTTTTTAAATCATTTCACATTTTTATTTATTTAAAGTATAAAAAATAATTTAAAATACTCTTTTTTCAATATTCATCAATAATATAAAACTTCTAAAAAATCATCCTATATTTATTTTGACATATTAAATTCAAAAGATTTACCATAATAATAAATATGAATTTTATTTATACAAAGAAATTCCACAAAGTAACTAAAGCCTCATTACATAGCCCCTACATAGGACCTATGAGTAAGGTGTGGAATGGTCATAAAATCTTGGGGAGGCTCTGACAACATTTTTAGAGTCGTAACTTCAATCAGCTTGAACTTTTCCCGAAGTAAATTATGTTTAATCTTAACAGGTTGAATCTGGGATTAGGCTTGGTAAAGAACAAAGCCCAGTAATGTTACCTCATTCCCAAGCTCTGACAGATGGGATTCTTATGGCCCAAGTCTACAGGATGAGGTCATTGACTCTTCTTTCTGCATTAATTATCCATTATTATTTATATTTCAAACAACAATTATAATGTTAAAATTTATTATTATTTCCAATAGTCATATTTACCAATGTTTATATGATGGTCAAAACCCAATGGTTTCATTTCATTTAAACTTATATATTTTTTATTGATTATGACATAGTAAGACATACATTTTCAGGAAAAAAAATATTATTCAAAAGTTTAGGTTGTTAAAATATTCATCTATAATTAAATTTATAAGCTCCATTTATTGTCTTTTTCTAATTATTTTTAATATAATTTTTGATTAGTTTGGTCACTTATGGTTTTTTTGGTTAATTTCTTCAAAAAAAAATTATTTTTTTGATTATGATAAAAAGTGTTATAAAATAGTTTCATAATATCAAAAAATGAATATTATTTTTCCTTTAATATTTCTTTATCTCATAATTTATAAAGTTAAATATTTTCTTCATGAATGGACTCAATTATAAAAGTTGCATTAATTAGTCCTTTTTAGCGGTTAAATTTACTTCAAATGTTTATCGCTAATATTACTTATGGAATGTGTAATATTATCATTATAGAATTTTTATCATTTCTTAAATAACCCTTATTATACATTAAATAAATTTTTAAGTTCATTCAAGTTATTTGATATGGAAAATGAAATAAAATTTTCATCTCAAGGAGGCTGTAATTCACACGTACACATAGATGATGCTCCTGTTTTCATAGAATGGAAAGAAAGTAGCAAATAAAATATTTTAAAATTTTAAAATCATTAAAATTTTATAAATATTATATTATCTTATTATATATACTTTTTTAAATATAAAATAAGTTTGGTGATGAAAAATAGGACACAGTATGTATGGATGCGATAGTCTGCATATACACATGAGAATTTTTTTTATTTTTCAAGTGCTTTTGGGGGAAGGAATAAAAAGGATATTAAATTAATATAATGACACACCATTATATAATTAATATTTATGTTATCATACTCTCATGGATATAATTTATTAATTTTTTTAGAATAAATAAAGGTCAATAAAGACATGATACCTTTGTCGAGACTTTTAACTTTCTCTTGAAAGTCTTATTGAAAATGGTGGAGTTAGGATACTTATAGTGATCAGAGGATTGAGTTTATGTAATTTAATTATATCATAAGTAATTAGGGAATATTTTTTAGAGAAATTATTATTATAATAGAAGCATGGAATATGTATAAATTGTCTCCTTTTATAAGTGAAGAAAATGGAAATTTCCATGGAAAAGAATGTTCAATTAGGGGTAAGATTGGAAGAGCATGAAAGTTAGGTGAGTTAATTGTGTAATTGATGGTGAGATATGTGGGTATGAATATAAAACCTAAATAAGGGTTTATATATGGTAAAAATTTCAAGTAGATTTAGGAAATTTAAATCCACTTTAGATTATTCCTTTAAAAACTTATTACTCTAAATTTAATTTTAATCATGTAAATTATTTTATTACTAAACATATAAGGTCACACTTTTTAATCTATTTCAACATGATAAATCTTTAATAGGGTCAAAATTAAACTAAATAAATACCTATGTATAATTAAATTAACTTTTAAATAAAAATATATAATCTCTTGAATATATTTTTTTTATAAAAATGTTATTTTAATCATTAAGTTTTATAAATAATATTTAAAATTAATTACTCATTAAATGGGTATTAATTAATTTATCAAAATATGTTTAAATATAAAATTGTCATTATAATTTAAAATTTATTCATTTAATTTTTAAAATTAAAAAAAAATAGAAAAATATTTATTATTTTAAAAATAATTGTTTTGCGAGGGTAACTAATATATACCCAAGGTTACATAATCATTAGGAATAAAAATAAATGGGACCTTATACAGTTTGGAAAAACTTATTTTCAATTTAAATTTCCATTAATTAGATTAAATTGACAAATAATAATTTAAAAATACTAATTTTTAATATATTAAAAACAATTTTGGAGAAAATATTACTTATGTTCTAAAATATTAAACAATGGTTTGAAACTAAAAAATTAAATTTTAAAATATATAATGTTAAGTAAAAGAAATATATTTTATTATGAATTTTTTTTTGATGTTTTAGGTTATGGTTATATTCAGGTGATGTATTAAAATCCATGGTATTTTCAAAAATAGTATTTTCACTATTCACATAAAAATCAATTATTTCAAAAAAAATCATTTTAAGAGAATATGAAAATGATAAAAACAAATATGATGTTATTTTTTCAAACTAAACCCATATAGTTTATAAATTTAAAATTAAAATAAAATCATAAAGTACCATGAAAAATAGATTTTTATAATAAAACATTTTTCATATAATAATTTTTCTTTTAAAACTTGTGGCAATCATAAATATATAAAAATCAAACAAAATCTGTTTTATATAATAAAATTTAAGCATAAAAAGGTATTTAATTAGTTTCTAAGTTTTACCAATTTATTTTGATGCTTAAAGTGAATTTTTTAATACATATATATATACATATATATATCATAATACAATCACCATTGTCTATAGTCGTTAGTTATAAAGATGCCTTATGATGGCCTATATTGGTTTGGTTTTCTCTATTTCATGTGGAGAATCCCCTACAAAATATTATTTTTTTAAGGGAAAAACTCATGTCCTTAACCCATGCCACATCCAATGGAATTCCGGCATACATAGTGGTTCTGTAAGAGCAGATTTTTGGGGATGGTGTTTGGTCATGATATAAAAAAGGGCATTGTGTCTTGGTTGGTGGTTTCATGGGATTACAAAAAAATTTGCATAATAATAAAATTTCTAGGTTGGTAAGGAATTTCACTATAGATCGGACAAGGGAATCATCGTACCATGATGAGGGTAATCACAAAATAGTTTGGAATAAATATAAGGAATCATATTTTTTTCACTAGATTTGGGGAGATGTGTTGCACCATGACTTAAAGAGTCACACCACAATGTGGTTCTTATTAGAGTTAATTCCCTACAACCATTTACTTTTTACTTTTGATTACTTGTGTATTCTATTAATTACATAATAATAAATATTAAATCACATGATTATTATTCTTCTATGTAATACTAATTTGATAATTTCCTTATTGTATCTATCAAATCAAAAGTTTAGAGAGGTTTCCCACTATGATAACAACAATGATGTCTTATAAAAATGTTCTAAATAATATATTTTATGTCCAGAAGAGATATATCTAATAGGATATAGATAATGTTTTTATATTGAGTGTAAGGGGCTCATAAAATATTGATACTTCTTCCCCTAAATTCCACACTTATTAGTCTTTAGGTTTGGAGGTTATGAGACAAGACCTGATAATAAGAATTTCAAGTGTTATATGTGTCATTGGATATTTTTATTTTTTGGGCTTGTGTATTGTTCCTTAAACTTGAGATCATTATTAATGTATACCATGAATCATATACATTGATGTATTAATGGAAACTGTGATATCATATAGTCATGGAGAGGTAGGATAAGTTGGGTGTGACATAAGTGATATGACAATAATGAATAAGTTAAGAAAGAATGTGTCATGTCCATTTATTAAATTTGGGTATTCCTAGAACATTGATTGAAATGGAACTGTTTGATAAATCTATGTCCATGGTGGTATATCAATATATTTATTACTTAAATTCAAAGAAGGATAAATCAAGCTTTTAGGTGAATGAAAGGAAGTACGAAACCTACATGATAATATATCAAGACAAAGGGTGTACATTACATAGTTATCATCTGTAGTTGTTTATTGTTATTGTGACATTAGAATAATTATTTATGGGTTCCTTGTTGTGTTTCAAGATGTTAATCATTTACTTTAGGCTAGTTCGCCTAATTCCACTAATAAATAGGCATAGATGGTCTCATACTAAGTCTATCCAGAATCTTAGTTAAATTATATTTGAATTTAAGAGTGTGAAAAAAGATTATACATGGATTATGGTTTAATAATTATTTTTGGAACCATTGATTTCAAAAATTCATTCACCAGTTATTCGGAAAAATATTTATTTGAGATAAATATTAAATAAATATTTATTCAAAAGGTAATAAACAATTTCAATAATTTATAATATTTATTTAAATCTTTTTAATTCTCAAGGTAACAAATTATTTATTTGGTTATGTGGATATTTAATAAATAATTATCTGAAATTTAGTGAATATAAAATATTGTTATTTATTAAAAGAATAATATAGTTTTATTCATTTATTTAAAGAAGAAATTATTATTTCAGGATTGATAAACTTAAAGGATGAATAAAAGGCCAATATAAAGTTCTAGAAGAAATGATATATTTGCCCCGGACCCCCCGTTTCGGACCAGATTCGGTTCTTGGCTCATAACTTGAGCCTCGGACCTCCGAATGACGAACCGTCTGCGGAAACGCGATCCTTGGATCGAGACGGTCGTTTCGGTATATCGCACTCAAGGTTTCGGATTACTTTGAGTTCGGCCGGGTTGGTTCGTTCACGAAACCAACCGGGCCTTCGGAGCGGAAACGCTCATATCTTGAGCTTCGGACGTCCGATTGACGTGCCGTCAGTCGCGTAGTGTTCCTCTTATTGAGACGGATCTTTTGGCATACTCCGCCCGAGGTTCGGACGCAGGTGGAGTACGGTCGGGTTGGTTTTGCCTTAAAAACCAACCGGGCCCCGGAGACGAAAATGCCTATAACTCTCAGACCGGGCGTCCGATCGACGCGCCGTCTGTTGCGTTGAGTTCCTGTTGACGATACGGAACTTTTGGATACATCAACTTCGGTCTTCGTGACAGTTGATGTATCAGCCTCTCGGCTCGTGGAGCGGACCCTCCGTACGAGCTTGCTGTGTGCGGGAACCCTAGTGCTGGCTGCGACTGTTCTACTGCTACGACTGCTACTGTGACTGCGACGACGACAGTACAGAGATCCTGTGTGGATTCGACGACGACAGTACAGAGATCCTGTGTGGATTCGACGACGACGACTACAGCACTCAGCGATCCTACGTGGATCAGTGCTACAGGTTCTGTGTGAGCCGATCCTGAGTGGGTCCTTGCGCTCAGCGGTTCTGTGTGAGCCAGCGCCTACAGGTTCTGTGTGAGCCCGATCCTGTGTGGGTCTTGCGGGGGTTAGTTACCTATCGATCCTTCGTGGGTCCGACGACTTAGATGGATCAGTGATCATCTTTATCGTCCTTGAAGAAGTATACCTGTGTGAGCTGAATCCTGTTACTTTCCTTTGTGGAATACGTATACTTTCCTGCGTGGACTGAGTTATACTTGGGCTCGGAGGTTGGAGCGTATTTGAATTGATGACTTAGGTATATGTATGGGCATATACCTAAGCAGTGTTGGTTGTTACTTCGTGATTGTACTTTGTTTCGTGGTTTATCCTTTGTGGATTTTGAGAGACCATCAGGGGTCTCGGGGTCCCTACTGAGTAGCTTATACTCACCCCTGCACGGGCTTCGCCCGCACTACGTTGTGTTGGTTGCAGACGACGGACAGCGTTGACCTTAGCTGAGGTTTGCGGAGCGGGACGGTACCCGGAGGTGGACCACTGGGCGGGACGAGCACGGAGCGGACGGTGGGACCCGTGGAGCAGAGGAGCTATCTGTACCCACCCTTCAGGTGGGAATTCCGGTGGACAGCTCGGAGTAGCGGCCTTTACTTTACAGTTGCTGTTTTTCCCTTTTTGAGTTGTACTTTACTTTCAGTTTGGGTTTGTATTCTGGCCCATTTACTTTTCCGCACTTTCAGTTGTACTCTGCTTGTTTAGTGTTTACTTCCGCTTGTTTACTCTATGGTGTGTGCTTACTTTTCTAAGGCAATGCCTTCCCTTTTTACCGGGATTTACGCCTTGGTGCTAGTCGCCAGCCCCTGGCCTATGGAAGGCGGGCTTGGGGTAGTCACGACACGGACCCCGAGGGCGGGTCGTGACAAATACTTTTCACGATTTGTGGAGTATGTGTGGATATTACTTTGTGGATTATTTATTTAAATGATTTATAAAAATAATGGAATGACAAGAATCGTAAAACAAATAATTAATGAATGAATAATTCTAATAATAAGTAATTCTTGTCTATAAATTAATTATAAATTATATGTAAAAATATCCTCTCTTATATATTCTAGGGTTGCGTTTATCCAGTTTTTGATGATTTAATATGAAATAAACAATGAAAAACATTATTAGTCATCAGCCCAAAAACTTATGTTACGCACCAAAACCTTTAAGATGTATCAAATAAATCACATAATAATTTATAATTATTTATTATTTATTAATTTAATTATGCATTTTTTTGGAAGTTTTTTATTTCCAGTTTTTTTCCTTAATACAAAAATTGAGATAACATGATATAAAAAATGAATAATGTTAAAAAATCTCATCTTGAGGTGGTAGATATTATGAATAGATAACCTAGATACATAAAATGTAGCAGAAAATTACATGACTTATACCCATGGTAAACCACATAAGGACATGTTGCAAAAATTATGGAATATCTTGTTGGGGAATAGTATGGGGAATCATTACATGGTGTGTACTAATTGTCATGTTGTCACTCTATTTGATAGGGTTAAATGGTGTGAATCTAGTGTGTATGAAAGTTAACCCCACATGGATTGACCCAAGGGGAATCGCGGATGTCATGTTATTAAAGTATAGAGCATATAATTGATACATGTCATGTGTTGACTATTAAAAAGTAAACACAAGAAATTAATAACTACATAGTGTGTGTATAGTGTACATGACATGTAATACATTTATTCCCACAAAAATTAAACATCGGGTCCCTTGGAATTTTTTGCAGGTGCCCAAAGAATAGAGTACACTACAAGAAGTGGTCTTCACATTCTGTGTGACTCATATCCATTCATGCCAAGTACATTCTAAGATGGGTTGTAATGCATGAATTAATTATGTGAAAGAAATATTAATTATAGCATTAAAACTGAACTACAAATCATTTAACTAGTGTACACACTATGTGATAGGGTTTTCCCATGAATTACATGTTGATAAATTTTTAGTGGGTTTTTTGGAATTAAATTCTTAAATAAATTAATTTGTATATACATTTTGAAGTACATAACATGTATGATCATCATGTACTTCATGATAATTTTATGTAGTGAAATATACATATATTGATTTTATATTTTGTAGTCATAAATGGGTTTAAATAGATGGTGCACATCTTTTATTAGTTAAAATCCATAAATGGGTTTAAATATAAGCGTAATGGTGCATGTTGTGTTACCTCCAATACATGACAAGTTTATTAAATTCCAAACTAAATTTAAAACTGACCATAATGGTACACTCTATGTCCCATATTAGTACATTACATTTACTTAATTAATTTTAACTTAAAATTAAGTAATTTAAATTAAATTCAATGATAGTTTATGAGAATATTAGGGAATTTTTTCCTTGACAATTAATATAAAAGAAATTATTTATTTATTATAGAGTTTTATCTTAATAAAGAACAAATTTAAATGAATGCAAGGTGTCTTTAAAATAAATAATCATTGAATTAATGGAAGATAATGATCTTGGTTGACCTATATATGTGTTGGGTTTCATTTAATTTGATTATTTTTCATGGTTTTCTTTATAATTATTGTGAAATTAACATAATGTTATAATAATATCTCTTTTCTTCATATGTGTTCTTTGCCACCAACACAGGGAGGATGTGGATCATCTTTTCCTCAGCCGTGTTGCTTCTACTTCAATGTGGAAAGCCATTGGAGATCTGTTTGAAGTCTCTCTACCATAGATGATCTTCATCCATGACTTCATGTAGAGCTGGGGGGTCCATTTCCCTGTCCAGATAGTTGCTTTACCTCTTTATGATCATCATTGTAGAGTTGTTTCATTATACCTGGAATGCTCGAAACTATGACCTTCATGTTGGTGAGTATTTCTCGGCCCGTACTTCTCTATCTCATGTTCTCTTTGTTGTTCATGAGGCCTCCACTCAAAAAAAAATCTTTTTTGTTCCAATTACATTCATGATATTACTATTTTATCATGAGTTGGAATCATTGGTGTTTTCTATCAACCGTATGGTATACTAGAAGTGTTTTGGAAGTAGCCCCTTTTGGTTGGATTAAATCCAATTGTGATGCATCTTCTCGTGGTAATCCTGGTCCCACTGGATATGGCGCCATCTTCAGATATCATCGAGGCAACATTTGTGGATGTTTCCATTGTTCTTTTGGCCTCACCTACTCTCTTGAGGCTGAGATGCTGAGAATTATTGTTGTGGTGGAGGAGGAAAAGATACATGGTTGGAATAACATTTGTCTTGAAAGTGATTCTACTACTATTGTTTCTGTTATCAGGTTGAGATCTTCTCACTTATCCTAGAAGCTTACTAATCATTGGGTCAATTTCATGGATTATATTCTTTATATAAATCATATCATCACTCATACTTATAGAGAAGCTAATTCGGTGGTAGATGGCCTTGCAAAAAAGGGGGTCAGTGGAGTTGATTCCTTCTGGCATTACCAGCTTCCTGATGATATTTTACCTCTTTATAATAGGGATCGTGACAAGACTCCAACTTTTAGACTTGTAAAAGTTTGTTCTTTTTATTCAATAAAGAAGCCTTGATATTATGGGTAAGGTCTCATCACTTTAAAAAATAATTTTTTAGTAATCATTCCCTATTATTATTATATATGGGCCTACATGTCCATGGTTTCATTTATGTTACCCCAAACCCACAGTTCCCCACACTTGTGTGTGAGTAAACATGTTTAAAGGAAGGATCTCTCAAATGAGTATACATGGTTCAATTTGAAACTAAGGTGAAACCAACCTAGATGATACACAAGACAAAGGTGGAATACTTCAAGTCATTCTAAGGCTAGATCAAGGAGCTCTTTTTCTAAGGACAACATTTAGTTTATCATCCACTCACCAATCTAACCAATAATAAAATCACATGATCATTCCATATATTTATTTTATTTAAATTTATATCATGGATTACAATTTATGTTTATTTTATGAAAAAAATTGGTCACATAAAATAATTAATTAACAAGAAAGTAATATATAATAAAATAAATGTATCATTTTTAAAATATGTTATCAAAACAAGGTGAATTAATTATGTAAAATCCATAAAATATTAAAAGGTATGTAAAAGGATAAAATAAAGTATAATTAGATAGAATATAAAAATCCTTCAAATAAATATTAATTAACTAAAACCTTTTATTACTTAAGTTAAAATGAAACCATAGTCCCAAGTTCTTGTATATCCTAAGGGTGTTTTCAATTATCCAGAAATTTAAAAAAAATGGGTTTCCTACCTAGTTTACATCAAGGGTAGATTTTTTTGAGATATAATTAGTATAACTAGGTGGTAAGTGTTGATGAAATATGATTCTATGAATTTAGGATTAGGAATCTCATTCAACAGATCATGTAACTAATAGTTTATTCAATTAGAAACTCCACATTTCAAAATACCATTGAATAAATTTTCAGGCCTATTTCTAGATTATGATAAAGTAAATGTGGAACATTTACAGTAGAATATCAATATAATAGGATATTCTAAATCCAATAGGGATGGGTACTAGTATTTTATAAAATAGTGTGAAAGTAATAAATAAAATTTATTATGTGACATTTTGTAATCAATATAAATCACTAAAAATATTCTTTTACTTGTTATAGAAAATAGAAAGTGAGAACATGGGAAAAATTATTTCATTATGGATAATGATGATGTTATCGTCAAAAAAATTACAATATTGGTATATTCATTTAAATGTTACACTACTATATAAAAATGTGTACTATATGATAAATTCCCCTATACATATCTAGCCACCTCACTGACTGAGCGGAGGTAAAAAAGACGCATACCAGTGATTCATAGAGGATGTTTATTTTGTATATTACATCATGATATCATTCATATATATAGAGATGATGATTAAATATAAGTATAGGTAAACTTCCACTATAAAATATAATATTCTTAAAATTAAAAAAGATAAGAAGATTCTTTAAATAAAAAATATATTCATTACATTATACCAGTTAAAACTAAAAGACACATACATAGATAGTGATCAAGCTTCCAAAATATTTGAGTAAATTTGTCAATTAGTGAATTTAGGCTTCCATATAAATAATTAATTATCCATTAATCTTGTATTATCATCTATATCACCCAGATACTCTATGTTTATCTAGAACTATAAAATAAGAAGTATGGATGAGGAAATCAGGAAATTGTAACTATGCTTCACCAAAAAGATAAGGATTAGTGGTAACATTGTTCCATTCCACTTTTGGTGAATGATATTCATGTATAGTTATAAAATTCCATGAATGGATTAAATTCAGTGGTCTCTTTGAAACAAACTTCATAGAGACAAAGGATTCAAGTTGAGAGAAATAGACATGAGGTTATTTTCTTCTCATATATCCATAAAGGTCACGAGAAGAGGAAATGAAATATATTGAATATGAATAATTTATAATCCTATAAATTAAGAATATTAATTATTAAATGTAATATTTATATGTGAATTATTAGGTTTTAAAAACTTATATTCAAATATAGGAACCTAGTGAGCTCATAAACATAAAAATAAGTAAGATATATTCTCTAAGTAACTAAGAAAAAGAGATTCCTTTGTTAGTACAGTGAAACACATGACATCATATTTACCAAAGAATTTATTTAAGTTAAACTATTTTTTTAATGAGTGTCACCAAAACATTTATATCAATGTATCATTAGATATAATGAGAAATTATTTTGTTATTTAAATGAATTTTTTATGGAATTTAATACTTGACTAATAGTTATGTAACACTTGAATCATAAATATCCAATATAAAAAATGAACGATGAATTTAAAATATAATACTCATACCCAGTTATGAGAAAATAATGTCTGGATAAGTAAAACTAAAAGAAGATATTAAGAATATACCTAGAAGTATTTTTAGGCTATTTAGAGATAAACCCCTTAGGTATTACCAGAATACTTATTAAGTTTTATACAATAAACCAATTAGAAATAAATTTAATCCAAAAAGATTCTATAGTTATTTTATCTTGACCATGTGAGATATTTTAAAGGATAATCTATAGTTAAATTCATATATATCATGATATTTTGGTAATAAATTTTAGGAATGCAAAAAGAAAAATTAATTTACTTAGTAAGAAGATAAAGGATCCTTTGAGCAAGATTTTAGAAGTATACCCTAACCAAGTATTGATCAATCATTTAAATATAGATTGAAGGTTTATATATACTCACATTCCATTATAAAAATCATAAAGGTGGTGTTATTATAAGTAAGATCAATTATGAGTCTTATATGTATTTTTAGTCTTTTATATCCCTCCAAGACATGTTTCACAAATATAAGTGTAATAGAGAACCAAATTCCCACTATATTGACTATTGGATATCAAATAAATTATGATATGTTGTGAGTTAAATATGTCACAATATTAGTCGTTTGATGGGAATCATTTGCTTAAATATAGTAATTTCTACAAACATATATAAAAGGAAAAAAGTGTATCTTAGTTAATTATCCTATATCTACTCAAGATAATAACATTTATATGATAAAAATATATTAGTCAATAATGACTATAATTCCATAAGCTAATCATATATATTTATATATAGTGAAATAAGGATATACTTTAGCTATTTTTAGACTTTGGATGTACATTAGTTGGCAAAGTAACACTAAAATCTAAAATCCTTTGTGAGAAGAATTATTCAATAGAAATATATTCCATATTAAAGTTAAACAAAAAAATTAGATTAATATTCACAAAAATAACTGATATATTATTTTATAAGAATAATATATCCTATAGAGTAGTTGTAAATGGAAAAAAACTATGATTAGAAAGATCACAAGAATTCAAGATGGAATCTAGGCAATAAAATATAGTTATTTTTTTTTATTTTCTTCATTTCATGTAAAGTAATTGGTGGTTATTTAAAAAAACATGGGTTGAATAATAAGGTACTAATAAGGCATAACTAATTATTAAAGTTTCATGATATATCAAGATATGGTTTAAGAAAAAACCTAATACCACGTTATCATTATAAAATCCATTAGAATCATAATTTTCATTTATTTTATCTATGATAAAAATATTTGGGATTTTATATTACATCCACCTTCCTTGGAGAAAACCTTATAGAAGATTTTTGTATAATGTGACTAGAAGGGTTAGAGAAAACAAAGAAAGGAAAATAAAGAATAAAATTTTTATAGACCCATTTATCGATTAAAGTACACATCATGATTATAGAATATTCAATTAGAATGAAAGTGTTCCAAGTGTCTGCAATTTGTTAGTGGGAATGTTATAGTTTTCCAATATAGATATATTGATAATATATGAAAAAATAGTTGACTATTCTTATGATCAATTAACAATATGGATAATTTCTCCTAGAATGACATAAAGTAGCAACCTGATTCTTGGGAAAATATTTATATACATAGATTTATAGGTTTATTAGATCAAGTCATAGTAAATATTTTAACAAGGTATTGTAAAAAATATAATACAAGATAGTTTACAAACAAATTATTGACAATGCCACGGGGTATGAAATCTCTCCCAATTGATTTGTGAAATCACAGGAGATTATTTTGATGGATAGAAAATATATTCCAAATAGTAATTTTTAAATCTATAAAACATTACATTATATGTATAAATTTTTTATTTTGGTTATTTATAAAATATAGAGTGAAAAATATCCAAAAAACTAGGTAAACTGGAAAAGGTTGGTAGTCATAACTATCTGATTGTACTTTAAAAAGTAAAACATGATGAATTCCTAGTTATTAGAAAAATTAAATTATTATTTATCAAGTGGATACAAAACTAGTATTCTTTAAGATCAATATAATATAGTATATCAGTTAAGATAACATAATATGAAATAGAATACTTATTACTACAATTGGTTGTAATATCTACATAAACTGGGAATTTATTGGATTCTAATATAGCTTAAGAAACAGGTTTAGGGATGGTTTGATCTATGATATGATTTTCAGCTAAGATTTAAAATATTTTTAAATTAAAAAATGTGTAATACTTAGTTATATCAATTATTTATGGATTTTTACAGAGAGTTGAAGTCGTAGTATAAAGAGCAGCCACTTGAATTTGGTTACACTAGCAGTTATATCCATATCTAAATAAAGTCATAAATATATTGTGAGATATGGTAGACTAAAAATTTATTAGTAATTGGATCTAGTTAAAGTGGGAGTCTTTTAGATTTGGCTCCCCTAAACCAACTATATTTAAATTTTGTTACATGTATTTTCAAAGAGTTGAATATTAATAAATATCTTACCACGTGATGATTGTTATATTTCATAAAATCAATTTCGGTAATGTACCTAGATTATATAACACATCTAAAATTCATATAATTTACCTACTATGATGATAACCTTTAAGTTCTATAATAATATTCTTAAACATGTGTTTTATAGTCAGATAAAATCTATCTGATAGGTCATAGGTGATGTTTGGATATTTGGTGTAGGGGTCTCATAATAAATTGATAATTCTTCTCAATAATTTTTCACTTTGTAATCTTCAAGTGAGATGTTAATGAGAAAATAATCTCTAGAAGTAATTCCACATGTTATATACATCCTTGGATATTCTTATATGTGTATGATTATATTTATCATTGGACTTGATATTATAATTAATGTATATCTTGAAAAATGTACATTGATGTATTGTTGAAAAATATGATGATGTATTCTCCTAGATATGCGGGATAATTTGGGTGAATCATATGTAATATGAAATTAATAATTAATTCAAGAAATGATTTTTCCATTCTATTTTTTAGAAGTAGATATTTATGGTCCTTTTATTGAAATTGAACTTTTTGATAAATCTGTGGTCATGGTGGTATATTAACATGTTAATTTAAGGATTTCAAAGAAAGATAAATCAAACTTTTATATTAATGAAATGAATCCTGGAAATTTCTTGATTTGATATTGATACAAAGAAATTATGTTATATAGTGAGTTTCAGTAGGATTTTGTTTTCATGAAGACATTAAAATCCTTCTATATGGGTTCCTTGAGGCATTTCTAGATGTAAATATTGGACTTTAGACCAGTTCTCATAATTCTAATTAGAAAGAGCCATATAGGTTCATGCACTAAGTGCATCCAGAATCTCAATTAAATTAAATGTTAATTTAACAATTTTCATAAAGATTACCCTCCCTTGAAATTTAATAATAATTCAGGTTCTATTGATGATATTAATTTAATCAAAATTTATTAAACAGAATATATATGAGATTAGAATATTAAATAAATATTTAATCCTGAGGTAAAAAATAAATACATGAATATATAATATATTTTTTTCCAAATCCATTTTTTATTTATTTTTTTGAAAAAATACTTTGAGGAAAAGTGGGAACCTCCAGAAACATACCTTGAAGCATAAAATCACAACCTCACAAAACACATCCCATTACAGAATTAAAATTTCAAAAATTAAAACAGAAGATCGTCATCGCGCCAAAATCGTGAGCACGCACCTGCTTCAAAATTCAAAGGATACCAAGACCACCACAAATCCCGCAAATCCCGTGAACAGACCTAGGGGAATCGATTGCATCGAATAATTCATTTCCTGTCAACACATCATCACCATCAACACAGCACATCACAGCACCACCATCACGACGCCGGTGACCACCACCGAAAACCGCATCAACCAACATCAAAACTAGCTCATCGTCACCGTCACTGCCGTCCCTCCACAGACGTGCGCCACCGAAAACAGAAACAAAGACCGTCGAAGCCATCGCAAAACATCACAACCTTATCATCAACACCCATCAAACCATAAACGACCAGACCACCAAAATAGAATGACCTCACATCATCTAAAATCATAAGAAAAGACATGTCTCTGTCGAGAGAGACACCGACGGCCGCCACCATAACCAATCACGGATGAAACCAAACCAGAATCACAAATCAGAACACCATCAAACAAGCTTCAAAAAGATCAATATCAGGGAAGAAGAAAACAGAACTACACCGAAGAAAACATAACTCCACCGAAGAATTGAGAGAGAAATCTGAGAAACCCTAACCCTCATCGAAAGCCGCGTGCCAGGAACACCGACAGTCATCGAACCACACCTCCCAAAACCCCATTGAAACCACTACTCTGGGTCCAACCAAGAGGGGAGCAGTAGAGCGTAAGGTTAGGCTAGTGGTTAGAGTGCCAGATGACTCTAGATGATGGAAACAATGATGATGCAGAAAAATGGAGGCCACCAGAATGAACAAGCTGACCCAGGCCATGCCTTGAGACCTGTCGACCGCCAAGCCGCAATACAAAAAACCTCTCTAGACCACCACTCCATCTCCGACCTATAGAGTCACAGTGGAACAAGAGTTCAGAGTTGTGTAAGTAGAGACTGACGACATCAGCAGCATACAACCCCATGACGGGACCCCAAGACCTCCAAGAATATGAATTTGATAACACGAAAGAAAAGTAGAAACACCTTCACTAGAGAAAAAGAAAAGGAAATGACCAAAAAAAGTAAGAAGAAAGCGTCGGGGCACCACCGAACCTGAAGCGAAGGGTTCCAGGAGGAAACCCTAGGCATAGCCGGGAGCAGGATGAGAGTCGGGAGAGAAGGGTTCCATTTCCCAGCCAGGAATATATAATATATATTTATCTATTATTTATTAAAAAGTTAATAAATTATTATTTATTTGGTTATGTGAATATTTAAAAAATATTTATTCTCCAGTTGGTAAATATAAAATCTATTTATTGATTGATTTAATAAAATGTTGGAATTTATTTATTTAAATAAATAATTATTATTTAAGGTTTGATAAATGGGTAGGATGGTTAAAGGTCCACGTTAAGGCTCTATAATAACTAATATATTTTATTTGTTATCATTATAGTAAATGTTAATTTATTTATTTAAGAAATGATATCTAAATATAAATTAGTTTTATGAATGTCAAGGAAAGAATAATGATATTATTATAATTAATCAATAGGGGTTTAAATTATAATTAAGATACTGATTAGGGGCCTTTATGATATAAATAATTCTCTTACCTAAGTATATAATCCTACTTATATCATTTCTTGAGTATATAGATAATTATGTCCAGAACGGATTCTCTAAAGAATTATATCAAACCCTAGAGTTAAATTATCAGGAACACTCTTAAGAAAAAATAGAGGTAACCCTCCTCTTACCTCTCAAGATATTGAGAGAATAAAATAAATAATTCCCTCATCTGAATAATTCTTGTTAATATCATTGGAGAACAATGCAAGTTGTTTGGATCCTCCATGCTTGCACCCAAAGTTCCAAAGTTGATGTTAAATGATTTTTGGAGCACATGTAGATACCAATAGAGGTATTATATCATTAGATACTTTATCACAATTTTGGTCATATAGAAAAGTTCAAGTGATTCATCAATTAATAAATAATTCTAAGCATAGTTAATTCTTTTATTTAAATTAATTATAAATTATATATGAAAATATCATCTCTTGAATATTTTGGGGTTATGTCTATCCAGTTATTTAGGATTTAATATAATCAAACCAAATAAAAACATTGTTGGAAAATGGACCAGTGGATTCAACTACACCCCAGAACCTTTAGTTCTGTTAAAGTAATTGTTTCATGAGCTATAGAGCCGCACTATTTTTTGCACTATAGAATTTGGGTCACTCACTTTATCACAAAATCTGTGACATTAACAATACTGAAAAAATAAAAGTCATATTTGAAATAAAATTATCTACATACCCAAATAATAATAAATTGGGATTTTTATGTGCTGCATGACCACTCACACATTAAGGTATATATATCCTTAGAAAATTTTGCATGATATGGTAACATGGTTGTGAGAACCACTCTATTATAGTAGTTTGGGGACTTCACTTATCGTTAATAAAATAAGGGGTGTTGTATCCTTAAAAATTATATTCTAAAAACATTCTTATAGGTTTCATAGATCATGGAAAGGGGTTTAGTTAACCTCATAGTATTTATTTGATTGTTCATGTAGAAAAAATGGGCTTACAGATCAAAAGTTATGATCATGCTAAGTCGAGTTTCATTTCAGCATGAAATTTTTTTTAAAAGTATAAAATATCACATGGAATTTTTCTAACTTAACATAAAACATGAATTTCTATGTGACCTATATTTTTTGGGGGGCTCAGAGGTAGTACTTTTGTGACTGTTGGATAGAATTCTTCACTATTCATAAAGCACATCAATTTCTAGTTGAACTCTATGTCATTTCCATCTAAAAAGGGAAAATTTTGTGTCAAACATAATAGAACTGTAATATTTATGCAACAATCTATTTGGGGAATGAAGTTACCTTTTACTTCTTATAAATACTAACACCCACTTCAAGGACTGGTTATAAGGCCCCAGCCTTAAATATTACTTAATATTGAATTAAATGAATAATTCCCATTGAGGATCTTTTCAGGTTTAGAGTTTTAGAGAATTAGAACATAACTATTACATCTCAAAAGATTAAAAAGTAGACACTTCTACTAAGTTTCCATAGAATAAAAAAACTCTTAAAAAGAAACATGTCTAGTTCCATGTTTTATATAGCATGACATTCCCTTGATCCCATCCTTGACCCCATTCAACATTAAGTCCTGTGAAAAACATTTCAAAAAAAACTTGGGGTGAGCATAAAAATATCAGTAAGGGATACACAAAGAATGAAAACAGTTAGTTTATCAAAACAACAAGTAAACCATGTATACTTTAACAAAGTAATACTTTTCACCTTTATGAAGTAGTAAAAACTCTTCATTGAATAAAAGATCATTACTTACCCTTTTGTAACCAAATGATTACCATAAAACCCATAAAAAGATCACATAACATATAAAGGTAACTTTGGAAATAAACATACTTAAGTGGAATAACCATACGGTCGACTTCCACACATATCTCTTAATGGAATACCCATACGGCCAACATACATACATACTTAATTGAATATCCATACGGTCGACTTCCATACCCAATGCATTGGAGGTTATAACGTAACCACCTGTCCTGGTATTCACGGCACCACCCGTCATATGGTTCATCACGTAACCACCCGTCAAATGTCCAACTACCATTATAAAATCATAATACATAAAGCAAACATAAAGGAAAGAAAACATTTCCACACTTTGATCACAATATATCACTCAAATATATTGACATAACAAATCCATTATAAAAACAATTTTCAATACCAAAATACATAAAAGAGTATATGGTATTTATTTCATTTTAAAAAACATTATAGCTTGTTGAGGAAGCTAAAGACCAAATAATACTCGTGGCGGCGGAAAAGGTCGTTGTCACCGCGTACGTTAAAAGAAACATTCCTTTTTGTCGTTTTGTAAAATGCTTCGTAGAAAAAGATTCCTTTTTTATAAAAGTAAAAGTCAAAGGGTTTTATACACTGTATAAAAGAAAGTTGTGTATAAAACGAAATATGCCTCAATGAAAGGAGATTGAGACGAAGTCCCTTACCTCGGGTCCGACTTGACTCGATCGTTCTTTAACGTCCTGAATAATAAATTTGAGTTAATTTCTATTTGCTTAAAAACCTTTTTCAAGTTCATTATTCCTTTTATATCACTTATTTCCATTTTATAAAAATTATGTAACCATTTATGTTAATAATGTTTGTTTTGTTGATATTTGGTTCTTAAGTCAAAAGTGGACTTCTTACAATTACATGTTGTTCGTGTGGTCAAAGGTTCTTTATATCTAGAATGAAATTCCTGATTTGGATAGCATATATATCATATATATCCAGAATATACATGTATTTATAATATTACATAATCATTTAGAGGTAAGAAATGAAATGCACCGTTCATGGAGACGGTAAGCCGTACGTACGCATGAACGCTACTTTCATTTCTTTGTCATATTAATGGAATTAAAACTAAATGAGAGGTATGTATATTTTAATTCCAGAATTATATTCATCATTTAGATGTATCATTCATAATATATATCCATTATATACATGTACTTTTAATAGTACATTACATTTGGGGATAAGAAATGAAATGCATCGTTCATGGAGACGGTAAGTCGTACGTACGCATGAACGCTACTTTCATTTCTAGCTCGTACTTTAATGGAAAGAAATAATAATTATATAGAGGTATATTATAATTCCAGTATAACATCATATATAGTAACTTTAAATCCATCCTTTATACGTCCCACATATGGCATTAACGAATCAAATCACTTTGAGGGGGCGGTAGTCCGCACTTCCTTAAATGAAGATATCATGTTTACCCATAATGGAAACCATAAAGGTATACCCAAAATGAAAAATACAGAAGCTTAAGAAAAATATAAACATATTATATATCATATATAAATATAGTGTCATCTTAATGGCCACCTTTGAAGGTGTTAAAAGAATGTTGAACAATCATCGTTTCGGGAGGCAGAAATTCGCCATCCATGGAAACAGTATGTTCTTTAACCATTAGATGTAGGTGTGTGTAAGTTTAGCTCAAATAATTCTTATAAAAACATCCTAGTATATTGATTATACTGGAGTTGTTACAAAAGAAAAGAATAAAAAGAGTTTAGGGGGTTGTAGAAACAAAATAAAACAAAAGGACTCAAGTGAAGATATTACCTTAAAATCGGGTAACTCCCTTTGGTTTGAGCTCAAAGGCTTCCTTGGGAAGACTTCTGCCCAAAGTGATGATTCAAGGAGTTATAGAGGGATGTGGAGAGAGAAAATAAGCATGGTTTGGTCGATCCAAAGGCTTTGTAAGTGTGGGTAATGAGGTAGAGGTGGGGGCCTTTATAAGAGGAGAGGTGGGGCACTCTTGGAAAGTAAAGAAATGTTACTTTATTTTCAAATGATATTCGGATTTAAGAGGTCCCAAATAGATATAATTCACGTATAAGGTGATAAGGGTTAGAAATCCACTCATACAATAGATTTTGGACAAGTTTAGGTCTTAGATATTACATTATCTTTCCATTTTATTTAAATCGTTAAATAATGAGGTCATCGCTGCATCATCATGATTTCATAAATAATTTAATTTATTTAATGTCTAAAAATTATAAAAAAAAATACTATGATGTAGGAAATATTTTTAGATTTCCAATTACTATTTATAGTAAAAAATATGACTTGTATAACCCCATGTAAAAATTGTTTTAGTAAAACATCTCATGTTTGTGTTATTTTTACTTTTAATATTAAATAAAAGGTATTTAGGTCATTTTCCAACCGAAGTGGCTCCATGGGGTCCCCAAGTTGACACATGGATTTTTTTGGTCGGCCATGACACATCCAATGAGGTTAGGAAATGTTTCAAGTTCATTTCATTTTATTAAAACATTATTCTTACCTTAAACTACACTAATTACCTCTAATCGCGATTAAGAACTTAAAAGTTACTATTCACCAAAAAATTATTTTAATCTCATTGAACCACATTTTAATTATTAATGACAACCATGTATTTAGGATTTTTGAAAATCAAATCACAGAAGTGACAAAGTTTCATTTAAACAAAAAATCAGTTTCTTTAACTACCACTTAGTGGTTTCACTGTTCATCAAAAATTGATGTTTTTCAGAAAAATACCAAAAATTAACCCTAAGATATATTTGATATTCTCAATTAAAAAATGATTTCTATTTTACAATATTCAAATCATATAAGTTACATTAATTAATTTAATAATTAATTCCCGCTGTCATGACAAATAGCGTGTTTTTATGAAACAATAAGTATCAAAAGATTGACACTAGTTTAAGTCCAATTTCAAAGTGAAATTGATTCCAATAACCACCATTGGATTAACTGGTAAAAATATATTCTAATTTCTCTTCAAAACCAATTCAAAAGATAATCTAAATATATAAAAAATTAGATTAAAAAGAGGTTTTGAATTAAAATACAACATTTTTCACTATTCATTAAAAAATGAACTTTATCGGAAAAATACCAAAAATTCACACAAAGTAAATTTTGATGTCCCAATCATAAAGAATAAGTTTATTTTGACAAACTTAGCTTATAAAATTGTCAAAAGATAGATTCAAAAATGGTTTGCCATCAAAAGGAAGTAAAACAATCTTTTAAAAATATTAGTGTATTCCATGCTTAAGATTGGATTTATTCTCATTTTAAGCCTCTAAAACACTATCTAATTGACTAATAGACATAGATAAAAATATATATTATTCATTACTTACTTGGGATGTTACATCCTTCCCCCATTTATAAAATTGCATCCCCGCAATTTATTTACTTATCGAATAAATGGGGTTACTTATCCCTCATTGCATTTTCAGATTCCCATGTTGCCTCTTCAATCATGTGGTTTTTCCACAAAACCTTTACCTGATGAATTACCTTATTTTGAAACACTTGCTCTCTTCGGTCAAGAATCTGGACTGGTTGTTCTTCATAAGATAGTTTCTCCTCCATCCGAACTACCTCTAGACTCAAAACATGAGATGGATCTGGCATATACTTCCTCAACATCGAAACATGAAAAACATTGTGTACCTGAGATAAACTCGGAGGTAAAGCCACTCGGTAAGCAACTGATCCAACTCTCTCCAGAATTTCATATGGTCCAATGAACCTTGGACTCAGCTTTCCTTTCTTACCAAATCTCATTACACTTTTCCATGGAGAAACCTTGAGAAATACATGATCACCTACCTCGAAAGATAGATCCTTCCTCCGGTTATCCGCATAACTCTTATACCTGCTCTGAGCTGTTCTCATGTGTTTCTGAATCAACTGAACTTTTTCTGCCATCTCTTCTACCAATTCTGGTCCCATCAGCTTCCTTTCACCCACTTCATCCCAAAATGCTGGAGTTCGACACCGCTTCCCATATAATGCCTCAAATGGTGCCATCTGTATACTGGAATGAAAACTGTTATTATAAGAAAACTCAACCAAAGAAAGATGTTGGTCCCAAATTCCCTGATAATCTATAGAACAAGCTCGTAGCATATCCTCCAAGGTCTGAATTGTTCGTTCTGACTGTCCATCTGATTGCGGATGAAAAGTTGTACTAAAATTTAATTCAGTACCCAACGAATTATGAAGGCCTTTCCAAAAGTTAGAAGTGAACCTGGGATCACGGTCAGATACAATGGAGAGGGGAACTCCATGTAACCTAACTATCTCTTTAAGATACAAATGGGAAAGTTGATTTAGGGAAAAAGTATCTTTTATAGCAAGTAAATGAGTATATTTAGTCAAGCGATCAACAATAACCCAGATTGCATTATTACCTCGAGGGGTCTTCGGCAATCCCACAACAAAGTCCATGGATATATTTTCCTATTTCCACTCTGCATCTGGTAACGGCTGAAGCATCCCTTTCGGTAACTGTCGCTCTACTTTAACCTGCTGACAAGTCAAACACCTCACAGTAAAATCAGCAAAATCCCTTTTCATTCCATCCCACCAGTAATACTCCCGCAGATCTCTGTACATCTTACTACTTCCAGGATGAACTAAAAACGGAGAATTATAAGCTTCAAATAACAACTCTCTCTTCAACTGTGAATCACAAGTCACACACAATATCTTCCCAAATCTCAAAACACAATCACTATCAATGTTGAATTCATGAAACTTACCTTTCTGAACCAGCTCTACCTTTTTCTGCAACTCACTGTCTTGCTTCTGTGCTTGCTTGATTCTGTCTGATATAGAAGATCTCACTGATACCTGAAACAAAATAGAAGGACATCCTGCACCAACAACTTCTATGCAAAATTTCATCAAATCCTTAACCAAAGGATCAAGTTCCAAACGCAACATCGTTAATGAAGCATTACTTTTTCGACTCAAAGCATCAGCAACTTTATTGTATTTTCCCGGATGGTAATGAATTGTACAATCATAATCCTTGATTAATTCCAGCCATCTCCTCTGTCTCATGTTCAATTCTTTCTGAGTGAATATATACTTTAAACTTTTTTGATTAGTATATATTTCACACTTTACTCCATACAAATGATGCCTCCAAATTTTTAAAGCAAAAACAACAGCAGCTAATTCCAAATCATGTGTAGGGTAATTTACCTCATGAGTTTTTAACTAACGTGAAGCATAAGCAATTACCAGATCATTCTGCATAAGGAAACAGCCAAGTCCCTTCAACGAAGCATCACTTTATATAAAAAACTCACCATTCTTGGAAGGAAGTGCAAAAACTGGAGCATTCACCAATCTTCTTTTCAACTCTTGAAAACAATCATCACATTCTTTTTTCCAGATGAACTTAACACCTTTACGAGTTAGCTTAGTCATTGGACTAGATAACCGTGAAAAATTTTCAACAAACCTTCGGTAGTAACCTGCCAAACCAAGAAAACTACGTATCTCGGTTACATTTGTGGGTCTTGGCCATTCTTCAACAAATTTTGTTTTAGCAGGATCAACAGTTATGCCATCTTTTGAAACAATGTGACCCAGGAAAGAAATTTGTTGTAACCAAAACTCGCATCTGCTGAATTTTCCATATAGTTTCTTTTCTTTTAAGGTTTGCAAGATAACCCTTAAATGACTTTCATGCTCCTATTTACTTTTAGAAAACACCAAAATATCATCGATGAAAACAACCACAAACTTATCCAAGAACTCATGGAAAATTATATTCATAAATTCCATGAATACAGCAGGTGCATTAGTTAACCCAAAAGGCATAACTACACATTCATAATGGCCATATCTAGTACGGAATGTAGTCTTTGGAATGTCTTCTTCTTTTACTTTCAACTGATGGTACCCCGACCTCAAGTCAATCTTTGAAAAATACTGAGCTCCCTGGATCTGATCAAAAAAATCATAGATATGAGTAAAAGGATACTTGTTCTTAATAGTAATATTATTCAAGGCTCTATAATCAATGCAAAGTCTCATTGAGCCATCTTTCTTTTTAACAAACAAGACAGGATCACCCCATGGTGATTGCTAGGTCGAATGAAACCTGTATCTAATAACTCCTGCAATTGTTTCTTTAACTCTAAAAGTTCATCTTGAGCCATTCGATAAGGGGGTTTTGAAATTGGCTTAGAATCAGGAACTAAGTCAATAGTAAATTCAACTTCCCAATCATGAATAATACCTGGCAACTCATCAGGAAAAACATCAAGATACTCATTTACCACTAGCACATCATTAATCTGAACAGTTCCTTTATTTTCAACAATATGTGCAAGGTAACATTCATTTCCATCTTTTACTAGTTTCTCAACTTCCTGATATGTTATCAAAAGCAAGGGTTCATTTCTATACACAAACTGAAAATCTTTCTGAAAAGAAACCGTTTTAGCTCTGCAGTCAATCTTAGCATGATAAACAGAAATCCAATCCATGCCCAAAATAACATCAAACTCTACTATCGGAAAAACAATAAGGTTTGCTGGTAGATTCTTTCCACACACAAGGATATGAAGGTTCTTATAATTCCTTTTTGTCTCAACGTTCCCTCCAGGTGTTTTTACCATAAGTTCAGGGTTCATATCTTGAGATGGAATTTCCAATTTACTAGAAAACTTCTCAAAAATGAAAGAGTGTTTACACCCTGAATCAAACAACACATTGGAATAATCTGAACAAACAAATAGTGTACCTGATACCACTTCATTCGATGGCCCAACATCTGCTGAGGTTGTTGCAAATGATTTCACCACCCCTTTCTGCTTGTAGTCTGGCTGCTTTCCCCCAGTTGAGTTCTTCGTTGGACACTCGTTTGCATAATGACCCATTTCATTACACTTAAAACATCTTACCGTTGGATTTTCATTGCCTGCTTGATCAACTTCCTTACAGTTACGAGCAATATGACCAGACTTACCACACCGAAAGCACTTACCAGACTTGGATAAACATTCTCCAGGATGCATTTTACCACACTTCTCACAGGATGGATATTTGGTTTTCTTACCTCCTTTATTCTTTGATGAATTCTTCCCCTTTTCCTGCCAACTGGACCTCTTATTCTGTTGTTTTTCATAGAACACCTGATCATCGGCAAACTCCATTTCCACATTCTCCGCACATTGAACAAGTTTTTCATAACTTTTAAACTCACGAGAAGCTAAAGCCCTTCGATACTTTGGCTTTAACCCTGAGTAAAAATGGTTTATTTTACTATCAATATCTCGTATGAAGTTTGAAGCATACCTTGCCAATCGAGTGAACTTTGCTTCATAAGCATCTACAGAATCATCCTCCTTCCTCAATTCTAGGAACTGTTTTTCCATCCTAAGATGAACCACCTTAGTAAAATATTTCTCAAGAAACATACCTTTGAATTCGTCCCAGTGAAGATCCTCAATCTCATCACTATCCCTGATATTTTTTACCATTGACCACCACTGATCAGCTTCACCTTCAAAACGGTAAATAGCAAGACTAACCTTTTGATGTTCCGAACACCCCATGCCATCAAAAGTCTTCTCCAGTGCTTTAATCCACCCTTCAGCTTGCACGAGATCAGATGATCCTCTAAATGATGGGGGATGTTGCCTCATGAAATGTTCCACCACTGACATGTTCCTCTGCGGTTGATCTGGCTGATCTCGTGCATGGATACCACCACCATTTATAGCCTGAGTCAACTGTTCCATCACTGCAACAAATTTTTTAGTTCCGATTCCGACAATCTCAGGTTGCTGATTTGGATGGTTCTCTTCCTCCTGATTTTGTCCCAACATAGCTAATTTGTTTTCATCTACGGAAAACCATTCTGAACACAGAAATATCTTAGGCGAAGCAACATGGTAATCTTTAAATGCTATATCATTTCAGTCATACCATAAATTAACTTATGATTTAACAATTTTCTAACTCCAAAAGTTGTCTAAACCGACCTTTAAAACCAACTATAAGACCCTGACCTTAAACATTACTTAATATTGAATTAAATGAATAATTCACATTGATGATCTTTTCAGGTTTAGAGTTTTCGAGAATTAGAACTTAACTATTACATCTCAAAAGATTACAAAGTAGACACTTCTACTAAGTTTCCATAGAATAAAAAAAACTCTTAAAAAGAAACATGTCTAGTTCCATGTTTTATATAGCATGACATTCCCTTGATCCCATCCTTGACCCCATTCCACATTAAGTCCTATGAAAAACATTTCAAGAAAAACTTGGGGTGATCATAAAAAGCTAAGTAATGGATACACAAAGAATGAAAATAGTTAGTTTATCAAAACAACAAGTAAACCATGTATACTTTAAAAAAGTAATAATTTTCACTTTTATGAAGTAGTAAAAACTCTTCACTGAATAAAAGATCATTACTTACCCTTTTGTAACCAAAAGATTACCATAAAACCCATAAAAAGATCACATAACATATAAAGGTAACTTGGGACATAAATATACTTAAGTGGAATAACCATACGGTCAACTTCCACACATATCTCTTAATGGAATAGTCATACGGCAAACTTCCATACATACTTAATGAAATAGCCATACGGACGACTTCCATACCCAATGCATTGGAGGTTATAACGTAACCACCCATCCTGGTATTCACGGCACCACCCATCATATGGTTCATCACGTAACCACCCGTTAAATGTCCAAGTACCATTATAAAATCATAAGACATAAAGCAAACATAAAGGAAAGAAAACATTTCCACACTTTGATCACAATATATCACTCAAATATATTGACATAACAAATCCATTATAAAAACCATTTTCAATACCAAAATACATAAAAGAGTATATGGTATTTATTTCATTTTAAAAAACATTACGTCTTGTTTAGGAATCCAAATACCAAATAATACTCGCGGCGGCGGAAAAGGTTGTTGTCACCGCGTACGTTAAAAGAAACATTCCTTTTTGTCGTTTTGTAAAACGCTTCGTAGAAAAAGATTCCCTTTGTATAAAAGTAAAATTCAAAGGGGTTCATACACCGTATAAAAGAAAGTTGTGTATAAAACGAAATATTCCTCAATGAAAGTATAATGAGACGAAGTCCCTTACCTCGGGTCCGACTTGACTCGATCGTTCTTTAACGTCCTGAATAATAAACTTGAGTTAATTTCTTTTTTCTTAAGAAACTTTTTCAAGTTCATTTTTCCTTTTATATCACTTATTTCCATGTTATAAACATTATGTAACCATTTAAGTTAATAATGTTTGTTTTGTTGATATTTGGTTCTTAAGTCGAAAGTGGACTTCTTACAATAACATGTTGTTCGTGTGGTCAAAGGTTCTTTATATCCAGAACGACATTCCTGATTTGGATATCATATATATCATATATATCCAGCATATACATGTATTTATAATATTACATAATCATTTAGAGGTAAGAAATGAAATGCACCGTTCATGGAGACGGTAAGCCGTACGTACGCATGAACGCTACTTTCATTTCTTTGTCTTATTAATGGAATTAAAACTAAATGAGAGGTATGTATATTTTAATTGCATAATTATATTCATCATTTATATGTATCATTCATCATATATATCCATTATATACATGTACTTTTAATTGTACATTACATTTGGGGATAAGAAATGAAATGCACCGTTCATGGAGACGGTAAGCCGTACGTACGCATGAACGCTACTTTCATTTCTAGCTCATACTTTAATGGAATGAAATAATAATGATATAGAGGTATATTATAATTCCAGTATAAAATCATATATAGTAACTTTAAATCCATCCTTTATACGTCCCACATATGGCATTAACGAATCAAATCACTTTGAGGGGGCGGTAGTCCGCACTTCCTTAAATGAAGATATCATGTTTACCCATAATGGAAACCATAAAGGTATACCCAAAATGAAAAATACAGAAGCTTAAGAAAAATATAAACATATTATATATCATATATAAATATAGTGTCCTCTTAATGGCCACCTTTGAAGGTGTTAAAAGAATGTTGAAAAATCATCGTTTCGGGAGGCAGAAATTCGCCATCCATGGAAACAGTATGTTCTTTAACCATTAGATGTAGGTGTGTGTAAGTTTAGCTCGAATAATTCTTATAAAAACATCCTAGTATATTGATTATACTGGATTTGTTACAAAAGAAAAGAATAAAAAGAGTTTAGGGGGTTGTAGAAACAAAATAAAACAAAAGGACTCAAGTGAAGATATTACCTTAAAATCGGGTAACTCCCTTTGGTTTGAGCTCAAAGGCTTCCTTGGGAAGACTTCTGCCCAAAGTGATGATTCAAGGAGTTAGAGAGGGATGTGGAGAGACAAAATGAGCAGGTTATAAATAGTAATATGAATAGTAATATGACCTCATGAATAGTAAATAATATTATTATTTTATTTTCCCATGGCAATAGGATAATGGGATCTTAATTAATTTTCCAATGTCACATAAAACTAGTTGCACTTAAATATTGTTATTTTTCGAATTAACTGTGACCTTATTTAAAAATTAAATTAATAATATTTATAAAATTATTTTTGAAAAATGGAGTTCATTTTTGAATTCTACACGTCGAAAAATGGTAGGGGTAAATTTTTGGTATTTTTCTGAAACTCTTGAATTTTCAGTGAATAGTGAAATACGATAAAATACCGTATAATCAATTTATCAGTAAACATTCACTATTTATGACATCATAAGTGATTCAAGGCCACTTTCTTCGAACTCACTTGATATTTTCACTAATTAAGGCCACTTTATTTGAGATTATTCATAGTCTTGAAAAAAATATTATAATAATGATTAAAATAATCTAAAAAACCTCCCCTCCTCCACTCTAAATACCACCCTCACACCCCTCTTCCTCCCACACCTCTCAAGCCTTGAAAATTTTCTAAATTCTGCCAAATTCCCTCCCCAATCTTCTTCCCCACGTCCTAGAGCTGATGGTCTCACCAAAAGACCAAGACCAAAGCCCTTAAGGAGGATCTCAAGGAGAAGAGATCAAGACGTAAACATCCTCTTTCATTTTCATTATTTTCTTCCATTTTCTGTTATTCTCTTCCTTTCCCTTTGTCTTTTGTTGGGATATTTCATTAAATGTTTCCCCTTACTGTCCAAAGTTTTTATGATGATGAGATATTCCATTCCTCTCATCAATCTTATTTTTATGAAATTTTAAGAGACGTCGTTAGGCTGCCGAATTTTTGTAAGAAATTCATCATGTTTTCTTCATTTCATGATTCCTTTCTCTTGTTTCTTCACCCCCTCTTATCCAAGAGGCATGAAATCTCCAAAATCATGTATATTCTGGATGTTTTCATGTTTATGGAAAATTACAAATCATTATTCCTCTCTTCTCTCACTTATTTAAATAATCAAAAAAAACATTGTCCATTTGTGTCGAATTACCGATATCGTGGACGATGTATTTTCAATTTCCATTTATTATTTCAAGTCTGGTTGTGAAACCATTTATATGGTTGAACCAGGTTATAAGATATGTTTTATGACTCATATAAGGTTCTGGAATTCTTTTGTACTCATGATTCAAATTTATAAGACTAAATGAAGTTGTAATTATCAAAGAACCACTTAAATGATCTAAACAAACATAATTAATGTTTTAACTTATTAATCATCATCATATAAAGCATCAAAGTGATAAATGGTATAAATTATGGTACTGGAAATATATAGATACTACTCCATTCCAATTCTGGAGTTTCACTTCCAATCAACAAGAACGATTCATCATGAACCGATCGTAAAAATCACAAAAGAACTCACCCAAAATAATGCAAGGAACAAAATACTAACAATTAAGGGGTGAAATGAGGTTATGAAATGACCATATAAGATGTTATAAACATGAACATGTTTCTGTAAAATACTAATAACACTCTTTTAACCATTATATAGGAGGTTTAAACAATTTTGAAGTAAGGCAAGCCCAAGGTAAGGGAATTCTTAACCCGATTTCCATTCTTTGGGTTAACCTTCTACCTTTTAATTTATGTGCTATTTAAATTGTTTGTGTGATGGGTTATGTTTATATTATGTTCCATTATGTGTATTTACAGAGTATATACATATTACATCAACTCTATTAAGCCTCACTTCAAGTATATGATGTTTATAAGGGACTTTTCTTCTAAAATCCTCTTTTAAAATTCTGTTTTATAAGATTCAAAGGCAATGTTTTTATGCTATTATTTATGTTGTATGATTATGTTTTGGTTATTGGGCATTGTTTATGATGAAGGGTGGGACCTATATTTCCCTCCAATTCATTGGGTATGAGTAAGTTGGAGGTCGGACGTATGGTTACTCCAAGTGTAACTGTGATGGTTACACAAAGTAAGGTAGCCGTGAGGGTTACAAATTTTAAGGTAGCCAAGATGGTTACAAGATTATGTAAGTAATGCCCCAATATACCTCTATGATTATAATTATGTTTGTGTGGATCTTGTGTAAATCTCATGTTACGCTAAGTAAGATTTTATGGGTGAAAAGCATGTCTTTTGAAAATGTTTTCATACGTCATGCGTATTCATGGACTAGTGTGATTTTTCCTTATTTTTAATACCTTACGGAGCTTTTGTGCTCATCCCATGTTTTTAAATGATTTTTCACAGGTTAATAATGAGTAATAAAAGGAAGGAAGACATGTTAAATGTTGAATAATTGTCAAGGAGTCTTGTTTTATGTTTTAATGTTTTATATTCTGAGGAAAATGGAAACTGATTTTATAGTATCCACTATGTAACAATGTGTAATGTTATGAATGTTTTGTCTTAATTCTCTAAAGCTATAAACTTGAAAAGGTCCTCAATGTAAAATGAAGTGTTTTCTTTATTAAATTCAAGATTATGTATGAAATAAGTGCGGGTCCTTATAGTTGGTATCAAAGGATGGTTTAGATAAATTTAGGGGTTAAGGTGATGCTAATAGAATACCATAAATAATTTTCAATCTATGTTTAATTTGTTATAGCATTTAAAGATTACCATGTTGCTTCATCTAAGAAATGTTTATTTAGAATGGTTGTCCGCAGAAGGAACATGGATGCTGAAGAGGATAGGCACCGACAGAATGAAATCCTTTCTGATCAACAGCCCGGAATGGTAGGGATTGGAACCGAGCAGTTTGTGACAGTAATGGCTCAGCTAACGCAGGAAATAAATGGTGGTGGCATCCATGCAAGAGGAAAAATAGAGGTACCCCAGCGGAACATGACAGTGGTGGAACATTTCATGAGACAACATCCTCCTGCATTCAATGGATCTTCTGACCCAGTGGCAGCAGAAGGATGGATTAAAGCCCTTGAAAAGATATTTGATGTTATGGGATGTTCGGACAATCAAAAGGTAAGTCTTGCCATTTATCGTTTTGAAGGGGAAGCTGATCAGTGGTGGGAAATGGTAAGGAATATCAGGGGTAGAGAGGATTTTTATGCCTTAGTGTGGGATTAATTTAAAAGTATTTTTCTTGAAAAATATTTTCCTAAGGTGGTGCGACTTAGAATGGAGAAACAATTCCTTGAATTGAAACAAAAGGAGGAAGATTCAGTGGCTATGTATGAGGCGAACTTCACCCGACTGGTGAGGTTTGCTCCAAATCTTATTCTGGATCTCGATAGCAAAATCAACCGATTTTACTCAGGATTGAAGCCAAGGTATCGAAGGGCATTGGCCTCCCGTGAATTCAAAATTTACGAGAAACTTGTCCGATGTGCTGAGAGGGTAGAGATAGAGTTTTCTGACGATCACATACAATTTGGAAACAAAGAGAAGAAGAGGTCCAATTGGAAAGCAATGGGTAAGAATCAACCAATGAAATCTGATGGTAAGAAAATACAGTTTCCAGTTTGTGAAAAGTGTGGCAAGAAGCACCCTGGGGAATGTCTTATCAAAACTGGGAGGTGTTTTAAATGTGGTAAGTTTGGACATATGGCCCGATATTGCAATGTAAATGATCCAAAGACTAATCCTGATAAGCAAACTGTAAAGTGTTTTAAATGTGGTGAGATGGGTCACTATGCAAATGCCTGTCCAAAGAGGGATCCAAATGATGCTAAGAAGCCAGACTACAAACAGAAAGGTGTAGTGAGATCCTTTGCGACTACATCAGCAGATGTTGGGCCATCCAATGAAGTTGTATCAGGTACTTTGTTTGTTCACTCAGATTTTGCTAAAGTTTTGTTTGATACGGGGTCTACACATTCCTTCATCTCTGAGAAATTTTCTAGTAAATTGGAAATATCACCTCAACAAATGATACCTGAACTTTTTGTTAAAACACCAGGGGGAAATTCTATAGCAAAGAGGAATTATAATAATATTTCTATTGTGGTATGTGGAAAGACTTTACGTGCAAACCTTGTTGTTTTACCCTTAGTCAAGTTTGATGTTATTCCGGGGATGGACTGGCTTTCTGATTATCATGTTAAGATTGACTGTAGAGCTAAAGAAGTTGTTTTTCAGAAAGAGTTTCAGTTTGTATACAAGAATGAACCCAAACAATTGATAACATATCAAGAAGCTGAGAAACAACTGAAAGATGGAAATGAAAGTTATCTGGCTCATATTGTTGAAAACAAGGGAACTATTCAAATTAATGATGTGCCAGTGGTAAATGAATACCTTGATGTTTTTCCTGAGGATTTACCCAGTGTCATACCTAAATGAGAAGTCGAATTCACAATTGACTTAGTTCCTGATGCTAATCCAATTTCAAAACCCCCATATCGTATGGCTCCAATAGAACTTCTTGAATTGAAATATCAGTTGCATGATTTGCTTGTCAAAGGCTTCATTCGTCCCAGTACTTCACCAAGGGGAGCCCCTGTTTTGTTTGTTAAAAAGAAAGATGGTTCCATGAGATTTTTCATTGATTATAGAGCTTTGAATAACATCACTATTAAAAACAAGTATCCTTTGTCTCATATTGATGACTTGTTTCATCAGCTCCAGGGAGCTCAGTACTTTTCCAATATTGACTTGAGATCCGGATACCATCAGCTGAAGGTGAAGGAGGATGACATCCCGAAAACAGCCTTTTGTACTAGATATGGGCATTATGAATTTGTTGTTATGCCATTTGGGTTAACTAATGCACCTGCTGTATTCATGAATCTTATGAATAGAGTATTTCATGAGTTCTTGGATAAGTTTGTGGTTGTATTTATTGATGACATTCTGGTTTTTTCTAAAAATAAAGAGGAGCATGAAAAACATCTAAGGGTTGTTTTACAAACTTTAAAAGAAAAGAAACTATATGGAAAATTCAGAAAGTGTGATTTCTGGTTGCAACAGATTTATTTTCTTGGGCACATTATAAATAAGGATGGAATAACAGTTGATCCTTCCAAAACAAAAGTAGTTGATGAATGGCCAAGACCCACAAATGTTACAGAGATTCGTAGTTTTCTGGGCTTAGCAAGTTATTACCGACGCTTTGTTAAGAACTTTTCACGGTTATCTAGCCCAATAACTAAGTTAACACGGAAAGGGGTTAAATTTGTTTGGACAGAGGAATGTGATGTTTGTTTTCAGGAACTAAAGAAGAGATTGGTGAATGCTCCAGTTTTGGCCTTACCTTCCCGGAATGGTGAGTTTTTCATCTATAGTGATGCTTCTTTGAAGGGAATTGGTTGTGTTTTGATGCAGAATGATCAGGTAATTTCCTATGCTTCGATACAACTTAAACCTCATGAGATGAATTATCCCACACATGATTTGGAATTGGCAGCTGTGGTTTTTGCTTTGAAAATATGGAGGCATCATCTATACGGAACCAAATGCCAAATATATACTGACCATAAAAGTCTTAAGTATATATTCACTCAGAAGGAATTAAACATGAGGCAGAGAAGATGTATAGAACTGATAAAGGATTATGACTGCACGATTAATTACCATCCTGGAAAAGCAAACAATGTAGCGGATGCCTTAAGTCGGAAAAATCATGCATCATTAACCATGCTACATTTGGAACGTGATCCCTTGATTAATGATTTGATAAATTTTGGCATAGAAGTTGTTGGTGCAGGGAATATATCTATTTTGTTTCAGGTTTCAGTGCAGTCTTCGTTGTCAGACAGAATTATGAAAGCGCAGAGGGAAGACCGTGAGCTACAGAAAAAGGTAGAATTGGTTAAAATGGGTAAGTTTCCAGAATTTAATCTTGATAAAGATTGTGTTTTAAGGTTTGGAAAAAGGTTGTGTGTGCCTTGTGTTTCCCAGTTGAAGAAAGAATTGTTGTGTGAAGCTCATAGTTCTCCATTATTAGTTCATCCTGGAAGTACTAAGATGTACAGAGACCTTCGGGAGTATTACTGGTGGAATGGGATGAAAAGAGATATTGCTGATTTTACAATGAAATGTTTGACATGTCAGCAGGTTAAAGCAGAGTGACAGTTACTGAAGGGGATGCTTCAGCCTTTTCCAGTTACAGAATGGAAATGGGAGAATATATCCATGGATTTTGTGGTGGGACTACCAAAGACTTCTCGAGGTAACAAAGCAATATGGGTTATTGTTGATCGGCTAACAAAGTCTGCTCATTTTCTTTCTATTCAAGATACAATGACATTAGATCAGCTTTCTCGATTGAACCTCAAAGAGATTGTCAGGTTACATGGAGTTCCTCTTTCCATTGTGTCTGACTGAGATCCCAGGTTCACTTATAAATTTTGGAAGGGACTTCAGAAGTCTTTGGGCACGGAGTTGAATTTCAGTACAGCTTTTCATCCTCAATCAGATAGACAGTCAGAACGAACGATTCAAACTTTGGAGGATATGCTTTGAGCTTGTTCAATGGACTATCATGGAAGTTGGGATCAGCATCTTTCATTAGTTGAGTTTTCTTATAATAACAGTTTCCATTCCAGTATTCAGATGGCACCTTTTGAGGCCTTGTATGGAAAGCGGTGTCGGACTCCTGCGTTTTGGGATGAAGTCGGTGAAAGAAAGTTGATGGGGCCAGAATTAGTAGAATAAGTGGCTGAGAAAGTGAGGATGATCCAGCAACACATGAGGACAGCTCAGAGCAGACAGAAAAGTTATGCAGATAACAGAAGGAAAGACTTCTCTTTCAAGGTAGTTGACCATGTTTTCCTTAAAATATCTCCTTGGAAAAGTGTGGTGCGTTTCGGTAAGAAAGGGAAACTAAGTCCACGGTTCATCGGTCCTTTTGAAATCTTGGATAAAGTTGGAATAGTCGCATACCGCGTAGCTTTGCCTCCGAGCTTATTTCAGGTACACAATGTTTTTCATGTTTCGATGTTGAGAAAGTATGTTCCAGATTCATCACATATCTTGAGGCCGGAAGTAGTTCAGCTGGCAGAGAACCTTTCTTATGAAGAAAAACCGGTTCAGATTCTTGATCTAAGAGAACAGGTATTGCGGAATAAGGTAATCCACCAGGTAAAGGTTTTGTGGAGAAACCACATGGTTGAAGAAGAAACATGGGAGTCTGAAAATGCTATGAGGGAAAAATACACTCAGTTGTTTAATAAGTAAATAAAATTGCGAGGACGCAATTTCAAGAAGGTGGGGATAATGAAACATCCCAAGGTTTTCTAAAAATAAATTGAAAATGCTTGAAATTTGGTTTAAGGTATATATTTATAAGTATCCTTTAAACATAATTTTATTTCTTCTATGTTTTGAATTTCAAGAAACTGTCATCTACAATTGTGTTCAGAATATTATTTAGAGTCTGTTGGAACAAACTTGTTTTTTTTTGTGAATAGTAACATGCCCGTATGAATAGTAATATGAATAGTAATATGACCTCATGAATAGTAAATAATAATATTATTTTATTTTTCCATGGAAATAGGATAATGGGATCTTAATTAATTTTCCAATGTCACATAAAACTAGTTGCACTTAAATATTGTTATTTTTCGAATTAACTGTGAACTTATTTAAAAATTAAATTAATAATATTTAGAAAATTAATTTTGAAAAATGGAGTTCATTTTTTAATTCTACACGTCAAAAAATGGTAGGGGTAAATTTTTGGTATTTTTCTGAAACTCTTGAATTTTCAGTGAATAGTGAAATACGATAAAATACCGTATAATCAATTTATCAGTAAAAATGAACTATTTATTACATCATAAGTGATGCAAGGCCACTTGCTTCGAACTCACTTGATATTTTCACTAATTAAGGCCACTTGATTTGAGATTATTCATAGTCTTGATTAAAATATTATAATAATGATTAAAATAATCTAAAAAACCTCCCCTCCTCCACTATAAATACCACCCTCACTCCCCTCTTCCTCCCACACCTCTCAAGCCTTGAACATTGTCTAAATTCTGCCAAATTCCCTCCCCAATCTTCTTCCCCACATCCTAGAGCTGCTGGTCTCACCAAAAGACCAAGACCAAAGCCCTTAAGGAGCATCTCAAGGAGAAGAGATCAAGAGGTAAACATCCTCTTTCATTTTCATTCTTTTCTTCCATTTTATGTTATTCTCTTCCTTTCCCTTTGTCTTTTGTTGGGATATTTCATTAAATTTTTCCCCTTACTGTCCAAAGTTTGTATGATGATGAGATATTCCATTCCTCTCATCAATCTTGTTTTTATGAAATTTTAAGAGACGTCGTTAGGCTGCCGAATTTTTGTAAGAAATTCCTCATGTTTTCTTCATTTCATGATTCCTTTCTCTTCTTTCTTCACCCCCTCTTATCCAAGAGGAATGAAATCTCCAGAATCATGTATATTCTGGATGTTTTCATGTTTATGGAAAATTACAAATCATTATTCCTCTCCTCTCTCACTTATTTAAATAATAATAAAAACATTGTCCATTTGTGTCGAATTACCGATATTGTGGACGATATATTTTCAATTTCCATTAATTCTTTCAAGTATGGTTGTGAAACCATTTATATGGTTGAACCAGGTTATAAGATATGTTTTATGACTCATATAAGGTTCTGTAATTCTTTTGTAATCATGATTCAAATTTATAAGACTAAATGAAGTTGTAATTATCAAAGAACCACTTAAATGATCTAAACAAACATAATTAATGTTTTAACTTATTAATCATCATCATATAAAGCAGAAAAGTGATAAATGGTATAAATTATGGTACTGGAAATATGTAGATACTACTCCATTCCAATTCTATATTTCACTTCCAATCAACAAGAACGATTCATCATGAACCGATCGTAAAAATCACAAAAGAACTCACCCAAAATAATGCAAGGAACAAAATACTAACAATTAAGGGGTGAAATGAGGTTATGAAATGACCATATAAGATGTTATAAACATGAACATGTTTCTGTAAAATACTAATAACACTCTTTTAACCATTATACAGGAGGTTTAAACAATTTTTAAGTAAGGCAAGCCCAAGGTAAGGGAATTCTTAACCCGATTTCCATTCTTTGGGTTAACCTTCTACTTTTTAATTTATGTGATATTTAAATTGTTTGTGTGATGGGTTATATTTATATTATGTTCCATTATGTGTATTTATAGAGTATATACATATTACATCCACTCTATTAAGCCTCACTTCAAGTATATGATGTTTATAAGGGACTTTTCTTCTAAAATCCTCTTTTAAAATTCTGTTTTATAAGATTCAAAGGCAATGTTTTTATGCTATTATTTATATTGTATGATTATGTTTTGGTTATTGGGAATTGTTTATGATGAAGGGTGGTACCTATATTTCCCTCCAATGCATTGGTTATGAGTAAGTTGGAGGTTGGACGTATGGTTACTCCAAGTGTAACTGTGATGGTTACACAAAGTAAGGTAGCCGTGAGGGTTACAAATTTTAAGGTAGCCAAGATGGTTAAAGGATTATGTAAGTAATGCCCCAATATACCTCTATGATTATAATTATGTTTGTGTGGATCTTGGGTAAATCTCATGTTACGCTAAGTAAGATTTTATGGGTGGAAAGCATGTCTTCTGAAAATGTTTTCATACGTCATGCGTATTCATGGACTAGTGTGATTTTTCCTTCTTTTTAATACCTTACTGAGCTTTTGTGCTCATCCCAAGTTTTTAAATGATTTTTCACAGGTTAATGATGAGTAATACAAGGAAGGAAGACATGTTAAATGTTGAAGAATTTTCCAGGAGTCTTGTTTTATGTTTTAATGTTTTATATTCTGAGGAAAATGGAAACTGATTTTATAGTATCCACTATGGAACAATGTGTAATGTTATGAATGTTTTGTCTTAACTCTCTAAAGCTCTAAACTTGAAAAGTTCCTCAATGTAAAATGATGTGTTTTCTTGATTAAAATCAAGATTAGTTATGAAATAAGTGTGGGTCCTTACTATAAGGACCCCCACTTATTTCATACATAATCTTGAATTTAATAAAGAAAATACTTCATTTTACATTGAGGAACCTTTTCAAGTTTAGAGCTTTAGATAATTAAGAAAAAACATTCATAACATTACACATTGTTACATAGTGGATACTATAAAATCAGTTTCCATTTTCCTCAGAATATAAAACATTAAAACATAAAACAAGACTCCTTGACAATTCTTAAACATTTAACATGTCTTCCTTCCTTGTATTACTCATCATTAACCTGTGAAAAATCATTTAAAAACTTGGGATGAGAACAAAAGCTCCGTAAGGTATGAAAAAGAAGGAAAAATCACATTAGTCCATGAATACGCATGACGTATGAAAACATTTTCAAAAGACATGCTTTCCACCCATAAAATCTTACTTAGCGTAACATGAGATTTACACAAGATCCACACAAACATAATTATAATCATAGAGGTATATTGGGGCATTACTTACATAATCTTGTAACCATCTTGGCTACCTTAGAATTTGTAACCCTCACGGCTACCTTACTTTGTGTAACCATCACAGTTACACTTAGAGTAACCATACGGCTGACCTCCAACTTACTCATACCCAATGCATTGGAAGGAAATATAGGTCCCACCCTTCATCATAAACAATGCCAAATAACCAAAACATAATCATACAACATAAACAATAGCATAAAAACATTGCCTTTGAATCTTATAAAACAGAACTTTAAAAGAGGATTTTAGAAGAAAAGTCCCTTATAAACATCATATACTTGAAGTGAGGCTTAATAGAGTGGATTTAATATGTATATACTCTGTAAATACACATAATTAAACATAATATAAACAAAACCCATCACACAAACAATTTAAATATCACATAAATTATAAAGTAGAATGTTAACCCAATGAATGGAAATCGGGTTAATAATTCCCTTACCTTAGGCTTGTCTTACTTCAAAATTGTTTAAACCTCCTGTATAATGGGTAAAAGAGTGTTATTAGTATTTTACAGAAACATTTTCATGTTTATAACATCTTATATGGTCATTTCATAACCTCATTTCACCCCTTAATTGTTAGTATTTTCTTCCTTGCATTATTTTGGGTGAGTTCTTTTGTGATTTTCACGATCGGTTCATGATGAATCGTTCTTGTTGATTGGACGTGAAACTCCAGAATTGGAATGGAGTAGTATTTACATATTTATAGTACCATAAATTATACCATTTATCACTTTGGTGCTTTATATGATGATGATTTATAAGTTAAAACATTAATTATGTTCGTTTTGGTCATTTAAGTGGTTCTTTGATAATTACAACTTCATTTAGTCTTATAAATTTGAATCATGAGTAAAAAAGAATTCCAGAACCTTATATGAGTCATAAAACATATATTATAACCTAGTTCAACCATATAAATGGTTTGATGACCAGACTTGAAATAATTAATGGAAATTGAAAATACATCGTCCACGATATCGGAAATTCGACACAAATGGACAATGTTTTTTGATTCTTTAAATAAGTGAGAGAGGAGAGGAATAATGATTTTTAATTTTCCATAAACATGAAAACATCCAGAATATACATGATTCTGTAGATTTAATGCCTCTTGGATAAGAGGGGGTGAAGAAAGAAGAGGAAGGAATCATGAAATAAAGAAAACATGAGAAATTTCTTACAAAAAATTCGGCAGCCTAACGGCGCCTCTTAAAATTTCATAAAAACAAGATTGATGAGAGGAATGGAATATCTCATCAATAATACAAAATTTGGACAGTAAGGGGAAATATTTAATTAAATATCTCGACAAAATACAAAGGGAAAGGAAGAGAATAACATAAAATGGAAGAAAAGTATGAAAAAGAAAGTGGATGTTTACCTCTTGATCTCTTATCCTTGAGATCCTTCTTAAGGGCTTTGATTTTGGTCTTTTGGTGAGACCATAAGCTTTAGGACGTGGGGAAAAAGATTGGGGAAGGAATTTGGCAGAATTTAGACAATGTTCAAGGCTTGAGAGGTGTGGGAGGAAGAGGGGAGTGAGGGTGGTATTTATAGTGGAGGAGGGGAGGTATTTTAGATTATTTTAATTATTATTATAATATTTTTATCAAGACTATGAATAATCTCAAATCAAGTGGCCCTAAATAGTGATAATATCATGTGATTTCAAAGCAAGTGGCCTTTCATCACTTATGATATCATAAATAGTGCATTTTTTCTGATAAATTGATTATACGATATTTTACCGTATTTCACTATTCACCGAAAATTCAAGAGTTTCAGAAAAATACCAAAAATTTACCCCAACCATTTTTCGATGTGTAGAATTCAAAAATGAACTCCATTTTTCAAAAATAATTTTCTAAATATTTTTAATTTAATTTTTAAATAAGGTCACAGTTAATTCGAAAAATAACAATATTGAAGTGCAATTAGTTTTATGTGACATTGGAAAATTAATTAAGATCCCATTATCCTATTTCCATGGGAAAATAAAATAATATTATTATTTACTATTCATGAGGTCATATTACTATTCATATTAATATTCATAAGGGCATGTTACTATTCACCAAAAAAACAAGTTTGTTCCATCAGACTCTAAATAACATACTGAACACAATTGTAGATGACAGTTTCTTGAAATTCAAAACATAGAATAAATAAAATTATGTTTAAAGGATACTTATAAATATATACCTTAAACAAAATTTCAAGCATTTTCAATTTATTTTTAGAAAACCTTGGGATGTTACATTATCCCCACCTTCTTGAAATTGCGTCCTCACAATTTTATTTACTTATTAAACAGTTGAGGGTATTTTTCCCTCATAGCATTTTCAGACTCCCATGTTGCTTCTTCAACCATGTGGTTTCTCCACAAAACCTTTACCTGGTGGATTACCTTATTCCGCAATACATGTTCTCTTCGATCAAGAATCTGAACCGGTTTTTCTTCATAAGAAAGGTTCTCTGCCAGCTGAACTGCTTCCGGCCTCAAGATATGTGATGAATCTGGAACATACTTTCTCAACATCGAAACATGAAAAACATTGTGTACCTGAAATAAGCTCGGAGGAAAAGCTACGTGGTATGTGATTGTTCCAACTTTATCCAAGATTTCAAAAGGACCGATGAACCGTGGACTTAGTTTCCCTTTCTTACTGAAATGCATCACACTTTTCCAAGGAGATATTTTAAGGAAAACATGGTCACCTACCTTGAAAGAGAAGTCTTTCCTTCTCTTATCTGCATAACTTTTCTGCCTGCTCTGAGCTGTCCTCATGTGTTGTTGGATCATCCTCACTTTCTCAGCCACTTCTTCTACTAATTCTGGCCCCATAAACTTTCTTTCACCGACTTCATCCCAAAACGCAGGAGTCCGACACCGCTTTCCATACAAGGCCTCAAAAGGTGCCATCTGAATACTGGAATGGAAACTGTTATTATAAGAAAACTCAACTAATGAAAGATGTTGATCCCAACTTCCCTGATAGTCCATTTAACAAGCTCGAATCATATCCTCAAAAGTTTGAATTGTTCGTTCTGACTGCCTATCTGATTGAGGATGAAAAGTTGTACTGAAATTCAACTCTGTGCCCAAAGACTTCTGAAGTCCCTTCCAAAATTTAGAAGTGAACCTGGGATATCGGGCAGACACAATGGAAAGAGTAACTCCATGTAACCTGAAAATCTCTTTGAGGTACAATCGAGAAAGCTGATCTAATGTCATTGTATCTCGAATAGAAAGAAAATAAGCAGACTTTGTTAGCCAATCAACAATAACTCATATCGCATTGTTACCTTGAGAAGTCTTTGGTAGTCCCACCTCAAAATCCATGGATATATTCTCCCATTTACATTCTGGCACTGGCAAAGGCTGAAGCATCTCCTTCGGTAACTGTCGCTCTGCTTTAACCTGCTGACATGTCAAACATTTCATTGTAAAATCAGCAATATCTCTTTTCATCTCATTCCACCAGTAATACTCCCGAAGGTCTCTGTACATCTTAGTACTTCCAGGATGAACAGAAAATGGAGAACTATGAGCTTCACACAACAATTATTTCTTCAGCTGGGAATCACAGGGCACACACAACCTTTTTTCAAACCTTAAAACACAATCTTTATCAAGATTAAATTCTGGAAACTTACCCATTTTAACCAATTCTACCTTTTTCTAAAGCTCACGGTCTTCCCTCTGCGTTTTCATAATACTGTCTGACAACGAAGACTACACTGAAACCTGAAACAAAACATATATATTCCCTGCACCGACAACTTCTAAGCCAAAATTTATCAAATCATTAATCAAGGGATCACGTTCCAAACGTAGCATGGTTAATGATGCGTGATTTTTCCGACTTAAGGCACCGCTACTTTGTTTGCTTTTCCAGGATGTTAATTAATCGTGCAGTCATAATCCTTTATCAGTTCTAGCCATCTTCTCTGCCTCATGTTTAATTCCTTCTGAGTGAATATATACTTAAGACTTTTATGGTCAGTATATATTTGGCATTTGGTTCCGTATAGATGATGCCTCCATATTTTCAAAGCAAAAACCACAGCTGCCAATTCCAAATCATGTGTGGGATAATTCATCTCATGAGGTTTAAGTTGTCTCGAAGCATAGGCAATTACCTAATCATTCTGCATCAAAACACAACCAAGTCCCTTCAAAGAAGCATCACTATAGATGAAAAACTCACCATTCCGGGAAGGTAAGGCCAAAACTGGAGCATTCACCAATCTCTTCTTTAGTTCCTGAAAACAAACATCACATTCCTCTGTCCAAACAAATTTAACCCCTTTCCATGTTAACTTAGTTATTGGGCTAGATAACCGTGCAAAGTTCTTAACAAAGCGTCAGTAATAACTTGCTAAGCCCAGAAAACTACGAATCTCTTTAACATTTGTGGGTCTTGGCCATTCATCAACTACTTTTGTTTTGGCAGGATAAACTGTTATTCCATCCTTATTTACAATGTGCCCAAGAAAAGAAATCTGTTGCAACCAAAAATCACACTTTCTGAATTTTCCATATAGTTTCTTTTCTTTTAAAGTTTTTAAAACAACCCTTAGATGTTTTTCATGATCCTCTTTATTTTTAGAAAAAACCAGAATGTCATCAATAAATACAACCACAAACTTATCCAAGAACTCATGAAATACTCTATTCATAAGATTCATGAATACAGCAGGTGCATTAGTTAACCCAAATGGCATAACAACAAATTCATAATGCCCATATCTAGTACGAAAGGCTGTTTTCGGGATGTCACCCTCTTTCACCTTCAGCTGATGGTATCCGGATCTCAATTCAATCTTGGAAAAGTACTGAGTTCCCTGGAGCTGATCAAATAAGTCATCAATATGAGGCAAAGGATACTTGTTTTTACCAGTGATGTTATTCAAAGCTCTATAATCAATGCAAAGTCTCATGGAACCATCTTTCTTTTTAATAAACAAAACAGGGGCTCCCCATGGTGAAGTACTGGGACGAATGAAGCCTTTGACAAGCAAATCCTGCAGCTGATTTTTCAAATCAAGAAGTTCTATTGGAGCCATACGATATGGGGGTTTTGAAATTGTCTTAGCATCAGGAACTAAGTCAATTGTGAATTCGACTTCTCGTTTAGGTATGACACTGGGTAACTCCTCAGGAAAAACATCAAGGTATTCATTTACCACTGGCACATCATTAATTTGAATAGTTCCCTTGTTTTCAACAATATGAGCCAGATAACTTTCATTTCCATCTTTCAGTAGTTTCTCAGCTTCTTGATATGTTATCAATTGTATGGGTTCATTCTTGTATACAAACTGAAACCCTTTCTGGAGAACAACTTCTTTAGCTCTACAGTCAATCTTAGCATGATAATCAGAAAGCCTGTCCATCCCCAGAATAACATCAAACTCGACTAAGGGTAAAACAACAAGGTTTGCAGGTAAAGTCTTTCCACATACCACAATAGAAATATTCTTATAATTCCTCTTTGCTATAGAATTTCCCCCTGGTGTTTTAACAACAATTTCATGTATCATTTGTTGAGGTGATATTTCCAATTTATTAGAAAATTTCTCAGAGATGAAGGAATGTGTAGACCCCATATCAAACAAAACATTAGCAAAATCTGAGTGAACAAACAAAGTACCTGATACAACTTCATTGGATGGCCCAACATCTTCTGATGTAGTCGCAAAGGATCTCACTACACCTTTCTGCTTGTAGTCTGGCTTCTTTGCATCATTTGGATCCCTCTTTGGACAGGCATTTGCATAGTGACCCATCTCACCACATTTAAAACACTTTACAGTTTGATTATCAGGATTAGTCTTTGGATCATTTTCATTGCAATCTCGAGCCATATGTCCAAACTTACCACATTTAAAACACTTCCCAGTTTTGATAAGACATTCCCCAGGGTTCTTCTTGCCACACTTTTCACAAACTAGAAACTGTATTTTCTTACCACCAGATTTCATTGGTTGATTCTTACCCATTGCTTTCCAATTGGACCTCTTCTTCTCTTTGTTTACAAATTGCAAGTGATCGTCAGCAAACATTATCTCTACCCTCTCAGCACATCGGACAAGTTTCGCGTAACTTTTGAATTCACGGGAGGCCAACGCCCTTCGATACCTTGGCTTCAATCCTGAGTAAAAGCGGTTCATTTTTCTATCGAGATCCAGAATAAGATTTGGAGCATACCTCGCCAGTCGGGTGAAGTTCGCCTCATACATAGCCACTGGATCTTCCTCCTTTTGTTTTAATTCAAGGAATTGTTTCTCCATTCTAAGTGGCACCACCTTAGGGAAATATTTTTCAAGAAAAAGACTTTTAAATTTATCCCACACTAAGGCATCAAAATCCTCTCTACCCCTGATATTCCTTACCATTGACCATCACTGATCAGCTTCCCCTTCAAAACGATAAATGGAAAGACTTACCTTTTGATTGTCCGAACATCCCATAACATCAAATATCTTTTAAAGGGCTTTAATCCATCCTTCTGCTACCACTGGGTCAGAAGATTCATTGAATGCAAGAGGATGTTGTCTCATAAAATGTTCCACCACCGTCATGTTCCGTTGGGGTACCTCTATTTGTCCTCTTGCATGGATGCCACCACCATTTATTGCCTGCGTTAGCTGAGCCATTACTGTCACAAACTGCTCGGTTCCAATCCCTACCATTCCGGGCTGTTGATCAGGAAGGATGTCATTCTGTCGGTGCCTATCCTCTTCAGCATCCATGTTCCTTCTGCGGACAACCATTCTCTAAACAAAAATTTCTTAGATGAAGCAACATGGTAATATTTAGATGCTATAAAAAATTAAACATAGAGTTAAAATTATTTACGGTATTCTATTAGCATCACCTTAACCCCTAAAGTTATCTAAACCATCCTCTGATACCAACTATAAGGACCCGCACTTATTTCATACATAATCTTGATTTTAATCAAGAAAACACTTCATTTTACATTGAGGATCTTTTCAAGTTTAGAGCTTTAGAGAATTAAGACAAAACATTCATAACATTACACATTGTTACATAGTGGATACCATAGAATCAGTTTCCATTTTCCTTAGAATATAAAACATTAAAACATAAAACAAGACTCCTTGACAATTCTTCAACATTTAACATGTCTTCTTTCCTTGTATTACTCATCATTAACCTGTGAAAAATCATTTAAAAACATGGGATGAGCACAAAAGCTCCGTAAGGTATGAAAAAGAAGGAAAAATCACATTAGTCCATGAATACGCATGACGTATGAAAACATTTTCAAAAGACATGATTTCCACCCATAAAATCTTACTTAGCATAACATGAGATTTACAAAAGATCCACACAAACATAATTATAATCATAGAGGTATACTGGGGCATTACTTACATAATCTTGTAACCATCTTGGCTACCTTAAAATTTGTAACCCTCACGGCTACCTTACTTTGTGTAACCATCACAGTTACACTTGGAGTAACCATACGGCCGACCTCCAACTTACTCATACCCAATGCATTGGAGGGAAATATAGGTCCCACCCTTCATCATAAACAATGCCCAATAACCAAAACATAATCATACAACATAAACAATAGCATAAAAACATTGCCTTTGAATCTTATAAAACAGAATTTTAAAAGAGGATTTTAGAAGAAAAGTCCCTTATAAACATCATATACTTGAAGTGAGTCTTAATAGAGTGGATGTAATATGTATATACTCTGTAAATACACATAATGAAACATAATATAAACAAAACCCATCACACAAACAATTTAAATAGCACATAAATTATAAAGTAGAATGTAAACCCAATGAATGGAAATCGGGTTAAGAATTCCCTTACCTTAGGATTGTCTTACTTCAAAATTGTTTAAACCTCCTGTATAATAGTTAAAAGATTGTTATTAGTATTTTACAGAAACATGTTCATGTTTATAACATCTTATATGGTCATTTCATAACCTCATTTCACCCCTTAATTGTTAGTATTTTCTTCCTTGCATTATTTTGGGTGAGTTCTTTTGTGATTTTCACGATCGGTTCATGATGAATCGTTCTTGTTGATTGGAAGTGAAACTCCAGAATTGGAATGGAGTAGTATTTACATATTTCCATTACTATAAATTATACCATTTATCACTTTGGTGCTTTATATGATGATGATTTATAAGTTAAAACATTAATTATGTTCATTTAGGTCATTTAAGTGGTTCTTTGATAATTACAACTTCATTTAGTCTTATAAATTTGAATCATGAGTACAAAAGAATTACAGAACCTTATATGAGTCATAAAACATATATTATAACCTGATTCAACCATATAAATGGTTTTATGACCAGACTTGAAATAATTAATGGAAATAGAAAATACATCGTCCACGATATCGGTAATTCGACACAAATGGACAATGTTTTTTGATTCTTTAAATAAGTGAGAGAGGAGAGGAATAATGATTTGTAATTTTCCATAAATAGTAAAAAATCCAGAATATACATTATTCTGGAGATTTCATGCCTCTTGGATTAGAGGGGGTGAAGAAAGAAGAGGAAGGAATCATGAAATAAAGAAAACATGAGAAATTTCTTACAAAAAATTCGGCAGCCAAACGGCGCCTCTTAAAATTTCATAAAAACAAGATTGATGAGAGGAATGGAATATCTCATCAATAATACAAAATTTGGACATTAAGGGGAAATATTTAATTAAATATCCCAACAAAATACAGAGGGAAAGGAAGAGAATAACATAAAATGGAAGAAAAGAATGAAAAAGAAAGAGGATGTTTACTTCTTGATCTCTTATCCTTGAGATCCTTCTTAAGGGCTTTGATTTTGGTCTTTTGGTGAGACCAGCAGCTCTAGGACGTGGGGAAGAAGATTGGGGAGGTAATTTGGCAGAATTTAGACAATGTTCAAGGCTTGAGAGGTGTGTGAGGAAGAGGGGAGTGAGGGTGGTATTTATAGTGGAGGAGGGGAGGTATTTTAGATTATTTTAATTATTATTATAATATTTTTATCAAGACTATGAATAATCTCAAATCAAGTGGCCCTAAATAGTGATAATATCATGTTATTTAGAATCAAGTGTCCTTGCATCACTTATGATGTCATAAATAGTTCATTTTTACTGATAAATTGATTATACGGTATTTTACCGTATTTCACTATTCACCGAAAATTCAAGAGTTTCAGAAAAATACCAAAAAATTACCCCAACCATTTTTCGATGTGTAGAATTAAAAAATGAACTCCATTTTTCAAAAATAATTTTCTAAATATTATTAATTTAATTTTTAAATAAGGTCACAGTTAATTCGAAAAATAACAATGTTGAAGTGCAATTAGTTTTATGTGACATTGGAAAATTAATTAAGATCCCATTATCCTATTTCCATGGGAAAATAAAATAATATTATTATTTACTATTCATGAGGTCATATTACTATTCATATTACTATTCATAAGGGCATGTTACTATTCACCAAAAAAACAAGTTTGTTCCATCAGACTCTAAATAACATACTGAACACAATTGTAGATGACAGTTTCTTGAAATTCAAAACATAGAAGAAATAAAATTATGTTTAAAGGATAATTATAAATATATACCTTAAACAAAATTTCAAGAATTTTCAATTTATTTTTAGAAAACCTTGGGATGTTACATTGGTCGAGCCAAAGGCTTTTTAAGTGTGGGTAATAAGGTAGAGGTGGGGGCCTTTTATAAGAGGAGAGGAGGGGCACTCTTGGAAAGCAAAGAAATGTTACTTTATTTTCGAATGATATTCGGATTTAAGAGGTCCCAAATTTATATAATTCGAGGATAAGGTGATAAGGGTTCGAAATCCACTCATCCAATAGGTTTTGGACATGTTTAGGTCTTAGATATTACATTATCTTTCCATTTTATTTAAATCGTTAAATAATGAGGTCATCACTGCATCATCATGATGTCATAAATAATTTAATTTATTTAATATCTAAAAATTATAAAAAAAATTCTATGATGTTGGAAATATTTTTAGCTTTCCAATGACTATTTATAGTCAAAAATATGACTTGTATAACCCCATGTAAAAATTGTTTTAGTAAAACATCTCATGTTTGTGTTATTTTTACTTTTAACATTAAATAAAAGGTATTTATGTCATTTTCCAACCAAAGTGGCTCCATGGGGTCCCCAAGTTGACCCATGGATTGTCTTGGTCGGACATGACACATCAAATGAGGTTAGGACATGTTTCAAGTTCATTTCATTTTATTAGAACATTATTCTTACCTTAAACTACACTAATTACCTCTAATCGCGATTAAGAACTTAAAAGTTACTATTCACCAAAAAATATTTTAATCTCATTGAACCACATTTTACTTCTTAATGACAATCATGTATGTCGGATTTTTGAAAATCAAATCACAGAAGTGACAAAGTTTCATTTAAACGAAAAATCAGTTTCTTTAACTACCACTTAGTGGTTTCATTATTCATCAAAAATTGAAGTTTTTCAGAAAAATACCAAAACTTCACCATAAGCTATATTTGATATTATGAATTCACAAATGATGTCTATTTTACAAAATTAAAATCATATAAGTTACATTAATTAATTTAATAATTAATTCCCGCTGTCATGACAAATAGCGTGTTTTTATGAAACAATAAGTATCAAAAGATTGACACTAGTTTAAGTCCAATTTCAAAGTGAAATTGATTCCAATAACCACCATTGGATTAACTGGTAAAAATATATTCTAATTTCACTTCAAAACCAATTCAAAATATAATCTAAATATATAAAAAATTAGATTAAACAGAGGTTTTGAATTAAAATACAACATTTTTCACTATTCATTAAAAAATGAACTTTAATGGAAAAATACCAAAAATTCACACAAAGTAAATTTTGATGTCCCAATCATAAAGAATAAGTTTATTTTTACAAACGTAGCTTATAAAATTGTCAAAAGATAGATTCAAAAATGGTTTGCCATCAAAAGGAAGTAAAACAATCTTTTAAACATATTAGTGTATTCCATGCTTAAGATTGGATTTATTCACATTTTAAGCCTCTAAAACACTATATAATTGACTAATAGACATAGATAAAAAAATATCTATTTTTCATTACTTACATGGGATGTTACACTGGTGATCAATGCACAGATAGGTTTTGGGAGTCATAAACTTCAACACCAAAGTAAAATTCTCAAGTTTCAAACTATGGAGGGCCTCTGATAAGTAATCCTATTAAATCCCATTATAATGAAATCCCTCTTCAATGTATCCCCTTATCAAATAAAAATTCCCTATGTAAGAAGCAATATGTGATCGCTCCTATGTGAGAAGCACTATGTGAGTGCCCATTTTGTGGGTTGTTCTATGTGGGTGAACCTATGTTAGATATATTATAAAAATACCCCCATGTTGATGGAACTATAAAGATGTCCCACATTAATTAAGGATCCAATGATGGTACACTATGCTAAAACAATTGTTCAGATCCCCTATGTGAACTATTTTCTCCCTCATATAGTACTTTAATACTATGAGATATAGACCAAAAATATATATTTTTAGCCTCATCCTATCATCTCATATTGTGAGGGTTCCAACCCTCACCTCCATTCAGGATCACTTACAGACCATGGTCCCAAGCCTTCAACTCAACATCTTTTCTTTCATCACTAACCCCCATGAAAAATCGAGAATTGCACCACACACTTTTTGAGATGGGTCACACATATTTTAGGTTACAATTCATGCAACCTCATACTTGATCCTATATAAATCCTTCAATTGAAAAACTCCTCATGGATTATCATAACACTATGAGTCAATATATTCCTCATGGTTTCATAAAACACCTCAAGTAGATATATTTATCTTGGATTAATTATATACGTTCATCCTCTTAGGTTTAATCCCCCATCTCTCCCTACCTTCACTTGAGTCACTAGCCAGGTTAGGTAAATTCTGGAATCCCCGATGTATAATACCAATGTATTCACCTTGATTCAATATACTCCACTTTCTTCCCTCATTACCTTGAGTCGATATACTTCTATAGGTTATCACATTTTCCATGAGTCGATATACACATCTCAGTTTAATAATTACCTTGAGTTGATATACTCCTCTTAGTTATCATTATTTACCTCAATTCAATATACTCATCGTGGTTTAATTATTCTCCTCAAGTTAAAGTACTCTCCTTTAATACCATATCTGGGAATCCTCCTAGTTTGAGGCCCCAAAACATATCTTCACTTGACTCACCTATTAGATTAGGTATCTAAGGGAATATCATGTGGCATCTACTATTTTTATCATATTTTCTCCACTTTTATAGCAAAATAATCTCCCTAGGTCAAGTAATACCCACTCAGTATCTTATTTTCGCCCCTTTTACATCATATGAATTTATGGGTAACATATATACATAATCCACACTCAGTCTCTTGGTGTGATCTCTAGTGTAATACTATTAATTTTCTATCTCTTTTTTCTCACACTGATCATGACTCACATGGGCTTAGAGGTTTACTTGATCATTCTATTCGAATAATTGAGACACATCAAAGGAGTCTCCTTCATTTCCAAGAAGCATGACTCTAAAATACATATAATACATCCTTACCACATGTTAAACTTTATGTATCGGTCCTGACATATGACCTTAAACTATGTCACTTGAACAATGTGGTCTTTGATTCCAATTAACCTGGATATCTAGGATGCCAATCTATAGTTCAATCACATCATTCATGGAACATTATTTTTCTATTACATGAAGATCATAAGATGAATTATCTCGCCTTAATTAATGATACTCATTTTGGGTCCCCTATATATATTGTGAGTTAAGATTATCTTTTTTGGTTTCTAAAGATTTCTTGAGTCAATATACACCTCATGATCTTCCCACACACAAGACTGCTATTTGTTGTAATCCCCAACCTAATCTAGTTACCTCTTATGTAAAGATCATAGGGCCTCCTTATATTGATGAGTATTAGTAGAATCATCCTTCTCTGGGGATGAGATAGTTATTCCTCTAGTAATAAGCTGGATACGATCTATACCTTATCCATTATAGTTACACTCATGTAGAACAAACCAAAAATGGATAATCATGTGTATATTCTACACCAACCATTTAAATCCTTTCACCTATTCATCCTTACAGCATGATGTTAAAATATATGTATAGGTATTTTTCGCATGACCTTAAAAGGTACAACATTCTTCTTTAAGTAAATCTAAACTATGTGGGTTCTGATTCCTTTCATAAAGATACATAGGTATCTCTCTCATGGACCTAATCCCAACTCTATAACACCCACTTACTCTATATACAGTGATAAACTCTAATGAGCCTAGTTATTCTTATTTAAACCAAATTATCATTAATTAATAAGGAAAATATGGAGAACTTTTCATAAAATTAGTAGTTTACGTCAACACATGGGTTCTATTAGATCATTAGAATAATGGTAACCAATATCGAACTAGGATTTATAAATTATTAATGAAAACTTCGTAAATATATAATAGAGTCTTGGAGTAGGTGATAATTTACTCCCTAAAAGGGTGTGATGAGCCTAACCTACCATCATCTCAAACAACATGCATTCTGATGTGTTGAAAATAAGAAACCCCTCTAAATGACTATCATTAGAAAGAAATCATCCAATAACATTCTCTTTGAACCATTGAAGATGAGGGGTTGCATCATAGTTTCAATCATAAATAGTTATAATGGTCCTTCTGTTTATTTTTTTTATTTTTAATTAATTGGTTAGATGAATTAATAAAGTATGGAATAACCTCATTTTTCACTCCCAGAAAATGGGGATCTCTCCCCCTTCTCTTTATCTCATTTCTCCTTCTTCCCACGTGGTATCTTCTTCGATTGGGGGCCATTCTTCAAATAGAATAATTTTGGGTAACGATCAACATCTTCTATTGTTTGATTCTAGTTTTATTTCTATTGAAGTTTTTTTAACTAAAATCTACATTTTAGGGTTTTTTAAATGGTTTATTTCTTTTTTATGATCAGAGTTACATCAAACAAAAATATTCCAGGTGCAAGATTATATTAGTAATAGGTTTTTAGTACCTATATATTTCTATTTTTATATATGTTTTTATGTTTCATGTGATTTATAAGAGTAGGTAGGGTCATGTGTGTGATTGAAAATTAAACTACTTGTGATTTCTATTCTTTTTATGAAATTCATAGGGGTATTATCATGTGGTAAATGATGGTCTAGGTCATTTTTGGGTTCTTACTAGGATGAAACATTCAAGGACTTCTTGGAAATTTTTCACATGTAGTAAAGTGGAGGTTCTTATGGTGGGTTGTTAGATGTAGTTCACTGGGAATGTCATGAGTGTGACCCATGAGATAATGAGGCTATGAGGTCCTCAAAAATATGTGATAGTGGTGTCTCGTTCATAAATTGTGGGGTGATATAGGTTCATCGTGTTTTCACAATAGGTGGTTGGTGATTCCACTCAGTATATGGGCCATTATTATTTGGGTCGTGTTCACATAGAGAATGTCCCATGAGGTGTTATTGGCCACTTTATGTTTGGAGGTATCCTCGATTAATGATCACCCATGGGTGATAGTGTTGACTATTAAAGAAAAAGGGGGTAATTCCTCATATTGGGATCACTCACCAGTTTCCATATTAATTATTTTATGTGACCTCAATCATGCATCCCCATATTCCATAAGATTTTAACTATTAGTAAGGGACTAAATCATATTTTAGGGGGATATTACCTTAAATTTGAGTAAAAAATTTGTTGAAATAACTTAACAATGTCCATTACAATCATCAAATTATGCATAAATAAAAAAATAATAATGCTATAAAAAATTAATACTAAAGAATACTAATATAAAAAGAATCAAATCATCCATTTTTATAATAAAAAATATAAAGTGAAACTAAATTCAAAAGAGTCTCTAATTATATCTCCAAGATTCACATTATCCCAGTCTCCAATATCTATCGAGCTACCCCAACCCAATCCAATACACATCTTGTTATTTTATCTTAAAGTGGAAATAATGTCTACAAGTGCATCGGGGTTCCTCTGTAGGGTCTAAGAAACATATCTAAGTAGGGCATCACCAGTTTCCCCTAATATATGACATTGTATATATGTATGTATGAGTAAAATTAATAAATAAAATAAATATGCACACAAAAATGCCTTAGAATGTTTTGTGTTAACCAAGAAACCATGACTCAATGCACATCGAGTCATCATGTGCTAACAAGGCCACCATAACCCCAAATTATACTTCCTTTATCTTAAAAAATAATACATTAATATCATGCCACACACAATGAAAAATAAAAAAATTCTTGTGATTGTGTGTCACTAAGTCTCATAAACTACTTGAAGATGTGGGGTGGGGTCTTATGTACAAATTCTTGACCAAACCTTATCCCTAAAGAGTGTTCTCCCATAAAGTTTTTTCCTCTACCCTATCACTAAATTTAAGTCCCCTAGTCTAGCTCCCGACTAGTACTTTATCATTCAAGGTAGTTCTTATCATCCACATCTTGAATCACATCATGATCGTACCATCCTCCTCACTCAAAAATATTAGTTATGCCAACCATTTCCTTCTCACTCAGGAAAAGTCCCATATCAAGTCTTGATCAGTAAATCCTCACTCAAGGTATAACCAAAATTCATGATCAAATTGGAAACCATCTCACCCATGGTGGTCATGTTAGCACATAATAACTCAAGGTAGGGTTGGGCCTCGAGACCCATCGATTTTTATCCAATCACAGGAAATAATAAATCACATAGATGCAATAGTAAACAAGGCCTTCACCCAACCACACATTCTCAATAGATTATAATGATGTTCTAGTCACTCTATTCCAAGCCCCTCATCTAAAAACTGCCTCACTTTCTACCCATCCTTATATGATCTTATCCTCAAGACTATCTCAGTTACAGGATCATAGCATTTTCATCCCCTTGGAATCCTCATCCCACCAATAATGGAATCCAATAAGGTCCTTTATATCTATATCATCTCATCAAACCCATATAAAAAATCATAAATAGCCACTTTTAATATTAATTTGAATTCCCCTAGATAATAATCTCATCCTATTTAACATATCCAATCCACAGTCACTTTCCATTGCCTAGGTCATTAATGCTACAGGACCTTAGGCTCATTTCCTCATACTCAAGGAGCTATCATCCAGCAGTAATGGTCTAATGTATTATTGTTGGGAGACTAAACCCTAATATTAGAGTGTTAGAATTTTGGAAAATAACCAAGAAATATCTATAACAAAATAATCAGATTGCTTAAGGTAAATAAAAAACTCAACATGCTAAAACAAATGAAATGTGGAAGCATACAGTCATACATCCCAAACTTGTCTCCCATAGGTCACATGTAAAAAATAAAATGTAAATAAATATAATACATGGAGGATATACTATTATCTATTAGCCTTATCTCATTCAGTTCCTGAATCCATCCAATCTATCCAACTGAATGATCCAATCCTATGTGTTTTCCCAACCAAAACCTATAAACAATGAGGCCTTATTGGGTACCAAAGTTCCATCTCTTCCCAAGTAGGGTGTTATTAAATATTAGTAAAGAACCACCAATAGAATTCTTAACATAAATATTACTATAGTTTATTCAAATCATATGTTCTAGAAAATAAACATATTGTGTGAAAGTGTTATAAAATAAGCATCGTCAGCCCTTTGGTTCTAAATTTACACTTGGTATAGATCAAACTTTCTTTGAGCAATGCCAGATGTCTTCATCCATAAATATATCATCTAGAACCTAGGTGTGTATTTGTTCCCCACTAGGAAAAAATTTGCATATCATTTAGAACTTATGGGTGGATTCTCCAAACCACGAAACACATATCATCTTCTGTAAAATCTGTGAGTAACTCTCCTCTACCAGGAAATAGATCATCTAGAAACTTTGTTGTAGGTCTACATTCTATTGATAAACAGTGTATAACCTATAAACTTATGGTCACTATAAAAACCCAATCCATTTATACATATAATTAAAATATTTTAAGAAAAATTAAACAACAAATGGAAAACAAAGGATTGTAAAGTCTAGTGTCTTAGAGGACTAAGTACATTAAATTGAAAACATGGGACAAAATAAAACATTTATTTATTTATCATCTATTTTGATATAATAAATTCCTTTTATCCCTTACATATATATAGTACAACCTGTGGATAACATGAATAAAGGTATGATTTAAAAATCCCAATAAGGGAATAAACATAAAAATAAATCTTATCACATGGGTTAGAAGGCATAAAATGGTGATAAAAAAAGGTATAGAACGTGATTAAATATAAGGAATCCTAAAATGGGATCATATAATAATTTATTCATAATAATGTTTCAGAAACATAAAAAATTAATTTATCACTATTCAAGGCTCATTTCACATAGAGGAGCATGAGTCAAGGCTAACCACTAAGATTGTTGCACAAGTATCACGAATCAAGGCTAACCAACTCGACCGTTGCGCATAATGTCTCATGAGAATAAAAATTACCCAATTAATTGGAGAACTATCATGGAACACCCATCATAACATTTTCATGAATATGTTTTCCACATAAATAATCATCCATAAGAAACCAAACATAAACATAAGGGTTACCCTAGGAAAGAATTGTGTATCATAATTACGTCAAAAGGCATATCAAAAAGGAATATCATAGTGGTGTCCATGGAAGTATGGATTTAAATAATACATGGATATTAATAAAGGAATATAGGAATATATCATGATAAGTGATGTCAAATTGAAGTGAAAATATTGTTTCAGAAACCTTGGAAATAAAACATTTTAGTACGGTTTGAGAGAAACTTTCAATATTATTTAAAATGGAAAAGGTTTAATTGTTCGTATAAAACTAGAATTTAACTGAGGTAGGTTTTCATGATAAAATGAGTGATTTTATTAAAAAATGGTGGCTTAAAAATGATTATGGAGCACAATTTAAAATGGGTTAGAATTTAGGAAGTTCCCTTAAATCGAGCTTGCTTATCGAGAAGATTGAGTTAGGATCCTTTTAAAAACATGTATATCCCAAAAAAATAAATATTATTAGATCATGATACATGAGTTTTGAAAATATAAAAAGATTTTATAAAATGTAAAAAAAATAGATAATTTCATTTGGATAAAAATAGATAAGGAGTAACCCAAAGAAATAATGGAGGTTCAGGTAGAATCCCTTACCATATGTCTGAAACTGTTATTCACTTAATCTTATTGTCCTAAATAATAAAATTAAATACATAATTAATTAATTAAGAACATTTTATACATTTATTTTTATTTAGTATAATTTTATTAAGTTTATTCATGTCCCTTTTTATGGGTTATGAGATTCAATTTCATCTTTTAGGAGTGTTAGACTCCTTAGTTTTGATAATCAGTTTACTTGTATATATGTATGGAAAATCATGTATAATGATGATATTTGTCCAAAACTAAAAATATATGTTATTAATGAACTTATATAAAATTAAAATATCATTTTTCTATATAAGTGAGGATTATTAATTAGATAAATCATTAATCATAATCATTTAGATTAATTTAGCATTTTTTATTGGAATTAACTTATTTTGTTTTATAAATTAATATCATGTCTAAAAAATGATTCCAGAACATTACCTAAGATATAATAAATATATTATAATATGGTTCAGCCATAAAAATGGTTTCATTTCCATTATTTAAGGTGTAATTGAAATATGAAATCATATCATCCACAAAGGTGGTAAATCATCACCTCATGGATGATGTCGTTCTTAAAGTATAAGAGAGAGGAGAAGATATTTGATGAATAATTATTCTATTGGAATAAGAAAATCTACAATATGTAAGGTACTTGGGTTGTCATACCAATTGGTTGAGGGGAGGTGATAAGAGAAAAATAAAAGAATGGAACTTGAACATAAATTAAAGGAAAAGTATGAGGGTTTTACTGCTTGATTCCTAATTCTTGGTAACCTCCATAGGGATTTGGTTTTGGTGTTTTATTAAGACCAAAATCTCCTGTAAATGAAGGAGGTACTTGGGAGGATATTTGAGTAGAATTTAGACAAGGATAAATCCTTGAGATTTGTGAGTAGAAAAGGTGGTGAGGGTGGTATTTATAGTGGAGGAGGGGGTGTTTTTTGAATATTTTAATCATTATTTTATTATTTTTCTCAAGAAAATAAATAGTGGTCATTCATGAGAAAAAATACAGTAAATTGTGAATGTGATTTTGAGATAATGGGCTGACATCAGTTCTAAATCAACTATGACTCTATAATTCAATTATTTAACATTTATCATAAATTATTGTATTTTAATGTTCATAAAAAATTCAAGTATTCTTGAAAAATCTTAAAATTTCACCTTATCCATTTTTAGACATGTAGAATTAAAAAATTATCTCCATTTTATGAAAATAATTTTCTAAATTTGATAAATATAAATTTTAATTAAAATAATAATTTACTCAAAACATATAGTTTTTAACTTAAAACTGGTTTATATCACTTTGAAAAATTAACTAAGGTATCATAAAATTATTTTATAATAATAATCAATAAATATAAAATATTATGAATAAATTTTATGAAAATAAATTTTCCTTTAAATTATTAAATTAGTTATAATGTTTTAATTAAATATATATGAATTATAAAAATATCAACACTTAATTGATAATTTAGAAAATATTTATTTACTTATACATTTATATAATTATATCATATTTTCACTTATAAGATGGATAAATTTTATTTATCCTATCATTGGTGAGTTAACTATTCAATTGGGTAGTTTACTATTCCAAAGTTCAAGTTACTATTCATTTGATATATGTTCCTAAAATTCTAGAAATGCCTTTTATTTCATTAAGTATTCATTTATAAAGTTTTTATTGTGTTATTAATGTGTTTTTATGTGATTATACTATATGAAATAATTATAAGAAGGGAATTTACATAGATAAAACGTTGGGTTATTACATTCTTCCCCCCTTATGAAATTTTTCATTAGAAATTTTGTTTTACATACTAAGTTGAAAACATGTGAGGGTACTTTTCCTTCATCACTTCCTTCAGTTCCCATGTTGCCTCTTCATACTTATGATTCCACTATAGTATTTTGACCAGGTGAGTAGTCTTGTTGCATAGAAATTTATCTCCATGATCCAAGATATTCAATGGCTTCTCCACATAAAAAATATCATTCACTAACTTTACCACCTCTGATGTTAGTACATGTGAAGGATTCGGTATGTACAACCTCAATAGAGATACATGGAATACATCATGTACCTAATACATGGTTGGTGGAAGTTCTATTTAATTGGTCACAACACTTACATGATGAGGGATCTTGAAAAGCCTGATATGCCTCAGACCTAGCTTCACTTTCTTCCCAAATCTCATTATCCTCTTCCATGGAGATATGAGAAATAATAACATGTCTCCAACCATAAACTCTAGGTCACTTCAATGATTGTTTGAATAGATATTTTATTGAATTTTGTAATTCTTGATGTGATACTGAATGGTTTTCTCTATCTCTACCATTTCTTCAAGAATTTTAGGTCCTAGTAGCTTATGTTTTCTGAATTCATCCTAGCATGTTGGTGTTCTACTCATTTTCCCATTAATGGATTCATATGGAGCTATTTGGATTTTTTAGTGAAAACTACTATTGTTGGAGAATTTGACTAGTGGAAGATGTTGGTCCCATCCTCATTGGAATTCCATTGAAAATGCTCTAAACATTAATTCTAGTGTATGAATAGTTTTCTCAGATTGGCCATCAGTTTGAGGATGATAGGTCTGACTAATGTTCAACTCTATGCTCATATCATGTTGGTGCCTTTTCCAGAACATGGAGATGAATCTTGGATCTCGATCGGATACAATCTATAATGGTACTCCATGCAGCCTTACCACTTATTTGATGTATATCCATGCAAGTTGATCCAGTGATAATTCCTATCAAATTTTGATAAAGTGAGTTGTCTTTGTAAGATGATTCACACTAACCCATACACTATTATTCCCTCTGGATGTCTTCAGAAGTCTAGTAACAAAGTTAATGGTGATTTTTTACCATTTCCATGTTCGTAGGAGTAATTTTTCCATCATCCCTTTATATTTTTTTTTCATTTTAACCTTCACTTTATAACATACTGGGAACTTTGATGTATATTTAGGATCTCCTTTTTCATATTGTCCCACAAAAATTTCTCATAGAGATCTCGATACATATTTCATCTCCTTAGGTGAATAGAGAAGGTTAAGATATGTGTGTCATTTTGAAGCTCCTTCTTTATCTCTAGATTAGATGGTACACATAATCATAACCGAAATATCATGACTCCTTCCTCATCCATTTGGAACTATGAGTATTTCTTATTTTTGATATCTTCCACCCTTTTCTAAATTTACACATAATTTCTTTGAGAATCATTTATCTTCTCCATAAGGAATGGTTGAGCAATAATTTTAGAAAGTATTGATGATTTCCCTTCCTTAATGATTCCCATGTCCATCCTTTTTATGTATAAGAAGATTGGATCCTTAACAATTTTCATCATTGATAAAGATGCAGGATCTTTTCCACTTAGAGAATCTGCTACCTTATTTTCTTTACTAGGATGGTATTGGATTTAAAAATCATAATATTTGATGAGATTCAACCATATTTTCAGGTATATATTAATCTTCTTGTGTGTGAATATATATTTGAGACCCATGTGATCATTATATATCTCATACTTCTCCCCATTGAGATAATGCCACTATATTTTCAATGAAAATATCATAGCTACCAACTCCAGATCATGTGTGGGATAGTTTTTCTCATTGATCTTAAACTACCTTGAGGCGCAGGCTGTCACTTTATCATTATTCATTAGCACACATCATGATCTATTTTTTGAACCATGGTTTTACACCATAAATATTTCTCCACTTATTAGGATTGTGAGTACTGGCATAGTGATATGCCTCTTTTTGATCTCCTTAAATATTTCCTCATATTCTTGAGTCAAAAAACCTTCACCCCCTTTCATGTTATATCATTTATTTGGTTTTAAAATCATGATAATTTCTTCATAGATCATCGGTAATACCCATCTATACCATGAAATCTATGAATCTTCATTATAGATGTTGTCCTCGACTACTTTTAGATTTCATTTTTCTTGGAAGGGTCGACAGATATTCATTTGTTGGTGACAGAAAACCCCAAGAATGATACTTACTCCATCTAGAACTTACATTTACTATAATTTTCAAAGAGTTTCTCACTTTGTAAAGTGCTCAACACATTATTCAAATTCTCCTCATGATCCTCCTTGCTCTTGAAGTATATCAGAATATCATCAATAAAGACTACCACAAATATGTCAAAATAATCTCTAAAGACTCTATTCATTAATTCCATGAATATTGTTGTAGAATTATTGAGTACAAAGGGAATCACTACGAACTCATAGTGTCTATACCTCATTCGAAAGGAATTCCTGGTAATATCTTCCTTCCTCACCATTAATTGGTGATATCCTAACCGAAGGTCCACCATAGATAAATAACTAGCCCCACGTAGCTGATTGAACAAGTCATCTATATATGGGAACAGATACTGGTAATTTATCATGATTTTATTGACCTCAAGATAATCAATGTAGAGACATATTTATCCATCCATCTTCTTGATAAAAAGGACTACTTCACCCCATGGTGAAGTGTTCGGGAATATAAAACCCTTATCCAGATTCTCCTATAACTACTTCCCTATCTCTTCCAACTCAATGGTGAACATTCTATAAAGTTTCTTTGATATAGGTAGAGATCTAGGAATAAGTTCAATTGAGAACTCAACCTCTTGATCTGGAAAAATACTAGGAAATTCTTCAGGGAATACATCAATGTAATCCCTCGTGGTGGGCATGTCTTCAAGAATGATAATCTATCTTGTCTCAATAATTTTAGCTAGATATGGATCCTAATAATGCATTAATATTAATAATTTAGATGATTATTCAGAATGAGATTCATCTTCCTCCTCACACTTATAAATAATTGGTGGATTATTTGATATGTGAAGAGTGATCTCCCTTTCCTAGTAGTTGATGTCATCTTTTTATAAAGATAGATAATACAGGCCCAATATAGCATAAAATTCAACCAAAGGGATTATGAAAATATTTTATGGGAGGTTCTGTCAAAAAAACATTAAAAGGGGATGATTTTTGTACTTTGGATGCAATAATTTCCTCATTAGTTGTTATCATAGATAACTCAACCTCCAAATTTTGAAGTGTTGTCTAAATAGTTCTACAAAACTTGTGACATATGAAAGAATGTGTAAAAACATAATCAAATAGTAAATTCTCTATTCTTGAATTCATAACCATCATACCTATAACCACATCATTTTCCGGCCCCACATAAGTAGTAGTGATAGAATATTCCCTTCATTGTTTCCTTTTAGGTTGTAGTTGATTGCCTCTGACAACCCTGGGCTTGGGGAATTTTTTTGAAAAATTCCCACATTATTTGCAGTTGAAACACTACACTACATTCTGAGCATTGATATGAACCTTCCTTTCTTCTTCCATTTTAGTGGGATTCTTCATATCCCATTGGTATTTCTTATCCAAATTCCCCATTCTTACACATTTTATGCATTTCCTGGCTCCCTTTAAATAATTTCTAAGGTGATCCTTACCATAATTTTGACACATGAGATATTGGGTCATCTTTCCATTATGGGGTTTATTTTTTGATCCACCCATATTAGAATCCATTTTACTCTTTTTATAATCCGTCCCATGAGGCCATCGAGAGTCTCTGATCTTCATTTCAACCTTGAGGTCACAACGGAAAATCTCCCCATAAATTTCAAAGTCTCAAATCACCAATGATTTTCATAGAATTGGATTTAGTTTGCTAAGATGATATCCACCTTTATTTCAGTGTTCATAAAAAAGTTGGATGCATATCTTGCTGGCCTCTTAATGTTTTCTTTATACACCCTGATAGACTCATCATACTTTTCTTAAGTTTGAGGAACTATCTTTCCATCTTGAGACAGAGGGTTCAAGGAAAATATTTAATAAGAAATATTTTCATGAATTCCTCCTAATCCATTGAATCAAATTCATCCTTGGACTTCACACTTTTGATTAGTGTCCACCACTGATCAGTTTCTCCATCAAAACGATAGACCACCAGCACAACTTTGTCTTGTTCTAAGAACTAGAGGGTAGAGAATATATTTTCAATTGAGTTAATTCACCATTCTACAAGGAGAGGATCAAAATATACTCTTAACATGGGAGACATTTTTTCATGAAGGATTCGATGGTGACTTTCTCTTTCCTTGGAGAAGAGGGAATTCCACAAGATTGAAGTTATTATTCATAACTTGAGCTTGCTAAGAAAGTACTATCATAAAGTTTTGAGCACCCATTACCATCATATTTGTCATATAATTAAGGTAATCTTCACATTTTGTATCACATTGATTGTTGGAATGTGTTCTTCTATTTCCTGTAATTAACTAAGAAAAAGAATGTGAAATTAGTGGGGTCTTGAATACTTAGCTAATAAGCATAAAAAGGAAACTTTAAGCATAAAATAATAAACTCTTAAAGGAAAATTATATCCTAACTTGTGAATCCCAAGGTTTCAATATAGGTAATCTATGATCTATTTCCTAACATATTTTCTTATGGGAATTTTTTTTCTCTTAATACTGGTTCATAATGAGTGTATGAATTTACCAAAGTATATCCTCAGGGAGTTTCAAACCAAATACACAATAAGTCCCATTATCATGTATTAGGTTACCCTCTGTTAGGCCCGAAACACCTTTTCATAGTTGTTACTCCTTGGTACATATATACTAAAACCACATCCACTTGTAGTATCCATACAAGGATGTATTTTCCTGATAAACCATTTACTCTATACTTACCAAAATTTTAGGATGTTTTCTTAGACTTAGTCTAATCCCTAAGATTCTTACTAAAGATATCTCTTCCTAGTCACTAAAAATAACTATAATTTTCCTCTAATAACAACTATAGATACCCTATCCTTTTACACATATCTTTACAATATTTTAAGAAAAATTAAACATCAAATTACAATCCAAGGATTGTAAAGTCTAGTGTCTTGGAGGACTAGGTACATAAAACTAAAAATATGGGACTAAATAAAACATTTATTTATTTATCATCCACAATATTATCATAACTTCATTTTAGCCCCTAAATATAAAGATGATAACCTGGGGATAACATGAACAAATGGTTGAGCTAAAAAGATGAGTATTGTAATAAATATAAGAATAAAGCATAGCTCATGGGTTAGAAGGCATAACATAATGATAAAAAAAGGTATATAACATGATTAAATATAAGGAATCATGAAAAGGTATCATATAATCATGGATTAATAGTAATGTGGAAAAAAACATAAAACATGAATTTATCACGATTCAAGTCTCGTTGCACATATTAGAGTACAAGTCAAGGCTAACAACTATGACCATTGCACATGGAGCACGAGTCAATGCTAACCACCATAACCGTTGTATATAATATCTCATGAAACTAAACATTACCCAATTCATTTAATCACTATATAGGATCACCCATAATAACATGTTCATGAATATTTTTTCTTCATAAAGAATCATATATAAGCAATCAAACATAAACATAAGGTTTACCCATGGAAATAATTAGGTATCATAATTATGTCAAAATGCATATAAAAATAGAATATTATAGTGGTGACCATGAAATGATGTATTTAAAATCATACATGGACATTTATAAAGTAATATAAGAATATATCATTAAAATTGATGTCAAACTAATGTGAAAATAGTGTTTAATAAACCTTATATATAAAACATTTTAGTACGGTTTAAGGGAAAACTTTCAAGATTAATTAAAATGGAAAAGGAATAATTTTATTCATAAAACCAGAATTGAACCAAAATATAATTTCATGATAAAATTATTGATTTTATAAAAATAATGGTGGATTAAAATATATTTTATGGAAAACTTTAAAATGGTAAAGAATTCAGAATGTTCCATTAAATCAGGCTTGTTAATCGAGGAGAATTGAGTAGGGAACCATTTAAAAACATGTATACTCTCAAAAAAGAAGGATGGATGGATCTTGATACGTGATTTTAGAAGATATAAACTGAATTTACAATATTTACATAAAAATAAATGACAATTTCATTTAGGTAAAAAGAGAGAAGGAGTAACCTGAAGGAATAATGGAGGTTCGAGTAGAATCCCTTACCTTATTTCTGAAATGATTCTACACTTGATCTTAATGTCATGGATAATAAAATATTAAGTAATTAAGTAATTAAAAACCTTTTATACATTTATTTTATTTATATAATTTTATTAAATTCATTCATATCCCTTTTTAGGGGTTATGTGGTTCAATTTTATCGTTCTGAAGTGTCAGTTTCCTTGGTTTTCATGATCGATTTACTTGTATATGTGTATGGAAAATCATATATGATGAGGATAGTTTCCTATAAATAAATATATATATAATTAATGAACTTATATAAAATTAAAATACCATTTTTTCTATAAGTGGTTATGATTAATTAGATAAATAATTAATAATAATCATTTAGATTACTTTAGCATTTTTTTATCACAACAAACATACTTTGTTTTATAAATTAATATCATATGTAAAAAATGATTCCAGAACATTAAATAAGATGGAATAAATATATTATAATATTTTAATCCATAAAAAAGGTTTCATGATCATCCTTGAATATGTAAATGAAATATGAAAGAATTTCATCCACGAAGGTGGTAAATCAGCACTTCACAGGCGATGTTTTCATTCTTAAAGTAAAAGAGAGAGGAGAAGTGATTTGATGTATAATTATTCCATTAGCAAAAAAAATCTAGTATATGTAAGGTAATTTATTTATCATACTATTTGTATGATTTTAGGTTATGAGATAAAAATAAAATAATGGAACTTGAAAATAAATTAAAAGAAAAGTAAGACGGTTTTACCTCATGATTTCGTCTTCTAGATAACCTCTTTAGGGATTTGGTTTTGGTATTTTATTAAGACCAGAATCTTATGTATGTAAGGCAGAGTCTTGGAATTATTTTTTATCATAATTTTTACAAGGATAAAGTATTGATATGTGTGAGGAGAAGAGGTGGTGAGGGGTGGTATTTATAGTGAAGGAGCGGGAGTTTTTTGAATATTTTAATCATTTTAATTATTTTTTTCAAAACAAGAGATATTATTGATTCAAGAGACTAATTACTATAAATTGAAAATGTGAGTTCTATATAATGGTCTTACATCATAACTTCATCTCCTATTATTCCATAATTCAAGTATTTAGCATTTATCATTAATTATCATATTTTACTATTCACCAAAAATTCATCTTTTTTAGAAAAATCCAAACAATTCACCCTAACCATTTTTCAATGTGTATAATTCAAAAATGAACTCTATTTTATGAAAATAATTCTCTAAATATGAGAAATATAATTTTTAATTAAAATCATAATTTACTCAAAAAAATAAATTTTTTAAATTATAACTGATTTTATTTCACTTTGAAAAATTAACTATGGTCTCATAAAATTACCTTACAATCATGATATAGAAAAATAATCTATTATATATACATTTTATGAAAATAAATTTTCTTTTAAATTATTAAATTCTTCATAAAATTTTAATTAAATATATATAACTTACAAAAATACCAACACTTAATAAAAGTTAAAAAAAAATATTTACTCATACTTTGATAAAATTATATCATACTGTCACTTATAATATGGATAAATTTTATATATACTATCATTGTTGAGGTTACTGTTAAATTGGGTGGTTTACTATTCATGAGTCTTATGTTATTATTCCAAAGGTCATGTTACTATTCCTTTGGTATATGTTCCTTAACATATATAAATGCCTTTTATTTAATTAATTCTTCATTTATACATTTTGTAGTGTGTTCTTAATGTGATTTTATATGATTATACTATATGAAATAATTATAATAAGTTAATTTCCACTTATAAAACATTGTGTCATTACAAGCATGATCACACCCTTCTGGGAAACAAGTAACCTGGTCTAGAATATTAGGGGAATTCCTACACCATATCAAGAATCATGTAACCTCATTTAGAAACTTAAGGGAATTCCAGCACCCTATAAGTAATCAAGTAACATAATCTAGAAACTCATGGGCATGAATTCACTCTAATAGGAAACAAAACATCCATAACTATGGGGTTCCTACACCTTATCAGGAAATACATAAAAATCATGTATTGAGGGCATCCCCACTCCCCAAAACTAACACATGGAAACATAATTGTCTCTCTCATAAAAGTTACCCACTAGGTTCATCACAACACATATAGTATCTACTTACTGGCACCAATAAATATCCTATAATCTTTAGTGTTATCTGATCCTAAAATTTCAATATAAACTAAGATTTAAGAGGCTAGTCTAAATCCCCATAATATCTCATCCCCTCCCTATGAAAACTATACTAATACATCTCATACTAAGAACCTCATAATTCTCAGGCCTTGTCATAAAAAATGAATCATGTCCCATACTCTGGTCTCATCCTGCATTTTCCTTAGGATAAATATAAAGAACATCACCCTAAGGTTACCCTTCTTGTTGTATCTCATCTAATCTTGAAGGATTTATCCCACATATTACACTCATCAAGAGTCTAATCCACCCTCATAAGTGTGTTCTCATTACACAAGATTCAACCAATCATCTTACCATTACCACTAGGCCTAAGCCTCTCACACCAACCTAGCTATCCAAAAAGAACTATCCCTATCCATTTAATTCTCATCTAAATCCTAAAGACCTATCCTGATCCTCTCATAAATTCATCCGAAAACTTCATCCCTTGGATACATAGTCGTTGGATAATCATGTTTCCATAACATTAATGGAACCCATGGTACAATATTAGGGATCAAACCACTCCAAAACCCAGTCTAACATATTCATTATTTTTATTTAATTTATTCCCCTCACGGAACCACATTTCACTTAGTAGATGTTTAATATCAAGGAATCAATCATCTGCAGTTAAGGAACCAAGCTAGTGCACAAGGGTCCATAATGACCATTGTCTCTTCATCTATCCACATACATTTTAATTTAATGAAACAATTCATTTAATTGAAAATTCTCATATCCAATTATACAGAGAACTAAAACCACATGATACATAGAAAAATAAAAAACCATAGGGAAATTCATTGAGACCAAAAACCTCATATAGATATATTCCCTTAGCCCAGACACCACTTAATCTCATCCACACTCATCTCATCTCTCGAGGATCTATCTCAAGGAATGACACCCAAATTAATTAATTATAAAAAATAATAATTCATTATAAAATTTAATTAAAATTGGAATAATTTCTTATAACCCACTTGTAAATATCTCCATGCCAAACCCCCAACAAATGGGGTGGAGTCCACACCTAATAAATGTAACAGCCTGAAACCCTCACTCCTAGATCCTTTATTAATAACCTAAACTTTACATTTGTGGGTTTTAATAGTATTAAACATGAACCAATTTAAAATATCCAAAATATAAAACATCAAAGAAAATATTGGATCACTTTCATATTGAAGGACCTCTTAGGTTTAGTGTTTTAGATAATTAAGACAAACTCATACATATCGTGGAAAAATAAACTGGATTCTAAAAATTTATATCATCTCCCAAAAAAAATTCATATTTTGTACACTTCTTACATATACCATACTTAAATCCTTTCTTCATAACCTAGGGAAATGAATTTTAAGAAAATAGAGAGTTCAAATTCCCATAAAGGTAAAGAAGATACATATCAATGATTACATAAGAATAATGTGAGAATACATTTGTAAGAATATGAACATAACTTTTGAAAATTATACCATGCATATCAAATATCATAATCCTGAGTCTTGGAATAAATCTTGGAAATTCATAGGATATGAATCATAAAGGGATCAAATAAAATGATCCATGAGATCATATCATTGGTATATGTCATGAAATTACGCCATACACATAAGCACGGAAAATCATTTCCTTAGTAGTTAATGCTATTTTCCAAGACTATCATAGTTGATATGTTCACTCCCTAAACCATCATAGTAGTCAACATTCACTCCCAAGACTATTATAGTGTAATGGGTTTACTACCCAAACCATTTTAGTAGTCAATTTTTACTCCAAATACTATCATAGTGGAATGGTTTTTCTTATCAAACCATCTTAGTAGTCAAGGTTCACTCCCAAGAATATCATAGTAGATAATTTCCCTTATTGAACTAAGTTCACTCCCCATTCTAGTCCTGTTTATCACATGATATCTCAATATTTACCCAATTCATTAGATAGATATATAGATCCCACATGTCAAATAAAGTAAATAATAAATATTTGTGCCACAAGATCATAAATCACTCATCATCTCAAAACTCAAAAAAATGAATTTCATCAAATTATAACTCATGAGAAAGGGAATGAGTTACATCAATATCTTATCATCATAAACATAAACCATAAAAAAATAAGGATATAATACTGAGATCATATAACTTGTAAATATTAAGTATCATCAAAGGATGACGTCCTAAATGGAAAAAAATATTTTGAAAGATCATTGGGATTAATTCTTGAGGTAAATAACTTTTCCATTTTAAAATCACTTATCTTTTAAAAATATGTGCACTTATAAATTACCACATTTTATTTTAAAATAAACTCTTAAAATTATAAATTATTCTTAAAATAATTAATAGGTAATAATGGTGGGAAATTATTCTCATTCCATATTAGTTAAAAACAATCCTTCTATATTTTTGTAAGAAAATCCCCAAAGTACCTCATTTGGAAAATGAAAAAAAAAACATTTCAAAATGAACATAAAAAATTAAAACATGGGTAAAAATTTATTTAAATAATCATATGAGAATAGCCAAAAAAATAAAACTTTTTTAGAAAAAATGGATATGGAAGAGAAATATTCCCCATTGGAGACAGAAACATAAACAACCCTGAAAAATGAAGAGATTATGAAATAAAACCTTACCACTTTGGTATCATTTGAAAAGAAATACTCATAAAATAAAGAAAAATAAATGGATATAAAAATAAAATTATTTTCCTGATAATAATAATAAAACAAAATAATGGGTAGTATATACACCACAAAAAATAAATAAGTAGTGTATAATTCAAATGTCTTACAGAAATAAAAGTGAGACGAAAATATCAAACCTCAAGTCCCACCTTTACTTGTTTATGTTCAAAATGCATTTACAATAAATATAAATTTAATATAAATTTATTCTATAACCATATATATATAAAACCATGTATAATTTATTTTTAACATCTTTCACCTATTAATTAATATTGTTTTCTTAAAATCACTATTCGGGGTGATAACTGGTTCGTTTTCCGATCTTGTTTTGTTCTGGTAGTCCTGATCCATAAACATTGATCATAGTACCATAATTTCCATAATTTAAATCATGGAATAAAATAATATATATTAATTTTATACATATTTATAATCATTCATAAAAATTATTGATATAAAATTGAATTACATTGTTCTTAGGAATGGTAGGTCGTATGTAGCATAAATGATGTACTCACATTTTTGAAGGATAGAATGAAAGAAAGGTAAATAATAATTCACAATTAGATAATAAATATTATATCATGTATATAATATATATTCATTATATACATCCTCTTTAACATCTAAGTAAAATAGAAATGAAAAACTAATCAGATCAATTTGTGGTGGTGGAAGTCCATACATATGCACGAGCGACATTATTGTTTTCCAATGGTTTGGAAGGTAAAGAGTTAGATATTACAGTTTCATTATACAATAAAAATTATTTCATAAATATAATATATAAAATTTAAACTCATTATAGTAACCATACATGATAAATGGTTGTGGAAAATGAATTGAATCGTTGTGTGGAGATGGTAAGTCATATGTAGGAACAAGCGAAACTTCCACTTCTTTTTTTATGGAAAAGAAGGTGTATAGTGGGGTTTTTATAATCATAATAAAATTTAAGAGTATTTAGTATACTGAAATTATTATTTTATGAAAAAATAAATCATCTTTATAAGTTAAATAAGATTATAAAAACAAAGTGATCGGTTAGGGTGATTACCTCTTCTTCGAAATGAATCCTTTAGATCTCCTCTAAAGGGTTTTAGGGTTGGTCTTTTGTAAAGAAACAAATCCCTAAAATGTGAATAAAAAGATTAGAATATTATTTTTTTGGTTATATTTGAGATATAATGATCAAATTGTTGTAAATAATTGAGGGAGGAGGGGCCTTAAAAAATTGAGGTGTGGGTCACTTTTGAAATTTCAAAAAAGATGTAATTATAATAAGACTATTCTAGAGCCAAATGCCTCAAAATGGACTACAAATTCATAGGGGTGACATTTTAGACTATATATTATTTAATTTTCCATTATTTACGTTTCATTATTATTTTTAAATAATTTAATAAAGTATTACCTTCATTAAATATCATTATTATTAATTTCAACACTATTCACTACTTTGAATTTAATGACATCAAGAAAAAAAAATTAGAAAAAAAATATTTTAATAAATCCATAAAATGTACTATTTATATATAAAATTTTTTTATAACATTAATAATCTCATATTATAATACATTTAAATTTGTTTAAAATAATTAATTTGATTTTTTCTTTAATTTAATAATTATTGTGTCAGCATTGTGTAAGCATTTAAGGTAATTATTTATTCACTAAAAAGTAAAAATAAATTATAATGTTGAATATAAACATTTTATATTTAAAAATAAACTTTATTATAGAACATAACTTATGGTTAACCCAATATTAAAAATATTATATTTATTAAAAACAAGTGCATGACAAGTTTTACTTTTCTTTAAATAAAATATTATAAAGGTCATAATCTCATCCAAATGGCCAAAAAAGTTCATATAACCAAAAATTAGATGATTATGGATGAATTAAACACACCCAATAAAATTTTGGCAAGTTTTTTTCACTTAATATTCCTAATCACTTTATTTTTAACCTAAATTTCCAAATTTACCCTTAATATGGTTTATAAAATTACTAAGTTTGTTGTTTATATTGAACAAAACTAAAATGGACCTATTTACTAAATTTTGAATCACCAATTACAAATATGGAATCCATTTTTCAAAATTCAACTCACAAAACTAGAATAATTTAATTTAAAATTAAATAATCCAAACTCTATGAAAAACGATTTTTCAAAAAAATCCTTTTTAAATATAAAATGTTTTTATATTAAATTCAAGTATAAAATCTGTTTAAAAATTCATAATTAAATTATTTTAAATTGATAGGAAATAATTAAATTTTAATACTAAAAAATATAATTTAATTCTTAAATACTTTAATAGAAAAATATAGTTTTCAATATAAATCAGTAATTTCACTATTCATTGAAAAATCAGTCTTTTTAGAAAATTAAGAAAAAATAATATTAAGATAATTTTAACATGAAGAATTAAAAAATAAATTTATTTCTTTCAAATAAATCTTCTAAAACATTCATCAACTAATTATAATATTTACTCACAAGAAAAACTATTTTTGGAGAAATTGTATTTTTGAAGAAAAAAATGAATTTAATAAAAATTGAATGATTATATAATAATAATTATAAATACATTTATATTGAGTATAATATATAGATATATATTTCATAAATTATTTAATCATATTCATACCTTCCAAATTAATGTCTAGGTTTTAACTATAATATTAAATAATAGTGTATTAATAGTGTACACCTATTCTTTTAAACTTGGTGTTGTGTGTAACGCAATCCATTAATGAAATTAAATTATTTAAAGAGAAATATTTTACAAAATCTTAGGGTCTTACATTATACCCCCCCCCCCAATAAATTTAATCCTCATAATTTGAACTTGTTCTTAGTATTCAATGGTTTTACATTTGAAAATTCCTTTGTGGAAACCCACATTGTAAAAAGGTTAATAAAACTTTATCTTAAAATGGGAGAAAGGGAAGGATGAAGGTCATATGTATTAACACATAACTTTGTTTCTGAAAAGTATAAAATATGTGGTAAGTGAATACATTGATATGAAATATAATCTTAACTCCCAATGACTCATAGATATTGATAATTAACATGGTCAGGAGAAAGTTAACCATCACAAAACTGTAAATTTGTGATGTGTTAAATAGCCATTGATTTCTCAGTAAGAAAGTAAAGGGATAACATTTTTACTTCAATGTTATATTCTCAGAGTTGAGGAATTACTTAAATTTCTAGTCTAACAACATGAGTAAATATACTTACTTGAAAATAATAATTTCATCCTTTAATCAATTTCCACAACATTCACATATTTTTTTCCAAACATTTAGAATTCAATATGAATTTTTCATCCCTAAATCACTAAAATCAACTTTTAATGGATATCATAATTCCATAAAAGGAAAAAAATTGTTCCTTGTATCTTTAAAAATTAACCACAACAGAAATGGTTAGAGCATGATAATATGAATCCCAAATATATTAAACCTTTATATGATAAAAACTAATTTAAACTCTAAAATTCAGTATTAAAACCCATAGTTCAATAAAGATCATTCAATAAATAACTATCCTTTAAATTCATCAAAAATATTCTAGACTAATATTTAAACACAAAAATCATAAGGATTTGATCACATCATCTTCCAATATAAATTTAGTATTTATCCCCTAAAATGTATATGCCCAAAATATATAAACTCTAAGATATGATAATCATTTCCATAAATAATCTGAACGTCCATAAATACGCAATAAAATCATATATTCCTACAAAAATAAAATTCAACCTTTATTCCATAAATAAAGTTCTATATTATATAGGGTTTCTATAATAATTAGCATATTGTGATATAACATTAGTCACTTAACACCAAATCAATTTTCAATCAAATGGTTATCTGTATGATGATAAATATGTTCCCAAAATGAATTTTAATTTTATCTATTAGAAATTTTAAAAAAATAAAAACAATTTCTTACAAACTAGGACATCTAATAGGCTAGTGGGAGGCATTTCACCCCTGTCACCCATCAATTGTTAGTTCAACCCTCGTGGACTTGCTGGATGAGACATGTTGTCACTCATCCTACTAGTTGTCCTTTTCATAAAACTATATTCATATAATCCTTATAACATTCCCAAAATATTATGAACATCCTAAAAAATAACCTTAACATATTAAACATTAAAAAATGTTTTAACCTCAAATGTTATCCCATACCATTCTTGTTTTCATCCCAAAATGTAATAACCCATAATTACCCGAAAATAAAAGATCGTATAAACCTTAAAGTTTATCCATATCATTAAAAGTATTTCCAAAAAAAATTAAATTATAATTCTTCCTCAAAAAAACCTTTTCAAAATATAAACATAAGGGTTATATATACCTCAAAAATAAATGTCTCCCAAAATATCATTAGTCACCTTAAAATTTATGGTTAACCTCAAACTTATACACCCATGATAGTATCTATAAATCTTAGAATAACTTCTCATTAAAACAACATAATATCCTGAATTTCCTAAACTGACCTCTAATACCAACTATAATAGCTTGAGATCTGCACTCCCAGATCTAATGTTAAAAACATAAACTTTAGATTTCGGGATTTGATATAGATAAATGTTACCCAATTAAAATATATAAAAAATAGAAAATATAAGGAAATATTGGATCACTTTCCTACCAAGAGACATTTTCAGATAATAGTTGTAAGTAATTAAGAAAATACATTACATATCTTAGAAAAATAAACAACTGGCTCATGAAAATTTATATCATCTCCCAAATTTTCTTCACATCTTTCACCCTTTTTAGAAAAACACTACTAGAATAATTTATTCATAACCAGAATAAATTAAATATAACAAAATGGGGAGATCATATGCTCATTAATGTAAACAAGGGAAATATTAATCATTACATAATCATAACATGAAAATAAGGGAAAAAGAACATGAAAATGACATTTGAAAAATATACCCTACATATCAAAGATCATAATTTTGAGTCATGGAATAAGTCTTAGAATTTCATATGATATGAATCATAAAGAAATAAAATAACATGATCCATGAGATCATATCATTGGAATAATTCAAGGAATTTTTCAAACACATAAGTATATAATATCATTTCCTTAGTAGTAAAGGATCATTTCTAAGACTATGATAGTGGAATGGGTTTACTTCCCAAACAATCATAGTAGTCAAGGTTCACTCCCAAGACTATAATAGTGGAATGGGTACAGTTACCAAATCATGTTAGCAATCAAGGTTCACTTCCAATACTACTATGGTGGAATGGGTTCACTCCCCAAACCATCATAGTAGTCAACGTTCACTCTAAAGTCTATCATAGTGGACAATGTCCCTTTCTAAATTGGGTTCACTCCCCATTCCAGTCGTGTTTATATCATGATAAATCAATATTTACCAAATGAATTAGAGATTGTAATAAGTCCCACCCATTACATAAATAGAATAATACATACTTATTCCACAAGATCATAAAACATTCCTTATCTCAGAACTCATAAAAAGAAATGAATTTCAACAAAGTATAACCCGCGAAAAAAGGGAAACGGTTTCATCAATATATTATCATCGTAAACATAAACAATATAGAAAAAAATATGGTATCCTTGGATAATATCCCTATTAAATATTAATTATTTTATAAGTATGTCATCTTATATGGAAAAATTATTTTGAAACATCACTTGGAATAATTCTTGACATAAATAACTTTTCTATTATAAAATCACTTCTATTTTAAAAACCTTCCCAATAATAAATGAAAACATTTATTTTAAAATAAATTTATTAAGTTAAAAATTAATATTCAATTAATTAATTCTTCATTATGGTGGGAAAAACTATCATGTCGTATATGTTAAAAACATTATTTATTTTTGTCAAAAAAGTGCACAAGTACCTCGTTTGGAAAATGAAAAAATAATAATTTCAAAACATTTTGTAAAAATTAAAACATGGGTTAAAATGAATTTAAAAATAAAAATGTTAATATTAAAAAAAATTGTGAAAAAGAAATTAGAAAACATGTATATAGAATATAAATATTCCCTAGCAGATACTCGAACATAAACAATCCATAGTAATGATAAGATTGTGAAATAAACTCTTACCACTTTGGTGTCATTTGAATCACAATGCCCATATAATAAAGAAATATATATTTATATTAAAATCCCATAATTTTCATGATAATGATCATAAAATATATTTATGGGAATTATATAAACCACATAAAATAAACAAGTAGTGTATAAGTCATGTGTCCCACAGTAATAAAAGTGAGATGAAACTCTCTTACCTCAAGTGTTGCCTTTCCATATTCATGTTCAAACATCCTATAGAATAAATATTGATTTTTTATAAATTTATTCCATAACTTTATAACAATCATACATTTTATTATTTATTTATAACATCTTATCACCCATTTATCAATACTTTTCTATTAAAGTCACTCTTGTGGGAGATAATTGTATCCTTTTCCAAGCATGTTTTGGTTCGGCAGTCCCAATACTTATAAACTGATCATAGTCCCATAATTTACAGATTATTAACCATGGTATAAAAAATATGTATTAATTATATACATATTTATAATCATTCATAAAAATTAGATATATAATAATTAATTACACCGTTCATGGACACAGTAGGTTGTACGTATGCAGGAACGTTGTATTCACTTTTTTGAATGATGGAATGAAAGAAATGAAAATTATAATCCACCATTAAATAATAATTATTATATCATTCATATAATATATTTAATATATGTTAATCATATACATCCTCCTTACCATCCAATTATAATATAAAATGAAAGATGAATCATATCACTTCAGGGAGGTGGTAGTCCATACATACGCACAAGCGACGTTCTTATTTTCCAAGGGTTTGGAACGAAAGAATGTGGATATTATATTTTCATTAAAAATTCATAATTATTTCATAAATATCATATATATACTTTAAACCCATCATAGTAACCATCAGTGAAAATGGTGATTGAAAATGAATTGTATTGTTATGTGGAGATGGTAAGTTATACATACGCACGAGGGATACTTCCACTTCTTGTTTGATGAGAAAGAGTGTGTAGAGTGGTATTTTCATAATAATAATAATATTTAAGAATATTTAGGATACTAAATTTATTATTTTATGATAAATATAATAGTGTTTTTCGATGTAAAGAAGAGTAGAAAAATAAAGTGATCTGTTAGGATAATTACCTCTTCTTTGAAATGACTCCTTTAGATATGCTCTAGAAGGATATAGGGTTGGTCATTTGGAAATAAAAGAATCCAAAATATGAATAAGGAAGTTTAGAAGATAATTTTTCAGGGTATAGTTGATCTAGAAGTCTCAAAATTTTGTAAAGTAGTGGGGGAGGGGGGTTCCTTTTAAAGTTGAGGTGAGGGTCACTATTGAAATTTCACAAAATATAAAATTATAGTAAGACTATTATAGAGACTAATGATTCAAAATGGAATATAAATTCACATGGTATTACATTTTAGACCATATCTATCCCCTTTTTCCTTATTTAATATTTTTATGATTTCCAAATAATAAAAATAAAATATTATTTTCATAAAATAACATTATTATCAATTTTGACACTATTCACTATTTGACATTATTAACATCAAGAAAACAATATAAATTTAAACCAAATATTTTAATGCATACCTAAAATACCTTTTTAATTCACTAAATTCATGGATAACATAAATTATCATAAATTATAATTTTTAATATCAATTATTTTATTTTTCCCTTAATTGGATAATTACTATGTCAGTGTTGTGTAAGAATTTGAGGTAATTATTTATTCACTAAAAATTAAAAATAAATTATCATGTAAAATATAAATATTTTAAATTTAAAAATAATATTTATAGTTTAACATATCCTATGTTAATCCCCCATATTAAAAGTTTAACACTTATTAAAAACAAGAGTGTGCCATATCTGACTTTTCTTGAAATAAAATATTATAAAGGTCATAATATCACACAAGTGGACACAAAAGGTCATATAACAGAAACTTGGATGATTATAGAATAAATTAACTCACATAATAAAATTTAGGTAGGTTTTGGGGTCATTTAAAAGTCCTTATCACTTTATTTTTGACCAAAATTACCTGATTGACCATTATTGTGGTCAATAAAATTACTAAATTTACTATTCATATTGACAAAAGAAAAAATAGAACTATTTACTAAATTTAGACTCACTAATTCAAAATATTGAATCAATTTTTCAAAAATACAACCCAAAAAATTGATATAATTTAATTCAAAATTAAAAAAACAAAACGCTGCAAAACGGTTTCCAGAAAATTCCCATTTTAAATATAAAATGTTTTTATACAAAATTTATGTATAAAATAAAATTAAAAAACCATAATTTAATTAATTTAAATAAAACGGATCTAATTAAATTTTAATACTATCCAAAATATAATTTACTTTGTAAATAATTTAATAGAAAAATACATTTTTCAATAAAAATTAGTATTTTTGACTATTCATTGAAAAATCAATATCTTCATACAATTATAAATAATTAAAATTAAGATAATTTGGAAATGGTGAATTAAAAAATGAAATTAATTTTTAAAACATTTTTTAAAACTTTTAGAAATTAATTATAATATTTACTTACAAGAAAACCCATTTTTCTTGAAAATGTATTTTGGAAGAATAATATGACTTTACTAAATATTGAATGATTATTTACTAAGAATTTATCAATAAATTTATATTCAGTAAAACACACACACACACACATACATATATATCATAAATTAGTCAATCATATTCATTCCAACCAAATTAATGGCTAGGTTATAACTATCACATTAAATAATAATATCTTAATAGTGTATCGTGATTCATTTAAAATTGGTGTTCCATGTAATGAAAGATATCAAATAAATAAAAATATTTAAATAAAAATATTTTATAAAATATTGGGTTGTTAAAATAAACACCCAAACCTAAGGAACTCAAAAATACTAGTTAAATTACTCAAACCAATGGCCAATTTCATTATATTTTACATAAAACCATAGATAAAATCACCAAGCAATATACCTTCATCAAAAGAACATGAAACAAAATGTGTTCATCTTATCAAGATATCTTATAAACATTTTGTGTTGAATCCTCATTATATTTGAATGATTTAACTATTATTTGGTGGAATCTCCTCAAGAAACCTAACTAGATAAACCCAAAATCAGTCCCAAATAAGAGAGAAGAACAATAGAGGATAAAGAAATGGGGAAATCACATAAATTATCAAAAAAAATCCATCAAAATTACCCCATACCAATGGGGTTATAGAAGACATAAGGGGAGGGATCCCCTTTCTTGTCATATAGAAGGAGGAAGAAATAGGGGTGAGGAATTAAAATCTCATGTGGGAGAAATAGTAATTTTTACATTTCTAAGAAATTTTGGTTAGCCACACGGTTACAATGTGATTTTCAAAATTATTAACCAATCATATGATTTTAATTGTATCAAGACACCCCCCACCCCCTACCATGATTTGGATGCCTGGTTTTATAGACCGTAAATGAATAAAAAAATCTCTTTGAAACTTAAATTACAAGTTTTTCATGATTTTATTGCAATTATGTGCCAACCATGCACCAATACACCAAGAAAAAACAACCTTCAATGTTTTCTCACATGGTTTCCCTTCACCATATGGTGACCATAAGATAGGTAAAAACCCTTTACAAAATTCCACATTTTAATTTGAAGCTCTTGACGCTCTCTTGAGCACCCGATCCACCTCTTGGACCTCGATCCATGTCCAAAAACATCTCTTTGAGATTCTCTAACTCTCATAATTCCAATCTAAATCCACGTCCTCCAATCAACCCCTCATTTCACATAAAATATTAAATTTCTACCTAAAATTAACAACCCAATAAGATTTGGGTCTTTATAACCTTATATCCATAGCACTTCTCATCCCCAAGAAGTCATGGTGGTTCTTTAACCAAAAAACAAAACCTATCTCGATCATCAATTCACAGATAACTTGTCACATCCTATCACTGAATTCTAAACAATTTTCTTCTAAAAAAATCCAAACATGTAGTGTTCCATTGATAAAAACCTAATTATCTCACTAATCACCATTTCTAAGATCGAGGAGGTACTCAGTTGTACCTATCTATCCCAAGACACCACAGTTTAATCAACCAATCCATCCCCAATTTTATGATGCTCCCCACTATAATACATGACACATAATTGTTGATTATAAGATATGGTGCCCCCCTCCATAGGAATTGACCACTGAAATGTATTTAGAGTGTTTCATCAACCCATTCATTGAAAATACTAACTCACTACACCCAAATTGTTTTCCAAACACTAATTTCCCCTCCTTTATTTTTCCATTACTAAAAATGATCGAACTCACCAATGTTGTTATCTAAATCTATTTATCATGATTCCTAAATCATAAAAGGCATCATGAGATCATTTAAATATCTACACTGATGTCCAAACTAAAATCCATTCTAATTACACGGTTGGTTTCTCAACCAAGTAAACCCTAAAACTTAATCTATCCTTGAGTAATTACGAATGCTTCATTGAACTCACTCTTGATTCACATCAAATATATCATGATCACGATTCAAAAATAATGACTTCACTTTATATCACACCTAAATCTCAAATTTTGTATTTAACAAGAAACCAAAAAATCAAATTTATCTTCTGAAAGTAATCCTTGTTTCATGTCAACTATCTAGTTATCAGTCTCACAATAGTTATAACCCAATAATCATGAAGATAATACCCTTTTTGTTGATATGATTATACCCACCATCGAAGTATTATCACTATCACTCCATTGAACCAACAAAATTATCTTCATGGACCATTCCCACCTCACCAGGAATTTGATCTTCCACTTCCATTTGATTTCCATCCATAATAGGGTTCACACCCTCAAAAGAGAAATGATGTACACCCCCACCATATATTTTCTTGTATAGTACTCATCAAGCACAACCTTAATAGGTTTTTTCATCATAGACATGTCACTTATCCCAATCCATGATCAAAGATCCTATCAACCCCTACCAATGAACAAAATTGGTTCGACCATACCATGGTACATCAATCAACACATTGTATCCCCATAGATGTCAGGGGTAGCATTCCTCACTCTCATCAAAACCCCATGAAACCATTCTTGTAAGCAATTCATTGAAACCATTGGTCCTAAAACCACACACAGTCATTCACCCATCCATATCTAAATCATATTGAGCATATCCAGTACTCAATCTCAACCATACCAAATGGTGTATGTTTCTGTATAACTCAATCACACAACCTGGCTCACAATCCCATAAGTCTCATGAAATCGACCCTAGGCTCATTTTCGTAAATCATTGAGTATGCACCACTATATATCAATCTCATATAGAAATAAGTACCTCAATTCTTGATTCCAATGACTATAGAAATATCACTCATTCCAAGGCATATTTCATCACCTCCCACCACTCAAGAGTTATCAAAAATCTAGAATAATATACCTAAGCTCTCATCACACCACCAAAATCATATCTAAAATTAAAAGGGTTTTGAATCCTACTAATCCATCACTCTGAAATAAAACCACTATATCAAAGAACCTAATGTTTTTTAAGTCATAAAATACAAAGGAATTATACATTCCTTTCTAAATATTAAGTATCACCTCCAATGCATCAAACTCAAATGCTAGGCATAAACTCATGACTACCAAATCTAATACACTCACTATTCCATGTTAATACCATCTCTCAGGTTACCCTCATATATCACTACTCTAATAATAATAGGAAAGTTACATGACACTCGAACATATCACTCGGTACACCAATATATTGTGCCACATCTAAAAGGAACTAGTCTATCCCACTTGTCCTATAAAACATTCTTTATATAAGTAACCACTCATGGGGTAACATATCTATTGTCACCTCAACATCACCTAGAAACTCATGTTCTAAAAAACCACTCTAGTTTTATCATATATGTATATATATACATATCAGGAATCACATGTTAAATCATCATCACACTCTAGGGAACTCATCCTCACTGAGAATCCTCATACTAGACCACCCCCTCAAGGATATCGATCTCATCCATCATCATATGAATGCATCTCCCTAAGATGTATTTTGTTGAGTAATCATTTTCACATGATTTGGTTACATATAATCCCACTATGAAGTTGTATGGGAAAACACCATATAGGTTTTTGTTGACACATTAAGTAAGTGAACCCATTTTATTTTTGTAACTAGTATCAAGGCACATCAAGTTCCTATACCAGCCCACTATGGGTCACTATACATCCCTAACATAGATGGACTGCATAATCATCAATAAGGAGAAACCCTCTATAATATTTTCATGAGGTGTCATAAAAGAAAGTATATTATGGTTCATATGATTAAAATTACATCAACGAGTTATATAGGAAAATTCCATGTAATTTGTTGAAACTTTAAACAGTTGAACACCCATCATCAATGATATTAATCACAGATAAGAACATTAATGTCATGTGAATGGTATGTTCTAAATATGAAACAAATAAATCAGAGTCTTTCCAAAGTTATAAGAGATAAAACCATAATAGCAACTAAAATAAACACATAAACTTGAGTAATTATATCAATCATAATAGCATGAACCAATAAAATCAGTCTCATGTCTTTGGTAACCAATACTTCATATAAAAAAAGTTGTTCTTAATGCACCATTATAAGAACCATAACAATATTTGAAAAAAAATCATTTTATATTTCTACCAAATCCCTAAATATTAATATAAAAAATATGATTCCACTTTGTATAATCTTCAACCCATGGCCACTTGCCAATGCACAAGCTAGTGATGCTACCAGACCTCAAACATGCCTCCCACTACACTAGATATTGATGGATAGAAATGTGGGTTTAAGGTGTTACAATGGATAGAGTACTTCCTAACATCATAGTAAGAAAACAGTGTAAAAATAACCAAGCAACATCCATTACAAAATAATCAGAGTACGTAAGGTAAATAAAGAACCCAATATGCTATAAAAAATGAAATGTGAATGAATACAGTAATACATCCCAAACTGATCGCCCATCAGGAAGATCTTGTAACACCTTGATATTTTAGTATTAATTTAACTTGAAATAAATTTTATTTTGAATATCTTCGGATGCACGCAACACAAAACTAAATTGAACCATAGTATGCCTTATTCAAATAATGCAATATGATATGAAACATCAAAAAGAAAATTACAATAAAAATAAATCTTCAAATTAATAAAATGATAATAAAATGGTTTATTATAAAACAAATATTTAAATTTAAACATTTTGTTATTTATAAAATATGTATGTATTTAAATAATAGTGAATTGAATAAATTTAATGGTTAGAAGATAAAAAAATTAATGAAATTTGATTAAAACTATTTTTCAAAGAATAATTTATAATTTAATGTGTATTTTACCTAATAAATTAAAATTGATCAATTTTATAAGATAATTCTCATAATATTTAAAACAAATATATTAAAAATCATTTAATTATAAATTAATATGAAATATGATTAAGAACCTTTAAATTTTAAAAGTATATTTTTCAATAAAACTAATGTTTCTTTATATTTTTTATTTTCATTTAAAATTTAAATTTATAAATTTAAGAATTTTTATTTGATAAAATTAACTTAGTCTTTTAATTCATCATTTCAAAATTATCTTAAGGTGGTTTTTTCAATTTTTTTAAATAGTTTATTTTGAGGTGAATAGTAAAAATATAAATTTTAAATTTATATCGTAACTTTTATGAAATTATCATAAAATAAGTACGAATTTAAAACTTATAAAACATTTCTTATGAACAAAAAATTTGATTAAAATGATTCATTTAAAAATACTATGTTGAATTCAAAAATCTTCTCTTTAACATTTTGAAACTTAAGTAATATTTATTTCAATAAAAACTAGTTTTGCTCCATTTCATTAAATTATGTATCCCCAAGGTTTAATTAGATTTTAACTTCCTTTTAAAGAAAAAAATATCATATTTCAATAATAATAAACCAATTAATTTCATATAAATAAATAAAATTATTAATTTTATCCTAATCATAATTTTTAAGCCAAAAGGTAGACTTTTTTAAAAAAAAGGTTTTTAGGAGTTATGTGTGCTAAAATTAAAATTAATTTTTCTAACCCATAGAAATTTTATTTAAGGTTATTTATTTCATATTTATAATATTCTGGTACAAATTATATATTTAGTTCCATTTTATTGTTAAGTATAAAAAATAACGTACCTAGGTTACAATTAGTTACCTCAATAAAAACCAAAAATGGTAAAAGTGTATAATTTAAATCTAAAAGAATTAAAATAGATTAAAAAATAAATTAAAATGAGTATTTTAGGTGCTTTGGGAACAAAAATTATCTACTTTCCATTATTATCCTCTTTGGAATCAACTTTCCTAGTGAAACATTTGTTCCTTTTATAGTAAGTTGTTGTATTTGTAAAAAATTCATTCCCTCCACTTATAAAATTTTCCTTACAATAACATTTCAAATACACCATAAAAATTAGAGTTTCCATTTTAAATCAACCCATTTTATATTCCATATAATCCTCTCCCACATCCTTAATCCTCTAATCAGAATATATTTTCCAAAGTCATCTATTTTTAGGAAGTACTTCAAGAGGAATTTCAAATTCTTAATATAGGAACTAATCGCTCTCTAATAATTTTTCTAATCTATATTTCTCCTCCAAACCTATATTTACAATTAAAAAATTAAAACATTGGTATAATTTATATACTAGTGTGTTTTTATTTTTATAAAAAACATTTCCAATATTTTACGCTTTTTCTTTAGTAGAAATGAAAACATCATCATGCATACGTGTGAACTGCCACCTTCATGAATGACATGTTCTATTGTTCCTTCACCAACTTAAATGGATGGTTATAAAATTTTATTTAATTTATTAATATGATATTTATATCATGATTAAGATTATGTAAAATATAAATCATTTCCTACAATTCTCCTATTCTACCAAAAATGAAAACATCATTCGTGTGTACATGCAGTGCACATTATTCTTTATATAACATTACACATCATATTGAAACCATATAAATCCTTATATCACCCATAAAATAAATATAATAGGGTCCTAAAAATGCATAAAGTATTTTATCACTAGATTTAAGATGTATCGAACACCCTTCATTGTTTTATCAGTCAATGAACCCTATCTGACCCAAGATTTAAGAGTTTGGTCTAAATCCCCATCACAACTCAACATCTCCCATAGAGAACAATTCCAAAATATATCACACTAATCCCCTATAAATTCCCATTCCAATCCATCTAAAAAATCTATATCCCATAATCGAGTCTCATTATACATATCCCATATGATAAATATGAAGTATATCACCCTATGGTAACCATCCTCATCCCGTCTTATCTACTCCTGAAGTACTTATCCTACAAATGGCACTTACCAAGTGTACGTCCACCCTCATAATGTTTTTCTCATCACAAAATATATATCCAGTCATCTCTCCATCACCACTATGCCCAAGCCTCTCACACCTAGCTAGCTACCCTTAGGTAAAGTTTCTATTTTATTCATGTTATATCTCAATCCAAAGGAAATATCTAGATCCTCCTATTAATCTATCCCACATCTTTAACCCTTGGTGAAATGGTCATCAGGCGATCTATTTTCCATAAAATCATTAAAAACCTTTCTCCAATCCTAATGTCCAAACCACCACAACATCTATTCTACTATATTAATTCTATTCATTTTATTTTCATCACTTTAGAGTCCATATTTCACATAGCACATATTTATTATTAAGGCCTTAACCAAAGGTGGATGAGGTACCAAGCTAGTATTTAAGGTTCCATCATTTCCCTTGGATCTTCATATATCCATAAATATTTTACTTTAATGAAAAAAAATAATTTACTTAAAAAGTTTGATCGCTCACTATGGTGAGACATCATATCACATGAAACATAGACAAAGCATTAACAATAATAAAATTCATATGGACCACCTACCTTATATGGAGTTATTCACCTAGATCAGACACCTTCCAAACTCAACCACACCTATCTCATCTCTCAATCCACTATCTCAAGGAATAACATCCAAATTAATTACTTGTATCCATTTATAATTAATTTTACAATTTAATTCTAATAGGGATAATTCCCTAAAACTCACATAGAAACATCTACTCATTGAAACCTCAAGGAGTGGGTTACGGTCCACTCTCAACATGAAACCATATCTAAGCCCTAAAACCCCAATTAAATTTCCCCAACCAATAGTCAATATCATCTAATTTCACCAAAAATACTAGATAAAATCATCGGGCATTGTAATTTCCTCAAAATAGATTGAAACAATATACATTCATCATCTTAGAACATCCTTTATCCACACTGATAAAAATAAGCATCATATCAATATGATTCCACCATTTTTAGGTGGAATAATATTAATAATGCTATTCAGGGACAATAAACATCAGTTGTTAAGAAGATAGTAGAATGACATAGAAAAATGGACGTGGAACTAACCTTAATCACTTTAAAATTACATCAAAATAACTACATTCATATGGGGTAAAAGGAGAAAGAAGGGATAGGTATCACCAGGCTCGGTGCATGAGAGGGATGAAGAAATATGGTTAATAGGCTGAAATTCTTTAGGGGTAATTTTCTCATTCTTAAGAAAATATGGGTAATTACATAGTTACCACATAGTTTTTTGAACCATTTCCTAGACATGTAGAAGAAACTATCTCAAGCCACACCCCCCACACATGGTTTGATAGTAAGGTTTTATAAATCTTTTGACAATCATGATTATATCTCTAAGAACTCATATTATTGGTTTTTCATGGTTTTTTTCATCCATTCCCAAACCATGTGAAAGCACTCCAAGAAAATACAAACCCCTTATTTTACTCACATGGATTTCCATGACCATGTTGAAACCATATTATAGGTTAATTCCCTTTCCAAAATTATAAATTTTAACTTTAAGCTTTTGAATCTCACCTGATCACCTAAGATTCCACCTAGGCTTTGATCCATATCCAAAAACATCTCCTCAGGATTATCCAAATCTTGGGATTCTAATATAAATCAAAATCCTGAAAAATACCCCTACTTCAAATTCAAAAATACAAAATCCCCCAAAACTTTACAACCCATAAAGACATGGGACTTTACAACCTTCAATTGGGTCATAAATCACATGACTCCCGGAGGATCTCTTAACTTTCTATCCAAGGGGAACCCCTCTCTATCACACCTCTTCCAGTCTTGAAGGACTCATCCCTCCCGTGGACTATACCTCTCTAAATCCACCCTTATAAGGGTGATACTTAGTAGGAATGATACATATGATCATCTCATCCATCCCACTAGGCCTAAACTTCTCATTCCTACACCACTAACCCTAGGAAACTCACCTAGGCTACCTATTTCACCCGTTTCATCTTGAGACCTACTTATATCTCCCATCATCTCACTTAGAATATCCTCCCCTATGAGACATAGTCTTCAGTAATTCCCAATTTACCCAAAGTACTAAATATAATTTTTCTTGAACCTTGGAGGCCCAATGTTATCCTATCTCTATCTCTACAAAACCCTCACTCACTATCCCTTCACCCGATCAAATACAGCATGAGTGTATGCAAGAAATAATGAATAATAAAAATATGGATTTCTATTAAAGGGATCTCCTAACTTAACCATGGAGTTAGAATTCCAATGATTCTCTGCACAACCTTGACCAAGATCGTCTATTCCTCATCTAAGTTTTTACCACCACTCAACATACAATATTTCCCTAAAATTTAAAAATAATTCATTATAACAATTTCTAATTAATTATTTAGTAGAATAAAAAGATACATATTCACTAAAAACTCATGAGGAATCATCAAAACCATTTCCAACCACACCAATAAGGTTCATATCATACCCCCAATACCATCACATAAAAAATACATATCATATCAATATTATTTTACCGTGATATGGGGAAATAATCACTAATACCCTTGAAAAATTTGAAAAAAAATGACCAATGATAGAGGAAACAAACTTAGGAAGAAATGGAATAACTCACATAAAGTTTCTATGAAAACACAACCAATTACACCTTTTATTAGGGGATCAAATGGGGGAGGAGGGGAGGAGCTATCCAAAATGGCCTTCCCCACACCCCTATTTCACTTAAAATTAAATTTTGTTGACTAGTAAATTACTAGTCTTACCCCACAAAAAACCCAGTGGTCCCATTTCAGAGTGGCTCATTGATGTTATGGAACAATATCCCAACAAAATGGAAATTTATAGTGAAACCTAATGGGTTTTGGTGCAACACGCATTGCATTGACTCCATAAATGTCATGGATAAGGCCTCTATGAGGCATCCCACCTTAGGGCGGGAAACCTGATTTCCCTACATCCAAAGGACCCTCCATGGAATAGGCCCAAATCTATGATGTTTTGTTACCTTCAAAGACATGTTTGAGCCTATTCCTCCAAAATGTCTCATAACCGTCTCCCAAAAGGTTAGGGTCAATTTTCCATAGTCCACCATTATAGACTAGATCCTCCACAATGTAACCTTCTTCCACCCTCCAAAAACAACCTCTTATAATACTCACTATGCCACAACTCCCACTAGTTTAGGTGTGGTTTTTATCCTACAGAAAAACTCAACACCTAGGTCACTTTAACCCATTTTCGAAATTTACATAAGCACCCAAAACACCTCTTTAACCTTTATCCATATCCAAAAATGTATCCTTGAGATATTCCAAACCTTATAATCATTATCCAAGTCAAAATTTTCAAAATTTATTTTTCTCTAAGACCAAAAAATAAACTTCCCTCAGAAAAAATGATCCATAAAATTTTTGAGTCATTAAAAACTCCCATATCATAATTATTCTCCTCCCCAAGAAACTATGGTGGTCCTCTAAATATCATTCTCAAACTGACGTGGTTGTCACTTTACTTTCAAATCATTGTGTTCTATTCAATAATACTGAATGCACTTTTTTTTTGAAACTCCAAACACTCTGGTGAATGTTGGGAAAAAACCCTCAAAAAAATATTGATGCATTTTTGGGTTGATTGTGTTTGTTGAAAAAAAGGATTCCATCATCAGTTGACAAGTTATAGAGACATTGATGACAATATGTGTTGAAAAATAACCATAAAAAAGTAATGGATGGTCTGGAGGTGGTATAAAAAAATGTATATAATGTGGTGTCGTTTTCCAATGTTTGCCAATTTTTTGGGTCTAAAAATAGAGAATGGAGAAAAGTGTTTTTGGAAAGGGTATTTGTCTTACACTATTAAGTAGGATTGGAAAGTTGTGTGAAAAAAAAATTCAATATCAAAACATCAAAATATGGAAAAGGAAAGAAGTGTGTGCAAGTTTTGGAGTGGCACGCAAGGTGAGTTGTGTGACTGAGGCTAGGGCGAATGAACTATGGAGTCTGGGGGAAAGTTGTGCACTATGTGCTCAGGGTCTTCAAAATTACTATAAATAGATAGCTACCCCCTCCATTCTTCATACTCTCAAAAATTAGATAAAATTTGAGCTCTGGTATCGCAAGTGGTGAGGTTGTGCAAGTAGTGAGTTATTAAAAAGTTGTGTGCTAGAAGGTAGTTTCACGCAAATTGTGAGTTGGGTGTAAAAGGGTGTGTGTCACACAAATTGTGATTTTAATGAGGTTGTGTCATGCATGTTTGGAGTAGTGTGCAGGTTTTTTCCCATGAAGAAGGTAAGACTTTTTCAATATTCTTAAAGTAGTGCTCATTTCAACCTAGGGTTGTGTGAAAGTTGAAAGTTTCCCAGTACACCTGCAGTAAAGTTGTGTTCATTAGTGGATAAATCTGGGACATCAGAAGAGAATCTACATAAAGTGGTGGATTCATTCATTTGAGATAATAAAGAGATCTACAAGTCTATAAAATGTGAGTGGATCTTCTGAAGAAGAACTGACCACACTTCAGTTGAGTGAGTAGTGAGATTTAATTTTGTGATTGGTTGTAAACTAGGAGGGACAGTGAGTCTTCTCTAAACATTGTAAATAGTAGTGTGCCTTTAGTGGATTTGGTACATCGACACATTTTCATTGTATACTCCTTGGATGTATCCTACTGAGGTTGAACCAAGTAAAAATTGATGTGTCACGTTCATGATTTAATTTATGTTCATAATTTGATATGGGAAAGATAAATAAGCGAGTTTTATTTAACAATGAAACAAGATTTTTTTTGACAAAGGAAGATGATATATTAACCACGAAGTTCAATAGTTACACATTCTTGAAACCAAGAAGGAAAGTGATCAAGCTAGATTTGATTCACGCCAAACGTGCTGAAAGAATCCAGGTGATGCGATTCTTTGTTTCCATCCCTTTTAATGAAGGAGAAGGAGCATGTTGTGAAGATTTGACCGAGAGCCTGGATGTTCCTGATAACATGTCCAAAATAATGGAGGTTTCCATCATTAAGCCCGATAGCATTGATGATGGTGAGGCAATCAGATTCGATGTGAATAGCTTCCTGAATCAAACCATGCTCTAGGGAGCCCGTTGTTGCTGAAGCCTTCATTGTCCTTACTGGGTTGATGTACACAAACAATGAAACAATATCAAAAGGGGAAGTTGTTTTAATCTATTATTCCTTGATTCACCCACCCACCCCCCTTTTAGGGTATTTGACCTTGTAGACCTAACAGTGAAACATCTACCAAAAACCAATCTAATTTATCATCATCACTACCAACACTGAGATGACACTTAACCATACCTATCAATCCCAAGAAACCAATGTGTCCTCTACTAGTTCATCTAATTTTTTATGGTGATCCCCTCCATAAGAATCCACTCACAGTAGTTGATTCCAAATAGTTGTTATCCCCACTATATGAATCACATACTTAAAACACACTTCTAGAAGTCTATTGAAATGATCAATGTGATCGTCACCTCATCACAACTAATTCCATAGAAAATAATAGTTCGATCATCCTATAGACAAATTTTATGGAAAAAGATTTACCTCAGCTTCAAACACTCCCTTTCATTGTCTAATTACAACTATTTAACACCCAAATGTATCACAATACCATATATATATAAACACCATGTCTAAACTCAACATTGGGTGTAAATACATAGATAGATTCTTTTCCAACCAAACTAGTTGACATGCTCTCACCCTAAAACCTGGCATATCTATGATCCACCTCTCACTTGGATCGCACCAAATATATCATGATCTCTATCTTGAAACCCTAACTCTATCCAAAACTACATATAAATCCCAAATCAAGTATTTAATAAAAAAAATATCACATTATATCAACCTTAACATTAAAATACTAGTACCATATTGATAATACAATAACCAGTCTCACCACAACCATGATCCTTCTGACATGAGGGTCATACCATCATGACTGATTTTATGCAACCCACCCTGGGAGTATCCTCATCTTCGCTCTTCCAACCCAAATCACCAAATTCTATGACCCATAATCCATCCATTATCACATGTAATGGATATACATGGTTATCTCAATCTCACATGAGTGAAAAAAATTAACACCCAATGCCACCCATTCTTGGATAACTAGGAACATCATCTAAAAAATCAACCAGAACTCACCCACAACAAGGGTCACACACTCTAATAGCAAATGGTTTTCTCCCCATCATATGGATTATCTTACACTAATCCTAGAATGAAATATAAATTGGTTCCTGTATCTCCCATGTATTGTACCTTCTGATCCACACACATCCATTATATAAACCTTTAAGATAATTCATCCATGATTTCACCATATTACCCTAATTGGATATCTCTCAACCTCATCACATCTCTGGGCCACTATACTAGAAAGATCCTCAAAAATCTCATCAATCCTTGTCCTGTAAATAGTTTTTCACTTATCCAAGAACAAAACAGGTGCCCCACATAACAAGTGGGCATGTTCCCCTTCAGGATAATGTTTTTCATGAAAAGTCACACCACACTCTCTCTTCTATTATAAAGGTAGAGTGAACCTCCAACACCCCCCACCACACACACACCCCCATGACTCTTATGCTCTATTTACCACAAACTCACCCATACCCAATAGGTGGAAACTCCCACACTACCTGATATCATAGACCAACACACATCTAATGATTTATGACTCATCAAACCTTGGTTCAGGCACATAACCAACTAACCATAGTCCCCTTACATATCGATATCATCTAATGATAAGAACCTAAATGTTTCCTTTTTAATGGTCCTAAAGAAATTCATTCATTCTAAGGCCAACCATGTGATCACCTTCCACTCAATCATCATTAAAAAACTAAATTAATCTATTCACTATCCCACCAAAAAATCAAAGCACCACTAGAATCAAAAATAATAGGCACCCAACTGGCTATACCCTCAAAACCCAACCTTGATACCTAAAGCATCCTGGGCACTTCCCACCTCAAGAACATAAGGAATTTCCATATGCTTTTCCTCAACATCCTAGTATGGTTAAGAAGAGTTTTACCATCAATCTATATAGGAAACACCATATAGTTTGTTCCAACATCCAAATCACCCATATGGGGTCCACCACTAAGGCACATGATTTTTATGCTGACCCATCAAGGATCACTATATATCCCTTTCTCAGAAATACTATACAGTTTTCATCAGAGAATGCCACATTCTAAGATTTGCATGACCTAGTATCATAAAGTTAATATTTTGGTTCATCTAAGTATAATTCCACCCAAAAGTTATACAGTAAAATACTATATAAGTTGTTATGGATATTTTAAATAATCAAACCCCCTTTCATTAATGAAATCAGTCACATGATAGCACACTAATGTCATTTGAGTCCTATATTATAAATATAATGAATGTTAAAAGGCCTATTTTCAATGGTTTAAGATCTAAAAAATAATAACCTTTTCAAAAACACACAAAATACTTTAATAAACATCTAAATTGCAACATAAAAAACCAAGAACATTTTTCCAATATCACGGGTAACCTATACTTCCCATCAAAAAAGGTTTCTGAAACACATAATTTTGAGGTATATCATAATATATGACATATTTGTATTCCCTATATACCATACCCCAGATATTAAGATAGATAAATATGATCTAAAACCTCTTTAAATTTCATCATCCTGATACCACTCACTGGTTTTTGGACCTATGGTGCAACATGACCTCGGGATAAATTCTTCATATTCTAGTGGTTTTTGACTTGTTGTGAGGTCCTAAATCATATGTTGTGGAGGATATTCCCATGAAAAAAATTAATAAAGTAGTTTAAATAACCAAAAAATATCCATTGAAATCATTATATTGTGCATAAAAAATAAAAATAAAAATCTATAAAAAATGAATATGGAAGCATACCGATATAAAATGTTATTGATTTCCCACTAAGAAAATAAAATATGAAAGATATATATATATATATATATTATTCTCTAGAAAGATCCCCAACCCTCATATATTATAAGTCTTTGATATCCTTAAATATTCCCTAGTCTAATCCACTAGAAATCCTATTCTCTGACATGAAAGTATACATAAGGTCTTCACACATACTGAGGTACCCATATAAGGTGTGAGAAATACATATTAGTAGGGTCTCACCAAGTTACTTCAATATATTACACTATATATGTGTATAAATTTGATAAATAAATGATATAAATAAAAATATCTACCCATGTTCCTTGCAAAGTTGTGTGGTAACCAGGCCACCATGACTCTATGCACGTCATGTTATCTTGTGCTAACCAGGGCACCCCAACACTAGAACATGCCTCCTTCAACCTAAGATATAATTTATTTAACTGATTCCACACACCTTGACCCATACTCTAAGACTTGAGGTAGGGTTTCACCAAGTCCTAACTAGTACCTAAAGATGCAAGGTAGAGTCCTACAACTATGTCTGAGACCAATCCTTATCACTCAAGGGTGGTTGTCCATTGAGATGTGGCCTCTACATTATCACTTAAGGTTGGACCTCTCATAAAAGACCCAACCACTATATTATCAGTCATAGTGGGTTCCATCATTCATGTATCACATCACATCAGGACTAAACCAACCTTCTCGCTCAAGAATATTTATTATCCAAACCATTTCCTTATCACATAAGAAAATTTCCATGTCAAGTATTAATCCATTCTTTATTACTAAAGGTAGGACCAAAATTAATTCACAAATAGGACCCCATCTCACTAATGGTGGTCATTCCAACTCAAGACCCATCATTTTTTCATCGATCATTGGAAAAAAATCAAGTTCACTCATGAAATAGAAAATAGGGACTGCAACCCTATTGGAGTTGCTTACCTAAAACCAAAAACTTTATACATTAGATTGAATGTATATTTATGGGTTTGAATATTAATAATATCATATCATATATTTATTGGTATTCTATATTGCATTAATTTGATAATTTCATTAGAGTATTTGTCACATGGAAACGTCATAGAAGTTCCCCACTATTATGAGAACATTAAAGTGCCATGAAAATATTATAGAACATAAATTCTATGGTCATATGATTTCATCTGTTGGGACACTAATAATGCATACTTTCAGGTATTTGATTCTCATAAGTGTATGAGGTTTCATATCATCAAGTGTACATTTTATAATCACTAAGATATAAGATTATAAGGATATATTCATGAGTAGGAATTTCACATGTTTACATGTCATCATATATTCTCATATACGAATGTGTGTAATGATTCTAATACTTTAATATTGTTATTAATATATATCATGACTCGTGTACTTTTATGTACTAATAAAAATATTGATGCCATATATTTGAGGGAATTAGGGTATGTTGGGTGTGTCATGATTGATATATTATTAATGAACAATTTGAGGAAGGATTCGTCTCTTCTAACTCTATGGAAGTTGATATCGGCCCATTGATTGGAATGGGATTTTCAAACAAAATTTCATAGGAATGGTGTATTTATAAGTTCATTACATAATTTCAAAGAAATTTATATCAATCATATTGGTTTATGGAATGAGTATGAAACCTAATTCATGATTTATAAAGTTGATGGGTTTATATTACACAATGAGTGTTTGTTTTTGGTTTTCATTATCGCAACATTAACTTCTACCTCTATGGGTTCCATTACATTTTTTTGAACTCTTATATTTAATTTTAGGAAAACCATCCTAATTCCACTAGGGAAGAGGCTTATAGGGTCACACACTTAGTATATTTGTTGATCTAAGTTAAAATTTATTTATATCTAATAGTTGGAATTATTGATCACATTTATTCAATCACTAATTATATGTCAGCTTAATATTTAAATAAATATTTATTCAAAATACTATTGAATATAATATTTATTGATATCTTGTTTTAATCACAAGTTAGTAAATAAAATTTTTTTATTTAATTATAAAAATATTTAATAAATATTTATTCGCAAGGATGTAAATATAATATTTATTTATTTATATATAAATTTCATAACATTTATAATTCAAGTATTGGTAAATGTCGAGGAAGGTGGTCGGACTGAGTCTAGTGCCTAGAAATAGAAATTATATTCTAAATATCATTTAAATAAATGTTAATATATTTATTGATATTTTTATTATCCACGATACATGTGCACGTCCAATAAATATTACTATTACTATTATTATTATTCTTAAAGGTGGGGTTCTAAAAGGATTAATAGAATATATAAGGTACTATGTTCAATTACCAATTCTCTAACCTGGATCTATTTATAACCAAATATATCATTTCAATGTGTTGTTATTGTACAAAACATTTCTTATCCTTGGATAATTATCTCAATGAATAACCTATCTAGGGTTTTCTCTCAAGATTGAGAAAATTTCTACCACCTTTTTTTTGTTTCTCAAGAACTAAATACAAGAGATATAATCACTAATCATAGAGAATTATTTTATAACCAAGGTGAAAAACATGGGATGAACAAATCATCTGTACTAGCACTCGATGTTACTTTGGATTCATTCGAAGATCATGGTGCACGTGTGGATAATCACTAGGGGATTCCAAAATGAAACCTCTCAAAAAAAATACCATGCATAACAAATGAGGTTCAATTAATCAATACCTACATCGAAGAAATTATTCAATACCAAGGTAATTTCTTGCTATTAGATTAATAATAAATTTAACAACAAAGACACCTTCTCATGATTCAAGGATTATTTTTTTGGTTCATCAGATATAATCGTGATAAATGAAATTATTTTTTATGTTTTTATGATTTATCCAAAAAAATAAATTGAAACCCATCTTTGGGAATGGGATCAATTAGATTCTACAGCACCTAAATCCATTAGGTGTTATTCTAGAAATCATGTTTAAATTTGTGATTTTTTAATTTTCTCATCATTGCATGCATTTTTTATTAGTCTTACATTTCTAATTTATTTGATATTTTAATCTAAAAGTGAAGATATATTTTTTGTTAACATCATGTGACCAAGAATAGGTTAAGAACATATAAAATAAAATTTAATAATTTTTCTAGATGTGTCGACGATTTTGGTTAGATAACATGGAACTACATAGTGTGTAGCCTCTAAGAACATGTCATGTATTCAGGTTCTTTTCACCAGGATAGGCCTTAAATTAATTCAGATACAACATTTGAATAAAACAACACATGAATTAATTACATGTCACATGTTTATCAGGATATACTAACACATGTATTATTGGATTACACAAGATGAATTTAGAATAAACTTCGTGTTGTCTATATTCTTTTGTAGTGAAATTCATAGAAAACATGTTGTCAAAAATGAGTCTTGTATTTATTACATGATGCATAGGAAATAAAAATCATGCAACATAAAGGTTAAATGATATGTAGATAGTGTAACAATCACATACCACAGAAACTATAATGATTAAATACACATCAAGTCCTTATACATGTATCATGGATAGACGGTGAGCAGAATACATGGCATGTAGTTGGAATGTACAGACCGCGTATCTCACACCTATTTATATGGAAAGGAAAAAATTAATTATTCCACCAAACCTAACAAAAACAAGTATATGTGTCATAAATTAATAGTACACATCCTAGGATATTTTTTAAAGAATATTAAATTCTTAATTAATTACCGCGTTAAATTCAGAACAACACATTGTGTTTGGTTATTACATGCCATATACTTCATGTTCATTAAAATCATTACATATAAAATAATTTAACACATTTTTTTGAGTAATGAATTTATAGTACACGCCATTTAATTTCATAACATGTTATGTAGTATACATTTCATGTGAGTTTAAATTACATGACCACAAAACACATTTGGTAGTTTATACATGTACACATCATATTTCCTCCATATACACATTGTGTACTTAATTAATTTTAAATAAAATTTATTTATTTAAAATTATATTGGACGGTAATTTCCTGGACTATTTAGATAAATATTAAGCTAAATTAATTAATTAGTTAATAATATAATTAATTTTTATATTCATATAATTTATCTTAATTAATAATGATTAAAAATAATTATAGTTTATTAAATTGTATTCGTTGCATGTATGTGAATGGTCATGTTCTTGATGGACCAATTTATGAAATGGATTTCTATTTAATTTAATATTATTTAGTGGGTTTATATATGTAATAAAGTTTTATTAAATTAAATATGTTAGTCTATAAGTAATCACTTCCCCATAATTATGTAATAAAAGTGTGTCCTTGGTTTATTTTATGTATCTCATACCCCTAGTTCTTCTCAGCTTTGTGTGTGTAAAATATGTAAAGGATGGAGATCCCATGATAGAAAGTGATTTAAAACCCATGACGAGGTTAAATAAACTAAGAAGATACAAAATTTTATGGTGGAATAATGCAACTTGATCCAAGTCCAAATCAATTAACTTTTACATTGGGTTTATAGAATTATTTTTTATTTTCTCAATAAATCATCCATTAGAAATCTCATGATCAATATAGTTTATTTATTTTACTTTTGTTTATTTCATGGTTAATTTTTATAGATTCATTATCATGATCACATAAAAAAATTTAATAACAAAGCATGCAAGATGAAATTAAAATAAATAGATGATTCATAAAATGTTTTATCAACACATAGATAACCACTTATGTAAAATACATATAATATTAACAATGCATGTAATGAATAAAATACAATATTTTATTCATAATAAAAAACCCTCAATAAAATATTAAGTTAATTATGTCTTCAATAATTTTTTTCAGGATATTTTCATAGAACTAAATGTTGGTATGGAAATAATCAGGAAACTTACTTTTATGAGGCAGTTCTTATAAGAGTATTTGGATGAATTATTAAATGTGACATAAATAGAAGTATCCCTCTCTAGACTCGATGTATCTTAGAGGAAGGTATAAAGGAAATATGATTCAGAATTTAAGGATTGGGGAGTTCACTCAATGGATCTACGAGAAATAATCCCATAGTTTGAATGACCACCTGCCTAAATACCTTCGACTAATTGACTAGGACCTCACTTGAGTTACGATATAGGAAATATGGATCCTAGACACTAAATTTTCATCATGAAGGTATATTTGAAATCTAATGGGGAGGGATATTGTGACTTGATAAAATAATGGGGGACTAATAATATTGTTAAATTTATTTCATTGTATATATTTTGGTATTCAAGATAGAGTACTTATATCTAATTTTATTATATTATATAAAAATTAAAATGGAAATATCTTCAACCACTTCATCCCTGTGATATATACTATATAAAGTCAATCTTCTTACTGGTAGTAACTTCCAAGAATAGTATAGTCCCTTATCCATTGTATTACACCATGAAAAAAAGCATTACATTCTAGAGCCTCCCATTTTTTAACCTCATGCTAAGGAGGTGAGTGGGTAATAGCTCTCTTTCTACTAAAAACATTTAGTTGATGTGCTATATATCCATTGTTTGATGCTTTAATCCATGTCGGATGAACTCATGAAGTCTCATAAGAACATGAATGCATATAGCATGATCAATAATAATTGTGATATTTATCAAGAGATATCTAGAAAAGAGTTTTTTGATATATACAAGGATCTATTCTTGAGAAAACATGTAGGGGTGTAAAGGTTATGCCTCACATAACCAAGATGATTCGCTATATTGAGGACCAATACTTCAGGTTTTGAACTTCTTGAAGAATTTTCTAAAAATATTATTATTTCCCCACTCCCCCAGCTATTATCTAACTTGGTTGTAAATTTTCTTATGAAAACATTAATAAGTATCTCCTATATCACCTTGCTCTTATCTTCCATATTGATAATGATATGAATCATGAAAAACATTCTATTCTTATGGTCAAAAAAAGGTAAGGGAAAGTGAAAATCTCCAAAACTAACACTAAATCTATGGATTATTCAAAAATCACATCTAGGAGAAGGAACATTAAGGAGAAATAAAGGGTACAGGACATCATCTATTTTGATTATGGAAATAAGGGCCACTAGAATAAGAATTTCACCATGGAAAATAATTAAGGGGGAGCTTTAGGTTCATTCATTATCAAGTGAAATATATTTTCTTCTACAAATTGGGTATTAGATACAAATTTGGGTGCTCACATTTGTATCCAATTATAGGAGCCAATTAGATTCATAATATTTTCATGAGGTTAGGTGGATCTATAAGTTGTCAATCTAACTTGACCCATTACGGTGTCTATTGCAGATATCACCTCACATTTCTAACATGAAAGGTCTTGGTTTTGAAAAACTATAATTATATGTCATCAGTTACCAAAAGAAATATTCCTATATCTAGTATCGATATAAATGTATTTATTTTCAAAGTTGGGAGTAAAAGTTTCTAGTTTTATAAAGATATCATATTTTATGATATGGCACACCTAAATAACGATCTTTTTATGTTGGATCACACAAACCGTGTAATGGAAATCGATAATGAATCTAGTTTTCATGGCTCGTATCACACTCAACTCTAGAATAACAAGATATTTCATGTAAATAAATATCACTTGATAAATTTATACAGATATAGATATTTAGATTCTTCTGAACTAAAATCAATTGGAATAAGTCATACTTGTTTTCAAGGAAAAATTACTAGATATCTCTTTAATAGTAATTGTGAAATGTCCATAGAGCTTCTTGAATTGGTACATACATATGTATGTGGGAAATTTTCTATTGATGTGAGGGGTGGATACTCACACTTCATAAATTATACTATTGAATTTTATAGATATGGATATGTCTAATTAATTGGGGTATATTTCATATTCCATTTATAAATTTGAGGAATACAATAATGAAGCTAAGAATCAACATGGTAATAAGATAAAGATATTATACTATGATTATGGATAAGAATATCTAAACCAAGTATTCATTGATTATTTTGGTAGTTTGGGATATTATCTCAACTCATACCTTCTTATTCACCATAATGGAATAGTTTTAGTGAAAGGTGGAATTGCACCTTCTTGGACATGGTGGGATCAATGTTGAGTCATAAAATTTTTCCATTATACTTTTGGGGATATGCATTATAGAAGACATCATACTCACTAAAAAAATATTCAAATAAATAGATGAATGGTATTCCATATGAACTCTAGTGTGGATGTAAATCTATATTTTCTAACTCTTGTGCATAGGGATGAAAAGAGTTTGTTTATGCCTCTTCTGGTACCAAGATTTTACTATGTGGAACAAAGTGTGTATTTATAGGATACCTTGAGAAAACAAGGTGATATTACTTATATGGACCCTCATAAAAAAAGGTAAGTGTGGATAGAAAAACCATAATCCTTTAGATAGATAAAATATTAAAAGGAGATAGTGGGAGCAAGATAGAATTTGATGAATTCATGGCTAAAGATACATAAGATTTTGAACAAGGATAAATTCTATAAATCCATGTATAATATAAAATAATAGAGATATAAGTAAAATGTAGAAGTAAAATAGAGGTTTGAGAACTATAACATTATGTTTTTATCAATTTTATATGCTAAAATCCATCAAACGTTTACATGTCATAGTAGTTTACCATGGTTATGAGATTTTACGGATGGATGTCAAAACAAATTTCCTCAATGGGAACCTTTAGGAAGATGTTTTTATGACACAACCATAAGGGGATAATAATATTTATTTGATATTCTCTTGCCTCAAGGATAATATAAATATCAATAAATTAATTAATATTTTTTTAAATGATATTTAGTATATCATTTTCACTATCAAGTGAAAGAATCATCTCGACCACCTTCCTCGGTATTTATTTATCCTAAAATAAAAAATATTATTCAATTGATAAATAAATAAATATTATATAAGTAGTCTATAAATAAATATTTATTTAATATTCACAGAACTTGTAACAACTTTTATTTTTTCAATTATCATTTAGAATAATATATGAATTATTTTTTGAGATAGGTGCTGATACAACATGATATTATGAGTCCTGGTGAGCCAAGAATTAATTTTTATAATATATTAAAAATATTAAATATCACGCATGTGCATTTTTTTTAAAACAAGTTTAATAACTCTTAAAAAATTGTTCATATCATAAATCTAAGGCCTTCATTGAATTCAAAACATGGGTTTTAACCTAGGTGAGACTTAATCATGGAGCACATTGGATGTCCAGGTTGAGCACGTTTTTTGGAGAATTGTTAAATAAAAAAATTATTTATTTTGTTTTATTTAATTTCCATGGCCTAGCATGATATATAAATATGATGTAAAAATACCAGTGATAGCTACATAACCCTATAGATTTGTGAGAGATAATTGGACTATCATTCTCGGGCGAATAACGACCAGATCGTGGATCGTCGATTGGTGTGCAACAGAATTTGTAGATCTTTCCAATGATAATAATATAGATTCATTATTTGTCGAAGATCAATCCATATCAAGGTAGGACATGCGTTTTATGTGTATTTATCCCCATTTGATATTTCCAATGATGAATTTTAATCAATCAACTAATGAATTGAACCATGGATCGAGCATATTGCAGGAACATGTTATATTTATCTAGGATTAAGGTATTTCTATTATTGATTATATTATATCTACTCATACATTATTCTAATAGAAATTAATTGAGGCCAACACAAGCATTGTACAAGGTTCAGTCCTCATGTTTCTTTGTGCATTTCTTCCACCATTCTTTTCATGTTCATCATGGGAAATTCCTTTATCCCACAGTTTGATGATTACATGAAATTTGATTATTGTGAGGTCGGGATTCGGTGTAACAAATCATTACTAAAGTTATGGATGAAATCTAGGTTGGGTTTGTGGGATATGAATATGTAGGATGATCGATTAGGGCAGGATTGGAGACCTTAGATCGATTGGGGTGTGTAGTGGTGATGAGACGTGACAGTGGCCATCTCTCAAGCGGGGGGATTGGCTAGAATCCAATGGAAAATGGAGGACTCACATAGAATTATATATGTGTTCTTTGATGAGATTGGTTGTTGATCTATAATAATTTGAGGCATTGTAGAATCCATGTGAAAATATATATATTTCTGTAAAAATATGACATACACAATGTATACCTCAAAAACACACGTTGTGTATTGTCATCACAGTATAAGCTAAGGTAATGATGGAGGATTAAGGATCACACACCATGTGGTCCTTACCATGAACTGTGTGAACCCTATATGGCTATATCAACATGTACAAGAGGTACACTCTTAGGAAACTGGGTAGAGTTACATGTCATGTGGGACATTCCACACACTTTGTACACCCTAGGAGGATACTCAGCGTGTACATGGGGTACATGATCAAGAGATCATGTGGTGTTATCCTCCATGGGTCACAAGCCACATTTTATATACCCAGACATGGAAATGGGCATGGGATGAGTTAAAAAAGTAGAACTCAATGTTGAAGTAACATGTTATGCACTGCCAATATACACAATGTACTTCTTCCAAGAGATATTGGAGCCCTTGTCCTCTACATCTTGGACAAGTGTCATTAGGGTGTGTCCCCTTGATCTTTTCCATGAGGGTTGTTAGTTAATTGAATCTTGTAAATTGTATGGTGATCCCTGATGAGGAACTTTAGTCTCATATAGGGTTTTTAGAATCCATCTATAGGTCCCCAAGTGAGATCATATATCATCATAATTTTCCTAGCTGGAGTTCTTGGTATCATAGTGGCCAAAAATATGCATGTGTCGATCCCCTACATAATTAGTTAATCTATACTGGGTTGTTGGTATACCCTATGTCCTTGGGTGTGATCCCCATTTATGTATCGATCACTTCAGAATTCTTGTATGTACTTCTTATGGAAAGACACATTGAGCATAAAATCTTGGATGGAATTCATCAGTATTATCTAATTTTTGGACTGTGTTCTTCCGGATGATTGTTATATAGAACCTTTGAGTATGAATCCTATGATGGATTTATGGTTGTGACCTTACCTTGAGACTATTTCTACTATGAGTATATCTAGATATTTTTGTTATTTATGTTGTTGAAATATCCCTATGATGAGATGACTAAAATTGTGACATCCCCCACCCAAGAAATCTCTCACATAGCCGAAATGGGTTAGTTGGTAGATCTCATGTGCACCTCTCCATATGTCGGAGGCTTCTAACTAGAAACGGGGGTGTGATAAGTATAGTGGGTAGACTATACCTTTTTGTTATAGAGTTACAACACACCAGAATAATCCAAAACAATAAATAAATAATTCTTGGTATGAAAATAATGGAAACAGTATAATATAGTGGAAAAATAACAATAATATCCAATTGAAGAATCAAATAAATAATAAAGAATAATGTAATGACGTGTTCTAATGTAACTAAATTTGATGAAAAATAAATATAATTAAAATACTAGCATACACGAATAAATATTCAATGGTCTCTAGTCCCAAACCCCATGTCGATCCCATCTCCAAACTCCACCCCATCCAGTAATAAAACAATCAATAGTAAAGTCTTTTTACCTTGTCCAAACCTACATCGAAGTAATTCGATCGAGTGCCAAATGGTGGCCCAAATAGGGTGGGAGTATAACTCAGTAGGTTTAAAACACCATTTCTAAACATAACTGGCCTCATAATAAGTATATGAAATAATGTAATAAATAATAGTATTGATTAATTAAACAATTAAATTAATACCACATCAACCTTCTTCTTCTCCATGTCATAATGTCTCTGAGCATGTATTTCAAACATTCCAACCATAACCATATAAATATGGTAAAAATTAACCTTCCTCATCCCCATGGCATAATGTCTCAAGAATCTCTCACAACTATGCCAACCATAACCTTATAACAAAGGTATAAATCACACTAATCTTGGTCAGAACCCACTATATAATCATTTTAACATTTAATTAGGGTTGATCCTACAATATAATCATTTCATCATTTAATTGGGGTCTTTCCTAGTATATAAACATATCAGCATGTATCAGGGATAATCCTAGTATATAATAATTTCAATATATGTCTTAGGGCATAGCCTGGTATATAAAACTTTCCACATGTGTATCAAGTTCAAGCCCAATATATAAGAATTTAATTATGTCTCAATGAATAGACAAGTAAATAAAAATTTCAGCATGTCTCAGGGTGTATCCCAGTGTATAAAAAATCCAGCAATTCAACTAGGAAAATTCCATATATATAAGCATTATAGCATTTAAAACACAACACATGTCAAAACAGTAAGGATAAAACCATATCACAACATCAGGATCAAGGGTTAATTATGAATATTACCATTTATCTTCTAATTACACATTTCTTTTATAATTTATTTATAACCAACAACAAGCCAGTTATCTCAATAAACAATCTGATCCATGGTGGATCTATATCAAGAAAACACCCAAATACCATGTCATAAAAATCACACTTTAATACATTAAGCAATTCCTTTAAAATCTAGGGTTATCTCAACCAAATAGTATCCATAAACATGTTTAAATACAATTGGATCCAAATGGACTCTAAGGAATAATCCAAATCACTGTTTAATTAATTCAAGAACACATTATGTTTCCACAATTTCAATATTTCCCATACATGAAAATTATAAAACCATAAGGTTAAGGTTTAGAACCCCTACCTTTATCCGGTGAAGAATGAAATGCCTACAAAGGAAAATTCCCCTGAGGAAGAAGATGCATATGATTAAAGGAAGGGTCCTAGATCAAGCCCAATCAAGATCAAAACCAACAATGCACATAATCAATATATTACACCGCAACGGCTCGATACATGAATAAGAGAAGGTAAACACTAACCAAAACTACTTACTAGGGATCAGATATGTGATTAGGATGTCTAAAATGGAGAGAAGGATTCCAAAATGTCCTGGAAGGTAGCCCTAGGTCAATAGAAATAACCTATAGGTGATATGAAATAAAAAAAAACCCACATGAAACCCTTTAAAATTGTAAGTTGTGTAATTACATGGAATGTAATACAATTATATGGTGTGTAATTATTTTTAGAGGGATACTCCAAAAAACCCATCACCATGGTTAAATATTAATTCACTCGAACATTATACAATTTATATTCCATTTAAATACTGTGTAAATGTTCTGAAGATGATTTTCATACAATTTTCCTTATAAATACCTCATGTCCCTTTTTAGATTTTCAACTTAACAATATTGCCTCGTAACACTTGACCAATTTATACACAGACTCCATTAAATTGAATAAACACATATCCCTAAACATTAGGTTGTTTTCCCCAACAAATGATATCTATCTCTGAATAAGACTCATCCACCAAGGCTCAAATGAAAAACTCAAATTGGGATTTACCTAGAGAGAAATAGAATCTTATAGCCTTCCCACCATAAAATATCTTGTCTTTGAGATGTTCCAAGCATCACTATGGGGTATCATCAAATATGACTGACCACTGTGCTCATATATCATACTCCCTCTACCATGTCTCCTCCGAAACTCTTCCATGCTTCCACTGCACTCAAACTAATGGTATAGTCCTACCCCAAAAATATCTATTACTATGATCAATAACTCATGTTGTATGCCCCTCAAATTATGTGTCATCACTAAGATCAAAATCTATTACATCCATCACATGGAAGGGTTTGGATAATATCTCTAAATCTAAGGCATGTGAAACATGTCATGCATGTAATTGAAGCATTGTGGAAGGGCTAATCGATACGCCGCAGGACCGAACCTATCCACTATCTCAAACGGCTTAGAAAACTTGGGCACCATCTTTCCTTGTTTTCCAGTACAATGTTTCCCCAACCTAGGAAAAACCTGAAGGAAAACATGATGACCAACCTCAATCTCCATAGGTCATATTCGATGGTCATCATAGGATTTTTTCCTTCTCTTCATGATCACCAACCACTTCCTAATCAACTAAACCTAATCAGACATCTCTGGCATGATACTAGGATCAACAAGTGCTAACTCACCTACCTCCAACCAACAAAGAGGAGAACATAATGGTCTACCATACAAATCCTTGAATAGTTCCATCGGGATTGATTCCTTAAATTTTTTATTATATGAAAACTCCATGAGTTCTATATACTGATCCCATGAACAAACAAAATCCAAAACACATGCTCATAACATATCCTCCAGAACCTGAATAGATCTCTTAGATTGACCATCAGTTTGAGGATGATAGGTCGTACTCAAAATAACTTATGATCACGAATCCTTATAAAGACCCTTCTAGAAACATGATGTTAAAAATGTATATCTATTAGAAATTATATTCCTCCTAACACTATGTATTTTAATTACCTTGCATCTATAAATAATTCCTAGATCATCAATTATGAAGGTCTCCCTAATAGGAAAAAAGTATAAACCTTCATTAGTCGATCCAAAATTACCCATACATTATCATTATTACAGTTTATCCTGGGTAATCTAGTCAAAAAATCCATATGTACATCATCCCATTTCCACTCAGGAATGGGAAAAGGTTACAAAATACCATCTAGCCTCTAATTCTTAGATTTCACCCACTGACAAGTGAAACATATTACCAAAAATTCTAGTACCTCCTTCTTCATTCTGGACCACCAGTATTGTCTATGGAGATCACAATACATCTTCATCAAACTAAGATGTAAAAACAATCTATAAGAATGAAATTACCTCATCAACTCCTCACACAAGGCCATAGAAACCCATACTCGGTTACAAAAAAAATAAGAGAATTTACATTACCAGTAGACCATCCCAATGGTGTCACCCCACCATCTAAGTTGTTTCTTAGAACTAAGACCTTTGTGTCAGATAACAGCTCGGTATTGATATGGGTCAATAGAAAAGATATAAAAGATGTCGAGTTCATAGATACTCATCCTTGAGACTCCTGGATATCTAGATGTACGTATATAAATAGGTCAATTACCTACCACTCATTTCCAGAATCTTCTACTACCTCTATATATGTATTCTAAATCAATTCATTAGAAACGATGTTTCCCTTTCTTGGTGTATAATCCAACTCAAAGTAAAAATCTTGCAGATACTCAACCCACCTTCTATGTTGAAGGTTTAGGTCCCACTAAGAAAAGATGTACTTGAGGAACTTTTGGTCTAGGTATACCACAAACCACTCACCCATGAGATATTTCATACAGCATCTCAAGGAATGTACCACTACTATTAACTCTCGATCACGATTAGTGTAATTCCTCTCATGTACTATCATCTCTCTAGAGCCAAAAGAAACCACTTCATCCTCCTATATTAAAACTACTCCAATTCAAACTTTGGATTCATCATAGTACATGGTATATGCTTTACCCAGCACAGGTAAAGTGAGGATAGGTTTTGTCTTCATCCTTCCTTTCATCTCTTGAAAAATTATCTCACAAGCTTTAAACAAACAAATATAAATTCTTTTTTGGTTTCCCTGACATTGATTCTTCCAAATAGGATAAGTCCTAGATAAATCATCGAGAATAACCAGTTAAACCCAAAAATATCTGGATCTCAAAAAAATTCTTGGGTTTCTCCCAAGACACCATGATTAGAACCTTCTCTAGGTCCACTGATAATCCTACCTCTGATATGACATGACCCAATAAGTTCACTTTATCAATCCATAAACTGAATTCTGTTACCTTGGTGTAAATTCTATGCTTTCTCAATGTACTCAGGGTGATGTCAAGATGTTGGGAATACTCGTCTATTGACTAGGAGTACACTAATATTTCATCGACAAAAATCATCATAAACTAGTATAGAAAAGGATGAAATATCTTATTCATCATGGCTATGAAAATATCCTATGTATTAGTTAAACTAAATGGAATTACTATGAATTCACACAATACATATCGTCTCCTAAAAGAAGTCTGAGGTATGTCTGATGGTCTCGCCCTCAACTTATGGTATCCTGGTTTGAAATAAATCTTGGAGAAGATCTTAGAACCTCTCATCTAATCAAATAGATTGTTGATGCGTAGAAGAGGATATTGGTTCTTAATCGTCATCATGTCTAATCAATGATAATGCATACATATGTGCAAAGGCACATCATCCTTCTTGGTGAAGAGATATCGAGAACCCTAAGGAGATGTAATAGACAGTACGAAACCTATTGATTCCATATCATCCAACTTAAATTTCAACTCTCAAATCTCTATTGCTTCCATCCTGTAAGGGATGATAGAAACTAGCTCTACTTTCAACACAAAATTGATCATAAACTTGATCTATTGCTTAAGTAGTAATCCATATAAATCATTAGGAAAAACACCCTAAAACAGTATACCATTAGAGGAAACTAATACTACCACATTCCACTTTCATCTAGAGAAATATTGGCTATTTTATCTATGAGACAATTCAACCTACATTAAATTGGCCATGCATGATGAGCCAAAAGATCACACTCTCCTTGGTGAGAATATCTATCTTCTTCTGAAGAAAGAAAGGAAACTCTCCTCTGATAATAGTTGATATGATCTTGTTATATAACTAACCAATCCATACCAAGAATAAAATCAAAAATTATCATTTCCATCACATATGGTTCCCAAAATAAATAGTAAACACCAATCTCTAGAGAATATGGCTTTACACAATTGATATTTTCTGAAAACACTCCCAATTGTGTGTCGATGGTCAAAATACCATCCAATATTTCTACATCCAATCCCAAACTATTTTCAAAAAGATTATAAAAAAGGAATTTGATTCTCTAGTATCAAATAATACTCCAGTAAGGGTAGATGATACAAGAATTATGCCACTAGTATTTGATGGTCTAGCATCCACACTAGATGGAGTAGTCTACATAACTTTCAACTGACCATTCCCTCTTCTCTTGGCTTCAACTAGGCTCTCCTAATAAATAAACTTTTTTGGGTATTTTAGTTCCTAAATAGGGGTTCCACATCCCCTACCTCGATTATAACAACCTATGAAACTTCAGATACCTATATGATGAGGAGTATTTGAATCCTTTACAGACTCTAGTACCAATCTTGTTCCCCTTCCACTGCTCTACAATCGTATGCCCATAAAAACCCTCTATAGGTGTCCCACCTTCCACAATCATGGAACTCTAAACTGGGGTACAAACATTGAGGTCATTTTTTACCATCTTTATACACTAATATCACTACAATAGAACATGGTCCTGAGATGGATGCCCCTTTCCCTAACTACTCAAACCACTGTTGCCTTGTAAAAACTATCATAGTTATATTTCTTTTCACTAGAATAATAGCTTATAGTTTTCCCTATTGAAACAGTCTATCCATTACTTAGGGCCTATCTAAGATTCTATTCCATAATGAGTTTCAAATTAATCAATTTCACAAAACTTCTCAGATGAAAAACATTAACCTACAACTTGATCTCATAGTGAGGACCATCATGAAAATTTCTCACTCTATATTTCTCATCATCTTCCAAAGATGGAAAAAACTCTGAAGGTTGGTGAAATGTTCAGCATATTCCATCACTGACATTCCCTTCTATGTCAAATTCATGAAATCATGGGCCTTCTCACCCCTCAAATTCTCAGGATAGAAATGTTTCAAGAACTTCATCTCAAATTCCTTCCAAGATAACTCATCTTGATACTCTACCTACTCTAGAATGTCTAGCCAAAGATTGTATGGTCCATGAATCATATATGTAGAAAGATTATCCTTCACATCAATGGGTGTCTCAAGTTTTTTAAAGATCATATGGATGGAATCAATCTAGAACTCAGCTACCTGGGGGCCTCTCTCCCTAGTAAATATAATCAGATGTTATATCTATAACTCTCTCATTAGCTCAAATATTAAAGTAATGGTGTGAACGGTCTCTCTTTACATGGATCACATGACCCTCATGAAGCTATCACAAAGATAATAATCTATCTAATCCTCAAGAACTATGTGAAGATCAGGTTTATCCATGTTAAGAGCGTGTTGATTTCCAATATCTTAATTCTCAACTTGAACATTAATAGGATTAATTTTCTATACAAGAAAAACACACTCCTTAAAACACAATCTATAATAAATTCAACCTCAATAAGTGAAAAAAATAGAGAATCCCTTACTCCTTGACTCTCTAAAAATGTCTTAAAATTTTTTTATCATGACACATCAATTCATTTATTTCATTCCAGCAGATATAAAAATTATTTGAGATCACATTTCAAATAGTGAATTATATATCATGTGCAATAGATATATTGCTATCATGATAATGCATGTCAAAATATATCCCTATGTTCCTATCATGATGCATGAATACTCATCCCATGCCATACTGGGTCATGAGTATAAATCCCAAGAACCAATAATGTCATCAAATAATAAACTCACATAGCTTATGAATCACTCTGGGTGAAATAACATCAACTATAAAAAGAAAATAGTATAAACAGCAATCCACCCTTGGGCAGTTGGATTTTCCACCAAACATGGGTCAGCTACTCCCATGAAAAACTCAACACCAATTCTTGACATGTACTAGTATCTTTTATACCTTTACAAAATTGTAAACAAATAAAAAATAAACCTAGTTTTCTATGTTACAAATTTGTAACGTCCACCGCCCTTATACTCTCTTTTATGGATGAAACAGGTTGGTTATGAGACCTCAAGTGTACATACCCATATATCGGAGGATATGGAATTTAATTAGAGGTGTAAAAAGTATAGTGGAGAGACTATACCCCTTGGTTAAAGAGTTAAAATACAGAAGAATAATATAAATAAATAAATAAATATTAGAGTGTGGAAATAATGGGAACAATATAACACTATTGAAAACCAATAATAAGAGTCAAATGAATAGTTCAATAAATAATAAAGAATAATGTAATGGAATTTATAAATGTAACTAAATCTCATGATAGAATAAATAAAATTAAAATACTAGAAGAATCAAATAAAGACTCAACATTACCTGATCCTGAACTCTATGTTTTTTCCATCTCCAAACTTCATCCCATCCAGCAAGAAAACAATCAACAGCAAGGTTTTTTCCCTTATCCAAACAAGTATCTAAGTAATCCTCTCATGTACCAAACAGCAGCCCAAATGGGGTGTGATTAAAACTCAGTAGGTCAACACCACCATATCTAAACATAAAAAGTTAGATAATAAGTGTATAAAATAATTTAATAAACTATAATATTAATAAAATAAACAATTAAATTAATTCCACATCAACCAACTTCGAAACCATGATGGAATGTCTCTTAGTGTGTCTTGCAACCATGACAACCATAACCATATAACTATGGTAAAAGATAACTTACCTCAGCTCCATGTTGAAATTTCTGTAAGCATGTCTCCCATTCATTCCAACCATAACCTGATAACCTACGTTAAATCACACAAATCTAGGTCAGAACCCATTATATAAGCAATTCATCATCTAATCAGGATCGAGCCCGGTATATAATAATTTTAGTATTTAATCATGTTTTTACACAGTATATAATAATTTTAGAATGTATCAATTCTAAGCCTGGTATATAATCATTTTAGCATGTGTCTTAGGGCATAGCATGGTATATAATAATTTCAGCATGTGTCTTAGGGCCAAGCCCGATATATAATCATTTCAGTATGTCTCGAGGAATATCTCAGTATATAATCATTTTAGAATATATATGGGCATAGCCTAATATATAATAATTTTAATATGTAAATCAGGTCAATGCCCCATATATATTCATTATAGAATTTAAATCACAACACATGTCATAAAAGCAATGATATCATAATATCACAATATTAGGCTTAATGGTTAATTAGGAAAATTACTATTTATATTCCAATAACACATTTATTTTATCATTTTTCATATCTAATAACATTATAATTATCTCAATAAAAAATCTAATAAAAGTTGAATATATATTAATAAAACACCCAAATCTCGTGTCATGATAAACACACTTTAATCCATTCAACAATTATTTTAAAATCCAAGGTTTGCTCCCCCAAAAGGAAGTCATAATCTATGTTAAATCCAATTGGATCCAAATGAAATCCAAGGAATAATCCAATTCACCATTTAATTAATTAAATCACACACTATATTGGCGTAATTTCAATACTACACATACTTGAAAATTATCAATCCATAGGGTAAAGGTTTAGACCCCATACCTTTATCCAGTTAAGAACATAGTGATTCCAATGGAAAATTACCATGAGGAAGATAGTATAGATGATTGAAGGAATGATCTTCGATCAAAACTAATAAAGATCAATACTAACAACACACACAGTCAATATATTACCCTTCAACTGATGGAGAACAACATAAGAGAAGGGAAAACCTAACCAAAACTACTTACTGTGGATCAGATTCATTATTAATATGTCTCTAAGGGAGGAAAGTCTTTAAAAATCACCAGGAAGGTCACCCTGGGTCAAGTGGAAGAACATATAGGAGATATGAATTAAAAATCACCAACATATCACACTTTGAAACTCTAGGTCGAGTAATTAAATGACCTGTAATACCGTTACATGGTGTGTAATTATTTTTACAGGGATATTCTAAAAAACCCATCACATCGATTTAATATTAATTCACCCAAGTATTAAATGATGTTTAATACATTAACATGGCATGTAAATGTTATGCAGATGGTTTTTCATCCCATTTTTCTTATAAATACCTGAACCCCCTTTTTTCTTCTCAACTTACCAAGAACAATTGGTAAAACTTGACCCATTTAAACCTGGACTCCATTAAATCAAATAAACATATATCCCCAAATATTAGGTTGTTTTACCCAATAAAATATCTCTATCTCCGAACAAGACTCAACCACCAAGGCTCAAACGAAAAAACTCAAAGTGGGACATACCTATAAAAAGACACGATCTTATAATTGTTCTTTTTTCTATATAACTAGTGATTTAGGGGTGTTCTACTAGGCAATTTTATAATCAACCCTGAATGCTATTTTCCCATACATTTCATCTCTTATGCATATGAAAGACCTTTTGATGGAGTCCTAGAGGTACTAGGACTAGTTGTAGCTTAGTAATCTAGACATACAGAGGTGTGTTATAGAGGTTTCATTGATATAAATCCTATCCTACTTCATAGGTTGGACTTTTTTTAGTTTCTTTTTTGTGGGATTTTATTTTTAACTATGTTTTCATACTCTAATGGTGGGATTATAGATGTTTCCATGCATGGTTATCGGTTGTTTTAAATTTTATCATGGTATGGGAAAGGAGGTGTGTGTGTGTGTGTGGGTACATTAGGTTAAGTCATACCATGTGTGTGATATGTATACTCAGTGATGGTTTATAACCCCTGGCCTATTGGAGGTGAGCTTGGGGTGTCGTAGCATGGGCCCCTTTAGGATGGTTCATGAAATACTGCTATCATAGAATTCAGTTTGGCCTTAGGATCGGAGTCTTTGAGATTGGGTAGGGTTTTGTGGTAATAGTGTTAAGTGTTTCAACTTTTTCTTCTAGGAAAGGGACCCCAATGTTGGTGTGGTAGCCAAAGAATGTGTAAACCAAGACTCTGATCACCTACCATTCAACTTGAAACCTGATACATCTGTTGTAGGGAAAACATTAGTACATGTATCATATAGAAATGGGTTGTGGTTTCCAAGTCCTTCTTCAGTTTTCTCTCTATATATACTCATTGAATATGGTACATCATTTCTATTTCAGGATTCTTCCATGACATTTTCCAACTATAATTCAGCAGAAATGTCATGAGGATGATCTCCTTAGTGATGAGGTTTTGATACAGGGACCTGTTAAAGAGGTTTTACTTCTAGGTGGAGCACTATTCTTACCACCACTTGTTGAGTACAAAATGATATCAGAATTCCCAGTGGATGAGGTGCATAGGATGAGTACAATTCTTGAGTTTCAGGATTAGTGACACCTTGGGTTTAGGGAAGATTGAGACCCATATGCTGCTGGGGATTGTCTTGAGGTAGTGACATGAGTCTTTCTTCTTTTCTAGAAACCTATAGACCAGGTGATGGTCCTGGTAGTGAGCCTTCTTCATGGCACTGTGGGGAGATATTTGGGCTGAGTGAATCAGTCATACGATTAGGTGACTCTTGCATGGTCAGAGTTAGAGAGCCTTTTAGAGAGTATTTATCTCCATCTATATTGTGGTATGTGTGTATCCATGAGCTTTTAGAGATTCAGTAGGGAAGTACAACTATGGTTTAGTATTCATTGAGGTTCACCAACCTATCTTAGTAAAATATGGATATGGTACATGATCATTTCTTTCATTCATAGACCTTTGAGAGAGGACTATATAGAGACATAAAAGAAACTATGGTACTTATATACATTCCTACTTATACTGGGGTTCTGAATCATGTTTTGGTGGTTGAGATTTTCCTGGATTACTAGATGCAAATAGTTTGTGACAGTAGTGGGCACATGGGATTAAATATTTTTATAGTAGGGAGCCTATGAAAGATATAGGGACATATATGTGATGTGTTTTAGGAGGTGATCACGAGAATATGGGAATGTTGTTCATACCTCACAAGATGTATCTAGTCATACTAGAGAGAGGTGGTGATACTCTTGTTATGTTTGAGGACATATTTCATGATATTTCTTAACTTAGATAGAAACTGATAGAGAGACAATGGACTGGAATCCTAGGTAGATATAGTTGTAATATTAGGTAGGTACGCAAGGTGGTGGATGTGGATATTATATAGGAGAGTTGGTATAGGTGGAAAACTTTTTGACCTGTTTCCACCACCACCCCCAGGTGGTCCCCACCCAGCTCATGGAGCTGGTGGTCAGGGGTGAGGGAAACTACAGGTAGTCTTGAATTATTACCTAGAGTATCCATGGATGATACGAGGTATGATATATGTCTAATCTACTTTATTTGTAGTATATATAAGCATAGGTTAGAGAAAAACTTTTCTTGCCACTACTCTAGTTAGAGACTTAGAGAAATCGTTCAATCCCTTATCTCGAACCTTACACTTGGAGATTCCTACTAAGGGAACTCAGTGATCACACAATTCTATTTATGTTGTGACCTGACTCTTGGAATTGAGAGTTTATTCTAGGATATCGTTCTAGCAATGATGAGTCCTTATAACATCATCTTAGGCATGGTTTGGTAATCTAATATTCATTCCTTGATAGGTTTTTTTAGTGGAGGATGTGGTGTTTCCATAGTGATGGGATGAGGTTTTCCTTTATAGGTGAAAAGGAAATCTAGGTAAAGCAGGATTGATGTGTGCATAGGAGTGTGTAGTTGGTTACATACCAGTTGTCTAGCATGACCCTTGGTGTAGTTGATGTGATGAGTTTTTAGTTTCCAATAATGGTGGTGGAGTACGGGGATGTATTTCTTAAGGATGTTCTAATCTTTCCTCTCCATCTAGAGATAGACTTCTTTATTGATCTACACCTTGTTATGGGCCTTATATCTATGCCATGATATCATATGTTCCCCTAATAGATTCATTATTTGAGTGTTTAGTTGAAGGAATATCGGAGGAATGGATTTTTTTGGCCCCGTGTTTCACCATGGGTAGCGTTAGAGTTGTTCTCCAAAAAGGAAAATGGGTTCTTGAGGTTGTGTGGGGATTAATTTTTTCTAAACCAAGAGACCACAAAGGAAAAGTTTCCACTACCAAGCATTTATTACCTATTTTATAGGATGATAGGGGAACGATGGTTCTCAAAAATATAACATGGATCAATCTATCACCATCTATGAGTATGAGATGAGGATATATCGAATATGGAATTCAGATGTCACTATAGTCATTATAATTACATGGTGATTCCATTTGGTGTGATGAAATCCTCGATAGTGTTCATGGGACTCATGAACTAGATCTTTTAGTATTTCTTAAACTAGTTCTTGGTAGTATTCATTGATTATATACTAGCATACTTGACTTCTAGGGAGGAGAACTCAAGACACTTGAGTATGGTCCTAGACGTACTTTGAAAGCACATGATTTTTTGGAAGATCTCAAAGTTCCAGTTATTGATTCAAGAGGTCCAATTTCTATGACATTTTATCTTATTAGATGATGTGGTAGTGGACCCATAAAATTTTGAGCCAGTGATAACTTGGGATCCAACCAAGAGCATGATAGAGGTGCAGAGCTTCCTTGTGTTTTTTGGATACTATTGAAAAAATTTACCTGGTCTATATGGGATATCATCTCCCTTAACATTTTTGACCCTAAAGTTGAAGCATTTCATGTGGATAGAGAGGTTCTGAAAGTATTTCTTGGAGTTAAGGTTGATATTGATCAGTTCTCCCATATTGGGATTACTGAAGAAGGGTGTTGAGTACATAGTGATCAGAGATACATTAGGGACTGGACTTGGTTGTGTTTTGATAAAGAAGTAGTCAGTGATTGCTTATGGTTCACATCAATTGATTCCACATGAGTATAGTTATACAACCCATAGTCTTAAGCTAGTATTTTTAGTCTTCGCATAGGATATGTGAGGAAACTACCTTATAGATAAGTGATTTATCATCTATTTTGATCGTAACAGTCTCTAGTGTATCTTCTTTCTAAAGGATATAACCTAAGACATAGTTGACGTCTAGAGTAACTCTATTATTATGACTTTGATTATCTATACTCCTCAGAAGGTAAATATGTTAGCATATGATCTTAGAAATATATATTGTCTACGGCTACTAGGAAAGGCATTAGATAATTTTTCCTTGTTATGGTTATCCTTTGTGTATGGGGATGAAGAATATTACCTCCATTTTATGGTTGTTACCCCCTCCATATTATATAGTGATTTAGAGAGGAACTACATGGGGATACTGATTGTGAGACCCTACATACTCATATATTCACTGGACATGCTCCTGATATATTTTCTGATGGTGGATATAATGTCATATATCTCAAAGGACGCATGATGGTACCAGTGATATTTCAAGAGGAGGTTTTGAGTGAGTTTCATACATCTTCCTTGATGAAACATCCAGGTGTGGAGAAGATGTACCAAGGATTATGAAATCATATTTAGTGTCTACAGATGAATAAGAGAGTTTCATATTTTTTCTCTCGATGCATCACTTGTTCATATGTGAAGGTTGAGCACTAGGTTCCAGCAGGTTTAACTCAGCCCCTTGAGGTTCCAGAGTGTAAGTGATTTGGGATATATATGGACTTCATAATGGGGTTACCACATATAAACAGAGGACATGATGTGGGTGATTATAGAACAACTCACTAAGTCATCCCAATTCCTAGTTATTCAAGAGAAGAGTTTAGTAGAGAAATTGGGACACCTCTATGTGGAAAAGATAGTCTTGCTTAATGGAGTTCCCTTGGTGATCATTTCTAACCATAATTTTTACCTCACACCTAGGTTATGGAAGGGGTTACAGTAAGACTTTGGGAATTAGTTGCGTTTGAGCATGGATTTTCTATAGAAACCATGTTTTTCTTCATAATTCTTTGAAATTTTTTTAAATATATTTTCAAATTCGGGCGTTAAGACAGTGTAAGATTCTAAGGCCTGGTGTGATCAGAATTAATTTTATAAAAATATTAAATATATTATATATTAGGAATGAATAGTTTCTTAAATAAAATGAGATAAAACTTAAATAGAATCTCATATCATAAATCCAAGAATAGGATGGGTTTGGAACATGATTGTAACCCTAGGCATGACCTAAAATAGGTTAGTGTGGGGCGTTTGGATAAAAATGGTAGTGGGAAGGTGTGTCTAGTTAAATAAATAATTATATTTATTTATTTATTTTAATTAAACTCATTATATTTCCCTTTAAATACACTATTATGGATGTTTTATAGGGTTATATTCATAACCTTGGGACCACTGGGAGGAGCATTCTTCCACCCTCCACTGGAGAATTAAATTCAGACAACGAAAACCATCTAGATCCAGACAGATTGATGTGTGGTGAACAAAACAACTCCTCTTCTCCATTATAGAGTTAATTATTTGCCAAAGAATGGTCCAAAACAAGGTAGGAATTGTTAATTTGTGAATTCTTCACTAATTTATTAAACTGTTTGATCAAGATAATTTTATTTCTTGATCTTCATAAATTCTAAGACTTTATATGTGCCCATGTACCAGTTTTAATTGTTTATTAAAGTTTTTCTCACCCTGGATATCCTGATTCATATTTTTTGTCCAAGAATACTTATCCCAAAAATTTTAATATTTTTTATGCCTTTTTTACTGTATTTTTTCGCATTCATCAACGATTGGCCTATGAGGTCTCATTTAGATGTTTCTGAGCGGTATAGAGCCCAATCATACCCTCATATTCCCAAAAACTTCATGTGAAAGGGATGGAATGAATAGTCGGTGATAGAATTGGATGTATAATGGGATATGGGTGATTAGAAAATGGATTTTTTTATCTGGTGAGGTAGCAGGAGCACTACGGGCGATGATAGGTGGAGATGTGTGTAAGACTTCATCCGGTTGGAACCCTCCTACGAGACAGGTCATGGGCCCTCTATCTACTCTTAGAGTGGAACCCTCTTATTGGGACAGGGTATGGACCCTCTACCTACCCATTGAGTGGCACCCTCTTATGGTGTCAGGGTATGGTTCCTCGACTATGATATTGTAACCCTCTTACTATGAAGGTCATGGATATTCTACTGACTATTAGAATGGAACCCTCCAACTAGTTGGGCATGGGTCCTCTATCGACTACTAGATTGGTACACTTCAGTGGGGTTGGGAATGGGTCATATGCCGACTACTTGAGTGGAACCCTCCTTCCAGGATAGGGAATGGTTCTTCTAGATATCTACTGGGTGGAAACCTCTTATTGTACCATGGAATGGGTCCTCTACTTAGTGTTTGTTCCCATTGAATTTATGTCATAGTGGCAAGGTGTGGCTTGACTTGGATAGTTTCTATTAGGTAGATGCATGAGATGTTGGGCATTAGGGATACGCTACTTGGAACTGATAGCACTCTTCCCTGGGCTGGGTAGTGAGATAAAGGCTCCCCTTCTCTCTTGTTTAGTTTTATTTGGTTTGAGAATATATATATATCGGTATCCCTATCATAGGATTTTATACTCTATTCCTTTAGATTGAGATGTCTATTGTCTATCTATTCCTACTGTGTCTGTTACTACTCCCCCTTCAAATTTTGGGGCTTTTCCTTTATATGGTGTGTCTTATGTAGATGACAGTTAGGTTGTAGGTGACTATAGAAGACCATTGGGATACCTGGTATATTGGATCATGTATAGTGTTTAGATCTTATAAGGGATCTCTCAGCACCTTTACTTTTTTAGTTTTTCAATCTTTTGACATCTATCAGGTCGGGTGTGTATTTTTTCATTTTCCTTTTTAGTTTAAATTGTCTTACTCTTGTACATACTAGAGGTTTTTCATGTATTATTATTAATCAAGATATTTTATCTTTTCCTTTTATTCATCTGCACTTCTACATTGAGATGGTTAAGTGTGTGTGTACAGGTACATTAGGCAAATTCATCCCATGTTACATATTTTTTTTGGCACTTGTCGACACTCCCTATCCTGCGGAGGAGGTATTGGGGTATTTGTGTCACAACCTAACCCAACAGGGCTCGATCTGCGACTCCCTAAGCCCGCCTCCAATAGGCCAGTGGCTGGCGTCTAATGCCGAGTAGGCTATCACACACATGGGAGGCATTAGCCTAAGGTACCTACACACACACACCCACATACACTTCCATGAAACAGTGCAGATATGTACATATAAAAACTAAAAAGGAAAATCATGAATACATCAATCCCAAACAAGAGTGAAACAGAAGTACAAAGGGAAAAACATGGCCCACCAAAAGAAAACTACAAAGGCGTCCAACCTGCTCAGAAAGATGGAAATGCTTCCAAAAGTACCTACTGGTAAGCTCCTTAGCACAGCTCTAGTAACCCCCCCCCCCGGTCGGTGGCACACACTAAGCTTCGCTTGTTCTGGGTCCTCCTGGAACTCTATCGAAAGGCATGTGGTCTGCACAAGACACAAACATGTGCGGGAAAAGCCCGTGCAGGGGTGAGTATATAAAATACCCAGTAGGAAACCCGAAAACCCTAAAATAAAAAGGGAGCAACTGAAAGGCCACAGTCATCTCGTCCTAGCCAGAGGGAACACAAACGAGAGATAAACCCCACCTCGAGACCATCCTCGAATAAACACGACTAGTCAACACAGATCAGGTGTATTCCCATACATATACCATGAGAAAATCAGATATACTAAACACACACCAAACCTCATGAGGTTTCGACCTCGTAACATGTGATATGTACATACTAGGAGAACGCACTCCATGATCACTGTCATCCTAGATGACACTCGTCCGAGAGATACACTTCATCGGGTCCCACACAAACATCTCAGACGCTCACCTGAGATATCACGCTCATCGGATATCATCACTGAGAAATTCACACTGAAATATCAAAAACACCAAACTCCTTAGATAGGGGATCACTCCTAGTGTCCTCTAGGGGATGCCAAAACCCACACCAGTATTCGAAGATCTCACATATATGGGATCACTCCTAGGATCTGTTGTGGGATACCACAACCCGATCTGGTATTCGAAGATCTCACAGAATCACATCACTTAGATAGAGAATCGTCGCCCGTCAAGGCGGTCAAGACGACACCAAAACCACATCTGGTATAACTCGTGTAGTAGGGGATCAAACTGACGATGCACCAACCCAAACGAAACCATGCACTGAGTAGGGGATCGTATAACCAACGATGTCTTAACCCTACTATAAACCACATGCTAAGTAGGGGATCATATACTCGACGATGCCACAACCCTATAGAGCACGACCCAATACGTAGGGGATCATATTCCCTATGATGCTACAAAAAATACGAGGGTTAACCTGCTAGATAGGGGATCTCCGCCCATGGATAAGCGGTCACAACGATACCAAGAACCCGATCTAGGGTAGCGAAGCAAGAGAATCCCGCCCTAGGCCCACCAGAGGGATGCCATAACTCTAACAGATTAGAGATTCTATCGAGGGGATCACAAACCCATACCATGGTTGTGATGCCACACGAACCCTCATAGGAGTGAACCAAGGGAGTACCCTCAACCATTACTGCTCCAAATGTCTCTAACCTGAGTGACCCACCACAACGCCACATCGCGCACCTCAATGGCTGATACTGAGGCCACCATTGTGATCCACGCAGAAAAACACACAGGATGGGTTGTTTACTCACCCGAAACGGACAACTGGTCAAAAAGGTACTATTCACTGAATCCATCCTGGGTGGGGCCCAAAACATGCTCCCGAAACTCATCAAGCAGATCACACCATTGCGATCCCCTCAGAAAAACACACATAAATGAGTGCTCAAACACTCCAAACGGATGTCGAGTGAAAAAACGACATTTCGTCGTAAAACGTGAAAACCGGGCCCTATGAGGCCCACACCCTGTCTTTAGTCCGAACACTAAAGTGAGCATCTCAAAAATTCTGCACGAGAACTAGGATCACACTTCCACTGACGGCGCATCAAACAGACATCTGGTTCGCGAGGCACATCCGTCGCAAGCTTTAATAATAATTTTTTATTATTAAATTTAAGTGTTTTGGGTCACCCACCTTCGGGTGAAGAACCCAGAAACCCATTCAAAAAGTCCCTCTTAAAGATACTAACCCACATCCATAGATAGCGCTTCAAACGGACGTGATGTTGAAAAGATACGCCCCTTTTAAACACAAGGGGCCCAAAATTAGGCCGATCCAGACCACCGGCCCACGGCCCAACCGCGGGTCCAGCCCAGCTCGCTGCGGCCCGCCGTCCGCGGCTCATCTCAAAATCACCAAACCCCTACGTTCCGGTTCTTCCACAAACTGGCCCAGCGGTCGGTCTCTTTCCGCACGCCGCACCAACAGGACCTGCCGATCGCAGTTCCTTGTCCGCGGCTCCCCCCCCCCCCCCCCTTGAGGCGCTGACCTCAGGACTCCTCCTGATCGTGATAGGCTGAGGGTGACACCCCCGCCCCACAGACCGAGAGAACCACCGTGACAGACTGCCTGTGTCGCGACCGCCTGGCCTCTCTGCTCCATTGCCGCTCTGCTTGGCTCCTCCGTCGTCCGCCGCCTGCTGGCACTGCAATGCCCGACGCCGCCGTCCACCTCACCGGCCGCACCCGATGCCACCTCTCCACTCAAGCACTGGCCACCGCACACCGTCCAAGTGCTGCCTCTCCATGTCCTTGCGCTGTCGGCGCAACTTCATCCGGTTCTACCGCTACACCACCCCGACCTCCAGTCGTCGCCCCTTGCCGCAGCCGGGACTTCCGTCGGCCGCCACGACCACTCCGGTGGCCCAATTTAAAACCGAAGATGGTTTTGGGATCCTCGAGATGAGACCTTCGCAGATCCCACCCCTGATCAATGATCCCACGGAGTTTTGGTGCATTCGAAAATTCGACCGTAGAACGATGAAGAACGCGTCAAACATGGGATTTAGAACGGGACTCGGACGGTGGCCATGTTCGTTCGGCCATCATCCCAATTCTAAAATTATAGAATTAAAACAAAAAATTTGACAAAAACTCAAGAAATTGACAAAGGATTGAAAACTCAACCGAAATCATACCTCGATCCGGTCATTCGTCGTTGGCGACGCGCCCGCTTCCATCCCACTTCGATCTGCCGAAGTTCGCTCCTCAATCTGGTAAAGAACAGTGAAGAACTCCAAAGAACGTTTGAGAGAGAGAGAGAGATGGGAAAATTAGGGCTTTACCTTAATTCCAACACTCAATCGAATTTATAAAAACTCACCGAAACTCCACCGACAATCTCGGATTCTGAAACCTCCACGTCCGCCTATTTTATATCATGCCTAGGAAAAACACCCCATTTTGAACTCAATATAAGTATTGGATTTCCATTCTGAGACTTCGTCCGAAAGTTATTCGAAAATAATTCCAGTGATAAAAATCACTAAGTCATTATTTAAAAATGACTATTTTTCCCTTGGGTGACATCTCTCACAACAGGCCCGCGCACACAACTTTTATACCCTACCTAAGGTAAATGTCATGCTCCAGATGAAACTGTGCCCTCAGATTCCTGTTCTGAGATACCGTTTAAGAGATAACACACCCCCTCCATGTTCATAGTATAAAAATACTTAATATTTTTATAAAATTAATTCTGGGCACACCGGGCCTCGTAATCGCACACCGTCTTCGCGCCTAGCTCTGAAATTATTCATAGGAATATTCCAAAGTCTGACAGGGCCAAAACCCGAGTCGCTACATCCTCCCCACCTTAGAAATTTTCATCCCTGAAAATCCATAAGCACAAGAAAAGCAACTGGACTCTCAACTGGGTCTCCCACTCTAGCGAGTTCACCAACATACACCCCTGCCCAAACGCAAAGTCAGAGGGTCTCATCCACCACAACTCAACACTATTCGATTTTGGTGGCACTGACTCACCCACACGGTTTTGATCATATCACAAAAACGCATCTTGGTGGGGGAAGGATCCCTCATCCTCACGCATTCAAAGTATGCCGAACAACACCCACATAGGGTCTTACCAACGACCTGAACAAAAATTGAGCAAGAAACAGAAAGGGAAGAGTACTGTTAAACAGTGTCTATCAAAACTACAGCAGAAAGTAGAAAGGACACAGGGCGTACCTATATCAATCCACGGAGCCTCTGGGTCAATAGCCTCTAGGGCATGCAGCTATCCTCGCCCTCTCCCTCTACCTCCCGGATCTCAGCATGGACCACCTGGGGGTGGTGGTGGTGGCATCTGATACCGACAACCACCTCCCAATACTGAACCAGCTCCATCACCATGTCTGCCGCCCTACAGACCTCCAAACTCGAGACGTTGTCGTTGCCAAGGTGGCCTATTGATCGGCTCCCTCTCAGTTGCATGATGGGTCGGACAATCTCTAGCAAGATGTCCCCGATCATCGCAATTGTAACACCGCCTCTCCTGTGGCTAACCAAAATTGGCCTGCGAGCCCTATGAGCCCTAAGCCTCAGATCCCCCATCCTGGGGTCACCTCCTAAAGCATCGGCCACGTCCTGACCCTTTCACATGCCGCTGGCTACCAGTTGCCGACGTCTCAGCTGCCACACACCCAACACTGACGGCCTGAATCTGCTCAGCCAGAAATCTCTCCACCACCAAGGCTCGTCCCAGCACTCCAGCATAGGAAGTCAGACATAAAGAAACCACACCTTCCCAGATGTCTCTGCATAGCCCCTGCTCAAAGGTCTGATCCCTAAATAATGGTTCTTGAACCATATTCAGGGAGTATCATGATAGGTCTGTAAACCTCGCTGAGTACTCCGACACATTCATGGCCTCCTGCTGAAGCTGTAGGAGCTCCTAAATCCGCACTGACCTCAATGTCACTGGACAAAACTCTTCCCTAAAGAGCTGCCCAAACTCTGCCCATGTGAGAATCTCCTCCTCATGGGACTACATCATTAGTCTCCACCATCTCCCTTCTGAACCATGCAGAAGGCTCGCCTCTAGGACCACCATCTGATCTAGAGGTGTTCTCACATGGCGAAAAACTTGGGTGACTGCTTCAAGCTAGTCATCAGATACCTGGGGGTCTAGATCACCCTGGAACCTCAGAGGTCACTGCCTTTGGAACTTGTGTAGCTAACTCAGCTTGCGTGCAACATCATCCTTCATTATCGACACAACCAGCTGCTCGACAGGTGGTGGCTCAACTGGCGGACCACCTGGAGGTCCATCCTCAGAACATGTGCCCTGGTCCACAGCCTCTACATGGGGCGGATCGTCACCACAATCTCACTACGGAACTCTCCCAAGCTGTCATTGTGGAGGAATTGTGAAATCATTCAAGATGCACCATAGTCAAACAGTATATCTAGAGAGCTGGCTCAAGAAGTACTAGGAAAAACCCAAAACCCAGTCCTATATGATGTATGTACCGTTATGTCCATGCGACTAGTGTCCAAACATCCCGAGTGGAAGGGTAGCTTATCATAGTCCTAGTGAATGGATATGTCAGTCGTCGCACCAACACTAGAGTCCCTGGCCTAAAATCCAAACTTGAAACATCTTGACATTGCCGCTATGCAACCCAAACCAAACTCACAACTAGACCAGCTATGCTCTGAGATCCCAAAGGTGGAACCTCAACTGATACCAATCTATCACGACCCGACCCAACGGGGCTCGAGCCGTGACTCCCCAAGCCCACATCCAATAGGCCAGGGGCTGGCATCTAGCGCTGAGTAGGCTATCACACACATGGGAAGCATTAGCCTAAGGTACCTGTACACACGTGCCCACACACACCTCCATGAAATAGTGTAGATATGTATATATAAAAACTAAAAAGGAAAAGCATGCATACATCTATCCCAAACCAGAGTGAAACAGAAGTACAAAGGGAAAAACAAGGCCCGCCAAAAGAAAACTACAAAGGTGTCTAACCTACTCAGAATGAGGGAAACGCTACCAAAATCACCTATTAGTAAGCTCCTCAGCACAGCTCCAGTAAACCCCCCACCCCTAGTCGGTCGCGCACACTAATCTCCACCTGCTCTGGGTCCTCCTGGAACTTCGTCGAAAGTCCTGTGGTCTGCACAAGACACAAACATGTCCGGGAAAATCCCATGCAGGGTGAGTATATAAAATACCCTGTAGGAACCCCAAAAAACCCAAAATAAAAATGGAGCAACTCAAAGGAAATAGTCAGCTCATCCCAGCTAGAGGGAACCCAAACGAGAGAGAAACCCCACTTCAAGACCATACTTAGCTAAACACGACAAGTCAGTACAGCTCAGGTGTATGCCCATACATATACCATGAGAAAACCAGATATACTCAACATGCACCAAGCCTCATGTGGTTATGACCTTGTAACCTATGATAGGTACATACTAGGAGAACGCACTCCATGATCACTAACATCCCAAATGACACTCGTCCGAGAGATAAACTCCATCAGGTCCCACACAAACATCTTAGATGCTCACCCAAGAGATCACACTCATCGGATATAATCACTGAGAAAGTCACGCTGAAATAGCAAAAACACCAAACACCTCAGATAAGGGATCAATCCTAGGGTCCGCTAGCGGATGCCAGAACCCACACCGGTATTCAAAGATCTCACAGATATGGGATCACTCCCATGATCTGTTGGGGGATACCACAACCCAATCCGGTATTCGAATATCTCATAGAATCACATCACTCAGATAGAGAATCATATCCCGTCAAGGCGGTCACGATGATACCAAAACCCCATCTGGTATAAATCGTATAGTAGGGGATCGAACCGACAATGCACCAACCCTACCGAAACCACACGTTGAGTAGGGGATTGTATAACCAACGACGCTGAAACCCTACTATAAACCACATGCTGAGTAAGGGATAGTATACACGACGATGCCAAAACCCTACTGAGCACGACCCAATACATAGAGGATCATATTTCTGATGATGCTACAAACCCTACAAGGGTAAACCTGCTAGATAGGGGATCGTCGCCCATGGATAAGCGTTCACAGCGATACCAGGAACCCAATATAGGGTAGCGAAGCTAGAGGATCCCACCCCGGGCCCACCGGATGGATGCCATAACTCTAACAGATTTGAGATCCTATCAAGCGGATCACAAACCCATACCATGGTTTTGATGCCACATGAACCCTCATAAGAGCGAACCAGTGGAGTACCCTCAACCACTGCTGGTCCAAACGTCGCTAACCCGAGCGACCCGCCACAACGCCATACCGCACACCTCCAAGGCCGATACTGATGCCACCATCGCAATCCACATAGAAAAACACGCAGGATAGGCTGTTTACCCGCCCGAAATGGACAACTGGTGAAAAAGGTACTCTTCACCGAAGCCAGCCTGGGTGGGGCCCACACCACGCTCCAGAAACACGTCAAGCAGATTGCACCCTTGATATTCCCTTGTGAAAACACACAGAAATGAGTGTTCAAACACACCAAATGGATGTCGGGTGAAAAAATGACATTTTTTCGTAAAATGTGCAAACCGGTCCCTGTGGGGCCTTCACCCTGTCTTTAGCCCGAACACTGAAGGGAGCATCTCAAAAAGTCTGCACGAGAACTAGGATCATGCTTCCTCTAATGGTGCATCAAATGGACATCTGATTCGCGAGGCACTTCCATCGCAAGCTTTAATAATAATGTATTATTATAAAATTTAAGTGTTTCGGGTCACCCACCTTCGGGAGAAGAACCCAAAAACCCCAAAACCCATTTAAAAAGTCCCTCTTGAAGATACTAACCCACAACTGTAGATGGCGCATCAAACGGACACGTGGTTTAAAAGATACTCCCATTTTAAATACAAGGGGCCCAAAAATTGGGCCGATCCAGACCGGTCGACCCGGTCCCGACCGCCAACCTGCTGGCCGCGACCCGTCTCAAAACCACCGGACTCCTGGGGTCTGGTTCTTCCACTGAGCGGCCAGCCTCTTTCCGTACGCTGCACCAATAGGACCCGCCGAACGCCAGTCCTTGTCTGCGGCTCCCCCCCCCCCCCCTCCCCCGAGGCGCTGACCTCAGGGCTCCTCCCGACCACGACAGGCCGAGGCGACACCCCCGCCACACTGGCCGAGAGAACCGCTGCGACAATCCGCCCACGTCGCGGCCACCTGGCCTCCCCACACTATCACTTCTCTACTTGGCTCCTTCACTGGACGCCGCATGCTGGCGCTGCACCACCCGATGCCATCCTCCACCTCACCGGCCACACCCGACGCTGCCTCTCTGCTCGACCACTAGCCTCTGCTCACAGTCTGAGTGCCGCCTCGCCAAGGCCTCTCAATGCTGGCGCAACTCCGTCCGGTTCCACCGCTACACCACCCTGACCTTCGGCCGCCACCCCTTGCCGAAGTCAGGACTTTCTTCGGCCGCCATGGCCACTTCGGCGGCCCGATTTCAAAACCAGAGACGGTTTTTGGATTCTTGGTACGTGGCCTTCGTAGTGCCTACCCCCGATCAATTATCCCACAGAGTTTTGGAGCATCCAAAAATTTGGTCATAGAACAATGAAGAATGCGTCAAACACGGAATTTAGAACAGGACTCGGACGATGGTCGTGTTCATTCGGCCATCATCCCAATTCTAAAATTATTGAATTAAAATGACAGATTTGACAAAAACTCAAGAAATTAATTAAGGAGAAAAAACTCAACTGAAATCCTACCTCGATCCGGCCATTCGCCATTGGAGACGCGCCCACTTTGATTCCACTTTGATCTGCCGGAGTTCGATCCTCAATCCGGTAAAGAATGGTGAAGAACGCCAAAGAACGTTTGAGAGAGAGAGAGAGAAGGGAAAATTAGGGTTTTCTTTTAATTCCAACACTCAAGAAAATTTATAAAAACTCACTGAAATACCACTGACGGTCGCGATTTCTGAAACCTCCGTGCCTGCCTATTTTATATCATGCCTAGGAAAAACACCCCATTTCGAACTCAACGAAAGTCTTGTATTTCCATTCTAAAGCTTCGTTCGAAAGTTATTCGAAAATAATGCTGATGATAAAAATCACTAAGTCATTAATTCAAAATGATGATTTAGACACTAGGTGACATATCTCACAGCAGGCCCGCACACGCAACTTTTACACCCCGCCTAAGGTAAAAGGAATGCTCCGGACACAACCGTGCCCTCATATTCCTATTCTGATCCACCGTTTAAGAGATATCACACCCCCACCATGTGAATAGTATAAAAATTACTTAATATTTTTATAAAATTAATTTTGGGAACACCGGGCCTCAGAATCGCACGTCGTCTTCGCACCTAGATCTGGAATTATTCATAGGAATATTCCAAAGTCTGACAAGTCCATAACCTGAGTCTCTAAAATTTGTGTCACGATACCCATTGGGTTAGGTCATGAAATATTGGTAATAGAGTAGTTCATTCCTTGGGATGGTGTTTGGAGTATTCCCCTTATGAAGATTTGGTTGGGATTTAGGGTAAATGTTTCAAAGTGTTTCGAGTGAGGATTTCAGGCCAAGGAATCCGGTGTTGGTGCGGTGGCCAACATATCCATTCACTAGGTCCTTTACTTCCTTATTTTTTACTAGGAATTCTAAGACATTGGTTGTAGGGATTAAATGGTACATGCATCATATAGGATTGAGTCCTTAATTTTCCTTTTTGATTCATCTCCCCATTTTTTATATATATATAATCATCTAATAGTGGTATATCTTGAATAAACTTTTAGGATTCCTCTACGATGATATCCATATAAGTTGATAATTTTGGGTCAAAATAAGGATATAATGAGTGATGAGGTCTCAGTTCAGGATCTATCCCATGAGATACTTCCCCAATTGGATGGGTAGTATCACCCCTGCTTATCGAGTAGTAGATCATACTATCATAGCATGATGATTATGCACACAGGATTACCACACTCCATGAGTTCTAGCACTAGAGGCTTTTGAGGTTCCATAGAAATCCAGATCCCCATGAAGCATAGGATTGGGAAGAGTTGGTTGTCTATCTTTTTAGTCTTATCGATACAGTGAAAGATTATGTGATTGTACTAGAATCTATCATTTTCCCTAGAGAATTTTGGTGCTAGTGGAGACTTTTTACACAGATTCATGATGATTCATCACTCTCATGGACCAACTTACAACAATTGTTTTGTGAGTAGTACTACCCATCTAGATTGAACTCAATTCTGATTCAGGAGCTTCTAGAACTGAAGCGGGTAATGATGGAAGTGGTTGGGTATGTTGTGAGTTTCATAGACCCTAAATGGTACTCCCTCAATATTATTTTGGATGGTTACTTTCAAGCATGGAAGTTCAAGAAGATACTCTGCAGATATATATATTCCAGTGTGGTACCCTTGGGCATTCCCACCTATGTTGTGATGTATGAGTCAGAACTGGTGATGGGGATATTTCTTTCATAGGGATTCTAGGTAGATAGAATTGGTAGTATTTTTCATAGGGCTAACTCATATCTAGCATAAAGAAGATGCTTGTCGATAGGATCTTGGTGGAGGAGATCTTCCAAGGATCGGGCATGAGTATGTGGTCTTGGGTAGTACATAGGACCAAGGTAGCCCAGGGAGGAGTGGTTCTATGATTTTTTTGTTATAGGCCACATAGATCTTGACTTCCATACCAGATATTATTAGGATCATATGTAGATGGTGGATGGACCGCCACGGTAGAGGAAGCACTGTGATCATAGATCTCTCGGGTGAGAGCATGGTGGCCCCCAAGGAGCCAGAGTAGGCTGAGGAGCATGTGAAGATCCATGGGGAGGGGATATGGGTGGTGAATGATTATATGATATCCTTCCATCACCAATACTAGGAGGCCCACATCGGGCTCATGGAGATGGTGATTGGGTCGTGGATAGTTGCAGGCTACGGAGGCGTATGACCCCGCGACACGCATAATGATCAGAGGTATGATTTTTGTTTATTCTACTCTTGATTCAATATTATTAGGAACATGTTTTATTCATTACTTTATCTCTTTACTATTGGTGTGATATCTAGAGCTTCTCACTGAGGCTTTAGCCTTGAAACTTTGTATTTATGTTCCTACAAGGAACACTCCTTCTATATATTTTATCCACATGTTGTGCGAGCTATTTCTTGGTGGTGATAGGTCTATGTGGGACCTTTTGGTCATCATGATGGAACCCTATTACAATATATTGTGTATGGATTGGTTTTCCATGGTCCAAGTTTAGATTTACTATCACTTCATTTGAGTAAGATTCTTTTGAACTAATGGGATGAGATTATCCTTTGTCAGTGAGAGAGATATCATGGAGATCTTAATGGGTTTTATGAGAAGGAGGATACATCCCATAATCCATAAGTTGGAGAGTGTATCCCTTGGTGCAGTAGGATATTTAGTCATTTGGATTCCTTTAGTCATCGATGATTTTATGGATGTCTTCCTCAATGATGTTCCAGGACTGCCTCCAAGGCGGGATAGATATTATTGCATCGAATTGCATCTCGAGACCACTATAATATCTTCTAAGGCATATTGGATGGCCCCTACCAAGATCTGGGAGTTGTGGTTGTAGTCGGAGGACCTTTGAGAGAAGGGTTTTATCAGGTACAATGTGTCCCCCTGGTAATCTTCTATCTTGTTCAGAAAAACAGTGGATAGGATCTTTTGGATTTGTGTGGATTATCATTTCTTGCACCAGGGCATGATAAAGAACAAGTACCCCTTGTCAAGGATTGATGAAATATTTGATCAGTTTTGAGGAATGATATGGTTCTCAAAGATTGGTCTCATGTCTACATACCACTAGTTGAGGGTTCATGAGGATGATATTCAAAAACTATCATTTTAATGTCACTATAGACACTATGATCTCCTATTAATTCCCTTTGGTGTGACGAATTCCCATGTCGTGCTTATGTATTTGATAAATCAGATCTTCTCACTATACTTGGACCTATTTGTGGTTGTCTTCATTAATGAAATACTCATTTACTCTTCCTCATAGGAGGATCTTGAAGATAACTTGAGGATGGCCCAAGATTTACTTTGGGAGCACCGTCTTTATGGAAATATCTTCATGTTCAAGTTTTTTATTCATGAGGTTCACTTCCTGGGGAATGTCATTTCAAATCATCATTTAGTTGTAGACCCAATGATGATTGATACAACGATTTCTTGGGATCCACCTAAGATCATGTTAGAGGTGTAGATTTTTCTTGGCTTGGTGGGGTACTACTAGAGCTTTTTTGAAGACTTATCTTGGATTACATCCCATTTTATCACCTTAATAAGGAAAGTCTAGTTGTTTACCTTAACTAAGAAGTTCCATAGACCCTTCAAGGGGTTGAGGTTGAGGCTTAAGATTGATCCAATTTTGAGACTACTAGAGGAGGATGTAGAGTATATAGTGTATTAATATTCCTTTGGATATTTGATTGGATTCATGTTGATATAGAGATAGGTATTTATTACATATGGTTCGAGGCAGTTAAGACCACATGAGAAGAACTACACAACTCGTGACTGAGATCTAGAATCGGTAGTCTTCGCTCTGAGGATGCGGAGGCACTATCTTTTGGGAAAGTTCTTTAGGGTTTACTCATACCATTAAATTCTCAGGAATGTATTCACACAAAGAAACTTGAACCTATAAAATATAACCGGTTGTAGTTCTTGCAAGACTATGACTTTGAGATAGTTTATACACAAGAGAATGGAAACAAGGTAGCATATTCACTTAGTAGGCTGTCCTAGGTTCGTTTAGTGTAGGAGGATTATGAGAAGTTACCTTCCTTACAGATGGCCTTAGTTAAGAAGGAGGGTGAATATTTTCTTCATTCAATGGTGTTGACTCCTCTGCTCCTTCATTATGTGAGAGTGTCCCAGTTGGGATACATTGACTTTGAGATATTGCATGACTGTATCTTCTTAAGATATTCACCTGAAGTATTTTTTGAAGGAGTTAATCATGTTATTCTTTTTTAGAGATGTACGGTGGTCACAGTCGTGATTCACAAGGAGGTGATGAGAGAGTTCTTCACATATCATTTGGTTGTATATCCTAGTGTGGGAAATATGTACATAGACCTTCAGCAGTTGTTTTGGTGGGCCATCATGAGATGTATCATGGATGAGTTTATCTCATGGTGCCTCACCTATAATATGGTGAAGGTTGAGAACCATATTCCTATAAGTTTTTTATATCCCCTTGAGATATCATATTGGAAATGGGAAGGCTTGTCCATTGAAATTTTTATAGGGCTTCCACAGATATAAAGATGTCATGACTTCATCTGGGTGATGGTTGACTGACTCATGAAGTTGGCATACTTAATTACTATCAAAGAGTATAGTTTTGTGGAGAGTTTGAGATAGATGTATGTATAGGATATTGTTCTCTATCATGGTATTCCCTCTACTATTTTTTTGGATCATGATGTTCAGTTCACATCACGGTTGTGGAGAGGCCAGCATGAAGAATTTGGGACCCATATGAGGATGAGTACAGTCTCCCCCCCCAGAAATATGGGAATACTGTGTTAACAATACATGTGTTGAAGGATATACTTAGGTATTATGTGTTATAATTTATATAGATATGGGAGGATCACTTTCCATTGGTAGAGTTCAAGTACAATAATAGTTACCACTCTACTATTGGAATTTCACCTTTTGAGGCCCAGTACGGGATAATCTATAGGTCACCCTTGTGCTGGATAGAGATTAATGAGGCATATAATGTGGGTCTATTGATGGGGAAATCAATGATAGAGAAGGTATAGTTAATACCTATGTATATGAGTACATCCCAGAGTAGGATGAAATATTGTGTATATTGACATCAAAGACCCTTAGAGTTCGAGAAGGGAGACCACATTTTATTAAGAGTCTCCCCATGATGGGGATTACATATATTCTTTTGGGGAGGTAATCTATCCCATAGGTACATTAATCCATCTTAGATATTGAATAAGGTTGGTGAGTTTTATTACCACCTCGCCATACCCCCACAATTGGAGTGGGCGCACAATGTATTCAATGTGTCACAACTGAGAAGATATGTTCATGACCCCACAAGAATTATTGACTGGGGTGAGCTAGACATCGTGGATGGAGCCACTTTTTTGGAGGACCTCATGGTTATTGAGGATAAAAATGATAGGATCCAACAAGGATAGACCATCCCTTGAGTTAATATGTTATGGAAACACAAGAGCATGTAGGAGATCTCCTAGGAGCGATAAATCCAGGTGTAGGTTTAGTATCCCAATATTTTTTTTTTTTAATTTTCAGGGAAAAAATACTAAAGGAGGGAATAATGTAGAGAACTTTTTTCCTTATAAGACTTTTGAATATTTCTACATATATTTTCTATGTGAGGTGCTGAGACAATATGTGATTATGAGGCCCATTGTTCACTAAATTAATTTTATAAAAATATTAAATATATTTTATATTACCTGTATAGAGTTTATTAAAGAGAATGGGATAACTCTTAAAAGGAATCTTGTATTAGAAATATAAGACCATTACTGGATTTTTAATGTGAGTTTTTCCCTATTTGTGACATAAAACAATTCGTTGTGGGGCATTCGGATAAAAGTGGTCATGGGTGGGTGCATATAGTTAAATTAATAATTAAATTTATTTATTTATTTAATTTAATTAAACTAATTCCATTTCCAATTAAATAATCCATTTTGGTAGTTTTCCAAGGTTATACGCATAACCCTAGATCAATTGTGAGGAGTGTTCTTCCACCATCAATTGGAGAATTGAATTCAGACATCGATAATCCTTTAGATCTAAGAAGATTGATGTGCAACAAATTCAAAAAATCCTCTTCTTTATTGGAGATCATTTTCTTCATCAATGAATAATACAAAACTAGGTATAACTAATAATTTTTACCATATTTTATTAAACTATTTAATCAAGATCATTCTATTTCTTTATCTACATCAGTTATAATACTTTTTATGCCTCCCTGTACCGGTTTTAAATGTTTATTCAATATTTTGTGACCCTAAATATCTTGATTCATATTTTTTGGCTAATAAAGCATGTAAAATTACTGTTAAACCTTTTTTGATGTATTTCTTCCAATAATTCATTGCATTCTTTTTTATTGTCCTATGGGGTCTCAGTTCTACACTGTCGGATAGTACCGAGCCCGATTGGACCCTCAGATTCACAAAAAATTCACATGGGATGGATAGATTGATAAATAAGTGATAGTTTTGTATGGATAATGGGATATGGATTATTCCATCATGGATTTTTGATCTGTTGATGCATCATGATCACCACATGGAGATGATGGGCAGCAGTGTTCATAAGGCTTCTTATGAGTGGATTTGGAATCAAATTTCCAGCCACCAGATGACCAAAAACAACTAATCAAGGTATTACCCTTAAATTTTAGAAGGATAGGATGTTATATTCAAAGACTTAGACTCGTATCTAGATGTGTAAGCATGTATCAATATTTCTATAAAAAAAACTTAACTACATGTCGTGTAGTTCGGAAGAACACAAGGCGTGTGATGCCTTGGAAATGGCAGCTAGGGTTTCGGGCAATAAAAGTACCACATGCCATGTGGGACTCCCACAGGAATTTTGACCCTTGTGTTGGAAACTTGGTGTGTAATCTAGGAGTACACGATCCTAGGAACTTCCTAGAACATTTCATGTACCTATGTACATGGACAAGGGAAGATTTACATGGACATGTCCAAGGAGAACGGACCGGACCCCAAGTGTATCAGACACACCATGTAGTAACCCTATATGTCATGTAGGGATACATGGGTAGTGATCCATGTACCGGTGAGGACACATAAAGGTGATGGAGTGGTACCACACATTGTGTGGTCCCCTTACACATCATGTACCCCTATATTCCTTTTGAGAAAACTTCAACCTCTCTTATATCCCTCATTTGGACCCCAATTTTGGCCCACAAGTCACCTATTCTGAGTGTTTTTTATACATAGAACATAATGGTGTCCTCTATGGTGGAATTTCATATATTATGTGAGATTTTTTGGGCATGAAAATTATTTAGGAGATTCTTGATGACGACAAGAATCAAGAAGGATCACTAGGTTCTTTAGAGTTGCAACCTCCAGTTGGTTTTGGCATGGGTCCTCTACCTATCTATAGAGTGGAACCCTCCAGTTGCATTGGGAATGGTTCCTCTACCTATATATATAGTGGAACCATACTTTAGGAATGGAATAGGTCCTCTTTCTACTCTTAGAGTGGAACCCTCCTACTGGGGCATGGCAAAGGTCCTCTACCTACACACCGAGTGGAACCCTCCTATGGTTTCAGGGTATGGGTCCTTGATTACAAGAGTGGTGCCCTTATGATGGGTAGGGCATAGATCCTCTATTGACTATTAGAGTGGATCCCTTCAGTTGGTTTGGGAAATGGCCCTCTATTGACTACTAGAGTTCCCTCCAGAGGGGCTGGGCATGAGTCCTCTATTGACTAATTGAGTGGTACCCTCCTGTCAGTATAGGGAATAAGTCCTCTAGATATCTATTTATTTCCACCATCTAATTGTACCAGGGTATGTGTCCTCTACTTAGAGTTTGTTCCGCTTGACTCTGTGGCATAGTGGAGAGGTGTGCCTTGAATTTGATGGTTTCTGCTGAGTAGTATCGCGAGATGTTGGGCATTGTGGATGGGCTACATGGAATTAATGTCACTCTTTCCTGGGTTGGGCTATGAGATATAGATTCTATTTCTCTCTCATTTGGTTTTATTTGGTTTGAGAATATATATATATATATATCAGTATCCATGTCATTGGATTTTGTAATCTACTATTTTGGGTTGAGCTATCTATTGTCTATCTATTCATATTTTGTCTCTTGCTTATCCCCCTTCATCTTTTGGGGAGTCCTACTGGGTATGTATATACTCACCCTTGTATGGGATTTTCCTGCATGTGTCGTGTCTTATAAAGATGAAGGATAGGTCAGCAGTGACTATAGAGGAGCATAGAGTTGCTTGTTACATTGGAATTTATACAGTGGTCAGAGGTTGGAGATCATGAGATATACTCTCTCAGTACTTTTAATTTTCTAGTTTTTTCAAGTTTGGGCATATATCTAGTTGGGAATTTATTTTGCTCCTTTAATTTTTATTTTACACTTTCATACTCTCATACACCCTAGAGGTTTTTCATGTATGGTTATTACTCTAGATATTGCATCTTTTTATTATATTCCTCTTCACTTCTATATTGATATGTTTGAGTGTGTGTGTGTGTGTGTGTACATTATGTGATATCCTCCCATATTAGATATGCCTTTTGGATATTGTCACTAACCCCTATCCTATGGAGGTGATCTTGAGGAAGTTTTGACTCAAACCCCATTGGGTCGGATCGTGACATTTTCGCCCCTAGACTGATGGCTAGAGTGATCGGACCATTCAAGTCATGGAGGACATGCTCCGAGTTTCCATATTATACTTTGATTATATTTGGTAGGATCACCTAGCCTTAGTGAAGTTTTTTTACAACAACAGCTTCCATTCCACCATCGATTTGGATTTGTTTGAGGCCTTGTACAAGAGACCCTATAGGTCACTACTGTGATGGACTGAGTGAGGAGAGTCGTCACTTATAGTCTCAAAGTTTGTGTAATCCACTATAGATAAATTTCAAGTTATCCTAGAGTGGATGATGACACCACAAATCCATCATAAGTCTTATGTGGACCAATGGTGGAGACCATTAGAGTTCAGGGAGGGATACCATGTGTTCTTCAGGGTCTCACCTCGACATGGGTTTGCAAAGATTTTGTTAGGGAAGAAAGATATATCTGAGATTAATTATCCCATTCCAAATACTACATAGATTTATAAAGGTAGAATACCACTTATCTCTACCCCCACTGTTAGACCAAGTACACGACATCTTCCATGTGTCATAGCTGAGTAGGTATGTGCATAACCCATCACATGTTGTTTCTTGGGGAGAGATAGAAATTAAGGATGGATCTGCTTTTGTAGACTACCAGGTCGAGATTGAGGATCAGTAGGAGAGGATCCACCATGGTTGAGTGATTCCTTTAGTGAATGTCTGGTGGCAGTACAAGAATATTTAGGAAATTACTTGGGAGCAGAAGACCCAGATGTATACTTAGTACCCACATCTCTTTAATTAGTCTTTTTCATTACTTTCCCGGATGTAAATTCCCAAGGTGGGGAGAATTTAATGACTCGTATTTTTTCAATGTATTACTTTATAATATTATATGGATTATTTTCAGAGTTAGGCACTAAGATGGTGTGAGATTCAGAGGCCTGGTAAGCCTGAAATTATTTTTTGAAATATAATAAATTTATTAAATATCACATGTGCATAGTTTTCATGAAATATAAGAATAACTCCCACATGGATGCTCAAATTAGAAATATTAGGACACTATTAAATTCATATTGTGGGTTTTACCCTATGTGCGACTTAACCTTGGAGCACGTCGGATGTTTGGGTTGAGCATAGTTATGGGAGGATTGTTAAATAAATAAAAATAAATTATTTATTTAATTTAATATATTCACCATGACCAAACATGGTCAATAAATAATCTGGTATTGAAAAATCCTAAGGTTAGATTAATAACCCTAGATGTTTTTTAGAGAGTTTTGGAGGATCATTCACGGGTGAACAATGACCGGATCATGGATCGTCGATCGGTGTGCAACGGAAAGGATCTCACTAACGATGATAATGAAGATTCGTTATTCATCATCGATCGATTAATATTGAGATAGGATGTTTGTTTTACATGGATTTATCCCCATTATATTTTTTATATGACGAACATGAATCCATCAAGTAGAAAATTAATTCATGTATTGATCATATTTAGGACATAGGTTAGATTTATTTAGGATTGGAGGATTTATATTATTGATTATATTATATATTTTAATTTTTCACTATAAATCCAATGAATCAAGTCCAACACAAACATTTTCCAAGTTCCATTCCTTATATTTATGTTTTGTGTATTTCTTCCCCCATTCTTCACACATCCATTACAGGATATTCCTTTATCATGTGGTTCAATGATTACCTTTTTTTAATTATTGTGGGATCGTTCTTCATCACAACAAATAAATGAATCATGTACATATGAAATTGAGGATGAATCTATAGTCTATGAATATACTACAAGATTGATTGAGAATGGATTAGAGACCCTTGATTCGAGTGTGGCATGTGGTAGAGACAATATCCAACAGTGGTTGTTTCCTGAGCTACGGGATTGGCTGGAATCTGGTCGATGATGATAAAGAACAAACACATAATGATATCAGTGTTCTTTGGTGAGATTAGTGATAGATCCACTAGAATTAGAGGCATGGAAAAAGCTGCAATAAGAGATCAATATTTCTATAAAAACTAGATATACATAGTGTGTACTATAATAACTCATGTCGTGTATTTTCATCACAATGGGGGATAAGGTTTCCATGGATAGTTAAGGATCACATGTCATGTGTTCCCTACCATACATATTGTTACCCAAATATGTCTAGATCAACATGCATAGAAGTTACACACCCTAGAATCTAGGTGGTGTTACATGCCTTGTGAAACATGACACACACTGTGTATACCCTAGTAGGTGGATCAACATGTATAGAGGGTACACACCTAGGAGATCATGTAGCCCCACACACCATTTGTGGTGGGATACATGTCATGTACTCAGACACAAACATGGGCATGATCCATGTTACACAAGTAGAACCTGGTGCCGAAGGGAAACATCATGTAATTCTAGTACATTATGTGTACTTATTTAAATATGACATAGATCCATTGTGATATTCATCTTGGATAAGTTTAATTAGGGTACATTCCCTTGATCCTTTATCTGAGGGTTTTTTATGGAATCATGTGATGTGTATAGGATGGTAATCCTATCTGAGGAACTTTAGTCTTGGATAAGGTTAGTGGAATCCCGTTGTGAGACCCAAAGTAAGATCCTACATAATTGTCATTTTCCCTACGTGGGGTTTTTGGTATCATTGTGACTGACATTATGAAAGAATATATCCCCTCCTTATGAGTTTAATACAAATTGGGTTGTTAGCATACCCCATGGACTTGGGTGTGATCCCCATTTTTGTATTGATCCCTTCAGACTTCCTGTGTGTACTTCTTATGGAGATACTTGAAAATCATGACATCTCATATGGATGCCATCGGTGTTATCTCACTCATGGAGTGCGTTCTCCCAAAATAGTGTTATATGGAACCTTTGAGTAGTAATCCTAGGATGGTTTTATGGTTGTGATCTTACATTGAGATTGTGTGTCTACTATGAGTATATTTGGATATTCTTGTTATGTATGTTGTTGACATATCCCTTTGATGATATGACTATTATACTTGATGATATATGCTTAGTGATTTCGGGGTGTCCTAATTTATATTGTTATACTCACCCCTGCATTTTCCTTGTCTTTATGTGTCATTTCTTATACAGATGACCAACCTTTTGAAAAAGTACAAGAGTGACCAATACTAGGTGGAGCATAGTGAGATAGAAAGACCAAGTTATGTTCTGGTGGTTGCATTGAAAGCATTCCTCTCTTACTCCATAGGTTAGACATGTTTTTAGTTTTTTTGGTGGACTTGTATTTTTTCCTTGCTTTCTAGTATTTTATTTTATTACTCTGATGGTAAGATTTTAGATGTTTGGATGTATGGTTATCAGTTTGTTTACATTTCAGCGTTGTATGGGATTGGTGATGTGTCTGTGTGAATAGATACATTAGGCTAAGGCCTCCCATGTGTGTGAAATGGATACTCAAAATTGGTCTCCATACCCTATCATATTTGTGGTAGGATTGGGGTAGTCATGGTATGGGTCCTGTTGGGCCTGGTAGTGACATAAATAAACAAATAAATATTTTTTTTACCTTTCAAATAAAATAAGAGATAAACAAATATTCTACTTTAAGGTCTTGTGTATAAACTTTTATTTAAAAAATCAACTGTTGGCCCATAGGAGACTGTTGGCCACCCTCTCTAGTATTAATAGTTTTAATAATCATAAATCATGTAAAATCTTATTAATCATGTCTAAACATTTCAATCATAATTATTTAAGTTTCAATATGTGAAAATATGTTTATCTATAATCTCACATAAATTTGGTACATTCTATTAACATTTATATAGTAAGACAGTCTGAACAAAAATATTTTCTAAGTGTAGTAGTGTAACACCCAGAGATTTTAGGAGATAGATTTCTTTAATGACTTTGATGACTTGTTTTGTACTCTACACCAAGATTAGCTTGAACTATATGCAACACCGTATTAGCTTGCAGTATACGCAACACTATTACTAGCTTGTGTTTCACACAATTTTAAGTTACTTTGATATAATTAATTTCATGCAACAATGATTATATATTTTTTTCAATGTATAAAGGAACTAAGTTTGGATTATGTTATACGCACCACCAAAGGAAGCTTTCACTACACACAACACTGACGTGCAGAACAAAATATGTAACTTTTATGAATATTATTAACCACATTTTGAATTTTATATAACATTAACCTTCATCTTACACATTTTCTAGAATATTATATGAGAACAAAATCAATTTTTTGGATAAAAGAAGTATTTTTCAAAAAATACAGTTTTACCGCCTTTTGATGGTGTACCCATTTTAAATCTAGTTTTTGACACTTTTATAAGTTAAATTTGAAAAAACAAACTTATTTTTTTGAAGAGGAACATAAAAAATTTACTTTTTTTGAATTTTTGATATTTTTATAATAAAATTACAATTTTAATGAATAGTGAAAAATACTGCATTTTAACTCAGAACTACATTTTTATCTAATTTATTTATATAGTTCTGTTATCTTTTTAATTAGTTTTAAAGTGTAATTGGATTATATTTTTATCATTTAATCCAATTTCTGTTATTGGAAGTAATTTCACTTCTAAATTGAACACAAACACATGTCAATCTTTTGATAGTTATTACTTCTTAAAAACCTGTTTTTTGGTATTGACAACAGGAGTTAATTTTAAATTAATTACCACAACTTATATGTTTTGAATTTAGAAAAATGGATTCCATATTTTTAATTATAAGGTTCAAATATTTTAAATAGGTACCTTTTATTTTTAGACATTATGAATAATAACTTCAGTAATTATTTTATTTACCATGCTTAAAAGTGTAAATATGGTAAATAAGGGTAAAAAATAATATTATAGTAATATTAAACTATCCTAACACATGTAATAATCATATTGTATGAGATATTTTTGAGCATGGTAATCCTTGGGTCGATTTTAGGACCCCATGGATTCACATGGATGTGAAAATGACATTTTATAAGAATTAATTTAAAGTAAAGATAATTATAACCTAAACATATATCTTTTACTAAATAAATTTTAATATAGTGTTATATAATAGATATATATGTCTATAAATATTCATTAGAAATATAAAATTATTTACTACATCATGGTATTTTATTTATAATTTTTATACATTAGATAAATATATTTATTTATGACACAATTATGATGTAGTGATTACCTCATTAGTGAAAGATTCAAATAAATAAATTTATAAATATTAAAATAAATTTAATTTGAATATTTTTATGTCATCCAAAAATTTTATGGATGACATAGACATATTAGGGATGAGTTAATTCTAATTTTTATAAGTAATAATGTTGTTAGAATTTTTAAAAAAGACAAGAATGAATAGTATTCAAAATTGACATAATTCATAAATTAAAAAATAAAATAGTTTATTAAATGATATTAAATTCTTGATAATATAATATTTGTATAAATGGTTAATATAAGTCCAAATATTTCTTAAATAACTTTTTTTGGGTCTTTTGACATGATATGGTAATTACATTAACCTAAAATGTGTAAATAACATTATATCACAGTAAGATTAAAAAAGGTAAAATAAGGGTTAAACCAAAACGATATGGATAAAAAATATTCAAAAATTGTCTAAAAATTATTGTATGATGGGTATTTGAACCAAAATCATCTTATATTCTAATTAAATAAGTTTTGGATCATTTTAAATCGAAATTAATTTTATAATAAATTAATATTTTAAGACTTTTCTAAAGTTCTCCTCTCCTCTCTTATAAAAGGGAACCTCCTCTCTCTCCTCTTCACTCTATTTTGAGCCTTAAATCTCAACCAAACCCTTCCCATTTCTCCTATAAAGTTTTCTAGTTACATTATAGATATTATTTTTTTCTTGAAAGACTAACTATGGTGCCCTAAGATGAAATTTAGTGGGGCCACGTCTAGTAAGAGGTAATCTCTTCTACTGATTCATTAAAATTTCTTTCTTCTTCTACTTCCTCTTATTTATTTATTTCATTATAAAGTAACAAAATCAGTATCACTCATATAATTATATCTTATTATAAATATTAAACAAACATATTTCACCTTCTATCCATCCAATGAAAAATGAAATCACCGCGCGTGCGTACGTACAGTTTACCGTCACCACGTCGTGGTGTAATATGTTTTTCACCACCACCTTACTTGGATGGGAATAATGGTGGAAATAATAACATTATATGATTATTATAACATGATACCAATTCTAAGATATTATACACCATACACTTCAATACCATTCAACAATTAAGGGAATGATATCATCTCTTGTGCTTACGTACGGCTTACTATCTCCACGACGCGATGAGATTAATTCTCCATGTTCACCATTCAAGAATGATTATATAGTATATATAATAAATAATCATGAAATATATTACATAATAATTCTAATGGATTTATGTGTGTGTGTGTGTGTGTGTATTTCATTTTCTTCCATTCAATTTAATAAGGAAAAGAAAACAGCGTTCATGCGTACGTACGACCGACCGTCTCTATGAACGATGTATTCCATTTGTTTTATATATATATTATATATTTATATTTATATAATGAATATATATATATATATAATATAAACCATTTTTTATATTATGGAAGTAATTAATCATTACATAAGTAATAATATCAAGAATAACAATTCAAAACACATACGATAAATAAAACGATTATTACCCAAAACGTTGCTTTAACATAGAATTGACAAATTAATGGGTAATATAAAGTCATAAGTGAATCATATATGATATCATAAATATTATTATTATTATTATGTTACAAGTTAATAATATGATTAAACACACTATACAGGAGTTTCGGACACATACGAAAGAAATCAGATCTAAGGTAAGGAATTATTTTGTCTCACTTTTATTACTATGAGATATATTCCTTTAACACCACCTATTACTTTTGTGTGATGTTTATGATTCCTATGAATTTTTTATGATTATTTTTATGAAGGTTATGATATATACATTTTCATATAATTTTCTTCATTTTATGATTCATACGATGCGACTGATTATAAATTGGTAAGGGGTAATTTTGTAATCTCATTTTTATCTAAGATTGTTTATACGTAAGAATATGATGGGGATATATTTATCATCCATGTCCATGTTTTCTAAAAACGTTTTCATAAGATGTTTAATATCATTCTATGTATGTTTAAATTTATTTTTACCCATTTTTGACTTTTACTACATGGTATGGAAGGAATCTTTCTTTTGTTTACTATATAAGGTACTTTTTGACTTTTTTGACAAAATTAAGAGGAGAATATTTTTTAACTTATACATAATGAACATATTTTTACATAGTTATAACATATTATTTCTATGAAGCTTCATCCATAAATTTTTCATGTTTATTTTTAACTAAATTCTTTTCTTTTAAAATTGTGCGGCATTTTGAGAAAAGAAATCATTTTTGAAGAAGACAGGATATTTTCCTCAGGAATTAAGCTCAAGTATTTTATCAAAATTATTTTCCACATAATATGACCTAAGGTTATTTGTATATCCCTAATATTACTATTATTTTATTTATTTAATTATGGAATAATTGTTTTTATATATTATGTTATTATAGAATGATATTTAAGAAACCCATTTTATTTCTTGGGTTATGCTATGATGAATGATTTATTTTTTGTGGAACATGTAACAATGATTTCATTATGAGATGGGTGGTAACTATATCTCCCTCCAATGCATTAGGTAAAGATTTATATCTCATGAGATAGATATGACTGGAATAAAAAGTAAATCCAGTTTAGTAATCCAGGGCTAGAACGACAAGTAAATCTGGTCTAGTAATACATGGCTGGAACTGCAAGTAAACCTGGTTCAGTAATGGACTATGTCCACTATGATGTTCTTGGAAACAATGACTTGGATACTATGGTAATAATATTATTTTCTTATTATTTTTCCATAATTACATGTTTTATTCAAATGCTATTCTATCATGGTTAATGTTCCTTTATGATCTAAGCCTTACGAACTACCAAGATTTATTTCGTGACACATGATTTTGATATTTAAACTTTATGTTCATGATTTTACATTCAAATTTTTATGGTTAGTTTTATTTTATCCAGGTTTACCCTTACTGAGATTTTCTTCTCACCCTTTTTATGTTTTCTTCTCCCTAATATTTAAAGAAAGTTTTTAGATAAGAAAACAAAATGGGAATATCTTTATGGGAGATGTTGAAGATCTTTCACAATGTTAAAATATTATGTTAAATGTTTTCAAAGACACCAAGCTAATATGGTCTTTGTGCATATTTTTTTGTCTTGTATTAATTATTTAATAAAATAAATGGAATTTCCATGTACATAAAGATTGGTTCTCTACAGTTGGTATCAGAGCGAATGTTTAGTCAACCTTTGGAAACTAGGATGTGAAAACTATAGTAAGATCCCTAGATATATTTATAAGAATAATTCTAGGGATTTCCTAAGGATAAGTAAAGTATAGGTCACAATATTAGTGTTTTTTGTTTGAGAATCATGAATAACCTAGTGTTAAACCAAAGATATCATAGATTGAAATATTATAAGTAATTTAACTTACTTATGTGTTTCAAATCTCTAATACGTATTTCTCACACTTTTCTTTCTGTTATTATTAAATAGCCATAACTACATGGAACATTGTTAAAAATTGAATATTTCAGATGTGGAAATTATGAGAATTGTGAAGATTTATTTCCTAAGTGTAAATATCATGAAGAGAATCATGACGATAGTACGAGTATTTGTTATACTACTGAGGATAAAGAGATTGTAAATGACATGTGAAAGGTGTGATGTTCTTCCAGTATTGTTTAAATTAAACCTAAGAATCTTGAGGTTGAGAAACCATAATAAATTATTCATATTTTAGGAAAGAATAAGATGATGGATCCTGAGTAACAGTTTAAGAATAAAGTTGGATGATTGAGGTGTATATGTTTCATATTTCAAACATTATGTTATATGAATCCTGAAATATATAAGTGTTTTTAGTATAAGTTTTTCATTAATGATTGTAAAGGATATGATGAATAGTTATAAGGATCCAAAATGTTATTTAAGGGTAAGGTGATATACTTGGAGAATACATGATTAAGGGAAAGATAACCCTTAATATGCCCCTGATTTTTAGATAATGATGTTTGGATAAAGATTTGTTGGATTTGAATAAGTAAATTGGATGATGCTAGTTTCTTGAGAACTAATTATGGAGTTCTTGACAAGAGGTTTATGATATCATTGATGAAGTTTACCACTTTTTGGGACTTGACGAATATATCTAATTAGTTTTGGAATAAGGAAACATGTATGTTTTCAATAAGGATATCTGATAATTCAAGTTGTTATTATTACTCAAGAGAACACATGATTAAGGTATTCATATGTTTGGAATGTGACAAACAAGAACCACCTTATGAGATATCAGAGATAAATGTTATGTCTATTTAGTTCACCTATTTATAAGTTTTATATTTTTCAAAGGATTGTAATGTTATCCATTTAGGGATTGTATAAGTTATATTCTGGTTGAAGTTTGTTAGATTAATGTATTATCTCACTATAGGAGTACTTATGCATATTTGATTTCATGTGCTGAACTTTTTGTTAAGATAGATGGAATGACCTATCATTCTATCGCATTATCTTCTAAGACTTTAAGAATGAAAAATTTTGACTTCATTTCTTTAAATAAGAGGTGAAGTGGAAATTTTTCAAGGCACAAACAACGATGAGATTGTACCAAAATCAAGTAAGTATTTATTCTCATGAAAAATTATTCAAATTTAGGGAAAGGATCTTGAAAAACCAAAATTTTATCCAAGTACCAACTTATCTGATGAATCATATGGTCTCTTAAATCATCGCAGATTTACAGCTTTTTGGTAGTTAACTTTCTCCAAACCATATTCTCTATCACTATCCATTAGAAATTGATGGTTATATTTATCTACCATATCCATGTTTTCAATTACTACCGATGTTATCCAATGTGGAAACCCAATGATGAGTTACTTTGGGTAACCATATGTTTCTAAATTTCCTTTTAAAATTATGTTTTAGTTTCCCTTTTTACGATTTGGGTTTCTATGAAAGAAAATTTCAAGTAGAAAACCATTTATAACCCTAATGAATTTCGAGGACGAAATTCCTTTTAAGAGGGTGTATAATGTAACACCCTATCATTTTATGAGATATATTATTTTAATGACTTTGATGAATTGTGTTGGTATCTACACCAAGAATAGATTTCACTATACACAACATCGTATTATCTTGCAGTATACACAATACTATTCTTGGCTTGTGTTGCACACAATTTCAAGTTCCTTTGATAGAATTCATTTCATGCAACACTGTGTCACGAACCAGGCCGGGTCGCCATCCAACCCAACGCCCGGCCCAGTCCATGACATGGTCCGAAGGGCATTCCCAATCCCCACAGGCTGGCACAAGTTCCTGGGTATCAAAACACAACATGGGAACGATTTAACCAAAATAAAAGATAAAAAAGACAACTCACAAGATAAACAAACTAAAACTGCAAACATACGACCAAACACACCTTTAAACTATAAATAGGTTTAAAGTCTACAATTCAACTGAAAATCCCAAGTGCGCAACATGGATAGAAAAATAAACTATGATACCAACCTCCCCGCGACACGATAAGTCACATCCCCAAGCTACTAACACCAACCTGCACGTGAAGACCAACAACATCCAAACCACCATCACTAAGCATGATGTCACAACCTAGATACCACAAGAAACAAGGTCTACATACACCTGAAGGTGTATGCAGGGTGTGAGTGAAAATACCAGTAGGACGTCACCCAATAAAAAGGTCCCACATGTAAACATTAAATAACAAATACATTTGTAGGCTAAATAAATGAAATGATGCCAAAACATGAACAATTTTAAAGAAATGATTTATATAAAAAACACTTTAAATGAAAATAGCTTAAATAAATAAATAAAAGAACCCTTGCATTTAAGAAAAACCCAAACCTTCAAGAAACACCCAAAATATCCACCGAATGCCAAAAGTGAGTGTATAGTAGTCCGGGAGCACCAAAAGTGGGAGAGGCCCTATAGGAACTAGCAAAAGAAATGGGACCCTAGAACATCGCGTCTCAGTGAACAGTAGTATAGGAAATCACAACCAAAATACATTCTCGTGCACGAGCCACTAGTAGGGCAACACATATATAACCTAGTGGTCTCCAATCATCATCCAGTGTTTAGTTAGTGTTGTAATCGTCAAACCATCTAAGTGAAACCGGGCCAGAGCTGCTTCCAAATCACTAGCGTGCTTGATCTATTCCACCCACCTAGTACCCAGGCTTCCCCTTTTGTTCTCAAGATGTTCAAATTTCACATTTCATGTCAAACTCAGACAAATAAAACAAATAGGTTGTAACATAAACCCAACTCCACACTTCCACACACACAGAAAACCATTCGAAAAACCAAAAGACTTTACCCAACTCAATTAAAACAATTTTTTCATTACTAACAATTCTTTATTAAAACATATTAAATTATTTGTCAAAAATTTATTTAAAAAGAAACATAACATGACTAACATAAAAGAAACAACTCAGCCCTCCACCCTGACCAAACATACCTGACGCCACATGAAGAACACAACCTGCACCACTCGCATCAATTAATAACCCAATCACATAGTTAAAAGACCATTTTCCCGATTAAACAAAACACTAAAAAATTTATTACAAAATTCCAAAAGATTAAACATGAATTTAAACACCAAAGACGCAGTTAAATTCCCTCTTCGGAAAAAATGCATATGAATGCTACACCAGAACATAAATTTCACACTTTGCGCCTTTTCACAAAACGAACACAAAATTTATAAAACACTAGCAGATAGTTCAATGTGGGTTTTCACAACAAAAACTCATTGAAACCACACAACACATTCTATTATGACCAGACACATGAAACAACATATCAAAACACATTTAACACCACTTGCACAGCTGAAAAACTAACTGCACATATTATTAAATACTAACAATAGATAAAAAAACATGTTTTCAAATAGAGAATGTACCACCACCACATAAACATACTTCTAAACAAATATAATGCATAGAAAAACTTCAAGATAACTAAATCTACACCGAAATGAATTAATCAAGTAATATTTTAAATTAACTAAGCAAGCAAATTAACTTATCAGATAATGTTTAAATGGGGAACCACCTACCTCACATGGATATCCTTCTGGAAATGGTGAAAAACAACTCCGTACATCAATCGCACCACGAAGAATCGAAGCAAAGCCCTAAACAGGGAGATCAAACCCATAATAAACGGTTAATCCTCAAAATCAGATCTAAACCCCGCTAGAAAACCCAATAAAAACAAAAAAGATATAAAAAAAAGTTGAGGGGAGGCTCAACCAAAGGGGAGACTTCCAGAGGGATGTTGGTTGGATGGTGTTTGCGGACATATGGGGAGTCACGGATGAAGGACGCACGCTGTGCTAGGAAGGGGGTGCGACGGCAGGTGGAAGGCAGGGAGAGACCGGCCGGAAGGGGGGGTTTGTTGGCTTTTCTAGGGGACAGGGCACACATGGTTTTGAGGGGGGAGGTTATGTTGTCTTGGGATCGGGGTGTGGTCGGTCCTGTGAGTGAGGTATGTGACGACAGTGCTGGCCGGAGAAGAAGAAGGGGCTGTCGTCCATGGGCTGCGTCGGACAGAGGTGAGGCCAGGGGGGTTCACGAGTTGAGTCGAGGAAGGGGGAGCGCAACAGCAAGTTACAGGGAATAGGGGGAGCGCTGCTTGAGAGGGACAGCAGGGGGAAGTAGGTGTGGCGTGATAGCGGTACCAGGAGGACGGGGGTGTGACGGGCCACGGGAAGAATGGGGTGCAGCCTGAAAAAAAAAGAAACCCTAACACACAAAGAGGGAAGAAAAAAACAAACAAAATAAAAATATAATAAAAAGATAATAAAAATAATAATAATATAAATAATAAACTAAAATAAAACTAATAATAATAAATATAATAACTTAATTTTCATCAATAATAGAAATTATAATAATACTCATTAATATTTAATAATATCCTCAAATAATAACATTATCATTATCAGTGAAATATTCTTATTTTACTTTATTTATTTTACCACTCACTTAATTTTACTCATTATTAATTCATTTCATTTAATTTGCTGGACATCAAGCAGGCATGCGGGGAACCGGACGAGGTCGCACAGCGACCCAGGCGGGGCCGCGTGGCTTCGACCGCAGTACGCTGGACGCAACCAAGAGTGAAACATTAATTTCTAAATAAGAGCTCGGAAATTTTAAGTCGGGGCTCATCCCGAACAATATAATTCCCAATAAAAATAATAAAAAAATAATTTAAACATGATGGGTGTGACAATTCTCCCCACCATAAAGCTTTCCATCCCCGGAAATCCACAACTAGAACCAAACCCCAAAGCAGAAAACCACACTCCCTTAAGGATCAAACGGGATCCCCATAAACATCAAGCAAAGAGAGGAAAAATTATCATGCTCAGAGAGAGTGGCTCAAAGAAAACTTCAAGAAACTCGCAAAAATACTTTCTGATATGTATAGCCCACCCCAAATAGCTAGAACTCATCTAGTTGACTGATCAAGGAAAAGAAATCTTGCACCCACAGAAACCAACTTAACAAGACGAAACAACTCAAGCATTATTAAACAAAAACCACACCATTTGGCTAGAATGAACAAACAAGTTCAAACCACATCTAAGGAACACTCTTATCACTTATCACCAAGTCATATTTAGAAACATAACCAAAAGGTCAACATGGGGAAGCCTAAGGGGATCCCCACCATTAAAAACCTACCAATGCCCAAGGTGAGGCTGGAAGACCGAGATGGGGAGGTCCGAGCGGACTCCCCACCATTAAAGAAAATTCCAACACCAATTCATTCCAGAGACATTCATGTGAGACCCAGAGTGGGTCTCCCCACCATTGGAACTGACAGTAGATACAAAACTTTAGAAATTTTCCGATGGGGACCAATCACCCCACCACAAGGGGTGGGGAGGGTCGGGCCCAACTATCGGGCGTCAAAACCACAGCCAGAGATAGACCAACATCTCCAAATCCCTGGATGAGCATCATTCAAATTTGAGACTGATTTACCCAACAAACCCCATAAGGACCACTAAAAGAATTACACCTAGTGGGATTCAACCCCCAATACATTAAGGTACGAGACAACCACGCTTCCTTGTAGCCATGAGAAACCCCACGCACCCAAATGGGTCGTTCGAAACAGAACCACAAGAAATAATTTAAACCACCTTCACATTCTGCACCGATAAAAAAAATAAGGTTGGGGTCCCATACTCTCTCGGGGTTACCGACCACACGCCAGATTCACTCTGAAGCCTATGGCTGGAGCCCTGATGTTTGAAGCATCTCCTACATCACAGTTAGGTATTTAAGACTCTTGAATGGAGATTCTTCTTTTGGTGTCACACGCATCCACACTGCAACCGAGACAGAACCATCAAACACAACACATTACGACATCCAACTGATCATACACATAATATTCACCAACACAAGAGTTGAAATGGTGCATGTACATAAACCTTTGTCACACTGAATGAGAACACGACACCACAAATTGTCACCTGAACATTACCATTGCTATTGATAGGAACATTATACGGAGAGGGACTTCAAAATGAGTCTAAAAAAACACGTGATTCCTACAATTGACCATAGTATCCCTAGGTGATTGGGTCTTCCACACTAGTGGCCTAGCGTAGACCCTTTCTTAAATAAAACTAATAAAGGACCAAAGGTCATTTAGAATAGTGGAACGCACCAACCACTCTAGGCTGCTTCCACCTTTACCCACTGGAATCTCCTTCCCCGTTTCCAAACAGAAATTTCAAATTAATGAGGTCAAACTTTACCCTTGACAGTCAAAGATAACTCACACGGCAAGACATCACCGAACATGACCCTTGCAGCCGATGAAAATACTACAAATACCTTCGAGACACTGGTCCACACTAAAAATTTTGAACCTCCTTCACCTTTCCCCATTGGAATTCCTTTCGTTGTTTCCAGGGGGAACCTTCAAACACGATAGTGTCAAACTTCATACCCGACGAGTCAGACACTCAAAAGACCAAAACTCCCTTCAACTCCCACCGGATCTATCATCCCGTTGTGAGAGGATCCGCTTAGATGGAAAAAAATGAGAGGTGGGTTCAATTATAGAATTCAAGAAGATATTCCTATGATCAACTGGAGGGTCGGCTAACGTTGATTTGCCTATGGCCATACTTTAACCACATTCCAATGCTTTATGGGGTCATACACTAGTCAAGAAAGAAAACCATGGACCCAAACGAACTGGTCCAATGGTCAATACATACCACAAGTAAACACCAAATGTGCAGGGGGAACCACAGAAAGGGATCCCTAATGTTCTCTTCAAAACAATTCACTAACCACATGTTTGCATACCAACTTACAAATAAGAATTCAAACTCAGGACACAAATCATTCAACAAGGATCCTCGGATCAAAACGCCCCACATCCAACATTTCCAAAACACAACGACACACCACACAATCACCGTTTACTAAAACACCAAATTTTTATTTAACAAAACATTTTGAAAAATAATCAAAGCTACTGGGTTGAACAAACACCAATGGTGTCCCATGGGCCTCACACATGCATGTTATTGTGCCACACTGGCACCCACCTCATGTCCATATAGGCACTCATCCACTCATGCCATTAACCATTTCTCTTTCCCATTTACATTCATGCATGTAACTTCCCATGAGAACACCAAAAATAAAAACCAAACCTTTCAATTTTTTTCAAAACCAAAACATTTAACCCAAACTTTTCAAACCTTACACATCATCGTTTTTTTAAGCACTTCATTTCAAAATAATTTTCAAGACCAAATCATTTTTACTTAAAAACCAGATTTCCATAAGTCCAAATCAAAGAGACGAGGGATGATGTAAGAGAAAACTAGTGTCAGCGGGTGACTGGAACATATGGTTGGCAACCATATGCCAATCACTCCACCACCACAGAGGGTATTATGGGACAGTGTCCCTATCTCCACATGGCTTGCTAGACCCAGCGATCTCACTGGGACCACTGACCCTACTCCCTTTTCATTTCCTCTATACAAGATTAACCACATGGACCAAAGATTTAAACAAACCTCAACTTACTTTGGTAACTCGAGTCCCGCCACGAGGTGTGCTGGCCAGGCACCTCACTCGTAGCCAATACATAAGGTTCCAACAACCTTAACTCTAATCTACCATGACTCTATCATAAAATAAAATGACCCAAGAGATCAAACCTCACCTTTGATACCATTTTGTCACGAACCAGGCCGAGTCTCCATCTGACCCGGTGCCCGACCCGGTCCACAACATGGCCTGAAAGGTGTTCCTGATACCCACGGGCTGGCACAAGTGCCCGGGTATCAAAACACTAAATGGGAATGATTTACCCAAAATAAAAGATAAAAAGACAACTCACAATATAGACAAACTAAAATAGGAAACAGAAAACCAAACACCCCTTTAAACTATAAACAGGTTTAAAGTTTATAATTCAACTAAAAACCCCAAGTGCACAACATGGATAGAAAACTAAACCCCGATACCAACCTTCTCGTGACATGAAAAGCCGCATCCCCAAGCTACTAACACCAACCTACATGTGAAGACCAACAACATCTGAACCACAATCACTGAGCACGATGTCACAACCTAGATACCACAAGAAACAAGTTCTACATACACCCGAAGGTGTAGGCTGGGTGTGAGCAAAAAGTCCAGTAGGAGGTCACCCAATAAAAAGGTTCCACGTGTAAACATTAAATGACAAATAAATTTGCAGGCTAAATAAATGAAATGACACCAAAACTTGAACAATTTTAAAGAAATGATTTATATAAAGAAAACACTTTAAAAGAAAACAACTTAAATAAATAAATAAAAGCACCATTGCATTTAAGAAAAACCCAAACCTTCAAGAAACACCCAAAATCTCCACCATATGCCAACGGTGAGTGTATAGTTGTCCAGGAGCACCAAAAGTGGGAGAGGCCCTGTAGGCACTAGAAAAAGTAATGGGACCCTAGAACATCACATCTCGGTGAACAGTAGTATAGGAAATCACAACCAAAATACATTCTATTGCACGAGCCACTATTAGGTCAACAAATCCATAACCTAGTAGTCTCCAATCATCATCCATTGTTTATTTAGTGTTGTAATCGTCAAACCAGCTAAGTAAAACCGGGCCAGAGCCGCTTCTGAATCACTAGCGCGCTAGATCTAGTCCTCCCACCTAGTACCCAGGCTTCCCCTTTTGTGCTCAAGATGTTCAAATTTAACATTTAATGTCGAACTCAGACAAATAAAACAAATAGGGTGTAAAATAAACCCAACACCACACTTCCACACACATAGAAAACCATTTGACAAACCAAAAGACTTTACCCAACTCAATTAAAACAATTTTTGCATTACTAAAAATTCTTTATTAAAACATATTAAATTATTTGTCAATAATTTATTTAAAAATAAACATAACATGACTAACATAAAAGAAATAACTCAGCCCTCCACCCTGACCAAACATACCTGACGCCACATGAAGAACACAACCTGCACCACTCGCATCAATTAATAACCCAATATCATAGTTAAAAGACCATTTCACCGATTAAACAAAACACTTAAAATTTTATTACACAATTATAGAAGAGGAAACATGACTTTAAACACCAAAGATGCACTCAAATTCCCTCTTTGGACAAAATGTATATGAATGCTACACCAGAACATAAACTGTGCACTTTTCAACCTTTTCATGAAACAAACACAAAATTTATAAAACACTAGTAGATAGTTCTGTGTGGGTTTTCACTATAACAACTCAATCAAACCACACAAAACATTCTCTTATGACCAAACACATGCAACAGCGTATCGAAAAGACATTTAACACCACTTTCAGAGCTAAAAAACTAACTTCAAATATTATTAAACACTAACAATAGACAAAAAAACAAGTTTTCAAACAGAGAACGTACCAACACCACATAAACATGCTGCTCAACAAATTTAATGCATAGAACAACTTCAAGATAACTAAATCCACACCCAAAAGAATTAATCAAGTAATATTGTAAATTAATGAAGTAAGAAAATTAACTTATCAGATAATGTTTAAATGCGGAACCACCTACATCACATAGATATCCTTCCGGAAATGATTCAAAACAACTCCGCACATCAATCGCACCATGAAGAATCAAAGAAAAGCCCTAACCAAGGAGATAAAACCCATAATAAATGGTTAATCCTTAAAATTAAATCTAAACCCTGATTGAAAACCAAAAAAAATAACAAAGATATAAAAAAACAATTGAGGGGAGGCTCAACCAAAGGGGCGGTCGCTGGAGGGATGTTCGTCGGTTGGTGTTTGCGGACAACTGGGGAGCTGCGGATGAAGGACGTGTGCTGTGTCGGGAAGGGGATGCGACAGAAGGTGGTAGGTATGGGGAGACCGGCCGAAAGGGGGGGTTTGGGGGCTTTTCCAAGGGACAGGGCACGTAGGGTTTTGAGGGGGGAGGCTACGTTGGCTGGGGCTTGGGGTGTGGTCGGTCTGGCGAGCGAGGTATGCGATGATAGTGCTGGCCGGAGAAGAAGAAGCGGTTGTCGGCCATGGGGTGCGGCGGACCGAGGTGAGGCAAGTGGGGTTCGTGATTTGAGCTGAGGAAGGGGGAGCGCAACAGCGGGTTACAGGAAATAGGGAGGAGCACTACTTGAGTGGGATAGCAGGGGGGAAGGGGGTGCGGTGCGACGGGGGTACCAGGAGGAGGGGGTGTGACGGGCCATGGGAAGAAGGGGGTGCGACCTGAAAAAAAAAAGAAACCCTAACACACAAAGAGGGAGTAAAAAAATAAACAGAATAAAAATAAAAGAAAAAGATAATAAAAATAATAATAAGATAAATAATAATAACATTATCATTATCAGGGAAAGCTTCTTATTTTACTTTATTTATTTTACCACTCACTTAATTTTATTCATTATTAATTCATTTAATTTAATTTGTTGGACATCAGGCAGGCGTATGGGGAATCGGATGAGGTCGCGCGGCGACCCAGGCGAGGCCATGTGGCTTCGACCACGGTGCTATGGACGCAACCAAGAGCGAAACATTCGTTTCTAAATAAGATCTCAGAAATTTTAAGTCGAGGCTCGGCCCAAACTATCTGATTCCCAATAAAAATAATAAAAATAATAATTTAACCCGATGGGTGTGACACACAGAGTATATATTTTTTTCAATGTATAAATGAACTAAGTTTGGATTATGTTATATGAAACACTAAAGGAATCTTTAACTACATGAAACACTGACTTGGCTTGTGTTACACGCAAGAGAAACCTTCCTCGATAGCTTTTGTTGTACGAAATACAGAGTTTCACTAAATAATGATATATTATTAAAATATTATATAACTAGACATTATGAATATTATTGACCACATTTTTAATTTTATATAACATTAGAATTCATCTTACAAATTTTCAATAACATGATATGAGAACAAAATAAATTTTTTAGATAAAAGAAATATTTTTCAAAAAATGCACTTTTACTGCTTTTTGATGGTGCACCCATTTTAAATCTAGTTTTTTATCCTTTTATAAGTTAAATTTGAAAAAATGAAATTCTTATTTGGAATAAGGACATAAAAATTTACTTTTATTGTATTTTTGTAATTTTTCTAATAAAATTAAAATTTTAATGAATAGTTAAAAATACTCCATTTTAACTCGAAACTGCCTTTTTATCTAATTTATTTATATAGTTTTATTGTCTTTTTAATTTGTTTTAAAGTGTAATTAGATTGTATTTTTATTATTTAATACAATTTTGGTCATTGGAAATAATTTCAATTTTAAATTGGACATAAACACATGTCAATATTTTGATAGTTATTACTTCTTAAAACCCCACTTTTTGGTTCTGACAATGGGAATTAATTTTAAATATATTACTGAAACTTCTGTGTTTTGAATTTTGAAAAATGGATTCCATATTTTTAATCATAAGTTTCAAATTTTGTAAATATTTACCTTTTATTTTTAGACATTATGACTAGTAACTTCAGTAATTATTTTATTTATCATGGTTAAAACGGTAAATCTAGTAAATATGGGTAAAAAATAATATTATAAAAATATTAAACTACCCTATCACATATCATAATCCTATTGGATTTTATATTTATTACCATGTTCATATTTGGGTCTATTTTTGGACCCCAAGTATTCACATGGATGTGAAAATGACATTTTATAAGAATTTATTTAAAAGTAAAGATAATTATAACCTAAACATATATCTTTTACTAAATAGATTTTAATATAGGGTTATATAACAGATATATGTGTCTATAAATATTCATTATAAATCTAAAACTATTTCATACATCATGGTATTTTATTTATAATTTTTATACATTAGATAAATATATTTATTTATAACACAATTATGATGTAGTGATTACCTCATTAATGAAAGATTCAAATAAATGAATTTATAAATTTTAAAATAAATTTAATTTTAATATATTGATTCCATTAAAGAATTTTATAGCTAACATAGAAAGATTATGGATCATTTAATTATTTTTTTGAGGGAATATTGTTGTCATGAATTTTTGTAAAAGTCAAGTATGAATAGTATCCAAAATTGACATGATTCATAACTTAAAACATAAAATAGTTTATTATAAAATATTAAAGTCATAAAAAACTATGATTTGAAAAAATGGTTAATATAAGTCCAAATATTTCATAAATAACTTTTTTTGGGTCTTTTGACATGATATGGTAATTACATTAACCCACAATGTGTAAATAACAAGATATCACAGTGAGATTAAAAAGGGTAAAATAAGGGTCAAACCCAAAAGATAAGGATAAAAAAATATTCTAAACTTGTCTAAAATTTATTGGATGATTTATATTCGAACCAAAATAATCTTATCTAAAAATTAAATAATTTTTAGACCATTATAAATTTAAATTTAATTTATAATAAATTAATATTTTAATACTTTCCTTAAGTTCCCCTCTCCTCTCTTATAAAAGGGCACCTCCTCCCTCTCCTATTCACTCCATTTTGAGCCTTCAAGATCATCCAATCCATTCTCATTGTTCTTCTAAACTTCCCTAGTTACATTATAGAGGTGCTTATGTTCTCAAAAGATAAACTCTAGTGCCCTAAGAGGAAATTTAAAGGAGGCATGTCGAGAAAGAGGTAATCTCTTCTACCGATTCTTTTAAATTTATTTCTTCTTCTACTTCATATTATTTAGTTGTTTCATTATAAATTAATAAAATAAATATCAATAATATAATGATATGTTATTATAAATATGAAACAACCCTATTTACCCTTCTATAAATCCTACGAAAAATGAAATCAATGTGTGTGCGTACGTACGGCTTATCGTCTCCATGTTATGGTTTAATTTGTTTTTCACCACCACCTTAATTGGATGGGTATAATGGTAGAAATAATAACTATATATGATTATTATAATATGATAATAATTATTAGATATTATACATCATTCAATTCAATACCATTCAACAATTATGGGAATGATATCATCACCTGTACGTACGTACGGTTTACCGTCTCCACAACGAGGTGAGATTTATTCTCTACATTCACCATTCAAGAATGATTATAAAGTGTATATAATAAATAATAATGAAATATATGACATAATAATTAAACTGGACTTATGTATATATGTGTGTGTGTGTGTGTGTGTGTCATTTACTTACTTCCATTCAATTTAAAAATAAAACGAAAACAGCGTTCATGCGTACGTACGGCCTACCGTCTCCAAGAATGGTGTATTCCATTTATTTTATCTATATTATATATATATATTTATATAATGAATATATATATAATATGTAAATCATTTTTACATTCTGGAAGTAATTAAATCATGATATAAGTAATAATATCAAAAATAACAATTCAAAACACGTACAATAAATAAAACGATTATAACACAAAATTTTTCTTTAACAAGGAATTGAAAAATTAATGGGTAATATAAAGTCATAAGTGAATAATATATGATATAATAAATATTATTATGGTTCGGTTAAAATTTAATAATATGTTTAAATCCACAATACAGGAGTTTCAGACACATACGGAAGAAATCTACGCCTTATGAACTACCAAGATTTATTTCATGACTCATGATTTTGATATTTAAACTTTATGTTCATTATTTTACATTCATATTTTTATGGTTGCTTTTATGTTCTCTATGTTTACCCTTACTGAGAATTTTTTATCACCCTTTTTATGTTTTCTTTTCCCCAGGATTTAAAGAAAGTTTTTAGGTAGGAAAAAAAGGGGAAGATCTTTATAGGAGATTTTGAAGATCTTTCAAAATGTTAGAAGATTATGTTCCTTGTTTCCAAAGACACTAAACTAATATGGTATTTGGGAATCTTTTTGTGTCTTGTATTAAATATTATACAAAATAAATTTAATGACCTTTTACATCAAGCTTGGGTCTCTACAAACAGACTGACACCGATAGAAGAGATGAGATACCAACGGTTCAACTAAGTTACCAACAAATGACCTGCTGATGCAAATGAACTACCAAAAAATGACCTACCGATACAAATGACATACCAAAAAATGAATTAATGATTCAAATGTTCTACTGATACAGGTTAATTACTGATTAAAAATACCTATCGATCAAGATGACCTATCGATACAAATGACCTATTGACTCTATGACCTACCATCAGTTCAAATGAACTACTGATTCATGGTGCTACTGACACAAGGAATCACCTACAGTTAAAATGATACACCGATGCAATGAGTCACCAATGCATGGAAAGACCAATAAAATGAAACATTGATGGACTCAGTCACCTATAGAAGGAGATACCAACCAAGGACTAACTAATAGATTGTTTAAAATTTCTTCTATTTAAAATTATTTCTAACGGTCATATTTTGAGTGTTTTAATGTGACTGGTTAGTTTAATGTATTTTTGTAGACATCTTAAATGAGGATTTCAGAAATATGAGGTATTGTTTCTACCTCAAAGGTGCACATTTTCGGACTGCAGAAATATATATACAAAGAAGAGTGCATGAAATAAGATACATGGGCAAACTCATATAGACACATATACACAAGAAGATACAAGAAAACCCCCCATTAGAACCATATAGAAAATAAGAATGCACAAGGAATTCTTCATTACTATTTTATATGAACCAGAGAACTTTTGATCATCAAAGTTCCATCATCTCAGCAGCATCAAACTAAACCTAATGTGAAGAACCTCTCACCCACCTATAAAAGAGAATACAGTGCCCCATGACACTCTGTTTTTAGTGTTTGTTTCCAAAATAGGACTCAATATTCAACTCTGATACATTAGAGATTCCAGTTCTGAATTGAATAACACTTAGAGAATATCTAATCCCTTATTAATATATTCTTCTCTGTTGTGTACTATTTAACTAAACTTTCAAGAAGTGTGTGTTTCTGTACTAAAAACACACACTATCTTCATCACTAAACTGGTGGATACTAGATATCCTCAAATAACTATCTTCTTATACTTTTTTGTCCCATGAAGAACTTTGGAAGAGGTCTTGTGTGACAAGATTATAATTTTTGTTCCCATGTAGAATTCTGGTAGATATCTTGTGACCTAGAAAGTCTATGTATTATTGTGTTAAACTTGATCCAGGTTTTGGATCAAAATATTAATTTACATATATCACATGGTGGCAGGTGATCACCAAGTGGAGAGGACTAAGTCTATGCTTGAGACTGAAACTTTTTTTTATATCCGTTGTGTTTTCAATTTAGTCTTTCTCTGTTTTAATTCATTTTTTTTAAACTAAATTTTACTTTGATAGTTAGTCTTTGATAATAGTTATAAATGTTTTTACTTATTAGAGTAGTTTCAAAATTTGTATAAATATCTCATATTGTTATAACTGAGAATTAATCAATCTTCTGAGAAACTATTTAAATAGTCAACCTATTATATTTTTACTACCTTGGTTAACTGGCTAGTTTTATTTTAAATTGTGGGAACATTTTCAATAAACATTTTAACTAAAATTTTTATATAAACCCAATTCACCCCCCTCTTGAGTGTCTTACTCCGGCCAAAATTTGGTATCAAGGGTTGTTTTCAATTTTTTGTTTTCAAAATTTTAAATGTATTTTAAAATATTTTTCAAATTTGATTTTAGTTGTATTTTAAAGATCTTTGAATTTCAATTAGTTCTAAATTTCCTGTTCTTTAAAATATTATTCTTTTATCATGGATAATATATTGGAAGTTTATTCCGCCAACATACCTCGATTCTTTAGTGGAACAAATTATGAACAATGGAAAATTAAAATGAAAATTCACTTAGAAAGTATGGGTTCTGAGATTCGGTATTCAATTATAGATTAATATAAGATTCTTGTTACTGCTAAAAATAATTCAGATGACCCAACTAAGGTTACCTATACAAAAATTTAAAATCCATGAATGCCCTATACTTTTCTTTAGGTTATGAATAATTTAAAAGAATTTCTGCATGTAAAACGGCCCATGAAATTTGGGACACTTTATTGGTTTCACATGAAGGAACATCTAGTGTTAAGAAAATGAGATTTAACACATATACTATTAAATTTTATAACTTTAAAATAAAGCCCAATGAGACTATTTCTGACATGTATCTCAGGTTTAATGAAATTCTAAATACTATGATCTCTCTAGGAAGATATTTTAAAGCCAAGGAGAAAATCATGAGAATACTCAGATGCTTACCAGATAGATAGAGAGGAACTTTTGTATCAATCATAGAATCTGGTGACATCAGCAACTTACTAGTAATGGAGCTGATAGGAATTTTGATGATGTATGAGGAAGAACTAAAAGTCAACAAAGAAGAGGATGATGAACCCAAAAGAAAATCTATTGCTTTCAAATCTATTGTCACCAAGAAAAAGGAAAAAGTTCAAGATTAAACTAAAAGTTCAAGTGATGAAAAATCATTAGAAGACAATGATGAGGATATGGATAAAATAACCAGAAGGTTTAAGAAATTTTATAGAAATAAGAAATTTTTTATAAATCCCAACTAAAAAGGTATGTATGGTCACAAGTGCCATTGGAAAAAGGATTAGAAGAAAGGTGATACTTCTAGTGAAATAATCTGTTATGAATTTAAGAGGAAGGGACATGTAAAGGCTCATTGTCCCAAGATAAAGTATAAGGAGAAGTATAATGATAAGGACAAAAATTATAAAAAGGACATGAAGGCAACTTAGAGTGCTTATGTGGACAGCTCAAGTGACTCAGAATACTCTCATGAAAATTCTGATAAATCAAATATGTGTTTTATGAAAAACACATATGAGTTAACACTAAATTATTAGGAACATAATTCATATTATTCTAGAGTTGAAAGTGATTCTGAAAATATGATAAATGAAGAAATTTATGAATATTGAAAAATTCTAGAAGTCACTTTTAATGAATTAAAATATAAATACAAATCCTTAAAGAAACAGCATGCTATGACTACCACCATTAGATCTAAACGTGGTGTGAAAAAAGGGAAAAATTCTCCACTAATTAAAGAGAACAATGAACTTAAATTATCCAATAAGAAATTGAAAAAAGATCTAGAGATATTTTCCAATGGTAAAGATATATTAGTTCAATTTCTCACTAAACAAGTATCTCCAAAGTATACCACTAGAATAGGATACCAACCAGAAAAGAGGAATATAAAAAAAACTTAATTTGTATAAAAATTTTGAAAATCCAATTTTATGCCCAATTCTAAAAAAAATTCCTCAAGTTCTAGCTATGAAACATCTTATACTATTTCAATTTTTTCTAGTATAAATAAAGTTTATTTTTAAAATACTTTACATACTTCTTATAGGAAACCCATGAAGCAAATATGGGTTCCCAAAGCTCTTATTACTAATGTTACGACCCAAAAAAATCTAGGTACTGAAATATTTTCTTGTATAATTTTTTTTATAGGAAAACTGTTTGAAAAGATCCTGTAAAATCTTATGGTACTTAGATAGTGGATATTCAAGACACATTATAGAAGATCAGTTATGCTTCAAGAACTTGATAAAGATTGATGGTGGGAATGTCACCTTTGGTGATAATACTAAAGGAAACATAATTTGCCTTGACCATATTGGTAACTCTAACTCAGTTTTAATTTATAAATTACTTTTTATTGATAGATTAAAATATAATATACTTAATATCTATTAGTTATGTAATGATGGTTTTAATGTTAAATTTGAAAATGATTATTTCAATTTTTTTAACTCTAAAAATAAGTTAGTATTTTCTGCTCTTAGAAATGAAAATGTATATGTTTTTAACTTAGATTATTTAATTTATCAAAATGTTTCATGCTTGAGTGATTTTCATAAACAATCCTAGATTTTTTATAGGAGATTATAACAATTCAATGTACACTAAATTATAAATCTTTCTAGAAAAGGATTAGTCGAGGATCTAACTAAATTTGAGTTTCCAAATGACAAAGTTTGTAATACTTGTCAAAAGGGTAAACAAAAAAAATCTCTTTCAAACCAAAGAAATAAGTTTCAACTTCTCAACCTCTTGAGTTGATTCACATGGATTTTTTTGGACCTTCTAGAGTTTCAATTCTAAGTGGGAATAATTATATATATGTTTTTGTAGATGACTACTCTAGATATACATAGACCTTTTTCTTAGATCACAAAAGTGAATCTTTCTCTCATTTTACCAAGTATGCTTGGACTGTAGAAAATCTTAGTGGTCTTAAAATTAAAACCCTAAGAAGTGAACATGGATGTGAGTTTGAAAACCAAGATTTTGAATCTTTTTTCTCACAAAATGAATATAGTCATAAATTCTATACTCCTAGGAAACCCCACTAAAATGGAGTTGCAGAAATAAGAAAAAGAAACCTTCAAGAAATTTATAGAACCATGCTTATTGAGTATGAAATAACTATATACTTTTGGGAATAAGCTTTCAATATAGCATGTTATATAATAAATATATTCTTGATTAGACCTATCCTTAAAATAACTCGTTATGAGTTGTGGAACAATAGAAAACCCAAGGTTAACTACTTCAAAGTTTTCGGTTGCAAATTCTATATTCTTAACACTAAGGATAATCTGAAAAGAATTTCCTCCAAGAGTGATGAAGGAATTTTCCTAGGTTATTAAATTTCTTGTAAAGCCTATAGAGTCTTCAATAATGGAACCAAATGTATGGAATAATCTGTACATTCCAAGTATGATCAGAAAAATCCACATGATCCAATGACCTCTATAGATAATATTGACTATGATATGTCAAACATGGACATCAATACTAAATATTCTATCCATCCTATGAATAAATATATTAAAATTTCTAGTTCTAGAAATTACCTAGATTATAGTCATAATAAACCTAATCCTGATTACGAATCTGAAGTGAATAGCCCTTCATTTTATAGACCTATCAGAACTCTCAAGAACCATACTTTAGGTGATATTGTTGGATATTTAGACAAAGGAACACGTACTAGAGCTTCTATAAGAAATAAGGTTTTACATCAAGCTTTTCTGTCACATCTTGAACCTAAGAACATCAATGATTCTATCAATGATGAATCATGGGTGATGGATATGAAAGAAGAGTTAAATAAATTGAAAATAAATAAAGTATGGAAACTTATAGATAGACCCAAGGACACCATGACTATAGGCACCAAATGGGTGCTTAGGAATAAAGTAGATGAAGCTGATAACATAGTTAGAAACAAATCTAGATTGGTTGCACATGGTTATATTCAAGAATAAAGAATTTACTATAAGGAAACTTTTGTTCCAATAGCTAGAATTGAGTCCATTATAATCATGCTTACCTATTCAACACATCTAGATTTCAAACTTTATCAAATGGATATCAAGAGTGCATTCCTAAATGGGTATATAGTTGAGGATATTTTTGTTGAACAACACCCTAGTTTTAAAAACTCGCATTTTCCAAATAATGTTTTTAAATTTAGAAAAGATTTATATGTTTTAAAGCAAGCTCCAGGAGCTTGGTATGATAGGCTCAGTACTTTTCTTATTTCTAAAGGTTTTACAAAAGGTATAGTTGATCCTACTCTCTTTGTAAAAATAATTTCCAAATATGTTTTAGTAGTACAAATTTATATAGATGAATTGATATGTTTATTTTTCAAAGATGATGCAAAGTGAAATTGAAATGACTTTAATGAGTGAACTAAAATTATTTCTTGGATTTAAAATATTTCAAAATAAAGAAGGTATTATTTTGAATAAAAGTAAATATACTAAGGATATTTTAAAAATATTTGTCTTTGAATGCACTATGAGTAGTAACACTCCAATGAGTACCCCTTGTAAGTTTGACCTTGATGAAGATGGTAAATCTTTTGATCAAACCACTTACATAGGAATGATTGGAAGTTTACTCTACTTAATTGATAGTAGGCTAGATATTATGTTTATTGTATTAATGTGTGAACATTTTCAAGTAAACCCAAAATAATATCATCATCTTTATATTAAAAGGGTTTTAAAATACCTCAAACATAATACTAACCTAAGACTATTCTATCTTAGAGGAAAAACTTTTGATTTAGTGAGTTATTCAGATACTGATTTTGGTGGCAGTAAGTTAGATAGAAAAAAGAACCTATAGAACATGTCACTTTTTGGGATAGTCTCTAGTTTCATGTTGTAGTAAGAAACAATTTTTTTTGTAGAATCTACTATCAAAGATAAATACATATCTATGGGTAGTTATTGTGAACAAATTTTGTGGATGAAACACACATTATTATATTATGGATATCAATTAACACATGTCCCTATAAATTATAATAACACAAGTGCTGTTAATATTTCTAATAATATTGTCTCACATTATAGGATAAAACACATAGATGTGAGGCATCACTTTTTGAGAGACCATTATCAAAATGGTGATATACATTTAGATTTCATTGGTACTGAAAATCATCTTGATGGCATTTTCATGAATCCATTGAACACAAAAAGAATGAACTACATCAGAAATAAATTAGGAATGATCAATCAATATAACCTTGTGTTGATATTCCTTTGACCATTTTAAGTGAAGTTGTCATACCGACACTGATAGTATGAAGCTGACAATGTCATGCCAACATCGATGTTATGTCATGCGGACATAGTTGTCATGTTGACACTGATGTTATGTCATGCTGACATAGTTTTCATGCCGACACCGACGCCTTGTCAAGACGAAACTATTAGTGTTATGAAAAATCTTTCATGCCTAAACCAATGAATCATTGTTTTTATACATTTTATGTTTTTACCAAAAAGACATTGTTTCATTGATTTTTTTGAATCTGGTTTTCAACATCATGATTTTGTGATTTCAAAATCCCTAAATGATATAAATTTGAATTGATCCACTCTACTCCTTTACCCCTAAACTCTCTTGACCATTTCTCTCTCTACCCTTGACCTTTCACCTTTCGACCTTTAAATTGAACTATTGGAATGGGGTGTGTGAAGTGTGATATTAATGGTGTTGAGTCTCATGCATCTAAGAAATAGAAGGGTGAATCAACGAAATCATCTGGACATGTAAATCCTACTCTAGAAAACCATGGTGTAACTCCAGAAAAAGAAGTTATTATAAAATAGATGTTGGAAAGAAAGTCTTTACTTATCAAGGTACAAAAAGATCCAGGATGGCTTGAGTGTTCCTTATATAATGAAAGACCCTTTTACCAAAATCTAGTTCATGAATTTTACATGAATATGGAGTTCCTATTATAAGTAAGTGATGTTGTCGGGATCAAGTCCATAGTAATAGGTAAAAGAATATATTTCTCTTCAAGACAATGGGATGAATATCTTAAAGTTAATCATGAAGGTGTATTTGTGGATTATCAAGGTACCTCTCCACTTTAGAGTGATATGTTCTTCATTGAGACAACTCTGAAGGAGCTTACTAATAATGATGATCATAAAAGACCCATTGATACAAAGTTAATTAGAGATTGTAGAATATTTTTTAAGTTTATTTAGCATCAGATATATCCTAGTAAAGAGGAATTTTCTTCTATAAATTATCAAGATATCTACTGGTTTTATCTGATAAGAAAGTGGATTAAGGTAAATTTGTGTAGATACCTTATTATGCACATGAATGAAATGATCAAACCTTCCTACAAAACTAATTCCCTATTCTATTCAAGGATGATATCAACTATGAAAAAAGCAAAAGTTTTTTTAAATGAAGGATATGAAGTTGTTTCTGAGTGCAGTGAGATCTGCCTCAGTAAATAGATTTATAAGAGGATGAAAATCAACTGGAACCCATGGAAGAGATAATGGGTTAGAGATGAAGATAATGTCTATGACCAGTTCAATCCGGTGGACTGTCCAACTAGGCCTAGGAATATGGATGATCTTGGTTTGGGGCCAAATGAGGAAGTTTTTTACTCTTTATAAGAATAATAAGAAGAAGGAGAATATAATTCCACTCCAGGTAGAGATCAGGGGTCGCCTATTGATGATATGAGTGATCTTGATACCACTAAACCTAGCAAAGGTTTTCTTTTGGACCTCTTAGTCCTCCAATTGCCTTACCCTCATATGAGCCCACACTTGAAGAAAATGGATATCAAGAGATAAAAGTTTCAGGTAGTGTATAATATGTAAGTATATCCATTGGATCTAAAGAAGAATAAAAAATTGAAGATGACGAAAGTGGCAGTTGTAGTGAAGAGGAAGAAGGTGAAGAAGATGGTGATACAAATGGAAATGAAGAGCATGACTCTAGACATGATGATGATGAAATAAGTTAAAGTGATGATGACCATCATAGAGATGATCAAGGTGGAGATGTTGTAATGATTGAATTTGTGGATCAAGCTTGGTTAGAAGAACCTCCTAAATTTTTTGTTGAAGTAAGATAAAATCCTGAAGTTTTTAAAGTAAGAGAAAATCCTGAAGTTGTTGAAGTAAGAGAAAATATTGAAGTTGTTATTTAAGTGGAAGCTCAAGAAATTCTTGAACCTCATTTAGTTTATGAAAGAATAGGACCTCATGCTAAAGATCAGAAACCAGGGAGGAGAGCTTAGATTGAGGGGCATCCTCAAGAAAGGGGAAATCAAGCTGGTGAAGAGCATAAACTTGGAAGAGTAAGACTTGATACTCTCACTCCTATGGATGATGATGTAATGTTTTAATGGGAAAGGAATCTTGGGTATGTAGCACTAGTATTAGATTATGAAGATTTATATGATGAAGTTTTTGTACATGTTGCAAGGGAATCAGTGGTTGAGACCCTTCCTATTGACTCAATCACTAAAGAATATTTTTAAAGTTTTGAAGAAGAAGTATGTTCAGTTGTAAGTATATTTTTTCAATTTTAGATGGTGCATGAGATTAAAATATCTAGAAGAGAAAACATTGATCTAAGTGATGAATTACACTCTATAATATCTTTAATAGTATAAATGAGGTATTCTTGGCGTGTGGTTTCTGTTCCAATTCAGATAGTAGGTATAAGTGAGGTGGATGCAGCTAATGTTACAAAGAAAGTGATAAAGGATATTCAACCCAACCTAATTATAATTGATGAGACAATTTTTTCAAGTACTAACAAATTGAGAAAAGAAATGACTAGACTTAATTCTATAATAAATACCTTTACCTCAAAGTACAAAGGTTGTGTGGAGACCATTCTTAAAATAAGGAATATTCATACCTCAGCTCCTATTGATATTCCATCTACATCTAGTTGGACTTCTAAGACTCTAGACAATGAGGCGGTCAAGACTGTTGTAAGGTAAGAGCTTCAAGCTCTATTTTATTCCTCTAGTTTGGTAAACCTTGAAATGTTTGAGAATAATGGTGATCATGTTCAAAATATGGTCAGACTCTATTCTAAGAGTGATGAAACTAAAAATGCTCAGATCACAGAAAAGGTGGACAACTATTTCAAAAAGATCGTTACCAAGCATCATTTGACAAGTATATTTAAGTATTTGATAGAGAACATGTCTTTGCTTCCAGTAACCAAAGATTTTAAATATCAAGTACATAATTTGGAAGACTTTACTCCTATTTTGGAAAAATTCATGGATAATAAGGATGACATTGAGAAACAAATGAAGTATGATGGTGAGATTATTGAGGATTTCATCAAGATATTAAATCCATACCTTCATGTACAAAGTGATGAAATTGCATTGCTTGATGTTGTACCTCTTGGACCTCCTGGATCAGTGCATCCATCTTAAATGTCAGTTGCTCAGGCTCTGACTCAGATTCTCCCAATGATCCAATAATAGATTCAACCTCGTGTGTTGTCCCAACACAAATCAATCCTTGTACCTAATGTTTTAGAAGGAGTGATCCTACCTCCTCTGAAAATTTCTTCAGACCCTCCAACTTCTCAACCAACACCTACTTGACCCTCTATCGATCCCTCTGATAAAGGGAAAGAACCTATTAATACTCATCCATAGTGTGGATCATTCTATGATAGTGTTGTTTTCTTGATTTTTGTTATTTTTGTTTAAAGACTTGTACCTCATTGTACTTTATTGATTAATGGAATTTTGTGTTCTTTTCTTTCCTCTATTTATCTTATACTCATCCACTACTCTTTATTTTACCTATGAACCTTATCTATATATTATAAACAGTCATTCCCTCTAAACCTTTTCTATATTATAAATATTCATCCATAATGGGAGATAATAAGTATAATGATTTCATTTCACATAAAATGATTGTAATAAATAATATCATTATTTGTGATCATCAAAAAGGGGGAGATTGTTGTCCCATAGGAGACTATTTCCCACCCACTCTAGTATTAATAGTTTTAATAATCAAAAATAATGTCAACTCTGATTAATCATGTCTAAACATTTCAATCATAATTATTTAAGTTTGAATATGTGGAAATATGTTTATATATGATCTCACATAAATTTGGTACATTATTTTAATATTTATATTGTAAGAGAGTCCAAACAAAAATATTTTCTATGTGTAAAAGACTGAAACTGACAGAAGAGATGAGATACTAATGGTTCCACTAAGTTACTGACAAATGACCTACCGATGCAAATGACCTATCGAAAAATGACCTAGCGATGAAAATGACCTACCGACAAATGACCTTCCGATGAAAATGATCTACCGATGGAGATGAATTATCAATGAAAATGACCTACCGATGCAGATGACCTACTGATGTAAATGACCTACTAATGAATATTACCTACCATCAGTTCAAATGACCTACCGATGCACAGTGCTACTAACGTAAGGACTAACTGACAAATAAAATGAGAAACCAATGAAATGAGTCACCAATTCATGTAAAGACCAAAAAATGGCACACTGATGGAATGAGTCACCAACAGAAGGATATACCGACCAAGGACTCACTAATAGACTGTTTAAAATTTCTTCTACTTAAAATTATTTCTAACTATCATATTTTGAGTGTTTTAATGTGACTGATTAATTTAATGCCTTTTTATAGAAATCTTAAATGAGGATATCAGAAATACAAGGTATTGTTTCTACCTCAAAGGTTTACATTTTTGAGATGCAAAAATATATATACAAAGAAGATCACATGAAAGAAGATGCACAGAAAGACTCGTGTAGACACATATACACAAGAAAATATGAGCAAAACCCCCCACGAGCACCATATAGAAAGGAAGAACGCACTATTAATTATTTATTATTGCTTGATGTGAACCAAAGAACTTTTGATCATCAAAGTTCCATCATCTCAGTAGCATCCAACTAAAACAAAGGAGAAGAACCTCTCACCCTCCTGGAAGACAGAACATAGTGCTCCACTACACTCTGTTTTTAGTGTCTATTTCCAGAAGAGGACTCGAGCTTCAACTCCGATACATCAGAGAGTATAGAGATGAATTTAATAACACTCAAACCATATCTAATCCCTTATTAATATATTTTTCTCTATTGTGTACTATTTAACTAAACTTTCAAGTAGTGTGTGTGTGTGTGCTAAAAACACACACTGTCTCCTGTACAAAATTGGAGGATACTAGAGATCCTCAAACAAATATCTTCTTATATTTGTTTGTCCCATGAAGAACTGTGGAAGAGGTCCTGTGTAACCTAATTATAATTTTTGTTCCCACATAGAACTGTGGTAGAGGTCTTGTGACCTAAACAGTCTATGTACTGTTGTGTTAACCCTGATCCAGGCAGTGGATCAAAATATTTATTTACATAGATTGCTTGGTTGAAAGTGATCACCAAGTGGAGTGGTCTAAGTCTCTACTTTATATTGAACTACTTCTTGTATATCTGTGATGTTTTCAATTTATTCTTTCTCTGTTTTAATTCATTTTTCATAAAACTAAATTTTTCTTTGATAGTTAGTCTTGGATAGTAATTATAACTATTTTTCCTTATTATAGTAGTTTCAAAAGTTGTCTCAATATCTCATATTGTTATAACTTAGAATTAATAAATCTTCTGAGAAACTATTTTAATAGTCAACCTATTATAATTTTACTACCTTGGTTAACTGGCTAGTTTTATTTTAAATTGGGGGAACCTTTTAAAAAACTTTTTAACAAAAAATTTTATAGGAAATCAATTCCCCCACCTCTTGAGTGTCCTACTCTGGACAACATCAAAAAAAGTAAAAATATTCATTAAATAAATGTGATAAAAAATTCCAACTATTAAATAAAGAAATATTTAACAAAGATCAATGGACACACTTAGTGTGTAACCCTCTAGGATTTTTCCTAGGTAGCCTTAGGCATGCTTGCCTAAATTCTAATATTATCACCTAGAAAAACATAAAAAAATAATTTAATTTTATAATGACGAAAACCACATATGAATGATCACAATGTCATATAATCTCTTTTTCTCGATATATTTTCAAGCTAGTTTCACACTCGTTTCATCAACCTGTATTATTAATATGTATTTCTTCGACTATTTGAAATGAACCCTCTAACAAATCATGGTCATGGAATTTATTTTTATGGTCTCATTCAAATAAAATGGTTGAGATATCAAATTATATAAATATTGAAGAGAAAAATATTTCCTCAACTTATTCATTAATAACATATCAATCAAGATGCACCCAATATACCCAATGTCCCACAAACATAAGGTGGCATAGTTTTAGTCAGTAGATCAAATTACAAGATTCGTGATATGGTTTAATAATAATATTAAATTATAAGTATCATTATATATGTTCATATACATGAATATCCAATTACATGTAAACATGTGGAATTCTTACTTGTGGTTTTATTCTTATAATCTCACATCTTAGTGATTACCAAGTTCGAACTAGATAAGATGAAGCATATCCCACTAATTAGAATATAACGCCGGATAATATTAATTATTTATTTTCCTAAAAGATGATATTACCTGACCATAGGACTTTTTTTGTATAATATTGTCATGTAAATTCAAGGTTCTCTTCATAGAGAGAAAATATTATGACCTTTTAATTTGAAAAATACTCTAAGGAAATTATCAATTTATTGTAATGAAAAAAATAGTCAATATGTGATAATAGATTTATTAATATTAAAATCCACGAATATATAGGTAATATAAAGTAAGAAAAGTAATTGGTTGTAGGGAAATACCTTTAATATACTCTTACTTGGACTAGAGACAACTTCTAATGAATTTTAGTTTGTTATCTATCGCATGATGTTCATGATTCTATTGAGATAAAAATTTAGTCAAAGGGTCCCATATTGTCTTCCATGGAAACTATGCTCACTATGACCACACATCTTTGATAAAAAACCCTCAGGAGATTATATTTATGAAGTATGTTCTTCCCCCATTGATGTGACTTTGGCTCCTTAGAAAGAGCCACTGCTGTAATATTATCATACTATAGTGTGATATGATATTTACATCTAAGAACCACATCAAGATCTTGGATGGAGTTTCATATCCACACTACTTATTTAGATGCGTCATAAGTTGTAATATACTCGTATTATGCTATATAATCTATGACCACTACTTTTTTGAATTCTTCCAACTCACAGTACCTCCATTAAGAGTGAAAATGTATCTTGGTTTCCAATTAAAATTGTATGGTTCTATTTGGAAGATAAAATTTTTATATCCCATTACGAAAATCTCCTCATATACTCTATAAATCAAAAGAATATCCTCGGTGTGCTTGGTGTAAGAGGTTTTACAGATCAAAAGCTACATCAAATAAAGTAATCAAGACCAATGTAATTTCTTTATATTAATTTAATTATAAATTTAACATGAAATATCCATTATCATGGTTTCAATATTCTTTTGTTATGTTCCATTGGATATACTCATGATAGATGTAATTATTCATCATGTTCTTATAATCAATTCATCAAATTCAATGAAAACCCATCATTAATAATAGGATCAATCATATTTCTCTATTACCAGATCCTTTAATATTTACACATGTTATCACCAGTTCACCATGGGTACTAGTCACTCAAGACCTAGCCCCTCATCTCAAACACACCATAATTTCCATCTAGTCTAAAAGTCCCCTCTCCTCAAAATCGTTTTGGTCAGACAATCACAGCATATCGTTCCCATCAGTATCCTTATACCATCCATAAGGGCATCAACTAAGGTCCTTGAAACCTATCTCATCTTGTCAAAACATTATCAAAATCATTCATTATCCCCTTGGTATATTTATGAAAATCCACCCATAAATTATCTAAACCTACACTTGGATATCATCTTGCATCACTCTCAGAAGAGATCCTAGATTTCCAATGAAGGGTCACCCCTCTCTATCACATATCACATAGTCTTAGAGGAATCATCCCACCCATGGTTCATACCCACTCTTAATCCACACTTAAGTGGATAATCCTTACCATGTTTTAGTTATATGTCTATCACATTTATCCCATTAAGAAAAATACAATCATACCTACCCACTATCCCTAGGTAACTCGCCTTGGATACCTGCATCACCTCTCACATCCTGAGACCTATTAAGGTCTCCTATAAACTTTCCTATCATCTTCACCACTTATATACAAGTTCATAAGGCAATAACAATTAACCAAAGGTGTTAAAGAGAACTTTTCTCGATCCTAGGATACCCAAACTCATCCTATCTCTTTATCTAGGGTGGTCTTGATTCTTATTTATTTACTCATTCACATGAAAATTTCATAAAAATAATAAATGAATAATAAAAAGAGTATGGATCTATATTAAAGGGACCACCAACATTGATCATGGAGTTACCATCTTCATGATTCTCCACACAACCTCTCCCAAGCCTATCCATGCCTCATTTCATTTCATACCACCACATAAGCTCCTATATCACAATAAAAAATAAAAATAAATCATTACAATAGTTATAATTAATTATTCAATTTAATTCAAAGAGTTATAATTTCTGAAAACTCACCCATCATTTCTGCATCATTAAAACCATGAATAATTGTACCTAGAAGCTCCATGGAATAACCCTGACACCATAATTGGAAAAATACATATCAAATAAAGATGATTTCTCCAGGATCTAAAAAAACTAAAATCCTATCCAAATTTATAATGAAATTAGTATTCAATAATGGTGGAAATAAATAGATGGAATTACAGAAGAACACACCTTAAATAACCATGGAAATTCCAAAAATCCACCCCTTTTAATGGGGGTCGATCAGAGTGAGGAGAGGGGGAGGAGATGGACGAAATGGGCATACCCTATTCCTATTTACATTAAAATTGAAGGGGATACAAATTGTAAATTAACAGTCTACCCCCACTATAAAATATCAATCTGGGGAGTCCATTTCAGCATGGAACCCTAGAATTGTGGTATAATACCCCAACAAAGGAGATTGTTGTGTTGTAACCTAAGGGGTCATGGTGAAATTCCCATCACATAGCCTTTTGATGTGTTATAGAGTAGGGATCCATGATTCATCCCACCGCAAGGGGAATCCCACTGTCCTTAATTCCTAGGGAACATCCATGTAACATCACCTAGGATAAGGTGTGGTGATTCCTTCTAGCAAAAAACGATAGTGTGTCCCTCCTAGATGTAGTGCAACTGGTCACCAAAAGGTAGGAGATGATTTTTCACTGGACACATGATAGTATCCCTCCTATACAACTCAACCTTATTCCACCCTCTAAAAAAACTTTCATGACACTCAACATTCCAAAAAAATCCACTATTTGTAGCATTCTTTGTATCCTATAGCAAAATTCAGCACCTCAGTAACCTATACCATTCAATTATGTTCAATAAAGAACCCAAAAAACCACCCATGACTTTATACACATCCAAAAAACATATCCTTGAGATATTACAACCCTTGAAATCCATATTTGACTCTCAATTATAAAAACATTCCCTACTTCAAGACCAAAAATTCAAATTCCCTTAAAATTAATGACCCAAAAGATTTGCGGGTCATTATGGGAGAGATATATCATCGGTGGTCTTGGGATTGATGGGTGATTTTGATCACCATTTGGGGTGAGATTCCCATTGTATGTGTGAATCTATTTGGGGCTTGTGGTCCAATCATGGAAATGGGATTGTGACCTCTAGGTTATTGACTTTTTCCTTATGGGTGGTTCTATTGGACTAGCTCGGTTGGGTGAGAAATGTTTGGAGGTCCTTTTTGAGTATCTATTTTCCACTTCAATTAATTATATTTTAATAATTATAACATTATTATTTTATTCCCTCTAATATGAGGAAACAAAAATTTTATAATATATCACTACTTAACAAGAGTATATATTTTCTTTATTGTTCTTTTTCATGTTTATTATGTGTCGTATGAACTGATTTCAAAGAAAAATCCGCATTAGTGTAAGTTCAGAAGTCTGTCTAAACCATATAATGAATTGTCTCAACCCTATGTTCTGAACAATATAAACATTACAAATAAGTTTTTTTAACCTTATGGTCATCATTATCTGAACATTATTAAGGGATTTTTTGTACCTTACAATTGAATTATTGATGGGATTTTATGAACCTTATGGAGAAATTTTTCAAACTTACGAGTTCTATATTTTTTGAAATTTTAGTGTTTTTCACAAAATAATCATTCTTACAGAAATCTTCTTTATGATAGAATGATACTAATACAAATATATAAATTATCCTTAGGAAAATATTGATATTTATGAAAAATCATGTTTACAGGATGACCCTTATCAAGAATTATATGCTTATAGGATGAACCTTTTGGGAATTCCATGTTTATAGGATGATGCTTGTCATGACCCGACCCAATGAGGCTTGAGCCGCAACTACCCCAATCCCACCTTCATAGGATAAGGGGTGATGATGAGTGTCAAAAGTCATAAAAAATATGGTAGTCTTTTTCTTAATGTACTGATAGAGAAAATATTTTCAATTAATTTATATTGAATGTAATTGTTTTAAACCCACAAAATTGTTCCTCTAAGATTAATTGTTTCATTTTTATGATAATGGTGTTATTTTGAGCTGAATAGTAAAAATTGGCCATTTTGGATTTTTAATAGTTTTAAATTATTTTGGTAGTTTGACCATAAAATTATCTACACTGATCCAAATTGAAAATTTATTTCTTTTCCAGATTCCACACATCCAGGTATTCATTTACTATATTTGGACTAAAATCTTAATCGGTCATATGGAAGCTCAAAAGAAGCTCACAATTTTGCTCAAGAAAATTGTTTTCAGTTCAGCCTAGTTTTGATGTGGGATCTATAACTCATCCACTGTGGTCCCAAAGCTTGTACAATTTGGTGGGTGGACTCGAAAGGCGTTTTGGAGCATCTTTTATGAAGGAAGAACCAAGTGAATTGGCCGTTTATGGGTTCATTAAAGCACCCTAATCTGGAGGATTTCGTTTTGGAGAGTCTGACTGTACAGAATAAATTCTCATAGTAAAACGGACATAACTCTCGGAATACATGTCCAAATCTGCTGAGATTTTGAGGTGACACGACCAAGGGAATTATGAACAACATTCAAGAAGGTCTAAACGCGTGAATATGTCATTATTGGGGCTAAAATGCATAGACATTTGGGGGAAACATTCTAGCTATAAAAGGAGGAGAGCTCCACCCTCTCAAAGCATCCCATTCTCCACCCCATTCCTTCTGGGACACCAAAAAGGAGAAATTTTCAGCTTTATCTTTTATTTATTTTCTTTTTCATAGTTTTGTAATGCCTTATTCCCCATTCAAATCGATTACCCTTACCATGGTGGGGTAAACTTTTGGAGTGATTGGAGAAGGGTTGGTTTTCTACATTGTAATGCTTGAGTTCTTCGACGCAATTGAATAAATTTCTTTCTTCTTCAAAGTTGTTTTCAATTTTTTATAGCGGATTTTATTATCAAGTTCGATCGTTCTTGAATAATTAATTCCGTTATTTATTTTTTCCTTGGTAAAATAATCAATATCTTCCTCCACTAATTTCTGGTTTATATACGATGGAATAAACCAGGAATTAGTGGTGAAGTACTCGACGATCGTCAGTACGTGTAAAAGGTGTAGTGAATGTTCTTGATTGTTTGGGATAAACAAAACCCGATCGGGTATTGCCCATTTAAATTAAGTATATTCAATACAACTATTTTACACATGGAAGGAGAGTTGACCAAACCAAGATCTTGGTAAGGTTTTCCCTCACAATAATAATTTCACCAAGGAAGTGAGAGGAAACGATTGTAGAAAATCACTTTAATCAACTAAGAAGGAGAGGTTTGAATTAAATTGAACAAGTATAGCATTATAATTAGGAAACCAACCCCGAACTAATCACCCTTTTAATTTCATAGTTTTTCAATCATTTGAATTTCAAATTTCCTTTCACAACATTTTTACCATCGTTTTAAAGTGACAATCTATTTTGTGTGCACTCCTCATCGGGAGACATCCTAGGTCAACCAAATTACTACATTTTAACTTAGGAAATAATTGTTTTGACACGCCCTACGACAGGCATGTGTCATGTACCTATACGCACACACCCAACCATATTCATACATAATTAAAGAGTAATAATAATATTAGATTCAACATCTAGAGAGTAAACCATACACATAAAACCTCTAGAAATTAAAAGAGTGTGATCGTGTAATCTAAAAAGTAAAAAGGGAAAAATATACACCCAACCAGAAATATGTCCTAACCAAAAAAATTGAAAAGTAGAATATGAGAGAGCCCATCCTAGGATCTCCAAGCTTCGACCATCGTACGCGGTCCAATTCACCAGGTATCCATATGATCCTCTATAATATCTATCGACCTATCTGTCATCTGCATAAAACAAGACACATGCAGGAAAATCCCATGCAGGGGTGAGTATATACATACCCAGTAGGAAACCCCAAAATCTAAAGGGGGGTAATGAGATACATGATAAGAATAGATAGATCAACCCATATCAAAAAAGTAAAAAAAATCCAATGACATAGATATTGATATATATATATATATATACATGCTCAAAAAAATACCAAATGAGATAGAAATGGGATCTCCATCTCACAGCCCAACCTAAGAAAAGAGTGACAACATTTCCAAAAGTTCCATCAACAATTCTCATCATCTCAGACATCTATCTGAGGAAACATCCAAAGTTAAGAAACTCCTCACCATTGTGCCTCGTAGTCGAGGGGCCAAAATTTATAGTTAGAATACCCATGACCATGTAAAACTAGAGGATTATAATAAATAGATAGAGGACTCATTCCCTGGCTCCATAGGAGGGTTCCCCTCTGATAATCAATAGAGGACTCATTCCTGAACTCCATAGGAGGGTGCCACTCTGATAGTTAATAGAGGATTCATACTATGTCCAGCATAAGGGTTCCACTATAGTAGTAGATAGAGGACTCATGCCCTGACTCTATGGGAGGGTGTCACTCATATGTAAGATATAGGACTCATTCCCTACCTAGTAAGAGGTTTCCACTTTAATGGTTGAGGACCCATGCCATGTCTCTATAAGAGAGTTCCAGTCTGATGGTAGATATAGCAATCGTACCTTGCCCAGAAAGAGGGTTCCACTCAAATAGTCAATCAAGGAACCATGCATTTCCTATAAGGAGGTTTCCACTTAGATAGAAGATAGAGGACCCCTTCCCTACCCAGTAGGATGGAGCCACTATAATCTCTCTGATGATTCTACTCGATCACTGTCATTGTCGAACAGCTCTAAAAGAAGCGTCATTCCAAAAACATCTTTCATCATATCTCAAAGACCACTAAAAAGGAAACCACCATGTTTACATGGAAAAAAACTCAATCTAGGCTACTAAAATGTCAAAATCAAAGTTCAAATGAAGAAGATGTAATAGGTAGAAGTTTCCTCAATAGTTAGTATGGGTACACGCCATGTAAGTGTGGTCCCACACCATTGCCTGGTTTTTTCCCTTGCGGTACAAGGATTATATCCCATGTATCCCTACACATAATCTAAGGTGTCTACATGGAATGCCTCATCCACTAAAGGTCTTTTTAGTGCTCCTGGACATGTCTATGTAACTTTTACCTTGCCCGTGTACTTCGGTACATAGTGTATCCTCCCACACGAGGTCCTTCCCGTGCTCGTGACCATGTGTTTGGTCGTTCATGTGCTCGTGTACACCCAGAGTACATGATGGGTCACTAGAACTAAATCACACTATATGTGGGGATCCCACATAGTGTGTGATATTTAACTCACCTAGAAACCCTAGTTGTTGTAGTCAGGTCCCTACACACTATGTGTTCTTCAAACTACATAGTGTGTAGTCAAGTTTTCCATAGAAATCTAGATTTTACCCTATAATCTGAATATTCCACTTTCACTGTTTTTTTCCTGATTCTCACCCAAAATTAATGGTGAACACCTCTATCCATAATTTCCATCCATCCATTGGATAGAAAATGGTGTTTCGATTCACTCATACAAATCCAGCATGTCATCGTCACACCTCCCTTGATGTGCCTTTTGTTCCTGGATCTCATATACATGGGAATAATCACCTATATCCAAAAATATACCCAAATAAATCCCTAATTAATCAAACTATTCATATCATGTGAATCCTCCAGGAATATAGGGGTTTGATTGAGATCAATACCACCCAGCAATGTCAAATTGTGACCCCATGATCCAACGATGAATAACATGAAGAACGAAGGGGGTAATCCATAAGGAAAATGTTAAAAAAAATAATTGGATAAGCATTCTAGGATAATGGATACAAATTGGGATGACCAATATGAGAAACATGTCACAACGGATACAAATTGAATAATCAATTTAAAATTTGTATACGGGTGAATAAAAAGGCTTACAATTGACACAGGTCAGAGGAAAAGGATGATCTTACTCAATATTTTAATAAAATGGGAAAAAAATACATAAATTTTGAGTCCTAGGTAAATATTGGATCATTTTTTGATGAAGAACAAGCTCGTTAACAAAGAATATGAGTCGTTGTATTTGTTGTGCCTCAATTCACCGGGATCTGGAGGCTCATTGTCGTCTGATCTTGATACGTCAATGAGAGGTGGTAGAACTCTCCTTTTGATGATCCTAGGGTTATATGAACAACATTTTAGATCCTATATAATGAATATTATATAGATAAAATTATTTTTTTAGGGGTTTAATTAATTAATTAATTAATTAATCTACTAAATGCACCCACTAACGGCTGATTTATCTGAACGCCCCACACTGGCCCATTTTAGGTCACACTCAAGGTAAACCTTGCGTTATGAATTCATCCATGGTATAAAATTTTTTATATGAGACTTTATTTAAGAGATATACCATTTTTTTAAGAAATATTGATTGTGTGATATAAAATATATTTACTATTTTTATAAAATTAATTATGGGCACATCGGGCCTCAAAATCACATGTCGTCTCAGTGCCTCACTTTGAAAATATTTCAAGATATATTTCAAATTATTAAAAATAAAAAATAGAGTGTCTAAATTATTTTATAATTCAATATTTTCATCCATGAAAAGAAAAACTAAACAAAAAAACTCTGGATATTGAGCCTATATTTGGATCTCCCACTCCCAGGAGCTCTCCTACATGCTCCCATGCTTCCAAAACACAAGAAGTGAGGGAATGGTCAATCCATAGAGATTCCTTTCATTCCAATACTCGATCGCAAATGAATTATCTACAAAATTGTCTCCATAATTGACATAAATATCACCCCATTCAATGAAATGCATAGTTTCATGCACGTATTTCCTCAACTATGAAAAATGGATGACATTGTGCACCTGCTTCAACTGTGGGGGTAGAGATAGGTGGTAAGAAACCTCAAAAAACATCTACAAGATCTTTAATAGACTAATGAACCTTAGGGATATCTTGAGACCCCATATGAATTTATGTAATCCTATTTTTGGAAATACTCTTATGAAAATGTGGTCTCCCTACTGGAACTCCAAGGTGATATGATATAGATCTGCATAAGATTTATTCCAGCTCCGAGTTGTCCTCATAAACTCATGGATGACCTGCAACTTCTCTTTCATCACCTATACCATCTCTAGACCAATAAAAGATGCCTCTTCAATATTAGTCCATCATATGGTTAACCAGTAGGGGATCCCATACAAGGACTCAAAAGGTTTCATTCTGGTAGTAAAGTGGTAGATACTATTGTACACAAACTCTACCAATGGCAAGTGATCCTACCATATCCAGCCAAAGTCTAACACAAAATCCCTCAGCATATCCTCCAACACCTAGATAATTTTATTGTTCTGCTCAGCTGTTTGGGGGTTGAAGGTTGTACTCATCCTCATCTGATTCCTGAATTTCTTTTGCATGTCTCTCCAAAACTGTGACATGAACAACGCATCACATTCAGAGAAAATATTCAAGGTCACCCCATTAAGGTTAACAATCTCTTGTACGTAAAAATTCCCCAAACTCTTTGCTTAAATTTATTCCCTGATAGCAAGTAAGTGTACCAAATTTTTGAGTCAGTTAACTATTACTCAGATAGTGTCATGACCTCTCACTACCGGCAGAATCCCTATCACAAAATCCATGAATATTACATCCCATTTCCACTCTAGGGTCTCAAGGTGATGCAAAACACCTATCGGAACCTAGTGCTCAGCCTTCACCTATTTATAACTGAGACACCGAGAGATAAACTCACCCACTCTTCATCTCATACCAGCCAACCAAAACTATCATTGAAGGTCCTTATACATATTCCCCACATCAGGATGTATAGCTAAAGGATATGTGTGAAACTCTATCATCACCTCCTCCCATATCATAACTGGCACCATCATCCATCCCTTGAAAAGGATGGCATGATTCCCTCCTTCATTAAATCCATCAGGTGAATCTCTAAAGAATATTTGGTCATGTAAAAGATCACATTCAATATATCCCAAATGATACTCTCTCACAAGATAAAGGAGTAAAGGAGTCAACACCATTGACTAAAGAAAATATTCACCCACCTTCTCAGTCGGGGTTAGCTACAAAGAGGACAAATAATTAGATGCCTCCTTAACCAAATGAGCACAGGATTTCCTACTAAGGGAATCTTCCACCACGTTTCCCTTCCTCAGAGTATAGACTATATCAAATTCATAATCATGTAGGAACTCCAACCAGAATCTCTACCTTAGGTTCAATTCTCTCTGTATGAAGACATACCTAAGGCTCTGATGGTCTGATTAAACAAAAAATTGCTCTCCTAGAAGATAATAACTCCACATCTTCATAGAAAAGACTACCACTTCCAACTCTGGGCCATGATCCATGTGGTTATGCCCATGGAGTATCAAATTTCTTAACCCATATGTGATAAATTCTTGTCTCTGCATCAACACGCAACTGGTCCCATTTCATAAGTCATCACAATAAATTATGTAATGCATGCCCTTCTCTGGTAGTCACAAAACAAGGTCACTCATCATCCTCAGCCTTAACTCCTCAAAGGGTCTCTAGCACTGCTCAATATAGGTAAACAGATTTTCTTTCTGTTTTAGGGCAGTTAAAGGGGATTCAATCCTATAGAATTTCTCAAAAAAACCTACTATAGTACCACTTCAAGCCAAGAAAACTATTTACCTCTAACATTTTGTTGGTTGTATCCCAATAAAGCACTAAATTGATATTTTTCGGGTCCATATCTAATCTATTATTAGAAATGAAATTCCCTAGAAAGTGAACCTCATGGATCTATAACTAGAACTTTGAGAGCTTACCATAAAGCTGGATCTTCTAAAGAAAATCTAGGATCATCCTCAAGTGATCTGCATGATTCTACTCTGACATAGAATATATGAGTATGTCTTCAATTAAGACAATAACAAATAGGTCCAAGTACGGATGAAAGATATGGTTCATCAAATCCATAAACACAATGAGGTCATTTTTTACACCAAAAGGCATCACTAGGAACCTAAAATTTCTATAGAGACATCTGAATGCAAGATTTAGAATATCAGCCTCACGAAAACTTAACTGGTGGTAGTTGGACCTGAGATAAATCTTTCAGAACCATCTTCTACCTCACAACTGATCAAAGAGTTTTTCAATACTTGGAAAGGAGTACTTTTCTTTATCATGGACTGGTTTATGCGATAATAATACACACAAATCCATAAAATCACATCCAAATGTTTCATGAACAACATTGGAGATTCCCAAGGGGACACACTGGTGCTGATAAAACCCTTCTCTTTAAATTATTCCAACTACAACTGTAGCTCCCAGATCATAGTAGAGGATATCTAATATGTCACAAAATATATAAAAGTGATCCAGATATGTAATTCGATACAAAACTCTATCTCCCACCTTGGAAGTATCCCCAGAACATCCTCAGTGAAAGAATCCATAAAAACATCTACAACTGAAAGAATCTAGATGCCTGAATAGCCTAATGAACCAAGGGCTACACTTTCCAATTGATGGGTAATGGGTTGCAGCATCCTGCTCAAAAAACATGCTCACCCTGCAATGATATCTCTCTCTCCCAAAAAGGAAAATATTTTCCCATCAGTTTGAATCCATCTGACTCATTTATGGTGACAATAATTCTAGTCTTGGATAATGGACAACCAATCCATACCTAAGATGACTTCATAGTGTTCTATCATGATGAACCAAAAGGTCCCATGAGAACCCCTCTTTACCAATAGATATCTCACACTACTAAAAGATAAAATATATTGAATAAGATATACATGTAGGAACCTCAAGAAAAAGTTCTTGGGCTAAAACCTCTACTAAGAGATCCAACTCTTTCACTAGGAGTAAAGAAATGAAGTAATAAATTGCACATGTTTCTAACAGTACAGATATAAGATTATAACAAACATACACAATGCCTCTAATAATCTCATGTTCCACTAGGTTATACACATCCATAGCCTAAAGCTATCTATATCCCCAACCGCCATCTCCCTGAGTCTGATGTGGACTGCCTGGTGGTGGTGATATAATTTTCTCATAACATTGCCCACCAACCAAATCACCTCCACCTGGAGCCCCATATTCTCCTATACTAGCTTCACCTCCCTGGGGGCTACTCAACCCTCACCTAGGATATTCATGATCATGGTGTTTCTTCTTCCATGGTGGTCTATCAGCTATATATCTGCCCCCCTCATCACTTCTGGTCAGAAAATCAGGTGCCATGTAACCTCACCCATCACATATATATAACCTCCCGTCTTTGGGATGCCCTGGTAATCTGCATTGTCCCTAACCATGTGCCCATGTCTGATCCTAACAAGATATCCTAGATATTTTCTATATAAAAAGAGTTCAATCATTCTCTATAAATAATTTTTGAGAATTGGTAGAACTTCCTAAACAATAAGTTATATTCACAAAATGTATTTTTAGAAATAAATATGATAAATATGGAAATAATATAATAAATAATTTCATATTAATAGCACATGGATATTTTCAATAACAAATAATATATTATGATGAAACATTTACCCTAATTGTAAGGTTAAAATCTATAGTAATTTTAATATATTATGTTGATTTTCATGGTTTTAAATTATTTTAAATGGATGTAAAAATTTATGTTATTAATGAGTTTATTTCTGAGGAATTATATGTAAGATATCCCCATGGTTTTGAAATTAAAAAATATCTTAATCAGGTATTAAAAATTTATAAAGATCTTTAGAAACTTAAATAATCTCTAAGAGCTTGGTATGAAATATTTTCTAATTTTATTTTATAAAATGATTACAGAAAAGGAAAGGTTGATCATACTTTGTTTATTAATAAAGTTTCTAAATAAATTTTAGTTTCTCATATTTATTTGTATGATATTATTTTTGGATCCTTAAATGATGCTTTATGTAATGAATTTTTATAATTAATGACAAGTGAATTTGAGATGAGTCTTATAGTAGAATTAAAATTATTTATTGAGCTTAATATTTTTTAAATGGATGATGTAATTTTTTTAAATCAATTTATGTATGATAAGGAATTTTCTAAAATATTTGAACTTGATAATGGTAAAATTTTATATACCCCCATGGAAACTAGATGTTGATAAATATAGAAAATTAATGGATAATAAAAAATTTAGAGGTATGATTGGTATTTTGTTATACGTATAGAATTATTAGAATAATTTAATGTTTATTTTTTTATTTATACTATATTTCAAATTGAACCTACAAAAAATCACTTAAAGGATGTTAAAATACTCATAAAATATATTAATGGTTCTTTATACCTTAGTTTGTTGTGTCTGGGTTAAAATTTATTTGAATTGAAAATATATTCAAATTTTTATTTTGGTGGATATAAAATATATAAAAATACATAAGTGGAATGAGTTAATTTCTAGGAAAAATATTTGTTTCTTGGAGCTAAATGAAAAAAAATATATTTTTCAACTACAGAAGAATAATAAATAATTGTTGTGAGTTATTCTAGTCAATATTTTTGGATAAAGAAAATTTGGACTAAATTTGATGTTTATTTTGAAATTTTACCTATATTATGTGATAATTATTATACTATTGAAATTTCTAGGAACCCTTTACATCACTCAAGAACAAATCATATTTATGTTACACATTCAAATTCTCACTTCATGTCAACTCTATTAGTTTGTAACTCATCTTTGTTGAGACATGATTCTAGATTTGGTCAGTAAGCATGATTAATATTTATATATATGTAATTTTTCTAACATGATATAAATATATTTTCACATATTTATTGTAAGAATGTAAATTTTTTACATTCTATGGTTTCCTATAAGGATTAATCACTATATTTTACTATTACAATTTTTTCATATCTATGCATGCTTTTGTGGCTCCTTGTTGCTTTTATATGATTTTTCAATATTTCATATAAGAAATTTTTAGATTCTACATATAGTATATTTAAATTTTAAACACAATATTTTTAATATATTGATGTTTCAAGAAGATACAAAAACTTATTTTAAGGGAGAGTTTCACTAATTTTATTATCTATCTCCTCAAATTAATATTTTTTTTAATTGTTAGTTTATTTTTTAATTGGAATGCATGAATTTAGGGAGATATTTAATGTTTAAATATATTTTTTTCTTAAAATTTTCATTAAATAGTCTCTTTATGCTGACATTTTTTATTCTATTTTAGAATCTACTTTGATATTTTCTGAAACAAAGTGAGAGTTAAAAGAGTTTTCATTATCTAAAATTTTCATATATAGTAAACTAATTTTATTTACTTGAGTTAAAGCTTCCAAAAAGAAGGAAGATATATTTTTAATAATTTAATTATTTAATATTTTATTATATATTCATAAATGGGGTGAATTTTTGAAATTATATTTTGTATTGTCATTATCAAAAAGGGGGTTCCTGTTGAGTGGATCATTTCCACTTCACTTAATTATATTTTGATAATTATAAAATGATTATTTTATTCCCTCAAACATCATTGAAGAAACATTTTTCAATATTTCACTAATTAAGAATAATATTTATTTTTTTATTGTTGTTATCTATGTTCATTATGTATCTTACGAATTCATTTCAAATAAAAATTCACATTACCATAAGTTGGGAAGTATATATCAAATTGATAGTTGATTGTCTCAACCTTATGGTTTTCATTATCTAAACCTTAAAAATGGGATGTTTTAACCTTACAATAATTATTTTTTAAACCTTATGAAGAACTTTTCGGTACTTTATGAAGAAATTGTCAATGGGTTCGTATTAACCTTACAAAGAATGGTTTTAACCTTATGAGTTATATAGTTTTTTTCATTTTAGAGTTTTTTGAAAAATAATCATTCCTAAAAAAATAATTCTTATGAGAGAATGATCCTTACACACATTTAGAAATGATCATTATGGAAATATTGATGCTTATGAAAATTATGTTTATGGGATTACCCTTATAATAATTCTATGTTTATGGGCTGACCCTTATGTGAATTCCATTATTATGGGATAACCCTTACAAAAATTTCATGCTTACGGGATGATGCTTATGAAATTCGTGTTTATGAATAAAATAATGTTTAGTAAAACTCATCCTTATGGGAGGATAATTCTTACGCCCATTCATGTTTATTAAAAAATCATGTTTACTTACACATACCTGTCAGACGGTATGGAAAAAACTATTTATTTTGGGTTAAATATAGTTATAGTGGTAACCTTAAGTTGTCTCCTAGAGAGGAGTGAAATAAATCCATTATCACCTTATGTTTATAGAGGAAGTAATTTTAATAAAAATTATCTAGGAAACCAAAGAAATCAATATTATAAAAGTGGTTTTAAATCTGGATGATGAAAAAGTGATGGGTTTAGGATTGGATTTCTTTTTTCAATTTTATTAGGGTCTTTAAAATGGGTTTGTTTCCCTTCTTATTAATTTATAAGTGAAAGACTCCTCAATTGAGTTTTCAATCACCCTTGGTTGAAGGTTATTTTAGGGACTTACCTAATAGTGGTTATTGATTGCTCAGCCTCCCTTCATGTTCATCTGAAAGACCAGTAAACTAATCCAAAACTACTAAGTAAATACCCAATCAAGTATTAGTGATCCTGGGAAATTTATAATTAACTCACTACCACCACACACATGTTATTGATTACTAAATACTCACCACACAATACAACCAATTCATTCAAAACAATATGTATTAAGTTGAGGGAGATTATAACTAATAAACCCAAGTAGAAAACATTGAACAAGCTTCAGAATTTAAACATGAACATATTAAAAAGTACCAAACATCCATTGAAAACCAAAATAATTCAACAGAAGAGAGTTTTTATTCAATAAAATCAGGACTTAATCATTAAAAATTATCACCATCCACTCCCTGATTACTTAGAATATTACCTCTCCATTTTAAGGGTAATAGAGAAAAAAGAGGAAAAATAAGTCAATAAAAAATAAAATAAATAGATAAATAATGAACAAAAGCATCATCATCAGTCACGATAGAACTCCATCAATCCACAAGATCCATATTTCTAGATCTTTCAACCTTATCCTTTACTAATAGATACTTGGTTTCCATTTTTTTCACTAAGTTCAAATCTCTAAGATCCTTATTATTATAAAAACAATTCTTCCATTTTCTCCTACACTCTCCCTTGTTCTTTAAGTCTTAAAATCTCCATGAAATTAATAGCTCCTTCTTTGTTCTTGGTCAAAATATTTTTCATTTTATGATACATGTGGTTACCTCCTAATAATCGCATGCATATGAATGTGGCACACTAGAGCTTTGGTTAAAACTACAAATGAGTCTTACAATCTCGCTTTGATTTTTGGAAAAGTCTTAAAATCATATCAATATCTCAGAATTCATACAAAATGTATAGGTTAGAATTAATACAATCACAAAGTCATATATGATCAGGAATGAATTCAAGCAATCTCCCTTTGGTTGGTTTTTCATAAATAAAAATATCCAACATTTCAAAACCTCCTACACATGGTCAAATTTTATATGTGGTAATAAAATATAATTTGGGTGTGAAAATTTCTTATGTGCATGATATTTTCCTCTAATAATTTTCTCAACTTCAAAAAATCACCTATGAGATATCCCAAACTTCTTCAATGTATAACTGTTTCCTTTAACTAATCTCAGCACGCTTATTGTAATGTCCCGACCCTAGTTACCCAGAGTCGGTGCATTATTACATAACATTAGCATGATCACAAGGAAACCATGTCTCGAAAGACCGATTAGTTTAGTATTATTGGAAAACAAGACTCATACATAAGTTTAACTTTACAACTTGAAAATAAATACAACATGAATTTATTCCTTTAGAAACATCCAAGCCTCCTAGATTATGCCTGAAATTTATTCATAAATAACTTCTTCATATCCTGGGAAGATGAAACATAAGAAAGGGATGAGCTCAAATGCTCATTAAGGGTAAGCAATACAGTGAAAGATAATATAAATATTAAGCATGATGAATAATTAAAACCACATGACTTTACCAATTAACATAAATAATTTTATGGAAGGAATATGAGAGGAGTAAATAATGCCATAATAACACATAATCATGGGTATTCTACTAGTCGAATGACCACATGAACCATCAATATTATTTTCATAAAGAGGGAATGTATAATGTCGGACATTCTGAAACATTTTGTCAAGGCCTCGGCCAAGATGTCTAAAAATGATTAATCCCTTGGCCAAAACCATATATCAAATTGGGAAAGGCCTCATCCAATTCCATATCTAATTGTCTCATGAGACCTACCGATTCATTAAGGAGATATAATGGGCTCCACTCGTCACTTACTAAGTCCAATACATTCCTCATATGAAAATTTTGAAATATAACATAAACATTCGTATTAAAACTGTCATACAAAATGTAAACACTTTAACCATAAACCATGAATGGTATAAAAATAAAACATCCACAGTCACAAAAACTTAAATATAATATGGAAGATTTGTATCATAATAAATCGACTTCAAACAAGTATAAAATCCATCAAAGGATGTTGACATAGATGAAATCAAAACTATTTGAGAGAAATATCTCTTTCTTTCTTTGAAATCATTTAAAGTTACATAATTATAAAAGAGAACATTTATTTTAAAAATATTCTTATAATCTTGTAAGGGAATATTAGATGATGTTATAACGGCGGAGAATAACCGCACCCGCCGTATAAGTTAAAAAATACATTCTTACCTTAATTTTGTCGAAAAAGTCATAAAGTAACTTGTTTGGAAAATGACTGAAAGATTACCATAAAAACATATAAGTTAAAATAAGGGTATAAATGAATTTGAACCATTGTCTAGTAAATAGTAAAAAAAATTTAAATACATTTTTAAGAGACATGGATGTGGATGATTAAGAGGTCCCAGTAGATACTTACGTAAAAACAACCTCGGATAATAAAGAGATTGTAGAATTAACCCATACCTTGTAATTTTCCTTGGTCGAGGGTAGGTTAACCTCCTGTATAATGGTGAAATAATTTTTATTAAATTATACAAGAATAATATACATTAATATGATATCATATATGATATTTTAACATTGCTTTGTTAATAATATCCTAGTATTATTGTCGTTTCGGGGGTTAACGGATTCATTTTACTTTATATTCTTTATTATGTGAGTCATATTTGTTATGGATGGGATGTATCTTATTTATATCCAGAATTATATTAAGTCTTTAAACATTATTTTTAATCATCAAACGAAAATTAGTCTTGATTGGATAGATGGGGAATGAATCTCATCGTGTTCGTGGAGACGGTAATCTGTACGTACGCACGAGCGACAATATCATTCTTTTGATATTAAAATAATATATAATTGGATGGTATATAATATATACAGAATCATTATCATGTTATATTTATTATTTACATCAATTAAACATCATTATTATACCCATCCAAATAATAATTTATTGAATAACAATTACACCACGACCTGGAGATGGTAAGCCATACGTACGCACGTATGGTGACATGTCATTCAAAGGATGGATAGAATAATGAATATGGTAGTACCATATTTATAATAACATCACATTATATATAATATACTGGAGTTATTATTTTATAATGTAAACAACAAAGAAAGGGTAAGTGGAAGAAGAAAGGAACTTGAAAGAGGTGATGAAATATTTTACCTCTTCTTTGGGTTCTTTCTATTGATTTGATCAAAAGGTATCCTTAGGATGGATTTATGACTAAATTAAGGCCTCTAAAATTAAGGGAGGATAGTTGATAGGTTATTTGGGTAGGTTTTGTCTAATCCAAATGGCTTTTAAGGTGTGAATTAGAGAGAAGGGGGAGTGCCCTTTTATAAGAGAGGTGAGGGGCACCTTAGGAAAAGCTAGAAATATTATTTTATAATAAAATCATTTTCAGTTTATAATGGATAAAAAATGGATTATTTAAATTATAAGGTGGTTATGGGTCGAAAACCACTCAACAAATAGGTTTTTTACAGGTTTGGTTCACTATATTAACCTCATGTTTTAGATTTAACTCTTAGTTAAATAGTTTGACATTTACCATGTCTCTTTGTATTTTTATATTATATGGTTAATAGACTTACTATATACTTCCAATATAACCCCAAGTGGTTCATTAATGATACAAATATAATTATATAAGTATTTTGGCCCAACCTTATATTTGTGGGAAAATAATATCAATTAATAATATAATATTTTTTAAAAACTCTTTTATGTCAATTTTGACACTATTTGGTATTTTGTGTTTGATAAATTCATAATAGCATTATTACTTCAAAAAAAATAATCTAATCAATCCTAAAATGTCACATTAACCTAGAAAATTCGTTTATGGAATCAAAACATTCAAATTATATTTATTTTAACAACTATAATACCATTTTTTATTCTTTCATTAATAAAGAAAATATTACATCATCCTTGTGTCATAAATAAATATATTTATTTTATATATAAAAATTATAAATAAAATATCCTGAGGTATGAAATATTTTAATCTTTGTAATTACTATTTATATTCAAATATATCATTTATATAACATAATATAAAAAAAATTTACTAAAAGATATTTGCTTTTGTTATTTTTTTCTCTACTTTAAATTATTTAATATATAATGTCATTATCACTTCCAAGTGGCTCCATGGGGTCCCAAAATAAACCCAAGGATGCCCATGGTCAGAAATTTATCATAAAATAGGGTTAGTACATGTGTTAGGGTAATTTAATATTATTATAATATTATTTTTTAACCTTATTTACAGGATTTACCCCTTTAACCATGGTAAATAAAATATTTACTGAAGTAAATATTCCTAATGCATAAAAATAAAAGTTACCTATTTACAAAATTTGGACCTCTTAGTTCCAAATATGGAATCCATTTTTCTAAATTCAAAACACAAAAGTGGAATAAATTAACTTAAAATTAATTCCCGTTGTCAAAACAAAAAATGTGTTTTTAAGAAATAATAACTATCAAAAATTGACACTTGATTATGTCCAGTTTAAATGTGAAATTATGTACAATGACCAACATGAGATTAAATGGTAAAAATATAATCTAATTATACTTAAAAACAACTCAATATTATAATTTATCACTATAAATTATTTTGATTAAAAAAGTTGTTTTTAATTAAAATTTAGTATTTTTTACTATTCATCAAAAACTGAATGTTTTCAGAAAAATACCAAAAATTAACCCTAAGCTAATTTCAATATTCCGAACCCAAAAAATGAAGTCCATTTTCAAACATAAAATTACAAAAAAGTGGTTATTATTATTCATAAGGTATAGTTTGATTGGTCACGATGTGTTAGAATCTCGAAGTTGCGTACAACGCAAGATATTGCATTATTCAAAGGGAAATGTACCACGGAAGCTTGTGGTGTTACATTCTCCCCTCCCTCAAATAATTTTTCCCTTGATATTTCTAGAATATTACTGCATAAAAAGACTCAGGTGGTTCTTCATCATAAGTTCCTCAGGTTCCCACATTGCCTCTTCCATCTTAGGGTTTCTACATAGAACTTTTACCAAACGAGTTGTCCAGTTTCTCAGAACTTGTTCTCTTGTATCAAGAACCTTGACAAGCTCTTTTCAATAATACAGATCAGGTTACAACTCTAATTCCTCATAGGTGAGTACATGCGTTGGTTCAGGCATGTATTTTCTCAACAGTGATACATTGAACACATCGTGAACTTTGGAGAGACTTGGCGGCATTTCAAACTAGTAAGCTCCAGCCCCAATTTGTTCTAGAATTTTGAAAGGTCCGATGTACTTGGGACTTAATTTTCCCATCTTACTGAAATATATAACACCCTTCCATGGAGATACCTTCAAGAAAACATGGTCTCCTACCAGAAATTCTAAATCCTTCCTTCTGTTATCAACATAGCTCTTCTTCCTACTTTGAGCTGCTTTGATGTGGGTTTGGATTACCTTCACCATTTCCATCATTTCCTCCATATGTTCTGGGACTACGAGTTTTCTTTCACCAACATCATCCCAATAGGTTGGTGTACGACATCTCTTTCTGCATAACGCTTTATATGGTTCCATCTGAATACTTGAATGGAAGCTATTATTATAGGAAAATTCTACCATAGGTAAATATTGATCCCACATACCTTGAAAGTCAAGTGAGCATGATCTCAACATGTCTTCTAACATTTGAATAGTCTGTTCTGATTGTCCATCAGTTTTGGGGTGGTAGGCAGTGCTCTAAAAAAGTTCAATATCTAGGTATTTCTGAATACTTTTCCAGAATCTTGATTTAAAATGGGGATCACAGTCAGAAAAAATCGATAGGGTTACTTCATGAAGTCTTACAACTTCATTAATATATAGTCTTGCTAGACATTAAAGTTTTAAATCTTCTCTTATAGCAAGAAAATGTGCTGACTTGGTAAGACGATCAACAATGACCCGTATTGAATCATTTCTTCTAAGAGTCTTTGGTAGTCTCATGAAAAAGTCCATCGTAATATTATCCTATTTCCACTCAAGTATGGGAAGAGGTTGCAAGAATCCTCCAGGATATTGCCTTCCAGATTTAACTTATTGACAAACCATACATCTTGACACAAAATCCACAATCTCTCTCTTCATGTTGTCCCACCAAAAATGTTCCTTCAAATATCTATACATTTTGGTGCTCCCAGGGTGTACAGAGAAATTGGATCTATGAGCATCATCCAACAATTCTCTTTTTAGATCAGGTATATCGGGAATAAAAACTCTCTCCCCAAATTTCAAAATTCCATCTTCATGTATGAAGTCACTCAATCTCCCGTTATTCACAGCTTTAATATTCTTTTGAAACTCCTCATCATCAGCCTGATAACTTTTTACCCTTTATAGAAAATATGGTTTGGTAAACATTTGAAATGCATTGATGTTTCACCTTCCATGGTTATTCCCATATCCATATTTAATATATCCATGTATATAGGATCCTTTTCAACTCTCATATTGTTCAAAACTCCATGATCCTTTATGCTCAAAACATCTTCCACCTTATTTGCCTTCCCCGGGTGGTAGTGTATAGTGCAATCATAATCCTTGAGTAGTTCAAGCCATCATCTTTTCCTCATGTTGAGTTCTTTCTGTGAGAAAATATAATTCAAACTCTTGTGATCGTTATATATCTCACATTTTTTTCCATATAGATAATGTCTCCATGTCTTCAAAGAAAATATTATAGCTGCTAACTCAAGATCATGAGTAGGATATTTTTTCTCATGAATTTTTAGCTATCGTGATGTATAGGCAATAACCCTATCATTAAGCATAAGGACACAACCAAGTCCTTTCTTTAATGCATCACTATAAACCGATCATTCCCCGGTAGTAGATTCAATATAGGAGAATTGAATAATCTTATCTTCAGTTCTTCAAAACATTCTTCACACTCTTTTTTTCAAACAAATTTAACCCCTTTACGTGTGATCTTGGTTAATGGGTTAGTCAATCGGGCAAAATTATGGAAGAAACGCTGATAATAACCTACAAAACCAAGAAAACTATGTACCTCAGTTATACTTGTCGGTTCTGGACATTCTTGGATTGCTCTTGTCTTAGAAGGATCAACAGAGATTCCATCCTTAGAGACAATATGGCCAAGAAAAGAAATCTCCTGAAGCCAAAATTCACACTTGCTAAACTTCCAATATAATTCATGTATTCTAAGAGTCTTTAGAATAATGCGCAAGTTATTTTCATGATCTTTATAGCTTTTGGATTATAACAAGATATCATCAATAAATACCACTATAAATTCATCAAGATATTCCTTGAAAAATCTATTCATTATATCCATGAAGACAGAGGGTGCATTAGTCAATCCAAAAGGCATTATTGTAAACTCGTAATTCCCATACCTGGTTCGAAATGAGGTTTTCAAAATGTATTCCTTCTTCACACACAACTGATGATATCCATATCGAAGGTCAATCTTTGAAATTTATTAAGATCCATGAATTTGGTCGAAAAAATCATCAATGAGAGCTAGGGGATACTTGTTCTTTATTGTTATAACATTGCTCTACCTATAGTAAATGCACAACCTCATAGATCCATATTTCTTCTTAACAAAAAGGACAGGGTCTCCTTATGGAGAAACATTAGGGAGAATAAATACATTATTACCCAATTCCTCTAGTTGTTTCTTTAGTTCCACTAATTCCACAATGGCCATTCTATAAGGGGTCTTTTATATAGGTCTTGAACTAAGAATTAAATAAATGGAAAACTTCTCATTCTGGATGATGTCCAGGTAAATCCTCTAGAAATACATCAAAATACTCTTACAAAATAGTTACATCCTATATTTGAACATTATTTTCCTCACCCACAGTTATTTCATTCTCTTCCTCCCCAAAAATTGAATTTAGTTGAGCTATTGGGGGTGGATCTAGATAAGAATTTGGTGGTGACAATTCTGCTCTAAAGATAAGGTGTTCTTTATCATCATCATAAAAAATAGTAACCTCCTTATTCTTACAATAAATTTTCGCATCATGGTCCGAAATCCAATCCATACCGAGAATTATATCAAATTCAATCATGGGTATGATGATGAAATTAGCATATAAAGAACATTTATATGCCCTAATGGGAACTGATTCACAAAACTTTGTAGCAATGATACTTCCCTTAAGATTTTTTACTGACAACTCCCTTGTTAAATCAATTTGGAAATATCTAATTTTCTTAGCAAACTGGGAAGATATGAAACAATACGATGATCCAGAATCAAATAAAGCATTGGCTAAACTTGAGGAAGGCATTAAATTAACTGCCACCACGTCTTCTGGGGCTTTAACCTCATCAGTAGTGATCACATAATCCTAGACTTGATCCCTTGTCCATTTATTAGGTGAGTTTCCTTGACACTTAGGTCATTCATTTTCATAATGTCCCATCTCCCTACAATTGTAGCATTGAACATTGGTAGCATCTTTCTTTCCCTTATAATCACCAGTGAGATGGCCTTTCTATCCACATTTGTAGCATACTCCTTTTCCTTTTATACAGGCACTAGGGTTCTTCCCTCCACAATTATCATAGGGTGGAAATTCAATTCTTCCCTTCTTCCATGTTTCCTTATTTCCTTTCCTAGAGTGTTTAGAAGATATCTTCTTCTCTTTCTTTACTTTAAAGTCATAAGACTTAGAGAATTCCTTTTCTGTCTTGATAACACATGAGACAATATCTTCGTATGATGAGAAGGATTGTGATAATAATGCTCAATAGAGAAATGGTATTAATCCATCAAATAAATGGTTGATCTTACTTCTTGGGTTACATATATAAACTACAGCATGCCTCTCAAACCTTGTAAATTTATCTTCATATATTGAGACATTCTCATCCTCCTTTCTCCTCATACTCAGAAATTGTCTTTCCATATCCGCTCAATGGTCATGAGGAAAGTATTTTTCTAAGAAAATTTATTTAAACTCCCTCCATTCCATATTTGATACTTCATCATCTTCCTTTTTATTTTTGAATCAATGACCACCATTGATCAGCATCTCCAGTGAGGCAGTAAACTGCCATGACAACTTTTTCCCTTTCGCTACTCTCCAAGGCATGGAATATTTTCTCTGAGGAATTTATCCATTTCTCATCGACTAATAGATTCTTACCCCCATTGAATGTTGATGGTTGTTTCCTCATGAAGCGTTCTAACATTGATCCTCCATGTTGTGGATCAGGGTGCTCCATATGGGTAAGGTTATTATTCATAACCTGTGTGAGTTGTCCAAGTATGGTGATAAGCTTATCAGCACCAGTTGTATCACCATCTCCACTATAATTATCTTGATCAGGAGGGTAATCCCTACATGGAGTGCGTGCATTGAAATAGTTTCCATTCCTTACTCTAGGCGCTATTTATAAACAATGGCATACACTAGATTAGTTTATGAATCACAATACATAAATCCAAACTTGTAAAACACTTAACATAAATTGAACCGTTTATGGATATAATCCATATTCATAAAAATGTTTTATTTGAGGAAGTATAGACTCATAAACCCTTCATAATTGTTTGTAAATAAAATGAGAATTATTAAAAGAATATCCCTCAGGAGTGTGGTAACCAAGAGTGCAGCAAGGGCCATTGTCGTGCACCAGTTCCCATTCGATTCTAGCTCAAAGCGGTGTTTTTGGGTTTTACCCCTAGGTAAATTTGTGCCAGAGATGCCTCTACCTGCTCGTACCTAGACAGGGATGTATTTCTTGGAAAACTCACAAAATATCTACAATACCAAAATTCTTGGAAGTTCTTCTATACTAATCCTCAAATTCTATCTTAGTGCTATGTGCTCTAATCTGAGTTTATCTAAATCTACTTTCCAAGGTTTGTACTAAACTTACTCTAATACTAACTATGTCACCCCGACCCTAGTTACCCGGAGTTGGTGCATTATTACATAACATTGGCATGATCACAAGGAAATCATGTCTCGAAAGACAGATCAGTTTAGTATTATCGGAAACAAGATTCATATATAAGTTCAACTTTACAACTTGAAAAGAAATAAAACACGAATTTATTCCTTTAGAAAAATCCAAGACTCCTAGATTATTCCTACAATTCAATCACACCTAACTTCTTCATATCCTGGGAAAATGAAACTAAGAAAGGGGTGAGCTCAAATGCTCAGTAAGGGTAAGCAATATAGTGGAAGATAATATAAATATTAAGTATGGTGAATAATTGAACCCACATGCCTTTACCAATAAACATGAATTATTTTATGGAAGAAATATGATCTGAGTAAATAATTCCATAATAACACATAATCATGGGTATTCTACTAGTTGGATGACCACATGAACCATCAATATTATTTTCATAAAGAGGGAATGTATAATATCGAACATTCTGAAACATTTTTCAAGGCATCGGGCAAGACGTCTAAAAATGATTAATGCCTCGGCCAAAACCATATATCAAATTGGGAAAGGCCTCAAAAAATTCCATATCTAGTTGTCTCATGAGACCTACCGATGCATCAAGGAGCTATAGTGGGCTCCACTTGTCACTTACTAAGTCCAATACATTCCTCATGTGAAAAGGTTGAAATATAACATAAACATTCGTATTAAAACTAGCATACAAAATGTCAATACTTTAACCATAAACCATGAATTGTATAAAAATAACACATCAACAGTCACAAAACCTTCAATACAATATGGAATATTTTTATCATAATTAATCAACTTCAAACAAGTATAAAATCCATCAAAGGATGTTTACATAGATTAAATCAATACTATTTGACAGAAATATCTCTTTATTTTTTTTAAATCATTTAAAGTTACATAATTATAAAAGAAAACATTTATTTTAAAAATATTCTTATAATATTGTAAGTTAATCTCTAACGATTTTATAACGGTGGAGAATAACCACACCCGCCGTATAAGTTAAAAAAAGACATTCTTACCTTAATTTTGTCGAAAAGGTCGTGAAGTACCTTGTTTGGAAAACGACAGAAAGATTCCTTTCAAAACATATAAGTTCAAATAAGGGTATAAATGACTTTAAACCATTGTATAGTAAATATTAAAAAAAATTAAATGCATTTTTAATAAACATGTATGTGGATGATAAAGAGGTACCAGTAGATACTTATGTAAAAACAACCTTGGATAATAAAGAGATTGTAGAATTAACCCTTAACTTGTACTTTTCCTTGGTCGATGGTAGGTTAACCTCCTGTATAATAGTGAAATAATTGTTATTAAATTATACAGGAATAAAATAAATTAATATGATATCATATATGATCTTTTAACATTTCTTTGTTAATAATATCTTTGCATTATCATCATTTCAGGTGTTAACGGATTCATTTTCCTTTATATTATTTGTTATGTGAGTTATATTTTTTATGGATGGGATGTATCATATTAATATATAGAATTATATTAAGTCTTTAAACATTATTTTTAATCATCAAATGAAAATTAGTCTTGAATAGATACGATGAGGAATGAATCTCATCGTCTTCGTGGAGACGGTAATCCGTACGTACGCACGAGCGACAATATCATTATTCTGATATTAAAATAATATATAATTGGATGGTATATCATATATAAAAAATCATTATCATGTTATATTTATTATTTATATCAATTAAACATCATTATTATACCCATCCAAATAATAATGTATTGAATAAAAATTACACCATGACGTGGAGACGGTAAGCCGTACGTACGCACGTTTGGTGACATGTCATTCAAAGGATGGATAGAATAATGAATATGGTTGTACCATATTTATAATAACATAAAATTATATAAAAGATACTTGAGTTATTATTTTAGAATGTAAACAACAAAGAAATAGGAAGTGGAAGAAGAAAGGAACTTGAAAGAGGTGATGAAATATTTTACCTCTTTTTCAGGTTCTTCCTTTTGATCTGATCAAAATGGCTTCTTATGATGGCTTTATTACTAAATTAATGCCTCTAAGATGAATTTATGATAGTTTAGAGGGTATTTGGGAAGGTTTTGGCCAAGACAAATGGCTTTGAATGTGTGAATTAGAGAGAAGGGGGAGTGCCCTTTTATAAGAGGGGTGAGGGGCACCTTAGGAAAAGCTAGAAATATTATTTTATAATAAAATAATTTTCGGTTTCTAATGGCTCCAAAATGGATTATTTAAAGTCTAATGTGGTTATGGGTATAAAACCACTCAACCAATAGATTTTAGATAGGTTTGGGTCACTATATTAACCTTATCTTTTAGATTTAACTCTTAGTTAAATAGTTTGACATTTACCATGTCTCTTTGTATTTTTATATTATATGGTTAATAAACATACTATATACTTCCAATAGAAACCCAAGTGGTTAATTAATGATACACCTATCATTATATAAATATTTTGGCCGAACCTTAGATTTTTAGGAATAGAATATCAAATAATAATATAATATTTTTTTTAAAAACACTTTTATGTCAATTTTGACACTATTTGGTATTTTTTTTTCTAAATTCATAAAAGCATTATTACTTTGAAAACAATTCGTCCAATAAATCCTAAAAAGTCACATTAACCTATAAAATTCGTGGATGTCATCAAAACTTACAAAGTATATTTATTTTAACATCTATAATACCATTTATTTGATTCTTTCATTAATAAGGAAAATAATGCATCATCATTGTGTCATAAATAAATATATTTATTTTATGTCTAAATATTATAAATAAAATATCTTGAGGTAGTAAATATTTGTATATTTCTAATGACTATTTATAGTCTAATATATTATTTATTTAACCTCATATAAAAAAAATTTTAGTAAAAGATATTTGCTTTTGTTATTTTTGTCTCTACTTTAAATTATATAATATATAAAGTCATTATCACTTCCAAGTGGCTCCATGGGGTCCCAAAATAGACCCAAGGATGGACATGGTCGGAAATGTATCATCAAATAGGATTAGGACACGATTTTGGGTAATTTAATATTATTATAATATTATTTTTTAACCTTATTTACAGGATTTACCCCTTTAACCACAGTAAATAAAATATTTACTGAAGTAAATATTCCTAATGTCTAAAAATAAAAGTTACATATTTAAAGAATTTGGACATTATAATTCCAAATATGGAATAAATTTTTCTAATTTTAAAACACAGTAGTGGAATAAATTAATTTAAAATTAATTCATATTGTCAAAACAAAAAAGCGTATTTTTAAGAAATAATAACTATCAAAAGATTGACACTTGTTTATGTCCAGTTTAAATGTGAAATTATGTCCAATGACCAACATTGGATTGAATGGTAAAAATATAATCTAATTATACTTAAAAACCAATAAATAGTATAATTTATCACTATAAATTATTTTTATTAAAAAAGTTGTTTTTAATTAAAATTTAGTATTTTTCACTATTCATCAAAAACTGAATGTTTTCAGAAAAATACCAAAAATTCATCCTAAGATAATTTCGATATTATGAACCTAAAAATGAAGTCAATTTTGAAATATAAAATTGATAAAATTTCAAAAATGGGGTATTAATATTCACAACGGCTAGTTTGATTGGTCGTGATGTGTTAGAATCTCGAAGTTGCGTACAACGCCAGTTATTGCATTATTCAAAGGGAAACATACCAAGGAAGCTTGGGGTGTTACACTTATGATATTACACATGGTCTCCTTAAAATTTACAATGGGTTGTTAAATTATCTTAAATGAGTGTAGTAGGATAATTTTAAATCATTTATAAATTAAACTCCAAAATATCCCTAAAAACTGAAAATGATGTAATTCAGTTAAAAATTTTAAAATGGTGGGGATTTATTCCTTGATATACATATAAAAAGTAATGAAAAGTTTAGCTTTATCAATTACATCACACTTAAACCTTGGTAACCAGTACATGTAAACTTAAAAAACATTACCAAATAAAAAATCAAACACTAAGCCAATGTGATTTCCCTACTTCGACTCCATAAACCTAAAGTTACCATGCCTCATAGATGATATAAATTTCATTTTCTTCATTAAGTATATTCAATTAATTTTTAATTATTTTATCCTCTCATGTGCATTTATACCTACCTTCCTAGAAATATTTCAATCAACACTCCTACATGAATTTCAAACAAATATTCACCCATTCAAATTACATATAAAGTTCACCATAGGTTTATAAATTTATTTATATCCACCTAATGATTCAAGTATTTATACTTATCATGAATAATTTTCAAGTTTTTTTTGAGCCTTTAGGTTTGTTATTTCTATTGATAAAATTATAAAGTGTATTTAGTGGGTTTAGGTCTAATTTGAGGAAAAATTCATGATTTTCAATTTCATTCAATAATTTCTTCAACTATCCCTCCATCCATTAATTCAGATCCACTCCCTCAAGTTTTGAAAGGTCATATCACACCATTTAACATTTTAGTAGTAGAAAACATTCTTATCTCTATTTATTTTCCTAGTATTCTCTTTTTTTATTTATTCTCTTAAAGGAAGAGAGGTACTTTGAAATAATTTATTATAGGTGTGAGGTAGGCCTTTCCCAAAATTCAGAAGTATTTATCTTGGTGTGTAATTCAGTAATCCCTTACATTTCATCAACACTTATCTCAGCGATCTCCCATTAGATGGAACTAAGACATCATTTTTCATAGCTTATTTCAGCTACAACAACACTCAACCTATCTTACAAACTCCTCTACAGATTTTTAGGTAGTCTAAATTAGTAAAATCACATTTTATTCCCTATTTAACTCTTTTCTAATAGCATTATTTTAGCTCTTTTATATTTGGAATTTCTATATAGATTTTATTCTTTAGTAAAATAGAGACAATTTTCTCTTTAAAATAGTGGTATATTACTAAAACCATCTGTGAATGATAACTAGGACATATTCTCATCATTTCCAACATGATTTACCTCACAAGAAAACAACACAAAAATTGTAGCACTTTACTTTTTCAGCTTAAACACATTCAGAAAATCATTTTATTCTAGCTCAAATTATTCTCACCCCCTCACTTGAATTCAACCTAGATCACATATTAAATTCTACTAAAATTTATATAGATTTATTTTTCTTGTAATGTGGATACCATAAAAATTCATTCATGTATAATAAAGGCTATGAGGATTTAATGTAAAGGTAGGATTGAATATAGAGTTCATTATAAAAAGGGTATTTAATTCAAGAGAATAACTCAATCATTTATAATATATGGTCCTTTAATAATCCAAGGTTATTAATAGATTACTCGTAAATTTTTGGTTATCCAAAAAATTCTTAGTTCTCTCAAGAAAAATGGAATTTAAAGAAGATTTCAAAGTTGTTTCAGAATCCTCTTAGGTAAGTGATTAATAATATAGGATAATATTTCATGGCATGAGATTCAAAAATCAATAATCCTAGAATGAATTTCCATCACTTATAATTTAAAATATATATATATATATATTTCAGCATTCATTTAAGGTGACTTAATGGGATAAATCAATTTCACAACATTAGAATATATTAAAAGCTTAAAGGGAACTCAAATTAAGCTCCATGAGTTTCAAAAACATTGAATAGTAAAAAAAAGGCACAAAAATTTGAAAAATAAAAAGTATAAAATGTCCTAAACTACAAATTTTACCTCCCCCACACATAAATGATGTAGTTTTATCAATTAATTCAAACATATTTAATATATAATAATATTTTAAATGGAATCACAACAACCATTTATGTTAAGTAGAGGTGAATTATGATGGAATTTATTGATTAGTAAGTTAGATGAGTGTGATCTACTCAACAATTCCTTAAGGAAAATTTCCACAAAATTTCATCATTTTATGCCCACTGATAGTGAATGGGTTCTTATTTCTTCCTTTAGCAAAATACATAGTACCAAAATGTTATACATGTGTAATTATAAGTGGTCATTCCAATCTGGAATGAATTTTACCTAGCATCAACTTTAGTCTTGAATTATATAAAATCACTTTGTCTCTTGTATAGTTTTATTTGTGTTGTATGATATTTTCATGAGCCACTATATTTCTTTCTTTACAAATTTTTTAGTTCTCGGAGACTTCTCTTATTATTTACACTAACTCATGTAGCTACAATCTTCTATCTTTTATAACTCTATTTTGGTCCAAATCCATCTCTCTCATAAGACAAGATGTTTTGTGTTCTAACTTTATAGGTAGATGACATATATTTCAATAAATGATTTTGTATGGGTTCATTATTATTGGTGTCTTGTAATGTTTATTGTAACCACATAAAGTGTCTTCTGGCCTTTCGCTCTAATATTTTTTGTTTTGATTTAAATTTTTCTCCAAAATTTCTATTATTTTTATATTTGAAACTTAATCCTTCACATTAATTAGTTAGTGATAGGATGTCGAGGTTTTATGGTGCTCTCCATATTTTTTCATTAAAGCTTCCATGATTTTATTGTAGAATTGGGTCCATTTATCACTAACAATGGCTCTAGGAATTACGAATCTATAAAATATATTAGTCATGAAAAAACCACATTCAAATTTAGAATCATCAGTTTTGGTGGCTTTGGATTCCACCCATTTTGAAACATAATCAACCTCAAGAAAAATATAATATTTACAAATTAAATGGGAAAGGGTTTCATAAAATCTATTTCCAAAACTTCAAAATTTTCACAAAAACAAATTGAATTTTATAGAATTTCTTATCCTTTTAAAATGTTTCCAGTAAATTTATAATTTTCACACTTCTTGTAAAAATATCATGTGTAACTTTAAACAAGGCGGGCTAATAAATTCTTGATTCTAAGACACTACTTACAGTTATTTATGGTCTAAAATGGCCTCTAAAAGATAGAATGTGACAAAATTCAAAAAACAAACTCAATTTAACTCTTATGTAATAATCTCATTGTCACTTTATCATTATAGATTTCCTAAATATATGGATCCTCCCAAATGTGAAATTTTGAATCAAATTTTAGTCTAAGAATTTTTTTAAGGATTTAAATGAGATGGTAACTTTGGAGTTACCAAGTAATTTTCCATATCTATATACCATGTAACTTATTCTTCAATAAAATAATTTTTTTCTCCTATAATGTGATCATTCAGTGGTTCTTAGTCTAGAATATCTACTTTAGCGGTGTTTGGAATTCTTATTAGGTTTCTAAACACTTTTTTTAATGTTTGGGCCGAAGCCTCATTTATTATTAAATAAAAGAAAAGACCTCTTTAATTGGGTAGAGGGAGACCCATAATATTATCATCCATCTAACAAGCCTTGGTTTGGATTTATCTTACCTTGTCAAGTATCTAAGTGCTATATAATTAGAAAATACAGTGAATTTAGTTCTATGTGAATAGGATCCAAATTTATATAAATAAAAAATGACTATATGGAACTACTTTTTAGTGGTTACATAGTTGAGTTGGCCAAAATCTAAGTTTCTTGATTCATAGTAAATGACATGTGTTCTTTTCTTAATTCTTTGTGAAATAACTTCTCTCATAGATTGGTTGGAAGAATCATAAAGTAACTCAAAGGGGCTATCCTAAGTGGGTGGCTAAAACAATGTTGGGGTGATTAATCAACTCTTAAATTCAATAAAATCTTCCTCAAAATCATTATTAAAATAAAAATCAGCATCCTTCAAAATTAATATAGAGAGTAGAAGAAAATTATAATTGAAGTATTTGATAAACCTTTAATAAAATATTATATATCAATGGAAGGATATGAAATATTTCAAATAAGTTGGGTAAGGAATAAAATGTATTACATCAATTTTTGACTTATCCACTAACTCACGCCTATATTAGGTAATGGAAAAAGAAAATTATTTTTCTAATGCAGTACAGAGGCTGACCGAGGTCATATCACTTGAGGACCTTTCTTAGTTATTCACTCACTTAATCTAATTCACCTAAACTACTTATTTTTTGTTGTTTTTATTTAATCTAGTAAATGAATTAAATTTAAATGAAATAAAAGATAAAACTAATCATGCAATTACAAAATGTAGTTAGTGAAGAAAGAACTTGGACTTTGTGGTTTGGTTCATGGGTTCCATCGTTCTATTTATTGGTGTTTAGGATTAAGTATTACAATTTATTCTGAGACCTCATTAATTAATTAATATTATTTTATTTAGTGGTTTGAAATATCAAATTAATTTTGAAATCTTAATTACACCCCATCCTATAATCAAGGTTGATGGCATATCTCGACCGAGAGTGTGACATCTCCCCAGACCTGGATCCACTGTATGCCATTTCATCCAATGAATGCCTCAACTCCTCCATAAGAAGAGATTGCATCCAGTAAAAGGGAGTAAAATATTTAATAAAAGAATAGAAATTATTTTGAGATCATTGTCATGGTGGAATACCACCACACCCATGCACTTTCACTATTTCTCATCACAAACATAATTAAACATTATAATTTAAATGCAGAATAAATGGAATTGCCACTTACCTCCCTCAATACAAGCCTCGGGTTATCCCCTCAATTTTTAGGTTAAGACATCATGGTGGAATGAGAGATAAAGAGAAGAAATATATTAGGGATGGAAGATAAATAGATATGGAATAATATAGAAACACTTGAATTAAAAATATTCATATGTGTTACATGGTAAAAGAAAACTAAAATAAAAAGAAAATGAAATAAAATAATCCTAAAGTTGCAGCATGGCCCTAGGCCTCCTCCCCAATGGTGGTGAGAGACTATTTTATTTTCTTTTCTTTTCTTCTTATTTTAGTTTTATTTTCCCGTGTATTTCATATGGATATTTTTAATTCAATTGTTTCCATATTCTTTCATCCTCTTTATCTTCCATACCTAATCTAATAATTATCTTTCTTTCTCATTCTACCATGACCTCTTACCCTAAAAAATGAGGTAATAACCTAAGGCTTCTCCCAAGGGAGGTAAGTGTAAATTCCATTAATTTTGCGCTTAAATTATAATGTTTAATTAATTTTTTGATGAGTGAGAGTGAAAGTTCACGGGTGTGGTGGTCTTCCACTACAACATAGATATCAAAATCAATTCTATTCTTTTATTAAATATTTTCCCTCACCTATACTAGATACAAGATCTTCATATATTTAAGTTGAGCCATTCAGTGGATGAAATAGAATACGGTGGAGCCAGGTCCTTAGAGATGTCACTCTCTTGGTCGATATGTGCCATCAACCTTGATTATAGGATGAGGTGGAATTAAGATTGTTAAATGAAATCAATATTTCAAAATAGTAAATAAAATAATAATAATTCATGAATGAGGTATCATAAATGAATTATCATACTTAATACTAAACACCAATAAAGAGAATGATGGAACCCATAAACCAAACCACAAAGGCCAGGTTCTTTCTTTACTAATTACAATTTTTCATTGCATGATTAGTTTTATCTTTTGTTTCATTTAAATTGAATTAATTTCCTAGATTAAATAAAAAATAAAAAAAGAATTAGTTTAGATTAATTATATTAATTGAGTGAAAAAATGAGAAATATCATCAAGTGAGATAACCTTGGTCAGTCCTTATTCCACATTAGGAAAATAATTTTCTTTTTTACGGCCAACGACATGTGTGCATCAAAACCAGTGTTGTTGTTGGGGATCCAATTAGTTATTCATTTAATTTTTCTATTTTCACATCTTATATAGATTTAATTATATTTACAAAAATAAAAAAACTAAAAAAATACTTCCATTATGTTTTCATATGATATTTTTTTAATTCATAGAACAACAAATACTCTCAGGTGAAAGATCCATTAGTTGAAGCCCCCTGGTCTACAGAACATGGTGTTGCATTATGGGCTAGATAGATTAGGGTAGTATGGAGCCAAATTTTAAAAGATAATGAATTCAAGGACCTCATATAGGATCTCAAGAAGACCCTAGAGCAACCATTTGTTAAAGGATTTTCCAGAGAGCTCACTAAATTCTAGGATTAGTTCCCCAGATTCTATCAAAAAGAATCCAAGACACAAGAAGATTTATCCTCGATTTCTCTCAACACTTTTAATGAAGTTCCACAAAAATATTTCCAAGAGAAAATGGAAAAACAAAAGGTTAAGTATGATATTCAAGAGCTTGATTAAAAGGTTCAAGGTATCCAAAAAAACTGGATTTGATGACTTCATACTTCCAAGTATCATTAGAATAACCTAAACCTGAGTATGAACCTAAACCTAAAGATGATACCATTGTATTACCTAAAGAGGAAAAGGATGAAGAAATTACTACTTAGCTACATGTAAGGGGTCAATAAGAAATTTATGGATTATAGAATGAATATTATTAACTACTTGATCTCCCAATACCCTGTAAAGAATAAGATCAAGAATCAGTGATGGAAGATATCACCCAAGTGGAATAATTTGAAGTGAAAATGGAGGATCTTGACTACCTGCCAACATCCTCAGAGAATCTACTCCAAGACATACTTACTAATGAGGCATTGATTTAAACTAAAAAAAATTATGGATTTGAACATTTATTTGACTCTATATCTCGTGATTTTATAGAATTTGAATAGTGCATCACTCATTATTGTTTAGATTATACATAATCATACAATATTTTCTATGCCTTGGAGGAAAAAGAAGAACCTGGATGTGCACCTATTGAGGAACTCATGGAGCTCCTTGATTTTGATGAACATACATTTGAGGAGCCCAATAATGAAGATATCCAAGTTGTTGAACATAAGTAAATCAGGAAAGAGGATGCTTTTATGAAAGTGGAGAAAATAATTTTTAAAATTTTAAATTTTATTCAAGTAAATATACCTATTTACTTCCCCTTTTATCATGTTTCTCATGAAGTCCATGTGAATTCATCATTGGAAGAGGTTGCACAAGTATCAACCAAGAAGGAGGATGATCCCTACTTCATCATACCCTCACCATGAAAGATATAACTAATTGTGAAGGGGTATCTGGTATACTCTATTCATAGATCATTCCTCAAGAACAATGAAGTGGATGCAGGTAAAATCCATATGTGGTGGTTCAAGTTAAAGAAGCTCCAACCACCATCAGACTTTGGATAATAGCTAGAACTTCCCTCTAGAGGCAGTAAAAAATCAGGGCCCACTTGGGGGGATCGTACCAAGATTTATCTTTACATGATTTCTAGGAATTTATATTTCTATCTTATTTCTTAGGAAGTGGTTCATCATGCATCCCACTCCCATTATATTTTTTAGCATAAAATACATGATCCTTTTTCTAAATTGTGTAATTCTATTTTTTAGGTTCATAATTTCATAAGGAATCCTCAAATATTGGAATATAATGACTAAGATTCATGGAAAAGGGAGTTCATTTTCATTATGTACCTTCTTAACTCCTTACTTTTTGTGTGAAAAAACATATTCTGAGCATTAAATGTTAAATTGCATGCCAATGATTAAATTAATTATTTACTTTACTAATCAAGGATACATAAGTTTCTAAGGAATACAGTGATTCCATGTTTAAGATTTCAATGTTAATGAAATTGAATGAGTTAAATGAAGAATTAGATTATTAAAATGAATAATGGATATTAAAATGAGTACTAATGATTTGAGGGAATTAATTGATTCATGTAAATGAAATTTCCCTAACATTTTTCATTATTTTAATTTCTAAAATTCAGGTGAATAAATTTATTATTATTAGTCAGGCCTTGAGTGATTGTCCAATATCATATTTCCATCCTGAAGAGGATTTATAGAATAAGAACTTCTTGTTTATTCGTGATCATATTTCTTGATTGATCTTGGGACATGTCACTGACTAGAACTTTCATTTGAACTTTTCAAATATATGACTGTGCAAAAACACATTTAAAATGATTGATGCATCTTTTGAAAATCCTTTATCCTTAAAGACCAGCATTACATAAATCCTTATTTATCCCATATAGACTATTAATGACATTTATTGGGATGATCCATGTCTCAAGCCATTTTTATTCATTCCTACCCTCCTCTTAGTATTTTAATGATATTTTAAAATTTAAGTGTGGGGTAACAGAAATCAAGGTGGAAGGGATGGTATACATTGTAAGGAAGGGGTTTGGGGGGGTCTATTTTGGGTAATTATAAAGTTCATTTGATTCATTCATTGTACTCTTTATTTTTTTCCCCTCTTGAATGAAAAAATATAAAACAAAAAAACAAAAAATGGGAAAAATGGGTTGTTATTTTGGGAAAGAAAAAAATCACCATTACTTAACCTATTATTTTTATCATGCATGGTTATGTGGTGGACGTGAGGTTTATTTTAATCATAACTTTTTAGAAAATAAAAAAAATTAAAATGTTCATTGAAAAATAAAAAAATTATAAAAATTAAAAAAAAAATAAAGAGGGTTCAAAAATAATTCCTTATCATTTACTTTTATCCTGGCCTTGCTTTGAGTTTTTGGTAAAGTGGGAGTAGCTAATTTGAATGGGATATTTTCATTACACATTTATTTTGATATCATGAATTGTACTTAAGAGAATAAATATCTTCCTTTAGCCATAATTTTTAAACATCAGTTCCTAATAACATTAAGCCTTAGAGTCATTTGAACCATTAATGAAATCCCTCATGATTTTATATGACTTGTCTTCACAAAGTAGAGAAATTAGTTCATTTACAATACTATAGATAAGAAGCATGCTCTCATGATATGAGCATAACTATACTTGAATAATATCATAACATATAATATAAAATATCCAAGTGAGTTAAATATTTACTTATCATTTTTAATAATAATGAATTTAGGATCATAAATTAATTAAAAGATAAGTTCAATAATTTTTCAAAGGGGAAAATTAAAATGCATTATTTTATTTTTTTCATTGAAAAATGGAAAGTTAAATTGATATTTTATGTAGAACTTGAAATTTTTATTTGACATTGATAATTGTTTAATTACATTACATTGAAATTTGAATATTGGTAACATTAGGTTACCTTTGAAATTTGATGCACGCCTATCATAGGACATGGAAAATGAAAATTTATTCTCTTAATGCAGTATAGAGGATTACCAGGGTTGTCTCACTTGAGTATCTTTCTCAGTTGTTCACATACTTATTCTATATCACCTAAAGTAATTATTTTTTGTTTTTTTATTTAATGTAAGAAGGAAATGGAATTTAAATGAGAGAAAATATTAATCTAACATTCAATGAAAAAATTATATTAGTAAATAATGAACTTGGCCTTTGTGGTTTGGTTTATAGGTTCTATCATTCTCTATGTTGGTATTTAGATTAAGTTTGATAATTAAATTATGAGATCACATACATGAATTAAAATTATTTTATTTAGAGGTGTGAAATATTGAATTCATTTATAAATATTAATTTAAACTCCTCCTATAATCAAGGTTGATGAAACACCTCAATAGAGAGTGTGACATCTCCCAAGACCTGGTTCCATCGTATGTCATTTCATATACTGAATAGATCAACTCCATCATATAAAGAGATTGTATCCAATAGAAGTAAGGGAAAGGATTTAATAAAATAATATAATTTATTTTAAGATCAGTGTCATGGTGGATGATCTCCACACCCATGAACATCACTCTTTCTCATCACAAACTTAATAAAATTTTATAATTTAAGCATGTAATAAATGGAATTACTACATACCTCCCCCAGCCAAGCCTCGAGTTGGCCACTCATTTTCTAGGTTAAGAGGTCATGATAGAATAACAAAGAAATAGAAAAAATAGATTAGTTTTGGGAGAGAAAGAGTTATGGAATAATATGGACACGCTTAAATTAAAAATATACATATGAGTTACATGAAAAGGAATTAAAAATAAAAAGAAAAGAATAATGAAATCCTAAAGATAACATGGCCCTAGACCTCCTATCCAATGGTGGTTCAGGAATCTATTTCTGCATGGGTTAACTCCTCCTTATATAGTCCAATGGGTATCCATCCTCCAGTCTTCAAATTCAAGATCTTTGAAATCTCCCTTTAAGATCTCCTATAGATTCTGTCCATCAAAAGATTGATCATGGTTGGACAAATTAATGGCCAAATTTTTGAATGGTGTCTACTTTAAATATGTTCTAAATTATCTTGTACATTTCACCCCCAGAATTTTAGATTGATAAGCATTGTGTAGTAAGAGATATGACCTAATAATTTTGAGATTTTATTATAGTTGAATGTTTCCTATTTATGCCCCAAAAGTTGAGCATCCAAGGGATAACTTAATGAAAGAAAATCTCCATGATCTTCAACAGTCGAACTACCCATTGAATATTCATTAAAATATAATTTTAATCACCCCAGTTGGTGTTTCGTATACCTATTTATTCAATATTTAGTCATGTGGGGTCCACGTAGTTATCTAGAATGATCATCCAAATTGATTGATTTTTTATGGCCCATATATGGATGAATTAGCTCTTAGTCCAGAAGAAAAAGTTGGAGAAAATAAATCAAGGGATCCAAAAATAATAATCAAATTGATTATATTTATATTATAAAAGTTATGATAAAATTACTAAAGTGATTAAAATTTGTCTATATTCTAGAATTAAGAAATTTTCACATTTAAGCCCAAAACACCCTATAAATCCAAAATTGATGAAAATAACTCATATTGATAATTTTTTAAGGATTAAATAATTTAAAAACAAATAAAAATTGAATGAAATATTATATCTATTATCCACCATTATTTGTTTTCTAAAATGACATGCCTTAAGACTATTCCTTTTTTAACTATGAAATGAAACTTCTCAAAATTAAAAACCAAGTTCTTTTTAATGAAATTTTTCAATAATTGTTTTCAAATTGTTCAAACAATGATCAAATGAACTCCCAAATATAGTGAAATAATCCAAAAATACATCAAGGAATTCTTCAATTTTCTCTGAAAATATACTTATCATACACCTATGAAATTTATATGGGGAGTTGAATAGCCTAAAGGGAATCCTATTTTAAGAAAAGGTAGAAAAGCAACATGTAAAGGTTTCCCTTTCTTAATTCACAATAGTAATGGGTTATTAAAATATCCTAAAAACCATATAGAAAGAAACAATGAGTTTTTCTATAAATATTTCTAACATATGGTCAATAAAATCAATGTGGAAATGATCTTTCCAAGTGACCCAGATCAAATTCCTATAATCAATGCTAACTCTATAACTATTATTGATTCTAATAGGTATCAACTAATTTTACTCATTCTTTAAAATCTTAATTCTAGTTTTATTAGGTACTACATATATGGGTCTGTCCAATTATGATTTAGATATTGGGTAAATTATGTATGCTTCTAAAAATGTATCTATTTATTTTTTTCACTACCTCTATTATGGTAAGATTTGTCCTCCTTTAGGACCAAAAAATTTTTCAATCACCCTTAATCAAAATTCTATGTGAAAAAAGTCTAGGATTAATTCCAAGGATATTACCTAAACCCCAACCTATTTTTTGGGTATTCTATCTCAAAAGATGAATTAATTTATTTTCTTGGTTAGGGGGTAGGTCGTTGGCTATTATCAATGGTAATTTTTCTCCTTACATTAAGTATAAATACTTCAAATATGTGGGAATTCGTCTCAATTCATTATTTTTTGGTTATTTTAAGGATGGAATCGAATTTTATTTTATCACTTCCATTTTTTATATTTTATAAACACTCTATAAAATATAATCTACCTCATCATTAAATAAATAACTAAAGATATCAATGAACTGAGAAGTTACCTCTTCCTCCTCACTGGAAATATATTATTTAGAATTTTGGAAAGCTTAATTATTCATGGAATTATCAATAATTAAGTGTTTTCCCAAGGATAAAAATAAGTAACATACATGGGTCATCAATGGGTTTAGCTTCTTCAAACTAGGGAAATTTAAGGAGTAAATAGTTAGTTGAAGGGACCTTCATGAAGTAAAATATATTGAAATATATTAGGTTATCTCAAAACTTTATTGTGAGTTTTCCTTCATGTATATTGATGATTTTATTGTGTGTCTTTAAGAATTTTCTCCCCAAATTGATGGGTGATTTTTATGTACTTCTATATTCTTTCATGTTTAACACACATAAGCCAGCTGGAAAAATAAAATCATGGACTCCCACAAGAAAATATTCCAAAAATCCTACTAGAAAAATTATAGATCTATTTGAAATATGTAGAACTACCCTTGTAGCCTTTAAATATATCATCTATAAATATTTAAACACTTAGTGGGGTATAACAATTATGGAAGGTCCAAAATCACATAAATCATCTAAAATATTTATGGAACCAATTGTGAAACGGATATAAAATGACCCTAAATTTTGAGTTTTTATTAGAATTTGTGGTTTGATAAAAGTTGATACACTTATTCATAAATTAATTATTTTATTCTCTTGAAGCATCCTATTTTTGGTGAAAATATCCTTGAGGAATTTACAATACTTGGGAATTTTATTGAGATATTTTAAAAGTAGTATGTTTATCTCCACTTTTTGAAAAGTTTCCAGGATTTCTTTTTAGATTTATTATTCTTGAATTTTCTTGGATTGAATTATACTTAAGGGGAATGGATATAGGAGATCATTCTTCTCATTTTGAAATTTTTTCCATGGAATATCTTTTATTTTCTTCCTCTATAGTTTATATTTCTCCTCTTCCATTTTTTAATCTTCTAAGGGATATTTGAACTACTTATTTGGGATCTCCAACTACTAGTTATTCTTGGTTCTATTTAGATTCTTACGCATAATTCTCTTCAATGTTAAATTTTTCTCATTCATGTTCAGGTTTTTCATCTCCTTCTTCTTCACCCCTGGGTTGATTTTGTTCAAGATAAGGAGTGTTCATGGGGTGAATATTCCTATTTCTTTTAGTGGTGATCATTTTCACCTTCTCCTTAGGTTTAGTTATTGTTTTAGCTAACATGTTTCCTTGGTTTTTGGAAAAATCATCCACTAGACCACTATGTTAGTTCCTTAATTCTCCCACTTCAGCCCTTGACTTCTTAAATCCATGTTCTTGTCCATATTGTACAAGATCTTATACACTGGTGGATGGTTGTTCATAAGGTATATTATACTAGATATGAAGGGATTTTATTGGTAAGAATATTGGTTATAAGGTTTTTTAAATGGGTTTAGTTGCCGGTATAGTGGGTTTTCTTGGAACTAGTTTTTTTGTTGGTAAGGGAGTAGTTTTGTGTATTGGTTCTAATAGGGTTTCCTAGTTTTCTCATGTTGGTTTCTAAATAAAAACTGGAATTGGGTGGTTTATCCCCTATAATTGATTTTATTTATGAAATTTTATTGATTTAAAGGTTATTATACAACTTTTCGATTCCCTACACTTCATCTCACCGATCATCCCCTATAGTTAGGTCATGAGCATAATCCACATACCTTAACAGATTTTTGGAGTTCACTTATCTAATTAAAAGGAATATATCTAATAAGGATTGTTAGATATTCGTGTATATATTCTAATAATGGATATGAGTCATAATTTATTACCTCATGGATACCTCTTATGCTAAATTATTGTGAGTTCGGATCAATCTTCCCAATCGGGACTTTGGCTTATGGTAGTGATTTTCTATTAAGTCTCCTCTAAATGATTCATCCTATAGTTTTATATCATTTTTTATATGGTATTGGTATAATAATACAAGTATGTGATTATATTTTATTTATTGATATGGTAAGTTGGCATAGAGCTTCTTAAAACTCTTCCAATACTCATAAAGAGTTTCTTTAGTAGCTTATCTAATGGAGTAGAGCTCCTTCTCGATGGTTGTGCTCCTAGAAGTAGGGAAAAATATATGAAAAAAAAAACTTATTTATATAATCCAAGTCATGAACTTAACCTATATATAAGTTGTATAACCACTCCTTAGCTTCTCCCTCAAGTAAAAATGGGAATTTTCTATACCCGGATTGCTCCCCAGCAACTCCTCTCATCTTCAATGTTGATCACACTAGAATGAACTATTTAATTTTTCTAATTGGTTATTCACCTTAAAATCCATGGAATTTAGGAATAAATTGAATTAATCCCTTTTTTAGCTCAAAATAATTTTAAAAATCAGGCATATAAATTTTTTTGTTTCAATTAATAAGATAAGGTTCACAAAAGTATCTAAATGTTGGTCGAGATTTATAGACATGATTTTAGGATCAAAGTGAACACTTATAGTTTCACTTAAGTCTGAAAGGATTATTTATTAATTATAATATTTTAAATTAAGGTTTATAAGTATAGTTAATATAGTATATTTAATTTCTAGATCAAATCCAAATTACTAGTGAATGGATGTTCGGTTCATGAAATTTAAAGTTAGTTTTTTTTTGTGCCAACCTGGAAACAATGCTAAGTTTTATTGAACACCTATTATGGAGTGTGGAAAATGAAATTATTTGTCCTGGATTAAATTTAGTTATAGTGGTAATCATAGATTATCTTCTATAGCGGATCTCAAAAAACTAATTTTCACTTGATGGTTAGATAAAAAAGAGGGTTTTTTTAATTGTTTGATATTGGAAACAGAAGAAATCAATGGAAGAAAAGTGGTTAAAAAAGAATGATGGTGAGAAACTATTAGTTTTAGGGTTGGATTTTATTTTTAAATTATATCATAGTCTTTAATATGGTTTTACTTTTCCTCTAATAAATTGAATAATGAAAGACTCCTCGATTAATTTTACAATCAACAGTGGTTGAACGTTATTGTGGAGATTTACCTGATAGTGATTTTTTGTTGGTTATCCTCCCTTCATATGTGTGTGAAACATTAGTAAAATACTTATAAACCTAAAACATAATACCCAATTGATTATTGGTGCTATTAATTAATTTATAAGTAACTCACTACCTCTTCCCATGTGTCAGTGATTTCTAGACACTCATCATCCAATACAACATGTTCCTTTGAGATAAGTTGTATTATGTAGAGGTAGATTACAAGTGGTCAACATAAGAATCAAATAGTGAAAAAAATTAAATACATTAAACATAAACATATTAAAAATTACCAAACAACCACTAAAACTTGAAATAATTCAAAAAAAAGATAGTTTTTATTCAATAAAAGCATGACTCAAGCATTACAAAGGATATTATTCCCTTCCCCAGTCACTTGGAAGATTACCCCTCCATTGTAAGGGAAATATAGAAGAAGGGGGAGAATAAGTCATTACAAAAATATAACATAAAGAAAAATAAAAAACGAAAGTAGTAGTGGTAGTCATGAAAAAAATCCAACAATTAGTACAATCCAAGTCTCCAAGGCCTACGACCGCTTCCTCCTCTTGTAAATACTTGGTTTCCATTTTACCCACCATGTCCTCCAAGATACTTGTTCTTATTAAATCATAATCTTCATTTTTCTCTGATGGTTACCCTTTTTCTTCATGATTGTTAAATCTTCATGAAATCTATAGCTTCCTATTTTTTATTTATTTAAATATTGTTCTTATTATTATCCACATGATTGTATTATATTGATCACTAGAATTCTGACACGGTGCTTCAGAGCTTTGTTTCAAAGTAAAAAATGAGTCTTATGATCCCACTTTGATTTTTGAAAAACTCTTGAATTTATATGAATATTTTAGAATTCATATGAATTTGATAGGGATGAATTCATACAATTTTAAAGTCATATGATTGGTAATTAATTAATATGATATCCATTTAGCCTAGTCTTTATAATGCAAAATATTCTACATTAGAAAACATATTATGTGTGGTCAAATGAAATGCATGAAACCAAAATATCATATATGTTGTGAAAGTTTCCTATGTGTATGATGTTTTCCTTTGATGATTTTACTAAACTCTAGAAAATCACTTACATTATGGACCAAATTTCTTCTAAATATGATTTTTTCTTTAGTAAATCTCAGTGTAATTAAAATATCATATTGTTCCTCCTCAAAATATAATACAGGAAATGAAATTATCCTACGTAGGTTCTGTAGGATAATTTCCTTTATAATTATCCCACTTCTCCATATTTTTTCTAAAATATTTTCAAATGATCTCCAAACTTCTAGATATAAAATTTTGGCCTCCAAATATACCTCATATAATAACACCAAGACTAAGTGTATGAATTATTCTAATAATTCATATGATAAAATAAACAAATAAAAACAATTTTTAAGACATATAATAATTAAACTCTAAAATATAATTGAAAATAAAAAATGATTCAATTCAGATAAAAATATCAAAATGGTGGGAATTTATTTGTTAATATACATATAAAAAGTAATGAAAAAAGTCCATCTCTATCATTTACATAGAAGTTAGAAATGATTCTTATGAACTCAACACTTTGTTTTTCTAAAAATCAAAATATGATTTCTTTTACATATATTTTAGATTTTGATTCACTACATATTTATATTTCTTGTTTTATTATATGTATTTGTCATATAATTATTTATTAATTATTTCAATTCTATAAAAAAATATTAGTGTTTTTATTAGAATTAAAATCAAAATATTAAAGGAAGAAGCATGTTTAATATTAATGTTTCATTCTTGAAATTTTATGAGATTCAAATTTAAATTGTATTAAATATGAAGATTCTACATCATATTATTTATGGGGGTTTTACAAGGAATTTAATATAGATTATTATGGGAATATTTTTTTCTATATTATATTTCTACTCATTCTAACGATTTCCATTGTAGAACTTGTTATTATTTTTACATATTTTTTAAGTAACGTAATATGAATATTATCATTTCTCAATTATAATAAAATTACACATGAAGTAGTATCTAATAAATAATTATGAACAACTATGAAGTAGTTTTTTGGATTCACATGAATGCTTGTTTCTTTAGGAAAATAAAAAATACAAAGGCTGGAATATTTGAGTTGATGTGCATACTTTTTTTCATGAAATTGTAAGTTTTTAATTTGTCGTGCAAAGAGAAACTCTATAAATATAGTTTCAAAGGACTAGTAAAAAATATATAGAAGTAAATATTGAGGTTACTCAAACTATATTATTCTATAAACCTTTTTAATCATCACCACAATACTCACAGTTGGACTTCATCGTAAATATTATTTGTTATCTAAGTGATCTTTACTACCTTGACATTCAATTATTTAATTGTCCAACTGGTTTATATGGTGTTGTATTTGTATATCTTATTTATATGTGTGTGGTTTTTGTTTTATGATTTTACATTTAAATTAAATATCTTATTTCAAGGTTATACTACCCCTTATAAAAGGTACGTCTGGTTGTGCCTTGGTTCATTAAAGGGAAAGAGTTTTAGTTGTGACTTGGTATCAAAAAGGTAAGGTTGGTTGTTCCTTCACTTAAAAAGGTAGGTTTTTTATTGTGTCTCCAGATGTGAAAAAATTATGATAGGGTTTGTGCCTCCAAATGTGAAAAGGGAAGTTTTAAAGGGTTATTACCCTCATTCAAAAGTAATTTTAATGTATATTAGGTGAAATACTCTCGTATTGATAGTGTAAATATTATACATCATATCACTTGGATCTAAACTACTATAAAAATACATGTGTTCATATTTTAATTCTATTAAGTAAATTAACTTAACACGGATAAGTATTTAATATTTTATAAAAAGGTCAACTCACCCCCCCCCCCTCTTTATTATTCAACTATCTCTCCTACCTGAGAAAACATTCCCTGAGTGCCTCCAGGTGTGCACAGACTATGGATGAATTATCACACTCCAAAATTAACTAAAGAAGGTAAAGTTCTCAACCATAGCTAATCGGTCATGGAGTCAAGAGGGTTGAGATTATTGTTTTAGTTGTCATATATTATGATTTTGATAAACTCTTATACATATGGATATTATCTAGGGACATTATTTCTAGTGGTTTAATGAGTTTATACTCACACCATGCATAAGCCCTCTAGGTGGTGTAAAAATTTTCTAGTTCATAAAATATAAAATTTCATGGTATTATGGCCAGAATTTAATTGGTTTGTGGTGTAATGGATGCCCAATGGAACATCGATAGATTTTTGTGTAGGATTTGGTGGATCCTCTATGTTGAGTTGGGTTTTCTTTGGTTATTTTTGGGCATGTCGTTATGTGATCAATCTACAATAAATATAGTTTTCTTTTAAATGAAAAGTGTGACATTGTAAATATTTCTTTTATATTCTCTATGTTTTGTTTCTGGTTATATTCCTGTTAATTTTTATGTTGAGAATTTATTGTTTTTCTTTCACTATTTGTTATGGTTATTCATATAAAAGGTATTATAGTCCCCCCACACTATCACCACATAGACCCTCCCTATTATTCAGTAGCCTCTAGCATAAGGGAGGTGTGCTTATGGTTAGTGGTACTCCTATAGTGACCCGCAATTTCATATATAAATATCACATCTTAATAGATGAATTTTCATTACATAACATAATGATTGACATTGTAGTTGTTTAGGTCTGATGAATTTTGAAACTTTGATACAAAAAAACTAGTTCATAAGTGAACTAAATCATCTCCTACTATGTTATTCATAACATTCACCCTTTTTATACATATCATACATAATACCTTTCTTCAAAACCTGGAGAAAGTAAACATAAGAAATGGTGAGCTAAAATTCTTAGTAAGGGTAAACAATGTACATATTAATGATCACATAAGCATAACATGAGCATAAGGGTATGAGAACATGATCCTAACATTTGAAAACTATGTTCTATATATCAAAGAATTTAATATAGAGTCATTTCATAAATCTTGGAAGTTCATAAGACATGAATCATAAAAGAATCAAATAACATGAGCTATGAGAACATAACATTGGAAAAAGACATAGATTTATGGCATGAACATAAGAATAGAAAATAATTTCTTTAGTAGTCAAGTATCATTTATAAGACTATCATAGTGGGATGTGTTCACTCCCAAAACTTTCGTAGAAGTAGAGATTCACTCCCAAGACTATAATAGTGGAAAAAGTCCCTTACTAAACTAAGTTTACTCCCTATTTCAATCATGTATATCTCATGAGATATTAATATTTAACCAGTGCATTGTATAGAGATATATTTCATACCTATATAATAATGAAAATCATATATATTTGTTCCACAAGATCATAAAACATTCATCTTTTCATAATTTTTTTAAAGAAAATAGTTTTCACAAACATTTCATCATAGCATAACCCATGGAAAAGAAATAGGTTTCATAAACATTTCATCATTTCATCATAGTATAACTCATGGAAAAGGAATAGGTTTCATAAAAAAATTAGTTATAATAAACATAAAAAATCTATATAAATAATAAGGATGGTATCAATAGATCATATACCCAATAAATCTCAATTAACATCAAAGGATGTCATCTTGAAGGAAAATGATTTTAAAAGACCACTTGAAACATTTTTTGAGGAAAAAATATTTTTCAATTTGAAATCACTTATTTAAAATCCAAAAAATTCCCAAATATTAAAGAAAATATTTTCTTTTAAATTAACCATCTAAACATGTAAATTTATCTTTAAATCATTGAATGGTCATGATGGTAGAAAATATTGTTCATGTCGTACATATTAAAATGAAGATTTCAGTCACATTTTTGGTAAAAAGTAAAAAAATTATCATTCACAAAATTATAAGAATACTTATTTAAAAAAATATTTATTGGATAATATTAAAATCATTTTTTAAAAAAAATTAGAAAAACATGGATATGGAAGAAAAAGTGTTTTTGACGGAAGATAGAAATAAGGTCAGTTTTCCTTCAAAACATTATTTTGGATTCTTAAGAACATAAGAGAGAAAAATGAAATTAAAACATGTAATTTATAGAAATAACTATATTAGAATAAAATTCATTAGTTTCCTGATATATATATTATAATATTTCATCATTAAAATCATAATCATAAAAAATCCCGATAAACAATGAGATTGTAACCTAAAAACCCTTACCACTTTGGTAACTTTTGAATTATAATCCCCATGAATGAAATAACCTTTTATGGATATGTATATCCCATAAATTTCATTATAATTATCATAAAATAAATTCAATTTCAGTATATATACCACACAAAATAAATAAGTGGTCAATAAGGCATGTGTCCCATGGAAATAAAAGTGATACGAAAATCCATTACCTCAAGTCCCAAATTTCTTCAGGTAATTTTGAACCTATTGTATAATAAATATAGGTTTATTATAAATATATTACATAATAATAATAATATTTATCATATCATATATTATTTTCTTATAACCTTTCATCACCTTTTTATTAACAATTATTTATTAAAATCACTGTTCTGGGTGATAACTGCTTCATTATTTTTGTATGTTTGGGTTTGGTAGTTTTAATCCTTACACTTTCATTATGGTTAAATTATCTACAAAATTTAAATTATGATATAAATATCATATCAATTCATTATATACATATTTATAGTCATCCATAAAATTTATATATATATAAATTAATTACACCATTCAAGGAGATGGTAGGCCATACGTAAGCATGAACGATGATTTCATTTTTCGACGGATGGAAAAAAAGAAAGGTAAATATTGACTAAATTTTAAAAAATAATTTTTATATCATATATATAATATATTTTCATCAAATATATCATTATTACCATCCTTGTCAAAATTAAATGAAGAACGTATCACATCACTTCATGGAGGCGATGGTCCACACGTACGCACGAGGGATGTTATCATTTTCCAAAGGATTGGAAAGTAAGAAGTTATATGTGATATTATAATTAAAAAAGTAAAATTAATTCACAAATATCTTTTATATACTTTAAATCCATAATTATATCCATATGTGAGTGGAAGTGAATGAATTACATTAGTTCACGAGGTGGCAGTCTCTGGTACACACAGTCGATGGTTTTATTTCCCGTTTGAAGGTAGAGGAGATGGATATAGGTTATTCCAAAAAAATAATAACATATAAATATATGGGAGATACTAATTTTATTATACCAACATATTTTAATAATATTTTTATGATTTTTAATAATAAAGAAAATAAAAATTCTTGGTTAATAATGATTCCTCTTTTACAGACAACCTCCTTAGGTTTGCACGAAAATACTTCATAGGAGGGTTTACCAATGAAACTAAGGAATATGGTAAATGGTGAGGGAACAAATTAATTTAATTTGTTAATTATTTTAAAAAATAAAATGTTTTATAAGTTTTAATAATATAGGAGAGGGTGTACCCTTTTATAAGTGGGGGAGTTGACACACTTTGAATTTTTTTTAAAAAAAGTTATACCAACATTTTATACATGCCAAAAGGCCCCAAAATGAATCATTATAAAAAATTAGATGATATAAAGTCAAAATATTTCCATATAATAGTAATTGGAAAAGTTTTTAGTTTATTTTCACCCTTTATTTTTATTTTATCCCCCCTGATAAACTCATTTTAACTTTAACTAAGGTAATTAAATTTTACTATTTTTACTACTCAATATTAAAAAATATAAATTTGAACTTATTATATAATATTAATTATGATTATTCTAAATATTTAATTCATTTTTTCAAATTCAACTCATAGAAGTTTCATAATTTAATTTAAAATTAAACCCATAGATGCAACGAAAAGGTGATTTTCCAAAGAAAATGTTTTCATAATTATAAAAAGTTTTTATATAAAATTTTGTCATAAAATAGATTCTAATGACCTAAATTGGATTAATAATAATATAATTGAACTAATTTTACTTTTAAAACTATTTTAAAACAAAATTAAACTTTTAAAAGCTTAAAATGAAAAGACAATTTTTAATAAAAATCATTATTTTCACTATTCATCAAAAAATATCCATTTTTTTAAATTCTAAAAAATTTACACTAATATAATTTTGAAATTTTGATTTCAAAAATTAAGTTTATTTTTTAAAATTAATTTTCTAAAAGTATCAAAAAATTATTTTATTATTTTTTCACAAAATTTAGTAAAAACATTTTTTGAGAAAAAAGTATTTTCAAAAAATATAAATACTTTACAAAAAATTAAGTACATTTTTATAAATATGTTTTATTTATATAAAACCAATATACTTAATTTTAAAAAAATCCTTTTCTTACCACTAAAATTAATGGCTAGGTTATAATGTTCATGTTTAGCTAATGATATTAATAGTATATTATGGTTTGTTAAAACTCAATGTTGTGTGTAGCGTAAGCTATCAAAGAAATTAAATTTATTTGAAAAAGCATAAACTATCAAGGTGTTGCATTATAACCCCATTAAAATGAATTTAACCTTTCAATTTCCATCACACTAAAATAGACTATTGAGGATATTCTTTCCTAATAATATCTCTCGGTTCATATATAGCTTCTTCAGTTGGTGGTTTCACCACAAAACCTTGACCAGGTGAGTGGTCTTGTTTTGTAGCACTTCCTCTCCATGATCTATAATCTCCATAGGATTTTATTCATATAAAATATCATGATATAGCAGAATGAACTCTAATTTTAATACATGTGAAGGATCATGTATCTATTTCCTTAGGAGAGATACATGGAACGTGTCGTGGCCTTAAGAGAGGTTTGGTGGAAGTGCCAAGAAATGATCAACCATCCCTACTCAATCAAGAATATTAAGATGGAAAATATACTAGGGGATTAAAATTTTATTTATTTTTTAATATCATAACCTAATTCCATAGATAAATCAATATAAAAACTTTCTCAACAAATTTAAATTTCAAATCACACAAAAGATTATCAATATAACTTTTCTGTCGAATATGTGATGCCTTGATGTGTTTTTGTATGTATATAACTTTATATACGATTTACTCAGCTAGATCAAGTACCAACAACATTATTTCTACAAATTCATTCCATTACATTGTAGTTCTAAACTTCTTTCCATAGAGGGATGCGTAAGGATCCATTTGTATGATTGGGTGAAAGATGTTGTTGTAAGAAAACTCAACTATATGAAGGTATTGATCCCCACCACCATTGACATCCATAGAACAAGATATTATAATATCCTATAGGGTTTGAAATTTTCTATTAGACTTAACATATGTCTACTGATGGTACATAATGATAAAACTCAACTCTGTCTCTAGAGTATGTAGAAGACTTCACCAGAACTTTGAGGTAAATCTCAGATCCTGATCAGATACAATAGAATGTGTTACTCCATGAAACCTTAGCATTTCCTTGATGCATATCCTAGAAATAAAATCCAGAGATAAATCTTCTATAATATAGATGAAGTGTGTTTAATTTTTAAAGAGATCAACTACATCCCAAATAACATTATTCCCTTTAGATATTTTGAGTTGTGTGATGAAAAAACCCATTATGATGTTTTCCTATTTCTATTCTGATATAGGTAATGGTTGTAACAACCCCTTAAAATTTTCCTTCCCATTATTAACTTGATATCATAATAATCACTAAGATACAAAATCTACAATGTCTCCTTTCATACCATCCCACCAGAAATTCTCTTTCAAATTCCTATACATCTTTGTACTTCTATGATGAATAGAGAATAAATAACTCTGAGCTTCCTATAAAAAATCCTTCTTAAAATAGGGTATGTCTGTAATACATACAGCGTTCCTAAATTGTATCATTATATCATAATTAAGGTTAAACTCGGGAACTTTTATAACCTTATTTTGTGGCTCTATATCATCCTTTTGTGCCTCTTTATTCTTCAGTTAGATAAATGGTTGAACACTCATTTGATAAAGATAATATTTATCCCATTCCTTTAAGACTTCCAGATCAATACTTTGTAAATACATAAATATTTTACCTTTTGTAATCATCATAATAGATAATCTAGCATGATCCTTTCGACTTAAATAATCACCCACCTTATTCACTTTCTCAAGGTGGTAATGTATTGAGTAGCCATAATTTTTAATTAGATTCAATATTTTTATCAGGCACATGTTCAACTCTTTATATGTGAATATATATTTTAAAATCTTATGATCATTATATATATCACACCTTTATCCATAAATATAATGCCTTCGTATCTTTAATGAAAAATTTTCCATAACTAACTTCAAATCATGAGTTGGATAATTTCACTCATGAACCATCAATTTTCATGAGGCATAAGATTTAACCATTTCATTTTTCATGAGAAACCATACAATACCTTATTTGATGTATCACTATAGATTAAAAACCCTTATATAATATAAGAAAATATAATCATAGGTGCACTCACTAACCTTATTTTAATTTCCTTGAAATTTTTATCACATTCATATTCCCAAAGTAACTTGGATCCCTTCTGAGTTAACTTGGATAGTGGATTATATATTCATGATAAATTCTCCACAAACCATTGATAATATACATCTAAACCAATAAAACATTGGATATCAGAAACAATGGTTGGTATGGGCCAATGTTCAATAACTTTCATCTTTGATGGGTCCACATATATACCATATCTTGAGATTATATGATCTAAAAATGAAACCTTTTATAGCCAAAATTCAAACTTTATAAATTTTTCATACACTTTATCCATCCTTTGGGTCTTCAGTACAATTTTAAAGTTATCTTCATGCTCTTCCTTTCTCTTTTAATATATAATAATATCATCTATAAATATTACCAAAAACCGGTCAAGGTAATATCTAAATACTCTATTCATTAAATCTATGAAGATAGCAGGGGTATTAGAAAGACTAAGTGGAATCACTATATATTCATAGTGTTCATACCTTTTATAGAATATTTTCTTGCATATATCCTCTTTCTTGACACTTAATAAATGATATCCATAATAAATTCCAATCTTGGAAAATTATTGTTCTCCATTTAGCTGATCAAAAAAGTTATCAATACGAGGTAGAGGATACTTTTTCTTGATGGTGATATTTTTTTCTCCTAGTAGTCAATTAAGAGTCACATCAATTCATCTTTCTTCTTTAAAAAAATAATAGGTGCACCCCAATATAACACACTTTTCTGAATGAATCCCTTGTCAATATTCTCCAGGTTTTTCTTCTTTAATTCTTATAACTCAATAGGGTCAATATATAGGGAGTATTTTAAATAGGTGAGGTTCCAAGAATGATTTCTACTGAGAAATCAACATCAAAATTCAGTGCAAGACTAGGAAATTCTTTCAAAAATTCATCTTCAAACTCACACATAATAGGCATATCATCAATGTTGAGTTTTTACCTAACTATATGAGATAAACACCCTTTTTAATAGGATTCAAGACCCATACGGTGGATGTAATTTTCATCCAGAGTTAATATTTATCATTACACTGATAGACGATCATATGTTGGTTTAGAATATAAAATGTGACTTGCCTTTATTTGAAATTTATGTTAGATTTATATATTGAAAGTTAATTCATTCCTAAGATAACATCAAATTCAACCAGAGGGAGAATAAAAATATTTGAAAGAATAACATTCCCATAAACTTCAACCGAAGAAGAATCATAGACTTGATATGTGATCATCTTACCATTATGGTTTTTTACTACTAATTCAACATCTAATCATTGATGTGGTACTATGATACCCTTATAAAATTATTCAGATATAAATAAGTGGGTAGATATAGATTCAAATAATACATTACAAGTTCTGTATTGGATGGTAAGTGTACCTTTCACCATGTCTTTATCTCACCACTCATCATAAGTAGTGATCGCAAGATATTTCCCTTTATCTCTCGAATTAATAGGTTTCTAACACCAATTATCACTATTAACCTTAAGATTTGGTCACTATTTAGCATAATTACCATACTCCTTTCATTTATAATACTAGAGTATGGGTTGTGCATTCTGTGAAGATTTATCTCTTTTCGCATCATTAGATAACTTATTCCCATCACTTCAGCATTCAATTACCCAATGACCTTCCTTTTCCACACTTAAAACATTTACCATACCCCTTTATATAAGTTCCTTCATGTTTCCTTCCACACTTTGATCTTTAAAGAAATATCATCTTCTTCTCTCCATGGTTTTTAGAGTTTCCCTTGAATCCCATATTTATTTTCCTATCAAAACTATGATATTAAATGGTAACTACAATATCAATTTCTATATTGATAGCACAATGAATGATTTCTTCATAGATACTGAAGTCCCTTATGGATAACACCATTTAGAAACTTGGTTTTAATCCACTGAATAATTGATCAACCTTACTTTTAGGTTGGATGATAATACCATAAGCATACCTTATAGGCATAAACGGTGTTTTTATTTCCCTACAGGTCTAATCAAAATAAAAAAATTATCAAAACTCAAATTATGTTACTTAATTAATTAAAATATAGTAGTATGAAAGTTAGAGGTTGAACCTAAATAGATGGTGAATTAGTTCAATTAGGTTTTCAAAAGAATTTAATTATTTAAATTATACAAAGAGTTGAAGAAAATATGAGTTTGGTTGATTTAAATGAATAGAAAGACAAAAGAAAAGTGGATTGGTTGTTTTCGAATAGGATTTGAAAGTGTGTTAGGGTTTTATAGTTTTAGGCTTTAGATAAATTTTTATTTTAGAAAATAAATTTGTTAATCCATGTTTAGTATTAGAGTAAAGATAAGTTTGATCTGATGTTCATGGTATCCCCTCCTCAATGTGGAAATCCCATGTTTCCCTTGGATCAGTAATTTAGTGTTTAACTAAATCAAGTTTGTCTTGATACTATTTTTAAACATGGGAACCTTAAATGATACAATGGTAATGCCTAATTTAGGGTAACCAGTTTCACAATTAAAAAGGTTCCTTTTAGGATCAACTAAATTTTCATGAAAATAAGAAGAAAGATATTGGAATTTTATTAATAAATTATGGAAAACCAAATACATGAATTAAGTAAAATATATAAATCCAACAGCACCTTCCCCTTTGTCTATATAACCCTAGCACAGGATAGGTTTACCCCCTCATCCTAGTGATGAGAGAGTAAGGATGAATGAATAAAGAAAATGAAATCATAAATCAAAGATGGTGATGAAACTAGTGAGGACCCCACATAGTGCCACTTCTCACTCCATGATTTAGTCTCCATCCTTTTCAGTATTAGTAGCTTAGATCCCTATTTATAGACTCCTGATGGGCTCGTGTGGAATTTAATTCATAATAATTTCACCCCATAAAGAGTCACGGGTCCCACATCATGTTTAATGGTCGTTCAGGTCATCAAAGTTTCCATTTTGAAAAAGATATTTTGAATCTGCTCATTACTATGTATTTCTCAAGACTTTCCTATCATGTAAGTGATTTATGATGTGAAATTATTAGGGTCACCTATGATTTGGGTCTTCTTCTCTTCACATAGTGTATTTGGTTCACACCTTTCAATGCTTTTCATGGCATGTAAAGTTCTCGCATCATGTAAGCATTGGATCTCCTCCAATTTTCTTCTCATCCTATCTTACTCCATTGTAGCTTTAAATTTACAGTGTCATTTCATGGAATTAAGTTCCATACCAAGAAGTGTATTTTTATCCTAAAATTTATCTCTTTTTGTTCCTTTTATTATTATTAATTTTACCCTTCCATAAATCAATAAATAAGTTAAATAGTCCAAAAATTATCAATAATTTAAATTATATTATGAAAATATATTAATTAAAACACCCAAAAATATGTTCATGTAATATTCATATCAGTACCTCCCAAGTCTTGTAAAATATTTCCCATAGGTACCAATAGATTCATCATACTTATATTTTATTTGGAATTCCTTCTCTATTTTCATACAAAGAATAAAAGGGAAGTAATTAATGAAAAAATAACTATTAAACTCATCCCATGGATTTAATTTCTTCTCATTTTTTTGTATTCTTGATAAGAGTCCACCATTGATCTGTTTCACCTTCCAAAAGATAGACGACCAAAATGAATTTTTCATGATCCGAACACTGGATAATGGAAAATATAATTTCAATGTTACAGATCCATTTCTCAGAAACAAGTGGATCAGTGGAACCACTGAAAGAAGGTGTACATTACCTCATGAAGGACTCAACAGAACATTGTTCCCTTCTTTGTTCATTAAAAATTTTAGAATGATTCATAGCTTAAGAAATTTTTGTGAGCATAACAACAACATTTTTTATTCCATCTCCCATAACATTATTTCCTATTATGAAAATCATTATATTGTTAGTCGTATTCATCATTAACACAGTTCCTTTGGGTTCCATCCATTGACTAAAACTAAAAAGCATAGTATGATAAAAATAATCAATGTAGGAAACCACATAATCATGAAAAATCATTTATAGGATGTCTTAAATCATGACACCTTTTTTCAATCTATGAAACCTTATATTTAACCTAGGTCATTCATGGTAATTATCTATTCAAATCATTCAAGGTGGTTCATAAAGAGTTTGTGAATTTCCAAAACATACCCCATGGGAGTTTCAAACTAGATGTGCAGTAAGGCCTGTTGTCATAAACCAGGTGATTATGAAGTCAAATCCCAATGCACCCTTTTCAAAGTTATTATTCCTAGGTAAAATTATTCTAGAGCCATATACACTAATAATATTCAAACAGGGATGTAATAACTTGGAAACCACTCACTCTATCCTTCACCAAAATTCCAGGATATTTTCATATACGACTTGTCCTTAAAGTTCTCACTAAAGTTTTATCATCCTAGTTTACAAATTTTAACTAAACCTTGCTCAGATATTAACTATAGTGACCCACACTTTTATACATAAATATAAAATCTTAATAGATTAATATTCATTACATAACATAACAACCCATGTCAGAACCATTTAGGTCTAGTTCCTTTAGAAAATTGGATATATAAATAATTTGTTCATAAGTGAACTATATCATCTCCCACTATGTTCTTCATATTTAGAACCCTTCTTAGACATATCATGTATAATATCTATCTTTATAACCTTTTTAAAGTAATTATAACAATGAGTGATCTTAGAATCTCAGTAAGGGTAAACAAGGGGTATATCAGTGATCACATAAGTATAACATGAGCATAAGGGTATGAGAACATGAGCCTAAAATTTAAAAATCATACCCTTTATATCAAATATCATAATCTAGAGTTGTTTCATAAATCATGGAATTTCAAAATACAGGAATCATAAAGGAATCAAATAACAAGATTCATGAGAACATAAAATTATCATAAGACATAGATTTTTGGTGAACACATAAGCATAGAAAATCATCTCCTTCATAGTCAAGGATAATTTCTAAGACTATCGTAGTGGAATTAGTTCACTCCCCAAACCATCATAGTAGTTAAGGTTCACTCCCAAGATTATCATTGTGTAGAAAGTCCCTTGCTGAACTAGGTTCACTCCCCATTCCAATCATGTTTATCTTTTGAGATATCAATCTTTACCCAATGCATTATAAGGAGATATAGGTCCCACACATATCATAATTAAAATCATGCATATGTGTTCCACAAGATAATAAAACATTAATCATTTCATAACCCAAGAAAATAAAACTAGTTTCATAAATATTTCATTATAGAATAACTCATGGAAAAAAATGGATTTCATAAACATTTCATCATTTCATCATATCATAATTCGTGGAAAGGTAACAAGTTTCAAAAAAATTCATCATAAACATAAAATATAAAAATAAAGAATAAGTATGGTATCAATGAATCATATCCCCAATAAATCTTAAGTAACATCAAAGGATGGAATCTTAGATGGAAAATGATTTTTGAAATATCACTTGGAATGTTTCTTGGGTAAAATATCCTTTCAACTTTGAAATCACTTATTTAAAATCTAAAAAAATACCAAAATATTAAAGAAAAAAATTATTTTAAAATAAACTTGTAAATTTGTAAAGTAATATTTAAATCATTTAGTGTTAAGGATGGCAGTAAATACCATTCATTTTTTACAGATTAAAATGAATATTCTATTAACATTTTCAATAAAAATTCAAAAGTACCTCGTTCAGAAAATGACAAGAAGATTTATTTTAAATAATTTTTTAGAAAGTAAAACAAGAGTAAAAATGAATTTTAAAAATCATTTTATAATTTTAAAAACATTCTTTAAAACATTTTTATAGAAACATTAATATGGAATAAAAAGCGTTTTCGATCGAATAGGGAAATAAAATCAGTTTTCTTTAAAAACATTCTTTTGGATTCTTGAGTACATAAAGAGAGTAAAATGAATGGAAAACATGTAATTTTCAAAAATAAATATAGGATAATAATATTAATGATTTTATTCATATATATATCATAATATTATATCATTTAAATCATAATCAAAAATAATCCTGATAAACAATGAAATTATATCATAAAACCCCTTATCACTTTAGTAACTTTTGAATCGTAAGTACTGTGAAATAAATAACCTTATACGGATATGTATATAACAAAAAATTCATGAGAAGAATTATAAAATACATTCATGTACAGTATATACACTATAAAAAATGTGGTGATAAGACATTTTTCCCATGGAAATAAAAGTGAGACGAAAATCTATTACATCAAGTATCAACTTTCTTTATAAGAATTTGAACCTAATGTACAATAAATATAGGATTATTATAAATATATTATAGTAACATAATAATATGTATCACATCATATATAATTTACTTATAAACTTTTATCACCCTTTTATTGATAATTATTTATTAAAAACATTGTTCCAGGTGATAACTGGTTCTTTTTTTATGTATGTTTTTGTTCGGTGGTTTTGGTACATGCACTTTGATTATGATTAAACTATATAAAGAATGTAAATTATGATATAAATATAATATAAATTAATTATATACATATTTATAGTCATGCATAAAATTTATAGATAGAAAAATGAATTACACCATTCATGGAGATGGTAAGTCATACGTACGCATGAACGTTGTTTTCATTTTTCAGCAGATGGAGTGAAAGAAATATAAATATTAATTAACCTTAATAGAATAATTATTATATCATATGTATAATATATATTTATTAAATCTATCCTTATTACTATCCATGTCAATAATAAATAATAAATATATCACATCTCTTCGTGAAAGTTGTAGTCCACACATACACACGAGTGATGTTATCATTTTCCAATAGATTGGAAGGTAAGAAGGTAGATGTAATATTATAATTAAATAAGTATAATTATTTCATAAATATCATATATTTATTTTACATACATCATTATATCCACCTGTGAAATTATTTAAATGAATTACATTGGTTCTCAAGGAAGTAGTCCATCGTACACACGATCGACGGTTTCATTTCCCATTTGATAGAAGAGGATATAGATGTGGGTTATGATACTAACATAACAAAATAATAGTATATGGGAGATAATGATATTATTATATCATCATATTTGAATAATATTATAAGTAGTTGGATGAATAAATAAAATAAAAACACTCAGTTAAGAATGATACCTCTTCTTCGGACAACCTCCTTAGGTTTTCACCAAAATCCTTCTTAAAAGGGTTTCCTGATCAAACTAAAGACTCTAAGACATGGGGATATAAGTAAGGTATTTTTTAATTTATTGGCTGAAAAAAAGGATTTTTAAGTGTTAATATGATATTATAGGGGTTCCCTTTTATAAGTGGGTGAGAGGACACACTTGGAATTTTTAAAAAGAAAAAATTACACCCAAATTTTACACATGTAATAGAGCTCCAAAATGAATAATTCTCAAACCTTAAATGGGATAAGGTCAAAATATTGAAATAAAATAATAATTGGAAAAAAAATAGGTCATTTTAAACCTTATAATTTTATTTTAACCCACGATAAACCTATTTCAGCCTTAACTGCAAAAATTAATTTTTAATTTTTTTATTATTCATTATGAAAAAAACTATGTTGACCTTATTTTATAATATTTTTTATGTTTATTACAAATATTAAATCCATTTTTAAAAATTAAATTCATTGAATTTCAATAATTTAATTTAAATTTAAACCTACAAACGTTATAAAAATGCTTTCCTAAGAATAAATAGTTTTTATATCAAAGTTTAGCATAAAATTAATTGCAATGACCTAAAATAGTATAATAATAATATAAATAAATTGGTGTTACTTTTAAAGCTATCTTAAAATAAAAGTTAACTTGTAAATTCATTAAACAAAAAGTAATTTTTTAATAAAAAATGGTATTTTTCACTATTTATTAAAAAATTAATCTTTTTAGAAAATTCTCAAAATTACACTTTAAGATAATTTTGACATGTTGATTTCAAAAATAAATTTTATTTTTTCAAATAAATTTTATAAAATTGGAAAATATTATATTTATTATTTTTTTACAAAAAGAAATAAAAAATATTTTTGAGAAAAAAAGTATTTTCCAAACATATAAATACTTTACAAAATATTAACACTACTACAAATCAGGGAAATTACACCCCTTGAAATGGGATACCACCATTGGTGGTCACTAACCTTAAAAGATGGGGTAGCTATCACCCCCCTCCCCCCTCCCTACCACACTCACACAAATTCCTCCCCCTCGGTAGAGACTACCCCTCCATGTTGCCCCCATCAATTGTCGTCCATCCTTTAGCACCTAACCTCTCCCTCTATGAACCCCCTCTCCACCTCCGCCTCCACATACAGCTCTGGCTCCCACTCCCTCCCTTAATCACATCCCAACCTATGTTGTACATATTATTTTGTTCCAACATATCTCAATTTTTATCTGATTTTATGATTTACAAGATCCCTACTTTTATTATAACAATTTTATCTTAAGTGTTTTAGAAAATAGTTTTTAGAAGTTTATCTTACATTGAGTAAAATATTTGATATTCTCCAAAGTGTTTTATCTTAAAAGAATAAAATAATATCTTCTATCTACTCAGAATCAGAAAAACTTTGTGTTATAAGTTTATCTAACTACATAGGACTTTATATTACAAATAAAATGTATGATTTGTTGAATTCTCAAGTCAGATTCTTTACTCAAAATAAAAATGTGAGAAGAATTTATCTTATAAAAAAGATATTCATAAAATATTATCTTATGAGAATCATATAAATTATGAAATATAAGTATCACATCTATGTAACATAGTAATCATACGCTGAATAATTATCCTATGCAGTATTGAATTCAGTTTATCTTATGAAGAAGAAAAAGAAGATATGTTTTATCTTATGAAATCTCTTAGAATTTTATCTTATGAAGAATAGTACTATCAGTTTAATATCTTATGAATATTTATCCATTATGAAGAATGTCGTGATTACTTTTACAATATCTTGATAAGTCATTTCATACTTTTAGAGTGTATCAAAAAAATGGATTATCATTTATACCATGTCTTATCAAGTTCTCAATTCATGGATCACTAAACTATTAATATTATCTTGTTCTTACGTTAAAAATGATATATAAAAGGAAAAATTGTTCATTGATTAAAATTAACTGATGAATATGAGTTAGTTGAATGCGAATAATGAGTAAAATGTTCATACACATGAATTCCTTGAATGCCTATACATAGAAAAGATCAAACATAACTACTCATGTTGTACTTACCAGTTTTATAAGTTGAACTAAAGATCACCTCAATCAATACTCTAAAGACTAACATATTCTCAGGATGAATCTTCATCTACTGTCAGTTTCTTCTTGTAACTATATGTTGCAACCATTTCTTTCAAAGTTTATTCACTATATTTTTTTACACTCGATGAAAGAGTGTGTATTGAACCATGGATAGGTCTTGTAAAGGGAGATCCTAGTTGAAATTTCTTGGACCTTTGTATTAAGTGATAGTTGCTTGTACTCAGTTGGGAGCCCTCGATAAAAGGGTTGTTATAGTGTAAATAACCAAACTCATGGAGTATAGTTTTGATAGAGTGGACTAGGGGATTTTTGTTCCCCAAAACAGTACAAATATCATGTCTTTGATCTCTTTCCTTTAAGTTTTTATTTTCATTTCCTGTCATTATTAAGGAAAAGATTAGAATACATGTATCTTGAAGAGGTAAGTTTTCTATAAAGAAAACTTTTAGGAACTCAATTTACCCCTTATTGAGTTTTCAACTAACCATTATCTGGGACAAAAAATGGTATCATAGCTTGTGACTCTTGATTTCACAACTATCAAAGGTTGAATTTCAAATATCTGTTTTCTAATGGCTTCCATGGATGATAATCGAGAAGGTTTTTCAATGTTTATATATCCATACTTTTATGGTGAAAATTATGGTTGCTGGAAGGATCACAGGACCATCTATCTAAAGAATCTTGGTTTGAAGGTTTATCTTAAAGCAGTAAAGCCCTATGAAATTCCTAATATAAAACCTAAAACATGGGATGTGACAGATGAAGAAAATTTTGAACTGAAATCAAATGTTATTAATGCTATAATCAGCAGATTAGGACCATATGATTTCAACAAAGTTTCTCAATGTCAAATGGCACATGAAATGTGGAACACTATCACAGTTACATGTGAACATACAACAATGTGAAGGCTCTTAGATATGATAAATCCAAACTTTAGTTTTATAGATTAAAATGGATGAAGGTTAAAGTATTAATAAACTAAATGAAAAGCTCATTGAGATTGTTAATAACATTTCTACTATGGGATAACCTATCATTGAACCCAAAAAAGCGTTGAAAGTTCTTGGAGTATTACCAACAAAGTGGAGTAAAATCTCAACTTCCATCAAAAAATCTACTAAGGTCAAAAGTTTCAAGATAAATGATCTCATTGGAACCCTTAAGATATATGAATCTGAAATGGAAACTAAATTTAGAGAAGCCAGAATAACCAAAAAGGAAAATGTTGGCATGAAGGTTTTAACTTCTTAGAATGATAGGAAGATAAAAAGCATACAAATATCTTAAATGTCTTAAGAAGAAGACTCCTCAAGAAATTATAGATCAAATGATGATCTTGAAAAACTTTCTTGAAAGTTTAAAAAAATTCTATAAAAATAGAATAGGGTTCAGGAGACCTTTTAACAAGTATAAAAGGAATGGTGAAAATTATAAATATTTGAGATGCTATGAGTACAAGAAATAGGGACATATCAAGAATTACTATCCAAAAATTAAGGATGATAAGAAGATGGAAAATAAATACTTCAATAAGGCTGGTTATAAGAAAAATAAGAAATATATGAAGGCCACCTGTAGTGCTTCAAAAGATTCTAGAAAATTCACATCATCTGAATAAGAAGTTGAATCTATTAATCAAAATACCAACATATAATTTATGAAACATTAGGATGAGGTACATTCTTATTATTATTCTGAGTATGAATTCAAATCAAAAAATGAGAACTAATCATATGAAGAATTAAATGAATATTGTACCATTTTGGAAACTAAATATTAAATCCTAAATAATAAAAATAAGGCTCTTAATAACTCCTACGATAAAATTTTTAATAAAGAGGATGACTTGAATAAATAGATTTTAAACTTGAAATATCAGTTAGAAAATTCTACTACCTCAAATACTGAACAAGTTAAAACAATAGAGAACCTGCAAAAGGAGGTTCAAAATTTTAAAGATGTTATAAGTGTCTTTACTAAAGGAGAATATTATATCAATAAAATTATTGATCAAAATTAACTTAAGAAAGAAATGTTTGGAATATGAAGTTAGTGTGAAAATCTTTAATTCTTTAAAAACTACTTTGTACCTAGCTCTAAAAATAGAAACCTTTTTAAATTTACCTATTTTCATTGTGGATAAGTAGAATATTATGAAAACATCTATAATTTGAAAAATCCTCAATTTTGTGGGATCATAATTTCCTTTCCTACAAAATATTTTTCAAAACAAGTTGTAAAGTTTTATAGAAAACAAAAACAAATTTAGATACCTAGATCTATTATAGCTAACATTTCTGGTCCCAAAAGATTTTGGGTACCAAAAAATTATGTTGCTTGATTTGTCACTGTAGGGAAGAAACCATATGAACAGTAGTGAAAATTGTTTTATGGATAGTGGTTGTTCAAGACATATGAGTGGCGATTTATCAAATTTTTACTCACTATCCAATATTGATGGAGGTTATGTCACATTTATAGAAAATTCAAAATGAAAAATAGTTGGTATTGGATCTATTGGGAATAATCAATATATTATCATAAAAAAAGTTCTTTATATTGAAGTCTTGAAACATAACCTGATAAGTATCTCTCAGCTTTTTAATGATGTTATTCTACTGATTTTTTCTAACAATGCATGTTTAATTTTCAAAAATAATTTTCTCAAGTTTAAATAACCTAGAACATATAATGTTTACACATTAGATCTCAATTATTTATGTAGAAAAATGTAAATTTTTTGAATACTGAAATTCAGGAATCTTGGATTTTTCATAGAAGGCTTGGACATTATAATTTTCATTCTCTAAAAAAGTTGATAAAAAATTTTATTTCTAACTTGCATAACCTTAAATTGGATAAAAATAATCTATGTGGTGCATTTTAAATGGGAAAGCAACACAAGTCATGTTTTAAACAAATTAAAGAGTTTGATACATCTAGAACTCTATATCTTATCCATATGGATCTGTTCAGACCTACTAGAATAGAAAGTCTTACTGGAAAATCATTTTTCATGTGTTAGTTGATTATTTTCAAGATTTATATGGATTTACTTTTTAATACTTAAGTGTGAAGTGTGTTCTGTTTTTATTAATTTCTGTAATCTTGTACAAAATGAAAGGTATGCTAAAATCATGACTTTAATAAGTGGTCATAGCGATGAATTTGAGAATCGTGAATTTAATCCATGTTGCTCAAAGAAAGAAATTAAACATACATTCTCTTCTGCTGGTAAACCTCAACATAATGTTGTTGTTGAAAGGAGTAATATTACTTTTCAATAAATTTCTAGTACTATGTTATGCGAATATAACTTTCCTACTAACTTTTGGGTTGAAGTTGTTAACATAGCATGTTATGTCGTTAACAGAGTTCTAATAAAACCTATCTTAAAGGAAACACCCTATGACTTGTGGAGTAAAATAAAACCCAAAGTAGGATACTTCAAAGTATTTGGATACAAGGTTTATATCTTTAACACCAAGGATAACCTTAGAAAGTTTTATCCAAATGCTAGTAAAGTTATCTTCCTATGTTACTCAACTAATTCCATATCCTATATTGTTTTCAACAAAAATTCAAGGATTGTAAAATTATCAAATTATGTGAAGTTTAATGAAAGTGATCCTTTTGACCAAAAAATGATTCAAACTAATGAAAAAAGTGATTCCCTCAAGGATATGAGACTTGAACCCCTCTTTAAAAATAATAGCGATGATTATTTGGAACTTAATTACTTTAAACCAAATCCAATAAGGGTTTATACTAGTGAACTAGAAAGTGTATTTCCTATAATACTGATAAATATTAAAGACCATCCTCTAGAAACAATTATAGGAAGCTTAGATAAAGGAGTAATAACTAGAAGAAATATAGGAAACCTAGTAGAATTATCTTCCTTTTTATCCCAATGAGAACCAAAATCTATAGAAGAATCTTTTTCAAATAAAATTTGGTTCTTGGCTATGCAAGAATATCTAAATCAATTTAAAAGAAACAAAGTTTGAGAATTATTTGAGAGACCCTATAACTATATTGTAATTGAAACAAAATGGGTTTTTAGAAACAAGAAACATAATCATGGTGTAATAACTAGAAATAAATCTATATTAGTTTATAAAGGATACAATCAAGAAGAGGTAATAGATTATGAAGAAACCTTTTCTCTTGTATCTAGGTTAGAAGATATTAGAATTCTTCTAGTATATTAATCTTATATAAATTTTAAATTGTATCAAATGGATGTTAAATATTCTTTTATAAATGGATTTTTAATGTAAGAAGTTTATGTAGAACAACCTCCTGGTTTTATATAACCTCACTTTCAAAATTCTATTTTTAAACTTACCAAAGCTCTATATAGACTTAAACAAGCTTCAAGATCATGGTATGAAAGATTAAGTTATTTTATTTTATAAAATGGTTTTACAGTAGGAATGGAATACCCTATATTATTTAAGAAAACTTCATCCTCATATATTTTTTTAGTACAAATATATGTTGATGATGTTATTTTTGGATCAACAAATAAAAAATTGTGAAATGATTTTTTAAAAAATATGAAAAAAGAATTTGAAATGAGTATGATGTGTGACTTAAATTATTTTATAGGATTTAAAATTTATCAAAAATATTTTGGAAATATTATAAAGCAAATAAAGTACATACTTGATTTACTTAAGAAGTTTTGACTTGAAAATAGTAATACTTACTCAACTCCTATGAGCTCTAATATTAAACTTGATACAGATGAAACTATAAAATAATTTTAAAAAAAGTTGTATTTTGAAATCATTAGAAGTTTTTTATATCTTACTACAAGTAGTCCGGATATTATTTTTTTAGTATATAATTATGAAATATTTCAATATAATCCAAAATAATCTAATTTAAATACATCCAAAATTATTTTAAGATATTTAAAAGGAATTGTGTCTCTTTATCTTTTTTTTATAAAAAATATAACTTTAATTTAACTTCATATTCATATGCTGATTTTTTTATATGTAGACTAGTTAGGAATATAACCTCAGGAACCTATCATTTTTTTGGTAAATCCCTAGTATCTTTGTCAAGTAAGAAACAACACTTTGTATCATTGTCAACTCCTGACACTAAATATATTATAGTAAGAAGTTTTTGTGCATGATTGTTATGGATGAAACACACCTTAATGGATTTTGGATTTAATTTTAATTATGTGCCAATAAAATGTGGTGATACAAGTGCTATCAATATTTCAAAGAATCCAATAAACCATTTAAGAAAACACACACTAATTTGAGACATATTTTCTTAATAGATCATGAATAAAATAGTTATATATCATTAGAATTTGTTTGAATAGAAAATCGATTAGAAAACATTTTTACTAAACCTTTTCCTATTGACATATTTGATTTCGTAAAATCGAAATTAGGTTTTTTTAATTTTATGTAATGTTATATTTGAATTTAGCATAATTTCATAGTAGAAGTAAATATGTTATTTACCTTATTTTATTTAATATTTTTTTCCTTTATTTTGAGTATTAGTCATATCAAATAGGTCATACCACCTAATTTTAGTAATAATTACTCTTCACATCACTACATGACCCATAGATCATCGTAAATTAAAATAAGTGTATCATCTCTACATGAAAAACATTTTTTAAAACCTTTTAACCCTCTTTCTATTGGATAACCAAACCCTTGTTTCCCTAACCCTCCAATCTACAGAATCTATCATCAATGGAGAAAACAAAGAGAAATAATGTTGTATCATTGAGTAGAATCAATCGTCAATGGATATACAGGAAAGTTATAAGTGGATGAGTGATAGATTTTGACTAGCTTAATATAATGGATATGTTGATCAATAAAGATAAAAACCATCAAGGATGGGAATATTTATTTAATAAAAGACAAACCTGGTTTGTATTTTAAAGGTAAGTTCATTAGTTCTATGAGAACAGAGTGTTTTATTTTGGTTAAAATAGTGATTTGGTCATGGCTACGATGAATTAAAAGAGTTTCTCATTAAATTTTGTAGAAATGGATGAATCTTTCAACTAACCACATGAAGGATAAACTGATTCAGTACCTCATTTCATGCCATAAATGAATTTATTCGTCCAAATATTATAAAATAATTGTTTTGATCTATTGATATGGAGAAGAATCAAGTAAAGGATCTAGAACTAGAAATAAAATTCATCATCAAGTTCATCCAATCTACCATCACTCAATACAATGGTGAGTTTGAAAAAGTTTTATTTCAATATTTTACTCTGTTATACTTGTTTATAATTTAAAATATCTTTAATCTAGAATGGTATGTTATAAAGTATATGTGGAATGTACTAAATGGGTCTGTAAATTTATTTCCTTTTGGTAGATTGTTAACTGTAGTCTTTCGTTAAGTTGGTATTTTTTTGGAAGAGAATACAGCCACTCATTTTCATGGGTTAACACTTTAAGTGTAAGTTTTTTGAGGAAAATTGATTTGTATTGGAATTCCTCTTTGAAAAAGTTGGTACCTATAACTTTAGAAGATAAAGCTAATCCTACTACAACTTAGGGGGAGTCATCCCACCTGCAAGAAATACTGGTGTTGGTAGATAAACCAACTCAGAGTGCTTATATAATAGAGATTATTGATGATGAAGAGACTCTTATTGAAACACAAAGAAGGGTAAGGGGTGTTGTGGAATCTAGCGAATGAACTGCTCATCAAGATATTTCACCTCCTACTTCTCTATATGTTCTAGTCAATAGGGACTGACTAGCTTCTACTATCACCCATTTGTTTTTTTTAATAAAGGTAGAACCATCTATATAAGACCTATAAATTCACCTCTCATTATTTATTCTCATTCTAAAGAATTTTGAAAATTATTTGCAAGAAGAATCAGTTCTAAGTCTCATGAATCTCATCATGTTGAAGAGTTACCTCATGTTGGAGGAATTCATCTATATCATGATGAAAGTATAGAATTTCGATAAGATAGATTATATCCTATCAATGAATAATGTAGAAAATCTTAATTACCTAAATTCGGTATAAATAATACTAAGAGGTCTCATGGGAGATATTCAAAGTTGATTTTGGAAGTGGAGTCTTTGAAACATTAGTTATTATAATCTAGGAATAAAATAATTATTATTTATGATCATACAATTTCAAGAGACTATGTAAATGACGTAAAGTTGTTAGTTAGGTCAGTGGTTGAAAAGTTTTCAGTGGAGCCCTCCTCCAAAGACACAAATCAAATGGATGTTTTTTCTAAGTTAGAAGGATTGTTTTTATATATAGACACAATTAATTCTATAATTGAATCTATGTAATGTGACTTTCTACTAAAATAAGTGATTATGGATCTTCAAAGAGATATAAAATATGAAATCAAAAGGATGTCTATATTTCCTAAAAACTCTATCGTATTAATTGATTAGTAAAAGATAGAAATTAGATCTCTATTATAAGAAAATATTCTAGAAATTCATCTTTTAACATCTCAAGTACAAAAATCTGTAAGTTTCATCATCACCGTATTACAAAAAATGGTTGGATCTCTGGCCAATAATTTTTTAGTCTTGGAGACGATATTTTAAGATCTGATCTAAGAAGTTGTAAATAGTCTAAAGCTAAAATTTTCTGATGAAGAGGAAAATGAAGAATAAGTTTGTGCCTTTTTGATCTCCAAGAGCTTCCAATTTCTAAAAAAGTAAAATAAGTTTTTTAGTCAGTCATTTAGTTAGTATGATAGAGAATTAGTTTAAATAAATGAAGAAGTTAATAGTTTTTTGCGATAAAAAGGGGGATTTTCATAATCTTTTTGGAATTTTTTCTCAGAGGATATGGAATGGTTTTATAATTCTTTTAAAATTTTTTAAGAATAACATGGTGAAAATTATTGATTTCTGTGTGGATACCTTGTTTTAAATTTGAGGAAGACGTATGTCTGGACCTCCAATCATTGATCTTCATGCTTCTTCCTTACAAAGGCTGAAAGAAATCTTAGACCCAGCTGACATTGTTCAAAGAGAAAATCCATGGTTTATCGAAGAAGATTTTGTACCTTTACCTATTTCATCATATCAATTATACTTTGTTCCTAAAGATAGATTTGATTTGGTGAGATCTTTGTAAGATGCTCTCAACATCCAATCCACACCAGTAAGGATCGCTCAAGTATATCGAGTAGGTCTTGGAGTGTATCTATAGTAGTTGGGTGATGTTGTTGGTAAAAAAGTTTATGCTCCTCTTCTTAGATCATATTTACCCTCTAGAAGGCCTTTACCCTTTAAAAACCCACCCTTGAAGAACCATTTCATGTTCAAAAGTTGATACACCTACACTCTTTGGTTTTCATAGTTGGTTTCCTAGTGGATAGAAACTTTAAAAACATTTTAATCATGTCTGTTTTAATAGAATATTTAAAAACATTTGAATCATTTCTAGTTTAATGGAATCTTTAAAAATAATTGAATTATTCCTAGTTTAAGAGAATATTTAAACATTGGAATGTTTGAATGATTGAATGATTTTAATGTTCTTTTTAGGATGTTTATTTTTTATATGATTCTATCTATTTAGTAGTTATTCACTATTCTTGTCTTATAAATTCTCTATATTTTCACCCTGTTTTAAATGTTTATCCATATGATCAATAGGTTTTAATATTTTTTACTATTCATATTTTATTTTTATTATTTTCTTAATGATCTATATTACTTATTTACACAACTTAATGTAAATTTTGTTTACACTCAACAACATTAACTATTTAATATTGTTCGTGTGAAATATTAATTGTATTTCTTACTCTAGTTCTTTTTGATATTACAAAAAGGGGGAGAATAAAAGAATAATTAAAAAATTAAAATTGTTAAAATTATTAGTTTATAATACTATGAAAAAAAATTTAATTTTTCAAAAGGAAATAGTAAAAGGATAATACATAAATTTAATGAAAAAAATAAAATTTTAAAAATTTATTACTATTCTTGGGAGAAGAAAATTATTTTCAAAGGGAGATTTTATTCAAAGTGTGATAAGAAAAGGAAGAGCTTATAATTCTAAAATTTTTATCTTACGTAAAAAATTTAAAAGATAAAAAAATTATAATTTTTTTTTCTATTTCAAGGGTTTTGTGGTCCTTAAAAAGAGGGAGATTATTAGACAGATTAGTTTGTTACAATATATCTTAGTTTTTATGTGTTTTGTTGATTCAAAAAATACCTAATTTTATTATAAAAAGTTTATCTTAAGTGTTTTAGACAATAGTTTTGAGAATTTAATCTTATATTGTGTGAATTATTCAACCTACGCTAAAGTTTTTTATCTTACAAGAATCAAAGAATATCTTTCATCTACTCGGAATCATAAAAAAAATTATGTTGTAAGTTTATCTAACTATGTAATACTTTATCTTATGAAGAGAATTTAGGAATTTATAAATTCTCAAGTTATATGCTTTTGTCAGAATAAAAATATTAGAATACATTATGTTACAAAAATGATATTCATGAAAGATTATATTACAAGAATTAAAAAAGTTATGAAAGATAAGTATCACACTAATGTAACATATTCATCTTATGTTGAAGAATTATCCTATGAAATATTGAATTCAGTTTTTCTTATGAAGAATATGAAGATTTTTCTTATATTGTGAAGTCTCTCAGAAGTTTATCTTATGAAGAAAAGTATTATCAGCTGAATATATTATAAAGATACAGCTTTTATAAAAAAATGTCATGATTTATTTTATAATCTCTTGATAAGTCATTTCATGCTTTTATAAAACATTAGAAAAGAGATTATCCATTTAAGGAAATAATTATATGTATTATATTTTCCATAAATGGAAATATCTAAAGAACCAAAATATTTCTGACCTCACTACCACAAAATTAATTTCCATATTTTGAAGGAATCGATTCATGTCTTTTATAGCCTATCTTATCAAGTTCTTAATGCATGGATCGATCGACCGTTATGATTATCTTGTGCTTAATTTTAAAATGAGATATAAAAGTAATTATTAGCCACTGCATGAAAGGATTTGATGAATATGAGTTAGATAAATTTAAATAATGATTATAACACTCATACATGTAAATTGATTTCATGTATATAGAAAACATCAAACATAACTGCTTGTGTTATGCTTTCCATTTTAACTAGTTTCACTGAAGATCATCCTGAGCTAAACTTTGAATACTATAATATTATTAGGAATAATCTTCAACTACTATCATTTGTTTCTTGAAACTGTGTATTACAGCTGTTTCTTTCAAAGTTTGTTCATTCTATTTTTTTACACTAGGTGAACTAGTGTTTATTGAGAATGTGGATAGGTCTTTTAAAGGGAGAGTCTGGTTAAAATATCTTATACCTTTGTATTAAGTGAAATATTTTTGTACTCAAATAGGAGCCCTCGGTCACATCCCAACCTTAGATATCATTTTCTTTGTCTTGGATCTTTCTAGTTAAGGTTCGGGTTGGGACCCAGTTGAAATTTTTGAAATTTTTGAAGTCTGGTTGGGTTTTGGCCTATGCACGGGCATCACAAAGTTAGTAAAAACTATACAGTCAGCCTAGGCACCCATTAGGATAGTCTAAGAAGTGGAAATAATCTTACATATATTGTGTTCATGGTCGCACAAACCGTTAGGGTTGGTCGTGTGGTCGGTTCCTGCTTGGGAAGTGTCTACCGCATAGTTAGCACAGGGTTTGTTAAACCGTACGGCCAAACCGTGTGAGTTGCCCAGAAATTTTAAAATTTGAAATTCATATTATACCCTCCCCTTATTTTACCCTAACCCAACCCCCCCACACCCCTCTTCCATGGTCATCCATATCACACAAATGGGTCTCACCCCCCCCCCCTTCCACTTGGATCCTCTCCCTCTATGGTGCCTCTCCTTCGATTCTGGGGTAGTTTTTAGGGTTTTATGTCCATTTTTTCATTCTTTATCCCTTCCTACATCTATTTATCAGTTTCCCATTGGTATTACCTCTATTTTTAGAACCATAAGTGTCAGTATTTATTTTAACTATATTTTCTTTAGGTTCTAGGGTGTGTGAATAGTCTGTGAGGCTTAGATCTCCCTTCTCTGAAAGTTTTATCACATCCACACACCGATAAGGTAGGTGTTTCCATTTATTTTCTTTCCAAATCAATCCTTTGATGATTTAATATATTGAATTAATTTTTATACATGATTATCATACCTATGGTACTATTGTTTAGATCATTATGGTGTTTTTAAGTTAGTAGAATTTGTTAAAAATGGGTTTTGTGTTGATTCTTCATTTATGCCTAGTGTATATGCACGATATGTGTTTGAAAAAAAATCAATTGAGTTTTAAAAGGTATAATTGAGGGTTTTTTTAGTATTCCCCTTTTAAATATTTTAGTAAATTTTTTGGATGGTAATTTGGGCATTTTATATGGAACTTGGTGATTTTTTTTGTATGATTTGTAGGTTTTTTTGAAAGGACCCATTGATATTTAAATCCTTGTTTTCACCTTTGTAAATTTTGTAAAATTGTATTTTGGGTTTTTTTTAAGGAATGTGAAGATTTAGAAATGAGAATGGTCATGGTTTTTTGTATGGTAGTTATGAGGGTTTCATTTGATGGTGTCACATCCATGGGTGCATAAGGTGCATGCATGGATATGCACTCAAATGAAGATGACACTCAAAAATGGTGTTTTTCCTCAAAACTTGTTTTATTAAATGGATATTTAGTTTCTAAATGATTTTGTTTTCCTTGGGTGATTTATAAAATGGGTTTTAAATAAAACCATAAAAGGTATTCTCATTTTGAACTTGTAGTGTGTTTTAGTGAAATTTTGGCTTAAGGTTATGTTTGAAATGTTTTATTAGATTGTGTATTTATCCAAAGTTTGGAAAGGATTTTATGAAAATGTACTAGAAACATGGAACCTAAGGGACTATTTGGCACTAAAAACATAAAATTGGTGTTGATGTTTTATTGGAAGGAACTTGTATAATGTTTTTGGTAAATTTATTTGGATGGGTAAAGCTAAACGCCCATTTGGAAACTTTCATGTTTTCAGAGAAAGGGTTGAATGCTTAAGTGATGTGAAGGCCTTGTTGCCACCTTAAATGATGTGAAATATATATATAGTGGAAACCTATATAGAATTAATTTCCCTTTTTGGTTTATTGTATAGTGGTGTTCGTGTTTGGGGTGTACAAATGTGGTGATGTTAGGTAAGGTGAGTCACATGTCTGAGAGCCTCCCACTTAGATAGTATATTATCACCATGGGTTCCTAGTTTTATTTTAGATGGCCGAGTGATGGTTTCTAATAAACCTCAATTATATGGGTTGGTACCCCTTGGATGTTGTAAATGATAGGTGGGTTGTGCCACTGGTGAGGCTAGTTTAGGGTAGTTGGTTGGTTATCGACTATGGAGTTTCACCATACGCTAATAGGTGGTTCCGAACTGAGTACATCTAGGGATCTCTTTAGGTATTTTTAGGAAAATACATGGTTATTATTTGTATTTTCTTGTTTACTTCTTGTTACATTTTATTTTCAACTACACCATTTATTTATTTTCAGCATAGCCTTGTATTGACTACTTGGGGTTTTAGTCTGGGATTTGGTTTCTAAAAATGATAGCCTCTTTGAAAGAAAAAGGTGTTGTGTTCTGTTTTGAAAAATGGAAAGTTGTGTTTATTTATTAAAATGTGAGAACCCTGTTTTTGTAACTGTATTTTCAAACTAGTGTTAATGGACTATTTTTGGGAAAGTAAACACATGGATTATTTGGTGGTTTTCTACTGATCTGTTTAGCTCACACCCTACTGATACCACTTGGTGTCGGTAGGCCCAAGCTGTTTTGCAGGTTCTATCTCTTATTCGGGTTCTTGGTTCATGTTCTCTTTATTGGAGCTGGTTGGTTAGTGGATAGTGGTGAAATTGAGGCCACATGGAGATCACGTTGGTTATGGTTTGGTCTTTACTTTTTTCTTCTCACTTATTCAGTTGTAACTTGTAACTTAATATGTTTGTATATTTTATTTGGGATTCAGTTGTTGGTCAATGTTGCATGCTAAGTTTTTTTATTTTGTTTATTTGTTCCTGGTTAATGGGCTGAAATTGTTCCCTCTTGTATTATCTTTGATTCCCAGCACTAGTTGTCAGCCTGTGGGGATCGGGAACGCCTTTCGGGCCATGTTGCGGATCGGGTCAGGTGTCGGGTGGGATGGCATCTTAGCCTAGTTCATGAAAAAATGGTATTATAGGAGTCCCTTGTTATTTGGGGTGTCTGGTATATTGTATATTAGGGTTCTCAGGACACAAGAGGTAGGTATGGGAAGAGCATCGTGAATTCTTTCTCATTTCAATCCTCGAGTTCCAGGGGTAGTACGAGATTGAGTCTTTTGTCTTTGATTTGAATTGAGGGATGATAATAGATGTGAGACGATGTCATGTTGTGGTCTCATGTGAAGTAGTGAACCATGTGGAGTCTGATTGCATGGTTCAATGTCCTCTTATTGTTGTTTCTTACTTGGGGCACGACCCACTACCATGTCTTTGGGTTAGGCATAGATACTAGTTCATCATTCCAGTAGTTTTTTGTGAGCTATGTTTTTCCTTGGTTTTGGTGGGTGTAAGTGAGCTTTAAAAATGAAAATAGTTTTTTAAATGGAAATGAATTTTTGAAAATTATTTTGGGTTGATAAATAAAAGTGCAATTTAAAAAAGGAAAGTTAATTGAGAATTTGGTAAACACTTGGGTTTGATGATGAAATAGAATGTGTGACCCTTTGTATTCCTTATGAATGTTTGCATATGTGTGGATATTAATGGAAAGTTCACATTGGAACATGTGTATGGATGATATAAGAGAAAGTGGATGAACACATATGTGATGGTTCATAGGATACCATGGGTGATAATTTAAAATCAAAATAATGGCTTAGTTTTTCTAAAAATATTTTAGTGGAAGTTGATTTCATGATTTGATTTTTCTTTTAAATGTGGGTTCTTATTTTGTGAATGTTTCCTTGGAAGAAGGTGGTTTTGAAATTGGAATGAAAATGGTGATTTTTTTTAAAAGATTATATTTATTTTTTTTATAATTTTTGGCCTATGTGAAAGTTATTTTTATTAAGTTGTTTGTTTCGGATGAGTTTTATGTCGAGTTTGGTCTTTGTTTTGTGCTTGATGTTTTTTAGAATATTCTTCCCAGAATGGTCCCCGAGGTTTCTAGTGAGTATCATACTATTTCTAGTTCCTCTCAGATTTTTCCAATATTCCATGGTGATTGAAGTTCATTATAGGCCCTAGAATGGATTGAGGAAGTCTAGTTATCTTTATATCATTGGGAACTCATGAAGTTGTTAGATTTTGTGTCATTCTAGGTTTTTCCAAGGTCCATATTTGGATAAATGGGAGTTTCTCATCCTACCATCATTGAAATTTGGGATGATTTGGGAAGTGTTTAAGTCTATTTTCATATGATGGTACATACCTGAGGATGTGAAGATGAATAAAAGGGAATATCTCATGATTATTCAACAAGGATAGTGGATGGTGAAGGCCTATGTTGACCATTTCAAGGAGCTGGTTTCCTTTTATCCAAAGTTGGCATCACAGGATCTGTTAGAGACTTCTTTTTTACTTGGGGGTCTTCATCTAGAGATCAAGGAGAGGATCCTCTATTCTAAGGATATTTTCTTTGATAAGTTTTTGTACTAAGAATTTTCTAAGGAGTCTCCTTTGTTGGTTCTAGCTTTCAGTTTGTTAGACCATTCATACCCCTCTAAAGACATGGTTTAGGTCATATGGAGAAGTTTTGTAGGATTAATTTCTCAAAGAATGAGTTGTGGTCGGAGGATGTTAGTTCTTGACTATGAGTAGGATAATCTTCTATCATTAGGGCTCCGGCCGTAGGCCTTAGAGTGAATCTGGTGCACAGTAAGGAGTTGTTGAGAGTGTATGAAACATTGGCCTAGTTTTTCCCCCCATGTTGGGGTGAAAGTATTTAAATTTTCCTTATTGTAGTTCTTTTGGATATGGTAAGATCATCCTTTTGTTGTAAAATCAATATAAACTTGTTATAGCATAATCCAAGCAGTTGTGTCCATGTGAGTGTGGCCTTTTGAATCATTGTTTTTCTTAGTGTGTGATCAACCCTTATGTGGATTGGTTTCAGTTTTATCAGTGATTGTTTGGGATGTAAGTGCTTGTGTTTGGTGTAATTTATGGTTTGTGTTAAAGTTCGTTGTTTGGATTGGTTTCCTTTCATGGGTTTTCCCCTATGCTAGGGACCCTTGGTTTGTGTGAGAAAATTTCTGGTTTGGGGTTGATAAATTCCCCATTGTAGTGAAGGTTTCATTAGTTAGTGTGGAGAGGTTGAGATGATTCCTGAGGTCCCAGTTTATCGGTTCTCCCTATATTGATTATTCCATTTATGTTTTGGTGGTGTTGTTTCGCTCATGTAGAGAAGTGGTTTAGTTCACATTGGGAGTTCCCTTGTGATCCCCCCCCCCACCCTCGGGGTAGTGCTATTTGGGATTCAAAGTTTTCATGATAGTTGAGTTCTTGTGGTGGGGAGAACCCTCTCATGTTCTCCTATAATTCTTATGATATGATTTCTTCTTGATCGTCTGTGTGTGACATGTGGAGTGAATAGTCACCCCTAAGGTTCTCGGTTTCTTTTAGTTTTGATCAGGCATGGACTCAAGTTTTGATTATCATTTGGTTGGGTGAATTTATGGAGGCAAAAAGTATCTGTAGTGGGGATAATTTTTACACCTCAGCCTCATATACTTCTTTATATTATCCTTTTCTTGGTCTTGGATCTTTCCATATGAGGTTCGGTTTGGGACCCAATTGAAATTTTTAAAATATTGGAATTTCTGTTGGGTTTTGGCCTATGTACGGGCACTGCACAGTTAGTAGAAACCGTGCAGTCAGCCTAGGTACTCATGAGGCCAGTCCAGGAAGTGGAAAGAAGCTTAGGTTGGTTGTGCACACAATCTCAAAAACCATGTGGGTTAGTCGTGTGGTCATTTTCTACTTGGGTAGTGGCTACCGCATGTTTGTCACATGGTTTTTTAAACCGTACGGCCAAACCATATGAGCAGTCCAAAAATTTTAAAAGTTGAAATTACTATTATACCCTCCCCTTATTTTACTCTAAAACAATCCCCCCTCCTCCTTGTTCATCCATGGTGCACTAAGGGGTCCCAAACCCCCTTCCTCTTGGATCCTCTCCCTCCAAGGAGCCTCTCCTTCAATTCCAAGGTAATTTTTAGGGTTTTATCTCAATTTTCCCCTCTTTATCTCTTCCTCACTCTATTTATTAGTTCCACTTTGGTATTCCCTCTCTTGTCTGAACCCTAGGTGTTAGATTTTGGTTGTAACTCAATTTCCTTTGGTTTCTAGGGTGTTTCAATGGTTTGTGGGGCTTAGATCTCCCTTCTCCGAGAGTTTTATCACATCTGCAAATTGAAAAGATAGGTGTTTCTGTTTATTTCATTTCTAAATCAATCCTTTGATTCTTGAATAGTTTCAATTAATTCTTATACATGATTTTCATACCTATAGTACTATTGTTTAACTCATTATGGTGTTTTCAAGTTAGTAGAATTTGTTAAAAATGGGTTTTGTGTTGATTCTTCATATATGCCTTCTGTATAAGCACCATATGTGTTTGAAAAATTTTCAATTGAGTTTTAAAAGCTATAATTTGGTGATTTTTATTGTATTTCCCTTTAAAATATTTTAGAAAATTTGTTGGATGGTAATTTGGGAATTTTGTGTGGAACTTGGTGATTTTTTTTTGTGTGGTTTGTAATTTGTTTTTAAAGGTTACCTTGATCTTTAAATCCTTGTTTGAACCTTTGTAAATTTTTTGATATTAGATTTGGGGTTGTTTTGAAGAAAAGTGACAATTTATAAATGAGAATGGTCTTGGGTGTTTGTTTGGAAGTTATGAGGGTTCCATTGGATGGTGGCACATCGATGGGTGCACAAGGTGCACGCATGGATGTGCACTCAAATGAAGATGACACTCTAAAATGGTGTTTTTCCTAAAACATTATTTTATTAAATGGATATGTAGTTTCTAAATGATTTTGTTTAGATTGGGTGGTTTCTAAAATTGGTTTTAAATGAAATCATAAAAGGTATTCCCATTTGTAACTTGTAGTGTGTTCTGGTGAATGTTTGGCTTAAGGGGATGTTTGGCATGTTTTATAATATTATGTATCTCTCCAAAGTTTGGAATGGATTTTATGAAAATTTATTAGAAACTTGTAATATAAGGGCCCATTTGGAACTTCAAACATAAAAGTGGTGTTGATGTTATGTTGGAAGGAGAATGTATAATGTTTTTGGTAAATTCATTTGGATGGGTAAAGTTAAAGGCCCATTTTAAAACTTTCATGTTTTCAAAGAAATGGTTGAATACTTAATTGATTTGAGGGCCCGTTTAGAACCTTAAATGATATGAAATATATATATATAGTGGAAACCTCTATAGAAGGAATTTTCCTTTATGGGTTATTGTATATTTGTGTCTGTGTTTGGGGTAGGCAAGTGCGGTGATGGTAGGTAAGGTTAGTCACACATGCAAGGGCCTCCAACTTACACATTATATTATCACCATGGGTTCCTAGGAATATTTTAGAGAGTCGAGTGATGGTTTCTGATAAACCCCAATTAAAACGGTTGGTACCCCTTGGATGTTGTAAAGGCCATGTGGGTTGTGCCACTAGTGAGGCTAGTTTAGGCTAGCCAGTTGGTTATTAACAATGGAGTTTCACCATACGTTGTCAGGAGGTTCCAAACTGAGTACTTCCAAGGATCGCTCTAGGGATGTTTAGGAAACCCCATGGTTATTATTTGTATTTTCTTGTTTACTTCATGTTGCATTTTATTTTTAGTTACACCATTTATTTATTTTCAGCATATCCTGGTATTGACTACATGGGGTTTTAGTCTGGGATTTGGTTTCTAAAAATGATAGCCTCTTTGAAAGAAAAAGGTGTTGTGTTCTATTTTGAAAACGGGAAAGTTGTGTTTATTTATTAAAATGTGAGAACCCTATTTTTGTAACTGTATTTTTAAAGTGGTGTTAATTTATTGTTTTTAGGAAAGGAAACATATGGATTCTTTGGTGGTTTCCTACTAAGATATCTAGCTCACACCCTACTTGTACTACTTGGTGATGGTAGTCCAGATATATTTTTTAGGTTATCTCACTTGTTCAGGTTCTTGGTTCATGTGCTCGTTATTAGAGCAGTTTGGTTAGTGGATGGTGGTGAAATTGAGGCCATGTGGAGATTGTGTTGGTTATGGTTTGGCCTTTCCTTTTTTCTTATAACTTGTTCAGTTGTAACTTGTAACTGAATTTGTATTTATATTTTATGTGGGATTCAGTTGTTGGTCATTATTTCTTGCTCAGTTTTTTTATTTTGTTTATTTGTTCCTAGTTATTGGGATGAAATCATTTCTCCTTGTATTTTCTTTGATGCTAGACACTGTTTTCCAGCCCATAGGGATCGAGAACGCCCTTTGGGCCATGTCATGGATCGATTCGGGTGCTGGGTAGGATGGAATTCCATCTTGGTTCATGACACCCCCATTAAAAGGGTTTTTGTAGTGAAAATCACCAATCTCATGGAGTAGAGTGATGGTGGAGTAGACTAGGGGATTTTTATTCCCTAAAACACTATAAATCGTCTCTGTTCGATCTCTTTCCTTTAAATTTTTATTTCTACTTCTTATATTTATTAAGTAAAATATTAGAACTCATGTATCATTAAGAGGGAGGTTTTATGTAAAGAATTTTTTTAGGAACTCAATTCACCCCCCTCTTGAGTTTTCGGCTAACCATTATCTAGGAAAAAAACTCTTCATCTACCTATGCCTTCCTCTCCCCTAGATCCCTCTCCCTCACATATCACCTGTCACTACCATAGCAATCAGAGTTGCGGTTGTTGCCCATCCACCCTCACCACCGCCCCTCCCTCGCATCTCGCCCTGCCTTTGCCTCCACCCCTCCCCCTCCTATTCCCTAGAGTCGATGTTGTCTCCAATCCTCCCTCACTACCACCCCTCCCTCACACCTCGCCTAGACTCCTCCTTCACCCCACCCCATCCTATGCCTCTGTCATCTCTCCTTTTATTAACTTAGGGTTCCCATAGTATCTAGATTCTTTACTTGAGTTTCTGTTATAATGTCTCCAGGTATTGCCCCAGGGTTATTGTAGTTTATGTGATAATTATTTCACAAATTCACTATTGTTTATCCTAATTTTCTTATCTTAAAATTTTTTCTTATCATAATACAATATATAAATTTTTTTCATTCTATAGTCACAATATATATTATGTTTTTTCATTCAACACCAATCCCTATTGCAGTTTAGGTAACCCTTCCTATTTTTATTGACTAGTGGCTATATAGAAACATATATTATTATTTCATTACAAACATTTAGGAATAAATTATACATTAATATGATGTATTATTTTATTGGAATAATCCAAACTAAATTTTTTAGATTATAATTCAATTTATCATTCATAACATGTGTCATATGATCTAAACTAAGAAAATGAGTCAGATTATCACAAAAATTTAGGGGAATAATAATTGATTAATTTTTTACTTGTGGGAAGAAACCATACATCAATTTAGAAAGAAATTTCCTCATAATGATTTAATATTAATTTTTACAATTAAAATTCATTTAATTTGTATAAACAAGAATCAAAAGATCAAAACTAAGCAAATGAACTATATTATTATCAAAATTTAGGACAATGATCAGTGATTCATCTATGACCTATAGAAATAAGGTATATATCAATCTGACCTGAAATTTACTCAAATTATTTAAAGTGAATTTTCATAATTATCACTCCCTAATAATTTTAAACCTACTTTATATAATCTATACCAATAGAAAAAATATTGGATAATCAATAAAATTATATACAATGACTATTGATTAATTTTTGAATTGTGAGAATAAAAAGTATATAAATCCAACATGTGATTTACCCAGAATGGTCTAAGTATATTTTTTAAATTATAATTTGAATTTATCAATAAAAAATTTATTATTTTGTGATATGTTTTTATCTTTTATGTTATCAATTTTTAATTAGGTTAATGTTTCATAATTTAAGTCTCATTAGTCTTTTTTATAGTTGATCAGAGTGGCAATGATAGTTATTCCTTAAATATTTATGTTACTATATCATTACAAAATAAATTTTCTTATATATAAGTCAATTTTAATTTTTAAAATGAAAATTTCAAGATTTTAGTTCCATATTAATAGATATTATGCACATTCATCCCTTGATTCTATGTTTTACCTGAGTAAAACATATAATAAAGGAATACACATACACAATTAGTCAATCCATTAAACTAAAATATTAGACACTTCATTTGATAAAATTAAATTCACTCTCATATATATGGAAAGTTATTTGTAAATGAAAAACTTCTGTTATATTGATTATATAAAAAAAATTAATGTGTCGATTAAATGTATCAATTTTAAACCTTAATGTATCAATGTTTAACCTGCATATGGATTGATGCATTGATGCTTTGTATAATGCGCATTTATGGAAATTAAATAGTGTATTTTAATTGCATGATACTTGATGGATTGAATCATCTATTTAAGTAATGGCTCATCATCTTATCATGAGTAGTGGGATGATGAGTATGATTCCTTAAATTCATTGGGATGGCCCATTCATGGTTTAAGGTTTTGGTTGTGAGGATTTATTGAATAATATGGACCTAATGGATTCACCAAAATAATATATTTATTTTTATTTCTTTTATTATTAAAACAATGTTAATTTTGAAAACTTATTAATATATTATAATCGAGATTGAATGTTTTATTTATATTTACTTTTTCTTTAACTAGTTATTCTTATTTTCTTATCTATTAACAAGTATAGCAAAAAAATCTTATTTTGTAAAAAAAATATCCTAGTTGAGTTTTGTAACGCCCCGACCCCAGTTACCTAGAGTCGATGCATTATTACATAACATTGGCATGATCACAAGAAAGATCAAATCTCGAAAGACCGATTGGTTTAGTAGCCTTGGAAACACTAGATATATTCATAAAGTTTTACATTACATCATAAAGTGAAAAACTACTAAAACAACATAATATCTCCATAGTCCACACTATTATCCCCTCATAATATCCCTGCAGGTCATTCATAACTTACTTCTTCACGTCCTGGGAAAAATAAAACATAGAAAAGGGGTGAGCTCAAATGCCCAGTAAGGATAACAATATAGCGAAAACTTTCAAAAATAAGCATAAACATTTAAGGCAATGCATTTCTCAAACAAAAGCCGTTTAAACTTGAACTTCAACATAGTATGGAAAAAGTAAAATGAAATAATTCCATTTACTTATTCACATGGATATTCTACTAATCGAATAATCACATGTAATATCAATAACCACTTTCATAATGATGGAATGAATAATGCCAAACTATCATAACCACAGAGCCAAAGCCTCATGACAAGACTACAAATAAGATTTTTCCAAGGCCTTGTGCCAAGACACTAGTTTGTCTCATGAGACCTACCGATGCATCGAGGAGCTATAGCGGGCTCCACCCGTCACATATTAAGTCCAATGCATTCCCATATGAAAAGGTTTAAACATAACATAAACATTCGTATTAAAACTAGCATACGAAATGTCAATACTTTCATCATAAACTATGAATGGTATAAAAATAGCACATCCATAGTCAAACATATCACAAAACCTTCAATACAATATAGAAGTTTTGTATCATAATAAATCAACTTCAAATAAGCGTAAAATCCATCAAAGGATGTTGAAATAAATGAAATCAAAACTCTTTTTAGAGAAATATCTCTTTCTATTTTTGAAATCATTTAATAAAACATTTTCTTTGAAAATATTCTTATAATATTGTAATGTAATCTTCGACGATTTTATAACATCGGAAAATTACCGCACCCACCGTATAAGTTAAAAAAACATTCTTACCTTAATTCTGTCGAAAAGGTTAAAAGCACCTTGTTTGGAAAACGACGGAAAGATTCCTTTACAAAACTCTTATAAAAGTCAAACAAGGGTATAAATGACTTTAACCCATATTCTTTTAAATAGTAATAATGTTTTGAAATACATTTTTAAGAAACATGGATGTGGATGATAAAGAGATCCCAGTAGATTATTACGTATAAACAACCTCGGATAATGAAGAGATTGTGAAATAACCCTTAACTTTGTACTTTTCCTTGGTTAGGGTAGGTTAAACTCCTGTATAATAGTGAAATAATTGTTATTAAATTATACAAGAATCATATACATTCATATGATATCATATATGTTCTTTTAACATTGCTTTGTTAATAATATCTTAGTATTATCATTGTTTCGGGTGTTAACTTACTTGTTTTATTTTATATGTTTTGTTACGTAAGCCAGGTTTGTAATGGATAGGTTGTATCTTAATCATATATATAATGATATCAAGTCCTTATATACTATTATTAACCATCAAATGAGACTTATACTTGAATGGATACGATGGAGAATGAATCTCATCGCGTTCGTGGAGACGGTAGTCCGTACGTACGCACGAGCGACAATATCATTCTTTTGATATTAAAATAATATATAAATGGATGTTATATCATATATAAAGAATCATTAACATGTTATATTTATTATTTACATGAGTTACACATCATTATTATACCCATCCAAATAATAATATATTGAATAACAATTACACCACGACGTGGAGACGGTAAGCCGTACGTACGCACGTATGGTGACATGTTATTCAAAGGGTGGATAGAATACTAATTATGGTTGTACCATATTTATAATAACATCACAGTATATATATGATACTGGAGTTATTATTTTACAATGGTAACAACAAAGGAAGAAGAAGTGGAAGAAGAAAGGAACTTGGAAAAGGGTGGTGAAATCATTACCTCTTCTTCGGGTTCTTCCTTTTGATTTGATCAAAAGGGCTCCTTAGGTTGGATTTCTGATCAAACTAAGGACTCTAGGTTGTAGTGAGGGAAGTTGGGAGAGTATTTTGGCAGAGTTTGGCCGAACCAAAAGGCTTTGAAGGTGTGAAGAAATGAGAAGGAGGAGTGCCCTTTTATAAGAGGGGTGAGGGGCACCTTTGGAAATGCTAGAAATATTAATTTATAATAAATTCATATTAGGTTTCTAATGGATCCAAAGTTTATTATTTAAATTTTAAGGTGGGGATGGGTCGAAAACCACTCAACCAATATAATTTAGACAGGTTTGGGTACTTATATTAACCTTATCTTTAAGTATTAACTCTTAGATAATTAGTTTCACTTTTACAATGTCTCTTTGTATTTTTATATAATATGGTTAATAAACTTACTATATACATCCAAGAGACCCCAAAGTGGTCAATTAATGATACACCTATCATGATATAAGTCTCTTGGATAAACCTTAGATTTTTAGGAATTTAATATCAATTAATAATATAATATTTGTTTTAAAAACTCTTTTATGTCAATTTTGACACTATTCAATAGTTGATTTTTGTGAAACTCATAACAGAATGATTACTTCAAAAAAATTTAATTAAATAATTTATAACATGTAATATTAACTTAGAAAATTATTTTAATTCATAAAAAGTCTCAAATTCTATTTATTTGTGTATTTATAATATCAATTATTTTAATTTTTCACTATTATGGTAATTACTGCATCATCATTGTGTCATAAATAAATTAAATTATTTAATGTCTAAAAATTATAAATAAAATATCATTATGTATTAAATCTTTTTAGATTTCTAATTAATATTTATAGTCGAAAATACAACATATATAACCCTATGTAAAAGTTGTTTTGCTAAAAGATATATGCTTGTGTCATTTTTGTATTCATTTTAACTTAATTAAAATAAAGTGTCCCTATCACCTACAAGTGGCTCAATGGGGTCCCAAAATCAACCCAAAGATGCCTATGGTCGAACATGTATCAACCAATAATGTTAGTACACGTTTTAGGGTAATTTAGTATTATTATAATATTATTTTTTAACCCTTATTTACCGGATTTACCCTTAACCATGGTAAATAAAATATTTACCGCAGTAATTATTCAAAATGTCTAAATATAAATGTTACCTATTTACACAATTTGAACATCCTAATTCCAAATATGGAATCCATTTTTCCAAATTCAAAACACAGAAGTGGCAGAAATTAATTTAAAATTAATTCCCGTTGTTAAAACAAAAAGCGTGTTTTTAAGAGATAATAACTATCAAAAGATGGACACTTGTTTATGTCCGGTTTAATTGTAAAAGTATGTCCAATGAACAACATTGTATTAAATGGTAAAAATATATTCTAAATATACTTTAAAACCTCTCAAATTCATAATTTATCACTATTAATTATTTTGATTAAAAAAGTTGTTTTTAATTAAAATTTAGTAATTTTCACTATTCATCAAAATATTAAAGTTATTCGAAAAGTACCAAAATTTCACCTTAGGATAAATTTGATATTCCGAATCCAAAAATGAAGTCCATTTTGAAATATAAAATATATATAATTTCAAAAAGTAGGTATTACTATTTATAACGGCTAGTTTGATTGGTTATGGTGTGTTAGAACTCGGTGTTGCGTACAACACACGCTATCACATTATTCAAAGAGAAGCATACCGTAGAAGTTTGGGGTGTTACATTCTCCCCTCCTTCAAATAATTTCATCCTCGAAATTTCTAGAATACTTATCACATGAAAAGACTCAGGTGGTTCTTCATCATAAGTTCCTCGGGTTCCCACGTTGCCTCTTCCATCTTATGGTTTCTCCACAAGACTTTTACCAGACGCATCGTCCGGTTTCTCAGTACTTGTTATCTCGTATCAAGAATCCTGACGGGCTCTTCGTAATAAGATAGATCGGGTTCCAGTTCTAATTCTTCATAGGTGAGTACATTCATTGGGTCAGGCATGTATTTCCTCAACAGAGATACGTGGAACACATCGTGAACTTTGGAGAGACTTGGCGGCATTGCCAATCGGTAAGCTACAGTCCCAATTCGTTCTAGAATTTCGAAAGGTCCGATGTACCTGGGACTCAATTTACCTTTCTTACCAAAACGTATGACTCCCTTCTATGGAGATACCTTCAGGAAAACATGATCACCGACTTGAAATTCCAAATCCTTCCTTCGATTATCGGCATAGCTCTTCTGCCTACTTTGAGCTTCTTTGATGTGATTTTGGATTACCTTCACCTTTTCCACTGTTTCCTCCACTAGTTCTGGGCCTACAAGTTTTCTTTCACCAACGTCATCCCAACAGGTTGGTGTACGACATCTCTTTCCGTATAACGCTTCATATGGTGCCATCTGAATACTCGAATGGAAGCTATTGTTATAGGAAAATTCTACCAGAGGTAAATATTGATCCCACATACCCTGAAAGTCAAGTGAGCGAGATCTCAACATGTCTTCTAAGGTTTGAATAGTCTGTTCTGATTTTCCGTCTGTCTGAGGGTGGTAAGCAGTGCTCAAATGAAGTTCAGTATCCAGGGATTTCTGAAGACTTTTCCAGAATCTTGAAGTAAAACGGGGATCATGATCAGAAACAATCGATAGGGGTACTCCATGAAGTCTCAAAACTTCATTAATATATAGTCTTTCTAGACGTTCCAGGGGTAGATCTTCTCTTATGGAAAGAAAATGTGCTGACTTGGTAAGACGATCAACAATAACCCATATTGCATCGTTCCTTCTAGGAGTCTTTGGTAGCCCCATGACAAAGGCCATCGTAATATTGTCCCATTTCCACTCTGGTATGGGAAGAGGTTGCATGACTCCTCCAGGCCGTTGCCTTCCAGCTTTCACTTGTTGAAAAACCATACATCTTGACACAAAATCAGCAATCTCCCTCTTCATGTTGTCCCACCAAAAATGTTCCATCAAATCTCTATACATTTTGGTGCTCCCAGGGTGTATAGAGAAATTGGAACTATGAGCATCATCCAGAAATTCCCTTTTTAGATTAGGTATATCGGGAACACAAAGCCTCTTTCTGAATTTCAAAATTCCATTTTCATACACAAAATCTCTCAATCTCCCATCATTCACAGCTTTAATCTTCTTTTGAAATTATTCATCATCGGTCTGAGAACTCTTAATCCTTTCTAGTAAAGATGGTTTGGAAACCATTTGAAAAAGTATTGATGTTTCTCCTTCCCTGGTTATTCCCATGTCCATCTTCACTAGATCCATGAAAATTGGATCCCTTTCAATTCTCATATTGTTCAAAACTCCATGATCTTTTCTTCTCAAAGCATCTGCCACCTTTTTTGCCTTCCCCGGGTGGTAGTGTATCGTGCAATCATAATCCTTGAGAAATTCAAGCCATATCCTTTGCCTCATGTTGAGTTCTTTTTGTGAGAAAATATACTTCAAACTCTTGTGATCAGTATAAATCTCACATTTTTCACCATAGAGGTAGTACCTCCATATCTTCAAAGAAAAGATCACAGCTGCTAACTCTAGATCATGAGTAGGATAGTTTTGTTCATGAATTTTCAACTGTCGTGATGCATAGGTAATAACCCTATCATTCTGCATAAGGACACAACCAAGTCCTTTCTTCGATGCATCATTATAAATAACGAACCCATCATTCCCCTATAGTAGAGTCAATATAGGAGCATTGACTAATCTTCTCTTCAGTTCTTCGAAACATTCTTCACGCTCTTTTGTCCAAACAAATTTAACCCCTTTACGTGTGAGCTTCGTTAATGGGTTAGCCAATCGGGAAAAATTCTGGACGAATCGTCGATAATAACCTGCCAAACCAATAAAACTACGTACCTCAGTTATACTCATCAGTGCTAGCCATTCTTGGATTGCCTTAGTCTTTGAAGGATCAATAGAGATTCTATCTTTAGAGACAATATTTCCAAGAAAAGAAATCTCATGAAGCCATAATTCACACTTGCTAAACTTCCCATATAATTCATGTCTTCTCAGAGTCTTCAGGATAATGCGCAAGTGATTTTCATGATCTTCGTAGCTTTTGGAGTATACCAAGATATCATCAATAAATACCACCACAAATTCATCAAGATAATCCTTGAAAAATCTATTCATTAGATCCATGAATACAGAGGGTGAATTAGTCAAACCAAAAGGCATTACAGTAAACTTGTAATGCCCATACCTGGTTCGAAATGCTGTCTTCGGAATGTCTTCCTTCTTCACACACAACTGATGGTATCCAGATCGAAGGTCAATCTTTGAAAAGTATTGATCTCCATGCAGTTGGTCAAATAAATCATCAGTGCGAGGTAGGGGATACTTGTTCTTTATCGTTATAGCATTGATCTCCTTGTAGTCGATACATAACCTCATAGATCCATCTTTCTTTTTAACAAAAAGAACATGGGATCCCCATGGAGAAACACTAGGGCGAATAAATACTTTATTACTCAATTCCTCTAGTTGTTTCTTTAGTTTGACTAACTCTACAGTGGCCATTCTATAAGGGTTCTTCGATATAGGCCTTGATCCAGGAATTAAATCAATGGAAAACTCAACTTCTCGTTCTGGAGGATGTCCAGGTAAATCTTCCGGAAATACATCTACAAATTCTTTCACAATAGGTACATCCTCTATTTGAACATTCCTTTCCTCACCCATAGTTATTTCATTCCCTTCCTCCCCAATAATTGAATTTAGTTGAGCTACTGGGGGTGGATCTAAATAAGAATTAGGTGGTGCCGATTCTGCTCTAAAGATAAGGTGTTCCTTATCATTATTATCAAGAATCGCAACCTCTTTCTTCTTACAATAAATCTTCGCATCATAGTCCGAAAGCCAGTCCATACCGAGGATTATATCAAATTCAATCATCGGTATGACGATAAGATCAGCAGATAAAGAACATTTATGTGCTCTAATGGGGACTGATTCACAAAACTTTGTTGCAATGATACTTCCCTTAGGAGTTTTCACTGACAACTCCCTTATTAAATAAAATTGGAAATATCTAATTTTCTTAGAAAACTGGGAAGATATGAAACAATGCGATGATCCAAAATCAAATAATGCATTTACTAAACTTGAGGAAACCATTAAATTACCTGCCACCACGTCTTTCGGAGCTTCTACCTCAGCAGTAGTGATAGCATAAGCTTGGCCTTGAGCCCTTGGCCTTTTCTGAGATAAGTTATCTTGATGCTTAGGACATTCATTTGCATAATGCCCCATCTCCCTGCAATTGTAGCACTGAACGTTGGTGGCTTCCTTCTTCCCCTTGCAATCATGATCTTGGTGGCCTTTTTCACCACACTTGTAACAGACTCCCGTTCTCTTCAAGCAAGTACCAGGGTGTTTCTTCCCACATTTACCACAGGATGGATATTCAACCTTTCCCTTCTTCCCCTTATTTCCATTCCTAGATTGATCAACAGGCCTCTTCTTCTCTTGCTTTGCTTTAAAGTCATAAGACTTAGAGAATTCCTTTTCAGTCTTGATAGCACATGAGACAATGTCTTCGTACGAAGAAAAGGATTGTGAGACTAATGCTCGACGGAGAAATGGTTTTAACCCATCAAAGAAACGATCAATCTTACTTCTTGGGTTACGTATATAATCTCCAGCATTCCTTGATAACCTTGTAAAGTTAGCCTCATACTTTGCGACATTCTCATCCTCCTTTTGTCTCAGACTCAGAAATTGCCTTTCCATATCTGCTCGATGGTCGCGAGGAAAGTATTTTTCTAAAAATAGATCTTTGAACTCCCTCCATTCCATATTTGATACTTCATCATCTTCCTTCGTGTTTTGAATCAATGACCACCATTGATCAGCATCTCCAGTGATGCGGTAAACTGCCATGATAACTTTTTCCCTTTCACTACTCCCCAAAGCTTGAAATATTTTCTCTAGGGAATTTATCCATTGCTCAGCTACTAAGGGATTTGTACTCTCATTGAACGTTGGTGGTTGTTGCCTCATGAATCTATCTAACATTGATCCTCCACACTGCGGATCAGGGTTCTCCATACGGGTAAGGTTATTATTCATAACCTGAGTGAGTTGTCTCAGTATGGTGATTAGCTAATCGGCACTAGTTGCATCACCAGCTCCACTATAATTATCTTGAGCAGGATGGCAATCCCTACATGGAGTGCGTGCATTGATACGGTTTCCATTTCTTCCACTAGGCGCTATTTCTAAACAATGGCATAAACTAGATCAGTTTATGAATCAAAATACATAATTCCATACTTATAAAACACTTAACATAAATTGAACTATTTATGGATATAATCCATAATCATAAAAATGTTTTCTTTGAGGAAGTATATACTCATAAACCCTTCATAATGATTTGTAAAGAAAATGAGAGTTATCCTAAGCATATCCCCCGGGAGTGTCGTAACCAAGAGTGCAGCAAGGCCTGTTGTCATGCACCAGTTCCCGTTCGAGTCTAGCTCAAAGCGGTGTTTTCGGGTTTTACCCCTAGGTACATCTGTGCCAGAGCCTCCTCTCCCTGCTCGTATCCAGACAGGGATGTATTGATCGGAAAACTCACAAAATATCTAAAATACCACAATTCTAGGAAGTTATTCTATACTAATCCTCAAGGTTCATCTTAGGTCTACGTGCTCTAATCAGAGTTTATCTAAATCTAGCTTCCAAGGTTTGTACTAAACTTCCTCGGATACCAACTGTAACGCCCTGACCCCAGTTACCTAGAGTCGGTGCATTATTACATAACATTGGCATGATCACAAGAAAGATCAAATCTCGAAATACCGATTGGTTTAGTAGCCTTGGAAACACTAGATATATTCATAAAGTTTTACATTACATCATAAAGTGAAAAACTACAACAACAACATAATATCTCCATAGTCAACACTATTATCCCCTCATAATATCCCTGCAGGTCATTCATAACTTACTTCTTCACATCCTGGGAAAAATAAAACATAGAAAAGGGGTGAGCTCAAATGCCCAGTAAGGATAACAATATAGCGGAAACTTTCAAAAATAAGCATAAACATTTAAGGCAATGCATTTCTAAAACAAAAGCCTTTTAAACTTGAACTTCAACATAGTATGGAAAAAGTAAAATGAAATAATTCCATTTACTTATTCACATGGATATTCTACTAATCGAATAATCACATGCAATATCAATAACCACTTTCATAATGATGGAATGCATAATTCCAGACTATCATAACCACATAGCCAAGGCCTCGTGCCAAGACTACAAATAAGATTTTGCCAAGGCCTTGTGCCAAGACACTAGTTTGTCTCATGAGACCTACCGATGCATCGAGGAGCTATAGCGCGCTCCACCCGTCACATATTAAGTCCAATGCATTCCCATATGAAAAGGTTTAAACATAACATAAACATTCGTATTAAAACTAGCATACGAAATGTCAATAATTTCATCATAAACTATGAATGGTATAAAAATAGCACATCCACAGTCAAACATATCACAAAACCTTCAATACAATATAGAAGTTTTGTATCATAATAAATCAACTTCAAATAAGTGTAAAATCCATCAAAGGATGTTGACATAAATGAAATCAAAACTCTTTTTAGAGAAATATCTCTTTCTATTTATGAAATAATTTAATAAAACATTTTCTTTGAAAATATTCTTATAAGCTTGAAATGGAAGCTTCGACGATTTTATAACAGTGGAAAATTACCGCACCCACCGTATAAGTTAAAAAAACATTCTTACCTTAATTCTGTCGAAAAGGTTAAAAGCACCTTGTTTGGAAAAAGACGGAAAGATTCCTTTACAAAACTCTTATAAAAGTCAAACAAGGGTATAAATGACTTTAACCCATATTCTTTTAAATAGTAAGAATGTTTTGAAATACATTTTTAAGAAACATGGATGTGGATGATAAACAGATCCCAGTAGATTATTACGTATAAACAACCTTGGATAATGAAGAGATTGTGAAATAACCCTTACCTTTGTACTTTTCCTTGGTTGGGGTAGGTTAACCTCCTGTATAATAGTGAAATAATTGTTATTAAATTATAAAAGAATCATATACATTCATATGATATCATATATGATCTTTTAACATTGCTTTGTTAATAATATCTTAGTATTATCGTTGTTTCGGGTGTTAACTTACTTGTTTTCTTTTATATGTTTTGTTACGTAAGTCATGTTTGTAATGGATAGGTTGTATCTTAATCATATATAGAATTATATAAAGTCCTTAGATACTATTATTAACCATCAAATGAGACTTATACTTGAATAGATACAATGGAGAATGAATCTCATCGCGTTCGTGGAGACGGTAGTCCGTACGTACGCACGAGCGACAATATCATTCTTTTGATATTAAAATAATATATAAATGGGTGCTATATCATATATACAGAATCATTAACATGTTATATTTATTATTTACATGAGTTACACATCATTATTATACCCATCCAAATAATAATATATTGAATAACAATTACACCACGACGTGGAGACGGTAAGCCGTACGTATGCACGTATGGTGACATGTTATTCAAAGGGTGGATAGAATACTGATTTTGGTTGTACCATATTTATAATAACATCACAGTATATATATGATACTGGAGTTATTATTTTACAATGGTAAAAACAAAGGAAGAAGAAGTGGAAGAAGAAAGGAACTTGGAAAAGGGTGGTGAAATCATTACCTCTTCTTCGGGTTCTTCCTTTTGATTTGATCAAAATGGCTCCTTAGGTTGGCTTTCTGATCAAACTAAGACCTCTAGGTTATAGTGAGGGAAGTTGGGAGAGTATTTGTACAGATTTTTGCCGAACCAAAAGGCTTTCAAGGTGTTAAGAAATGAGAAGGAGGAGTGCCCTTTTATAAGAGTGGTGAGGGGCACCTTTGGAAAAGCTAGAAATATTAATTTATAATAAATTAATATTCAGTTTCTAATGGCTCCAAAGTTGATTATTTAAATTTTAATGTGGGTATGGGTCAAAAACCACTCAACCAATAGAATTTAGACAGGTTTGGGTACTTATATTAACCTTATCTTTAAGTATTAACTCTTTGTTAATTAGTTTTACTTTTACAATGTCTCTTTGTATTTTTATATAATATGGTTAATAAACTTACTATATAGATCAAAGAGACCCCCAAGTGGTCCATTAATGATACACCTATCATGATATAAGTCTCTTGGACGAATCTTTGATTTTTAGGAATTTAATATAAATTAATAATATAATATTTGTTTTAAAAACTCTTTTATGTCAATTTTGACACTATTCAATAGTTGATTTTTTTTGAAACTCTTAAAAGAATGCTTACTTCGAAAAAAATTAATTAAATCATTACTAAAATGTCATATTAACTTATAAAATTAGTTTAATTCATAAAAAGTCTCAAATTCTATTTATTTGTGTATTTATAATATCAATTATTTTAATTTTTCACTATTATGTTAATTACTGAATCATCATTGTGTCATAAATAAATTAAATTATTTAATGTCTAAAAATTATAAATAAAATATAATTATGTAGTAAATCTTTTTAGATTTCTAATTAATATTTATAGTCGAACATACAACATATATAACCCTATGTAAAAATTGTTTTTCTAAAAGATATATGCTTGTGTCATTTTTGTATTCATTTTAACTTAATTAAAATAAAGTGTCCCTATCACCTACAAGTGGCTCCATGGGGTCCCAAAATCGACCCAAAGATGCATATGGTCGAACATGTATCAAAAAATAAGGTTAGGACACGTTTTAGGGTAATTTAGTATTATTATAATATTATTTTTTAACCCTTATTTACCGGATTTACCCTTAACCATGGTAAATAAAATATTTACCGCAGTAATTATTCAAAATGTCTAAAAATAAATGTTACCTATTTACACAATTTGAACATACTGATTCCAAATATGGAATCCATTTTTCCAAATTCAAAACACCGAAGTGGAAGAAATTAATTTAAAATTAATTCTCGTTGTTAAAACAAAAAGCGTGTTTTTAAGAGATAATAACTATCAAAAGATGGACACTTGTTTATGTTCGGTTTAATTGTAAAAGTATGTCCAATGACCAACATTGTATTAAATGGTAAAAATATATTCTAAATATACTTTAAAACCTCTCAAATTCATAATTTATCACTATTAATTATTTTGATTAAAAAAGTTGTTTTTAATTAAAATTTAGTAATTTTCACTATTCATCAAAATATTAAAGTTATCCGAAAAGTACCAAATTTCACCTTAGGATAAATTTGATATTACGAATCCAAAAATGAAGTCCATTTTGAAATATAAAATATATATAATTTCAAAAATTATGTATTACTATTTATAACGGCTAGTTTGATTGGTTATGGTGTGTTAGAACTCGGTGTTGCGTACAACACATGCTATCACATTATTCAAAGAGAAGCATACCGTAGAAGCTTGGGGTGTTACAAGTTTTATATGTTATATTCATTTAATGAATAATTTCTTTCTCTTAAAAATATTTTTTTTATCTATACATGTTTTATAAGCTCCTCTCTAAAAAAATATTAAGTCATGTACAAAAGCAGACTTTAAAAAATAAAATGTATAATTAATTAAATATAATGTTATGATCATGTCATTTGGGAATTGTTTTATTGTTAATTTAAGTCCACATTAAATTGGTTAGTATTTATTTTAAATATATTTTGTGATATGAAATTATAAAAATGCATGTAGTATAAAGTCTTGTGTAAATGTTACTACTTTTTGTACAAATATGAATATGGATAAGAGTTGGATTGATCTTCCAAATAAAACATCTATAGAATATTTTTAAGGTATTATACAATTTATTGATTTCACTAGAGGATTTCAAAGTGACTATATTATTTGACCAAGTAGAAAATGTGCAAACAGATATCAATTCATACAAGATACCATGAGGGAGAACCTATTCTTTAATGGGTTTCTGAAAAATTATAAGATTTGGCCTCATCATAGGGAATAATTAATTTATTATCATCATACAAAAACAGTTTAGATGGATGTTGATGCAAGGATGACTGATCTAATCCATTAAGTACTTACTAAAATGCTATGTGGGTTGGCTCCTAAAGAAATTAACATCTGGAATGTTCAGACCGGTGAGATAAATATGTGCTCTGGTGTAGATCATGATTCTTTGAGGTTTCATGAAATACTTGATAATGCAAAAACTGAATTTTATTCTTGGTGTACTTCTTACAGTAAATTTTCATTTATCGTGGAGCTGTTGCACTTGAAGAATTTGAATTATTGGTCAGATACATCATTTGACATGATGTTGGTGTTATTGAAAAAAGTACTTCCTACTGACATTAAGATTATTGAGTCATATTATCATGCTTGTAAGTTGATAGAGAACTTAGGTTTAACATATGAAACCATAGATGAATATGTAAACAACTGTATGTTTTTTATAAAGGAAACTGTCCATTTGGATAATTGTACAGTCTATGACTCTTCCATATGAAAAGATAATGGGGGAAATAAGACTCATCAAAGTCATACTATGAAATAGGGGAAACTAATTACCATAAATAAAATGTGTTAATTTCCACTTAATTTGAGTTTGAAAATGTTATTTATGTCATTTAAATTTTCTAAATTAATGAGATGGAATGTAGAAAGAAATAAGGAAAGTGATATGCTAACCCACCCCTAAGATTCTCTTGCATGAAAAGATTTCGATCTGAGACACCCTAACTTTGATAAAGATAGTCGTAATGTATGATTAGGTTTTACAGAAGATGGTTTCAATCCATTCAGTTCTATGGTCGGTAAAACTCATAGCACATGGCCCATGGTGTTGGCTTCATATAATCTTCCTCTATGGCTTTTTATGAAACAACAATTTCTATTACTTTACACTCTTATTGATGGACCTATAAGTCTAGAGGATAATATTGATATTTACCTTCATCCGTTGATTGATAAGTTGAATAAATTTTTGGGTGATGGAGTGATGACTTATGACTGTGAAATGAATGAAATGTTCAAACTACAGGCTGATTTATTATGAAAAATCAATGACTTCCCAGCGTATGAAAATTTTTCAGGTTGGAGTATGAAAGGGGTTTTGCTTTCCCTTGATGAAATAAAAGTAAAAAAATTATACTTGGATTAAGAATTATAAAAAATGTTCTTGCATGGGTCATATACACTTTCTTCTCCCTCAGGATAGGTTCAAAAAGAATAAAGTGTCATTTGATGATTCTATGTAATTCAACCCGATGACAAAGATCATGATAGGAGTATAAATATTATTAGAGATTTAGGAAGAAAACTTCCACATGGTATATAAATTTCAGGATTTTGTGGCTCATCCATTACCAAATATTCATGTTGTAGGTAGATAACATAGTCACAGTTGAAAGAAGAAAAGTATTTTTTTTTTAATCTCCCTTACTAGAAAACTAACATGATAAGGCATAATTTGGATGTTATGAACATTGAAAAAAATTGTGATGATATATTGTGGAACATTTTAGGTATTAGTGGAAAATCAAAGGACCATGTTAATTCACAACATGATTTAAAAGAAATGGGTTTAAGAAAACAATTACATTTATAGTTGACTGAGGTAAATAAGGAATACATGCATGTTTCATAGTATACGATGACTAAAAATGGTAAAGAGAGTTTTATTTTCATTTTGAAGATTCTCAAGGTGCTTTATAATTACTCTTATAATATCTCCAAGTGTATGAATGTGATGAGCAAGACTTTAAAGGGTGTAAAATTCATAACAATCACATACTAATTTAGCAGTTGATTCCAATTGAAATTCATGATTGTTTATCTCCTAATTTTGTTCAGTCATTGATTGAGATGACTAATTTTTTTAGACAAATTTTTGTAAGAAATCAAAGAAGTTTTTATTTAAAAACTTTTAAAGATAGAATTTTACTTACGCTTTATCATGTGGAGAAACTATTTCCACCCACATTTTTTAATTTTATAGTTCACTTGACAATGCACCTAACTAATGAAGTAATGATTGTTAGTCTAGTTAAATTCAGGTGGATGTATCCTATTGAGCGGTATCTAAATACATTGAAATGATTTGTGTGTAAAAAATCTCATTTGGAGGCATTAATAGCTAATGGTTATTTTATGGATGAGTGTACTACTTTTTGTATAGAATATATTATGGATATTGAAACAAAATTAGATAAGCCCTCTTAGATTCATGATGGTCCAATTGGAGAAAAAAATATATTGATATTGAAAACATCAAGTGGGTACAAGATCATCGATATATCTTATTCAATACTCCATCTGTTTCACCATTGATGTTGTAAGTGTATTATTACTTTTATTGTTTAACTTTTACATGTTATGTTTGCATATATAAAGTTGATAATTTAAATATGGAATTATCATTTACAAGAAACACATTAACGATCTAAAAGAAGAGATGTCTTGTGCGAGTGATTATAAAATTAAAAAATCCCATTATGTATCATTTCATGATTGGTTCAAGGATTTTGTATGTATAATGGATTTCCATTATGATTGAATTATAGTACTAATTTATTTCTACATATCTTTTTATTTAATTATATGAAATATATAGGTCCATAACCTACAAAGGTTAGGTTACCCTATACTAACTAAAGAATTTAACTAACTATTTGAGGGCCCATTTATAACGAATCTTCATTACAAAGATTTAGATGCTAATGGATTTCGTTTTCACGTTAAATATGTTAACGACAAATGAGCAAAAAAACAATGCCATTGGTTTTCTATTTGTCGATTCAGGTTTTTACTATGGTCAATTGAAAGACATCATTGAATTTGTATACGTTCATGGGTTAAAATAAATGTTGTTAAAGTGTAATTGGGTTAATCTATTATGTATAAGTAAATTTGATCAATATTAGTTTATATTTGTGGATTTTAACAATATGATATATAGAGATGCATGAGTTAGTAATGAACCTTTCATTTTCAAATCACAATCAGAACAAGTTTTCTTCATTGCCTTTCCATCCAATCCAAATTGGAAAGTTACTATGAAAATTTCATGGCGAGGAGTGTTTTTAATTGAATGAGATAAACCTGATAATATTTCCTCTATTGCACAATAGCTTGATCAAAACATTTTAGTTCAGTGTGAAGAATATATTTATTGGGTTAGAGAGATCATTAATGGATAAATGGTTAATTTTCATTTTTAATGAAAGGTATGATTGTTTTCCTACTCTTCAATTTAAAAACTTTTTAATTATTTTACTATTTATGAATTGTTTAACTATTTTTTTTATTTTCTCTATCATTGATATATGAATGCATGAAAAATGACACGAATTAGAGTAAAAATATTTAAAGGAATTATTTTTCATAAAAATATAAAAACAATAATTCTTATAATATTTATATAATAAAATATAGAAACCCATAAAATATATGTAAAATATAATAATAAAATAATAAAAAAATATGTAAATCATCTCCCCCCCACAAATGAGAGACTACTCTACTTCAAGTAATTTATTGTAATAAAAAGTTTCACTAAGCATTAATTTCATCAAATTTATGAGGCTTAGGTCATAAAATGTTAATTGGAAAGAATTATTTGAATCCTAATGTTAATATGATAACACATCTTCAATTTTGTTTTTAGACGTGTTAGTGCATCCCATTTTTTCTCACCGATATATATTTAATAAAAACATTTATTTCTTGGAAGCACCATAGTGAATACAGCATCATTTTTTTACTAATTATTATTTTAATTCATTCATTACTATTATTTTTTTAAGGTTTATTATTTTTTTAAAATGTTTCTTATTATTTATCTAATTTTTAATCTTCCTTCATAATAAATATTCTAGAAATATTTAAATTTCTAATTTCACATATGAAATAGAGATTTTCCTATAATAATGATGTTACCCCATTAGTTTATTTTCATTTCTTTTTTTTTTTTGAATGGTACTGGATGTCCATATATTTCTATCCCATCATCAATAAATGTTTCCAAATTCATTCCTCTATTCCTTTACTACATGACTTGTTCTCTTACTTAACTTCTCTTCCCACAGAAGTTTGTTTCATTTATTAAATTTCAGCATATCTTCTTTGTCATTAATTAACTTATTGTTTAAATTTTGTTGGATATTATTCCTTCATACCATCTTCATCTTTAATTGTATCCATATATGTGTTATTTTTTTCCTGCTGTTTCCACTATTTGGGACTCGTGTTAGTCCTATGTTTGGGTCCTTCCATTGATGTTGATTTCCCCCCTATTACTCTAAACTTGTCCCCTTTATTTATGTTATATTAAGAAACTATATCTATTACAACCATCCCTATATAGTTGCATATCAATAATCATGTAACTATCCAACTTAGCATCAAACTCCAAAAGGTGATAGTGAGACTACAGAGTAATATCTCCAAGAAATCATATACAGAGATGACAATGAGGTATAACATCCCTCATAATAGAAAACAATATCTTTCCAAATTGATTGATCAATCGTATGTTTTAAAAAATCATTAAACTCTGCATCTACTATAAAATCAGAAGTATAGAGACTAGTAATCTCATCAGTAACTGAAACCCTACATACAACACTATCATATAAATAGGCATATAGAACTCATCATGTTAATAACCAGAAAAAAATACAAATATTATATCTGTTAAGAATCCCTACCATACCCCCATGTATAATGAAACATTATAAAAAACCACCTATACACTTTGAACCTATATATACCAATGAACATGGATAAAACTAATGAATATTAGACTCTAAAAACCACACCAAACACTTAGATCCTCATAAACTATTTAAAACCAATATCCTTCATGATTGAAATAGAAGATCCTTCCTTAGAAGTAGACCTTCCTAGATAAATGTATGGATGGATGATGGATGAAGTGAAATTAATTGATAGCGAAATCATATTTTATTTTCATGCCTCTCTTTATGGACAGTGAAATCACATGCCTCTCTTTATGGACAGTGAAATCACATGCCTCTATTTATGAATCTCTTTATGAATGGATAGAGAAATCGTATGCCTCACTTTATGCCTCTTTTTATAAATGGATAGTGATATCATATTTTATTTTCATGCCTCTCTTTAGGGATAGTGAAATCATATTCCTCTCTTTATACCTCTCTCTATGAATAGACAGTGAATGGACAGTGAAATCATATTTTATTTTCAACCCAATTTTCTTCTATATTCTAGAAATATTATACCTATATAATTTTATGCCTCTCTTTATGATATATTAAATAATATTTTATTTTGATGTATGTAGAACCCTCTTGTCTATCATATAAGAGTGATGATATATAATTATAGGTGGTGGAAAGAAACATTCAACACCTTTTATTTTCTGGTGTTAAGAAACTCAGCCTTTATGAATTTATCATTATTAATGAATCAAATGAATTGGTATTATATCTTTATCCTTTATAATCTATTTCAAGGTTATGCAACAATGAAATATCATAGCTTGTCCTAGACATGTGTTTTGATCTAGCCAGTCATTTATATTTAATGAAATTTGTGTGAAATAAATAAAATGTACACAAGTATTTTGTAGTTCGCATTATATGGAACTATAATAGGAAATGAATCCTTTTCTTACTAATTTTTTCTATGACTGCAGACATTTTATGGGAGCAAGCACCAGATCCACATCATTTTTCAGAGCCATCTGTATCTATGGGTCGAGGTTTGTATGAATATAAATGTGTTTTTATTTTTTTAATTAAGTGTTAAACATATATATGCACATAAATATAATTATGTATGAAAGTTTTTTCAATAGGATCAGACTCAATCACTTATTCATCTCATATGAGAGGCATTGGTCATGTTATTTCATCATGGAATTCCAACATGAACCTTGATGTATCATTTGATGATACATACCATCATGTGGAAGTGGGTAACCCTGCATTTATTCTCTAGTTGGGTCATATCATATGTGACCCACATAGATTTTCATTGACTACATGTGACTAGACTTAATTCCCCTAAGATACATTAGATAGTCTATGGAGGGAAGTTTAAGTAATAGGGTTATTTTAGTTTCTTAGTTATGTTTAAAAAATACGAACATTTGTGATAATTTTTTTATTAAATATAATAATATGAGGGTGTACCCCCAATGAGTTTTGGATAGTTTTTATGGAAAAAATTTGTAAAATGTGGAAACATCATAAATGGAGAGTCAACATGGAGCACTGGGTACCAAATGTGGGTGTCCTAAACATTCTGAATAGTGTCCTAAGAGGCGTTCTCCCATCTCAGTGGTGTGAGTTAGTTCTATATTGGTCCACTAATGCTAAAATGGTGAGTATATTTATTTTGTTTTATATATTTTAAAGAATGTGTAGAATTTTACATGTTTCAAATTTGAATTAATTGAATGTAGGAGGTGGCAGCGTGTCATTATGAGAATCATGTGTTATAGGGACCACCTCATAGGATTGGGACTTGTCACATATCCCAGATTTGAAATGATGTATTTATTATTCAATTTTTAAATTTATTATTTATTATGGTTTTGTTTTATATATTTATATCTTATTTTTATACAGTTATGGGGGTAAGGTGCACCGACTGATAAAATAATGGTGTGGATGATGACTCATGATCAAAATGATCATGAGGTTGAAACACTTATAGTATGTTCTTGTAATAATTGTCAATAATTACATACATCGGTATATACATATATATTTATATTTATATATTACACAAACTCAATTTGAGGATGAGTTAGTAGAACTTCTAGAGGACCATCAACAACTTTCTATGTGAAGAGTTTAGATATTCCACTGCATTATTGGTTATGATGGACATTGCTACAACTTGACTTATGGAATGGGGATTAATCAATCTATAGTTTTATGTGCTAAGTTTTTTTATCCTATTATTACTCATATGACATAGTAGGTGACATATTTGGAGGCATGGATTCATGCTTCCAAGGAGGTAAATGCACAGCTGTTAGCTGAGGTTAGAGCATTGTAGAAGTATATGCGTCGGGGTGATGGTGTAGTGGATCCTATGATGTAGTTTTTAATGAATTTTTTTATTTATTTTTTATTAAATTAATTATTATTATATTCATAATTTTTATTTTTTTAGGCCCCTTCTGCATTGGATGGAGGTAGCATCCATGGTCTTGCATGATGCATCAAATTCAAGAGGTGTGTTTTTTTATCATTCTATTTTCTCATTAAAATTGATTGTCTCATTTTGTTTTTTGTTTTTTTAGTAAAGTCACAAATTGAATTTACATTTTCATTAAAATGAAATTTTACCAAGTAGGTAAATGTATAATAAATATTTTTTTCTTCCCACTATCTTTGGTATATCCAAGAAGGGGATATTTAGTTAAGTGGTCATGAATGGTGGGGGAAAAATATTTTAAATATAGGAAAAGATATTTTGATAAAAAAAATTACTTAGTTGATTCCATTGTATGTCATGTATTTATATAAACTATTAGAGGTTATTTTCCATTTTATATCTTTTATGTGTGAATGTTTTAAAGGAAAATTATTTTTGAGCCTCTAGTTTTCTAAGTTCTCATCTCATCCCATATCCTAACTCTTTTTAGCATCTTTAGGGATCTAAATAACTTTTTATGGAAGATAGTGAGTTTCTAATGGTAATGGGATTAAAATTTTTAATGAACCTTGGTTGTCTAGGGTGGGTAATGGGTTTCTATCATCTGATATCAAGCATGGTTGAGAGGGCGCTAATATCTGATATCTAATGCTAGATTATTTTTTAGGTTGGAACTTAGAGATAGTGAATAAAATATTTAAGGATCAAGATCATGACACTATTCCACCAATTCCTGACTACTTCAATTCATAATTCTATTCTATTAAGATAGACTCCCTTAATTACTAAATCTTCTCCAATTTGTGAAGATTTGAAGTTTTCTAAGAGTCAATAGTGGTAGATTACACCAGAATTAAGGCCCATTAATTATCATGTATCATTAATTGGAATAATGTGGCTAAATAAGAGTAGTCAGGGCACTTAGTATACTTAGTGTTGGTTCAAAAAAACAAACCAGCTAATCCAAGAGGTTTGGGCTAGAAGAGCTTCCACCATGGGATATAAGACTTTCTACTCTTTAAGTTCTAATTTCCTATTTAAATGGAGTCCTGAAAAATTATCTGGGAGAAGATTAGGATATAATTCCACTATGGGATGTAAGTATTATTTCTCTTTAGTATCAACTTCTCCAAGAAAAAAGAAATTATTTGCAGTTGTGATCGCTCCAACCTGTCCATAATTAGGGATTTATTTGGAATCCTATAACTCCCACTCTCCATGGAATGTGTATTGGGAACAAATAGGTGATGAAATGGACATTATTATATTATAAAAGTCAATTAAATCATATAATTTTGTTAATTATTTCATTCCTAGAATAACATCTAAATAATTCATATTAAGAATGTAGCACCCCAAACATTTTATGGTATTTTTCCCTTAAATACATTCTATACATCACTGTGTTCCTCTGAAACAACACTAGCTTATTTAGGAGATAGTAAAAACCTAGCCATTAAATATAAATTTTCTACTTCTATGTTTTGAATTTCGAAAAATGGTCATCTAGAGTTGTGTTCAGGGAGTCATTTGGAGTCTGATAGAAAAAACTTGATTTTTGGTGAATAGTAACATAACCTTATGAATAGTAATATGACCCTTATGAATAGTAAATAATGATATTGTTTTATTTTCTTAAGGTAATAAGATAATGGGATCTTAATTAATTTTTCAATGTCACATAAAACTAATTATACCTATAAGATTTTTATTTTTCGAATTAACTATGACTTTATTTAAAAATTAAATTAATAATATTTACAAAATTATTTTTGAAAAATGGATTCCACTTTTCAATTCTACACGTCGAAAAATGGTAGGGGTGACCTTTTGGGATTTTTCTAAAATTCTTGAATTTTTTATGAATAGTGAAATACGATAAAATACCGTATATACAAATTATTAGTTAAATACACTAATTATGACATCATAAGTGATGTAAGGCCACTTGGTTTGAACTCACATTCACATATTACTATTAGGGGTCACATGAAATAACACTATTTTTTGTCTTGACGGAAATAATAAAATAATGAATTAAATAATTAAAATTTACTCCTCTCCTCCACTATAAAAACTTCTCACCAATCCCTCTTCTCTTCACTCCTCTAAGACTTGAAGCTCCTAAAAGTTCTACCCATTTACCCTTACCTAGTCTCTCCCCACGTCCAAGAAGCTTCTGGTGTTTCCAAAAGACCAAAACCCCTTTCTTTAAGGAGTTTCTCAAGGACGTTATTTCAAGAGGTAAAGCACCCTTCTTTTTTATTTGGTTTCATTTCAATTTATCTTCTTTTGCTATCCTCTCCTCACATCCTCTTTCCAAATGATAATGATAACTCTAGTATCATCTATATACTAGAATTATAACATGTGAATTGAATAACCATCAAAAATATTCTCACTCCCTCCCTTTTATTTTTATAAACGAAATCAACGTCCATGAGGTTCCAATTTATAGCCTTCGTGGACGAAGAAGTTTTGTTCTTCAATTTATTCTTAATTACTGGTCATGAAATCATATTTATGGTTGAAACAGACTATAATATATGTATTATAACATAATTAATATTCAGGAACTATAATATTTTCATATAATTAAGTTATATGACAAAACTAGTTCATAATAATCCAAATACCACCGAATAATCGAAGTGGTTGTCATCTAATGATTCATCCTCATTACATGTAACCAAATGATAGAAATGACCATTATAAATTATTTATGTTAATAAATAATATATAATTCCAATATTGTATATTTATAACCATTCCATATGAACTTCATTACTTAAAAACAAGTGAACCGATTATGAAAATAAAGAAAACGAACACCCTAGAACAACGAAATTCAATATAATAACTTAGAAATAAGGGTATAAATGAACTAAAAATAATTATGATAAACCAAATAAATTTATAATAGGTTCTTATATAAGTTATTAATAATTATAATTTCATATTCCAGGAGCTTAAGTTCAAGAGCGGAACACGTTTGGAGTAAAGGTAAGGGTTTTTCCACCCGAACTTTTATTTTCATTCGGGTTACTTTTATTTTCTAATTTCCTCGATGAAATTATTTTGTATTGTTATGTACTCCTCATAAATTCTGTGTGATTATTCTATATATGTACACCAACCATAATCCTTCCCTATTTTTTGGATAGTTACATGTTTTAAAAGAAGCTCTCAAAACTGTTTTCAAAAAATACGAGCCCGATACAAGGGAATTTCTCAAATTCATATCTATTTTCAAGGGAAAGCTATAATCTATATTTGGAAACCATTATCCTTCTAAAAAACACATTTTATCATGAAATACTATCTTACTTTACTTCTGGTTTTATACAAAGATATTTCCAAAAGAAATCTTCTTTTCAAAATAAAGGAGTATTTATCACAAGAATTGCTTAATGATTTTAGAAGATTATTCCTGTTTGATTCAACACTCTTGTTGATTATTATGTATTGTTGGGGTTAATAATTTATGATGTCATATACCATATTTTATTGAATGGTTTATGACTAAATTTATTTTGGATGATCTTTCCTAAAACTATTCACCATATTACTCGGAATGGTTAGTGTTTTATGTTTAATGATTGGGGAAAGTTAGTTACATTTAATATGATAGTTTCAATATGAATGTATATGTTGTTTATGTTGATCCCCTCTCATATGAGGAATGCATTGGACTTATTATTTGATGGGTGGGGCCCGCTATAGCCCCTAGATGCATCGGTAGATCTCATGAAACAACTAGACGTGGAATTGGATGAGGCCTTTCACAATGTGATATGGATTTTGGCCAAGGCCTTAATCATTAGACGTCTTGGACGAGGCCATGACAAAATGTTTCATAATGTCTGGAATATGCACTTACCTCATTATGAATCTATTAATTGAAATTTCATGTGGTTATTCGTCTAGTAGAATACCCATTATTATGTTTTATTATGGCATTATTTACTCAACTCGTATTCATGTCATAATGTGTTCAAGTTTATTATTAAAGGCATGTGTTTTTCAATTTTTCACCATGTCTAATGTTTATATTATCTTCCACTTTATTTCTTACTCTTACTGAGCGTTTGACCTCATCCCTTTCTTATGTTTCATTTTCTCAGTACATGAAGAAGTAATTTATGAATGACTTGCAAGCATAATCTTGGAGATGTGATGTTAATAATGGAATAAATTAGTGTTGTATTTCCTTTCTTGATGTAAATTTGAAATTATTTATGTATATTATTTCCAATAATACTAATCCACTTGGTCCTTTGGGATGCTTATTCCTTGTTTGTATGCCAATGTAATCAAATAAGGCACTGGCTATGGGCAACTGGGGCCAGGTCCTTATAGTTGGTATCAGAGAAAGTTTAGTAGAATACTTGGAAACTAGATTTAGAAAATGTAGAATTAGGGAAGAGTACCTAAGTTAGTCTTTGAGGATATACATACAATAACATCTTAGTATTTTGGTAAGGAATATATTATGTGGATCTTTCAAGCAATACATCCTTGTTTGGATACGAGTAGGTAGAAGTGGCTCTGGCACAGATGTATCTAGGGTTAAAACTCGAAAACGCCGCTTTGATCTAGACTCAAACAGGAACTAGTGCACGATAATGGGTCTTGCTGCACTCTTGGTTATGACACTCCAGGAGGATATGCTTAGGATAATTCACATTTTCTTGAGAAGCCATTATCAAGTATTGAAAGGTAAAATATTCCTCAAAGAAACCGTTTTTGTGAATATGGGATTAGCCATGCGTAGGATCTAAATTTTTTATAAGTAAAGGTAAGATTATACATTATGATTCATAACCTAATCTAGTGTATGCCATTATCTATAGATGGTTCCAAGTGGAAGGAATGGAAACTGCACGAACACACGTGTCCCCTGTAGGGATTTCCCTCCGATGCAAGATAATGATGTTTGCTCTGGTGCTGAGCAACTCATAACTATACTGGGATAACTTACTTGGTTATGAATAATAACCTTACCCGTATGGAGCATCCCGATCCACCACGTGGAGGAGCTTTGTTAGATTGCTTTATGCGACAACAACCTCCATCATTCAATGGGACTACAAACCCTTTTGTAGCAGAGCAGTGGGTATGTTCCCTTGAGAAGATATTTCTCACCTTGGGATGTAATGAAAGAGAGAAGGTTGTCGTGGTAGTCTATCGTCAATCGGGAGATGCAGATCAGTGGTGGTCCTTAATCCAAAACACAAAATAGGAGGAAGAAATATAGGAGATGGAGTGGAGGGACTTTAAGGAAATATTCCTAGAGAAATACTTTCCTCATGAACAAAGTGCAGATATGGAGAGGCAATTCTTGGATTTTAGGCAGAAGGAATATGAGAATTTTTCAAAGTATGAAGCTAACTTCACAAGGTTAGAAAGACATTCTGTGGACTACATAAGAAATAGAAGGAGCTTAATTGATCGATTCTTTGATTGCCTAAAGGCATTCCTCCAACGGGAACTGGTCACCAAAAGTTTTTCATCATATGAGGATATAGTTTCATGTGATATCAATACAGAAAAAGAATTCTATATGTCTTATGACTTTAAGGGAAAGTAAGAAAATAAGAGGTCTACTGAAAACCATAGGAAAGGAAATAAGGAAACAGGGAAGAATGTAAGAGTTGAATTTCCACCATGTGACAATTGTGGATGGAAACACCTTGGTGCATGCTTAAAAGGAAAAGGAGTATGCTACAAATGTAGTTAGAAAGGCCATATTGTTGGTGATTGCAAAGGGAATATGGAAGCCAACGATGTTCAATGCTATAATTGTTAAGAGATGGGACACTATTCAAATGATTGTCCAATGCGTCAAGGAAATATGCAACAGAAAAGGCCAAGGGATCAGGGATAAGCTTATGCAATCACAACTATAGAAGTTGAAGTTCATAATGACGTGGTGGCAGGTACTTTAATTGTTTCCTCAAACTTATCTAACACTTTATTTGATTCTGGATCATCACATTCATTTATATCTTCCCAGTTTGCTAAGAAAATTAGATATGTCCAATTTGATTTAAAAAATGTGGTGTTAGTCAAAACTCCTAGGGGATGTATCATTGTAACCAAGGCATGTCAACTAGTCCCCCTCTAGACACCAAAATGTGTTCTAGTTTCTAACCTTATCATCATACCAATGGCTGAATTTGATAAAATTCTCATTATGGATTTGCTATCAAATTATGATATGAAGATTTATTGTAAGAAGAAGGAAGTTTCAATTTTTGAAAATGGTGTAGAATCCCTTATCTTTAGTGCAGAAACTTTACCACCTAATTATTATCTAAAACCACCCCCAGTAGCTCTACTGAATACAATACTTGGAGAGGAAGATAAAACAATATCTATGGGTGAGGAAAGAAATATTCAAATTGAGTATGTGCACATAGTGAAAGAGTACATTGATGTATTTCTAGAGGATTTACCTGGACATCCTCCAGAGTGGGAAGTTAAGTTCTCTATTGATTTAATTCCTAATGCAGGACCTATATCAAATACTCCCTATAGAATGGCCACTGTGTAATTAGTAGAGCTAAAGAAACAACTAGAGGATTTGAGTGAAAAAGGATTTATTCGACCTAGTGTTTATCCATGTGGAGCCCTCGTCCTCTTTGTTAAGAAGAAAGATGGATCCATGAGGCTTTGCATTGATTATAGGGAAATCAATGCTATTACAATAAAGAATAAGTATCCTCTTCCTCGGATTGATGATTTATTTGACCAACTTCATGGAGCTCAACACTTTTTGAAGATTGGCCTTCGATCCAGATATCATCAGTTGCGTGTGAGGAAGGAAGATATTTCTAAGACATTATTTCGGACCAGGTATGGTCATTACGAGTTTACAGTGATGCCTTTTGGACTGAAAAATGCACCCTCTATTTTCATGGATTTAATGAATAGAGTTTTCAAGGAATATCTTGATAACTTTGTTGTGGTATTCATCGATGATATCCTCATATACTCAAAAATATATGAAGACCATGAGAATCACTTACGGATTATTCCAAGAACTCTTAGAAGAAATAAATTATATGGGAATTTTAGCAAGTGTGAATTCTGGATTCAATCAGTTTATTTTCTAGGCCATATTGTCTCTAAGGATGGAATCCTAGTTGATCCTTTGAAGAAAAATGAAATCTAAGATTGTCCCACACCAACAAACATAACTGAGGTACGCGGTTTTATTGGCTTAGCAGGTTATTATTGGCATTTCGTTCAGAATTTTGCCTGACTGGCTAACCCGCTAACCAAGCTCACATGTAAAGGAGTTAAGTTTGTGTGGACAAAAGAATGTACAGAATGCTTCGATGAATTGAAAATAATATTGGTCAATGCTAAAATTTTGACTCTTCCATCTGGAAGTGATGGATTTGTAATATACAGTGATGTATCAAAGAATGGACTGGGTTGCATCCTTATGAAAAATGATAAAGTTATTGATTATGAATCAAGACAGTTGAAGGCTAATGAGAAAAATTATCCAACTCATGATCTTGAGCTAGCAGCTGTAATATTTGATCTAAAAATATGGAAGTATTATCTATACGCAGAGAGATGTGAGATTTATACGGACCACAAGAGTTTGAAATATATTTTCACACAAAAAGAACTCAACATGAGGAAAATAAGATGGCTCGAGTTACTCAAAGATTATGATTGTTCAATACACTACCACCCAGGAAAGGAGAATAAGGTGGAAGATGCATTAAGCAGAAAAGATCATGGCCTTCTGACTCAAATGAGGACTGAAAGAGATCATATGTTCATGGATCCACTGAAGATGGATATGAGAATTGTTAAGGAAGGGGAAACTGTAAGGTTTGGTGTCCTGAGAACCAACTGTTTTGTACTTTTATTACATGAATGTGCTCTTATTATATATTTTTCATTGTTCTACATGACTATAATATAATAATGTCCTGGAATATTTGTTGCATTAATAAGGTCATGGCAGATCCCTGCTATGATGAGAACCTTGAAATGATATAACAATAATATTAAATAATGTTTTACGGTTGTATGACATACTATGATAGGACACATAGTATACAGACCGTCATGTGTGAGTGATCATAAGAAGACGAGACTCTCTCTCAGGGAGTTCACACTTAGTAATCTTCAAGATGGGAGATTATGAGAACAGACCTGCCAGTAGAAATTATGCATGTCTTGGTGTCATCAGACATTTATATCTATGAGTGTGTGTAATGGTCCTTAGACTGGAAGATTATCATTAACTCATGTCCTGACTCATGCACTTAGATTTACTGACGAAACCTGTCATGAAGAGAGTTGGAGGGAAGTAGGGTACGTTGGGTGTGTCACGAATGACATGCTGTTAATGGATAAGTCAAGGAAAGATTTGTCCCTTCCATATTTATGGAAGTAGATATCTCAGGCCCTTTGATTGAACTGTCAAACAAATTCCATGGCCATGGTGACACGACGAGTTTATTTCTGGAAGTCAAAGAATGACAGATCAAGTATATAGGTTTATGAAACTGCCATGAAACATTCTTGATGATATATTGAGACAAAGGGATTAAATTACACAGTAATCATTCGTATGAGGTGATACGTCAATGCGGCATCAACTTCTTTCTCTTGGGTGCCTTAACCCGTTTCTAGACAGTAATCTTGGACTTTAGGCAAACCTGCCTAATGCCAATGAGAAAGAGGCCTAGAGGGTCACACACTAAGTGTATTCAAGTATCTCAAGTAGAATAAAGATTATTCCCATACATAGTTTAATAATTATTCAAGTAATCCTAAATCGTTTTAATGTTGGAGGAAGAATAAAACGAAAACAAGTACACGTCGTGTATTAATGATTACACGCCCTGTAGTTTTTATTTTGAAAACAAGTACATTCCATGTATTATTAAATGTACACACTGTGTAGTTTTCATTTTGGAAAGGAAATGAATAAATGAAAACAAGATATACACGCCGTGTACATTGAATGTACACGCCGTGTAGTTTTCAAGGAAAAACAAGTACACCCTGTGTATTTATTATTACGCGTCATGTAGTTTTTTCAGTCGGGATTTTGAGGAAATATCATTTTATTAAATGATATTTATTATAATCAGTGTGGAAGCATGTCAAGGAATTAATGATTCTACATGGGGTTTTCAAAAGAGTTAATGAAATAAATAAAACGCGTAACGCGTTTATTTATTGTCATAACTCTACAAACTCAAACCCGATTATAAATATCCTCACAACCCCAATTCTTTTCCATAAGAGAATCATTGTGCACAACAATTCTGGAGAATTCTTTCAAGCCCAAAAGAACCTCTTCCTCCAAGAATGATCTCAAGACCGAGAGAGATCATCTTCCATTGGATCAAGACGATCTAAGGCGGACAATGCAAGCAAAGGTTTCTCCACACAAGCACCCGGAGACACCTTTGGCGACGTCCAGAGATATGTAGTGCACATGTGGATCACCGCTAGAGGAAGTCTGCCCTTGGCTTCGGCGATGCAATGACGAATCACATCAAAACATGATCAAGAATATCAACGAAGAAAGAACACCCAAAAGGTAATTCTTGTCAATTAATTAAATTAATTAAAAGTAACTTGTGACTATCCACATATGTGGCTCTGGGACCTTTCTTCTTCTTTGTCTATTTCTATAAATCGATCTGTGGAGACTGGAGTTTATCATTGTATTGATCCCGGATTGATCATTGAAAATGACAAAAACCCAAGTGGGCACATCCACCCATGAGCTTCCGCTATGCCTAAAACCTTCAAATGGTATCAGAGGGAGGTTACAATGTTGATTATAGTTATTTAATTTTCATTGATAATTTATGAATTTATATTTGATTAAATTCGTGATAAATCATTCTATTAAACTGAATGAATGAGATCTGTTCTTCCTCCTTCGTTTCTCGATTCACTTCACAGAAACAACCTTTTAATTTTAATTTTGATTAAAATAAAAAATGAGGAACTCGTCTAGAGAAGCCTCTATTTTTGTATATACAACATAGGAATACACGGCGTGTAATGAAAACTACACACCATGTACTTAGGTTCAATAAACCAGTACTGGTCCGCCAAACCACACCATGTGAATTGAGTATACCTAAGTTTTATTACACCGTGTTGACCAGAAATGAACGGAGTGTGGAACTAGAATACACGGCATGTATTTTGAATCAACACTCTATGTAGTCCGATTTGGCCCAAGTGAAACCGTGTACAAGGAGAAGCTGTGTTCTGCGTACACGGGATTGTCAGGCCGGTAACCGCGTAACAAGGAAGTACACACCGTGTTAGAATAATCTACACACTGTATGCTCCGAAATTTCCAAAGTAGAGAAAACATGCCAAATCCCCTGGTATATAATTTGGATAAAGGGTGAAAAGAAATACGCGTTGTGTAAATATAAACTACACACTATGTACTTTCCAGAAATGGAATTTCACCAGGTTTCCTCCAAAAGTACAAAGACCTGTACAAGGGATATGGACGAGAAGAATCTCAAGGAAATTCAGAAAGGAATTTAAGATAAAGAATTGATTAATTATAAGATCATAATTAATTAATTTCAAGCGTGACTTATCTTAAATAATAGAATTATTAAAAGAATTTGAATTCTAAATATGTGTAAATGTCGTTGCATGCTATGGATGATCATGAGATAGACCAAAGATCCTTTGTATGTGTGTTTGGTTTCATTTAAATTTGTTTAATTTAAATTCATTGGTTTGTGAGCCTTCTTCCAATAAAATGTAGGGTCTGGGTGCCCATAGTTTCTTTAATGTAAACCCCATGTAATGGAGGATCTCCCAAGCTGGATGAGACGGTTCAAAAACCGAAGCTGAGGTGAAACCAACCCAAGAAGATATAAAGGTGGACATGTGGGAACTGCAAAACACGAACCATCGGTTCAAGGTGTTTTTTCCTAAGTCGGGTTTAGCTTATCAAACCACTAAATAAGCTAACCAATAAAAGCTCATGATCATGCCATATTATTTTATTTCTGTCTGATTTCATGGTTTATTTATTATATATGTGTTGTCGCAATCACATAGTTAATAAAATTAGAAAGCATGCAAAGATGGAATAAAATAAAAACCGGACTATGCTTAAACATTATCGGAACATGGTTAATAACTTAAGCAAGCATCACTTAATATTAACAAGCATGTGATAATGTGAAACTACACATAAAGAATAAAATCCCTTAATGCCATATTAAGTCAGACCAAGCCTTCCCTTACTTGATTAAGGGCAATACTCAATAAAACTATGTGCTTGACCAACCCTTATTGGGACGCTTGCTTTTATAAAGGAAGCCCTTATGAAAGGTTTCGGGTTGACTTAACCATATTACATCAATAGGAGTATCCCTTGCTAGAATTGATGTAATATTGGAGGAAAGAGTTGAGGAAATCCAAGTCAGGATTTCAGGATTGGGGAGTCCACTCAACAGATCAAGGAACTGTAAGATCATAGTTAGCAAAGACCTTCCTACCTAAATACCTTAAAATAGATTGAACAACCCTTGTTGGGGTTATGCGAAGGGGAATATGGATCCTTGCCACTAGAATGTCAAAGAAACTAGACATTCTGAGTTAAATGGTGAGGGATATTGGGACTTGATAAAATAGTGGTAGAATTAATAAATTCATTTATTATTTCTAATAAAAATGTAATTAATTAAGTACTGATAAATATTCTATTTTAATTTTTAGAATCAATATGACAAGCCCATAAACCACATTTTCTCTGCAATCAATTCTGGATAAAGACAATATCCTCACCGGTAGTAGCTTTCAGAAATGGTTTAGGCGCCTTCGGGTTATCCTACGCCATCAACGAAAGTTTTACGTGCTAGATTCCTCACTTTCTGATTTTCCTACCCAAGGGGTGAGTGATGAAGATTTCCTAGTCTATGGTCAACATTTGAACGATGCACTCGACGTTCAATGTTTGATGCTATCATCAATTTCTAGTGAGCTCATGAAGTCTCATGAAGAAATGGATGCCTATAGCATGCTCGAGCACCTTCGTGGTCTATATTAGGAGAGAGAAGGATAGGAAAGGTTTGAGATCTCCAAGGCTCTATTTCAGAGCAAGTTTGGAGAGGGTGCCTCAGTTGGGCCTCATGTAGTCAAGCCCATTGGCTACATTGAGCGCTTGGTGGTTCTAGGGTTTAAACTCCCTGAAGAACTGGGTACCGATATCATTCTTGCATCACTTCCCCAGAGCTTCTCTAACTTTGTTGTAAATTTCAACATAAACAACATTGAGAAGTATTTATCTGATCTTCTCATCCTTATTTGCCAAGTGGAAAATGATATGAATCTTGAAAATCCTTCTGTCCTTATGGTGAATAAAAGGAAAGGGAAGGCGAAGAGATTTAAGCCCAAAGATTCTTCAAGGCCTTCCAAAAAAAAGGAATATCAAAGAGGAGGTAAGAGAACAGGAGACTGTTTGTTTCGTATGTGGAAAGAAGGGCCACTGGAAGAAAAAATGCACTCAGTCAGGGAAGGAAGGGGAAGTTTCAGGTGCGTTTGTTATCGAATGCAATCTATCTATTTCTACTAATTGGTTATTATATACTGCTTGTGGTGATCACATTTGTATCCAAATACAGGAACCAAGTAGATTCAGAAAGATTGACTAAGGTGAGGTGGATCTATGAGTAGCCAACGGAGCCAGACTCATTGTTGTAGCTGTCGAAGACTACCAACTCACATTACCTACTGGGATGGTATTGGTTTTGAAAGTATGTTATTATGTACCCTTTGTAACCAAAAACATTATTTCAGTATCCAGATTAGATACTAATGGATTCATCTTCAAGTTTGGAAGTGGATGTTGCTACTTTTATAAATATATCATTTTTTTTGGTAGGGCACATTTATATAACGGCTTTTATGTGTTATATTATACAAACCAAGTAATGGAAGTCGATGAAAAAGTTAATTCACATGACTCATACCACACCCAACTTTGGAATCATCGGCTAGGTCATGTCAATGAAAATCATTTGAAAAAATTACATCAAGATGGGTATTTAGATTCTTTCAAACTAAAACCACTTGGTGTATGTCATGTGTGTCTACAAGGCAAAATGACCAAAGCCCCATTTAGTGGGAAAGTTAAAAGGTCTAAAGAGCTTCTATAATTAGTTCACACAGATGTGTGTGGACCATTTCCAGTTGAATCAAGGGGTGGGTTCTCATACTTCATAACTTTTACTGATGATTTTAGTAGATATGGATATATTTACTTAATGAGGTATAAGTCAGATTATTTTGATCGGTTCAAAGAATACAAGAATGAATTTGAGAACCAGCTTGGTAAGAAGATTAAGAAACTCCGCTCAGACAGATGAGGAGAATATCTTAATCAGGACTTCATTGATTTCTTATGGGATTTTGGGATTCTATCTCAACTCACTCCTCCTTACACACCTCAGTGGAATGGTGTAAGTGAAAGGAGGAACCGCACCCTATTGGACATGGTGAGATCAATGATGAGTCATGAAAGTCTTTCATTATCCTTTTGGGGATATGCATCACAAACAGCAGCACACATACTAAACCAAGTACCAAATAAATCGATAAATGGTATTCAATACGAGTTATGGAGTGGACTCAAATACATGTTATCGAATTTACATGTGTGGGGTAGCGAAGCATTTTTTAAGGACTCTTCAGGTAACAAACTTGCACCTTGAGGCACAAAGTGTATCTTTATAGGATATCCAAAGGAAACAAGGGGATATTACCTATACAAACCCTTAGACAAAAAGTTTACAGTGGAAATACACGCCATATTCCTTGAGAGAGAACACATCTCCAAAATAGATAGTGAGAGAGAGATAGACTTTGATGAAGTTGAGGCTCAACATACATAGGATTTGGTACAAGAATAGATTCCACAAAGCCTCGTGGAAGAAAAATCTATTCCAAAGACACAAGAACTGCGTAGGAGCATGAGAGAGGTGAGAGAACCAGAATGATATGGTTTTCTTATCACCGAGTATGGTGACTCATTATTGGTTTACAATGATGATTATCTTACCTACAAGAAAGCATTTGAAGTCACAGACGTTGCCAAGTGGCAAGAAGTCATGAATTTTGAAATGGATTCCATGTACCAAAACATAGTCTTGATTTTGGTAGATCCTCTAATTGATGTAAATACTATTGGTAATAAATGGGTATTCAAGAAGAAACTGGGCATGGAGGGGCAAGTCAGAACCTATAAGGCATGACTGGTTGCAAAAGGTTTTAGACAGCGTTAAGGAATTGACTATGATGGAACCTTTTCACTGGTTGCAATGCTGAAATCCATCAGAATCCTATTGGCCATTTCTGATTACCATGACTATGAAATTTGGAAAATGGATTTCAAAACAGTATTCCTTAATGGGAACCTCCAGGAAGATTTCTACATGACACAACCTGAAGGGTTTGTGACTCCAAAGGATGCCAACAAGGTATGAAAGTTGCAGAAATCCATTTATGGATTAAAGAAAGCATCAAGGTCATGGAACATTTTTTTTGATGAAGCTATAACAGAGTTTGAATTTGTTAAGAATGAATGTGAGCCTTGTATCTACAAGAGGTTTAGTGGAAGTGCAGACATTTTCTTAATAGTATATGTTGATGACATATTACTAATTGGAAATGAATTACCTGTCTTACAGTTAGTTAAGGCATGGTTAGATAAATGTTTCTCCGTGAAAGACTTGGGCAAGGCAGCATATATTCTTGGGATTAGGATCTATCGTGATAGATCCAAGAGAATGTTGGGCCTGAGTAAAAGTACATACATTGACAAGATACTAAAGAGATTTAGTATGGAACAATCCAAGAGGGGATTGTTGCCAGTGTCACATGGTATTCATCTTTCCAAGAAAATGTGTCCTTAGACACATGAGGAAAGAAAGGAAATGGCAAGGATCCCTTACACATCCATGATTGGGTCAGTCGTGTATGTTATGCTATGTACAAGGCTAGATGTTGCTTACGCATTGAGTGCGGTAGGCAAATATCAAGATGGTCTAGGAGACCGCCATTGGATGGCATTCAAGACTATCCTTAATTATCTAAGGCGTATTAAGGATATGTCCCTGGTTTATGGAGGAGATGAGGAACTAGTCATCAGAGGACATGTAGATGCTAGTTTCCAGATTGATCAATATGAGATGAAGTCGCAAACTGGATACAACTTCAGTTTGAATGGAGGTGCAGTGAGCTGGAAGAGCTCAAAGAAAAGTGTGGTGGCAGATTCTATAGCGGAGTCTGAGTATATCGCAGCTTCTGAGGTAGCTAAAGAAGCAGTATGTATGCGAAGCTTTGTCCAAGAGATTGATGTAGCAGTAAAGATCCTATCACACTCTATTGTGATAATACTGCAGTGGTGGCACTTGAAAAAGAGTCAAGGTCGCATCAGTGGACAAAGCACATACTTAGGAAGTATCATCTCTTGAGGGATTTTATTCAGAGAGGTGAAGTTGCAGTGAGCAGTATTTCCATAGAAGACAACGTGGCGGACCCCTTGACTAAAGCCTTGACTTATCAGAAACATGATCATCATGTTAGGTGTAGCAGACTAAAAGTCATAGGCAATTGGCTCTAGTCCAAGTGGGAGTTTGTAAGGGATGGTGTCCTAAGAACCAATTGTTTTGTACTTTGATTACATGAATATAATATTATTATATATTGTTCATTGTTCTATATGACTATAATATAATAATGTCCTGGAATATTTGTTGCATTAATAAGGTCATGGCAGATCCCCGCTATGATGAGAACCTTGAAATGCTATAACAATATTCTTAAATAAAGTTCTATGGTTGGATGACATACTATGATAGGACACGTAGTATACAGATCGTCATGTGTGAGTGCTCATAAGAAGACGAGACTCTCTCTCATGAAGTTCGCACTTGGTAATCTCCAAGATGGGAGATTATGATAACAGACCCGCCAGTAGCAATTCCACAAGTCTTAGTGTCATCGTACATTTATATCTATGAGAGTTTGTAATGGTCCTTAGACTGGAAGATTATCATTAACTCATGTCATGACTCGCGCACTAATATTTTTTGATGAAAATTGTCACGAAGAGAGTTGGTGGGAAGTAGGGTATTTTGGGTGTGTCACGAATGACATGTTGTTAATGGATAAGTTGAGGAAGTATTTTTTACCTTCCATATTTATGGAAGTATATATCTCGGGCCCTTTGATTGAAATAGAACTATCAAACAAATTCCATGGCCATGGGGACACGACTAGTTTATTTCTGGAAGTCAAAGAATGAAAGATCAAGCATATAGGTTTATGACACTTCCATGAAACCTGCTTGATGAGATATTGAGACAAAGGGATTAAATTACACATTAAGCATTTGTATGAGGTGATACGTCAATGCGGCATCAACTTCTTTCTCTTGGGTGCCTTGACCCGTTGCTAGACAGTAATCTTGGACTTTAGGCAAGCCCGCCTAATGCCAATGAGAAAGAGGCCTAGAGGGTCACACACTAAGTGTATTCAAGTATCTCAAGTAGAATAAAGATTATTCTTGTATGTGGTTTAATAATTATTCAAGGAAGCCTAAATCATTTTAATGTTGGAGGAAGAATAAAATGAAAACAAGTACACACTGTGTATTAATGATTACACGCCGTGTAGTTTTTATTTTGAAAACAAGTACACGCCGTGTAGTTTTCCTTTTGGAAAGGAAATGAATCAATAAAAACAATATATACACACCATGTACATTGAATGTACACACCGTGTAGTTTTCAATGAAAAACAAGTACACGCCGTGTATTTATTATTACACGTCGTGTAGTTTTTTCAGTCGGGATTTTGAGGAAATATCATTTTATTAAATGATATTTATTATAATCTGCATGGGCGCATGTCAAGGAATTAATGATTTGACATGGAGTTTTCAAAAGAGTTAATGAAATAAATAAAACACGTAACGCATTTATTTATTGTTGTAACTCTACAACCTCAAACCCGATTATAAATATCCTCACAACCCCAACTCTTTTCCATAAGAGAATCGTTGTGCACAAAAATTCTGCAAAATTCTTTCAAGCCTGAAAGAACCTCTTCCTCCAAGAACGCTCTCAAGACCAAGGGAGATCATCTTCTATCGGATAAAGATGATCTAAGGATTAAAATTCAAGTAAAGTTTTCTCCACGCTATCACCCAGAGACACCTTTGGTGACGTCCAGAGATACGTGGTGCACATGTGGATCACCGCTAGAGGAAGTCTACCCTTGGATTCTGCGACGCAACAAAAAATCACAACGGAACGTGATCAATAATATCAACGAAGAAATAAAACACAAAAGGTAATTCTTGTCAATTAATTAAATTAATTATAATCAACTTGTGACGATCCACATTTGTGGTTCTGGGACCTTTCTTCTTCTTTGTCTATTTCTGTAAATCGATCTGTGGAGATTGGTTTTTATCGTCGTATTGATCCCGAATTGATCATTGAAACTAACAAAAATCCAGGTGGGCACATCCACCCACGAGATTACGCTGCACCTGGAACCTTCAGAAACATCACTCCTCTTTCAAATGATTGTTAAACCATCTTTACTAGAGAAGATAAAAATTTCTCAATCTGATGATGAGAATCTTCACAAGAAAATTAATGTAGTTAAGGATGGGTGACTGGCTAACTTCATGTATGAAGGAGTTCTAAATTTTGGGAAGAGGTTATGTGTTCCATCAGTACCTGAGATAAAAAGGGAACTATTAGACGATGATCATAGATCAAATTTCTCTATACACCCGAGTAGCACCAAGATGTATAGAGATCTGAAGGAATATTTTTGGTGGGATAATATGAAGTGAGAAATTGCTGACTACATGTCAAGGTGTCTATTTTGTCAACAGGTGAAGGTAGAGAGACAACATCCCAAAGGAGTGATGCCACCTCAACCTATTCCTATGTGGAAGTGGGATAATATTACAATGGACTTTTTCACCGGACTACCGAGGACACCTAGAAGGAATAATGCAATATGGGTAATTGTTGATCGTCTCACTAAATCAGCACATTTCCTTCCAATAAGAGAGTATTTAACACTTGAGAACCTATCAAGACTTTATATAAATGCATTTTTGAGACTTCATTGTGCACCAATTCAATTTTCTCCGATCGAGATCCTCAGTTTACATCAAAATTCTGGAAAATTCTTTAGAAGGCTTTGAATAATGAGCTTCATATGAGTACTGCATATCACCCTCAAACTGACAGACAGTCTAAAAGAACTATTCAAACTCTAGAAGACATGTTGGGATCATGCTCTCTTGACTTCCAAGGTATGTGGGATCAATACTTACCTTTGGTGGAATTTTCCTACAACAATAGTTTCCATTCTAGTATTCAAATGGCTTCATATGAAGCATTATATGGAAAGAGATGTCGAACTCCAACTTGTTGGGATGAAGTTGGTGAAATGAAACTTATAGGCCCGGAACTTATTGAAGAGACCACGATAAAGGTGAAGAAAATACAAGCCCATATTAAAGCATCCCAAAGTAGGCAGAAGAGTTATGCTGACAACAGGAGAAAGGACTTGGAATTTCAAGTGGGAGATCATGTATTTCTTAAAGTATCTTCATGGAAGGGTGTCTTAAGGTTCAGTAAGAAAGGGAAACTGAGCCCCAGGTACATCGAACCATTTGATATTCTAGAAAGAATCAGAGTTGTAGCTTACCGTTTAGCGATGTCACCAAATCTCTCCAGAGTTCATGATGTGTTCCACATATCATTGTTAAAAAAATACATTCCATACCCAACTCATGTACTCACATATGAAGAAATAGAACTGGAACCTGATTTGTCATACTGTGAAAAGCCTATCAGGATTCTTGACACAAGGGATCAAGTATTGAGAAATCGGACAACTCTTCTAGTAAAGGTTCTTTGGAGAAACCAGAATATGGAGGAAGCAACATGGGAACCTGAGTATGTTATGAAAAAGAATCACTCACACCTTTTTGGTGGGATTTATACATAAAATCTTGAGGACGAAATTTCTGAAGGAGGTAATAATGTAGCACCCCAAACATTTTAGGGTATGTTTCTCTTAAATGCATTCTATAAATTATTGTGTTCCATTGAAACAACTCTAGGTTATTTAAGAGATAGTCAAAACCTATCCATTAAATATAAATTTTCCACATCTATGTTTTGAATTTCGAAAAATTGTCATCTAGAGTTGTGTTTAGTAAGTCATTTGAAGTCTGATAGAACAAAATTGATTTTTGGTGAATAGTAACATACCATTATGAATAGTAATATGAATAGTAATATGACCCTTATGAATAGTAAATAATGATATTATTTTATTTTCTTAAGGTAATAAGATAATGGGATCTTAATTAATTTTTCAATGTCACATAAAACTAATTATACCTCTAAGATTGTTATTTTTCGAATTAACTATGACTTTATTTAAAAATTAAATTAATAATATTTACAAAATTATTTTTGAAAAATGGATTTAACTTTTGAATTATACACATCAAAAAATGGTAGGGGTGAATTTTTGGTATTTTTCTAAAATTCTTGAATTTTTTATGAATAGTGAAATACGATAAAATATCGTATATACAAATTATCAGTTAAATACACTAATTATGACATCATAAGTGATGTAAGGAAACTTTGTTCGAAATCACATGCACTTATTACTATTAGGGGTCACATTAAACAACACTATTGGTTGTCTTAAGGGAAATAATAAAATAATGAATTAAATATTCAAAATTTACTCCTCTTCTCCACTATAAAAACCCCTCACCACTCCCTCTTCTCTTCACTCCTCTAAGCCTTGAAGCTCATCAAAGTTCTGACCATTTACCCTTACCTAGTCTCTACCCATGTCCAAGAACCTTCTGGTATTTCCAAAATACCAAAACCCCTTTCCTTAAGGAGTTTCTCAAGGAGGTTATTTCAAGAGGTAAAGCACCCTTCTTTTGTATTTGGTTTCATTTCAATTTATCTTCTTTTGCTATCCTCTCCTAACCTCCTCTATCCAAATGATCATGATAACTATAGTATCATCTATATACTAGAATTATATCATTTTAATGAAAGAACCATCATAAATATTCTCACTCCCTCCCTTTTATTTTTATAAACGAAATCAACATCCATGAGGTTCCAATTTATAGCCTTCATGGACGATGATGTTTTGTTCTTAAATTTCTTCTTCATTACTGATCATGAAACCATATTTATGGTTGAAATAGACTATAATATATGTATTATAACATAATTAATATTCAGGAACTAGAATATGTACATATAATTAAGTTATATGACAAAACTAGTTCATAATAATCCAAATACCATCAAATAATCAAAGTGGTTGTCATCTAATGATTCATCCTCATTACATGTAACCAAATGATAGAAATGAACATTATCAATTATTTTTGTTCATAAATAATATATAATTCTAATCCTGGAGATTTATAACCATTACACATGAACTTCATTACTTAAAAACAAGTAAACCGATTATGAAAATAAAGAAAACGAACACCTCGGAACAACGAAATTCAATATAATAACTTAGAAATAAGGGTATAAATGAACTAAACAGAATTATTATAAACCAAATAAATGTATAATAGGTTATTAGATAATTTATTAATAAGTATAATTTCATATTCTAGGAGATTAAGTTCAAGAGTGGAACACATTTGGAGTAAAGGTAAGGGTTTTTCCACCCGAACTTCCATTTTCATTCAGGTTACTTTTATTGTCTAATTTCCTCGATGAAATTATTATGTATTGTTATGTACTCCTCATAAATTATTTGTGAGTATTATATATATGTACACCAACCAGAATCCTTCCCTATTTTCTAGATAGTTAGATGTTTTAAAAGAATCTCTCAAAACTGTTTCCAAAAAATACGAGCCCGATACAAGGGAATTTCTCAAATTCGTATCTATTTTAAAGGGCAAGATATAATATATATTTGAAAACCATTATCCTTATAAAAAAACTCATTTTATCATGAAATACTATCTTACTTTACTTCTGGTTTTATACAAAGATATTTCCAAAAGAACTCTTCTTTTTAAAATAAAATAGTATTTATCAGAAGAATTGCTTAATGATTTTAAAAGATTATTCTCATTTGATTCAACACTCTTTTGATTATTATGTATTGTTGGGGTTAATAATTTATGATGTAATATACCATATTTTATTTAATGGTTTATGACAAACTTTATTGTGGATGATCTATCCTAAAACCATTCACCATATTACTTGGAATGGTTAGTGTTTTATGTTTAATGATTGGGGAAAGTTAGTTACATTTCATATGATAGTTTCAATATGAATGTATATGTTGTTTATGTTGATCTCTGCTCATATTAGGAATTAATTGGACTTATTATGTGATGGGTGGGTCCCTCTATAGCCCCTCGATGCATCGGTAGGTCTCATGAGACAACTAGACGTGGAATTGGCCGAGGGATTTCCCAATGTGATATTGATTTTGGCCGAGGCCTTAATCATTAGACGTCTTGGCCGAGGCCATGAAAAAATGTTTTATAATGTCCAGCATATGCACTTCCCTCATTATGAATCTAGTAATTGAAATTTCATGTGGTTATTTTACTAGTAGAATACCCATGATTATGTTTTATTATGGCATTATTTACTCATCTCATATTCCTACCATAATGTGTTCAAGTTTATTATTAAAGGCATGTGTTTTTAAATTATTCACCATGTCTAATGTTTATATTATCTTCCGTTGTATTGATTACTCTTACCGAGCGTTTGAGCTCACCCCTTTCTTATGTTTCATTTTCTTAGGATATGAAGAAGTGATTTATGAATGAATTACAAGCATAATCTAGGAGATATGATGTTTCTAATGGAATAAATTAGTGTTTTATTTCCTTTCTTGATGTAAATTTGAACTTATTTATGTATCTTGTTTCCAATAATACTAAACTACTTAGTACTTCGGGATGCTTATTCCTTGTTTATATGCCAATGTAATCAAATAAGGCACCAGCTCCAGGAAACTAGGGTCGGGTCCTTACAAAGAACTACCAAATCCTAAAGGTTCCCAAAGTATGCATGACAAATATTATATCAAGATTACTAGTCACTACCTTGGTCGCTAATTTTATGTACCTGGTGTATTTTTTAAAATGAGAAAAAGGATTCCACTAAATATTTAGAGTCTATACACTCCTTTAATTATCATCTATAAATATCTAGATCTAGTTCACCAATACTTTCATCCAAACCCATGACCATGTTTAAATACCAAGTGAGAAGCCAAGAGTCTTGAAACTAGAACACCAAAAAACCACCACAGATAAAAAAGTGGAAACAACTGATCATCCACTCTAAGTAAAAATATATAGTATTGACCATAATTCTAATTAATCTTCTTTAGTGAGATCATTCCTAGATATTCCCTCTTTATTTTCTCTATTTTATCTCTCTCTCTTGTCTATAAAATAAATAAAACTCTTAAAGATCGGTATTTTGGTGGATCGAAGAAGATACATGTGAACAAAATTATATAAGAGGTCATTGAAAATCATCGGTGGATTAGAAAATTGTGATCATTGTGGAATTAAGGTAGGTGAATCTAGACTTTCACCACTTTTTGGATTCATTATATATATATATATATTAGGTATAGGGGGATTATAAATTGAAAACAACTCACACACCCATGTCTCCAATGAGTCCAGCCTCATCCCTCCACAAAAGGATTTAATGATACACATTGGACCTATTTTATTAGATTATTTAACTTGAAGTCCCTTTTGTTTTTTATCCATTGAAATTACATGGTTTTTCATGACCCAAAGTCATTGATTACTAGTGTTTTATGTCCCTTGGATGTGTTGGAATTGTTTTGAGGCCCTTGAATGCTTGGTCCTCTTTAGGTCCTTTCATTGGCCTTGTAAGGCCCATAGTTGTTGGAATTTATTTTAAACCCCTTAAATTATGGCCTTGTAATTATTTTTTAATGTCTATAATCCCCATAGTATCCCATCATTATTTTCCGTGTAAGGTCCCTTTTTAATTACTATAATAACCCATGTCGGGGGCCATGTCGTGTGCCCCCCAAAATCTTTGTGCATGTTAGGCAAAACTTATTTGCACATCCTTATTTTCACTGCCAAATTTGTCCACCCACATTTACCAATGACCCACCACCAAGTAAATATTTTTCCGCTCCCTTATTACTTTATGTTGTTTTTAATTGTATTACATTTCTCATAATTATGCATACATGATGATTGAAGATGATGTATGATTTCCACTGATTGTCACTGAAATCATTCATTCTTCCATGGGTGATCTCTATCATGGATACCCCTACATAAAACTCAAAAGATGATACAATTGACAGCCTACTTGGTTTTATACAGATCATCGATTACCCATGCCCCTAAATTGTTTACTCTATTATTTTTTATCATTTTAAAATAATAATAATAGAAAATTATATATATCAATTGGTCGAATATTAATTTCATGTTTTACAAAATTAGTTATTATGATATATTAACTCTAGAAATGAGAATCCCTTTAAAATGTTCATAAGATAGGTTGGGTGATAAATAATTGTTTAAATTTATTGAAGGATTATTTTCCAAGTCCCTATGTTAAATATTCATCCAAAATAAGTTCTATAAATGGATGATTCCTTCAAAGGTGAGAAAAAGAGATGTATAAACTTTGGAACAATCCATGCCAAAATATAATGGGGCCATTCCACTCTATATAAATATTTTTTAATGTGTTGGTGAGATTTTGGGATGAAGTGACAGTGTATTACATGTGAGTTATACTACTCATCCATGTGACCTATCATATTTGGAAGTAGAAAGACTTCTAGCAGTGAGACATGTAGGGTGGTGTAGAAATTAAACTAGTTTATGAAACATTGGAAAGGGTCATTTGGAATCATTTATGACAGTCATCACAGCAGAATCATGGATCTAAAAAATATCCACAATTCATTTAGTAGTCAAGTTCTTTCCAAAAAAATGGATCAGTGTAGAACCAATTCTTTCTACCAATCAAGTCATTACAAAAAATTCAATGATGTAAATTGACAACCATATTAATCACTTTTAATGAAAATACCCCATTAAAACACTCTATTTATGATCATCCCACTATCATCACTGGTCAAACAATTAACATACACTATTTCCACCAAGTAGTGAGCTAGCATAATATGGAAATATTAAATAACAAAAAAATAGCATAAGATCACATGTTCGATTAAACACAGCCTGATTGTTACTATATCACCATATATCCAACAAGACCTTTATCATTAGTAATCTAGAGAGAATAGATTTCACTAAAATAAATATGGGGTAAATCATTTCCCTTCATTAGCACTTTTTAGAAGAATTAATAAGGATCGCTATTTTTTAGCTCTAATTAAGCATTGATAAACATATGCTTTCTCTGAACTTACTAAGAAATGGATTTTGATATATAACTTAACATGATTTCTTACTCCTTATCCACCTTTCCTCACATATGGTGGATTTGATATTCCCAATTTCCAACCGAAGTTACCTCCTAACTTGATAATTATTCAAAAAATAAATTAAATATTCATAAATGGAGCTACCTTTAAAAGTGAGTTTACTAGATAGAATTTTTTGACTAATATAAATGATTGTAAAGCCAATCACTTTAATAAATACCAAAACCTAGAGAGTTTATATAGAAATAGAGTGTTGATTTATCCCCACAATATCATAGTAAAATGCCCTAAAATTGAATTATTGAGATGATTTCAATTAATCTATAGGCTCAAAAATTTCATTCATTAGAGGATGATGGGTTATAATGGTGGTTTTGAGAGTAATAATAGTTACTGAGTTTTCAAGTCACTGAAAATTCCAAAAAATAACATTATTTTTTTACCAAGTCTGGATTTTGAATTTTTTCACTTGAATGTGGCTTGTTGCAACCCATAGAACCCTTCAGATTGATATTTTTTCCTAATTAATGGGGTAAAAGGTAGGTCACCCCTTAGGTACCACTTTGAGTGCTTTTATGCTTAATGCTGATATTTTCAATTATCTACTAATTAGTTGAAACATTGGGTGCCTCTTTATTTATCTCTATAGTCTAAAACCCCATCACTTTACCAATTGTCTCTTGAAGATAAGTATGTTTATAGGTAGCCATATCATTTGAAGGGATATATTCACTCTTCTCCATGGTCTTGAAAGGGATCTGGGACTCTTTTCTTGTAGGTATGGTGTCTTCATCAACTAAATCACTCAATATTCTACCCATAAATTTCCCATTCTTAGTTAAGTTCTCGATATGGACTTCTCCTTTACCCTTAAGTGAATTTTTCTATGGGATTATTTGAGCATTCATGTTATTATAGACCATCCTATCCTTTTTCTTCCCTAACCCCCCTACACCCACTAGTAGAAAATAAGCTAAACAATTTCAATTTTGTTCAATTTTATTTCCTCAGGGAGTTTCAAAAGTCATATATGAAGATGAATCACCCACATTATGCTCAGTAAGTGAAACCAATTGATTTAAAATAAATGAATTAGAAGAACCTAAATCAAATAAAACACGTGATAAAGTAAATGCTACATGTCATGATCCACCTTCACCGAGATGAGGGAAGGGACAGCAGATTGCCAGAACCTTCCTTCCTCAAATTGAAGGAGAGATAATGACCCTCGAGACCCACCTTCAATAGGCCCCGAAGTGGTGACTAGCACCAAGGATATATAATCTCATGTAATATGGAATGCATTACCCATTTTATTTATTAGGATCAGGAGATAAGATAGTAAATCCCAAACAACACAAAAACTGGAAGAAAAAGTAAAGCCAAAACAATCCATTCCCATATGCATGTTCCAATAATAAGTGCCACAAAATACAATAAAATTCCCAAGGGAAGTACCAAAAGAAAAGAAAATCAGCAACGTCAATAGTCCCAATGTCTGAACTAGTAGGGTGTAGCACGGTTCTTGAAGTCCTCCTGGAAACCTAAAAGCATTTTTATATATGTAGGGTGAGTATACAGGTATACTTAGTAGGGAAAACCAAAAGCTCATGTGCACAAGTGGGGAGGCATTCTAATGCCCCGTGAGAAAAGGAGATAACCAAAGCACCTAGTAAGGAAACTATCCACCCAAACCTCACCAAGCCACACTCCCCAAATAACACAAGTCAAGTAATAGTAATAGTAATAACACATCAATGTTTGGGTACCCCGCACCACTTCCCCACTGGTTATTGAAGACATCCTACGCGTCAGAGCTCTCCCGCCATTCTCACTACAGTACCACTGCCATATCCCACCCACACACACCTCGGATACCACAACCACACATCCCACCCGCAAAAACCTATGCCACAACAACCACACATAACCATGTATGCAGACGCCTGGTCCTGAACAACTACTACCATGCCCTAAGACAGCTGGGCCTCATCTCGAAGACACTTGGGAAACAACCTGCCCGCACACACCTGGGCCAACCACCACAATGTACCCTGCCTGAAGAATCTTGGGATATAATGGACCACAGGCCATCACAACCTTCCTGAAGAGTCTTGGGCTACTTGGGAAAGGGAGCATAAAAGGAGCTAATAATCAGCCACTCATATGAGTGTTGGGAAAAACACCCTCCCCCATGAAATGGAGGTGTTCGGCACGAAGTGCTCAACTTGGATGGGGCGTGAAAGAGAAACATAAGAACTAAATTATACATATAGGTGAACAATCACTCACCTCAACCTAGGGGTTCCAAAACCAGCCCATACATAAACACCCTTATTACTATTCATCCAAAAAAACACAATAGCCACAACCAAGTCACAACTCATTCCCAGAAAGAAATTCCCCATTGAACCCATTCTTGTTATCACATTTAAGTTGTAACACCCCAGGTAAATAAAGAATATTACATTTCATATTTATCCATATTTTTGAATAAAATATTGAAATGACTTTAAAGGGGACGCTATGCTCGATGGCGTACCCAACACGCAACAACGAGTTTCTTGGAAATCTTACGTTGCACTCTAATAATAAAATAATATTATTTTAAATGGTAGTTAACATGTAGCCGTTGTATTGGCGGGAATGGATATAAATAACTAAAATATGATTATATATGTTTTTAAATGTTTTTACTTTTATCTAATAAAAGCTAAAGGCTTAAAATACGGAAAGAATTCAATTTTAGGCGTATATGCCCTAGTTTTCACTAAAGGTTCACTTATCGCCTTTTAATGGAGAACTGTAATTAAATATAGTTTTGATCACTCTTATACATTCTTTTGGACCAAATAAAACTCTTATTAAGAATCAGGACATCAAATTTTACTTTGTGTAATTTTTTGGTATTTTTTCGATAAAGTTCATTTTTTAATGAATAGTGTAAAATGTTGTGTTTTAATTCAAAACCTCTTTTTAATATAATTTATTTATATGATTAGATAATATTTTGAATTGGTTTTAAAGTGAAATTAGAAAATATTTTTACCATTAAATCCAATAGTGGTCGTTGGAATTAATTTCACTTTGAAATCAGACTTAAACTAATGTCAATCTTTTGATACTTATAGTTTTATAAAAACACGCTATTTGCTCTGACAGCGGGAATTAATTATTAAATTAATTAATGTGATTAATATGTTTTGAATTTTGTAAAACGGACTTCATTTTTGAATTCGGAATATCAAATATAGCTTATGGTGAATTTTAGGGATTTTTCTGAAAAACTTCAATTTTTGATGAATAGTGAAACCACTAAGTGGTACTTATAAAAACTGATTTTTCCGTTTAAATGAAATTTTGACATCTTTGTGTTTTGAATTTCAAAAATCCGACATACATGGTTGTCATTAAGAAGTAAAATGTGGTTCAATGGGATAAAAAATAATTTTTTGGTGAATAGTAACTTATTAAGTTTTTAATCGCGATTAGTGGTAATTAGTGTAGTTTAAGGTAAAAATAATGCTTTAATAAAATAAGATGAGCTTGAAACATGTCCTACCCTCATTGTTTGTGTCATGGCCGACCAATAAAATCCATGGGTCAACTTGGGGACCCCATGGATCCACTTTGGTTGGGAAATGACATAAATAACTTTTTATTTAATGTAAAAGTAAAAATGACACCAACATGATATGTTTTACTAAAACAATTTTTAAGTGGGTTTATACAAGTCATATTTTTTATTATAAATATTAATTGGAAAGATAAAAAGATTTCCTATATCATAGTATTTGTTTTATAATTTTTAGACATTAAATAAATTAAATTATTTATGAGAGAATAATGATGCAGCGATGACATCATTATTTGACGATTAAAATAAAATGGAAAGATAATGTAAAATCTATGAACTACACATGTCCAAAACTTATTGGATGAGTGGATTTCGAAGCCTTATCACCTTATCCACGACTTATATCAATGTGGGACCTTTTAAAACCGAAACACATTTTCAAATAAAGTAATATTTCTTACTTTCCAAAAGTGCCCCTCCTCTCCTCTTATAAAAGGCCCCCACCTCTACCTCATTTCACACACTCCTCAAGCCTTTGGCTCGGACAACCCCTGCCCATTTACTCTCTCCACATCCCTCTCCTAATCCTATAGGATTCCCTTTGGGCAGAATCCTTTCAAAGGAAGCCTTTAGGCTCAAATCAAAAGGAGTTACACTTTTAAAGGTAATTCATTTTCTCATGTTCATTTGTTTTATTTTGCTTCTCCAACCACCTAAACTCTTTTTATTTACTTCTTTTGTAACAACACCAGTATCTTCAATATACTAGGATGTTGTTATAAGATTTATTCGAGCTACACTCTCACACAACTACATCAAATGGTTAAAGAACATACGGTTTCCGTGGATGGTGAAATTCTGCCTCCCGAAACGATGATTGTTCAATACTCATTTAACACCTTAAAAGGTGGCCATTATGATGTCACTATTTTTATATATGATATATAATATGTTTATGTTTTACTTATTCTTCTGTATTTTTCATTTTTGTCTTACCTTTATGGCTTCCATTATGGGTATACGCGATATCTTCATTTAAGGAAGTGCGGACTACCGCCCCCTCAAAGTGATTTGATTCGTTAAATACCATATGTGGGACGTATAAAGGATGGAAATATGATATTATACTGGAATTATAATATACCTTTATATCATTATTATTCCATTCTATAAAATACGAAATAGAAATCAAAGTAGCGTTCATGCGTACGTACGGCTTACCGTCTCCATGAACAGTGCATTTCATTTCTTACCTCTAAATGATTATGTAATGTTATAAATGCATGCATGTACTGGATATATATGAAATATATGATATATACATCATGAATACAATTCTTTATATAATAAACATTTGTCCACATGAACAACATGTAATTGAAAGAAGTCCACCTTCGACTTAAGAACCAAATATCGACAAAACAATCATTATTAACTTAATGATTACATAATGTTTATGACATGGTAATAAGTGATATAAAAGGAATAATGAACTTGAAAAAGGTTCTTAAGAAAGTAGAAATTAACTCAAGTTTATTATTCAGGAGATTATAGAACGATCGAGTCAAGTCGGACCCGAGGTAAGGGATCTTACAACTCTCTTTCTTTTTAAGTACACTCTTTTATGTCATTTCTTTTAAGCTCATATTTCTTATGATTGGGATGTTCTTTTATATTACTCCTACTGTAATTTTTATGTTCATGTGATGAGAGACCCTATTCTCTCTCATCAATCCATTTTGGAAGTTTTGAGTGGCGCCGTTAGGCTGCCGAACTTTCGTAATAGATCTAACCTCTCTCTTTCTTTTTAAGTACTCTCCTTTATGTCACTTCTTTTAGGCTCCTCTTTTTAATGTTGGGGGATGTTCTTTTATATTAATCTTTCTGTACATTTTATTGTAATGTGATGAGATACCCTATTTTATCTCATCAATCCATATTCGGAAGTTTTATGTGGCGCCGTTAGGCTGCCGAGTTTTTGTAAGGGATTTTTCATCTCACTTTTATTCCCATGAGATTTATGATACATTTGCCACAAATTCCATTGAGTGGTGTATGTACTGCAAATTATTCTACTCTTTGTGTAATATACTTTCATTTATGAGTATTTACATCAATGATCTATTGTCCTTCTTTCATGGGGTGTATGTTTTGAAAGATACCCAAGTCGGTAAGGGAACCTTTCACCCTCCTCTTTTTTAAAAGACTTCTTTTGTTGGGTCTTTTAATTTACATATTGTTATTTTGGGATATGTTCTCATATATCCTTGTTGATGTAAATTTTATGTCCAAGTGATGAGATACTCTTTTTATCTCTCATCAACTCTTTTTGATGTGATGTCGTTAGGCTGTCAAGGGAACTTTTTAACCCAATTTCGATTTCTTTGGGTTCAACATGTAGTCATTGAATATGTCATCCATTGAATATGTGTGAATGACCTTTTATTGTTTTCCACTTAATATCCACTTATATTGGGTGTATTTATATTTGTCACACATATTTTTGAGATTGATTTGTCCTTAATTTAAGGATACCTTCTTTATAAGGGATTTCATTACATTTGACATTTCTATTGAGGGTTCATTGTTGTTATGCACCAATTCACTCTTATATGGTGTATATACTATCCTTTGGAGTATTATATCATGAATCCATTTATTCTCATGATATTATAAAGTTCTGACTAAATGTTATTCCTCAATTATTGTATTCAAGTGTCTCTGATTTTGGTAAAACCCCTTTAACCAAAATATCGTTTTAAATGTTTTAATTATTTGTTCTTATTAATATCCATGTTTTCAAAATGGTTTTAAGGATTTATTTATATGGATATTAATGGTTTAAAATTTTAAGCTTCAAGGTGGTATGGGACACTTTGATTCAAAAATATCTTTATTAATTATTTTAAATGGTTTTGGAAATGGTTTCTTTTTGAATGGATTCAATATTTCAATATACTAAAATGTTATATTGTGATTGAAATATGGAAATGTTATGTTTCCTTTATGCATGTTTTATGTGACACATTTATGTTATGGTTCTTGGGCATTGTTATGAAAACGGGTGGTTCCGTGATAAACTAAGGGCGGGTGAGCCCGTTATAGCTCTCCAATGCATTGGGTAACGCGAAGGAGTGAAAAGTTGAGGTTTCTCCGAAGAGATTTAGGGAATATACTGTGATGGGTATTCCAAAACGTAACCAAGAGGGTTACTCCCTACGTAAGAATGTTATGAATGCCTCAAGTTACCTTTATGTCTTATGTTTTCTATGATTTATTCATGATTTGATATGCCTATGTTTTATGGGTAAAGTGTGATTTCATTCTAATGTATATATGAACTCATGTTTCCTTTCCATATTTTTATAACTCTTACTGAGCTTTTTATGCTCATCCCAAGTTTTTTGAAATGTTTTTCACAGGTCAAGGGAAAGGTACATGATGTGATGATAGTGTCAAGGATGTGTCAATAAATAATCCATGTTTTATTTTAAATATGTTTCCGTTGATGGGAAGAATGAATATTGTCTTTTATGTAACCACTTTGTTTAAATGTGGAATGTAATGAATGTTTCATGATCTAATTCTCTAAAACTCTAAACCAGAAAAGATCCTCAATGTGTAATCTTGTAATAACTCAAGATTAAGTAAGGTTTAAGGCATGGGGCCTTATAGTTGGTATCAAAGGTCGGTTTAGATAACTTTAGAGGTTAGGGTATTCTTTAAGCATAAGTGACATTACCATAATGGTTAGGATTTCATAAAGAGTCCTAGTTTTAGATAAAGTGAATGAGTAAGTGTATCTTAGTGTTTACCTTCCTCATTAGTACATGATGGTTTTGTTGATATACTCACACTGACATTTCTATTTTTAGTGTATGGATGGATCTAGCAGGCGCCAAAGAGACAACAGGTTTGAAGGAAACTGTGGTGGTTCTCTGATTAAGATACTAGATAAAATGGAGGATTCAATGAGGAAACTCGTGGTTGTTCTAAACCAAATATCAAGGATTCATGATCAACCACTTCAACCTTGGTGAGTTCTCTAATGCATCATGTATGAGATGGACAACTCGATGTGGAAATTTAGGTAATAATTATTAAGGTAACCATTAGGGTTTATATGATACTTAATTTTTAGGTAATTATGGGTTACTCTATGATATGATGGAAAATGAAAGGAATGAGATAAATTTGAGGTTAAAATATGTTATGATTATTCTTGAAGATTTTATCTCATTTTGGGGAATGTTTTAAGAATTATATAGTTTTGGAAAAAGGACAACACGTAGACCGTGTGACATCCCGTCGTGTCGGAAAAAACTGCGGGAATCGAACCCACAACCAAAGTGCGACTGGTATTTATCGCCTACCACTGGACTACGTGAAGTCCCTGGTTAGTTTGACTGATTCTTTCTAGTTATATGATTTTATGAATTAATAGTAAGTTGATTTTGGGTTATTTATGAAAATGATTATCCTATCATGGAGGATATGTGATTAGGTTAATTACTTTTCAAAACGAGACTTTAGGAGCAACTGATATTGTTTGGAGATAAATGTTACGATTTATCTTGGAAGACTATGCGACTAAATCCTTCAAATATTTGGGTTTCAATATTATATTGGTTTACTTTGAAGAATTTTATGGACAAATTGATTATAGAATGGTCCTCGTTGAACTTTGGGTTTTTTTGGACAAATTTTGGAGATTAAGAATAGATTTTCTTTTTATAAAGGGTTATTCTTTTTTGGATTATCTGACCTTGTACTAGCCTTTTTGGTTTTGGTTTTGGTTAAAGTCTAAAGACATGGGAAGTATATAGTTCTCTTTTGTGGATTAGGTGATTCTCTAGAAGTTGATTATAGTACTCTTAATTTGAACAAGTCTTCCTAAATACTCGCCTTTTGGAGAAAATATGAGTTTGTGTAAGGAATCTAATAAAAGTTGAGAGTCAACATGATAAGTGATTATGTTTCCTTATGAATAAATTCCTAAATAAAAAGTAACTTAAAACAAAAATGTTGTCTATTAACTTTTCCTACTGGGGAACCCAACACCGTTTAACCCATCACAAGTTTGTGATTTTCTTATTGTTAACTTTCTCCTAAACATGTTTTCTATCACTTTTCATCAGAACATGACCCTATGTTTTCTCCTCCATGTCCATGTTTTCATACTTGGAATCCTAGTATGGGTTAACTCGGGTAACCTTTGTACTTATCTTTCTTTATTTTAAAGTGATTGTTTTACCGACTCTTCTTCCGATGAGGGACTTTCAAGGATGTTTCCAAGTGCAATTTTAAAATTGCGAGGACGCAATTCCCAAAAGGGGGGAAGGATGTAACACCCCAGGTAAATAAAGAATATGACATTTCATATTTATCCATATTTGTGAATAAAATATTGAAATGACTTTAAAGGGGACTCTATGCTCGATGGCGTACCCAACACGCAACAACGAGTTTCTTGGGAATCTTACGTTGCACTCTAATAATAAAATAATATTATTTTAAATGGTAGTTAACATGTAGCCGTTGTATTGGAGGGAATGGATATAAATAACTAAAATATAATTATATATGTTTTTAAATGTTTTTACTTTTATCCAATAAAAGCTAAAGGCTTAAAATACGGAAAGAATTCAATTTTAGGCGTATATGCCCTAGTTTTCACTAAAGGTTCACTTATCGCCTTTTAATGGAGAACTGTCATTAAATATAGTTTTGATCACTCTTATACATTCTTTTGGACCAAATAAAACTCTTATTAAAAATCAGGACATCAAATTTTACTTTGTGTAATTTTTTGGTATTTTTTCGATAAAGTTCATTTTTTAATGAATAGTGTAAAATGTTGTGTTTTAATTCAAAACCTATTTTTAATATAATTTATTTATAAGATTAGATAATATTTTGAATTGGTTTTAAAGTAAAATTAGAAAATATTTTTACCATTAAATCCAATAGTGGTCGTTGGAATTAATTTCACTTTGAAATCAGACTTAAACTAATGTCAATCTTTTGATACTTATTGTTTTATAAAAACACGCTATTTGCTCTGACAGCGGGAATTAATTATTAAATTAATTAATGTGATTAATATGTTTTGAATTTTTTAAAACGGACTTCATTTTTGAATTCGGAATATCAAATATAGCTTATGGTGAATTTTTGGGATTTTTCTGAAAAAATTCAATTTTTGATGAATAGTGAAACCACTAAGTGGTACTTATAAAAACTGATTTTTCCGTTTAAATGAAATTTTGCCATCTTTGTGTTTTGAATTTCAAAAATCCGACATAAATGGTTGTCATTAAGAAGTAAAATGTGGTTCAATGGGATAAAAAATAATTTTTTGGTGAATAGTAACTTATTAAGTTTTTAATCGCGATTAGTGGTAATTAGTGTAGTTTAAGGTAAAAATAATGCTTTAATAAAATAAGATGAGCTTGACACATATCCTAACCTCATTTTTTGTGTCATGTACGACCAAGACAAGCCATGGGTAAACTTGGGGACCCCATTGATCCACTTTGGTTGGGAAATGACATAAATAACTTTTTATTTAATGTAAAAGTAAAAATGACACAAACATGATATGTTTTACTAAAACAATTTTTAAGTGGGGTTATACAAGTCATATTTTTTATTATAAATAGTCATTGGAAATCTAAAAATATTTCCTATATAATAGTATTTTTTTTATAATTTTTAGACATTAAATAAATTAAATTATTTATGACATAATAATGATGCAGCGATGACATCATTATTTGACGATTTAAATAAAATGGAAAGATAATGTAAAATCTATGAACTACACATGTCCAAAACTTATTGGATGAGTGGATTTCGAATCCTTATCACCTTATCCACGACTTATATCAATGTGGGACCTTTTAAAACCGAAACAAATTTTCAAATAAAGTAATATTTCTTACTTTCCAAAAGTGCCCCTCCTCTCCTCTTATAAAAGGCCCCCACCTATACCTCATTTCACACACTCCTAAAGCCTTTGGCTCGGCCAACCCCTGCCCATTTACTCTCTCCACATCCCTCTCCTCATCCTATATGATTCTCTTTGGGCAGAATCCTTTCAAAGGAAGCCTTTAGGCTCAAATCAAAAGGAGTTACACTTTTAAAGGTAATTCATTTTCTCATGTTCATTTGTTTTACTTTGCTTCTCCAACCCCCTAAACTCTTTTTATTTACTTATTTTGTAACAACACCAGTATCTTAAATATACTAGGATGTTGTTATAAGATTTATTCGAGCTACACTCTCACACAACTACATCAAATGGTTAAAGAACATACGGTTTCCGTGGATGGTGAAATTCTGCCTCCCGAAACGATGATTGTTCAATACTCATTTAACACCTTCAAAGGTGGCCATTATGATGTCACTATTTTTATATATGATATATAATATGTTTATGTTTTACTTATTCTTCTGTATTTTTCATTTTTGTCTTACCTTTATGGCTTCCATTATGGGTATACGCGATATCTTCATTTAAGGAAGTGCGGACTACCGCCCCCTCAAAGTGATTTGATTCGTTAAATACCATATGTGGGACGTATAAAGGATGGAAATATGATATTATATATGATATTATACTTTAATTATAATATAACCTTATATAATTATTATTCCATACTATAAAATATGAAATAGAAATCAAAGTAGCGTTCATGCGTACGTACGGCTTACCGTCTCCATGAACGGTGCATTTCATTTCTTACCTCTAAATGATTATGTAATGTTATAAATGCATGAATGTACTGGATATATATGACATATATGATATCTACATCATGAATACAATTCTTTATATAATAAACATTTGTCCACACGAACAACATGTAATTGAAAGAAGTCCACCTTCGACTTAAGAACCAAATATCGACAAAACAATCATTATTAACTTAATGATTACATAATGTTTATGACATGGTAATAAGTGATATAAAAGGAATAATGAACTTGAAAATGGTTCTTAAGGAATTATAAATTAACTCAATTTTATTATTTATGAGATTAAAGAACGATCGAGTCAAGTCGGACCCGAGGTAAGGGATCCTACAACTCTCTTTCTTTTTAAGTACACTCTTTTATGTCATTTCTTTTAAGCTCATATTTCTTATGATTGGGATGTTCTTTTATATTACTCCTACTGTAATTTTTATGTTCATGTGATGAGAGACCCTATTCTCTCTCATCAATCCATTTTGGAAGTTTTGAGTGGCGCCGTTAGGCTGCCGAACTTTCGTAAGAGATCTAACCTCTCTCTTTCTTTTTAAGTACTCTCCTTTATGTCACTTCTTTTAGGATCCTCTTTGTAATGTTGGGGGATGTTCTTTTATATTACTCTTTTTGTACATTTTATTGTAATGTGATGAGATACCCTATTTTATCTCATCAATCCATATTCGGAAGTTTTATGTGGCGCCGTTAGGCTGCCGAGTTTTTGTAAGGGATTTTTCATCTCACTTTTATTCCCATGAGATTTATGCTACATTTGCCACAAATTACATTGAGTGGTGTATGTACTGCCAATTATTCTACTCTTTGTGTAATATAATTTCGTTTATGAGTATTAACATCAATGATCTATTGTCCTTCTTTCATGGGGTGTATGTTTTGAAAGATACCCAAGTCGGTAAGGGAACCTTTCACCCTCCTATTTTTTAAAAGAATTCTTTTGTTGGGTCTTTTAATTTACATATTGTTATTTTGGGATATGTTCTCATATATCCTTGTTGATGCAAATTTTATGTCCAAGTGATGAGATACTCTTTTTATCTCTCATCAACTCTTTTTGATGTGATGTCGTTAGGCTGTCAAGGGAACTTTTTAACCCAATTTCGATTTCTTTGGGTTCAACATGTAGTCATTGAATATGTCATCCATTGAATATGTGTGAATGACCTTTTATTGTTTTGCACTTAATATCCACTTATATTGGGTGTATTTATATTTGTCACACATATTTTTTAGATTGATTTGTCCTTAATTTAAGGATACCTTCTTTATAAGGGATTTCATTACATTTGACATTTCTATTGAGGGTTCATTGTTGTTATGCACCAATTCACTCTTATATGGTGTATATACTATCCTTTGGAGTATTATATCATGAATCCATTTATTCTCATGATATTATAAAGTTCTGACTAAATGTTATTCCTCAATTATTGTATTCAAGTGTCTCTGATTTTGGTAAAACCCCTTTAACCAAAATATCGTTTTAAATGTTTTAATTATTTGTTCTTATTAATATCCATGTTTTCAAAATGGTTTTAAGGATTTATTTATATGGATATTAATGGTTTAAAATTTTAAGCTTCAAGGTGGTATGGGACACTTTGATTCAAAAATCTCTTTATTAATTATTTTAAATGTTTTTGGAAATGGTTTATTTTTGAATGGATTCAATATTTCAATATACTAAAATGTTATATTGTGATTGAAATATGGAAATGTTATGTTTCCTTTATGCATGTTTTATGTGACACATTTATGTTATGGTTCTTGGGCATTGTTATGAAAACGGGTGGTTCCGTGATAAACTAAGGGCGGGTGAGCCCGTTATAGCTCTCCAATGCATTGGGTAACGCGAAGGAGTGAAACGTTGAGGTTTCTCCGAAGAGATTTAGGGAATATACTGTGATGGGTATTCCAAAACGTAACCAAGAGGGTTACTCCCTACGTAAGAATGTTATGAATGCCTCAAGTTACCTTTATGTCTTATGTTTTCTATGATTTATTCATGATTTGATATGCCTATGTTTTATGGGTAAAGTGTGATTTCATTCTAATGTATATATGAACTCATGTTTCCTTTCCATATTTTTATAACTCTTACTGAGCTTTTTATGCTCATCCCAAGTTTTTTGAAATGTTTTTCACAGGTCAAGGGAAAGGTACATGATGTGATGATAGTGTCAAGGATGTGTCAAGAAAGAATCCATGTTTTATTTTAAATATGTTTCCGTTGATGGGAAGAATGAATATTGTCTTTTATGTAACCACTTTGTTTAAATGTGGAATGTAATGAATGTTTCATGATCTAATTCTCTAAAACTCTAAACCAGAAAAGATCCTCAATGTGTAATCTTGTAATAACTCAAGATTAAGTAAGGTTTAAGGCATGGGGCCTTATATAAGTGGTTCCATTTAAATAATTCTTCACTACCGGGAAACTAACAAGTATAGCCAAAAGCCAAGGAAGGAAAAACAGCCAAGTAGAAAATTAAGAATTCACATATGGTTCTCTTATAGAGTCACAACAACAAAAGGGATTTGTGAGATCCCTCAAAGTACTGGAACCAAACCAAGCTCCAACATATAGCCCCACACGGCCTCAAATCCACAAACCAACAACTGCACAACATGGGATCTCATCTTCATCCATGTCACCTCACAAGCATCAAGAATAACAACCATAAACATCACTATAACAGAGAAAGAGAGTTTTCATATTTAAACATGTCATTCATTTAGTTTCATCTTTTGGTTTGGTTAATTGGGGTGACCACACAAGGATTCTTGTTCAATGGGCGTCCATTTAATCAACTGAGTTTACGTGATTAACTAGTTTCCTTGTTATAGCCAAACAATCACAGGATTTTCCAGAAAATAGAAGTTCATTAGTGTGCAAGAAAGGACTACCAATGGCCATGATTTTCAGTGGACATAATCCCATACAATTCACAACATATAAGCAAAGATAAAAGAGTACTACAACATCATCAAACACACCCCTTAATTTTTTAAAAATTATTTATTATCTTTTTTAAGGTTTAGTTTCGTCCATCCCTGAAGGAACATCATTTTACCCACCCCGAATGATACACAGTAAAGAGAGATAAAGGAAAAACCCTACCTGGATGATCAAAAATTGAATTTTTTCTCCTCGCACCAAGAACTGGGGAAGCGCTACTTGCAGGGGAAGAACTCTGAGAACTCCAAGAGTGAGTAGGAAAGGCTCTAGCACAGGTGCACCACTAGCCTCAGGAAGGGGGGCTCCAAATACACCAAGGAAAGGAAAAGAGACCAGCCAATAAGAATAAAAAATCTTTGTGTGATAAAAGGCGAGATCCGGGAGTTACGGGATATGAAACCTTGGACGAATTTAAAGACAGATCGTGGTTTCACTGCGTGGTTGGATGGTTACACACGATCGAATTAATTTTTATTTAATAATTCTCATTGGAGAGGTGTCCATAACAACTGTGACTTAAAAGGATTCATTTAAAAAAAGGAAAACACGTAATAGCGACACAATGTTTTTGGGTTAGTCGAGGGTCACCCCACTCCTGGAGATTGAGAACATCATTTATGTTCCTTAAAATAGCCTCAAACCACTTTAAAGAGGCATTAAATCATAAATAAAGCGTTACTGAGAAAGAAACCCCCGAGAACCCTATGGCACCGATTGAGGACACACCAATCGGTGACTCACCAATTGGGGACACACCGATCGGTGACACCCTACCACTGACACCGCCGCCCTCACGACTTACTGATGGGTCCAGGGCACCCCAACACCATAAATTGACAAAGTAATGGATCAAGAGGGTTCGTCTCATTACATCAGATACCTCTAAAACTATTCTCATCCTTGAGAATCGAAACTAGACCTGAATAAAAGAGAGGGGTCCGAATAACCACCTTGAAGATACCTCTCAGGAGTAAACCTCCTCAGCATCTAGAAACACTTCACCCTTAAGTACACAAACATACAAAGGTCACATCGTACATCATATGGACTAGGGAGTCCCTTTCTCCATGTCAAGATACTATCCTCTTTGGGCAGCACTGACTCACCCGCATGGGTTTAATCGCATCAACCCTAATGCGTCTTGATTAGGGTTCAGGTCCTCCCCACCCCACAGTTAGGACTCTTCATACACATTCAGATAACAAGGAAAACAACACATTACATGGTTAATAAGGTTCATCACTACATCACAATCAAGTTCAAATCAAAAAAGAACAAAACTCAAAACAGCTCTGGGTATTGGGCGCACATATGATCTTCTCGCTCCCAAGTACTCTCCTCGAGGCCACCGTGCCTCCATAACACATGAACCAAAGGATGGTTTGTCCCCAAATCACATTCTCCTTTCGATCTTCGATCCTTACTGGTCACTCCACGAATGTAGCATCATCCCCTATATCCAACTCTCCCCATTCAATGACATGGGAACCATCGTGTAGATTTTGACGAAGCTGGGAGATGTGGAAAACGTCATGGATCCTTTCCAACTGAGGTGAAAACGCTAGCTGATATGCCACCTCACCGACCCTCCCCAACACTTTGAAAGGCCTGATAAACCTAGGAGATAGTTTTCTCCCCTTGTTGAACCTTCTATACCCACGTTGAGAGGATACCTTCAAGAACATGTGGTCCCTAACCTAAAACTCTAAGGGTATCCTCCTATGATCGGCGTACGACTTACACCAGTCCTCATCCACCTTCATCCTCTCTCGTATGATATGAACTTTTTCTGTGGTGTTATGCACCACCTCCAGACCAAGAACGCCGTCTTCCCCAACCTTTTTCCATCACACGGGTGAGCGAAATGGTCTCTAGTACAAGGCTTCGAATGGAGCCATGCTAATGGTAGAGTGATAGATATTGTTGTAGGAAAAATCTACCAGAGGAAAGTTTCATACCCATGATCCCACAAAGTCCAAAACACATGATCGTAGCATATACTCCAACATTTAGATGGTCCACTCTGTCTGCTCATATTTCTGGGGGTGGAATGCAGTTCTGAGGCATAACTAGGTTCCAAAAGAATGTTACAATCCTTTCCAAACCCACAAGAAAAATTGGGTGTGTTGATCTGATACTATAGACCTTGGAATTCTAGGCAACCGCACCACCTCATCCACGTATCTTTGTGTTAAGGCATCCACCACAATCGACTCCTTGATTACCAGGAAGTGAGATAATTTCATTAGTCGGTCCACCACTACCCAGATAGTATCACAGCCTCCTTGAACCATGGGTAGTCCTGTAACAAAATCCATCGAGATTTCATCCTAATTCCACTTGGGGAAATCTAAAGGCTGCAACAAACCTTCTGGGACGCGGTGTTCATCCTTCACCTACTAACACACCAGGAACCTTGCCACAAACTCTGCCACTGCCTGCTTCATCCTGGGCCACAAAAACTGATCCCTCAATCCCCGGTACATCTTGGAAACTCCTGGGTGTACTACCAGGGGTGAGTTGTGGAACTCACCAAGAACTCTCCCATGCATTTCCACCAGGACAAACAACTTTCCATGAAACATCATCCGATTTTGTTTGTCTTCTGACCATCCTTCTGGGGCATTGCCCTGGTTAACATGATCGCGCATCACTTCAGAGTCTGAGTTTACCCACTGAGACTCCTCCACCTGCTACAACAGGAAGGAATATACTTTCATCTGAAACAAATTGCCTCTACTATCCTCCACCCTTGCATCTAGGTTTAGGGTAGCCAACTCCTCCATTACTTTCCAATCATCTGTCGATTCTCAGACCACATCCTTCTGCGACTTTCTAATCAAGGCATCGACCACTGCATTCCCCTTTCCTAAGGTGTAGGAAATATCAAAGTTGTAGTCCTAAAGAAACTCCATCCACCTTTGATGCCTCAAGTTCAGGTCTCGCTGAGAGAAGATATGCCTAAAACTCTTGTGATCTGTGAAGACCACAAAGCACACCCCGATGAGGTAGTGTCTCCACAAATTTAGTGCGAACACAACTACTGAAGGATCCAAGTAGTGGTTGGCATAGTTACGCTCATGAGGATGTAACTTCCTAGACCCATAAGAGATCACCCCCTGCTGTTGCATCAGCACACACCCCAATCCTTGGCCTGAAGCATCACAGAAGACCTCAAACATCACCCCTTATTCTGGAAACATCAGAACTGGGGCACTAACCAACTTCCTCTTTAGATAACTGAAGGTTTCTTGGCACTGCTCACTCCACACGAAAGCCTAGCCCTTTCTGGTCAAAGCTATCAAAGGATTTTCAACTCGAGAGAAGTCGAGCACGAACCTCCGATAATATCCTGCCAGACCCAGGAAACTACAAAACTCTATCACATTCTTAGGTGATTCCCAAGAAACAAATACATCAACATTTGATATATCAACTAATATTCCCTACTTGGTCACCACGTGTCCAAGGAAGTTCACCTCTCATGTCCAGAACTTGAACTTGGACAACTTCCCATAGAGCTGGTGTCGTCGGAGGACCTCTAAAATCATTTTCAGATGCTCATCATGATCCTCCTATGATCTTGATTAGAAAAATATGTCATCAATGAACACAATGATGAATCGGTCTAGAAATTCATGGAAAACAGAGTTCATGAGCCCTATGAACACAGCAGGTGCATTCATAACACCGAATGGCATGACTACAAACTCAAGTGTTCATACCTTCACCTGAAAGCAGTCTTTGGGATATCAATATCTTTCACCCTTAACTGGTAATACCCAAACCGTAGATCAATCTTAGAGAAACAACCTGCTCCCCTTAGCTGGTCAAATAGGTTGTTTATCCTCAGAAGAGGGTAACAATTCTTGACCGTTACCTGATTCAGTCTCCGATAGTCTATGCACAGCCTAAGACCACCATCTGCCTTCTTCACGAACAAGACCAGATCACCCCATGGAAACATGCTTGGTCGAAAAAAACCCTTCTTTATCAGTTCATAAATCTGAATCTGTAACACCCACAATTCAGAAGGTATCATCTGATAAAGAGCCATCGAAATCAGACAGGCACCGGGTTGTAAGTCTAACCCGAACTCAACGTCACGTCAAGGGGGTAGATTCATAACCTCCTTAGGAAAAACATCTAGGAACTCTCTAAAAACTCCCAGAACGTCCATCATCTCAGCATCCACTGATTTTTCTGAAAGCTCATCCAACTTATAAAGAAGAGGCTCTACACGCCATCTCCCCACCTAACAACCCTTTTGCCGAAAATAGCTACACGCTGTCCACCCATATCTGAAAACACAACCCTTATCTAGAAGTAGTCGATAATGGTACACACAGATAATAGCCATTCGATGCCAAAAATGATATCATATGGCTACATCCTCTGCAAAAGAAGGTCCCCAAAGGACTAATGTTTCCCCAACATCAGCATGCATCCCCGACAAACATAAGACAAGTTGGTATGTCCTACGACTGGTGTACTCAAAACCAGGGGCACGGGAAGTCTCTCTGCATCTAGACCTAGAGCATGGGCCAGATTGGGTGCAACAAAGGAGTGCGAAGCTCCTGAATCAAACATGGCACATGAAAAAGTGCTAAACAAGTTGATCGTACCTCGAACGACGTCTCGACCTGCTGGGACTGATGCCTTTACGGTGTTCAACTGCCCACTCCCAACTCCTCTACCCCTCATTTGTTGGCCACCTCCCCGACCATGCCTTGGTCGAGGTCCCTAAGGTCGGCCTCCTCTAGTAACGCCTTCTCTCAGAAGAGCGGGAGATCAATGTCCCCACTGCTGCTACTGAAAGGGTCTGGCTAGAAGCTGTTGCTGTTGGGGTGGGTGTTGAACCTGCCAACCCCTACTATACTGCACTCGGCCTGGGAACTGATCCTGAAGGTGAACATGGTTACCACAGATGAAGCATCTCAGTCGTGGGCCCACAAAGAAAGGGCAAGGACCGGAAGATTGAAACTGGAACTGCTGGGGCCTTCTCCGCACTAGCTGAAACCTAGAAGGCCCTGATGTTAGAGTCCTTCTACTAATGGCCTTCCCCTTTGAAGATCCCAAATGGATCCCCTCTCATGGCACACCTCCTATCATGTGCATCCTTTACACCACTTCAGCCTTCTTCTGGACCTCCAAGTACATCGATAGGGTGAAGGTAGTAACAACATACTGAAGAGAATGTTAGAGTGCCTCCTCTAAACGTCTCGCCTGAGACTCCTCATCCAGAAATAGGTTCAAAGCAAATATAAGGTGATCCTTGAACTTGATCTCTAACTCCCTCACTGACATACTCTCCTACTGAAGGGAGAGTATCTCTTACCTCTTCTCCACAGTCATCGTGGAAGAGAGGAATTCTACCCGTAACTCCCTCTCGAAGTCGGTCCACGAAACCTCAGCATCCCTCTTCTCCCCAAGATAAAGCGTCCACTACTGACATGTTGCTCCCTGCACCTAGCTTACAGATAGAGAAACCTAGTACTTCATCTGATTCCGAATCAAGCTGAAAGCTATCACCAGCTCCTCGCGCCAGCTCTCTGTCTCCATGTTCGAGACGCTACCCTCGTACTTCCTGAGGTTCTTTCATTGAAAGGCACGAAGCGTCTTCTACCAATATTTGTCCCCCTCCTCTCGATCAGCCCTCTATTGATCATCCAAATTAGCCTCCTAGGCCTCGATCACCCTCACACCTGTGGCTTCCCTCTAGGTTCCATAGCTGCAAGGTAAATAAGGAATGCCTAAGCCCGAGTAGTGTATAAGATTGCTTTAAAATTTTTGCTTAGACATTTTATTTATTTTAAATCCCCAAAATACCTAAGACACACAAGAACATGAGTCATTATGATGCATGTAGCTTTCCTAGGGTCTCTACCGTGAAATCATTGTATCCTCACTTGGTCGTTCAGTAGGTTCAGATTCCTTGAATTGGATCACGGGGGGGCCTAAAATCATGTGTCCTAGCCGGTCTTCCCTGGCCTATTTCACACGCCAAGATTTCCTAACACTATTTCTCTACCATACCATGAAATCTTAACTGTGCCTAACCCTATGCTCCATCCTATCTCTCAACCACCTATGATACCATTCTGTCACGACCCACCTTCACCAAGATGAGGGAAGGGACAGCAGATTTCCAGACCCTTCCTTCCTCAAGTTGAAGGAGAGATAATTACCCCTGAGGCATGCCTTCAATAGGCCCTAGAGTGGCAACTAGAACCAAGGGTATATAATCACACGTAATATGGAAGGCATTACCCTTTTTATTTAGTAGGATCGGGAGATAAGATAGTAAATCCCAAACAACACAAAAACTAGAAGTAAAAGTAAAGCCAAAACAATCCATTCCCATATGCATGTTCCAATAATAAGTTTTAAAAATACAATAAAACTCTAAAGGGAAGTACCAAAAGAAAAGAAAAGCAGCAACGTAAATGGTCCCAATGTCTGAACTAGTAGGGTCCAGCACGGTTCTCTAAGTCCTCCTGGAAACCTAAAAGCAGTTTTATATAAGTAGGGTGAGTATACAGGTATACTCATTAGGGAAAACCAAAAGCTCCCGTGCAAAAGTGGAGAGTCGTTCTAATGCCCTGTGAGAAAAGGAGATAACCAAAGTACCTAGCAAGGAAACTATCCACCCAAACCTCACCAAGCTATGCTCCCCAAATAACGCAAATCAAGTAAATTAATAGTAATAACACATCGATATTTGGGTACCTCACACCACTTTCCCACTAGTTATTGAAGACATCCTATGCGTCAGACCTCTCCCGCTATTCTCACCACAGTCCCACTACCATATCCCACCCGTACACACTTGGTCTACCACAACCACACATCCCCCCCACAAAAACCTGCGCCACAACAACCATACATAACCATGCCCGTAGACACCTGGGCCCAAACAACTACTGCCACGCCCGAAGACATCTGGGCCTCATCCTGAAAAAACTTGGAAAATAACCTACCCGCACACACCTGGTCTAACCACCACAATGTACCCTACCCAAATAATCTTGGGTTATAATGGACCTCAGGCCATCACAGCCTACCTGAAGAGTCTTGGGATACTCGGGAAAGCAAGCAGTAAAGAAGCTAATAACCATCCACTCATAGGAGTGTTGGGAAAAACACCCTCCCCCATAAAATAGGGGTGTTTGGCATGAAGTGATCAACTTGGGTGGGGCACAAATAAGAAACATAAGAACTAAATTATACATATAGGTGAATAAGCACTCATCCCAACCTAGGGGTTCCAAAACCAGCCCATACACAAACACCCTCTTTACTATTCATCCATAAAAAGCACAACAGCCACAACCAAGTCACAACTCATTCTCGGAAATCAATTCCCCATTGAACTAATTCTTATTATCACATTCAAGTGGTTACATTTAAATAATTATTCACTATTGGAAAACTAATAGGCATAGCCACAATCCAAGGAAGGAAAAATAGTCAAGCAGCAAATTAAGCATTAACACCTAGTTCTCTTGTAGATTCACAACAACAAAAGGGATCTGTGAGATCCCTTGAAGTACTGGAACCAAACCAAACTCCAACATACATCCCCACATGGCCTCAGATCCACAAACCAACAAATTCACAATAGGGGATCTCATCCCCATCCACGTCACTTCACAAGCATCAAGCAGAAAACCCATAAACATCACCAGAACAGAGCAAGGGAGTTTTTAGATTTAAATACGCCATTTTTTATTTTCTTTGTTTAGTTTGGTTAACTAGGGTGACCACACAAGGATTATTATTCAATGGTCATCCATTTAATCAACTGAGTTTACGTGATTAACTGGTTTCCATGTTATAGCCAAACAATCATAGGATTTTCCAGAAAACATAAGTTCATTAGTGTGCAAGAAAAGACCACCAACGGCCATGATTTTTATTGGACATAATCCCATAGAATTCACAACATATAATCAAAGATAAAAGAGTACTGAAGCATCATCAAACACACCCCTTCATTATTTAAAAAACATTTATTATCTTCATTAAGTTTTGGTTTCATCCATCCCTAAAGAAACATCATTTCACCCACCCCGTATGGTACACAGTAAATAGAGATGAAGGAAAAACCATACCTGGATGATTAATGGTCAAATTTTTTCTCCTCATGCCAAGAACTGGGGATGCGCGACTTATAGGGGAAGAACTTCATGGAATCCAAGAGTGAGTAGAAAAGGCTCCAGCACAGGCACACCACTAGCCTAGTAAGGGGGGCTCCAAATTCACCAAGGAAAGGAAAAGAGACCATCCAAGAAGAAGAAATAATCCCCATGTGATAAAAGGAGAGATCCTAGAGTTACGGGATATGAAATATTGAATGGCTTTAAAGACGGATTGTGGTTTCACCAAGCAGTTGGACGGTTACACATGATCGAATTAATTTTTATTTAATAATTCTCATCAGAGAGGTGTCCGTAACAGTTGTAAATTAAAAGGATTCATTTAAATAGAGAAAAATGTGTAACAGCGACACAAGATTTTTGGGTCAGTCGAGGATCGCCCCACTCCTGGAGATCTAGAACATCATTTATGGTCCTTAAAAATAGCCTCAAACCAATTTAAATAGGCATTAAACATTAAATAAAGTGTTACTGGGAAAGAAACCCCCAAAAACTCCATGGAACCGATCAGTGAGACCGATCGGGGACACACTGATTGGTGAGACCGATTGGGGACACACCGATCGGTGAGACCGATCGGGGACACACTGATCGGTGAGACTAATCAGGGACACACCGATCGGTGACACCAATAGGTGACACCCTGGTGACACCCTGCCACTGACACCGTCGCCCTCAAAACTTATTGATGGGTCCAGGGCACCCCAGCACGATAAATTGAAAAATTAATGGACCAGGAGGGTCTGGGCCATTACAACAGATACCTATCAAACTATTATTGTCCTCGAGAATCAAAACTAGACCCAAAGAAAAGAGAGGGGTCCGAACAACCACCTTGAAGATACTTTTCAGGATTAAACCTCCTTGACATCTAGGAACACTTCTCCCTTAAGTACACAAACATACAAAGGTCAAATCGTCCAGTCATATGGATTTGGGAGTCCCTTCCTCCATGTCAAGATACTATTCACTTTGGGAATCACTAACTCACCCGCACGGGTTTAATCGCATCCACCCAAATGCGTCTTGATTAGGGATTAGGTCCTCCCCTACCCACAGTCAAGACTCTTAATACACATTCATAGAACAAGGGAAACAACACATTACATGGTTAACAAGGTCTAGAACTACATCACAATCAAGTACGAAACAAAACAGAAAAAACTCAAAATAACTCTGGGTACTAGGCATGCATCTGAGCTTCTCGCTCCCAATTAGTCTCCTCAAGGCCATCGTGCCTCCACAACACATGAAACAAAGGAATGGTTCATCCCCGAAGCACTTTCTCCTTTAGATCTTTGATCCTTGCAGGTCGCTCTACGAATGTAGTGTCGTCCCCTATATCCAACTCTCCTCAGTCAATGACATGGGAATCATCATGCAGATATCGATAAAGCTAGGAGACGTGGAAAACGTCGTGGATCCTTTCCAATTGAGATGGCAACGCTGTCTGATATTCCACATCACCGACTCTCCCCAACACTTCGAAAGGCCCGATAAACCTAGGAGAGATTTTTCTCCCCTTTTTGAACCCTCACTGCCCATGTCGAGGGGAGACCTTAAAGAACGCGTGGTTCCCAACCTCAAACTCCAAGGGTCTCCTCCTATGATCGGTGTATGACTTCTGCCGGTCCTAAAACACCTTCATCCTATCTCTTATGAGCTGAACTTTCTCTATGGTTCTCTACACCACCTATGGGCCAAGAACATATGCTTTCTCGATCTATGTCCATCACACGGGTGAGTGACACGGTCTCTCATACAAGGATTCGAACGGAGCCATGACAATGGTAGAGTGATAGCTATTGTTGTAGGAAAACTCTACCAGAGGAAAATGTCGTACCCAAAATCCCCCAAAGTCCAAAACACATTCTTGTAGCATATCCTCCAACATCTGGATGGTTTTCTCTATCTTCCCATCTGTCTGGGGTTGGAAAGTAGTGCTAAGGCATAGATGGGTGCCAAAATCATGTTGCAATCCATTCCAGACCCGTGAGATAAACTGGGTATCCCGATCTGAGACTATGGACCTCAGAACTCCATGAAACCGCACCACCTCATCCGTGTATCTCTGGGCTAAGGCATCCACCACACTTGACTCCTTGATCGCGAGGAAGTGAGCTAATTTCGTTAGTTGGTCCACCAATACCCAGATAGTATTGCAGTCTCCTTGAACTTTGGGTAGTCCTATGATGAAATCCGTCGAGATTTCATCCCACTTCTACTTGGGGACATCTAAAGGCTGCAACAAACCTCCTGGGATGTGATGTTCATCCTTCACCTGCTGAAATACCAGGCACCTTGCCAAAAACTCCATCATTGCTCGCTTCACCCCAGGCCTCCAAAACTAATCTCTCAAGCCCCAGTACATCTTGGAAGCTCCTGGGTATACCACCAGGGGTGATTTGTCGAACTCACCAATAACTCTCCCATGCATTTACACCGGTACAAACAACTTTACATGAAACATCATCTAATTTTGTCTATCTTCTGACCATACTTCTGGGGCATTACCCTGGTTAACATGATCGCGCATCACTTCAGCCTCTACGTCCCCCCACTGAGACTCCTCCACCTGCTGCAACAGGAAGGACTGTATTGTCATCTGAAACAGACAGCTTCTATTATCCTCTACCCTTTCATCCAGGTTTAGGGAATCCAACTCCTCCATTGCTTTCCAAGAATCTACCGATTCTCAAGCCACATACTTCTACGACTTTCTACTCAAGGCATCAACCACCACATTCCCCTTTCCTGAGGTGTAGGAAATATCAAAGTCATAGTCCTGAAGAAAATCCATACACCTCCACTACCACATGTTCAGGTCTTGCTGAGAGAAGATATGCCTCAAGCTCTTGTGATCTGTGAAGACCACAAAGTGCTCCCCGATGAGGTAGTTCTGCCACAACTTTAGTGCGAACACAACCGCTATGAGCTCCAAGTCATGGGTGGCATAGTTATGCTCATGGGGACATAAATGCCTAGACCCATAAGAGATCACCCCCTATTGTTGCATCAGTACACACCCCAAGCCTTGCCCTGAAGCATCACAGAACGCCTCAGACATCACCCCTTATTATGGAAACCTCAGCACTGGGGCACTAACCAACTTCTCCTTCAGATAACTGAAGGATACCTGGCACTGCTCACTCCCTAAAAAATCTTAGCCCTTTCTAGTCAAATCTGTCAAAGGAGATGCAACTCAAGAGAATTCAGGAACGAACCTCCGATAATAGCCTACCAGACACAGGAAACTAAGAACCTATATCACATTCTTGGGTGCTTCCTAAGAAAAAACCGCTTCAACCTTTGACGGATCAAACACTATTCCCTTCTCAGACACCACGTGTCCAAGGAAGTGCACCTCTCATGTCCAGAACTTTCACTTGGACAAATTCCCATAGAGCTGGTGATGTTGGAGGACCTCTAAAATCATTCTCAGATGCTCGGTGTGATCCTCCTCTGATCTTGAGTAGACCAATATGTCATTGATGAACACAATAACAAACTGGTCTAGAAATTTGCGGAAAATAGAGTTCATGAGCCCCATGAACACAGCAGGTGCATTCGTAACACTAAATGGCATGACTACAAACTCAAAGTGCCCATACCTTCACCTGAAAGTAGTCTTAGAGATATCATTGTATTTCAACCTTAACTGGTGATACCCAGACCATATATCGATCTTAGAGAACCAAACTGATCCCCTTAGCTAGTCAAAGAGGTTTTCTATCCTCAGAAGAGGGTAACGGTTCTTGATCATTACCTGATTTAGTCTCTGGTGGTCTATGCACAGCCTGAGACCACCATATACCTTCTTAGTGAACAAGACCATAGCACCCTATAGTGACACTCTTGGTTGAACAATACCCTTCTTCATTAGTTCCTCAATCTGAATTTGTAACTCCCACAATTCAGAAGGTTCCATCCAATAAGGATCCATCGAAATCAGACGGGCACCAGGTTGTAAGTCTATCTCGAACTCAACATCTCATCGAGGGGGTAGATTCATAACCTACTTGGTAAAAACATCCAGGAAATCTATGAAAACTATTGAAACATCCATCATCTCAGCATCCACTGATTCTGTTGAAAGCTCGATCAACTTAGAAAGAAGAGGCTCCACACGCCGTCTCCCCACCTGACAACCCCATTTGCTGACAAAAGCTACATGATGGACACCCATATCTAAAAAAATAACCCTTCTCTGGAAGCAGTAAATAACATCACACATAGAGAACATCTAGTCGATGCCTAAAATGAAATCATATGGATGCATCCATAGCAAAATAAGGTCCCCAAAGGACTAATGTGGCCCCAATATCATCCTACATCCCTGGAAAACATAAGACAAGCTGGTCTGACCTCCGATTGGTGTATTCAAAACCAGTGGCATGAGAAGTATCTCTATGTATAGACCTAGAGAATGGGCTAGAATGGGTGAAACAAAGGATTTTAAAGCTCCTGAATTAAACAAGGCATAAGAAAGAGTGCTAAACAAGTTGACCGTACCTCGAACGACTTCTAGCACTGTTGGGACTGCTGCCTCTGTGGTATGCAACTGCCCACGCCCAGCTCCTATGCCCCTCGGCTATTGATCGCCTCCCAGAGTACGCCTTGGTCGAGGTCCCTGAGAAGTGTCCTGAGGCCATACTCCTCCTGCAACATCTGTTCTTGGAGGAGCGGGAGCTCGCTGTCCCCGATGCTGCTGCTGAAAGGGCCTGGTTGGAAGCTGCTGCTATTGGGGTGGGTGTTAAACCTGCCCACCCCCACTGTACTGCACTCGGTCAGGGCACTAATTCTGAAGGTTCCCATGGATAACATAGATGAAGCATCCCAATCCTGGGCCTGCAAAGAAAGGGTGAGTACTGGGAGATCGAAACTGGAATTGTTGGGGCCTGCTTCGCACTAGCCGAAACCTGGAAGGCCTTGATGCTAGAGGCATGCTGCTGACGGCCTTCCCCTTTGATGAGCCCAACTGGATCCCCTCTCTTAGCACACCTCCAAGAATGTGCATCCTCTCCACCACTTAAGCCTTCTTCTGGACCTCCAAGTATGTTGGTAGGGTGAAGGGAGTAACAGTATACTGAATAGAAGTTCAGAGTGACTCCTCTAAACGTCTCGCCTGAGACTCCTCATTTGGAAAGAGGTCCAGAGAAAAGCAAAGGAGATCCTTGAACTTGATCTCCAACTCCCTCACTAACATGATCCCCTGATAAAGGGAGAGTATCTTCTACCTCTTCTCCGCCTTCATCGTGGAAGAGAGGAATTTTGCTCGGAACTCCCTCTCGAAGTCGGTCCACGAAACCTCAGCCTCCTTCTTCTCCCCAAGATAGAGCATCCACCAATGACGCACCGCTCCCCACGTATAGATTATATCCAGAGGAACCCAGTAATCTTTCGGAGCCTGGATCAAGCTGAAATTTATCACCATATCCTCGAGCCATCTCTCTATATCCATGTTCGAGACGCTACCCTCATACTTCTCGAGGATATGCCACTGAAAAGCATGAATCATCATTTACCACTGGTCATCCTCCTCATCTCTATCAGCCATATGCTAATCATCCAAATCAACCTCTTGGGCCTCGATCGCCCGCACTAACCGTGGTCGTCATCTGGGTGCCATAGCTGGAAGGTAAACAAGGAATGCCTAAGCCCGAGTAGTGTAAAAGATTGCTTTTAAATTTTTTCTTTGACTTTCTATTCATTTTAAATCCCCAAAATACCCAAGACAAACAAAAACACGATTCATTATGATTCATGTACCTTTCCTAGGGTATTTACCCTACAATCATTGTAGCCTCACTTGGTTGTTCAGTAGGTCCAGAGTCCTTGCATCGGATCACGGGGGGGCCCTAAAATCCTATGTCATAGCCGATCTTTACGGGCCTATTTCACCCGCCAAGATTTCCTAACACTGTTTCCCTACCATTCCATGAAATCCTTACTGTGCCTAACCCCGAGATCCATCCTATATCTCAACCACCTCTGATACCATTTTGTCACAACCTGCCTTCACTAAGATGAGGGAAGGGACAACAGATTTCCAGACCCTTCCTTTCTCAAGTTGAAGGAGAGATAATGACCCCTGAGACCCACCTTCAATAGGCCCCAGAGTGGAAACTAGCACCAAGGGTATATAATCACACGTAATATAGAAGGCATTACCCTTTTTATTTAGTAGGATCGAGAGATAAGATAGTAAATTCAAAACAACACCAAAATTGGAAGTAAAAGGAAAGCCAAAACAATCCATTCCCATATGCATGTTCCAATAATAAGTGCTACAAAATACAATAAAACTCCAAAGGGAAGTACCAAAAGAAAAGAAAAGCAGCAACATCAATACTCCCAATGTCCGAACTAGTAGGGTCCGACGCGGTTCTCTAAGTACTTCTAGAAACCTGAAATCAGTTTTATATATGTAGGGTGAGTATACAGGTATACTCGTAGGGAAAACCAAAAACTCTCGTGCACAAGTGGGGAGGCATTCTAATGCCCTATGAGAAAAGGAGATAACTAAAGAACCTAGTAAAGAAACTATCCACCCAAACCTCACCAAGGCATGCTCCCCAAATAACACAAGTCAAGTAAAGTAATAGTAATAACACATAGATGTTTGGGTACCTCGCACCACATCCCCATGGGTTATTGAAGAGATCCTATGCGTCAGACCTCTCCCGCCATTCTCACCGCAATCCCACTACCATATCCCACCTGCACACACCTGGGATACCACAATCACAAATCCCGCCTGCAAACACTTGGGCCACAATAACCACACGTAACCACTCCTGTAGACACCTGGGTCTGAAAAACTACTACCACACCCAAAGACACATGGGCCTCATCCCGAAGACACTTAGGAAACAACATGCTCGCCCACACCTGGGCCAACCACCACAACGTACCCTTCCCGAATAATCTTAGGCTATAATGGACCTCAGGTCGTCACAGTCTACCCTAAGAGTCTTGGGATACTCATGAAAGCGAGCAAAAAAGGAGCTAATAACCAGCCACTCATAGGAGTGTTGGGAAAAACACCCTATCCCATGAAATGGGGGTGTTCGCCACAAAGTTCTAAACTTGGGTGGGGTGTGAATAAGAAACATAAAAACTAAATTATACATATAGGTGAACAAGCACTCATCCCAACCTAGGGGTTCCAAAACCAACCCATACACAAACACCCTCATTACTATTCATCCATAAAAAGCATAAGAGCCATAACCAAGTCACAACTCATTATTGGAAAGCAATTCCCTATTGAACCCATTCTTGTTATCACATTCAAGTGGTTCCATTTAAATAATTATTCACTACTGGGAAACTAACAGGCATAACCACAAGCTAAGGAAGGAAAAATAGCCAAGCAGCAAATTAAGCATTCACACACGGTTCTCCTGTAGAGTCACAACAACAAAAGGGGTATGTGAGATCCCTCGAAGTACTGGAACCAAAACAAGCTCCAACATACAGCCCCACACGGCCTCATATCTACAAACCAACAACTGCACAATAGGGGATCCCATCCCCATTCATGTCACCTCACAAGCATCAAGAAGAAGAACCATAAACATCACTAGAACAGAGCAAGGGAGTTTCTATATTTAAACAAGCCATTAATTTAGTTTTGTCTTTTGGTTTGGTTAACTGGGATGACCACGTAAAGATTCTTATTAAATGGGCATCCATTTAATCAACCGATTTTACGTGATTAATCGGTTTCCATGTTACATCCAAACAATCAAAGTATTTTCTAGAAAACGGAAGTTCATTAGTGCGCAAGAAAGGACCACCAACGACCATGATTTTTAGTGGACATAAGCCCATACAATTCACAACATATAAGCAAAGATAAAATAGTATTGCAACATCATCAAACACACCTCTTCATTATTTAAAAATCATTTATTATCTTCATTAGGGTTTGGTTTCATCCATCCCCAAAGTAACATCATTATACCCACCCCGTATGATACACGGTAAAGAGAGATGAAGTAAAAACCCTACCTGGATGATTAACGATCGAATTTTTTCTCCTCATGCCAAGAACTGGGGATGCGCGACTTGCAGGGGAAGAACTTTGAGGAATCCAAGAGTGGGTAGGAAAGGCTCCATCATAGGCGCACCACTAGCCTCAAGAAGGGGGATCCAAATGAACCAATTAAATGAAAAGAGACCAGCCAAGAAGAAGAAAGAATCCCCGTGCGATAAAAGGCGAGATCTTGGAGTTATAGGATATGAAATCTTGAACGGCTTTAAAGACAGATCATGGTTTCACCACACAGTTGGACGGTTACACATGATCGAATTAATTTTTATTTAATAATTCCCATTGGAGAGGTGGCCATAACAACTATTACTTAGAAGGTTTCTTTTAAACAGGGAAAACACGTAACAGTGACACAAGGTTTTTGGGTCAGTTGAGGGTCTCCCCACTCATAAAGATCTAGAACATCATTTATGGTCCTTAAAAAGACCTCAAACCACTTTAAAGAGGCATTAAACCTTAAAGAAATCATTACTGGGAAAGAAACCCCTGACAACCCCATGGCACTGATCGATGACACATCAATTGGTGACTCACCGATCGGTGACACCACGGAGACACCCTGCCACCGACACCACTGCCCTCAAAACTTACTGATGGGTCCAGGGCACCCCAACCCTAGAAATTGACAAAGTAATGGAGCATGAGGGTCCAGGACATTACACTACCATAATAGAACCTCTAAAAATATAATTCCTAACTCTAGCATCATCTATAGGTTTCTCTGCATTATACATACTACCTACTCCCTTAAACTAACCCTAAGGAATAAATCCCTTCTTATAATATCGTATAGCAGCTACTTGGTTCTGACTAACACACACCCATAAATTCAATTGGACTAGACCACACCCCCAAGAACTAACCTACATCCTATTGGACCCTATTATTCACCCAGTATGATGGAAAACAACAGGTAACATTGTCTATTGTTTAAAATGATGTATCTCTCTTCAAAGAGTCAAAAATGAGAAAACAACTTCTGATTGACGTGAAAATATAGGAGAACATTCATCAAATCATATGTGATATATTGGAATGACCCGCGTGTCAATCTGATGCTCGAATTGGTCGGTACAGTTAAAAGTAAATTTTCATATTTATTACCATTTTTGTAATAATGGGAAACTCATGTGTGTACGGTTCAAAACCTACCAAACAAGATCTGATTGAAATGAAATCTTATGAAAACAATATTTAAGTCATTTAAAATCTATAGGAATTATTTTTGCGTAGATCACATATCTGAATTGTTCGGTATGATCGAAAATAGCATTTGTCCCTCGAATTTGGAGTTAAGTGAAAAATCACATAAAACGGGTCAATATACCATGAAAACACACTTAGATTAAAATTAAATCATGGGGGAACAATAAATGATCCTTTTTTATATTTAGTACTCAACACCACATCCATCTGATGCTCGTGTCACCCAATATGATGGAAAACAACGGGTAACATTGTCTTGTGTTATTAAAATGACATATCTCTTGTCAAGGGGTCAAAACGATCAAATGAATTCTAATTGACATGTGAAGATAAGAGAGTATTCCTCAAGTCATATGTGATCTATTGGAATAAAACATGTTTCAAATAAATGTTTGGATTGGTCTATACAATTAAAATTTCATTTTCACATTTATTTCTATTTTTGTAATAATGATAAAATCATTAGTGTAGGGGTAAAAAGTGACCAAAAAAGTTATGATTGACATGAAATAATAGGAAAACGATATTTAAGTCATTTAAAATCCATAGGAAGCATCATTATGTGAATTATATACTTGAATTGATCGGTATGATCAAAAGTGAAGTTTGTCTCTCAGATTTATAGTTAAGTGACAAATCACATAAAAGGGGTGAGTACTAAGAAAACACACTTATATTGACATGAATTCATGGAAGGATGGTCAGTATTCCATTTTTTATCTAAGGGAATCAATGCCACATCCATCGGATGCTTGTGTCTCCTAATATGATGAAAAATGAGGGGTAACGTTGTCTTGTGTTATTAAAATGGCATATCTCTAATTAGGGGCTCAAAATGAGTGAATGAATTCTAGTTGATGTGTGAATCTAGAAGAACATTACTTGAATCATATTTGATTTATTCGAATCAATAGTGCATCATCCTGATATCTATATTGGTTGGTATAATTAAAAGTTTATTTTCACAGTTATTATCATTTTTGTAATAATGGGAAAATCATGTGTGTAGGGGTCAAAATCGACCAAACAGGCTCAGATTGATATGAAATCTTAGGAAAATGATATTAAGTCATTTAAATTTTATAGGAAGCATCAACACATGGACCAGATACCTGAATTTCTTAGTATGATCAAAAGTGACATTTGTCCCTCAGATTTGCAGTTAAGTGAAAAATCGCATAAAAGAGGTCAATACCAATCAAACATGCTTGGATTGACATGAAATCATGGGAGAATGATCATCGATCCATTTTTGATATATAGGAATCAACTCTGCATCCATCGGATGCTCATGTATCCCAGTATAATGAAAAATGATAGGTAATTTTATCTCCCTTATGGGGGTCAAAATGAGAACTATGCTTCTAATTGACATGCAAATCAAGAAGAACATTCTTCAAATCATATGTGATTTATTGAAATTAATTTCACATCAATCTGATTCCTAGATTGATCAGTATACGGTAAATTTTGTTTTCTACTTTTAATTATCATTATTTAACTGATAAATGTTGTAAACAAATATTTCATATTAGCTTTTCCTCATTTCTGTATTTATTATGTTTTTTATAGGTAACACTATATAAACTAGTTTGATTATTATATATATATTAACTAAACAAATATGATTAATGTTAAATAAATTAATTTTTATTTTCTTTATTTAATTGTTTTTTTGTATCTTATCAGTAGGTTGATTGAGGCAGAATATTGGAAGGGGTCTATAGCTATTTGAATCACTGGTTTTGTCAGGATTCCTACTTTTTTTGTCGGTTGTTTTTTTGTTTTGGTTATTTGGGGTTGTAAAACTGCATATTTTTTTAAAAAAATCACCAGGTTAGTGACCACCAATGGTGGTCACTGCCTCCTTTATTTTTTCAGGGCATTAGAGACCACCAAAGCAGTCACTAATGTTCTTCCCCGCGGCTGCCAAAAGCAGTCAGATGGCAGTCACTAATGGTCGAATTTGTAATAGTGTGAGTACTTTTTTATCAATATGGTTTCTTTATATAAAACCATTATACTTAATTTTCAAAATGTGGTTATTCCTATTCATACCATAAAATTTAACGGCATAGTTATAATGATCATGTTTAAATAATAATATTAATAGAATATTGAAGTTTGTTAAAATGTGGTGTTTTTTTTAACGCAATCTATTGAAGAAATTAAATTTGTTTGAAAAAAATCATAAAATCTCGAGGTGTTACAACTCTAACTCGGGTGTCATTTGAGAAACCTGAATCGAATGTGCTACATGATTCCATCAAAATATACATGGGATGAAAATTTAGGTTGAATTTATACCTCAATATGAAGGATTCATTACAATAGATGAAGAAACATCGATTGAAGCTCTACCTTCAATGTCATTTTCAAAACCTGTGAGGATATTTGAAACAAACGGTTCTGGAAACATTAAGTGGTCTATATTATGCACTTTTTCTTGTAGTTCTTTCTAGATTTCCATTTATGGATCCTTCGGAATCTTGAGGATCATCAGTATCCTTCATGTTGATCATAGGTTCACCACCCACTTTCCAATTTAGGTGAATCCTCAAAGATCGTTAAAGACTGATTGACAATAACCAAATCAACTAAATCTAGAAAATTCTAGAAAATAGATGCCTCTTGAGGCTTCTCTCTAATGTGGTCTTGATTCATTGATAGACCAACAACATCAAATGTCATGATAATATTAGTTGGACCAAACGAGGATATATTCATCTAATATGTGATGAGAGCATCAATATCACCTTTCTGAGTGACCTTGATCTCTTCTTTAAACACTATGCTTGTGGGTTGAGTCAATCCTAGGATACCAAAAGATGACTTCCAGCCACAGACTCCCTATGAGTTGATTCTCTCTATCAAAATAGATCCACAATATCTCCTTATTTTTTGTATCTTCATTCCATAATTATAGGTGGTAAAAACCACTTCAAATATGTTATAGAGTCATACATGGAATGTTTCAATGATATCGCCTCTTTCAACTTTTGGATAAGACGTGGACCTTCATAATTTTCCTATCATCAACAAAACCATTATGTGGTTTCACTACCACAACATGGAGCATTTGGTCAAATATTGAATTTTTCAAACCATGAAAAGAAGATCTTATCCTCCTAAAATCTTGCATGTTTTTGTATCTTGAGGTTCTATACTTAATCTCAACCTCAACATGTTTCACCCATTACAAAATATAGTTTTGCGACTCCTTTTATCGAGATACATGGCTCCAAGTAAATGGTTAATACCACAACTTACTCTACACAATCTCTTCATTTTTTCATAAGATGTTGCAAAACAATCTTCTTTGAAATGGAATTGATCACAATGTGGTAATTCCTTCATCGTGTTTTGTACAATGAGAATAAAAAAATACTTTTTTCCACTATGCCCTCTGTTACAATGTGGTTTTTTGTCCAAGATATTTTTGATAAGGACTGCATCAAGTCCTCTCTTTGAAATGTGTCATGCCACTACATCACTAGTACAAAAATAGGTTTTTTACATAGGTTTTTTTGTATATTTTTAGCATCGTTTTTTGAGGTGATGTATTTGAAAAGAACATATTAAATATATTTTTAATTTCAGTTTTAATAACCAATGTTAAAATGTATTTTTTTATGATTTTTTATGTCGGTTTTTAAAAAAACAACATCAAAAATATGATTTGAAAAAAATGAGACTGTAAAACCTTACAGCTGTTTTTAATAATCAATAATAATAGTTATAGTTTCACATGATAAATATTTTTTTCTTCCCAACATATTTGGTATATCTAAGAAGGGGATATTTAGTTAAGTGATCATGCATGGTCGGGGAAAATATTTTAAATATAGGCAAATAGATTTTGATAAAATTTGTTGCTTAGTTGATTCCATTGTATGTCATGTATTTATATAAACTATTAGAGGTTATTTTTCATTTTATATTCTTTATGTGTGAATGTTTTGAAGGAAAAGTATTTTTCAGCCTCTGATTTTCTAAGTTCTCATATCATCCCATATCCTAAATTTTTTTAGCATCTTTAGGGATATAAATAAATTTTTATGGAAGATAGTGAGTTTCTAATGGTAATGGGATTAAAATTTGTAATGAACCTTGGTTGTTTAGGGTGGGTAATGGGTTGCCATCGTTTGATATCAAGCATGGTGGAGAGGGTGCTACTATTCGAGATCTAATGCTAGATGATTTTTTAGGTTGGAACTTAGAGATGGTGAATAAATTATTGATGGATAACAATCATGAAACTATTCCACCAATTTTTGACTACTTCAATGAATAATTATATTATGGAAATATAGATTCCCCTAATTACTGAATCTTTTTCAATTTGTGAAGCTTTGAAGTTTTCTAAGAGTTAAGAGTGGTAGATTACACCTGGTTTAAGGCCCATTAATTCTCATGTATCATTAATTGTACTAAGGTGGATAATTAAAGAAAATTCAGGGCACTTAGTATACATAGTGTTTGTTCAAAAAAACAAACCAACTAATCCAAGAGGTTTGGGATAGAGGATCTTCCACCATGGGATATAAGACTTTCTACTCTTTAAGTTCTAATTTTTTATTTGGAGGGAGTCCTAAAAAATCATCACAGAGAAGATTAGGATATAATTCCACTATTTGGTGTAAGTCTTCTTAATCTTTAGTATAAAATGCTCCAAGAATAAGGAAATTATTCTTAGTTGTGATCGCTCCTACCTATCCCTAATCAGGGATTTATTTGAAATTCGAGAACTCCCACTCTCCATGTAATGTGTATTGGGAACAAATAGGTGATGAAATGGAAACTAATCTATTATAAAATTAAATGAAATCATAGAACTGGGTTAATCAATTCATTACCATAATAACATTAAAATAATTCATATTAAGAACTACCAAAATCCTAGATATTCCCAAAGTATGCATGACAAATATTTTATCAAGCTTACTAGCCACTACCTTGTTAGTTAATTTTATGTACCTGGTGTATTTTTTACCATGAAAAAAAACTTCCACTAAATATTGAGTGTTTATACACTCCTTTAATTCTCATCTAGAAATAGATATAGCTAGTTCACCAATCCTTTCATCCAAACCCATGACCACATTGAAATCCCTAGTGAATCCAAGAGGCTTGAAACTATAACACCAAAAAACCACTAAAGATAAAAAAGTGGAAACAACTGGCCATCCACTCTAAATCAAAATATATAGTATTAACTATCATTCTAATTAATCTTCTCTAGTGAGTTCATTCCTAGATATTCCCTCTTTATTTCCTCTATTTTATCTCTCTCTAGTCCATCAAATAAAGAAAACTCTTAAAGATCAGTATTGTGGTGGATCAAAGAAGAGACATGTGAACAAAATTATATAAGAGTTCATTGACTATCATCGGTGGATTAGAAAATTGTGATCATTGTGGAATTAAGGTAGGTGAATCTAAACTTTCACCACTTTTTTTATTCTTTATATATATATATTAGGTACAAGTGGATTATAAATTAAAAAAAATCACGCACCCATGTCTTCAATGAGTCAAGCCTCATCCCTCCACAAAAGGATTTAATGATACCCATTAGACCTATTTTATTAGATTATATGACTTTAAGTCCCTTTGGTTGTTTATCTATTGAAATTCCATGGTTTTTCATGACCCAAAGGCATTGATTGCTAGTGTTGTATGGCCCTTGGATGTGTTGGACTTGATTTAAGGACCTTGAATGCTTGGTCCTTTTTTATGGCCCTTCATTGTCCTTGTAAGTTCCTTAGTTTTTGAAATTTATTTTAAATCCCTTGAATTATGGCCTTGTAATGATTTTTTAATTCCTAGAATCCCTATAATATCCCATCATTATTTTCTTTATAAGGCTCTTTCTGAATTACTACAATAACACATGTTTAGGGCCATGTCTTGTTCCCCACATAATATTTGTGTATGTTAGGCACAACTTATTTTTGTATCCTTCTTTTCAACTCCAAATTTGGCCACCCACATTTACCATTGACCCACTACCAGGTCAAGATTTTTTTTCTCCCACCTTCCTTCATGATGTTTTTAATTGTATTACATTTCTCATAATTTTTCATCCATGATGATTGAAGATGATGTTATGATTGCCACTTATTGTCACTGAAACCATCCTTTATTCCATGGGTGATATCTATCTTATATACCCCCACATAAAACTCAAAAAAAGATACAATTGGAAGCCTACCTATGTCCTTCCAGATCACTGATGACAATGATCACAATTTATTGAAGGATTATTTTACAAGTCCCTATGTTAAATATTTAGCCAAAATAAGTGCTATAAGTGGATAATTCATTCAGTGGTGAGAAAAATAGATGTATAGACTTTGGCACAAGACGTGCCAAAATGTAATGGAGCCATTCCACTCTCTAGAAATATTTACTAATGTGTTGGTGAGATTTTGGGATGAAGTGACAGTGTATTACATGTGAGTTATACTACATAGGCATGTGGCCTGTCATGTTTGGGAGTAGAGAGACTTTTAGTAGTGAGACATGCAGGGTGGTGTAGAAATTAAATGGGTTCATGACACATTGTAAAGGGTTATATGTAATCATTTGTGAGAGTCATCACAGTAGAATCAAGGATCTAAGAAACATCCAAAATTCATTTAGTAATTAATTTCTTACCTAAAAAAATGGATCATTGTAGAACCAATACTCTCAACCCAATTAGTTCATTGCAAAAAATTCAACGATGTAAATATACAACCATATTAATCACTTTCAGTGAAAATAACCGATTAACACACTTTATTCCTGATCATCCCACTACTATCCCTGGTCAAACAATGAACATACACTATTTCCACCAAGTAGTGAGCTGGCATAATATAGAAATATTCAACAACAAACAAACAATATAGGATCACATGTTCGATTAAACACAACCTAATTGTTACTATATCACCATCTATTCCAACAAGACCTTTCTCAACAGTAATCCAGAGAGAATAGATTTCACTAAAATAAATCTAGGGGAAATCATTTCCCTTCATTAGCACTTTTTAAAAGAATTAATAAGGATCACTTTTTTAGATCTAATTTAGGATTGATAAACATATGATTTCTTATATCTTGTTGAGAAAGGGATTTTAATATGTAACTTAACATGATTTATTCCTCCTTCTCCACCTTTCCTTACATATGGTGGATTTGATATTCCTAATTTCCAACCAAATTGACCTCCTAACTTGATAATTATTCAAATAATAAATTAAATATTCATAAATGGAGTTACCTTTAAAATTAACTTTACTATATATCATTTGTTGACTAATATAAATGATAGTGAATCCAATCACTTTAATAGATACAAGAACCTAGAGAGTTTCCATAGAAATAGAGTGTCGATTTATCCCCACAATATCATAGTCCAACGCCCTAAAATTCAATCATCAAAATGATTTCAATTGATCCATAGGCTCAAAAATCCCTGTCATTAGAGGATTATGGGTTAGAATGATTTTTTTGAGAGTAATAATAGTTACTGAGTTGGAAATTCACTGAAAATTCCAAAAAATAACATTATTTTTTACCATGTCTGGATTTTGAATTTTTTCCACTTAAATGTGGAATGTTGCAACCCATAGAGCCCTTTATATTACTCTTTTTTCCTAATTTTTGGGGTAAAAGGTAGGTCTCTCCTTTAGAACCACTTTGAGTACTTTTATACTTAAAATTGATATTTTCAATTATCTACTAATTAGTTGAAACATTAGGTGCTTCTTTATTTATCTCTATAGTCTAAAACCTCGTCATTTGGCCAATTGTCCCTTGAAAATCAATATGTTTAGAGGTATCCATATCATTTTAAGGGATCTATTCACTCTTCTCTATGGTCTTTAAAGGGATATGAGACTCTTTTCTTGGAGGTATGGTGTCTCCATCAACTAAATCACTCAATATTTTACCCATAAATTCCCCATTCTTGGTTAAGTTCTCGATATTGACTTCTTCTTTCCCATTAAGATAATTTTCTACTAGATTAGTTGAGAATTAGTATTACTGTAGACCATCCTCTCCTTTTTCTGCCCCAACCCCCCTGCACCCACTAGTAGAGCATAAACTAAACACTTTCAGGTCTGTTCAATTCTCTTTCCTCAGGGAGTTTTGAAAGTCATATATGAAGATAAAGCACCCATGTTATGCTCAATAAGTGATACCAAATGATTTAAAATAAATAAATGAGAAGAAAATGAATCAAATAAATCATGTGATAAAGTAAATGATACTGGAATAGAACCTCTCACAATATAAGGCCCGACTCTAGCATCAGCTACAGGTTTCTATGCATTATACGTACTGCCTGCTCCCTTAAACTAACCCTAAGGAATAAATCCCTTCTTAGAATACTATATAGTAGCTACTTGGGTCTGATTAACACACACCCATAAATTCAATTAGACTAGACCACACCCCCAAGAAATAACCTACATCTGATTGGACCTTATTATTCACCCAATATGATGGAAAAAAATGGGTAACATTGCCTAGTGTTTAAAATGACATATCTCCTTTCATAGAGTCAAAAATGAGAAAAAATGATTGACATGAAAATCTAGGAGAAAATTCCTCAAATCATATGTGATATATTGGAATAACCCACGCGACAATCTAATGCTCGGATTGGTCAGTATAGCTAAAAGTACATTTTCATATTTATTACTATTTTTTGTAATAATGGGAAACTCATGTGTGTAAGGGTAAAAACCTACCAAATGAGATCTAATTGACATGAAATATTATGAAAACAATCTGTAAGTCATTTAAAATCTATAAGAATCATTGGCACATGGATTTCATATCTGAATTGCTCAATATGATGGAAAATAGCATTCGTCCCTCGAATTTGGAGTTAAGTGACAATTCATATAAAATGGGTCAATATACCAATAAAACACACTTGGATTAAAATTAAATCATGGGAGAAAAATCACCGATCCTTTTTTGATATGTAGGACTCAACACCACATCCATCAGATGCTTGTGTCACCCAATATGATGGAAAACGACGGGTAACATTGTCTTGTGTTATTAAAATGACATATCTCTTGTCAGGGGTCAAAACAATCAAATGACTTCTGATTGACATGCGAAGCTAAGAGAGAATTCTTCGAATCATATGCGATCTATTGGAATCAAACGCGTTTCAAATCAATGTTTGGATTGGTCTATACAATTAAAATTTTATTTTCACATTTATTACTATTTTTGTAATAATGAGAAAATCATGAGTGTAGGGGTCAAAAGAAACCAAACAAGTTCTGATTGACATGAAATATTAGGACAACAATCTTTATGTCATTTAAAATCTGTAGGAAGCATCATCATGTGGATCGGATACCTGAATTGATTGGTATGGTCAAAAGTGATGTTTGTCTCTTGGATTTGGAGTTTAGTGACAAATCATGTAAAAGGGGTGAGTACTAAGAAAAAATGCTTGTATTGACATGAATTCATGGGAGGAAGATCACCGGTCCGTTTTTGATCTAAGGGAATCAATGCCACATCCATCGGATGCTCGTGTCACCCGATATGATAGAAAATGAAGGGTAACATTGTCTTGTGTTATTAAAATGACATATCTCTCATCAGGGGGTCAAAATAAGCAATCGACTTCGGATTGATGTAAGAATATAAAAGAACATTCCTTGAATCATATGTGATCTATTCGAATCAATTGTGCATCATTCCGATATATATATTGGTCGGTACAATTAAAATTTTATTTTCACAGTTGTTATTATTTTTGTAATAATGGGAAAATCATGTGTGTAGGGGTCAAAACTGACCAAATGAGCTCTGATTGACATGAAATCTTAGGAAAATGATATTTAATTCATTTAAAATTTTTAGGAAGCATTGACACATGGATCGAATTCCTAAACTACTCAGTATGATCAAAAGTGACGTTTGTCCCTCAAATATGGAGTTAAGTAAAAAATCACGTAAAAGAGGTCAATACTAAGAAAATGTGATTGGATTGACATGAAATTGTGGGAGAACAATCATTGAGACATTTTTGATATATAGGAATCAACGCCACATTCATCGGATTCTTGTGTCGCCCGGTATAATGAAAAATGATGGGTAATGTTCTCTCTCGTGTGGGGGTCAAAACAAGAAAACGACTTCTGATTGACATGCAAAGAAAGAAGACCATTCTTCAAATCATATGTGATTTATTGGAATCAATCGAGCATCATTCTAATGACGAGATTGATCAGTATACGGTAAACTTTGTTTTCTACTTTTAATAATCATTGTTTGATTGATAAATGTTGTAAACATATATTTCATATTAGTTTTGCCTTATTTTTGTATTTATAATGCTTTCTATAGATAACACTATATAAACTGTTTTGATTATATATATATATATATATTAACTGAATAAATATGATTAATGAAAAATATATTAATTTTTATTTTATTTTTGTTTAATTGCTTTTTTTTTGTATCATATCAGTAGGTTGATTGAGACAAAAGATTGGAAGGGATCTGTAGCTGTTTGAATCGCTAGTTTTGTCAGGATGCCTGGTTTTTTTTTGTCGATTTTTTTTTTGTTTTGGTTATTTGGGGTTGTAAAACTGTATATTTTTTATAAAAAAAAATCTCCAGGTTGGTGACCACCTATGGCCATCGCAATCTCCTTTATTTTTCTAGGGCGTTAGAGACTGCTGATGCAGTCGCTAATGTTCTTCCCTGCGATCGCTACCGCGGTGATCGAGGCAGTGCCTATAGCGACTACCTTTGGCGGTCACTAATGCCCTTTACTGACATGCCAACTGTGACCACCAAAACCAGTTGGATGGTAGTCGCTAATGGTCGAATTTGTAGTAGTGTGAGTACTTTTTTATCAATATGGTTTCATTATATAAAATTGTTATACTTAATTTTCAAAATGTGGTTATTCCTATTCATACCGTAAAATTTAACGGCATGGTTATAACAATCGTGTTTAAATAATAATATTAATAGAATATTAAAGTTTGTTAAAACTTGGTGTCTCGTGTAATGCAATCTATCGAAGAAATTAAATTTGTTTGAAAAAAAAATAGAAAATATCAAGGTGTTACGACTCTAACTCGGGTGTCATTCGAGAAACCTGAATCGAGGATGCTACATGATTCCATCAAAATATACATGGGATACAAATTTAGGTTGAATTCATACCTCAATATGAAGGAGTCGTTACAATAGGTGAAGAAACATCGATCGAAGCTCTACCTTCAACATCTTTTTCAAAACCTGTGAGGATATTTGAAACAAATGGTTTCGAAAACATTAAGTGGTCGATCTTACACACTTTTTCTTGTACTTCTTGCTAGATTTCCATTTATGGATCCTTTTGAATATTGAGGATCATCATCATCCTTCACGTTGATAACAAGTTCGCCACCCCCTTTCCTATTTAGGTGAATCCTTGAAGATCGTTAAAGATTGATTGACAACAACCAAATCAACTAAATCTAGACAATTCTAGAAAATAGATGCCTCTTGAGTCTTCTCTCCAATGTGGTCTTTATTCACTGATAGACCAACAACATCAAATGTAATGATAATATGAGTTGGACCAAACGAGGATATCTTTATCTAATATTTGATGACAGCATCAACATCGCCTTTTTGAGTGACCTTGATCTCTTCTTTAAACACTATGCTTGTGGGTTGAGTCAATCCTGGGATGCCAAAATACGACTTCACAAACACCCAACACATGTCCATGAGTTGATTCTCTCTATTAAAAGAGATCCACAATATCTCCTTATTTTTTGTATCTTCATTCCATAATTATAGGTGGTCAAAACCCCTTTAAATATGTTATTGAGTCCTACATGGAATGTTTCAATGATATCACCTCTTTAAACTTTTGGATTAGACATGGACCTTCATGATTTTCCTATCATCAACAAAACTATGGTTTAGTTTCATTACCACAATGTGGCACATTCAGTCAAATATTGACTTATGCAAACCATGATAAGAAGATCTTCTCCTCCTGAAATCTTGCATGTTTTTCTATCTTGATATTCTATACTTAAGATCAACCTCGACATGTTTCGCCCCTGCCAAAATGTAGTTTTGTAGCTCCTTTTATCGAGATGCAAGGCTCCAGGTAAATGGTTAAGACCACGACTCACTCCACACGATCTCTTCGTTTTGTCCTAAGATATTGCAAAACAATCTTCTTTGAAATGGAATCAATCACGACGTGGTAATTCCATCATCGTGTTTTGGACAATGGGAACGCAAGACTTTTTGCAACTACGCCCTCTTTCACAATGTAGTTTTTTATCCAAGTCGTTTTTGATAAGGACTCATCGAGTCTTATCTTTGAAACATGACATGTCACTGTATCGCTAGTACAAAAATAGGTTTTTTACATCGGTTTTTTTGTATATTTTTAGCATTGGTTTTTGAGGTGGCATTTTTGAAAACAGCATAGTAAATATATTTTTAATTTCAGTTTTAATAATCGATACTAAAAATGTATTTTTTATGATTTTTGACGTCAGTTTTTAAAAAAAACGTGAAAATATGCTTTGAAAAAAAAAATTGAGACCGTAGAACCTTACAGTTATTTTTTAGAACCAATAAGAACAACTATTGTTTCGCATGATAAAATAAGTGGTTTGCAATTATAGAGTTGAAAAAAATGAAATCAAATAAAAAATAAACAAACGAGAATAAATGAAACCTTATAGTTGTTTTGCAGAATCAACAAGAACAATTATAGTTTTGCATGATAAAATAAATAGTTTACAAATATATAGTTCAAAAAAATAAAGATCATTCGATGATATAATGATAATAATCAACAAATATTTATCACAATATCATAAAAATATTAAATGAGAATAAATGAAATTGTTCTATGGATTGCACCTCCATGCAATGTTGCTTGATAAATCACACCGTTGGAACAAATTTTTTTCATCATTTCTCTCACAAACGTCCTGGTCTCCACCTCCAAAATAGATATTCATTCATGATTTCGAATAATATGAATGCATAATCAAGAGAGAATTGAATATTTGGGAGAGAGAAACAAAAATCCAAGGTGGGGGGGACAAAAGTTAGAGGGTGAAGTGGAATAAAGATTGTCCGGAGTGATATATTTATAGGTGGGAATTAAAATTTTAGCATGAAGCAAAAAATTGAAATTTCCATGTGCGGCGGGGTGAATTTAATGTCGGGAAGGTTAAATTACATTGGTGCGGTTTGAAAAAATTAAATCTTCATATCCGAGTTCGATTTTTTATGTCGGTTATTGATATAATCGACATTAAAAATAGCATCGTGATTGTTTTAACGACGGTTATTAAATAATCAATGTTAAAAATATTTTTAATATCAAATTATTAAAAACCCACGTTATAAATACTTTTTGTACTAGTGATGTATTGGATATGATGTTGCAAAAACTCACATCGAAATGGCTTAAACCATCATCATTTTTAATGTCTTTTTTAATGTAGATTCAAGTTGAACAATTATTAATTTTTTACAGTGTTAAAAAAATAAAACAACAATCAAATAGACTCTTAATCTCCAAACTTTATCACATTATACAATCTTCAAAAATATTTTATGACATGTTTTAGAAAAAATATTTAAAAAATAAAAAAGTAAAAAATATATTTTCATCATCATGCATTTGAGTGGTAAGGAACCAACATGAAATCTTAGGAAAATGATATTTAAGTCATTTAAAATTTTTAGGAAGCATCGACACATGGATCGAATGCCTGAATTGCTCGGTATGATCAAAAATGACGTTTGTCTCTCAGATTTGGAGTTAAGTGAAAAATCACGTAAAAGAGGTCAATACCAAGAAAACGCACTTGGATTGACATGAAATCATGGGAGAACGATCATCGATCTATTTTTGATATATAGGAATCAACGCCGCATCCATCGGATGCTTGTGTCGCCCGGTATAATGAAAAATAAAGGGTAATGTCATCTCCCATATGGGGGTTAAAACGAGAAAACGACTTCTGATTGACATGCAAATCAAGAAGAACATTCTTCAAATCATATGTGATTTATTGGAATCAATCACGCATCAATCTGATGCCCGGATTGATTAGTATACGGTAAATTTGTTTTTAACTTTTAATAGTCATTGTTTAACTGATAAATGTTGTAAACATATATTTCATATTAGCTTTGCCTTATTTTTGTATTTATAATGCTTTGTGTAGGTAACTCTGTATAAACTGTTTTGATTATTATATATATATATATTAACTGAATAAATTTGATTAATGTCAAATATATTAATTTTTATTTGCTTTGTTTAATTGTTTTTTTTTTCGTATCTTATCAGTAGGTTGATTGAGACAGATGATTGGAAGTGATTTGTAGTTGTTTGAATCGCCTGGTTTTGTAAGGATGTCTGTTTTTTTCAGTTGTTTTTCTGTTTTGGTTATTTTGTGTTGTAAAACTGCATATTTTTTTAAAAAAAAATCTCCAGGTTAGCAACAACCTATGGCGGTCATTACCTCCTTTGTTTTTATAGGGCATTAGAGACCGCCAAAGCAGTCGCTAATGCCCTTTACCGACAGGCCAACCACGACCGCCAAAAGCAGTCGGATGGTGGTCGCTAATGGTCGAATTTGTAGCAGTGTGAGAACTTTTTTATCGATATGGTTTCTTTACATAAAACTGTTATACTTAATTTTCAAAATGTGGTTATTCCTATTCATACCATAAAATTTAACACCGTGGTTATAATGATCTTGTTTAAATAATAATATTAATAGAATATTGCAGTTTGTTAAAATTTGGTGTTTCGTGTAATGCAAGCTATCGAAGAAATTAAATTTGTTTGAAAAAAAAACATAAAATATCAAGGTGTTACCACTCTAACTCGGGTGCCATTCGAGAAACCTGAATCGATGATGCGACACGATTCCATCAAAACATACATGGGATACAAATTTAGGTTGAATTCATACCTCAATATGGAGTCGTTACAATAGGTGAAGAAACATCGATCGAAGCTCTACCTTCAACATCTTTTTCAAAAACTTGTGAGGATATTTGAAACAAACAGTTACAGAAACATTAAGTGGTTTATCTTACGCACTTTTGCTTGTAGTCCTTGTTAGATTTCCATTTATGGATCCTTTAGAATCTTGAGGATCATCATCATCCTTCACGTTGATACCAGGTTTGCCACCCCTTTTCCAATTTAGGTGAATCCTCGAAGATCGTTAAAGATTGATTGACAACAACCAAATCAACTAAGTCTAGAAAATTCTAGAAAATAGATGCCTCTTGAGGCTTCTCTCCAATATGGTCTTGATTCACTGATAGACCAACAACATCAAATGTCATGATAATATGAATTGGAGAAAACAAGGATATCTTTATCTAATCTGTGATGAGAGCACACTACTGGAAATTCGGGCTATAGCCACGGTTTAGAACCGTGGCTATAGGCCCTCAAACCGTGGCTATAGGTAATAGCCACGGTTCCTCGAACCGTGGCTAAGTTTGGCGTGGCTATAGGCCTAGACCTATATCCACGGTTCCAAACCGTGGCTTTAAATCTATAGCCACGGTTTCAACCGTGGCTATACTAAAGGCCGGAAAGAATATATTGCCACGGTTTTAAACCGTGGTCATAGGGTGTCCAAATCCATAAAAAAAAAATACCCCCTGCCACCCCCTGCCAGTCCCCCCCACTGCCACCCCCCTGCCAGTCCCCCCCTGCCAGTCCCCCCTGCCCCCTGCTTGTCCCCCTACCAGCACCCCCCCCCCCCCCCACCTGCTTGTTCCCCTGCTAGCCCCCCCCCCCTGCCCCCTGCCAGCCCCCCCTGCCCCCTACTTGTCCCCCTGCCAGCCCCCCCCCTGCCATCCCTGCCAGCCCCCCCCCCCCTGCCACCCCTGCCAGCCACCCCCCCTGCCCCCTGCCAGCCCCCCCCCCCCCCTGCCCCCTGCTTGTCCCCCTGCCATCCCCCCCCCCTGCTAGTCCCCCCGCCAGCCCCCCCCCCCTGCCCCCTACCAGTCCCCCCTGCCTGGACACCCCTCCCCCCCTGCCCCCTGCTAGTCCCCCCCTCCCCCCTGCTAGTCCCCCCCTGCCCCCTGCTACCCCCCCCCCCTGCCCCCTGCTAGTCCCCCCCCCCCCGGCCAGCCCCCCCTGCTAGTCCCCCAGCTAGCCCCCCCCCCCTGCCCCCTACCAGTCCCCCCTGCCTGGACACCCCCCCTGCTAGTCCCCCCTCCCCCCTGCTAGTCCCTCCCCCCCTGCCCCCTGCTAGCCCCCCCCCCCTGCCCCCTGCTAGCCCCCCCCCCCCCCCCCCGGCCAGCCCCCCCCCCCCCCCGTCCCCCTGCCACCCCCCCTGCCCCCGGCTTGTCCCCCCCGCCAGCCCCCCCCTGCCCCCCCCTGCCCCCTACCAGTCCCCCCTTTCTGGACACCCCTCCCCCCTGCTTGTCCCCCCTTGCCACCCCCCTGTCAGTCCCCCCTGCCCCCTGACACCCCCCCTGCCCCCTGCTTGTCCCCCTGCCAGCCCCCCCCCCCCTGCCACCCCCCTGCTTGTCCCCCTGCCAGCACCCCCCCCCCCTTCCACCCCCCTGCTTGTCCCCCTACCATCCCCCCCCCTCCCAGCCCCCCCCCCCCCCCCCCCCGCCCCTGCCAGCCCCCCCCCCCCCCCTGCTTGTCCCCCTACCAGCCCCCCCCCCCCCCCCTGCCAGCCCCCCCCCCCCTGCTTGTCCCCCTACCAGCCCCCCCCCCCCCCCCCTGCCAGCCCCCCCCCCCCTGCCCCTGCCAGCCCCCCCCCCCCTGCCCCCTGCTTGTCCCCCTGCCAGCCCCCCCCCCCCCCCCTGCTTGTCCCCCTGCCACACCCCCCCCCCCTGCCCCCTGCTTGTCCCCCTGCCCCCTGCCAGCACCCCCCCCCCCCTGCCAGCCACCCCCCCCCCCCCCCCCCCGCCCCCTGCCAGCCACCACCCCCCCCCCCCCCCCTGCCCCCTGCTTGTCCCCCTGCTAGCCCCCCCTGCCCCCTGCCAGCCCCCCTGCATTTTTCCTTTTCTTCAGAGCCTTTATTTCTAAAATACCTTCTAATGTCATGACCATTGTTATTATTAGTGTTCTGTTCCTCTTCATTGTTAGGTATGACAGAGTTCTTCTTTATTGGTTCATTTCTTGAAGCATTCTTAATTGAGTTTGTAATGTTCATGTTATATAGCATCAACGAAATGGTATTTTGGTTAGATAACAGGGATACAGGCTGTTCATAATAGTTCATATTATCTACAGATTTAGCACCAACAAAAGTTAAATTAATAGAATGAAGAGTAGGTGTACCTGGGTCATTTGAATCATCTATATTCTGCATCTTGATAGCGTCCAGATCTAATGAAAGGGGCTTCTGCCCGATAGGTTCAAAATGTGCCTTCATTAGCGTGGGGTCTTGTACAGAGGTTGTGCTTCCTTTTGTATGTTTTATAGGTTCCAGTGTCAAGGTACCTTGTTTATCAATGTTAGTGTGTTTTGTTTGTGCCTTAGCCTAAAGAGACTTTAGACTAATATGAGGATTCCTACTTTTTATAGGACAACCAGTGGTATGAATGACGTTTAGATTAGTGGAGAGTTTTCTGGTTTTTATAGCAGTGCCAGTGGCATCCAGAGTTTTAGAGTCATAGGTGTAGTGAGCAGAGGAAAAAGAACCTAAACCATTTTTCTGATTGTTAGACTCATTTATTATCTCTTGGTTTGGTGTGAAATTCAGTCAAAAGCAGACATTGATTTTTCATCACAACAGGCTGATCCGGTTCAGACGACATGTGCAGAGGATGAGGATGATCTGGTTCGGACAACATGTGAAGAGGATGAGGAAAAAGAAGAATTACCGAACAAATATTATGTGATACATGTACAATAAAATATGTCAAACAATTCCAAACCAATGTTTTCAGTTGAATTGAGACTTTGTACCACCTGCTATGCACGTTTTGTGGAAAGATGGATGAGGCAGCGCTGAGAGGAGATATAGTTTAGGAATGAGGAAATACGAAAAATTAGAGCTAACCATTCAATGTTTCCCTGAGGAGTAACCGCCGCAGGGTGTCGTCCTGGAGCAGGGCCAAATCACAGCGTGACCGCGGCGTGACCGCGGCGTGACCGCGGCGTGACCGCGGCGTGACCGCGGCGTGACCGCGGCGTGACCGCAGCTTGACCGCGGCGTGACCGCAGCGTGACCACAACGTGTTGGCCCGGTCCAGCGACATCCGTGGGGCAACATCTTCCACTTAGTTTCAAATAGGATGATATGGGTATGTGTAGACTACCAGTCCCCTCCCCCATGTCTGGACACCCCCCCCCCCTGTCTGGACACCCCCCCTGCCACCCCCTGCCAGTCCCCCACTGCCACCCCCTGCCAGTCCCCCCCTGCCAGTCCCCCTGCCCCCTGCCAGCCCCCCCTGCCCCCTACTTGTCCCCCTGCCACCCCCCCCCCCCCTGCCCCCTGCCAGCCCCCCCCCCCCCCCTGCCCCCTGCCAGCCCCCCCCCCCTGCCCCCTACTTGTCCCCCTGCCAGCCCCCCCCCCCCTGCCACCCCTGCCAGCCCCCCCCCCTGCCAGCCCCCCCCCCCCCTGCCCCCTGCTTGTCCCCCTGCCAGCCCCCACCCCCTACCAGTCCCCCCTGCCTGGACACCCCTCCCCCCCCCCCTGCCCCCTGCTAGTCCCCCCCCCCCTCCCCCCTGTGAGTCCCTCCCCCCCTGCCCCCTGCTAGCCCCCCCCCCCCCCCCTGTCCCCCTGCCAGCCCCCCCCCCCCTGCTTGTCCCCCTGCCAGCCCCCCCTGCCCCCTGCTTGTCCCCCTGCCAGTCCCCCCTGTCTGGACACCCCTCCCCCCCTGCCCCCTGCTAGTCCCCCCCCCCTCCCCCCTGCTAGTCCCCCCCTGCTAGTCCCTCCCCCCCTGCCCCCTGCTAGCCCCCCCCCCCCCCCTGCCCCCTGCCAGCCCCCCCCCCTGCTTGTCCCCCTGCCACCCCCCCCCCCCCCCTGCCCCCTGCTTGTCCCCCTGCCAGCCCCCCCCCCCCCCCTGCTAGTCCCCCCCGCCAGCCCCCCCCCCCCCCCGCCCCCTACCAGTCCCCCCTGCCTGGACACCCCTCCCCCCTGCTTGTCCCCCCTTGCCACCCCCCTGCCAGTCCCCCCTGCCCCCTGACACCCCCCCCCCTGCCCCCTGCTAGTCCCCCCCCCTGCTTGTCCCCCTGCCAGCACCCCCCCCCCCTGCCACCCCCCTGCTTGTCACCCTGCCAGCCCCCCCCCCCCCCCCCCCGGCCCCTGCCAGCCCCCCCCCCCACCCCTGCCAGCCCCCCTGCCCCTGCCAGCCCCCCTGCCCCCTGCTTGTCCCCCTGCCAGCCCCCCCCCCCCCATGCCCCCCGCTTGTCCCCCTGCCATCCCCCCCCCCCCCCGCCCCCTGCCAGCCCCCCTGCATTTTTCCTTTTCTTCAGAGCCTTTATTTCTAAAATACCTTCTAATGTCATGACCATTGTTATTATTAGTGTTCTGTTCCTCTTCATTGTTAGGTATGACAGATTTCTTCTTTATTGGTTCATTTCTTGAAGCATTATTAATTGAGTTTGTAATGTTCATGTTATATAGCATCAACGAAATGGTATTTTGGTTAGATAACAGGGATACAGGCTGTTCATAATAGTTCATATTATCTACAGATTTAGCACCAACAAAAGTTAAATTAATAGAATGAAGAGTAGGTGTACCTGGGTCCTTTGAATCATCTATATTCTACATCTTGATAGCGTCCAGATCTAATGGAAGGGGCTTCTGCCCGATGGGTTCAAAATGTGCCTGCATTAGCGTGGGGTCTTGTACAGAGGTTGTGCTTCCTTTTGTATGTTTTATAGGTTCCAGTGTCAAGGTACCTTGTTTATCAATGTTAGTGTGTTTTGTTTGTGCCTTAGCCTAAAGAGACTTTAGACTAATATGAGGATTCCTACTTTTTATAGGACAACCAGTGGTATGAATGACGTTTAGATTAGTGGAGAGTTTTCTGGTTTTTATAGCAGTGCCAGTGGCATCCAGAGTTTTAGAGTCATAGGTGTAGTGAGCAGAGGAAAAAGAACCTAAACCATTTGTCTGATTGTTTGACTCATTTATTATCTCTTGGTTTGGTGTGAAATTCAGTCAAAAGCAGACATTGAATTTTCATCACAACAGGCTGATCCGGTTCAGACGACATGTGCAGAGGATGAGGATGATCTGGTTCGGACAACATGTGAAGAGGATGAGGAAAAAGAAGAATTACCGAACAAATATTATGTGATACATGTACAATAAAATATGTCAAACAATTCCAAACCAATGTTTTCAGTTGAATTGAGCCTTTGTACCACCTGCTATGCACGTTTTGTGGAAAGATGGATGAGAGGTAGCGCTGAGAGGAGATATAGTTTAGGAATGAGGAAATACGAAAAATTAGAGCTAACCATTCAATGTTTCTCTAAGGAGGAGTAACCGCCGCAGGGTGTCGTCCTGGTGCAGGGCCAAATCACGGCGTGACCGCGGCGTGACCGCGGCGTGACCGCGGCGTGACCGCGGCGTGACCGCGGCGTGACCGCGGCGTGACCGCGGCGTGACCGCGGCGTGACCGCGGCGTGACCGCGGCGTGACCGCGGCTTGACCGCGGCGTGACCGCGGCTTGACCGCGGCGTGACCGCGGCTTGACCGCGGCGTGACCGCGGCGTGACCGCGGCGTGACCGCAGCGTGACCACAACGTATTGGCCCGGTCCAGCGACATCCGCGGGGCAACATCTTCCACTTAGTTTCAAATAGGATGATATGGGTATGTGTAGACTACCAGTCCCCTCCCCCATGTCTGGACACCCCCCCTGTCTGGACACCCCCCCTGTCTGGTCAGATTCTCACTTGCACCTTTACTATTGATGGTACTCGTATTTACTACTCCTTTGTTTATGCTAAGAATAAATACCAAGAATGAATAATTATTTGGAATGACTTCTCTTATTTAGGAACTAACATGAATGCCCCCTGGTTTCTTATGGGAGACTTTATGTTATTCTTAATTCTAGTGAAAAAATTGGCCCATCTCACGCCTCTATCTCCACGAGAGAATTTAAAGCCTCGATCAAGGGAAACAATCTTATTGAAATTAATCTCACTGGTGCGAAATACACCTGGTATAGAAGACATCACAATAAAGTGGTTGCTTCCAAATTGGACAGAGCCTTTACGAATGTTCTGGCTCTAGATAAATAGGACACTATCTCTAGAATCGATATAAAGTAACTAATGGGTCCCTAACCAAACTAACCCTGCTAGTCCCCCCCCTGCCCCCTGTTAGTCCCCCCTTCCACCCCCCCCCCCCCCCTGCCCCCTGCTAGTCCTCATCCATAGGTGCAGCCTGTGAGTTTATACTCTCCAAGCCCCCTAAAGATATTAGTTCCAGATCACTAAAACATAATTCTCAACCATGAAGACAAGAAATAAAATACATGCTGAAATATATATTTTTTTTGCTACAATCAAAGTATTAGTGTTCAAAGATTAATTGGAATTTGATGCAGGCCAGAAAAGAGAAGAATAATAATAAAAAGTGAAGCGTCATAAGGCAGTGGAATTAATTGAAAAATATATAGTTTTTTAATACCGAAAACACTGTATCCTATTAGCTTGACACGCTCACCCTATTCCAAAGATAAATACAACTCAAATATGAATAGATTGATCATAGATAACTCAATATGACTTGAAAGAAAAATATAGATACAAAAAAACACAACAAACCGCAATAGAGATAAATGATATAGAATTCTTGACAGAGTTAATAAGTTTATGAAATTACAGAGGAATAAGTATTTACCTGAAACAATAGAGATTCAAATTATAGAGAACTGAGTATTTCACCTAAGACACTAAGAGTGATGATACAAAAATCTTGACAGGGTTAATAAATATAGAAATTATAGAGGATGAAGTATTTACCTGAATCAATAGAAATGAAAATTATAGAGAACTGATTAACAATTTTGTGCTGGAAGTTCCTCTACACATTTCCTAGTTGTGGCTATGCTACATCCACTGTTCCTACTTCTCAAAGTTCCTCTACTTGTTCCAAGAGGATCTTGATTTTTTCTATAGCACATATTTCTGGAGAGAGGTGCTTTCCCTGTTTTTCCTCCTACAAAGCTAAAACTATAGTCCACAAATCAGTCCAGAAGTTGTTGAATTGCAATGAACAAATGACAAATGTAAAAAAAACTGTACATGAGTATCATTTTATTGCCACAAAAATAGTGAAACAGAGAAGTGATTGTCTTGAATTTGCATATTGACATCAGTCACATCCATGCAAATTTTAGTTAAAATATGTTAAAATTACAGCTTTTGTGATAGATAATAATGAAAAGTAGATAAAAATATGTTAAAAAATCAGATCATGTATCATAAATTATAAATGAAAATGAATGAAAATGGAAAAACATGATGTAAAAAGATACAAAAAGGATAAAATTCTGTACATTCATTTATCAGCGGAAAGGGTAGATTGATGGCTTATACATGTGTTGTGACATGGCTGCCACCCCCCTGCCAGCCCCCCCCCCCCCCCTGCCCCCTGCCACCCCCCTGCTTTTCCCCCTGCCAGCCCCCCCTGCCCCCTGCTAGTCCCCCCCTGCCCACCTGCACCTGTCCCCCCTCCCCAGCCCACCAGCACCAGCCCCCCCCCACTGGACCCCCCATGGACAGACCCCTCCCCCCAAACCCAGACCCCCCAGGACAGACCCCCCCCCCACCCCCTGCTACCCCCAGCACCCCCCCCCCTGCCCCCTGCTTGTCCCCCCCCCAACCCCCACCCCCCTGCCCCCTGCTTGTCCCCCTGCCACCCCCCCCCCCCTGCCCCCTGCTTGCCCCCCCCCCCCCCAACCCCCACCCCCCTGCCCCCTGCTTGTCCCCCTGCCAGCCCCCCCCCCCCCCCCCCGTCCCCTGCTTGTCCCCCAGCCCCCCCCCCCCCCTGCCCCCTGCTTCCTGCCACCCCCTGCTTTTCCCCCTGCCAGCCCCCCTGCCCCCTGATAGTCCCCCCCCTGCCCACCTGCACCTGTCCCCCCTCCCCAGCCCACCAGCACCAGCCTCCCCCCCCCCACTGGACCCCCTAGACCCCCCATGGACAGACCCCTCCCCCCAAACCCAGACCCCCCAGGACAGACCCCCCCCCCCCCACCCCCTGCTACCCCCAGCACCCCCCCCCCCTGCCCCCTGCTTGTCCCCCTGCCAGCCCCCCCCCCCCCCTGCACCCCTGACACCAGCACCCCTGCACGCCAGCCTCCCCCTGCACCCCTGCACTGGTCCCTCTCCCCCCTTCACACCAGATCCGGCCTCCCTCTCTCTTTGCACTGCACTACACCCCTGCACACTAGCCTCCCCCTACATCCCTACACGAGCCCGCACACCTTCCCCAGACCAGACCCACCCAACACTGAACACACAAATCATTATTTACTTTTACTTCAAAATTATTACATGTAGCCACACACACATATCTCTGACGAAAAATAACATCTAATTGGGCCAAAATGCCAATAAGGAATGCTTAAAATAAGGATTCAGTGCAATAGTTTGAGCAGGAGTATATAAAGGGGGAACTTATATATGTATATGCCTACCTATGCATACACATGTAAGAGGGGAGACCGAACATGTGCTTCCAAAGGAGCTCTCCAATCAATGATAACATCCTCAATCACTTTGCATGAATGAGACCATCAGAGAGAGAGAAATTGCTTCAGAGATGCTAAATTTAAATACGATTTGTTCTTTCATAATGATGGATCTCAAAAGTGAACTAATTGCTTGGCCTCCTCTAACTCACTACAAATTATCATCAAAATCGAAGATTACTTAAAACTGGATTTTAATAGATAGTGATAATAATGTGTCGAGGCTGGACAGCCCCCCCTCCCTCCCCCCTGGACACTGGACTCCCCCTGCATATTTACCCCTGATGGACACTGGACCCCTGCTAGACACTGGACCCATACTCTCCCCCCCCCACCCCCTACCAGCCCCCTTGTACCCCTGCTGGACACTGGACTCCCCCCCTGGAAACTAGTTCTTGGGATGCCCAAATCATATTTACCCCTACTGGACACTAGACTCCCCCCTGGAAACTGGACTCCCCCCTGCATATTTACCCCTGCTGGACATCATTAATATAGAAAAATGGAACTATTGTTAAAAAATACAATGATATTGTCAATTGAAAAGACAAACTAAAAATAGAAAGCTTGTTCTGTTTTAATTAATTCAACTGCAACAATCAAAAATCACACCCAATCAAACAAAACCTAACAATGTATGTATAAATAGTGAAAAGAAACCTCTGTGGTAGAATAAAAAATGATCAGCATCATCCAATGTACAGAACTCTGGTGGGTACGATCAATCATAGAACGTCTCATGGTGGAAGAGCAGTACCTCAGACGCTGTGGGCCGTCTATCACCTTTCCTCGATTCTACTGATTCACACATCAGGATACAGAGATGGAAAACTTCAATGGCGTGCATATGCCCCGTTTGGTCAGTAGAATAGTGTAATCTCCATTCCATAAACCCATATTCCAAAAACCAAACAGGGTCTGAAAGTTTAAACCTTTTAGTGGTAGCAGAGCTGATGTCAACAACAATGTGATTTACCTGCCCTGATGCACCAGCTGGAATAGTACATATCGACACGTTTTGGCTTGCTGCATCTTTTGATGGAAGGGTAAGGCACCCCCTGAAACATTAAATGGAGAAGAGAGAATTTAGGAAGCATTTTAAACCCCATAAAAATAGTGTAATCAAACATAACAAACCGTTTGATGCTATCATCAGTGACATTGCACGCAGCAGTTTAAACTAGAAGTGATAATTTTGAACATGACACAACATAACACAAGCTAAACATGTTTAGGTCAAACATAAATGGGTTCAGGTTGTAATCGGGTTGAGTAATCTGACCCAAATGGTATTCAGATTGGGTTCTGGTTGACCAATCCTGAACCGTCTAACCAGATTAAAAATATAATAATAATATAAAATATTAAAAATAAAATAATAATTAATTTTATAATATATTTTATTCTTATAATCAACTTAATTTGAAATAATTCAACATATTTATATAAAACATTATTTATTTTAAATGGTTTAAGAAGATCGATTAGTCATGATCCAATTTATTTTATATATTAAAAGCTAAAAAAGTTGGCAGGTCAGGTTAGGCTTGACCCCTTTATAAATGGATTGAGTTGGGTCAACCCGTTTAATTAAATGGATCAGGTTACTGTTGAGTTTAATGGGTTCATGGGATTGCCAACCCCGATACGGACCTGACACATGAACCCAACTGCCACCTCTAACTTGGTGCATTATAAGCAAAGCCTAAGACTGTGTATGACGATACTTGGCGAAAAGTGCTTCTAGCGCTTGTACAAGTACTCAAGTTACCATGTCAATTCTATAGTTGGTTTTCCCTATGAATTCAAGTGCAACTGATTGTTCAAATACAAAACATTATCAAAACTGTAAATACTTAGCTTAGGTTAGTTCTCAATTCACACAAGATTATGACCATCTTGCATTTCCTTTGATCCACTAAAGAGCCTTCCAAATGGAAATGCAAATCCATTTCATACACTGAAATGCCATGACTTCGAAACCATGTTTAATTTTGTAAACACTTTAAAAGATCATAACAAGCAAATCATTAGATTAAGCACAGATCCATTAAAGTTCAAATTTATTCGGTCATGTTCATAAATATTTCACGTCATAAGCCAAGTTGTGGCTGCCACAATATCGTCAAGTCATTAGAAAGTTTTTTTTACCCTTACCTTTGTCACACAGTAATATGATTTCTCTGATTCCCATATTCGACGACCAATAATGTATTCTCTGTCACTCCAAAAACATGAAAACTGCATCATCACACAGTACCGCATAAGATAGGTCAGGGGATTCAGTATTCTAAATAAATCCTAGTGTCTAAAGGAAGAGTCTCCTCACCTTCCTTACCCATTGCACAACCATGGATCCTGTGGAGGGGCATTCTTCTATAATTGCATAATGGACGAGAGTGTCATCCCATTTGGAACGAAATTCGTCTTCCCAAAAAAAATCCCTCACCAACTCAGGTGTAGCATCCTCAAAGATAGTTCTAGTTTGGTATTGAGGAGGACCCATCTAAACTCATCAAAGGTAAAGCACAATCAAAAACACAAGAGACAAAGAAAATGATTAAGGAGATTTCATGTTCAGATATTTTAGAAAACAGTGTGCTCAGCCAACCGGAACTATTACTAGAAGGTTTGATAACTGATCAAATCAGAGACGACTTGTATAACGGGGAAACAGTCAAATCAAGTGAACTCATCACTCGATATCAATCAAGTGTGATTATTTCTCAGCAACAACTTGTTGAGCAGGATGTCACTGCTGATCAAGCTCACAGCCAACTTAATTCAGTTGGCAGCAAGAACACTTGATCAGTCTAAAACAATAATTCAAAAAACTGAAAGCTAGGGAATAGCCACCTCAGGATCTCTCTGCCATGCCTGGTAATCCATATTGGGGGTTGATCTATCCATCATCTTTATCCAAATAGGGCTTCCATCCTTTGACTCGACAAGCTGGTACAAACGCTTCAACTCGATTTCTGGCATGACAAAGGCCTCCTCCTTGATGATCCGTGACACTCTGAACATGAAAAAACAAACAGTGAGATGTGTTCAGCTCTAGAAAGGCAATCGATTGATTTCTGCATTTTAACAATGACAACCCAAAAAAACATAAAAAAACATAAAAAAAACCTTAACCCAAGTGGAGTCAACTATGTAAAATAGAAACATGGATCTTAAGCAATCAGGAAAAGGATTGCATGAGTGGTCTGGAAAATGAAGGATAAAACAAGAACCTGCATTCAAGTAAGGCAGTTTACAATGAATTTTTTATTCAAGAACATGTGAACATTGGGACTACAAAACGATGAGATATGGATCAGGTAAAGCAACATGATGCCCATCTATAATGTGGATGGAATGATTCACATGGCATTGACAGTAAAAAACCCAAGAGACATACGTCCATGTGGTGTAATTGCTGCAAACTGAAACTGACAATTAGACAAACAGAAAGTGTAAGAAATCGAAGGTGCAAATGAGGCATAACAAAATGCAGATAACCAGCACTCAGGAGAGAAAAAAATAGAGGGCGATGGGGGTGTCGACCTCGAGGGCGTCGACGAGGAGGGCGCGGCGAGGAGGGCGCCGGCGAGGAGGGCGCCGGCGAGGAGGGCGCGGGGAGGATGACGCGGGGAGGATGACGCGGCGAGGAGGGTCGCGGCGAGGAGGGCGTCGGCGAGGAGAGCGCGGCGAGGAGGGCGTCGGCGAGGAGGGCGTCGGCGAGGAGGGCGTCGGCGAGGAGGATGGCGCGGCGTTGATGCGTCGTGGAGGAGGAGGCCGCGGCGAGGATGAGGCCGCGGGGAGGAGAAATGGCGAGGGCGAGGAGATGGAGCCCGACGCTTGGGGGCGAGGGCGAGGATGGAGCCCGACGGAATGGGGGAGAAAAAAAACTGGACGAGGGGATATAGCCACGAGTAGGAAAAAAACCGTGGCTGTATAAAACCTATAGCCACGGTTCTATAAAACCGTGGCTATAGGTCCGTGGCTATAGCCCAGATTTCCAATAGTGGCATCAACATCGCCTTTCTGAGTGACCTTGATCTTTTCTTTAAACACTATGATTGTGGGTTGAGTCAATCCTGGGATGCCAAAAGACGACTTCCAGCGAAAGACACCCAACACATGACCATGAGTTGATTCTCTCTATTAAAAGAGATCCACAATATCTCCTTATTTTTTGTATCTTCATTCCATAATTATATGTGGTCAAAACCCCTTCAAATATGTTATAGAGTCCTACATGGAATGTTTCAATGATATCACCTCTTTCAACTTTTGGATTAGATATGGACCATCATGATTTTCCTATCATCAACGAAAACCATGGTGTGGTTTCACTACCACAACGTGGCACATTCGGTCAAATATTGACTTTTGCAAACCATGACAAGAAGATCTTCTTCTCCTAAAATCTTGCATGTTTTTGTATCTTGAGATTCTATACTTAAGTTCAACCTCAACATGTTTCACCCCTTCCAAAATGTAGTTTTGCAGCTCCTTTTTATCAAGATGCAAGGCTCCAGGTAAATGGTTAAGACGACAACTCACTCCACACGATCTCTTCGTTTTGTCTTAAGATGTTGCAAAACAATCTTCTTTGAAATGGAATCGATCACGACGTGGTAATTCCTCCATCGTGTTTTGGACAATGAGAATGCAAAAGACTTTTTGCCACTACGCCCTCTGTCACAATGTGGTTTTATGTCTAAGCCGTTTTTGATAAGGACTTCATTGAGTCTTATCTTTGAAACGTGTCATGCCACAACATCACTAGTACAAAAAACATGTTTTTTACATCGTTTTTTTTTTGTATATTTTTAGCATTGGTTTTTTAGATGACGTTTTTGAAAACAACGTAGTAAATATATTTTTAATTTCAGTTTTAATAACCTATGCTAAAAATGTATTTTTTATGAATTTTGACGTCAGTTTTTAAAAAACAAACCTGAAAATATGCTTTGAAAAAATATATTTGAGACCGTAGAACCTTACAGTTATTTTGTAGAACCAATAATAACAACTATAGTTTCGCATGATAAAATAAGTAGTTTGCAATTATAGAGTTGAAAAAAAAATGAAATCAAATAAAAAATAAACAAATGAGAATAAATGAAACCTTACAGCTGTTTTGCAGAATCAACAAGAACAACTATAGTTTCGCATGATAAAATATATAGTTTACAAATATATAGTTCAAAAAAATAAAGATCATCCGATAATATAATGATAATAATCAACAAATATTTATTACAATATCATAAAAATATTAAACGAGAATAAATGAAATCGGTCTATGGATTGCACCTTCATGCAATGTTGCTTGATAAATCACAGTGTTGAAACAAATTTTTTTCATCGTTTCTCTCACAAACGTCATGGTCTCCACCTCCAAAATAGATATTCGGTGATGATTTCGAATATATGAATGAATAATCGAGAGAGAAATGGATGTTTGAGAGAGAGAAACAAAAATCCAAGGTGGGGGGTGGGGGACAAAAGTTAGAGGGTGAAGTGGAATAAAGATTGTGTGGAGTGATATATTTATAGGCGGGAATTAAAATTTTAGCATGAAGCAAAAAATTGAAATTTCCATTTGCGGCGGGGTGAATTTATTGTCGGAAAGGTTAAATTACATTGGTGCGGTTTGAAAAAATTAAATCTTCATATCCGAGTTCGATTTTTTATATCGGTTATTGATATAATCGACGTTAAAAATTGCATCGTGATCGGTTTAACGACGGTTATTAAATAATCGATGTTAAAAATATTTTTAATATCAAATTATTAAAAAATGACGTTATAAATACTTGTTGTACTAGTGATGTATTGGATATGATGTTGCAAAAACTCACCCATAAATGGCTTGAACCATCATCATTTTTAATGTCTTTTTTATGTAGATGTAGATTCAAGTTGAACAATTATTATTTTTTCAGTGTTTAAAAACAACAACAACAGCAACTAGACTCTTAATCTCCCAACTTTATCACAGTATCCAATCTTTAAAAATATTTTATGACATGTTTTAGAAATAATATTTTAAAAATAAAAGTAAAAAATATATTTTCATCGTCATGTATTGGGTAGTAAGGAACCGACATTTTGATGAAAAATGGTGGGAGCCACATTGGGCACTCCGCATAAAAGAAACCGTTGGTGGGGCGAGCGATTCAATGGATTCCCAAAAAACTAAAAAGTTAGTTGGGACTTCCCCTCCCCATATGAGCCGTGCTCCCATGACCTACTGGTCAACTCCTAACAGCTTTGTATCTCCTTCCCTCCCACGAATCCCTCCAGGCCAGTACAGAGAGAGACAAGTAGAGAGAGGAGGGAGAAAAGCGCTGAATCCACTGCACCATCTTTTGTTTTACATCCTTAAACCACCCCTGCCCCACAGCTTCTCGCACCCTTTTCGCTCTCCCTCGCTCTCCCTGTCATTAGACAATTCGTCCGCCGGGGAGGAGCGAGAAAGTAGCCGCCATCGGTTCCTCGCTGCCATTGTCAATTTGAACAATCCTAACACAGGAGAACGAAGGGAGCAGGGGCGGAGGACGGGGGACGACGAGTCCATGGGAGTGGAATACATGTCGAACCCACCCGATCCCCGCACCAAGGACTTCTTCGCTTCCCCGGCTCTCTCCCTCAGTCTCGTAATTTTCATCCAAGCTTTTCCCGTCCCGTCTGTTGAATTTATTTCTGGTTTTTGGGTTTGAAATTTGCCCCTGTTTTTCTTTCATGGCGATATAGGCCGGTATCTTTCGCGGTGCAGGCGGGGACGCTGGGTCGGCCGCAGCGGTGGTGGAGCAGGGGGACGACGTGAGCGGAGGAGGGCGCGAGCTGCAGGAGGACACGGTGGAGCTCAGCAGCGAGAACTCAGGGCCCACCAGATCGAGGTCGGACGAGGACTTGGGCGGGGGCGAAGGGGAGAACGAGGACGACGACGAAGACTACGGCGATGGCGGCAACAAGAAGAAGAAGAGGAAGAAGTATCACCGTCACACCGCCGAGCAGATCAGAGAAATGGAGGCGTAAGAAACTTTTTGTTATTAAATGAACTTTGCTCACTTTGATAAGGGGAAAACAAAATAGGGAAACTGTTTGAATGGAGTTGTTGCTGCAGTAACAGGAAATGAGTAGCAGTGGCATTTTACACGGGCTGTGAAACGTGATTTCTTGGGAATACTTCGCTTCGTCGTCACCATCGTCTTCATTTATTCCCCTGTTCCACCGATCACATGCTGCTCTGTAATTTGTAATTGATATGAAACTTAACCATTTTGGATTTGATTTATCATTTGCAGGCTGTTCAAGGAGTCGCCACATCCAGATGAGAAACAAAGACAGCAGTTGAGCAAACAGCTAGGTCTTGCCCCAAGGCAAGTGAAGTTCTGGTTTCAAAATCGCAGAACTCAAATCAAGGTGTATCCAAAATTTCCAGCCATGGCAGCGCCTTCTTCTTCTTCTTCTTCTTATTCTTCTTATCATTTTATCAAACTTCTGTAATGGGTGACCGCAGGCCATCCAAGAGCGCCATGAAAATTCTCTGTTGAAATCTGAAATAGAAAAGCTGAGAGAGGAAAACAAGGCCATGCGAGAGACGATCCAGAAGGCTCGTTGCCCCAAGTGTGGCTTCGCCACCGTTACCAATCAGGATCCGTCTGCAACAACAGAAGAGCAACAGCTGCGAATCGAAAATGCCCGCCTCAAATCCGAGGTGTGGTTTTTTCTTTCTCTTCCAGTGTTAGTTACAGAAATTCAATCGTACGCTTCCAAATGTAGGTCGAGAAACTCAGGACAGCCATGGGGAAACCCCCGTCTGGGATGGCGTCGCCGAGTTCCTCCTCGCTCTCCCCAGGAAACAACAACGAGGACAACAGGAGCTCCATGGACGGAGTCCTCGGGCTGGAGAAATCCAGAATCAAGGATATCGTCAACGACGCCATGGGTGAGCTCAAGAAGATGGCCACGGCGGGGGAGCCACTCTGGGACCGCAGCATCGAGACCGGCCGGGAAATACTGAATTATGACGAGTACGTAAAGGAGTTCTCCGTCGAGCAGCCGGCCGGTGATCACCTGAAGAGGTCGATCGAGGCTTCCAGAGAGACCGCAGTGATCTTCGTGGACCTCCCACGGTTGATTCAAAGCTTCATGGATGCGGTGAGTTCCCTGAAAACCCTAGAATTCTAGATGATGAGTACGGTTTAACAGAGACAACATGTCTCTGCTGATTAGCCCTAAATTTTCTTCTCTGTTGCATCAGAATCAGTGGAAGGAGATGTTCCCATGCCTGATCGCAAAGGCTGCTAACGTGAATACCATTTCCAGTGGAGAAGGGGGAATCCCGGACGGTGCTGTACAATTGGTTAGTGATATCTGTAACCCTGCTAATTAATGATTAATAGAAACATTGAAGATGAACAGGGGGGAACTGAGTTATCATTTTTAGATTCTAATCCTCGTTCTGAGTTGCAGATGTTTGCAGAGCTGCAAATGTTGACGCCAATAGTGCCCACCAGAGAATTATTCTTCATCCGCTACTGTAAGCAGCTGGGAGCCGATGAATGGGCAATTACTGATGTCTCCATTGACAAGGTTGAAGATGGGGCGGGTGCCTCCGTGGTGAAGTGCAGGAAACGCCCCTCAGGTTGCATCATCCAGGACAAATCCAACGGCCATTGTAAGGTATTTCAAATGCCTGCAACCTCCGCATACAGCTGATTGAGCATTCTAAAACCACAAAACATCAATCTGCCGTGTTCCAGGTGACCTGGGTGGAACACTGGGACTGTCAAAAATCTTTCTCCCCCTCCATTTTCCGTACCATCCTAAACAATGGCCTGGCCTTCGGTGCATGGCACTGGATGGCTGCATTGCAGCTTCAATGCGAGTGGCTCGTCTTCTTCATGGCAACAAACGTTCCTACCAGAGATTCTTCTGGTGAGCCAAAGCCACCATTCCAATTACTCTGGAAATTTGCCGTCTGATTTTGATTCATAATCCTTGTCTGAAAGTTTAGGTGTGGCTACTTTGGCGGGAAGAAAGAGCATTCTGAAGTTGGCACAGAGAATGACACAAAGCTTTTGCCGTGCACTGGGCTCCTCGAGCCACCACACATGGAGCAACGTCATAACTGGAGATGATATCAGGGTGGCTTCTCGGAAGAACCTCAGTGATCCTGGAGAACCCATTGGGTTGATTGTTTGTGTCGTTTCTTCGGTGTTGTTGCCTGCTTCTCCCCATGTCCTCTTTGAATATTTGAGGGATGAGGCTCATCGAAGTGAGGTTTAACTACTTATCCTTGTCAATGCCATACACCAAATGGTAATGATACTTTGACATCAAACGTTGGTGCCCTAGTTAACACTTGCATTGTAACCATACAAAATTTGAGAATTATGACAGGAATTTGCATAAATTTTGTATGGTTTCGATACAGGTGCTCATGGGATGTCAGCTTTGGGTTTCAAAATATCATTACCCTTAATGTAAGTTTTGTACCGCCTGATGATTGTTTTTTATTGTTTGAATTAGTGGGATTTCATGTCGAGTGGTGGCCCGGTTCAATCAATCGCAAACTTATCCAAAGGGCAGGATCGTGGCAATTCAGTCACTATACAAGTGAGTTCTAGCATCCACTACCAGACTAATAGATTCCAAATTTAAAGCTATGTTTGGTATGATGAGATTCATGTTGAGTTTCAATTTGACAAATCCTTTTGAAAAGCGGTTTTGTTTAATTATCCCACATCGGTTGTTGAAGGGTCCAATGTGTTAAATATAAGTGTGAGATAACTCTTCACTCTTGAGCTAGCTTTTGGGGTGAGAAGGCCCAATAGCACTATCGGGCTATAACACTTACCAATTATGATAAAGTTTGAAAAAATAAGTGGCTTTGTGAATAAAGCCACTTAAACAAATGGAACTCTTTTTCAATGAAGCTTAGTTTGACGATAGTTATTGGAAACTGATTAGGGCTTGGTTAACAGTAATTATTTAAAATTGCTTAGAACACCTGTCACTTATGATAAACACTTTTTAAAAAAATAAGAAATATTTGTTTCTCATTTGAAAAACACTTAGATTCTAGAAGAAATCCACTTAAATAGCATAAGTCTTTTTTTAATAAGCAATCTTGAAACATGTAATGGCTAGACAGGTGTCCACCTACAGAGACCTCACTATTACCAGGTATTCACCTTCAGGGACCTCCATCCTAAGGGACCTCCATCTTAGGAGACTTGTGGTGTCTCTATGACCCACCCACGTGACTGAACGGGTAAATGATAACGACTATCCTCACATGTCAACATACATTCTTTTAGCACATATTGAGAATGTTTTCTAGAAATTCATCCATTGCGAAACCACTTCAAGCCAAACTTGCTTAATTATGAAGTGTTTATCGGATCAGTTTCTGAAAATAAAGACGCGTCTTGTTGACATCGGTAATATCTAAATGATTTAAGTCCTTTTCTTCAATGATGTTACAAAACATCTATAAAGAATTAATTATCTTAAATGGTGAATATTGTAAGTAGTTTTCAGTATTGTTAAGTACACCCAACACTTATCATTTATGATAAGTTGTTCAATATAAGTGTTTCCGAATTGATTATTGAATAAGTATTATTAAGTTACTTATTTTAATGGTCTTCTTCTAGAGTTTAAGTGTAATTGTTTTTCTATAAACAAAACAAACATCACCTATATTTATCAGAAGTGTGCTTATTGTACTTTTGTTGTAAAACACAAACTCAATTTCATGATTCATATATATTTTTGTTTAGGAAAAAGGAATGTCCATCCTCATGCTCTGTTTTTTTTTTTCATTTTTCTCTTCTTCAAAACAATTTTCATCATATCAAACGAGTCATTACTTTGATCTGTTTTATATCAATCGCTCATAGATCTTTACTGGGCTTCCGAACTCAGACCGTGAAATCAAAAGAGAGCGTGTGGATACTGCAAGATACCTGCACAAATGCTTATGAATCCATGGTGGTCTATGCTCCTGTAGATGTAGCAGCCATGCAGTCAGTGATGAGTGGGTGCGACTCCACCAGCACCACCCTGCTGCCCTCAGGTTTCTCCATCCTGCCGGATGGGGAATCAGGGCCTCTGGTTATCACTTCCAGGCCAAAACAGAACAACGCCGAAGGAGGATCCTTGCTCACCATAGCTTTCCAGATCCAAACCAGCCCCTCTCCAGCGGCTAAATTAAGCATGGACTCTGTCCAGACCGTCGCCACCCTCCTGTCACGCACCCTGCAAAATATTAAGAAAGGCCTGCAGTGTGAAGATGGATGACAGTACAGTACGTAGTACATAGCCAAACCCCATAGATGAAGATGAAGTAGAAGAAGATGGCCGGCTATATTTCATCGACCGAGTCATCGGGGTGTGTTCTAAGTTTTTTTTCCCCCTTTCTTTCTGTAGTCTATATGATTTCATTCATTTTAATCCGGTCATGCGAGTGTTTTTGTGATTTAGTGGGATAAGTATTTGCGTTGGTGTATAGAATGGTATGCAGCGAGTTATTTCTTGGGTATATATAAATTATAATTAGAAAAAGTTTTTTTTTTTTAATTTTAAAAAACTGACAGCGCTATAATGGCGTTCCACCGCCATTTTGACGATGGGGGTTTGAGAGTCTTATAAATCCACGTGTCGATCAGCCACGACAGTTCCGGACTCTTTTCAGGGGCATTACGTCAAACGGTTTCTGTACAGTTTTCGGCAGCTAGTTCACGTCACCTCGCTGCTACCTGGCGGGAAGAAATATGGGATCACAGAAATCTCGGTCGTTGTATCTATTTAATTTTATTCCAGGATCGGTTAAATTCAAATTTACTTATTGTATAAGTAACCCAAAAGCACTATATATATATATATATACTATCAGGAGGTTGAGGGTTGTGATTTCATTTTTTATGATAACATTTTTTTTACTTCGTTGGTAAGTATTATATATCATTTCAAGAAAAATGTAAATTATTCTAGAAACAAAGTGTGAGGATTAAGAAAATCATCATTTACATTTTATCTAATCAATCATAATTAATTAATTATTGTATATATAATATACATTATTATAGTTATTAATTATTAATATTATGGATCTGCCCCTATGGTGTTGGGTCAGAATCGGATCGGTCCCAAGATAATTATTCAATTGCGAAGTTGTGAGAATTGTCAACATAAACAAAGCGTAAAATCAAATAGAAGAATAATAAATGAGGATATAAAAATTTAACGTGAAAAAAACCCTCAATATGGAGAATTAAAAAACAACAGGGCAACTTAGAGAAAATTCACAACGAATCAGAGAGTACAAAAGTCAAAGTAAAGCCGGAGACATGAATTGCAAATACAGCGTAGAGAAACTTGTGAGAAAATTCACACCTTGATACGCCTCTGTCACCTCTCTGATAATAGTTTGTGACAAGACATCACCTTTCGAAAATCAAAACCGAACACGCAACGTCATTGCAACACCTCATTGTACAACTCGATTTGCCGCCACCCGCTGTCACCCACGCTCGAAACCGCTGCCCACATATTTCTCTCGGGTCACTACAAACTACAAATTGTCTCCCTTTTTTAGTCATTGCCCGCCCTTTTATAGACCTTCATGTGCACCACAAATATCTCCCCCACATCTCACCCAAAAAAAAAGATATAAAGAAACATCTTGTATCTTACACGAATAGATACGAAAAAGAAGGCCACCTTTTAAATTTTAAAAACATTATTTATTTTAAATCTGCATAGGCTGAACTCCAACAATCTGCCCTTTCAGCCTATCGAAGAAGAAGATCACATCCAACAAACTCAATTGTAAATCAAACTAATTGGCATCGCATCAATTGTCATCTTCTGTAGAAAATATGACATATCTTTTTTGCATCTTAGACGGAAACCTGAAACCTTCCCCTGAACAAGACTGAAACCAACACTTGACTCCCTCATAACTGTGCTTGCCACATAATCTGAAGCACCTACAGTAATTAATTGATCTATTTGCTCAACATTCTTCGTGCAATCTGAAACTTTCTGCGCATCACCCCAATCTCACAACCACAGAACAAGGTTTTATCAGAGCTAAAAAAAGTTTTTATCAATGCTAAAAAGGTGTTGATAATCGAGGCGTCATTAAAAGGGGGTCTCTTTTATCAGCACTAAAAAAAACGCTGATGAAAGTTTAAAAAAATAAATAAATAAAAACTGCAAATCGGGGGGGCTTTAATATCGCATCAGCCCAATCTCACAACCACAAAACAAGGTTTTATCAGAGTTAAAAAAGTTTTTATCAATGCTAAAAATATGCTGATAATCGAGACGGTATTAAAAGGGGGTTTCTTTTATCAGCATTAAAAAAAAGCGGTGATAAAAGTTAAAAAAAACTGCAAATCGGAGGGCTGTAGCAGTAGATCATTTACCACTCATCCATCTTATTAAATTCTTCATTTAATGATATATCTATATATATATAGTTATATTTATTCGTATGTTAATATATAGTTATATGAATATATATTTAATTATATTAATATATATATACATATATGGCTATATTTATATATTTATTTGTATATTAATATATATATATATATCCGTATATTTATTCATATATTAACATATATTTATAAGATCGGTTTTAAATACATTTATAAAATATATTTTGTGTGTGTGTGTGTAAATAAATAAATACATATATACAACATACGCGCGCACACACACACACATATTATATATATGTGTGTGTGTGTGTGTGTGTTCGTAAGTATAATTATACATATTTATATATAATTACATATATTATATATTAATATGTATATACATATGTTATAATATATAGATAATATATATCAGTTTGTTAATATAGACACACACACACATTATATAGCTATATAAATGCTCATATATTTGTATTTTAAATAAAATGGATATTAGTTTTTATTTAGATAAAGATTTTATATTGAGAAATATATTTTATATGTAAACATGTTTAATTATTAATTTATAAAATTTAATTTTTAAGTGTGAATATATAAAAAATATGTATATATTTTTATACATTTGATTATAAATAACAGTACATTGTGAAAAATGATAAAATTTCATTACCATAATATCAATATTAATGTAATCACTGGTAATAAATTAATTTTCCATTGATAAAGGGCAAAAAGACCCCCTTAAACGAGGCTGAAATTTTATCGAATGTTAAAAAATTTGGGTATCCTGACTAAAAACACAGTTTTGGAGGCCTTCGGGACCTTTTTGGGGCTCAAAAAATGTGAGAGATTTACTTATATCATAAATGGCGTAGAGCTCGACGCAAGCTTTGATTTGATATGTGGTAGAGCTCAAACAAACACTCAGATCAAAAGTTATGGCCGTTTGAAGTTCGAGTTATGTTTTCAACTTATTTTAGATCTTTTATTATTTTTTTGATTTTTTGTGTTTTCAAATTGTTATTAAATGACTATTACTTGATAATAATTAGCAAATTACTAATTAATAATATTTTTAATTATTTTATAAGCAATTTTCACTAAATATCTTAGACGTTAAGTATAAATGTATATTTATACTTATCTAAAACATATTTAAAAAATATATATTATATTTATATCAATATAAATATATTTATATATTTATATATTAGTATATTATTTTTAATGATTTTTTTTGAAATATACAATTTATCAGTGCTCGTAAAAAAAACGTCGATAAAGACCCCCTTTATCAGTGCTACTAAAAAACGCTGATAAAGGGGGCACCTTTATCAGTGCTAAAAAAAGCGATGTTAAAGGGTAGCGCTGCGAAAACCCATTTTTATGATAGTGTATTTGATTTTAATTCTTTCTTCACTAGGTGCACTATCTGAAGAAAAAGAATTAAGTGTAAGACTTGAAACACCTGACCTGACGTACTTCGACTTCTAAACCATCTTCATCTTAGTCGATGGTTTTTGACTTATGCGTAACGATCGCCTATGCCACAAATCAAACAAAGTCCTTTTCGCAACTGCATTCGTCACATCACCACACATACCATTGATCCTCTTGATGAGGTCCATCTTTCATTGGAAAATGAACTCCTGAATCATCAGTATCAAGAGTACAAACAGATAACAAATTATGGTGTATACCTGACACATGTCGCACATCTTTCAACGTCAACGTACAATCTGCATTTGTAGTGATATACAAATATCACCAACACCAATGATACCAACAGAATCTCTATTGACTCTCTTCAATATACCAAAGTTGCCATCTTCACATGAAGAAAACAATTCCCTCTTCGGTGTAATATGATACGATGCTGCAAAATCAACCACCCATTTGGTGTACAAATCTGATCTACGACAATCAACGCTAACTGAAAGTAAATCACCATCACCTTGTATAAACCTTACACCGGTATCCTCAGAATCGGTGTCATGCGTATTCTTTTCTTCCTTAAGCATTTTCAATTCATTGTAGTTTCTCTGCACATGACCCTCCCTGTCGTAAAAGAAGCACTTGACCTTTCATCTTGTCTTCGACCGACCTCTCTAATTACCACGTCCATCTCCCACAACCAGAATACCACTATTACCTGAAGATTCACCATCATTGGTATTTCACCGAGTCTCATTCATCAATAGTGATGAAATCACATCATCGAACTTTAGCGTGTCCTTCCCGAACATCAATGTGGTGACAAGATTATCATATGAATCAGGCAACGAACTCAAAAGAACCAAAGCCTTGTCTTCTTCTTCCATTTCAACAGGCACCACATTAACTTCATCGTCAATCTTAACTGCCACTGAAGACAACTCCGTCATAAGTTTGGTGAACTCGTCTATATGGTTACCTAAATCTCAATTATATGGCATTCACAAACGATACAATCATTTTTTCATATATAAACAATTTGTGATAGATTTCGATTTATACCTGCATTCAATCTTCACCCAGATCTTCTCTGGATCTTTCGGATTCATCACTTCCTGTAGTGTATTATCACCCAAATACATCTGAATCATACTTGTCGCCAACTCTATCATATCCCACCATTCACCATCGCTCATCATCTCCGCTTTGTCTTATTCTTTCTTCAACACCTTCACTGTCTTCTCACAGACCAAAATATTTTTAATTCTTTACTTCCAAAGTGTAAAATCATTTTGTCTGTTAAACAGTTCAATGTGTGCAGAAATCCCATGACATGAATCACCAATATCTAATCAGTAAGAAACATGGATAAACCTTCTCTCATACCAATTGTTGGGTCGGAAGCGGATCAGTCTCATGATAATTATTCAATTTAGACAAAAGACTTGTGAGAATCGCCAACGTAAACGAAGCGTAAAACCAAATAGCAAAATAATAAATGGAGATAAAAAAAATTTAACGTAGAAAAACCCTCCTTACGAAGGATTAAAAAACCACGGGGCAACTATGAGAAAATCCACTATAAATCAGACTGTACAAAAATCCAAGTAAAGCTCAAGACTTGAATTGTAAATACAATGTAGAAAAACCCGTGTGAAAATCCACACCCTGATATGCCTCTTTCGACTCTCTAATAATAGTCCGTGACAAGACATCACCCTTTGGAGATCAAAACCGAACACGAGACGTCGTGGCAGCACCTCGTTGCACAACTTGATTTTATGCTGCCCACTGCCACCCACGCCTAAAACTGTTGCCCATGTATTTCTATCATTGGGTCACTGAGCACCACAAATCATCACCCTTTTTGAGTCGCTACCTCCCCTTTTATAGACCTTTGTGTGCAGTTCACCTATCTCCCCCACGTCTCGCAAAAAAAAAAGATATAAAGAAACCTCTCTTATCTCACACGGTCAGATATAGAAAAGAAGGCCACCTTTTAAATTTTAAAAACATCATCTCCTTTTTTAAATCCACGTGGGCTGAACTCTGACATATGGTAGTTGAGGGAGATCCCGAGTTCAAGCCTCCCCAGATGTGTGTGTTGTTTCCTTTTGTGTTTCTCCTCTTCCCTTTACTACTTGAAATATTGTTGAAGTTGGTACCCTAGAACCGACTGCTAAGTAATTTATTACATGTATTAAAGTTTCTTATCACATCACGATTGCTCCTTTGCATAACATTTATATGTGATAATATCCTAAAAATGTATGGCACATCGAAAGGTCATAACAATTCCCCGATATGATGAGAACCTGGAGGTGTCACGACATTATTCTTGAATAAATGTTATGTAGCCGGATGATATCATTGGATAAGACACAAATGATACATGCTATCAGGGGTAGAGGCTCATGTTGGTTGGGGACCAGCTGCTCTAAGACTTAAGAGGGAGATTAAATTGAGTTCTTGAAATTTTCATAGCTCAGAAAAATCACCCCTTTAAGGTATGAACCATTCTGACCTTTTCTTCTTAACATATGCAAGCAGCGGAAATATAAACAGAATAAAAGAGACCGAACACCAAATATTTATAACGGTGCAGGGAACAAAAATCCACTAGTTCACTCTATCAATGCTCAAATCCTAGAGTTTGGTGATTTTCACTAGACTAATCTTTTTACCAAGAACTTTCAGTCCTTTTTCCAGAAAATGCACGATTGAGTGTAAGTAATCGACACTTGGTAAAATACTATGAGATTTTATCGGGCTCCAACAAGGTTTTACAAAACACCACCTTTCAAGGTTTTTTTACCAGAAACTATCACACTTCCAATAGTAGGAAAGAATATTAGAGATTAAAAATGTGGATCGCAGTTTCAAAATGCAATTGAAAGAAGAGGAGAAATCTCCAAGAGAGGGAATAAGAAAACAAAACAGCTCCATGATAGTCTTCTAAAATACAACAATATAGATATTTGAAGCAAAGCTATAGAAACTTGAATCTTCTTCTTCTTTTTGTGTAAAATAGAACATTACACAGAGATCTTTGAGAGTTTGAGTTGCGAGTGCACTACCCAAAAGGGAGGTTTTAGCAGTGCTTTTTTTAATATACGTGGCGGTTTAAACCACCACTATATGGTTTATCGGTGGTTAGAAAAACCGTCGTGTATTTCACAGTCGACAATCATTTAGTGGCACTTCTACCTATTTAGCGGTGTTTTTTTATATGCATTGTATTTGGTGCATTTAGCGGTGGTTTCTTATTAATTTAGCGACAATTTGTTTTTTAAAAAAACAAGATGAAAATAAAATTGACAAAATGAACATAATCGCTGCTAAAATATATAGCGGCGGTTAATGATAACCATTTCTAAATAAAATATTTAGTAATATATTTTTTGGCGATTATTATAAACCGCCACTAAATATATTTCTAATTTTTTTAAATTTTTTTAAAATATTTAATAAAAAAATATAAATATAAAAAATTTGACATTAAATAAACTAAAACATAAATGCACAATACACTCATACATACACCATTATACATCCATAGTCATATATATACAAACTCAGTCAATCCATACCTCGGTCAACCCAGACCCCAGTCAACCCATAGACCAGTCATAAATATACACATACAAAATATGTCAACCAACAACAAACCATGACCAATATACATCCATCCCATAACCTCTACTGTATCCATATCTGTCCACATCATCTCATCAACTAGAACTGACCACATCATTTCATCAGCTGGAATAAAAAAGAAGACAAAAATTAAAATTGAACATAATAAATCAGAATTATAGTAGAATCATTGATAATATTTAAAAACACCACATAAACTAAGAAACCTCATGACTACCTTATGAAGAATTTCATGAATCTGAATGGTCAACCTCCTACCTACTGCCGATATCTGTCACCTACAATAAAAACTGGAACATTTAAGAAAAGAAATTCGAAAGAGAATATACACATAATATATTTAGAATGTTACACATGACATTTGTTATTTTTTTAATCAAACAGAAGACATTTTAACATAAAACAAATAATATATCATGTAGAACACTTTGAAAACACAAACTTAGCCTTTTAAGATATGATTCAACACTTGAAACCGAAATGGGATAAGTATATAACAATCTAATCAATTTTTAAATCGACGTGTGGCGTGCTTCAAATTTACTTAATAAAAAAAATTTAAATACTTTGATATGAAATCATGTCTTATATTTCAAAAATAATTCAATGGAAGTTTTCCTATAATTTCATGTCAATCTGAGATTGTTTTCTATTGTTTTGACCGTTACATGCATGTTTTAGTGTTTTAAAATACCGAAAACTCATTTACGGACATTTCGGGAAAACCGTAACTCGCAATGACATGTTGTTGGTTCTTATGTTTCAAAAGTAAATCTACATTCATTTTCCGATGATTTTATGAAAATCCAACATCATTTGCACAATTTTGACCCCCTGACACACGTTTTTAAAGACTCTGATATCTTTAAAAACTACTTATTGAGTCATTCCGAGCACACTACACATCGGATGGATGTGTTGTATGCATGTACACACCAAAAATAATTCAAAAGTGGTTGTCCCATGTTTTTACATCAACATGATGTGGGTTTCTATGGTTTTGGCCATTACATGCATGTTTTAGTGTTTTAAAACACTAAAAGCACCTTTACGAGCATCCTAAGAAAACCGTAACTCAGAATGATGTGCCGTTAGTTCACACATTTCAAAAATAAATCTAAGGTAATTTTCATATGATCTCATGGTTATCCTCCATTTTTTTTCTTGGTTTTAACCCCCCAACACATGTTTTTAAAGGCTTCAATAACTTTAAAAATTGTTTACCGAGTCATTCCGACCACACTGCATGTTTGATTGATGTGTGGTCTATGCATATACATGAAAAATAACATAAAGGTGCTTATACCATGATTTCAAGTCAATATGAGACCATTGTCAATGGTTTTGATTGTTACACACCCATTTTAGCATTTTAAAATGCTAAAAACGCATTTACAGGCATCCTGGGTAAATTGTAACTCAGATTGACATGCCGCTAGTTACTAAATTTCCAAAATAAATATACGACTATTTTACTCTAATTTTATGGTCACATGACTTTGTTTTCCTAGTTTTTACCCCCAAAACATATTTTTAAAGGATTTGGAACCTTTAAAAACAGTTTTATGAGTCATTCTGACCACACCGCACATCAGATTGACATGCTGTCTATGCATATGCATAAAAAATAACTCAATGGTGGTTTTACCATGATTTCACATCAATCGAATGTTTTCTCAATAATTTTGACTGCTACATGCACGTTTTAGTGTTTTAAAATAATAAAAATGCATTTACGGACATCCCGGGAAAACCGTAACTTGGAATGATGTGCCGTCAGTTCCTACATTTAAAAAAAATTATTTGGTAATTACCCTTTTATTTCGTGAAAATATAATATTTTTTTCTTGGTTTTGACCACCAAACACACATTTCTAAAGGATTCAGTTCCTTTAAAAACTGTTTGTCGAGTCATCCCAAATGCACTACATGTTGTATTGATGTGTTGTATGTGCATACACATTAAAAATAACTCAAAAATGGTTTTACTATGATTTCACATAAATCTATGATCATTTTCTTGGGTTTTGACCATTGCATGCATATTTTAGTGTTTTAAAACACTAAAAATGCATTTACAAGCATCCTGGGAAAACAATAATTTAGAATGATGTGATGTCAGTTCCTATATTTTAAAAATAAATCTATGGTCATTTTCCTATGATTTCATGACCATCCAATACCATTTTTATGGTTTTGACCCCCCAACACATGTTTTTAAAGGCTTTGGTACCTTTAAAAACTATTTACCGAGTCATTCTGACCACACCACACCTCAAACTAACGCGTTTTATACACATACATGTCAAAAATAACTCCATGGTGGTTGTACCATGATTTTACATCAGAATAAGGTATTTTTATATGGTTTTTACCATTATAAGCACATTTTAGAGTTTTAAAACACTAAAAACACGTTTACAGGCATCCCGAGAAAACTATAACTTAGAATGATGTTGTGTCAGTTCCTACATTTCAAAAATCAATCCAAATACGTTTCCATATAATTTCATGGCCATATAATATCGTTTTCCTAGTTTTAACCCCTCGATACATGTTTTTAAATGCTTTGGTACCATTAAAAATTGTTTACCGAGTCATTCCGACCACACCGCATGTCAGATTGAGATGTTGTCTATGCATACATATAAAAAACAACTCAATGGTAGTTATATCATGATTCCAAATCCATATGATTTTTTTCAATTGTTTTGGCCATTACACACATGTTTTAGTTTTTTAAAACACTAAAGATGCGTTTATGAGCATCCTGGGAAAACTGTAACTCAGAATGATGTGTCATCAGTTCTTACATTTCAAAAATCAATCTACAGTACTTTTCCTCTGATTTCATGACAATCCTATGTTTTTTTTTCTGGTTCTGAACCTCTGACACATGTTTTTAAAGGTTTTAGTACCTTTAAAAATTGTTTACTGAGTAATTCCAACCACACCACACATCATATTGACATGTTGTCTAGATATGAACATAACATATAACTCAATAGTATTTGTCCCATGATTTCATGTCGATATGAGGTTATTTTATATGGTTTTGACCATCACACGCATGTTTTAGTGTTTTAAAACATAAAAAATGCATTTATGGGCATCCTTAGAAAACCGTAACTTGGAATGACATTCCATCAGTTTCTATATTTCAAAAATAAATCTACGTTCATTTACCACTAATTTCATGGTCATACAACATCGTTTTATTGGTTTTGATCCCTCAACACATGTTTTTAAAGTCTTTGATACCTTTAAAAACTGTCTACCGAGTCATTCCAACCACACTGCACATCATATTGACATGTTTTGTGTTATTACACATAAAGAATAACTTAACAGTGGGTTTACCATGATTTTATATCAATATGAGTCCATTTTCTATGGTTTTGACTTTCACACACATGTTTTAGTGTTTTAAAACACTAAAAACGTGTTTACGAGCATCCTGGGAATACCGTAACTTAGAACGACGTTTCATTGGTTCATAAATTTCAAAAATCAATCTATAATAATTTTCCTATGATTTCATGGCAGTCTGATGTTTTTTTCCTAGTTTTGACCCCCAAAACATGTTTTTAAAGGCTTTGGTACCTTTAAAAACCATTTACTGAGTCAAAAATTGAGTAAACGATCTAGGATTGTTTCCAAACTTTAGGATAATGATTCATAATTTATTTTTGATGTGTAGAAATTAACCAAACAAAAATCAGGAAAACTATGTGATTGGTATGACTCAAAGTGCGTGTTTTCAATATAAAAGTGTTAGTTTAGTTTTATTTATGGAATTTGTATGTGTTCTTTTCAAATGTGTGAATGATCTATGAAATTTAGAATTTACCTTAGCAGAATGAGCTATAAGGCTCATAATTTCCTCAGGGATCATGCTGGTTATCTGTTGAAATATAGAAACTAAATAATTTTCCATTGTCGACCACCACTAATCCTATATTTTCTTATAAGATTCTTTTCTTTCACTTTGTATTTCAACCTTTCCATTTATCTTTGTGATTCCCGATAAAAAAACTACTCAAACCCCAACTAGGTGTAGCAGTAACTGATGATGATTCCCTACCAAAGATAGATGATGGAGTGGTCCTAGAACCCACCCCCCATACACGTTCGGGATGCTCCTTCCTTAAAACGATTTCAACTGCATAATTTTGGGAAACCGATGATGAATGTGAAGGGTTCACATCACAGACTTCTTGAATTTTAACCTGTTAATGCAAAAATATTAACAGTGAATTTTTAAATTATCTAAAATCATAATATTATCTAATTAATAAAATTTTCTATACTATTTATTTTTATTTCATTACTATACAAACATAATAATGAAAAATATATTTTAGCAACAAAAACACCTTAAACCCAATTAAATGGGTCCGACTATATGGATTAAATGTTTCCAATTTGGCATCATTTGATCCATCTAACTAGACTCAATTAATTGGGTTTAAGGCCTGTTTGTTGGTATAATATATTTTTCATTATTATGTTTTTATAGTAATAGAATAACAATAAATAGTAATGAAAAGTACTTACTCCAACGTCTTTGGTAGGTTTATTTACAAAACTGTCATCAAGTTTCCTATGAACTTTGAACCACATCTCTATTTTTCCAATAGAGTAACCTAATTCATTAACATTTATAAAAAATATAATCAAGTTATAAAAAACCCTGACTTACAATAAAATGATATAAATAATAATGGATAAAATACAAACCAAAATTGTTCTTTTTCTCGAAAAACTATGAGACCCATTGATATGAGTAATGACTTATTTCTCATGATTCACAATACCTTTTTTAGATAATTCCTACAAAATATAGAAACATTAATAAAAATTATAATTTTATTTTGTTTATGTTATTAATATATAATAAAATATGCAATTACCTCATGAGATACATCTATTTTAATATCAAAAAACAACTTCCATTACTCACGAGAAATGCCTTAAGGAAATTTCTCATACAATTTTCATGATATCAAATATGTGTCATTAAATTCATGCCACAATCTCCATTTAAAATCTCTCCATCTCTTGCCTAAATTTTTCAGAGTCCATGGGCATGAAACGAAGTCAGGGGCATCAAAATGAAAAAACATCTAGAAAAAAAAACATAACACTTTATAAGTATATTAGAAAAACCTACTCATACCTTTTAAATTAGTTATCAATGATTATTAAATTAATATTACTTTTAATTGATATTCAAAGACCTCATTTTTCCAATATGTGAGAATATGATTCCAATCTTTATAATTTATGGGAAAGCTCACTATCCTGTAAGAAAGATACCCAAGAATCTATCCATAGATTCCAAAAGCATCATTGATAGGCACCCCAAACTCATAAAATGGAATGATAATCTTGAAGTCCTTCAGGTACCATACATTTATCATGTTCATATTTATATCCCTTATATTGTTATCTTTATCTATTTAACAAATGCATTAAACAATTAATAAAATATATAGCTTTTTTTATAATGACATACATACCAGTAATGGTAACTCACCAATATCCCTGAGATGGAGGGGTGACCAACTTCTCCATCATCATAGGTGAATCAAATGGTGGGATACCAACAACATCTGGGTAAATGAATGTATCGCTAGAAGTCTTAGATATAGGGGAGTCACTAAAATCCATTGAAGATAGTGGTAGTGGTGGTGTGCTCCAAGATGTTGATCAGCTGGTATCTTGATTTTTTTGTTCTTGGAATTCCTACAATTCAAATGGTTTAAATATATTAAATGTATACAAAAAATGAAAAACTAAAATATTTTTTAAAAAAGAAAAAATAGAACAATGTATGTCACACCCCGACCTATTTTTTATTTATTTTATATATTTTTTTGTGTGGACTTTTAAAATTCTTTTGGGGATTCGGGTTGAGTCCCGAACTAAAAGCTTTTGAGTCATGTTAAAATGTGTGTTTTGAGTTGACGATGCCGAGCGCCTGGGCAAAGTGCGTTTTGGATACCTCGTGCGGCGCCGCTTAGACATCGGCACGTTTTGCTTGCCTTCGGAAAATTAAGATGGGTAAAGTTGTTATTTATTGTGTTATTTAAAAATATTTGTCGTTGTTAATAATTTTATCATTATTATTAAAATGGAATTAATTCTTTTAATATTTTGATATTTTTATCATCATCATATTACTTCTATTATTATTATTATATATTCATTATCATTATGATTTTTTTATATTTATATATCTTATATATATATATATAATTTTCTTTCTCTCTAAACCTAGGGCCTCCCTCATTTTTTTCCTCTCCCCGCGCGCCGCCACCCCCTCTCCTTCCCTGCTCAGCGCGCCCCAGCATCCCTCGGCCTCTCGTTTCCCCTTCCCGGGTAGCCCCGCCGCACTGCCGACCCTCGCAGCCCCTAGCGCTTCCCCGACGCGGCTCCTGCTCCCTACGGTAGAGCCATCTCAAGCGGCGCACCCCCCTTGCCATCCGCTCCAGATCTGCCTCGCGCGGAAGCTCGCCGTCGGCGCCCCCGCTTGCGGTGTGTCCTCCCTCCCTCAGCACACACACCCGTTTCCCGGCCGCTGGCTCCCTTTTCCCAATTGCAGCGCCCCGCTCCGGTGCCTCAGCCTTCCCCTCCTTCACCTCGCGCTACAGTCGCATCACCCAACTCTCCTCCTCCCCTTTGCAGCAGCTCGCCGCTGCTCCCTCTCCGCTGTACGCCACTGCCCAGCCAGCCGCTCGGATACTTCTCCTCCTCCCCTTGCTGCATCCCACACAACAACCCCCCTTGAAACATTTATTTTAATTTTATTTTTATTACTATTAATGTTATTATTATTATAATAATTATTATTATTAATATTAGTATTATTATTATTATTGTTCTTATTCTTATTATTATTTTTATTCTTATTATAATTCTTATTATTCTTATTATTATTGTAATTAATCTTATTATTGTTGTTGTTGTTATTATTATTATTATTAATATTGCTATTATTATTATTATTATTATTATTATTAATCTTATTATTGTTATTAGTATTATTATTATTATTACTATTATTATTGTTATTATTATTATTATTATTATTAATCTTATTATTGTTATTATTATTATTATTATTATTATTATTATTTTGTTATTATTATTATTATTATTATTATTATTATTATTATTGTTATAATTATTACTATTATTATCATGATTACTATTCCTGCTTTGGCCTTTTCTTTGTTAGAGGGTTATCAACTTATGTTTGTTTTTGGTTGATTTAGGATTTTTAGGACCAGCGCAGAGCGTTTTGGGGCGAGCGTCGTCGTCGTGCCTTGCGTCCGAAGTTCCGTTGTCGTCGCGCTCCAGTTTCGAGGTGAGTGTTTCTCCCCGCCGCTTAGTTTCGCGTGTTTTAGTGAGTTTTTTTATTGGTGTCTGAGTCCTTGATATTGATATTACAGAGTATTGGAATTTATCACGTGGTTTCGGACACACATTGTGTCATCGCGCCTTGGTTCTGAGGTTGTTTTGTCGTCGCGCTTGATCTTGAGGTAGGTTCCCTTTGCACTGCTTTTAAAATTTAAGTTATATTATTTCATGCTGCTTGCACACCCTAATTGTTCAAAATAAATATTTTATTAATTTTAATAAATATGAGATAATTAATGATAATTAATTTTTCATATAAGATAGTTAATTTTTAAATGGTTATTTACTGAAAAAAAGAGCCGTTTATTTTATACACGACACATGAAACATCCTTTTGACGAGCGGACACCCAATAATGAAAGAATTCCCGTTTGGATTTTAAATATAATTTACGGAATATAAAGTAGAGTTCTGGTTTAATGAGAAATGATTTCTTTTGAAGCATGAACAAGTACTTTGGTTCTTTAAAGAAGTTGTCTGGTTGGATTTTAAAGGTTATTTGGAAAAATAAAATGTTTTGTTTTGGTTTGGTTTATAAAAATATTGTCAGCCTGTGACGTAGTGTGTTTTTTGGGGTTCTTTAAATGGTTTTAAACTGGGTTTTGTCTCATAAAGAAGTTGTACCTTTCTTTGAGTAGCGTTTGTGAAATGTATTAAATGACCGTTTGACACTTTATGGAAAGCGATGAAAATGTTTTGATAAAACCCTCTTAGGACGACTCTCATGCCTTGGTTGCAATTTATTGTTTGGGAGGCCGCGCTTAGAGGCTCCCGGGTACTTGAGTAGTTAAAGACAGGAGATCGTCCCATGGAGTGGCTCGGGGGATGCCTGTTGTGCTTTATATATAGATATATCTGATTGGATGCTCGGTTGGCATCAGTTGGCTCACCCCCTTTTTAAACACTTGAGACATGGGAATCTGTCATATTGAGAGAATATTCTAAGAATGATTGCTGCACTGGTAGGTTATGGTACTGACCAGTGGCCCATAGTAGGTGGATATAATGGGTTTATTACTATGGGATTTGCCCTTGACCTTCCCGTGAGTGGATGGTCGAGCGTATTGTGCGTTTTGATTTCATCGTGACATATCAATAAGGATGATTTCTCATGTATTGGTGTCTTATGGTTTATTCTCGATCTCCTAGGTTCACCCATGTCTATTCAGCCTTTGTTGCTTGCAGTACTGATTATGATGCTCACATGTATACCTACATTTCCCTTGCTGTGTGTTTTACTTTGTGCATTTTGGTGTATTGTTTTCCTTGGAAAGTGATAAATTTCTTTTGATTAGGTTTCTAAAAATTGTTTTCAAATGAAAGTGTTTAATCCCCTTTGTACAAATTTGAAAAAAATGTAAACATCACTTTCCCTTTTCTTGAAATGTCATTGACACTAATGAAGTAAACCCGAATTTGGAAATGGTAAAGGGCAATGGTTCGTACTTTGTTTTTAAGTAAAATGCTTAAAAAAACATACTTTTATAAATTGTAGTTCAAACTTGAAATGATGTTTCTTTTATTTTAAAGGTAGTGCATTGGGAATAGATATTGGGCTAGCCTACTGAGTTTTAATACTCACGCCTATAGTTGTTTTCTGTTTTTAGTGTTTTTGCAGGCTATAGCTTGAGTGCGCTCGCCTAGGGCGACGCTTGATCATTGAGTCGGAGAGCAACCCGCGAGGTCGCACGGAGTTTGTTCGGACAACGTGTTTGGTTAGTTTGATTCATGTTTGTTCCTATTTAGTCACTTTATTTGGTTTATCTTTTCTGCGCTGCTCTGTATTATTTTCGCTGTCTTATTTATTTATATTGGGTGAAATCGTTCCCATAGCTTCTGTTGATGCCCTGACGCTTGTCGCCAGCCCGGGAGGATCGGGAACGCCTCTCGGGCCATGTCGCGGACCGACTCGGGTGACCAGTTCAGGGTCGACCCAGGTTGGTGTTTGACAAAATGGTATCAGAGGAGGTTAGCTCTTAGCAGACCTCACTTTTCAGAGCGCCCTTTGTTATTTGGGATGTCAAGGTAGATGGAGTAGGATTGTTGGGACTTGAGGGGTAGGTGTAAGAAGAGCGTCGCGAACTCTTTCCCGTACCGATCCTTAGGTTTCCAGGGGAAGTCCAGTTTAATTTGTTTGTTTGGGTTTTTATGGAAATTTTTTGCGATTGGGATACGAAAAAGGGAGTTGGGCCATTAGTCCTCCTAACCCGCACGACCTGGCAAGCCATGCAAAGCTAGGGGCATGGTCCAAGGAGGCTCTCTGTGTTAGTGACGTGTTTGGCATATGGCCGCCAACCATATGGTCAAGCCACCCACTGACACTAGTCCCCTATTTGATTTGTTTTCGGTTCCCCTTGATTTTTGAAAGTGGTCTGAATCAGAAAATTTGGTTTTGAAAAACAAATGGCTGTTTGAAATGACATGTTTAATTTGTGGATGGTTTTAAAAGAATTGGTATGAATGAATTGTTTTTGGAAAATGAAGTTGCTTTGTTCTGACCTTGGTGTTCTGATGAGTGCTCACATGCATTGTGGTATGTTGGAAATGTGGATGGATTTCTGGTATGGTGGATGGATGCCCTGGGTGGCACGAATACATGCATGTGAGTGAGGCTCTAAATAATACCAATGGCAGGGGTTTAACCCACTAAGCTCATTCTAAATTATAGATGTTTTCAAAGAGAAAAGTTTTGATGTTATGATAACTTGCTTTCTTGTGTTTTGAACTTATCACCGATGCAGTGCTTGATTTTGAGGTTTTTATTCACTCATTGAGTTGGTCTTGATTGGGTTTTCCACTTTTCCTTGTCTAGTGGTTATCCCTTTGAAGCTTTGATGGGTGATCGTAGTGCGGTTGATCAGCCTAAGGATTTTATGCTTGAGTTTCAGAAGTTGGATCCACCTCTCTTTTATGGTCAAGCAGAAACTTCTGCGGCAGAGGAGTGGATGCAGAAGATTGAAAGGGACTTTAGCCTCATTGAGTTGCCCGATTCGTTGAAGGTCAAGTTTGCGACCTTCATGCTTGAAGGTTCACCATGGATGTGGTGGAAGTCGGTGTCTCGGAACAAGCCCCGTCAAGAGATTACTTGGGAGTTTTTCAAGTCCTCATTCATTCACCAGTTTTTCTCTGAGGAAGAAAGGGTGAGAAAGGGGATGGAGATGTGTTGTCTGCAGCAGGGCGACAGATCCGTGTTAGAATATTTCCATCGCTTTATGGAGCTAGTCCCTTATGATTCAGAGTATGCCACGAATGACCCCATGAAGGCTCGACGCTTCGAGGCGGGTCTCCGCCCTGATCTACAGTCGAAGGTGTCAGAGTCCAACCTAACTTCTTTTTTCGATCTGGCGAGACAAGAATTTCATGTCGAAGCTACGATGGTAGGAGTGCTCGAAGTAGTTCTCCCTCCTTTGACCCCTATGAGCACTGGTGAAGATTCTGGAAAGGAGATGAGTAAGAAAATGGAAGTGGATAGATCAGGTCGTGGAATCAAGAGGCCTTGGGATCTTTCATCAACCTCTTTGGAATGAGAGATTATTGTGTGTTATCAGTGTGGCAAGCGGGGTCACAAGAATTCATCGTGCCCAAGCACTCCGAAGCTCTTCCAGGCATGTGGACGCCTGGGTCACTTGCGACGATTTTGTCGGGGCGTTGCAAGGAAGCGTCGCAGAGGAAGTTCTCAGAAGTAATGTGTTGTAGGGTCTTTGTTCAAAGTTTCCAGTGTAAGTTTCCTTTCAGTGTAAGTGATCTAATATCGTGGCCTATGTATGGGTGTTGTTTTGGGTTTGAAATGTATGGGAACTTCATGGGTCTTTTGACGAACCTCAACTTTCAATGCTGGTGTGTTTTTAATTTTAAAATCTTGTCCTTCAATCTGTCAGATCAAAATATGTATGTTTCTTGTTGGGATTATCAGAACCTGACTGCGAGGCAGGAGATGCTTCATCCATCAGAGCTCCAGTCAAAAGGTCTCGGAGTGAAGCCAGTGCGTAGTCAGGAACCCCTAGGGGATTTCAAGGAGTCTGGTTAAAGTCACTCCTCTATCACCATGGTGAGATAGTTCTGGTGTTGCTGCTTTGGTTTCTCTGTCGTTGTAATTTTCCTCTTGCCATAAAGTGCGTGTTTGACTTATCCCTCGCTCAATGTCGGGGACTATGCCTTTTGGATGTAAATTTCTGATCAGTAACCCTGCATGGGCCACCGATGTGAGTTGGTTACGAATTTGGTTTGTGTCCATCCCTAAGCGGTGGGACGTGAGTAGTTTTCCATCCTATTTTCAATGATCCAATCCTTGGGCCCTCACTCCCCACCCATGGGGTAAGGGTTTTTGGTTAGAGTAGACTTTTCGGATCAACTCCTATCCCTTTCGACGGGAGTGAGTGGTTTAAATATTTTCACTGTGTTTTTTTATAGCTTGGGTAAGGCCCAGTTCTGTCCTAAGTTGGATTCCTGGTTGGTCGCTAAGAGGTCGGTCCTTTTATGGTGGGGAGACCCACCGTCTCTCTAGGTTTTCTCTTAAGTCGTTGTCGGATGCTAGTTTAGTTCTTATGGTGGGGAGCCGTCCCGGACTCCCCTCTGCTGGTGATGTATTTCGGGCAATAAGGTTCAGTCCCGCTAGTAGCTAGTGTGATGTCTTTGGGATAAGAGGTTAGATCATGTTGTGAGGAATCCTTAGGTGTTGATCGACCGGTTGGATAGTGCTATGGCTTTCCGGGGGCGGAAAGTGTTATGGTGGGGAGAATTGTCACACCCTGACCTATTGTTTATTTATTTTATATTTTTTTTTGTGTGGACTTTTAAAATTCTTTTGGGGCTTCGGGTTGAGTCCCGAACTAAAAGATTTTGAGTCATGTTAAAATGTGTGTTTTGAGTTGACGACGCCGAGCGCCTGGGCAGAGTGCGTTTTGGATACCTCGTGCGGCGCCGCTTAGACATCGGCACATTTCGCTTGCCTTCGGAAAATTAAGATGGGTAAAGTTGTTATTTATTGTGTTATTTAAAAATATTTGTCGTTGTTAATAATTTTATCATTATTATTAAAATGGAATTAATTCTTTTGATATTTTGATTTTTTTATCATCATCATATTACTTCTATTATTATTATTATATATTCATTATCATTATGATTTTTTTTATATTTATATATCTTATATATATATATATATAATTTTCTTTCTCTCTAAACCTAGGGCCTCCCTCATTTTTTTTCCTCTCCCCGCGCGCCACCACCCTCTCTCCTTCCCTGCTCAGCGCGCCCCAGCATCCCTCGGCCTCCCGTTTCCCCTTCCCGGGTAGCCCCGCCGCACTGCCGACCCCCGCAGCCCCTAGCGCTTCCCCGACGCGGCTCCTGCTCCCTACGGCAGAGCCATATCAAGCGGCGCACCCCCCTTGCCATCCGCTCTAGATCTGCCTCGCGCGGAAGCTCGCCGTCGGCGCCCCTGCTTGCGGTGCGTCCTCCCTCCCTCAGCACACACACCCGTTGCCCGGCCGCCGGCTCCCTTTTCCCAATTGCAGCGCCCCGCTCCGGTGCCTCAGCCTTCCCCTCCTTCACCTCGCGCTGCAGTCGCATCACCCAACTCTCCTCCTCCCCTTTGTAGGAGCTCGCCGCTGCTCCCTCTCCGCTGTACGCCACTGCCCAGCCAGCCGCTCGGATACTTCTCCTCCTCCCCTTGCTGCATCCCGCACAACAACCCCCCTTGAAACATTTATTTTAATTTTATTTTTATTACTATTAATGTCACGAACCGAATCTGGTCTCCGCCAAAACCGGCACCAAACCCAGCTCGTGACATGACCTGAAGGGAGTTCCCTATCCCCACGGGTTGGAACAAGTGCCAGGGTATCATTTATTTAGGTTTGGGAACGATTTACCCGAATATGAAGGCATAAACCATTAAAAACAATCAATGAACTGAATCTGAAAAATTTATACCAAACGATGTTTAAACAAAAACCAGAACTGAATACATAGGTTTAGAGTCAATACAAAAGGTCCAAATACACTATGGAACAGAAACAAAACAGCCCCATGGACTCCACATGACAAGGGGTCATCACCCCCAAGTCGTCTCCACTACTCCGCCCCAAGGATGAGGACTAACACCCTGAACCGCCATCACCCTTAGCCTTTCCTTTACCTGGGTGAAAAAAAAGGTCTACTTACACCCAAGGGGTGTAATTAGGGTGTGAGCCTAATCCCAATAGGATACCACCCTATGATTCCAAGGTGCATCAAATACAAGGTGAAAAAGCAAGCAGTTTTAATATGCAATTAAAAGCAGTGACAAATTCCACGAAATTAAACTTTAAATTGAAAACATTTTTCAAGATAAAACTTTCAGAATGTTAACACATTTAAATAGTAATATTATGTACTGCATTATAATTACAAAGACACCCAAATACAAGGGCAAATACCACAAATCCACTGATCAATAAAACCAAGAACACCCCTAGGCACTAGATAGTCTCAGGCCCCATGTACCTCGTACCTCAGTGTAATGTAACCATAGTAAAATCCTTTCTCGTGCACCAGCCACTAGTAGGGAACATACCCATAACCTAGTGGTCCCTAATCATCATCCACATAGTTTAGTTAGAGTTGTCGTTATCCAAATGCTAAGTGAAACAGGGACAAAACCCATCCGGTCCACTAGCCGTACTAGTACAAATCCGCCCCACCTAGGTACCCGGGCTTCCCCCTTTGTGCTCAAACAATTTCAGGATTTAAAACATATCAATTTTAATGTAAAACACCACTACTGGTCACATACACCAAATACAGTAGCTATCTCATTTTATACCACTTAAAACACACAACCAACTCTTTGAATTTGAATAAATCAATTTCTCAAAATCTCGTGTAGTTTTGCACACAAAACCCCTTAAGAAACACACTTGTATAAGATGTTCACAATTTTAAGTTACCAAAACAGTAAAGGCAGCCCAATAAATATCAATTAAAACAAAAAATCAATTTTTGGGCATCCCCATGTTAAACAAGAAGTGTTATCTTTGTAAAACCTTCATTTTCACACAAAAGTGGAACCAAAACTTCACTTTCTTTACAAACACAATTAAAACCTATTTTTTGCAGCAATTACCAAAGGGGATAAACATTATAAACAGTATTTTATGCCTTATTACAGATCAATAAAAACAACTAATTATTTATAGGGCATCCCCAAATAAACAAACAAAACACTTCTTTGGAAAACCCCCAATTTCACACCAAATTGGCATTTTAAATTAAATTGCAATAGAAACATCATTAGAACCAATTTTTTTCAGCAATAATAAAATTATATAAATCTGAAAATATGATAAATACAGCATGCTAATACACAAAGATTGCATAAACATTGGAATCACCTACCAAATCAAATGAAACCATTGAATCCTTTGTGCGAAAACACAAACGCACCACCGCCACACCTCAAGAAGGGTAGATCAAACCTAAAAATAGAAAATTGGACCAAGAAAACCCAAGGTTAAACCTTAGGTTCGAACTCCTACCCACTGGTCATTGCTCACTTCAATAAAAAGGGAGGAAACCCAAAAAAAATAGAATGAAACCCTAATCAATTTGAAAAGTGAAAAGAAATGGACAAACTTACTTGAGAAATCTAGAATGAATCTCCACAAAACACAAGTATCTGAAATTGAAAATGGAAAAAACTCAGGGGATGTTCTCACAAGAATTATTAGGTCATTTAGGAATTGGAATGGAGGGAAAATAGTATGAATTGAGAGAATTATGATTGAATGAACATACCTCATCAAATCTGCCCGATTTTAGAAACCCTAAGATGTTCGTCCCTAAATCGCGATCCTAAGAGCTCCAAAGAGAGGGGTAAAGAGGTTGGGGGAGCGGCTGGGTGTAAGGGACGCATATGAGGCTTGGAAGAACCGAAAAATACTTAACATTGAATAAGTTATTAAATAAATAAAATTAATTTTTAAAACTGGATATGGGCTTCCGGGAAGGCCCAATACCTTAAATAAAAACCCAACTAAACCATGGTTATGGATTTCCAAAGGCTCCATATTTTAATTGTAGTGTTAATATATCAGGGGAGGACATTTAGGAGTTGGAATGAGTAAAAAATATTAAAAAATGAATAAGTTATAAAAGAATCAAAATTTATTTTTTAATCTGGAATTGGGCTCACGGTTTGGCCCAATTCACGAAAACTCACCTATTCTCCATAAAACCATTGGAAACCCCCAAAACAAAGAATTAATGGAAAATTAAAATAAAAATAAATTTAAAATAAGCTATGTATGTGACAATTCTCCCCACCATAAAAACTTTCTGCCCCGGAAAGTCACAGCAAGACCAAATCAACAACCAAACCCAACTGAGAAACCAAGAAGTACTTCCTTGCCAGGTTTCTTCCCCAAAGGACAAAACACCTCCGGTGATCAATGAAGGAAGGAATACTCTCACAAATTAAACTTACACCACTTTTCTAAAACCATCAAGAACATTCAGGCTTTATCCCAAATAAAAACTCCTCAAACACAATCTGAACAATACTCAAGCAATTCACCCAAACGAACAACAACTTTGAACAAGGTTACACTTACCTTACTTTAACTAAACCATTGGGTGCTCTCCAGTCCCAATGTTTACTCAAGAATGATGTTAGTAGCTAGATAGATCTGAATGAGACTATCTACACCAATCCAAGACCATGGAAAAATCTAAGTTACTGGTACGGGGGGACACAAATACGCTCCCCACCATAAGAGACAACCAATATTTTTTTTGAGACATAATCAAGAGACTAACAGGGGGAGGACTAAATGGACTCACCAGTACAAAGGATATACTTCCATCAGAAATTTACAAAAGAAATTATATAAGACTCATAGTGGGTCTCCCCACCATAAGAACCAATCATCTTAACCAACCAGCACTGCCCGGTAAAGAAAGTCCCCAAAATTTAAAGAGTTGGGGCGACCACATGGTTAGTTTGCACGGTTTGGGAAGCCATACACTAATAGTTGGGATCCTTCTTTCCGCATGGTTTTCTGGGGCATGGTCACTATTATCCAAGTGAAAACTGTGTTCACAAATAGTGTAGACAAACTTCAAACCTTTCTCTAAAGACTCAGTGGAAACCAAAAGGGGGAGGGAATAACATTGGGTGATGACATGGGCACACGGCCCTCCACCTATTTCCACCAAACATGGACAAAAGAAGAATGATTATGAAACCATAGGTTTAAAATCTTCCTAACTTTCATACTGAGGAAATGACTTTGTACAAGGGTTTAAATGGCCCTGTGATTTCCCTTGACTACGAGCCAGCTTCTCTCCGAGACCTATGGCTGGATCTCAAATGATTGAAGCATCTTCGGCCTCGTAGTTAGGCTTTGGAAACCCCATTAATGATAATTCTTCTTTCAATGAAACCAACAACTACAGTGCAATCCCAGATAAGTTTTCCAGACATAACACATTCCAAACTCACTTTACCCGATCCCGATATTTCACTGAAACAAGGGCTAAGAAGATACACACACATCACACCTTGTTTCTTTAGGTGATAAACAATATAAGTAAAGAACACCAACACTCACCTTCGTCTAAAATGGAAGATTTTGAAGTTTTTCCAAGGGAGACATTCTCACAACATAACAGGGACTCTCATAGGATTTCACGACATTCACCTCTATGGTCAATCGAGCACATGACATCATAAGGCATCACCGAACATGACCATTGTGACTGATATAAACAATTCATGGAGAGGGACCTTATACAACATCCCCAAAAAACACACAATTCTAGAAAGTGGCCACAATATCTTATCATGACCATATTTCCCACACTGGTGGTTTAACATGAATTAATGCATCAATGAAACTTTGAAGAACCCAAAGTTACTCTTAGACACCATCGAGACACTCATCCACACTTACAACCCTAGAACACATCCACCTTCGACGTATCATGAAACATAAGAAACTAAGGTCTCTGTCAACCTTCCATGAGCACTCTCCCATTACAAGAGGATCTAAAAATCAAATAAAGGAAAGGGTGTAGACTCAATCTAAAAATCTCAAGAAAAAATATTCCTTATATTGATCAACTGGAGGGTCTTTAAAAGGCAAAACAATCCGGGTTGCACTTTAGTTGTGCACTAACCATTAATGGGGTGTACCTTATCCAACGATTGAACCAAAGGACCCAACCAAGATGGTCTATTGGTTACGATATACCAAAATCCAGATCCAAACACATGAATGGAACCACCACAAAGTCATCCCAAAACATTTTTCAAAAGAGACCACTAATCGTCCCTACAACACAGCTCACCGACCAAACACAAACCCAAAACACAGTTCAAACAGGAGGGGTTCTTGGACTCAAAACATCCCACAACATAAAAATTATCAAAAAACCATAATACAAACTATACCAAACTATTCATCAATACATCATGTTTTTCTTTAAAACCATTTCTTTGAAAAAAAAAACGGTTTTTCAGTAAGCGTATCCACCAATGGTACCCCATGGGCCTCACACATGCATGTTTTTGTGTCACATCGGGCACCCTCCTCATAACCATCCCAGCACTCATCCAGTCATTCCATCGACCATCCATCATCCCATATAACCCCATGCATGTGGTCACTCATGGAAATACCAAAGGGTAAAACAAAAATTCCTTCCACTTTTCAAAAACAAAATGCTCAACCAACCCAACCATTTTCTCAAAACTGCTAACAATGAGATCATAATCCCAATTCACATCTTACAAAATTTTTCATAAGGACACAAACATAAAAAAAAGAACTCACTTTCAAGTTATTCACATCAATTTCAAAACATCTCATCCCATTAAAACACCCTTTAATCGTTTAGAAAACTATATTGGAAACACTTTTGAAAACCAACTTCAATATGGTTTCGGCATTCAAAAGAGGTGTAAGCATACTATTTTCCATTTCAAAACAATTCTGAAAATTCAGTTCCACCATTACATAAATCAAAACATTCCATATTTATTTGAAAATCATTTCACAAAAACTTTACAATTCTTAAAACCAAGTCAGTTTAAAACCAAAGTTCCAAGATTTCAAAATTAAAGAACACAAGACAATGTGAGAGGAAACTAGTTTCAGTGGGTGACTTGGACATATGGTTGGCGGCCATATTCCAATCACTTCACTGTCACAGAGAGTGTTCTAGGGAATATCCCCAGCTCCACATGGCTTTCCAGGCCCAGTGATCTTACTGAGACCATTAACCCAACTCTCTTTTCATTTCCCCTAACCATCAATAAAATAAGAAAACCAAAGGACTTAGATAAATCCTGACTTCCTTAGGAAACTTGAATCCTGTCATGAGGTGTAGTGATCAGGCACACTACCCATAACTATAATACCAAGTCCCTACAATCCTAACTCTATGATATGCTGACTCTTCCCGAAATAACATGACCCAAAGAGTTAACATGAACCTCCTCTGATACCATTTTGTCACGAACTGAATCTGGTCGCCGCCAAAACCGGCACCAAACCCAGATCGTGACATGAACCAAAGGGCGTTCCCTATCCCCACGGGCTGGAACAAGTTCCCGAGTATCATTTATTTAGGTTTGGGAACGATTTACCCGAATATGAAGGCATAAACCATTAAAAACAATCAATGAACTGAATCTGAAAAATTTATACCAAACGATGTTTAAAAAAAAACCAGAACTGAATACATAGGTTTAGAGTCAATAGAAAAGGTCCAAATACACTATGTAACAGAAACAAAACAGCCCCATGGACTCCACATGACAAGGGGTCATCACCCCCAAGTCGTCTCCACTACTCCGCCCCAAGGATGAGGACTAACACCCTGAACCGCCATCACCCTTAGCCTTTCCTTTACCTGGGTGAAAAAAAAGGTCTACTTACACCCAAGGGGTGTAATTAGGGTGTGATCCCAAGACCAATAGGATACCACCCTATGATTCCAAGGTGCATCAAATACAAGGTGAAAAAGAAAGCAGTTTTAATATGCAATTAAAAGTAGTGACAAATTCCACGAAATGAAACTTTAAATAGAAAACATTTTTCAAGATAAAACTTTCAGAATGTTAACACATTTAAATAGGAATATTAGGTACTGCATTATAATTCCAAAGACACCCAAATACAAGGGAAAATACCACAAATCCACTGAGCAACAAAACCGGGAACACCCCTAGGCACTAGATAGTCTCAGGCCCCATGTACCTCGTACCTCAGTGTAATGTAACCATAGTAAAATCCTTTCTCGTGCACGAGCCACTAGTAGGGAACATACCCATAACCTAGTGGTCCCCAATCATCATCCACATAGTTTAGTTAGAGTTTTCGTTATCCAAATGCTAAGTGAAACAGGGACAAAACCCATCCGGTCCACTAGCCGTACTAGTACAAATCCGCCCCACCTAGGTACCCGGGCTTCCCCCTTTGTGCTCAAACAATTTCAGGATTTAAAACATATCCATTTTAATGTAAAACACCACTACTGGTCACATACACCAAATACAGTAGCTATCTCATTTTATACCACTTAAAACACACAACAAACTCTTTGAATTTGAATAAATCAATTTCTCAAAATCTCGTGTAGTTTTGCACACAAAACCCCTTAAGAAACCCACTTGTACAAGATGTTCACAATTGTAAGATACCAAAACAGTAAAGGCAGCCCAATAAATATCAATTAAAACAACAAATAAATTTTTGGTCATCCCCATGTTAAACAAGAAGTGTTATCTTTGTAAAACCTTCATTTTCACACAAAAGTTGAACCAAAACTTCACTTTCTTTACAAACACAATTAAAACCCATTTTTTTCAGCAATTACCAAAGGGGATAAACACTATAAACATTATTTTATGCCTTAATACAGATCAATAAAAACAACTAAGTATTTATAGGGCATCCCCAAATAAACAAACAAAACACTTCTTTGGAAAACCCCCAATTTCACACCAAATTGGCATTTTAAATTAAATTGCAATAGAAACATCATTAGAACCAATTTTTTTTCAGCAATAATAAAATTATATAAATCTGAAAATATGATAAATACAGCATGATAATACACAAATATTGCATAAACATTGGAATCACCTACCAAATCAAATGAAACCATTGAATCCTTTGTGCGAAAACACAAACGCACCACCGCCGCACCTCAAGAAGGGTAGATCAAACCTAAAAATAGAAAATTGGATCAATAAAACCCAAGTTTAAACCTTAGGTTCGAACTCCTACCCACTGGTAATTTCTCACTTCAATAAAAAGGGAGGAAACCCAAAAAAAATAGAATGAAACCCTAATCAATTTGAAAGGTGAAAAGAAATGGACAAACTTACTTGAGAAATCTAGAATGAATCTCCACAAAACACAAGTATCTGAAATTGAAAACGTCCAAAACTCAGGGGATGTTCTCACAAGAATTATTAGGTCATTTAGGAATTGGAATGGAGGGAAAGGAGTATGAATTGAGAGAATTATGATTGAATGAACATACCTCATCAAATCTGCCCGATTTTAGAAACCCTAAGATGTTCGTCCCTAAATCGCGATCCTAAGAGCTCCAAAGAGGGGGGTAAAGAGGTTGGGGGAGTGGCTGGGTGTAAGGTCCTCATATGAGGCTTGGAAGCACCGAAAAATACTTAAAATTGAATAATTTATTAAATAAATAAAATTAATTTTTAAAACTGGATATGGGCTTCCGGGCAGGCCCAATACCTTAAATAAAAACCCAACTAAACCATGGTTATAGATTTCCAGAGGCTCCATATTTTAATTGTAGTGTTAATATATCAGGGGAGGACATTTAGGAGTTGGAATGAGTGAAAAATATTAAAAAATGAATAAGTTATAAAATAACCAAAATTTATTTTTTAATCTGGAATTGGGCTCACGGTTTGGCCCAATTCACGAAAACTCACATATTCTCCATAAAACCATTGGAAACCCCCAAAACAAAGCATTAATGGAAAATTAAAATAAAAATAAATTTAAAATAATATATGTATGTGACAATTAATGTTATTATTATTATAAGAATTATTATTATTAATATTAGTATTATTATTATTATTATTGTTCTTCTTATTATTATTATTTTTATTCTTATTATAATTCTTATTATTCTTATTATTATTGTAATTAATATTATTATTGTTGTTGTTATTATTATTATTATTATTAATATTTCTATTTTTTATTATTATTATTAATCTTATTATTTTTATTAGTAGTATTATTATTATTACTATTATTATTGTTATTATTATTATTATTATTATTAATATTATTATTGTTATTATTATTATTATTATTATTATTATTTTGTTATTATTATTATTATTATTATTGTTGTTGTTGTTGTTATAATTATTACTATTATTATCATGATTACTATTCCTGCTTTGGCCTTTGCTTTGTTAGAGGGTTATCAACTTATGTTTGTTTTTAGTTGATTTAGGATTTTTAGGACCAGCGTAGGGCGTTTTGGGGCGAGCTTCATCGTCGTGCCTTGCGTCCGAAGTTCCGTTGTCGTCGCGCTCCAGTTTTGAGGTGAGTGTTTCTCCCCGCCGCTTAGTTTCGCATGTTTTAGTGAGTTTTTTTTATTGGTGTCTGAGTCCTTGATATTGATATTACAGAGTGTTGGAATTTATCACATGGTTTCGAACACACATTGTGTCATCGCGCCTTGGTTCCGAGGTTGTTTTGTCGTCACGCTTGATCTTGAAGTAGGTTCCCTTTGCACTGCTTTTAAAATTTAAGTTATATTATTTCATGCCGCTTGCGCACCCTAATTGTTTAAAATAAATATTTTATTAATTTTAATAAATATGAGATAATAAACGATAATTAATTTTTCATATAAGATAGTTAATTTTTAAATGGTTATTTAGTGAAAAAAAGAGCCGTTTATTTTATACACGACACATGAAACATCCTTTTGACGAGCGGACACCCAATAATGAAAGAATGCCCGTTTGGATTTTAAACATAATTTACAAAATATAAATTAGAGTTCTGGTTTAATGAGAAATGATTTATTTTGAAGCATGAACAAGTACTTTGGTTCTTTAAAGAAGTTGTCTGGTTGGCTTTTAAAGGTTATTTGGAAAAATAAAATGTTTTGTTTTGGTTTGGTTTATAAAAATATTGTCAGCCCGTGACGTAGTGTTTTTTTTGGGGTTCTTTAAATGGTTTTAAACTGGGTTTTGTCTCATAAAGAAGTTGTACCTTTCTTTGAGTAGCATTTGTGAAATGTATTAAATGCCCGTTTGTCACTTTATGGAAAGCAATGAAAATGTTTTGATAAAACCCTCTTAGGACGACTCTCATGCCTTGGTTGCAATTGATTGTTTGGGAGGCCGCACTTAGAGGCTCCCGGGTACTTGAGTAGTTAAAGGAAGGAGGTCGTCCCATGGAGTGGCTCGGGGGATGCTTGTTGTGCTTTATATATAGATATATCTGATTGGATGCTTGGTTGGCATCAGTTGGCTCACCCCCTTTTTAAACACTTGAGACATGGGAATCTGGCATATTGAGAGAATATTCTAAGAATGATTGCTGCACTGGTAGGTTATGGTACTGACCAGTGGCCCATAGTAGGTGGATATAATGGGTTTATTACTATGGGATTTTCCCTTGACCTGCCCGTGAGTGGATGGTCGAGCGTATTGTGCATTTTGATTTCATTGTGACATGTCGATAAGGATGATTTCTCATGTATTGGTGTCTTCTGGTTTATTCTCAATCTCCTAGGTTCACCCATGTCTATTCAGCCTTTGTTGCTTGCAGTACTAATTATGATGCTCACATGTATACCTACATTTCCCTTGCTGTGTGTTTTACTTTTTGCATTCTGGTGTATTGTTTTCCTTGGAAAGTGATAAATTGCTTTTGATTAGGTTTCTAAAAAATGTTTTCAAATGAAAGTGTTTACTCCCCTTTGTACAAATTTGAAAAAAATGTAAACATCACTTTCCCTTTTCCTGAAATGTCATTGACACTAATGAAGTAAACCCGAATTTGGAAATGGTAAAGGGAAATGGTTCGTACTTTGTTTTTAAGTAAAATGATTAGAAAAACATACTTTTATAAATTGTAGTTCAAACTTGAAATGATGTTTCTTTTATTTTAAAGGTAGTGCATTGGGAATAGATATCGGGCTAGCCTACTGAGTTTTAATACTCACGCCTATAGTTGTTTTCTGTTTTTAGTGTTTGTGCAGGCTATAGCTTGAGTGCGCTCACCTAGGGTGACGCTTGATCATTGAGTCGGAGAGCGACCCGCGAGGTCGCACGGAGTTTGTTCGGACGACGTGTTTGGTTAGTTTGATTCCTGTTTGTTCCTGTTTAGTCACTTTATTTGGTTTATCTTTTCTGCGCTGCTCTGTATTATTTTCGCTGTCGTATTTATTTATATTGGGCAAAATCATTCCCATAGCTTCTGTTGATGCCCTGGCGCTTGTCGCCAGCCCGGGAGGATCGGGAACGCCTCTCGGGCCATGTCGCGGACCGACTCGGGTGACCGGTTTAGGGTCGACCCAGGTTGGTTCGTGACAATGTATATATGTATGAAACACTTATAAATGAGAAATTGCAATATAGTTTCATTACCAATTTATACATTCAGTTATCTTCATCTTTATTGTTTTCATTGTTATCAACATCCATTGTGAAGGGTGATTCATTTTCACCCTCTATTGTAAGTTCTATTATTTAAATATTTCTAGGAAAAAACCATTCAATGTTTTGTGTTTGATGAGGTTCACTGTCAAAAAATACAAATTGATTTTTATCGCCCATATCATACAAGTCTCTCTACTTTAAGTGTACAAAAACAATCCAACCTTCATGTATTTCATCACCCACATAATAAACCATCTTTTCTTGTGAAGACAAGATAAACGGATCATGCTCAACATGCTAACCAGTATGGATTAAGCGAGTGAAGTTGATAAAGGTAAAATCAATTGAATCTTTCATTATACCCCTATCGATGTTAACCCACTTGCATTTGAATAAGACAACTAAAAATTGGCCATGATAGTTTAATTCAATTGTATAAATCATATTTTTATAGTATCCTACCACTAAAAGTATAAATACACCCTTATTTTGAGTTTTCAAGTCTTCTTCATGATAAATTTTACAAAACCTAAATCCATAAATATTGTAGGCATCAAATCTCTTAGCCTTCTTTAGAGGACCTCAACCTAAAAATAACAAATCATTTGATATTTCATCTCGATTCTCAACATTCATTATCTAGAAAAGAATATATAAGGTGTTACTTTTAGTATTGACAAAATAATTACACTTAAATAATATGAATACGAGTATATAATTACATGATGGGAAGACCATTCAACAATCACCTTATTAACAGATTTTTTTAATTCTAGTTCATTTCAAGATTGACCCCTTAGTCACCTCTTTGTTTGAAATCCAAATTATTCAATAAATGGATCTACAATAAGACTATTGAGTAGAAAATATCTATGTGCTTGTATAAACTCCAATTTACTCAGTATATAATTTGACCCCTTTCTAATTGGTCATCTAATAACTGTAAATATCGATGAGTGGTTTTCAGAATGAGAATTAGTGGATATGTCATCAACACATCCAACATTATTGAATCTAGTCTCAATCCCCTCCAAATAAGTAGAACAGAAGGTCAAGAACTCTTTGGCTATGTAACCTTTAGCAACAGAGCCTTTTGGTTGAGATTTATTCCTCACATATGATTTTAAATGACATAAGTACCTGATAAAAAATAAAATAAAAAAATATTAAAAAAATTTATGTAATGATTTTTTAAAATTGAATTCTCTAATGAAAATAAAAATAACATCAATGTAAATCTCAATTAGATACATCCATCGACAGTGTACCGGTCGACCAAGTTTATCTTCTTCAACCAAATGAATAGTCAAATGAATAATGACCATAAAGAATGAAGGGGGAAATAACATCTACAAATGAAAAAGTTTAAAAAAAATTATATCTTGATGTTTATCAAGCTCAGTTGGATTTAGAGTTTTTCCCCAAAGCACTCTAAAAAAGGTACAAAACTCAACTAAAACTGTAGTTACTTTTTCAAGTAACCTATTACAAAATGCTAATGAAAATAACTACTCTATCATAGTATGTGATTAATGGATTTTCAATCCATGTAACTTTTGTTGTTTTAAGTCAATGCACCTTGATATGTTACTTGGATATCCATATGTCACTTTTAAATTTTTTAAAGTTTGAAGGAATACATCTTTCTCATGACTTTTTATTGTAAAAATAACCAAAGGATGATTTCCATTCTCATTTTCCAAAAAACCATTCTTTATATTCATTGATTCCAAAATTCTTATGAGCATTAAGGTGATCCTCCGATTTAACCTTCTCATTAAGAAATATAAAAATTACATCATCACAAACATTCTTCTCAATATTAATCACGTCAAGATTATGACGTATCAAATTAAACTCCCAATAAGGAAGTTTGAAAAATATACTCATTTTATTCCATTGTTGTGTTCCAGATTCTTCGGATACTGTACCTCATACCCTTTCCCCCTTCTTTAAACCGATTACATTTTCCAAATTCTATAGTGACATTCATTAATTTTCCCAAGATTTCTGAACTAGATAACACCTTCAGTGGGTTTCTCAATTCAATATCTCTATTTAATTGTATATTGTTAAACCCAAATTTTTGATAAGCATCAAGAAATCAATGATAACACATAACACAACATTTTTTTACTATGAGGTAATCATTGAGTTTCAAAATCAAAATTATAAACTGGACAAGCTAAACTAGTATGAGTGTTCCAACAGGATAGTTTTCCTAGTCCATGAAATTCAATAATTTTCCATATTAAAGCATCATACATTTTAATAGTTTTCTTGTCGAATCATCATATGTTTCCATGCCATTATCCCATAATTCTCATAATTCTTTGATTAGAGGTAGAAGGTATACATCAATGTCATTTACAAGCATTTTCTTTCAAGGAATAATCATTGAAATATTGAAAGAATTATTCTATTTACACATCTATAGAGGTATATTATAGAGGATCAAAACAATTGGCCAAATTCTACAATTAGTACTTAAAGTACCAAAAGGGTTAAAACCATCAGAAGTCAATCCCAAACGTACATTCCTAGGATCTAAAGAAAAATTTGTATATAATGAATCAAACACCTTCCATGATGTTTAATATTTTGGATGTCTCATTAATCCATTATTACTATCTAGAGCATGCAACTTCATATAGTATGCAGTCTTATATGACATGAATAATCTTTGCAAGTGTGGTTTCAAAGGAAAGTAACACAATACATTTGCAGAAGTTTTCTTCTTCTGTTTATTCATGGGGTTTAATTGACTTATAATCTCACTGTTGTTCATTTTTATTCCATCTAATTGTATGAAATATTATTCATTCTTTTTTATTAGACACTTCTCCCCAGAAAAGCATGCAATCATTAGGGCATGCCTGTATCTTTGTTCCAAGTCTGATGGTGATTTTCTTCATCTCATAGAATGATGTAGAGATATTATCTTCAATAAATGCATCATGAAGAAACTCTAATATCATGGAAATTTATTTTTCAATAATTCTACAGAGATACTTGATATGGTACAACCAAAGTATAAAATAAAACTTTGAATACTTGGCACACCCTTCATATAGTTCTTGTTGTCCGTCTTCAACTAATTCAAAAAACTCATTTTTTTGGCCACTGAAGTTTTGAGCAAGATTAACCTTATCAGTATTAATTGAATGTTTTATTGATCTATTAAAATATTGGAAATTGTATTATGAAAATCCAAATACTTCATTTATCAAATTTTGAATTGAATTCTCCTTTGGCGGGAAAGTTTGTGTTTCATTAATAGTATTTTAATTATTTTGACTTTACATAAAATTCAATTCACCTTTCCAAATCCAACATACATATTGAGTAGGAAACTATTTCCATATTAAATTCTCATATACTTTTTTTATATTCAACCATCACTTGAATTTACAATCAGGACTTGAAAATTTTATTCTACCACCCACTGATCGGTTTATAATTACATAATCTAGAAATTATTCCAAAACCTTGTCATACCATGGTGTATTTCAAGGTAAATTAATCCAAATATTATCCATAAGTATTTTACTTTCACTCCTCCTAGTATATTCAGATATAAAGATATAAATTTTTAATAAAAAAAGTACAATCAAAATTAACATGGTTTCACCGAAATAGTGGCACCGAAATGACAGTACACCGAAACAGTGGCATCATAATAGTGAAAGTCGTAGCGTCAAGACATTATAAGTTAGGAATGAGTAGTTAACTAATGGGAAAGTGGCGTAGGGTGCCCAAATTTCAATGTGATTATACTACTACTTTACTTGAATTGAGTTATTTGGTGAGTGTACCTTGGTGAGGTTGGGATGGTTAGTACTCCTTGGTAGGTAATTTGAGGTTCAACTATTTTATCATAGGATCATTAGTATATTCCCCTACTTGTGCATATGTGGATTTATTTTTCCTACTGAGTATACTTTTATACTCACCCTACGTCTGTAAAACTATTTTCAGGTTTCCAGGGGGACTTCGAGGGTCGTGCTGGACTTTACTAGCTTGGGTGTTAGGATTAGTTTCTGTTGCTTCTTATCCTCTTTTATTTGGTACTTTAATTTGGATTTTTTTACCTTGTATCATATTTACTTTTGAACATGCATGTGGGAATGGATTTTGGATTTAATTTTACTTTTAGTATTTGGAGTTTCTTGGGATTTACCATCTTATCTCCCAATCATGTTCTATAAAAAGGGTAATTCCTTCTATATTATGTGAGTATCTATACCCTTGGTGATAGTCGCCACTCTGGGGCCTATTAAAGGTGGGACTCAGGGGTCATTATCTCTCCTTCATCTTGAGAAAGGAAGGGCATGGCACTTTGCTGTCCTTTCCCTCATCTTGAAGAAGGCGGGTCGTGACAGAGTGGTATCAAAGGAGAGGTTTGAGAGTTGAGGGATATGATGGAGTTTGGGGTTAGGTATAGTGATAATTGCATTATATGGTAGGGAAATAATATTAGGTGACCTTGGTGTATGAAATAGGCCATAGAAGACCAGATATGACACATGATTTTAGGCCCCCCAATGATTCAATGCAAGAACTATGGACCTATTGAATGACCAAGTGAGGATACACTTATTGCAGGGTAGAGAACCTAGAAAAGGTACATGTATCATAATTACTTGTGTTCTTATTTGAGTTGGGATTTTTGGAAAATTAAATAAAAATGAAGAGTTAAAATGAATTTAAAAGAAAATTTTCGTACTACTCGGGCTTAGGAGTTTCTTGTTCCCTTTTCAGCTATGACACCCAGACGTCACCCGCATGTGGTACGAGAAGTTGATGCCTATTAGGTTGAACTAGTCGATCAGCGGAGGGCCGAATGATAGGAGGAGGATGAAAAGTGGTAGACGATGCTTTTTGCCTTCCAATAGAAGACTCTGGGAAAGTACGAGGGAAGATTCTCAGACATGGAGATAGAGAGTTGGCTTGAGGAGATGGTGATTGCTTTCAACTTGATCTGGGCTCCGACAGAGTACTGGGTTCCTCTAGCAGTGAGATAGATATGAGGAGTGGCACGTCATTGGCGGACGCTTTACCTCAGGGAGAGGAAGGAGACCGATGTATCATGGGATGACTTTGATAAGGAGTTCCATGAGGAGTTCTTTTCTTTCATGATGAAGACTGAGAAAAGGTAAGAGATGCTCTCCCCCCAATAGGGGAGTATGTCGGTGAGGGAATTGGGGACCAAGTTTAAGAATCTCCTACTCTTTTCTTTGGATCTCTTTATGGATGAGGAGTCATGGGTGAGATTCTTGGAGGAGGAAATCTGACCTTCTCTTCAATATGATGTCACTCCTTTTACTCTACCAACATACTTAGAGGTTCAGAAGAATGTTGAGGTAGTGGAAAGGATTCACTCACTGGGAGGTGTTTCACAAGAGGGGATCCAATCTAGTTCCTTGAAGGGGAAGGATATCAGTAGTAGGTCTCCGACGTCAGGGCCTTCCAGGTTTTGGCTAGTGGGAAGTAGGCCTTAGCAGTTCCAGTTATGATCTCCTAGTCCTCACCCTTTCCCCATGGGTCCAAGATTGAAGCGTTTTGTCTGTGGAGTCTGTGGACATCTTCAGAACCAGTTCCCAGTTTGAGCGCCATATAGTGGGGGTGGGCAGGTTCAACACCCACCTCAATAGCAGTAGTTGCTAGTTAGGCCTTTCTGACAGTAGGGGAAGCGAGATCCTACTCCACCGAGGGTAGAAGGTGCTGGGTGAGGTCAACCTCAGGGTGCTCCTTAGGGACCTTGACTAGGGAATAGTCGGGGAGGCAGTAGACAATAGAGGGGTAGAGGATCTGGGCATGGGCAGTTACATGCTACCGAGGTAGTATTTCCAGTAGGGTCGGAGGTTGTTTGAGGTATAATCAGTCGATTTAGTACTCTTGTGTGTGATTTTTTTGATTCAGGAGCTTCACACTCCTTTTTTACACCGGGTCTAGACCATTATCTAGGACTAGATGTATAGAGACTTCCCATGACCCTGGTGTTGGGTATGCCGGTTGGAGGTTAGACCAGTCTGTATGATATTTTCTAGGGATGTAGACTGATGTTGGGGCTGCATCAGTCTAGTGGGGATCTTCTTCTACTATAGATGAAGCCATACGATTTCATCCTAGGCATCGATTGATTGTTTTCTGTTCATGATGTTATCGACTGTTTCTTGAAGAGAGTCATTTTTTCAGGTATGGATGACCAGCGTGTAGTTTTCGTTGTTAAGCGGAGCTATCAGGTGGGCAGTCGGTGTGTAGAGCCTCTTATTTCTTTATTAGCTGAGCTGTCAGTGGAATCAACAAACATAAATATGGTAGAAGTTATGGGGGTTGTTAGTGAGTTCCTGGATGTATTTTCTGAAGAGGTTGAGACTCTACCCCCTCAACGTGACGTTGAGTTTGGGATAGACTTGCAACCCGGTTCTCGTCTGATTTCGATGACTCCCTATCGGATGATGCATTCTGAGTTGTGAGAGTTGCGGATTAAGGTTGACGACTTGGTGAAGAAGGGTTTTATCCAGCCAAGTTTCTTTCCATGGGGTGCTCTAATCTTGTTCGCGAAGAAGTCAAACAGTGGCCTAAGACTGTGCATAGACTACCAGAGACTGAACCAAGTGACAGTCAAGAAGCATTACCCCTTCCAAGAATCAATGATCTTTTTAAACAGTTAAAGGGAGAAGGTTGGTTCTCTAAGATTGATCTGTAGTCTAGGTTTCACCAGTTGAGGGTGAAGGAGGGAGACATCTCGAAGACTACTTTTAGGTGCAGGTATGAGAATTTTGAGTTTTTGGTCATGCCGTCCAGCGTTACAAACGCACCAGTGGTGCATGGGGATCATGAAATCTGTTTTCCAGGAGTACCTGGACCGGTTCATTGTTGTGTTCATCAACAACATCCCGATATACTCAAGATTAGAGGGGGATCACGTCGAGCATCTGAGGATAGTCTTGGAGGTCCTCCGACACCACCATCTCCATGGAAAGTTGTCCAACTGAAAGTTATGGACATGAGAGGTGAACTTCCTTGGACACATGGTGTCCCAGCAGGGGATATCAGTGGACCCATCAAAGGTCGAAGTGTTTTTTTCTTGGTAAGCACTCAATAATGTAGCGGAGGTTTATAGTTTCCTAGGTCTAGTAGGCTACTACCGGTGGTTCGTACCCAATTTCTCTCGAGTTGCAGCTCCATTGACAATATTGACTAGAAAGGGCCAGGCCTTCGTTTGGAGTGAGCAGTGTCGGGAATCCTTAATCTATTTGAAGGGGAAGATGTTCAGTGATCCAGTGCTTAGGTTTCCATATGAAGGGGTTTTGTTTGAGGTGTTTTTTGATGCTTCCAGTCTAGGCTTGGGGTGTGTGCTGATGTAGCAGTGCAGAGTGATCTCTTATGGGTCTAGGCAGTTACATCCTCACAAACATAACTATGACACCCATGACCTGGAGCTTGTAGCAGTTGTGTTCACGCTGAAGTTTTCATGACATTACCTCATTAGGGAGCACTTCTTGGTCTTCACATATCACAATATCTTGAGGTATATCTTTTCTCAGTGAGACCTGAACTTGCAACAACGAAGGTGGATGGAGTTAATCTAGGACTACAACTTCAAGATCTCTTACACATTGGGAAATGGGGATATTGTGGACAATTATTTTAGAAGTAAGTTGAATAAGGAGGTATTTTTGGAATCCATGGATTCTTGGAAGGAAATAGAGGAGTTAGATTCTTTGTGCCTGGATATTGGGGAAAACACTGGCAGAGGTTATCTATTTCAGATGAAAATGTAGTCTTCCTTGGTGCGGTAGGTGGAGGAGTCTCAGTGGGGAGTCTCAAAGGCTAAGGTGATGTGATATCATGTTGTCCAAGGTTATAATATGAGAGGATGGTCATAGGATAGTTAGAATTAGATTTTGTTTCATGAGAAGATATTTTTCCCAGTACAATGTGCGGGGGACTTCTCTGTGAGTTCCATAGCTCACCCCTGGTAATACACCCAGGAGTTTCCAAGATGTACCAAGGACCCAGGGAACAGTTTTTGTGGCCCAGGGTGAAGTGAGCAGTGATGGAGTTTGTGGTAAGGGGCTTAGTGTGTCAGCAGGTGAAGGCTGAGAACTGTGTTCCCGACAGTATATTGCAACCCTTATATGTTCCCGAGTAGAATTGGGATGACATCTCAATGGATTTCATCACAGGACTACCCAAGGCTCAGGGAGGCTGTGATGCTATCTGGGCAGTGGTGGATCGATTGATGAAATCAGATCACTTCCTGGAAATCAAGGAGTCAAGCACAGTGGATGCCTTAGCACATAGGTACATAGGCGAAGTGGTGTAGCTTCATGGATTTCCAAGATCCATTATCTAGGATTGAGACACATGGTTTACCTCATGAGTCTGGAGGGGATTACAATATGATTTTGGCACCCAGCTATGCCTCATAACTACTTTCCAAACTCATATGGATGGGAAGACTGAGAGGACCATCCATACATTGGAGGATATGCTACAGGTATGTTTCATGGACTTAGGAGGATTGTGGGTACGACAATTGCCACGGGTAAAGTTTTCTTACAATAATAGCTATCACTATACCATTGACATGACACAGTTTGAAGCCTTGTATGGAAGACTATGTCGTTCACTCGTATTCTAGATAGAGGTTGGGGAATAATCCCTTATTGAACCATAGGTAGTGTAAAGCATGACAGAGAAGGTTCAACTTGTGCGTGAGAGGATGAAGGAATATTAGGACTGATAGAAGTTGTATGACGATCATAGGAGGAGGCCTTTGGAGTTTGAGGTTGGGGACCATGTTTTCTTGAAGGTTTCCCCTCGGTGTGGGTAGAAGAGGTTTGAAAGAGGAATCAAGCTTTCTCCTAGGTTCATCAGACCTTTCGAGGTGTTGGGAAAAGTTGGCGAGGTGAGATATCAGCTGGCGTTACCACCACAGTTAGAGAGGATCCACAACGTCTTCCATGTCGCTCAGATCCGTCTGTATCTACATGATTAATTCCATGTCCTAGACTGGGGAAAGTTGGATATAAAGGATGAAATGTCATTCATGGAGTGACCAATAATAATTGAGGGTTGTGAGGATAAGGTGATTTGTGGACAGAGAGTACTTGGGATTGGGAGACACATATGCATGCCCAGTACCCAAAATTTTTCTGAGTTTTGTTCTTATGTTTTTATTTGTTCCTTTCCTATGATGTAATTTTTGACCTCATTTTCTGTATGATAAGTTTTTTCACTATTCTATGAATTTTGTGTGAGAAGCCCTGACTGTGGGGAGGGGAGGACATGATCCCTAATTGAGACACATTAATGTGGATGCGATTAAACCTGTGTGGGCGATTCAGTGAAACCCAAAGTGGATAGTATCTTAACATGGGAGAAAGAGATCCCTAATCCATGTTCCTAGATAGTGTGAACTTTGGTGTTTGCATGGTTTCTTGGGACAATGGATCCTTAGTGTTTCTATAGTTTTTTAGGAGATAGATGTAAAGGAGGTGTTCTTGGATGTTAGTGTTTTCACTCTAGATTTCGAACAATGTAGGGTGGTTTTTCCTTGAGAGGTATCTTATGGGGTGGTTATTCGAACCCCTCTTCCTTTTGATTTTGGTTTTAAATTCTCAGGACATGAATAGTTTGAGAGGTATCTGATGTAATAAACTAGAATTTCTTGGGAATTTCCTTTGTGAAAATCCAGTGCTTATGGTCTTCTTGAGGGTCAAAATGGTTTGTTGTGGGGGTTTTCCAAAATCCCATTTCACCAAACGGTTTCACTGAAATGGTGGTATCAAAATGGTGGCATCAAAATGAAAGCACACCGAAATGGTGGCACCATGACGGTGCCACACTGAAACGGTGGCACACCAAACAATGTCTCACCCTTTTTTGAATTTCTAGTTTCCTAAGTTTTCCCAATTTCACCCCTCTTACATATTATTTGATGTAAACTAAGTTTCAATCCTTTATTGGGTGTTTTTAAGGGCGTTTCAAATGATATTGATTATATCTTTAATATTCTAACGTACTGGTGGATTTGAGATACCCAAACCACATGATCTTGACCATAATCCCATGTTAATTCCTTTTAGAAACCATTCTTCCTTTAATATAGGATTTGGATCTTCAAAGATAGGATATTACCTTCCTAGTGTGTTCTCCATTTCCCCTTGGTGCGTTTAAATCCTTCTTCCCTAGACGAGTCATGCACCTATGCTAGAGCCCCTCCTGCTCAGTTTTCTTAGAGTTTCCTGCTTCTCGTGCGATCCCCTGTTCTTAGCGCATAGGGAGTTTTGGTCGCCTGTTATTTCAGGTAGGAATTTATTATGCCACTTTTTATTTTTACATCATTCAGGGTGGGTGTACTAATGATTCCTTATGAAGAATGAATAAAACCTTTTCTTTAAAAAGTATTAAATAAGGGATGGGTAAGTTTATGATAAAAAGATAACAAGACCTTCTATAATAATGGATAGGAAATTGAAGATGGTTTGACATTGATCCCTTTTTTTATTTGTTATCTTTGGTTCTTTTATGGTTGTTATGGATGTATGCATTCTAAAAATCATGGCTGTTGGTGGTCTTTGTCTGTGCATGGGTGACGCTTTATAACTATTGTGGTTTCCTTATGAATAATTGGTGTAAATCATAATTTGGATAATCACGTATACCTGGTTAAATGAAATGAATGCCCCAAGATGAAAAAAACTTGTATGATCACCCCTATTTATCAAGAGGATTAGAGAATAGTGTTTACCAAATCTGGATATATATATATGTCCGGTTGTTAGGTGTGGCTGAGTGATGTGTTCTGTTAGGTTTTGTGTGAGTTGTGTAGTGCTGTTGTTGGGATCACGATTATAGGTATAGGGGTGGGAAAGGGAGTTGGTTCTGTGAGAGTAGAGTAATATGGGTGTGCAGTGGGGCTGTGGTTAAAATGGTAGTTACCGTGGGATTTGTATGTGGGGAAATATAGTTGGTGTGTTGGTATCTCAATTTGAGAGACTGATTGATTGCGGAATGGATAAACTTATATATAGTGAAACTGCCTTTGTTGTGTTTTGGATGTTGAACGATGTTGTGTAGTGGGACTATAGTGTGGTTATGGACTTATTATGCAGTGGAACTGCATCAAGGAAATATTAGGATTGTGTGGTATAACTTTGAATAATGATAGTTGGCAGTGGTTGAATGGGGGCGTGCAGTGGGACTACAAATCTGGTTTTGTCTGTTGTTTTGATGTGGTTGTGGTTGGTAGTTTCCTGGTAGTTCTAGAATAAATTAAAGTTAATCCCTTAATTAATTAATGGTAAGTGGTTAAATGAAAAAGGGGTTGGTTTATTCTTTGTATGTGGCTGTTATGTGGTTGTGCATATAGGGGTAGCAGCAAATGTGGTTTTGTATGAGTTGGTTGTCTGTTATGGCGACCCGTAGGTTGGGATGAGTGTTTTATTACCTATACATATATAAATTTTAGCTCTTTTTGATTTCTATACACACCCCACCCTTATTGAGAACCACATGCTGAATAACCCCATCTCACGAGGGAGGGTGTTTTTCCCAATATCCCGGTGGGAGGATGGATGATTGGTTACTGACTTTCTTCATTGCACCCTCTTCCGGGTTCTTATCAATTGAGCATATCTAGACATGATATAATGGCTTGAGGATTACAATAGTCCCATATCCTTTGGGTAGGTTTTTTGTGGATGATAGGACTAGGTATTTGCGGGCCAGGATTGTTTTCCCAAGTGTCTTTGGGATGAGGCCTAGGTGGCTTCAGGTGAGAGGTGTGGTTGTTTTGGGCCAAGTGTCTATGAGCAAGATGTGTGGTATGGTTAAGGCCTAGGTGTGTGTGAGCGGGTTTTGGAAGTGGGACTGCATTTGGAAGAGTGGTAGTTTCAAGATGTTAACCGTTAGGAATGAGAAGTTAACCAGTGGGAAAGTGGTGTGGGGTTCCCAAATGTCGATGTGCTTATATTACTACTTTACTTGACTTGCGTTATTTGGTGAGTATGCCTTGGTGATTATGGGATGGTTAGTACACCTTGGTAGGTGCTTTGAGGTTCTACTATTTTCTCATAGGGGCATTAGTATGTTCCCCCACTTGTGCACATGTGGCTTTAGTTTTCCTACTGGGTATACTTGTATACTCACCCTATGTCTGTAAAACTGTTTTCAGGTTTCTAGGGGGACTTCAATGACCGTGCTGGACTTTACTAGCTCAAGCATTAGGATTAGTTTCTGTTACTACTTAGTCTATATTATTTTGGTACTTTACTCTAGAGTTTTGTTGTACCTTGTATCAGCTTTTCTTTTGAACATGCATGTGGGAATGAATTTTGGCTTTACTTTTACTTTTAGTATTTGGAGTTTCTTGGGATTTACCATCTTATCTCCCAATCTTGTTCTATAGAAAGGGAAATTACTTCCATATTATGTGATATTATATACCCTTGGAACTAGTTGCTGATCTAGGGCCTATTAAAGGTGAGACCTGGGGGTCATTATCTCTCCTTCATCTTGAGGAAGTAAGGGCATGACACTTTACTATACCTTCCCTCATCTTGAAGAAGGAGGGTCGGGATAGAAGTTACCGTGATGTTAAGCATACTGTTATCATTACATAATAATACATGAACATAATTATTCTATTAAAATATCTCTATTTTTTTTCTTTGAATATTATAAATATTTATTTTAAATTAAAGAAACATGATTGTCTTTATATCTTTATCTTTCTTCGATAATTATGAAAATAAAGTTTGTTTGTATCTCAAAATAAGAACTTGGAACTATGATATCTGGTGAATGTTTTTATATATACATCATATCATTACATGAAATTATGGATTTAAAACATTTTCTGAATTTATTTGAAAAATAGTACTCAACTTGAAGAGAGTAGCACATACAAAAATCTTCATGTAATCTGAAGCTACATATCTTGTAGTAATCATTATGCATTATACTCACGATTAAGATAATTTTTCATTTAATACATTAACTGAATTATATAATTTAAAAAAAGAGTGGTAAATTACATGCGACTTGTGTTCTTAAACCATAGCCTAAATGATTGGGTTTTTCGAATGAAATCCCCTCTACGAAACATCTAAAACCACTATTCTTCCCAAGAAAACCCATAATGACCCTTAAGGTGGAACTTAATAGGAATGTTATCATTTTAAAAACATCTAAATTATTATTAAATAGGTAATAGACACAAAACCGAAAGATTGACCTACCTCTTGATGAAAATTTAAAATATTCAAGTCTTACGCCACACACTGAAAACAAACTAGGAACCTATATCATGCTACATGAAATAAATAAATAATTATTCAAAATTAAAAATATAAATACTTTCCTAAAAGAACATTGAGGTGCATCCACTCTCCAAAACCATGACCAACTACCGATGGAAGGTCTGCAATGTAACCTTGACATCATCCCCGAAGAAAGCCCCAAAAAACACCCAATTTCATAGATATTTATATAATTTAATTAAAACCCTTAAGAAAAATTCAATAGTCAATCATACCTTCTATGATGTAGGGGGTCACGGTCATCAAAAAAGGGGAAGAGAGGCCTCCGTTGGGGGTCCCCATAGAGGAGAAGTGGGTCACTATGAGGTCCTCATTAGAGAGAAGGGGGTCGGGGTCATGTGGGTCACTATCGAGAGAATGGGGGGGGGGGGGTCGGGGGTTTTCTTTGGGAGCGAGGGAGGTCAAGATAAGTTTTTTTTTAAATATTTAGCAGTGGTTTAAATAAAACTGCTAATAAATTAAATAATAAAAAAATATAGTGGCAATTATATTAAACCACCACTATATTATAAATTATTTTTAATATGATTTATTTCATAGTGGTTATTAGAACTGCCGCTAAGATATATTTTTTTTATAGTGGTGCAAGTGATTATGTTATTGTGTATGTTCTCTGTATTTATATTCTTATTCCAATACTCTGTTAAAAAATTATCTTTCTATTACATTTCATGAGATCTATAAAATCCAATCTTTGAATTAAATTCCACACGTCCTTTTCTCAAAAATTCCATCAACAATAGGACTGAAAAATTAAATTATCCTTGTACCATTTCTCTCTCTCTATACTTACAAACTTTTTATAATTGATTTTACTTCAAAGAAGTAATCCAATATTTAATTCACCTACAGTAGCATTAAATCCCTCTAAGATTACACCGGCAGTAATAAATGAGTAGGTTGCAGAACCATGTAACCAAATTTTACTGATTTGAAATAAGATAGCCAATTTTATCCATGTAGCTAATTTACTCACATAGCTAATTATGTAGGCATTCTTCAAATATAAAAATTCCTTGCATAGCCTTCTTTCTCATGTATCTAAATATGATATAGACAATAAATCATGTATCCATTTTGAACCACACAGATAAATTCACCACGTATCCCATTAACACAGTCTATTATTCAATGTAGGAGATTCACGTAGCCATTTTATCGATGTAGCCATTTTCTCACACAAACAATTCATCAACATAAACAATTTCCACATAGGCAATTTCATGATGTATTCTATTAACATAAATGATTCATAGACATAGGAAATTTCCACATAGCCGATTTCATAACATATTCGATTAACATAGGCATTTCCTTTATATAGTCGATTGCTCGACATAGATGAATATCTACGTAGCCGATTGCCTCATGTAATTGATTTTACATACTTAGATAAATTTCATAAAAATGTCTAGAATTATAGAACTTGAAAAAATGAACTAAAAAATACTTAAATAATATTAAACCTGATTAAAACACACAAAAAATAATTAGAAACATATAAAGGGTATTTGAGATCATTAAAACCTAAAGTACATAGGATATGTTAGAACAACAATAGTAGTCCAAGTCACCCTCTCATGGTGTATGACCTTGGTAATTTCTAGTATATAATATTATGAGAATGGACCCACCAATAGGAAATCCACATTTACATGTTTCATTAGATGTTCCTATATGTAGTTTTGTGTATTGATCCTTAGGATTTAATATCATCATTAATGGATACCACGAGTCACGTAATTTTATGTATTTATGAAAACTATGATAACATATTTTCATAGCGAGTTAAGATATGTTGGGTGAATCATGAGTGATATTGAATTAATGAATAATGTGAGAAAGGATTTATCCCTACTATACCTTGAATGAAGTTGATATCTTAGGCCCTTTGATGAGAATATAAGTTCCTGGATAAATCCATAGACATGGTGTTTTGTGTGAAAGTTTATTTTTATAAAGTTAAAGAAAGTGACATAGAGCACATAGGTTGATGACATAAGTATGTAACCTACTTGATTTTATATATCATGATAAAGAGATTATATTACATGTTAATCGTTCATAGGAGGTTGCATATCATTACACATTAACTTCTTTCTTTACCGGTGCTTTGAAATGTTTCTAGACACTAACCTTGTAATTTTGGAAGTTCTACCTAATTCCACTAAGAAAGAAGCCTATAGGGTCACACACTAAGTGAATCTAGAATCTCAGTTAAATTTAGCATTAAATTTAAAAATTTAGAATAAATAATATTTATTTGAGTTTAGTTGATCACCAAGATTTTATCAAAAGTTATTTAAATGAATAAGTTTGTTAAATAATAATAATAAATATTTATTTTCAATGTTTTATGAATATAATATTTATTATATTTATTAATGAATCATTTAGTGATATTTATTTTGTTAAATAAATAATCATTATTCAAGGATCAATAAATGTCAATGAGGGAAAGAGAATTGAGTTTAATGGTCTGATTAGAAATAATATAAATGATATTAATTTATTCTTAGGTGATGAAAACGTCAAGTGAATAATAATTATATTATTATTAAGGAATTAATTTTACTAAGAAATAAGGAATTAGAAAGGGTCTCATGTGAAAATTGCAAACCCTAGATCCGTCTTTATAAATATCTAATTATATCACTTTCCTAAAATACACTTGTCGTGCACAATGCATAGAGATAATATCTCTAAATCCCTAGAGATTTTTCTAGAGAAATAAAGTGTTATATCTCCTCCTCTTATCTCAAGCCATCAAAATAACATCAAGAATTCTCTAAGTGATTTCTACTGTAATCAACCACAAAAAACACAGTCAATCAGGATCAGGCATGATAACACTTGGAAATTCTATGACAACGTTCAGAGATTGTGGTGCATGTGAGGACCACTGCTAGAGGGATTATACACTTGGATATTAAAAAACAACAATGGTACAACATGATCAAATCAAATGAATCATCAACAGAGAGATAATTACAAGTTCATGTGATTCCATATATGATCATAAATTAATTATAAATTACATGTGATGATCTTTCTCTTTTGGTTTCTACATCTAATCTAGTAAAGTAATATATGATTTTTGTTAATCACAATGTCAATAATTATATAAAATAAAAATTATATGTAAATTAAGACTAAAAATATGAGTTAGACATGCCATATAGGCACTTCCTCTATGACCAAAACCTACAAGTGGTATCAGAGGGGTCACATGTTTAATTTATAATTATTTACTATTCATTGATTTTTTGTATGCATTTTAGATTTTTTTTACTCCAAATCAAATCCTTATTAAAATACAGAAATATTATTTTCTTCCCTTTATTCATTCTCACTAATATAACAATTAAATGATTAAGATTAAAATTTTAAAACATCTGAAAACACCATATAGAGGTTCCAAAGGTTTTGGTTAGACAACATAATACTACACAACATGTACTGTCTAACTACACGCTGTGTACCCTTGTATCTCATCTGTATCTCATGATAAAATCATATCAGTCCATTGAAATCAGATTATTGATATGATAAAAGTGGATCTGGGAGTATATTCAGACAGTTTTACACATCATTTGAATAACTACACGTCATGTAACCCATGAACACTCTGTGTAGTACTCATTTTCTTATGAATGAGAACACGAGGGGTCAAAGCGTGTTGTGTATCTACTACATGAAATGGGGACTAAAAAACCATGTGAATTTGAGGTCACACAATGTATAAGAATTATAACACACCATGTACCTCATATATGTTCATGGTAGGAAACACAACCAATCTCTAGGCACGTTTCGAGTATACGGGTAGAAGAGACCACATTCCATTTAAACAAGTACACGACATATCATTTTATATATATAGTGTGATTAATTTATTACATAGAGAAAAATTAAATATGTAATTAAACCTATTCACATGTGATTCTTGTTTCATTTATTTGATAGTACACACCATGTCATAAGATTTTCAATTATATATTAAATTAATTTTGTGTTAAATTCAAAATCTATAAGTTGTGTATGATCTTTTCTTATAGCGCACTCAACATGAATCAAGAGTATAAATATCATTATAGATAGTTAGTATGAGTACATGCCATTGAATCTAAGTAGACTTGTGCACTTCATTAATTTTAAATGAAATAAACTTATTTAATTTGTTTAAAATTACGAATAATGATAATTTAAGGATGTTTGGATGGAATTAAGATAACTTGAATTTATTGGATTAATTCATGGTGTTTTATGTTGATCAAAGAATAAATTGAAGTAATTCATGAATAAATTGAAAATGAATTTTTGTTTCATGCTATATAGATGATCATGATATTAGAACAGCTCAATATATGTGATTGGTTTTTTTAATTTATTATGATTAGCACATGAGCCTTAGCCCGGTTGGTAAGGACTCCATAAGTGCATCCAAGCGACCCAGGATCAAATCCAGGTGGAGGCATAATTTCTGGGCTACTATAGCAGTGCTGTAGCGGGAACTGTGCAGTACTGTAGCGTGAACTGTAGTAGGCACTGTAGCAGCCAGGAATATGCCCCCGTTTGGGCCTTTGGGCCTTTGGGCCACCGATTTGGTCCCTGAGCCCTTTAAGGCCTTTGATCCACCCAGGCCTTTGGGCCAGTAAGGCCTTCGGGCCACCTCAAGGCCTTCGGGCCACCTTAAGTGCAGATGAAAACTAGTCAACCTACAAGGAACAAGCTCTACAAGGAGGATGAGAAAAGGAGATTTCACCACAACAGAAGCTAAAATGTTTGCAATAATGAGAGGGTATGGAACCTGCCATCGGGACAAGCCTGTGCATGCACGAGAATTCCTAGCCGAACATCCATGCGAAGGTGGAGAGCTGATTTAATGATCAAGATGCTGGGGAAGAGTAGTTCCAAGTAGTTAGTCTGGGTTGTATGTAATGTTTGGAGCCTACGGGCAATGAATTCATCTAAGTCCTATAGGCCATATAATACTTACACCTACGAGCCTTGTAAGGGTTCCACCTCACCCCTTGAAAGGTGGATTATCAAAAATCAATAAAAAATGAAGGCCTTCAATCCATTGGATGGATTATGATTAAATAAAAATTAATGGCTTGGATGTCATTCCCTTCTCCTTATTATGTAAGGACTTTATTGCCCATGATTTAGTTTATCCAAACCCCTACCCAATCCATTAGACCCCCTCACTTATGTGTGAGTGAAATATTATGTAAGGTTGGATATCCCAAGAGAGAGGAGGCTATCCAAGTCCAAGATATAAGGAAAAACCAATCAAGGAGATACATAGGATCTAAGGTAAAATACTGACACACAAACCAAGCTATGGTTCATACTATTTTTCCCCTAGGTTCAAGGATTAGTTTATAATCTTCTAGATAAACTAAACATTAGAGAATCTCATGATCACACCGCTTAATGTTTTATCAGATACAGTTAATCACTTAAGTAAAATTCTCTCCCTACTAACAAGGCATTTGATAAGATAGAATTGGGATTTTTACGCATGAGGATTAAAATACCTCAACTTAAATATTAATTTATAATATCCTTAAATTAATTAATTTAGAATCGAACCCATAGTTTAAAGTTCTTACCCGACCCAAGTCGGGATTCTTTAAATTATCAGGTAACTTTTAGCTTGAATATTTGGATTAACTTTTGGTTCACATCATAGGATGATTTCCCAAGCAGTACTTAGTGTAACTAAGAGGAAAGGGTTGAAGAAATATTTATTAAGGACTTCAAGATTTGGGAGTCTACTCAACATATCAAGGAATTGTGAGTTAATGTAGTTGGAAAGTTATGCCTACCTTAAACCATTAAAATAACTTGTCAGGACTAAGTCTGGGTTATGAGAAGGGGGATATGAATCCTTACCACTATAATATCTAATAAATAATATATTATGAAACTAATGGTGATGACTTTTAGATTTTGACAAAATAGTGGTAGATTAATGTAATTAAAATTATTAATATATTTTGGTAATCAAGGAAGTACTAATCATATGCTCTTAATTTATAGAAATTGAAAATCACATGACTTTGACAATATCACTATGATCTATACTAGATAAGGAAAACCATCTCAACAATGTGAATTTATAGGAATGGTATAGGCTCTTATGCATTATAATATTCCATGAACAAAATTTATACATGTCGGAAACCCCACTTTTGTAGCCACTTGAAAAAGAGGATAGTGAAGCAAAATTATCTCTCTATATGAAAAATGTGGAAAACACAATGTATGTATGATGTTTCATGATATCCTTCATGTAAAGAGAGATTCTAAATAAATATGAGGATATGGATTCATATAACATCATTTATCACATTCAAGATCTCTATCAAGGGAAGGAAAAAAAAGAGAGATATGAGATATCCAACCCACCGTTCACACACAATCTTGGATAGTTGGAAACAATTGGTCTATATATAGTCATGATAATTGGATACATAAAGTTCTTAGACATCTTCTGTAAGGACCCGACCCCAGTTTCCCAGAGCTGGTGCCTTATTTGACTACGTTGGAATACATACAAGGAATACGAATCTTGAAAGACCGAGTAGTTTAGTATTATTGGAAACAAGTTACATACATAAGTTTATCATTACAACATTAAGGTAAACAAAAACACTATTTTATCCCACTAGAAACATCACATATCCTAGATTATGCTTGCAAGTCATTCATAAATTACTTCTTCATATCCTAAGAAAATGAAACATAAGGGTTAAGCTCAAATGTTCAGTAAGAGTAAGCAATACAGCATAAGATAATATAAACATTAGACATGGTGAATAATTGAAAACACATGCCTTTAATAATAAATATGAACACATTATGGTAGGAAAATGAGGTGAGTAAATAATGCCACAATAAACCATAATCATGGGTATTATACTAGTCGAATAACCACATGAACTTTCAATTACTAGCTTCATAATGAGGGAAGTGCATATTACATGCATTCTGAAACATTTTTTCATGGCCTCGGTCAAGACGTCTAATGATTAAGGCTTCGGCCAAAATCCATATCACATTGGGAAAGGCCTCGGCCAATTCCATGTCTATTTGTCTCATGAGACCTACCGATGCATTGAGGGGATATAGAGGGCCCCAACCGTCACATAATAAGTACAATGCATTCCTCATATGAGTGGGGATAAACATAAACAACAAATACATTCATATTGAAACTATCATATGAAATGTAACTATCTTTCCTCAATCATTAAACATAAAATACTAACCATTCGGAATAATATGGTGAATGGTTTTAGGATAGATCATCCAAAATAGAGTTATCCATAAACCATTAAATCAAATATGTTAGATGACTTCATAAATGATTAAACCCAATAACAACATTAAATCAACAAGAGTGTTTAATTAGACTAAAACACTCTTATAAAATCATTAAGCAATTCTTGAGATAAATACTATTTTATTTTGAAAAGAAGAGTTGTTTTGGAAAAATCTTTGTATAAAACCAGAAGTGAATTAAGATAGTATTTTCATAATAAAATGAGTGATTTTATAATGATAATTGTTCCTAAAAACATATTATATAGTTCCCTTGAAAATAGATAAGAATTTGAGAAATTCCCTTGAATCGAGCTTGTATTTTGGAAACAGTTTTGAAAGTTCCTTTTAAAATGTGTAACTATCCATAAAATAAGGAAGGATTATGGTTTGTAAACATATATATGACTCACACAGAACATATGATGAGTACATAAAAATACATAAGAATTACATCGAGGTAATTAGACAGTGAAAGTATCCCGAATGAAAATGGAAGTTCGGGTGGAAAACCCTTACCTTAACTCCAAACGCGTTCCACTATTGTACTTAAGCTCCTGTAATATGAAATTATACTTGTTAATAAATTATTTCAGAACCTATTAGACATGTATTTAGTTACCATAATTCTGTTTAGTTCATTTATGTCTTTATTGATAAGTTATTGTATTGAATTTCGTCGTTCTGGTGTGTTCGTTTCCTTTATTTTCATATTCGGTTCACTTGTTTTTATGTAATGAAGTTCATGTGGAATGGTTATAAATATCCAGGATTGGAATTATATATTATTAATGAACATAAATAATTTATAATGGTCATTTCTATCATTTTTTTACATGGAATGAGGATGAATCATTAGATGACCACCACTTCGATTATTCGGCGGTATTTGGAATATTATGAACTAGTTTTGTCATATAACTTAATTATATGTACATATTCTGGTTCCTGAATATTAATTAGGTTATAAAACATATATTATATTCTGGTTCAACCATGAATATGGTTTCATGACCAGTAATGAAGAAGAAATTGAAGAATGAAACTTCGTCGTCCACGAAGGTTATAAATCGGAACCTCATGGACGTCGATTTCATTTATAAAATAAAAGGGAGGGAGTAAGAATATTTATGATGGTTCTTCCATTAAAATGATATAAATAAAGTATATAGATGTTAATGGAGTTATCATGATCATTTGGATATAGGAGGATAGGAGAGTATAGCAAAAGAAGATAAATTGAAATGAAACCAAATGAAAAAGAAGGGTGCTTTACCTCTTGAAATAACCTCCTTGAGAAACTCCTTAAGGGAAGGGGTTTTGGTCTTTTGGGAAGACCAGAAGCTTCTTGGATGTGGGGAGAAAGCAGGTAAGGGTAATTGAGTAGAAATTTGAGGAGATTCAAGGCTTATAGGAGTGAATAGAAGAGGTAGTGGTGGGGGGTTTTTATAGTGGAGGAGAGGAGTAATTTTTGAATATTTAATTCATTATTTTATTATTTACCTCAAGACAACCAATATTATTGTTTCATGTGATCCCTAATAGTAATAATGGCATGTGAGTTTGAACCAAGTGGGATTACATCATCCTTGAATCACCTATGATGCAGTAAATCAAGTATTTAGCATTTATCGTATTTTATCGTATTTTACTATTCATCAAAAATTCTAAAATTTCAGAAAAATCCCAAAAATTCACCCCTACCACTTTTCGATGTGTATAATTCAAAAGTGAAGTCCATTTTTCAAAAATAATTTTCTAAATATTATTAATTTAAATTTTAAATAAAATCATACTTAATTAAAAAATTAACAGTTCTAATTCTACAACTACTTCTTTATCACAATGAAAAATTAACCAAGATGTTATTATCTTCTAGCCTTAAGAAAATAAAATAATAATAAAATTTAATATTCATTAAGGTCATATTACTATTCATATTACTATTCATAAGGGTATGTTACTATTCACTAAAAATCAAGTTTGTTCTATCGGACTCCAAATGACTTACTAAACACAACTCTAGATGACCATTTTTCGAAATTCAAAACATAGAAGAGGCAAAGTTGTGTTTTAATGGATATATTATAAAATTTCATTATATATTTATTTTCAAAACCTTGGGGTGTTACATTCTCCCCACCTTACAAAAATATTGTCCTTGAAATTTACAGAATATTACCTAAAAAGATTCGGGTATGTCTTTAACATAAGCTCATCAGGCTCCCATGTTGCTTCCTCCATCTTATGGTTCCTCCATAGAACTTTCACCAGACGAGTCATCCGATCTCTCAATAATTGTTCTCTAGTATCAAGAATCTTGATAGGCTTCTCACAATAAGATAGATCGGGCTCAAGTTCTACTTCTTCATAAGTGAGTACATGTGTTGGGTCTGGCATGTACTTTCTTAACATTGACACGTGGAACACATTGTGAACCTTGGAGAGACTTGGAGACATTTCCAAAAGGTAAGCTACGACTCCAATTCGGTCCAGAATTTCAAAAGGTCCGATATACCTGGGAATTAATTTTCCCTTCTTACCGAATCATATAATACCCTTCCATGGAGATACCTTTAAGAAAACATGATCACCTTCTTGAAATTCCAAATCCTTCCTTCGGTTATTAGCATAGCACTTTTGCCTACTTTGAGCTATTTTGATATGGTTCTAGATAATCTTCACCTTTTCCATTGTTTCTTCAACAATTTCTAAGACCACGAGATTTCTTTCACCAATATCATCCCAACAAGTTGGTGTACGACATTGCCTCCCATATAATGCTTCATAGGGTGCCATCTGTATACTTGAATGGAAGCTATTATTGTAGGAAAATTCTATGAGAGGTAAATACTGATCCCACATGCCTTGAAAATCAAGTGAACAAGACCTCAACATGTCTTCCAATGTTTGAATTGTCCGTTCTGATTGTCCACTAGTTTGTGGGTGGTAGGCAGTGCTCAAACGAAGATCAGTATCTAGGACCTTCTGAAGACTTTTCTAGAATCTTGATGTAAAATGTGGATCATGATCAGAAAAAATTGATAGGGGTACTCCATGAAGTCTCACAACTTCATTAATATATAGTATTTCTAGAAGTTCAAGTGGTAGATCTTCTCTTATAGCAAGAAAATGTGCTGACTTGGTAAGATGATCAACAATGACCTATATTGCATCATTAATTTTAGGAGTCTTTGGTAGTCCCGTGACAAATTCCATTGCGATATTATCCCATTTCGACTCAGGTATAGGAAGAGGTTTCAACACTCCTCCAGGATGTTGCCTTCCATCTTTCACTTTTTGACAAACCACAATGTTATGATGTGGCAATGCATAATAAAAATTTAATCATATCATAAAATATTGAAATAGAAATATTTCATAATCATTTCATCATAAATAGAAACCATGAAAATAAATGGGTTTAAAAATAAAATAAACCGTGAAAGAGAAACAAGTTTCATAAACATCATGTCATCAAAAAATAATCCAATCAAAGAAATAATATGAATGGAAACATTTAATAAATTTCCCTATAAATAAATTAGTAATAGAAACATGTGTTATCTTATATGGGAAATAATTTTGAAATATCTTTTAAAAACATTTCTTAAAAAAATGATCATAAATAACCCATGTAAAGGAATTAATTTCATCTCATAAGAACACATTCATAAACTTTGGGTTCCGAAAATAAATTCATAATAGAAACATGTGTTACTGATCCCATGTGTTATCATTTTTTTCCACTCAGGTATGGGAAGAGGTTTCAATACTCCTCCAGGCTATTGCCTTCCAGCTTTCACTTGTTGACAAACCATAATGTTATGATGTGGCAATGCATTAAAAATGAAACAACTTGTCTTAGTGGTTCACTACCACAAATACTTGTGAACAAAGATATAATATTTTTCACACATCATTTCACTTAAACACATAAGATTCATCACTTTATCCAATGCATTGGATCACTGTATAATTTCGGGCACACCCATCACATTGAAACATTCATATTACGCTATATACTTCCGGGCACACCCGTCACATCATAAAATTATCATTATCATGCATGCCAAAATGAACATATATAAAAAATGATCATAAATAACCCATGTAAATGAATTAATTTCATCTCATAAGAACACATTCATAAACTTTGGGTTTTGAAAATAAAGTCGGAATAACATACTTGATACGATAACCATCAACCTTGAGTGAGAAGTAAAAGGTGTGTTTTTGAAAGATGAGTTCTTTTGGAAAGTATTTGTTTGACATAAAATTAATTAGAAAACATTTATATACCAGAAAAAGTAATATAAAGATGAAAAAAATATTTTTAATGGGTGACCATACCAAAAATGGAGTGAAAGAGGGAGAACCCAAAGAAAGAAAGTGGGGTTCGGGATTTTCCCCTTACCTTGTATCCAAATGATTTATTCAATTTAATATCCTGTATAACTACATTAGATTCATTAATATATAATTAAAGAACATTTTTTAAATTAATATGGTTCATTTTGGTTTCATTAAGTTATTTTATTGGCCTTTGGATGAGTTATAGAGTTTAAAAAACATTGTTCGGGAATGTTTATTTTTATGGTTTTCTTGAGCGGTTCACATGTATTCATAAATGGAAGTTCATGTAGAACATGGGTAAACATACAAAAATGATATTTCATGTTATTAATGATATTATATAATTATAAATGATATTATAAAGACTTATATTATATACCTTGTGGATTAATCATTAGATAAGAATTAAATGATTATTGTTTGGGTTAATTTGGAGGTTTTTTCAACCACAAGGAACTTGTTTTGTTTAATAATTCAGTAATATGTACATAAGTTAGTTATAGAACATGAAATAGGATATAATACATATAATATAATCTGGTTCAACCATAAAAATGGTTTAATGACCAGATATTAAAGCTGTAAAGGAAATTGAAAACATGTTGTTCTTGAAGGTGATAAATTAACACCTCAAAAACAACGTTCTCTTTTATAAAATAAAATGAAGAGGAGAAGGGGGTTGGATGATATTATAAGGCCCCGGCCTTAAAACATTACTTAATCTTGAATTAAATGAATAATTCAAATTGAGTATATTTTCAGGTTTAGAGTTTTAGAGAATTAGGACATAACTATTACATCTCAAAAGATTACAAAGTAGACACTTCTACTCAGTTTCCATTTTTTTTCATGAAATACAAACTCTTAAAAAGAAACATTTCTAGTTATAGGTTTTAGATAGCATGGAATTTCCTTGATCTCATACTTGACCATATTTTACTTTATGTCCTGTGAAAAACATTTCAAAAACTTGGGATGAGCATAAAAAGCTCAATAAGGGATACACAAAGAAAGAAAACATTAGATCATCAATATATACATAACATAAGCTTTTTAACATACCTCATGAAATCCTAATATTTATGAATAACTCATATAAATCATAATACATAAAGGTAACTTGAGGCATTAATAACATCCTTACGTAGGGAGTAACCCTCATGGTTACGTTTGGAATACCCACCATAGTATATTCCCTAAATCTCTTCGGAGAAACCTTAGTGTTTAACTCCTTCGCGTTACCAAATTCATTGGAGAGATATCTCGGGCTCACCCTCCCTTATTTTATCATGGAACCACCCGACTTCATAAACAATTCCCAAGAACCATAACATAATCGTATCACATAAAACATGCATAAAGGAAACATAACATTTCACATTTCAATCACAAGATATCAATACAACACATTGATATAATAAAAACATTATCAAAACCATTTTCAATACCAAAATAAAATAAAATTAAAACATGGTATTTATTATTCATTTTAAAAAAAGTTATGGCTTGTAGAGGAAGCGGAAACAAAACTAATGGTCACGGTGGCGGAGAAGTCGTTGTCGCCGCATACATAAGACAAAAAAAACATTCATTTTGTTGTTTAGTAAAAAGCTTCGTGTGAAAATATTACTTTTGAATGAAATTAAAATTCAAAAGGGTTTATTATAAAACCAATAAAAGAAGGTCATATATACATTGAAGTATGCCTCAACAAAAGGAGATTGAGATGAAGTCCCTTACAAAGACGGTATCCTTAGATTAAGGATAAATCAAATAAATAATTATGTGTGACAAATATAAATACACCCAATATAAGTGGATATTAAGTGTAAAACAATCAGAGTTCATCCACACATATTCATAGTATGACATAATCAAGAAGTATAGTTTTAACCCAAAAAATTGAAATTGGGTTAAGAAGTTCCCTTATAGAAATTCTACAGCCTAACGACGTCACTTTAAAATTCAGAAAATGAGTTGATGAAAGATAAAAAGGGTATCTCATCACTTGGACATAAATTTTACAGCAATAAGGATATATAATAACATATCCCAACATTAATAATATGTAAATTAAAAGACCTAACAAAAAGAAGTCTTTTAAAAAGAGGAGGGTGAAAGGTTCCCTTACCGATTTGGGTATCTTTCGAAACGTACACCCCTTGAAAGAAGGACTATAAAAAGTTGATGTAAATACCCATAAACGAAATTATATTACACAAATAGTAGAATAATTGGAAGTATATACTCCATTCAAAGAAGATATTGGAAAATATATCATGAATCTCATGGGAATAAAAAGTGAGATAAAAACCCCTTACCTCGTTGTAATCAATCAAGTCGTATAAAAAAAAGATAATAAGAACCAAATGAATCATATAATAACATGAATATAAATAGAATCATTATAATATATATCAAATGTAAGTACACAATACACCACATGAAATAAATAATTGGCGAACAATGGAAATCTCACGGAATTGAAAGTGAGATAAGAAATCCCCTTACCACATGTCCGACTTGACTCGCTCGTATGTTCCTTGTTCTTCCTGAATGATAAACATAAGTTAATTTATACCTTATTAAGAAACTTTTTAAGGTTAGTTATTTATTTTATATCACTTATTACCATGTTATAAACATTATGTAATCATTTAAGTTAATAACGGTCATTTTGTCGATATTTGGTACTTGAGTCAAAAGTGAACTTCTTATATTTACAAGTTGTTCATGTAGTAAAATATCCATTATCTCTAGAATTATATTAATAATGTAGATATCATATATATCATATATATCCAGTATATATATGTATTTATACCAGTACATAACATTTTAAGGTAATAAATGAAATGCACCGTTCATAGAGACGGTAAGCCGTACGTACGCATGAATGCTACTTTCCTTTATATTTCGAATTTAATGGAATGAAAACATTATGATATAAAAATATATTATAATTCCATTATAATATCATATATAATATCATTAACTACATCCTTTATATAACCCACATATGGAATTAATGATTCAAATTACTTTGAGGGGGCAGTAGTCCACACTTCCTAAAATGAAATTATCACATTTACCCATTATGGAAACCATAAAGGTATGGAATAAATGAAAAATAAATAATCATAAGGAAAACATAAACATAATATATATCATATATAAATATAGTGACATCTTAATGGACACCATGAGAGGCGTTAGGATATAATTGAACAATCATCGTTTCGTGAGGCAGTAGTTCGCCTCCACAGAAACAGTATGTTCTTCACCCATTAGATAGAGGTGTGTGTAAGTGTAGCTCTAATAATTATCATAAAAACATCCTAGAATATTTAATATACTGGTTTTGTTACAAAATAAAGGAATAAAAAGAGTTTAAGGGCTTGTAGAAGCAAAATAAAACAAAAGGACATAAGAAAAGACATTACCTCTAAATCGGGTAACTCTTTTTGATTTGAGCCAAAGGCTTCCTTGGAGAGACTTCTGCCCAAAGTGAGGCTTCTAGGAGTAAGAAAGGGATTTGGATAGATAATATGAGTAGAGGTTAGACGATCCAAGTGCTTGATAGGTGTGGGTAAGTGGGTAGAGGTGGGGGCCTTTTATAAGAGAGAGGAGGGTCACTTTTGAAAAGTCTTGAAATGTTACTTTATTATAAAATGGTTTTCAGATTTTAAAGGTCTCCCAATGATATATTTCGAGGATAAGATGATAAGGGTTATAAATCCACCCATCCAATAGGTTTTTGACAAGTGTAAGTTCAAGATTTTACCTTATCTTATCATTTTAGTTAAATCATTCATTAATGAGGTAATCACTACATCATCATGGTGTCATAAATAAATTTATTTATTTAATGTCTAAAAATTATAAAACAAATGATGTAGGAAATCTTTTTAGCTTTCCAATGACTATTTATAGTCTAAGAGATCATTTATGTAAACAAAATTAAAATTATTTGACTTAGGATATACAAACCTTTGTTATATTTCTCTTCTTTTAAAAAATAATGTCATAAATGTCACTATTACACCCATGTGACTCCATGGGCCCTCAAGTTCAATAAAAATCTTCCCACGGTCAGTCATGACTCAAACAAGAGGATTTGGACAGATGTTGGGGTCATTTTATATTATTAGAATATTATTTTATTACCCTTAACTACCTGATTACTAATTAATCACGATAATTAAAGATAATTGCTGTCATTACTATTCATAATGTCCAAAAACAAAAGTGTATTAATTATATAAATTGGACCTTCTGATTCCAAATATGGAATCCATTTTACCAAATTTCAAACACAGAAATTTTATTAATTAATTTAAAAATAATTCCCGTTGTCACAACCAAAGACGAGTTTTTAAGAAGTAAAATTTATCAAAATATTTACTTGTTTTTACATCCAATTGAAACTTGAAATTACTTCCAATGAACAAAATTGTATTAAGTGATAAAAATATAATTAAATTACACTTTAAAACCAATTAAAAGGACAATCTAACTATATAATTAAATTAGATGAAAAATCTATTTTGAAGTAAAATTTAGTATTTTTCACTATTATGGATTGAGAAACACAAAGAATTGGTGTAGAAGGGACACTTCTCTCATTCTCGGGGTTTTAGACTCCCAACCAATGACGGCAGTGGCCTACGAGTAGGTTACTCCCCCTATAGGGGAGGGACCTCCGCCGTCTCTCACTAGAGTGGAACCCGCCTTTCTCCTGTTCTCAAACCCGGATCTCCTGCCTCCGTTCCCTCCTTGTTTTCTGAGTCCTAAGGTTCAAGATCAGCATGAAGGCCATACCAATATTACAATTTAGATCTCCAAGTTTAACGAATCTTCTAGCTTCCATAGTTTGTCCTTAATTTCTCGATTTTGGAAGATAAGACCTTCAGTCGACCTGTTTGACAGGTTTGTGTTCGGTTCCTAGGATTTGCAAGAAAGGGAACAGTTGGTTTGCTAGACAATAGGAATATCTTGATCTGTTTTTCTTCGGAGGAATATCTAATAAAGGCATGGTCAAGGGACCCCCACATCTACAACGACTCGCAATTCTACCTGTCCCGATGGTCATATGATTTTTACATGAAGCACGACTCTCCATCAGTGGCGGTTTGGGTAAGTTTTCTGAATCTCCCTCTTCCATTATAGAATCCATCGATTGTTAAAATGCTCAGGAATCTACTTGAAAGATACTTGTTCTCTGACAGCCGGACCAAGGCGGTATCTCATCTGGTTAACCCTTAAGTGTGTGTGGAGGTGGACGCATCAAGGGGGCCATTATACTTCGTCTGGATTACTATAGGGGAATAATTCCAGTGTACGCAACCGGTTGTTTATGAGTCGTGGTTCTATTTTTTCCATGTTTGAAAATGGTTGGGTCATTCAATGGAGGGCTGAAGGCAGGGGGATAGGAATTCTGGACATCAGGAGGATGTGTGAAATGGTAATTGGGGCACTCCTAAGGACTGTGTGGCAGAGGGTGTGCGGGCTGAAGAAATAACCAGGGTCATATGCAGTGGACCAGAGGAGTCCAGTGGTCCTTCGGGCTCTGCTATGGTGGCCCGGAGTGAGGGTATGGAAAAAAAAACATAGGGGCTGACTCAAATGCAGTTTGGCTTGGGTTCCTCTTACAGTGCCAACCAGGGGAGGCAGAAGAACTTGCTTCTTGGTCATGCTAATCTGAAAGTCCAAGATGTTTTTAGTAGGTTGATAGGTGACCTCAATGGTGGGAGCAGTCCTGAATCAGGGTCTAATGGAAATGCAGAGGCCAAGCATGATCAGTCTCGACCTATAGATGATTTACAACCTGCTTTCAGTGAAGAGTGTCCTATGGTGAAAACTGCCTGTGTTTCTCAGGGTGTGGTTTTAGTGGACTTTGGCAAGCAGCTGCAATACATGGGGCGTGGCTTTACACAGCCCAACCAGGCCGAGACTCTTGGCTTAACGTTGTAGGATGGGGAGGCTGATTTGAGTATGGATAATGCTCCTTTGGGTGATAATGGTGATAGGACTGGAAGATCATTTCAAATGGTGAAGGAGGGAGGGGGCCTGACCCCGATTCAGACTTCAGTTCCCTTGTGCAACAGGTTTGAAGGTCTATCAGAGGCGGATGTGAATTCTGATTTCATTACCCCAGTTGAGGGAGACGATACCGGAGCGAAGGTTCCCAAAGGGAGAGAACACAACCATCTAGCAGATGAGGATTCACCTACAAGGAGTAATAAGGATTTCGGGAAGAGGAAGGGGAGGAAAGGCTACTCTTCCTTACCTCCTCCTTTAGAGACCCGGTCTGCAAAGAAGATGAAAGACAAGAAGAAGGGAAAGGAGGTTTTGTATTCTCAAGGTCCAGTGGAATAGGGTGGACAAGACATGGCTCTTCTCTTAAGCTCTGAAGAAGAAGTGGTGGAACAGACCTTGATGCTCAATGCATCAGAGGAGGAGACAACCAAGATGATGGAGAGGTTGCTGGAGGTGTCTCTTAATGAGGAACAATATACATGGATTGACAGACAGGACTCCATTCTGGTAGGGGGTTTCAACAGAGGGTTAATTAGTGTTGAGGAGTACATTCAGACATGGGACCAACTTGCTTCTATGTTAGAGAAGAGGATTCTTGAGGTGGCAGATCTACATGTTACATCCTTATCCTGGAAACTTTTTAGGGAGATGGATTCAGGTAGTATTAAGTTTTTCTCTAAGTATCCTAGGTAAGGGGTCTTGGCCAGGTTATTCGAGAGGGGTTTTTTGGTGTGCAGCCCTTGGGTGTCCTGTTTTTTGTCTTTGTTTTGATTTTTGGTGTCTTTTCCAGCTTTCTACTTGGACCTGCACCGGAGGGGGACCAGAGCGCGGAGTATTAATCGATGCAGGACCTTTGGATTGGGATGCTTGAGAGGGTATGGCTTTGCCATCGGTACCATGCCTGTGCACTTCTGCACGGGACTGCTTGCTGAAGGGCCATGCGTAGGTGAAGGCTTGTTTGCAGGATCATTTGCTGGGGTGGGGTAGGTCCAATGGTTTTCTTGGTTTTCCTTTTCTTCATGTGTTGTTTGGAGCTTTTTAGACTTTTGGTTTCTCACTTTCTCCCTCAAAAGTGTTTTGATAATAAAAAAAGTAATTTTCAGTCAGCAGTATTTTTCACTATTCATTAAAAATGAACATTTTTCAAAAAAATACCAAAAATTTATCGAAAGTAAATTTGACATTCCAAATTTAAAAATGATATCAATTTTAAGAAATTCAAAACATATAATTTTCATTAATTATTTTTATAATTAATTCCCACTATCAAGAAAAATAGCATGTTTTTAAGAAACAATATCTATCAAAATATTGACACTTGTTTATGTCCAATTTCAAATTGAAATTAATTCCAATGACCAACATTGAATTAAATGGTAAATATATATTTTAACCACACTATAATCCCAATTAAAAAGTTAAAATAACCATATAAATAAATTATATTAAAAGGAGGTTTTGAATTAAAATACAGCATTTTCACTATTCATTAAAAAATGAACTTTATTGAAAAAATAACAAAAATTTACACAAAGTAAATTTTTATGTCCCGATTCTAAATAAGGATTTTATTTTTTCAAATATAACATATAAAATTGAAAAAAATTAGATTAAAAAAGGGTTCTCCATCAAAAGGCGGTTAATCGACCTTTTAAAGAATATTAGAATATTTATGCTTAAAATTGGATTCATTCGCATTTTAAGACCCTATCATTTATTGGGTAATTGTTAAAATATTTAACAAACACATATAAATATTTTGTAGTTAGTTTTGTTCATTCCCGCCATTACAACGGCTAGACGTTAACTACCATTTAAAATAATATTATTATATTATTAGTGTGCAACGTAAGATTTCCAAGAAACTCGTTATTGAGTATTGGGTATGCCATCGAACATAACATCCCCTTTAAAGTAATATTAATATTTTATTCACAAATATTAAAAAATATTAAAATGTAATATTCTTTATTTACCTAGGATTTTACATCCTTCCCCACTTTTGGGAACTACGTCCTCGTAATTTTTAAATTGGGCTTGGAAACTTCATTGAAAGTCCCACATCGGAAAAAGAGTCAATAAAAATATCATTTTAAAAGAAAGAAAGAGAAGTACAAAGGTCACTCAAGTTAACCCATACTAGTATTCCATGTAAGAAAACATGGATATAGAAGAGAAAAAAACGGTCAAGTTCTGATGGAGTGTGATAGAATACATGATTAGGAGAAAGTTAACCACCAAAAAATCACAAACTTGTGATGGGTTAAACGGTATTTGATTCCCTAGTAGGAAATTCTAACAGAAATTTTTTTTGTTTTAAGTTACTTTTCATTGAGGAATTTATTTATGATCCTAAATAAATCATAAGGAAACATACTTGTCATGTAGAATTTCATCTCTTACTAGATTTCTTACACAAACTCATATTTTCTCCAAAAGATGAGTATTTGGGATGACTTGTTCACATTAAGAGTGCTATAATCAACTTCTTGAGAATCACCTAATCCATGAAAGACGAACTATATATTTCCCATGTATTTAGACCTTAAACAAAACCAAAATTGTTAGTACAAGATCAGATAATCCCCAAAAGGATAATACTTTATAAAAAGAAATACTACTCTTAATCTCTAAAATTCAACAAAAAGAACCCAAGGTTCAAGAAAGACCATTAAATAAATAGCTATCCATAAAATTATTCAAAGTAATCCAAACTAAGATTGAAACCCAAATCTATGAAGGATTTAATCAAATAGTCTTCCAAGGTAAATCTTAACATTTATCTCCAAATAACATCGGTTACTCTTAAAGTCTCATACTAAAAATTAATTAACCTAATAACATATCCTCCATGATAGGTTAATAATTTCCATAGATAACCCAGAATCAACTTATTACTGATTCATAAGATCATCTAACTAAAAATAATTTTTCATACTAACCAAGGACTTCACATAGTCCAGTGGTAGGTGATAAATACCAGTCACACTTTTATTGTGGGTTCGATTCCCACATCTTCGTTCGATGCGATGGGTTGTCACATGGTTTGCATGTTGTCCCTTTTCAAAAACTATATAATTTTATAACATTCCCAAATAGAGATAAATTCATCAAAAATAACCATAACATATTTTAACCACAAATGTTATATAATAACTTTTGTTTTGCATCCCAAAATGTATTAACTGGTAATTACCTCAAATTCAAGGATCATATAAACCAAAATGGTTCTTTATAACTATATCCACAAAAGAAAAGATAATTATTCCTTGAATAAAATTTTCATATATCAAACATCAGGGTTACACATAATATAAAAAGTCATCTAATGTAATCTCATCATCAAAAGAGCCTTAATACTTTTAAGAATTTCACCATCCTAAAATCTACCATAACTCTTGAATCCCTTATATGTTGACTTCTTACTCATTCAACATTCTTCATGACCCATTAACCATTATTTTCCAACTTATTCTGAAATAATTATTTCCTGAAAACAAAATCATGAATCATATCCTAAGATTCAATAATTGGAAAACATATTTTAAGAAATAATCCATACCTTTCATTGGTAATTGTCAGTTTCTTCATCCTCAGTCAGAATGAGATTAGGTATTGGTAAATGGATATTTTTACGATACTGGTGATCCTATTCCTAAAACTTCTTCATAGGACATGTGTTTTCATAATGACCATGCACACCACATTTAAAACATTAAATTGATCCTCCAGAAAGAACTTCTTTACCTTTCCTAGAGTCAACTAGATTCTTTCTTTTTCCATGGAAGGTTCTTGATTTATGACCTTCATTTCCACATCTGTAGTATATTTCTATCCCTTCGAAAAATTTTCCTAGGTGTTTCTTTCCACATATTTGACACATAGGTTTTTTTAACACACTTACCTTTATGATTATTACCTGAACTTCCATAGGGATTTGTTTCTCTCATATATGATGCCTTATAAAAATCACTAAGGTTCAAGTGGTAAATCATGACTCCAGATAGTTGGTTGAGAATAACCACAAGCGTTCTCATTGCAACTCCCATATCATTCAGTTTCTTGTTCAGAAAACCGTCATAGTTTTTTTCACATCCACTATTACTTTGGTGCCTGCTAGATCCATCCATTTACTAAAACCAAAAAGGTCAGTGTGAGTATATCAGTAAAATAATCATATAATATCTTATGAGGAGGGTAAATACTAAGATATACTTATTCATGTTATCTTAAACTCATTAAATTTATAAAAATAACTATGACTCTTTCTAAAATCCTAACCATTATGGTAATGTCACTTGTGCTTAAAGAATACCCTAACCTCTAAAGTTTTCTAAATCGACCTTTGATACCAACTATAAGGCCCTGGCCTTAAAACATTACTTAATCTTGAATTAAATGAATAATTCACATTGAGGATCTTTTCAGGTTTAGAGTTTTAGAGAATTAAAACATAACTATTACATCTCAAAAGATTACAAAGTAGACACTTTTACTCAGTTTCCATTTTTTTCATAAAATACAAATTCTTAAAAATAAACATGTCTAGTTCCATGTTTTAGAAATCATGAAATTTCCTTGATCTCATCCTTGACCCTATTCCACTTTATGTCTTGTGAAAAACATTTCAAAAACTTGGGATGAGCATAAAAAGCTCAGTAAGGGATACACAAAGAAAAAAAAACATTAGATCATCAATATATACATAACATAAGCCTTTTAACATACCTCATGAAATCATAAGATTTATGAATAACTCATAGAAATCATAAGATATAGAGGTAACTTGAGGCATTCATAACATCCTTACGTAGGGAGTGACCCTCATGGTTACGTTTGGAATACCCATCATAGTATATCCCCTAAATCTCTTCAGATAAACCTTAGCATTTAACTCCTTCGTGTTGCCCAATTCATTGGAGAGATATCTCGGGCTCACCCGCCCTTAGTTTATCATGGAACCACCCGACTTCATAAACAATTTCCAAGAACCATAACATAATCGTATCACATAAAACATGCATAAAGGAAACATAAAATTTCCACATTTGAATCACAAGATATCAATACAACACATTGATATAATCCAAAAATTATCAAAACAATTTTTAATACCAAAATAAAAGAAAATTAAAACATGGTATTTATTTTTCATTTAAAAAAAAGTTATGGCTTGTAGAAAAAGCCGAAACTCAAATAATGGTCACGGCGACAGAGAAGTTGTTGTCGCTGCATACGTAAGACAAAAAAACATTCCTTTTGTTGTTTAGTAAAAAAATTCATGTAAAAAGATTCCTTTTGAATGAAATTAAAAGTCAAAATGGTTTATTATACAACTAATAAAAGAAGGTCGTATATACATTGAAGTATACCTCAATTAAAGGAGATTGAGACGAAGTCCCTTACAAAGACAGTATCCTTAGATTAAGGATAACTCAATTACATAACTATGCATGAAAAATATAAATAAACCTAATATAAGTTGATATTAAGTGTAAAACAATCAGAGATCATCCACACATATTCATAGTACGACATAATCAATAAGTAGAGGTTTAACCCAAAGAATTGAAATTGGGTTAAGAAGTTCCCTTACTGAAATTCGACTGCCTAACGATGTCACTTTAAAATTCAGAATATGAGTTGATGAGGGATAAAAAGGGTATCTCATAAATTAGAAATAAAACTTACAGAAATAAGGATATATAAGAATATATCCCAATATTAAGAAGATTTAAATTAAAATACCTAACAAAAAAAAGTCTTTTAAAAAGAGGAGGGAGAAAGTTTCCCTTACCGATTTGGGTAACTTTCAAAACGTACACCCCATGAAAGAAGGACTATAAAACGTTGATGTAAATAACCATAAATGAAATCATATTACAAAAAATATTATAATAATGGGTAGTAAATACACCACTCAAAGGAGATAGTGGCAAATATATCTTGAATCTCACAGGAATACAAAGTGAGATAAAAACCCATTACCACGTTGCAATCAATCAAGTCGTATGACCAAAAGATAATAATAACCAAATGAATCACAGAATACCATGAATATAAATAGAATCATGATAATATATATCAAATGGTAGTACACAATACACCACATTCAATAAATAATTGGCAAACAATGGAAATCTCACAGAATTAAAAGTGAGATAAGAAATCCCCTTACCACATGTCCGACTTGACTCGCTCGTATGTTACTTGTTCTTCCTGAATGATAAAATTAAGTTAATTTATACTTGATTAATAACCTTTTTCAAGTTATTTATTTCTTTTATATCACTTATTACCATGTTATAAACATTATGTAATCATTTAAGTAAATAATGGTCGTTTTGTCAATATTTGGTACTTGAGTCAAAAGTGAACTACTTATATTTAAAAGTTGATCGTGTAGTAAAATATCCATTATCTCTAGAATTATATTCATTATGTAGATATCAGATATATCATATATATCCCGTATATATATGTATTTATACCAGTACATGACATTTAAAGGTAAGAAATGAAATGCACCGTTCATGGAGACGGTAAGCCGTACGTACGCATGAACGCTACTTTCATTTCGATTTCGTATTTAATGGAATGAAAACATTATGATATAAAGGTATATTATAATTCTAGTATAATATCATATATAATATCATTAACTAAATCCTTTATACATCCCACATATGGTATTAATGATTCAAATCACTTTGAGGGGGCGGTAGTCCGCACTTCCTAAAATGAAATTATCACGTTTACCCATTATGGAAACCATAAAGGTATGACATAAATGAAAAATACAAAATCATAAGGAAAACATAAACATAATATATATCATATATAAATACAGTGACATTTTAATGGCTACCATGAGAGGCGATATGAGATAATTGAACAATCATCATTTCCTGAGGCAGTAGTTCACCGTCCACAGAAACAGTATGTTCTTCACCCATTAGATGGAGGTGTGTATAAGTGTAGCTATAATACTTCACATAAAAACATCCTAGTATATTTAAGATACTGTTTTTGTTACAAAATAAAGGAATAAAAATATTTTAAGGGGTTGGAGAAGCAAAATAAAACAAAAGAACATAAGAGAAGACATTACCTCTAAATCGGGTAACTCTTTTTGATTTGAGCCAAAGGCTTCCTTGAAAAGACTTCTGCCCAAAGTGAGGATTCTAGGAGTAAGATCGGGATGTGGAGAGATAATATGAACATAGTTTAGATTATCCAAGGGCTTGATAGGTGTGATTAACAGGGTCGAGGTTGGGGCCTTTTATAAGAGGGAGGAGGGTCACTTTTGGAAAGTCTTGAAATGTTACTTTATTATAAAATGATTTTCGGATTTTAAAGGTCCCAAAATGATATATTTCAAGGATAAGATGATAATGGTTTGAAATCCACCCATCCAATAGGTTTTTGAAAAGTTTAAGTCTTAGAGTTTACCATACCTTTTCATTTTATTTAAATCGTTCATTAATGAGGTAATCACTTCATCATCATAGTGTCATAAATAAATTTATTTATTTAATGTCTAAAAAATATAAAAAAATATACCATGATGTAGGAAATATTATTAGCTTTACAATGAATTTTTATAGTCTAAGATTTCATTTATGTAAACAAAATTAAAATTGTTTTACTTAGGATATACAAACCTTTGTTATATTTCTTTTCTTTTAAAAAATAATGTCATAAATGTCACTATTACACCCATGTGACTCCATGGGCCCTCAAGTTCGGTAAAAATCTTCCCATGGTCGGACATGACTCAAACAAGAGGATTTGGATACATGTTGGGGTCATTTTATATTATTATGATATTATTTTATTACCCTTAACTACCCGATTAGTAATTAATCACGATAATTAAAGATAATTACCGTCGTTACTATTCAAAATGTCATAAAACAAAAGAGTATCAATTAAATAATTTAGACCTTCTGATTAAAAATAAGGAATCCATTTTACCCAATTCTAAACACAGAAATTTTAGTAATTAATTTAAAAATAATTCTCGTTGTCACAACCAAAGACGGGTTTTTAAGAACTAAAATTTATCAAAAGATTGACTTGTTTTTACATCCAATTGAAAAGTGAAATTACTTACAATAAAAAACATTGTATTAAGTGATAAAAATATAATTCAATTACAGTTTGAAACCAATTAAAAGGAAAATCTAACTATATAATTAAATTAGATGAAAAAGCAGTTTGGAAGTAAAATGTAGTATTTTTCACTATTCATTAAAAATGAACATTTGTCAGAAAAATACCAAAAATTTATCCAAATTAAATTTGACATTCCAAATTCAAAAATGATGTCCATTTTACCGAATTCAAAACATAGAGGCTGCATTAATTAATTTTATAATTAATTCCCGCTGTCAAGACAAATAGCGTGTTTTTAAGAAACAATATCTATCAAAAGATTGACACTTGTTTATGTCCAATTTCAAAGTGAAATTAATTACAATGATCACCATTGAATTAAATGGTAAAAATATATTTTAACCAAACTTTAAACCCAATTAAAAATATAATCTAACCATATAAATAAATTAGATTAAAAAGAGGTTTTGAATTAAAATACAACATTTTCACTATTCATTAAAAAATGAACTTTATCGGAAAAATAACAAAATTTACACAAAGTAAATTTTGATTTCCTGATTCTAAATAAGGATTTTATTTTTTCAAATATAACATATAAAATTGAAAAAAGTAGATTTAAAAAGGTTTCGCCATCAAAAGGTGGTTGATCGACCTTTTAAAGAATATTAGAATATTTATGCTTAAAATTGGATTCATTAGCATTTTAAGCCCCTATCATTTATTGGGTAATTGTTAAAATATTTAACAAACATATATAACCATTTTGTAGTTAGTTCTGTTCATTACCGCAATTACAACGGCTAGGTGTTAACTACCATTTAAAATAATATTATTATATTATTAGTGTGCAACGTAAGATTTCAAAGAAACTTGTTGTTGCGTATTGGGTATGCCATCGAAAATAGCATCCCCTTTAAAGTAATATTAATATTTTATTCACAAATATTAATAAATATGAAAATTTCATATTCTTTATTTACCTGGGATGTTACAGATATAATATCCCATAAGCATCATAACATTCCAGTATATTTATAATACTAGAGTTACCATACCATGAGAATGAAGATATGTGGGGAGAGATTAATAAATGAACTTGAAATTGAAAGGAATTTAAAGGAAAGAGAGAGAGAGTAATTACCTCTTAAATCATCTTCTTGAGATCATCCTTAAGGAAGCTAGGATTGGTCTTTTTATGAGACCAGAAGCTCTGGGACATGGGGGACTGGCTAGGGAAGATTCTTGGGTAGAGTTTAGACGAGGCTTAAAGATTGAGAGGTGTGAGTAAATGAGGGTGTGAAGGGTGGTATTTATAGTGGAGGTGAGAGGGGATTTCTTAATATAAAATTTATTAGTTTATTATTTCTCCACAAGATAAGGAATAGTGAGTCTTTCATGACCTAGAATATTAATTTTAACATGTGAACCCAAACCAATTGGGATTACATCAGTAGAACACCATGCACAACTCTATAATTAGCTTATTTATCTTATTTTGTAAATTATAGTATTTCAGTATTCATACAAAATTCAAGTATTTCAAAAAAATCCCAAAAATTCACCAAACCATTTTTCAACGTGTAGAATCCAAAAATGAATTCCATTATTAAAAAATGAATTCCATTTTTCAAAAATGAATTCCTATATTTGATTAATTTAATTTTTAATTAAAATCATAATTTAATTGAAAAATACAGTTTTTAAAATTAAAACTGATTTTACAATGCTTTCAGAAATTATATAAGGTCTTATAAAATTATATTAAAACTAGAAGACATAGAATAGTTAATTTATGAACACACTTTTAGAAAATACGTTTTCTTTTAAATTAATTAATTAATTATAATTATTTATTTATGACTTACAAAAATACCAATACTTTTACTATGGTCAAATTGTCACTTATATGATGCCTAAATTTTATTTAATTATTCATGGGTAAGGTTACTATTATTTTGGATAATTTACTATTAATAAAGTTCATATTACTATTCATAAGGGTAGGTGACTATTCATAAGGGTAGGTGACTATTCATAAGGGTAGGTTACTATTCACCAAAAATTAAGTTTTTTCTATCGGACTCCAAACATCTTACTGATCACAATTGTGTATGTCATATTTTTGAAATTCAAAACATAGAAGTGGAAAAATTATGTTTAATGATCATATATAATTTAGTATCATAATATGTCATTGTGATTCCTAAAGGAATTATACTATAAGGAATAATTATAAGAAGATAATTCCATTGATAAAACTTTGGGTGGTTACAGTTCTCATAACAACACTTCCTACTCTCAGAAGGCACACTTCCTGATCATCCAGTGACAGCTACCTATCCTTTACTAGAACCCTCCTTCCGACTCTCCTCTGAAATGAGAGCCTGATTAACCACTTCTGAGAATTTCTTCAGCCTAAAGATATTTACCTGGGACTTAATTTCACACTTAAGTCCGTCCTGAAATCATTTTGTCGAAGAAGCCTCATCTATTGACAGAGATTGAGAAAAACACTGTAAATATGTGAAACATTCAGCATAATCCATTATGGACATACTTCCTTAGGTCAGATGCATAAAATCTGAAGTCTTCTCTGGTCTCAGTGTCTCTGGATAGAAGTGATCCAAGAACTTGTCTAGAAATTTCTACCATAACATATCATTAGTCTGTCTAGATTCTATCTGATTGTCCCACTAGTGATTTGCTGAACCCTGTAGCATATAAGAATCTAACTTGACCCTCCTCCTAGCTAGAGTCTCCAAATAGTCAATTATTATCTCTAAGGAATCAATATATATAATTTAACTCCCTCAAGTCCACCCTCTACAGTCAAAGTATTAGGGTGCTGCAGCTGAAACTCCCTTATCAACTCAGACATTTTTTTTCAGAACCCACCCTGGGTCTCTCTCCACGAATTGCATGAAACAAGAAAATTTCCCTCATAACTGTTCCCCTTCCTCCTCATCTTGTGCCAACAGTGCCTCAAGTTCCCTGTCTGGAATCTAGTTCTTGGTTATACCCCTCAGTATCTCCCTCAACAAGTGTTGTGGAGGCATAACTCTAAAAATACAAACACACGTCTTAGGTCTCATAATGAAAACTTATAACATTTACGTAAAATGAGAAACTAACACACCAAGTTTCAACATGTCATTCTCCCCTTTTTCTTTCCACACATTCAACCACGAGGCCTTATCACTACCCTTAACCATCCTACTCCCAGTTCTTGGTTAAAAAGGGTACATACATTCTAATTAATTAATTCGACCATTAATTAATCACATTATCTCAAATTAATTTATTTAACAATTAATTAATTAATAATACACATTTCATCAATCAAGGTTCTCATAAGTCACCCATTTGTTTTCATTTTTCATCATTATTTCAATATCAATACAAGGAAAAATAGTTCAGGTTCAACAACATACCCATAACCCATTTTCCTGTGAGTTCCGAGAATGATGCATGTCATAACAACCCTTAGTGCCTAGAATGATGCATACAGACTCAAGTATCATGCCTCTCTAGGCCAAAAATCAAAATTCAACAACTGTAAAAACAAATATCACATCAAACCACAAGTGCATCACCCAAGATGAAATAATATACAACTATAACAAAAAACATCAATCACAACAATCCCACCCTACGTACTTGGATTTCCCCCCGTACATGGGTTTGAAACTCCCATGCAAGATCTCATTAACAAGGATCGAAACTTCCTAGTCTCTTATCTACCTTTCCTAAAATAGTAATACAAAAGAAGAAGAAATAAAAGAAAACTCCTTTGATACCACTTTGTGATGTACCGACCTAAGTGCCACCCAACGGTGCCCCGAGCCGGTTGGCCACATGCCCTCAAGCGCGACTCCCCATACGTTATAGGGTGTCGACTAGTAGTAAGGGTTAGGTAAGTTAGTCTTGGGGAGACTACACCATCTTTTATAAAATCAAAACTCTAATGGAACCAAACAAAAAAAAGTGAAGAAGTGTATAAATAACAAAAACAATACCATGTCATGATGTTCAAAACAAGAGAATACAATACTCAACTGAATGGTAAAACATGATATGACAATGTGAATGTCTAGTGTCTACAATGAAAGTAAAAGTAAAGACACAAAGACTCCCAAGAGGGTCCCAAACCACATCTGATTCTCTCTCCCATGCTCCAATCCCAACCAGCAACCTATCCTAGGGCCTTGCCCTTATTATATCCTCCAACAACAAAGTCTACTGAGGTGATGATCAGGGGGACCAAATAGGGTGTGAGAACAACTTAGTAGGACACCGCGAATGGTTTCTAAAACATGTCCAGTCAAGAGATAGTGCACAAAGTTTTTTGAAGAAAAAAATACAATGCATAATTAAATATTTATCACATTTTCATTTAATCTTTAATCATCACAATAGGCCCAGTTTCAATTCATGTTTTCCATTTGAATCATTATTCATTATTATCATTCATTTGGTGTTGAATGTCATGTCAAGCACCCCATATATAATTTAGTATAGGTCTCCATGCCTAACACTAAATATCTCATTCGGTGTAGTTCATTATTCCTAACACCCCATAATCTCAAGCATGGATAACTATTGGGGAGGAATACCATGTCCAAGTTACAACATCAAATTGGTCTAGAAATCCATGCCTTGCACCTCAAAAATCGCATCCATTTAATCGTTATTTAATTCAAATGAATTATCCACATAATTTCATTATTAATATAATGATTAGTTAAACATTTCAAAGGCCATTACTTAACTCAATAATTTACTAAGAAAATAACCCATTAATTAATTCATCAATTAATTAATCAATGAAAACAATTCTCATTCCATAATTAACTATTCATAATTAATTATCCATATCAAATCTAAACTTGTCATAATTAATTCTCAAAATTAATTATCTTTGATCAATATCATGGCATATAGTTAATTCTCACAATTAATTATCTTACATTTCCAAAAATAATTTCATAATTAATTTCCCTCAATTAATTATCTTAACACAATCAATTAATATCTTAATTAAAATATCTCAATCCATAACCAATATCCAAAATAAATATCTATATGGGAAACCCCCCTTCTAGTTTGTTTTGTAATTCAATTACCAATTAATCAACAAAGAAATCACAAGTCAATTCCACATTCCTAATTAATCCAATTTATGAAATAAATTATCCAAGTAAGCTTAAAATGTAGAGACCCGAAGCTTGACGTACATTGACATTACATTACATTTGCGGAATACGTAGTACATAACAAAAACACACACACAAGGATCGTAATAGTTTAGTGTCTTTGGAAACTCGGAATATAATCTTCTAATCCTGTTGAAGGATCTTCAACATCTCCCATAAAGATCTTCCTTTTTTTATACCTAAAACCTTTCTTTATATCCTGGGGAAAAGAAAACATAAAAGGGTGAGCTCAAATGCTCAGTAAGGGTAAACAAAAGAAATATCAATCACATCATAAGAACATAACATTTTGAAAATCTTAACCTGCAAAAGAGAGCATAATTTCATAACATGGGATAAATCATGGCAGTGAAATGTAATCACAATAATCATAAATTAAAACATGAAACATTGTGGCATACACACATAATCATAGAGAATCATTTCTTGTTAGTCAAGACTCATTGCCAAGACTATCTTAGTAGAAAAAGTCCCTTTCTGAATCGAGTCACCCTCGTTTCAGTCCTGTTTCACTGAACCGGTATAACCTACCGTTCCAGCAATGTCTATCTCATGAGATATAAAATCTTTACCCAATGCATTGTAGGGAGATATAGGTCCCACCCATCTTATAATGAATCCTTTCTTATGTGTTCCACATAATCATAAACCATACATCATAGCGTAACCCATGTAATAAAAATGGGATTCTTAAACAACACGACATCATAAAACAATCCATATAAGATAAAGGAATTCATAAAAATATTTCCATAACAGCATAATCAAATCCATGTAATAATAGGAATAAAAACATAACCCTTTTATTATCTTAGATGGAAAATAATTTTGATAAAATACTTGAACTCCATTCTTGAGGAAAATATCCTTTCTACTTCAAAAACATTTTTCCTTTCATAACATCTCATACGACTTTAAAATAAAAGAAGTTGATTAAAAATAAACTTGAAAACTTGTAAAGTAATCTTCTTGGAAATAAAGTTTTAAAAATCCATTCATGCCGTACAAGTTAAAAAAAACATTCTTCGTACTTTTGCCGGAAAAGTCAAAAAGTACCTCGTATGAAAAACGACAAATGATTCCTTTCATATCTTTTACTAAAAAATCACCGAAGGGTAAAATTGGATTTAAACAATTGTAGGTGGATGGAAATAATATTACATATTGAGGAAACATGTATGTGGATGATAAAATACACCCCAGTAAACACTAAAGTATAAACAATCTCGGATAAAAATGAGATTGTGATATTTTCCCTTACCTTAGGTCTGATTTGCTTTGTATGTGTCCGAAGCTCCTGTATAATGGTTTAAATAATGTTATTGACTTATTCCAGAATCATACATATTTATATGATATCATATATGGTCATATTCTTAGCTTCTTGTTAGTAATATTTCATTGTTACTTGTTACTCGGGTCTTTATTGCCTTTTGTTCTTATGCGTGTTTTGCCGAATAAATTCTTATTATTATTTTAAGGTTATAGATAACATATATCCAGAATGGTATTAGTGTAACATATATCATATTTATTCATTCAATTCATTTATATAATTACTATGTAATGATGACCATGTAGAACGAGTCGCATCACATCGTGGAGACGGTATTCCGTACGTACGCACGAGTGATGATATCGTTCCTATGATCGTGGAATTGTATTGGAGTATATATATATTATTTAATTATAAATATTACTTTATAATAATCATAAATAGTTACTCATTACACCATTATCCCCATCATTGTAAGGTGGTGGTGGAAAATAGATCACACCACGGCGTGGAGACGGTATTCCGTACGTACGCACGCGCGATGATTTCATTTTTCTGGAGGATGGATAGAAGGTGAATTAGGGTTGTTTCATATTTATAGTAACATATCAGTATGTAAGTAATACTGATGTTATTACTTCATCATGAAACAACTAAAGAATAAGAAGTTGAAGAAGAAATAAATTGAAAAGATCGGTAATGGATATTACCTCTTCTTTGGAACGCCTCTTTGAATCCTCCACTTAGGGAACTAAGATTGGTCTTTGAAGAAGACCAGGACCTCTAGGATTATTCTAGGGAAGTGGAGAGGAGAAAATGGCAGGGGTTTTCCGAGCTTGAGTGCTCAAATTGGTGTGAGGAGGAGGGGGGAGGAGGTGTCCTTTTATAAGGGAGGAGAGGGGCACCTTAGGAATATCTCAAAATATTATTTTATATTAAAGTCAAAATCGGTTTATAATGGTTCCAAAGGGTCTTATTTCGAAGCTAAAGTGGGGATGGGTCGAAATCATATCAACCAATAGGATTTAGACAAGTTTAGGGTATTATTTTAACCTTATCAATTATATTTAACTCTAAGTTAAATAATTTAACTTTTTCCATGTCTTTTTGTTTTCTTTCACTATATGGTTAATACACTTACTATAACATGCCAAATGAACCCCAAATTGTTTATTATTAATATATATATCCTTATCTAAGTCATTTGGCCGAACCTTAGATTTTTAGGAATAAAATAACAATTAATAATATAATATTTGATTTAAAAACTATTTTGTGTCAATTTTGACACTATTTGATATATGATTTTTGTGAAAGTCATAACAGAATTATATGTTCGAAAAAAGTTAATTAAATCAACACTAATATATCATAGTAACCTATAAAATTAGTGGAATTCATAAAAAGTCTCAAATTACATTTATTTTGGTGTTTATAACATCAATTATGTCAATATTTCATAAATAAGATAATTACTGCATCATCTTTGTGTCATAAATAAATTATATTATTTGATGTCTAAAAATTACAAATAAAATACCATTATGTAGGAAATCTCTTTATCTTTCTAATGAATATTTACAATCGAATTTATCTTATGTACAACCCTATATTAAAAATGTTTTAGTAAATAAACTTTGATTTTAACTCTTTTAACTCTTCTTTGAATTAAATAATAATAAATGTCCTAATCTAATCCAAGTGGGCCTAAATGATAATATTTTACACTTAAGGTTGTTTTTGGTCGAGATAAACTTGTCCAATAGAATTAGGACATGTGTTAGGGTAATATTAATATCATTCTTACCCTTAATTACCCTATTTACTTTTAACCGTGGTAAATAAAAGTAAAAAGTTACTATTCACCAAAAATTATTTTCATCTCATTGAACCAAATTTTACTTACTGACATCAACCGTGTCTCTCAGATTTTTGAAATTCCATTTACAGAAGCGGTAAAATTAAGTTTTTTGAAAAATTCAGTTTTTTAACTACCACTTAGTAGTTTCACTATTTATCAAAAATTGATGTTTTTCAGAACAATGCCAAAATTTCATCCTAAGCTATATTTCATATTCCGAATTCAAAAATGAAGCCTATTTTACCAAATTCATAACATAGAAGTTGCATTAATTAATTTTATAATTAAATCCCGCTGTTAAAAGAAATAGCGTGTTTTTAAGAAACAATATCTATCAAAAGATTGACACTTGATTATGTCTGGTTTAAATGTGAAATTACAACCAATGACCAACATTGTATTAAATTGTAAAAATATATTCTAAATATACTTTAAAACCACTCAAATTAATAATTTATCACTATTAATTATTTCGATTAAAAAAGTTGTTTTTAATTATAATTTAGTAATTTTCACTATTCATCAGAATATGAAAGTTATCCGAAAAGTACCAAAATTTCACCTTAGGCTAAATTCGATACTCCGAATCCAAAAATGAAGTCCATTTTGAGAGATAAATTTTCTAAAATTTAAAAAGTGGTTATTACTATTCATAACGGCTAGTTTTAATAATATTTTAATAGCATATCGTTGTTTCGTGAAACTCAGTATTGCGTACTACACACGCTATCGAGGAAGGTTGCGATTGCGTGTAATGCAAGGCAAGTAAAGGATGCGTGTTGTGCAAGCTCCTTTTGGTGTAGCGTACAACACAAGACATTAATAAAATTAAAAAGAATATTTTTCATAAAATCTCAGGCTGTTACATTCTACCCCCCTTAAAATGAATTTCTCCCTCGAAATTCGTCGGGGTTATAAATGGTTTACTATTCGAAAGTTTATTTAATAGAAACCCACATCGTAAAAAGGAATATCAAAACCAATCTTTAAAAACAAAAGTATGAAACGTAATGGTTACCCAAATAAACTAATCACTGAGTTTCCACATAGGTGAAAATATGGATATGGAAGAGAAATATAACCATCATGTTCTGATGGAGTGTGGTAGAGAACATGGCTATGGAAAATCCAGAAATCACAAAGCCATAAATTTGTGACGATCTAAGGTACCATCTGATTCATCAGATATAAGATCACTAGAACAACATTTTTGGTTTTCAAGATCGTTTCCCTAAAGTTAAAGAATTTGAATTAGAATAAATACTTACTTTATTTTGGTTTTCAACATTTTTGGTTTTCCACTTCATCTCTTAAATAAATGAAGTTGAATTTGTTATTCGTGAAGTGTTAGCAGATCATGTGATAGAATGACGGGTCATTCCATCTGTCTCAAACAAAAGGTTAGCAAAAATTATATACATAAGTCGATCTATAGTGAGATTAATCATATATGGTTCCTAAAATGGACTTTATACTTTATATATCATACTGCTTAATATAATAAAACTACTTTCTAATAAACAGGGACTTCCTGTAGGCTAGTGGTAGGCGATAAAGGCCAGTCGCACTTCGGTTGTGGGTTCGATTCCCACATCCTTGTCCGACGCGATGGGCTGTCGCCCGTCCTACAGGTTGTCCTTTTTCTAAAACTATATTACTATAACAACCCATCAATAATATCGAGAAAACTTCTATCCTTAAACAATACTAACTTATGTCCAACATAATCCATTCCAATCTTTAGGCTTATCCATAATACTGCAGTCCACTCTCATAACATAGTGAAAATGATTACCAGAGATTTAACACCATCGTCGATCCCCATATATCATAAGATATGTTTTGTTGGTCACATTCCAAACATTCAAAGCCCTTAATCATGTATTATCTTGAATACCTTAGTGAAAACATGAATGCAGTTAAAATTTAACACTTTCCACATACCAAAATCCTCAAAATTCTATATACTCAAACCATGATATCACTTAGTCCTTATATCAATCATGAGCTCATGAATACTGTTAAACATTTCATTTTCTCATTTTCCCTTAATTATGCGCATATCATCTTATTTCCAAAAATATCTCAATCACTTTGAATACCACATTAGACCAATACATAAATATTCCAATACTCCATGATACAATATTATTTTGGAATCCCATTACATAAACACTTAATCATTCCACCACATCGTTGTCATATTCAACATCACCAATAGTGATCACATGTGACTTCCCTTTGTCCTTTGCCTTAAGCGGTTGCTCATGTCGATAATCACTAACCCTTGGATTAGGGAATTTATTAGCATAATGCCCCATTTCCTTGCACTTGAAGCATTGAAGTGTTGGTGGTGCGTTCTCTGCAGTGTTTTCTTTATTCACATCATTAGAAAACCTTTTTCCATTACTTCGACACTCAGCTGCTCGATGACCTTCTTTTCCACACTTAAAACATTTTCTAGTCCCTTTAAGACAATCTCCACCATGCTTCTTTCCACACTTTGTGCATAAGGAAACATTCATCTTCTTTTCACCATTATTCTGAGATTTCTCCTTGAACTCCATCTTTCGTTTCTTGTCAAAACCATGAGATGGATATGTAACACCAACTTCCATTTCTACCTTGATAGCAGAACGCACAATTTCTTCATAGTTACTGAAGTCTCTTATAGCTAATTCCCTTCGAAGAATTGGTTTTAAGCCACTGAAAAATCGATCAACTTTACTTTCAGGTTGGATGATAATGCCAGATGCATACCTTGAAAGTCTTGTAAAATTCGCTTCGTATATACCAACAGATTCATCATCCTTTTGCTTTAGTTCAAGAAACTCCTTCTCCATCTTTGTTCAAAGAATACGAGGGAAGTACTTACTGAAAAACAAGTTCTTGAACTCGTCCCATTCCATGGACTCAATTTCATCTCTTGGCCTCGTATTCTTGATAAGATTCTACCATTGATCAGCTTCACCTTCCAAACGATATACTGCTAAGATGACTTTATCATGTTCAGAACATTGAAGAACTGAAAATATCTTTTCAGTGGTACTGATCCATTGTTCAGCAAAAAGTGGATCGGAAGTCCCACTGAAAGAAGGTGGACGTTGCCTCATGAAAGATTTAATAGAATACTATTCCTTTCTCTGCTCATTTGGAAGTACAGAATGATTCATAGCTTGAGTAAGGATAACAATAAGATTTTTCACTCCATATCCCATAAAATTTGTTTGTTCAGGAGGACAATCATTTCATTGTCCATTGCATTGATCAACACGGTTCCTTCGGGTTCCATCCATCGTCTAAAACCCAAAAAGAATAGTGTGAGAGGCAAAAATCATGCTATGGAAAACAACATAATAAAGGGGGAGTACCTTAAATATCTAACATCTTAGGTTTAATTCTATGATCGTTAGCGTAGTTCTAGTACTATAACCTATACGTATACTTAACCTTAGGGACATCCCTAGACATACCTTAGAAATATCTCTAGGGATCTCACTAAAGTTATCGTATCCTAGTTTCCAAAGGTTGACTAAACCTTTCCTCTGATACCAACTGTAGAGACCCGAAGCTTGACATACATTGACATTACATTACATTTTCGGAATACGTAGTACATAACAAAAACACACACACAAGGATCGTAATAGTTTAGTGTGTTTGGAAACTCGGAATATAATCTTCTAATCCTGTTGAAGGATCTTCAACATCTCCCATAAAGATATTCCTTTTTTTTATACCTAAACCCTTTCTTTATATCCTGGGGAAAATAAAACATAAAAGGGTGAGCTCAAATGCTCAGTAAGGGTAAACAAAAGAAATATCAATCACATCATAAGAACATAACATTTTGAAAATCTTAACCTGCAAAAGAGAGCATAATTTCATAACATGGGATAAATCATGGCAGTGAAATGTAATCACAATAATCATAACTTAAAACATGAAACATTGTGGCATAAACACATAATCATAGAGAATCATTTCTTGTTAGTCAAGACTCATTGCCAAGACTATCTTAGTGGACAAAGTCCCTTTCTGAATCGAGTCACCCTCATTTCAGTCCTGTTTCACTGAACCGGTATAACCTACCGTTCCAGCCATGTCTATCTCATGAGATATAAAATCTTTACCCAATGCATTGGAGGGAGATATAGGTCCCACCCATCTTATAATGAATCCTTTCTTATGTGTGCCACATAATCATAAACCATACATCATAGCGTAACCCATGTAATAAAAATGGGATTCTTAAACAACACGACATCATAAAAAAATCCATATAAGATAAAGGAATTCATAAAAATATTTCCATCACAACATAATCAAATCTATGTAATAATAGGAATAAAAACATAACCCTTTTATTATCTTAGATGGAAAATAATTTTGATAAAATACTTGAACTCCATTCTTGAGGAAAATATCCTTTCTACTTCAAAAACATTTTTACTTTCATAACATGTCATAAGACTTTAAAATAAAAGAAGTTGATTAAAAATAAACTTGAAAACTTGTAAATGAATCTTCTTTGAAATAAAGTTTTAAAAATCCATTCATGTCGTATAAGTTAAAAAAAATATTCTTCGTACTTTTGCCGGAAAATTCAAAAAGTACCTCGTACGAAAAACGACAAAAGATTCCTTTCATATCTTTTACTAAAAACTCACCGAAGGGTAAAATTGGATTTAAACAATTGTAGGTGGATGTAAATAATATTACATATTGAGGAAACATGGATGTGGATGATAAAATACACCCCAGTAAACACTAAAGTATAAACAATCTCGGATAAAAATGAGATTGTGATATTTTCCCTTACCTTAGGTCTGATTTGTTTTATACGTGTCCGAAGCTCCTGTATAATGGTTTAAATAATGTTATTTTCTTATTACAGAATCATACATATTGATATGATATCATATATGGTCATATTCTTAGCTTCTTGTTAGTAATATTTCATTGTTACTTGTTACTCGGGTCTTTATTGCCTTTTGTTCTTATGCGTGTTTTTCCGAATAAATTCTTATTATTATTTTAAGGTTATAGATAAATTATACCCATAATGGTATTAGTGTAACATATATCATATTTATTCATTCAATTCATTTATATAATTACTATGTAATGATGATCATGTAGAACGAGTCGCATCACATCATGAAGACGGTATTCCGTACGTACGCACGAGTGATGATATCGTTCCTATGATCGTGGAATTGTATTGGAGTATATATATATTATTTCAGCATCAATATTACTTTATAATAATCATAAATAGTTACTCATTACACCATTATACCCATCCTTGTAAGGTGGTGGTGGAAAATAGATCACACCACGGCGTGGAGACGGTATTCCGTACGTACGCACGCGCGATGATTTCATTTTTCTGGAGGATGGATAGAAGGTGAATTAGGGTTGTTTCATATTTATAATAACATATCAGTATTTAAGTAATACTTATGTTATTACTTTATCATGAAACAACTAAAGAAGAAGAAGTTGAAGAAGAAAGAAATTGAAAAGATCGGTAATGGATATTACCTCTTCTTTGGAACGCCTCTTTGAATCCTCCACTTAGGGAACTAAGATTGGTCTTTGAAGAAGACCAGGACCTCTAGGATTATTCTAGGTAAGTGGAGAGGAGAAAATGGCAGGGGTTGGCCGAGCTTGAGTACTCAAATTGGTGTGAGGAGGAGGGGGGAGGAGGTGTCCTTTTATAAGGGAGGAGAGGGGCACCTTAGGAATATCTCAAAATAATATTTTATATTAAAGTCAAAATAGGTTTATAATGGTTCCAAAGGGTCTTATTTCGAAGCTAAAGTGGGTATGGGTCGAAATACTATCAACCAATAGGATTTATACAAGTTTAGGATATTATTTTAACCTTATCAATTAGATTTAACTCTAAGTTAAATAATTTAACTTTTTCCATGTCTTTTTGTTTTCTTTCACTATATGGTTAATACACTTACTATAACATGCCAAACGAACCCCAAATTTTTTATTATTAATATATATATCCTTATCTAAGTCATTTGGCCGAACCTTAGATTTTTAGGAATAAAATAACAATTAATAATATAATATTTGATTTAAAAACTATTTTGTGTCAATTTTGAAACTATTTGATATATGATTTTTGTGAAAGTCATAACAGAATTATATGTTCGAACCAAGTTAATTAAATCAACACTAATATATCCTATTAACCTAGAAAATTAGTGGAATTCATAAAAAGTCTCAAATTACATTTATTTTGGTGTTTATAACATCAATTATGTCAATATTTCATAAATAAGATAATTACTTCATCATCTTTGTGTCATAAATAAATTAAATTATTTGATGTATAAAAATTAAAAATAAAATACCATTATGTAGGAAATCTCTTTAGCTTTCTAATTAATATTTAAAATCGAATTTATCTTATGTACAACCCTATATTAAAAATGTTTTAGTAAATAAAATTTGATTTTAACTCTTTTAACTCTTCTTTGAATTAAATAATAATAAATGTCCTAATCTAATCCAAGTGGGACTAAATGATAATATTTTACACTTAAGGTTGTTTTTGGTCTAGATAAACTTGTCCAATAGAATTAGGACATGTGTTAGGGTAATATTAATATCATTATTACCCTTAATTACCCTATTTACTTTTAACCGTGGTAAATAAAAGTAAAAAGTTACTATTCACCAAAAATTATTTTCATCTCATTGAACCACATTTTACTTACTGACATCAACCGTGTCTCTCAAATTTTTGAAATTCCATTCACAGAAGTGGTAAAATTAAGTTTTTTGAAAAATTCAGTTTTTTAACTACCACTTAGTAGTTTCACTATTCATCAAAAATCGATGTTTTTCAGAACAATGCCAAAATTTCATCCTAAGCTATATTTCATATTCTGAATTCAAAAATGAAGTATATTTTACCAAATTCATAACATAGAAGTTGCATTAATTAATTTTATAATTAAATCCCGCTGTTAAAAGAAATAGTGTGTTTTTAAGAAACAATATCTATCAAAAGATTGACACTTGATTATGTCTGGTTTAAATGTGAAATTACAACCAATGACCAACATTGTATTAAATTGTAAAAATATATTCTAAATATACTTTAAAACCACTCAAATTAATAATTTATCACTATTAATTATTTCGATTAAAAAAGTTGTTTTTAATTATAATTTAGTAATTTTCACTATTCATCAGAATATGAAAGTTATCCGAAAAGTACCATAATTTCACCTTAGGCTAAATTCGATACTCCGAATCCAAAAATGAAGTCCATTTTGAGAGCTAAATTTTCTAAAATTTAAAAAGTGGTTATTACTATTCATAACGGCTAGTTTTAATAATATTTTAATAGCATATCGTTGTTTCGTGAAACTCAGTATTGCGTACTACACACGCTATCGAGGAAGGTTGCGATTGCGTGTAATGCAAGGCAAGTCAAGGATGCGTGTTGTGCAAGATGCTTTTGGTGTAGCGTACAACACAAGACATTAATAAAATTAAAAAGAATATTTTTCATAAAATCTCGGGCTGTTACATAAAAACCCATAAAATCACATTCACATATCAAATCCACGACTATGGGATTTTGATTTAGACCACCTACCTCAGTTTATTGACGGATTTCTGCCCAATAGAAATCCCCAAAATCTGAGAGGCACAACGTCATCGATCAAGCTCCAGATATAAATCCCTAAACCAAAACTAAGATGAAAGGCATCAAGATCTTTCCAATCTTTATCTATATCCACAATCCAAGATCTAGATATCAACTCATATGTTCAGATCCATGGAAACAGTGGATATATTCCAAGAAAATATCAAGGAAAGATAGAGGAATGAACGAGAGAAGCAACAGAATGAAATCCACTTACTGGGAAGAGATTGAATCTTCAATATGGGATTTAGATCTCAAAGAACGATGTTCAAATCACCTTATAATCCCTCCGAAAGGCTCTCGGATCACTTATAATTTTTCAAACTCGAGCCAAGGTCAAAATATGGGAGTCTCGGGGGTTCGTGTGGTTTTAAAATAAATTTTTGGATAATTAATCCCACATGCACGGTTTCTTGGGCAGAGGTGCACATTTAGGGAAAACATGTGCCAAGCGCGTGGACCTATCTATACAGGTTTGCACAGTTGGAAAAATTTAGTCTCTTGGTTTTTCAAAAAGTGTGAAAACTGTGTGGACCTCTATGTCTAGGTTTACATGGTTGGCACGGTTTAGTCGCACAGTTTGTCAAACCATGTGAAAACTGTGAACAACCCCTTGTCCGTTAATTTTTCTTTAAAAAATTTCACTCAAACGAACCCCAAGCCACTACTCGAGAAAAAAGGTACTTAATAACCTCAACAGTATCTAAAAATGTTCCTGATATGACTCTATAAAAGGCCGGGACCTTATAAGAATGGTAAGTTTAGAAATTTTAATATTGATGAATAAAGTGTTTTATGTTTTTGAAATTATTATTGGTTCCTTGTGATTCCCAATTGAATAAATAGTTATTAATTGAAGCTAATAGTTTTCCTCTTTCTCTTAATCCAGGTAGTACAAAGATGTATAAATAACTTTAGAAGTATTATTGGTGGGATGTTATGAAAAGAAATATTGTTGACTTCACCATGAAGTGTTTGAGTTGTAAGCACATTAAAATAGAATAATAGTTACCAAAGGGAATGATTAAACCTTTTCCCAGTGTCAGAGTGGAAATGAGAAAATATATCAATGGATTTTGTGGTGGGATTACTAAAGACATCTTGAAGAAATAATGTTATTTGGGTCATTATTGATTGGTTAAGTAAATATACACATTTACTCCCATTTAAGATACAATTTATTTAGATCATTGTTATCAAATGTTTGATATTAAGGTTACATGAAGTTCCTCTCTACAGTGTGCCATACTAAGATCCCATGTTAACATCTAGTTTTTTCAAAGGACATGTTGGGTATTGAATTAAATTTTAATATAGATTTTAATTATAAATATGATGGATGATTTGAGTGGAGAATATAGACTATGGAATATATTCTTCGTTCTTGTTCAATGGATTACTAGGGAACTTGGGATCAACATATTTATTTGAATGAGTTTTTTGATAAAACAATTTTCATTCTAGTTTACAGATGACACCATTTGAAGAGTTATATAGAAAGTGGTGTCAAAAACCAGATATTTTGGAAGATATAGGATAAATGAGGATGATGGGACAAGATTTATTAGTGGAATTTTTTTAGGAGGTACAATTGATTCATCAATATATGATCATAACCTATAGTAGGAAGAAAATTTATAAGGATAACCATAGTAACAATCTTTCTTTTGAGGTAAGTGATCATGTATTTCTCAAAGTTTCTCCATGGAAAAGTGTTATGATATTTATTAAGAAAGGGAATATAAGTCTTCAGTTCATTGGAATATATGAAATCCTAGATAAGGTTGGACAATTTTCCAACAGATTGGATTATCCCCCGATTTTGTCTCAGGTAGACAACTTATTTAATGTTTTTATGTTAAAAAAATATGTGACAAATTCATATCATGTTTTTATCCCTGAAGTAGTTCTTTTGGAAGAGAATATTTATTATGAGTAATAGATAATTCAGATTCATGACCATAGAGAAATTTTTTTAGAATAAGGTGATCCACTAGGTTATGGTATTGTTGAAAAACCTTATGGTTAAAGAGGCAACATGAGAATCTGAAAATGCTACAAGGGAAGAATATCCTCAATTTTTAAATAAGTGAATAAAATTTTATGGATGAAATTTATAAAAGGTAGAAGAATGTAGAAACCTAGTTAATGATATAATAAGTCATTTTCATAATTATTAATATGAATTAGATAGTTATGTTAGTTATAAAAATATTAAGTAGTTTTGAAATCAAAAAAGGAAATAGTTCTAACTAAAATATTTTCTTATAATTTTTTATTTAAAAGTTTAATTTATAAATTTTAGAATTTCAATTTTATAATACTAATATAATTTTTTAAAATCATAATATAAAAATTCACCTATGTTGAAATTTTTTGAGATTTTTTGAAATATTTATTTTTCAGTGAATTGTTAAAATACTATTATTTATAATAAAATATTTTCTTTTCACTAGTACAAATATATTCAAAGTACCAATATAATTTGAATATTATTTAAAGTAACATAAGTTTTATTTAATTATATTTATTCCAATTAATTACTTCTTAAATTAACTTTATGTTGGTTTTTTGTATAAGTTTTCTCTTGGGTTTAATATCAAGTTATTCAAATAAGCTATTTTAAAATGAATAATGTTGTTACATTTTAATTAATAAAAAAAATACCTAATAAGGAATATTTTAAATGAAATTAATATATTATATTTCATTAAATATCATTTTATTTTCATACAATTATTATTATTAGTCATAAAGTAAATATAAAATCATCTTTTTCCCAAAAAATACTCTTATTGAAAATCTATTTTTTGTCACGTCCGGTTTTGTTTTCAATTAAATTTTACCATTTATATGAATAAAATTTGGTAAAATGTATTAAATATTTTTAATAATTTTAATTTATATTTTCTAATAAATTTCAATTAATCTATGATTAAAATAAAAAGTAAAAATAGTAAAAAATAGTTTCTGCAGTTAAGGTAAATATGGATTTACTGGGGGATTAAACTAAAATGATAATGGTTAAAATGAACTATTTTTATCAAATATACTATTTAGAAATATTTTGACTATTTTTTATAGAATTTATAATTTCATACTATTGGAGGTTTGTGACATGAAAAAATGTGGGATAAATTCATTCCTTTCATAAATTACATGTGCATCAGTCACCTCACTTATAAAAGACCACCCCATCTCATACTCTCAAAAGATATTAAAAATCCATTGGTTTAGCCAATATATACCATAATAACTTCCATAATTACCTTATCTCATCCTACAATCCATATTTTTGGTATAAATATCTGCAAGAAATTCCTATGGTGCAAACCAAAAGGAGTTACCTAAAGAAGAGGCAACATTCTCCAATGAGAATTTTTATTTTATTTCATCCACTACCCCCTTGAACTCTTCATAAAAATGATTATACAATATATTAATTATCTATTATATAATTATATGTTATTATTTTAATATTATAACCTAAATCCTTCTTTTATTCCATCAAATGGTTTACAAAATCATCATTTATGTGTATGATGGACTACCCCCTTGTGAATCGATGTCATTCATTTTTCCATTACCTTCTCTTGTGGTTGGGTATGATGATAAATATAAAGTATATATATTATATTGATAATAAAATTATACCTATTTAGTAAATACAAAATATATACCATTTTATATTCCATTCCTTAGGGGATACTATAATGTCGTTCATGTGTGCGACGTACTAACGCCTCACAAAGCGATATGATTTTGTTTTTAATAACGCATTACATGGAAGGTAATAAGGTTAAATATAATGAATATATGTGATATAAATGATATATTTATGATATTAATTAATTATTTATCATTATTAAATGATAATATAGAATTTTTTTCTTACCTTTTCACTCACTAAGAAATGATAATGTCGTTTGTGAATGTGTAGACTAATGCCTTTACAAAGTGATGCAACTCTCTTTCCAAAACCACACCAAATGGATGATATATATAAGCATATTTAAACTGATAATATGGTATATATGATATTATTATAATTTCAAAAAAAATAACATATTTCTTACCAATTTTCCGTAATTATCATTGAAAAATGAAAATATTACTCATGCGCACGTATGATCTACCGTCTTCATGATTGTAACATAATTCATTTACCAAAAACTTATTTCATGACTGATATTAAAAGTACAATTAATGTATAAATATTATAAATATTTCATTATTATTATTCTATATATTTTTAATTAATGGCCTCTTCTACCATATTCAACCTACTAAAGTCATTTTTGACACATAAGTCGAATATGATAAAACAATCCGAAGTAAAATTAATTAATTAAGTAAATGTATATTACATGGTAATAATTAAAATAAAATTAATAATAAACTTGAAAAAATTATCTCAAGAAATTAAATAATTAGCATATGTTTATTATTCAGTAAAATAAATACATAACCAACAAGCCAGACTCAAGGTAAGGGACATCGTCTTAGTTTCCTTTCATTAAGGCATATTTTGATGTTATACACCTATAATATTTTATAAGATGTATATATATCAACTTTGAAATTTTATATCATGAATTTATCTATTATCATGGTATTTATAGTTTTATTATTATTATCCATTCATGGGGATTATGATTCAAATATTTATAAAGTGATAAGGGACTTTCTCTAAAAACATTATCTTCTAATGTTTTCCTTCAAACTCTTTCTTTTCAATGTCCATGTGTTTAAAATGATTTTATGAAAAAATTTATATGTAAATAAATTTTTTATAAAGTATATTTTATGTAACATTTTACTTTATTTTCCAAGGTTTTCAAAAGGAATATTTTTATGTGTTTTATACAAAATGTTTTGAAAAAAGAAAAAATGAATGTTTTATTCTAAATGTACACAACGATAATGAATCTTTCTACTGTTGTGGATGTTATTTTATTTTTGGATTCCTTTATAGGATTTATGTTTCCTTAATGGAAAAATAATTTTCCATTTTTTTGGTTATTCTAATATTAAAAATGGGTGCTTAAATGAAAATGGTATTATTATATCTGGAAGTTATTTAGAAATTATTTTATAAGAGTTTTTAAAACATTTTATAATGAAAAAAAAGAATAAAGTGATTTATTCATGTTTTGGTTCTTGGAAATTATATATGGTGGGTGCACCTAGATAGTGCGGGGTAGTCCCATTATAGATAATATAATGGGTGAAATTAGTGATCACTCCAATACATTGGGTAATGATTATTTTATCAAGAGAATTATTTTCGAAGTTGGCCATATGGTTATTCCAATTTGTAAGGGTTTTTGTAAGGGTTATATGACACAATTTCCTAAGTTAATTCCATCAATTTTCTATCATTTCTAATAAGTTTTCATGGAAATAATTGGTTTTTATATGGTAATATAAATAGTCTTTTTAAAAGAATGATAATTTCCATAATGGGTAAAAATTTATGTTTTTAAGAAATTAATTTTCTTGGGTTTTAATATTTTTCACTAAACTAGTGGTTTTATTGTTTTTTATTTCCTGTATCAATCTTTGTATTCTCATACCACGTTTTTAAATTGTTTTTTATAGGATTTTAGGATGGGTAAGAAAAAGGAATAATCCAGGTTGAAAGTCATGGATATTTTACATGAAAATAAATCATGCTTATTTGAAAATGTTTCATATTATGGGAAAAATAAATAGTGATCATAATTTACCACTTTGTATTATATGGTTTTGTTATACATGAGTTATGACTTAATTATCTAAAACTATAAACCTGAAAAACATCCTCAAATGTAAGGAAATGAATTCTAGTCATAAAACTTAATATTATGTAATGTTTAAGGTTGGGCCCTTATATTGAATCCAAAATGTTTTTTGACCTCATAGGTATTACTTGTTTTTTATTTATTAGTACCATTTTCATCCCATTGTAACTTAACATTACTTAGAAAATGTTTTTAAAGAAAATCCAACCATATTTCTTCTTTGGTCGATGACCTTTTTCTTCCATATCCTTTCTCTTTAAAATTGTTTAATGGATGTTTTTACTTATACATGAATTATTTTAAAAAGTCCATTTTCATTAAATTTTAACTTTATTTAAAATGTTTTAAAATGAATATTTTTAAAGAAAAATTTTCCAGACAAGTCATTTTGTAATTTTTGAAAAAAATGTAAAAATCTGTTCTCTTTTTACAGATACAGTATGAATGGATTTCCATTTCGTCTTTATGGTTTTTTTATTTGAAGATTTATTTACAATTTTCCATGGTTATTTTAAAATAATATCACTTTATAAATATTTATTCAATTTTTAGTTAAAATATTTTCAAAATAAAATGATATTTATTCTCTTATTTTCAAAGAAAGGTTTAAATGTTTTTTTTAAATGTGTTTTTCATCTATATCAATATCAATTAATGATTTTCATGGTTCATTGGGGATATATTTTTATGATATCATCCAATTTATTTATCTATATGTATTATATTAATGATGAGTTAAGGATGAATCTAAGAAACTTGTTTCTTTCCCATGGGTTAAATAATTTATGATGTAACTTTTTTATTTTCCATGAGTTGTGCTATGATGAAAATGTGAAATGTTTATGAAACCTACTTCCATTACATAGATTATTATATGATTATATTGTGTTTATTTTATAACCTTATGACACATATGTATGTATTATGATTATTTGATAGGTGGACTATGAATTATATATCCATCCAAGGCATTGAGTAAAGATAGATATCTCATGAGATAATGATTACTGAAATGGGGAGTGAACCCAATTTATTAAGGGACTATGTCAACTCTAATAGTCTTCTGAGTGAACCTTGACTAAGGAAATGATTCAATGGGGAGTGAAACCAATACACTATGACAATATTAGAAGTGATCTTTGACATCATAAATGATTTTCTGTGCTTATGTGCGGGCGAAAAACTTATGTCCCATGATCATGATATGTTCTCAGGGATCATGATTGATTATTGATGATTCAACACACTTATGCTTATCTTATACTAACTTATGATAATTTATTGATATATTTTATGTTTACCCTTTTTAAGTATCTGATATCCCAATTTCTTATGTTTCCTTTACCTAGGTTATTAATAATGTTTTAATTTAGGGAATGTCTAAGAAATCCACTATATGAGATGATCTTTGGTGGATATGTTAAATATATTTTATGAAATAAGATGATTATATTTATATATTCTAAATAAACTAAACCATTATGGTTCTAGGGTGAGTTTTTTTATGAGATATATTAAATATTCATCTAAAGTTTTGTGATATATTTTTATTTTACTGTTGTTTCTCCTTTGTATGGATTGGTGATACATTAGAGACTTTTTGTATTTTTTCATTTATTTTTTCTTGATATGAGATTAGAACAATGGGTGATCCTGATTTTGTATTGTATGACTGCTCAAGACTTTATGATATATTTCATTTATTATTTTTATTCCCTTTATTTTTTTCATTTACACTATTACTCATTATGTATAATACTTAGTTATTTTATTTTTGATTATGTACTCTAATACAGGGGGTATAGTCTTTCCATTGTACCTCATTTGAACCCTACTGATAGTTGGAAGCATCTGGCATATGGAGAGGTGTGAGAAAGTACATGTGGAACTACTGATCCAGTAACAATTCATAATGTTATGAGGGTAATAGATATGGTAACATGTGATACATTAGAACCCATGCCATGCTTGTGAGCCTATGGGCTGTGGACTGTGATGATGGGTTTTGGAATTCATCTATCCCTTGGTCCTTTTTTATAAACGAATTGTGAAAATCCGATGAGGCAGTCATGATGCTAAAATATGAACCTTTTTGGTGGTTATAGTGGACATAATATATTCTTTTAGGGCAATTATTATATAAATTATAAAATTTCCTTGAGGCATTATTTATAATTTTTAAATGTAAACAATCCATATGTTTTTTTTGAAAACTACCTATATGGAGGTTGTGAAAACTACATTCAAGGAAGATGTGATACTAAATAAAACACCCCTTATAGGGTGTTATTGATATTGTTAGAAGGGATGTAACATGGAAATAGATATGGGATTAGTGGTTCTATGTAGTGGATAACATTCCTTTAACCTTTTAGATACTATAATCTTCTGGATTCTTTAATGGGAATGAGATAGCCTTCCAAACTATTGGGGATCAGCTATTAGGAACCATTGTATACTGGAACAGAGCATTCCCCGTGTTTTGGAACTAGGATGGAAATTCTATAGGGCATTATACTACATAGTAGGGTGATTATAGCCACTAGGTCATTATATGTATACTAGAGTTGATGAACCGCTAGTCATTATGATGTTGGAATATTCATTGTGATATGCTCAGAGACACTTTGATACTGGCCAAAGAAGGTATGGTTGATTGGGGTCATGGAACTAAGGATCAATGGTGATTTATTTATTTTTTAATTATATTTTTTATTTATTTTATTTATAGAATCACACATGAACATATCAATGCATTTCTGGTATGTACGAGACTAGGTTAGTGGTGCGCTACTGAATTTTGTTCCCACATCTAGATTAGACCTCCATTTCACTTGGGCACCCAAGTATCCCTTACTTATTATATATTTAGGTTATGATGGGTTCCATGATCTAATCAAGAAATATATCTTAAGAATTTTAATTAATCTTGGATGATGTATGACCTTATTATACAATAGATCCTTTTTTTTATTTTTTCCTTTTGATCTGTCTATCAATGAGATTGTCCTAGTAGGTGATCCTTCTTATATGTTGTGCAACCACTCAGGTATTTATCCTCCATTTTATTTATTATAGTTATTCCCTTTATTTATTCTATTTATATTTTCCCACAATATGTATGATACATGGATATTTTCTTGGTGACTGTGAAATCTAAAAAATGGGTAATAGTCTCCCAATGATTCATCTTTTAACCCCTGCTAGTCATTAGCCTCTGGCTATGTGAAGGCATTCCTGAGGTAATGTATCCCCACTGATCTGACTATTGGTGGTAGTGAGCTAGGAAAATATGTTACAAAGTGGTATCAATTTATTTATCTTACCATTTTGGGTTTGGTATCTAGGAGACATAGTAATGCATTAGAGTTCGTGATTTACCTTAGAATAGTGTGTCATGAATACATTTTTGGACAGAAAATCCATATTTATAGGTATATAATGAATGATTTGTATTTATTTATGTTAGGATTGAATGATTTTAACTCATTGGAGGCCCATGATGTTTGTATTTATGATTGTGATTTATTATAGAATACTCTCTTAGTTGGAGAGGAAAGTGGAAACTCATGCATCATGCGTAAGTATATAGGATTCACATAATATTTATAGGCATGTTAGTGTAATTTTTATCAATGATGGATAAGGTTTATCTATTTAAAGATTCAATAAGACATCATATGACAATTTATCATATATTTTCTTTTTGGAATTCTACTAATCTGGGTAGACATGTATATATATTTCATCTAATGCCAGGTTATATGGATATATGATGAGATTTCTAATGATGAGTACAATGATGTTGTCCCTTGTGCACAGGAGGTGAAGGCACAATAGTAGGTCAATGTGGGAATTATATTCCATTCTAATTAACCCTTTGTATATAGTTACTATTTTGGTTCGATTATTTAATGTTCTATTAAAAACCTATTTGGTGTCACTCTATATTGTCTAAAATAATGTTCTAATAAACTGATCCAGTGACTATGATTTATTAGATATAGATCGTAATTGGGAGATTCATGTTTTATGAGTATTCCCATGTGATTTTTGAGGGGGAAGTTCCATGTGTGTGTTCTCATGAGTATTGGTTCCTTGTGGGTGGATGAGTTTTCATATGATTTTTAATATATATATATATGGAAACCCAGAATGGTTATTGAGTCTTGTTATATTCCATATGAGATTTGAGTTAAGAGTGTGTATCATGATCTATCGTCTTATGGTCAACACAACACTTGATCTTTGGGCCATGTAAGAGACCCTTGTGACCTTTGAGACAGGGCTCAGGACTTAGTTGATTCTAGGATATGTGATATGTGAGGGTGACTTGATTTAGGGGCTCACTTATATATTTTAAATTTTATAGATTCGAGAGGAATAGGAAGATACATGTGTTTGGTACAGATGTATGAGAGGTGTTTCTAGATATATGCTTTTTGCTTTGGGTGCCTTTGGAATGTTAGTGAAAATTGTGTAGGCTTGGGAGATGTTATTGGATCAGGTATGAGTTACCCCGGGAATGGGAATACCTTCAGGGGGTTGAGATAGAAAGGTTTATGATGACTTTTTTTTGTGATAATTCACATTGATTGATGGAGATATGGTTTGGTTATGGTTTCCAAAAGATAAGATCATTGATCTGTTTGAACCTGTAGATTTTGTAATGCACTTATGACCATAGTTAGAGCACGAGTTGACACTATTGACCTTGGAAACAAAACTAATTGGTAGGCGATCATGTGATAGAGTATGGTACAAGTGAAGTTCCCAATTTTTAAGACAGGTGGAAATTTTATCCTTTCATGATGAGACTATTATGCCTAAGGAGCATGGTCATTAGTTAGGTACTTAATCCTTATTCTGGTAATGTGTGACACATGGGATCGTGAGTCAAGTCATTATGATCTGGTGGTATGATATCATACACCCTCTATGTTTATGGGAGATCAATGTAAAGAATAATGTTCACATGTGGCACATATTAGAATTTAATTTGGTCATGGAAATGGATAGGCTATAAACCGGTATATTTTTTTGAGTTGATGGTGGGTTTAGTAAGTTTGAATTTGGTGAGTTTTACTCAGGAGGAGAAATATGCATGTGGTGTTGGGACTCTTGGGATTGGTTCTTGATAATTAGAATAAAGAAATAACAATTAAATGGATTCCACCATAGGCTGTTGGTGGGATCTCCCATCACTTTAGGTGAATTTCATAAAGTACCAAGCATGGAGTCCTCATGAGCAGGAAATGAGTGGTTGATGATGTTTAGAATTGGTGCTAGGGTGTGAGCATGTTTGGCCACGCCTAGTCTCTACATGTAGGGTTTTATTAGGAATGGAACATGATTATTGGGAATTTTATTTAGTGATGAGATGATAAGAAATCTCCCATGGTGGTGAGTGGGGTGTTGGTTGTGGTGCTACGAACCTTGTGTGTGTGTGGGGGGGGGGGGATGAATGTGTCATACCAGATGTTGGGTGGTTGATAGGGTATTTTGATACCAATGAGAAACATGATCTAAATTATTCTAGACTCCTTGAAGAATGATAGAGTTAAAATATAGTATGATACTAGGTGGATTCCCAATGTTGAATTTGGGAATGGGATGGATTGAGTCAATTTGAGGATAGATCATGTAGGTGACGTGTTGGTGCTTGTGGTGGACAATGAAAACAATTTCGGTCAAAGGATAAACATACTGTGGAATCAAACTAAGAAATGAGTTGAAAATTTAGTGTATATATAAGGATGATCTCAAGTTTCCTTTGAGAGTAAAGGAATCATGATTAGGTGTTCTGGATGATTCATTGGCTGGGTCAGCTGAGAATTTTTGAGAAAGACTAGTATGATGAGGTTAGACTTTTACACTCAAGTGGATTTGTATTTTGTGGGAAATGAACCACATTATATATGTAATTTTGGGAATAAAAAGTTAATTTTTGGGTGTTATACCAGTATTATCAAAGAAAATATAGAATTTTCAAAGATTGTGTATAGATAGTGATGATTCGTCTATGTTGTTTTTGTTTTTGGAAAAAAGGATGGTACTGGATATTAACTGGGGTTCTCATGCTCAATGGAGCACAGTGATTAGAATCTTCTTCAAGCATGTTGTTGGAGTGAATGAATAGAATTTTTATGTGAAATTCCATTTTTGGGAGTAAATATGGCTTTGAATTATATTTCATGATCTAAGACCAATGGAAGGTTGCACTACAAGCCTAATAAAGAATTTATGAAGACACCTCAGGTGCCTTAGGATACATGGGTACATGTGATATCCTTTGCAGTGTTTCAACCATGTTTTGTGTAAGTAATCATGAATCCCATTTATTTCTTATGTTAATAATAATTTAATGAAGTTATGTTATTTTTTTATGTAGAACACTTATGCATGTACATAATATGATATAAAGGGTGGAACCATAATTATATATCCTTCTAATGTATTGGGTAAAAATTTAAATCTCATGAGATATTAGGTATGGGATTTGGGGGTGAACCTAATGCACCATGAGAATTTTTCCACCATGTAAAAATGGGCATTGGAGTAAAACTTAACGTATAGAAATTAGTTCATGATTTCTTTTTCGAATAAAATCTTGGGATTCCAGGATCCTTTTATATTAGTTTATTTATGCCAAATCATTATTCTATGGTTCTTGATTTATGATCCATATTTTATTGGGTAAAAATTCCATATATTAGGTTCATTCTCCTTATTTAAATTATCATGACCGTATGTTCATATTATGATCACTTATGATCTATTACTTTTATTGATTAATATTAACCTTATTGAGAGTTTTAGATCAACCCTTATTATTTTTATATTTTCCAAGGAAATGAAGGAAATTAATAGATGTGGTATGTATTGAAGATAATCTTGTGCAATTTTTTTCAGTAAATTTTAATGACTAGTTTTTATTAAACCAGTTCTTAGTATAGTGAAAAATGTTATTTTTATAAGAAGGATATGGTGTTTTATTATTTAAAAGTTATTATTTTTCCTAGTTCTTCCAAACATACTAGATATTTCTATTACAGTATTGTATTCATTAAGGATTATTATGTGTAAAATAAAGTAATATTATGTTTTTTAGGATTGGGTCACTATATTGTTGTATCAGATAGGGGTCTAGTTATTTTCAGATATTAGGATGATAGAACATTAGAGAATACCCTATGAATAAGTATAAGTATATGATAAAATCACAATGTTTTAGTAAAGTATATATTTCATATTTATCCTAACAATAAAATAAATGTCAAGATACTAAAAGTGGATGCAATATCAAGCACATATGTACCTAGGGGTATTATCCCTAAAATGAAAATTTTGGGTATTAACACAATCATCACCTGGTTCATGATAAATATGTCTAACTACAAACCTATTTTGACACTCGTAGTGGACATGCATTGGTTAATCACATTCTATTTATAAGATATTATGAAGGATTTATTATCTTAAGTAATTGAGATGAAAAGTATAGGAGTGATGAATCTAAATAAACCTAGATTGAACTGAGAGTGATTTTTTTGAACTGAAATATAATTTGATGATTTTTAATGTGATATTTTTTTATAATTATATTATGATGTTAATCATTCATCACTTAGGTTAACCTCTTTGGGTTTTAATAATAGATGAATTCTGAAGGAACCAAGTTATCGATCGATGCCATGGAAAATATAGAGATTGTCCCAAAAAGTAACCTAATAGAATTAGAGATAGAGTAATAAATGTTATGGTAATGTGAAAATAACTATCATGAACTATGATTAATAATGTGAACATATCTAAAATCCAAAAACAACCAAATAAGAGAAGGATAGAGTATCATGGAATTTTGGGTGACAAAGATAATGAAGGAATGAATGTTTAATTTACTTTTTATAAAAAATATGTGAAGAGGAACCCAGGGGAATATATCAAATAAATTATAATATATTTTATATTTTTTCAATTAGAGAATATAATAACTAATTTCTAGGAAACAAATTAAGAGCTCAGTAGACATAGTGAAAGGAAAAAGAGCTCACTCGGAGGTTCCACTAACTTCTCAATATCTTAAATGTGGGAACTTAGACATTACCCAAGACAATTCAATAATATAAGGGATAAAAATAATTATTAGCCTAAAAAAATTATAAGGATAAGGTAATAATGGATAGCCTATACACCTACAACTGCAGAAGTAATTTCCAAAACCGATGTGGTGTGAGAAACAACTACCATCAACTCAAGAACTACGAGTGTTTTATTTATACCTTATTCAACCATGTTATTTATACCTATAATGTTTTTTAAGGATTCCAAATATTCATCTTGAAGTATATATGTCTATTTATTAATAATAAATTCTCATTGTATGATTATTTTATCCAAAGTATATAAATCCTCTTTAATAGTTTTATCAGGAATATGCTTCCTATAAAATCCTTTTAACCCCCTTTAGTGATATTTTATGTGATATTAGATAGGGATTGGTAGTATCAATATATAGAACATTATAATTTCCAAGATTGTTAAAAACATTGAAAATAATAAATCAAATCATGATCCTCTATTGGTACAAAGTTTATTATATACTTCATATGAAAAATTATTCCCATTATATTTGGGTATTTGACACAAATAATTAGAGAAGAAATAAATTTTAGTTGTATTCCTCTAACAAGGAAAAAGTTGATTCCATTAGTTGTACTTAAAATATTAATGATGTAACCTCACTAAAAATTGAATCTTGAGTCATGTATTTTTTAGATACCCATAGGTATTTTTATTAGGGATTAGTAATTAAAATTTTTAGGATGAAAATTTTTTAAGGGGTGAGGGGGAGAATGAAACCACTCAAAATTTTACTAAGTAATTCACTTAAATAATTATTATATTAATGAATTGTTCTATACACAACACCAAAAAAAATTTAACTATGACATGTTAAAATAAAATTAAACCATTATAATATAGATGTTAAATTATCATTCATAAAAGTAACTATATTATGAAATATATAAAGGGAAGTAATATAATCGTGTAGAAACATTATCCCTTATGAAGTTCATTTATCCAATATTGGGATGTAGGTATATTAAATATGGTATTATATACACTAATAATAATATTAAATCAAATAATTATGGTATGATAAAAATCATATATGAGAGAAATTTAGGCTCATGGAAATTTCCATGAGATATATGCAAGCGAAATCACCAAACCCGACTGCCACCAGATTGTACCTTATGATTATATATTATTGGGTGTTCTTGAGGGGATATGTAACTATAAACTAGTATGATATAAACATGTAATTTTAAATATAGTAAGTTATTTTTCACATTTATTTTATATATTCATATTTTGAATTTTAAAGAAAATAGTTTTTAATACGTTATATGCCCTAATGTTAAAATTATTTTTTCTTAAAAATAAATATTTTATTTGAAAAAAAGGTATTTTATATATGTAATTATATGGTATAAATTATATAAAAAGGAATAATTTGTTTTATGGAATGTATGAGAAGTTACCTTTGTAAAAAAACTAGTTACCATTGTAGAAAACAAAATTGGTAAAAAGGGCTAACCAAAGGAGTAAATGGAATAACTTATTTATAATTGAGTGTTTGAGGTTAATATTGAGTGAAAATTATCTATAATCTATTATTATATATTTTTATATCCAATTTAAATGTTTAACATATGTTCCATTTATATTTATTTATTATAATTTCAAAAATTCCATACCCCCAACTTATAAAAGGGGCCTCTCACCACCCTGTCAAAACCACTCAAGGAATTGTGCTTCCTATTGAAACTATAAAATTTTAATTAAAATAAACTCATATTAATTTCCCTTGATACTTTATTTATAATATATTTTCTTAAGAACTCCATTTACAAGGAGTCTTTTAAGGGAAATCCCAATTCCTCAACATGATTACTTTTTCCCTAACTTCTTTTCTTTTCATTCTTATATTCCCAAATATAATGTTATGATTTATAGATAATTATATCAATATTTTTTGTAAAATGAAATTTCTTATTTATAGGTAATGAATATTAACAACCTTTCCCATTTATATTAATAATAAGAAACGATGATCAGTACATTATGCAGATTACCACCTCCATGAAGTAACAACTTTTATATTTTCATCACTGCCTATTTTCACTGAATATAAGAGAGAAATTGAAGAATAAATTTGAAATATGTAATATAACTATTATTATGTATATTAAAATTATAATTCACATTCTTACCCTCACATTATTTGAGAAATTAAAATTTTAAACGTGCATTGTACGGACTACAACGTCCCCAAAGTAACACATCTCATTTTTCATCTAGTTTCATTCTTATTTATTAAACGATATTCAAATATGATTCAACACATTAAAATTTTCTAAATATTATTATTAATCTTCTATAGTAGTTATATTATTCCCATAATAAACTATTTTTATAATCATAAACATCCATTAATTATAGTATGTTCTAGTTTCGGTCGGTCCAACCATCAACTAGATGAATTCTATAAAATAATTCAATAGATGAATATGATTACTTAATTATAGACAATATATTCTTTAAATAATTAAATAATTATTTTATTTTTGTTCTCTAGTTTTAATGTTAATATTAAACTCATTAATTAATATAACAATGTTTGTTTGTTAAAAATCACAGAATAATGCTCATCACTGATATCATATTTATAGATTTTAACCAAAACTCCCATTGAATAAAACTATATATTTCTAAAAAAATAAATAATAAATTATATTACTTTTAATGATCTCATAATGATGAACTTTGGGAGTAGAACAAATTATTAAAAACCTATCATGGAACTAGTTCAAAATGATCAAGACTACACATGCCCCATATTGAGGATAAATAATAACTAATTAATATACACATGCAGAATGATTATAAATAAAGAGTATAAATGGTAATAGTTATGAATAATATTATAAAATAAGGTATTATGAGTTTTATGTTTTTTATATAGAATGTTAGAGAGTGTTCAAGGAAAAAAATATTAAAGGTAAGGGTTTCCATCTCTATCATCCTTCATTAAAGAATGTTTTGATATAATGCACCAATATTATTTTTTATGGTGTAACTAATTCCCCTTGAATTATAATATATTAAATGATTTATTATTTTTGAAACTTTATTTCTATTCATTCTCTTCTATACATTGGACTATGATTGATATCTTCCCTAAAATATAAGTCCTTTTCATAATTCAATCTAATTTCTAAAGCTAAAATGTTTATCCTTGAGATTAATTTTTCATTTAATATGGAATACCTTATTTAAATCTTGGTATATCAATTTTGATTCAAAAAATAATTATTATTTAATTATCTTCCTCCATGAATGTACAATTATGTAAAGAATAATTACTATCCACTTAAATGACGTTTTATCACCCATTTCCATGTTTTCCTTCTACTTAAATTATTCTACTATCATATTTTAAAATCATATTTTGATTTAACTTCTATGAGTATAATATTTATGTTTATATGTGTTAAAAATAAAGCTACATTTCTTCTTTTTATGGTATGGGTTTTCAAATAATGTATTTTTTTAAAAATATCAATTTTTTCCTTCCATGATCAAATGTTTTATCTTTCAGAATACATTTAGTTTGTATGAATTAATTTCTTTTTAAATGATCTATTACTGGATATTATTTTAAAATTAAATGTTTTCAATGTTTTCACCTCAAAATTTTGTAAAGGACTTTCAAAAGTGACTTGTAATATTGTCTCTTTCAATAATAATAATTTTTTTTAAAATTATTTTATAATTTCACATACATTTTCCTTTTCATTTTCAAAAGAATATACCATATTGGGATTCATGTTTCATGATTTACACCCTATTTATATTTATCCATTGGGGGATTGAACTCAATGTATCAAACAATATAATTATTTAACCCCTCCTATGTGGTACCATTTGAATTATTCTTTTTGATAGGGTATTTTTACATTAATGTCACCATCCTTCTTTGTTTCTTATGTTAAATGGGGATATGATCTTTTGCAACCATACACATTATTACTCGGTAAGGTTTATGATAATATTTTGTGGAAGTAATCATTAAACCCATTAATTTCTTAGGTAAATAATTATATGATTAAAATATGTATGATTTTTAAATGGAATAATTATGTAGGTACATAATATGATGTGATTAGTGGGTCTAAAATTATATATACCTTCAATAAATTTGTTTAATCTTTATATCTCATGAGATGTTATGTTTGGGATTAGGGTGTGGACCTAATATACAATCTAACTTTTTCCACTATGTGATTTGGTCTTGAAAGTTAACCTTTACTTATGCTAATGATGTCAGGTATTCTATTATGGTCCCAATATTATGATTCCAAGATCGATTAGTTTTAGCTTTTTATGCTAAGTTCTCACACTAGGATTCTTGACTTATAATCCATGTTTTATTAGGTATGAATTATATATATTACCTACATATTCCTTATTTATATTCTCATACCTATATATTATAATAATGATCATGTATAATCCTGTATTCATATCTTGTATTATTACCCTTTCCAAGAATTTTAGCTTGCCCGGTCTTTTATTTCCATTTCCATAGGTAATGACGGAAAGTAATACGTGTGGTCTGTTTGGAATATTATATTGTATCAAAAATTTATGGGAGATGTTTAATAATGATTATGATTTAATTAGTTCTTAATATAGTGATAAAATTTACATTATATAAGAAAGATATGTGTTTCTTTTGTTAAAGGTTCTTATTTTTTCAAAATTATCCAAAAGTCACTAGAGAATTCAATTATCAGGTTATATTCATTAGAGATTTCTATGTGTAAAATAATATAATATAATGTGTTTATTTCATGGGTCGCTATATCTTGTGGATGATGAATAAAGATATCCCCAAAAAATTGATGTGATAAAAATTATTAAAGAAGATACAAGAATATTAGATTGCGATTAGTGATCCAAAAATGGATGTATTACAAGCAGGAAACAAGTTTGGAGAATGATTAGAGATAATGGGATGTGAATTATATAGGTTATTATTATCTATTTTATTCAAAGGGATTAAATTATAGGATGATACCAGATGAATCAAAGTGGATAATATCTAGAGTATACTACCACATTCCATTTAAAATATAAAAAAAGAAATAAATCATTTTAACAATTGAGGAATTTTATAGAAACCATTTAGTATAAAACTAAGATACCACTTGAAGAACCAAATAATTTGGAAACATTACTATATTTAAAATACATGGAAAAAAATCATTTTTTATAATATTTAAATATTAATCAACATCACATGGGTATGTCAATATTTTATTAGGACCTCTGATTGAGTCACCTGATAAGAAATCTTAACAGCACAACCACCATATAGAGATTAGTGAAACATGACTGGAGATACTATCAAGGAGAAATAAAGTTTTGGGTTACTTCATTTTTTTCTACTTCTACATTTAAAATATGAATTGACACTTTAATAATATACATCCATCACATATAAGAGGAGAGAGACCAAATTGGAATCAAATGGGGGACAATCTCGAAGTAGTTTATGGGATACACAAGCTGGAAGGAGAATCATGACCAATAGATAGGAGTTTACTTTCCATATTCTTATTTACTATATTATTTTTTATATTAAATATATATTTGTTTTTTATTTTTTTACAATTAAAAACAATTGTAACTAAAATCCCATTTGGGGGATGGATCCAAATGAACCCAATTTATTTTCCTATTCTTTATTGGTGTTTTCATAGTGGCCAGTCATTCTATTTTACCCAATTTCACTATATTCCATTATATACTCTCCTATGATGAAAAAATGAATTTAGTGATAAAAAAATTCATGAAGCTGAAAATTATTCTTATCTTTAACAAAATTTGATAAATTGAGGTGTTTAATTTTGGGAGTTCAGCACTGTGAATCCATTTTTTTTCATTGTTCCTTATTTTTCTTCTTCATGAACAAATTTTTTATAGTAATAAATGCACTAACCAGGGAGGATTATTGGATATATTTACATTAAAGATTCAATCAATTTTCTTATAATAGAAATGTTTGAGGTTTTTTTCTCCATCAATGAATCATTGGCCTTATAATTGTTTGATAGATATATAATTCTATAGGAAAGTTAACTGATAATTCATGAACACCAAGAAAAAACATGATGTCTAAACTGATCTTCTTCAATTATTTTATCATTAATAAGATTAATGTTGATGAAAGATCAATATTTATTTTATAAATTCATATCAGTCCAGTTCCCCTATGTTCATCCCATATTCATCATTTGCATTTTATTTTCCTTGTCGTACTCTTTCAACTACACATTCTTAAATGATTTTTCCATGTCTTATTATATTTTTGATTGTTATTTTTTTATTCATTTTCACTTTACAATATAATTCCACCCTTGTGGTTCAACCCTGATCACCATTATCTTATAGTGAACTAGTTTATAAATTGTATTATTATTATTATTTGATGACCTGCTGTCATTACATGTATTTTTTAATCAACTTTATAGATCAATCAGTGTACCCCATGTTAAGTCTATTCATCAAAATTGAAATTTTTGGATTAAATTAAGGGTTATCCATGAAATAGATATTCTATAAATCTAATATAAACAATGTAATGATTTTTTCTATATCATAATATATGAGATAAGTATGATGTAATGTTCAATGTACATGAAAACTAAGACATATAGTTTTATTTGATATATGGATATAATATTTCTATTGCTTAGATATTTCTATTTTAAATCTTTATCTCACCCTATCATTTATCATGAAACAAAATTATAAGCTTATCATTCAGGTTATCTTCTACATGGGTCATCATTTTCTATTAATTTTTCATAAGATGGAACATTTTTATATTTGATTTATAAATATTTTAACAATAATATATTTACTCACACAATGTAAACATATGAGTAAATTCATCGGTGATTACTACATAATATGAAAGGTAGCTACTTCTAATTTAATATCCTGAGATTTTAGAATATATTTTTTATATAAATTGATACTGAAAATTGTCGTACATGCTACAACCGACGTAAAAAAATCACAACATATTATAAGAAAATCATTAAAAAATCTATAATAAACACTAAACTGATAAACTATTAAAAATTATTATATTTGGAAGATAAATAATTAATATGAGTTAATACTGAAAAGGGTTATTTTCAATAAAATTTATTGTCTTTTTGTTATGTATTTTATTTTAAAAACATAACTTAAAAATATTATAATGTAAATATTATAAAATAAAACAAAATTTTTAATTCCTTAGATAAAAAATTACTTAGTTTGATTTTTTTTTGAAAAATCATTTTTCATAAAATAAATATGAGTTTTATAAAAATTATGGTTTTTATAACATTATCATTATTTAAGAATGAATGATAAGATTAAAAAACCTTTTATGTGATCAATATATAAAAATAAGAAATAAAAATATTAATTTTGAGATATTTTTTCAACATGGAAAACCAATGCCCAATATTTTAAAGGCTAAATTAAAAGGTTACATTAATAGAAACTGTTCTTGGTATTTTCTTTGAAACAAAAAATTTCAAGGTGATATTTGTCCTTGGATTGGATTTAAAACATCATAAATTTTTTAAATTTATAAAAAATAAAATTATCTCATTAAAATTAGTAAAGACGATAATTTTATCTTCTCTATAAATTTAATTCAAAACAACTTTATTATTATAAAAATCATTTTTATGGAATTAAGTTTAGTTATTTTTATATTAAATACTTATACATTTTGAAATATTATTTTATAAAATTACTTCAAAATTTTAATTTATTGGGTTAAAATTATCTAAAATTTTGAATATTAATTTTTTTTATTAAAATAAATTACTAAGGTTAAAAATTAATTGACAATGTAAAAAGTAAACTAGGGTAAAATTTAAAAGGAAAAGGAAAAAATCCATGAAACCCTGATTTTTTTCTCAAAAACAAGTCATTAAGGTGAGATTAAATTCAAAATAATTTTAATCTGCTTTTTTACATTTTTTTCATTGAATATGGAATTATAACTTTAAATTATTGAAAACATAGGGGTCACTTCCAAAACTAACCTCCTCTTCAGTTATAGAAAGATAAAATTTCCATTTCTTAAAGACTTACCTTAAAACATAATTTCTACATTGAACTGTGATAAATTTACCCTCTAATAACCATATAAAAATTTTAAAAGCTTATGGACACTATTAATAATTATATGACCTTTATTTCAAATGAGGATTCCTAACGAAAATCCAATAACCTGTCGTAAGTATCCACTTCTTCATAGTATTTCCTTATTAGTTTTTACTATCCTAAAATTATCAAAAATTATTAATATAATAAAATTTGTATCATTATTGTACTTAAAATCCATTATTTTGATTTATTAAAAAAATATCAATGCTTTCTATATACAAATAAAACAAGATAACATCGATCATTTGTACATTTAGACTATCGCCTCTACAAAGAAATGTTGTTCATTTTTCATCAATGCCCATCAATTTTGGTATCCAGGATGGATTTTATGAAAAAATATATTTTATTTGTCAGAAATAAAATTCTTAAATTATCAGTTAGGAAATACCCTATTTCCATCCATTCATTGATAAATGATATTGTTAATCGTGCGTACGATAGACTGCCACTTCCATGAACAATGATTTTTATTTTTCATCACCAACCATCTTTGATGATTTTAATAATGGATTTAATAAGGGTATATAATAATTATGACATTTCTAAACTTATTAATATTTCATATTATCATTATTTAATGATATTCCATTAATAATTAAAACATTATAAAACATTACTATTTGGTTCTATTTTACCACCTATGTGACCAATGATATAATGTTTATACCATAAATGATTATGGGATATAATATATTGATAATATCATGTAATAATAATTAATTAAATATGTATTATTGATCCAATAATTTTTTTATTAATATTTAAAAAAATTTATTAATATACCTCCTTTCAACCATTAAGCTTGTTAAAACTAGTTTATCATGTTCCCCATTTTTAGAAACCGTATTCTTATATTCCACTTAATTGAAATAATAATTAAGGAATAATTAGAAAAAATTATTATTCTATCTTGAATAATTGGGCAATGATAAACGTTAAACCAAGTAATAATAATTGACCTCATTATTATGATATTTGAACAAGATAAACAAACAAATGTTCTAACTTTCATAAGTGAAAATCACTATAAATAAGTAATATATTTATAATGAAGGATTATAAAGAAATTCTATAAATGGAAATAAATTTTAATACTACACTAAATTAAGTACTGAATTTTTTATGTTCATTATATAGGAGTTTAGAGCAATGCTAAGTTTTTAGAAACTCAAGTAAAGGTATTTACATCTCCATTTACCTTTATTAAGACATATTTTGTTTTTATGCACCTATTTTTATTTAAGTGGTGTGTATAATACCTATTTACTATATTATTTCATGAATTAAATCTTTATTTATGGATTTACTTGTTTAATTTCATGATATTTCCCCTTTAAGAGTTTACATTTAAATGTTACTCAAGTCATAAGGATTTATTTTAAACTTATTTTATAAAATATAGATATCTAAAATATGATCATATATTGTTTCGTAGTTCCTAGAAACATGTGTTCTAGTTTGATAATAATTTCTTCCTGGCGGTTTCCATTGGATTTATTCATGGAACTGGAAACATCCTATAGTTCTTTATCCAAAAGGGATCTGATTTCCAAAGGCAGACATTCGTTAAGTCTGAACTTTAAAATACTTTAGAACATGCATTGGTCGAGAGGATGGGATTCGAACTCATCACACCCTTTTGGGGGGAATTATTGTCTACTTTGGGAATCTATTTATAAATTTAAGATATTTTCATGAATATTTATTAATTCACCAAGTATAACATAGGTTTCCCATAGAATTTTAAATCACTTATTAACATGTGTGAAATTTAGAATCATCCATATGTATTCGAGGATCTTAATTAATGGAGATATCCATATGTATTCGAGGTTATTCATTAATGGACATATCTATATGTATTCGAGGTTCTCCATCAATGGTGTCCTCTCATATACTATTTAGAGATTCTTTTAATCATCATTATGATGATATTGTTTTTTAATCCACTCAATGGGGAACTTCTGGAATTTATTATCGTCCAGGGAGACAAAGGTTTATTTTGATATTGGGATCATACACATAAAATGGACTACCAAGATATCACTACTAGAAATTTAATCTATAGCCACCGACCTATATCCATGGTTTTATAGGTCTGTGGCTATAGATTGATAATATCCATGATTTAATTAAACATCTATGGCTAATAATATGCGTTTTATTATATACGTTGGGCTCTCCTCTTCTCCTCCCCCAATCCACAAGCCTCCTCTCCGAACCATCTACATCCCTCACCGCGATTCCCTCATGCTGGAACTTCCAATCAATGCCCTCTCTCATGCTGTCTTTGACCTATCTCACCATGACCCTCATCTTCGAACTGCTAACCTCTCTCACGCTATTCATGGTGACCCTTCAAAAGCAGGAATCCATTCACCCGTCTACTTGCAATATCTATGTAATTTTTGAATCTATCTCCTTCTATTTTCCTCCCACTATAAACCTCTTATGTTTTTTCGATCGAAGCATCATCCTCCCATGGATGGTGTTCTATTTTTAAATTTTTTATTTACATTATGGAATGATAATAATGTGGTCTGGATGACTATGAAAAGTTAGGGGAGGAAGATGGAGTGAATTAGGTTTTGACTTCCTGTGTAGTTGGGAATTTATGATCATCATTTCTATTTATTTAGTCATTAGTAGTTGCGTTTAGTTTTTGTTTGTTCAAATAAATTTTATCTTCTTGGGATGGATTGTTTTTTTTGGATTTTTGTGGTAGTAGACTCGATGGATTGTTTGTAATTTCCATACACCTCCGACTTTTCCTTATTGATCATTTCTTATCATGTGAAGTTACCTAAAAGAAGTTTTTTGTTAATTTTTATTCGATTTTACTTTTACATCTCATACTTATTTTATTTATCACTTACTTATTTTTTTTCCCAGAGAAGCTATGCTTACATGGTGAATTAAATGAAATCCCCCTTTGTCTTGTGTTCCAAGTAATTGGGGATGCGAGGTTTATCCTTTTCTAATGTTCTCTATTTATTTTCTTAAATGCTAATTTCTACATTGATAATCTTGTTAGCATGTATTTTGGTTCAAATTTGAAGGAGTTCAAAATTTTCTGTATGTGGCTACTGATTCCTATCATTGAGTTAGAATGTGGTGTTTTCCTAATGAAAATTGAAGGGAGATGCTTCTATGTCTCTAGTAACTACATTGAAAACCATTGATTCTGTAGCGTAATACCGATCTTATTTGAAGGCATAATTGAAAAGTTATCATGGGAAAAAATAAAAACAATACCAATGTGAAGATTTTTTTCATTCCTAATTATATTTTAAAAAATGGATCCATGTTTAGAAATGCTTCCCACTCACCAACCTGTCCTTTTTTGGTGTTTATCATCTCAAAAAGTGGTGGTCATCTTATAAGTGAACTTCTTAAAACATATTATGATGTTCTCAACAAGAACTAGATTTTTACGGTTTTAACCCCTCATATTTTACTCATGTGTATTTGATCCAATGTTTGAAATTTATATGTTTAGGGTATTTCAGGTGGTTTACAATATCAAATGATGGATGAAAAAATAGATACATTTGTGTTATTCAAATCAGGTGAGTTCAGGTGTTAGGGTGGCATAGTTATCACGTGATGGCCAGATGTGATTTCTTGTATATTGTTTGTAATATTTTTTTATTATTCATGCATAATCATATGAAATATTATGATATATATAGGGAACCCAAATGGAAGTTCCACACTGATATGTATTTCTTATACCCTATATGGGAACCTCGGTGTGGGTGTAGAGTTTATGATTATATTTTGGGTAACTAGACAAATAGGAGACCTGGTCGGAGGTGATGGATGAGTATTGGGAGACTAGACTAGGAAGGAACTTGGTTTTTTGGTCATATATCCACTAGTTATTTTTTATTTTGTCTATTTTATAAATGATCAACCTAGTTTTAGGTCCTCTTGATGCATGTTTGTATGTTTTGATATGATTCAATTTTGTTTTTGAATTAAATATGTATTTTTATTTTTATTGGTTTACTGTAACTGTAATTTCTTAAACTTACTATAATGTTTTATGTTTATTCAGTTATTTATAAATTATTGTATGTGTGATGATACTGATATTATAGTCTCACCATGATGATTATGTACTCTCACCAATAGTTGAAATCTTCTTCCATACAAGGAGGATCACCGGGGGTATTATAGCATATTCGACATGACCACAGTTTGGACAAGACCATGCCAAGGATTTAAAAATGTTATAAAAACATTTTTTGGTTGTTTTACTCTTTGGGGTATTTAGTAGATAAATTTTGAATTGGTTGGATATTAGGATGTACACTGGTTGTATGCATCAAGAACACCTATACAGTGGAAACCTAAGTCACCAAGGGTGTAGTTTTCCATTATATATTTACACTTTCATCATTGAGATATTTATTCAAGTTTTATTTTTGGGTTGATACTACTATTTTTTGTTTGAATCTTGTCATGGGGTGGAAATAGAATTCGAGTTCATGAATTATACTTGAAATATTGGGATTTTTCTACATGTTCATGACTACTTGTCAATGAAAATGGTTTTAAAAAAGGAAAGTGTGTTTAGAAAGTGGGTTTGAGAAAGAAATATTTGTGGTCAGGTTTTTTGGAAAATTAATTTGAAAGTGGTTTTGAATAATTAAAACATCAATAATATTTGAATTAGTGTTTTCTAGAATAACCTATTGACGATGTATTAATTAATAGAATCTAAAATATTGGTTTTCACGTGTTTTTGTTTGATTTATGATATCTTAATCGTGTTTATATGGTATATGAAAAACTTTAGTTGATTTTTTAGGATATTAGATTCCTAGTATTTTGGAGTATGATGGCTATGTATTGGGTATGGTTTGGATTTTCCTTTGGGGGTCTGGTTTGGTGGTAATCCCTCAAGATGGTGGATCTTGTTGGTGGGGGGGGGGGGTCTTGATGTTTTGATTTAAAACTCTCGATATAGGGAATTTTGGTGATTTCTGGTTGATTTGATTGTGTATTTTTATTATGAAGTTGCTTGTTAGATCAGTTAAGGGGCTAGATGGTTTCTTATTATCAGGGGTGAATGTGTGGGGTTTGGTTGTTATGCTTGGTGTGTAGGAGAGTAACCCTTAGATTATTATTATAAACTTTAGGGTTTTGTGTTTTGGAAATGATATTTTGTTATTAAGTTAGTATTAAAGGTAGTTTCATGATTTTTTGGTAATAATGCATTCTTAGGACTGTGGCGCGATGGGTTTCTAATTAGTAATGTTTTTATTACCAGATGATGTTGAGTCAAAATTCATCAACAAAGCATCTAATTAGGATGGCATTGTGTTCTCATGGGAAATATGATCAAGAGGTTGTTTCCCTCATATTATGTTACAACTACTTTGATCCATTGACCAAGGCCTTCAAAAAGGAAAATCAATGGTTTTCTAAGTTTTCCATGAGTTCCAGAAGTAGCAGTATCTAATTTTTAGTAGTGACATGGGATCATAGGATGTTTAGAATATGTTAAAGAAAGTTTAGTTCCAATTTGAAATTATTGGAGATCTAGAGGATATATAGGTGAAACAAGAAGTTTCTAATTTCAAAGGAGATGAATTAGAATAGATAAATACATTTGATCATAAAATAAAGAATGAGGAGGTTTTATGGATAAAGTTTAATTCCTTTAATGAGAGGATATGCTAGATTTATAGAATAAGAGAATGTTTTGGGAATTCCTATAGCTATATCATTATGGGAATCAGTAATGGAGTATGCCACTAAATTTGAAAGGTTTATTCATTTCATTCCATCCTTCAAATGAAATTTATTCATAAAGAAATTATATTTTTTAAATGGTATTATGTAATCATTATGGGTATGAGTAGATTCCTTTTTTCTAGAAACCTACTAGTAGATATTCAAGAAATACTGATATATCTATATAGATACATCCATTTCATAGGAAGGTGCATGGAGAAGGATGGAAACGGGTAGGAGTGAATGTTGGTTGGTGGCCCTCAGTATGAGGGTTATAAAGTAAATTGAATGAGTAATATCTCAGCTCAATATTATAAAAATAAATGAACCATGGTCTATTTATCATGTATGAAGAATGTGCATTCATTACCATATTATTGGGATGGGAAAAATAGGTTTCATGTATGTGTCAAGATGTTGGTTTCTATAGACATTATTCTATTGGGATAATCCATCCTAGGTGAAGGGGATTTTAGTTCCATACTTTTTTTGGTATTCCTAAAGTTAATTTTTTCTATAATTTTTATTTCTCTATCTAATATTTTTTAATGTATTATTTTTGTTTGATATAATGTGTTTTTGAAAGATGATAGTTTTTAAATGAAGAAATTTTGTTGAGATTATTGGGAAAGGATATTCTATAGTGATTATAATGTTATATGAGGCACTAGACATGTGTATATAGGATTGAAGATGGTATCGATAATACTATAGTGGGGAGATTCATATTCGTCTTTTTTGAGTGAAATCTATATCAAGGGATGGTGATCATTATCAAGGTTGTGAAATGTATGAACTTAAACAGTAAATGGATGAATTTAGTTTCTAGAGATGGATGTTGGATGAACCATATTTGGTTCCAGGACCAAACCAAAATTAATGATTTACCAAGTGGTTGGTATAGTCAGTGTGTTTAGTTAATTATGAGGATTTTATATTAATAAATTGGCTTTCTAGAGCTTCTGTATTTCTAAGATGTCATTTAGATCAATGTGTTATGTTAAGTATAAATATTTGATATTATAGTAGGATAGTGATTGACAATTCTAGTGTGGAGTTTTAAAGGGATCCTAAAATGGGTACTCTAAAGGCCTTTGAAAGTGTGTGTGGAAGGGAAACCAAGTAGCCCATATTGTTAAGAATTTACGACATAGATTCTATAAGAATAATAATTATTGAAAGATTAAAGTAAAGAACCAATTATTTTATGTTCGAAAATAGTTTATACTAAGAAGGAATATACAAACAAGAAGAAGGAAGATCATGCACCAATATATTGTCTAATCATATTAATAAACTTGTTTGAAAAATCTAAGTGGATTGAGTAAGAATAAAAGAAGAAAAATTCTCTATTTTATAAAATTGATAAACCTATATAAATTAAGAATAAAGCTGAATTCCAGAATAAGAACATGCTAAAAAACGAGGTTTTAATCTTGAAAATTAATAAGGATACAGTCATGAAGAGTTTTAGGTATTTTATACATTCAAGGAATGGATTTTCTAGGTTAATAATAATTTATAATCCCTATTTATCTATTTTAAGTGCTGATTTAAGTTTAGTTTATTCCCATATTTTGGTGATTTTTGATTTTTGAATAGGAAATTGAAGGTGATGTTTGAAAAATAAAGAGATTAATTAATGATCATGTTATTTAGTATTGGGATGTGCATATCAACCTGGATATTATTTGTTCATTGTTGGTTATGGATTCATGTATCATTTATCTTGTACAGTTGACACACTGATCACATATATATAAGAAGTCATTATATCTCATTTATTTTCCAACTATTTTCTTATAGGTGGTTTTTTATGATGAGTTTGGTTCTATCAACCACCAACGAAGAAAGTGAGTTCAACATCAGATTTTGGGTAAGTTTTATTCCATTTTTGTTCTTTATCCCAATTTTAATTAGGCCTTTTTTGATTTTTGGGTTCCTTATATTTTTGTGGTGTTTTTGGATTTCGTTGAGGTGGATTCAAGTTGCCGTTGATGAAGGCTTGCATGTGTATGCAGAGGTAGGCATGTAAATATATAAGTTCCCCCTTTATATATATTCACTCATGGTAGTATGAATATATATATATATATATATTGGGGATATGTGTGCTTATATATAGATATGAAAAGTGCATACATGTGTAAGTGTGAAGGGGTATATGAAAGTATAAACATATATCTAAGGACCCCTTGAGCTTATTTGGCCATGAAAATATGTACATAAGGGCTAGGTGTCCTTATATTTTCATATACATGAAAGTAGAAAAAAAATATTCGAGTTGTCATTGTCAAAAGAAACGCATCTTGTGGTTGAGGTAGGTTCCCTCTGCCTAAACCTTTAATTTGAATTCTATAATTGCCTAATTGTTTTAGAAAATTGTTTCCAAAATTTCTTTATTGTTTTAAAAAATGGTTTTCTAATAAACACTAGCTTTATCAAGGAAAAATATGAATATATCCCTTGAACTTATTTATAGACATTGTTCAAAGAGGTTAACAAATGCTATTAGTTTTTAGATACAAGAACAAGAGATATAAAAACCATGCATTGATCATCCTTAGATACATTCATGATCTCATTCAAATTCCCATTAAATTCATCATAAAATACCACTACTTAATTTAAGGATATTTTAGTTCCAATAACAAGCTTCCTTATATATTCTCTGGTATCATGGAACTCACCCATAATATTCCTCTTGAAATCTTACATAAGGAATGGTGTGAACATATCACACTATAGGGACTGAATCTGTAAGTATACATAATTTAATTTTGAGCCACTCCTTCCCAACTAACTAGCTTCATGGAATTTGAGTTGGTATCTTAGAAGTACCCAATGGTCTTCAAAAGAATTTCCGATAGGGTATTACTCTTATAGAATCTCATTGCCTCTCCCTCATTCAAATCAACTTCCACCTTCATTAAAACTAGTGAGATCAGCCTACCATAAGGATAATAATTCAGAATAGCTTTCCCTTTTAAGTAGTGATCCATGAAACAAATCATTTATCTTGGTAGGTTGAACTTCATATTATTAATCAGAAGGTTCTTATTTCTCCATCATAGAACAGCTCTGTACTAGGGTTATATTCTTCATTTACCACCCAATGCTTGTTGCAATTGACAAGGCTCCAGAGATATGACCACGTGAGTTATCTTCTTATTCTCTACTATCCAAGTATTTTTATTGATAAAATATTTTTTTAGTTTTTTTGAATATATTTCACATACATAAATTATTGAATCAAATAAATGATTATAATAATTGAAATTAAAAGCTTATTAGAAACTACCTTTTGACCTACAATTCTATCAACATTGGTGTGTTCATTGAGAGATAAGATGTGTCAAATAAATGCAGGATATGACCAATTAAATTAGTGGATGCTGAAGAATATGGAAGTCAGCAGTTCCAATAGAGACTCATCATCATACCCAACCTACTCTCATATAGTATTAAAACAACATTCAAATACCACTTACAATAATTTCTTTGTAGTTATTAGACACTCACCTACCCCCAGCGCAAAATCACCCCACAATATTCTCTAAAACTAAAACCCAATACCATGTTCCCATCATCACCACTCTCTAGAAATTATAACTTTTACTCAAGGTGGAAAGACTAAATAATTAAAATAGAACTACCACCTTGTCATAGATTATAAATTTCTTGATACAATTCCATCTTACACTTTATAACATCACAAAACCTGACCTCCTCCATTGATTTGTTTTTATGATATTTCAACATTATGGTATTCCTCTTAACATTTCATTCTAAGATAGAGTAAAAAAGTACTCAATGAGAATCTGACTTGTAATAAATGTTCTGTTTGTCATACCTATTAATGCCTAACGTTGGAAGTGTTGTTCTTAATCACTAATTTTAGAGGATATATCATCTTCATATAATTTAATTCTTCCTCAACTAGCTTCTAAAACATCAACCAGTGCCCCAATAATCCCCCATTTGGATTTAATTCCAAATTTCCCCTCGATATCTGAACTAGCCCCACAACCGAACATGCACCTATAGTAGTGTTTTTATGGAAAAAACTAAAGCAAACAAACAATTAAATCCGATTTTATATTTGACATAGAGAAAAGGATTAGAAAAATTAGGAGGTATGACATCCATAATTCCTAGAGAAACCATAACATCCTTGTTTTAATTTTACATTTTCCTCATGAAGAATTTCCTATTCATTCAAAAATTTGTCAAATTATAGGCATATGAAGGGATCTTTCTAGAATATTTATCTTATTTTATTCTCAGAGTGAGTTATCTATTAATCTATTAGATAATTCCAATACGTTTTCACCATGATATTTTTCAAAATAGAATTCTGAATGAGGAATATTCTATTTGGAATTTCCTAGATTTCTTGTTGGCTCTGTGGTTTTGAATAGTGGTTTCCCAAATCTAAAAAACTAGAATTTCCTGTTCTAAATCACTTACCTTAACAACCATATGTTTAGAAAATATATTCACTTTCTTGTATTTATTGTCTAAATCACCACTATAATCAAAAAAAAAATTATATCTGGATTCTCAAAGTAGTTACTACCACACTATAAAACCTCCAAAGTAGTCATATTAGCCAAAGAAATCTGCAGTTGGGCTCTAAATTCTACTTGAACCAATAGATAAAAAATTTATACATATTTACATAGAGATTTAAATGATTTTGGAACCTACTAAAAAACTATAGTATAATTAAAATACCCTTATTACATATAAAATAATTTATAAATATGATGAAACTCTTTTCAGTTCATTGGTCTTGATCCTCTTTACATTACCTTCAGTCTCAAGCCTTTTTGTTCACAAGAGAAAACCATTTAAAGAACCTTACTGTATCCTTTTTAGATTCACACCCCTCCCTACATCATTCCACTACAATGAGATATTTATATACATATATATTGTTCATAGGTTTTCTCTACAACCAAATAGGTTTCATAAATTCAGATGTTGGTCATTGGAATGGAAACTCCACATGAGCCTATTGTAATGTCATACTTGAAATGAAATCCTTTTCTACTCCACAATGCATTGAAATAATCCAATATGTGAATGATTACAAGAAAAAATAGCAGTAACATGAATTTATGTAGCTATATTCATCTACTCTTGCTCCCCATTTTTCTTCTTAGACTGTAGTGTTAAATAAAAAGATAGATCTTGGTTACTAGTCAGTTCAGCAGGATCATGTCCTAGTTCAAACACCTCTTTATACTCCTTTCAATGCATCTATAAAGGATCTAAATTCCCCATAGCACCCACAGTTTATGTTTCCTTGATAGTTTTAAGTTCTTCTTTTGTTTGAGTAGACATTGACTCTAATTATTCCACCACCACACCTCCAAATATCTTAATCGACACTACTTTGAAGTGAATCCAGGTAGGCCCATTCTTTTTCAGTTCAAAAAATAAATAAAAAAGCCAAGGAATTCCATGAATATTTAATTATTCCATCAATAACTTCATCACTTCCAGTGTTTTTCAGTTTGAGAAATTTTCATCTATTCTTCCAATCAAGTGTATCCACACACCAGACATCATTTTTGAATAAATTTTTTTGTGTTGATTTCATCTATTGTGTGAGTAGATAACTACTCCAACTATTATTTCCATTATTTCACTATTAATTCTACTCCAACACTATATGGATGAGATACTAAATCTAATGGGGGGGGGGGTCTGTCCAGGGGGTTCCAGGGGTGAGGGGGGTCTATCGAGGGGGGGGGGGGTAGTGGGGGTGTCTAGTAGGGTTGGTTCAAGGGGGGTCCAGCAGGGGTGGTGAAAGGGGGTGTGAAAGGGGGTGAGTGGAAGGGGACAGGGGTGTGAAGTGGGGGTGTCTAGAAGGGGTGGTGCATGGGGGCTCTAGTAGGGGTGGTGTAGTGGGGGGGGGGGGTGAAAGGGATATTTAGGGGGTACAGGGGGGGTCTGTGCGGGGGGGGGGGGGGGGTGCATAGGGGTATTTGAAGGGGGTGAAAGGTGGGATGTGCTGGGGGGTTTCTAGTATGGATGGTTCAAGGGGTGTCCAGCATGGGTGGTGAAAGGGGGGGGGGGGGGGTCCAGCAGGGGTGGTGAAAGGTGTGTCCGACATGGGTGGTGGAGGGGGTGTGTTTAAGGGGACAAGGGTGTGCATGGGGTGCAAGAGATGTTTAGGAGGGGTGAAATGGGGGCTTTGTGTGTGTGTGTGTGTGGGGGGGGGGGTCTAGTAGGGGTGGTGGAAAGGGTGTCCAGTAGGGGGTTCCAGTAGGGGTGGTGCAAGGGGTGTCCAAATGGGGTGGTGAAAGGGGTGTCCATCAGGGGTGTGTAGGTGTGAATGGGGGTGTGTTCAAGGGGATAGGGGTGTGAAGGTGTGTAGGGGTGGTTCAAGGGGTGTCCAGTAGGGGTGGTGCAAGGGGTGTCCAGCCTAGGTGGTGCAAGGGGGGTCCAGCAGGGGTTGTTCAAGAGGTGTCCAGTAGGGGTGGTGAAAGGGGTGTCCAGCAGGGGTGTGCAGGTGTGCAGGGGGTGTGTGAAAGGGGAAAGGGTGGGGGTGCAATGGGGAATGTGCGGGGGAGGGAGGGGGGGGGGGGTCCAGTAAGGGAGTGTCGAGTAGGGGGGGGGGGGGTGTTCAGCAAGGGTGGTGTAAGGGGTGTCCAGTAGGGGTGGTGCAAGGGGGGTCCAACAGGGGGTGTCTAGTAGTGGTGCTGCAAGGGGTGTCCAACATGGGTGTGCAGGTGTGCATAGGGGTGTATACAAGGGGACATGGGGGTGAAAGGGGGCATGTGTGTGTGTGTGTGGGGGGGGGGGGTTCTGTCTAGGGGGTGGGGTGCTGCTGTCCAGGGGGGGTTGTCCAGGGTGGGGCTGTTTGGGGGGGTGTCTGTCCAGGGTGGTTGGGGGGGGGGGGGGTACAAGGGGGTGGGGGGTAGGGGCTATGCCTTGGGGTGTCCAGCAGGGGTGGTGCAAGGGGGGTCCAACAGGGGGGAAAGGGGTGTTTAGTGGGGGTGTGAAGGTGTGCGAGGGGGGGGGGGTGTGCAAGGGGACTGGGGGTGCAAGGGGGTGTGTAGGGGGGGGGGGGGGTGCAAGAGATGTGTAATGGGGGTGAAAGGGGGGCTGTGTAGGTGGGATGCTGTCCAGGGGGTGTCTGTCTAGAGGGGGGGGGTCTATCCAGGGGTTCCAGGAGGGGGGGGGGGTTGTCCAGGAGGGGGGTGCCTGTCCTGGGGGGAGGGTGTTGTCTAGGGGGTGTCTGTTCGAGGGGGGGGGTCTATCTAGGGGGTGTCCAAGGGAATTTTCTAGGAGGGGGGTGTCTGTCTAGTGGGGAGTTGTTGTCCAGGGGGGTGTCTGTCCAAGATAGGGGGTCTGTCCAGGAGGGGGGTGAAGTGGGGGTGTCTAGTAGGGGTGGTGTAAGGGGTGCACAGGTGTGCAAGAGGATGGGGGGGGGGGGGGTTCAAGGGTTGTGTAATGGGGGTGCAATGGGGATGTTCATGGGGGGGGGGGGGGTGGGGGTTCAAGGGGCAGGTGGTGCAAGTGGCCAACACTGGCTGAACGGTGTGGTTTTTTTTGGAAATGTGAATACCTATATCCAAAGTTATAAATAGTGGTTATTGATGATGAGTGATTTTAGCCTATTCCATGGTTTGAACCATGGATATAGCCCAATATCCACTGATTGAACTTTGACTACATGCCTACAACCACGATTCAAAACCATGGATATATGGTTTACCCTATAGCCACTCCAATACCAGACACATGTGAGTAAACTATGGTTATAACCTATAGCTATAGTTTTTGGGCCTATAGCCACAGTTTAGAACATTGTTTATAGATTTATTTTCTATTAGTGTATCCTTTGGAAAAGAATCATAACCCTCATAGTTTAGTGCCACATAATGGGACACATCATACCTTTTATGGTCATTTGATAAGGACCTCTAAGAGAAAATTTCTTAGTCAAGGTTTGGTGTGTGACTTACGCCTAAGAAGCCCAAGGAACTTGGAAGGAATATGGATTTCCAAGTAAGATTATACCCAATTGGGAATATGGGCCAAAGAGAACATGGTTGATTTGAAGTGTTGGGTTTGAACCTCAAGGAGGTTTCCTACGTATCCCATGTGGATGGGAAACAAATCCCTTGTATTTTTATAAGTCTCATAGGAGAGTATAGTCCTTTGAGAGAATTGAGTTTGGTCTTACTTTCTGAAAAGGATTCCTTGGTGTTTGGGGGTTTAATTTGGGGCTTATTCCTAAAGAGGATGTCAAGATTTAGGGAATTAAGGTTGAATTTCTGAAGAGGATTTCCATTGAGCCCAGGCCTTGAGAAGGCTTTCTATGTATCCTAATTATTATGGGAATCAGAGTTCTTGTAGTTCATTCATTTTTTTCAGGCTTATGCATAAGAGTTTCCCATTGGAGGGGACATGATTTGGTGAATACTTTTGGAAGGGAACCCTTTTGAGCTTGGGACTTCAAGAAGGAATCCTATGTATCATAGTTTGAATAGGAATCAGAGTTCTCGTAGTTCAAGTGGTTGTGCAAATTTCATGATCATGAAAAATATGTATTCCCACATGAGTCATTCTCAGTGTGAGAAACAAGAGGATGTCAAAGATTCAAGAAAGTCACTCAAACCTTTCGTCCTCCACTGGTGGAAGAGGGCGTGCCTATGGCAGCGAGGATGGATGAGGGAGAGACGACCATGGATGAGGGAAAGGTGTAAAGCCTTCCCTCTATTCACTTTACACTAGACAAGGGTCTAATGTAAGGAAGGAGTAACGTTGAAGGAAGTAGAGAGGAGCGAGATTGTAACCTCCTACTTGAAAGGTTAGGGGATTACACTAGGATGGATGCCCTTGAATTAGTTCTGGTGGGGGTGGGAGGAGACTTATCCTTTTTTTCAAATAGAAAAGTAGGTTTGAACCATACCTTCCCAACAAGATACCTGAGGTTCCAAGTCTTAGAGACGAGAAGGGGATGTTAGAATAAAAACCCTAATCCTCAAAACTAGGAACTTCCCAACATTGTTCCTAAGAGAAAGGTCCATGTGACTACAGATATAAAAACCCATGGATACTCCGTGAATCTTAAACCCATTTTGAAACAAATGTGGGAAACCTCTGACTACTGATATAAAAACCCAAATAGGAGACATGCTGATGTGCCTTTTCTAAAGGTTTGATAATTCGAGAGGTTTTGGTGTAGGTCACAACAGAATCCCTTCCATAAAATGGATCCAATGAATAATAATTCTTTCTATAAATGGATTTGAGGATGGATTTATGGATTGTATACTGAAGAGAGTAGGTGAATCAAAGAAAGGTGCCTAAGTAGATACTGGAATGCAAGTTTGGGCACACAAGTAGGCTTGGGAAACCTGATGTTCACTTGAGTGGCGAACAACCTAGATCTTAATACTTGGGACAAATCTTACTCATTCCTTAAAAAGTATTCACAGATATTCCCAGAAGTGGGGTTCTTAAGTTTTTATGAGATGAATAGGTGGCGTTCAAGTGTTTCTTATTTCGGGAGGTTGGGCGCTTTAGGCGTGCAAGTGTTATGGATTTCAAGCACTAAAAGGACTTAAGTCCTATGATCCTCCTTCAATTCCTCTACTTTAGATGCTAAATAACTAACTTTAATGTTTTGGAATACTTGGGGAAATCACCAGGGCAACAATACTAGCAATTTGGTTTCAAGGAAATTCTTCAATACAAATGAAGGCCCCATGTTTCTATTTATAGGCAAAAATAGGACCCTGGGCGAAAGGATATTTGCCGTGAAAGTATGTTGCATGGAAAAATTGTGGCACACAAGTGGATGAGTGTTTAATTAGTAGAGCCCAAATATACTTGTGCATCGTGGGTGCATTCTCTACCATCACTGGCCCCCATGAAAAATGCAATGTCGCACCGCGAACTTTTTGAGCCCAGTTGAGGACATTTTGCAGAGAAGTGAATTGAACATATTTCATGGTGTCTACATATATATAGAGAATTTGTAAGCTCATTAATTATAAATCTTTTATAATTTTATCATCCTATGGATATCTTTTGTGATTTTTTTATCTTTATATTATTTTAAGTTTTACTCTTTAAAATATTTAATGTGATGTGGTTTTTAACAAAGGCATTTAAAAATATTCTAAAGGTTTTCCATCCTTATAAAATAAAATGTTTTTACCCTCCACTTCATATTAATTTTCATAAACTTTATGTATTTCCAATGATATTTTTGGGACACTTTATAATAATTCTTTCAAAGGATTTATGTCTCCCTTTACAAAAATATTTTTTGAAATTAATTTATACTTAAATGTTTCTAAAAAAATTGAAAACTTTTTTATTTTCACTTATATTAACCATGGAAAGTTTATATCTCATGAAGTGATGTCTTTAACACCACCTATATTTTATTATTATATTATCAATTTTTTTATAAATATATTTTTAGATATTTTATTATCTTTAATTTTTATTTTATTCGTTTTTTTAAAGTTTTTAAAAAATGATTTATTTCAATGGGTTATTTATGATATGATTAATATTTTTTTAAGTGGAACTCATATGTATAGATGATGATCAGGGGGGTCCTATATAACCCTCTAATTCATTGGTTAAGGTTTTATTTTACATGATATGATTAAATATTATATGAATGAGAAGGGAGTACATTATTTCAAAAGTTTGTTGTGTGAATGAGATGAATAAAGTTTCATTCACAAGTTTGTTGTTTAAATGAGATACTGAAAGAGTTGTTTAAGAGTTTTTTTGTGAAAATGATGCGAGAATATTTTTTAACAATATTCTCTATGATTATGGTTTTTCCACATTTCCATGATGCCTTTTAGTACTAGCTTGATATATTTCCTAGTTATGAAACAATTTTATTCTCATTCTCATTTTTATGTTTCTTATTTTGTGGATCATGTTTATTGAATCATATTTTTAAAATATTTTTATTCATGTTTTGTGTTACTCCAAGGATTATTAAATGATTTATGATATATTATTTTTGGGGAATAACATTCTTATGTATCATGATTATACTTGTATACTCATCTTATTATCACTTATGATATATTATTGTTATCATTTATGTTTACCATTACTGAGAATTTGAGATCATGGATTTCTTATATTTACATACCTCATGTTATGAAGATTATATCATGAATGTTAATTGATTTATGTCAAACCCAAGATAAATCATAGAGGATGTCTTTATTTAACTACATATTATATTTCATCATTATAAACATGGTAAAATATAGTATCATAAGTGATCTACGATGAAAGTAACACAAGATTTATTCATTCTATATACATGTGGTTTCGCTTTCTAACATGGATGATATTGGGTTCAAGGGTTTTTAATTTCTTCCACTACATTGTTTAAATGTGAATATCCTAAAATATTATTATGATTACATTTTATTTAAATGTTTAAGTTGATTTTGAATATATGTTGGGTGATAAAGAAAGATACCAATTAATGAAGATGTTAAATTTGGAGATACATCTTAGAGTTTCTATAGATCATATGTATTAGACTTTTATACCACTGTTATTTTGATGTAGATACATTCCTATATTGGAAAGGTATATTTATTGAGATACTACATGGTGTTGTGAAGGTAACCTATAGATATGATTATTGTAGAGGTTATCTTAATGAGAATAAAAGATAAGGGTATATGGAAGGTTAATTCATTCTCTACAACATGTCTTTATATTTTTGATAATCTAGGTAAGATTTATGTAGAATAAAGCTGCTAAGTTGAAGATCATATTTGGATGGAAGAGTGAGAATCAATCCTTGGATTATAATCATTAAGTATACTGTAATGATGGATGAATATCACTTCAATTATTAATTGAGGAAAGTTTAGTTCAATGCTGAAAATTTTGAGGTAGTAAAGAAACATTGAAGAATTAAATAAGAATTATTATATGATAAAAGATACTTTTCAAATTTCTATGAAGAGATTTAAGAAGGTTTTATAAATTCATAATCTCATTTATGTTGTTTTTATTTGAGTTAGAGTGGCTGGAGAAACCATGAAAAGACTCAAAGTTAATTTTATAATATTGGATATGAGTTCTAAAAATTATAGTTTTTGAAAAAAATAGAAATAACTAGTTACGATCTATGATATGTAAGAGTACTCAGGATGATACGTAAGAGTCACTCTTTGTGTAAACTTCATAAGTATGAGTACAAATAAAATTTCTATAGATACATACGAGTTACTTAGATCTTGAATACTAGAAATCAATAATGTCATGAGTCACCCTATTATATTTCAAGGTAAGGTCTTTCATTCATAAATATTATCATAAGGATACATAATGGTACTTCGACTTATTTGTAAGGTTTGATCACTAAAAAATTGAAAAACTACAAAATCCTCACTATAATATGTAGCAATAAATATTTTTTATGTGAATGTTAACATAATGATACATAAGGGTTGTCATGAGGATATGTAGGGATTAACCATTAGAAAAAAGAAAATAATAGGATATAATATCTCTATATCATACTAAATGATATTTCCATATGTATGGGTTGATATATATAGGTTATGAGAAAATAATTGGATATTATATCCCCATAACATACTGAAAATAGTATAATATAAATATATCATATCATGGAGATTATATTTTGATAATATTGTGATGACCCTTAGGTTATACACATCATGATGCTTTAAAGATCTGAGATTCTAGCTAAGAATAGTGAAGGTGAGAATTTAAGAAGAAGTTGTGCTATGGTGAGGGTTTCCACTCTATTAGAGAAGTGTCATGGCATAATGATATTCCTATATGAGAACCTGTATGACAATATAGATTAATTATATATTGTGTTTGTGTATGTAAGAAGGAAATTGAATACTAATATTTGAGGAGAAGATTTTGATGATCAATTCGATATAATTAATTAGTTTCAAATTTGAATATTTTTAACATATTAATGATGAATAAAATTATAAAAATTCTAAGTAATATTTTTCAATAATAAATGGGAAGACTAAAGTACTAGATTTCATGTACTTTCCTTATTCAAAATATTAAAAAAAAAATATTTGTGATTCTAAGATAATAAAAAGTAGGAGGAGAAGAGAATGAAAAAAAAGTGAGAGAGAAGACCTTACTACAATATTATATTTTTGAATTTATTGAATATTAAATAAATTTATATATAATATAACCAATAATTCATCATATATAAGATGTTGTTTTTCAAATAAATTCAAAATCCAGTGATATTCTATAGAGTTGATCCTATAAATCCAAGAAGAAGAAGAAGACATAAAGAAGGATAAGTAGAAGTAGGTTTGATGACCTATCCTATGATATCACTATATCATATAATCCAAGTAAGAAGAATTATGGAGAGAGAGCTTGACCATTACACCTATTTAACAATTATTTCGAGACTCTTAAAGATTGAAGTGATGTTATTATTGAAAATCATAGTGATATTGGGTGAACATGGACAATGATATTGATTATGAATAAGGTCTTGATGTTATACTACTTGATACAAAAAGGTTGACATGCATGAAACTGTATTAGAAAATATATTAGTAGTCAAATCCCTATTACAATTGAATATTATATGTTGTTATTATCTTAGTGACATCCTTGAGTATGATAAATATATTTTTCAAGAGAAGTCGTTAGAGGAATATTGGAGATTAGATGGATCTAATTTAATCTAATCCATACCATTCAAAAGACTTTAGAGATGTCAAAAGATAGATGTTATCACACAAGAGTCAAGGATGTATTCTGCTATTATCTTATAATCACTTAGATAACCTCATAGGAGTCAAGGATGTTTTTTTCTTTCTACTATTGACATTTTATGTTTTAAAGATGTATTTTTCAATTATATTTCATTCACTTGAGTTATATAGTGAATGTATGTATATCTGACATGATCTAAAATAGAATAGAGTTGGTTCCCACATTGGGGTCAAACCATGTAAGAATACTACAAGTTGTTGTATTTTATTTATTCACTACATTTTATATAATGGTGTGTGTTAATAATTAATAAATAGATCCCTATATCTTAATTGAGATATTGGTTTGAATATCAAGAGGGGGTAATTAAAAGAGAGTAGGATTTACTAAAAATGGTCACACTGATTCACCCCTCTTTGGTTTAATTCATAGTCTACTAAGTACTTCAAGTGGTATTAAATCCAATCCAAGTTTTCTCTCACTGGATTTATTTTTATTTTACATTTTTGTATAAAATATATATAAAGTACGTATTTTAAGAAGGCTCAACATTACATTATATGAAGATTACCATTTTATTTTATATAAAAATAGTGATGGATCATTCATCCAAAACCATAAATAAAATATAACAGAATAAGAAAATAATTTAAGGAAGAGTTAAAAAAAATGGCACACCATAAATTTAAGGTAATTGAAGTGGTATTTCATTTGTTAAATTTTTTGATAATGATCCTTGATATGCATATTTCATGCATTTATTTATTTTTGTATTTTAATTCATAGATTTTTGTAATTTAGTTGATATTATTACCAATTTTTGAATTTTTTAAAATGTTTTGTGTTTTGTGGTAGTATACAATAAATATTTGAAAAAATAAAAAAAGTATTTATTTTCATGAGCTAAAGAAACTTCGTGATATTATGTGAAGCGGTGTGGTGTGACACCAAAATATTGATGATGGAATATAAAATCTCATGATTCTAGAGTATATTGTAGAATCTAGAGGAAGACTTTTTCATGTTGTGAACATAGTTGATGTCATGAGTTTTATTCATGTAGTCAAGGAATATACTCGATAAAATTCATAGAACCATTTAAAGATATTAAAATTGAATCCATTCCTGACATGTACACCATTCATGTCTTGATAATACTGGGAGATACATATTTGGATAATCCACTACATCCCCTTACACATCATGTAACATATTGACTCTTTGAAACTGCTAGAATGTTGAATTTTTTTTTCACTAGAATGTGGGTTATTTCTAGTATATTCCTATTTTTACATTACTTTGGATATACATAAGATGAATCTATAGAGAGATGGGAACAGTGATCTTAGACCAAAGTAATTCTAGAACCATACTTTTGTTGTTGTTATTCTATAGGTTTTGTTTATTATTACTTATCACCCTCTCATGGACAACCTGAGTGGGTGATTACTTTTTACCATAGAGTTCATGATGAATGAGGATTGAATGTATAAGGTATTTTATTTTTGATTTCAGTTCTTGTTGGGATTTCATATTTTTTATTTATTAATATCAATTCTTTGATTCTTTTTGCATGACCATTATAAGAAGGGTTAAGAAGTGGGTTTAGTTTCATTTTTTCTTTGAGAATAACCATTTCCTGATTTGATTGAATGCCTTTGTTTAATGTGAGATTTAGGTTTTAAAATTCCACCATGACCATTGGGATAGTTCTTACCCTAAAGTTTCCTAGTTACCCATTCTTTGCAATCTGAAGTACCTGACCATTAGAAAAGGAGAGTTTAGGATGGAGAGCGTTTACTATGACCATTTGAATTATTTTATGCAAAAAGAAAAAAATACATTCCTTTAATATACATGATTATTATTTTAGTTTCTGTAATATGTGAATTGTTTAGATCACTATGATATGTTTTAAAAAATCAATGATACATACAATGTTTTTCTGTGAAGCTATAAGATATAGAAGGTTTCTTATCAACTCTGATTTAAACTATTACTATCTTTATATTTATTTATCTTTATGCCATTAAAAATGGGAGTAGAAACCTATTTTGAATTAACCATTCTAAACTTTTTTACTGAATCTCTAACATACTTTTTTTATGATAAAAATATATTTCTTTCCCTCTACTGATCTTTTTAGACTAGAAAGAATGTTAATTATTCAATTATTAACATTTCAAAGAAATTATTCATTTCTTCAGAGAAAAATTTTCAATATTTATATCTAACCACCATAAAAAATATTTCATTAATATAAAAATTAATAATCTCGGTACCTGAAGTATCATACTTCAAAAATAAGTTTCTATAGAATTTTCTCTTAGAAAAGTTTAACATCTTCAAGTAACTATCATGTTTAGTGTACCATACACATGTAGCCTATTTCAACCAATACAAAGGTTTCTTCAAATTATACACCATGGTTCCATATTTTTCAATTAAGAAACCACTAGGTTTCTCAATGTAAAATTCTCATTAAATTTCTCCATTTATGAAAGATGACTTGAAATCCATCTAATAAACTTTTTAAAAATGATGTATAACAACTTCCAAGAATATTTATATAGTTCCCAATATCAAAATAGAGGGAAAAGTAACTTAAAAATCAATACCTTTCACTTATGAATAACCTTTTCAAACAAGTTGTACTTTGTTTCTTGAAACTTCTCCTTGTTCATTCAACTTATTTCTAAAAACACACTTTTTCCTAAATATTTTTATATGGATAAGTTTCCATGTTCCTTTCTTATAAATATAATCTTACACTATATTCATAGTATATAACCTACCATTCTGTTCAATTTCCTTTGAAAATGATTCTGATTTTATCGGTGAGATAAGTGATGTCTAATTATATAATACCAAGTTTCAAATTTTATAAACTAGATCTTTCTAATTTTCAATAATGTTTTAAGATTAAACCAGTTCATGTATGGTACAAATTTTTTGATATTTTTTATATGTATCACTTTCTTTATCTAATGGTTCATTTAAAAATAAATGTACATGTTTTTTATCACATTGATCTTCAATTTTTTTTCTCTCATTGTAGGTATTTAATTTTTCTTCTGTAACATTTTCAAAAACTTCTATTATAGAAGTTTTAATTTCTAAAAATATCACAATATAATAATCCACCAAAAGTTATAAATTTTATACTCAACCAACATAATTCTTCCCATTTCCACTAAACTTATGTTTTTTACATTCTAACAGACAATATTATTATGGAGTGTATGGATTACTATATTAGTGTTTCATTCAACGTTTCTTCAGATTGATTTTTGAAAACATTTTTTATGTACTCCATTCCATTTCTAGTTCTCAACTTCAGTACATAAACACCCATATATCTTTCAACTTTCCTTATAAAATATCTAAACCTTTTTGAAGACACTAATTTATGATTCATAACATTATATTTTTTATCTAGGTAAATTCATCAATAAAAGTGATAATGTAAAAATTTCATTTTTATGAATGATTTCTCATTATCCCAAAAATATTAGAGTGTATAAGCTCAAGTGGTCTAGTTGATTAGATTTAAACATTCTTATGTATTCCACTAACCATCTTACCTTTTTGACATGTTTTAAAAACATCATCTTATTTCATTTTCAGTGGTGGTAAGTTTCTTATAGATTGTACATTGGAATGTTTTTTTTGTATTTTTCTATCCATGATTTTCAAGTCTTCTATTCCATAACGTATTTTCATCTTCAACAATTTAGTAAGTTGAGTTACAAATTTCTATAATTTGGAAAAGAATTATATTGGTTCTTTATCCCTTAGTAATAATTATTCCATGTTTCAATATTCTGATGATATAAGAATATTTCCTAAATATAACTTCCTTACAATCATAAAAAATTTGGAAAATAATCAGTAATTTATATTTGATAGCATCATGGTATAATTTTTTTTGATTTTAGTTTTTGATCTTCAATCTCAGCTATTCATATTCCACTTATTTTTACAGAACAATAATTTTTGAATGTAACTTCTCCCCCTATATGATCTTTAATATATTTTAATAAATCTATAAAACCTATCACATTTGAGGAATAATCCCTTTCAAGAATCCAATGTGTTCCCTTCTAATATCATTTTGAACTATCTCGACAATAAAAGATCTTTACTCAAAATTCTTATTTTCAACCTCCCTTTATTTCCTAGTATAGGAAACCTTTCCCATAAGGGTTTTCAAAAATTCTTCCGCAAAGTGACCAACTTGGTCACATCTTCCACAAACTTCCTTCAGGAAATAAAAGTGGTTTTGTATTAGAAATTTTCTAGAATCTGATGATTTTTTCTTTCATAATTCCAACAGCTTAGGAAAGTTAGTCTATTTTCATTCAATATTTCCCCCTTTATTCGTGCCTATTCCCTAGGAGAGAAATGTTGTGAAAAAAAATATATGCTTTATACCCATAAAATCATTAGCCCCAACAAAATCCATAAAATTTTGTTCTTCTTCTATAGCAGGATCTTTCCTTATAGAATGTTTGTTAAGGTTTATCACATATTTCTATCTTCATATTCCACAAACCTAGGAAAAATTACTTATAAATACTATTTTCATCTGTTGTTGATATAAACTACTTTCCACATCATTTTTCAATATAATATTTCTAAATATTTTTTCTAATTCTTGTAAGGTTAGTAGAATTATATGAAATTTTTCATTCAGTGGGAGAAGATTTCAATTGAATCTTAGAATGATATTTCTCAGTAGCTTGAGATGTTTACAATTGTTTTCCTTTGAATCTTTGTTGAATTTTTTGTTCATAATTATTAATATACTTTTAAACTTAATATTTTTTGATCAAGTTTTAAAACCTCATATTCTTTAGTAGAAAGTTTTTTACTAATAATTTCCACTATCTTTCCTTGTTGTGAAATATTTAGTTTTTGTTTCTTAATATAATCAATTTAAAAATATTCCTTAAGAATATATTTCTTTTATATAATAATTTTCACACCTTAATTCATCATCATTACAATTTATTTCTTGATATTTTTGTTTCTCTCAATACATGAAAAAAATATATCATCTTAGTTGATATTATGTATAACTTTCTTCACCTACTTCTTATTTACTGATTGGTGGATCATATTTTTTTCTTAATGCTTTAAAAGATAGTTATGGACTTCTCTATATTTTCGTCTTCTAAATAATTATTTTCATTATAGTGAAATATAAATTTCTTACTTCACGTGGTTCTTCTATTTACAATATTATTTTTTTTACCACCATTGGATTTATTATCTTCTCTAGATGTTTTAACATACTTCTCCCACCAATGTTTTTCTTTAGGACGATCTTCATATTCTACATATTTATTCTTATGAAAATTCATGAAAAAATATTTATTACTCCCCACTCAAAATATTTAAGTGTGATTTTAGCTCCATACTTTCTTATACCTCTCTGGAAATGTTTTGGAGATAAGAGATATGATATTATCATTCATTTAATAAACATACATATCTTTCAAAACACATAGGTTATTAATCTCAACATTTATTTTTTTTTCATTCTCATAGATTCAAAATAAATTTCATCCTTGATATTCTGTTTGAATGATGGATCTTTCCTCATCTATTATAAAATAATAATGTTATGTAATTCATCAAGAGATAAATCATATTTATCTCCTAAAGTGGATACTTTCAAATAATTCTTTTTAGAATGTGTCTCATGAGTTTCTTAACCATGATAGAATCTTCCAAGACATCTCTGAACCCTATGATGTTTCAAATAATTTCATTAAGTATGGAGAAATTTTAATATATAGGTTCTTCATCTATTATTATGATATCTTTGAACATTCTATTATATATTTTTGTATATGTGTCCTTCACTTTTGTGTATCCCTTCAAGAAAATATCATGTTTTTCCCAAGTTTATTTAATGGTTTTGAGACCCATCAGCTTCTTGAAAACATTGTCTAATAAGGAAATTAAAATATCATTTCAATATTTCTCATTAATATAATCATTTATTTTTTCAAAAACCATTATTGGAGCATTTTACTTGATGAGTGTAAACCTAATTATTGTTGTATCAATAACCTCTAGGACAAGGTACAAAATATTGAGTATCGTCTTTTCTTAAACCATGATATTTTTTTTATCGAAGGTAGAAATACCTTCTTCATTAATTGAGTTTTGATTTTCCATGATAAAGATATAATAGGGGAACCTTAGATATGATAATAATTGAAGTTAATTAGGATCATTATAACAACTGAGAAGAGAGGGGGGTGAATCAATGATTATATTTTAAAGAAAATTAAATAATCTAGAATTTAAACCTTGTAATTTGATAGAGTTACTATCCTTATCAAAATTTGTATAAAAATATCACAAGCATTAAAATATTGGAAAATAATGAAAGGTTCTAAAGATTTAGAAGGGTCGAACATAGTGTGATAACCTACAACCTTGTCATGGTGTCTCCCATCAGGCCATGTAAATTCACTATAAATAATAAATGAATAAAAATTGATCCAACTCCTTCTATATACTTCTATCTCTTATCTTCATCTATCTACTTCTATCTCCAATTACAAAAATTATATATAAAATGAATAATTTTTTTTAAGAAACTTTTTAAACATCCCCCCATAATATCATGTAGATTTACTCCATCCATTAATGGTTTTCCAATGTTCCCTTCCTTCATCTAGTGAACTCTATCAATTTTTCCTAACTAAAACTGTGATTTTGACCTGTGTTTTGTGCAATGACCCCAAACTACCAAACCTAAATTTTTTTTGTAAACTATATGTAGTACTTTTTATATATTTTTTATCTAATATACTCTGATCACTAAATCTATCAAATTTCACAAATCAAAACATTTTTTCTAATTGTTCTGACTAGAATCTTTATCATATATATTTTATTCAACAAGGAAGTAATATTTGTTGGAACCTCAAATGATTGAAAATTCAGTGTTTCGGTTTCTTGTATGGTTAAACAATGTTAGTATGGTTTACTTTTCACTCTCTTTTTATAGTTTCTATCAAAATAGAAATGGTTGGAAACTCAATTTTTTTCCCGCCCACTAAAAATCACTAGACACTTATTAATAATTTTGGTGTGTTTTAGAATAGTCTTGAAACTTCATTAAAACTCTAGAGATTCCAACCTTTTATGAATTTCATTAACTTTTGTGTTGAGGAACTTCTATAATTTTAATTATCTCATTTATATAAGTAAACATTGATAGATCATCATATAATTATCAAAGTAATTTTTTTTAGAAATTTATATAATTATTCTCTAAAACCCTATCTAAAAAAAATTTATCTAATTAAATTGTTAAGAAAATCCCATTAGGTTCTCCTCTATCTACATATCCACAGATTACTTTATCTAGATGAATCTATCTGATTGTCATGCCTTTTCTAAAAAATTCAAACTTTTCTACGGTATTAAAAACATAGTATGTCACAACTTCTCTAAATTTTCCATCGGATTATATCGTGAATTTTGGTATAATGTTCATCCATATAATGGAGCCTTCTATATATATTATAATTCCTTACATCAGTTCATAATTTCTCCATCTGATGGTTTATCTTTTTATGGACTCAACCCATTAGCTTCATAGCTCAATTCCTTTCTTAATTTCTAAATTCATAAAACATGCAGTATACACCTTTTCCAATTAATATTCAAACAAACTATTTATCTGGAAAATCATTATACCTATTTCAGTTTCACTCAATCCATTAATTTGATTAAACATTTTTGGAACTAATAAAGACTTATATTGTAGAATAATTTCTCCATCCGGTTACAACTTCCATTATCTATCTAGTAATACAGCTTCAGCATTATTCTGTAGATTGAACTTTGAATTCCTGCAATATTTTTATCCAAAAATATCACCAAATTATATCTTGTAACTTGAACTTATAGAATCTAGCTAAATTTACACATTAGTAATATTACCCTTATAAAAGGAATTATGTTTTTTATCCTTATGAAATCTTCCTATGACATTAACCAACCTTTGTTTTATACCTTTATCTCTGGTATATATGGTACTTATAATTATACTACTTTATATCCATCTTGTTTCATTTTTCCAATTGACTATTTTTTGTGAGATGCATATAGTGAAAAGTTTTACTTTTATCCCCTTTTAATTCCAACAAATTCCTTGTCCTATCACCTCTTTCCTGTGATCTTTTTTTGGTGATCTATGTTCAATAATCTAAAACTCTCCCTTTGTTTAAAATCTTGGATCATGAGGTTTTTCATGATGTTGGAAACATTTTTATTGTCCTAGAATTAAATGAATTAAGGAATTTTTTCCTAACAAAGTTAAGGAAAAATATCCTTCACTTCCTCCAGTTACTTTATAACAAAAAATTCTTAATGTGTAACAACTATTTCTCACCTATTTGACCAAATAATTCTCAAAAAAAGTATTTTTTCAACAAATAATAATCTTTTTTATGGAAAAATCAAAAAATATATTCCTATACATGATATTCCTAAACCTTTACTCATACATTATCCAATACCATTAACTATGGTCTATCTAGTATATCTGGTTATATTATTGCATCTCCATATGATTTTATGTATCTAGTCAATGTTTTCCAAGGAGCTACATCTAGTAAAAAATATGTAGTTATTCTCCCCATTGACTTCATCAAACTTCCTTTTCTGATCACCTTTGTTTGGTGATCTTTACCTAGTGATCTGCATCTAGTAACCTCAAACCCACCCTTTGTACAAAAACATAGATCATGAGTTTTTTTCATGCAGTTGGAATCATTTATAATGACTGGTCATTGTCTCACTTAATAAATTCTTCCCTAACATAGTTAAGGAAAAACTTCATTAACTTCCCAAAGAAACTTTATAACAAGGCACTGTTGATAACCAAAAACTCTTTATCACTCATTTAAAAAAACATTCTACAAAATAATGTTGCTAACAAACAAAATTTTTTTTTATTAAAACTTAAAAAAAGATTATGTTTTAAAAGTGGGAGGGTAAGTAAAAAATTTAATAATTTTTATAATTCTTTATTATATTAATATGAATCTATGGTTATCCTATAATGGGTGTAAGATAAAATTGAGGGTATGTTCATCTTAACACGGTTAGAAATGTCATCTTAGAACCCATTTCATACATGTGAGAGGAAGGGTTATGGAAAATGATAAAGGGTTTTGGAATCTGAAAAACCCTCAATCCCTTGGTTTTATAAAAGACATCAAAAATTCCTTTTAGGAGGTCATGAAATTATAACATATGCCTTGGTGGATGTTATGGAGTTGATAATATACAAACTCAGAATGGATTTGATATGAAATGAAAAATTACCTTGTGTAAATGTTTATATTTTTTGAATGGAAAAACCTATATGGGTGATCTAGAAAACTCTCCACAGGGAGGTTTTGGAAACTACCTATGGTGGGTTGTTATACTAAAGAAAAAACCTCTTGTAGGGGGGTATTGATACTATTAGTGTGACACCCATGGATTTGGAGCACATATTTTTGGTTATGGTTTATGGAATATATTCTGTCCATATTCTAGTTTCTAAGGGATTATGGGGTCTTCAGTGGGCATAGTCAATCCTTGTGGTCTTCCATGGATCAACTACTAGGAACCATTATATAGTGGAAAAAATTATTCCTCTATTTTTTATACCATTATTGAGTATTCACAAGGTTTTTATAATTTATACTGGGATGAGTGTATCCCATGGGGTTGTTATCTATATACCAGGGTGAAATACCCCCAGGTATTTATGTCATTTTCATGTTCATCTCAATATAACCAGAGACCCACTAGCATTATCCGAAGTAAGTATGGTCGAACGAGGGATCAAACACAATGATATATAATTGTTTAATTTTGATTTATTTTTTATAGTAGTTATTTCTTTTTTTCAGAGATTTCCCCATGAAAATATTAGAGGTTTTATGGAATATAAGGGACCATGTTGGCGGTTCCCTACTGAGTTTTGTGTTTACACCCCACATGGGCCACCATTTCACTTCTGTACCCAAGAAACCCTCACTTGTTCTTGGTTTTAGTTAGGATGAGGTTTTACATTTGATCAAGAATGATAGCTCAAGCATGTATGAGGAACCTAGATTAGTTATGTGTAATAACTTAATATTCTATAATATATTTATCTTTAAAAAAATTAGATTTCTTTGATAGGTTTCTTTACCCACAAAACCTAGTTGAAATAAACCATGTGGTACTATTAAATTATTATTATTTAATGTGATAGTTATCACCTAGATGTTGGATTGGAAGATAATAATAGAAATAAAAAAATTATGAAAACTATTATTTTTTATATAAAAATAAAATCAATTCATTAGTTTTCAATTGGTTGTAAATTAAAATTAAATAATTTAAAGGTAAAAAGAGATTTTTTTTCCAGAAAAACTATTTTTGTGCACATAACATATTTTTATCCTAGTAAATTAAATTAATAAATAATTATGAATGATTTTAACAAAATTTCTAGATAATATATTCAATAAAATATTTTAAAATTCATATTATTATTTTTATAGGGAATGAAATTAAGCTAAACTTTCTTTATGCTTCAAAATTTATTTTTTCTAAAAATAGTTTTGTTGTGTATTGCACCCATATTTTCAAATAGATTTCTACTAGTTATAGATATTTATTCTTGAAAAATTGATCCCATATTTTGAATAAAAACAATTAAAATCATGTAATAAATTAAACTTATTTTTTTTCATTATAAATAGTAACTATTGTAGAAAGTGATATTCCACAATAAGAGTTAAAATAGGTTTAAAGGTTTAAAAATAAAATGACAAGGGATAAAATGTCCTTAAAACATGTCTAGGCACTATTTTGTGGTCCTATTTAAACCATATCCCATCTTATATTCTAAGTTGATTCATTTTGGATCTATTTTGCATGAGTAAGACATCAATATATTTTAAGGTTTTGAAAAACTCCAAGCATGGCCTATCCCTACCTTATAAAAGAAGAAAACCTAACCTCTCTTTATCGTATGTAAATCGGATCTTCAATTAGTCAATACATAAAAAAATACTTTCCTTTAACCCATTTATATGTCCTAGAGGACCTTATTTGATTAGAATACCATCCTTTCAAGGCATAAGGTGTAATCCATAGGGGGTTTCTCAATGAAGAGGTATAAATCTTAATCGATTACTTTCAAATTTATTTCTTTTGATACTGATACAAATATATTTTATCCATTATTAAATAATTAATTCCATATCTTAAATATATTTAATGATTATTATAATGATGGGGTATCCATTTTCATCCTTCCTTCTATCAAATAAGAAATTAAAGTATCTCTTGAGAGTATGCGGGGACTACTGCCTCCACATAGTGATATGATTTATTTTGAAACACCATAATTCATGGTTGGTTATTATGATGGTGTTGACGCTCCTTTCCATCACAAAGTCCAACAAATAGAAAAGGGGAATACCTTAAACACAAAGATGGTCACCCTTTTAAGAACATCAAAAAAATTGACGAAGGCATGGACTAGGAGCCCATTTGGAGCGAGGCGCGCAAGTTACTTGCGTACCGTGCTAGTCACTTGCGCGCCACCTATGGGTCACACAACTCACTTTTTCACTCTATTTTTTTTTTCTCCCAAGGTGAAAGGTGGCCTATAAGTAGCCCCTGTGGGACCCCATTTCAGAGATGGATTTTCCAAAAGTCAAATTCAAAATCTGGTCACCCAAGTCTTCAACTCAACTCTTCTGGAAGCTTCTAAGGTAATTTTTTTACCTAGAATAGAATACTTGAAGGAGTTGGATAAGAACTAAGTGTTTAGAATTCATCAACACTTGCGCGCCTAAGTTTTTAGACCTCCTTAAAAATGGAAACACTTGTGTGCCGCCCTTCCCTTTCAATGAAACTTGTGCGCTGCCCTTTTGGAAACATCTTAGGATAATACTAAAGGCTTGAGTTAAGTCTTGCCCAAATATTACCCTTCAGAATCTTCGTCGCCTAGGTGAAACCATGTCGGTAAAGTAAACTTGCGCAGCCAAGACTTGCGCACTAACTTGATTTGTGTGCCTCTCTCCCGTTCACCTCTCCTCTTCAAGATATTATCCCTCGAACACATTTTCAAAGTAATTTATGGCATGGTTCCTTTGTTGGATTCCTTATCTGAAAGGAATTCTGTGAGAACCTCTCCCAAAACCTCGTGACTTACAAGATTTATGTCACCAAGGTTAGAGGTTTCCTCCATTTTACCTCATCCATTAAGATGAGAAGATATGTTGATTTAGGGCATCCTTCTCAGGAGTAAACCCCAAGTCCCCTTAATTAGGCCTCCTTCTTAGGAGTAATCCCCAGTCATAATTTCCTTTAACCTAGGCCTCCTTCTCAGGAGTAAGCCCCAGTCATAATTTCCTTTAACCTAGGCCTCCTTTTTAGGAGTAATCCCCAGTCATAAGTCCCTTTAACCTGGGCCTCCTTCTCAGGAGTAATCCCTAGTCATAAGTCCCTTTAACTTGGGCCTCCTTCTCAGGAGTAACCCCAATTTATAAGTCCCCTTTAATTTGGGCATCCTCCTTAGGAGTAAGCCCCGGGTTAAAAATCAAAATCTCCCTAAAATACAAATATCTTTATGGACCCACCTCCTAGGCTTCTTTCCTAACGTATTTCCTAGTCTTCATCTACTAGGGCATTCATACATACATAATCCCCACATCATTTCTTGTGACTGCATCTTTTCATGGAACAATCGTCAGGTTTACTGATACCTCTTGTTTCTCACACCGAGCATGACTCACATGAAATTATAGTTTAAAAGTAATCACGACATCTCTTTTTGGGCCATTAACCATGCATAAGCCCCATATTTCTTCACCCATACTGCGTGGACTTTGATCTCTGCCTTAAAAGTAGAGTACATAGGAAGCCTTTCTAAGGTTCAATCCCATCTTTCATTAATTCATTTTACATCCCATATGAAATTAAACTATATACTTCTTATCGAACTATGTGGGTTCTGATTCCATTTTTAACGAGGATACATAGGTAGCCCATATGCGGGTATGATCCCTACTTTGAAATAAACCCTATCTTTCTGAAGGACAATAAAATTCAAGTTCCCCACTAAATGGCTTTAAAACTAGTATGGTCATCATAATGACCAAGATATTTCTATATAATGTATTTAAGGATAACATTGACTAAGAATATATAATACATACAGATGATTCTCAATTGATGAAGAACCTCAGATACATATAAAAGATTCTCTAAATCCTATACATATCAATCATTGATTGCCGAATCTAAAGGTAAAATAATTTTCATGATTGGTGAATTAATCAGGATTCTTGAATATAACTTAAATCTATAAGAGAGTCCCAGAGTAGGTAGTAATTCCCCCCAAAAAGGTGTGATGAGCCTGACCTCCCATCCTCTAGACCAATGAAAATTCTTAAGTATCATCGGTCCACAACTAATAAGCACATACCTTTGGAAAGTTGGTCCAAATGGATATAGAATCATTGGGTGTTTCTGGTTCTATGAATAAACCTGTTAGAAACTGATTGGAAAGTTTGAACCTTAAACAAAAAAGTTCATTCTCATTTCCAGATGAAACAAGAAATGGTGAACCCGACGTGAATCCTTAAACAAGTTAAATGATGTTTTACTTATTTTTTAGGCCCCTATTAAACTCAATATGAGGTCCAACAAAGCAATCCATAACATATTTTCTCATAAAAAATATGTTGTCTGGCCAAAATTATCTTGATTATATATGATATATCAAATAGAAACCCTTTTCCAAGATCATTGTAAAACACAAAATGGATTCTTTAAGGTTCACTCCAGTGAATGCCTCAGCCGCTACTCCTAATAGATCCTTGTCCGATCTGATGAGGACATCACCTACTTAGCATCTTCAATTCTTGGTCTCAAATGCATTGTTGAGGGAATACCATAAACACGGTACCATCCCGACTCTGGAGGCCAATCAACAAGCCCTCTAAGTTAACAACTCACCCTGGTTGTCCGTACAGCGATGACCAGTGGTCAAGAAACAGGTGGTGCCAGCCACCATCTCTAACCATTTAGGGTCTTTATCCCCAGAACGCCACAACCAGTCCCTCGCATATTACATGGAGGTGGATCAAGAGGTCACTAAAGGCCTCAGTTCAAGAAGACATGAGTACTTCCAGAGGACTCCTGCCAACAATCGCCACCAGACTCGTGCGGTAGTACACCATCAACATGATGGGGGTATTACCTCTAGGCATTAGGCTCAGGTTCCTCAGACCCGAGCATGCAAGATGAACCATCAGAGGAGAAATTCAGTCAATAGGGAGAAGGTTCTTACCTTTTCCCCCTCTAGATAAGTCCATCAATCTAACTTGATGGAAAACAACAAGCAGACATATACACCCGTCCGTCCTAATTTCACTGCCCAACAGACTCGTCTGGATGTAACACACCAATCCCACTAGGAAATTCCCGTGGAGTACTATAGGTAGGCACATACACCTGTTTATAAATAATTAGCTAGTCATAAGGCTCATCTGACTGCATCTAAAGAAGCCCGCCAACCAGATGTGGTGACCACCTGTAAACAGGCACATACACCTGCTTACACTCATCAATTATGCTAGCAGTCTCGTCTGCCAGTATTAAAGGAAGTTCATCAATAATATTTGGTGGAGAAAAATCAACAGACACATACACCTACAATTTATCTATCTAACCAATAGTCTCATTTGGTAGCACCCAGAGATGTCAATTGGAAAGCTCCAATGACAAACAGGAGGCAGACACAACTTTCTGCCCCAACACATGAGTACTATCAGGATTCATTGACAGGAAAAGGATAACAGGAGTAGGAACACACACCTAATCCAAATACTGAATGGATGTATATTCCCATTCCAGCAACTAAAGTCACCAAGAACATTCTGACAATGGTGAAAGAGCAGAAGAAAATCACTGCCCATATTTTGGATACCTATCAGAATATTATAACAACTTCAGATACATCACAGAGAAAGAAACATAAATCTATCCCTATCAGTGGAGTGACTAATCAACATGTCACCCCAGAGCAGATACACACCTCTATTCCAGTCTAGGAGGGTTATGGGGAATACTCCCCCATGTCATATGGACAATCAAGTCAGGAACATACACTCGATTTAAATGGAGATAGTTAGCCTAACCTGACCATTTCTCATGAGTAGACGCATACACCTACCCATAATAACCACTTTAATCAACAAGTGGTTTCTAAAGTGAGTAAGAAGGTATCCAAGAAAAATACCCATCCATCACAGTTAAAAAATAAAGAGCCAATCTGCAATAAGGCCTTGCTTAATACTGGAGTTCTTGAATCCCACAGACAATTATCTATTGCAACTCAAGATTCTACTCTCTCATTTCCAAATTCTGGAAAAAACAATAATAATTCCGAAGGTCTTCATCAGACACTTCCTCATGAAGGATTGCGTCATGACAATTCGGTCAATTTCAAAGCATCATCTTTAGATGAGAGCCACGATAACCCTCTGCGTGGCCAGAAGACCAAGGAGAAAAAAGTTTCATCTTTTTCTGTAACCCACCATGGTGGTCCTACCCATGATGATGAATTTAGCTAAGAAAGTCCTCTCTGTTGTAGTAATTCGCATTTCCTGGAAAATTCTTTAATGAACAATGCAGTAATGAGAAATACCTCTTATCTTGAGGCACTTGAAAAAGCGAATCCAGTCATGTCTGATGCCTTACCACTAGCAGGTGAAATACTTTCTCAATCAGATGATATCCTGGGGTGTAGGTCATTCTCTGAACCACCCCTGGGTCATTCATCTTCTAATTTGACAAATGAATTCTCTACCAATTTTTTGAATCTGATAGAGCAATAAAGAAGCACCAGTTTTGGTCCAATCAGGTAGAAGAATCTTTATCAAATGACAAAGAGGAAGTGTTGAATATGAGAAAACAATTGGAGAAAGGTGAAATACCAGTTATGATTTGGCCTTTGGCTGACTCTCAGTATAATATTCCAGAAAATGTGATAGAATATTGTATTCATGATATTTGTATCAACATATGGAAAACTATTTTTCACTTAAAAGAGAAAATATTACCTTATGATGAATATCAACATCATGTTAAGGTAATAGAAGGGTTGAAATTCCAAATTGACTTGACATCTCTCTCAGTTTCCCGACATCCAAAGGTTGAAAAGCAGTAGAGATCACTTCAGTGTACATTCCTTGGCATATTAAAAAGGTTTCTCCAGTTAATTACCAATTCCCCATCTGGTATTCATATCAGGGGATGGGGTGTTCATAGAGAATTGCATTTCACTATGATCTCCAGTCAACAAAGCCCGCTAAAAGTGGTCTCATACAATGTTATTGCCCATGGTTGGCCATAACTAACTGGTTTTGTGTGTAATAAAAGACTTTCTCAAGAACATGCCTCAACTAGTTGTTCCAAAAGTCAGGAATATAAAGAAAAATTTGTAGAATTACTCTTGCATAAATAAAATGAGAATATTGAACATGATTCTCATTTAGAGCATGCAGATCATTAGGTGATAGAGGTGTCAAAAATAACCCAACGGTCATCTGAGCCAGGTGATTTGAGTGGATGTCGAATGATGTATCTGGCCAATTTCAGGACTAAAATCCGAAAAATCAGGAGAGCTTTTAAGAAATTTTCAGATGTATCAGCTCAAGAGCCACCTCAGCTTGCTAGGATGGGGACTATTTTAATCCAACCCTTGGGATCAATATACAAGATTTGAGGAGTTGAGTAGGAAAAACAAGAACAGCCCCATTCCACTAGACTGGGGACTTTTTCAAATTCTCAATCTCTTCCTCAGTGAAAGTCAGTCTTCTCTCGATTAGGGAAGAAGCCACAAGAGGAACACATAGCCGAATTATCAGGAAATTCCCTCCAAATTACGGTTCATCAAGAAGTTCCTGAGGGATCAACCAAACAAAAGGAAATGTCTCATAAAGGACATGGAAGAAGATAATATCGTAGAAATGTTGATAGAAGGACTGGAATGCATTATGCATCGATAAATTCCATCAATGTCGTTGTCATTGATCCCCTGGAACATGAGGCTCACTTAGAGGAATCAAATGAAGAAGGTCCTATTTAAGAGGCTGTACACACAGAAAAAAATGAAAGAGGTGTGCATACCAGAAGCCATAGGGTTTCCTAGAGGCAAGACATTCCTTCGGGTAATTCCCTTCCATACTCCAGAAAGGCACATGCCAAGGAAAAAGGTAAAATCTAGGTTACATCCCACCCTACCTCTAGAGAAGGCCAATCACTCTCATTAGAGGAAAGGTTCACACAACAAGAAGAGGAAATGAAGGAGTTAAAAAGGTTAAATGCAGAACTACTTCAAGGTAGTCTTCCTCCTAAGCATGCTAGAGTTAATCAATCAATAGAATTTATTGCAGCTATTGGTATGGATTAAGAATATCCCCCTTTACAATTACACCCTCATAGGTCCAATCCTATGGGTCATACACGACAGCAACCGACAATACTACCATCAGTGGCAGTACCTGTCGCCACACCCGTCCAAACTCCAGTTATTGCACCTGATCATGTCCAAGATCAACCAGATTTTTCTCAAGCATTATTGACTACCATTGAGTCATTAACATCTCAGTTGGAACCTATGGAAGGATGACGTGCACTTGTTCAGCCAGAAAAGAGAGCTTACCCAGAATGGGTGGATGCAATTCCTCCCCCATCAAATTTTGAGAATACCACATTCCTAATTTTTAATGGTTCAAGAGATCTAGAATAACACTTAACACATTTTGTTTCTTATTGTGATCCTATGATAGGAACTCCTTAACAACAAGAAGCAGTTAAGCTCAGGTGTTTTGTGCAGTCATTAAAAGGACCTTCTTTTGTCTAGTATACAAGTTTGCAATCTTGGTCAATTACTGGGTGGGAAGATCTCTGTCAAATATTCCTTCTTCAATTTTTCTCAACATTACCAAAGACAACAGTTTTTTATCTTACCAATTGTAAACAAAGGTAAAATGAAAGAGTTTTGTATTTAATTGCTCGCTGTAAGGGATTAACATATTCCTTAAGTTTAGCACTCCCTCAAGAAGAGTTGCTTCCAATCTATGTGGAAAATCTGCATGATGAATTATGCACACCATTGATCCCTGTGAAATACACAGGAGGGTTTTGAGACCTTACTTCAACCGCTCAGCAGATAGAAGACTCTGTTATAGAGACTAGGGCTAAAACTCATGTAATTCCATCAGCTTCGAGAAGGAGAATAGGGAAATCAAAGACTGCTATAGTTACACTTAAAAAAGAACTTGTACCTGCTTCCACTTCAAAACCTTCATCATATCAAAGAGATCCACCTCCTGAGTGTCAACAACAACAGCCGCCTCGTCAAGATGATCAAAGAGATAAAAGACGGAAATAGTTTGAGGATTTAAGGAACAAATTTTATTCTTTACGAAATGAACAAGTTCCTAGTTACTTCATCTTAGATCTGGAAAACAATCTAGTTCAGTTTCCAAGGCCCAAAAGGCTGAACAAGGAAGAAGATGAAGGCCTCCCCAACTATTTCCCATTTCATCATATGTCGGGGCATCCCATTCAAGAGTGTTTTGTCTTAAAAGACTTCCTGCAAAAGATGGTGGACTCTGAACAAGTAAAATTGAAAGGTTCTTCAGCCTAGGTAGCATGTATTACTGCTATTGGTATAGAGGAACAAGGTGAGTGGCACGCATTCAAAAGTAAAAATGCACAGAAATATGATGATTGAATGGTTAGGAAAATGATCAACCTAACTCATGCCATTTTACGAACACAATTGAATCAACCAATTGTGTCTTCTTCCATAGAAAAACCCCCTTCATCAGAAGGAAAATCCTCAAAGAAGTAGTGTAATTTGAAGAAAGAAGAGCAGTCAGAAGAAGTCTAGCTCATGTCAAAGCCTAAGTTGTCTTTGACTCTGGAAGATTTTATGCCGTCTACATCAAAACCACGGGCATCGTCCCACCAAATGGTACAAACTGAATTGATTCATCAGGAATAATCTTCATCAGATGAAGAATTGATCTTTGGTTCTGTTAACATGATTCATTTAACTGATCCCTATGACAATGATAGTTTCGATCATGATGTGCCTAAGTTCCCTGTATCTAACAGAGGAATTAGAGGAAGAGACAGAGTTATAGGGTACAGGGGAAGACGTGGATATTCCAGAAGCCACTATTTCAATCCCACCCCTTATAGAAACAATATATGCGGTAGAAAATCATGGCAAAGCCCTTTAGTAGGCTCAACAGGAAGAAGAAAGTTCTTCCACACATGGCAGATTCGGTCCTGACACAGTTATTTTGGAGGATTGATTAGAGGTTACCTCTTCTTCCTCTCAGAAAATAGATAGACCTAGTCGGTCTAATCTACCGAAGCCAAGAGTGTTTCCAATTCCTACCCTGATACATGATGCATCTACTGCCAAAGAATCAACTTCCAAGGAACCTACAAAACCACTTTTCCACACTGGGAAACACAGACCTTCGAACCAAAAGTATGATGTCTTAAAACATTTGGCCCAAGTACCGGCCAAGTTATCAATTCTGGATGCCTTGAGTCTATCAAAAGATCTTCGGGAGGCATTTATTGAGGCTTTGTCAATTCCTCAATAATTCGAAACTGAAATTGTTAAGGATGAGGTCTACCATATAGTGACTGATCCTCTAGAATGCCATGCAGTGATATATTTTATAGATGAAGATGAAGAATATGTTGTGCATAGACATATCAAACCTTTATATCTATTAGGAAAAGTCAATGACATAGACATCCAACGATCTTTCATTGATAATGGCTCAGGAGTCAACCTCATTCATATTTGTACAATTTGTCGATTGGGTCTCACCAAACCTGATTTATATCCTTCTACTTTGATGTTTCAAGGATATGATAAGAATGAACAAGAACCTATGGGTGAGATTGCACTCAGAATTCAGTTTGGAGTCCTTGAGTCTAATTCAGATTTCATGGTTGTTCGTCAGGACAACGCCTTCAACATTTTGCTTGGAAGACCTTGGCTACATCAACATGCGATCGTACCTTCTTCATACCATAAATGCATCAAATATTATTTCAATGGTAAAATTGGGACATTGTATGGTGATAAGGTCCCATTCAAAATGTGTGAATCTCAATACATTGAGGCATAATTTTATCACATGGAGGGAAAGGAAAAATCCACGGCAAAGAAGGTCACCAAAATTAATGCTCCAAATGGTTTGGAAAAGATTCCAGTAAACCCATTCATACATGTGAGTATAGATTATGTGTTTTATATCAGTCAAATTGACTGGATATACCTAAATCCAATTACTCTTATGGAAACTTCCATAATGTCAATTACGACAACCAAGCCAGACAGCGTGGGAGAAATTGTTGATTCACCAAGCAGTGATGAAAGCTTAAATGGATATGTCTTCATTTCATTAGCTGAAATACAACAATTCTATACTTCATCAACCAGGCCAGAAGAAGTTATAACAATACCATAGGAAAATAATGATTTCGATTCTCAATCCATCATCTCCTCTCTATCACCCCAGGAAGACCCTTCATCATCAATAGGGTAAAAAATGGCAGCCTCTTCTTCAAGATGTTCAAATTTTAACTTCTCACCTGACCATGGAAATTCTGCTTCGTCATCTACTATGCAAGTAGAAACATAATAAGTAACACATATTGAAGAAGAAGAGAAAGATCTCAGGGATGCTCCTCCAGTATTTGAAGAGGGTATCTCTACCATTATGGATGAACTCAGAGAAATAAATCTGGGTACAAAAGAAGATCCACTACCCACTTTAATTAGTGCATCCATAACTCTTGAAGAGAAATAAATGTATAGCATCCTACCTTTTTATCACATTATCTTTCATTACATTATACAAAACTGAGGATCTTTAAGGTTTAGTGTCTTGGAAACGAGGAACTTAATACATGAAAACATAAAACATTATTCTTAAACACTTGAAAGACTTATCCTTATGTTAATACTAGGTTCATTACTACATCTCATAACCTAGGGACATACATCAAAGGAAAGGGTGAGTAGAAGTCCCAGTAAGGGAAACAAGGGGAAACATTTAACATGTGAACTTGAGATACATCAATAAAGTCATGAAAAAGAACTTTAAGGCATGAGAAAGAAATCATGAAGAATATCATAATAAAAATAATGTGTTTCATAACATGAAGATGTGGCTACAACATTTAACTTAGAGAATAATTTCCTTTTCACCAAGTTCCATCCCCAATGTGTCATTAAAAAAATTACCAAGGTTATTCACCAAGGTATCGTTAAAATGGTCATCTCTAGAGATTAAGTCTTTACCCAATGCATTGGAGCGCTATCAGGGCACACCCGTATTTTGTCTTTATTATCATGTGAGACACATATATCATCATCAATCATTTCATAAATAACCCATATCTCATAAAATAAATGGTTTTATTTTATAGTCATAACATTTTAAAAACTGCTTTAAAGACGTGATCTTTATGTCACTTTAAACCCACAGAAAAGGAAAGCGGTCTTCATGTATGTAAATAAAAAAATTTAAAATAGAAAATTTTGATATATTTTTGAATAACCCAGTAGATAAAGAGTTTTGAGTATTCACTTAATAAAATAAAATAATTTGAGAAAAAGAGAGAGACATTTTGAGATGAAAATTCGGCAGCATAATGACTATGTTGCAGAGTTTTAGAAAACATTGAAAAGAGAGGGGACATGGGTCACCAACTAATAAATGATCCATAAAATAGTATAGGGACAGAATATAAAGGATATAAGAACATGGTAATGAAATTTTAAGGACATACCATATGAAATGAAAAACTTGAAAGGAAGACAAAAATAAGATCTCTCTTATGAAAAATTCGGCAGCCTAACGACGTCACTTAAAACTTAAAAAAAAGAATTGATGAGATTAAATATGGTCTCTCATCATGTGAAAATAAAAGGACAGTATTATAAAAATAGATATCATACCACAACAGGGGAAAAAAGGAAGTTGAAATACTTTACATGAAAATAGAACTTTGAAAATGGGAAGAGTGAAAGAATCCCTTACAAAAACTCGGAAGCCTAACGACGCCACCTAAACATTCATAAAATTAAATGTTGAGAGAAAGAGGGTGTCTCTAATAACATGAACATAAAAAAGTACAGTAATATGAATATAAAAGAACACCCCCAACATAAGAACATGGGGATTAAAAGAAATGACATAAATGAGAGTACATGAAAAGAAAGTGAGAGGTAAGACCCCTTACAAAAATTCGGCAGCCTAACGACACCACTTAAACATTCATAAAATGAAATGATGAGAGAAAGAGGGGGTCTCTAATCATAGTAAAATAAAAATTAAAGTAATATTAATATAAAATAACACCCCTACATAAGAACATGGGGCTTAAAAAAAATGACATAAACGAGATTACTTGAAAAGAAAGTGAGAGGTAGGACCCCTTACCTTGAAGAGTAACTTCGTAAGTTTGAAGGTAGGGACCTTGGGAGGCTTGAGGGAACCTTGGGAGGACTACTTGGGAGGAAAAGAGACCATAAATTTGTTTTGGAGGATTTGTAAATGAAATGAATTAGGGAATGTCTTGGTATTTATAGAAGAAGTGAGGGGACAAGGCATTAATTGCCAAGGGACAACTCATCGGTGGTATTGGAAAAACCATGGTCTTGCCCATTGTATTTGCCCATGGTATTGGCCAATTGGGACACCTAATAACTTATCTTACTATTAATAAGTTGAAAAGAATTATTACATAATTATTACATTTTTAATGATGTCATTAAACACCCGAAACTCTAAACTGAAAAATTCACTTTTCACCGAAAATTCAACTTTTTCAGAAAAATCCCAAAAATTCACCTTAACATAATATCGATGATCTGAATTCAAAAAATGAACTTCATTTTATAAAAATAATTTTCTAAATATTTTTAATTTAATTTTTAATTAAAAAACACTATTCACTCGAAAAAACTAATACTTGACTAATAATTTCTGAAACAGTTATTTACCTATTTTATCGAATCACATTACTTAATCAAGGTGCCTAAATTATATTAATACTTTCTTTAAGTGGGATTACTAATCCATTTGGTCACATTACTAATCCTAAGCGTCAAATCACTATTCATAATTTACTATTCATCAAAAATTATGTTGATCTTATTAGACTCTAAATTTCATACTAAACACAACTGTAGAAGACCATTTTTTGAAAATAATTACACATTTTTAATTATTTAAGGTTTACATAAATATTTTAAAATTTCCTTTTTCCAAAATTCATCAATAATATATATCCTATATTTATCTGGACACTTGAGATTCACAAACTTTACCATAAGAAGAAATCACAATTTTTATTTAATCAAAGGATTACACAAGGCAGCTACGGTCTCATTACATAGCCCCTTATAACACCATCATAGGACCTAAGAGTAAGGTGTGCTAGGGTGATAGAATCTTGGGGAGGCTCGGCCAACATTGCCCAAGTAGTGATTTCTATGAGCTTGAACTTCTCACGAAGGTGATTCCGTTCCAACTTCACACGATGAAGTTCGGCTTGGGTTTGGTCCAGAGAAAATACCAAAGGTGATACCTCCTTCCTGAGTTCTGACGGATGGGCTTTGATCAGACCGAGACTACTCGATGGGGCCATCAAATCTTCTTTCTATATTAATTAATCAAGATCACTTGTATTTATAAAAAATAATTGTAACATTTAGTTTCCAACGGTAATATTGACCTACGGTCATATAACAGTTGAAACTCGATGGTCTTATTTTAATTATACTCATTTTATTAAATGAAAAATTAAATAACCCACAAAAATTCGAGAACAAAATTTACTCAAAAAAAATTCAGGTCGTTATAATCTTCCCCCTTAATAAATTGTGTCCTCGCAATTTTAAAATTGGGCATAGAAATTTTGTTGAAAGTCCCACATTGAAAAAAGAGTCAGTAAAACTATTACTTTAAAAGAAAGAAAGGGAAGTACAGAGGTCACCCAAGTTAAGCCATACTAGGATTCTATTTAGGAAAACATGGATATGGAAGATAAAACAAAGGGTCAAGTTCTGATGGAGAGTGATAGAAAACATGATTAGGAGAAAATTAACCATAAGAATATCACAAACTTAAGATGTGTTAAATGGTCTTTGATTACCTAGTAGGAAACGTAAACCAAGAACGTTTTTGTTTTACGTTCCTTTTTATAATTTTAAGGAAATCATTTACTATATAGAATAAAAACATAAGGAAATATACTTACCTTCATGTAGAGTTTCATCCCTTAATAATTTTCCCCCAAGACTAATCTTTTCCCCAAACAATGAGCATTCAAAAGGACTTGGTCTCATCAAAAGAACAAGAATCATCCTTTAGAGAATCACATAATCCACAAAAGAATAACTATATTTTCCCCTTGTATTTAGTCATCAACTAAAACTAAAATGGTTAGTACGAGATCATATAATCCCCAAAAAGGATAATCCTTTATAAAAAATAAATATGACTATTAATCTCAAAAATTCAACAAAAGTACCCAAAGTTCCAGAAAGATCATTCAATACACAATCATCCTTAAAATTCATTAGAATAATCCAAACTAATATCGTAACCCAAAACTCAGAAGGATTCAACAACATAGTCTTCCAAGATAAAATTTATTGTTCATCTCCAAACAATATCAACCACTCTTAACATCTTATAAAAAAAGTAACTAACCTAATCACATTTTCCCCAAGATAGGTTAATCATTTCCATAAGTAACCTAAATTACCATAAGTTCACCGTAAATTCATCGGTTCTTCAAAATATAATTCAACCTTTACTTCTCAAAGAAAATACCATAGTAATCTATTTACCATGATTATATAGGGTTCCCAAATTAGTGAAGATATTCCAAATTAATATTCATCTTTTAATCCCCTAATCATTTTTTTCAAGAAGAACAACTTCAAAACATCAACATGTGATACATAATAATAGATGTTTACCTTAATGATATAAAACCATCTTACGTAGTGGCTCGATGTTCTTATATAACATTAAAGATATGATCATAGAGCACGAACTAAAATACAACATGAAATAGAAAATTATTGTGAAGAAGTTACATGTACTTCAGTCATCATGATTCATATCAGCATAGGACTTGCATTGTTCCCTTGTCCTTGAATATTGTTGATGCCCATCATGCTTCTCATCCCTTCCAAGAGAGCATTGCCTTTGATAATGTCCAACTTCTCCACATTTACGAAATTGAATAGTATAAGGTATATTGGATTGAACCTTATCTCTATTAATCACATTATCCATTTTTTAAAGCAATTGGATACTTTATGCCCTATCATCCCACACTTAAAACATCTCCCGGTTCCTTTGTGACATTTTCCTTGGTGCTTCTTTCCACAATTTTTGCACAAAGGAAATTGGGTCTTCTTTCCCTTATCAGCTTTATCAGATGGACATCCTTGAGACTTCATCTTCCTCTTCCTAGATAAATTTGGGCATTCAAATAGGTACCAATTATTAATTGTGATTTTTGATAGCTGGTTTGGTATAATCACAATATGTTTAACTTGATCACTCGCCATCTCTGTCATATTAATAGGGCAATCATCACATTTCATATCACATTTTTTATTGGGATATTTTCTTCTATTTATCGCCATTAACTAAGAAAAGAAAGTATAATTGGGGGGCTTAAATACTTATCCAATAATCATGAAAAGTAAACTTTAAGCATAGAAGGTTAAACTTGTAAAAGAAAAGTATATCCTAACTTGTGATCCCCTAGGTTCTAATCTAGGTTATCCATGATCATATATTCTTATGTGAATCTTTATTTTATTTTATCTTTGTTCCTTTAATAATGGTTCATACTAAGCTTATGAATTTACCAAAGCATATCCCCTGGGAGTGTCAAACCAAGAGTGCAGAAAGGCCCGTTGTCGTGCACCAAGTTACCCCGGGTCAAGCCCGAAACACCTTGTCAGAGTTTTCACTCCTAGGTACATCTGTGCCAGATCCACCTCTACTTGTTCGTATCCAGACAAGGATTTATTTGTTTGGAAACCACTTACTCATACTTTACCAAAATACCTGTATGTTTACCTATATTTAATATTTTCATTAAGAAACCTTGTAAAGTTTTTAAATCCTAATTTCCACAAATAACTAAACCATCCTTTTATACCAACTATATCATCCTTCCTTTTTATCACATTAACTTTCATTACATTATACAAAACCGAGGATCTTTAAGGTTTAGTGTCTCGGAAACCAGGAACTTAATACATGAAACCATAAAACATTATTCTTAAACACTTGAAAGGCTTCTCTTTATGTTCATCCTAGGTTCATTACAACATCTCATAACCTGGGGACATACATCAAAGGAAAGGGTGAGTAGAAGGATCAATAAGGGAAACGAGGGGAAACATTTAACATGTGATCTTGAGATACATCAATAAAGTCATGAAAAAGAACTTTAAGGCATGAGAAAGATATCATGAGGCATATCATAATAAAAATAACGTGTTTCATAACTTAAATATGTGTCTATAACATTTAACATATACAATCATTTCCGTTTCACCAAGGTCCATCCCCAAGGTGTCATTAAAACAAATTACCAAGGCTATTCACCAAGGTATCGTTAAAATGGTCATCTCTAGAGATTAAGTCTTTACCCAATGCATTGGAGAGACATTAAGGAGCAACATTATTTTGTCTTTATTATCATGTGATCCAAAAATATCATCATCAATCATTTAATAAATAATCCATATAGCATAAAATAAATGGGTTATATTTCATAGTCATAACATTTTAAAAACTACTTTAAAGACATGATCTTTATGTCACTTTAAACCCACTGAAAAGGAAAGAGGGAATCATGTATGTAAATACCAGAATTTAAAATAGAACATTTTGATATATATGTGAATACCCATGTAGAATAAAGAGTTTTTAGTATTCACTTAATAAAATAAAATAATTTGAGAAAAAGAGAGACATTTTGAGACGAAAATTCGGCAGCATAACGACTATGTTGCAGGTTTTTAGAAAACATTGAAAAGAGAGGGGACATGGGTAAACCACTCATAAATGATCCATAAAATAGTAGAGGGAAAGAATATAAATGATATAAGAACATGGTAATGAAATTTTAAGGACATACCATTTGAAATGAAAAACTTGAAAGGAAGACAAAAATAAGATATCTCTTATGAAAAATTAGGCAGCCTAACGCCGTCACTTAAAACTTCAAAAAATGAATTGATGAGATTAAATAGGGTCTCTAATAATGTGAACATAAAAGGAAAGTATTATGACTATAGATATAATACCCCAACATGGGAAAAATGAACTTTAAAGACTTGACATGAAAATAGAACATTGAAAATGGGAAGAGTGAAAGAATTCCTTACAAAAATTCTGCAGCCTAACAACGCTACTTAAACATTCATAAAATGAAATGATAAGAGAAAAAGGGGTTCTCTCATCATATGAAAATAAAAATTACAGTAATATTAATATAAAAGAACACCCCAAAATAATAACATGGTTCTTAAAATAAATGACATAAACGAGAGTACTTGAAAAGAAAGTGAGAGGTAAAAGCCCTTAAAAAAATTCGGCAGCCTAACGATGCCACTTAAACATTCATAAAATAAAATGATGAGAGCAAGAGGGGGTATATCATAATATAAACATAAAAAATTATAGTAATATGAATATAAAAGGACACCCCCAACATAAGAACATGGGGCTTAAATGAAATGACATAAATGAGAGTACTTGAAAAGAAAGTGAGAGGTAGGATCCCTTACCTTGAAGAGTAACTTCGAAAGCTTGAAGGTCGGGACCTTAGGAAGATTGAGGGCACCTTGGGAGGACTCCTTGGGAGGTAAAGAGACCATAAAGTTGTTGGGGAGGATTTTTAAATGAAATTAATGAGGTAATGGCTAGGTATTTATAGGAGAAGTGAGGGGACAATGCATTAATTTCCAATGGACACCTCATTGGTGGTATTGGAAAAACCATGGGATTGCCCATGGTATTTGCCCATGGTATTGGACACTTTGGACACCTAAAAAATTATATTAATATTCACAAGTCTTCCAGAATTATTACATAATTATTACATCCTTAATGATTTCATTAAACACCCGAAACTCTAAACTGAAAAATTCCCTATTCACCAAAAATTCAACTTTTTCAGAAAAATCCCAAAAATTCACCTTAAAATAATATCATTGATATGAATTCAAAAATGAACTCCATTTTATAAAAATAATTTTCTAAATATTTTTAATTTAATTTTAAATTAAAAAAAACTATTCACCCAAAAAAACTAATACTTGACTAATAATTTTTGAAATAGTTATTTACCTATTTTATTGAATCACATTACTTAATCAAGGTTCCTAAATTATATTAATACTTTATTTAAGTAAGATTACTAATCCATTTGGTCACATTACTAATCCTAAGCGTAAAATCACTATTTATAATTTACTATTTATCAAAAATTAAGTTGATCTTATTAGACTCTAAATTTCATACTGAACACAAATGTAGAAGACCATTTTTGTAAAATCATTACATATTTTTAATTATTTAAGGTCTAAATAAATTTTTTAAAATGTCATTTTTCCAAAATTCATCAATAATATACATTCTATATTTATTTGGACACTTGAGATTCACAAATTTTACCATAAGAAGAAATCAAAATTTTTAATTAATCAAAGGATTACACAAAGAAATTACAGTCTCATTACATATCCCCTTATAACACTAGCATAGGACCTAAGAGTAAGGTGTGTTAGGGTGATAGAATCTTGGGGCGGCTCGACCAACATTGCCCGAGTAGTGATTTCTATCAACATGAACTTCTCATGAAGGGGATTCTGTTACAACTTCACACGATGAAGTTTGGATTGGGTTTGGTCCAGAGCAAAGCCCAAAGGTGCTACCTCCTTCCTGAGTTCCGAAATATGGGCTTCGATCATCCCGAGACTACTGGATGGGGCCATCAAATCTTCTTTCTATTTTAATTATTCAAGATCATTTGTATTTATAGAGAATAATTGTATCATTTAGTTTCCAATGGTCATATTGACCAGTGGTCATATAACAGTTGAAGCCCAATAGTCTTATTTTAATTATACTCATTTTATTAAATGAAAAATAAAATAACCCACAAAAATTAGGGAACAAAATTTACTCAAAAAAAATTTTCGGGTCGTTACAAAATGTATACTTCGTTTCTAAAGAAAAATCAAGATTCATTTTCTTGGAATTATATAGAAATGCCAAGTCTTGATCTCGATGTTTCCATTCATCATTTGGGTTTTCCAGAAGAACATTGAGGATTCAAGCAAGCAGCAAGAAGAACACACCCAACTTATGCCTCCAAAATAGAAGCTGAAGTTGATAAGCTTATCAAGGATAAATTTTTCAGAGAAGTTTAATATCCCAAATGGATGGATAATATTTTCCCTGTGATAAAGAATAATGGACAAATTAGAGTTTTCATTGATTTCAGAGATCTTAATTGGCATTATCCCAATGATGATTTTCCAGTTCTGATCACAAAATGCTTAATTAATGCAACAGCTGGATACAAAGCTCTTTCCTTCATGGATGGTTACTTTGTGTACAATAAAATATGAATGGACCCATAAGATGAAGATTTTACAGCCTTCAGATCTCCTCAAGGTGTGTTTTTCTATCGGGTAATGCCCTTTGTCCTGAAGAAGTTAGGTGAAACATATCAACATTCCATGCATCAAATATTTAAACCCTTTTAGGGAAATTTGTTGAATGTTATGTGGATGATTTGGTGGTTAAATCCAGACAATGTTCTGATCACTTGTCTGATCTAGAAATCATATTCAACAAACTTTGACAACACAATTTGAAGATGAAACCCTTGAAATATGCTTTTGAGGTAACCTTAAGAAAACTTCTCGGCTTTGTTGTATGCCATCCTGGTACCAAAGTTGATCCTAAGAAGGCAAAATCAATCCTTGAAATGTCACCTCATAGAAATTTATAGGAATTAAGAGGACTTCAAGGACAGTTGGCCTATATTTGGCGCTTCATTTCCAATTTGGCATGCAAGTGTTTAACCTTCACCAGATTAATGAAGAAGGGAGTCCCCTACCAGTGGATTGAAGAATTTCAAGAAGCATTCGATATCCTCAAGAAATATCTCTTGAGTCCACCGGTATTAATGCCACCTGTTGAAGGAAGAACACTTATTCTCTATGTGATAGCTTTAGAGTGATCATTGGGTGCCTTCCTTTCCAAAAAGAATGATGTTGGGAATTAAAACAACCTTTACTATCTTAGTCAGACTACGCTTGAGGCATAAAAACTATATTCAAATATTTAAAAGTGCTTTCTAGCATTAATATTTTCAATTCATAAATTGAGACACTACCTACAACATCATGAGGTTTAATTGGTATCTCACAATAACCCGCTCAAATTTATCCTTAGTCATTCAATGATTATAGGATGTCTGACAAGGTGGTCTGTTATTTTGTAGCAGTTTGATATCCAATATGTGTCTCAAAACGCAATAAAGGGCCATGCTCTAGCCGATTTCCTTGCTGAATACCCATCTATAAAAGATACATCTTTAAATATTGAACTTTTTGATGAGGGAGTCTTCTCTATTCAAGATAATCCTCAAACATAGGAAATGTACTTTGATGGTGCCTCCAAAAGTCCAACAGGGAAGAAAATGGAAGATCCTAAATTTAACAAAGTTGGGTTAGGAATCATGCTTATTTACCCAGAAAAGGTAGTGCTATCCTATTCCTTCTTATTGTTGGAAGGTGGTATAAACAATGAAGTAGAATATCAAGATCTCATCACTGGATTGGAATTGGCGCTTCAGGAACAAGTGAATCACTTGAATGTAAAATGTGATTCATATTTGGTAATCAAACAAATCAATGTGGATTATGCCATCAGAAAGGAAGAGTTAATCCCTTTGTGTGATTACGTCAGAGAGTTAATGGCATAATTTCCCTCAGAACTGACATTTTCTTATGTCCCACGATCACAAAATTCCCAAGATGATGCACTGGCTAATATAGCCACAACCTTGGAAGATCCAAATCAGGACGAAACTATCATCAGTATTACCCACCGTCATATATTTTCACCTTTTTTTCAAATCAGAATAGAGTAAATCAATGAAATTAGTCCCATTTTTGAACCATACAATCATACTATAGGATGGATGACCCCTATCAGGGAATACCTTCAAAATTTAACACTCCCACCTGATAGAGACAGGAAAGAAAAATTCCAGCGATGTGTGGTCAATTTTACTCTTTATGATAGCTCAGATCACCAAAAAATTATCTACAAGCGAGGTTTTTATGGAACTCTCTTCAGATGCATTGATGGTGAATAGACAATGGCTTTCATGAATGAAGTACATGCAGGAGTTTGTTGTGGCCACCAGTCTGGACATATACTTTCTGGTCAAATTCGAAGGCTTGGATACTTCTGGCCTTCGATGATGAAAGATTGTATTTATTTCACTAAGAAGTGTCATTCTTGAAAAGTATGTGACAACTTAATTCATCAAAAACCAGAGTTTCTTCATACGGCTAAATACTCTTAGTCATTTTCTACATGGGGAATGGATGTAGTAGGACCTTATCCTCCGGCTACAACTAAGTAGTTTAAGTATATTCTTACTGCTACTGACTTCTTTTCCAAATGGTCAGAGGAAATACCTCTCAAAGAAGTCAGTGCTAAAAGCATTGTTAGCTTTGTAAAGTCCAACATCATTACCAGATTTGGTGTTCCTCATACCATATTGATGGATAATGGCACAAACTTTTGTTCATCCGAGGTAAGAAAATTCTATCAAGAATACAATATCAGATCCAATCATTCATCTCGGTATCATGCAGCAGCCAATGGTCAAGTAGAAGATTCTAATAAGACTCTTTCAAACATACTTCAAAAGATGGTGGATAAAGATAAGAAATCATGGCCTCATAAACTTTTTCATGCTCTATGGGATTATCGGACTACCACGAGCACTACTACATGATCAACTCCATATTCATTGGTATATGGAACGGAAGTGGTATTGCCTATTGAAGTCCAATTAACTTCTCTTAGATTCACCATTTTTGATCAGTTATCTACATATGAACAATCTCAAAAAGTTATTGGATGAATTGGAACGACTAGATGGAAAAATATTGTGCACACTGCACCATTTAAAAGTCTATCAGAATTGAATATCACGAGATTTTAATAAAAATTTTGTCTTCGTTCATTCATTCAAGGAGAATTTTTATTGGTCCTCAGAACCCCAATGATACTGGGAAAGAAGCCTCCAAAGCTTGAGCGAAAGTGGGAAGGACCTTACTCAATACATAGGGTCTACTCCAATGGAGATTATTCTTTAATCTCAATGGATGGAGAACTCATTACAACTCCAACCAATTCAAGATTCATGAAGAAGTATTTTGTGTAACACAAATACACCCATTATCCTTACTGCAGGACATTAAATTGCATATCCCCCTCTATCATCCAACATGACGTTAAACTGTTCCCCTCTATTGTCCAACATGATGTCAAACTATGCATCATCCGAGCTACAGGATGTTGAACTTATAAGCACCCCATGTCTGTGACATATGACATTAAACTATGATCATCGCATGCGCAATTGTCTTTTAAACTCTGTTGCCATGCATGCCCCGGGAAACTAACCGTGCATAAGCCCCACATCATCCTTCGTGGTCGCATCTTTCATGACACAATCGTCAGGTCTGTTGCTGCCTCTTGTTTCTCACACCGAGCATGACTCGGGTGAGCTTAGAGTAAGCTTCGACCACGACATCTTCTCTGGGCCACTAACCACGCTTAAGTCCCAACATCATCTTCGGGTCGTTGTCCTCAAGTACCCCCTTATCACCAAATCCCTCTCAATTGAACTATGTGGACTTTGATCCTTGCCTCCTAGGCCAGGTATGTAGGCAACCTCTTGAGGTTCAAGCCCGAAACCAATTTCTTCACATCGATTCACCTCCATCCCATACAATGTTGATCCATGAATTCCCCATCAACTATCTTATTCATATCGGTTCACTTTCATCCTATATGACGTTAAACTGTGTACATCCCATCATCCTAGCTATATAACGTTAAACTATACAGTCCCCCATTGTCCTTTCTGCAAGACATTAAACTGTATAGCACTGGTCCTTGCATATGACCTTAAACTATTTTCACTTTTTTCTTATATGACAATAAACTGAAAAAATCCCTGATACCCTAACTCGATAGGAATCATCATTGACATGGTCTCCAACCATGTCATATTTCAAGAACTACGTATGGCTTGATTCTCATCCTTATGAGATACGTAGTGACACCCAAGTCTTTAATCTTGAGTCCATCCATAATTGCAATAAAGTCCTCTTTACCCCTCATATGTACGAACAAAATCTGTAAAAAGGGTATTTCAAGAACTATGTGCAACTTGATTCCCATCCTCATGGGATACGTAGGAATGCTCGAGTATTCTTTGAGTCCATCCCTGAGCCTTTGGGCCTAACCCCAAACTTCACTTTCGGTCCCTTGGCTGAAAAGTCCCCCTGGGAGCACATGGTGTGATATGGAACACCCTGGGTTTTTATTCATATTAGGTTTATAACAAATGCACAATGTGTCTCCCTCACTATGGTCTGAGCTCTACGACCCTAAACTGTAACGACCCGAAATTTTTAAATAAATTTTGTTTCCTAATTTTATGTGTTATTGTTATACTCAACAAAAATGTTTTATTTGATAAACATGATTATAATTAAAATGAGATCAGTGGGTTTTGACTATTATATAACCATCGGTCAATATGACCGCTGTGAACAAAATGTTTTGATTATTGTCTCTAAATATAAGTAATCTTGGTTAATTATTATAGAAAGAAGATTCGATGGCCTCACCTAGTAGTCTTGGACCGATCGAAGCCCATCTAACAGAGCTTGGGAAGGAGGTAGCACCACTGGGCTTTGCTCTGGATCAAATCCAAGCCGAACTTCATCATGTGAAGCTAGAACGGAATCGCCTTCGTGAGAAGTTCAAACTAATAGAAATTACTACTCGGGCAATGTTGACTGAGCCGCCCCAAGCTTCTATCACCCTAGCACACCTTACTGTTAGGTCCTATGCTGGTATTATAAGGGGTTATGTAACGAGACGGTAACTACCTTGTGTAATCCTTGTTTTAAATAAAAATTGGGATTTCTTCTTATGATGAAGTTTATGAATTTTGAAATGACCGGATAAATATAGTATGCATATTTTTGATGAATTTTAGAAAAAGGATATTTTAAATATGTTTATGTAAACCCTAAATAATTAAAAATGTGTAATGATTTTCAAAAAATGGTCTTCTGCAATTATGTTCAGTACTAAATTTAGAGTCTAATAAGATCAACTTGATTTTTGATGAATAGTAAATTATGAATAGTGATTTTATGATTAGGATTAGTAATATGACCAAATGGATTAGTAATCTCACTTAAAGAAAGTTTTAAAATAATCTAGGCACCTTGATTAAGTAATGTGATTCAATAAAATAGTTAAATAATGGTTTCATTAATTATTATTCAAGTATTAGTTTTTAGGGTGAATAGTGTTTTTTAATTAAAAATTTAATTAAAAATAATTAGAAAATTATTTTTATAAAAATGACCTTACTTTTGAACTCAGTGCATCGATATTATGTTATGGTAATTTTTGGGGTTTTTTCTGAAAAAAATGAATTTTCGATGAATAGTGTTTTTATTTAAAAATTAAATTAAAAATATTTAGAAAATTATTTTTCTAAAATGGATTTCATTTTTGAAATAAGAGCATTGATATTTGGTTAATGTGAAATTTTGGGATTTTTCTGAGAAAGTTGAATTTTCAGTGAATAGTAAAAATACAGTTTTAGGGTTTCGGTATGTTTAATGACATCATAACGGTGTCATGATGATGTCATGAGATCTTTTGAGGGTTGGCCGGCCAAGGGTGATGAATTATTGTTTTGGGGGCCCCATGTGGCCTAACTCCATGATAAATGACAAGGGAGAGCACATGGGTTTGAGAAAAGCACATGTGAGGTGTCCCTTGGCCATTAATGCCTTGTCCCCTCACTTTCCCTATAAATACCAAGACCTCCTCTCATCCATTAGACTCCCCACTCATTCCCAACGAATTTTTGGTCTCATTACCTCCCAAGGAGTCCTCCCAAGGTGCCCCCAAGCCCTCAAGGTCCCAACCTTTGTGGTTTAAGAGTTACATTTTAAGGTAAGAGATCCGACCTCTCTCTTTCTTTTCAAGTAATCTCTTTTATGTCTTTTCTTTTATACTCCATGTTCTTATGTTGGAGGATGTTCTTTTATATTCATCCTACTGCCTATTTCATGTTCATATGATGAGAGACCCCCCCCTTGCTCTCATCAATTCGTTTTAAGAATGTTTAAGTGGCGCCGTTAGGCTGCCGAATTTTTAAGGGATTCTTTCACCTTCCTCGTTTTCAAGTTCTATTTTCATTCAAGTCTTTCATGTTCCTTTTTGTTATATTGGGGTATGATCTCTATATATATCATACTGGAATCTTATGTTCATATGATGAGAGACCCATTTGATCTCTTCAATTCAGTATTTTGATGTTTTAAGTGGCGCCGTTAGGCTGCCGAATTTTTAAGTGGTTCTTCACCCTTCTCGTTTTGAAGTTCTACTTTCATGTCAATTATTTAAAGTTCCTTTTTGTTATATTGGGGTATGATCTCTATATATATCATAATGGACTCCTATGTTCATATGATGAGAGACCCCATTTTATCTCTTCAATTCAGTATTTTGATGTTTTAAGTGGCGCCGTTAGGCTGCCGAATTTTTAAGTGGTTCTTCACCCTTCTCGTTTTGAAGTTCTACTTTCATGTCAATTATTTCATGTTCCTTTTTGTTATATTGGGGTATGATCTATATATATATCATACTGGACTCTTATGTTCATATTATGAGAGACCCCATTTGATCTCTTCAATTCAGTATTTTGATGTTTTAAGTGGCGCCGTTAGGCTGCCGAATTTTTAAGCGGTTCTTCACCTTTCTCGTTTTGAAGTTCTACTTTCATGTCAATTCTTTCAAGTTCCTTTTTGTTATGTTGGGGAATTATCTCTATATCTATCATACCGAACTCTTATGTTCACATGATGAGAGATCCTATTTGATCTTTTCAAATCATTTTTGTTGATGTTTAAGGAACGCCGTTAGGCTGCCGAACTTTCATAAAAGAAATCTATTTTTTTTCTTCCTTCCATGTTTTCATTTCAAATGGTATGTCCTTGAAATCTCATTACCATGATCATGTATCCTTCTTATTCTGTCCATGTACTATTTTATGGGTCATTTATGAATGTTTGACCCATTTTACCTCTCTTTTAATATCTTCTAAACCCTCGGAACATTGCCGTTATGCTGCAGAATTTCTGTCTCAAAATGTCTATCTCATTTTCTAAAGTCCTTTTTAAGTGAATACTCAAAGCTCTTTCTTCTAAAGGGGTATTCAAATATATACCAGAATGTTCTATTTTAAATTCTGGGATTTACATACATGAGACCCACCTTCCTTTTCTGTGGGTTTTAAAGTGATATAAAGATCATGTCTTTAAAGCAGTTTTTAAAAAGTTATGATTATGAAATGAAACCCATTTCCTTTATGCTATATGGGTTATTTATGAAATGTTTGATGATGATATATGTGGCTCACATGATAATAAAGGCAAATTTAAGGGTGCGCCCTGATAGCGCTCCAATGCATTGGGTAATGATGTAACCACTAGAGATTACAATTTTCACGATACCTTGGTGAATAACCATGGTAATTTTAAAATGACACCTTGGGGATGGACCTTGGTGATATGTTCATGATTGTCTATGTTAAATGATGTAGCCACATCTTCAAGTTATGAAAAAGTTTTATTTTTATTATGATATGCCTCATGATTTCATTTTCATGCATTAAAGTTCTTTTCATGACTTTATTGATGTATCTCAAGTTCATATGTAAAATGTTTCACTTGTTTCCCTTGCTGGGCCATCTTCTCACCCTTCCTTTTGATGTATGTCCCCAGGTTATGAGATGCAGTAATGAGCCTAGGGTGAACATGAGGAGAATCCTTTCAAGTGTTTAAGAAGAATGTTTTTTTTTCATGTTTTATGTTCCTTGTTTCCAAGACACTAAACCTTAAAGATCCTCAGTTCCGTGTAATGGAATGAAAAGTTATGTTATAAAAAGACGGGATGCTATAGTTGGTATCAAAGGATGGTTTAGTTATTTGTGGAAATTAGGATATGAAAACTCTATGAGGAACCCTATAGAAAAGTTTAATATAGGAAATCTTCCTGGTATTTTGGTGAGTATTGAGTAAGGGGTTTCCAAGCAAATACATCCCTGTCTGGATACGAGCAGGTAGAGGTGGCTCTGGCACAGATGTACATAGGGGTAAAACCCGAAAACACCGCTTTGAGCTAGACTCGAACGGGAACTGGTACACGACAACGGGCCTTGCTGCACTCTTGGTTACGACACTCCCGGGGGATATGCTTTGGTAAATTCATAAGCTTGGTATGAACCATTGTTAAAGGAACAAAGATAAAATAAAATAAAGGTTCACATAAGAATATATGATCATTCATAACCTAGATGGGAACCTAGGAGATCACAAGTTAGGGTATACCTTTCATATACAAGTTATCCTTATATGCTTTCAGTTCCTTTTCATGATTATTAGCTAAGTACTTAAGCCCCTAATTACGCTTTCTCTTCTTAGTTAATGGTGGGAAATGGAAGAACATGTTCCGACAACCAATGTGATAGGAAATGCGACGATTTTCGTATTAATATGACAGGGATGATTAGGGGATTAAAACATGATTATTATTTTGGAAGATGTCCATTATTTTGGGAACCATATTTTATCGAGGTAAATAGATTACTACGGTATTTTCATTGAGGAGTAAGGTTGACTTATATTTTGAAGAATCGATGAATTTAAGGTGAACTTATAGTAATTTAGGTTACTTATGGGAATGACTAACCTATCTTGGGTAAAATATGTTTAGGTTAGCTACTTTTTTTATAAGATGTTAGGAGTGGTTGATGTTGTCTGGAGATGAACAATGAAGTTGTTTTGGAAGACTATGTTATCAAATCCTTATTGTATTTGGGTTTCAATCTTAGTTTGGTTTGTTTTGAGGAATTTTAAGGACCGTTATTTATGGAATGGTCTATGATGAACTTTGGGTAGTACCATGGAACTTTGATGATTTAAAAGTAGTTTCCATTCCTATGGGATTCTTTCTTTTTGAAGAGTTGTTTTACCTTAAACTTTCTGTTTTTGGGATAATGTTTAAAGATAGAAGAAATAGATAGTTAATCTTTTGTAGATTATGTGATTCTATAGAAGATGATTCTTGTGCTTTTATGAGACCAAGAGTTTTTGAATTCTCATCATTTGGAGAAAAGATTAGTGTTGGTAGGGACTTGTTAAAGGATGAAACTCTACTTGAAGGTAGGTATATTTTCTTATGTTTTTGTTCTATGTAGTAAATGAAATCCTCAAAATTATGAAAAGAAACGTAAAACAAAAATGTTGTTGGTTTATATTTCCTACTAGGTAATCAAAGACCGTTTACACACATCATAAGTTCGGGATTTTCTCATGGTTAACTTTCTCCTAATCATGTTCTCTATCACTCTCCCTCAGAACTTGACCCTTTGTTTTCTCCTCCATGTCCATGTTTTCCTACATGGAACCCTAGTGTGGTTTAACTCGGGTGACCTTTGTACTTCCCTTTCTTTATTTTAAAGTAATAGTTTTACTGACTCCTTTTCCGATGTGGGACTTTCAATGAAATTTCAAAACCCAATTTTAAAATTGCGAGGACGCAATTTCATAAGGGGGGAAGATTGTAACGACCCGAAATTTTTAAATAAATTTTGTTTCCTAATTTTATGTGTTATTGTTATACTCAACAAAAATGTTTTATTTGATAAACATGATTATAATTAAAATGAGATCAGTGGGTTTTGACTATTATATAACCATCGGTCAATATGACCACTGTGAACAAAATGTTTTGATTATTGTCTCTAAATATAAGTAATCTTGGTTAATTATTATAGAAAGAAGATTCGATGGCCTCACCTAGTAGTCTTGGACCGATCGAAGCCCATCTAACAGAGCTTGGGAAGGAGGTAGCACCACTGGGCTTTGCTCTGGATCAAATCCAAGCCGAACTTCATCATGTGAAGCTAGAACGGAATCGCCTTCGTGAGAAGTTCAAACTAATAGAAATTACTACTCGGGCAATGTTGACTGAGCCGCCCCAAGCTTCTATCACCCTAGCACACCTTACTGTTAGGTCCTATGCTGGTATTATAAGGGGTTATGTAACGAGACGGTAACTACCTTGTGTAATCCTTGTTTTAAATAAAAATTGGGATTTCTTCTTATGATGAAGTTTATGAATTTTGAAATGACCGGATAAATATAGTATGCATATTTTTGATGAATTTTAGAAAAAGGATATTTTAAATATGTTTATGTAAACCCTAAATAATTAAAAATGTGTAATGATTTTCAAAAAATGGTCTTCTGCAATTATGTTCAGTACTAAATTTAGAGTCTAATAAGATCAACTTGATTTTTGATGAATAGTAAATTATGAATAGTGATTTTATGATTAGGATTAGTAATATGACCAAATGGATTAGTAATCTCACTTAAAGAAAGTTTTAAAATAATCTAGGCACCTTGATTAAGTAATGTGATTCAATAAAATAGTTAAATAATGGTTTCATTAATTATTATTCAAGTATTAGTTTTTAGGGTGAATAGTGTTTTTTAATTAAAAATTTAATTAAAAATAATTAGAAAATTATTTTTATAAAAATGACCTTACTTTTGAACTCAGTGCATCGATATTATGTTATGGTAATTTTTGGGGTTTTTTCTGAAAAAAATGAATTTTCGATGAATAGTGTTTTTATTTAAAAATTAAATTAAAAATATTTAGAAAATTATTTTTCTAAAATGGATTTCATTTTTGAAATAAGAGCATTGATATTTGGTTAATGTGAAATTTTGGGATTTTTCTGAGAAAGTTGAATTTTCAGTGAATAGTAAAAATACAGTTTTAGGGTTTCGGTATGTTTAATGACATCATAACGGTGTCATGATGATGTCATGAGATCTTTTGAGGGTTGGCCGGCCAAGGGTGATGAATTATTGTTTTGGGGGCCCCATGTGGCCTAACTCCATGATAAATGACAAGGGAGAGCACATGGGTTTGAGAAAAGCACATGTGAGGTGTCCCTTGGCCATTAATGCCTTGTCCCCTCACTTTCCCTATAAATACCAAGCCCTCCTCTCATCCATTAGACTCCCCACTCATTCCCAACGAATTTTTGGTCTCATTACCTCCCAAGGAGTCCTCCCAAGGTGCCCCCAAGCCCTCAAGGTCCCAACCTTTGTGGTTTAAGAGTTACATTTTAAGGTAAGGGATCCGACCTCTCTCTTTCTTTTCAAGTAATCTCTTTTATGTCTTTTCTTTTATACTCCATGTTCTTATGTTGGAGGATGTTCTTTTATATTCATCCTACTGCCTATTTCATGTTCATATGATGAGAGACCCCCCCCCCCCTTGCTCTCATCAATTCGTTTTAAGAATGTTTAAGTGGCGCCGTTAGGCTGCCGAATTTTTAAGGGATTCTTTCACCTTCCTCGTTTTCAAGTTCTATTTTCATTCAAGTATTTCATGTTCCTTTTTGTTTTATTGGGGTATGATCTCTATATATATCATACTGGACTCTTATGTTCATATGATGAGAGACCCATTTGATCTCTTCAATTCAGTATTTTGATGTTTTAAGTGGCGCCGTTAGGCTGCCGAATTTTTAAGTGGTTCTTCACCCTTCTCGTTTTGAAGTTCTACTTTCATGTCAATTATTTCAAGTTCCTTTTTGTTATATTGGGGTATGATCTCTATATATATCATAATGGAATCCTATGTTCATATGATGAGAGACCCCATTTTATCTCTTCAATTCAGTATTTTGATGTTTTAAGTGGCGCCGTTAGGCTGCCGAATTTTTAAGTGGTTCTTCACCCTTCTCGTTTTGAAGTTCTACTTTCATGTCAATTATTTCAAGTTCCTTTTTGTTATATTGGGGTATGATCTCTATATATATCATACTGGACTCTTATGTTCATATTATGAGAGACCCCATTTTATCTCTTCAATTCAGTATTTTGATGTTTTAAGTGGCGCCGTTAGGCTGCCGAATTTTTAAGTGGTTCTTCACCTTTCTCGTTTTGAAGTTCTACTTTCATGTCAATTCTTTCAAGTTCCTTTTTTTTATGTTGGGGAATTATCTCTATATCTATCATACTGAACTCTTATGTTCACATGATGAGAGATCCTATTTGATCTTTTCAAATCATTTTTGTTGATGTTTAAGGAACGCCGTTAGGCTGCCGAACTTTCATAAAAGAAATCTATTTTTTTTTCTTCCTTCCATGTTTTCATTTCAAATGGTATGTCCTTGAAATCTCATTACCATTATCATGTATCCTTCTTATTCTGTCCATGTACTATTTTATGGGTCATTTATGAATGTTTAACCCATTTTACCTCTCTTTTAATGTCTTCTAAACCCTCGGAACATTGCCGTTATGCTGCAGAATTTCTGTCTCAAAATGTCTATCTCTTTTTCTAAAGTCCTTTTTAAGTGAATACTCAAAGCTCTTTCTTCTAAAGGGGTATTCAAATATATACCAAAATGTTCTATTTTAAATTCTGGGATTTACATACATGAGACCCACCTTCCTTTTCTGTGGGTTTTAAAGTGATATAAAGATCATGTCTTTAAAGCAGTTTTTAAAAAGTTATGATTATGAAATGAAACCCATTTCCTTTATGCTATATGGGTTATTTATGAAATGTTTGATGATGATATATGTGGCTCACATGATAATAAAGGCAAATTTAAGGGTGCGCCCTGATAGCGCTCCAATGCATTGGGTAATGATGTAACCACTAGAGATTACAATTTTCACGATACCTTGGTGAATAACCATGGTAATTTTAAAATGAAACCTTGGGGATGGACCTTGGTGATATGTTCATGATTGTCTATGTTAAATGATGTATCTACATCTTCAAGTTATGAAAAAGTTTTATTTTTATTATGATATGCCTCATGATTTCATTTTCATGCATTAAAGTTCTTTTCATGACTTTATTGATGTATCTCAAGTTCATATGTAAAATGTTTCACTTGTTTCCCTTGCTGGGCCATCTGCTCACCCTTCCTTTTGATGTATGTCCCCAGGTTATGAGATGCAGTAATGAGCCTAGGGTGAACATGAGGAGAATCCTTTCAAGTGTTTAAGAAGAATGTTTTTTTTTCATGTTTTATGTTCCTTGTTTCCAAGACACTAAACCTTAAAGATCCTCAGTTCCGTGTAATGGAAGGAAAAGTTATGTTATAAAAAGACGGGATGCTATATAAACTAAGATCTTCCATGCTCTTGTCCTACATGACATTAAACTGTATTTCAAGAACTACATGTGGCTTGATTCTCATCCTAATGAGATACATAGTAAAATCCAGAATCTCAATTTAGGACCCAACTACAACATTATACAAATAATATTCATGGTCTCTATAACCCTTTTCTTGACTTCTGGTCCCAAAATGTCTAATACCTGAGAGTTCTTTTGCCTGAATATGCAGCATGTTCCCTTAGGTGGCCTTGCGTAAGTTGTCTACATAATGGACCTGTCATCCAAAAGATTCTACTATTTGACTGTGTAGCTTATTCCTCAGTTAGACCTTTCATAATTCAAACCTCCATAATGGGTTTGTCAAGTAATGGTAACTTCATTCTTAGGAGAAGTCTCTTTTGTACCTATTGGTCTTAATGGTGATATGTAGGGATCTGAAAAAAAAATTTCATCATTAATATATTTTTTCCATACTCTTTTTCATGATATTAAAGTATTCAAGTCTATGGTTTACATTTTCCTCCTTCTACATATGTTCAGAGCAATGTGAAATAACCTTGGACCACTTGACCATATGTCATATAATGTTTCTATCTTTGGTTTTAGTCATTTGATTTAAAACCATAGATACCTTTTTTCCCCATGTTTGGTTCAGACCTTCTTAGAAGCCACATTCCTCCAATTCTATGACAATTCTAATCAGAAATATCCTCTCCATATTCATGTACCTTTCTCCATAAATAATACTCTATGCTTTGGAAAATTTGAATATCCATAAAACTTTTTTCGACTTTTAGCAATAGAAAGTCAAATTTCTGAGAGTTATTTTGCCCGACTATGCAGCACATTCCCTTAGGTGGCCTTGCATAAGGTGTCTATATAATGGACCTATTACCCCAAAGATACTACTATTTGACTATGCAGCATATTCCCTAGTTGGCCCTGCATAATTTAGCCCCCATAACGAGTTTGTCAAGTAGTGGTAACTTCATTCTTAGAAAGGTATTCCTCTAATGCCTTTTAGATCTTTTCCCATGTCATTCCTCAGATTCAAAATTTCTCAAGTCATAGTTTCAATTTTCCCCCTCCATACTTGAATATGATAATATGTTTCCAAAAAAATTATCAAGAATTGAGTCGATACCATCCATTAGGTTAAAGCTATTCGACCTTAAATATTATCCTTTTTATAGTCCAACATGAATGACTTTAAACTACCAATAACAAAAGACATGGTACTCATTAAAATGGGAACCTATAAAGGGTACTCTGAACAAAATTTGTGTCCCAGCTCACTAAACATACATTTTATATGATTTAGGAAATATTGATCAATTAAAAGATAAAGTTTTTGGGGTTGTTTATATAACCCTAGTAAAAATCAAACTATGTTTACTAGGACCATTGGCTTAGGTAAAAATAAGAGAAATTTTCAATAAAATGAAGCTACAAATTATTGAAGATGAACATTTTTTCATTGATGAACAAGATTAGAAGAACATCAACAATATCGAGTCTCTTCTCTTTTTTTTTTCATAAATTATAGAAGACTTTCAACATGATTTCTCATCTGTTTCACAGCATCTCGAGCTTCATTAGTAGCCACTTGAAGTTCATTTTCTCAACCAACTTCACTCTCTTTAGCTCGACAAATTGCTTCTTTAGAATCTTTGATGTTTTTTATGCCATCCTCTTGGACTTCTTCCAATGAATTATGAAGCTGGTCAAGCTCCCCAGTAACACCATCTATCTCTTTATGAAGGTAACACTACTGGAAAATATTCTCCTTGATCTTTTTATTAAGCTCCTTCAGCTTTGCAACATGATCAGCCTCATCTTGGGACACTGTAGCCTAAAATTCATTGATATTGGTCAGCAATCTAGCTCTGATCAGGTCTTGATGACACTTTTTCTCTTTCTCCCTCCTTCGAATGACTTGTTTCACTACGACATGGATTTATTGATATCCAAAACCACCAAGTCCCAGCATGATGAACAGGGATGAAAGTCATGAAATTTTCGAAGGCATATCTTCAAGAGGCACCTCAGATATTATCTTCCATATATTTTTTCATGGCTTGCGACGTGAGAATTGGGGCGCCTTTTGCACCTCTGGGTCTGATTCGGAATCGCTATCACAGGGTGGAACATAGTCTAGGATTAATGCACTTTAGGAAGTGCCATGTTCTTCTCCTTCTCTGACCTTGGTTGTTTTACCTTCTTCTACTATTTGGGCTGAGGCTAAGGTTTCACCTCCAGATCTAGCCATTAAAGTTGACATCCTTGTTTGGTCAATTAAAAGTATGGTTAGTTTCAAAGGATAGTAAAAGTTGATTGATCATCTTGCAGGTTAAGTAAGCCAAAAATATCATCATATTTTACCTAACAGAAGATCAGAAACTTGTTAATACTCCTACCCATCTTTCCTAGCTTCAACAAGATTTTCAGGATGGGTTTCAGGAGGGTCTGCTGTGTTAAGTTCCACCTGAGCCAATGTTTCTACAATAACAGGGTTGACATCAATGACTACACCCCTTTTAAAGCATTGTTGGTTCATAAGTTTTTTCAGATGGAACTGTAAATTTTTACCCAAACATGGTTAGAAGTGTAATCATGATAAGATTAATAGGACAAATGATGAAACTCACATCCTGTTGAATCTATAAATAGATGTCCATAATATTCTAAATCACGTGGTAATTTAAAATGTTCTAAAATTTCTTCAAAGGACATGCCAAGATTAATCATTTTATCCAATTATGTCCCAGATTAGAGGTTAGTCTCACCAATGGGAGCACTCATCATTCCTTCTTCGTGACTTTCATCTAGAAATTTCTGGCCTCGGATAGCTTCTTTAAAGACTGTTGTGGTGTCAGCTTCGGTGGTTGCCAAATGTTCTGGTGCATGTGTTGAACCTAAAAAATCACAGAATAGAAGTCATTTGTTGTCTCATTTGAGTTTCTATAAAGTATTTCTAATTTACCAGAAGTCTTTTCTCTTATGGAATCACAAACAGGAGCGATGTTGGGAATAGGCGTCAGCTCATCTACTCTCAGAATTTCTTCAGGAAGAGCCGTTTAAGCAGGAAATTGCGGCCATTCTACAGCACCCTCCGTTGTACTCTGAGGATGGTCAGTCCTTTCCCTTAAAGGGGAAGCTAAAGAATCCCTTGCAATCCTGATAAGTTTGATCAATTTTTCATAAGTTAATATTCATGACTACCCGAAAGACTTACCACTACTGATGAAGCATTTGAATGTGGTCTTCTTTCTTCATTGCCTTTTCTTCTTGGCCTCTTTGGGTGGACTGACATCATCATCTTCTAAAACAGGTATTGAAGACAATAAAACCCTTTTTAACTCCCCATCCATGACTTGCTGGCCTGGAGATACTTCGCCCGGCTCACGAGGAGATTCAGTGGCTCTAAGAGCGGTGCCACCATGGCTATACCACGGTGAAGGGATATTAGTGGTTCTTTCCTTTACAAGCTGCAGGATGAAGAAGATTATTTTCTTGAATAAAAAATATTTTACTAAATTCAAATTGAAAAGAAAATAGAAATATGAGAAAATGGAAACTTACATCTTCAGGAGACACATAATCATGCCACTCTATGTATAATGAAGGACCAATCCCCTCAGTTTTACCACGGTCCATCATTTACTTCATGCATTTAGTGAAAATAACTGACTCATCAGTGGCATATATGAGAATTTCCAGCTCTTTGATGTAATCCCTAACTTCATTAGGGTTTTCCTCAAAATGGTTGTCAGAGGAAGGCTGAAGATTCCCCACTCCAGGGATATGCAGCCCTTAGCATAATTCCATCCAGGCAGTTTTAGCATCATAATATAAACTTCTCCATGTCTGGATAGCCTCTGGTTGTAAATATTCAGAATGTGCACCAGAAGGCTGCGTAGAGGGTCCTACAATATGCGACTTCAACTACTTCCCAGCTCCTGCAATCACAGATAAAGGATAAGAAAATGAAACTTGTTACTCTTTAAAATAATGGAGACTAAATTTACTCAATGATGTAACTCACCAGGAGTCTATGGAGTAGGTATCTTGACTCTGTCATGTGGATTATATCTGGCACAAGGACGCTTGGACACATTTAGAGCCTCATCATCCACATCCTAGGAATCCAGTAAATCAGCTTTGGGTGAGGAATCCGGTGAATCAGCTTCGGGTGAGGAAGAGTCACCTTCCAAATGAAAATCTTTTTTACTAATGGTTATCTTCTTTATCCCCACTCGAGGGACCGACTGATTCAATACCCCTTCAGGGTATGATGCTACCCAACTCTCGGCATACCATGTAGTCAATAGATTTTCCGCTTCAACAATTGGTAAATCAAATACCACCCCAGTATTTTCCATAGATTTCAGAAACCATAGTTGACGAGCAACCATCAGATGTTTCTCTAACCTGACATGCACTAGAGGGAATACGGTAATTTTCTACAGACATTTGAATTTACATGCGAATCTGTATGGAGCTTAGGCCCCACATATAATTTCTCTGTCAATCCTCATGGCCAGTGTACCATCTCTACATGCCATTATATATTCCCTTAACTCCAGGCTAGCTATTCCGTCATCAACAAATCACCTTATTGGCGGATTTCCATAAGAAAAGAAGTGAAACTCCTTGAACATGCTCAGCCTTATTTTGATATCATAAGCATTGAGGGATAAGTGAGAAATTCCAAAAAAGTCCTAAACAGACGTCCAGAAAGAACTTCTAGGAACCTATACCCCACTTTGTACAACATATCTTCTAAATTGGGTGGCGATCCATCCCCATAAAACTTGGAATGGCCCCACTATTCTTAGAGGATACCTACCCATATAAACATGAAGTAAGATCCTATGAATCTTTTCCAAAACCTCGGTGGCCAACCCAACCATCTTCCTTTCAGCCAGCTTGGCTGCAATGAAAAAGGTCCTCAGCCTCACACCTCCTTTAGAATCCCAAACTGTTAAAAGTTAAACACTAAGACACAAGGCCAAAAAGCCTTCCAGATGATTCTTCGCTCGAATTTTCTGGTTCACTTCATACCCCCACCTATCAAACTATCCTGCTTCCAGAATTGGCCAAAATGTGCCTGGAGCACCCCTATTTGCTGCTCTAGGAAAACTAGTAGGATGAGTGTAGGAAGGTCCCTCCTCTCTCTTCTTAATCAAAAACATGTCCATCCAATTCTCTGGATGTATATCTTTTCCGGAGTGGGTTTTTGTGGTGGTGGTATTCTTAATTTTGTAGAAAGTTTTCATTAATTCTCGAGCCAAAGCCAGAGTCTTCTCTGAATCATTCCAGGTCACCTTGGGGTGGATGAATTCATCATACATATATCCAAAAATTGGAGCCCCTAAAATATTTTAGACGTCCCAAAAACTGATGCCTACTTCTCCATGAGTCAGATGGAAAGAATTTGTTTCCGAGCTCCAATGATTGATTAACTCTGGCATGAAATTGTCATTCCTATAGACATATGTCTTCCCAGCCCAGATAGCTTCATATATTGCACCTCCCTTCAAATCATCAACAAACTCTGCATAGGTTTGTCGCACCCAATATTCCCACATCCAATTTGGCTTCACACCTCCTCCAGGATGGAAATCCCAACTCTTCTTCCATCCCTTAGATTGGTTCATCTGAGAATTTCGGAAAATAGAGGGATAACAATGCGGCTTTAGCTCAGGCGTGTGAGGATTCAGATCTAGAGGACATGTTCTATGATGAATTATTTATGCATTCTCCATTGTCCCAGAATTGAAAAATGATCCTGCAACTGAGACATTTTCTGAAGAGAAGTTTGTGTAGTTTTGAAACCAGGAATGATGGATATAATTCTTTGCCTCTGGAACATTGACTCCTTAAAGATGACCATGGCCATACAAAGGCAAGTAGATGCTCCGTGGGAAATTGGAATGATATTTCTTGAAGTACTTATCCAAATCCGGGAGAGTGCTGTCGCAGATAACATAATAATCATGGCCGACGACGTTCATCATGTCATCTATTCTCCTGCAGGCCAACTCATCAGCTGATCCAATTATTCTGGGAGCCATTGAATCTGCACAAAGATCAAATAATAAACTTTTAAATAAGTTTGTTTTGTGAAATTTTGATGAAGTAAATAAAAAAATGTCAAGGGTATTTAGGCGCGCAAGTCCCAAACTTGTAACGCAAGTCAAATTGGTCGCACAAGTTTTGTCGCCCTAGTCATGGTCCACAAGTCAAATACCTTATGCAGAAGCACAAAAAAATCCAGAAGGGCGATTCGCCAAAGGAAAAAGCACCTGCATGACGAGAGATCAAGTTTCTATAATATGAGTGAGTTTATGTAGGAGTGAGCCTATATATATAGGCGATCTAGACAACCTGCGCGCCATACCTGTACACCCCAACATCTGCGCGCCGAACTTGCGCACCAAAGACCCTTGATTTCTCTGTCTTTACCTCAGAGCCAGATCCCCTTTCCTTTTCAGATCCAACTCTGAGGGGGGACTTTTTTTGATGCTCCTTTCCATCATAGAGTCCAAAAAATGGCAAAAGGGAATACCTTAAGCACAAAGAGGGTCACCCTTTGAAGAAAACCAAAAAAAATGATGAAGGCACGGACTAGGATCCCATTTGGAGCGTGGCAATCAAGTTACTTGCATGCCACACAAGTCACTTTCGTGCCACCTATGGGTCGCACAACTCACTTGCATGCCCTATTTGGTTTTTCTCCCAAGGTGCAAGGTGGCCTATAAATAGCCCCTGTGGACCCCCATTTCAGAGACGGGTTTTCCAAAAGTCAAATTCAAGCTCTGGTCACCCAAGTCTTAAACTCAACTCTTCCAAAATCTTCTAAGTTAATTTTTTTTACCTATAATGGAAGACTTTAAGGAGTAGGATAAGGTCTAAGTGTTTATAATTCATCAACACTTTCATGTCTAAGTATCCAGAACTCCTTAAAAATGGAAACACTTGTGCGCCGTCCTACCCTTTCTATGAAACTTGCGCTCCACCCTTTTGGAAACATCTTTGGATAATACTAAAGGGTTGAGTTAAGTCTCACCCAAGTATTAACCTACAGATTCTTCATCTCCTAGGTGAACCCATGCCGTGAAAGTACACTTTCATGGCCAAGACTTGTGCGCCAACTTCATTTGTGTGACTCTCTCCCGTTCACCTCTCCTCTTGAAGATATTAGCCCTCAAACACCTTTTCAAAGCCATTTATGGCATGGTTCCTTTGTTGGATTCATTATTTGAAAGGAATTATATGAGAAACTCTCCCAATACCTCGTGACTTACAAGCTTTATGTCACCACGGTTAAAGGATTCTTCCATGTAACCACATCCTTTAAGATGAGAAGATCTTTTGATTTAGGGAATCCTTCTCATGAGTAAACCCCAAGTCCCCTTAATTGGGCATCCTTCTTGAGAGTAATCCCGAGTCATAATTTCCTTTAACCTGGGCCTCCTTCTCAGGAGTAATCCCCACTCATAATTTCCTTTAACTTGGGCCTCCTTCTCAAGAGTAATCCCCAGTCATAATTTCCTTTAACTTGGGCCTCCTTCTCAGGAGTAATCCCCAGTCATAAGTCCCTTTAACATGGGCCTCCTTCTCAGGAGTAATCCCCAGTCATAAGTCCCTTTAACTTGGGCCTCCTTCTTAGGAGTAAGCCCCAAGTTATAATTCCCCTTTAATTTGTGAATCCTCCTTAAGAGTAAGCCCTGGGTTAAAACTCCAAATCTCTATAAATTACAAATACCTTTATGGACCCTACTCATGGACTTCTTTCCTAAAGTAAGTCCTGGTCTTCATCTACTTGGACATTCGTACATACGTAAGCCCCACATCATTTCTTGTGACTACATCTTTTCGTGGCACAATCGTCAGGTTTACTGATACCTATTGTTTCTCACACCGATCATGACTCACATGAACTTAGAGTGTAAAATTAATCATGACATCTCTTTTTGGGCCATTAACCATGCATAAGACCCATATTTATTCACCCAAACTACATGGACTTTGATCTCTGCCTTAAAATTAGAGTATGTAGGAATCCTTTCTAAGGTTCAATACCATCTTTCATTAATTATTTTTTTCATCCCATATGACGTTAATCTATATCCTTCTTATCGAAATAGGTGGGTTTTGATTCATTTTTTAACGAGGATAAGTAGGAAGACTATATTTGGGTATGATCCCAACTCTGAAATAATCCCCATCTTTTTGAATGAAAATAAACTTCAAGTGCCCCACTGAGTGTCTTTAAAACTAGTATGGTCACCATAATGACCAAGAGATTTCTATATAATGTATTGAAGGATACCATTGACTAAGAATCACTAATACATAGGGATGATTCTCCATCGATGAAGAACCTCAAATAAATATAAAAGATTCTCTAAATCCCATAAATATCAATCATCGATTGAAAAATCCAAAGGGAAAATCATTTTCATGTTTGGTGAATTAATAAGGACTTGTAAACATAACTTAAATCTATAAGAGAGTCCCGAAGTAGAAATTAATTCCCCCCCAAAAGGTGTGATGAACCTAACCTCCCATCCTCTCAACCAATGAAAATTCTTAAGCCTCATAGGTTCACAACTAATAAGCACCTACCTTTGGAAAGTAGGTCCAAATGGATATAGAATCATTGGGTGTTTCCAGTTCTACGAATAAACCTGTTAGAAACTGATTGGAAAGTTTGAACATTAAACAAACAAGGTCATCCTCATTTCCAGACAAAAAAGATGGATTTAAATTTTATATAATATTTTTTATGAAATAATTATGATTATTTAATTATATGATATTATCTACCTTATTTCCCTTGCATCTATTATAAATCGATAACGTCGCTCAAGCGTACATGTGGGATACAACCTCCACACAACTATGTGATTCACTTTTCATCATCTATTTATATTAATAATTATAAATGTGAATATTATGAATAAATATGTAACTTATTTCAATATTAATATTTTTTAGATGATGAAACCATGACCAAGGTGCGTGTACTGGAATAATCACACTAATCTTGAATGGAAAGTGAACTATTTTCACACAATTGTCCATTTTGACAAAGAAATTGTAATTAAAAAGACAATTAAAAATTATAAAGGAATTATAAATAGTAAATGATATATGAATATAGTTTTGGAATATATGTAATATATATATATATATATATATATATATATAAATGGGAGATTTAAATGCGTATGAAGCAAGATGGGGACTTGTGGTAGGGTTTTCTCATCTCAGATTGTTTTATATGAGATATATTCCATGTTTACCATTTATTAAATTCATTTGGTGTATATAATTACCATTTAATATGGTATAAAATGAATATATTTATATTCAATTAATTTAAAGACTCATTTGAAATAATTTCTTTCATGGGTATTTTGATTTAGAAGATACAAAATAAGTAAGGATTTATGTCACAATCTAATTTATTTTCAGGATTCTCAATGATAAAATTAATTGGAAGTTAATTAAATGAATATTATTCATTAAAACCCATATATTTTTATCTAATTTGGTTTTTCATAAAATATTTATGTATTAATACAATTTTCTTCTCTTTGGAACTTAAAATGAATGATACATTTTTTTAAAATAAAATCCAACCTTATTTTATCATTGGTCGATGAACTTTTTCTTCTATGTCCATGATATTTAAAAAAACTATGGATGTTTTTACCTATACATGATTTTTTAAACTTTAATTTTCATTATGTTTTACATTATTTACAAATATTTTTAAAAAACATTATTAATGAATATTTTTCCGAAGAATTAATTTTTTAATCTTTGAGAAAGTGTGAAAAGAATATTCCACTTTAATGTATATGGTATGAATAGATTTTCCCACCATCATGAAAATTATTTTCCTCAAAGATTCATTTAAATGTTTCCATGATTAATTTTTAAGAAAGTTTTTTTCAAAATATATTTGGACTTTTCATTTAAAATTATATCAAAAGAAAATGAAGTTTTATAATGTTTTTAAAGAATGGTTAGAATGTTATTTTAAAGAAAATTTTAATCTATTACAAAATAATTTAAGGATTATCTATGATTCACTAGGGATATGATATTATGATACCATCCACTTTATTTCTCTAGATGTCTTATGAAAATGATGATTTAATGATGATTTAAAAAAAACTATTTCTTTCCAATGGTTTAAATAAGTAATGATGAAACCTTTAGGAAATACATTTCATTTTCACAAGTTATGCTATGTTGAAATGATAAAATGATTATGAATCTCTTTACCTTTCCATAGGTTATGATAGGATGATGTGATGATATGATGTGATGATGAATGTTTTGTGATTTTCTCTCCCACATAAGTATGGATTATGATTTTGTGATGGGTGGGATAAAAATTATCTTCTCCTCCAATTCATTGGGTAAAGTTTGACATCTCATTAAAAAATAAGGACTTGAATGAGGAGTGAACAGTAAAATCTTGACCTGAGGTCCACTTAACCTATGCCTTAATCCAGTGGGTCACATGGACTCAGTCGTTCCACCCTATACACTAGAGGCTTGTGACTAATAGAAAGGGTGTAAAGGTGGTATAGTGGGGAGATTATACCCTGTTATCAGAGTGGAACAATGGATACAACAAAAGAACATACATTTGTAGCATAATCATATATAAACAGATGTAATAAACAGATGACCATCAAAAAATAAAATAATTGAATAATTGATAATATAACCAAAATCATCAATGTTAGTGTCTTATATGTGGATTCATAGAATATTAATATTACAAAAAGGAATAGGTATATACAAAAAAGAAAAAAAAATCTCCATAAGAATCTCGAGAACATGTTATATCCTTTTCTCCTAATATCCAACTAGATAGTTAAATCAACAACCTATAGTAGGACCTTTTACCTTGTCAATGCCTATTGAAAGACAATCATATCGGGTACCAATGGTATCCTGAGTAGGGTATGTGATGAAAATATCATTAGGCCACCACCAAAAGTGTCTATATGTAATCTAACCAGTTCCCATAAGTAAAAAATGTGCATATTTAAACATAAAAGTAAAACAAACCTAAAATAAATAAGCATCCCACTTGGGTTCCTATAGGACACCTGGAGGGTCCACCTACTTAAGTTCATGTCTTTAATAGAAACCCAAACAGTTAATATATATATATATATATTAGTAATATATATAAATATAGTTGCATTTTGCATCCACCTATATGAACCAAGTTCATGTGGACGTAAGTGGCCATATACCAGGAATACTAGTTATGGGTGGTCCGGGGTGTAACTTAGACATCCATGACCAGTCTAATGAGCTGAAAATATCATACAATAGGGTACAAGCCTAACATCCTATGAAGATTGAGATACATCAGGAAGAAACACTCGAGATGGAGATTAATCCACCATGGAAACACTCTAACCATGGATGTGGCACATAATTCCCAACACCCATATAGTATCAATGGTGTGAGACATCATTCTCAACACTCGATGTAAGGGAGCGTGATACTACCATACTCTACTAGTACCTTACCATCATGTCTCAGCCTCTATAAAGGTGCATTATAAATTTAATTGTAATGGGTAATTACCTCCCATCCATCTATTTAGTATATACCATATACATAATAAAGAAATAATCATCTTTATAACATAACACATGAGAAAATACCTATCACATGTCCACTAGTTAAGTTCTATTCCATTCAAGGCATTACATTTTATTATAAGAATTTAATAAACCATAAACAGAAGGCATGAGATTACAATCCTTTGGAGTCTTCCCATTATAACCAATTGATTTATTTTAAAGTAAGGTATCTAATATGCATAATACCTTTCATGTTATCCATTTTATTTAATAAATGAAGAAAATTCCATCTTGTTTATTTTTCCCAATTCAATTAAATCAATTAAAAGTAATCCACCATGTTAAGAACATTCCATCTAATTCTGACTCATTCAATTTATTAAAAACATTACAATACCATTTATGAGGATGGAAGGTCATTTAGGAGATGGCTTAGTCATTTAATAGATTTTACAATATGGGAAATTACAAACATAAGTTGGGGAATCCCTTAGGATGGGCATGGAGAAAAATTAAACAATCATATATCAAATGAGAAAATAGAAACTAAACTGAATCCATTTAAGAGTCATAGGAAATTGATTCACTTAGAAATAGTTATCCATAATGGAAAAATTCTCTTAGCTCACCCATGGGGTGGCCATACAATATGTATAAAACCTATATACTACTAAAAAATGGTTAATAGGTGCATAATAATATGCAATGATCAATTTGATATGGAACAACCAATTAAATAGAGACACTCTTCTAAATTTAGCGTGTGACACAATGGCATAGCAAAAAAATTACAAAACTCAAAGGGAGAACAAAGTGACCACATACCTCAAGGTTGTATATGGCTCTTCACTCGATATCATCCTCATATTTGAAGTAGGTTGGGAGAAATCAGATAAATGGCCTAACGACTTGAAAATTGGTCGAGTGATCTTGCAACTAAATTATTTGATGGATTCGAAGGAAAACTAAAATAGGAGGATTGGGTGAGGTTAGACTTACCTTAAGTAGTCAAACGCTTCCTTCAGATCTTGATTCGGTTTTCAAATGAAGGAGTTCTCAAATACCCAATAAATGGAGAAGAAAAGGTATTCAGGAGAAGGAAAACACACCCAACCACTGGAATGTGAAAGAGGAATAAAATAATTAGTTTTAATAATTTAATAGAGTAAAAATTTCCTTTTCAACCAAAAAATAGGGGGAACATTATTTTGGCACGTGGTTTCCAAATTGCGCCCCAACCATGCATGGTTTTCTATAGAGAAGGGGCACCCCACATTTTTAGGCACATAGATTGACTAACCATGTGAAAATAGTGCATAAAGACTTTGTCCTATATCTACAACCGACCACATAGTCATGCGCCCGAGGTCGTACGGTTGTAGAAAAGCCGTGTGACCCAGTATATTTTTTCCATTTCAGAGCTATGGGCTCTAAACAAGACCCAAACACACCCATGAATTTCGTGACTTCATTGTACATCGTTATTAGGTCCATTTAAGGCATTTAAACTGAAAAACTAATGATCTGTACCTTTTTTAAAAACATGGTTCATTAAAACCTCCCCTTATTAATGTAACTCATCCCTGAGTTGGCCTTATAAGGGAAATAGTTATTGTCAGCAAAGAGTCTCAGGCACTGAGAATTTATAACTTCATCCCAATATCAGGTACCATCTTATACTTGAATATACTTCCTATAACCCATACTAGAGGAACTAAACTACCTCAGAGTATCTTTATGATCCTATCAATTATACGAACATGATACTCCTCGAAGAAAGAATCCATATCCTAATCAACCTCATTAGGTTGAAATGTGTATGAGGGGTATGGATAGTATCGATGAATATGAGACACATGAAAGACAATGTGATTTTAACAATATCTATGAGGAATTTCTAACTTTTAAACCACTACACGGATCTATATATGAACCTCAAGGGGTCCAAAAAACCTTAGTGGGAGCTTTCTTTGTTTTCAAATATGTCAATTCCTTAACCAAGGCAAGACTCACAAGAAATCCAAGTCTCCGAACTTGAACTTGAGAGGTCACCAGTGTCTGTTGGAATATTACTTATATCTAGACTGAGATGTTTACATATTATTTCTGATTAGCTAGACCTACTCTATAGTATCTTACACAAGAAGTGGTCCAAGCATAGATTCTTCTCCTTCCTATAGCTAGTATAAAGCTGAGAGGAAACCTTCCATATAAGGATTCATAGAGATCCATCTCAATGGAATCCAGAAATATATTATTATATGAAAACTCATTGAGGGGAATGTGTTTCTCCCAGGAATCCCAAAATTCAAGGATTCATTCTCAGGGAATGCATTCTAAAACCTGAATAGCGTGCTTTGGATGCCCATCGGTTTTTGGTATATAGAATGTATTGAGAAGCACTTGCATACCCAAGGCGTTCTACAACACCTTCCAGAATTGTGATGTAAAACAAGAATCTCTTTCATAAATGATAGATAGGGGATCTCCATGAATATGTAAAAAATATCTAACATACAACCATCCTACCTCATCTACTGAGACAATATCTCACACATGTAAGAATTGTGAGACCTTCATCAGACGATCAATGACAGCCAACACTATATCATTTCCTCAAGGTAATCTAGGTAAACCATTCATGAAGTCCATCAAAATATCATCCCATTTCAACTCAGGAATAGGTAATAGCTATAAAATCCCTATCATATTCTAATGTTATTCCTTCACCTTCTAACATGTGGAACACTGAGTTATGAAGCTGAAAATCTCACATTTCATACGAGGCCTCCAATACTGGCGTTGTAGATTGCGATACATTTTGGGGACACCGAGGTGAACCGCCCATGTTGAGGCATGAAATTCTCACACCAAATCCTCTATGATGTCTGCTGGGACCCATACTTTCCCATGAAACAATAAGGTATCATCCCCATTCACAATCCAACATGAAGATATATCATCCTCTAAAATGATTTCCTTTAGGAAAAGGTCTTTAGGATCAGATAATCATCTCATTATTACCCATTCTAGAAGAGTGAAAGTCACTACTAAGGATGAGAGGGTAGTCTAACCGTGGACCTCCTGAACCTCAATGTGTATCTATGAGAATAGTCCATATTCATTCATTCACCATTAGATTCTTGAACCACAGGTGTCTGAGTCTTTCAGCTGAGAGCATCAACTACTGAATTTACCTTCCCAAACTTGTTGGTAAGCTTGAAATCAAATGATGTAGGTACTCAACCAACCTGCACTACTTTATATTGATACCCCCTATGTGAAGAAGTACATGAGGATTTTTTGATTAGTGAATATCAAAAAATTCTCTCTCGGTAGATAATATCTCTAATAGTGTAAGGTAAGAACTACAATAGTGAGATCGAGATCTTGCATTGGGTAATTCCACGCCTGAGGTCTCAAATGACGAGTCCCATATATGATGACTCACTCTTCCCACATCAGAGTAGCTCCAAGACCGATCCATGATTCATCAAAGTATACAATATAGATCTTTACTAGATCTAAAAGAACCACTGTCGGTGCTGAAGTCAAATAACCTTTCAACTCCTAAAAGGATGCCTCACAAGCTCCTAACCAAATGAATTTCACACCCTTATTTTTCATGCTCATAAGTGGTGCTATAAGGTGTGAGAAATCTATGATGAGGCATCTGTAATATCCAGATATCCCCATGAAACTCCTAATGTCAAATAAGTTCTCAGAATACTCTCAGGAAACAACAACACTCAATTTCTTTATGTCTACTGAAACTCCTGACTTTGAGATGATATGACCCAATAAGTAGAATCTATCAATCCATAAGTGGAATTTACTGAGATTAGCATAGAGCTAGTTATCTATCAGTATATTTAGTATGATATTAATTTGGATTTCATGGTCATGTATAGACCGTGAATACACTAAGATATCTTCAATAAAGACAACCAATAATGAATCTAGATATTGGTGGAAAACCTAATTCATAAGAGCCACAAATACTGCAATAGCATTCGTGAGTCTGAACAACATAACTAGGTACTCATAGAGACCATACCTAATCTTGAATGCTGTGAAAGTTATGTATGATGTCCTAAAACACACATGATAATAGATCTTACTCAAATATATCTTTGAAAAAAAAATTCTCTCCTTGAAGTTGATCAAATAGGATTTCTATTCTAGGCAGTGGATACCGATTCTTAACTATAAGAAGATTCAAATGAAGTTAATCCACATAAAGACTAAGGGTAACATCCTCTTAGAAAAAATAACCAATGGACCCCAAGGAGAAGTGCTAGGGAGTATAAAACCTTTATCATCCAGATCCTCCAATTTCTTCATGTGCTCTAGAAGCTCCTTTGGTTCCATACTGTATGGAAGAATGGTCATTGGTTCTACACTTGGCATAAGATAAATAGTAAAATCTACCTATCACACCAGAGGAAAACTAGATAAGTTTTCCAGAAATAAATTCCTAATATACTCCACTTCCAAATAAAAAATAGCAGGTTGTAACCCCTAGTCTTCTAGGAAATGGCCGGAGATCTGTACTATCACATTACCCAACTTCTACTGCTCAGATATTTATCGAAAATATTGCACATCCCATTCACCCTTATGCATGTGCATACCCCCATTTGGGGATGTAAACATCACCCTTTAATTTTATAAATCAATATGATGTCGGTAGGGAACTAACAAGTATATCCTGATGATCACATCAAATCTCGTCGTGTTGAGGTCATAAAGATTCCACACAAAAAGGTAACCTCCTATCTCAAGATAAAAATTCTTAAAACAACGAAAGCCATAAAAATGGACACCCAATGGGGTTTCTAGCATCATAACACCATATTAGTGTTTAATATAGAGGCCCAGACTTCCCATTATAGTCTTAGATATAAACAAGCAAGACATGCATGTGTCAAAAAAAGCCGATACTAAAGTGGAGGCAACTAAAATAATACCTAGAACTATAGAAGGTATAACACTCTTCTCCTACAACATATGATGGAATACATGTAACTAAACTATACCACAACCTTGAGTCACTTCCTGACTAGCCTAAGAAATCCCACTCTACTGTAATTGAGAATCATATGTCTGGCTGCCTCTTCCATGACCACTGCCTTGGTCTGATCTATCTGTGGTGTTCAAACTACCTGCCTATCGTGACCCTAATAGACTTTCCCCCTAATGAGTAGTTGGTTCATATCCATTATCTCTTGGAACTAGAGGGGAATTTCTACAGAATAATGGGAATTTCTTCATCCTACCACAACCTCTACACTTGACTTTATCCCATAGACACTAATACTTGATTTGACCTGGCTCCCTACACTAATTTAAGATAATAAAAATCTCCACACGAGGAGCCTGACTAGTAATACCTCAATAAGTAATCTCAAAATTATTATTTTCCTTATAAGAAGAACCACTGATAAATTTAGGTTATGAACCACCCTGACTCGGACATTCAACATCCCTTTAGTTTTGCTCAATAATTTTGACCTGGTTGATAATTTATGAAATAGTAGTCAACCTGAACACATTGACCTATGACTGGATTATGTAAACCATCCCATCCTAAAATTTCCTAGAGGTCATAAGATCATCCACATCTAAAGTAATATTGAACCACTGAAGCTCTGTGTAATGGGTAGGGTATTCCATAACTGACATGATCTCTTATTGTAGGTTTATAATCTCTCTAGCACTGTCATCCCTCAGAGTATAGAGAAAGAAATAGTTGTCTAAGATCATCTAGAAATCATCCCAGACTATATCACGATGCTAATACGACTTGGTGATAACATCCCACTACCTATTTGTAGAATCATGAAGAAAATAATCCATTATCATGAACCTCTAATCTAGAGCTGTCTCTAGATGCTCAAATATAGATAGGATTTCTTCGATCCAAGACTCCACAACATGTCTTCTTTAATCCCCCCAAAAGGTGAGAAGATAATACTACTAAAAATCGCATGTTAGCTATTACATTCTTAGGGTGGGTCAAAATACCAGTTTATTGAATAAAAAATACACAGAAAACCCTCTGGAAACTAGGCATTAGTTCCCATATCAAGAATAGGAATAGGATCCATCAGTGGATGTACAGGAGGAATCACTAGTAACTCATGACCCAACACCTCAGGTATATGGTCGTCACCTCCTTTAGGGTATGAAACTGGAGGATGTCCTGGAAGCATAATTCTAATATGTAAAACCAACACCTCACAAATGATTTAATCAAATATAAAAACTACATATAATAGACTAGGAAATGTATAAATATTTCATATGGATTTGAGCACACCTCTCTACCTGCTCAAAATCCAGGTTTAGATGGTAGAACAAACCATAAAAAAACAAGAGACACCCACTAGTAACTACTAAGACTAGGATTGGGTCAAAGTATTTATATTAGATACATATATAAGATGAATATTTCAAATTGAGAATCCTATTCATTTTGAATTTATTATTTAAAAATACTCAATCACTTTATATGGTTGAATTAAATGGATTTTCATTTCCAATCCAAAAGGGACCATACTCTTAATGAACCAAATATGAAATCCAATTAACCCACATGATAACACATTCCAGCTCATGCGACCAATGGTTCATATCACAACATGCCATAATTTAATGCCAAATATTTCTCCTTTTTCCTATTTAGAAAAAAATGGTAAGGTTAACTTAGAAACATTATGTATCAACTATTTCTTCCAATATCTATAAGAAGTGTCAGCACAATTCAATATATTTACAAGGCACTATAAATATGCCACATGAAAGTGTATTCTAAAACAAAATCTGGCATGGAAAAATAAATGGAATATCCATCCTAGTGTGATTAAAAAAGACGTATCTAACAATTCTCCTTGTCCTCATATCATTGAGACAAGGATGAAAAAAAATCCTCAATCAGAACAATAATAATAACCACAACATAGCACGTGCATCACCCAATGGTGAAATGATATCCACAGTAATAAGGAATGGATTACAAAAATTTTAATTTATGAAACCCAGATTTTACCCCGAACATGGGTTTTCGATGCCCAGGAACAACTTATGACCAATTTACAAGCATTTAGGATCTACAATATATTTTCTCCAAATAGTAAAGTAAGAAGGGAACCACTATGATACCACCTTGAAATGTCCCGACCTAGGGCCCACTTAACCCATGCCCTGTGCTGGTGGGTCACATGATCTTAAACATGCCTCCCCATATGCAGAGGCTGATGACTAGTAGTGAGGGTGTAATGGTGGTAAGTTGGGGAGACTATATCCTCTTATCAGAGTGGCACAATGGATACAACAAAAGAACATACATCATTAGTGGAAGTATATATGAACAGATAGAATAAATAGATAACTAGTAGGAAATAGAATAACTAAACAACTGATAATATAACCAAAATCCTCTATGATAGTGTCTGATACATGTATACATGGAATGATGATAATACAAAAAGAAAAAGTAAAATAAAACCATGCTATACAGTAGTACAAAAAGACAAAAAATTGAAAAATTGATAAATAAGCATCTCTAGAGCATGCTTGGTCCTCTACTCCTAATATCCAACTAGATAATCAAATCAAAAAACTGTAGTAGGGAATTTTTCCAAGTAAATACTTGCAGATAGATAATCATATAGAGTAACAATGTTATATAGAGTAGGTTGTGTGATAAAAATCTTAGTAGGCCACCACCAATGGTGTCTACTGGTAATCCAAGTAGTTCTTGTAACAAAATAGTGTGCATACATTAGTAGAAAATTAAAACAAATATAAAATAAATAACCACCCCACTCAAGTTCCTACAGGACACCTGGGAATTCTACCCGATTCATCTCATAGCTGGAATAGAAGTTCGAATAGTTTCTATATATATAGTAGTAATATATATATATATATATATTATAGTTTTATATTTCATCCACCAATATGAAAAAAAGTACTTGAGGACATAAGTGGTTATATACCTAGAATACTAGTGCTAGCTAGACCAAGGTGTAATTCAGACATCCATGACCAGTCTAATGAGCCTAAGATCTCATTCAATAGGGTACATTCTTTAAACCCCAATAATATTGAGAGGCTTCATGCAAAAAAACTCAGAATATTGAGGGAGCCTCTGTGGAATTAACTAATCATAAAACATGGTGTATAAATCCCAAAAACCTAATAGTATCACTGGTGCAAGACATCATTCCCAACACCCTTTGTAAGGGAGCATGATACCTCCATGATCAAATGGTCCCTTACCATCATGTCACAACCTATACAAAGGAGAATTATAAATATAACTAGAATGGGGGAATTAATTCCCATACATCTCTTTAGTCTATACCATATACATAATCAAGGCATGCTCATTGTTATAACATAACACATGAGGAAGTAACTCTCATTTTTCAACAAGTTAAGTTCAATTCCATTAAAGGCATTACATTTTATAATAATCATTTAATAAATCATAAATTGAAGGCATGGGCTTACCATCCATTAGAGCCATCCCATTCTGACCAATTTATTCGTTATAAGGTAAGTAATCCAACATGCATAATCCCTTCCATGGTATTCATTTCATTTAATAAAAGGATGAAATTATATCTTTTATAATTATCCTAACTCAATTAAATCAATTAAGAGAAATCCACCATGTTAATACCATTTCTTCTTATTCCAACTCATTCAATTGAATAAACTCATTCCAATACCACTTATAAGGCTCAAAGTTAATTTTTGAGATGATTTAGTCATTTAAGGGAATTTCCTACTTGGTAAATTATAAACATATTTTGGCCAAACCCTTAGAAGGGAAATGAATAACAATTAAAAATCATATATCAATGGAAAATGCATTTTGAAACTAAGACGAACCCATTTAAGAGTCCTAGTCAATTGATTCACTTATCTATAATTATCCATAATGGCTAAATTCTCTTGGAACAACCATGTAGTGACCATACAAGGTTCATAAAACCAATGAACTACTGAAAAAGGGTCAATAAGTGCATAATAAGATGTAATGTAAATTTGATATGAAGAAACCAATTAAGAGGAGATGATAAGCTAAAGTCAGTATGTGGAAAAATAGTGTAGCAACAAAATGACAAAAATAAAAGGGAAAACTACATGACCACCTACCTCAAGGCCATAGATGACGCCTCACTTGATATCTGCCTCAGATTCTAAGTAGGTTGGTAGAAATTTTAGAAACGGTCCAATGCCCTGAAAATAGGGAAATGATCTTACACCTAAATTTCATGAAGTATTTGAAGTAAAAAACGAAATAGGATGTTAGGTTGAGGTTATCTATACCTTATGAAGTCCAACACTTCCTTCAGATCTTGATTTGGTTGTCAGACGAATGAGTTATAAAAGATCTAATAAATAGAGGATAAAAGGTATTTGGGGGGACGAAGACACATGCATACAATAAAATAAGAAAGAGGGAAAAAATAATTAGGTTTAATAATTTAAGATCATAAATATTTACTTTTCACCTAAAAATTATGGGGCACAGAGTTTTCAAACTGTAAGCCAACCGTGCAGGGTTAATTGTAGATAAAGGCACCCCACACAGTTAGGTGCACATATTTACTAATCATGCACAAACCATGCATAAGGACTTTGTCCTATTTTTGAAACCAGCTACATTACCATTTTCTCTGGGTTTTTCACATGTAGACAAACCATGTGGCCCATTATGCTTTCCCCCTTTTTGGAGCTCTGCCCTCTAAACGTGTCTCAGATGCACCTGTGACCTCCATGAGTTGATTGGACATCATTATTAGGTATATTAAATGTATTAAAATTGAAAAACTAATGACTGTTTCCATCATTGAAAATACGGTTCATTGCATGAACCCATTTCTATAACACTCTAAGATTTCATGGTACGTTTTCTTAAATAAATTCAAAAGCTTACGCTACCCACCGCACCGCGTTTGAGCGCAACACGATCGATTAATCTTGCCATTTTAAAAATGGTTATGAATATTATTAACCAAATTATAAATTTTATGTATTTTATATATAATTTTTACATTAATATTATGTTTTTCCTGGACAACTATATAAGAACAATTCTGATTTTTTGTATAAAAATATATTTTTTTAAAAAGGGGAATTTTACCACCTTTTAATGGTGTACCTAATTTAAAACTAAATTTTATAAATTTTATTTTTTAAAATAGACTTCATTTTTTAATTAGTAATTTCAAAATTAATATAGGGTGAATATTTAGTATTTTTCTGAGAAGTTTTATTTTTTAAAGAATAGTGAAAAATACCGCATTGTAGTTAAAAATTCCATTTTTATTTTAAAAAATTAGTATACTTAAAATTGTATTTTAAAGTCAATATATATCAATAACACATATATTAATCAAATTTGGTTCATTGGAATAATATTTATATTTAAATTAGACATAACAACTTATTGAACTTTTGAACGTCTCGTTTACACACATTCTCTCCATATCTGTGGGATTAGTGCTAAAATTAATTTAGCCACTTCTGTGAATTGAATTTGAAAAAATTGATATAAAACATTGAAATAAGTATAATATTTAGAGTCTAATTGGATCATCTTAGTTTTTTGGATTTTGTGAATAGTAACTTTAGTAAATTTTTATTTACCATGTTTAAGGGTAAATCAGGTTATTAAATGTAAAAATAATATTATAATATTATAATATTTTAAAGTTACCATAAATCTTGTCCTAATTTCAGTATATGAGTTATATTTGACCATAATAAAACTTAGACCCAAATAATAACCTTTTTAAACCACTTGAGTAAGAATATGACATTTATAATATTCTATTTAAAGACAAGTTAAAAATGTCATACTCAGATTTTTAATAACTATACCATTTTCATTATAGGGTTATAAAAAAGATAAATTCAACTATAAATAGTAATTTTAAAGGTAAAATGTTTATGTACATCATGAAAATTTATTTATAAATTTTAATGGAAAAATAATTAACTTAAATGATGACACAATGATGATTCTTTAATAGTTCAAATAATAGAAGAATCAAATAATTGATATTAAAAATATGAATATTAATATAATTTGAGTGAATAAATGTCATACAAGATTTTTATTGATACATTGAACATGTTATTAATGTTTTTAAATCTTTTTTAGAATTTATCTTGTTGGTTTGATTTTTGTATAAGATAAAATAATTAATAGTGTTAAAATTGACACTGACGATATTTTGAAATAAATAATATTTTATTAAATGATATAAAATATATAAAAAACTATTATTTATCCAAATAATTATAATAAGTCTTAAAATTTAATAAATAACTCATTTAGTGGTCGTTTTGAGTTTAATAGTAATTATATTAACCCATAATGTATAAATTATATGATGTCACGGTAATACTTAAAGGGGTTAAATAAGGGTTAAGACAAACAAAATAAGGATTCAAAAAACTTGTCAAAAAATTATTGGATGAATTATATTATAACATTATCAAATTATGATCAATTTTTATTTTTTTAATGTATAAATTTCCATTAAAATAAATTATATTTTATTTAAATCAAAGATTGTTACAAAATAACACTCTCTTTGTTTTTAAAATATTTTATGTGTCCACATGGAGACAAAATGAATATATTAATGAACCTAAATGTATATTTTTATAAAAATTATATTATTTTCATTATATAATTTTATTTTTAATTTTTAAAAATTATAAAATTACCATAAATGCTTCTTCAATTATAAAATAGTATTTATTTAATTAATAGAAAAAAACATAATTGGTATTAAAAATATTAATGTTGATATATTTTGGTTAGTTAATGTGTATAAAAAATTTCCTAGATCTATAAGATATATTATATATGTGTAAAATCATTATATTCAAATTCCCAATATTTCTTAATGTATTTGAAATCAAATTAAATGAATATTATTAAATTTTACAAAAATGATATCTCATTGAATTAATTTATTATTAAATTATTTAAAAATCACAAAAATGTTAAATAATCACAAGGGGATAGGATATTGTCAAAATTGTATTCTAAGTTTCACTTATGGGCCATTTTTATGTATTTGGATCTAGAATAGTCTTATTATATTTTAATATTTTGAGGATTTCCAAAAGTTCCCCTCACCTCAACTATAAAAGGGGACCTCCTCCGTCAATTTTTCATTCTTCTTTGAGCCTTATAGATCAACCAAACACAACCCATTTATCCTCCCAACATTGTTATTTATGTTTTGAAACTCCTTGACTTCCAAAATGACCAACCCTAGTGTCCCTAAGAGAAGATCCAAATGAAGTCCACTGAAGAAGAGGTAATTATTTTACCCATTCATTTAAGTTCTTTTCTTATTCTACTTCCTCTTACTATGTTGTTTCTAAACTAAAGTAATAAATTAAGTATTATCTATAATATTATATTTTATTATGATTATGGGATAACCATATTCCTCCTTTTATCCATCCTATGAAAAACAATATCACCATGTGTGTGTACGCACGACTTACCATATCCATGCTTTGGTGTATTTTGTTTTCATCTCCATATTATTTGGATGGTCATAATGAAAGATATAATGGATATAAATAATAAATATCACATTATATCAATTATTTATAATTAATATTCCATCTAATTTCTCACCTTTTTACCAATAATGAAATGATATTGTTGCTCGTGCGTAAATATGGCCTATCATCTCCACAACACGATGAGATTCATCTTCCACATTAACCATGCAAGAATGCTTATAATTTTTTTAATGAATAAATATGAAATATATGAAATAATAATTCAACGTTAATAATATATAAATATATACATATATTTCATTTACTTTCTCCCATACAATATGATAAGAAAATTGAAACAATGTTCATGCGTATGTACAACCTGTCGTCTCCATGAACGGTGTATTCTATTTCATATATCTATTTTTAAATAAATTTATATAATTAATATATAAGATATATAAATCATTTTTTTAATTCTATATGTAATTAAATCATGATCTAAGTAATATGATCTAGAATAATGAGTCAAAACATGTATGATAAACATAGTAGTCATTACCCTAAATGTTGCTTTTACTTGGAATTATTAATAAACATGTAATATAAAGTCAAAATTGAGTCATACATGATATAATAAATATTATTATGATTCAAGTATAAGTTAATAATAAGTTTAAAACCACTATATAAGATTTTTGTACACGTACGGAGAAAATTAGACTTAAGGTAAGTGTTAATTTCAAAATCTCATTATAATCCAAGATTGTTCATACATAAGTATTTACAGGGACATAATTATCAATGTTATCTATGTTTTTTTTAAAATTGTTACCAAAAAGAATATTTTTAAGGTTTTATATAAGGGAATAATTAACTAAAACATTTTTTTAAATGTTTCTGATAATTATCCTTCTAAATCTTTCTCATTCATGTCCATGTTTTCAAAATGGATTTTGTGGATTTATTTATAAGGACATGAATATTTTAACATGTTAATTTTCAAATTTTTCTCAAATTTTTTAAAGTGTTATAGGACACTTTGATTCAAAAATCTATTTTTTAAATGTTTTCTTTTATAAATTTGTATCTTTTGAATAAATGATTTCAAAGTAAAAAGGTATTTTTTTCCGGAATTTTTTAATGATTTTATTTGAGCATTTTCATCTATATCAACATCCTTTGTTGAATTTTATGTTTGATTGAGGTTGATCTATTATTATACAATATATCTTATTTTATAGAAGGGTTTATGATCATCTTGAATGTGAATGTTCTATTTTGATACCATTCATGATTTATTGATAAATTATTCACATTTCACATGCTATTTTAAAAATAAAAATGTTTATGTTGTTTATATTTTCGTATGAGGAATCCTTTGGACCTAGTAAGTGAATCGAGGGGCCCAATATTTACCCTCAATGCATTTGTAGGTCTCATGAGATTAAATCAATTAGTGAAAAATCCTTCTCATTTATTTCCAAGTAGTTTTAAATTGTCACGAGAATAGATCTTGACACAAATCAGGGGGGTTTCAACCCACTGACTTAAACTTTCACAATGATGGATCTTAATGGTATCTATATTGAGGATATATATTGATAGTGCATACATCCAACATTATGAATTTACTCATCATGATATTATTTTTTGATATTTCTTGTGATTATTCAACTAGTGTAATATCCATGGTTAAGTATATAATTCATGTTGTTATTTATATGGAATTATTTGACCCGCTTTCATTCATAGCATATTATGATAAAGATTATGATTTAATGACCTGTATTTTTATTTATTAACCTTTATTTATTATTTATATATATTTTTTATAACTTTCACTATATTATTACCCTTAATAAGAATCCAAGCTCACCCTTTTTTTATGTTTTATTTTCCTTAGGATGCCAAGAAGTTTTATATGCCGGATTTGACTAGTAGAATAATGGATTTATAAAAGGATTATCTATGTTGTATTTTATGTTTAAATTTTAATTTAATATTAATGTATGTGATATATTTTCTAGGACTACTAAACTGATTGGTCCTTCGAGATTCAAATCATGTATCTATACTAAAGTAATAAAATAAGGCACCAGCTCCAAAATACTGGGGTAAGGGGTGTAACAGTTGGTATCAAAGGATGTTTAGTAGTAACCATGGAAAATATATTTAGAAAACTAAGATTATGAAACATAACCCTAATCTTTAATGTGAGGATAATCATATAAGAACATCCCAAAGAAATCATGTTTATGGTTATGAGACTAGATACACATTAATTTATCAATTTATGTTTTAGTATTATACATTATGATATAACATTGTGTATATATTCATTTGGAAGTGTCTTATAGTTGAAGGAATGTGAGCCTCACTGATGCATGTGATCCATAGAGTAAGAATAATCATATCTTTCATGGTCTTAAGCCAATATTTCAAAGGGAAATAGTATCCGAATAATTTCCCTCATTTGAGGACATAATATCATGTTATAATGGAATAGTTAAAGAATATTCAAAGTATTATGGCTTCAGAGGGAAGAAAAAGAATAAAAGGATAGATGGGGAAAATATAGATGAAGGGGAGAAGGTAAAGAAGTATTTTCCCACATGTAATAACTTTGGAAAGAAACACCATGTTACTTGCATAAAAGTAATGGAAATTTTTTAACAAGTGTGGAGAAAAAATCCACCAAGCATGGTATTGTAAGGATAAGAAAAAAGTTTTTAATTTAAAATTGTTCAATTGCAAGGATATGGGACACTATATAAATCAATGTCTCATGTATTAAAGTAATATACCCCAAAATGAGGCTAATAGATCATGGTCAAGATTATGCTACTACAAAAATGAATAGGAATGATTAATGTTCTTATGTTTGGATTTAAAAATTAAGTAATTTGGTTATTTAACCAATTAGTATGCAATATATAAGGACTATAAAATAGTACTATTTCATTAAGGATTTGAGATCATATGTTCAATGGTACTGATGACCAAGAAAAGTGACTCAGTAGCAAGTTAAATTTTTTGGAAAACATATGGTTAAAAAAAATATAACCCTTAATATGTTAATAATAAAGAGATATATTGTCCGAATAACGAGATGATTTATTTGGATAAGTCTTATGTTTGGAATTAATTAAGTTGAACTTTGGATATTATTATTTGAGGTTAAAGTATTATTTATTGGATACTATTTTATGACCTCTTTGGTTTGAGTAAACATTTAGAGGATGAAAGAAATACTTGTGGACATTATGATTCATCATAAGTGATTCAATCATAAAAAATCATCTTGAATATCAATCTCTAGGTGTATGAAATGAAGAAAAAATACATTGAATCACAACAAAATGATGAGATTATTCTTGATTAGGTATGGATTTATTCTCATGAAAAAATATTCAACTCTATGGAAAGATTATTGAAACAAAAAAATGTTATCATAATACCTTCTTTTCCAATGAATCAAATGGTCCCTTAGACCATCACAAATTTAGGGTATTGGGAATGTTAAATTTCTTCTAACCATGTTATTTATCACTCTCTTTATGAACTTCATAGTTATATTTATATTATGTGTCTAGGTTTTCACTTTCCACCAATGTTATCATATTCTAAAGCCTAATTTGTTGGTGGACTTCACATTTTATTTTCCCTCTAATTAGGATTATATTTTATTAACTGTATTTCTAGTGTGAGTTTTCCACAAAGTTATTTTTATAGTATTGAAATTTTATTTTCAAAGTGAAATTTCAAATTGTGAGGATGAAATTTATTTAAGGATGTGTGAATGTAACACCTCAATATTTCACAAAATATTTTCCTAAATAAATTCAACAGCTTGTGTTGCACACAACATTGATTTTGAGTGCACCATGATCCATTAACCTAGACGTTTAAATAGGTGTTATGAATAGTAATAACCAAATTATTAAATTTATATATATTCTATGTAATGTGAACATTCATGTTGGGTGTTTATTGGACAATTATACAAGAAATTTTTTTATGCATAAAAACTATATTTTTTAAAAAGGGAATTTTGTTATATTTTAATAGTGTTCCAACTTTAAAAATAATTTTTTCAATTTTTTTAAATTTGATATTTAAAAATAGACTTCATTTTGTAATTCCAAATGTCAAAATGAACTTAGTATGAATTTTTATTATTTTTTGAGAATTTTCATTTTTGAAGAATAATGGAAAATACTACAATGTACTTAAAAACCACATTTTTTGTTTAAAAAATTATTATATTTTAATTGATGTTTAAAGTCAAAATAGATCAATAATACATATATTAATCCAATTTATTTCATTGGAATATTTTTTCTATTGAAATTATATATATAAACGTATTAAACTTTTGAATGTCTCTTTTAGCCACCTTCTATCCACATCTGTGGGATTAATGTTAAACTTAATATAGCCACTTATATTAATTGAATTAGGAAAAATACACATACATGGTTTTAATCATTATGATATTTATAGTCTAATAGGATCAACTTAATTTTTTGGATATTTTGAATAGTAACTTTAGTAAATTTTTATCTACCACAGTTAAGGGTAAATCGGGTAATTAAAGGTCACAATACTATTATAATTTTATAAAGTTACCCTAAAACTAGTCATAATTTAATTGGATGAGTGATTTTCAACCAAAAAAAAAACCTTAGGTATAAATTATAATCTTTCTAAGTCACTTGGGTAAGAATATGACATTAATAATATTTTATTTAAAGATAAGTTAAAAATGTCATACTCGCATTTTTAATAACTATTCCATTTTTATTATGGGGTTATAAAAAATATAAATTCAACTATAAATAGTAATTTAATATATAATATGTCTATATACACCATTAAAATTTATTTATAAATTTTAATTATAAAATAATTAACTTAAATGGTGACACAATGATGTTTTAGTAATTGTTTAAAAAATGGAAGAATAAAATAAATGATATTAAAAATATTGATATAAATGTAAGCTAAGTGAGTTAATGTCATCCACAATTTTTATTGACGAATTATACATGTTATTATTTTTTTAGAGGTCTTGGTTATAATTTATCTTATTGGTTTTATTTTTTGTAAGAAAAAATAATGAATAGTGTCAAAATTAACATTTAAGATAATTTAAAATAAAAAATATTTTATTAATTGATATAAAATATATAAAAAACTAAAATTTGGACAAATAATTGGAATAAGTATTAAAATGTTGTGTCTGACACATTTATTGGTCGTTTTTCATTTTAAAGTAACTATAATAACGCATAATGTATTAATTATATGATATAACATTAATTGTTAAAGGGGTTAAATAAGGGTTAAAAAAAGATAAGGATTAAAAAAATAATAAAAACATGTCAAAAATTATTGGTTGAATAATATTCGACTATTATCACATTATGATCTATTTTGAGTTCTTTAATAGACAGTTTTTTCATGAAAATAAATTATATATTATATAAATCAAATATAGTTACAAAATATCACTCTCTTTGTTTTTAATATCTTTTATGTGTCCTCATAGGGACAAAATCAAGACATTAATGAGCATAAATGTATATTTTTATCATAATGATACCAATGTAATTATATTATATTATTTTTAATTTTTTTTTAAATTATACAATTACCTTAAATGGTTCTTCAATGCTAAAACAATATTTATTTAATTAATGGAAAAAATGGATATTAAAATTATTAATTTTGGTATATTATGGTGAGTTAATGTATATAAAAAATTTCATAGATATATAACATATGTTATAGATTTTTTAAATCATTATATTCAAATTCCCACTTTGTCTTAATGTATTTGAAGTAAAATTAAATGAAAAAAATTAAATTGGAAAATAATGATATCTTATTTAATTAATTTATTATTAAATTATTTAAAAATAAAAAAAATACTAAATACTCCCAACTCGATAGGATATGGTCAAACATGTCTTATAACTTTCTTTTATGGTTTATTTTTAAGTATTTAAATCTATAGTAGTCCTATTATATTTTAATATTTTCAGGATTTCCAAATGTGCCCCTCACCTCAACTATAAAGGCCACCTTCTCCCTCACTTCCCCACACAAAATTGAGGCCTTTAGATCAACCAAACCTATCCCATTTCTCCTTTCAACAATATTAGTTAAGTTTTTGAGATATATTCTTCAAAAAAACCAACCCTACTGTCTCTAAGAGGAGATCCAAAGGATGTCCTCTGAAGAAGAGGTAATTGTTTTACCCATTCATTTAAGTTATTTTCTTATTATACTACCTATTGCTATGTTGTTTCCATTCTAAAGTAATATATCTAGTATCATATATAAATTTTTGATTTTATCATGATTATGGTAAAACCATATTCCTCCTTTTATCCATCCTACAAAAAACAATATCACCATGTATTTGTACGTATGGTTTACTGTCACGACGCTGTGGTGTAATTTGATTTCATCACCACGCTATTTGGATGGGAATAATAATGGATATAATGGATATAAATAATAAATATGAAATTATATTGATAATTTATAATTAATATACCATCTAATTCCTTACCCATTTACCAATAAGGAAATGATATTGTCCCTCATGCGTACGTACGACCTACCGTCTCTACGACACAATGAAATTAATCTTCAAAAGTAACCATTCAAGAATGATTATAAAAATTTATTTATTGAATAAATATAAAATATATTAAATAAAAATTCTAATGGAATAATATATATATACATATATATATATCATTTACTTTCTTCCATTCAATATGATAAGAAAATAGAAATAGCGTTCACACGTACATACGACCTACCATCTCCATGAATGGTGTATTCCATTTCATATATATATATTTTAAATATATTTATATAATAAATATATATATATATATATTTATATAACAAATATAACATGTTTTACATTCATTAAGTAATTAAATAATTATCTAATTAATAGGATCAAGGATTACAAGTCAAAACACGTATGATAAACAAAGCAGTTATTACCTAAAAATTTGATTTAACTTGGAATTGTTAATGAAAAGGTAATGTAAATTCATAAATGAATCATATATGATATCATAAATATTAATAGTATTATGGTAAATGTTAATAATATTTTTTAAACCACTATACAAGATTTTCATACACGTACGGAGGGAATCATACCTAAGGTATGGGTTAATTTTGCAATCTCATTATTATATGCGATTGTTTATAAGTAATTATTTATTGGGACATATTTAACATCCATGTCCACATTTCTTAAAAATGTTTTCAAAAGTAATATTTTTAAGGTTTTATGTTAGCAACTCTTTAACTAAAACATCATTTTAAATGTTTCTAAGAATTATTATTCTAAATATTTCTCATTCATGTCCATGTTTTCAAAATGGGTTTTATGTATTTATTTATGAGGACATTAATATTTTGAAACATTAATATTCAATTTTATCTCAAATGTTTCAAAGTGGTACAGGACACTTAGATTCAAAAATATATATTTTTTAAATTGCTTCTTTATAAATTCACGGCTTTTGAATAAATGATTTTAAAGTAAAAAAGGGTATTTTTATCAAGAAACTTTTAATGATTTTATTTGAGTATTTTCATATATATCAACATCCTTTTTTGAATTTTATATTTGATTGAGGATGATATATTATGATAAAATATACCTTATTTAATTAAAGGGTCTAAGATCAGTTTGAAAATGGATGTTCTATTATTATACAATTCATGGTTTATGGTTAAAGTATTCACATTTCGTATGGTAGTTATTAAATATGAATGTTTATGTTGTTTATGTTTTTATATAAGGAATCCGTTGGACTTATTAAGTGACGGTTGGGGACTGATATAGCCCCTCGATGCATTGGTAGCTCTTATGAGAGAAAATTTGTTGGGAACAAACACTTCACATTTGTTTCCAAGAAGTTTTAAATTATCCAGAGGATAGATGTTAACACAAATACTATGGGTTTCGACCCACATACTTAAACTTTCATGAGGATAGATCTTAAAAGTAGCTTTCTTAAGGATAGAGCTTGAAAGTGTAGACATTTGACATTATGAATTCCCTCATTATGAGATTAGTTATTGATATTCCATGTGATTATTTGACTAGAAGAATATCCATGGTTAAGTACATTTCTCATTTGATTATTTAAATACATTTATTTGATCATCTTTTATTCCTGACCTATTAATATCAAGATTATGATATAATGGCACGTGTTATTAGTTATTCACCATGAATTATTGTCTATATTTATTTATGATAGATTCATCGATATTATTGACCTTAATAATAATCATATCTCAACCTTTTCCAATTTTTTATCTTCTCCAGGATGCCAATAAGTTTTATATACAGGGTTTAACTACTACAATAATGGTGTTCTCAAAGAATTATCTATGTTGTATTTTATGTTTGAAATGTAATATAAGGTTCATGTATGTAATCTATTTTTCAAGACTGGTAAATTTATTTTTCTTTTAGGATTAAAATATTGTATCTATACAAATTTAATAAAATATGGAACCATCTCCAGGCTATTGGATTTGGGGGCATTCTAATTTTTGTAAGGTATTATGTCCATTGTGATAGTCTGGAGAGTGAACATTGAATTAGGAAAGATAAAATAGTAATTGAACCCAATCCACTATGATAGTCTTGGAAGTTATCCTTGACTAAGTAAATATTTTTATATGCTTATGTATATGATAAAAACTTATTCCTTATGCTCATGAAATGTTCTCATGGATCATGATTTATTATTTTTGATTCCACACAATTATGAATTATGTATTTTTTATGAAAAATACTTACTCCATGATATATAATTAATTATCTTTGACTTATTGGATATTATTTCCATTAGTTATGACCATTTTATCATACCCTTATTATTATCTTATGCTCAATTATGATCATTGATTAAAATATCCTATGTTTACCCTTACTGAGCATCTAATCTCACCCTTTCTTTTTTTCTTTTACCAATGTTATGAAGAATGGTTTTAAGTAGGTTATTTCTAAGAAGTTAACTATATGAGAATATATTTACGGGAGATGTTGAAGATATTTTATGAAATAATATGATTATATATTTAGTTGGAAAAAACAATAAATATTTATAGTTCTAGGGAATATATTGTTCTGAGATATATTTTCATCTAAATTGATAAAATATATATGTATTTTGTGCTTGGGTTACCTCAGTTTTTATCATAGTAGGGTTTAGTTTTTTTGGATATTATGTTTAAAAATATTTTTTGAAAACCCAAAGGATAAGTCTATGTATAGTATAACATTCTAAAGCACTGGTAAAGTATATATTTTATGGTTTCCCTAGATAACACATCCAAATATAGTTACTATAAAGTGGATGTGGCTATGGAATAGATTCACCTAGGGGTTAAAACTCTAAAATTTGTGGATTTGTTATTAACTCGTTCATCATTGGTGCATGGTGAGTGGGGTTAAGACTGTATAACTAGGTTGACACACCCAAGGGATATTATTCAGTTAATTAAAATTTTCTTTGTGAACCATTATAAAGGATTTTAATAGATGATGACAATGAATGACCTAGGTTATACGTAAGGAGTTAAAGATTGAAAATAATATTCTATTATTTATAAATCATATGAATTATTTTTCATGATTAATCAATATGATTATTTTTGGTTACACTGTGCTTTTGGGTCTTAGGCAATAGATACACCTAGGATAAATCATGTTAAAGATGAATGTGATATCCATTATAGTGACCATACTCCTGAGAAACCAAATGAAATGGGAGTTAGGATATGAAATATTGAATCTATTCTCATACAACTCTCTCAAACTATTAATGGTTACATGGATCATGTTGAACATCCAAATGATTAAAGGAAAGAACAACTCGCTCTTGATCCTTTCTTGGAAATGTTTATACATTCCTTTATTAGTTTCTATGATCCACTTTTTGATGATAAATGGATCAATTATATAGAAAATATATTCTCTATTCATCAATTCATGAATAATGAGATGTTTATTTTGTATGTGTCTCATTTTGAAGGTGAAATTGATCAATGGATGAATCTTATTGAGAATATAAGGCAAGAGGATGAAATTATGATTTCTTAACATCCATGGTATCTCTTTAAGTTTCTTCCAAGGAAAGGGTGTTCTCTTAACAAAATCTACTTGAATTATATTTCTCTTTATTGTGATATTTAATTAATTCATCAAACATTGAATGTTTTTTCTTAATTAATCATTAATTATTTCACCTTTTTATTCAATTATTTGATGAGAGAGTTTCACTATTGAAATTATGATGCAAATCCTTCTTAAATAGATTTTCCATCCACTAATAGCTATTTATTCCCATCATATAGTTTAATGATAAATTCAAATATAAAATTAAAAACTCTAAAAAAAACCATGTTCAAGTAATATTTAACGTTAAAGTATATTTTTTATCTATTTTAATAGATCCATTTTGTTTACTGTCTAAAACAGATTCATTGAGAGGATCATTTTCAATTATTTTAGTAGATAAAAATACACTATGGTTATCTTAAATTAGTGATGTACCATCTATATCATTTGATATTTTTCTCAAATTATTTATATCTTTCTTATAAAAATTCATTAAAGATTCATATAAAACAATCATGCAGGTATTGATAAAGATGTGAACTAAATTTTCCCCTCAAGGATATTCTATAACTTCTTTAAATATAAATTCCATGTATATCAGATAAAATAAATAGGAAATAATATAGGTCAGGTTAGATGAAACTTGGGTTAGATAGGATATTAGTGGAAGTTCCTAGTAATTTAAAAAATCACTCTAAGTGAGGAGGGGGGGGGGTAGTGTGAAATAACAGGACCTTTATATAAAATTCTAAAACCGATTTGAATTCCCCTAAAAATACTCAAACAATTTTTATCCATTAATATATATAAGAGTCTACTTATGATCACCCAACACTCAATTTCTAAAATAAGAAATGTAAATAATATTATAGAGTGTCACAGAATAGTTTTTATAAGGTTTGACCCCAACATGAGAATCCAATCCCTACTATATTCCGGTTAAGTCTAAGACACATATATCCACTATATAACTCATGTGAATAAAAAATTATATCACTTGAAAATATCATAGTATTTTGAATGTTTTCTTTATACTAGAGCGTATGATTTTACAATGGATTCTCTCTATAAACTCCATAATAAGAAGATGATTTTTTTTAAATTTCATAAAATCAGAATAATAATATCTTCTTCATCGATAATTGTATTAAATAAGAAGTAGATAATATGATAGAATAGAATTATAATAACCTAAAATTTTATCAATGGAACTTCCCTTTTTATTATTGTGTCATGTTTTATAATATAGTATAAATCCCATGCACCACATAATGAAATCAACAAAATGTTATTATATGAAGTTGAATATTGAATTTAGAGAATAAAAATGGCTATAAGAATTGAAAATATTACAATGGGATAAAAAATAGAAAATAATATAACTAAAATATGAAAAATTGGATCTTCTAAATCCACCGGAATAACTGCACTTAAGAACAACACTATAAAAATGAAGTAGAATATTAGTAATGAAATGTTCATCTTTAAATTGAATATATATATATATATATATATATAAACTTAATATAAAATAAAAGTTAATTATTAATGAATAAAATATGAGGTATTTATAGAAATTATGGATCCCATATAAATTTAAAAACTATGACCATTGGAATAGTAATCTAACCATTAGAATATTAAGTTGACCGTTGTAGTAGTAATATGACCATTATAAATAGAAATCACACCATTAAGATAGTAACCTCCACTATGTAAAATTAAAATATTATTTAGGAATCATATAAAATGAAAAATAGTATCTCTATACCATGATATAATTAAATAAGTGTTTAAAAATGATAAAATATGTGTTCGTATTTTTGTAAAACATATATATTTTATTTTCATTTTTATAATAAATATAATGATGTTAAAGATACTTTGTTCCTAAAATTTATTCAAAAATCAATATTATTATAAGAACCCAATATTTTAAAATGATCACTATGTTTGATAGTGCATAAGTACGTCACATCAAAGTTAAAGAAAAAAACGAAATATTATTATTCAAAAGTGACAGTTATAACATTACCGTTAATTTAGTGTGTATGAATAAGAATATATTATTTTTGAAATAATTATTCTATTCCTAATAAGTATAAATTTATAGTTAAATGATTATAAAATAATAACACAATTTCTAGTTAAGTCATTTTAATCTTTAGAAATACATTTTCTTCATAAATAATTTTTATTATATTTTATTTACAAATAATATAATTCATTTATATAAAATTTAGAAAATTTATTTCATAAAATGAACTTCTTTTTTGAATTAATCATATCAAAATTATCATATGGTGAAATTTTTAGAATTTTCTGAAAAAGTTTATTTTTTTGTGAATAGTAAAAAATACAATTTTAAATGAAATACAATATATTTTGTGGAATCATAAATACATAATTATTATATAAAAATTTGTGAAATCCTAATTAATTAATAAGTTATAATATTATTATATATATTTTTCAAAAAAATAATTTATAACATGTAAATTATAATTTATTTCATGATAAGTATAAAAATGATTGTCAGTGCCCACATTGTGCTTGTGCAGTGTTGACATAGTAAAATTTAGTTCCTTATAGATAATAATTGAGTTAAAAAAATTTTCAAGACTTTTTTATTAATTATAATATATAATTTTTTTATGATAATTATAAATTTTATAGTTATATAACATGAATCTTATCCAATTGTTTGTGCAATTCTTGTGCAAGGTAAGAAAAGTCAAATTAACAAGTTAAAGATGTTTTCTTGACTTGGATATGATTAAATATTATTAATTAATGAATATAAATTATTATTTTGAAACTATTTTTTTTATTTTTATTATATTAATTATATATATATATATTAAATAACTAACTTTAATGCTTATGCAATGCTGATGGAGTGCTTGTGCGAGCAGAAGAAAAATCAGTAAAATGATTTTAATTAAAATTATAAGAACCATTAACCAACCCAAAAACATTGATAAATCTTATTGGTTGATTATTTATAAACTATTTTTTTCCAAATTTAGAATTAATGACCATTTAGAGACACTTGGGTGTGATTAATACCCTTATAATATTTTATTTAAAATAAAGTCAGATCATTCACACTATATATTTTAATTAGTATAATATTTTAATATATGGTCTTCCAGAAGAGATATTTTACCATAAAAACTAATTTTAAATATAAAAAGTTTATATTATTCATGGAAATTTAGTTTTAATTTTTTGGGAATAAATAATTACCTTAATGGCTTACACAACGATGATACAATAATTATTTAATTAATGAATAAATCAAATAAATGATATTAAATATAATAAAAAATATATAATTTGATATTTTTCAGGTAATAAAAGAATTATATAGATGAATATGATATTTTTTGGATATAATAAAATACTTTTTTTATAATTTTGATACTTTTTTTATGTTTCTAAAGTCATTGTAATGAATAGTATTAAATTTGACAAAATTTATATTTCATGAATACAAAATTTTATTAAATTATTTAAAATCCATAAAAATGTTGAATAAGGAAAAATATTTCAATATATAGTCTAAAATGTAGTACCCTATTATTTTATTCCTTTTCTAAGTCTTTACCGTTATAATAGATTTATTATATTTTAATATTTTATGTAATTCCTAAATTTCACCTCACCTCAATTATAAAAGGGTACTATTTCCTTAATTTTATTTCATCTCATTGATCCTTATATATCTACTATACTATAACTACTTTTCATCTACACTTACCCAATCACACTCTATAGGAATTATTTTTTGGAAAAACACCATCCTTTGAGGCCTTAAGTTGTTAAGAAAATGGATTGTCCAAATTAGAGGAAGATAAAGGACGTGTGAACTCAAGGTAAGGTAAGTTTTTATTTCTAATGTTTATATTTTAAAAATTATAATTTTATGTATAAAATGATTTTTTATGTTCATGAATGTAAAAAATGTTAGTAGATATGTACACATTCTATAATTTCTTATAAAATTTCATGCATTTTTATATGAGTAATTGTTTTAATTTAAATGTGTATTTCTAATAGAAGTAATTATTTTCTAAAAAATGGATTTCTCCTATTTTTTCATTGAAAAGTTACTTTTACAAGATTATATGTTCTTTAATTATTTTCTTCTATGAAAATAATATATTTAATACTTTTTAATGTTTTAAATGTGTTATTTATGAGAAATACGTATATTGAGAAATATTTTTCTTAAAAATATAATTCAGAAATTGGGTATCATGTGGAAAGGATTAAGAATGGAGAGTGAAACCATGACCTCATAGTAAATTTGAATATTGGTAATATTGATTGTGTACATAATTATTTTATAGGTTATTTAAGTTATTATTTTAATCCATAAAAATATTAATATTTTCAAGTGATTTTCAGGAGAAATCCAATTGTTTTCAAACATGTATTTTTAAAATGAATTTTCAAAAAAATTATTTTTGAAAGGTTTATATATATATATATAATATTTATATTTGATATAAATTATTTTAAAATATTATTAAATGGGTATTTATAAAAAAAATTCTACTGGTTTTAAATCCCCTTACTGGGCAACATAATGCTCATCCCATATTTTAAATCTTTTTTATAGAATTCTCTTCGAAGTTCTTAGATGTACATATTTGAATTTTGACTTAGAGAAGATGAATCTATATAGTTATTTTATTTTTATTTTTATACAAATATTTTCAATTATAAGGTGTTGTCTAATTCTCCCGAACCTATACTGGAAAAGGTCATAGAATGTAAAATGGACTATTTATTTTTTAGTTGTGTTTTCGAAAAAAAAATTAGTACTGAATTTAGAAGAGAGGGTTCTGGGTGTCAAACTTGGTATCATAGCAATGTTCGAGAAAATTTTAGATATTATATTTTGTATCTTTAAGGAAAAAAATTATGTGAGAGAATTGTTTTTAGTTAATTAAGTTCCTTTATAAGTTCTATTTCTTCAAAATTTTAAAGATGAAAATTCATAATTTTATAAAGTTATTTGAATTAATTATGAGGGAAAGATAAATTTAAGGGGTGTTGGGGATATTGTAACATCCCGAGATTTTAAAATGAAAAACTATGTTCGATAATGCATCATATTCCTCACATCAAGCTTAATGAGTCAACTAAATATTATTATTTAAATTTGACTGTTTTAACCTTTCCACCATTAATTTAGCAGGTATGAATAAGAATAAATTATTTATGAAATAAATATATTGGTCCTAATTAATATAAATTTGTTTTTAAATGGTTATAAAATAATAAAATAATTTCTATTTAAGACATTTTAATCTTCAAAAATATGTTTTCTTTGAAAATGCTTTTTATTGGTTTTTATGTACAAATATTGTAATTAATTTTTCAAAACTTTTAGAAAATTTATTTTATAAAATTAACTACATTTTATAAATCATCATATAAAAATTATCTTATGGTAAAATTTTGATAATTATATGAAAAAGTTGGATTTTTGGTGAATAGTAAAAAAATACAGTATTTAATAAAATAAAGTATCTCTTATGGTATAATTATATAGGTATTTTATTAAAATAATTCATAACATGTAAATTATAATTTCATGATAATTATAAAAATCATTGTGAGTGTTGATGTAGTGCCTGTACAACGTTGAAAAAGTCAAATTTGGTTACTTATAGATAATAATTGAGTTCTAAAAGTCATTTCATGACTTTTTTATTAATTATTATGTATAATTTATATTTTGGGATGATATTTTTTAAATTTATATTTATATAAAATTAATCTTATTCTAATTCACTTGGAATGCTTGCACAAGGCAAGAAAAGTCAAATTAACAAATTAAAGATGTTCTCTTGACATGGATATGAATAAATATACTTAATTAATGGATATAAATGATTATATTTAACCTAAGTAAATTATTTAATATTTTTATATATGAAATAATTAAATGTAATTCTTATAAAATGCTAATTTAGTTCTTGTGAAATGAGAATAAAAATCAATAAAATGATTTTAATTTAAATTTGAAGAACCATTAAATGACACAAAAACTTGTATAACTCTTATTATTTGATTATATCTCAACCATTTTTTTCACGGGTATAAATAATGAACATTATCAGACACTTGGATAAGATTAAGACCCTTATAATATTATATTTAAAAGAATTTCAAACCACTCACACTAAAGAGTTCTTTTATTATAATATTTTAATATATGGTATTATAGAAGATTTATTCAACCATAAATATTTATTTGAAAGATAAAAAATTTATATTCTTCATGGAAATTTATGTTCAATTTTTTGTAATAAATAATTACCTTAAAGGATTTCACAATGATGATGTATTAATTATTTAATTAATGAACAAATCAAATAAATGATATTAAACATATTAAAATAAATATAATTTGATATTTTTGAGGTAATACATGAATTCTATAGATTAATATGATATGTATAGGATATAATAAAATATTGGTTTCTAATTTGACACATATTTTATGTTTTAAAGTCATAGTATTGAATAATGTTAAATTTGAAAAAAAACAGGAATATAATATTTTATTAAATTATTTAAAAATCCTTAAAATGTTGAATAATTATAAAGGGGGTAATATTTTGTTGAAAATGTCATACCCTATGATTTTTAGGAGTTTTTGAATTCTTTAAGCCAATAATAGAGTTATTATATTTTAATAATTTATGTAATTTCTAAATTTCCCCTCGTATCAATTATAAAAGGGAGATCTTTCTTTCATTTTATTTCATCACTTTGAGCCATATACCTTGCATATCCTTTGAAAAAATTTCTTCTCCAATTCAAAAAACACATTCGAGAGGACTTATTTTAGGCAGAACACCATTATTTGAGACCTTAAACTGTTAAGTAAAGGGATTATCTAAATAAGAGGAAGATAAAGGACATGAAAACTCAAAGAAATGGATGTTTTTATTTCTAATGTTTATTTTTAAAAATTATAATTATATTTATAATGTTTTCTTTATTCATGGATTTCATACATATTTGTACATATGTCAAAATTCTATAATTTCTCACGATATTTCATGCATTTTAATACGAGAAATTGTTTTAATTTATGTGTGTATTATAAATGTAAGTAATTATTTTCTGAAAAAATGGATTTATCCTAACTTTTTCTTCAAAAAGTGACTTTTCCAAGATTATATGTTATTAAATTATTTTCTTCTATGAAAATAATACATATAAGGCTTTGGAATTTTATTAATGGGATTTTTATGATAAGGATGGATCTTTTGAAAATGTTTTCTAAAAAATAATTTGGTACTTGGATTTAGGTGGGATAATGACGAATGGGGATTGAACCTACGACATCACAGGAAATTTTCCTACTGGTTATATTTCTTGTTTAAAGAAGTGTTTTATAAGATCTATCATGTATCATTTTAATCTATAAAAATATTAATATTTTAAAGATATTTTAAGGAGAAATATAATTATTTCAAAGATTTATTTTTTGTAATTAATTTTGAAAATAATTATTTTTTGAAATGTTTTTTATATATATCAAATATTTATATTTTATATCAAGTATTTTAAAAGAGTTATAAAAGAGTTTTTTTTAAAAAAATACACTAGTTTTAAAACCCCTTACTGGGAAATATAACGCTCATCCCATGTTTAAAAAAATCATAGGAATCTCTTATAAGTTATTATATGTACATATTTTATTTTTAATTTAGAGAATATGAAGCAACATAGTTATTTTGTTTTTATTTTTTCACAAATCTGTTCAACTATAAGGTGTTGTCTAATTCTCTTAAACCTAGACAGGAAAAGGTTATGAAATGTAAAATGGTATGTGTATTTATTAGTTTTATTTTATATAAAAAATAAGCATCACTTTTAGTACTGAATCTATAATAATGGGTTTAGGGATTCCCAATTATGGTTTATGATAGTGATATGATTATTTTACAAGATCGTATTCAATTTTTTAGAGGGCCATAAAATCAATGATAAAAATTAAAATTAATATTTTTCTAAAAAACGTGGATTTTATTTAAAAATAATGTTTCTCATATTTATAAAAATATTTTTATAAAATGGATTTTATTTTTGGAATCACCATAGAAAATAATGGTTATGGTTAATTTTTTGTACTTTTCTAAAGGTAATTGATTTCTTATTAAATAGTGAAATATGGTAAAATATGAAATCTGACATTATAAAATGAATACAAGAATTTATGATCCATAGATGATGTATTATCCCATTATTTATAACTCACATACCCTATTTATTTTTATATATACATACTAATAAATACTAGTTGTAGTCTTTATCCAATGTAATAAACTAATGAATATAATATTTAAAGAGACCCCTCTACTGACCTTATAAATACTAACCCTCATAAACCCTTCTCCTTAAAACATCTAATCCATAATGATTAAAACAATTATGACCATTCCATTTAAAATCATATCCCTAAATTTTTAGTGCCTTTGGTCTCATCCGAAGTCAATTTCCTGGTGCCTTAAGAAGTAATTCACGGATGCGGTGTTTATGAGGTAATATTCTCAATTTACCTCTTCTAAATTCATTTCTTCTTCTAACCTATCCTAAAATACCTCATCCAAAATTGAATAATAACGTTAGTATCATATATATATATATATAGTATTATTATTTTAATTTGATTTGTACCATCCACCCCTTTCTCATCTTATTTATTCTAAAAAATTAAATTGTTGTTCATATAATATCGACTCATCACCTTCATGGACGACGAGCTCTTTTTTATCATTACCACCATCATAGTAGGTTTAAATTCAATTAAAATGTTTTAAAATTAACTAAATATTTATATTATATATATTTTTTATAATTGTGTAATTAACATATGGATATAATACTAAAATAAAATTAAACTATTACACGATGGTTGGTAAAAATGCCAAATGGACTAAAAACATAACAAAGACATTTTGTCTAAAATAATCATCCCTAGTACTGAACACATTTGGTTATTTTTTTCCATTTAAATTTATAAAGTATATTAATACCATTTCTTTTCACTTTTGGAGTTATCATCCCATTTTATAAAAATATCAATAATTATCTACAAGTGATCTGACAGTGGAACCATGAATCAGAAGCTCTCAAAACAACAAAATTAAGCTTTATATCTCATTGAAATTTTTATAAATAAACAAAGTAAACTTATATTAACACATATTTAGATGGAAAAGGTTTTAAATTAATTAATTAATGAATATGATTTTGTTATCCTGGATGTTAAGTGCAAGTGTAGAGCGATTCTGGAACAAAAGGTAAGGGATCTCTTCGAACAACCCTCTTTCATTGGGTTATGACCTTTCTCTCCTGAACTCACTTTATCACTCTATTTAATGATATTAAATTCCTATAAATTCTATATATATTCCTATTATATATATACTAGTGTTATTATCCCTCCCTTTATGGGTTAATACACGTCTTAAGTTCATTTTTCAAATGCCATATGATTATGACTTTTGATTGATCCTTTTGTGGCACTTATAATCATGTACAAGTTATGATGAGAGAACCTAGATATTAATGAAATGATTTGGGTAATGTTTTTTTATCTTGATATGGTATGTATTGGATTTGGGAGTAAACCTAATCCATGATAAGACTTCTTCTACCATGTGATGTTTTCTTGGTGGTTATCCTTGACTTATGCTTATGTCAAATTTTATATTGCTTCCACTTCCCCATGTTTCCCTGATTTTAGAATACCACATTATTTATATTTTTTTCTTAAGTGATTATTAATGATACTTATCCTTATGATATCTTACCTTGTCATTTTAGTCACATGTTATGCCTCATTATCATGTTTATTTCCTTACTAGAAATTATAACTCACCTATTTCTTTTATGAATTCCCAAGGTTATCCTATACAGTTTCAGGAGCTCAAAGGGATTTAGGGGATAAATATAAATATTTAAATAAGATATTTTATTTTTGTTTCATGTGGTTGTTTTATATAACTAGTATTTTAATTAATCCCGGTCTTTTAATCCTTTATCTGTATTTAATTGATTTTTATACTAAAAAACATGTAACAATATGTGTAAAAAGATTAGGTTGTTGTAGTTTGTATTAGAGGATTGTCTAGTTATTTTTGTAAATTAGGACTAGAATAATTTAGTGAGAATCCTAAAAATAATTCTAAATATAATAAAATATCTTAGAATTTTGATTAAGTGTAGAGCAAGTCGTTTCCAATAAATAACATTACAATCTGTAAATTGATGTGGCTCTAGAATAGTTGTACCTTGGGGTAATAAACCTAAAAGGGAGAGTTTGTTATTAACTTTATCACCACTTAGTTCACAAAAAATATGCCTTGTTGTACAAATATTTTTACAGTTATGAGGGATATTCCTAGTAAAATTAAAAAAACTATTTAAAAACCATTATAAAGGAATTGAATAAATGGTTAGGTTATAAAAACTAAAAGAAAAAAGTGATATAGATAACCTATATTGAAAACTAGAAACTCATATGTTAGGATATATGTGTAATTTATATGTATTTTCTTATATATTCCTATTTTCATTTTTTATTTTCTTAATAGCTTAAGTTTTCTCATCCCTTAATTTATTGTGGATATGGTAAATGACTAGAACAAGAATCAAATAGTGAAAGGTTCACTCACTTTCCTTTAACGAGATTCAAATGTCCTATATGATTATAGTTCTATGAATTCTTTAATATATTTCATGTTTAGTAAAACTATTCAAACACAAACTTTAAACATGTGGGTTGAACTTTTCTAGAGAAATGTAAATAGAGTAATTATTTCATTCCACGTATATAAATCCTCCCATATCAATATTTGTGTGATGAACCTTTAAACAAATGTTGTATTAATTCCTTTAGTGGAGTTTGATGCAATATTGTGCATGGATTGGATGTTCCCTTATAAATCCATCATCAATGGTCAAGAGAGGGATATCACTCTTCACATCTTGAGTCATCTTATGATTATGTACAAGTGTAGGGATGATGATAAATCTCATTTGGAATTTTCTTCTCAAGTATGGATATTATTTCCTTATAAGAAATAATAGATAGAACAAATGATTGAGGCAAAGGGGGAAATCATGCTTGAATACTTGCCCATTTTCAAGGCTTATATTGATGTATTCCTAGAATAATTTCCTATTCTTCATCCTGATAAGGAGTATTTATTATCAATAAAACTTATTCCTAGATCTCTTCCCATATCCAATATTCCCTATAGAATGACCACCCTTGAGTTGGAAACTGAATAATAAGTTACAAAATAACATGAAAAAGGTTATATATACCTGATTTCTTCATCATGGGGTGAGCCAGTCCCCTTAAATAAGAAAATGGATTGGTCAATGTTCCCCTACATTGAATATCATATACTCAAAAAATCACAATAAACAATAAGTATCCTATACCATGGATAGATGAATTGTTTGATAAACTATGTGGGGAACATTATTTCTCTAAGGTGTAATTTTGGTTGAGATATAATCAATTAAAGGTGAATAAGGAAGATATTACCAAGACTAACTTTTGAATAAGGTATGGATACTATGAGTTCATAGTGAGTCACTTCAAACTCACTAATTCTATGGAAATCCTTATGGACATAGTAAATAGAGTCTTTGGAGATTACCTTGATAAATATGTGGTAGTATTTGTAGATGATATTATGATATTCTAAAAAATAATGGAGTATAATGGGGAGAATTTTAATACCATGACAATGAAATTAAAAAAGTACAGACAATATGAAAATTATAATAAATACGAGTTTCGGTGGGAGGAGGTATTATTCATGGGGGGTGTTATCACTAGTAAAGGGATATATGTGGACCCTTATAATACATAATGAATTATGGAGTATAAAAAATCAATATCTATAATAGATATCTATAGTATCCTTAGACTAGATTGGTATTATCGATGATTTTTTAGAACTAACTTGTTATTATGAAAGACACTAATGAAGATGACTCAACAGGGGGTATTATTTGTCTGGAATAATTACTATAAAGAGATGTTCAAGGAATTGAAAAATAGTGTTATCAATGCACCATTACTCATGCTACCCTCAATTTTTGAACTTTACATTGTATATAGTGATTCTTCAAATAAGGGATTAGAATGTTTATTGGTGAAAATTATAATGTGATCGTATATGATTCAAGGAATATAAAAGTTCACAATCATAACTACCCAAAAAATGATCTATAGTTGGATACAATGATCTTAAAATTGAAAATCTTGTAGCATTATATATATGGGGATAAGTTTTAAATATATACAGATCATAATAGTTTTAAATATATATTCACATAAAATCTCCTTAATAAGAAATAGTGAAGGATGTTAGATTTGATCAAGGACTATGATTGTTTCATCCACTACCTTTGTAGAAATAAAATAAAGTGAATTATTTTATAAGTATTAAGGATCTAGAAACCTTATAAATGATGAGAATTGAGAAGTATTCAATCTTCTTAGATGTCCATTAGATTGAAATGGGAATCATAAAGTAGCGAACATCATCATAACTTTCTCAAATTATTTCTCAATGATCCCTTTTGGATAAGATAAAATATTCTCATAGAGATTATATGGAAATAAAGTAGAAGGTGGAATATATAAGAACATAAAAATCCTCAGAGTTCAAAATTGAAGAATATGGAGTTGTAATATTTGGCCCATGACTATGTGTACCATCAAATTCTGTGATAAAAAAGAGTTACTGAATGATGAACATAGCCTGACCTTCTCCACCCCTAGGGAGTAAAAAAGATGTATCGAGATCTCAAATAGAACTATTGGTGGGACTATATGAAGAATGAGATTTTGGAATATATATCAAAATGATTGGTATTTCAATAGGTGAAGGATAAATGGAAAAATACTAATGATATGATGTTATTATTATCCATACCTATATGGAAATGGGAAACATCACCATGGAATTTATCACTGGTCTTCTGAAGAAATCAAGTGGAAATAATGCTATATGGGTTGTGGTGGATCATCTTACAAATACTACTCACTTAATTGTAATTTTAGAGGAATTATCACTCAATCAACATTTAATTATATAAATTAGAGAAGTGGTGAGGATAAAAAGAACAATATTATTAATTGTATCTGATTGAGATTGGAGATTTACCACCAAATCCTAGAAAATTCTCTGACATGATATAAACACTTAATTGAACTTTAGTATGAATTATCACCCCCAAATTTGTTACCAATATAATAAGACTATCCATAAATTTAATGACATGTTGAGAGAACACTCAATGTACTTCAAAGTAGTATTTGATCAAATCTTCCTCTGATCAAGTTCTCTTACAACAATACATTTCACTGAAGTAACCAAATGGCTCTTTCTAAATACCTTTATGGGAAGAGATATAAAAAACCTGGGAATTGGGGTCAAGTTTGTAAAGAAATATTTTGGGTTCTAAAATAGTTTAGCAAAATAGTAAAAATGGTCAAGACCATTCAGCAATACAACATGGCTTCTTAGAGATGATATTAGTGCTATGATGACAATCATTGATGAGACCTATGGTTTGATGTCAGAGATAAAGTGTTAATCTGTATATCCCTAAAGAACAGAGTCATGTGATTTTGTAATAATGGAAAGATAATACCCAGGTACATCAAACACATTGAGATTCTAGACCACATCAGAGTTGTTCCCTATCAACTATCCCTCCAACCAACCCTCTCTCAAGTACACAATGTCTTCCACATATACCTATTTTGTAAGTACATACCAGATCCCTAACATGTATTTAATTTAACGATTTTACAACTAGAAAATGTTCTCTCTTATGAGGAACCACCGATAAATATCTTGTATTGTAGAGATAAATTTCTAAACAACAAGGCAACTCACCTAGTTAAAGTAAAATTCAAGAACTATAAGTACAAGAAGGTAAACTAGGAATTTGGGTAAGTGATGAAGGATAAGTACCCTCCCATGTTTTTACATTAGTTTTTAATCTAAAATTTTTAGTGAAAAATTTCTTAAGGTGTAATAATATAAGGACTTTTAGTTTAATCTATTTATTTTCCCTTCCTATAATTTTTTTTATATTTTACAATATAGTAAAAATCATATGCCTCGCATGATGAAAAAAATAATTGATTATATCTATTTAAAAATTAAATTTATAGAATAAAAATTTCTATAGTAAATCAAAATATTACAATGGGATAAAAAATAGAAAATGAGATAGTGAAAATAAGAAAATTTAGTTCAGATCGATCTACCAGAATAAATACAATCATAAACAACACTTTAGAAATGAAGCATAATATTTGTAATGAAATATTAAATTTAAATTTAAAACATATATAAACTTGAGATAAAATATAATTGAATTAATAATTAATTAAATGTGATGTATTTATAGAATATAGGGATCCCATAATACCATTATAAATAGAACCTTTGGAATAGTAATCAGACCACTTGAATCATAACCTCACCATTAGAATAGTAACCTGACCATTAATAATAGTAACCTAATCATTATAAGAGTAACATAACCTATGAAAATTAAAATTTATATTTAGTTTTCTTATAAAATAAAAAATATCATATTTATATCATGATACAAGTAAATTAATGTTTTAATAACGATAAAATAAGGGTTTGTATTTTTGTGAAATATGTATGTTTTATTTTCATTTTATAATGAATATAATGGTTTAAAATAAAGTTTATTTTCATAAAATGGATATATAAATAAATATTAAGTTTTATTATAATGATAATATAATTTTATGAGACCATAAGTATTTTTTTAAAGGGACGAAAAATCGATCATAATATTAAAATTTATATTTTTCAAATAAATGATGATTTTATTTAAAATAAAATTTTCATATTTAGAAAATTATTTTTATAACATTTATTATTTTCAGAATATATACATTTAAAAATGGAGAGGGTGATTGTTTTTGGTATTTTACAAAAATAGTTTATTTTTTATGAATAGTGAAATACGATAAAATGTGGTATTTGACACTATAAGCTAAATACATGATGTTTTGTGTCATAGATGACGCAATAAGACATTATTTTAAAATCCTATACCACATTTAATATATATTGTCCCAAAAATAAAAAATATTGGTAGTTTGGAGCTAAAATAATGAACTAACAAATTTAATATTAAAAAACACCCCTCTCCTCCCATTATAAATGTCACCCATCACAACCCCTTATCCGCAAAACTTATAAGCCTTTGAGATTGAAAAATATCTTCCAATTTATCTTTCCAACACTATCCCATACATCCTAGTTTTACTGGTCTCCTCAGAACATCATTTTATAGTTCCTTGAGGAGTATTTCAAGGTGGTGTAATTTAAGAGGTAATAATATCAATTTACCTCTTTCAATAAATTTATTCTTCTACCCCCTCCTTGCATATATCATACAAAATGTAATAATAACTCCAAAATAATATAAATATATACTGTAGTTTTATATTTCTAATGAAATATCTAACAACCACCCCTTTTTCATCTCCTCTTATTCTAAAAAACGAAACCATTGTTCATATTATGTAGGTTCACCACCTCTATGGATGATGAGTTTTTTTTCCATTACACACTTCTTGGAAGGTATAAATTTACATATAATGGTTTAGAATGAAATATTTGATTATATAATATATTTTTTCACATTATGGAATGAATTTAAGGACATAATATTGAATAAAATGAAACTAGTTCATGATGCTCGAAAAAACCGCATAAATGAACTAACTGTATAAAAGTAATTTTTTTACGAAAAACCCATAACTATGTTAGAAAAAATATGGGTATTTGGAAACATTTTAACTTATCAAATAAATTAATATCATTTATTTCGATTATGTATATTTTGTCCCATTTGATAAGAACGTAAACAATTATCTACAATTGATCTGTATGGGGAACCATTAAACGAACACTCTTGGAACAAAAAAATTAAACATTATATCTCATTGAAATTGAAATAAATAAAAATATTAAAATTAATTTAAATAAAATATACCTAGAAAATGTTTTGAGTTAAGTAATTAATGAATATAATTTTATCATCTAGAATGTTAATTTTAATTATAGATAGATTCTAGAACATAAGGAAATGGATCTCTCGGAACCAACCTTTTTTCTTTGGTTTATAACCTTTCTCTCTCTAACTAACTTTATCTATCCATTTGATGCTATAAAATGAATCTAAACTCTATATATATGTCTCTTATATATATACCTAGCTTATAATCCCTCGCTTTTTTGGAGTAATACATTCTTTAATTTTGTTCCTTAAATGGATTATGATTATGACTTATGATTGATTCCATTTTTTGGAACACATAAGTATGTACATGTTATGATGGGTTCTCCTAGACAGTAATCCAATGCATTGGGTAATGTTTTTATCTTATGAGACATTTTTTTGATATTAGGTAATATACCTAAATAATGATTGGGCTCTATCTACCATGTGATGCGGTCTCGGTGGTTAGCCTTGACTTAATATTATTACATGTTTATTACTTCTTCCACTTCCCCATGTCTCCATGATCTCATGATATCATGTTATTTATGTTAGTAACCCCTGAGATTATTCACAAGCCTTTACTTTTATGATATCTTGTTATTCAATTTGATTAAAATTTTATGGATCATTACCATGATTATTTCATTACTAGACATTATACCTCATGTAACACCAAGAGATTTTAGGAAATATAATTTTTTCAAATATTTTTTTGATATCTTATACTAACGAAAACATCGAGTTTTTAACAAGCCATGATATATTATTATTATTATTGTTGTTGTTGTTTTTGTTGTTGTTGTTCTTGTTATTATTATTATTTAAACAATTCCATTATAACCCTTCCATTAAACTTTGTGGTATGAATATTAATAAAAAAAATTAATTATTAAGTGCAATTTATTTATATAAATAAAACATTTTAATAAAAAATTACTAAATTTTTAGTAAAGTCATTATATATTTCGTAAAAAATATTTTTCTTGAAAGAAATTATTGATTTTGGTAAAAAATAACAAAATTATTTTTTTTAGTTTTAGAAACTTTATTTGACAATATAAAATTCATTTTCTAAATATAAATATCATAAATAATCTTAGAGTGATTTTTTTAGAATTTTATGAAAAGATAAAATTTTTAGTGAATATTGAAAAGTACTGGCTTTCATTAAGTATTTCATTTCCGTGTAAAGAATTTAAATTTTTTAAAATTAGTTTAAGAAGGTTTTAAATGTAAAATTATTTCATTTATATATTTATTTATCTAATTTAGTACATTTTAACCAATTTCATATTGAATTTTAACATAAAAAATTTAATAACTCTTGAAGATTTTCTCTTTAGAAAACCCCTTTTTCATTGAGTCTGTGAGTTTCATTTTAAATTAAATTATTAGAATTATGTGAATGGAATTTGAAAAAATGTATTCATTATTCGGAATCAAAAGAATTTATATTATATAATACTGTCAACATAACTTGGTTTCAAAACTAATAGTGAAAACAGTAAAAATTAATTATCGTGATTAAGGTTAAAACAAGTTTACTAGGAATGAAACTAAAAAGATAAGGGGTAAAATGAAAAAAACTTATGAGAAACCCAATTTATGGACATATTTAGACCTTATAACCTATAATTTTATATAATGTTCCATTTTGGAGACTTTTTAAATTTTAAAAATGTGGGTACACTTTATTATTTTCAAAAATTCCATACGTTTACTCTCCCTCACTTATAAAAGACCATACCCTCTCATCTTGTATTAAAAAATAAAGAAAAAATTATAGGAAAATACCTACCCAAATATTTTACTTAATACTATACCCTCATCCTGGATTCATTATTTTTATTATTAATCTCTCATAAGAAGGCTTTAGGTATAAACCTAAAATCAATCTCTGAAGAAGAGACAAAATTATGAATCTTTTATTTTTTTAGTTCTTATTCCACCATTGTATAATATTATTCAACCATGTTAATATATTTAAACCAATATATAAAATATATTTCTATGTTATTTTTCTAATTTAATAACCTAAGTCAATCTTCTCTTCTATCAAAAGGGAAACAAAACCATTGATCATGTGTACAAATGACTACCGCCTCATGAACCAATATTATCTATTTTCCATTTCCACCACTCATGAGAGGATATAATTATATATTTAATGTTTATATATGATAAATATGATATTATTATACTTATGGACTTATTTTATAACACCTAACTTCTTACATTCTATCCCGTTGAAAACAATAACGTTGCTCATGTGTACGATGAACGTGTGCCTCATAAACCGATGTGATGTGTTTCTCATTATTGTTTTACTTAGTTAATAATAGTGATATATTAAATGAATATAAGTTATATTTGTAACATAATTATAGTTATATAATTATAATATCACATATTCCTTCTAAATTTCTATTTTTTTTGGGGGAGATGATAAGGTCGCTTGTGAATATGACGGACTACCGCCTTACGGAGCCATATGATTTATTTTTAACTAATGCATTGAATGGTTGGTAATGAGGATAAAATTAATAAATATATATGATATATATGGAATAATAATTATTTTTTAAAGATTAATTATTGTTTACCATTTGTTTCATTAGTTAAAAAATTGAAACATCGTTCTTCTGAATGTAGTACCTATCATCTCCATAAACGATGTATTTCATTTTATATATCTAAATTTTATAGATTACTATAGATACACATATAATGAATATATATGATATTTATAACATTGTAAAAATTATTTATATGTTGAAACCTTTATCAAAGTAATATGAATAAAATTCCAAATCAAAACACACATAAAAAACAAAGAAGTTATTACCCAAAATATGATTTTAATGAGGAATTGTTAATTATCTCATAATAACATTTCATAATTTAATCATATATGGTATGATATATATAAGTATGATTATATAATATATATATAATACAATTATTATGAAATTGGTTTGAAATTGTTTGAAGGAAGTCTATACTTAAGGTAAGGGATTTTTATTCTCTCTTTTATTTCTAGGAGACATATTCCATATTCACCACTCATTTCTTTTATGAGGTGTATATACAACCACATTAAAATGAAATATCGTGAATTAATTTATTATAATGATGTTTTAATTTTAATTTGAGGTTATTATTTCATGTAAATTATTATTCAATGTTACTAAAGCGGTAAGCGTTTGATGTTACAATATCATAATTTATTAGAATTATTTATGATTATGATTTTTATGATGAAATATTATGATATATTTCTCAAAAAAATCATGAATTATCTTATAGTATTTTTATTCATTGAAAATATAATTTTTCCATTAATTTTCCAGTCTTTATGCACTAAATATTAAAAACTATTTTTTTAAAATAAAACTAACTTTATTTATCATTCAGTCTAAATCCATTTTACTTCCAAATCCAAGTTTGTAAAAACGTTTTCAAAATTTTATAATGTTCCTATATGTTTTTTAAATTAAATGTTACCCTTGTTTGTAATTCTATTAAGTGTTTTTAAAAGAGTATTCAAGTAGTTTTAAAAAACAAGGTCTATTTGGATTTATCCAAAAATGTGAGAGGAATATTTGTTTTAACATGGAAAACATGAAAATGATTTCCTTCTTTAATTACCAAACACTATTTTAATGATTTATTTATAATTTTATAATTTAATTTTATAAAAGGATCTTAATTTTTCTTTATTTTGAAAAGTGATTTCACCTGTGGAATAGAAATTTTCCTCAAGAAATGTTCCAAGTTATCTTTCAAAATCATTTTCCATCTAAGATGATATACATTAGTTCAACTTATATATTACAGGGGATATGATCCAAGGATACCATTCTTATTCTTTCTCTAAATGGTTTATGCCTATGATGAAAAAATGTGTATGAAACCCACCTCTCTTCCATGGGTTATACAATGATGAAATGAATAAATGATTATTAAACCTATATATTTTCTATAGGTTATGCTATGATGAAATTTTTATGAAACCCATTTATTTTCACATGTTATAATATGATAAATGTTATATGATATTTTGGAACACATTTTTTATGATTTTCATTATGTGATGGGTGGGACCTATAATACCCTCCAATGCATCTACAAAAATTTGATATCTTATTATATAAATTTGGCCAGAATGTGGAGTGAACCCAGTTTAGTAAGGTACTTTTTCTAGTAAAAAAGTCTTGGGAGTGATCCTAGGTTACTATGATGGTTTGGGGAGTGAACCCATTCCATTAGGATTTCCTTGGTAGTGATCCTTGACTACTATGGAAAAGAATTTCTATGCTTATGTGTGTGATTAAAATCAATTAATTATTATAATGTTATTTTCTCATGGATTATGTTATTTGATTATATTATAATTAATTTTTTATGACATTATATGTTTTATGTTATGACTCAAGTTTATAATATATGATATGTAGGGTGTGCTTTTACAAATGTTATTCCCATGTTCTCATATCCTTATTCTCATGTTATGTAACATCCTGTTACTATTTTAAGGTAATCTTCGATCCTATTTTCGATCATTTTTTGGTTTGGGATCATTTAGGGATTCTCCGAGTAAAATTTGAAAACTTTAGAGGGATCTTGGGCTGTGCACAATAGGCACAAAAAGTTTCCAAACAGTGCGCCTGCCTAGTATAAACTGTGATAATATAGTCAGTGGGGGTTTGCATGGTTGGCATGCACTTTGGAAAACCATTCACCCTCTAAGTAGAAATTGATCATCCAATTATAGGGTGCATGGTTATGGAACATACTTTATAAAATGGTTCTTCCCTACCCATCTAATCGTGCACACAATATTTTTAATTTATAAAAATTTATTGAAAAATTCGCAAAACCCCATTTATCCTCCTACTTGTCCCTAACTCAGGGTATTTTGAAATATTAGGTTTTGGGGTATCTAAAGAACCCATTTTGGCTCCTCTGAACCCCTTTCTTAGAAAATTAAATCATGGAGAACCTCATTTGATCCCCCCATTAAGTTATCTTCTCCATTTCCTTCTCTCCCTATCTCTCCTTCTTTTCTCCATAGAGTTTGTTAGATCATTATGTGTTTTATGTATCTAAACTCCATTTTTTTGGATATGGAATATAAGTTGGATTTATCTATCTCTGTTTCCATCATTATTTGTTAGAAATTCCTACTCTGGGTTTTTAGTTTTGATACCAGAATTAAAGGTAGGTGGTTTCATTAATATTTTCCGTTTAATAAACCCCTAATTTTCATAATCTAAATTAAATTTCTTTCAATTGAATTTTGAAAACCCAATTCAATGAAAATTAAAATTATAATTGACTTGGTATATATTTTTGGGAAAACCCCCCACTTCCAATGGAATTGGAATTTGTGATGTGCTTTGGAAATTGATGGAAATTATAAATTAATTTGATAATTGATATTGGAAAATGGATTAAACTAGTTTTTTTTAAAATATATATTATTTTTTATTTAAAAAATCCATGAAATGATGGAAAATCCATGATTTGGTTTTAAAATTTATTTAGAATTTTGGAATGATTAAATAGGAAATTGAATTTTAAATGATGTTTTGATACGAAATGATTGATTTCCTATTTGATCGACTGTCTAGTTATAGTTTATCCTTCAATGGGAGTGAATGTAATTTTCCCTTAATAGGGAGTGGATGTTATTTTACTTTAAGTGTGGGAGGAATTAGTTTTTCCTTAAGTTGGGGATCTATGACTTTTTTGATTAATATTTAAATATTCCATTGTTTATGACTACATTTTTTATTCCTATTGTTTTATATAGGTAGTTCATTTGAAATGAATAACATATTCTATTTTAAATATGAAATTTTTATACCAGAAATATTTTATTTAAAATTTAAATAATTATTTGGTATATTTATTATAGCATTTTGTTATAGAACACATAGTGATACCCTACTAGTATTTATTTCACACATTAAATTTTCTTTCAAGTGTTTGTGGATTTTATACTACCATGTTCGAGTAAAGGGAAACCCCATTGAGGAGGTGGATGTTATTTATCTTTGGTCTTGGAGTGTTTATACCTTCATGATATTTGAGTTTTTTCTCATCTTTTATGAATACTTGTTGATGTATTGTTTGGGTTTTGTTATACCTATTTAACTTATGGTACTATTTCCTTTGAGTTTTTTCTTTTAACATACTGATATGTATCTATTTACTTACACTTTTCTTATGGAAATTCATTCCATCTTTATCTTTTATGATGTTAGTTTCTAGTCACCAAACAGTGGGGATCAGGAATTTCCTTCGAAATATGTCAGTGTCGACTTAGGTATCAGAGTACCAGGGTATTTAGGCTGGTTCATGACAAATTGGTATCAAATGTACTGGTGTTGCCTCTTTCCTTGATGTCAGTATGTAGTTGAGAGTTTTTTGGGATAGAGGAGGTAGTTACAAGTGATTTTCTAGACAACTATCATTATAATGAGCCTTAAGTCACCATGGATTGTTTGGGAAAGACATCTTGATAATTATATCTAGTGTTTTCCCTACTATTGATTTAGATAGGTTGATATCCAAATCCTATTTATCTATCTGATGGGATTAATTTCCCTATTTATCTTGTATGAGTTTTGATCTGATTAATATTTTGATTTCATCAATGCTGTTTTCTATTGTTTTGTAGAATCATTCCTTCAATAAGACATGTGAATAATATCTAGTAGAAATATTCTGATGAAGTACAATGATAAAATTCTCTCATGGACTAGAATTTGGTTGGAGTTATTGGGTTTGTTGTCCAAACTCTGGGACAGACACCGAAACTCATTCCCGTTTAGGCTCTAGTTTTGGAACCAAAAAGGGATGAATTTTGAATTAATGATCATGAGTTCCTTTTCCAAAATCCACAAGCATTATAAGGATCTAATTATCCTCAATAGGATGAGGAATGGTTGAGTAGGACTAAGATTTGTTTTGAGTTATTGGAGATTCTTGATGCAATTAATTTGATATGTTCCACCTTCAAGATAGAGGGACCTAGTAGAAGATGGTGAGAAATTATGGTGGAAGAAAAGAAGAACTATGGTTTACAGTGGAATTAATTCAAATTTATTTTCACTAAATAGTTCTATCAAGAGTCTATGGTTATGGATAAGGCTATGGAGTTTTTCAAACTCGAACATGCTATTATGACCATGATAGAATATGGGAACCAATTCGTCGATCTTGGTCAGTTTTCACATGAGATAGTATCAAATGAGAAGATGAAGACTCGATGATTCAATATGGTAATTTGATTTTATATTTTTTCTCATGTGTTATTGCTAAAGGTATCTTCTTATAATGATGTGATGAATATAGTTTTGATGGTTGAGTTAGAACTGGGTGGTATGCCCGGGTTGACGGGAGTTCCCTTTTCTTCTTGTGGAAGTTCTGTGAGTTCCTTTAAGGGAAATAGTAAGCATGATGAGTCTCCTATATGTTATCGATATAAGAGTTCTTCTAGACCTCTTGAACTTCCCGGAAGAGGCAATTTTACTTTCTTATAGTGTGGCAAGCTTGGGTAGTCGAAATGGGTTTTCACTGAGGCACCCAAGATATGTGCTTCTTACAGATGCTCTAGTAAATTGTAGAAGTTATGACATATCTATTCTATTCAATGCTGTAGAATGGGATCATCAGCACCAAAAAGTACTATAGTGCAACCAGATGCTACATGATCTAAGGGATCTAGTCACAGATATCCAGAAGTAATTTTCTTCACATAGTGTAAGAGTCTACAGAGGAAGCAGATACGGGTCCAATGACTATGATAGGTAGTATCAGTATAGATTCATATTTTGTGACTATATTATTTGATACCGGTCCATCTCATTTGTTTAATTAAACTCATATTTTGAATATAATAAATCTTCTAATGAATCATTTATCTTATGTTATGGATATCACTAAACCCATAAAAATGAAGAGAGAGAGGGGTTTTCATTGCCCTGCTTGTGTGTTCTCTTTATTAGAGGTTGATTTTACTTGGAATTTTATAGTTCTAAACATGAAACCTCTTGATATCATTTTTGGGATGGATTATCTCATTTCTCATAAATCCTGAATTGACTATTATATTTGATGGGTATATTTTACTACACCCAATGGGGCATGTAGTATCTTTCCAGTAGAATTGGACCAGAGGTAAAGTAGAGTCAGAATTTATTATCCAGAGTTTGAGAAAGTAATATTAGTATTTTCTTTTGATATTGCGAAATAATCTTTCATTTAGGATATCCATCCAGTTTTCATCGAGTTTCCTACTATTTTTTCCTTCTAAATTCTTGGGTTTTCAATCATTAATAGAGGTAGAGTTTTCTATTGATTTAGTGCCTCGTACTCAATCAGTGTATATACCCTCTTACCATACAACACCAGCTTAAATGAAAGATAGGAGTGCTATGTTGGAAGAACTTTTATAGAATAAATTTATATTCTCTAGTGTGTCACCTTGGGAAGTAATATTCTATTTTCTACGAATGATGATGGAACACTTCTCCTATGTGTTGATTACCAAAAACTCAATTGAGTCATGGTAATGAACAAGTATCTATTACAACATATTAATGATTTGTTTGAATAGTTTAGAGGGTTGAAGTAGTTTTAAAATATTCATCTTCGATCTGGTTATCACTAGTTGAGAATAAAAGGATCTAACATTTAGAAAACTGCATTCTAGAGAAATTATGACCATTATGAGTATATTTTCATTCCATTTTTTTCTAACCAATTATCATGCAGTCTTTAAGGAATTTATGAACTTGATATTATATGACTATCTTGATATTTCTGTGATGGTATTTTTTTAAGGCATCCTTATTTATTCTAAGTCTATGTAAGATCATGTACGTCACCTGATATTAGTTCTGGAATTGTTGAGAAATCATCGACTTTAGTCAAAGCTATCAATATGTGATTTATGGATTCAAGAAGTGAAGTTTTTGGGAAACATGGTTTTAAAACATCGTATCTCAGTAGATCTTGATAAGGTTAAATATATTATTATATGGGAGAATCCATAAACAAAATTCAATATTCAGAGATTCTTGGGTTTATAGGGATATTATCATCAATTTGTAAAGGATTTATCAAATATAGATTTTTTGATGACTACTTTAATTCAGAAGTAAGTGAAGTTTTCTTATGATGAGAAATCTTATAATTATTTTCTATAGATAAAATGTCTTTTAACTACTACGCTGGTGTTGAATTTTCTAGAGGTTGAGTAGGGAAATGTGGTCTCCTTTTACACATTATGTTCATATTTTGTATGTGTTATTATACAAGGTGATCATGTCATTTCCTATGACTCTCGGTATCTTAGGATGCATGAGAATAATTTTCTAACCCACATCCTTGAACATGTATATGTGATGCATTCACATAAAAGTTAGTGGCATTGCGTTTTAAAAGAAAGGTTTACTGTGTATTTTTACCACAAGTGACTAAGTTAAATTTTCTCTCAAAATGAATTGAATATCTATCAGAGGCATTGGGTGGAATACCTAAAATACTTTTATTTATAAATTTCGTAAACCATGGGGAAAGGTAATGTTGTTTAAGATACTATGAGAAGGAAAATTCCAACCTAAGCTATGAAAGAATCATTAGAAGTGTGGAACATGATGGATCCTTTTTCACAGTTTCATTTAGAAGTTTGGCAAACATGGGTCATGGTTATTTTGTCCAGTGTTCAATTGGACTCCACTCTTCTCAAGATGATTCTCTTGGACCAATAGCTGGATGATGAATTTTGTATCGTTATAGACTAAATTTATGGTAAGGAAACCATTTCTGACTGTTTATTCTTTATGGAGGGTATTCTATGATTTTGGAATCATTTCTTTGTGTCATTAGTAGTGAGGAATGATGTGATGGGATGTTTCCATAATTACCCATGGTAATTGTACCTAGGAACCGTAAATATGTTTTATGAAATGTGTTAATGATTCTGGTGTCTAGGTATGAGATAGGGAGTTGCTGAATTTTCTTTTGTTATGATACTTTCCAAAAAGTCATCGCCGATCACTAAAGACCTTCAAGTTTACTTTATCCAATTCGAGTGATAACTTGGAAGTGATATGAAATTTAAATTGAATTTTTGGTTAGACAACCACATACTGAGAGAAAAGAGAATGTGATATAGGTTTTGATTTATAGGCTAAAAAAATCAGTTCACTTTATAACCATTTGTGATAAATCCAAAGTTTAGGATATGGTAGATCTCTATGTGAAATACATCATTCATTTTCATGGATTTATATCTTCTATAGTCCCTAATGGGGATCCCCATTTTACATATTTCTTTTGGAGAGGCCTCTAGGAGGCACTAGGATCTCAAGTTCGTTTGAGTATGACATACTATCTATAGATGGATGGCTAAAGAAATATGGATATATAAATTCTTTAGGATATACTTCATACTTTCATCCTCAATTTTAGTGGTTCTTAGGATGACCATTTGGGTCTTATTGATTTCTATAATAATAATAATAACTAGTCCATGATCATAATGGATTATTTTGAGGCCTTGCATGGTCATCCTTGTATGTCTCCATTGTGTTTGTCGGAGATCAGTGAAAGTACCTTCGTTAGACTATGCCTAATTTAGAAGATGAAATTAAAGATTTAGTTGATTAATTATAGCATGTTCATAGAAAAAATTTGATATAAATGTTAGGTTGATCATAATTGAACATTGTTGGAGTTATCAGTGGGTGACCAGGTGTTCATGAAAGTTTTACCTCATTTGGTTGATCGATGACTTGGGAGGCAAGGGAAGACTGATTGTCATTTTGTGAGACCTTTTGAGGTTGTTTAATGGGTGGGGAAAGTGGACTACCATTTATCACTTTCTCCAAAATTGACATTTAAAAATATGTATTTCATGTACAATAGCTATGGAAATATATTCCTAACCCATCTCATGTTCTAAGTTGGAGTGATCTTGATGTTGAGACTGATCTATCCATGACAGAGCATTGATTCAGGATTATTGATTTTGAAACCAAGGTACATCATGGGAGAATGATACCTTTGGTTCAAGTTCTATGTAATAATGGATATGATGATAATGAGACATGGGAGAGAGAGGAACTAATGAGAGAGAAATAACCTCATATTTTTTATACGAATACTTCTTCACCGACATTATGGGGATATTAATATTCTAGGTTGGGGAGGCTATAACATCATGTTAATTTTTCTAGGTACTCCTAAACCCTCTATTTGATCATTATTTGGTTGGGTCTTGTTTAGGGGTTCATTGAGTGAATTTTTTTAAAATATTTATTTTCTCTTGGTCTATAAATGGTTGGATCGAATTTACACTAAACCGTACACCCACCCAATGTAAACTATTAAAACCCATTTAGTGGGGGTTTTCATTGTTCTTTAGAGGGGATCATGATTTATCAAATCGTGCAGTGCTTTCCAGCTAACCAATTCACTTGTGACTTTTTGTTTCCAATTTTTTATGAAAATTTCTTGAACCCCCATTTAACCTTTCAATTGACCCTAACGTAGGGTATTATTAGATCTTAGGTTTTGGGGGCTCTAAAGATCACACTTTGTCTCCCCCAATCCACTTATTGGGTGGATCAAAGTGTGGAGAAACTCATTCAATTCCTCATTAGTAAGTGATCTTCTATTGTTCCTTCTCTCCCACTCTCTAGTTCTTTCCTCCTTAGGGTTTGTTAGAACATCATGCACTTGAAGGATAAAAAATCTATTGTTTTGGATCTTGAATCTCGGTTGGATTTATAAATATTTATTTTTGTCTTTCATCATAGGAAATTCCTACCATGGGTGTTGATTTTTGATACTGTGATTAAAGGTAGTTGTTTTTATTGATATTTTCTATTTAACAAACCCCTGATTTTATTTATTTAAATTAAATTGATTTCAATTGAATTATGGAAACCAAATTTGATGAAAATTAGAATGGGAATTAACATTGTATTGATTTTGGTAAAAAAACTCTGATTCAAATGAAATTAGAATTTGGTATGTTCTTTAAAAATTGTTGAAAATTTTAAATTTATCTAAGAATTGATTTTAGAAAATGGATTGAACTTATTATTTTTAAAACTACGATTGGTTTTATTTTTAAAAGGCATGAAATGATGAAAATCCATGATTTGATTTGGAATTTTTTTTCAAATTTTTAAATGAGGAATTGGGAAATTTAAGTGTAAATGATTTTTTGATTTTAAATGATTTATTTCAAATTTTATTTAATTACTAATTGTAGTTTGACCTAAGTGGATGTAATTTTCCCTTATGTGGGAGTGGATGTAATTTTCCCTTAAGTGGGAATGGATCTAATATTCACTTAAGTGGAGTAGAAAATAATTTTACCTTGAGTTAGGGAGCTATGAGTTTTTTGATTGATATGTATGTATTCCATTGTTTTTGAACTGATTTATTCTATTATGTTGTTTTATATAGACTATTATATATAAAATGTTTCTAAATCTATTGCTTTAAATGTTTCCATAACTTCAAATAAAAATCATGTTTTACATTAAATATGAAATTGTACTACCAAACCTTTCTTATATAAAATTTAAAGCATGTTTTAGTCTATTTATTATGGTATATTATTATGGAACACGTGGTGAGACCCTATATGGATGTTAGGTTACACCTTTCCCTTGTATTCCATCATTTTTAGATTATCCACTACATGTTTTTATTAAAGGGAAAGCACCTCTAGGAGGAGGTGGATGTTCTACAACTTTTGGATTAAAGTGTTGATAAATTTAGGATGATTTAGTTTTATCTCTTCTATTTTGAGTAATTATTGATGCACTTATTGGGTTTTTTTATACTTTTTTGACTTCTATTACTATTTACTTTTGTATTTTTCTTTGATCATACTTATATGTATCTATTTTATTCCTCTGTTATCATAGAAATTTTTCTACATCTTTATCTTGTATGATGCTATATTCTTTTTACCAACCTATGGGGATCAGAAATTCCATTCAAGCTATGTCAGTTCTGGCTTGGGTATCTGTGTACCTAGGTATTTGGGCTGGTTCATGACATGGTATGTTTAAATTTCCCTTTTTACCCATACTGATCATCTGATATAACCCTTTCTAATTTTTTATTTCTATATGTTATGATTATAGGTATTATGTGTGATATGTATAAGAAAGGTGATAGTTATGTGGAACTATATGGTAGATAATGTAGAACTCTTATAGAATAGTTGTTTTTGTTTCCATGTTTCCACATTTACTATACCAATATCATACTTAGGTTCATTTTTGTGTAATGTAATCAATATTCACTTAAAAATACATAATATCAATGTATGAAAAGCCTGGGTCACTATAGATGTTATCAAGGGATAAGTTTAGTTAAACTTTTAAAACTAGGATGAGAAAACCTTAGGGAGAACCCTAGGGATATGTCTAATGATAAGTCTATGGATAATTATACATATAATAAAATATCTTGCAATATTGGTGAATTTTAGATCAGGTGGTTTCCTAGAAATAAATCTCTGTCTGGATAGTACAAGTGGACATGCTTCTAGGATAGATGTACCCAGGGGAAAGAACTATGAAAAAGGAATGTAAGGATTTACTTGAGAATTAACTAGTACATGAAAACGGGACTTACTATCCACCTGGTATGACACTCCTATGGGATATGCTTGGGAAGTTCACAAACTCTTTTCAAACCACCATGAAGGATTTAAATAATTATCGTGAATGAATTATATTAAGCCTAAGGTACCATAGATTTTAAAGAAGTTGGCATGATTTAGACATCCTATTAATGATTTATCATGATTATTTGGTTTCCCAGTATGAGTATTATTATTGAATCTATGATTTTGGTTTTAGTTAAAGGATAATACCCGAAGGAACAGTGATAATGTTGAAAATGATAGAGAATTCAATGATTTTACAACTAAAAAACAAAAATTCTCTGGGAATTAGGATGCAGAAATTTGTTTATATGATCACATAACTTTATCAATTCTTGAATCATTATAAACATCCATAAAATAAATGTAGTGAACAACATTCTATTGAATCCTTTATAAGAAAACATCCAACCTATTTTAGTGGGTCTTGTGACCAACTAGTGGATGAATGATGGATCAAAACTATTGATAATATATTTTTTATTCCCCAGTACTTGAAACATGAAAATGTTTCCTAGATTTTTATAATTTGGAAGGTGAATAAGTTCAATGCTGGAACCTTATTAAGAATATGAGGCTAGAGAAAGAAAATGACTTTATGGAATTTAATGAGTTTAACAGGATAATTCTCAGAAATTAATTCCCTCATATTCTACATGAAAATCTAGATAAGTAATTCCTTGAGATTAGGAAAAATAATTAAAAATTTATTTGTGGTTATGAGTATAATTTTACAAGGATTTCAAGGAATGACTCTAGTTTCATCGTTAGCCCTGAATGTGAAATTGATTGATTCTTAAGTGGCATGAAAACAATTCTTTGAAAGGAATTATCCATAAGTGACTTTGGTTGATATGAAGATATTTTTGATATGAAATCAAGGGGGAATTGAAAATTATATATTTCCACCATTCCCATTGTTTTGATAAGAAAAATAAGATTGAGGCTAATGAAAACTCAAATAAATCACATTGTGGAAAGAAATTCCTTCCATATACATGCCAGAAATGTGGGAAGAAATGTCAAGGAAATTGTTTGAATGGAATTGGGAGGTTATTTAAATGTTGATGGGAAGTCCATAAATCCCATTAATGTTGAAATTTTATGAATGGGATGACTGATGAAATGGGGGAGAAGAGGATTCCAACTAATGCACCACCCACTCTCTAATGCTTCAAGTTCATAGAGTTTGGTAATTATGTAAATCAATTCCCCAATCCAAGGGATTATGAGGATGATTAGCCACAACAAAATAGGAAGAATAAGGAGAAATGTAAATCTTATACAATCACAACGAATGAATTTAATCATACTAATTAAGCCAAACTTATCATCTACTCTTTATTTGAGAATTTCATGTTTGATTTTGTTTGAAGAATCCTAATGAAAATATTATTGTTCATCCATTAGTGGAAATTTATTTGATTATGATAATTTATTATCTAAATCTTTATGTATTCAGGAATAATTAAATCATATTCGATAATATATTTTTGGAAGGATAAATCCAATCTTCCAATAGAACTATTTTTGTATAAGACAAGTGCTTTTTTAAAGAGTAAGTGTTGAATTATGCATTGGAAACATATATGTATCCATGTAATTTTATAGTTTATCATAAGATCAAATACAAATAAAACCATTTTATGTTTTATATAATGTTATTATATCATGATTAAGGATATTTTGGGAGACACTTACGGTGATATAACCCTTTGGTTTTGTATATGTTTTTGTGAAAAAAAATATTTGAAGAGGAATGCCTTTTATGGACATATGATTAATGGTATTGGTAACCTTTAGAGTTTTAGTTATCTTTGATGTATATATAATTATAGTTTATTGAGATATGGAAAATTTTTAGGAATTATTTTAATATTGTTTTCAAAAAAATAAAACTTACAGGATGTGTGAGAACCTGTTTCATCTTGTAATGTCGTGGGGATTGAAACCACAACCAAAGGATGAAATGGGTATAATTCCTACCACTAGCCTATGTGAAAAAATATATCTAATGGTAAAACGTGAAGATATATATTTCCAAAATTTATCTATGTTCTTAGTATATCTATAATTTATGTGTGAGGGTTAAAATTATAAGGGGGTGTCACAACCATTACCTATACAAGAATTGTAATGGGAAAACACCACCATGGATTTTGTTATAAGACTCCCTAAAACATATAAATACAATAATGCTATATGGGTTTTAGTCTATTTAATTAAAAACATAACACACTCCATTATTATCATAGAAAACCTATCTCTCGATAATCTCACCAGAATATACATTAAGGAAGTGGTAAGGTTGAATGGAGGACTATATTCCAATGTATCCAATCAAGATATGAGGTTTACCTCGATGTTCCTATGAATTATTCAGAAATATCTGGATATAAAGTTGATTTTCAGCAATGTATATCATCCTTATACATAATTTCAATCTGAGAGAATAATTTAAATCCTATTGTATATGTTAATAACATTTTCTATGGATTTAAAATATGGTCGGGATCAACACCTTCCTCTAGTTGAGTTTTCATACAAAAAATATCTTTCACTCGAGAATTCATATGGATATTTATGAATCAATCTTTGGAATGAAGTGTAGAAATCCAACATACTAGGATAATTTTGGAAATAAAAATATATTGGCACTAGATTTAGCTGATTAAATGGTAGAGAATGTTAAAACAATTCATAAACACGTAAGGGCATTACAAATTCCACAAAAAGTTACGACAAAAATCATCGATGTGATCTAGAATTTAATTTTGGTGATAAATAATTTATAAGAATACTTCCATGGAAAAAGGTAATGATATTTGTAAATAAGGAAAAGCTAAGCCCCAAGTATATCGGTCCCATTAGAATTATTGAACATATCGAGATGGAAGCCTATCAATTAGTGCTTCCATTGAACCTCCCTAAAGTCCACAATGTGATCCATGTATCTCACTTGAGGATTTAAATACCCAATCCTTAACATATACTAAATTAATAGGTCATAAAATAGGACTATAAGATTTCTTATGATCAATAAATAGTTGTGATTTTGGATCATACATAGAAATTTCTATGAAACAAGATCACTCACATTCATAATGTTTTTTTGGTAAAACCACCTTCTTGGGGAAGCTACATGGAAACCTAAGGATGTAATGAGGAAAACTTATCATCAGTTGTTTTTACCGATGTCAAGGAATTTGGAGGCTTATATTCATTTTAATTTACGTATAATGTAAAACCAAAAATTTTACAAAATATTTTCTTCAAATATATTTAATTTTTTTCATTTCTTCTATTACATACAACACCAAGCTTTTAACGAACCATGATATATTATTATTTAAAAAATACCAATATAACCTAGAAATAAAACTTAGAATAATGAATATGAATAAACAATTTTAAAATATTTAGTATACTGGTATTATATAAATAAAAAATATTTATAAAAAATTACTAAATATTTAGTAACGTATTTATATTTTTTTAAAAGATTTTTTTTTCAAAAAAAATTTGTTCACCACAATTTTAAAAAAATTATATTTTTTTAAACATTTATAATATGTATATCATAAAATAAAATTAATTTGGAAATATAAATTCCAAAATTATATTAGAATGTGTTTTATAACTTTCAGAAAAGAGTTTTCTTTGTAAATAGTGAAAAATACTGGTTTTTGTTAAGAATTTCATTTTCATTAAAAGAATTTTAAAAAATTAAATTTTTTTAAGAGAGTTTTAAGTGTAAAATTAGTTCAATTATATATTTATTAATTCATTTTATGTCATTTTAATAAATTTTATATTGAATTTCGATATAAATATTTTTAATGTTTTGAATATTTTCTCCTTGAAAAACTGCTTTTTCATCAAGTCTACGAGTTTGATTTTAAATTAAATTCAGTGACTTATGTGAATTGAATTTGGAAAATTGTATTAAATATTTATAATCATAATAATTTATATTATATAATAATTTAAAATAAATATTATTTCAAAATTAATAGTAAAATTTAATTATTGCGGTTAACATTGAAAAGGGTGTACTGGGGGTTAATATAAAACAATAAGGGGTAAATTGACCTCTAAACTCTTCAAAAACCCTTTTTGTGACCATATTTAGACCGTATAACCTATAAATATAGAGAATGAATCATTTTTGAGACTTTTTCCATGTGAAAAATGTGGATATACTTTATTATTTTCAAATATTCCATGTTTGACCTCTCCCCTAATTATAAAAGGTCACCCCCTCTCCTCTACTATTTAAACTTCCATAAATATTTGGATCAGAAAATACCTAATAAAATATATTACTTAATTCTATACCCTCATCATATAGGAACAATTTTTGTTATGAATCCCTACAAATAATAATTTAAGTTTAGAACTAAAGAGGCTCTCTAAAGAAGAGGTAAAATTCTTAAACTTCTATTTTTGTTTTATTTATTATTAAACCTACTTGAAATATTATTCAGCTATATTATTATAATAAAAATAGTATATCAAATATAATTATATTTATTATGTCAATTTAATTACCTAAAAGCTTATCCTCTTCCATTATATGGGAAATCAAACCGTCAATCGTGTTTACGGCGGACTACCACCTCGCGAACTAATGTTATTTTTTTTTCTATCACCGCCTCTCATGGATGGATGTCATAATTATAATGACCCAAAATTTTGAATAAATATTGTTTCCTAATTTTGTGTGTTATTTTATTTTTTTATACTCAACAAAACTATTTCATTTGATAACATGAGTATAATTAAAATGAGACTGTTGGGTTTTGACTGTTATATGACCATTGGTCAATATGACCGCAGGAAACTAAAAATTTCGATATTTATCTCTAAATACAAGTGATCTTGGTTAATAAATATAGGACCGATCGAATCCCATTTAACAGAACTTGGGAAGGAGGTAGCACCACTGGGCTTTGCTCTGGACCAAACCCAAGACGAACATCATCGTGTGAAGCTAGAACGGAATCGCCTTCGCGAGAAGTACAAACTTATAGAAATTACTACTCGTGCAATGTTGGCCAAGCCTCCCTCGGATTCTCTCACATTAGCACACCTTACACTTAGGTCATATGCTGGTGTGACAAGGGGATATGTAAGGAGAACGTAACTATAAGGCCCCAGCCTTAAACCTTACTTAATCTTGAGTTATTATAAGATTAAGCATTGAGGATCTTTTTAGGTTTAGAGTTTTAGAGAATTAGATCATAAAACATGCATTATATTCCATATTTAAAGAAAGTGGTAACATAAATATAGTATTCATTTTTCCCATCAACGGAAACATATTTAAAATAAAACATGGATTCTTTCTTGACACTTCCTTGACACTATCATCATATCATGTACCTTTCCCTTGACCTGTGAAAAAAATTTCAAAAAAAAAACTTGGGATGAGCATAAAAAGCTCAGTAAGGGTTATAAAAATATGGAAAAGAAACATGAGTTCATATATACATAAGAATGAAATCATACTTTACCCATAAAACATAATCACTTTAACATACCTCATCAAATCATGAATAAATCATAGAAATCATAAGACATAAAGGTAACTTGAGGCATTCATAACATTCTTATGTAGGTAGTAACACTCTTGGTTACGTTTGGAATACCCACCACAGTATATTCCATAAATATCTTCAGAGAAACCTTAACGTTTCACTCATTCACGTTACCCAATTCATTGGAGAGCTATATCAGGCTCACCCGCCCTTAGTTTATCACCGAACCACCCGTCTTTATAAACAATTTCCAAGAACAATAACATAATCGTATCACTTAAAACATGAATAAATGAAACATAACATTTCCATATTTCAATCACAAGAGATCACATCATGATATTATCATAAATAAAAACATCTAATAAAATAATTAAAACTCTATGAGAGAAAAATCCCTTTATACTTTGAATATATTAAAAGAAGACATTTAAAAGAGATTTTAGAATCAAAGTGTCCCATACCACTTAGAATCATTTGAAAGGGATTTAAAACATTCATGTCCATATAAATAAATACTTAAAACCATTTTTTAAAACATGGACATGGATGATAAACGTTTAAAAGAATAAATCTTTAAAAACTTATAAAACAATGTTTTATTAAAAGAGTCCTTTTCCATTTCAAACCTTTAAATTATAAGCAACATGAAAGTAGACCATTTTCAAAACATTTAAATGACTTGATTATAGAAATAATATAGATATGGGATGTCAAATGGGCTGTATATACACTTTAAAAAGAATAAAAGTGCATATCATCAAGAAGAGTCTCAGGGAAGATAAATTGAGATGTAATCCCATTCAAAGATCAAGTCATTAGTGCAAGGATAAATCAATGACATAATTATGTGTGACAAGTATAAATACAACAAATATAAGTGGATATTAAGTTTAATACAACCAGATGACATTCAAACATATTCATAGGATGAAATATTCAATAACTATATGTTAAACCCAAGGAAATCGAAATTGGGTTAAGAAGTTCCCTTGACAGCCTAACGACGTCACATCAAAATGAGTTGATGAGAGATAAAAAGGGTATCTCATCACATGGACATAAAATTTAAATTAATAAGTATATATAAGAACATATCCCAACATAATAGTATTTGAATTAAAAGACATAACAAAAGAAGTCTTTTAAAAAGAGGAGGGTGAAAGGTTCTCTTACCGACATGGGTATCTTTCGAAACATACACCCCGTGAAAGAAGGAAAATACAACATTGATGTAAATACTCATAAATGAAAGTATATTACACAATGAGTAAAATAATTGGCAGTACATACACCACTCAAAGGAAATTGTGGCAAATGTAGCATAAATCTCACATGAATAAAAGTGAGATGATAAATCCCTTATGAAAACTCGGCAGCCTAACGACACCACTTAAAACTTTAAAAAATGGATTTATGAGATCAAATAGGGTCTCCCATAATATGAACATAAAAAGTAAAGTATTAGAAATATAAAATAACATCCCCAAACATAAGAAATATGGGCTTAAAAGAAATGACATAAATGAGAGTACTTAAAAAGAAATAGAGAGGTTGGATCTCTTACGAAAATTCGGCAGCCTAACGACACCACTCAAAACTTACAAAATGGATTGATGAGAGATAATAGGGTCTCTCATCATACGAACATAAAAATTAAAGTAATATTAATATAAAATAACATCCCAATCACAAGAAAGATGATTTTAAATGGAATGACATAAAAGAGTGTACTTAAAAAGAAAGGGAGGGGTAGGATCCCTTACCTCAAGTCCGACTTGTCTTGTTCGTTTATTTATATTCCTGAATAATAAACTTCAGTCAATTTATAATTGCCTAAGGACCTCCTTTAAAGATTATTATTCAGTTAATATCACATATTATAATGTTATAATAATTGTTTAATAATGTTAGTTCATATCAGACTTTTTTGTTGATGTTTGGTACATGAGTCAAAAATGAACTTGTTTGAAAAATGATTTCCCATGTAGTTATAATTAAATAATTTCCAGAATAGTATTAATGATTATAATATCATATATATCAATTACATATTCATTTTATACTATTCCATATCTTTGGAGATAAAAAACGAAAAGCACCGTTCATGGAGACGGTTGGCCGTACCTACGCATGAACGCTACTTTCATTTTTTCTTTGTCATATTAATGGAATTAAAAATAAATGATATATATATATTATAATTCCAGTATAATATATATGTTATATAGGTCACATATTGTCATTAATTTCATTCTTTATGCATTCCATGTATTGCATGTACGAGTCACATCACTTGAGGGGGCGGTAGTCCACACTTCCTCATATAAAATTATCGCATTTACACAACATGAAAAGAATAAAGGTATATTTAAAATATAAAATAAAGAAGCATATAGTAAACATAAATACCATATATATCATATATAAAATACAGTGACATCATAATGGCCACCTTTAAAGGTGTTAAAAGAATATTGAGCAATCATCATTTCGTGAGGCAGAAAATAGCCAACCACAGAAACAATATTTTCTTTAACCATTAGACGAAGGTGTGCGTAAGTTTATCTCAAATACTTCTTATAAAAACATACTAGTATATTTAAGATACTGTAGTTGTTACAAAAGAAATGAATGAAAAGAGTTTAGGGGGTTGGAGAAGAAAAATAAAACAAAAGGACTCAAGTGAAGACATTACCTTAAAATCGGGTAACTCCCTTTGGTTTGAGCTCAAAGGCTTCCTTGGGAAGACTTATTCCCAAAGTGAGGCTTCAAGGAGTTATAGAGGGATGTTTAGAGACAAAATGGTCAGGGGTTGGCTGAGCCAAATGCTTTGGAAGTGTGGGTAAGGAGATAGAGGTGGGGGCCTTTTATAAGAGGAGAGGAGGGGCACTCTTGGAAAGTAAGGAAATGTTACTTTATTTTAGAATGAGTTTCGGATTTTAATTGTCCCACATTGATGTGTTTTGAGTATAAGGTGATAAGGGTTCTAAATACACCCATAAAATAGGTTTTGGACATGTTTAGGTCTTATATATTACATTATCTTTCCATTTTATTTAAATCGTTAAATAATGAGGTCATCGCTGCATCATCATGATGTCATATATAATTTAATTTATTTAATGTCTAAAAATTATAAAACAAATACTATTATGTAGGAAATCGTTTTATCTTTCCAATGACTATTTATAGTCAAAACTATGACTTGTATAACACCATGTAAATATTGTTTTAGTAAAACATCTCATGTTTGTGTCATTTTTACTTTAACATTAAATAAAAAGGTATTTATGTCATTTTCCAACCAAAGTGGCTCCATGGGGTACCCAAGTTGACCCATGGATTTTCTTGGTCGTCCATGACTCATCCAATGAGGGTAGGACATGTGTCTATGTCATTTACTTTTATTAAAACATTATTATTACCTTAAAATACACTAATTACCTCTAATCGCGATTAAAAACTTAATAAGTTACTATTCACCAAAAATTATTTTAATCCCATTGAACCACATTTTACTTCTTAATGGCAACCATTTATGTCGGATTTTTTGAAATTCAAAACACAAAAATGAAAAATTTTCATTTAAATTGAAAATCAGTTTTTATAAGTACCACTTTGTGGTTTCACTATTCATCAAAAATTGAAATTTTTCAGAAAATCACCAAAAATTCACCCTAAGATATATTTTATATTTTGAATTCAAAAATGATGTATATTTTACAAAATTCAAAACATATAAGTTGCATTAATTAATTTAATAATTAATTCCCGCTGTCAAAACAAATAGCGTGTTTTTATGAAACAAAATGTATCAAAAGATTGACACTAGGTTAAGTCCGATTTCAAAGTGAAATTAATTACAATGACCACTATTGGATTAAATGGTAAAAATATATACTGATTTCACTTTAAAACCAATTCAAAAGATAATCTAATCATACAAATAAATTATATTAAAAAGAGGTTTTGAATTAAAATACAACATTTTTCACTATTCATTAAAAAAATGAACTTTATCGGAAAGATACCAAAAATTTACGCAAAGTAAATTTTGATTTCCTGATTCTAAATAAGAATTTTATTTTGTCAAATATAACACATAAAATTGTCAAAAAGTGGATTTAAAAGAGGTTCGCCTTCAAAAGGCGGTTAATCGACCTTTTAAAGAATATTAGAATGTCTACGCTTAAAATTGGATTCATTCGCATTTTTAATCCTCTAGCATTTATTGTAAAGAGTAAAAATATTTGACAAACATATATAATAATTTTGTAGTTAGTTCTATTCATTCCCGCCATTACAACGGCTAGGCGTTAACTACCTTTTAAAATAATATTATTTTATTATTAGAGTGCAACGTAAGATTTCCAAGAAACTCATTGTTGCGTGTTGGGTACGCCATCGAGCATAGTGTACCCTTTAAAGTCATATTAATATTTTATTCACAAATATGGATAAATGTGAAAATTTAATACTCTTTATTTACCTTGGGTGTTACATCCTTCCCCCTTTTTGGAATTGCGTCCTCGCAATTTTAAAATTGGGCTTGGAAACATCCTTGAAAGTCCCACATTGGAACAAGAGTTGGTAAAACAATCACTTTAAAATAAAGGAAGAGAAGTACAGAGGTCACCCGAGTTAACCTATACTAGGATTCCATGTAGGAAAACATGGACATGGAGGAGAAAACATAGGGTCATGTTCTAATGGAGAGTGATAGAAAACATGTTTAGGAGAAAGTTAACCACAAGAAAATCAAAAACTTGTGATGGGTTAAACGGTATTCGATTCCCCAGTAGGAAAAGTTAATAGAAAACATTTTTGTTTTAAGTTACTTTTTATTGAGGAATTTATTCATAAGGAAATATAATCACTTATAATGTTGACTTTCAACTTTTATTAGATTCCTTACACAAACTCATATTTTCTCCAAAAGACGAGTATTTAGGAAGACTTGTTCACATTAAGAGTACTATCATAAAATTATAGAGAATCACCTAATACACAAAAGAGAACTATATACTTCCCATGTCTTTAGACTTTAACCAAAACCCAAAACCAAAAAGGTTAGTACAAGATCAGATAATATAGAAAAGTATAACCATTTATAAAAAGGAAATCTATTCTTAATCTCCAAAATTTTCCCAAAAAAACCCAAAGTTCAACGAGGATCATTCAATAAACAATTTTTCCATTAAATTCTTCAAATTAAACCAAAATAAGATTGAAAACCAAATATTTTAAGGATTTAGTCACATAGTCTTCCATGTTAAATCGTAACATTTATCTCTAAACAACATCAGTTTCTCTTAAAGTCTCGTATTGAAATGTAATTAACCTAATCACTTATCCTCTTTGATAGGTTAATTAATTTCCATAGATAAACCAAAATCAACTTACTCTTAATTCATAAAATCATATAACTAAAAAGAATTAGTCAAACTAACAGGGACATCACGTAGTCCAGTGGTAGACAATAAATACCAGTCGCACTTTGGTTGTGGGTTCGATTCCCGCAGCTTTGTCCGATGCGACGGGTTGTCACATGGTCTGCGTGTTGTACTTTTTACAAAACTACATAATTCTTAAAACATTCCCCAAAACGAGATAAAATCCTCAAAAATGATCATATCATATTTTAACCTCAAGTTTATCTCATTACTTTCATTTTCCATCATATCATAGAGTAACCCATAATTACCTGAAAAGTAAGGATCATATAAACTCTAATGGTTACCTTAATAATTATTACCTGAACTTCCACATCGAGTTGTCCATCTCGTACATGATGAATTAGAGAACTCACCAAGGTTGAAGTGGTTGATCACGACTCCTTGATAGTTGGTTTAGAACAACCATGAGATTCCTCATTGAATCCCCCATTTCATCCAGTCTCTTAATCAGAGAACCACCACAGTTTCCTTCAAACCCATTGTCACTTTGGTTCCTGCTAGATCCAGCCATTTACTAAAACCAAAAAGGTCAGCGTGAGTATATCAACATAACCATCATGTACTAACGAGGAAGATAAACACTAAGACATACTTACTCATTAACTTTATCTAAAAACTATGACTCTTTCTAAAATCCTAGCCAATATGGTAATGTCACTTATGCTTAAAGAATACCCTAACCTCTAAAGTTATCTAAACCGACCTCTGATACCAACTATAAGGCCCCTGCCTTAAACCTTAATTAATCTTGAGTTATTATAAGATTAATAATTGAGGATCTTTTCATATTTAGAGTTTTAGAGAATTTGATCATAAAACTTGCATTATATTCCACATTTAAACAAAGTGGTTACATAAATACAGTATTCATTTTTCCCATCAACGGAAACATATTTAAAATAAAACATGGATTCTTTCTTGAAACTTTTTTGACACTATCATCATATCATGTACCTTTCCATTGACATGTGAAAAACATTTCAAAAAAAACTTGGGATGAGCATAAAAAGCTCAGTAAGGGTTATAAAAATATGGAAAAGAAACATGAGTTCATATATACATAATAATTAAATCATACTTTACCCATAAAACATAATCACTTTAACATACCTCATCAAATCATGAATAAATCATAGAAATCATAAGACATAAAGGTAACTTGAAGCATTCATAACATTCTTACATAGGGAGTAACCCTCTTGGTTACGTTTGGAATACCCACCACAGTATATTCCCTAAATCTCTTTGGAGAAACCTTAAAGTTTCACTCCTTCGCGTTACCCAATGTATTAGAGAGCTATATCTGGCTCACTCGCCCTTAGTTTATCATGGAACCACCCGTATTTATAAACAATGCCCAAGAACCATAACATAATCGTATCACTTAAAACATGCATAAATGAAACATAACATTTACATATTTCAATCACAAGAGATCACATCATGATATTATCATAAATAAAAACATCTAATAAAATCATTAAAAATCTATGAGAGAAAAATCCCTTTATACTTTGAAAATATTAAAAGAAGACATTTAAAATAGATTTTAGAATCAAAGTGTCCCATACCACTTCGAAGCATTTGAAAGGGATTTAAAACATTCATGTCCATATAAATAAATAATTAAAACCATTTTTTAAAACATGGACATGTATGATAAATGTTTAAAAGAATAAATCTTTAAAACCTTAGAAAACAATGTTTTAATAAAAGAGTCCTTTTCCATTTCAAACCATTAAATTATAAGAAACATGAAAGTAGACCATTTTCAAAACATTTAAATGATTTGATTATAGACATAATATGGATATGGGATGTCAAAGGGTCTTTATATACACTTTAAAAAGAATAAAAGTGCATATCATCAAGAAGAGTCTCAGGGAAGATAAATTGAGACATAATCCCATTCAAAGATCAAGTCATTAGTGCAAGGATAAATCAATGACATAATTATGCGTGACAAGTATAAATAAACCCAATACAAGTGGATATTAAGTGTAAAACAACCAGAGGACATTCACACATATTCATAGGATGACATATTCAATAACTATATGTTAAACCCAAAGAAATCGAAATTGGGTTAAGAAGTTCCCTTGACAGCCTAACGACGTCACATCAAAATGAGTTGATGAGAGATAAAAAGGGTATATCATCACATGGACATAAAATTTAAATCAATAAGGATATAGAAGAAAATATCCCAACATAATAGTATGTGAATTAAAAGACATAACAAAATAAGTCTTTTAAAAAGAGGAGGGTGAAAGGTTACCTTACCGACATGGGTATCTTTCGAAACATACACCCCGTGAAAGAAGGAAAATAAAACATTGATGTAAATACTCATAAATGAAAGTATATTAAACAATGAGTAAAATAATGGGTAGTACATACACCACTCAAAGGAAATTGTGGAAAATGTAGCATAAATCTCACATGAATAAAAGTGAGATGATAAATCCCTTACGAAAACTCGGCAGCCTAACGACGCCAATTAAAACTTCCAAAAATGGATTTATGAGATCAAATAGGGTCTCCCATAATATGAAAATAAAAAGTAAAATATGAGGAATATAAAGTAACATCTCCAAACATAAGAAATATGGGCTTAAAAGAAATGACATAAATGAGAGTACTTAAAAAGAAATAGAGAGGTTGGATCTCTTACGAAAATTCGGCAGCCTAACGGTGCCACTCAAAACTTCCAAAATGGATTTATGAGAGAGAATAGGGTCTCTCATCATACGAACATAAAAATTACAGTAAGTCTAATATAAAATAACATCCCAATCACAATAAATATGAGCTTAAAAGGAATGACATAAAAGAGTGTACTTAAAAAGAAAGGGAGGGGTATGATCCCTTACCTCAAGTCCGACTTGTCTTGTTCGTTTATTTATATTCTTGAATAATAAACTTTGGTCAATTTATAATTTCCTAAGTAAATCCTTTAAATATTATTATTCAGTTAATATCACATATTATAATGTTATAATAATTGTTTAATAATGTTAGTTCATATCAGACGTTTTTGCCGATGTTTGGTACATGAGTCAAAAATGAACTTGTTTGAAAAATGATTGCCCATGTAGTTATAAGTAAATAATTTACAGAATATTATTAATGATTAAAATATCATATATATCAATTAAATATTCATTTTTTACTATTCCATATCCTTTGGAGATAAAAAACGAAAAGCACCGTTCATGGAGACGGTAGGCCGTACGTACGCATAAACGCTACTTTCATTTTTTCTTTTTCATATTAATGGAATTAAAAATAAATGATATATATATATATATTATAATTACAGTATAATATATATGTTATATATGTCACATATGTTCATTAATTTCATTCTTTATGCATTCCATGTATTGCATGTATGAGTCACATCACTTGAGGGGGAGTAGTCCACACTTCCTCATATGAAATTATCGCATTTACACAACATGAAAAGAATAAAGGTATATTTTAAATATAAAATATAGAAGCATATAGTAAACATAAATACCACATATATCATATATAAAATACATTGACATCATAATTTCCACCTTTAAAGGTGTTAAAAGAACATTGAACAATCATCGTTTCTTGAGGCAGAAAATAGCCAACCACAGAAACAATATTTTCTTTAACCATTAGACGAAGGTGTGCGTAAGTGTAGCTCAAATCCTTCTTATAAAAACATCCTAGTATATTTACGATACTGGAGTTGTCACAAAATAAATGAATGAAAAGAGTTTAGGGGGTCGGAGAAGAAAAATAAAACAAAAGGACTCAAGTGAAGACATTACCTTAAAATCGGGTAACTCCCTTTGGTTTGAGCTCAAAGGCTTCCTTGGGAAGACTTCTGCCCAAAGTTCGGCTTAAAGGAGTTATAGAGGGATGTGGAGAGACAAAATGGTCAGGGGTTGGCTGAGCCAAAGGCTTTGGAAGTGTGGTTAAGGAGGTAGAGGTGGGGGCCTTTTATAAGAGGAGAGGAGGGGCACTCTTGGAAAGTAAGGAAATGTTACTTTATTTTAGAATGAGTTTCGGATTTTAATTGTCCCAAATTGATGTGTTTTGAGGATAAGGTGATAAGGGTTCTAAATCCACCCATAAAATAGGTTTTGGACATGTTTATGTCTTAGATATTACATTATCTTTTCATTTTATTTACATCGTTAAATAATGAGGTCATCGCTGCATCATCATGATGTCATATATAATTTAATTTATTTAATGTCTAAAAAATATAAAACAAATACTATTATGTAGGAAATCGTTTTATATTTCCAATTACTATTTATAGTCAAAACTATTACTTGTATAACACCATGTAAATATTGTTTTAGTAAAACATCTCATGTTTGTGTCATTTTTACTTTAACATTAAATAAAAAGGTATTTATGTCATTTTCCAACCAAAGTGGCTCCATGGGGTCCCCAAGTTGACCCATGGATTTTCTTGGTCGGCCATGACTCATCCAATGAGGGTAGGACATGTATCTATGTCATTTACTTTTATTAAAACATTATTCTTACCTTAAACTACACTAATTACCTCTAATCGCGATTAAAAACTTAATAAGTTACTATTCACCAAAAAATATTTTAATCCCATTGAACCACATTTTACTTCTTAATGAAAACCATGTATGTCGGATTTTTTGAAATTCAAAACACAAAAATGAAATTTTTTTCATTTAAACAGAAAATCAGTTTTTATAAGTACCACTTAGTGGTTTCACTATTCATCAAAAATTGAAGTTTTTCAGAACATCACCAAAAATTCACCCTAAGCTATATTTAATATTCTGAATTCAAAAATGATGTCTATTTTACAAAATTCAAAACATATAAGTTGCATTAATTAATTTAATAATTAATTCCCGTTGTCAAAACAAATAGCGTGTTTTTATGAAACAAAATGTATCAAAAGATTGACACAAGGTTAAGTCCGATTTCAAAGTGAAATTAATTACAACGACCACTATTGGATTAAAAGGTAAAAATATATTCTGATTTCACTTTAAAACCAATTCAAAAGATAATCTAATCATATAAATAAATTATATTAAAAAGAGGTTTTGAATTAAAATACAACATTTTTCACTATTCATTAAAAAATGAACTTTATCGGAAAGATACCAAAAATTTACGCAAAGTAAATTTTCATGTCCTTATTCTAAATAAGAATTTTATTTTGTCAAATATAACACATAAAATTGTCAAAAAGTGGATTTAAAAGAGGTTCGCCTTCAAAAGGCGGTTAATCGACCTTTTAAAGAATATTAGAATGTCTACACTTAAAATTTGATTCATTCTCATTTTTAATCCTCTAACATTTATTGTAAAGAGTTAAAATATTTGACAAACATATATAATAATTTTGTAGTTAGTTCTATTCATTCCTCCATTACAACGACTAGGCGTTAACTACCATTTAAAATAATAATATTTTATTATTAGAGTGCAACGTAAGATTCCCAAGAAACTCGTTGTTGCGTGTTGGGTACGCCATCGAGCATAGTGTCCCCTTTAAAGTCATATTAATATTTTATTCACAAATATGGATAAATGTGAAAATTTCATACTCTTTATTTACCTTGGGTGTTACATCCTTCCCCCTTTTGGTAATTGCGTCCTCGTAATTTTAAAATTGGGCTTGGAAACATCCTTGAAAGTCCCACATTGGAACAGGAGTTGGTAAAACAATCACTTTAAAATAAAGGAAGATAAGTACAGAGGTCACCCGAGTTAACCCTTACTAAGATTTCGTGTAGGAAAACATGGACATGGAGGAGAAAACATAGGGTCATGTTCTAATGGAGAGTGATAGAAAACATGTTTAGGAGAAAGTTAACCACAAGAAAATCAAAAAACTTGTGATGGGTTAAACGATATTCGATTCCCCAGTAGGAAAAGTTAATAGACAACATTTTTGTTTTAAGTTACTTTTTATTGAGGAATTTATTCATAAGGAAATATAATCACTTATAATGTTGACTTTCAACTTTTATGAGATTCCTTACACAAACTCATATTTTCTCCAAAAGATGAGTATTTAGGAAGACTTGTTCACATTAAGAGTACTATCATCAACTTATAGAGAATCACCTAATACACAAAAGAGAACTATATACTTCCCATGTCTTTAGACTTTAACCAAAACCCAAAACCAAAAAGGTTAGTACAAGATCAGATAATACAGAAAAGGATAACCATTTATAAAAAGGAAATCTATTCTTAATCTCCAAAATTTGCCCAACAAAACCCAAAGTTCAACAAGGATCATTCAATAAACAATTTGTCCATAAAATTCTTCAAAGTAAACCAAAATAAGATTGAAAACCAAATATTTGAAGGATTTAGTCAAATAGTCTTCCATGTTAAATCGTAACATTTATCTCCAATCAACATCAGTTACTCTTAAAGTCTTGTATTGAAATGTAATTAACCTAATCACTTATCCTCTATGATAGGTTAATTAATTTCCATAGATAACCCAAAATAAACTTACTCTTAATTCATAAAATCATCTAACTAAAAATAATTAGTCAAACTAACCAGGGACTTCACGTAGTCTAGTGGTAGGCAATAAATATCAGTCGCACTTTGGTTGTGGGTTCGATTCCCGCAGCTTTGTCCGACGCGACAGGTTGTCACACGGTCTGCGTGTTGTCCTTTTTCCAAAACTACATAATTCTTAAAACATTCCCCAAAACGAGATAAAATCCTAAAAAATGATCATAACATATTTTAACCACAAGTTTATCTCATTCCTTTCATTTTCCATCATATCATAGAGTAACCCATAATTACCTGAAAAGTAAGGATCATATAAACCCTAATGGTTACATTAATAATTATTACCTGAACATCCACATCGAGTTGTCCATCTCGTACATGATGAATTAGAAAACTCACCAAGGTTGAAGTGGTTGATCACGACTCCTTGATAGTTGGTTTAGAACAACCATGAGATTCCTCATTGAATCCCCCATTTCATCCAGTCTCTTAATCATAGAACCACCACAGTTTCCTTCAAACCCACTGTCACTTTAGTGCCTGCTAGATCCAGCCATTTACTAAAACCAAAAAGGTCAGCGTGAGTATATCAACATAACCATCATGTACTAACGAGGAAGATAAACACTAAGATATACTTACTCATTCACTTTATCTAAAAACTATGACTCTTTCTAAAATCCTAGCCAATATGGTAATGTCACTTATGCTCAAAGAATACCCTAACCTCTAAAGTTATCTAAACCGACCTCTGATACCAACTATAAGGCCCCTGACTTAAACCTTAATTAATCTTGAGTTATTACAAGATTAAGAATTGAGGATATTTTCATATTTAGAGTTTTAAAGAATTAGATCATAAAACTTGCATTATATTCCACATTTAAACAAAGTGGTTACATAAAGATAATATTTATTTTTCCCATCAACGGAAACATATTTAAAATAAAACATGGATTCTTTCTTGACACTTCCTTGACACCATCATCATATCATGTATTTTTCCATTGACCTGTGAAAAACATTTCAAAAAAAACTTGGGATGAGCATAAAAAGCTCAGTAAGGGTTATAAAAATATGGAAAAGAAACATGAGTTTATATATACATAATAATGAAATCATACTTTACCCATAAAACATAATCACTTTAACATACCTCATCAAATCATGAATAAATCCTAGAAATCATAAGACATAAAGCTAACTTGAATCATTCATAACATTCTTACGTAGGGAGTAACCCTCTTAGTTATGTTTGGAATACCCACCACAGTATATTCCCTAAATCTCTTTGGAGAAACCTTAACGTTTCACTCCTTCGCGTTACCCAATGCATTGGAGAGCTATGTCGGGCTCACTCGCCCTTAGTTTATCATGGAACCACCTGTATTCATAAACAATGCCCAAGAACCATAACATAATCGTATCACTTAAAACATGCATAAATGAAACATAACATTTCCATATTTCAATCACAAGAGATCACATCATGATATTATCATAAATAAAAACATCTAATAAAATCATTAAAACTCTATGAGAGAAAAATCCCTTTATACTTTGAAAATATTAAAAGAAGACATTTAAAAGAGATTTTAGAATCAAAGTGTCCCATACCACTTCGAAGAATTTGGAAGGGATTTAAAACATTCATGTACATAAAAAAACCATTTTTTAAAACATGGAAATGGATGATAAATGTTTAAAAGAATAAATCTTTAAAACCTTAGAAAACAATGTTTTAATAAAAGAGTCCTTTTCCATTTCAAACCTTTAAATTATAAGCAACATGAAAGTAGACCATTTTCAAAACATTTAAATGACTTGATTATAGACATAATATGGATATGGGATGTCAAAGGGTCTGTATATACACTCTAAAAATAATAAAAGTGCATATCATCAAGAAGAGTCTCAGGGAAGATAAATTGAGACATAATCCCATTCAAAGATCAAGTCATTAGTTCAAGGATAAATCAATGACATAATTATGCGTGACAAGTATAAATACACCCAATATAAGTGGATATTAAGTGTAAAACAACCAGAGGACATTCACACATATTCATAGGATGACATATTCAATAACTATATGTTAAACCCAAAGAAATCGAAATTGGGTTTAGAAGTTCCCTTGACAGCCTAACGACGTCACATCAAAATGAGTTGATGAGAGATAAAAAGGGTATCTAATCACATGGACATAAAATTTAAATCAATAAGGATATAGAAGAACATATCCCAACATAATAGTATGTGAATTAAAAGACATAACAAAAGAAGTCTTTTAAAAAAGGAGGGTGAAAGGTTCCCTTACCGACATGGGTATCTTTCGAAACATACACCCCTTGAAAGAAGGAAAATAAAACATTGATGTAAATACTCATAAATGAAAGTATATTAAACAATGAGTAAAATAATGGGCAGTACATACACCACTCAAAGGAAATTGTGGCAAATGTAGAATAAATCTCACATGAATAAAAGTGAGATGATAAATCCCTTACGAAAACTCGGCAGCCTAACGACGCCACTTAAAACTTCCAAAAAATGGATTTTTGATATCAAATAGGGTCTCCCATAATATGAACATAAAAATTAGAGTATGAGGAATAGAAAATAACATCCCCAAACATAATAAAGATGGGCTTAAAAGAAATGACATAAATGAGAGTACTTAAAAATAAATAGAGAGGTTGGATCTCTTATGAAAATTCGGCAGCCTAACGGTGCCACTCAAAACTTCCAAAATGGATTGATGAGAGAGAATAGGGTCTCTCATCATACGAACATAAAAATTACAGTAAGAGTAATATAAAATAACATCCCAATCACAAGAAATATGAGCTTAAAAGTAATGACATAAAAGATTGTACTTAGAAAGAAAGGGAGGGGTATGATCCCTTACCTCAAGTCCGACTTGTCTTGTTCGTTTATTTATATTCCTGAATATTAAACTTTGGTAAATTTATAATTTCCTAAGTAAATCATTTAAAGATTATTATTCAGTTAATTTCACATATTATAATGTTATAATAATTGTTTAATAATGTTAGTTCATATCAGACGTTTTTGCCGATGTTTGGTACATGAGTCAAAAATGAACTTGTTTGAAAAATGATTGCCCATGTAGTTATAAGTAAATAATTTCCAGAATAGTATTAATGATTAAAATATCATATATATCAAGTACATATTCATTTTATACTATTCCATATCCTTTGGAGATAAAAAACGAAAAGCACAGTTCATGGAGATGGTAGGCCGTACGTACGCATGAATGCTACTTTCATTTTTTCTTTGCCATATTAATGGAATTAAAAATAAATGATATATATATATTATAATTAAAGTATAATATATATGTTATATAGGTCACATAAGTTCATTAATTTCATTCTTTATGCATTCCATGTATTGCATGTATGAGTCACATCACTTGAGGGGGAGTAGTCCACACTTCCTCATATGAAATTATCGCATTTACACAACAAGAAAAGAATAAAGTTATATTTTAAATATAAAATAAAGAAGCATATAGTAAACATAAATACCAGATATATCATATATAAAATACATTGACATCATAATTGCCACCTTTAAAGGTGTTAAAAGAACATTGAACAATCATCGTTTCGTGAGGCAGAAAATAGCCAACCACAGAAACACTATTTTCTTTAACCATTGGACGAAGGTGTGCGTAAGTGTAGCTCAAATAATTCTTATAACAACATCCTAGTATATTTACGATACTGGAGTTGTCTCAAAAGAAATGAATGAAAAGAGTTTAGGGGGTTGGAGAAGAAAAATAAAACAAAAGGACTCAAGTGAAGACATTACCTTAAAATCGGGTAACTCCCTTTGGTTTGAGCTCAAAGGATTCCTTGGGAAGACTTCTGCCCAAAGTGCGGCTTCAAGGAGTTATAGAGGGATGTGGAGAGACAAAATGGTCAGGGGTTGGCCGAGCCAAATGCTTTGGAAGTCTGGGTAGGGAGGTAGAGGTGGGGGCCTTTTATAAGAGGAGAGGAGGGGCACTCTTGGAAAGTAAGGAAATGTTACTTTATTTTAGAATGAGTTTCGGATTTTAATTGTCCCAAATTGATGTGTTTTGAGGATAAGGTGATACGGGTTCTAAATCCACCCATAAAATAGGTTTTGGACATGTTTAGGTCTTAGATATTACATTATCTTTCCATTTTATTTACATCGTTAAATAATGAGGTCATTGCTGCATCATCATGATGTCATATATAATTTAATTTATTTAATGTCTAAAAAATATAAAACAAATACTATTATGTAGGAAATCGTTTTATCTTTCCAATTACTATTTATAGTCAAAAATATTACTTGTATAACACCATGTAAATATTGTTTTAGTAAAACATCTCATGTTTGTGTCATTTTTACTTTAACATTAAATAAAAAGGTATTTATGTCATTTTCCAACCAAAGTGGCTCCATGGGGTCCCCAAGTTGACCCATGGATTTTCTTGGTCGGCCATGACTCATCAAATGAGGGTAGGACATGTATCTATGTCATTTACTTTTATTAAAACATTATTCTTACCTTAAACTACACTAATTACCTCTAATCGCGATTAAAAACTTAATAAGTTACTATTCACCAAAAAATATTTTAATCCCATTGAACCACATTTTACTTCTTAATGAAAACCATGTATGTCGGATTTTTTGAAATTCAAAACACAAAAATGAATTTTTTTTCATTTAAACAGAAAATCAGTTTTTATAAGTACCACTTAGTGGTTTCACTATTCATCAAAAATTGAAGTTTTTCAGAACATCACCAAAAATTCACCCTAAGCTATATTTAATATTCTGAATTCAAAAATGATGTCTATTTTACAAAATTCAAAACATATAAGTTGCATTAATTAATTTAATAATTAATTCCCGTTGTCAAAACAAATAGCGTGTTTTTATGAAACAAAATGTATCAAAAGATTGACACAAGGTTAAGTCCGATTTCAAATTGAAATTAATTACAACGACCCCTATTGGATTAAAAGGTAAAAATATATTCTGATTTCACTTTAAAACCAATTCAAAAGATAATCTAATCATATAAATAAATTATATTAAAAAGAGGTTTTGAATTAAAATACAACATTTTTCACTATTCATTAAAAAATGAACTTTATCGGAAAGATACCAAAAATTTACGCAAAGTAAATTTTCATGTCCTTATTCTAAATAAGAATTTTATTTTGTCAAATATAACACATAAAATTGTCAAAAAGTGGATTTAAAAGAGGTTCGCCTTCAAAAGGCGGTTAATCGACCTTTTAAAGAATATTAGAATGTCTACGCTTAAAATTGGATTCATTCTCATTTTTAATCCTCTAACATTTATTGTAAAGAGTAAAAATATTTGACAAACATATATAATAATTTTGTAGTTAGTTCTATTCATTCCTCCATTAAAACGACTAGGCGTTAACTACCATTTAAAATAATAATATTTTATTATTAGAGTGCAACGTAAGATTCCCAAGAAACTCGTTGTTGCGTGTTGGGTACGCCATCGAGCATAGTGTCCCCTTTAAAGTCATATTAATATTTTATTCACAAATATGGATAAATGTGAAAATTTCATACTCTTTATTTACCTTGGGTGTTACATCCTTCCCCCTTTTGGGAATTGTGTCCTCGTAATTTTAAAATTGGGCTTGGAAACATCCTTGAAAGTCCCACATTGGAACAGGAGTTGGTAAAACAATCACTTTAAAATAAAGGAAGATAAGTACAGAGGTCACCCGAGTTAACCCTTACTAAGATTTCTTGTAGGAAAACATGGACATGGAGGAGAATACATAGGGTCATGTTCTAATGGAGAGTGATAGAAAACATGTTTAGGAGAAAGTTAACCACAAGAAAATCAAAAAACTTGTGATGGGTTAAACGATATTCGATTCCCCAGTAGGAAAAGTTAATAGAAAACATTTTTGTTTTAAGTTACTTTTTATTGAGGAATTTATTCATAAGGAAATATAATCACTTATAATGTTGAATTTCAACTTTTATTAGATTCCTTACACAAACTCATATTTTCTCCAAAAGATGAGTATTTAGGAAGACTTGTTCACATTAAGAGTACTATCATCAACTTATAGAGAATCACCTAATACACAAAAGAGAACTATATACTTCCCATGTCTTTAGACTTTAACCAAAACCCAAAACCAAAAAGGTTAGTACAAGATCATATAATACAGAAAAGGATAACCATTTATAAAAAGGAAATCTATTCTTAATCTCCAAAATTTGCCCAACAAAACCCAAAGTTCAAAAAGGATCATTCAATAAACAATTTTTCCATAAAATTCTTCAAAGTAAACCAAAATAAGATTGAAAACCAAATATTTGAAGGATTTAGTCACATAGTCTTCCATGTTAAATCGTAAAATTTATCTCCAATCAACATCAGTTACTCTTAAAGTCTTGTATTGAAATGTAATTAACCTAATCACTTATCCTCCATGATAGGTTAATTAATTTCCATAGATAACCCAAAATCAACTTACTCTTAATTCATAAAATCATCTAACTAAAAAGAATTAGTCAAACTAACCAGGGACTTCACGTAGTCCAGTGGTAGGCAATAAATATCAGTCGCACTTTGGTTGTGGGTTCGATTCCCGCAGCTTTGTCCGACGCGACGGGTTGTCACACGGTCTGCGTGTTGTCCTTTTTCCAAAAATACATAATTCTTAAAACATTCCCCAAAACGAGATAAAATCCTCAAAAATGATCATAACATATTTTAACCACAAGTTTATCTCATTCCTTTCATTTTCCATCATATCATAGAGTAACCCATAATTACCTGAAAAGTAAGGATCATATAAACCCTAATGGTTACCTTAATAATTATTACCTGAACTTCCACATCGAGTTGTCCATCTCGTACATGATGAATTAGAAAACTCACCAAGGTTGAAGTGGTTGATCACGACTCCTTGAAAGTTGGTTTAGAACAACCATGAGATTCCTCATTGAATCCCCCATTTCATCCAGTCTCTTAATCATAGAACCACCACAGTTTCCTTCAAACCCATTGTCACTTTAGTGCCTGCTAGATCCAACCATTTACTAAAACCAAAAAGGTCAGCGTGAGTATATCAACATAACCATCATGTACTAACGAGGAAGATAAACACTAAGATATACTTACTCATTCACTTTATCTAAAAACTATGACTCTTTCTAAAATCCTAGCCAATATGGTAATGTCACTTATGCTTAAAGAATACCCTAACCTCTAAAGTTATCTAAACCGACCTCTGATACCAACTATAAGGCCCCTGCCTTAAACCTTAATTAATCTTGAGTTATTACAAGATTAAGAATTGAGGATATTTTCATATTTAGAGTTTTAAAGAATTAGATCATAAAACTTGCATTATATTCCACATTTAAACAAAGTGGTTACATAAAGATAGTATTTATTTTTCCCATCAACAGAAACATATTTAAAATAAAACATGGATTCTTTCTTGACACTTCCTTGACACTATCATCATATCATGTATTTTTCCATTGACCTCTGAAAAACATTTCAAAAAAACTTGGGATGAGCATAAAAAGCTCAGTAAGGGTTATAAAAATATGGAAAAGAAACATGAGTTTATATATACATAATAATGAAATCATACTTTACCCATAAAACATAATCACTTTAACATACCTCATCAAATCATGAATAAATCCTAGAAATCATAAGACATAAAGCTAACTTGAATCATTCATAACATTCTTAAGTAGGGAGTAACCCTCTTGGTTATGTTTGGAATACCCACCACAGTATATTCCCTAAATCTCTTTGGAGAAACCTTAACGTTTCACTCCTTCGCGTTACCCAATGCATTGGAGAGCTATATCGGGCTCACTCGCCCTTAGTTTATCATGGAACCACTTGTATTCATAAACAATGCCCAAGAACCATAACATAATCGTATCACTTAAAACATGCATAAATGAATCATAACATTTCCATATTTCAATCACAAGAGATCACATCATGATATTATCATAAATAAAAACATCTAATAAAATCATTAAAACTCTATGAGAGAAAAATCCCTTTATACTTTGAAAATATTAAAAGAAGACATTTAAAAGAGATTTTAGAATCAAAGTGTCCCATACCACTTCGAAGCATTTGGAAGGGATTTAAAACATTCATGTACATAAAAAAACCATTTTTTAAAACATGGACATGGATGATAAATGTTTAAAAGAATAAATCTTTAAAACCTTAGAAAACAATGTTTTAATAAAAGAGTCCTTTTCCATTTCAAACCTTTAAATTATAAGCAACATGAAAGTAGACCATTTTCAAAACATTTAAATGACTTGATTATAGACATAATATGGATATGGGATGTCAAAGGGTCTGTATATACACTCTAAAAATAATAAAAGTGCATATCATCAAGAAGAGTCTCAGGGAAGATAAATTGAGACATAATCCCATTCAAAGATCAAGTCATTAGTTCAAGGATAAATCAATGACATAATTATGCGTGACAAGTATAAATACACCCAATATAAGTGGATATTAAGTGTAAAACAACCAGAGGACATTCACACATATTCATAGGATGACATATTCAATAACTATATGTTAAACCCAAAGAAATCGAAATTGGGTTTAGAAGTTCCCTTGACAGCCTAACGACATCACATCAAAATGAGTTGATGAGAGATAAAAAGGGTATCTAATCACATGGACATAAAATTTAAATCAATAAGGATATAGAAGAACATATCCCAACATAATAGTATGTGAATTAAAAGACATAACAAAAGAAGTCTTTTAAAAAAGGAGGGTGAAAGGTTCCCTTACCGACATGGGTATCTTTCGAAACATACACCCCTTGAAAGAAGGAAAATAAAACATTGATGTAAATACTCATAAATGAAAGTATATTAAACAATGAGTAAAATAATGGGCAGTACATACACCACTCAAAGGAAATTGTGGCAAATGTAGCATAAATCTCACATGAATAAAAGTGAGATGATAAATCCCTTAAGAAAACTCGGCAGCCTAACGACGCCACTTAAAACTTTCAAAAATGGATTTATGATATCAAATAGGGTCTTCCATAATATGAACATAAAAATTAGAGTATGAGTAATATAAAATAACATCCCCAAACATAATAAAGATGGGCTTAAAAGAAATGACATAAATGAGAGTACTTAAAAATAAATAGAGAGGTTAGATCTCTTATGAAAATTCGGCAGCCTAACGGTGCCACTCAAAACTTCCAAAATGGATTGATGAGAGAGAATAGGGTCTCTCATCATATGAACATAAAAATTAAAGTAAGAGTAATATAAAATAACATCCCAATCACAAGAAATAAGAGCTTAAAAGTAATGACATAAAAGATTGTACTTAGAAAGAAAGGGAGGGGTATGATCCCTTACCTCAAGTCCGACTTGTCTTGTTCGTTTATTTATATTCCTGAATAATAAACTTTGGTAAATTTATAATTTCCTAAGGACATCATTTAAAGATTATTATTCAGTTAATTTCACATATTATAATGTTATAATAAATTTTTTAATAATGTTAGTTCATATCAGACGTTTTTGCCGATGTTTGGTACATGAGTCAAAAATGAACTTGTTTGAAAAATGATTTCCCATGTAGTTATAAGTAAATAATTTCCAGAATAGTATTAATGATTAAAATATCATATATATCAAGTACATATTCATTTTATACTATTCCATATCCTTTGGAGATAAAAAACGAAAAGCACAGTTCATGGAGATGGTAGGCCGTACGTACGCATGAATGCTACTTTCATTTTTTCTTTGTCATATTAATGGAATTAAAAATAAATGATATATATATATATATTATAATTAAAGTATAATATATATGTTATATAGGTCACATATGTTCATTAATTTAATTCTTTATGCATTCCATGTATTGCATGTACGAGTCACATCACTTGAGGGGGCAGTAGTCCACACTTCCTCATATGAAATTATCGCATTTACACAACAAGAAAAGAATAAAGTTATATTTTAAATATAAAATAAAGAAGCATATAGTAAACATAAATACCATATATATCATATATAAAATACAGTGACATCATAATTGCCACCTTTAAAGGTGTTAAAAGAATATTGAACAATCATCGTTTCGTGAGGCAGAAAGTAGCCAACCACAGAAACAGTATTTTCTTTAACCATTGGAAGAAGGTGTACGTAAGTGTAGCTCGAATCCTTCTTATAACAACATCCTAGTATATTTAAGATACTGGATTTGTTACAAAAGAAATTAATGAAAAGAGTTTAGGGGGTTGGAGAAGAAAAATAAAACAAAAGGACTCAAGTGAAGACATTACCTTAAAATCGGGTAACTCCCTTTGGTTTGAGCTCAAAGGCTTCCTTGGGAAGACTTCTGCCCAAAGTGAGGCTTCAAGGAGTTATAGAGGGACGTGTAGAGACAAAATGGTCAGGGGTTGGCCGATCCAAAGGCTTTGGAAGTGTGGGTAAGGAGGTAGAGGTGGGGGCCTTTTATAAGAGGAGAGGAGGAGCACTCTTGGAAATTAAGGAAATGTTACGTTATTTTAGAATGAGTTTCGGATTTTAATGGTCCCACATTGATGTGTTTCAAGGATAAGGTGATAAAGGTTCTAAATAAACCCATACAATAGGTTTTGGACATGTGTAGGTCTTATATATTACATTATCTTTCCATTTTATTTAAATCGTTAAATAATGAGGTCATCACTGCATCATCATGATGTCATATATAATTTAATTTATTAAATTTCTAAAAATTATAAAAAAAATACTATGATTTAAGAAATCTTTTTATATTTCCAATGACTATTTATAGTAAAAAATATTACTTGTATAACACCATGTAAATATTGTTTTAGTAAAACATCTCATGTTTGTGTCATTTTTACTTTAACATTAAATAAAAAGGTATTTATGACATTTTCCAACCGAAGTGGCTCCATGGGGTCCCCAAGTTGACCTATGGATTTTATTGGTCGTCCATGACTCATCCAATGAGGTTATGACATGTGTATATGTCATTTCATTTTATTAAAATATTATTCTTACCTTAAACTATACTAATTATCTCTAATCGCGATTAAAAACTTAATAAGTTACTATTCAACAAAAATTATTTTAATCCCATTGAACCACATTTTACTTCTTCATGACAACCATGTATGTCGGATTTTTTGAAATTCAAAACAAAAAGATGGAAAAATTTCATTTAAACGGAAAATCAGTTTTTATAAGTACCACTTAGTGGTTTCACTATTCATAAAAAATTGAAGTTTTTCAGAAAATCACCAAAAATTCACCCTAAGATATATTTGATATTATGAATTCAAAAATGATGTCTATTTTACAAAATTCAAAACATATAAGTTTCATTAATTAATTTAATAATTAATTCCCGCTGTCAAAACAAATAGCGTGTTTTTATGAAACAAAATGTATCAAAAGATTGACACTAGGTTAAGTCCGATTTCAAAGTGAAATTAATTACAACGACCACTATTGGATTAAAAGGTAAAAATATATTCTGATTTCACTTTAAAACCAATTCAAAATATAATCTAATCATATAAATAAATTATATTAAAAAGTGGTTTTGAATTAAAATACAACATTTTTCACTATTCATTAAAAAATGAACTTTATCGAAAAGATACCAAAAATTTACGCAAAGTAAATTTTGATGTCCTGATTCTAAATAAGAATTTTATTTTGTCAAATATAACACATAAAATTGTCAAAAAGTGGATTTAAAAGGGGTTCACCTTCAAAAGGCAGTTAATCGACCTTTTAAAGAATATTAGAATGTCTACGCTTAAAATTGGATTCATTCGCATTTTTAATCCTCTAACATTTATTGTAAAGAGTAAAAATATTTGACAAACATATATAATCATTTTGCAGTTAGTTCTATTCATTCCCGCCATTACAATGACTAGGCGTTAACTACCATTTAAAATAATATTATTTTATTATTAGAGTGCAACGTAAGATTCCCAAGAAACTCGTTGTTGCGTGTTGGGTACGCCATCGAGCATAGCGTCCCCTTTAAAGTCATATTAATATTTTATTCACAAATATGGATAAATGTGAAAATGCCATACTCTTTATTTACCTGGGGTGTTACAGTAACGGCCTTGTGTAATCCTTTGTTTTAAATAAAATTTTTGATTTCTTCTTATGATGAAGTTTATGAGTTTTTAAATGTCCGCATAAATATAGTATGAATATTTTTGGTGAATCTTAGAGAAAGGATATTTTAAAAAATGTTTATGTAAACCTTAAATAATTAAAAATGTGTAATGATTTTCAAAAAAATGGTCTTCTACAACTATGTTTAGTATGAAATTTAGAGTCTAACAAGATCAACTTAATTTTTGATGAATAGTAAATTATGAATAGTGATTTTATGCTTAGGATTAGTAATGTGACCAAATAGATTAGTAATCTCACTTAAAGAAAGTATTAATATAATCTACGCACCTTGATTAAGTAATGTGATTCAATAAAATGGTTAAATAACGGTTTCATAAATTATTAGTCAAGTATTAGTTTTTTTAAGTGAATAGTGTTTTTTAATTAAAAATTAAATTTAAAATATTTAGAATTTTTTTTAGAAAATGGATTTCATTTTTGAACTCAGAGCATCGATATTATGTTAAGGTAATTTTTGAGGGAATTTTCAGAAAAAAATGATTTTTTTTGAATAGTGTATTTATTTAAAAATTAAATTAAAATAATTAGAAAATTATTTTTATAAAATGGATTTCATTTTTGAAGTCAGAGCATCGATATTTAATTAAGGTGAAATTTTGGGATTTTTCTGAGAAAGTTGAATTTTCGATTAATAGTGAAAATACAGTTTTTAAGTTACGGGTGTTTAATGACATCATTAAATGATGTATTAAGTATGTAATCAATATGGAAGACTTATGAATAGTAAGATAAGGTATGAGGTGTCCCAAGTGGCCAATACCATGTGAAAATACCATGGGAAAGCCCATGGTTTTTCCAAAACTACCAATGAGGTGTCCCTTGGCCATTAATGCCTTGTCCCCTCACTTTCCCTATAAATACCAAGCCATCCTCTCATCAATTCGACTCCTAACTCTCCCGCAACGAAGCTATGGTATCATTACCTTCCAAGGAGTCCTCCCAAGGTGCCCCAAGACCTCAAGGTCCCAACCTTTTAGTTTTAAGAGTTACGTTTTTAGGTAAGGGATCCAAACTCTCTCTTTCTTTTCAAATACTCTCTTTTAAGTCATTTCCTTTATTCTCCATGTTCTTATGTTTGAGGATGTTATTTTATATTCCTCTTACTCCTATTTTCATTTTCATATGATGTGAGATCCCCTCTTATTCTCATCATTTCGTTTTATGAATGTTTAAGTGGCGCCATTAGGCTGCCAAAATTTTTGTAACGAATTCTTTCACCCTTCTCATTTTCAAGTTCTATTTTCTTTTCAAGTCTTTCAAGTTACTTTTTATGTTGGGGTATGATATCTATATCTATAATACTGATATTTTATTTTCATATTATGAGAGAACCTATTTGATCTCTTTAATTGATTTTTTTGAAGTTTAAGTGATGCCGTTAAGCTGCCAAATTTTTATGTGGTTCTTTCACCCTTCTCGTTTTCAAGATCTATTTTCATGTCAAGTATTTAAAGTTCATTTTTATTATGTTTGGGTATGATATATATATATATATCATACTGATATTTTATGTTCATATGATGAGATACCCTATTTGATCTCGTCAATTCATTTTTTGAAGTTTAAGTGACGCCGTTAGGCTACCGAATTTTTAAGGGATTCGTTCACCCATCTCATTTTCAAGTTCTATTTTCTGTTCAAGTCTTTCAAGTTCCTTTTTATTATTTTGGGGTATGATATATATATCTATCATACTTATCATTTATGTTCATATTATGGGAGACCCTATTTGATATCATCAAACCATTTTTGGAAGTTTTAAGGGATGCCGTTAGGCTGCCGAATTCTCAAAAGAGAAATCTTATATTTTTTCTTCCTTTTATGTTTTTTGTTTCATATGGTGTATCATTAAAATTTAATTACCATATTCTTAAATCCTTTATATTCTGTTCCCCTACTGTTTTATGTATCATTTATGAGTGGCTGACCTATTTCCCCTCTCTTTTCAATGTTTTCGAAAACCATGTATCATAGCCGTTATGCTGCAGAATTTTCGTCTCAAAATGTCTTCCTCTTTTTTCAAATTATTTTATTTTATTAAGTGAATACTCAAAGATATTTATTATACAGGGGTAATCACATATATTTCCAAATGTTCTATTTTAATTCTGGGATTTACATACATGAGACCCACTTTCCTTTTTTCGTGGGTTTAAAGTAACATAAGGATCACGTCTTTAAAGCAGTTTTTTTTAAATATGATGACTATGAAATGAAACCCATTTATTTTATGATATATGGGTTGTTTATGAAATTTTTGATGATGATATATGTGGCTCACATGATAATAAATACAAATTTAAGGGTGCGCCTTGATAGCGCTCCAATGCATTGGGTAAAGACTTAATCTCTAGAGATGACCATTTTTAATGACGCCTTGGTGAATAACCTTGGTAATTTTTAATGACACCTTGGGGATGGACCTTGGTGAAACAGAAATGATTATCTATGTTAAATGTTATAGCCACATCTTCAAGTTATGAAATACGTTATTTTTATTATGATATGCCTCATAATTTCTTTCTCATTCCTTAAAGTTCTTTTTCATGACATTGTTGATGTATCTCAAGTTCACATGTTAAATGTTTCCCCTTGTTTCCCTTACCGGGCCTTCTGCTCACCCTTTCTTTTGATATATGTCCCTAGGTTATGAGATGCAGTAACGAACCTAGGATGAACATAAGGAGAATCCTTTAAAGTTTTTAAGAATAATTTTTTATGTTTTCATGTTTTAATTTCCTGGTTTCGAAGACACTAAACCTTAAAGATCCTCGATTTTGTAAAATGTAAGGAAAGTTTATGTGATAAAAAGAGGGATGCTATATTTGGTATCAAAGGATGGTTTAGATATTTGTGGAAATTAGGATACGAAAACTTTAGGAAGAACCCTATAGAAAAGTTTAAATGTAGGAAATCTTCTTGGTATTTTGGTGAGTATTGAGTAAGGGGTTTCCAAGAAAATATATCCTTGTCTAGATACGAGCCGGTAGAGGTGTCTCTGGCACAGATGTACATAAGGGTAAAACCCAAAAACACCGCTTTGAGCTAGACTCGAATGGGAACTGGTACACGACAACGGTCCTTGATGCACTCTTGGTTACGACACTCCCGGGGAATTTGCTTTGGTAAATTAATAAGATTAGTATGAACCATTATGAAAGTAACAAAGATAAAATAAAATAAAGATTCACATAAGAATATATGATTATGGATAACCTATATTGGGACCTAGGGGATCACAAGTTAGGGTATACTTTTCTTCTTCAATTTTATCCTTCTATGCTTTAAGTTTCCTTTTCATGATTATTGGATAAGTATTTAAGCCCCCTAATTATACGTTCTTTTCTTAGTTAATGGCGGGAAATGGAAGAGCATGTCCCAATGACCAATTGCCCTATTAATGTGACAAAGATGAAAAAAGATCAAGTTGAACATATTTTGATTATGCCAGACCAGCTATCAAAAATCACGATTAATAATTGGTGCCTAGTTGAATTCCCAAATTCATCAAGGAAGAAGAAGACAAAGTCTCAAAGATGTTTATCTGATAAAGTTGATAAGGGAAAGAAGACCCAATTTCTTTTTTGAAAAAAGTGTGGGAAGATTCACCAAGGAGAATGTCACAAAGGAACTGGGAGATGTTTTAAGTGTTGGAAGATAGGGCATAAAGTATCTAATTGCTTTAAAAAAATGGATAATGTGATGAATGGGGATAAGGTTCGATCTAATGTACCTTATACATTTCGATGTCATAGATGTGGAGAAGTTCAACATTATCCAAGGCAATGCTCTCTTGGAATGGATGAGAAGAATGATGATCATAAAAAATCTTCGAGGACAAGGGAACAATGCAAGTCCTATACTGAGATGGATCATGATGACTGAAGTACATGTAACTTCTTCGCAATAATTGTCTATGTCATGTTGTATTTTAGTTCATGCTCTATGAGCATATCTTTTATGTTTTCTAAGATCATAGAGGCACTACCTAAGATGATTTTATATCATTAAGGAAAAAATCTACTGTTATGTACCACATGTTGATGTAGTGAAGTTGTTCTTCTTAAAAAAAGGGGTGATTAGGGGATTAAAAGATGAATATTATTTTGGAAGACGTTCACTATTTTGGGAACCCTATTTGATCGAGGTAAATAGATTACTACAATATTTTATTTGAGGAGTAAAGGTTGACTTATATTTTGAAGAATTGATGAATTTAAGGTGGACTTATAGTAATTTAGGTTACATATGGAAATGATTAACCTATCTTGGATAAAATGTGATTAGGTTAGTTACTTTTGTTATAAGATGATAAGAGTGGTTGATGTTGTTTGGAGATGAATGATAAATTATATCTTGGAAGACTATGATATGAGATCGTTCTTATAATTGAGTTTCAATCTTAGTTTGGTTTATTTTGAGGAATTTTAATGACAGTTATCTATGGAATGGTCTATGATGAACTTTGGGTAGCACCATGGAACTTTGAAGATTTAAAAGTAGTTTTCCTTCCTATGGGATTCTTTCTTTTTGAAGAGTTGTTTTATCTTACCCTTTCTGTTTTTGGGATATTGTTTAAAGATAGAAGAAATTGATAGTTAATCTTTTTTGGATTATGTGAATCTCAAGAAGATGATTCTTGTGTTTTGATGAGACTAAGTGTTTTTGAATGCTCCTCATCTGGAGAAAAGATTAGTTTTGGTAGAAACTTATTAAAGGACGAAACTCTACTTGAAGGTAGGTATATTTACTTATGTTTTTGTTCTATTTAGTAAATTAATTCCTCAAAATTATGAAAAGGAACATAACTAAAAAATGTTGTTGGTTTACATTTCCTACTAGGTAATCAAAGATTGTTTACACATATCATAAGTTTGGGATTTTCTTGTGGTTAACTTTCTCCTAATCATGTTTTCTATCACTCTCCCTCAGAACTTGACCCTTTGTTTTCTCCTCTATGTCCATGTTTTCCTACATGGAATCCTAGTGTGGGTTAACTCGGGTGACCTTTGTACTTCCATTTCTTTCTTTTAAAGTAATAGTTTTACTGACTCCTTTTCCGGTGTGAGACTTTCAATGAAATTTCAAAACCCAATTTTAAAAATTGCGAGGATGCAATTTATTAAGGGGGGAAGATTGTAATGACCCAAAATTTTTAATAAATCTTGTTTCCTAATTTTGTGTATTATTTTATTTTTTTATACTCAACAAAACTGTTTCATTTGATAACATGAGTATAATTAAAATGATATTGTTGGGTTTTGACTGTTATATGACCATTGGTCAATATGACCGTTGGAAACTAAACTTTTCGATATTTGTCTCTAAATACAAGTGATATTGGTTAATTAATATAGAAAGAAGATTCGATGGCTTGACCTAGTAGTCTTGGACCAATCGAATCCCATGTAACAGAACTTGGGAAGGAGGTAGCACCACTGGGCTTTGCTTTGGACCAAACCCAAGCCGAACTTCATCGTGTGAAGCTAGAACGGAATCACCTTCTTGAGAAGTTCAAACTGATAGAAATTACTACTCGTGCGATGTTGGCCGAGCCTCCCTCGGATTCTCTCACATTAGCACACCTTACACTTAGGTCCTATGCTGGTGTGATAAGGGGCTATGTAAGGAGACCGTTACTGCCTTGTGTAATCCTTTATTTTAAATAAATTTTTTGATTTCTTCTTATGATGAAGTTTATGAATTTTCAAATGTCCGGAAAAATATAGTATGCATATTTTTGGTGAATCTTAGAGAAAGGATATTTTAAAAAATGTTTATGTAAACCTTAAATAATTAAAAATGTGTAATGATTTTCAAAAAATGGTCTTTTAGAACTATGTTCAGCACGAAATTTAGAGTCTAATAGGATCAAATTAATTTTTGATGAATAGTAAATTATGAATAGTGATTTTATGCTTAGGATTAGTAATGTGACCAAATATATTAGTAATCTCACTTAAATAAAGTATTAATATAATCTAGGCACCTTGATTAAGTAATGTGATTCAATTAAATGGTTAAATAACGGTTTCATAAAATATTAGTCAAGTATTAGTTTTTTCAGGTGAATAGTGTTTTTTAATTAAGAATTAAATTAAAAATATTTAGAAATTTGTTTTTATAAAATGGATTTCATTTGTGAACTCAGAGCATCGATATTATGTTAAGGTAATTTTTGGGGATTTTTCTGAAAAAAATGAATTTTCGGTGAATAGTGTATTTATTTAAAAATTAAATTAAAAATATTCAGAAAATTATTTTTATAAAATGGAGTTCATTTTTGAAATCAGAGAATCGATATTTGGTTAAGGTGAAATTTTGGGATTTTTCTGAGAAAGTTGAATTTTTGATGAATAGTGAAAATACAGTTTTTAAGTTACAGGTCTTTAATGACAACATTAAATGATGTATTAAGTATTTAATCTATATGGGAGACTTATGAATAGTAATATAATGTATGAGGTGTCCCAAGTGGCCAATACCATGGGAAAATACCATGGGAAATCCCATGGTTTTTCCAAAACCACCAATGATGTGTCCCTTGGCCATTAATGCCTTGTCCCCTCACTTTCCCTATAAATACCAAGCCATACTCTCATCCATTCGAATCAAAACTCTCCCCCAACAAAGATATGGTCTCATTACCTCCCAAGTAGTCCTCCCAAGGTTCCCCCAAGCCCTCAAGGTCCCAACCTTTGAGTTTTAAGAGTTACGTTTTAAGGTAAGGGATCCAAACTCTCTCTTTCTTTTCAAATACTCTCTTTTAAGTCATTTCCTTTATGCTCCATGTTATTATATTGGAGGATGTTATTTTATATTTATCTTACTGCAATTTTTATGTTCATATGATGAGATATCCCCTCTTATTCTCATCATTTCGTTTTATGAATGTTTAAGTGGCACCGTTAGACTGCCGAAATTTTTGTAACAAATTCTTTCACCCTTCTCATTTTCAAGTTCTATTTTTTTGTCAAGTCTTTCAAGTTCCTTTTTATGTTGGGGTATTATCTCTATATATATCATACCGATATTTTATGTTCATATAATGAGATATCCTATTTGATATCTTCAATTGATTTTTTTAAAGTTTAAGTGACGCCATTAGGCTGCCGAATTTTTAAGTGGTTCTTTCACCCTTCTCGTTTTCAAGATCTATTTTCATGTCAAGTCTTTCAAGTTCCTTTTAATTATATTGGGGTATGATCTCTATATCTATCATAATGATCTTTTATGTTCTTATGATTAGAGACCCTATTTTATCTCGTCAATTCATTTTTTGAAGTTTAAGTGACGCCGTTAGGCTGCCGAATTTTTAAGGGATTCGTTCACCCATCTCATTTTCAAGTTCTATTTTCTGGTCAAGTCTTTCAAATTACTTTTTATTATGTTGGAGTATGATATCTATATCTATCATACTGATCATTTATGTTCATATGATGAGAGACCTTATTTGATCTCGTCAAACCATTTTTGGAAGTTTTAAGTGATGCCGTGAGGCTGCCAAATTCTCATAAGAGAAATCTTATTTTTTTTCTTCCTTTCAAGTTTTTTGTTTCATGTGGTATATCATTAAAATTTCATTACCATATTCTTAAATCCTTTATATTCTGTTCCCCTACTATTTTATGTATCATTTATGATAGGGTGACCAATGTTACCTCTCTTTTCAATGTTTTCTAAAACCATGTATCATAGCCGTTATGCTGCATAATTTTCATATCAAAATGTCTTTCTCTTTTTTAAAATTATTTTATTTTATTAAGTGAATACTCAAAGATATTTCTTATACAGGGGTATTCACATATATATCAAAATTTTCTATTTTAATTATGGGATTTACAGACATGAGCCCCACTTTCCTTTTTCTGTGGGTTTAAAGTGACATAAGGATCACGTCTTTAAAGCAATTTTTTTAAATGTGATGACTATGAAATGAAACCCATTTATTTTATGCTATATGGGTTGTTTATGAAATGTTTGATGATGATATATCTGGCTCACATGATAATGAAGACAAATTTAAGGGTGCACCCTGATAGCGCTCCAATGGATTGGGTAAAGACTTAATCTCTAGAGATGACCATTTTTAACGACGCCTTAGTAAATAACCTTGGTAATTTTTAATGACACCTTGGGGATGAACCTTGGTGAAATGGAAATTATTGTCTATGTTAAATGTTGTAGCCACATCTTCAAGTTATGAAATACGTTATTTTTATTATGATATGCCTCATAATTTCTTTCTCATGCCTTAAAGTTCTTTTTCATGACATTGTTGAGGTATCTCAAGTTCACATGTTAAATGTTTCCCCTTGTTTCCCTTACTGGGCCTTCTTCTCACCCTTTCTTTTGATATATGTACCCAGGTTATGAGATGAAGTAATGAACCTAGGATGAACATAATGAGAATCCTTTCAAGTGTTTAAGAATAATGTTTTATGTTTTCATGTTTTTCGTTCCGGGTTTCCAAGACACACAACCTTAAAGATCCCCGATTTTGTAAAATGTAATGAATGTTTATGTGATAAAAGGTGGGATGCTATAATAATGGATTTAATGTTTATATATGATATATATGATATTATTAAAATTATTTAATTATAATATCATAAATATATTCTTACCTTCCAATCTATTGGAAAACAATAACGCCGCTCGTGGGTATGGAAGACTACCACCTCGCGAATCTATGTAAGTTGTTTTTCATTTCTATTTTACATGGATGGTAATAGGTATATATTAATTGAATATATAATATATTTAATACCTAATTATAATTTTTTAATTATCACATCTCATATACATTTTTACTTTTCATTTTATGGGTTATATTATAACATTGCTCGTGCGTACGGAGGACTACCGCCTCACGAAGTTATGTGATTCATTTCTCACTAATGATTTGCAAGGAAGGTGATGAGAATAAACTAAATAAAAATATGTGATATTATGATATCATAATTATTTTTTAAAGTTTAATTATTATTTACCTTTCTTTTCTTCTATCTTCTGAACAACAGAAACCATGTTCCTACGTATGTACGACCTACCATCTCCATGAGGGGTTTATTTCATTTTATATCTCTAACTTTTATAGATTAATATAAATAAATAAATAGTAAATATATATTATATTTATATAATGGTTAAAATTATATAAATTATGGTACCATTATCAATGTAATAGGATCAAAAATAAAAAATCAAAAACATACATGAAAAAAAAGAACTTATTACCTGAAACATTATTTTAACAAGGAGTTGATAATAAATGGGTAATAAATGGTCATAAGAAAATAATATTTTTTATGATATATATAAGTATGGTTCTATAGTAGATTTAAAATAAAACTATATTTATTATATATGAGGTTTTAATGTATACGAAGGAATTTGATACTTAAGGAAGGAGATTTATAGTCTCTCTTTTATTTTTGGGTGACATATGCTATATTCACCTCTCATTTATTTTATGAGGTATATATACAGAACATTTGACATTTAATATAATGAATTTATTTATTATCATGATATTTTATTCATTATTTTCATAGGTCATGAAAAAATAAAATTTATTTTCTTAATGCAACACATAAGCTGGCCATAGATGTCTCACTTGAGGAGCTTTATCAGTTGTTCACTCAAATAATATAATTGACATAAACTACTTATTTTTGGTTTTTTTATTTAATGTATAAAATTAATGAAATTTAAATTAAATAAAATATTAAAATAACATGGAATTAAAAAAATTAATTAGTGAAGAAAGAACTTGGCCATTGTGGACTAGTCAATGGGTTCCATCATTCTCTTTATTTGTGTTTAGATTAAGTTTGAGAATTGAATTATGAGATCTCATTCATGAATTAATACTAATTTATTTAGTTATGTGAAACCTTGAATGCATTAAACAGTTTTAGTTCCACAATATCCTATAATCAAGGTTAATGGCACACCTCCATCGATAGTATGACTTCTCCCAAGACATGGCTCCATCATATGACATTTCATTCACTAGATAGATCAACTTTGTTATATGAAGAGCATGTATCCAGTTAAATAGAGGGAAAATATTTAATAAAAGAATAGAATTGATTTTGAAATCAGTGTCATGGTGGAAAACCACCACACCCGTGTAGTTCAATCTTTATAATCACAAACTTAGTAAAACATAATAATGTGGGTAAAAAATGAATAGAATTTACACTTACCTCCCCTAGGACAAGCCTTGTATTATCCCGTTGTTTTTAGGGTAAGGTTTCATGGTAAAATGAGAAATAAATATATGAAAATAAAATAATAAAAAGAATATAAGATGGAGAAAGAAGAGGGAGATGGAATAAAGTAAAAGAAAAAAATATATAATAAGTTTAAATAATAAAATAGTTAATACACATAAGAAGAATAAAATAAAAAGTATAAGAATAAGAATAAAAAATAATAAGAATAATAATGTAATAAAAATAATGAAATGGGTGAAGGGTATAATTAAACCAAAGGATGAATGAATTATTCAGTTAACAAAAATTAAAATTACACAAGAGAGAAATCTAAAAATTAAATGAAAATGAAATTAAAATAAAGGTAAAAATGAACATCAATATATACCTCATCCAAATCTCTCATAGATGGTGAGAAAAATCTTTTAGAGTGGGTGAACTCCTTCTTATATAGGACAAGGGGGTACCATATTTCAATATTCAAATTCAAAATCTTCTAAATATCCCTTTACACTCTTCTCTAGATTATATCTGCCAAAGTTTTCTTATGGTATACCAATTTAATGGGACAATTTAGAAATGATGTATTATTAAATGTTTTTCATAAATATATTTTTCATTTGAGAAAAAAATTTCAACTTCATATAACTCTTTAAGAAAATCTTATATCCAATTTTCTTCGAACATTTATTCGGGCTAGGAAGAATCATTGAATTTCCAAAATCTGGTTTCCATTGCATTTATGGCCTTGATATTAGTAAATTCGTGGGGAAAAAGTTATAAGATTTATTAATTTGAATATCCTATTTATAATTGTCTAATTTTACCTACATTTTTTATCCATTTATGATATATTGGCCCATATTCAAAACTCACCAAATATGTACATAGATTTTTAGGCCTAACTTGTGATCTTCTTTTAGGCCTTAAAATGATGGATTTACATTTGGGTTCGGAATAATTAAATAAATCCAAAGATTTATTAAATACTAAAAAATTAATTTAATAAAATAAATCATTTTATCATATGTTATGGAGAAAGGACTTAAATAAAATAAAACAGTTAAATTCCAAAATTTAGTCATTTTTCCAATTAAGACCAAAAAGCTTCTAAAACCATAAAATGTGACAGTTAAAATTAAAATATGACTTTTTTAGGAATAAAACTATTTAAATGTGTTTAAAATATTCATGAAAATTGAGTGTGTCAGCATTTAATGTTCCGTTTAAAGTTATTCTTTTATGCTATTACTATTCAATGTTACCAGAGTTATAAAGATTTGATGTAAATTCTCACTGTTTTCTAGGATTGTTTATGATTATACATTCAATGATGAACTATTATAATATATTTTTCAATAAATTCATTAATTTTATTATCTTATAGTTATTCCTTGAGAATTGATGTTTTCCCTTAATTTTACTCTATTTATATAGTAATATTTCCAAAGAATAGTTTTAATAAAAACAAAATTTATTTCTCTCTTCATTCAAAAAACCTTTTTCCCATATCCAGGTTTTCTAAAAATATTCTCAAAAATTATTTAATGTTACTCAATGATTGTTTAAATTCAATTTTATCTTTATTTATTTATTTATTAAATAATCTTCACATCATTTTCAAAAACATCATCTAATTGGATTTTACTAAAAATGTGAATAGAGTCATTGTTTAAATGTGCATGACATAAACATAATTTCACGTGGTCATGAACACATGATGTTATAGGGATTAAATTATAATTTTTCAAGGTTTTATTCATATATTTTTTTTAAAATGATTTATGTTTTGAATAATGATTCTTAATGTGGAAATGAAATTTTCCTTAAGAAGTTATCCACCAAATTTTTTAAAACCATTTTCCATCTATGATGAAATCCTTTGATATTATTTATTATTTAATGGGGATGTGATCCAAGGATAACATTATTATTATTTATATGAATGGTTTATAAATATGATAAAAAGTGGATTATAAAACTCCTTTCTCTTTCATGGGTTATAACATGATAAAATTATTATGAGGCCTTCTTTATTTTCCATGGGTTATGTTATAATGAAGTGATGACATGATTATTAAAACTATTTATTTTCCATAGGTCCATTTTATTTTCATTTATTATATTATGATGAATGTTTTATGATATTATGGAACACATTTTTATGATTTTCATTATGTTATGGGTGGAACCTATATCTCCCTCCAATGAATTTGGTAAAGATGGATATCTCATGTAGTTAACAGGACTAGAATGGGGAGTGAATCCATTTTAGTAATGAAATTTTTCCACAATGATAGTCTTGGGAGTGAACCTTGACTAATGTGATGGTTTGGGGAGTGATCCCATTCAACTATTATATCCTTTGAAATGATCCTTGGATACTTCATTAATGACTTTATATACTTATTGTATGCCACAAATATATTTCTTATGATAATGTTATATTCTCATGGATCATATCCTTTGATTCCATTATGATTCATCTCATACGAACTACTAAAATTTATTCTATGAATCAATTTATGATCTATGATATGTTGGTTATTGTTTTTCAAATGTTATTCTCATGTTTTTATACAGTTATTGTTATGTTATATTGAGATTTATGTTATTTTCCATTACTGAGCATCTAAGATCATCCTTTATTATTTTTATTTTCCCTAGGTTATGATGATAGGTATTATGTGTGATATGTCTAAAAAGGGTGATAGTTATAAGTAACTAACTAAGATACGATAAAGAATTCTTATGAAACAGTTTTTTATGTTTTCAAGTATCCAAAGGCACTATTAATTTACAATCCTTAGGTGTTTTTGTGTATAATGAAATGAATTTTTATCTAAAAAGATGTAATATATACATATGAAAATCATGGGTCACAATAGCTCACCCATTTATTTTATGTATTTCCCAGGTTATTCTATGCAGTATTAGGAGCTAATTATGGAGATTAATATAAAGAAGTTTTATCTTAGTTTCATGTGGTTGTTTTATGTATATAGTCTTCCAAATACACTAGTAATTTCGATCCTTTGGTTGTATTTAATGGATGATTATGTTAAAAATCATATATTAAAATGTGTAAAATTCTTGGGTCACTATAAGAATGCATCCGGATCTCAATATTCCCACTCAAACTCAACTTTATTATTTATCTTCTTATTATTTAATGCATAGACCATAAGATAGAGAAAAACTAAGTAGTACTTCCTCAAATATTATATTCTTATTTATTCTTCTACATTTTTATTCTCCATTTTTATTCATTAATAATGGTTATGCAGTATCAGTACTTCACTATACACTTTTTTATTTATTCTTCTTATTCAAATTTCTTGATACAAAAGGTATTAATAAAAATTGTATCAGTTGTCTTAATCTTCTATTACACATTGATACAAAAGATATCTATGAAGGTTTTTGTATCAGTTCTCAAAAACATTTCTATCATATCAATACAAAAAATTTTATTATAAAAGAAGTATTAGTTAACTTTATCTATTCTCAACAACTATATTTCTTCTACTACTATATTTTATTCACTGAAACTCATTAATATTACTTCCATAATTTGACTATGGAAACCTTCCTTAAAATTTCTTCACACTGATCTTCTCAATAGACATTATATTTACTGTTACAATAATAGTTCCTACCTTCTGCTTTAAAATGATGAAAAATATTCTCATAAATTCCTCTTAGTTTGATCATTATTAATGATTTTAAGATTTTTTTATTTGAAAATAGTTAATTAATTGATCATATAATCACTAAATCCCTTATCCTTCTAACTCATCTTCCATCACAACTCAACCACAATCATTTTGATATTTTAATACATGAAAAATAGACCAACATCATCTGATTTTATGTCACAAAAAACCTCACATTTTTCTAATCAATAAACCTTATGCATCACCGAAGATATTTTCAGTAACTCTTTTGTATTACCTTGAAGATCCTTACATATTATTTTTAATATTTTGGTGACCCTTACATATACCTCTTTTAACCTTTATGTATGGATTAGAAATTTGGATTTAATCTTACATATAGTTATTTGATTTATTATTATATAGGGATATTTTATCCTATGATTTTAATTTTACAAAAATAATCACCTTTACCTATCCTCCTACTAATCCTTACATATCATCCTATTAAAAATGACATATCATAGTGAGTTTTTGAGACTTTACAAATTTATAGTATTCAATGGTTTGAGAAAACCTTATGTATCCAGTGTAATTTCATAGGTAATTTCACATATAGAGTGTATTCTTAGGGATAATATAATGTGCCATCCAGAGTACCATTTTGTATCACACTGTGATTTCAACAATTTTCTAGATTCAAGTATCAATAATTTAGTCAACCCTTACCTAATCCATTCATACAACCTCCAGGGTTCTTATATGAACTTTAAATATTCACATGGATTCTATAACCATACTAGATCATCTAAAAACCCCATAAATGATTTTTTAAATTTATTAATCCTTTATAAATATCTTATCTACAATTTCCAAATAATTTTCTAGTTTATTAGAATTATTATTGAATTATTCAATGTATCTTCACCTCCCCAATAATTATAGCTTCAAACTCTTCCTTATTTAATCCATTATCCAAGATTTATTCTTTATTTATTACAATACCTTGTATTCTTGATAATATAATGATAAATTATCACTCTTCCTACCGGCCTTTTCTCTTCTGTAATCATAGATCGTTAAAATTTTCAATATCCAATTTATCATCTTCATGAGGAACATGTTGTAGATTGTTATTTCACTATTCATCAATACCTATCTTTGACTCACATTAAAATCAACTCTACAATCAATATATGTAAAGTTTTATTATATGAATTTCAATATACATGAACTCTAAATAGAAATAGTATTTCCCATTTCCAAGGGCAATATATCAACCTCTATATTCATTGGAAATATATGAATAGATCTCCAATATATTTTAAATGAAAAACAACATAAATACATATGATCCAAAAGAACTCCAAGATATATCTCATAATTAAACCTCTTCATTCATTAAGATATTCCTATATAACTCAATATGTATTTAAATCCACCTTATTTATTGAAAAAAAAAATATATTCATTACAATTCATATGGATATTTAATTTCTCTTATAACCGCCAAGACAAACTAATAAGATTCAAGGTTTTAATATTCCCTTATTATATTGACATCACAAGAGTAACAGATATAATATAGACCTATATTGTGTTCATTTGAGAAATATATTGAATATAAACGTCTTAAATTCAACTTAAACACAACAATGAGTATATTACAACATTGGGGTCAAACATTGTAAAAATAATATAAACTACTAGAATTCAATTATTTATTATATTGCATGTTTTTGTGTGTGTTAGTAATGCCTAAAAAATGCATACATATTAATTCAGATATAGGTTCAAACATCAATAGTGGATAATTAAAAGGGAGTTTAATTTGGTAAAAAGGGTAACAATGATTCATCCCAATCTTAGAGTATCTACATGATATACTTGGTTATTCAATGTGTTAATCGATCCTTAGAAATAAAAAAAAACATATGATGGGTTTTTGGGGAATGAGGAGTAATAATAGTGTTTGAATTGTGACACCCACAAAATATATAATTCATAACACCCCTTATATATCATAATTTCATATAATATCATATAATATTAACTTAAAAAACTTGTGGAAAAAAATTTATCCAAAGTAATTTAATTCCATTTCATGACTCCTCATTTAGAACCATGTCCAAAAAACCTAGTGGGAAAACCTAATCAAGGGAAAAATAGTAAAAAATTCCCAACTCTCACTCATGACATCATGTTGAATTTATAGTACTCACAACCAAATTTTATAAATAATTTCTAAAAGTTAATTCTGGTAATTAATTTTTAAAAAAATCTACAAGATTATCAAAAAAATTTTAATATAAAACTCAATATTATTTTGAATATCATGAATGAAAATTAATTTTGGTGTTATATGTTTTTTATAACCTTTGATATACCCACTCTTCAATTTCACTATACAAGAAACATTATCTTGTTATAATATAGTGGGGATATCATCAATAATTTATAATCCAAAAGTATTTTTAATATGATATATGACTAATATTAGTAAAATTAATTCTCAACTTATTTCTTTAATTTCAATCAACTCATCAAAATTAAATGAATTCATGAAAATGGATTATTTTTTATAATTCCATGAAATTATTGTTCGACCACCAATAAAAAAAATATATTCTCTAAGATATGGATTTATATTAATTATAAAAATATTCTAAGTTAGTATAACTAACAAATTTTGGTTTTGAAATTTTAAAATAAAAAAATCCTTGATAAAATGACACTTAAATGAATGTTAATGTTTTTTTTGATATCATTCCAATGTCCTCAAGTAGTAGAATAAATTTACCTAGATAATAAATTCATGAAAAATTCTATATTTTTCCTTGTACTATTTTAAATATATATTTTTGATCCTAAATATGGTACTTATGTACCAAAAATATATTTATTAACCTATCATCTTCTAAAAGTATCTTTATCACGACTAACATACTGTATAACCATAAGTGTACTTAATGGGTGTGATTTTTCTATATAAAACCATTGTAAGATCACTATATCATACCAATATTAATTCAAATGCTTTCATTTCAAATTAATTTTTATTGCAAGGTAGAACATTTTATTTCAAATGCTTTCATTTCAAATTAATTCATTAAATATTCTTCCACCTTGTAAAGTTTAACATGAATCCCAATAATATTAAAATTGTAAAAATATACTACAAAAATGAATACTCTATATAATAAATTTAATGAAATAATATGGACAAATTAGATCATATTCAAAACCTTCTTTCATCAAATATTCACTTTAATAATTATAACACATACACCTTTATGGATTTAATCAATATAATGTTTTATTCAATGTAACATAATAAGGATCGTGAGATGTAGAACATGTTGATAATTTTTTTCCTTTTGGAATTTTCATATAAAAAAGATTATCAATATTACCATATAGGTAAGAATTCATAACATACATCAGGTGTAACTCAAGATGTTCAGGTATAACAATCATCATGTGATATTGAAAGGTTACAACAAATATTACAAGGGAGTATGTTTTATCACAATAAATCATAGGAATTTTTGAGGAAATGATTAAGATATTACCTAAATCCCATGTGAATATGACACACTTTGGATATATCTTATGAGATGATATGGGAACATATTGTGGTGTGGTATGGTATTAAAAAATCAACACATATCACATTCCATTGGTTTTGGAATATCATAAGAGGGGATACAAGGATATAATTATACTACTATTTTCATGTCATATTTCAGGATCAATGTGGTAGTGGAATGTTAATCGTTAATGTTTGAATATCCTTCCACATGATCTTTTATTGATAATATAAGTTTAATAAGATAACAAATATGTGATTTTTGGATTTCTTAAATGAGTAACAAGGGGTTCTTACTGAAGAAAGACTCATACAATTTGTCACATATGAGTAAATTCTTGAGGAGGTTTGGAAGTGTCTTGATGCCTATATAAATAAGGCTAAGGCATTGCGTACTCATATTAAATTATTTTTGTTGGTTATGGTTTATTATATTTGTTCCTATTTATCTCTCCCTCACCGTTCTTTTCATAGTGAGATACTTTCTTGTCATTTATTCTAGGAGAATCTATCACGAGAATCTGGTGATTCATTTTATCTAGTGGGTACACCATGGAGGAGGGAGTCTATTAGCCTGAACTAATATAACTTGATCAAACCACTATTGTAAATATATATATATATAGTATCATCAAATCTTTAGTGTAAAGTAGAAACCATGTTCTTTATTTTATATTATACATGGTTTTTGTTTCATGCATTGTTGATTTCAAGAATAAGGCTTCTAATAAATTTCACTATTTATAAAAAGTTTTTCTCAATCCTTATATAACAATTAGTGGTATCATTTATTCACTATGTTGTTAATTTTTCAAAATAATTTTATAAAATATAGAAAAACATATATGAAATTGCTTTCATATTATCTGTCATAATTTATAACAGAAAATTTATGCTTGGATTGGCTATATTATATATAGTATCATTAACGATGATTAAACTACTCTATATGATATATGATGTTGTATTAGATAATCAAGTATAAATATGTAGGTTTTGATATATTGTAGAATATGATATAGGAAATTATAAAATATGATGGTCCTAGTATGAATCATTCATCCAAATAAAAAATAGAGCCACATATCATCTATATTAAAAAGGGTAAATCATAAATAAAGATTTTTTAGGAACTAATGGTTATTTTTTATGAAGGGTAATCATATAACATACCATGTGTATAAAACGAATTATGATTTAAAATGTAATATTATCATCGAGTTTATATTAAATACCCTAGGTGTTGTGAGAGTAATTATTATTGATCCCACTTAGTGATTTTTATTTTTTGTTAATAAGAGAATGTATGCATTGTTTTCAATTTGTTGAAGAAGAAATTTAAGTGAAAAAATATTTGATTATGAATGGAGATAGTGATTATAAGGGCTCAAACTTAAACTACAAAATCTAGAGTGTTAAATAATTAATCCATTCTCTTACATTTGAGGATCTTTTCAGGTTTATATATTCCATGAATTAGGTCTGGACACATACATTAAAACTATGGATATTAAAAGTGGACACATCCAATCAATATCTATTTTTACCATAATATAATTTTTTTGAAATAAAATATAATTCAACCTCATGAAAAATCTCCAAGACTTTCAACATGACCTCTTCATTTTCCTTATCAACCCTTAAACCCTATGAAGAATATTTTCAATTGTGGGGTGGGCACAAAAATCTTATTAAGGGACATAAAAAATAATAAGATCATTAATCTAGTGAAAATATTTAAAACCCAAGAAATCTTTACATTTATGTCAAAGTTCCTTGATAGAAATGAAAAAAATCATTTTCACATGAAATCAAACACACATTTTTCTCAAAGAAATCATTTAAAAATCATGTAAAAAATATATAATCTTGTAGGTAACTTGGTATATCATCATTTATATCACTCTTAAAAATAGGAAAACCGACATGGTAAAAATCTATCTTTGGAGTACGCAATGCATTGGATGGTTTCCACAGACCCACCCATCCTTGGTTTATCATGAAACCAACTATCCTTGTTTTACCATGAGACCACCCATACTTGATTAATAATATAACCACACATCCTCAGTTTATAAAGTAATGACCCATTAATGATTTATAACATAACCACCCATCCTTTGTTTATAATGGAACAGACTATGATCATAAACAATTCCCAAGAACCAAAAAATAATCATAAATCATGAAATCTTGAATTTTGATCATTAAAACCTTTAAATACTCTTTTAATATTATATAAAAAATTATTTCAAATATCAAAATACCTATTAATTATAAAACCCCATTTTCATTAACAAAAATATCTTTTATTTTAAAACCCATTTTCAATACCAAAATACTCAGAAAACGTAAAATAAGGTTTATATTTTAAGAGAATATTGGACCATGTAAATTAAGAAAAATATCAAATAATGGTTGTGATGGATGAAAAATATGTTGTCACCATACAAATTAAAATATGAAATTTCTTCTTTTATAAATAAATTCATACATTTGGTACAAAGATTATTTTTTTTTTAATTTTGAATGAATGAAAAAATGTCCATTATAAAACTCTCATTTCCGTATAACTACAATCATAAAATCATTTAAATGACATGGACATGGAAGAGAGAGAGTGAAATTGAAGGAAAAATTTAGAAGAGATTTTTTTTAAAGTAAAGACCCTTATCACTTTGGAAACATTTGAATCGTAAGACCCATGAAATAATAACATTAAAAAAATTTAAATATCTTGGGAATAGATAAATTCATCACATAACATACCAAAGGGGTTGTATATAGACTTTATCAAATAATATAGGTGAATAATATCAAAATATTCCTCAATGAAATGAAATTGATATGATGTTCCTTACCTCAATTTCAATTCATCAGATTCATTATTTTTTTTCTTGAATAATAAAATTATGTTAGTTGTTTAATTTTGAAATAACTTTTTCATGTTTATATTTCCTTTTATTTCACTTTTCACCCAGTTATATACAATTACATAATCAATTAAGTTTGTGTCAAATTTTTTTGATGATATTTGGATTATATGCCCACAAATGACTTTGGTAGGATAACTATGGTTAAATAGGTATTTTTCAACATATCCATAACAATAATCATGAAATAATTATCATATTTATAACCAAATTATAATTTTTAAAACTAAACATGAAATATGGTTATGAAAAATGAACTATGATACCATCATGGAGATAGTAGTCTATACATATGCATGAGTAACATTTCCATTTTTTCAATGATCATTATGGAAAGAAGATATATATTATTTTATCATTCCAGAATTTTATAATATAATAATATCATATTCTTTAATTAAATATAAATATGTATATACATCATCAATCTGATTTAGTGATGAAAAAGGAGTCACATTGCTTCGTGGAGTCGGTAGGCCACACGTATGCACGAACAACATTATAACTTTTTAGTGTAATAAATAAAATGATATATTATCTTTTAATAATGAAATATATTTCATGAATATCCTAATTATTCCATGAATATACGATATATTTATTAAATTTATCCTTATTAAATTACTTGTAAAGTGGAAGTGAAAAATAAATCACATCACATAGTGAGGTGGTAGTCTACTGTACACATGAGAGATATTGGTTAATCCCCCCAATGAATTAAATATAAGAAGTTATATGAGGTATAATAACTAAATAAGTATAAATATGTTAAAAAATTATATATATATATATATATATATATAAAATTTAAATCCATCATTATAACTGTTAATTCCCATCCAGGATCTATCTATCAAGGAGAGGGGAGGGGTTGAATAAGTGATACCTTTTTCTTTTATGTTTCATTTTTATAGAAACATCCTTATCCTCTTATTAAAGACTTACTACTTTGATGAAAACTAACTAATCACACATCCACAAGAACAGAAAAATTTACAAGGTTCAATACTCGATGAGAGTAGTTATGTCCTTGGTATGGGATCAAAACAATATGATAACACACAATCTACTAGAAAATAATCCTTTTGTATGGATACAACAAGAATGATATTCCATTAAACTTGTGTATCACTATGGTCAATAAAATAGTGCACGTGCTTTAAGTGGAAATAAATGATGTAAAATAAAATAAATTCATGTAAAAAAGTTAAGAAACTTTCACCAAATGCTTCAAAACAAGTTAATGTGATTCTTTTTCAACATTCAAAAATGTAATATTTTAAAAAAATATTCACTTTCCTACCGAGTATTAGGTAATAAATTATCTATAATTCATAATTATACCCATATAACACCACAGTCTCATTACTCAATCTGATTTCTTAGTCTAGAAATATAACTCTACTAGAATACCACTGGAACTATTCTGAACTAATTTAGCCTATGTCTTAAAATGTTAGTCTAATTTAGCCTACCCAATGGCATATTATGATCTAAGAAACACATAATACAATATTCCATCTACTTTAGTTGTTCAGAAAAATTCCTCAGGAAATATCTATCCAGAAAGTCCTTCTCAGTTGAATTTTAGAACTTATCTCTCTTCCTCCACATGTGAATACTGTTCATATCCATCAGAAATTACAAAGTACTCTCCTCGTTTTATAGGTGTTCCAAATGTTGTTTAGGTGGAAATATGAAATGTTTTTCTGCTTAAGAAAATTTACCGAAACTTCAATTTCTCTTAAATTTGGGATAAATATTTTAATTATTTAGTTCTACTCAACTCTTATTGATTCTTCTCAAAACTTCTCAAATCTTATCATGAATTCATCTTGCTTTATCCTTTCTAACTATTCATCAGTCTAATTCTAAAAATTATTTATATTTATTCATTTTGATGAATACATATATACAAAAACAAATTCTTTATTACATTTCTATTCACCAATTGAAATCTAAAAAACCATTGAAACCATTTTTCCTTGAACATTGTTGCTACTTTGTTATAATTTGGATTCTTATATTTCTCTATAAACATAGTAATAGCTTCTAAATATATCATCACTTATTATAATAACTTCAAGAAAATCTACAAACAAACTTCAAACCATTATTTCTAAAAACTTTTTTCGTTGCTTTAAAACATATCATCTTTTCTTCTTTTCCTAAGATCGATGACCCTACATTCGATGAATTTTATTAGTGTCTACACATAATTTATTATTCTCTGCCTCACATTGAAAATTTGTGTCAAATCTATTTTGATGTCTCTTGACCCAATTGATAAATACACTCAATAATGTTTTTTTTCATTTTCTATTGACACATTTGAAAATGTATCAAAGTTTTTCTTTTGTTATTGACCCAATTGACAAACAAAACTATTTAACTTGGTGAAAATGGATGAATATATTTTTTATATTAATTTGTTTGATCAGTCTAAAAAAAATCCAATTCTTTTCATTTTCATTGGTTGTAACAACTTCCAATAAAAACAATTCTTCCTTCAATTCCCTTTATACAACCATCACAATGTCTAATGATCGGTGTTAGGATAACTCCAATGATCTATGGAATAACATTTCTAATGGACTAGTGTTAGAAGAAACTTATTTTCTTACCCACATATTTATTTTAAGATATATATCATGCATATTGTTTTTCTGACTAAAAACTAGTATCTTCGTCTTCTCACTTTCGGAATAAAAATTTATAGCCTTGAAACAATTCTATGTTTGGGGATCTTACACTGATAAACTAAGACTGAAAATATTTTAATTCACAAACTTTCTTCTTTTAAAAACTCCCAATGGTATTATGAATTCCTCATAACTTTGAGAGTGTTTAATATTTGAAAATCATCATATGAATTACTTTGAAAAGTGTTATAACTTCCCCTTTTTCTAGATGCTTCTTTCTTCCTAACCAAACCTCATATTGATTGGAAAAACATATTCTCCCACTTTCCATCATACAGATTTCATAACATGTTTCCTAGAAAACTTATGATTTATGAGACCATACTAAACAACAAATAATCTTCATATTTTCATCTTATCCAATCAGACTCAGATACACTTCATCATTTTGATTGAAACATTCATTTTTAGACACAAGGTGGGTCGGATGAACCTTTTATTCAAGAAAACATCTTCATAATTCAATAGAATTTCATAATCTTGTTATGTATTATCTTTTAAATATGATTGTGAGTTCAATCACCAACTTTTACAAAGCGAGGTGATTTATTTCTTCTTTGACAACACAAGCCAAAACAAACTTCTCCAAACTTCCAAAAAGAACCTATTTTAAACTTAGTCCTAACAATCTCCCCCTTTGTATTTTTTTGTCAACCTAGGTTCATAAATCATTGAAATTTTTAACCTCAAGAATTGGATTACTTATTAAAATTCGAAGCCTATTTGAGCTAAATCATTTTAGTAAACAATAATAATTGACAACAAAACTATATTGTCCAAAAGAAGTGACTAATGAAACTTATTCATCATTCCTTCACAACTTTTTCACTTATTCAACTTTCTTTTAAACAAAATATTTCCTACAATAACCACTCCAATAAATATTTAGAATATTACACACAATTACATGCTGAGTTCATATCTTACCCCAAACTCTAGATATAGACATGCTTCCTTAAATAATTTAGCACATATCAATAGATAGATTTATGAAACAATACCCCCTAACAAAAATATTCAAAGAAAATATGAGATAGGTGACCTTAAATCATACATTAACCTTGATTACACAAATTTTAGATTCCCATGTTAAACATCAGTTTATAAAAATCTTTATTCAGTAAAGGTTTTGTGAAAATGTCAGTAAATTTTTTAGATGTAAGAACACACTCCAGCTTTAATTAATTATTCTCCACATTAGATTTTATGAAATGATATTTTATATCAATATGTTTTTCATGAGGTTGTTGTACCAGATTTATTGTAAGGTTGATGTATCTTTGATTATCACAACCAAAAAGCAATGAAAACTTTACTTTAACAAGTAAGTCTTTTAACATAATCTTTATCCACATAAGTTGAGTAGTGGATTTAGTGGCATCAACATACTCAGATTGAAATATGACAATAATTACTAAGTTTTGTTTCTTTGTATGATAACTAACACAAAATTTTTCCCGAAAGAAAACTCCACCATATGTGGATCTTCTATCATCGACATCACCTAAAAAATCAACATTTTAACACCCAAACAAATCAATACTTTTTGAGTTATCATACCTTATTATAAAATATATTATGCCTTTGATATGTCTAAGATTTATTTTTCCATATAATAGATGTGATTCTTTTGGAGAACTATGAAATCTTTCACATAAGGTAAAAAAATACATAATGTCAGGTCTTGAGGTATTCAAATATAACAAACTTCCAATAATCTTTTGAAACTCTTTAGAGTCAACTTACTTTCTTTCTCTATCTTTAGTTAAACTGGTTCCCATTGAGATTATTTTTAAAAATAGTTTTGAATTTTACATGACGAAGTCCTTCAAAATATCATTTTCATACTTTTCTTGAGAAAGAAATATATGTTTCTTGTTTTGTGAAATTTTTAACCTAAGAAAGTATTTCAATTCACTAGGCATGGACATATCAAACAAATTTTTCATCTCTTTAGAAAATATTTCACAAGTTTATTTATCATTCCCAAAAAAATATAATTCCTTCAATATAAAAAAAATATAGTGAGAGAAAATTCATGAATTTATTTGATGTATAGATTACTATAAACCCTTTATTAAAACTCATCTTTATTAAGTAAGTATATAATTTATAATACCATTTCCTCAGAGATTATTTTAGACCTTAAAATTATTTCTTCAAATTCCACACATAACTTTCATCCTTCCCAATAACAAATCCACATGATTTTTTATTTTTAACTTTTTCATCAAGATCCCCATTCAAGAAATGTAGAATTCACATCCATCTAAAATATTTTTTTAACTTCATTATGATGCAATAACAATAAATATTTTGATTGTTTCTAACCTTGATATTAGAGAAAAATTATAATCAATTTCAATGACATCTATCTATAAGTAAACATTACACACTAATCTTGATTTGTTTCTTACCACTTCACCATCTTCATTCACCGTGTTCTAAAAAACACAATTTTTACCAATAACATTTTTTATATTTGGATTAGGTATGAGTTCCCAAGTTTTATTCTTCTCGATTTGGTGAAACTCTTTATTCATATAATGAATCCATTTTAAATTATCAAAATCTTTATTCACATCATTTATCTTAACTTTTGAATATAGGGAATTATGTGTAATGGCTTTTTATGTTCTTATTTTTTGAACCCTTTAATATTGATCACCAAAAAGTTTTTGATCTTTGACTTGATTCCTCATCATGGGATGAAATTTTAAAGATTATTCCTCACCAATGGAAATAGATGAGTCCGATTATTATTCTTGAGTAGGATTAAAATTGTTTTCATACTCATTATAATTATTAACAAAAATTCTTTCATCCTGTTCATCTCAATTATCTGCATAAGTTTGTTTTTCATATTCCTCAACTTTTTCAATAACATTATAATTAATAGAATCAATTAATTTTTGTGTCTCTTTGTTGAAATATATATATCCTCTTCCTTATAGATCATATATAAGAAATATTTCATCTTCATCTCTCTACTCAAACTTTACAATGTTTCTTACTTTCTTCTTTATGATGCATGGACTTCTGAAAATTCGTAGGTTTTTTAAAACTCATTTTGTCATAAAACAACATATATGGAGTAATATTAGAACAAGATCTATAGAAACATTAGTTTTGAATATAAATAATATCTATTATGGCTTGCCTCATTAACTAATGAGAGAGACCAAGTTCATGTAATATAGTTTTCCCATTTAAACCATAAATATATTTTTCCTTTCAACTACACCATTTTGTTGAGGAGTTGTAGGTTTAATGAACTCATGTTGAATCCAATGATTCTTAAGATAACCTTAAAACTCTTCAGTTTTATATTCACCTCCATTTTTAGATTGTAAATTATTTACTAAATAATCACATTCCTCATCATCTTTTCTCTTGATAATTTTAAAGATTTTTAGAGCATCTAATGTTTTTTTTGTACAAAATACAAGGTAAGAAAATTAATCAATAAAATTAATGAAATACTTATCTATGTGTGTTTATTGTTTTCTCATTAGCCCATAGATATCATAATGAATAAGTTTTTGTATTGTTTTGAACAAATGTAAACTTTATTATACATAGAATTTGTAATATTTTCTTTTAGAAAAATCATGAAACACCAATCACTACTTCTTGACATATCAAGGATTCCACAGACACTATCTATCATGGATAACTTGCTCATGTTTCTTTGACATATTTTTTCAATCCTTCTATTCCATAATATATTCTCTTATACCATGCCTAAGTAACAAGGGTTTTGAACCTCACCAACTTGGAATAATTTTTATTTTGTATATTGGCCCCTTGAAACAATATTTCCATCTTCCTCACTTTTCAAAACAAACAAATCTTTTCTGAAAAAGTCTTTTTTGTCTCCATCACAGTGTTGTGGAAAACTTAGCAAGATTTTTTCATCCCATCAAAAAACAATTATTTCTTGTACTTTAACTTTTCTTTCCTAGTAATAGCATATCAAATACCTTTGATTCTGAGGGACTCATCATTTTCAAATGTCATTATTCCTTATTAAAAATCTTTAAAATTCACTAATAATTATATTCCTCCTATCATATGATAATAATAACCACCATCCAAGATCCAATATCATTCTCCTTTTGTATATTTAACAACATTTCTACGATAATAACTTTTTATTTCCTTTTATATTTCTTCACTTATAGATTTTGAGAATTGTTAAAAAAAATTTGTGTTGGTAACAGAACAAGACATCATTTTTCAAAATGTATAGGGTGGTCACATATTTCAAAAATAGTTTCCAAAGGTTGGAACCTTTTTTCAAATTTTACACCAACCTTCTCAGATTTCTCCAAAACATCCTTATCAAAATTATTTCATTGAGAGGATTGAATCCCCCAAAAATTTTATCTTATGTAATTTATGGAATAATTTTAATGTTTTTGAATAATATATCACATATTTTACATATGTATGAATCCACCCGAATACAAGCAATATACATAGGAAGAAAAGTTTCCTTTTTAACTTCTATACAATCCAAAGTTGTGAACATATTTCCCATAAACCTTCTTATATTTCTTATCAGAACTTTTTTTACCACTAACCTTTCTGTTATAAAATGAATATTATTTTTCATCTTGGTTTTAATTAAAGACTTATTAGAACCATAAGTAATAGAATGTTTTTCAGAATCAGTGTTTTTAGAAACTTATGACTTCTCCACTTTATTGGTTTTGGACACATACTTAACTCTCCCAGCTTTCCTTTTCTTAAAATAGTTTCAAATTTATTCTCAAAATTTTATGGTAACTTTTGTTGATCCTTATCAGGTTCACCCTTTTTATAACTTTCACTAACACTAGATATATAATTTTGAAAACTTGTATCCCTCTTTTTAGATTTATAATGTTTTTGTTGGACAAGTTCTAATTCTTCTTCTTTTTCTTTCATTATAACTTCCAAATTCTCATTCTGATTATTTTCTTTCTCAATAAATTTTTTAAAGTAATAAATATATTCCAATATCTTAACTTTTTCATTAAGAAAACATTATTTTTTTAATAACTTTAATTTTTAAACTTTCTGATTTATTTCTTAATCCTCCTAATAATTCTTAGACATTATTTCAATTATTCTTTCAGATGATATTTTAATCTAGTTTCACCGTATTTAGAATTGCTAATTCAAAACTCTTCATTGTTAGATATATAAATGAATGTATTCTCTCCAGCATGCTTATTGTACTTTTCAGATTTATCTTCACCTTCTTTTTCTTTATCATATTTAGACAAAAAACTTATCCTTTTGAATTTAGAGAAATTTTTATCATTCTCTTTGGAATAGTATTTAACCTTATCAATCTATTTCTTCAATGATATTCTATGTTTTATTTCATCTTCATAACCATCCTTTTCTTTATTTATTTGAGGATAATTAGCCGCAAAGTTTCCAGTATCTCCATATGAAAAACATTTCATTGGAAGTTTCACCTTATATTTACATGTACCTATTTTTACATTTTTAAAAATGAAGGTTAAAAATTCATCAAGTTTTTTACATACCTTATTTTCACAATTAGAATATATAGAATCTTCTTCAAGAACATTCTTATCCTTTTCTTTATCGGTATCCTTGAAATACATTTCATGGTCATGTTTTTTTCCCCTTCATAACTTTCCCCCTACTCATTTCAAAAATAATGATAGTACTATTAAAATATTCTAGTGACAAAATTTCATGGTCTTTATCTTCCAACAAAGAAGCTTTGGCATAAAACTTACCAGGAAGATTTTTCATGATCCCTTCAACTATGGTTGAGTATTTCAACTTCTCACAAAGATTTTAGATGTTGTTAACAATATCATTCACCTAGTAAAGGAGTCTCTAAATAATTCATACTCTCCCATATTGATATATTCATACTTATTTCTTTATATTTGTAACTTTACCTTATTCAAATTTTTTTTACCTTTATAAATATTCTTCATCTTATCCCAAATACCTTTAGCAATGGAAAAACCCTTAACTCTTAGAAAATAACTTTTAGAAAGTGATGAGGGTAAATAATTATTTTCCCTTCCATAATTCTCAAGAAACTTCTTATAAAAATATGTAAAAGGAATTTTTTCATAAATAGGATGCAATCCATCTATTGAAGCTTGAAGAACATCTTACCCAAGAGATATAATATAATTCAATATTCAATCTTTCTATATGTGATAGTTCTTAAAATAGAAGACCATAATCCCCGTAATGCTCACACAATTAATGTTTTCCATCATAACATTTCTTCAAAAGATTCAGCAAAAAGTAAATGAATAGAACATTCACTATAATACCGGTTGTTAATTCCCCTCCAGGAACTAATTATCACTGATAGGGGGAGGGTTTGAATTAATGATATATTTTTATTTTAAGTTTCCTTTATCTATAAACAACTATCACCTCATGTTAAATATTTATCACTTTTCTGAAAACAAAACAATAAAACATTCATAAAAACATAAGAATTTACAAGTTTCACTACTCAATAAGAGTAGCTACATCCATAGCATAGTATGAAACAATTTGATACCACATAATCCACCAGAAAACAATCCTCTTATTTGAATATAAAAAATAGGATATTCCCTTACATTGGTGTAACACTATGATCAATACAACAATGCATGTTCTTCAAGTACCATGAAATTATATAAAACAAATTTTTGTAACAAGTTTTGAAACCTTCACTACATACTTCAAACCATGTTACTTGGTTTCATTTTCAACATTAAAAAATACATTCTTCAAAATAATTATTCACTTTTCTACCAAGAAATATGCTACAACTTCTCTAGAATTTGTAATGATACTCATTATGATACCACAATCTGATTCATCATCCCAATTTCTCAATCTGGAAATATAACTCTTATATAATACCACTGAAACAATTTTAAACTACTTATTCCTTAGTCTGGATTTCTTAGTCCGATTTCTCTATCTGATGGCTCAATTCGATACAAGAAACATAGAATGTGACCTTACCTATTTGTTTTTCTATCAAAAAAAAAACTTCCTCATGAATGCTCTATCCAGAAAATCCTTCTCACTAAAATTTTATTACGTCTCTCTCTTACTCCACAAATGAACAATGTTTAGATCCATTAAAAATTGTAAATTACTCTCCTCCCTGTATAAGTGTACCAAATGTTGTTTAGGTGGGATCTAAAATTTTTTCCTTCTTAACCAATTTTTTTTGAAACTTCAATTTACCTTACATTTGGAATAAAACACTAACTTATTTAGTGCTTATCAATACTTATGTATTCTTCTAAAAACTTCTAAAATCTTCTCATGAATTCAGCTCGCTTCATACTTTCTAACAATTCTTTTTTATCATTCTAAACATTATTCCAATTCCTTCATTATGATGAAGACATATGTACAATAGAATACTATTTATTACATTTCTCCTCACTAATTGAAAGATGAGAAACCACTGAAACCATTTTTATTAAAAAATTTTGATACTTTTTTAGACCTTGGTTGCCTTTCTTTGGCTATAAACATAGTCGCAACTTCTAAAGATATCATCACCTCTTGATAGCCCTTCAACAAGATCTTTAAACAAAAATAAATTATTTCTTTGTCACGAAATTTCCTAATACTTCAAAAAAATCATCTTTTCTATTTTTCCCTGGACTAATGATCCTATGTTCAATGAGGTCCATTATCCGATGAATTTTTTAGTGTTTATGCCTAGTGGATCAGTCTCTATTTTACTATGACAATCAATTTCAACTCCAATATGACGAATATTCACCCAATTGATAAAGACACTCACTATTTTTTTATTTTTGTCTTAACATAATAAAAAAACATATCAGAGTTCTTCTTTTGTTCTTGACCCAATTGATAAACAAAAAAAAATAACCCTATGAAATTGGTTGACTGCATTATTGATTTCCCTCTAGTTGATCGGTCTCAACAAACTCTACTTGTTTTCCTTTTCATTGGTCCCAATTTTTTTAATAAAAAAAATTTCTACCAATGAATCCCTTATTACAAACATCAATGTGTCTGATGATCGGTTTCAATATAACTTCAATGATCAGTGGAACATCGCGTATGATGGATAGGTGTTAGCAAAGACTTCTTTCCTTACCAATAACTTTCTATAAAGATATGTATATTGTATCTTATTGGTCTGAATAAAAACCAGTATCTTATTCTTTTAAATTTTCAAAAATAAATTTAAATCCTTCAAACAATTCGGCATCTAATAATCTCACACTGATAAACTAATACTGGGAAGGTTTGACTTCACAATATTTCTTCTTCTAAAAAATTCAACTTATATCATAAAGTCCTCATGACATTTAGATCATTTAAGATAAAAAAGAATCATATGACTTACTTTAGAATTTTTCATAACTTCCCCTCCTTCCTAAAGCTTCATTCTTTCTAACCAAACCTCAAACTGATTTGCAACACTTGTTCTCCCCCATTCCTTCATAAGGATTTAATCATAAGTTTTCCAGACAACTTATGATTTGTGAGATGTTACCGAATAACAAAGTATCATCAGATTTTCATAAAAGATAATTAGACTCTAATAAAATTCCTCATTCTGATTCAAGCATTAATTTTTTGACCCAAGTTGTGTCTAATGAACCTTTTCCTCTAGAAAACTTCTTCAAAATCTGATGGCCTTTCTTAAGATTTTTGTGTCCAATCTTCTGAATATGAAGATGAGTCTGATCACCAACTTTTAAAAAGTGATGATATTTGTTTATTCCGTGACATAAAAGGAAACAAAAACTTTCTCAAACTTCCAAAAACAACATCTTTCAAACTTTCTATAAATAATATCAAGTTTTTAGATGTTATTATGAAAGAAAAATGGCATCATTTTGTGAGATGGTATTCCTCCATACACTTTAATGATGATTTAATATCCCATTTTATAGTAGCGGAGTTAGATTTAGGTTATTAGAATTACATAATAATATCTCATTATAAATTATATAGTGGTTTTATTAAATAATAATAATTTAATAACATCTAAGGGATGTAGAATAAGAAATTAAATTAAAACGCCCGGTTAAACATGATACCTCTTCTTTGATCACCCTCCTTTTGTGAGAACCAAAATCCATCTTTTGATAGATTTATGATCTCAATTAGGGATCTAGGTCATAGTATGGGCAGTTGAAAATATATTTGGGAAGGTATTTCTAATCCAAATGGATTTGAATTTGTGAATAGGAGAGGGGAGGGGTGGCCTTTTATAAGTGAGGTGAGTGGCATAATTTTAATTTTTTCAATAAAAATGCATAACTATATTTTTCACATTCTAAAGAGAGAGAAATGGTCCATTAGTGATCCCTAGACATGGTAAGGTATAAATATTTGCATAAAATAGAATTTATACAATTTTAATTTCATTTTACCATTATATTTTTAGTTCAACCACCAAAAAAGTTATTTTCACCTTAACTGTGGTAATTAATTTTTACTTTTTCACTCTTCATTATGATCAGAAAATAAGTTGACCAAATTAAATAATATGAATTGTTATGATTAAAATTATGAAATCCATTTTACCAAATTCAAATCAAGAAATGATAAGTTTTAATTTAAAATTAATTCAAAAAATGCAACAAAAAAATGGTTTTACAAGAAGTGTACTTTTCAACTAGAATATAATTTTATATTAAACATATGATTAATAAAAATAATTATATTAATAAAAATAATATTTATTGATATATAATATATAAATTTAATTTAAAACAATACTAATTAATTATTATCCTAATTAACTAAAATGGAGGAACATTATTCACTTTTAAATAATTTTCAGAAAAACCGATTTTTAAACCCAAAAATAAACATATATTAAAATACAATATCACATTGATCAAAAATTAATTAATTGGATTAAATATAACTAAATAATGATTATTTTAATCTAAATTATATTTAAAAATTAATGGTTCTTTTAAATTAATTAATTTATTGAAAAACATGACTTTTTAAAAAAAATGGTATTTTTCAATATTCACCAATAAATAAAAATTTTATAAAAAAATTAGATTTTTTTATAAAAAGTTAATTTTGATATGATGATTACAAAAACTAAATTCTTTTTTTAAATTAAAATTTAATAATTAAGAAATAATTTTTTTAAATAAAAACCTTATAACAAAAGAGTTTTACAAAAACTATTTCTTTTTTGATGTAAAGATTACATACTAATTTTATAATGAAAATAACTATATAATTAATGAAAATGATTTATTTTACATTTAACTGGATTATTAAATTATTTAATATTAATGTAAATTCCATCCATAAAATTTCATTCACTTATTAAACAAGTGGGTGTATCTTTCCCTCATATCATTTTCATATTCTCATGTTCCATCTTCAGCAATATGATTTTTCCATAAAACCATAACCTAGTAAATCAACTTATTCTACAAAAATGTATCTCTATAGTAATGAATATTAATATGATGTTTCTTATAATAATTTTTCTATTTCATATGAACTACTTTAGGGATCAAAACATGAGATAAATTTGGATCATATTTTCTTAACACCGATACATGAAAATTTCATTGTACCAGGGATAATTTTGGGGAAAAGAAACATGGAAGAAAACTGATCCCACATTATCTATGATTTAATATAGTCATATGAAATTTTTATGTAAATTTCCATTTTTAAAAAAATTCATAACAATTTTCCATTGATACCCTTTAACAAAAACATAATCAGCTACCTCGAAATAAAGATCTTTCCTCCGGTTATCTGCATAATGTTTTTCATGCTTCGAGTCATCATTATATGTGGCTGAATCAAGTACACTATCTAAAAAATTTCCCCTACCTACTCTACTCCCATCAACTCACTTTCTTATACATCATCCAAAAAAGCTAGAATTCAACATTGATTTTCATATAATACCTTAAAAGGTGGCATCTATATACTGGAATGAAAAAAATTATTATAAGAAAACTCAACCAAATAAAGATATTGATCCTAAATTACCTTGTAATTTATTGAACAAGAACAAACCATATATTTGATGGTTTGAACCTTCCACTCATACTGACCATCAGTATGAGGATGAAAAGGTGTATTGAAATTTAATTAAGTACCCAATGAATTCTGAAGTCCTTTTAAAAAATTAGATGTGAATTTGGGTTCACGATATGATGTAATAGATGGAATAGCTCTATGAAACTTTAATTTCTCCATTATATATATTTGATAAATATTATATAAGGACATAGTATCTTTAATGGGAGGTAAATGTGTGTATTTTTTAAATACATCAATAATAACCGCAATCGAATTGTTATTTCATGATGTATTTTTCAATACCACCATGAAATCCATGGATATATTTTCCCATATCCACCTCGACATCAGAAAAGGTTTAATAATTCCATTTAGTAATTTTCATTATGCTTTAACCTACTGACAAGTCAATTATTTCTTAGTAAAGTTATCAATATCCCTATTCATTCTATCCCATCGGTAATACTCATGAAGGTATTTTTACATCTTAGAGCTACCTAGATAAATAGAAAATGCAAAACTATGATCTTTAATCAATAAATCTTTCATAAAATATAAATCATGAGGGACACATAATACTTTTCCATACCTAATAACACCTTATTCATCAATATTAAACTCAAGAAAATTACCCTTCTTAATAGGTTTAACCTTTTCTTTCAATGAATGATCCACATTATAATCTTTCTTAATTATTTATAACAGAGAAAATTTCACTAAAACACAAAAAAATAGAGGATATCCCACATCCAAAAATTCTATCACAAAATTCATCATTTCATTATCCAAAGGGTAATGTTCCAAACATAACAAGGTAAATGTAGAGTTTTTTTAAAAAATCAAAGCATAAAAAACTTTGTTTTATTTTCTATGATGGTAATAAATCATAAAATTATAATCATTGATTAGTTATATCCATTATCTCTATCACATGTTTAATTCCTTACGAGTTAATGTATACTTCAAACTTTTATGATCAATATATATTTCAAACTTCACTTCATATAAATAATAATTCCAATGTTTTAAAGAATAATCACTAAAATTAATAATTGATCACGTGTAGGGTAATTTAACTCATGAGGTTTTAACTGACATGAAGCATAATAAATTACCTTATCATTATGTTTAAAGGCACAACCAAGTCTCATCAATAAAGAATCACTATAGATGGAAATTTTTCCATTTTTTGACATAAGGGACAAAAATGGATCATTCATCTATCTTATTTTTTAGTTCCAAAATATAACAATCACATTACATTATCTAGATGAATTTATATCATTTTAGAGTTAAATTAGTCAATGGTATAAACTACTGATCAACTTTTTGAAGAAAATACTTGTAATAACCTACTAAACCAAGAGAACTAGGAATAATTGCGAACTTTTTATTCTTGTACAATCATCCACAACTTTAGTTATATTAGGTTTAATAGTAATTCCATCATTATAATCAATTTATCCAAGGTAATAAATTTATTACAACCAAAATTCACACATACAAAATTTTACATACAATTTATTTTATTTTATGGTTTTCAAAAAATTCCTTAAGTGTCTTTCATGATGCTCATAAATTTTTGAATATATAAATATATCATTAACAAACACATCCAAAAACTTATCTAAATAGTAATTTAAAACTCTATTCATAATATCTATAAATACAGATGGTGCAATAAACTAACCAAATAAAAAAACTAAAAACTCAAAATGCCCATATATTGTCTGAAATGCAGTCTTCAGAATATCAGTTTCCTTCATTTTCAACTGATGGCACCCCAACCAAAGATCAACCTTTGAAAAAAAATTGTGCTCCCAATAGATGATCAAAAAAATCATTGATATGAGGAAAAGGATATTTGTTTTCAACATTAATATTATTCAAATCTATATATTCAATAAAAAGTTTCATAGAGCCATCTTTATTTTTAATAAATAAAACCAGAGCACCCCATATTAAAGTGATAGGATTAATGAAACCTTTTTTATAGAAAATATTGAAATTTATTTTTATCTTCTAAAAGTTCCTTTTAATCTATTTGATTAGAGAGTTTATAAATATGATTAGCATAATAAATTAATTAAATATTAAACTCAACCTCTCGATCCAAAATAACATCAAGAAGATCACCAGTACAAAAATCCATGTATTTATTCACTACTAGAACATCACTAATTTGAATGGTTTATTTCTTTTCAAAAATATGAGTTGGGTAACTTTCACTACCATATCTAATCTATTTATCATATTTTTATAAATTTATAAAAGGCAAGAAATTATTGAACATAAATTTATTAGATCCAGAATCTATCATAGCATGGTAAAATAAAAGACAATTGAGACCAAGAATTTTATCAAACATTTCTATGTTGATTTCAACAAGAATTTTATGAAAGGTCATACCACTAAAGACAATATGAATATTACTATAAATTATGGTTTCTTTAATACTTCCACCCATAGTTTTTACCAAAAGTTCCATTTTACTTTCATGAGTTGATATTCCCAATTTACATTCAAATTTCTTAAAAATGAAAGAATGTAAAGATTCAGAGTCAAATAGGGCATTTAAATAATTAAAATAAATAAGTAACATACTTTTCACCACTTCACTTGATGGAAAAACATCAATCATAGTAGTAGAAAAATATTTTTTCACACCTTTATAATTTCAATCTTAACTACCTTGAGTGAATAACTTTGGACACATGTTAGTATAATTCCCCAACTCATTGCAATTGAATAATCTTACCATCAGTTTTTCATTACTCATCCGCTAATTTTCATTATAGTCACAAGCCATATGTTCAAATTTTACACATCATAAAAACTTACCAAACATTACAATTCATTCTAATGGATGATTATTACCACACTTCTCATAGTATGATAACCTAATTTTCTTACCTCAATATTTATTTGATTGATGCTTACCCATTTCCTTTAATCTAAACCATTTATTACTATTTTCATCTCGATGCATATAAGTTTTGAGAAACTTTATCTAAAATTTATTATCACAATGAAAAAATTTATCATATATTTTAAATTTAAGCATATCCAAATATGTATAGAAAGTTGGTTTTAACCCTAAGTGAAATCTATTAATTATACTATCAATTTCCCAAAAAAAGTATAGTATGTACCTAGATAGTCTAGTATAATTTTCTTCACATACAAAAAAACTATTCATCTATTTTCCCAAATTCCTTAATTTTTTTCCATCTATATTTGAAAAACCTTATGGAAATATTTATCATGTAAAATATCCTTAAACATTTCCCATTACAAAGAATCAAAATCATCTTTCTCTCTGGTATTTTAACCAAAGATTTCCATTGATCAGATTCACCATCAAAATGATAAATACAAGGAGTTACCTTTTTATATTTCAAACATCCCATGATGTAAAATATCTTATCTAGAGTATTAATCCAACCTTCGGCTACTACAGGGTTAAATGATCTATTGAATGATGGGGGATATTGCGTCATGAAATATTCTAATATACACATGTTCCTTCAAAGTAGATCTTGTTTCTATCTATAATTGATACCATAATAATTTATAGATTACATCAACCGATCCATCATTATAATAAACTATTTTATTCCAATTCCAAAAAAAATTATGCTAGTTAGTAAGGATATTTTCCACTCGATGTATTCCCCCAACAACATCCATATTTCCTCTACTGAAAACCATTCTTAACAAACATATTTAAAATTAAAAAAAAAATATTTAAATTCTATATTATTTCAGCTTAACCATAATGTAAATTATTTCAATGGTAAGATATTATCATTATATTAAACTCTAAAGTTATGTAAATCGAACTTTGTTTCCAACTATATGGAACTGACCTTAAAATTATAAAATCATGAGTTTTAAGTCAATAATTACTCAGTTTCATTTGAGAAACTTTTCAGGTTTATTGTTTTAAATAATTATTTCATAACTCATACATTACAAAACCACATTTATATAAAGTGTACACCTCTGATCAGTGTCAATTTTCCCATAATATAAAAAAATTGAAATAAAACATGATTTATTTTCATAAAATATCTTCATAAATTTCAAATTGACCTCTTACACTCCCTTATCCATCCTTCAATACTATGAAAACATTTTAAAACATGGGTTGAGAACAAAAAGTTTAGTAAGGGACATAAAAATAAGAAGTTCATTAGTCTAGGGAAAAAAATTAAAACCCAAGAAATGTTTACCCTTATCTCAAATTTATTTGAGTGAAGTGAAATAAATCATTTGAATATAAAATCAAACACACCTATTTCTCAGAAAAAATCATTTAAAACCGATGTAATGAACATATAAATCATGTATGTAACTTAGGACATTGTAATTCTTATCACTTTTACAAATGGTATTACCAATATGGTCAGATTCCATCTTTTGAGTAACCAATGCATTGGGGGACTATCATAGACCCATCCATACTTGATTTATCATGGAACCAACCGTATTTTATTTATCATTGAACCACCCATCTATTGTTTATAACATAACCACCCATCATTTGTTTATAACATAAACATATATCCATGTTTTATAATAGAACCAACTATCATTATAAACTATTACTAATAACAATAACATAATCATAAATCACAAATACTAGAATTTTCATCATAAAACCCTTTAAAACACTTTTAATTCAGTATGAAAAAATCTTTCAGATATCAAAATAACCATTTATTTTAAAAATACATTTTCAATACCAAAATTCTCATTTATTTTAAAACCCATTTCAATACCAAAATAATCATAAAAAGGGAAATAGGGGTTTTCTTTGAATAGAACATGAAAGATTATAAAGGAGTATAAAATTTAAATAAATATTATGATTTTTTGAAAATTCATTGTCTCTATACACATTAAAATAGAACATTCATTTTGACATTTGTAAAGAAAGTAAAATATTTCATACAAAGATTCATTTTTTGAAAAACATGAATGAATGATAAAAATTACCTTTATAAAATTATCATGTCCCTATAATTACATTCATAAAATAATTTTAAAAACATGGTCATGGAATATAATTCTATTTTGAAGGAAAAATTTAAAATATAATGGTTTAAATAAAAGTCTCTTATAACCTTGGAAACATTTGAATTATAAGACCCATGAAATAATATTATTAAAAAACATTAAATATAATTATAATAGTGAAATTCATGATATAACATGTCAAAGTGGAATTATATAAATCTCAAAAAATAATATAGGTTCATAAGATAAAAATATGACTCATGAATGGAAATTGAGATGAAGTCCCTAGCCTTAAGTTCAATTCAACACATATGATTTTTATCTTCATGAATAGTAAACTTATGTTAATTATTTACTTGATTAATAAATTTTTACATGTTTATTATTCCTCTTATTTCACTTATTTGCATATTATGTATAATTATTTAATCAATTAAGTATATGTGGGATATTTTGATGATATTTGTTTTATATGTCCAAAAATGACTTTGGTAGGTTGACTATGGTCAAATATGTCATTTTTTAACATCTCTATAATAATAATATTGACATAACAATCTTATTTATACATAAATTATACTTTTAAAACCAAATATGAATGATGTTTATGAAAAATGACTACATTACAATAATGGATAAGGTAGGTTATATGTTCAAATGAGTAACATTTCCATTTTTCGATGATCGTTATGGAAATAAGGTATGTAACACCTTGACCCTAGATTCCTGGAGAAGGTGCATTATTTTATTACACTGGAATAGATACAAGATTTAAATCCCAATGGAATTAATAGTTTAGTAGTTTTGGAAATCAATATTATATACAATATACCCATATTACATTGGTAAGGAAATAAATAAAAACAAAAATAAAATCCTGGCATCCTTGAAACTCATTAAAAGGATTACTCTTCATAGCATAGCGAAATGACACATAATAAGGGTGATATCAAATGCTCAGTAAGGGTATGTACAATGGAAGCAACACCGAATCAATGAGAACAAATCTAAATAGAAATTTCAATAACTAAAAACATATTCCATTCAAATAACTTAATAAGGAATAATCAATATGGAAAGGTAAATAATTTAAATACATTAGTTTTAATAAATAAGATGAGAATAAAATGTATCCATACGTACGCACGAGCGACGACATCATTCCATTAATAAGTAAAACGACGATAAATGTTATGATATATTGAATTTTAAATTATAAATATCATTTAATAATTATAATATATGTCCGTAATTTCAATTATTATACCCATCCAAGTAAAGTGGTGATGGGAAAACATAATACACCACAATGTGGAGATGATAAGCCATACATATGCACATGTGGTGATTTTTCTTTTCATATGATGGATAGAACATGGAATATGGTTTTACCATAACCATAATAGCATCTAACCATATATATAAAACTTTATTTATTACATTATCATGGAAAACATGTGAATAGGAAGTAGAAGAATAAATGAACTTGTTTGAGTTAGTAAAAACGATTACCTCTTCTTCAAATGACTTCCTTTAGATCTCTTCTTAAGGGACATATGGTAGGTATTTTGGGAGAACCAAAACCTCTAGAACTTGGATAAGAATTTTGGGAATATAAATGGATATTGTTTTTTTATTTGGAATGCTTAATGTGGTGCGAAGAAGTGAGTGAAGCAATGCCATCTTATAATTGAGGTGAGGGTCATTTTGGGAAACTCTGAAAATATTAAATTAATATAAATTAATTTCCAATTAAAAATATAAAAAAGTTATTTAGTTTGAATATAATATAAGTATGTGTTTAAATACACTCAACCAATAATGTTTAGAAAATTTTAGATCACATTATTACCTTTATCTTTTTGTTTTAACCCTTAATTAACCTTTTTAACTCTTATCACGAAATCATATAATTTACACTTTGAGGGTTAATATAATTAATATAAAATTAAAAAAGACCAATAAAGAAGTAATTGATGAAATTTTAAAACTTTTCCCAATTATTTGGCTGAAATTGAAATTCTTATAAATTTTATATCATTTAATAAAATATTATTTATTTTAAAATACAATAATTTCAATTTTGATACTATTAATTACTTGAATTTTTAAAAATATCATACCTATAAGGTAAAATCAAACCAATTATTATAAAACAAAACTAACATGTCAAAGTAATCTAAAAAATCATGGATAACATTAATCATCTCAAATTATATTTATTTTAGTATATTTAATATCAATAGTTGTTGTAATATCATTATAAAAGCCTTTAATATAATTATTTTTTCTCTAAAAATTACAAATAAATTATCATGATAAATATAAAAATTTTAGATTTATAAATAATTTTTAAATTTTAAAAAATACCCTATGTAACCCCATATTAAAAATATTTCACTTGTTAAAAATAAAAGTTTGAAAAAATTGACTTTTCTTTGAATATAATATTATAAATGTCATACTCTTATCCAAGTGGCTTCCAAAGGTTATAATTTCATCCCATGGATTATTTTGTTCAAAAAAAACTCATCTAATAAAATTTTGACAATTTTTATGGTAATTTTATAGTCTTTATAACACTATTTTTAACCACAATTACCTAATTTAACCTTAACTATGGTAATAAAATATTTTTAAATTTACTATTCATATACCCAAAAATAAAAGAAACATATTTACATAATTTTGAACCACTGATTCAAAATATATAATCTATTTTCTAAAATTAAAAACATCAAATTTTTAGTAATTAATTTAAAATTAATCCTGTTGATAGAATGAGAAAACATGTTATTAAAGTGAAAATGAACAAAAGATTGTAATGTTTTTATATTCATATTCAATGTAAAATTGATTCTAATGAACTAAATTGTATTAAAATATATAAAAATATTCTAATTATAATTTAAAATAAATTAAAAATATAATTTAACACTATAAATTATTTAGATGAAAAATTCATTTTCAATTAAAATTCAATATTTTATTACTATTCATCAAAACATGAAACTTATTAGGAAAATACTAAAAATTCAAAACAAGTAAATTTATTTATTAATAATTAAAATAATAAGTTTATTTTTTAAAATATAATTTATAAAAGTATCAAAAAACTTATTAAAAATTAGTTTTCCATCAAAAGGTAGTGAAACTGCCTTCAAAAAAAATATAGCCTTTTATGCTTAAAATTGCTTTTATTCTTAGCTTAAGCCTGTCAAACTTATTGGATTAGTTTTAAAGAAAAATTTAATGTATAACATATATATTTCTTTAATATCTTTCAATAATAGTGATTAATTTAACTTATTATGATAAAATACCATTGTGGGAATAAAAATAGTTTTTTTAATAAAAATATATCCTTTATATTCAATTGGTTTTTATTTTCATTTACAATTAATTGGTAATCAATGAAATCATTTTATAAACATGTTTAAAATATATTTTTATAATTTATTTAATCATATTCACAACTACCAACTTAAATTCTAGTCTTAAAATAATAATATTTGATATTATATCGTGGTTTGTTTAAGATCTATTTTGCATGCAACATAAGCCACCGAATAGATTAAATTAAAAAAAACACATAATGTAAAATCTTGGGTTATTATAAGTTATTTATTATTTAATATTTGTAGAATTATTATAATATCATAAATACTATATTATTTCTTTAAATATAATTAAATATATCATCAATGTGATTTAGTGATGAAAAAAGAGTCACATATGTTGTGGAGGTGGTAGTTCACACAGACACACGAACGACATTATACTTTTTCAATGTTAGAAAGAAAAAGATATATTAAATTTTTATAATGATAAATATGTCATTAATATTTTAATTATTTCATTTATATTACATATATTTATAAAATTTATCCATATTACCTTCCATGTAAATAATTAGTGAAAAAAGAATCACATCTCATCACAAGGCTATAGTTCTCCGTACCCACAAGCGACGTTATTGTATCACCCCAGAAATAAAATGTAATAAGTTATATATTATATAATAACTCCAAAAGTATAAATATGTTAAATATATTACATATATAGTTTAAATACATCACTATAATAAGACATGAGAGCCGATAATGGAAAATAAATGACATAAGTTCATGAGGTGGTAGTTCTTCATACACACGAATAATGATTTTGTATCCCATTTGATGAACAAGGATATGGATTTACATTATGAAATTCAAATTAAATAATCTAAATGTATGGTATATTCTATTTTTATTATAAAATAATACTTTAATAATATTTGAACTAGGTGGAATAAGAAATAAAATAAAAACACAAGGTTAAACACAATACCTATTCTTTAGACAACCTCCTTAAGTAAGCATTAAAAGCCTTATTAATATGGATTTCTGATAAAAATAAGGGATCTAGGTAATTTTTATGGATTTTATTAAGATATTTGGGTATGTATTTATTTAGTTAAATGGATTTTAATGCATGAAAATGAAAGGAGAAGGTGTGGATATTTATAAGTAAGGTGGGTGGCATACTTGTAAATTTTGTGAAGAAAAAGTGTACCTTTGTGTCTTATATGAAAAAAGCTAAAACATAGACCATTATAAATACATAAACAGTATAAGGGAGAAATAATTATATCAAAAATATTTTATACAAGTTTCTATGTCAATTTTACCTGTATCTTTTTAGTTTAACCCCAAGTAAAATCATTTTCACCTTAACTACAGTAACTAATTTTGTCTGTTTTGACTATTCATTATGGAAAAAAATTGTGTTAAAATTATGAAATGATATAAATTATTATTATTACAAATATTTAATCAATTTTTTCTAATTAAATTTACATAAGTGTAAAAAATTAATTTAAAATTAAACTCACAGACGCGATGAAAAAGCGGTTTTTCAATAAGTGTATTTTCCAGCAAAAGATGAATTTATATTAACTGTATGACTAATAATAATCATTTAACTAATATAAAATAATATTTATTTTTATATAATATATAAATTTTATTTTAAAAACTCCTTATTTGGGATTCTCTTAATTAATTAACATAGAGAAATATTATGTATATTAAAATTGTTTAAAAAAACCTGTTTTAAAACTAGAATTAAAGTTATACTAAAATCCAGTATAAATCTAATTAAAAAGTTATTAAGTGCATTAAATATAACCAAATAGTACTTATGTTAATATAAATTATATTAAAAACATGTTTTTACTTTTAAATTACTTAATTTATTGTAAATAATTGACATTTTTTAGAAAGAATGAGTATTTTTCAGTATTTAATGAAATGTCAATTTTTTCAGAAAAATCACAAATTTTTACCTTAATGTAATTTTTATATGATTAATTAAAAAATGAAATCAGTTTTTTCTAATTAAAATTATTAAATTTATAAATTAATATTTTAAATAAAAACCATATAAGAAAATCTTTTTGTTAAAAATATTTTCTTTTTGATGTAAAAAATTAAATAATAGTTTGATAATGAATATAACTATATAATTCATGAAAATGATTTTATATATCATCACCTGGGTTGTTATAGTTATGATTATGTTTTTATTTAGACATGGGGAATAATTTTTAGTGGTTGGTTTAAGTAATTTAGATTATGATTGAATTGGTTTGTAGTGATTACATATAATGGAAGGACATACCATGATTCTAGCAGGAAGATACCTCTAGAGATCATAAAAAAATATATTTTCCATTTAGTGGGGATACTAAATTAGGAAGTGTTATGAACAAAGGTCTATAGTACCTCTATACATTGAGTTAGTGACCATACCACATAAGAGGATCGATCAGAGGTCTTTGTGTTGTAGTGAAAAATGTTGTACTAAAAGAAGAATAAAAGGAGGTGTTAGTGATATTTAACTATACTCAAGTCACAATGAAACTAATGATAATATTTTATTGGCCCTAAAAAGTTTACGATCTCTACGCCATAGGAACTTACTACGTTTTAGAGGATACTAGGTCAAATGTTAGTGGCCATAAAAATTTGATGACCACCACACTACCAGAGATATGCTACCTTGTGAAACCCCAATATAAAGACCACTCGACTAGTTCACTAAGTCAGTCTTCGACAAGACCTCAAGAATTCCTCCCCATATGCAATAGGGTACTTGATAGTAGAGAGGTCATGTGAGGTTACCTTGGGGAGAATATTCTATTAAAAATAAAGTTTCTATGATATTATAAATAAAATAAATAGATATATAAGTCAAGGTACACATCACAATTAATAAAGTTTTGATAAATAAATAAAAATAACATATGCACTAATACATGAATGTTATACATATCGACTAGATCCTATGTGGAAGGATCATACATAAGTATTGAAAAAGGTAATGAAAAGAAATTATGCTTGAAATCCCATCCCCAAATGCTCCCTAGTGCTTCTTGGTCCCATCGTCTAACTCAAAACCCCAAGAAACACAAGGTCACTATCATCAAGCCCTGCCCTACAACTATAACCTGTGACAAATAAATTTTCCTCTAATGTACCCATGTGACATGGATACCCAAGAAGGGTATGAGTATAACTCAGTAGGACACCACCAATGAAATACCTGAAATAAATAGTCAGAGAGTAGTGAATACAGAAGTGTTATAGATAAAAAATTTAAGAGTTTCGAATCAATTTATATAAAATAAATAAATTATCAAGGATCCTCAGGTTCTTGTTAACACCCAAGACCAACGGGTAATGTCCATCCTTAGATCCCTGACCATGATCAACACAACCTTCTTCAGCCAATACAGGGGTGTCTTTCTGTATGTCTTAATGACCATGAAAAACATAAGTATCCACAAGTAATCTAGGAAGTCATCCAAGAATTCCTTGTATCAATAACCACTTGGAATCTGGGTGCTTATCCTCACATTCCCAAGGAATCTGATCTCAAACTCCAATATTCCCATCATTAATCATAAACTGAATCCTAGGTTCTCATCTAGATATTCTAGTATAATCTGATTTTTTATCCTAAAATTCATCACATGAGTCATAAAATGGGGTCTAGGCCATCCACATGGCCTTCCCAAGTTTCCAATCACACAAAATCCAAGCACTTATCTGAAAATTCTGAAAACATCAAGGCATAAATAGAACTCAAGAACTCAACCCAAAGTTACAAAGTAACATATTTGATATGGAATCGATGTATCTCATCCTATCATTATTAAGCATTAATAATCAAATTAATAATTTAGTTAATTAAACATTCATTCATTTAATTTCATTATTTCCAAGGTCGTTACTACCTGTAATAATCATTTCATATTTTTTAATTCTATTTAAAATTTCAAATAAAAGGATTAAACATTTTTAAAAACAAGAATTTTTAATAAAACCAAGAGTCTTACCATTTTAGTTATTGAAATCACACCAATTTCTATTATCATAACCTAAGCCATCCTATAACTTCAATTCCCATTTCAAAAGGTTTTACCACATCAAAAGGAAATCATTAAATTCCAATAAAAAACCTCATTAATATCACATCAAATCTATTTTAATGGGTTTTATGATTTCCTACCCATTTCATTAATTCCACCTTTTACACTATGTATGATCCAAATACCCTAACAATATACAATTTTAAATTGCTATGAAGTCCCAATTCACAACCTTTGATGCCAACCATGATTTCCTCTTAAAACATTAAAATCATAACTTAGGATGTTGAAAACAATAATTTGTTTCAAGGAAAACTTCCCCCACCAAGAATTGTTCTTGAAACATGGATTTATGAAGGTCTAGGGTAAATAAATAGGGAATTTAGACCATGAAAACTCAAACTAATACATTTAATTTAAATTTGGTCAAGAATGGAAAAGACGGATTGATTATACTATACATGTACTCATAAATAGATGAGAATGGGTGTTTAAATTTTGGGACCACCTACCTTAGTCTCGTAGGAGCCTAATCAAATGACATAGGCCCATAGATTGTATAGGAATTTATAATATTAATGAATCAAAAAAATTTCCTGAAAATAGGGAATAACCTTCATAAACAACATGATAGAAAAATACATAAATAAAAACCAAGAAAGGAAGATAAAGTAGAGATAGAGTTACTGAGAGACTTCCAACGCTATATAATGAAGTCAATTCCGCTAAGAAATAGTGTAGAACCACCATGCAGAAGAGGAGAGGGAAGGTAGGATGAATGTGTGACTGATGGGTAAGAGGCGAAGTGGTTAAAACACTTTTATAGAGGGAGGGGAGAATATAATTTTCCATACATTTTAAAGAGTGCATGGATATATAAACCATATAGTCCCCTCTTCCCATGACACTCCATTTCACTCGGTAAATTACATAGTTTGAAAACCCATGTGAAAACTATGTGAAATGTCTCTTCAATTTACTCTAGTGATCCACATCATTTCTAACCCCGTCAAAAAATTTAACATACCATGTTCCTAAGAAATTATAGATACATGAATACGGTTTAAGGTTAACACAAACCAAAAACTAATTGTGCACCCTAGGATACAAATCCAAAAACCCAATATTGATCCCCAAACATTCAAGACACTAGGAAAACCTCCAAAACCTTTAAATAATAGAACACCAAAAACAAATTGGGTTCTTTAAGGGGTTCTAACCCTCAAAAAAGATTCTAATGACCAGTTTATTATCTGATTCGTCCACTTGTTTGAATAATTCATACTTTATACCATATTATCAGAAGAAGCACATAAATTAGTCCTTAAAAAATCCCCACTATAACACTTTGTGTTCCTAGGAATTACCGATGGTGAACCAACCACACCTCCTGACCTATGTCTATCATCTGTTTAAATCTAAATGGCCTTGTTCTATTTAGAATTCTGGATTCTCATTCAAGGCATAACCTATAACCCAAGGCATCCAAACCATCCAAACCCAATTAAATGCCTGGAAAAAAACAAAAACAAAAATATGGAACTTGATCAAGCCCATATATCTTGAGAAACCCATGGTGTCATTTTCCAAACACTTGATAGGCCTATGGGTCTCCCCACCATAAGCTTCATCTTACAACGACCAACTTTCAATGCTTGGAACCTATGCTATCATAATTTCTTATTGAAACACCACTTCCACATTCTATCCATGTACCCAAAATGGTTCTCAACTCACCACACAAAAATATACATGATAATCCAATTTGACACTAACACCCATCTTCATTACTAATAACCAACATAGAATGGATTCATAATCACCGTCCATGCACAAGCTATAAACAACCAATTTTTTTTTCCAAAAGATCATAATGATTCTCAAAATGAATTAATCACATCTAAATGAATTTTTGTATCTGGATTACAACTCACTATGTCTAACTAAATTCCAAAACACTTGTTATACCTCCTTGGAGAGACCTTTCTCAAAAAATGATCGGTTACACCCACCGATGTGTTGCCAATGTACCTGGTCATAAAACCTTTATGCCCTGAGGAATCCTATGAAAACCTGAACATGATCTTTAGATACTATACCCAAATTTTGGTTATAATACACGGTTAATTCATCAACCATTAAAAATCCATCATCTTTCCCTACCACACATCGACACACTTTTGATCTAAGAGCCCAAAAATCGCTTAAAATCACACAAATCCCAAATCCCACTCTCAACCTTAGTACAACACCACATCTTACATCCAATTTTACATTCCATGTGTAATCCATATATGAAACTCACTTTCATTACAATTGTGTGCCAATTCCATTATGACTTCTCTATAGCCATCTCTACATGCCCGCAAGCCTTTCATCATGAGGGTCATACAACCATGAGTGATATTTCACTCGCCACTATAAGATTTTTATTTTGATCACTTATCCCAAGAAACAACCAACCACAATGACCCAAGATCCATTCATCATTGAATTCAAAGACAAAATGTGGACTTATTTCACTTACCTGAGTGATAAAATAAACCCCAACTATTTCCCATTTCCAGCTTCTGAGAATAAAACCCATGTCGTTCACCAATATCTGGCTTATAATAAAGAGGTCACTCTACGATGAATTATAGTGAACTACCCACCACCTATCTTATCTTACTTATACAAGATCATAACCTATAAGGTTATAACTCAAGACAATGTGTGATACTTTTCCAAGCCACACTCCAAGCACCTAGGACACCTTTCACCTCTATCAGGATCAAACATGATCATCCATCACCACACTTTGATTCACCCATGATGTAGCCTCTCATCAAAATGGTATCAAAAAACAATTTTCAAAATCCATATTCCTCTATACCCATAATATTTTCACCAAATCTAGGCCACCTCACTCTAATATATACTCATCGATTGGGACTCATCACAACTGTATGACACTTGCAAACAATTTTGAGTTAACATCCCACTGTGGAACTAATTCTACCACACTGATCAAGATCCATCAATGCTAGAATGATTTCCAATCGAATACAAACAATTTTTTTAATATCACAATGAAAAATGATCCCCACACACTGCCTATTCAGATCATCTTATTCTCACTGAGAAGAAACATATTCTTACTTCCAAGCCAACCAACTACCTAAATTAATCAACATCATGCATTTCCCGCACATGACACCCACTATGACCATATCATATTCCATGACAGCATGCTCCAATATGATTATAAAAAATCTATCCCATGATTCTATGTATATTATATTTCTAATTCTTATGTCATTTGATTACTTAATCATCTGAACAAGCCTCCCAGTCTATTGATCTTACTAGACTCAAGGCATCCCCAATTATTACATCTAAGAAGCCTAACTTATATCACGAGTCATGTGTAACCATTTGACCACATATCAACCTAGAAATTATTATAGGATTAGTAATGTTCACTTATTCCCTAATACCTCTTGAGCTATCCACCTTAGTTTAGCACAAATTACCACATCAAAGCTGCATCATAAATGTAGGTTCGGGCATCTCAATGATCTTTCCCTTAAAAACAATCCTTAAATCCAAGACATAAGAAGTCAAGGTGCTTACCTTAAAAGTAAAGAAAGGAACTGTGAATCATTTACCAAACTAATTATCACATTAAATTTCTTTATTACACATGTTAAATAATCCACTGATTCCCTAAAATACAACACACAACGCATTAATATTCCAAAGAAACTCCTTACTCTAGTTCTAACATCCCAAGACACACACCAAATACAAAGTAACTATGAGATAAACACATAATTTAGGTCCCATCACAAACACAATGGTCATTAGACCATGAAGGTCACAGAAAACTAGGAAGGTATCAAGAATCACGATACAAGGTGAAACCTAACCTCCTCAAGGTCATATCCCAAACTCATCAAAGTCTCACAACCCATACGAAACAGTTCAAATTTCCTAGATATATATAAAATACCAAAAAAACAATATGTATTTTCAAGCCATAAACATAAATGGATCACATAATTAGGATCCCTATGAGTATCATTACCTCTTATTCTACTTTATGTAAATGTTACCATATTTAAAACACAATGATTCAAATTTTAAAACATTTCATTACCCAAAATTTGAAAATTTATAATATTTATTAAATTACATAATCCATGGTTTCAGACAAATAGAATTAAATTCCCGCGTTATAAAGTAAAACAATGTATATGTTTCCTAGTGAAAATTTATTTAAGAAAATCCAAATTTTATTAACTCATTTATACCTTCCTATTAACAAAAAGGAACCTGGGGAGTTGGTCAAGAAGACTTCCCCCATAAACTTATATGTGAACCATATAAATGGATATGGAAACTTTAAATTACAACCACTCCAAATTATTTAAATCCATCAGTAGATATATAAATGACTAATATAATAGCTATAGGTGCTAAATAAACACCAACACTAGTGAATACCAAGCACTTGAAATCATATGCATCATATAAATGTCAAATTTATCCCATGTTCCTATAATGATGTATGAACACACCCAAATTCTATTTTTATATTGGGAAAATAGATAAAAACCTATAAATAAAGAACATCACACCCAAGAATGACACTCGAGGTATAAATTTACCCTCTATAAAAGCGCAAATCAAGAACTTCAGTTACCACCCCTGGAAACATGGCCTTTCGCCCATATGTGGGGATTTAGTCGCCCATGCATGAGCTCATTAACAATCCCCCAAAAAAATCCTATTCTTATGTCTTCCATGACCAAATATTTAGATAAAATAAAAGATCATATGATACCACATTATGACGCCCTGACATAGAGTTCACTCTACTAGTGACCTACATTAGTCCACCATAATCGATCAGCTGCACCGCAACATATTCAAAAGGGTTATGACTATTAGAAAGGGACTATGAGGTTACCACGAGGAGACTATTAACTCGTGATTGGAATATATATATCATAGGAAATATAATAAATACATATAAAATTTGGTATATTCATCAAATTAAATCAAGTGTTAATAAATAAATATAACTAACACTTGAAATAATATATTAAATTCATACATATCAACTGGATACCTTGTGGGATAATCATACACAAGTTTCAAAAAAGGAAATGAAATGAAACTGGGATAGTAGCCCATCCCTAACAAGTTCCAATTCCTACCTAGCCCCATTATATTACACCAACCCCCATGAATCCCAAGATAATAATAATTAGGCCCTCCCCTATATCCTGAACCTATGATAAATAACATTATCTCCTTGGGTACCCAAGCACCATTGTGGCCCAAGCTAGGTGGGAGTATAACTTAGTAGGTCACAACCAATGATGTCCCTAAAATAACTAGTCTAATAGAAGTTCATGGAAAAGTGTTTTTGATAAATAATTAAATATATTCAAAAGAATTTATTTAAAATTAATAAATGACCACAGATCCCCAGGTTCTTGATGGAAACAGAGATCGATGAGGACATATTGTTCTTTTGGTCCCTCACCATGACTGGCCCGACACAATTCATCTAGCACTAGAGTGTATCTGAGTATTTATTAATGAACATGACAACTATAAATATCCACATTGAATCTAAGATGTCATCTTAAAATTCCTAGTATCCATCACAACCTAGAATCCACGTTCTCGTCTTGGAATTACCATGGAATATGATAAAAAACTCCAAAATTCCCATCACCAATCATCAATAGGAATCAAGGTTCTCTTCCTTGTATTCCAATGGAATCCAAGCACACATCCTCGCTTTATTCACATCATTCATCACATGGTATCTAAGAAGTCTACTCTTCCTTCCCAAGTTTCCAATCTCATGGAATCCAAATGCTCATCTCAATATTCCTTTAACATCAAGTCTCAAATGGAATTTGAGCACTCATCCTAACATTCTTCACCTCAGTCATCACATGGGAACTAGGTAGGCCACTCTTCCTTCCCAAGTTTCCAATATCATGGAATCCAAGAACTCATCTCAATATTCCCCTAACATCATATCTCAAATGGAATTTGTGCACTCATCCTGAAATTCCAAAGTATAATATGTTATATGTAATATAATTATATCAACCTTAAATTACCGAGAATTATGAATCACTTTCATAATTTAATTAATTAAGTAATCATTTCATTTATTTTCACGAGGTCTAAGGCCATCACTACCCATAATCATCATTTCAAATTTATTTTTTCCATTTCCAATTTTATATTAAAATATTAAAAATCATTTAAAATAGTCTTTTTTATAAAACCATGAGTCTTTCCATTACACTTTCCAAAATCACGCTAATTATCATTACTATAACCAAGAAATCCCATGAATTATATTCCCATTTCAAATGGTTTTACCACTTCCCAAGGAAACCATGAAATTACACCACACAAAACCTTATTTATACCATTAAAAATAAATTTTAATGAGTTCTAGTATTTCTAAACTATTTCTTTAATTCAAACCCCTTATATTAGATTTAATCAAAATACCCTAACCATATACAATTATAAATGTTTGTTAAATCCCATTTTAAACCATTTATTCTAGATAAGATTTTCTCTTAATCCATTTAAAATATTACATAGGAATTTTAAAACATGAATCCATTTCAAAGTAAGCATTCCCCTCCTATAATTCTTCTTGAAAATATAATTTTTGAAGGTCTATGGTAGTTAAATCGGACATTTAGAGCACAAGAAAACCATAATAAGACATTTAATTTAAATTAGGTAAATACTAGTAATGTCATCTAGAATTAACTACACACACACTCATAAAAATGTGAGAGTATGTGTTAAACATTAAGGACCACCTACCATAGCCTTTAAGGATCCTAATCATCCAAAATTAGCACCTAGTTCAAGAGAAAATAGATGATATTGAAGAACTAGGAAAATACATTAAAAATAGGTCATAATACAAATAAATTGACTTAGTTGAAAATATAGTAAGATAAATAAATAAAGGAAACTATAAAATTTATATACTTACTGAGAGCCTTTAAATGTTGTATAGAGAAGTTAATTTGACTAAGAAAAAGTAGAGAACCTCCATAAAGAAGTGAAGAGGGAAGGGAGAGAAACACACAACTATTGGGAAAGAGGGGTAAAATGGGGGAAATCCTTTTAAATATAGAGGGGGGAAATTGGAATTTACCCACTTTTTAAGGGTTGCACGGTTTTTCCATGTGATTGGACAAAGTTTGCACCAACCATGTGGTCTCATCTTCCCAAAACATGATACATCTCATGGTTTAGTGAATGGTTTAACAATTCATGAACCCACCATTCAAAATTGACATAAATTTTACAATATAAATATTCATGTGTTCATTTCCCCCTTATCATGGTTTTAGAAACCATGTGCCTAAAAAATTTTGGCCACACAGTTGGGGTTTAAGTTTAGTACAAAATGTGTACTAACCATGCATGGATGAAACTCAAAAAACCCTTCCTCTGAGGCCCAAACCCATTAGACACTCTAAAATCTCCAAAACCTTTAAATAGCTTAATTAAAAACCCAAATTTGTTCTTTGATGGGGTTATAACCCTTAGAAAACTATTCTTATGGTCGGTTAAAAATCAGTCCCATTCACTAGTTTTATAAATTCAATATTTTTCTCAATTTTTTAGAAAACATACGAAACTGAGGCCTTACATACACTGTAGTTGATGGTTAAATGAGGTTCTATGCAACATAAGTAACATCACGTCATAAAAAAAAATTCTATTCATATTTTCATGCCATAAGATATTTGAAGACCTCCATGTTGCAGTGAATTTCTATGTTGTAAAATGGTCAATAATTTAAAATAAAACTAGTTTGAATTGCAACCTCATTCCATAATGGAAGAGGAAGCACTGTAGAAGTGGTTATCTAGGAAAATTTTGGGTTTTCTAAAGATAAATTCTTACATGGATATATCTGGTAAATTTTTGGGTTATTTTGGTCTATTCTAACTATCTATTCCAATTAGATTACGAGGATCTATTGGAAAAAAATTACTAACTCTTTTATTGAATTTTAATTTAATGGAATATTATGATTTTAATTTTTATTTGAATTTTAAATTAAAACATAAATAATTATTTTTTATTTTTGATGTGTGTATTTTTGGATATTATTGTGAAGTGAGAGAAGATTTAAGAATTTAGAATTGAGAAGAGGATATAATGGAGTCTCAATCTAGGATATAATTTATTTAAGGATAATATCTATTACCTATATATTAAGAAGTTTGAGGATCCCGATCATTCATAATCTAGTTGATGTTTCATGAACAGTCGGCTAATAATCATCATAAAATATTACAAATATTGACTAAGTACACATTTAGGGTTTTCTAATCAATATACTTATGGAGGATGATCATATTATCATGAGGTGAAAGAGAAACGAAGGAGTAGATATATATTTCCTTATTGTATCATTATATTTAGAGGGATTTTTATGTTCTAGTGGACTCTATAAGTGGTGGAACACAATATATTTTATATCATAAAACATTTTTTGGATATATTAGTGAATTCAAGTTGGGGAAAATAACCAACATGATAAGGAGTAGGATTTTAATATGAAACTTGTAAATTTTAATGTGTATACCTATCTTTATATTTTATCTCCTAGTGAGTTTGTTATAATATATTGAGTGGATATTTAAATTTAATGGGTTATAGAGGATGTATTAGAAGGAAAAATTCATAAAAAGAGTCTACCATCTATTTACCCCCTCTCCTTAGCACCTAAACTAATCCTTGGAAACCTCTATTGGTTTATAGGGAGGTTACCTCTAAAGATACAAAAGAAATTATTACTGAGATAGATAATATTAATTAAATTAAGATTTGATGATTTCCTACCATTTATGTCATATAATTTCATAGTTTTTAGAATAATATGATACCATAACTCTATTAACTCATCCTACAATTGAGTCATTCTATCACAGTGGGATTTCAAACCATTTTTAAAGGTACAACAATGACTCAAGTAGATAATGGGAATATGAATTTAGATGGAAATGATCAAAATTATATCTTAATTTATATATTTAAGAATTTTTAAACAATGTTCATGGTTCTCCAAACTACCAAGAAGAACTATGAAAATTTAAGAACAATCTATAAAGGAAATATAAAAGTATGGGAAGACAAACTATAAGAATAGAGGGTAGAATTTAAAGATATTAACATAGATAATGAATAGAATATATATTATTATTTCACTATGGTGAATTAAATATCCTGAAATATTTGATTATTTTAAGAAATTATAGAGAACTCCATTATTTTCAAAAACATTCTAAAGAATTTTCTAGATATATCTGATTCCAAAGTTTCTTCTTTGAATGACTGAGAGAATTTTTATTTGGATTAGGTTCACAACATTATCATAAATTATGAAATTGGTAAAGATATGCCTTTCAGGAAAAAGGAAAATGTTGATATGGATTTTAAAATAATAAGAAAATGTAAAATTTAATAAGATGGGGATACAAAATTCAGTTATTCTAACACTGAGGTTAATGAAGATTTCAACAAAATTTTCCCTCTTTTATAAATTAGGTTCAATAAGGGAAATTATAATGGAAGAGTTATGTGATCACATAAATGATTTAATTGTGATGGTATTAGTGATATGGTATAATATTATCCAAAGAAGTAGGTTAAATAGTGTAAATCATATGAGGAAGACAAGAATGATAAAAAACTAAAAATAATAATATGAATATATACATTAACTTAAATAAGAATAGTTTTACTATGAAATCATGAGAAAGATTTATTTATGAAATAGTTATTATGATAGTGAAGTTGGTTTATTTTCTCATATGAATAAATACATATATTAATCAAGTATTATTGATAATAAAGAGGATATGATAGAGCATGAGTTGGAATTGAATGTAAAATTGTAATTTTGTCTTGAATTGATTACTCAACTTAAGAAAAAAAATATGAAGGTGTTGAAGGACAATAAAAAATTCTTTGAATAAAAATAAAAACTTGTTAACAATGAAGAAACTTTATTTTATTAAATCAAGAATAAAAAACCATAGATAGACGAATAGGAAAAGATAGTACGTGATCTTAAAGAGAAGTTAAGTACTTTAGAATAATAGTTGTTTGAAACCCAATCTATATGTTCTTTAGTACAAAATGAGCTGAACAAGGAAATATAAGACAACAAAAAATTAAATAGACGTTAATGGTAACTCTTTTCAAGAAATAGAGATGAAAGATTAAAAAATAAGGTAAGTTAAAGAACTTAAAGATATGAAATCAGACCTACTATTACTGATAGTGAGGGACTTACAAGAAAACATGTGCAAAGTTGGATGATGAAGTATGTTGAGAAAAATCATTTCCCATTAAAGAAAGATATTAAGACATGAAAAACCATTTCCAATGAGTAAAAATAAGGATAAAAATTCAGTAGTATATAAATAACACCACACTTAAAAAAACTAGAATCAGTGAAGAATATTATAATTAAATGATTATTGTTATTGTTGAAGAAGATATGGACACCAAGCCTATTAGTGTTGGTTCAATATGTCTTTTGATGGTAATAGGAAAGACTTAAGAGGGATTTTTGGTGAGAAAATGAGGATTAATATTCAAATAAAATCGGTTAAACCAAAAACATGGAAAAGGGTTATGAGAAGTCTTCCAAAAGTGGTTTTTTGAAAACTCAGTTGGTTTCTAGAAGATGTGAACAAGGTTAACATGGTTGAAAGGACTTTATAACTATTCTACCAGACTAATAAGAAATAATGAAGAGTATGATGCAATTATAAAAAAAATATAATTGTTTAGAAGAAGAAAATAGATTCTTATATGTAGTTGGTTCAATATAAGAGGATATTTAAGAAACGTATTGAGACTATTGATAAGAAGAAATTTGATTATATTGGAAGGAATAATAGGAGAATGTTGAGTTAAAACTCTCATCCAAAATATTTCATCTAGACACAAATATGTACCTTATTATTCACTATTATTATTATATATTTATGAAAAGACACATAGGATTAAAGGTGATGTTTAAGGCTGTCATGTCTGGATAGAAAGTAGGATGAGTTTTACATGGAGTACCACTCCTTGATAAGTATGATAGAGTGAATCCCTTGAGGGGAATTTTTTTTAGAAGAAACAATTATGTAGAGATTCTAAAAAAAATCTATAAAAATATATGAAAACTATAATTGAGGTATGGGAATTACACTTACACCCCATTTTTATACATATATTTAATATAATTATCAAGGGGAGTGTTTGTTTATTAAATAATGGTAAAGGGGGAGTTTATTTCTTGAACATGAATTGTTTTTTTGGTGTATTAAAGTCTCTACATGATCAGTCTTTGATTGAAAAATCAGTTTTAATAAGCCCCTATTTTAAGATTCTGATAATTTTATCACATGATTGGTTTCTATGGAAAACTTAGATAACTATGATTAAATATCTCTTGTCTTCTACACTAGGTTTTCCCACATATATAGAGTGGATTAATCGGAGTCTCTTTTCTAAGGAATCAAATGATATCATACCTCTATTTAAAATATCATTAGGGAAGAGAAAAAACATTAGGTTATAAATTTACCCACATTTTCACTCTGAAATTATTGTCAATAAGGGGGAGAATAATTTATCTTTGAAGTATAAATATTAACATATATTGGATAAGGGTATTGAAAAGAAAATATAGAAAGGGATTATTGAGACCTATTTGTGAGCTTTATTTATTGTCAATAGGATAAGGTGTTCATTAAAGTGAATATTCTAAAGAAGATCATTGAGTCAAGAGAAGAGTTAGTTGTTTAATGAATATTGGGATGAAAACATATTGATCGCGACTTATTGAAGAATCTAATATTATTGTTATAAGTAATTCAGATGATTCTTGAATTGGTTTGTAGTGATAATATATCATACAAGGAGGGTCTATTATTCAATTAGGAAGATATAGGTATAGATTATATTGCAACATATTATTGATGTTGTAGTGATGGTGAATTAGTAATTGAGATGAAAAATGGCCTACAGAACCTCATTCAATAGTGTGAGTGACCATGCCATAGGGGAGGAAACATTATAGGTTTCCACACCATAGTGAATCTTTATAAGATGCAGGTAGAATAGAAAGGAGGTTTTTATACTCTAGAACTTATCTCTTGCTACAATATATCTTCAGAAAAGATTTCAGTATCCCTAGATAAACCAATATAACCATAATTCATGATCATACTATTTTTCATAGGATTATGAGCCGAATTTTTGTGGCCCTATAAATTAGAGGACTTCCATGCCATAAGATATATTCTATGTTTTAGTGGATGGAAAAACAAGGTGATATACTATAGAAGGAGGATCACATCACTAAAGAATTCTGAGCATATTTTTATACTAATGTAGTTTATAATACCTCCATTATAGAGTTACTTCCTATATCATAATATGGATAAGAATTTAAAATATAACAATTTTTAATTACTACCTCACACCATAATGGAAGAGGATATACCATAGAAGTGGTTATCTGGGAAAATTCTAGACATTATAAAGAACCATGCTGACATGGATCCATCAAGTAAATTTGTTTGTTATTATATCCTATTATAACTATCATTTCTATTTAGACAGAGATGGTTTATTTGGAACAAGATCCTAAGGATATGTTTGAATTTGAAGTTGAAGGAAGTTGTGGATTTGAATCTGAATTTGAAATTCAAATAAGAATAAATATATTGTATTTATGATATATAGAATTATAGAGATTAGTGTTAAGTTAGAAGATATTTGAGAATAGAGAATTGATATTGGAGATAATGGAGTCTGAATCTATGAGACCATTTGTCAAAGGATAAGATCTATTTCCTGAATATTTAGAAGATTTAGGATCCAGATAATTCATAATCTCGCTGAAGTTTCGAGACAAATAGGTCGGGCATCATCATCATACATTGAAGATGTTATAGGAGTACACATGTAGGGTTCGTTAATCCATATGCACATAGAGGATGATTATATTTTAAAGTGGTGAATTATAAATCAAGGAAAATAAGAACATCTTACTTTGTTGGATCATTATCTTTATAGAGAGTTGTATCTTCTAGTGGACTTTTGAATTAGTGTAAAACAGTGATCTGTTTATTGTAAAATGTTGATAATCCATGTTAAGGGAATAACCTATATGAAAAGGAAAAAAATTTAGAGTTTAGCTTTGTAAATTTATATGCACCTACCTTTCATTATATTTATATACATTGTGAGGTTGTGATAATATATTGAGTAGATCATGAACTTTAACAAGTTTTAGAGGTTGGATTGGAAGGTATAATTTATAAAAGGAGTTTTCCACTAATTCAACCCCTCTAAGTTGTACCTAAAGTGGTACTTAGAAACTATAATTCTTATATAGGTACCAATACACACTGCATTACTCTTCCTATAATGAACCAAATTGGGGTTGAAATAACTTTTCACTAAGACCGCTCTTCCATAAGCCCCAATGGGAATTATCAATCTCTAAAGGCTATAAAATAATGCCTAGGCATAAGGAGTACATAATTTGGGATGGTTTAACACTCATATAATGATAATAATAATAAACAAAAACTATCCAAAAATCCATAATGATACATCTATACCTTTTATTTTTATACATATCAAATAAATTTTTATAAAAAATAATGAAGCCAAACATGTAATTAACCAAGAAAAATAGAACAAGAAATAATCAATAAAAGATATTACTCACTTCCATGAATAAACAAAAATAAATAAACCAAAAACATTATTTTATAAAATACAATGGAAGAAACAATAAAACGAGGGTTCTATTACAGAATACAACTATCAAAATTGGTTAATACATAAATTTCCAAAAGAATCAATAAAAAACATGATCCACTAATTGAATCTATCAATGTAACTTACAATAAATAACTATATATACAGTTTCCATCAATGTATTATATACAAAATATCCTAACTAAGATCAAAATTTAGGAAATTCTATAAAGCATGAAGGTTGTACAGACCCACACGCACAAGTTTGTATTTTTAGTATGAGTTAAATCTGCCAAATATGATTTCACTAAATATTATATATAATTACTTATATAAAAAAATTCATAATTTCAATTTTTAACATCATTAAGAGAATATTTTTTCTAAATTTAATGTATAATGGAAAACAAGTATCATATATAATCATCTTTCTAAAACCATGGAAACCCCTTTTTTGGAAAAACACCTTCAGGATTAAAAACTAATATTCTAAACCATTTAAAATAAATGAAACATTACTTGAAAATATATTTTTTTAAAACCCACATTTTATCAACCAAGGGGTGGAATCCTATATATAAAATGGTACATCAAATTAAAATGTTAAGAGGGTGATATTCTTAACTTTTATAATAAAAAGTAAAATATTTTTCCTTCATTCAAAATTTTTAATTAAAACCACCTTTCAAAACATGTTTGAAATATAAAATTCCTCATTAAGGAAAATGAAAAATAAATGGTGGGAACCATCATATTGAGAATAAAAATAAAACAAATAATAATAATGTATAAAGTTACACTAATATAAAATTACATAATGAGATACGAATAAATTATATGTCATGAATCCGCAAGGTGATACTATCATCAAACGAGTAAGTGTTATGGGATACTCCCTTTGTATTAATATGAGATTCTCCCATGTATACTCAAATGAAACCATATATTAGTTAGCTCTCATAGTCTTATTATGTAATCTATACAATTCGCTCCTATAAGAAAATAGTCCACTGTCCCTTGGATGGAAACAAATTATAGTATGAATCACTATATATTTCTCAAAAGAAATAGTATAAAACACACAACAAACCTCTAAGGTAGTTAACATGGTTTTCCATGACATAATAAATGTGGATGTGATCAATGAAAAACTAATAAAATCATCATATATTTCAAAACTGAAAATATAATAATAAACCTCATCTAATATCCAACAACATTACATCAGAAAAATATTTATTATTCATGCATAAGAATTACATTAATAATGAAATTCATATCCCAAAAATTGGTAAAAAGTTATATCCAAGGCATACACCCATGTTTTTACAATTAGGGTGCCAAATAATAAACACACCCTTTTTAAAAATTTCATCCATGTCTTTAAATCGAGATTTAATGGTTAAAGTATAGAAACTACCATGGCACACACACACCACAAAAACCTTTCTAATTAAAATCCAATCTAACCATTATACCTATCACACATAACTAAGTTACAATAAATTAATTAATTTTAAAAAACACCTATTATTATATTTTTATTCCTTAATAAATCAAAATAGGGATAAAATAGGGTTAAACCCCTTCATTTATCTTCAAAACTATTTCAAAATATACTCATAGTAATTTTAAAAAACACTTGGTGTACAAACAATTTATCACTAAATGAATTAGTAAAACACCTTTGAAAATCCCACTATGCCAAATATAAAATACTATCAAAACATTTAACAAACCCCTAAAGGGATTCATAAATATATATAAATTTATAATAAATTGTTATAACACTCAACTGTTTCATGAAATTTTTGAACAAATGGATTTCATAAAAACTTCTGCCTTAATCAATAGGAATGAATCACTTTCAATGGTGGAATCCGAACCGAGAAAGAGAAAAAAATCTATAAGAACTAAATAATAAAATAGTTATTATCAAATATATAAAAAACCCTAAATTTGACCTGGAAAACTATTTGGGTTGGAAGGAGAAGATGAAATCAAGGGGAATTAAGGAATGCAGAGGAGTAGAAGAAGAAAAAGTGTGGTATAACATCTGGAAACCACATTAAATCAAGGAGGAGGAGCTAAAAATACAAGGGGAACCAAATGAAACATGTAATGATCACTCTTAATCATATATGAATGAGTGTAGGGGGAATCTTAAAAGAATAATAAAATTGATGGGTGTTGATCAGAAAACCATAAAATTAAAATTGGGAATCGATATGTCTCTAAGTGACCTCCACTATCATGAAAACACCTGAATCCTCTGTAGACAAGTACAACTATGTCTCACTACCCTGTTCACATCATGAAATGACTTCCTTGTTAATATAATGACATGTACTTAACTCAAAAAATCATAAACTCCCAAATAATCATCTCAGTGTGACCCACTACAAACAGAACTATAGAACACCCAACATGTCAATAATGGCATGACCCTCCAATGTCCCAATGTGATCCAGTATAGATATGACTATAAGGCACCGAAAAATCACTAATATGGCATGATCCACTAATATTTTATCATAATAATTATACTATATAAGTATCTATAATTATAAAATCACCAAAAACATCCAAATGTTTCCAAATAACAAAAAATTATACTATATTACACATGGAAGTGACATAAAGGTATCACAACTTTATGCACTGTGTAACACCCCGAGCTTACACGATACGCTTCTCATTCAATAATGCAATAGCTTGCATTGTACGCAACTTCGAGTTCTAAAACACCGCGACTAATCAAAGTAGCCGTTATGAATAGTAATAACCACTTTTTAAAATTATAGAAATTTTATATTTCAAAATGGACTTCATTTTTGTATTCGTAATATCGAAATCATCCTAAGTTGAATTTTTTGTAACTTTCTGAGAACTTCCAATTTTTTTATGAATAGTGAAAAATACTTAAAACAACTTTTTTAATCAAAATAATTTATTGTGATAAATTATACTATTTAGTGGTTTTAAAGTATAATTAGAATATATTTTTACCATTTTATCCAATGGTGGTCATTAGAATTAATTTAACATTGAAATTGGACATAAACAATTGCCAATCTTTTGATATAAATTGTTTCTTAAAAACACGCTATTTGTTGTGACAGTGGGAATTAATTATAAAATTAACTAATGAAAATTATATGTTTAGAATTTCATAAAATATACATCATTTTTGAATTCGGAATATCAATTATAGCTTAGGGTGAAATTTTGGCATTGTTCTGAAAAACTTCAATTTTTGATGAATAGTGAAACCACTAAGTGGTAGTTAAATAACTGATTTTTCGTTTAAATGAAATATTACCACTTCTGTGATTTGATTTTCAAAAATCCAACATACATGGTTGTCATTAAGAAGTAAAATTTGGTTCAATGAGATTAAAATAATTTTTTGGTGAATAGTAACTTTTAAGTTCTTAATCGCGATTAGAGGTAATTAGTGTAGTTTAAGGTAAAAAAAATGTTTTAATAATATGATATGAGCTTGAAAATTGTAAAATACAAGGCTTACACTTGTCCAAAGACTATTGGATGGGTAGATTTCAAACCCTTATCACCTTAGCCACGAATTATATAAGTGTGGGACCTTTATAATCTGAAAAGCATTGTGTAATAATGTAACATTTCAATCTTTCCAAAAGAGCCCCTCCTCTCCAATTATAAAAGGCCCCCACCACTCCCACCTTATTCACACCTTCAAGCCATTTGGCTCGGCCAACCTCTACCCAAATACTCTCCCAAAATCCCTAACTTACTCCTAGAAGCCTCACTTTGGGCATAATTCTTCCCAAGGAAGCCTTTGGCTCAAATCAAAAAGAGTTACCCGATTTTTAAGGTAATGTCTTCTCTAATGTTGTTTTGTTTTATTTTTCTTCTCCAACCACCTAAACTCTTTTTATTCATTTCTTTTGTAACAACACCAGTATCCTCAATATACTAGGATGTTTTTATAAGAAGGATTCGAGCTACACTTACACACACCTACATCTAATGGTTAACGAACATACGGTTTCTGTGGATGGCGAATTTCTGCCTCACGAAACGATGATTGTTCAACACTCATATAACACCTTCAAAGGTGGCCATTAAGATGTCACTATTTATATATATGATATATAATATGTTTATGTTTTACTTATGCTTCTGTATTTATCATTTATGGCATACTTTATGATTTCCATTATGGGTAAAATGCGATAATTTCATTTTAGGAAGTGCGGACTACCGCCCCCTCAAAGTGATGTGAATCGTTAATGCCATATGTGGGATGTATAAAGGATGGAGTAAATGATATTATATATGATATTATACTGGAACTATATTATACCTTTATATAATTATGATTTCATTACATTAAATACGAAATATAAATGAAAGTAGCGTTCATGTGTACGTACGGCTTACCGTCTCCATGAACGGTGCATTTCATTTCTTACCTCTAAATGTTACGTAATATTATGAATGAATGTATATACTGGATATATATGATATATATGATATCTACATCATGAATATAATTCTGGATATAATGGATATTTCACCACATGAACAACTTGTAATTTTAAGAAGGTTATTGTTGACACAAGTACCAAAGATTGACAAAACGACCGTTATTAACTTAAATAATTACATAACGTTCATAACATTGTAATAAGTGATATAAAAAGGATAATGAAATTGAAAATGGTTCTTAATAAGGTAGATATTAACTCTAGTTTATTATTCAGGAGGTTAAAGAACAGTTGAGTCAAGTCGGACGCTAGGTAAGGGAACTTCTTAACCCAATTTCTATTCTTTGGGTTAATCTACTACTTTAAAATTATGTTATGATATTATTATGTCCTATCTTGTATTTGTACATTATTTATGTGTACTTATAGTGAATACACATTATAAATGTACTTTATTTAAAAAAAATGATCTTTTTAAGGACTTCGTCTCAATCCCCTTTCATTGAGGCATATTTGGTTTTATACACAACTTTCTTTTATACGGTGTATAAACCCCTTTGACTTTTACGTTTATTCAAAAGGAATCATTTTTATATGAAGAGTTTTACTAAACGACAAAAAGGGAATGTTTTTATTTCCATACTTATGCGGCGACAATGACTTCTCCGCCGCCGTGACCATTATTTGAGTTTTGGCTTCCTCTACAAGCCATCATTTTTTTAATGAAAAATAAATAAAAAGTTTTAACTTTCTTTTATTTTGGTATTGAAAATGGTTTTGAAAGCGTTTTTATTATATGAATGTGTTGTATTGATATCTTTTGATTGAAATGTGGAAATTTTATGTTTCCTTTATGCATGTTTTATGTGATACGATTATGTTATGGTTTATGATATGTTTAAACCTATTCATATGAGGAATGAATTGGACTTAATAAGTGATGGGTGGAGCCTGCTACAACTCCTCGATGCATCGGTAGGTCTCATGAGAGAAACTAGTGTCTTGGCACGAGGCCTTGACAAAATCTTATTTGTGGTCTTGACACGAGGCCTTGGCTACGTGGTTATGATAATCTAGAATTATGCATTCCATCATTATAAAAGTGGTTATTGATATTGCATGTGATTATTCGACCAGTAGAATATCAATGTGAATAATTAAATGGAATTATCTCATTTTACTTTTTCCATATTATGTTGAAGTTCATGTTTAAAAGGCTTTTGTTTTAGTTATACATTGCCTTAAATGTTAATGTTTATTTATGAATGCTTCCGCAATATTGTTATCCTTACTGAGCATCTGAGCTCACCCCTTTCAATGTTTTAATATTTTCCAGGATGTGAAGAAGTATTTTATGAATGACCTATAGGGATAGTCCGAAGAGGATAGAAGTGTGGACTATGGAGACTATGTTATTATAGTTTTTCACTTTGGGTTGTAATGTAACATTTATGAATGTATCTAGTGTTTCCAAGGCTACTAAACTAACCGGTCTTTCGAGACTTGATCTTTTGTGATCATGCCAATGTTACGAAGTAATGCACCGACTCTGGGTAGCTGGGGTCGGGGCGTTACAGTTGGTATCAGAGGCAGTTTAGTACTAACCTTGGAAGCTAGATTTAGATAAACTCTGATTAGAGCTCATAGCCCAAAGATAGACTTTGAGGATTAGTATATAAGAACTTCTTAGAATTTTGTTATTGTAGAGATTTTGTGAGTTTTCCGAGAAATACATCCCTGTCTGGATACGAGCAGGTAGAGGCGGCTCTGGAACAAATGTACCTAGGGGTAAAACCCGAAAACACCGCTTTGAGCTAGACTCGAACGGGAACTGGTGCACTAAAACGGGCCTTGCTGCACTCTTGGTTACGACACTCCCGGGGGATATGCTTAGGATAATTCTCATTTTCTTTACAAACCACTATGAAGGGTTATGAGTATATACTTCCTCAAAGAAAACATTTTTATGGATTATATCCATAAATAGTTTAATTTATGTTAAGTATCTTACAAGTATGGAATTATGTATTTTGATTCATAAACTAATATAGTTTATGCCATTGTTTAGAAATGGCGCCTAGTGGAAGGAATGGAAACTGTATCAATGCACGCACTCCGTGTAGGGATTGCCCTCCTGCTCAAGATAATTATTGTGGATCTGGAGATACAACTGGTGCTGATCAACTTATTACCATACTGGGACAACTCACGCAGGTTATGAATAACAACCTTACTCGTATAGAGCACCTTGATCCGCAACATGGAGGATCAATGCTAGACCGTTTCATGAGGCAACAACCACCAACCTTAAATGGGAGTACAAATCCTATAGTAGCTGAGAAATGGATAAATTCCTTAGAGAAAATATTCCATACCTTGGGGAGTAGTGAAAGGGAGAAAGTTGTCATGGAAGTTTACCGCCTCACTGGAGATGCTGATCAATGGTGGTCACTAATTCAAAACACAAAAGAAGATGATGAATTAACAAACATGGAATGGCAGGAGTTCAAAGATATGTTCTTAGAAAAATACTTTCCTCGAGACCATCGAGCAGATATGGAATGGCAATTTCTGAGTCTGAGGCAGAAGGAGGATGAGAATGTTGCAAAGTATGAGGCTAACTTTACAAGGTTAGCGAGGCATGCTGCCGATTATATACGTAACCCAAGGAGTAAGATTGATCGTTTCTTTGATGAGTTAAAACCATTTCTCTATCGAGATTTAGTATCACAATCCTTCTCATCATACGAAGATATTGTCTCGTGTGCTATCAAGATAGAAAAGGAATTCTCTAAGTCTTATGACAACAAAGTAAAGCAAGATAAGAAGAGAATGGTGGAACAAGAGACAGATAAAGGGAAAAAGGGAAAGAAGGATTTTCCATTATGTGATAATTGTGGGAAGAATCACCCTAGTACGTGCCTAAAAGGAATGGGAGTTTGTTATAAATGTAGAGAAAAGGGTCACCGGGCTCGTGATTGCAAGGGAAATAAAGAGGCTGTCAAAGTTGAATGCTACAATTGTAGGGAAATGGGGCATTATGAAAATGAATGTCCTAAGCGTCATGGAAACTTACCTCAGAAAAGGCCAAGGGATCAAGGAAAATCTTATGCTGTTACTACAGTTGAAGTAGAATAACTAATGTATTGGTGCTTTTGGACTCATGGATTATATTTTGGTTATTAGAATAATGTGATATATATATAAGGATTGTACTACAGTACATGTTGATTTCAGTAAGGTTTTAATATGATGAAGGTAATCATATTAGTAGTATGTGACAAAAGAGAAACTTTAATTTGTTTGGGGAATCTGATGTTACAATTGATTTTGGAATTTAGAGACCTTTTAGAGAAAGTCTGGACAGAGGTATTTTGGATAACTATAAAGGTTGGAATGGATTAAGTTGAACTTTGGATAGTATTGTTTAAGGTTAAAACATTTATGAAGATTATTTTTGGAATAGTATAGTACTATATTTTTAGGAAAAGGACAACCTGCAGGGTGGGGTGTAACCCGTCGCGTTGGACAAAGCTGCAGGAATCAAACCCACAATCATGGTGCGACAGGCCTTTATTTCCTACCACTAGCCTACAGGAAGTCCCTGGTTATTACAAAATAATATTACTAATCTAAATGGTATGTGTTAACATTTGGAACCTTATACAATTAGGATAAGTATAATATTTTTGAGTTCTATTATCTTTTTGAGTGAAAGATGAGTTGAAGGTTGAAACTCTAATTGTCAAGCATAAATATATATATACCTATCTCTTATTCAATGAATAAATTAATTCTTAAACTTTAGTAAAGGGATATTAAAACAAAAAAAATGTGTTATCCTAATACCTTATGTCTTGTTGAACTGATGATATTTTAAATCAACATAGATTGAAGGCTTTGAGGCCCTCAATTTGACAGTTGATTGTGATTGATGACCTCAATCACTCCCTACAAATATTTACGTTTTTCCTCCAATTATATGTCTCTAATTGCCACCAATGTTCTCCTAATCGAGATCATAATTGGGCGGTGACTTTTTCATTTCCCTTTCCCTCTTATTAAGGCTAAATTTTATTAATCTTATTTCCGATGTGGGTTTTCCTCAAAGGTATTTTCTCTTTTCAACCTTTTACTTTCAAAGAAAAATTTCAAATTGCGAGGACGCAATTTATTGAAGGAGGGGAGAATGTAACACCCCGAGCTTCCACGATATGCTTCTCATTCAATAATGCAATAGCTTGCATTGTACGCAACTTCGAGTTCTAAAACACCGCGACTAATCAAAGTAGCCATTATGAATAGTAATAACCACTTTTTAAAATTATAGAAATTTTATATTTCAAAATGGACTTCATTTTTGTAATCGTAATATCGAAATTATCCAAAGTTGAATTTTTTGTAACTTTTTGAGAACTTCAAATTTTTTTATGAATAGTGAAAAATACTTAAAACAACTTTTTTAATAAAAATAATTTATTGTGATAAATTATAATATTTAGTGGTTTTAAAGTATAATTAGAATATATTTTTACCATTTTATCCAATGGTGGTCATTAGAATTAATTTAACATTGAAATTGGACATAAACAATTGCCAATCTTTTGATATAAATTGTTTCTTAAAAACACGCTATTTGTTGTGACAGCGGGAATTAATTATAAAATTAACTACTGCAAATTATATGTTTAGAATTTCATAAAATAAACATCATTTTTGAATTCAGAATATCAATTATAGCTTAGGGTGAAATTTTGGCATTGTTCTGAAAAACTTCAATTTTTGATGAATAGTGAAACCACTAAGTGGTAGTTAAATAACTGATTTTTCGTTTAAATGAAATATTACCACTTCTGTGATTTGATTTTCAAAAATCCGACATACATGATTGTCATTAAGAAGTAAAATGTGGTTCAATGAGATTAAAATATTTTTTTTGGTGAATAGTAACTTTTAAGTTCTTAATCGCGATTAGAGGTAATTAGTGTAGTTTAAGGTAAAAACAATGTTTTAATAATATGATATGAGCTTGACAATTGTCCTACTCCTTTTGGATGAGTCATGGACGACCAAGAAAACCCATGGGTCAACTTGGGGACCCCATGGAGCCACTTTGGTTGGAAAACGACATTAATATATATTTATTTAATGTTAAAATTAAATTGACACAAACATGAGTCGTTTTACTAAAACAGACTTTAAGTGGGGTTACACAAGTCCAAATTTTGACTATAAATATTGATTTGAAATCTAAAATGATTTACTACACCATAGTATTTTTTTTATAATTTTTAGAGATTAAATAAATTAAATTATTTATGACATCATTATGTTGCAGCGATGACCTCATTATTTAACGATTTTAATAAAATGAAAAGATAATGTAAAATACAAGGCTTACACTTGTCCAAAGACTATTGGATGGGTAGATTTCGAACCCTTATAACCTTATCCATGAATTATATAAGTGTGGGACCTTTAGAATCCGAAAAGAATTGTGTAATAATGTAACATTTCAATCTTTCCAAAAGAGACCCTCCTCTCCACTTATAAAAGGCCCCCACCACTCCCACCTTATTCACACCTTCAAGCAATTTGGCTCAGCCAAACTCTGCCCAAATACTCTCCCAACATCCCTCACTTACTCCTAGAAGCCTCACTTTGGGCATAATTCTTCCCAAGGAAGCCTTTGGATCAAATCAAAAAGAGTTACCCGATTTTTAAGGTAATGTCTTCTCTAATGTTGTTTTGTTTTATTTTTCTTCTCCAACCACCTAAACTCTTTTTATTCATTTCTTTTGTAACAACAACAGTATCCTCAATATACTAGGATGTTGTTATAAGAAGGATTCGAGCTACAATTACACACACCTACATCTAATGGTTAAAGAACATACGGTTTCTGTGGATGACGAATTTATGCCTCACGAAACGATGATTGTTCAACACTCATATAACACCTTCAAAGGTGGCCATTAAGATGTCAATATTTTTATATATGATATATAATATGTTTATGTTTTACTTATGCTTCTGTATTTCTCATTTATGTCATAATTTATGATTTCCATTATGGGTAAAACGCGATAATTTCATTTTAGGAAGTGCGGACTACCGCCCCCTCAAAGTGATGTGAATCGTTAATGCCATATGTGGGATGTATAAAGGATGGAGTAAATGATATTATATATTATATTATACTGGAACTATATTATACCTTTATATAATTATGATTTCATTACATTAAATACGAAATAGAAATGAAAGTAGCGTTCATGCGTACGTACGGCTTACCGTCTCCATGAACGGTGCATTTCATTTCTTACCTCTAAATGTTACGTAATATTATGAATGAATGTATATACTGGATATATATGATATATATGACATCTACGTCATGAATATAATTCTGGATATAATGGATATTTCACCACATGAACAACTTGTAATTCTAAGAAGGTTATTGTTGACACAAGTTCCAAAGATCGACAAAATGACCGTTATTAACTTAAATAATTACATAACGTTCATAACATTGTAATAAGTGATATAAAAAGGATAATGAAATTGAAAATGGTTCTTAATAAGGTAGATATTAACTCTAGTTTATTATTCAGGAGGTTAAAGAACGGTTGAGTCAAGTCGGACGCGAGGTAAGGGAACTTCTTAACCCAATTTCTATTCTTTGGGTTAATCTACTACTTTCAAATTATGTCATGATATTATTATGTCCTATATTGTATTTGTACATTATTTATGTGTACTTATAGTGAATACACATTATAGATGTACTTTATTTAAAAAAAATGATCTTTTTAAGGACTTCGTCTCAATCCCCTTTCATTGAGGCATATTTGGTTTTATACACAACTTTCTTTTATACGGTGTATAAACCCCTTTGACTTTTACGTTTATTCAAAAGGAATATTTTTTATATGAAGAGTTTTACTAAACTACAAAAAGGGAATGTTTTTCTTTCCATACTTATGCGGAGACAATGACTTCTCCGCCGCCGTGACCATTATTTGAGTTTCAGCTTCCTCTACAAGCCATCATTTTTTTTAATGAAAAATAAATAAAAAGTTTTAACTTTCTTTTATTTTGGTATTGAAAATGGTTTTGAAAGCGTTTTTATTATATCAATGTGTTGTATTGATATCTTGTGATTGAAATGTGGAAATGTTATGTTTACTTTATGCATGTTTTATGTGATACGATTATGTTATGGTTTATGATATGTTTAAACCTATTCATATGAGGAATGAATTGGACTTAATAAGTGACGGGTGGAGCCCGCTACAGCTCCTCGATGCATTGGTAGGTCTCATGAGACAAACTAGTGTCTTGGCACGAGGCCTTGACAAAATCTTATTTTTGGTCTTGGCACGAGGCCTTGGCTACGTGGTTATGATAGTCTGGCATTATGCATTCCATCATTATGAAAGTGGTTATTGATATTGCATGTGATTATTCGACCAGTAGAATATCCATGTGAATAAGTAAATGGCATTATCTCATTTTACTTTTTCCATATTATGTTGAAGTTCATGTTTAAAAGGCTTTTGTTTTAGTTATACATTGCCTTAAATGTTAATGTTTATTTATGAAAGCTTCCGCAATATTGTTATCCTTACTGAGCATCTAAGCTCACCCCTTTCAATGTTTTAATATTTTCCAGGATGTGAAGAAGTATTTTATGAATGACCTACAGGGATAGTCCGAAGAGGATAGAAGTGTGGACTATGGAGACTATGTTATTATAGTTTTTCACTTTGCGATGTAATGTATCATTTATGAATGTATCTAGTGTTTCCAAGGCTACTAAACTAATCGGTCTTTAGAGACTTGATCTTTTGTGATCATGCCAATGTTACGAAGTAATGCACCGACTCTGGGTAGCTGGGGTCGGGGCGTTACACATTGTGCCACTTTTTATCCATGGAAATTCATGTTCAAAATATTAAGCAATAAAAAATATCAACACCCAACATAATAGGTGGGAGGTTTGGGGATAAACTCAATATTTCTATTGAGAAATTATCACTAAAAAATAAACACAACTTCTAAAAACATCCACAGAATCAATACTAAAGTAGTATCAAATCTCTCCAAGTATAATACAAAACACAATCAAGAGAAATAATTCTCAATGATCATGAAGACCTTCAATAGGTCACCTATAAATAAGAACTCATATATAATTGTGTGATAAGAAATAAATACCCATAAAAGGGTATCTCCATAATAAAAATTTTAATCAAAATGACGCAATGGAAATAATAATCCTTTAGCGACCATAGATGGCCATTTAAATGACTAGTTTGAAATTCCACAAGAGAAGAACAAACCAAATTAATATTGAAAAGAAGTTTGAGAAAATGACCAAGAATCCATGAAAACCCTAAATAATAATAAGTGAAGAGTTGTGTGAACAAAAGAATGCCTCAATAATTACACAGAACGAGCTCTGACATGAGGTCGTGAAGCTAAAAGAAAAGAAAATGGGGTCGTTACTCATAAAATAAACATCATTAATGAGCCTAATAAATACCTAAACATGTAATAATCTCAAACTAAGTATAATACAGAGTACAATCCATACTAGTATAACATTCACCCCATTTACCCAAGAACATACCCATGGTTTCCCATAAGAAACTCTTAAAAATATAAATCTTAACACATAGACAACATCACATGCCAGTCTAATGAGGGATAATAAATCTATAAGGAATGGGAACTAAAATAACAACCTATACCTCTCCAAAAAATATTGTAGGAAATAACGAAATAATATATTGATCCAGAACTAATATAAAGAACAACATAATTTAAAATCATTCGGAGTAAATACCAAAAATAGATGATCACCCACGTCTTAATTACATATGAGACTCCATATTAGGCACTTTCTAATAACATAGTAGGACCGATCCAAGCACATGTAATCTAAGGTCTGAATGAAGACCCTATAAAAGAAATAAGCCTTCCAAAATTCACCAAAGACCATCTTGGAAGAAATATCACCATATTTGGAAATTGATTGACTAAGTAATTTACCACTCACTCACTTTGATGAAGGCTCACAAAATCAATTAATTTAGAAACTAATCTTTCAGGAGTATATAGATAATAAAATTTACTCTCAATACTATCCATCCACTCTATTTTCTTAAGATAACATTGATCACAAAATAAAGTAGATCGATAATGATTCAAGAATCTTAGAATGTATAAGGGTATGGATCATACACTCATTTTAAAATTATGGGTAGATCCAATAAGTAGAATAATTTCTTTGTTATAAGAATAAGAATCCCCCTAAGGTTCATCCCCTAAAATAGACTCCCCAAATTACATCAAGAAATTTATTGGAGGTATATCCAAATTTATCAAAACATAAACCCAATCCATTCAGGATTCAGAACTCAAATAAAACAATCCCTGCTTAAATATTAGATGAAACCAAAATGGAAATTTTGAAAAAGTAAGAAACACTTTAAAATTATTATATCTAAAATTTAAAAAATTTGAAAATTATACAGTAAATTAATTTATAAATCACATACACTTTGAAACCAATTCACCAAATTTATAAAACGTGGGAATTTTCCTTTTTTAAAACTACATCCAAAGATATAATATTAATTCTCATATTAGTTAATTAATAAAATTTACATAAAAAGCACTTTTATTTCAATTTTTCATCCAAATTCCATAATGAAATCAACAAATTTTGAAAACAATATATGAAAGGAAAAAATACATTTTTTTGAATAATCCCTAAAACCTGGTTTTAAAACAAAAACATCCATGAAAATTACTTTTTGAAGAAACCACCAAAACTTATATTAAATTCAAAATATTTCATTAAATTCATTTCACACACAAAAACCATATTTCAAAAAAAATCTTAAACTACATGAACACATAAAAAATTCATCTTTGATTTATCTATTAAAAGTAGAAACCAATTTAGGAGACATAAGAAATCAATAGAGCCTTAAATAAAAACTACTAGAGGGATACAAATCTTGGTATGATTTTCCGATTGGTTTGGATAATCAAGCACCAACCATGAGAAAACCTATAATATTTTTCTAGGATCATGTGCATGGGATACCAATAGGTTCCCAAACTATGTCAGCTGACTGAGTAGAATTATTTATTTCTTATTTCACTATAAAACTCAATAAAAATCCCAAACGTATTTGATATAACTTGGTGGGAATAAAATACTTCAAAAAAATCCAGGAGTGAAACCTAAAGTAAAAAATTCAAATTCTCACTATGTATGGTAACTTATGTTTTATGAAAAAATGAAGTCTTAAATAACATACTCATAACCTATATTATAATTTCTAACAATCCTATATTTATATTACCAGACTCCCCTAAAAAAAGATGTTTTTTGTACATTTTTGTAATGAACGGACCTGAGGTTGCCAAATATGTCACCTGGACCACTCCACCACAAAGATTAAAGGTAATTCCTGATCCCCATGAGGTAGAAACTAGTTCCTAGAAATAAATAATAAACACTGAGGAATTATTTCACCGCATATAAAAACAAAAATTAGTGGAAAAAAATTGAGGATTCGGCATGGTACATCTATACCTTAGACTTTCATGCATACTAAATAAATAGATGTAATAAATAAAAAATAAAAACATGTCAAAAAATAAGAAATACCAAGAGATAAAAAATTAATAAAAGTGACTACTCTTATCTAGGAATGTACATAAAAAAACCCAACATGATTTTATAAAATCATATAGAATCAAGAATAAAGTGAGGGTATGAATATAGAATACACTTGAAATAATATAATGATATGTAAACATCTAAAAAATAAATAACAAACATGTGCCACCACTCAAAGATCTCCATTTGAACCACAATCACTCAAAATATCTACAACATCTATGAATGACCTTTATAAATGATATCTAATATGATATCACAACCTAGGAAAGTATATAAAACATGAAGGCTGGAAACATGCACATATAAGAGTTTTTTAGGGTATGATTTAAATAGGCCTAGTGGTATTTCGCTAATGTGTTAATGAAATTACTTATATAAAACATTTTATAAATGGTAGTTTGAACATAATTTTAAAAATAATGCTTTATTAATGTAAAGTACAAAGTAAAATAAGTGTTATATATAATCCTATTTCTAAAACCAAGGGAAACTCTTTTTGGAAGACAAAAAACCTTCCATCTTGGAAACCTTGATTTCAAAGCCAAGAAAATAAATAAACCTTTTATTTAAAATAAATTTCATTCAAAACATCCATTTTTACAAACCAAGAGGTGGAATCCACCTTTTTAAAAGTTAAAACACTTTAAAACATTTATTGGAAAGAATCTAAATTTATATATCCAAAACAAAAAAAATTATTTATTTTAAAAGATTTCATTAAAACCCCCTTTATAAACATATTTGAATAGTAAAACACCTCAAAAGGGAAGAATTTAAATAAAAAGTGGGCACTATCATATCACAATTAAAAATTTTAAAAAAGAAAATAATAAACATGGTTCCACTAATACAATAGAACATCAGGGAATGCACATTAAGTATGTATTAGGAATTAACAAGGTAATACCATCATCAAATAAATAAGAGTCATGGGAATCTCATTAAGTTCTAATGAGAGGTAGTCTTATGCATACTCAAACGAACACATATATAAGTAAGCTCCCACGTTCTTATTGGGAAATACATATAATTAGAATCCATAGTCTAATCGAGACACCTTCCCTAAAATGGATCCATCATATACTATGTGTCGCTAGTGAATGCTAAAATGAATTTAGTATGACACACATTGAACCTATCATATAGTGACCCTAGGTTTCCTTGAAATAATCAAAGTGGAGGTAATAAAAAATGATCAATACATACTCATATATCTCAACAATAAAAAATAACAATAAATCCATCTCAACTCTGACACCCTCAAATGAAGCAACCCATTTCACATACACGCATAACCATCACATTAATAATAAAATTCACATCCTAAAAGAGGTTAAAGTCTATAAAACACATATGAGCAAAGGATCACAATTAGGGCATATAATAATTAAATACATGTTTTATAAAATGAAAATTGTGCTTTTAAAATGAGATTTAATTATTAATATATAAAAAAATAAGGAACACACACACAATAAAAACCCCATTTTAATTAAATAAAAAACGAGATTTCAAGTCCATGATGGACAATCAAGTAACAAGATATTATTTTATTTTAAATTAACCCTTGAATTATTGGTTACCTCATTTATAAATTTAAAAAAAGTTCAAAACTCTATTTATCATCAGAACCATTTGAAAAATATCCTTATAATAATTTTCATAAAAAAATTCAATATAAAAAATTGAGTCTAAAATAAATTGGAAAACACACTATTCTAAGTACATAATACCATAAACTAGTTTACATACCCATAAATGGTATCATACATAGATATAACTTTATTATAAATGAATTTAGAACACTTAAAAATCTCATGACATTTACAAACAAAGGGAATACATAAAAAAACCTACATCAATCAGGAATAATGACACACCATTAGTGGTAGAAGCCAAACCAAGCGAGATAATGATCCCTACTAATCATAAACAACCCAAACCCCTGACTTGACACTTTAAAAAACCTAAATATGACTTGAATATGTAAAGACCTGAACATTATAAATAAAATTTTTCTCTTGATTAAATTTGTGTTATATAATATTTTATTATACACATACAACACATTGAAAATCCATCAAAACTTTATTTAATTAATGTACATCATTACATTAGTCAAAAACTAAACCCATGATAATTGAAAATATTATGATGGGACAAAAAGTTGAAAATATAAAGACTATAATTGGGAAATTTATATCATCATGATCTATAAGATCCATCACCCCATGAAAAAACAATGGAAAATAAACAAAATATTAGTAAACCAATTGAAATCTTATAAAAGAAAAATATATAAGGCCTAATTGTCAGAACTCATCAATACTTGTGTGCCTAAGTGTCCATCCCTTAAGGGAAATGAAGACACTTGCACGCCGCCTTGCCCTCTCAAGGGAATTTGCGCGCCACCCTTCAAGAATCCTCTTGGGATAATACTAAGGGATTGAGTTCAAAGTCTACCAAGTATTACCCTATATATTCTTCATCTCCCAAGGTGACTCATGTTGCGCAAGTCTAATTGTGCAACCAGGACTTGCGCGCCAGAACGATACCTGCACGCCTCCTTCCTAGTCACCTCCTTTCCTCAAATCCACCTATCCTCTTCAAGACATAGCCTTCAAAACCCTCTTCAAATCCATTTATGGCATGGTTCCTTTGTTAGATTCCTTATCTGAAAGTAATTCTATGAGAACCTCTCCCAAAACCTCATGACTTACTAGCTTTATGTCACCATGGTTAAGGGTTTCCTATATAACCTCATCCTTTGAGATGAAAAGATCTTTTGATTTGGGACTCCTTCTTAAGAGTAAGCCCCATGTCTCAAGTCCCCTTAACCTGGGCCTCCTTCTCAGGAGTAAGGCCCAGTCATAATTTCCTTTAACATTGGGCCTCTTTATCAAGAGTAAGCCCTATGTTATAAGTTACCTTTAACTGGGCCTCCTTCTCAGGAGTAAGCCCCAGTAATAGTTTCCTTAAACATTGGGAATCCTCCTCAGGAGTAAGCCCCAATCTTAATTTCCTTTGATTTGGGCCTCCTTCTCAGGAATAAACCCCAATCATTAGTCTCTTTTAATTTGGGTCTCCTTCTCAGGAGTAATCCTCAAGTTAAAACTCCAAATCTTCATAAAGTAAAAAAACCTTTATAAACCCTGCTCCTGGGCTTTTTTCCTGAAGTAAGTCCTGGTCTTCATCTACTTGGGCAGTCATACATACGTAAGCCCCACATCATTTCTCATGACTGCATATTTTGAGGCACCATCGTCAATTTTACTGATACCTCTTGTTTCTCACACCGATCATGACTCACGTGGGCTTAGAGTGTAAAAGTAATAATGACATCTCTTTTTGGGCCAATAACCATTCATAAACCCCATATTTCTTCACTCGAACTATGTGGACTTTGATCTCTGCCTTAAAAGTAGAGTATGTAGGAAGTCTTTATAAGGTTCAATACCATATATCATTAATTATTTTTCATCCCATATGACATTAAACTATATCCTTATTATCAAACTACATGGGTTCTGATTCCTTTTTAACAAGGATTCGTAGCTAGCCCATCTGTGGGTACGATCCCAACTCTGAAATAATCCATGTCTTTCTGAATGACAATAAACTCTAAGTGCCCCACTGAGTGGATTTAAAACCAATATGGTTATCATAATGGCCCAGAGATTTCTATATAATGTATTGAAGGATACCATTGACTAAGAATCTCTAATACATACGGATTATTCTATATCGATGAATAACCTCAAATACATATAAAGATTATCTAAATCCCATACATATCAATAATTGATTGCTAAATCTAAAGGAAAACTCATTTTTACACTTGGTGAATTAATAAGTATTCATGAACATAACTTAAATCTATAAGAGAGTCCTATAGTAGACAATAATTTCCCCTAAAAAGGTTTAATGAGTCTGACCTCCCATCCTCTCGACCAATTAAAATTCTTAAGCTTCATTAGTCCACAACTAATGAGCACCTACCTTTGGAAATTAGGTCCAAATGGTTATAGAATCATTGGATGTTTCTGGTTATACAAATAAACCCATTAGAAACTAATTAGAAAGTTTGAACCTTAAAAAAACAGGGTCATCCCCATTTCCATAAGAAACAAAATATGGTTAACCCAACGTGAATCCTTAACCTTGTTAAATGATGTTTTAATTATTTGTTCGGACCCTATTAAAGTCAATATGAGGGCCAACAAATAAATCAATGACATATGTGCTCATCCAAAAGATGTAGTCTAGCCAAACCTATCTTGATTATGTCTGCTATATCAAACAAGAACTCTTTTCCAAGATCTCTCTACAACACATAATTGTTTCTTTAAAATTCACACACGTGAATGCCTCAGCCGCTACTCCTGCTGGATCCTCATCTGCTCTGAGGATGACATCACCTACTCAGCATATTTAACACTAGGTCTTGAATGCATTGGTGATGGAATACTGTCAACATGGTACCATCCTGACTCTGGAGGCTGCTTGACAAGCCCTCCAAGTTAACAACTCACCCTGGTTGTCTGGATAGTAACAACCAGTGGTCAAGAATCAGGTAGTTCCAACCACCGTCTCCAACTGTTTCGGGTCATTATCCCCAGAATGCAACAACTAGTCCCTTCCATATTACGGGGAGGTGAATGAAGAGGTCACTCAAGGAATCAGTTCAAGAAGACAGGAGTCCTTCCTGAGGACTCCCACCAATAATCGCCGCCAGACTTCTGTGATAGTGCACCCTCAACATGATGAGGGTATCGCCTCTAGGTGTTCGAATCAGGTTCCTCAGAACCAAGCATGCAATAAGAACTGTCAGAGGTGAAATTAGGTCAATAGGGATAAGGTTATTACCTCTTATCCCTCTAGAGATGTCCATCAATCTAACTTGATGGCAAACAACGAGAGGGCATATACACCCATTCGTCCTAATTTCACTGCCCAGCAGACTCATCTGGCAGTAACACATCAATCCATCCAGGAAATTCCAGCGGAGTACTATAGGCAACCACATACACCAGTTTATAATTCATCATCCAGTTAGCAGGATCATCTGACTGCATGAAAAGAAGATCACCAATCAAATGTGGCGACCACCTACAAACAGGCACATACACCTGCTTACACTCATCAATTCTGTCAGCAGTCTCATCTACCACTATTGAAGGAAGTTCATCAATCATATTTGGTAGCACCCGGAGAAGTCAATTGGAAAGCTCCAATGACAAACAGAATGCAGACACAACTTTTTGCCTCCACACATGAGTACTATCAGAATTCACTAGCCGGAAAAAGAGAATATGAGCTAGAACAGACACCTAATCCAAACGTGGAATGGACATATATTCTCGTTCCGGAAGCTGAAGTCACCAAGCACATTCTGACAATGGAGAAAGTGTAGAAGAAAATCTCTGACCATATTCTAAATACCTGTCAGAATATTATAACAACTTTAGCAGCATCACAGGGAAAAAATCATAAATATATCCCTATCAGTGGAGTGACTCATCAACATGTCACTCTGGAGAAGATACACACCTCTGTTCCAGTCCAGGAGGGTTGTGGAGCATACTCCCCCATGTCATACGGACAATCAAGTCAGGAACATACACCCATTTTAAATGGAGATAATCAGCCTAACCTGACCATTTCTCCTGAGTAGGAACATACACCTGCCCATAATAACTACTTTCGTCAACAAGTTGTTTCCAAAGTGAGTAAGAAGGCGTCCAAGAAAAAGACCCATCCAACAAAGTTGAAAAATCAAGAGCCAATCTGCAATAAGGCCTTGCTCAATGCTAGAGTTCTTGAAGCCCTCAGACAATTGTCTATTGCAACTCAATATTCTACTCTCTCATTTCTAGATTTCAGAAGTAACAACAATAATTCCAAAGTTCTTCCTCATAAAATTCCTCATGAAGGCTTGCTTCATGACAATTTGGTCAATCTCGAAGTAGTATCTTCAGATGAGAGCCACGATAACCCTCTGCATGGCCAGAAGAAAAAGGAGCAATAGGTTTAATATTTTTCTATAACTCACCTTGGTGGTCCTCCCCATGATGATTAATTTAGCTGCGAAATTCCTATCCATAGTAGTAATTAGCATTGCCTGGAAAATTATTCAGTGGACAATAAAGTAACGAGAAAGCCCTCTTATCTTGAGGCACTTGCAAATTCAAAGCCAGTCATGTCTGATGCCTTATTGTTATCAGGTCAAATACTTTCTCAATTAGAAGATAGCCCGGGGTGTAGGTCATTTTCTGAACCACCCTTGGGTCATTCATCTTCTAATTTGAAAAATTAATTCTCTACCAATCTTGTTGAATCTGATGAAGCAATAAAGTAGCACCATCTTTGGTCTAATCAGGTAGAAGAATCTTCTTTAAATGACACATAGGAAGTAATGAATATGAGAAAACAACTGGAGAAAGGTGAAATACCAGTCATGTTTTGGCCTTTGGCTAACTCTCAGTATGATATTCCAAAAACGTTGATGAAAGATTGTATTCATGATATTTCTCTCAACATATGGAAAAATATTTGTCACTTAAAAGAGAAAATATTATCTTATGATGAATATCAAAATCATGTCAAGATAATAGAAGGGTTTCAATGCCAAATTGACTTGGCATCTCTCTCGGTTTTCTGACATCCAAAGGTTGAAAATCAGCAGAGATCCCTTCAGCGTTCATGCCTTGGCGCATTAAAAATGTCATGACAGTTAATTGCCAATGCCCCATCTGATATTCATATCAGGGGATGGGGTGTTCATAGAGAATTGCATTTCACCATGCTCTCCAGTCAACAAGGCCTGCCAAAAGTGGTCTCATGCAATGTTATTGCCCATGGATGGACACATTTAACTGGTTTTGTGCGTAATCAAAGGTTTTCCCAAGAACTGGACTCAACTAGTTCTTCCCAAAGTCAGGTATATAAAGAACAAATTGTTGAATTACTCTTGAATCAAGAAAAAGAGAATATCGAACATGCTTCTCGCATAGATAATGCGCATCATCAGGTGATAGAAGTGTCAGAAATAATCCAATAGTCATCTGAGCCTGGTGATTTGAGTGGATGTTGGATGATGCATCCGGCTAATTTCCGGACTAAAGTCCACAAAATTAGGAGAGCTTTTAAGAAAGTTTCAGATGTAGCAACTCAAGAGCCACCTCTACATTCCAGACTATGGACACTTTTAATCCAAACCTTGGGATCAATAGATAGGATTTGAGGAGTTGAGCAGAAAAAATAAGAACAACCCCAGTCCACCAGACTAGGGACTTTTTCAAATTCTCAATCTCTTCCTCAGTGAAAGTCAGTCATCTCTCGATTAGGGAAAAAGACACAAGAGGAACACATGAACTAATTATCAGGATATTCCCTCCAAATTACAGTTCATCAAGAATTTCCTGATGTATCATTCAAAGAAAAGGAAATGTCTCATAAAGGACATGGAAGAAGATAGTATCACAGAAGCACTGACAGAAGGGATACAATGTGTTATACATCGATAAATTTCATCAATGTCATTGTCACTAATCCCCCAGAACATGAGGCTTACTCCGAGGGATCAGATGAAGAAGTTCCTGTTCAAGAGGTTGTACACGCAGAAATAAATAAAGGATGTGTGCATACCAGAAGATAGAGGGTTGCCCAGGGGCAAGACATTCCTTTAGTTAATTCCCTTACATACTCCAGAAAGGAACATGCCAAGGAAAAGGTTAAAATTCAGTTTACATGCCACCCTACCTCTAGATACGACCAATCACTCTCATTAGAGTAATGGTTCACACAACAACAAGAAGAAATGAAGGAATTAAGGAGGTTAAATGTAGAACTACTTCAAGGTAGGCTTCCTCCTAAGCTTGATGGAGTTAATCAATTAAGGGAATTTTTTGCAGATACTTGGATGGATCAAGAATATCCCCCTTTGCAAGTACACCCTCACAGATCCAATCCTATGGGTCATACATGATAGAAACTAGCAATACTACCATCAATGGAAGTACCAATTTCCACACTCATCCAAACTCTAGTTATCGCACCTGCTCAGGACCAAGCTTGACCAGATGTTTCTCAAAAATTAATGAATACCATTGATTCAATAATATCTTAGTTTGAAGATATGGAAGGAAAGCGTGCACAAGTTCAACCAGAAAAGAGAGCTTACCCTGAATGGGTGGATGCAATCCCTCCCCCAACAAATTTTGTGAATACCACATTCCCAATTTTTAATGGTTCAGGAGATCCAGAATAACACTTAACAAATTTTGTTTCTTGTTGTGATCCTATGATAGGAACACCTCAACAACAAGAAGCAGTTAAGATCAGGTGTTTTTTGCAATCATTACAAGGACCTGCTTTTGTTTGGTATACAAGTTTATAATCTCGGTCAATTACTGGGTGGGAAGATCTCCATCAAAGATTTATTCTTCAATTTAGCTCAACATTTCCAAATACAATAGTTTTTGATCTTACCAATTTTAAGTAAAGGGAAAATGAAATAGTTTCAGATTTCATTGCTTGCTAGAAGGGATTAACATATTCCTTAAGTTTAGCACTCCCTCGAAAAGAATTCTGGCCAATGTGTGTGGAAAATATGTGTGATGAATTATGCACACCGTTGATCCCTGTGAAATACATAGGAGGGTTTCAAGAACATACTTCAATTTCATAGTAGATATAAGTCTCTATTATAAACACTAAGTCTAAAACTCGTGTAATTCCATCAGTTCCAAGAAAGAGAATAGGGAAATTAGAGACTGCTACAATTATACTTAAACAAGCACCTATACCTGCTTTCACTTCAAAACCATAATCATATCGAAGGGATCCACCTCTTGGGCATAAAAAACAATGGCCACCTAATCAAGATGATCAAAAAGATCAAAGGAAGAAACAGTTTGAGGATTTAAAGAACAAATTTTATTCTTTCTGGAATGAACAAGTTCCTGGCTACTTCATCTTGGCTCTGAAAAACAATCTGGTTCAGTTTCTGAGGCCCGAAATGCCGAAAAAGGAAGGAGATGAAGACCTCCACAACTATTTCCCATTTAATCAGATATTGGGGCATCCCATTCAGGAGTGTTTTACCTTTAAAGACCTCCTGCAAAAAGATGGTGGAATCTGGACAAGTAAAACTGAAAGGTTCTTCAGCCGAGGTAGCATGTGTTACTGCTACTGATCCAGAGGAAGAATACGAGTGGCATAAATTCAAAAGAAAAAATGCACAAAAATATGATGATTGGATGGTCAGAAAAATGATCAACTAAACTCATGCCATTTTATGAACACAATTGAATCATCTAATTGTGTCTTCTGTTATGAATGCTACAACAAAACCCCCTTCATCAGAAGGAAAATCCTCAAAGAAGCAGCGTAATTTGAATAAAGAATAGAAGTCAGAAGAAGACTAGCTCATGTCAAAGCCTAAGTTGTCTTTGACTCTGGAATATTTTATTCCATCTGCTTCAAAAGCACGAGCACCACCCCACCAAACAGCACAGGTTGTAATGGTTAATCAGGAAGAATCTTCATCATATGAGGAATTGATCTTTGGTTCTGTTAACATGATTCATTTAACAGATCCTTATGCCAATGACATTTTTGATTATGATGAGCCTAAATTCTATATATCTAACAGAGGAATTAGAGGAAAAGACAGAGGTCTAGGATATAGGGGAAGACGTGGATATTCCAGAAGCCACTATTTCAATCCTACCCCTGCTAGAACTGTATATGCAGTAGAAACTCATGGAAAATTCTTTCAGTGGGCTCAACAAGAATACAGATGTTCTTCCACAAATGGTAGATTCAGTCTGGACGTAGTTATTTTGGAATACCGGTTAGAGGTCACACCTTCTTCCTCTCAGAAAATAGATAGACCTAGTTGGTCTAGTCTACCGAAGCAAGGAGTATTTCCAACTCCTACCCCGATACGGGATGCATCTACTGCCAAAGCATCAACTTCCAAGGCACCCGAAAAACTACATTTTCCTGATGGTAAATGCAGACCTTTGGACCAAAAGTACGATGTCTTGAAACATTTGGCCCAAGTGTTGGCCAAGTTATCAATTCTGGATGCCTTGAATCTATCAAAAGATCTTCGGGAGGCGCTTATTGAGACTTTGTCAAGTCCTCAAGAATTCGAAACTGAAATTGTTACGACTGAATTCTACCATATAGATAATGATTCAGCATAATTCCATGCAGTGATATCTTTTACAGATGAAGATGGAGATGATGTTGTACATGGACATATCATAACTTTGTATCTATTTGGAAAAGTCAATGATATAGACATCTGACGGGCTTTCATTGATAATGGATCTGGAGTCAATCTCATTCCTATTCATACACTTCATCGATTGGGCCTAACCGAATCTGATTTATCTCCTTCTACTTTCATGTCTCAAGGATATGATAAGAATGAACAAGAACCTATGGGTGAAATTACACTTAGAATTTAGTTTGGAGACCTTGTGTCCAATTCATATTTTATGGTTGTTTGTCAAGACATAGCCTTCAACATTTTTCTTGAACGACCTTCACTACATCAACATGCATCTGTACCTTCATCATACCATCAATGTCTCAAATATTGTTTCAATGGTCAAATTGGGACATTTTATGGTGAAAATCCCCCATTCAAAACATGTGAATCTCAATGCATTGATGCGGAATTTTATCACATGGAGGGAAAGGAAAAAACCACGGTAAAGAAGGTCACCAAAATTAATGCTCCAAATGGTTTGGAAAATATTCGAGTAAACATATTCATACATGTGAGTACAAATTATGTGTTGTCTATCAGTCAAATTGAGAGGATAGACCTAAATCCAAACACTCTTATGGAAACTTTCATAATGTCAATTACGGAAATCGAGCCAGACATCATGGGAGAAATTTTTCATCCACTAAGAAATGATGAAATCTTATATGGAGATGTCTTCATTTCATCGGATGAAATCCAGAAATTCTATATTTCATCAACCAGGCCAGAAGAAGTTATATCAATACTAGAGGAAAATAATGGCATCAATTCCCAATCCATCATCTCCTCTCTATCACCCTAGGAAGACCCTTCATCATCAATAGGGTCAGAAATGGAAGCCACTTCTCCAAAATGTTCAAATTTTAACTTCTCCCCTAACCATGGAAATTCCACTTCATCATATACTATGAAAGTAGAAACATAAGAAGTAACACATGTTAAAGAAGAAGAGGAAGATCTCAGGGATACTCCTCCATCATTTGAAGAGGGTATCTCTACCACTACGGATGAACTCAAAGAAATAAATCTAAGTACAAAAGAAGATCCACGCCCCACATTAATTAGTGAAGCCATGACTCTTGGAGAGATAGAAATGTATACTTCATTTCTAAAGAAAAATTGAGATGTATTTTCTTGGAATTATACAGAAATTCCAGGTATTGATCTCGATGTTGCCACTCATCATTTTGGTTTTCCAGAAGAACATCGAGGATTCAAGCAAGTAGCAAGAAGAACGCACCCAACTTATGCCTCCAAAATTGAAGTTGAAGTTGATAAGATTATCAAGGCTAACTTCATCAGAGAAGTTCAATATCCCAAATGGCTTGCTAATATTTACCCTGTGAAAAAGAATAATGGACAAATTAGAGTTTTCATTGACTTCAGGGATCTTAACCAGCATTGTCCCAAGGATGATTTTCCAGTTCTAATCACAGAACTTCTAATTGATGTTGCGGCTGGCTATGAAGAAATTTCCTTCATGGATGGATATTCTGGGTATAATCAAATCTGAATGGCTCCAGAGGATGAGGAATCTATATCCTTCAGATCTCCTCAAGGTGTGTTTTTCTATCGGGTAATTCCCTTTGTCCTAAAGAATGCAGGTGCAATGTATCAACGTGCCATGCACCATATCTTCAAACCCTTTTTAGGGAAATTTGTTGAATGTTATGTGGATGATTTGGTGGTTAAATCCATACAACGTTCTGATCACTTTTCCGATCTTGAAATCATATTAAAAAACATTGACAAAATAATTTGAAGATGAACCCCTTGAAATGTGCTTTCAGGGTAACCTTAAGAAAATTTCTCAGCTTTGTTGTACGCCATCGTGGTATTAAAGTTGATCCTGAGGAGAAAAAATCAATCCTTAACATGTCACCTCCTAGAAATTTTAAGGAATTAAGAGGAATTCAAGTAAACTTGGACTATATTTGGCATTTCACAACCAATTTGTCAAGAAAGTGTTTACCCTTCAAAAAATTAATGAAGAAGGGAGTCACCTACCGGTGGACTAAATAATTTCATGAAGCATTCGATATTATCAAGAAATATCTCTTGATTCCACCAGTATTAATGCCACCTGTTGTAGGAAGACCACTTATTCTCTATGTAACAGCTTTAGAGCGATCATTGGGTGCCTTCCTTGCCCAAAATAATGACGCTGGGAATGAAAACAGTCTTTATTATCTTAGTCAGACTATGCTTGAGGCAGAAACACGATATTCAAGTATTGAAAAGTGCTACCTAGCATTAATCTTTGCAGTTCATAAATTGAGACACTACCTACAACATCATGAGGTCCAATTAGTATCTTGCAATAACCACTCAAATTTATCCTTAGTCGTCCAATGCTTATAGGACGTCTGGAAAGGAGGACAGTTATTTTTCATCAGTTTGATATCCAGTATGTGTCTCAAAAGGCAATATAGGGCCAAGATTTGGCCAATTTCATTACTGAAAACCCATCTGTAGAAGATGGATCTGTAAATATTAAACTTCCTAATGAGTAAGTCTTCTCTATTCAAGATAATCCTCAAACATGGAAAATGTACTTTGATGGTTCCTCCATAAGTCCAACAGGGAAGAAAATAGAGGACCCTAAATTCAAAAAAGTTGGGTTAGAAATTGTGCTTATTACCCTAGAAAATGCAGTGCTACCCTATTCCTTCTTATTTTTGGAAGGTGATACAAACAATGAAGCAGAATATCAAGCTCTCATCATAGGCTTAGAATTGGTGCTTTAAGCATAGGTGAATCACTTGAAGGTAAAAGGTGATTCAAATTCGGTAATCAAACAAATCAATGGGGATTATGCCATCAAAAAGGAAGAGTTAATCCCTTTGTGTGATTAAGTCAGAGAGTTAATGGATGAATTTCCTTCGGAACTGAAATTTTCTTATATTTCGTGATCAAAAAATGTCCAAGCTGATGCACCGGCTAATGTAGCCACAGCCCTGGAAGATCCATACCAGGATGAAACAATCATCGGGATTGCCCACCATCGTGTATTTTCACCTTTCGTTCAAATCAGAACAGAGGAAATTAATGAAATTAGTCCCATTTCTAAACCATATGGTCATACTACAGGATGGATGACACCTATTAGGGAATACCTTCAAAATGGAACACTCCCAACTGATAGAGCTGAGAAAGAACAAGTCTAGTGAAATGTGGTCAATTTTAGTTTTTATGATAGCCCAGATCACCAAAAAATTCTCTACAAGATAGTTTTTGAAGGAATTCTCTTCAGATGTATTGATGGTGAAGAGATAATGGTTGTCATGAGTGAAGTTCATGCAGGAGTTTGTGGTGAACACCAGTCTGGAAATAGAATTTCTGGTCAAATTCGAAGGCTTGGATACTTATGGACTTCAATGATGCAAGATTGTGTTGATTTCACTAAGAAGTTTTATTCTTACCAAGTATGCTCCAACTTCATTCATCAACCCCCAGAGTTGCTTCATACAGCTAAATACTCATGGACATTTTCCACATGGGGAATGGATGTAGTAAGACCTTATCCTCCGGCTATATCCAAGCAGTTTAAGTATATTCTTACTGCTACTGACTTCTTCTCCAAATGGGTAGAGGAAATACCTCTCAAAGAAGTTAGTTATAAAGGAATTGTTAGCTTTTTCAAGTCTAACATCATTACCAAATTTGGTGTCCCTCATACCATGTTTATGGACAATGGCACAAACTTCTGTTCATCTGAGGTGATAAAGTTGTATCAAGAATACAACATCAATTACAACCATTCATCTCAGTATCATGCAGTGGCCAATGACCAAATAGAGGCCTTCAATAAGACTCTTTAAAAAATACTAAAAATGATGGTGGATAAAGATAAGAAATCATGGTCTGATAAACTTTTTCATGCTTTATGGGCTTATCAGACCACCACCCACACTGCTACGCTGTCAACTCCATATTCATTGGTATATAGAATAGAATCATTCTTGCCTATTGAGGTTCAATTAACTTCGCTCAGAGTATCCATTTGTGATCAGTCATCCACAGATGAACAATCTCAGAAGCAATTTTATGAATTGGAACGATTATATAAAAAAATATTCTGCACCCTGTCCCACTTGGAAGTCTATCAGAATCGAATAGCACAATATTTCAATAAAAAAGTTCATCTTCGTTCATTCATTCAAGGAGAATTGGTATCGGTCCTCAGAACTCTAATGATACCAGGAAATAAACCTCCAAAGCTTGATCCAAAATGGGAATCACCTTATTCATTACATAAGGTGCACTCCAATGGAGCTTATTCTTTAATCTCAATGAATGGAGAACTCATCACGACTCCAGCCAATGCCAAATTCCTGAAGAAGTATTTTGTGTAATAAAAATTCTATCATCCTGCAAGACGTTAAACTGTAAACAGTCCCTTATACATCCTACATGACGTTAAATTGTACATGTTCATCCTACATGATGTTTAAAATGTGAAAATGTCCCTTAATACGTCCTACATGATGTTAAACTGTTCACATGTCCTACAAGACGTTAAACTGCACAACAATACATCCTAGCTATATGATGCTAAACTTTACAAAACCCTTTTTCCCACATGACATTAAAATGTTCATCATTAGGGTTGTTTCTACCTCTTGTTTCTCATACCGATCATGACTCACATGATCTTAGAGTAAGCTTCAACCATAACACCCTATCTAGGCTGTTAACCATGTGTAAATCCCAACACCATCTTTGGGTTGTTGTCCTCAAGTACAACTCGATCATCAATTCATTCTCAATTGAACTACGTGGACTTTGATCCTTACCTTCTAGGCTGGGTACGTAGGCAACCTCCTGAGGTTCAAGCCCAAAACCAATATCTTCATGTCAGTTCATCTCTATCTCATAAGATGTTGATCCGTGAAGCCCCCCCTAAAACCAATATCTTCACATTGGTTCACCATCGTCCTTGCTATATGGCGTTAAACAATACATTCCCCCATTGTCCTCACTGCAATACATTAAACTTCATAGAAATACGTCCTAGTAACATGATGCTAAACTGTGTAGCACCATTCCATGCATATGACCTTAAACTATGCACACTTTTGTCCTGTATGACAATAAACTAAAACAGTATCTGACAACCTCACCTGAGAAATAATCATTATTGATATTGATCTCCAATCATTTCATATTCCAAGGACTACATGCATACATGGAAATGCCTAAACCTTTAATCTTGGGTCCAACCATCATTGCACTAAAGTCCCCTTTCACCCTTCACATGTACGAACCAAATCTGTACAGACGATATTTCAAGAACTATGTATGTATTGATTCCCATCCCTATGGGATACGTAGGAACGTTCGAGCATCCCTCAAATCCAACCCCAAGTCTTTGGGCCTAACCCCAAACTCCACTTTTAGTCCCTTGGCTGAAAAGTCCCCCTAGGAACACATGAATGTGGTATGAAAACCCTGGTATTTATTCAGATCAGGTTTATAACAAACACAAAATGTGTCTCCCTCATTATGGTCCGAGCTCTAGGACCCTAAACTAAGATCTCCTACACTCTCGTCCCACATGACGTTAAACTGTATTTCAAGAACTATGTATGGATTTATTCTCATCCTAATGAGATATGTATTGAAGTCCAACATCTCAATTTAGAACCCAGCCACAACATGATTATGGTCAGCATTGGTCTATGTATCTCCTTCATGCATTGGACAATACCCATTTTATGTGTCATACTCCTAACCTTAAATACTTCCAGATCTCCATAACCCTTCTCTTGAATTCTGGTCACAAAATTTCTGATACCCAGGAATTCTTTTGCCTGACCATGTAGCATGTTCCCTTAGGCATCCTTGCATAAATAGTCTACATAAAGGACCAGTAAGCCAAAAGATGCTATTATTTTGACTATGCATCCAATTCCCTTAGGTGGCCCTGTATAATTCAACCCCCCTAACGGGTTTTTCAAATAGTGGTAACTTCATTCTTAGGGGAAAACCTCTTTTGTCCTTATTAGTCTTAATGACGATATATAGGGATCTGCAAAAACAGCCATCCATAACATATTTGTCACATACCCTTTTTCATGATCTAAAAGTAGTCAAATCTATGGTTTATATTTCCCTTCCCTATGTTTGGGTAAAACCTTTGCAGGAGTGACATTAATCCAATTATTTTATAATCTTGATTAGGAATATCCTCTCCATGTTCAAGTACCTCTCTCCAGATAGTAGACTATATACTTTGGGACATTTGAATCTCCATAAACTTTCACTGGCTTTTAGAAATAGAAAAGAAAAATTTCTGAGAGTTCTTTTGCCTGACTATGCAGCACGTGTTCTTAGGTGGCCTTGAATAAGTAGTCTACATAATGGACCTGTCAGCAAAAAGATGCTATTATTTGACTATGCATCCAATGCCCTTTAGTGGCCCGGCATAATTCAACCACCTAACGAGTTTGTCAAATAGTGATAACTTCACTCTTTAGAAATACTTCCTATAATTCATTTTAGCCCTTTTTTCATATCATCCCTTAGATTCAAATTTTCTTAAGCCATAGTTTACATGTTTTCCCCCATACTTGAATGTCGTAATATGTTTTCAAACAAATTATCAAGGAATTGAGTCAATTTTAATCCATTTAGTCAAAGCTATTCGACCTGAAACATTATCCTTTTTTATGTCCGACATGCATGAATTTAAACTGCCAACAAGAGACAGGGTACTCATTAAATTGGGAACCTTTAAAAGGAACTCTGAACAAAAGTAGAGTCCCATCTCACTAAAAGTACATTTTTTATGATTTAGGAAACATTGAGCAACAAAAAGATACAATGTTTGTGGGGTTTTTTGTACAATCCTAGAAAAAATAAAACTATGCTTACTAGACCCATTGGCTTAGGTAAAAAAAATTATGTTGTTAGCAAGAGAATGCAGGTACAAATGATTGAAGATGAAATGTATTTTTCATTGATGCACAAGATTAGAAGAACATCCACAGATTGGAGTATCTTCTATTTTTCAAGAATTACAATAGGCTTTCAACATAACTTTTCATTTGATTTACGACATCCTGAGCTTCATCAGCAGCCACTTGAAGTTCATTCACTCAACCAGCTTCACTCTTTTCATCTTGATGGAATGATTTCTTGGCATCTACGATGGCTTTCATACGATCTATTTGGAATCCTTCCAATAAATTGTTAAGCTGGTCAAGTTCCCCAGTAATGGCATCTAACTGTTACTGAAGGTGGATCTTCTGGAAAACTTTCTCCATGATCTTATGCTTTAGCTCCTTCAGCTTTGCAACATCATCAGCCCCAGCTTGGGACACTGCAGCCTCGAATTCGCCGATATTGGTCAGAATCCTCACTTTGATTAGATCTTGACGACACTTTTTCTTTTGATCCCTCCTTAATATTACTTGTTTCACCACGTCCCAGCGTGACAAAAAAGGATGAAAGTTGCAGGATCTTCGAAGGAAGCTCTTCAAGAGGCACTTCAGATATGACCTTCTGTATATTCTACCATGCCTTGTGACATGAGAATTGAAGCACCTTTTTCACCTCTAGGTATGATTCAACATCGATATCACAGGGGGAATATAGTCTAGGATTAATGCAATTAAGGAAGTTCCCTATTCAACTCCTTCCCCCCTGACCCTTGGTACATCACTTTCTACTCCCATTGGGGCTGAGGTTGAGGCTTCACCTCTAGATCTAGGCACTGAAGTTGATGGACCTTCATAGTTAATTAAAAGCTTTGGTTGGTTTCAAAGGATAAAAAAAGTTGATTAGTTGTCTAAAAAATTAAGCACAACCCCAATTATTATCATCTTTTACCCAACAGTTGATCAGAAGGATGAGATGGCTCCTCCCCTTCTTTCCGAGCTTCAACGGGATTTTCAGGAAGGGTTTTAGGAAGCTCTGTTGGGTTAAGCTCCACTTGAGCTAGAATCTATACAATGATATGGTTGTCTCCACCCCCTTCAAGCATCGTCATATTAGCATCTTGTTCAGACAGAACTACACATTTCAACCAATCATGGTCAGATATGTAATAAACAAAATTAACAGGACGAAGGCTAACACTCATGTCCAAAATCTTCTAAATCACATGGTAATTTAACATGATATAAAATTTCTTCAAAAGACTCGCCAAGTTTCATCATTTCATCCAGTGATATCCCAAATTCCTAGTTAGTCACACCAATGGGAGCATTTGACATGTCTTCTTGGCAACCCTCCTCCTGCGACCTCTGACCCCGAATAACTTCCTCAGAGAAAATTGCGGAGTCAGTTGCAGTGGTCTCCACATGTTCTGGTGCAGGTGTTGAACCTAAAACATCAAATAATGGAAGTTAGTTGATGTTTTCATTCAACGTTTCAATGAAGTATTGTTAATTTACTAGAAGCAGGCTCTTCTCTCCTTGTAGTAGCAATAGGATCAACCAGGTCAGCATGAATTTGCGATTGTTCACCAGCACCCTCCATCGTCCTCAGTGGGGGTTCAGCCCTATCCATCAAAGGGGAAATCGAAGAAGCCCCTACAATCCAAAGAAGTATGAGAAACCTTTTCATGAGTTAGGATTCAGAACTATCCGAATGACTTACCACTAATGATAAATCATTTTTCTGTAGTCTTCTTTCTTCGATGCTTTTGCTTCTTGGCCTTTTTGGGTGTATTGACATCGTTGCCTCCAAATACTGGTATCAGAGAGTGTAAATCCCTATCTAACTCCTCGTCCTTGACTTGCTGGCTTGGAGATACTTCGCCTGGCTCACGAGGAGATTCAGGGACTCCAAGAGCAGTACCTCCATGGCTGTACTGCGGTGAAGGGACATCAATAGTTCCTTCCTTAACAAGTTGTAGGATGAAGAAAGTAATTTCTTTGAGTAACAAATCTTTGACTAAAATCAAGTTGCAATGAAAATAAGGAAAGAAATTTACATCTTTAGGAGCCACGTAATCGTGTCACTCCTCGTCTATTAAAACACCAATCCCCTTAGTGGTTCCATGATCCATCATTTCCTTCACCCGGTAGGTGATAGGAATGGAATTATCAGTAGCATATATGAGCATTTCCATCTCTCTGATATAAGCCTCCACTTATTTGGGGTTATCCTTGAAACGGATGTTAGTAGAAGCCCTGAGATTCCCCACTATAGGGATATGTATCCCTTCGCATAAGTCCATCTAGGTGGTTTCAGAATCACAATATAAACTCTGCCATGTTTGGACAACCTATGGTCATAAATATTCAGAATGTGCACTAGAAGGCCGCGATGATGGTCCTACAATCTGGGCTTTCAACTTCTTCCCAACTCCTGCAATCAAAGATAAAGGATAAGAAAATGGAATTTTTTGATCTATAAAATAATGGCGACTAAATTTCCTCGAAGATATAACTCACCATGAGTCGATGGAGTAGGTCGCTTGAATCTGGAAGGAGGATTATATCTGGCATGAGGCTGTTTTGACGCATGTCATGCCTCATCATCCCCATCCTTGGAATCCAGTGAATCAGACCCGGGTGAAGAACCTGGTGAATCAGCTCCGGGTGAGGAATAGTCACCTTCCAGATGAAAGGTTTCTTTCCTGACACTTCTCTTTTTACTCCCCACTCGGGAGATAGGAAGATTCAATATCCCTACCGGGTATGATGCTACCCAGTTATCGGCATACCATGTAGTCAATTGACTCACCACTCTAGAAACTGGTAGATCAAAAACTGCCCTGGTATTCTCCATAGCTGTCAGCAACCATAGTTGTCAGGAAACCATTGGATGCTACTCTGACTTGAAGTGCATGGGAGGGGATACAACAATATGTTGCAGACACTTGAATTGGTGTGGAAATCTATAAAGGGCATAAGCCTCACATATAATCTCTCTGTCAATTTTGGTGGCCAATACACCATCTCTACAGGCCAGCATATATGACCTTAATTCTAGGTTAGTTGGTCCATCATCAACAAACCACCCGGTTGGTAGGTTTCCATAAGTAAATAAAGGAAATTCCTTGAACATTCTCAGCCTCACCTTCAGATCATATGAATTGTGGGACAATGGAGAAATTCTAGAAAAATCCTCCACTGATTTCCTAAAAGAACATCCAGGAACCTGTACTCCACTCTGTACAGCATATGTCCTGAAGTGAGTGGCGATAAATCCCCACAAAACATGGAATGGTCCCACTATTCTCAAAGGAGACTTACCCATATAGACATGGAGTAAGCTCCTATGAATATTCACCAAAACCGGGGTGGCCAAACCAACCATTTTTCTCTCTGCCAACTTGACTACAACAACGAAGGTCCCTGGCTTGATGCCTCCCTTCAAATCCCTAACTGGCAGAAGATAAAAGCTGAGCCACAAGGCTAAGAAGCCTTCCAGATGGGTCTTCTATGGGATTTTTTATTCACTTCATCCCCCACTTTTCAAACTCTCCCACTTCCAGAGTTGGATAGAATGTTCCAAGAGCACCCCTCTTCTCTGCTCTGGGGCAGTTGGTAGGACGAGTACAGGTGGGCCCCTTCTCCTTCTTGATGAGAAACATATCCATCCACTCCTCTGGATGAATATCATTTCTAGAATGAGTTTTGGTGGACTTTGAATTCTTGAGCTTGAAAAATATCTTCATCAACTCCTGAGCTAGAGTCAGAGTATTCTCAGAATCATTCCACATTGCCTTCGGAGGGATGAAATCATCATACATGTCTCCCAGAATTGGATCCCCCATGATCTTGTAGACATCCCTCAAGCTGATGCCTACTTCTCCATGAGTCAAATGGAAATAATTGGTTTCGGGGCTCTAGTGGCTGATTAGCTCTGGCACAAAATCATCATTTCTGTAGACATATGTCTGCCCAGCCTAGATGGCTTCATATATTGTAGCTCCCTTCAGATCCTCAAAAAACTCTACACAGTTTTTTCTTACCCAATATGCCCATATCCAAGTCGGCTTCACACCTTCTCTAGAATGGAAATCCCAATTTTTTTCCATCTCTTGGATTTGTCCATATGAGAATTTCAGAAAATAGAGGGATAGCATTGTAGTTGTAGCTCAGGCTTGTGAGGCTTTAGATTTGGAGAACATGGACTATGATGCATTATGAATGACTTCTCCACTATTCCATTATTGACATATGATCCTGCAACTGAGACATTTGCCGAAGATAAATTGGTGTAAGTATGAAACCAGGAATGAGGGATATAATTCTTTTCCTCTGGAACATTGACTCCTTGCAGATGACCATGGCCATAGAAAGGTAAGTAGATGCTCTGTGAAAAATTGGCATGATATTTCTTTAAGTACTTAGCCAAATATGGGAGGGTGCTGTCATAGATATCATAATAGTCATGGCCGATGATGTTCATCATATCATCTATTCTCTTGCTGGACAACTCATTAGTCGATCCAATTATTTTGGGATCCATTGAATATGCACAAAGATCAAACAATTAACATTTAAGTAAGTCTGTTTTTATGAAATATTAGTGAAAAAAACAAAAAAAAATGGCTAAGGCATTAAGGCACACAAGTTTCACCACACAAGTTTTTCCACGCAAATGATGGCGCGCAAGTCAAAATCCTAACTAGAGAAGCGCGACACAAAGAAGAGAGATTGACTGAGAAAAGAAACACACTTGTGCAATGAGAACTCAAAATCTTTGAAGGAAAATTGGTTTGCGCAAAGTGACCCCCATATATATAGAAGATCCTGCAACCCTACATGCTGGAACCTACACGCCGCAACCTACGCGCCTAAAACCTGTGCACCGCTGAACCCAGGTTTCTCTTTTTCCTCAAAGTCAAATCCTCTTTCCTTTTCAAGATCCAACTCTGAGGGAGGACTTTTGTTGACACTCCTTTCCTTCACAGAGTCCAACGAATGGAAAAGGGGAACACCGTAAGCACAATGAGGTCCACACTTTGAAGAACATCAAAAATTGAGAAAGGCATGGACCAGGAACCCATTTGGAAAATGTCGTGCAAGTTTCCTGCATGTCACGCAAGTCACTTGCATGCCACATATGGGTCATACAAGTCACTTGAGCACCCTATTCCCTTTTTCACCCAAGGTTCCCGGTGGCCTATAAATTGCCCATGTGGGCCCCCCATTTGGGGGACGAATTTTCAAAAACTTAGATTCAAGCTCTGGTGACCAAGTCTTTGTCTCACATCTTCCGAACACTTCTAAGGTAATTCTTTACCAAGAAGGGATGCTCTAAAGAGGAAGAATAAGGCCTAAGTGTTAGAACTCATCAATACTTGCACGCCTAAGTGTCCAGTCCTTAAGGGAAATGAAGACACTTGAATGCCACCTTGCCCTCTCAAGGGAACTTGCACGCCACCCTTCTGGATGCCTCTAGGGATGATACTAAGGGATTGAGTTCAATGTCTCCCAAGTATTACCCTATAGATTTTTTTTTCTCCCAAGGTGACTCATGTCGCGCAAGTCTACTTGCACGACCAGGACTTGCGTGCCAGATCGATACTTGCACGCCTCCTTCCTAGTCACCTCCTTTCCTCAAATACACCTCTCCTCTTCAAGACATAGCCTTAAAAACCCTCTTTAAAGCTATTTATGGCACGATTACTTTGTTGGCTTCCTTGTCTAAAAGGAATTCTGTGAGAACCTATCCCAAAACCTCGTGACTTACAAGCTTAATGTAACTACAGTTAGGGGTTTCCTATATAACCTCATCCTTTGAAATGATAAGATATTTTTATTTCGGCCTCCTTCTCAAGAGTAAGCCCCAAGTCTCAAGTCCCCTTAACCTGGTCCTCCTTCTCAGGAGTAAGCCCCAGTCATAATTTCCTTTAACATTGGGCCTCCTTCTCAGGAGTAAGCAACAGGTTATAAGTTCCCTTTAACTGGGCCTCCATATCAAGAGTAATCCCCAGTCATAGTTTCCTTAAACATTGGGCATCCTCCTCAGAAGTAATACCCAATCATAATTTCCTTTTATTTTGGCCTCCTTCTCAGGAATAAACCCCAATCATAATTCCCTTTTAATTTGGGTCTCCTTCTCCAGAGTAATCCTCAAGTTAAAACTCCAAATCTCTATAATGTATTAATACCTTTATGGACCCTGCTCCTGGGCTTCTTTCCTGAAGTAAGTCTTGGTCTTCATCTACTTGGGAAGTCATATATACGTAAGCCCCACATTATTTCTCATGATTGAATCTTTCATGGCACCATCGCCAAGTTTACCAATACCACTTTTTTATCACACCGATCACGACTCACATGGTCTTAGTGTGTAAAAGTAATCAAAACATCTCTTTTTGGGCCATTAACCATGAATAAACCCCATATTTCTTCACTGGAATTACGTGGACTTTGATGTCTTCCTTAAAAGTAGAGTACGTAGGAAGTCTTTATAAGGTTCAAGCCCATCTTTCATTAATTCTTTTCTGTCCCATATGACATTAAACTATATCCTTCTTTTTGAACTATGTGGGTTCAGATTCCTTTTTAACAAGGATACGTAGGTTTCCCATCTGCGGGTATGATCCCAAATCTGAAATAATCCATGTATTTATGAATGACAATAAACATCAAGTGCCCCACTAAGTGGATTTACAACTAGTATGGTTATCATAATGACCAAGATATTTCTATATAATGTATTGTAGGATACCATTGACTAAGAATCTCTAATACATATGGATGATAATCTATCAATGAAGAACCTCAAATACATATAAAAGATTATCTAAATACCATACATATCAATCATTGATTGCTCAATCTAAAGGAAAACTCATTTTTATACTTGGTGAATTAATAAGGATTCATTAACATAACTTAAATCTATAAGAGAGTCCCATAGTAGACAATAATTCCCCCCAAAAAGGTGTGATGATTCTGACCTCCCATCCTCTCAACCAATGCAAATTATTAAGCCTCATCAGTCCATAACTAATGAGCACCTACCTTTGGAAAGTAGGTCCAAATGGATATAGAATCATTGCATGTTTTTAGTTCTACGAATAAACCCATTAGAAACCGATTGGAAAGTTTGAACCTTAAACAAACAAGGTCATCCCCATTTCTAGAAGAAATAGTGAATTCTTTAAATTTTTTTTGAAAAACATTAATTTTTAGCAGAATTGTAAAAATACAGACTTTTGGAAACTGATGTGTTTTAAATTAAATCATTCATGATTTCATAATGACCTAACAAGTTATATAAATTTTGGATAATCTGAAAAACATTAATTTGATTAAATATTCCTTAAAATAAAATAAACATTTTTCCCAAACCAAAAATTATTTTCCAAAGTCTAAAGTCTAAATTATTACATTAAAATAAAAAAAATTCATTTTTTCATGTTCCTTTTTGATAAAATAATGATATCAATTTTTGAAATCCTTAAAAGTACTAAAATAATTTTATTTAAATCTAATATTACTTAAAATTTCATTAATATATCTATTTCAAGGTTTACCATGGAAATTATATTTTAATCATAATTTTATCTAAAACACCCCTCTCCTAAATTATAAATACCCCCTCTCCATTCCCTTGGAAAAGGACTTTAATTACACTTATTGAAGAAAAATATCTACCCAAATCCCTTATATTAATACCCTTATAATCCTTTGGTAAATTCTATAGTCACTCAATTCCATGCATTATATGAGATTAGTTCCATATAAACGAAGTGACGCTAAGAAGAGGGTTGGTTTTCATTATCTTTTCTCTCATTTTTTTATACTTCCTCATTTTCTCCATTCGTTTCAAAACCAAATACTCTAAAATTAATTCAATAGTAAGTTAACATTATATTAGAGATATTAACCTACTGTAATGATTATATTTATTATGTATTCATATTTCATACTACTCTTTCCTCCTCTCTTGATAATGTCTAGTCAACAGTTAGTTAACCGCCCACAAGGATGTTTCCAACTCTCTGACCATCAAAACAATTATGAATTATTATAATTTGTTATTTTTATTATAGAAATTTATAAATATATTTATTTATAATTTCATAGAGTTTATCTTAATAATGTATATATAAGAACAAATAATGATCATTAAATCGAAGTAAGATGGGATATTTCAGAAACAATGTAGCATCAAAACATTTCACCTTAAACAAAAGGAATTTTGGAATAGAATCCAATCATTATAATTTATCAAGGTAGAAAAAATTCAAATAATTCACTTATGGAACCATGTTTAAATAAAAATAAGTTTATTATTCAGGAGGTGGAAAAGCGATGAAATAATGCTGGATTTAAGGAGAGGGGAATGTCGATCACAACTTGTTTTAGGTTATCTCCTATTTCACATTTTTTCAGTATGGATATTCCTATAATATCCTAAAAATGTCATTCCAATATTCTTTCCATTCTCTTTTATGGGATATAAACTTTTTCTCCTTGTATAAAATATTTTTAAACCAATTAAAATGTTTTTTTCAAAGATAATTTATTTTTGAAAATATCACATAGACTCATCTTAAGCTATTTCTTATCAAACCAAGAATGATGATGTTTTATTCAAAAATATGATTTAGCTTATTCATTTAGGAACCCCAAAGGTTATTCATGAAGTCATTATTTATAAATCCTTTATGAAACTCTTTCCTTTATATAGGTTTATTTCATGACTATAATTGTTATTTGTTTCCTTTCCATGTGGCATGAATAATTATGAACATTTTATGATATGATGGGTAGGAAAATAATTATATATCCCTCAAATACATTGGGTAATGTGACATAACTCAATAGATTATGTGTATTATGCATGAACATGATGATATATTTGTTTACAATTATGATGCTATGATTTATACACATACGTTATATATGAACATGATTCTAGCTTTATTCAAAACTATGTGTGGTATTTGAACACTATGTTTTGGTGTTTCATTATTATGAATATTCCACATTACATGCCTTTAACAAATTTTTACCTCATGATTACAATGATGATCTTATTCTTATGATATGATGATGATTATTATGGCCACCCATGTATAATTGAATCATGTTCCTTATTCCTACCATGTTATCCCTCCCCTAATAAGATTTTAGATCACCTATTTCTTTGATGTATATCCTCAGGTCAGTATATGTGATATGGAGGACATGAGATATTTATGAGGGATATGAAAAAGGAAATAAATAATGTTAAACTTTTATTATGAACTAGTGCTGCATGGGATTAAATTTACAATGATACTAATGCTTTGGATCATGGATTGTATCCCTATTATGTTATTTATCTTAAAAATGATATAATAACCATGTAGGTAATAGTTGGGTTACTATAGTTGGTATCAAAAATATTTTAGTTAATTTTTGAATTAGGACTAGAAAACATTAGTGGAAAATCTGAAGGATAAGTTTAAATATATGAAAACATTCTAAGTTTTGGAATAGTGTAAGAGTGTGTTGTTTCTGAGGAATAAAATCCCTATCTTGATACTATAAGCAGATTTGGATATATTACAAATGTAACTAGTGGTAATAAAAATGAGAAGTAAGGATTGGGTATTAACTCAATCATTACTTGGTCTATAGTAAAGAGGCCTTGACGAACACCTAATTTGACACTACTAGGGGAGTGCTTCGATTAATTAGAAACTCTATACAAACCATTATAAAGGATATAAAGATAAATTAATTATCTCTTTTAAAGTTAGAAAAGAATTAAATTACTTGATCTTATAAGTATCATTTGAGAAAATTTATAAACCTAGGGATCCCATACTATGTGACTTTAGAATTAATCTCTCCATGGGAATAAATTATTTATTCATGATTTAATGACTTATATTTTGAAGAAACCTTATCTATTTATAAAATTGTGGGAACCAAGAGAAATTGGACAAAAAAATGTTTCAGGTATAATGAAATTTTCTTGAATTACATTCCCAATAAAATGGGAGGTGGAGTTCAAAACAACATGGTGTTTCTTACCCAATTGTCACATGATATGAAAAATAACCTCAAACATGTGGAACATCCGGCTTCACCCAGCAAGGAGAAAATAGCCATCGATTACTTTTTTCAATGATGACCACTAGCATTTTGTTGGTATTAAAATCACATTTTCATGGTAATATGGGTTATCTAAATGGAATATATATTTTTTATGCTCACCTATTTAGAGAAAGTGAATGTGACTCTTATAGTTTAACATTTAGATTCATAGGCTGATCAATAGTGTGAATTAATAAAGTGAAACACACCAGGTAAAATAAAGATAAATTATTTTAATTTCTTATTAATACCTATTGATTATATTTTATGGATTTATAACTATTGCAATACAATTAGGTATTTTTTCAACCACTAATAACAAAAAAAATATTATTTCTAACCAAATTGTGTTTTTATGCAATATATGGTTTTATTTAAAATACATATTTTAAAATCAAATAATTTGAAATTTATAAAATTAATTTCTTTTTTTGAACTCATCGTATCAAAATTATCTTAAGATTAAATTTTGATAATTTTTTGAAAAGGCTAATTTTTCAATGAATAGTGAAAACAATGATTTTTATAGAAAATTCTATTTTATTTTCTTGTATTTACAAAGTAAAATTACATTTTAGACCATTTTAAAATTTTCATTACTTCATTTTGAATAAATATAATCAAATTATAGTATTCTTAATTAATTTTATACTTGAATTTGGGATAAAAAATCTTTTCTACTTAAAAGTCATTTTTTGAAAACCCTTTTTCATAGCATATTTTCAATTACATTTTAAATTATATTCAAACCCTTATGTGTTTTGAATCTCAAAAAATGGATTATATATTTGGAATTTAGAGTTCAATTTTTTTTAAATATATCTCTTTTATATTTTCATTATAAAATAGTTACAGTAGTAAATATTTATCACTACAGTATGGGTAAATTGGGTAATTTAGGTTAAAAAATATGATAAGGACTAAAATATTTCCCTAAAACATTCATTGATACTATTTTATGAGTGACATTCAGATATCTACATCCATATTTCAAATATATAGAAAAATTTTCTAAATTTCGTTTATTTGGACAATAATAATATTTTATGTAAATATAAAGAAAATATGTCACTTTATTACTTTTAATATCTATAATATTTGGTGACAAGGATAAAAATAAATTATATTTTTTTCTAAATATTCATTAAAAAGGTAAATGTTTTTTATTTAATATGTTCATATATGTATAATTATTAGTAATAAAATAATTACCTTAAATTCTTATACAATGATGATGTAGAATTTTTTTTAATTAAAAAGAAAAGAAAATAAATTATTTAAATTTACTAAAGTAATATAATTTCAATTAATTATTGTATTTAATGAATTTTATAAATAAATAAATATAAAATTTTCGTTATGTTCTAAATTATTATATTGTAATTCCTTTTAATTATGGTAATTTTAATGTCAAATTAAATGAATAGTTAGAAAATGACATTGATGATATTTTATAAAAAAAAATATTTAATTAAATGATTTAAAATTTCCAAAAATCCAATCCTCGTCCTATTTATTTCAATAAAGTTTAAAATATGAACCATGATCCATTTTTGGGAAGATTTTACTTTTATAGTAACTATTTTGACCCCTAAATAGTAAAAAATATTGATATCACTGTAATTATCAAAAGGGTTAACGAGGGGTTAAAATAAAACTATATTATCAAAAAAACCAAAAAAAATTAATGTTTTATTTTATTATATTATTTATATTAATTATAATATTATATTATAATTTTATCAATTTGGATCTATTATATTAAAAATTAATTAATTTATATTTATTTAACAGTTTAAGAAATTCTAAGTGTGTCCCTCCCCACTCTTATAAAAGGGAACCTCCTGCCCTATTTTCTTCAAAAATAAAAAACTTTTGTTTGGATAATCTAGCCCAAAATAACTTCTTTACATCCCTCTAAATTTCATATAGTCCTTTTTTAAACATAAAAAACAACCTGTGAAATCTTTTTGTGTAAACCTTAAGTGGTTGTTTAAAGAAGAGGTATATTTCTTAATCAAGCATTTTTTTATTTATTCTTCTACCATATTCAAATATTATTAAAAAATGATTAAATAATAACTCTTTTTTCCTTCCATATAAATATATATTATTAATTTTATAAACTATATCCATATTTTCTTCCATCAAATGGGTAATGAAACCATTGTTCGTGTGTTTGACAGACTTCTTCCTCACAAACTGATGTAATTTGTTTTCTATAACCACCACTAATGAATGTTTATAATGATGTATCTGATTTATATATATTTTATTAATGACATAGGTATCAGTATAGAGGTTTAATATATCATATATTTTCTTAAATTTTCATTCACTGAAAAATGTTAATGTCATTCATGTGTATGTGTAGACTACAACCTCCATGAAGTGATGTGATTTTTTTCCATCACCACATCAGATAAATTATATATATAAATATATTTAAATAAATAATACGGTATTTATGATATTATTATAATTATTTAAGTATAAAATAATACTTATATTCCTTCTAAAATGATCGTTGAAAAATGGAAATGTTACTCATGCGTACCTATGACCTATTGTCTCCAAGATTATATCATAGTTCATTTCTCAAAATCATATTTCATAAAAGGTTTTAGAAGTATAATTTATGTATAAAAATTATAATTATTTCATTATTATTATCCTATAGGTTATGGAATAAATAATTCTTGACCATAGTCAAGCTATCAAATTCATTTTGGACATATGAGTCGAATATCATCAAAATATTTTATTTAAATATAAATGATTAAGTAATTGAATATGACATGGTAATAAATAAAATATAAAGGAATAATAAATTTTAAAAGTGTAATTAAGTAATTAAATAATTAACCTTAGTTTATTATTTATAAAGATATATAACATACATAATGATTCTGACTCAAGGTAAGAGACACTTTACCTTAAAACCAAATTTTAAATATTTTGATGATTTATTTTCTAGATATTTTTATTCCATTTATATATTATTATAATCATTTTTTTTAATTTTTATGAAAAAAATAATTATATAGTAAATTTTAAGCCACTCTTTTCCTTTCTTTCAAAGTCATTCAAAAGGAATCATTTAATGGAACGTTTTGACTTATTTTACAAATAGAATAAGTAATGTTCTATTTTAATGAATATAACCTCAATGAATTTTCTCATTTCTATAATCATTATTTGATATTTGTATTCATTTATAATATTTCATGTTTTCTTTATATAAAAAACACTCTTTCCATTTTTCTTATATTTTGGTATTGAAATCTGTTTTGAAAAATAGAAAGGGTATTTTGATATATAAAAGTGCTTTACATATGGGTTTAAAATAGTTTTTCATGGGTTTTATGACAAAAATGTGTAAACATAAAAATTTTTATTCATGATATGGTACTTTTTAATTATATATGAGACACATGTGATCCTAATATATCTTATATGATATAATAGTCCCCATTATATATTATGATGATGGTCGTTCCCTACATAGCCTATATTAAGGGTGAGCCCCATTACAACTCTCAAATGCATTGTGTAATGTTCCTTATATTCAAAGGAAAAAAGGGAGGGATTTAAGTGATGAGGTTTCTCATATGGATTTAATTTGGCTCTGTTTACTTCTAAAATGGGTTTTAAATCGGTTATGAATATGATTCTCAAGTTTACTTAAAAAGGGTTTCTAATTTCTTATTATGGGGTTTAAAGTTTTTCTTTAAGAAAACAATTGTGTTTTTTAATGTGTAAGTGATTTATTTCATACTATCAAAGAATAATGTTATAATGGTAATAATTTAATGATTTTTTATGTTTTTCACTAGAATAAAAAATTTATTCTTTTTATATAAATTTTTTATTTTGTTTTCATCCTGCATTTTAAAATGTTTTTCAAAAGGTTTATGGATGGGTTAGAATAATGAAAAAGTAAATTTTAAAGACATAATACTTTTCATGAAAATAAAACATGTTTCTTATTCAATTTTTTATATTTTTTGGAAAATGGATACTAAATAAAATAAAACACTTTGTAATATATTGGTTTGATTGTAAGATTTGTGACCTACAACTCCAATACTGTATTTCATAATGATCCTAAAATGTTGAAAAAAATCATGATTAAAAACTTGAGAATATTTAATTTTTTTAAGGCTATAAACTTTTATTTGAAATCAAAGAAAAGTTTTGGATAAATTTAAAGCTTAATATAATTTTAATATAATACCATTGAAAAATTATATTTTATGGTTAAATTATAATGATACCAAACTTTAAGATTATTATTTTTCCTCATCTAATATATTTCAGTTAAGAGTTTTTTCCATAGTGTATATAAGGAAGTTTAAGTAGGAAAGTATTAAGAGTAAAATATCCATAAAAATTAGTATTTTTTAATGTTTGGAACTGGAAATAATAAATTTTATTTAGGGATGGATCAGTTGACACGTGATATAAATGGTGGTGGAATCCTTGTTAGAGAGAAACTAGATTTACTATAGAGGAATAGATCAGTAGTCAATCATTTTAGGAAACAATACCCTCCAACCTTTGGTAGAACTTAATATCTAGTTCTATCCAAAGGATAGATTAATTCTATGTAAAATATATTTTGAGTCACGGGGTGTTCAAAATTTCAAAAGTAAACCCTCTCTATGTATAATTTTGAAGTTAAAGAAGATCGATGGTCACCTTTGGTTGATAATACTAGAGATAAATATGATATTAATCCCATGAAAAAGATATATTGAATAATATTTTCTTATTATAAATATTTACTTATGGTTTCTTTACTCATGATGTAGAAATAATTCATAGAATTATGGAAAAAATAATAAAATTTAGTAGCTACATCTAAATAAAATTTATAAGGGTGGCCAGGTATATACTATATTTTATTTGTGACCTTGATAGTAAATTAATAAATTTTAATAAATATTGAAACTAATTTTACAAAAATCTTTTAATGCACAAGAATTTAGAAGTTATGATAAATTTATTTGTTGTTTAGATAAAGTTGAGATAGAGTTTTTTAAAACATGTGTTCCTCGAGATGAAAAAATTAAGAAATAGTAAACGTTGTAAGTAAGAGAGAAGTAACCAACTATGAATTATTGAGGTAATACTTAAACATGTTCCAAGTGTTGAAAAATGAATTTCAAGGAATGTTTGATAGGATATGGAAATTTTTACCAATGTGGTAAGTTTCATTATGGGGTTCATGAATTTAAAGAAAAGTGTCTTGGATAATCCCTGAATGGGGTAACATATAGCCATTCAATAGTGAGATGTTTTAATTTTAATGATTTGGGAAATTATGCTAACACGTTCATGAAATTATTTACTTAGGGTGTAAATCATCAGGATTGAAAGTATAATGTTGTCAAAAAAAAATTCTATCATTGCAGTTGATGTTGGTCCATCTGATTAAGTGGTGATAGGTATGTTTTTTATTTATTCGAATTATTCCAATGCCGTATTTTACTCTGGATATTTTCATTCATTCATTAATAATAAATTTTCATGTAAAATGGAAATATCACCACATGAAAAGACTATATAGCTTTCAATTAAAAATATTTGTGGGAATATTAAAGTAACCAAGATTTGTAGGAATGTTCCTATTGTTATATTGTTGGATGGTCTTTCCTATAAAACTTGTTGCACACCCCATAAAAAAGTTTGATATTATTTTATGTATAGATTAGATTTTAGTTTATAATGCTATGGTATAATTCCGAGCTAATAAGTTGTTATTCAATGATTTTATAACATTGATAACCTTAGAATAATATGATAAATTTATTAGATAGGGTTGTGAAAGTTACTTATATCGTGCTTTTGAAAAGAAAGAAACTGCTCAAATTAGTGATGTGCCAGTAGTGAATAAATATATGGGTGTTTTTCCTAATGATTTTTATAGTGTCATTATTTATAGGGAGTTTGAGTTTACTATTGAAATTGTTCTTGATTCTAAGACTATTTCAAAACCCCCTTATCAAATGGTCTAAGTAGATCTTTTGGAATTGAAAAATCAGTTGGATTAGTTTCTCGAAAAAGTTTTCATTCATCCAAGCACTTCACTTTAGAGTTAACCTTTTATTTTTTTTAAAATATATATAGTTCAATGAGACTTTTCACTTATTATAGATCCTGGAATAATATAAATGTTAAGAAAAATTATCATTATACTTATATCTATGATTTTTTTATCAGATCTGGGGAGCGTGGTATTTTTCGAAGACTAGTCTCAAGTTAGGATACCATTAGTTGAAGGTGAAAAAGGAAGATATTCTTTAGATAGTGTTTCAAACGTGATAGGAGAATTATGAGTTTTTAGTTATTACCTTTGGTTTGTTTAATTCCCCACTTGTATTCATTTTTTATTGTGTTTATTGATGATATGTCTGTATATTATAAAATTAATAAGGATCAAGAAAAATTCCCAAGGGATTTTTTTCAAACTGTAAAATAAAATAAACTATATGAAAATTTTAGTAAGTGTGAATTTAGGTAGTAAAAAATGTTGTACCTAGAGCATATTATTTCTAAAGATTTCATAACTATTCACCCTCCTAAATCTAAATTCATTTATGAGTGTCCAGGGCCTACAAATGTCATAGAGGTTTGTTGTTTTCTTGAATTATTGGGTTACTATCGATGGTTTGTTGAAAAAATTTCTTGTTTGTCTAGACCGCTAACTATGTTAAATTAAAAATGAGTTAAATTCATCAAGATAAAATAATGTGATAATTGTTTTTAGGAACTGAAAAAAATATTGGTGAATGCTCTGGCCCTTCCCTTTTGAAATGGTGAATTTTTCATCTATAGAGATTCTTCAATGAAGGGAATCAGTTGTGTGTTAGTAAATAATGACTAGTTAAGTGCTTGTGATTCATCTCAACTAAAAACACATGAGTTTAATTATCTTATATAGGGTTTGGAATTTGTAGTTGTGGAGTTTTTTGTAAAAATTTAGAGGCAATATTTATATGGAGCAAAGTAGTAAATATATAACAATCACAAAATTTTGAAATATATATTCACTTAAAAAGAATTGAACATGTGGTAGAGATGATTCATGGAACTCATTGAGGATTATGATTTCATAATTAATTAATATCCTATAAAATAAAACAAATTGTAAATGCTCTGAGTTAGAATCATAATTCTACATTATCCATGTTATACTTAGAACATGAACGTTTGTTTAATGATTTGATGAATTTTGGCCAAGAAATTACACATGAAGGAACTTCCTCAATTTTTTGTGGTGAAAGTAGAATCATATTTTTCAAAAATAATTATGCCAACTCAAAATTAAGATCATGTTTTATAGGAAAATGTAAAATATATTTGGAAGGGTAGGTTTCTAGAGTTTAGTTTTATTGAATAATGTGTTATCATATTTGGAAAAAAACTGTGGCTGCCTTGTGATTCCCAGTTGAGGAGAAACTTTTTGAGTGATGTTCATAGTTCCCTATTTTCTATTCATTCTAGAAGCATTAATATATATAGAGAAATTTGGGATTATTACAGGTGTGATGGAATGAAATGAGATATTACTAACATTAATAGGAAATGTTTGACTTTTCAATATATTAAATAACAATGATAACTACTGAAGGAGATTTATTATCCCTTGCATGTTCCATAGTGGAAATGGAAAAATATTTCCATGGATTTCATAGTGGGATTACCAAAGGAATCTTGAGGTAATAATTCTGTTTATGTTATTGTTGATTGACTAAACAAAATCAACACATTTCATCCCCATTAAAGATACCATGTATTTATGCCAAATTTCTCAATTGTATCTCAATAATATAGTCAAGATACATAGAGTTCATCACACTGTTGTATCTGACTATGATCCCAGGTTCACTTTTAGTTACTATAAATGAATTTAGAAGTATTTGGGTATTAGATTAAATTTCATTACAAATTTTCCTCCTTAATTTTCTGAATAGTCCGACCAAACGATTCAATCATTGGAATACATTATTTATAACTGTTTAATGGATCACTAGAGAAGTTGTGATTAACATATTTCATTGGTTGAGTTTACTAAAAAAACTACTTTTATTCTAGTATATAGATGAAAACTTATGAGCCATTATATGGAATTTTTTTTCAGGCTCTAGACTTTTGGGATTTAGTAGGATAACGAAATACAATGGGACTAGAGTTTTTAGAAGAAATTATTGAGAAGGTGTAGATGATTCAACAATATATATAATAACATAATTACTTTACACATAACATTACACTATTTTTAACATAAACCTGCATTAATTACAACCTAATAATCAAGGGGCCTAGTTTCTATGGAAGACTAATTTCATAATACAACAAAGTGAGACTAAAATAAAAATTCTTTATTTTATTCTCCGTATTGAGTTCCTAAATAAATTAAATCTCCTAAAAATACATGGTATTACCTGGGGAAGAACATAAAATAATTTGGTGAGCTAAAAATCATAGTAAGGGAATAAACATAATAAGGAAGTATAACTTTTGAGTCAAATGTATAACATGATATCATAAAAGGTAAGTGTCACAAGTAATCACATGGAAGTATAAAATATATAACATGGAATCATAATACCCTGGAATCATATGAAATTTGGTATAAATATATAACATTATAAAAACAGGAGTTAAGGATAACTTCCTTGACAACATCACTTGGTGAAAGAAGACCCATAATGGATTAGTTTTAAACCCTAATCTCATACATGACGTCTCATTAGAATGAAAACATTACCAAATTTATTGGGGTTCTATATAGGATGAACCATAAAAATAAGTTCATGATTTATGTGTTCCACATAAATGAAATCAATCATAAGGCATAAAATAAAAATTACCCATGAAAAGAAAATGTGTTGTATAATATTTCCACACATCTTAGTCAAAAGAAACTTTATAATAAAGGGATTCGATAAATGATCATATGACATGTGTTACCCTATTAAAGGAAGGGATAATAATCTAGGTATATATATATAAGATATATATATATATATTTATATATATATAATTTATAAGCATTACACAACATTAAATATTGTTTTCACTAATGAATAGAAACACTTTTAAAAAGTTTTATCAAAAAACATTTGTGGAAAATAAACTTTCTACTTTGAAAATAACTTATGAAAAAGTAAAAAGTCACAAAATATAGTGGAAATAAAAATATTTTAAAATATCCTTTGAAACCTATAATGGATTATTCAAATAAAATAATGGTCAAGATGGCAGGTAATTCTATACATTCTGTAAATGTTAAAAAAAATATTAGTTTAACACTATTATAAAAAGGTTAACAAGTACCTCATTTGGAAAAAGATAACAAGAATTTTTAAACCATTTTTTAAAAATTAAAAAAGGATAAAAATGACTTTAAAAAATCATAGACTAATATCAAATTCATTTTTTAAAACACTTTATAGAAAACATGGACATGGAAATAAAATGGTTTTGACCAAAGAGAGAAAAAAAGTTGATTCCCCTCAAAACCATTTCCTCAATAATTTTAAGTAAAAAGTAGAGGGAAATAGTACTATTACTTGAAAATATAATTAAAACGGGTTCATTTTATAATTTTTAAATATAAATCATATACATAATTAAAAATAAATTAGGTTCATTAAAGAATATTTGTCTAAAAGAAGGAAGTTTTGAGATGAAAACTCATACCTCGAGTCAAGAATTTATCATGTATGTAATTTATCTCATCTATAATAAACTAATATTAATTTTTTTCATAAAATTATCTTAAAGGTTTAATACCTTATACTTAAAATATTTACTTCATTTATTTTAATGATGAATTTAATTACTTATTTCAATTATGTCCATGTCGGATATTTTGAATATTATTGGTTCATAAATTCAAAATGGAATTGGTGTTTTGACCTTGGTCAATGGGGTAATTGTTACAAATTCTATTGAATTATAATAATGATATAATTATAATTTCAAAACATAAATTATACTTTTAATGCAAACAATTAAATATTATTATGAAAATAAATTATGTTATAATCATGGAGTTGGTAGGTCGTATGTACGCATAAGTAACATTTCCATTTTTCAATGATCAGGATCAAAAGAAGCTAATTTTTATTTTAACTTAAAAAATGATATTTCTATAGAAAATATCATATTATTTATTTAATTAAACTTACATGTACTATCCACATGATGTAGTAATAAAAAATGAATTATATCACTTTGTGAAGCGGTGATCCTCAATACACACGAACAACGTTATCATTTTTCTTGGATGGTAAGGTAAGAAATTAAATTTTGTATTAATTTTATTGAATTAATAATATTAAATAAATATAGTATATAAAAATTAAATCCATCATCATGAAAATCTATGAGATTCCCTGATAGAAAATGAATTACATCGGTTTGTGAGGTAATAGTTTTTCGTACACATGAACGATGGCTTTGTTTCCCATTTGATGGAAGTGGAGATGGATTTAAGTTATGCCAATAATATAATAACATGTTATTATATGGGAGATATCAATATCATTATATCATCATTATTGATAAATATTTTAAAGAGTATTAAGAAGAAATAAAACATAGATGCCCTGTTAAGAATAATACTTCTTTTCCTAACCACCACTTTATGATTAAAATTAAAACCTCTATAGGTTGTCTTTCTGATCAAATTACTATAGTATTTATGAAGATAATTAAGGAAGTGATTTTATTGGGTTTTTTACAAAAAAATATGTTTTGTAATTGTGGAAAGTAGTGGATAGGGGGTTCCCTTTTATAATAGAGGAGGTGTGACATTCTTGTAAATACTTGAAACTATTCAATAATGAGAAGTTGGTCTCAAGAAAAGTTCCCAAAAAAATAAAAAATAAAGTAATGAAGGATATATAAGTCTGATAAAAATCTCTAAAATTATTAATAAAAATTTCTTAAACCTTTTATTTCATTTACCTCTTTAGTTTAAACCCCAATAGACCATTTTTAACATTGACCGTGTTAACATATTTTTACCATTTTTTACTATTAATTATGAAAAAATTAAGCTTAAATTATTATATAATATTAATTATAATTATTAAATATATTTAATCCATTTTATCAAATCCATTTTATATAATAGGTAGAATTTAATTTAAAATTAAACCTGTAGGACCCTAGGGTACCCTGAGAGGGGAGGGGTGAATCAGGGTGTCAAATTTTTCTTTTAAAAACAAGGATCTTGTTCCCAAATTGGTAGAAACTAGTTAAACCTGTATGATGGATATGATCAGAAATTAAACATTCACATGAAAAGACATGACACAACAATTTTTACTTGGTTTTCCGTTAAGGGCTACGTCCAAGGAGCATACGCCCAAAAGTTGTCGGGCATACCAAATTCCACTAATCTTCACTAGTTGTGGATTATAATGGTTCGGGAACAGTCATTATGTCCCAGAATCACCGCCTTTACAAAGGTTTAGGGTTAGCTCACTACTTCCCTTGGGTCACTCCTGTTGACTCCCCATGGCTCACTGACGTTGGTGAAGTCACAATCATTTTATAGACGTAAGGGTCTCTTCAGTAGATTTGCATTGAAGTCTTTGTCTCTACTCATCACGAGACTATTCTTGCATAGAAGTCCTGTATTGATGCTCTTGAACACACTGAACCACTGATCCGGATAATCAAAAATGTGTAAACAAGTTTCAATTAAAATTTCACGCAACACCTACCCTTTGTGCGCAAGACCTTAATATTGCGTGTAAAATTTCATTTTTCACGCAGAAAAAAATATTTCGCGCAACAACTCCCTTTTTCGCGCAACCTGGAATTTTTTGCGCAGCCCAGAAAATTTCGCGCAAAAAAGACTATTTCGTGCAAGCCCCTTTATGCGATCCGTTTACACGCATCAGACCTCAAACCTTCTCTAAGAATTCAACCATACAGAATAAGGGGGGACACTTCTTATTTATAGGCGTCTGAGACCTCCACGCACAAAACCCCCTGTGGCGTGAAAAAATTCTCATCTGGCGCATAATCTTTCACTCCAGTATCATTTTTCGTGCATAACACCAGATTTTTCTCGCAGCCCATGACTTTTCCATTTTTTGATGTTCTGTTTCTGAAAAACTATTTGTGCGAAAAACCTCGATCCGCTATTTCATGCACTACGCAGTTTTTCGCGCCCTACTTAAGTATTTCGCGCACAACCCTTATTTTCCATGCACCACTTCCTCTTTGTGCGCACCTGTTGTCTGCTTGAACTGTATGATCACTTTGCTGGTACACATTCTGAACTTCCACTGTGGATTGACAACAAACAAAAACCATACTCCAATTCATGCATATAATAGCCATGGTTCCAACAAAACCTACATATGTGTAGAAAAAATGGGTTTCCAAGAAATGCATTTATCAATAAAAAGATGATATTATAATAAGTATAGGAAAAGTAATTACAATTAAAGGAATTTAAATTATTATTTATAGCTATATAATCTAAAAATTTATTTTTAATAATTCCAAATTTTGGGATATTTCAATTACTTAAAATGGAGAAACATTATGCTATTTTAAATAGTTTTCATAAAAATATATTTTAAACACTAAAAATAAAGTTATATTAAAATATAGTTTAAATTTGATTTAAATTAAATTAAATAGAATAAATACACCGAAATAATAATTATTTTACTTTTAAATAATATTAAAATAAAAATTAGGCTTTTACAATACTTAATTTATTTAAAAGAAAAGTTAGTTTTAGAAAAATATTTAATTTCTCTATTACCTAAAAAATGAATATTTTCCTAAAAGTTGAAAAACATCATGCTAAGTAAATATTGATATGTTTATTTAAAAAATATTTTCATTTTAAAAAACAAAATTTCAAAAATTTTAAAAAAAGATTAAAATATTTTCTCATTAAAGTTATGAAAAACATTTTTGAGGGAAATTCATTTTTTAGAGTAAAATGTTATTATTAAAGTAGTTTAAAAGTTGAATAATAATTTTTAAATATATTAATATTTATTAGTTACTTTAAATGTATTTAATAAATTATTTAATACAATTAATAAAACAAAATTTAACTGTTGGGTTATATCATCCATGTTTAAATAATAATATTTTAATATTATATCATGTTTTGTTTAACCTCAGTGATACTTGTTGAATATTATATTGAACATTTTAACCTTTTAAAATATTGGGGTGTTACATTCTAACCCCCTTAAATAAATTCCTAGTCATAATTTCAACTTTTTTTATGTAATAGGGTTTGACTTTCTAAAATTCCTTTATAGAAAACCCACATCACAAAAAAGGTTAATAAAAATCTACTTAAAAAGAGAAAAAATTAAATAAAAAGGTTATAACAGTAATGGGATTATAAATAGGATAATATTAGTGAGAATTTAGAATATGGATTTTTAAATATTTTATGTTTTAGAGATAAAGTTATAATTTTTTATGAGAGAACAGATTATCAATTTATCAAAAATGAATAACATTTTTATTTCAAGATCATTTTCCTAAAGATAAGGAATACTTTTACCATCCAGACTAATAACATACGGAAATATAATTTCATAAAAAGTATATTTTCATCCTTTAATCATTTTCCACCATAATCTCACATTATGCTCCAAACAATGAGTATTAAAGATTAATTCTATATGTCTAAGGCACTAAAATTAACTTATAAGGATTCACATGTTTCTATAAAATGATACCAAGATATTTCACATATCCTTATATATTAACCAAAACCATAAATGGTTGTAATAAGGTATGATAATTACCAAAATGAATAAACCTTCATATTAATCTCCAAATTCAATGTTCAACTTAAATCATCTGATAATTAAATAACCCTACATCCAAAATAACCTCAACATTATAGGATTTAATTTTGTTCTTCTTAATTATCTTTTATATTTAATCACATTTCATAACTAAGTATAATATATATGCCAGCCCAATAAGAAATTTCCCAAAATATCCTTAATCACATAAAAATCCTAAAAATTCAATAAGATTTGATCCTAAAATGTGTTTTATAAAATAAAAATAATATTTATTAATCAAATCATTTAAGTAAAAAATGAAATATTAACCAGTACATAATATAGACCTATTGTATTCAATATTGCCTTATCACCCTTTAGTTGTTTGTTCAATCCTCGTGGCCTTTCCAAATGTGAGGGGTTCTTACCTAACATACAGGTTGTTCTTTATCTAATATTTATATAATTCCTATAACATTAAAAAAACATGATGAAAATACTAAAAAAATTAATCATTGGATTAGTTTTTAACCACTAAATCCATTTATACATCTTATTTTTGTCACAAAATCAAATAATCTTAATTGAATATAATTACCTTAATATCAAGAACATATCAAAGATTATCCCTTCCCCATTCATGTGTTTGTATATAAAATATATCATTTTCATCAAAAGACATTTCTACGTCATTTTTTCCATTTAACATATTATTAAAAATACTTAAATAAAACATATTATAGAACTATCTTTATAAGTTTCATGATTCTTATGACCAGCATACCATTGATAAAAATACTTCAAAAATATGATTCTCATGTCCCAAAACCTAAACACTTCAATCACTCCACTTCAATTATTTTCATACCTTTGGACCTTATGAATTAATCTTTGTATTAGGGAATTAAATGGGATAATCAAAAAGTTCACTATATCTACAATATTGAACTTCTAGTGGTGACGTAGTTTTAACTTTATTTCTCAATATCTAATTTACCAAAATCTTAATTTTTATTTACCAATTAACAGATTTTTGGAATCCTTTCCTACACATAAACATTCTCTATTTACTTTAATTCATTTTCCATGGTGTATCCTCATTTTTTTTGACATGTAGGAGATTAAATATTATTTCCTTTATCATCATTAACACTTGAACTTCCATGAGACACCATCATTCCTTGCTTTTATGTGGTTGAAAATTAAATTGTGTTATAGTTGTTAATAATAATTTGAGATAGATTATTTGAAATGATCATAATATACCAAGCTTCTACTCCCATTTTGTTTGGTATCCCATTAGGTAAATCATTACATTTCCCATGGTTTGTGGCATTCTTTCTCATATTTCACTACATTGACTAAAATATAAAATAAAGATAAGGACACATTAACATATAAAATGGCAAAATTACAAAAATAGAAGGAATAAATTATAAATTGTAATTATATCTCACATTGTGAGTCTTTATGTCTCAATATTTGTTATCCATGATAATTTTTCCTATTAGGTTTTCAAACTTAACAATTTTTTTCAAGTCCTTCATAATATTCATAAAGAGTTTGTGAATTTCCAATGCATATCCTCTTGGAGTTTCAAACTATGTGTAAGGAAATTACATTTTATCATGAACCAGGTGATGATCGATTCTATCTCAATGCATCATTTTTTGGTTTATTTACCCTAGGTACTATTGTGATAGAGTCACATATAGTTTTAGTATCGAGACATGGATATAATTTCTTGGAACCTAATTGCTCAATACTTAACCAAAATTATTGGATATTTTTTATACTTGGCCTTATCCTTATACTTATCCCTAGGGTTCTCGCTAAATAATTATAGTACTAATCCCCAAAAATGACTAGAACTTTATCTGATGCCAATAATAATGACCCAATATTTTTACATATATTATTAAATTATTTATAACATAAACCTACATTAATTACAACTTAATGATCATGGGGCCTAGTGTCTTTGGAAGACTAGGTTCATAATTCAACAAATTGAGGCCAAAATAAAACTTATTTATTCTATTCTCCAAAATTATTTCTTAAATTCTTTTGAGATATTAAAACTGTATGGGATAACCTGGGTAAGTTAATAAAATAAAGGGGTGAGGTAAAAATACTAGTAAGGGAATAAACATGATATGGAAACATAACTTGTGAGTCAAATTTATAACTGGATTTCATAACAAATCACATGAGTGATCAATTATAAGAATAACAAATATAACACGGTTTCATAATATCATAGAAACATAGGAAACGTTATAGTAACATGTAACTTGACATAAACCAGATTCAAGGTTAATTTCTAAATAATATCACATGGTTGAACAAGTCTCATAATGGATTGGGTTTACTCTCTAATCCCATACATGATGCCTCATGAGACTAAAAACCTCACCCAATGCATTAGAGTGATATATGGGTGTATCCATCATAACATGTTCATGATTTTTGTGTTCCATATAGAGGAAATCAATCATAAGGTATAACATAATAAATACCAATGGAAATAAAATGGGTTTCATAATATCACCTCATATCATAATAAAAATAAATTTCATAATAAATGAATTTGAGAAATGAGAATAATATATGAATTAAGATGTAAAATAAAGGTATAATAAGATAGGTGTATATGTAAGAGACATATATATATGATTTATAATCATTACATAACATTAAATATTGTTTTTTAATGAAATTAAATATTTTTAGAATGTTTCAAAACCACGTTCTTGAGGAAAATAACCTTTCCACTTTAAAAATAACTTTTAAAAAACAAAAAAATCCTAAAAAAAATTAAAATCTTTTTATTTTAAAATATAATTAGAAAAAGACAAATTAATATTCATGAAAAATAATGGTCATGATGGTAGGAAATTATGTACATGCCATATATGTTAAAATACACTCCTTTCAGAGAGTTGTAAAAAGGTTATAAAATCCCCATTCAGAAAAAAAATAGAATATTCAATTTATACCATTTTTAAGAATATAAGAAGGGTAAAAATTAATTTAAAAATCATATAATAACATTAAACACATTTTTGAGAAAATTTTAACAAAAATATGGACATTGAAGTGATAGGGTTTTCGATCAAAGAGACAAATAAATTCGATTTTCCTTAAAAATATATTCTCAATAATTTTAAGTAAAAAGGAGAGGAAAATGGAACTATTACATGAACAATTTCATGTATTAAAATAGGATAATATATTAAAAGGTTTTTATAGTACAATGATAAAATAATTTCCTTCAATGGGAATTTAAGTATAAAAACTTCGGATTAAGATGAGAATGAAGCATAAACCCTTACCACTATTGTAACTTTTGAATCATAACTCCCATTAAGGAACTAAATATATTATAACTTAAAATATCATGAATTATGAATTATTAATTATATAATATTTAAATGGGTATTATATACAGCATTTAAAAAAATAGGTCCATAAAAGAACATGTGTATCAAAGAAGGAAGTTTTGAGATAAAACACTTACCTCGAGACTAGACTTTGTCGTGTATGAATTTTATCTCCTATATAATAAAATTCTATCAATTATTTTTTTCTTAAGATACTTTTACAGGTATAATAAATTATAATTAATCTATTTACTTAATTTATTTTTATTACATATTTAATTTCTTATTTCATTTATGTCAATGTTGGGTGTTTTTAGAACACTTGGTTCATAAATTCAAAATGGAATCAGTTTATTGGATGTGGTCAAAGGTGAAATTGTTCCAAAATTTTGATAATAATAATAGTTACATAATTATAATTTTCAAAAATAAATTATACTTTTAAAACTAATAATGAAATATGGTTATGAAAAATGAACAATGTTACAATCATTGAGACGGTAGGGTGTATGTACGCATGAGAAACATTTCCATTTTTTAATGATCATGATGGAAAAAAGGTAATTGTTTGTTTTATATTTAAATAATGATAACTATATCAAAAATATAATATTATTTCTTTAAATACAATTACATATTCCATCCATGTGTTGCGGTAATAAAAAATGAATCACATCATTTCATAAGGCGGTAGTATGTCGTACACACGAATGATGTTATAATTTTTAATTGGATGGTAAGGTAAGAAATTATATAATATATTACTTATATATAATGAATGATATTTTATTAATATAATATATAAAAATAAAATCTATCTTCATGAAAAAACTGTGACATTTGATGATGGAAATAGAATTGCACCGGCTCGCAAGGTGGTAGTCTTCCATACACAAGAAAGATGGTTTTCTTTCCCATTTGATGGAAGTGGAGATGGATTAAGTTATTAAATTAACCTAATAAAATCATATTATGTGGGATATATTTATTTTATTATATCATCAGTATTTATAATGATTTTATGGAGGTGGAAGAAGAAATAATACAATGATGCTCAGTTAAGAGCAATACCTCTTCTGCAGACCACCTCTTTAGGATTCTAACTATAGCCTCCCTAGATTATATTTTTTATTTAAAAAAGGACTCTAGAATATTTAAAGGGAATTTATGAAGTTATTTGGCTTGGTTTTATCCAAATAAATGGGTCTTGTATGTATAGAATGGGGAGGAGAGGGGGGTTCACTTCTATAAGGGAGGAGGAGTGGTATTCTTATAAATAATAAAATCTATTGAATAATGTGAAGTCACTCTCAAGAAGAGTGCCTAAAAAATTGACAAATAAATTATTTTAGGTGATATAATTTCAATACATACCTCTAAAATTTAAAATTAATATGTTTTGAACATGTTATTATACTTACCTCTTTAGTTTAACCTCCCAATAAACTGGTTTTAACGTTTACTGTAATTAAATGTTTTTTACTATTTTTACTATTCATTATGACTAGAAATTATGTTGAAATTATTGTGTAATATTAATTACTATAATTAAAAAATTTGAATATATTTTATGAAATTAAAATCACATAATTTGGAGTGTTTAATTTAAAATTAAACCTATATATTTGTCAAAAAACATTTTTTCATGAAATGCATTTTTAAAGAATATGATGATATTATAATAAATATATAAAAACTAATCATAATTAAATGAAATTAAAATAATATATATATATATATATATAAATTTCATTTAAATCATTCCTCTATATGGGTTATTTTAATTTTTGAAAATGGATAAAAAAATCACTTTAAAACAATTTTTTAAAAAATGTGTTTAATTGCCTAAAAATAAACTTATATTAAAATATTCAATAAATATGATTTAAATTTAATGTATTGGTTTAAATATAATTTAATAATACATAATTTACATTGAAATAATATTAATAAAATAATGGTAATTTTAAATTGCATAATTTATTAAAAAGAAATAAAAGATTTACCAAAAATCTATATTCTCACTATTCACTGAAAAATCAATATTTTATAAGAAATCCAAAAATTTCACAGTAATTTAATATAAAAATAATAATTTTAAGTTTTTTTTGTTATTTTATTAAATAATTTTTTAAAAATTTCCAAAAAAAATATTAATATTTTCTCATAAAAAGCAATAAAAATTCATTTTTTAAGGAAACGTATTTTTATAGAATAAATTATTTGTATTAATATTGAGTAATTATTTATTAAGAATTTTTAAATAAATTTGTATTTATTAGGTCATATATATATCATAAATCATTTAATACTATTCATAGCCACCAATTTAACGATTAGGTTATATCGGTCACGTTTAAATAATAATATTTTAATATTATATTGGAGTACATTTAAACATAGTGTTTTATATCGAATACGCTGTGAATCATAGTGTTATTTTAAAATCTAATGTTGTTACAACATATGAGGATGGATCAAAGTAGATAGAAAATTGATGCAAAAAAGTAGATGAAAGATCTTTCTTTTGATGTAGGTTATCCGGGTTTTCTTAAAGTGTCTCCATCAAAAAGAGTTGCATATTTTTTTAAAAGGGGGAGCTAAGTAGAATGTTCATTAAATAATTTGAAATCTTAGATAAATTTGAACTATTTTACTACTGATTGGTCTATCCCATGACTATATTCCTGGTACAAAATGTGTTTTGTGTTTTGATGTCAAGAAAATATGTGGAAGATTTAACTCATGTTTTAAGCCATGAAGAAGTTTAGTTGGAAGATAAACTTTCTTATAATGAATATCCTATAAAGATTATTAATGATTAATAAAATGTGTTGTGGAATAAGTTTGTTCATTAAGTTATGGTGTTTTGGGAAAACCATATGGTTGATGAAGAAATATGAGAATTTGAAAATGCTATGAGGGAAAGATATCCCCACTTGTTTAAGTAACAAGTAAAATTGTGAGGATGTAATTTCCAAAATGGGGAAGAATGTAATAACCCAGGTATAGTTAAGAAAAATAATTTTCATTTAATAATAGTTTTAATTAATTATATTTCATGTTGTTATAATTATTATAACACTATTAGGAAGTTTTTCAGTCAAATTTTTTTAAAAACTTTATTTCTAACCAAATTGGGTTTTCATGCATTATGTTGTTTTATTTAAAATAAAGATTTTCAAATTATAGAATAATAATTTTAAGAAATGAATTTAATTTTGAATCGATAATATCGAAATTATCTAAAGATTATTTTTTGATAATTATATGAAAATATTTATTTTTCAATGAATATCGAAAAGCTGAATTTTAATGAAAACTGTTTTTTCATTTCAGGTTTTTACAAAGTAAAAAAAACTATTTTTTATTAGTTATAAAATTTAATCAGTTTATTTTTATTAAAAATAGTCCAATTATAGTATCTCTAATTATTTTCATATGTCAATTTGGTATAAAATATTTTGATGCATAAAAAGGTTTTTTTATTGAAAATTTAGTTTTTATTGCATTTTGATGGTTAAATTTTAAATTAAATTCTATCACTTATTTTTCTTAAATAATAAAATTTGATTTAATATTTTTTATTTGGAGGCCCAATTTTTTTAAATTTCATCCCTTTTATTTTTATTCACTATTAATAGTAATCATAATAAATATTTATCACCACTGTAAGGGTAAATTGAGTAATTAAGGTTAAAAATAATATGATAAGGACTAAAAAATTCCCATAACACTTTCATTTATCCTATTATATGAGTTTATATTGAAAATATCTATCCATTTTTAGAGTATATGGAAAGTTGGATCTATATTTCTTTAATACTGACCTTTAGAATATTTTTAGTATATTTGTAGTCAATAATGTCACTTTCTTGTATTTAATTTCTATAATATTTTTGTGACGGTTATAGAAAGAACTTATGTTTGGTTATAAATATTAATAAAATATATATATTATTTTTACATATCATGGTATTTTATATATAATTTCTAGTGGTGAAATAATTACCTTAAATGCTTATACAATGTCGTTGCAGAATTTATTTAATTAAAAGGAAAATAAATAAATTATATTAAAAATATTACAAGTAATATAATTTGAATGAATTATTATGTTACATGGTTTTCAAGATAAATATATCATTATATCAATTTTTAAAGGATTTTATTATAATACCTTTTCAGTCATGATATTTTCCAAGTCGAATTAAATGAATAGCTCAAAACATTATATTAATGTTATTTTATAATAAATAATATTTTATTAAATTATTTAAAATTAATAAAAATAAAATTTTCAGACAAGTTTTTTTGATATTGTTTAAAGTATCAACCATGTTTCTTTTATGTTCTAAATATCCTTTTATAGTAACTATTTTTATTTCTAAATAGTAAAAAACATTGATATCATTCTAACTATCAAAAGGGTTACTAAGGGTTTTAAAAAATATAAGTGTAAAAACATAATATAAACTTATAAAAATTTTATTTTAAGATATATTTTAGGTTAATACTCAAAAAAATTGAATTTTATTATTTTTTTCCATTTTAATATGAAAATTAATTTTTATTAATATAATAATTTAAGAAATTCCTAGAGCACACCTCCCCTTTATTATAAAAGGGAACATAATCTTCTATTTTCTTCACACTTAAAAATAATAATTTGGTTTGGAAAATACCTACCCAAATACCTTTATTACATCCATACCCATGTCCTAGAGTTCTTTATTTTATCATAAAACGAACCTATGAATAATTTTTTTGTAAACCTTAAGAGGTTGTTCGAAAAACAGGAACAACTCTTAATCAAGTGCTTTTGTTTATTTCTCCTTCAACCTCATTAAAATATTCATCAAACATGGTTAAATAATAATAGTATCACCTTATATATAATTATATCTTTTTATATTTATGGAATAACCTATATCTATATCCTCTTCCATCAAATGAGAATCAAATTCATCATTCGTGTTTACAGCAGAGCACCACCTCAAGGACTAATGTAATTTGTTTTTAATAATTGACTCTAAAGTGTAGTTATAATGTTGAACATAATTTACAAATATTATATTCATAACATCTTTATCATTTTTTTTAATTTATGTATCATATATTTTCTTAATCTTTCATTCAATAAAAAATTCTAACATCGGTCATGTGTACGTGTGGTCTATCACCTCTGGAAAGTGATGTGATTCATTTTTCATCATCACATCACATGGATGATTTATTTAAAAATATTTAAAGAAAAATAATATATTATTTTTTATATCATTATCTTTTTATAAATATAAAATACTACATACCTTCTTTTCATAATGATCATTGAAAAATGGAAACGTTACACATGCGTACGTACGATCTACCATCTTCATGATAGTAACGTAGTTCATTTTTCATAACCATATTCCATGATTGGTTTTAAAATTATAATTGATGATAAAAATGATAATTATTTCATGTTTATTATTATGTATATGTCGGAAGAATGACTTCTTTGACCATAGTCAACCTACCGAAGTAATTTTGGATATATGAGATGAATATCATAAAAACAACCAAAAAAATAGATGATTATATAATTAAATATAAAATTTTAATAAAAAAATTAAAAAGGAATAAAAAAATAAAAAAAATATTATTAAGAGTATAATTAATTAATATAATAATATTATTCGGGATGATAAAGAATGTATGTGACGATTCAAACTCAAGGTAATGCACACCATACCTTAAAACTTCATTTTAAAATTTTTAAAGATTTATTTTATAGATATTTTTATTCCATATACATATTTTTAAAATCCTTTTTATATTTATTTATATTGTAATAAAATAATTATTGTGGATATTTCATGTCACTTTTTATATCCTTTCAAAGGTTTTCAAAAGGAATCTTTTTATGGAACATTTTAAGTTTCTTTACAAAAGAGAAAATGAATGTTCTATTTTAAGTATAGGACATTACTGGAATTTTGATATGTGATGCTTGATCTTCTAAACATGCAACTTATTTAGAATTACACTTGATGATGGTAGTGATCACACTATATAAGAAAAGGCTTTCAGAGTGGAACCCTCATGTAAAGTAAGGGCATGGATCCTCTAGTAGCATAGTATGGAACCCCCATATGGAATAGGTAATAGGTCCTCTATCTACCTTTTAGAGTGGAACCTTCCTGTAGGGGAATGAAATGGGTCCTCTATATTTCATAATGGAACACTCAAACTGGTCTGGTCATTCATCCTCTATCAGCTATTAGAGTGGAACCATGTCACGGAGACAGGGCATGGGTCCTCTAGCACTAGAGTGGAAGCCTCCTACCAGGAAGGGAAGTTTTCCTATATCGACTACCATAGTGGAACACTCTTTCTAGGTAGGGAATGGTTTATCTATAGAATATTATAGGGTAACCCTATTATGGTAACAGGATATGGTTCCTCTATCTATCCCTTGAGTGGAACTCTTTTGTAGGGTAGGGACAGGTCCTCTATTGAATATTAGAGTGGAGCCCTCCAATTGGAATAGGGAATGGGTCCTCTATCTATCAATTTAGTGGAACCCTATTATTTTACGGGTGCATGGGTCCTATAACTAGATATTTTTTCCCTCAAATGCGCAGCACAGTGACGAGGTGTGGCTAGACAAGGATGTTTTCTACTAGGAAGGCACGTGAGATGTTGGGCATTGTTGTTGGAATTTTAGAATTGTTGGTAACTCTTTTTTTGGGCTAGGCTATGAGATGGAAACCCCCTTTATCTCTCATTTGGGATTCTTTGACTAATATTATATATATATATATATGTATATGTATCCAAGTTTTTGGATTTAGTTTCTCTCCTTCCATGGGTTGCGAAGGAAAATGGGTTATGACACGTGCTCTTAATGTTTAGATTCTCATGGTTGTATGAGGTTACTCTCATAATATGGGTGTAAAAGACTCAACTTATAGTCCAACTACATGTTGTGTTGATCCCCTTTTTTTTTGATAAGGTTACTCTCTCTCTCTCTTGGTTTGGATTGAGTTTCTCTCTAATCATTGTTTACTATCTATAGTATTTCTACTGATATTGTATCTATTACTATTCCACCTTTATATTTTGAAGCCTCCTATTGGGTATGTATAAACTCATCCCTACATGGTATTTTCTCACTTGAGTCATGTCTTATTCAGATGGAGGATAGGTCTACAATGACAACATAAAAGTTTAGGTAAACCTCATACTTTGTACCACATACGGTGGTTTCATCTTGGAGATCAGAAGATGGGATCACTTATCATTTTACTTTCCAATTTTTTCAATTGGGGACATATTTCTATTTGGGAATGTATTTTTCCTCTTTAATTATTAGTTTTCGCATTCATACTCTGATACACCCAAGAGTTTTTCATTATTGGTTTAAATTCTAGTTGTTTCATCTTTTTATTATTATTCTTATATGATTATGCATTGAGATTTTCTGGTGTGTTCATATAGGTACATTAGGTAAAGGCCACCCCAAGTTAGATGTGACTTTTAGTTCTTGTCGCCAGCCCCTAGCATATAGAGATGGTCCTGGGATACTTGGGGATCAAACCATGGTTAGGGTTTGGTTGTGATGGATTGGTATCAAGGGTGGTTAGATCCTTATGATGTTTTATGGAATAGTAATCCTATAAAGATCTAGTTGGGATTTAGGGAAACAATGTCAAAGTATCTCGAGTGCAGCTCTCAGACCAGGGAACGTGGTGATGGAACATACTAAGACATTATTTATAGGGATCAATGTTACATTCATCATATGAGATTAAGTATTTTACTATCCTTCTTGATTAATCTCCATATTATATATATATATATATGTTCATATGACCATGGTACGTCTTGATAACTTTCAGGATGCCTCTACGATAATAGATAGCTAGGATACCAGTTTTGGATTGTGATGATGATTCGATGTGCGATGGGGCCTCTGTTCAGGGTCCATCCCATAGGATCCTTTATCCTAGTGGATAGGTAGAAGCACTACCAATTTTTGAGAAACAAATTATAATAGATGAGTGGGATGATGATATGTGTAGGCTTAGCAGACTCCATGAGTTCTACCTCCAAAGGCCACTAAAGTTCTACAGTGATCCATATCCCTAGGCAGTGGATGATTGGCTAGATTTAGTGGTCGATGTTTTAAAGATCATCCAAACACTGACAGGTCATGTGGTTTTTCTAGAGGCTAGCCATTTTCCATGAAGTATATATACATTGGTATAGTCTTATTACCAAGATGTAGAGTGAGTCGACACTCTCATGGCTTGACTTCCAACAGCTATTCTATGAGGAGTACTACCCTTCATGTTCGTGATTAGTTTAGATTGAGGAGTTTTTTGGAGCTACTGAAAGGAGGGATGATAGTGGATGATTATGTGGAAAGTTTCCTAGACCTTACATGGTACTCTCTTGATATGATCCAAGATGGATACTTCCGAGAATAAAAGTTTGATCAGGGACTTGATAGATAGATCTGTGTAAGTGTAGTTCCCTTATGAATTCCCACCTATGTCGATGTGTTAGAGTGGGAAATAGTGATAGAGAGATTCATGTTAGAGTGACTCTAGGTAGATGGATATGGCAGCAGGCATCACAATTCTAATTATCCTACAACAGATAGTAGGCACCAATCAACACGATCTTAGTGTAGGAGATCATATTGTGATCATACTCGGATAGGTGGTCATGTGGAATAGGGACAGTTCATAGGTTCAGGGAATCTTGGAGATGGTAAATTCTTTTCTTGTGATGGATGAGGTCACATAGCATGCGACTATTTGACTAGACTTGTTGAGGAGCATAGGAAGGTAGCTGACAGACCGCCATAGTAGAGACAAGGAGGCCCCCTAGGAGGCAGAACTGGAAAAAGGGACGGAAGAGATATGTTTTTTGGATGATTCTATGAGATCCATCCACCACCACCACCATTCATCCCACATCAGGCATAGGGATCTTTTGGATGGGGTTGTGAATAGCTATAGGATTTGGAGGCGTATAACCTGGCAACACATGAAATGATTTGAGGTACGATCTACGTGTTTTATACTCTGGCATCAGTATTAGTAGAAAAAATTACCAGTCATTAATTCATCTCTATAATCCTAGTGTGATAGATGTATCTCTTAGTTGAGGCACTATCTCAGCATCTTTCCCTTGAGGTTCCAATAGGAAATGCTTCTTATGTATATTTCATCTCTTGATAGTGAGAGCAATCGCTTGGTGGAGAGAGGTTCGCATGGAAAATTTTGGTTATCATGATGGAACCACATAACATAATCTTGGGTATGGATTTTTTTCAATGGTTTGAGCTCATATTGAATGTAACTGAAGATGAGTTAGATTCGTATGAACTGATGGGATGATATTATCTTTATGGACGAGAGAGATCTCCTGGCAGGATGAGTGGGTTCTATTAGTAGGAGGCTAAAACCAATCACCAGTCAGTTTGAGAGTATGTCCCTTAGTGAATTAGGATCATCAAGAATCTAGATTACTTTAGTAATATATTATTATATGGATATCTTCCCTGTGGACATTCAATGACTACCTTCATGGTGGGAGATGGAGTTTTGTGTTGAATCACATTCAGGGATAGCTTTGATATCTTCTACGACTCATCAGATGACCCCTAATGAGCTCAAGGAGATATGGGCACAGTTAGAGGAACTTGTAGAGAAGGGTTTCACTACGAGCAGTGTGTCCCCTAGGTAGCTCTAGTATTGTTCATGAAAAAGGTAGATGGGAACTTGTAGCTAAGTTTTGATTATCATTTTCTGAATCAGTCCATGAAAAAGCACAAGTACCCCTCGATGAAGATTGAAGACTTATTTATCTAGTTGCAAGGAATGATATGGTACTCAAATAATTATTTAATTTATAGATACCACTAGTTTAGGGTTCATAAGGATGACATTCCAATTCTTGAATTTAGATGTCACTACAAACACTATGAGTTCCTGATGATTCCCTTTAGTGTAATTAATTCCGAAAGTATGTTTATGGATTTGATGAACCAGATCTTCCAGCCATACATGGACTAGTTTGTGGTTGTCTTCATTGATGACATAATCATATACTCTGAATTAGAGGATGGGCATTCATATCACTTAGGGATGGTTCTAGATTTTCTTTCAGAGCAATGGATTTATGGAAATCTATTGAAGTGTTAGTTCTATATTCCAGAGGTTTAATTCATAGGGTATGTCATTTATGAGCATGGTTTATCCATGGACCTAGTGAATATTGATGTAGTTATTGCATGGGATCCACCTAAGAGTGTTTCAGAGGTGTAGGGACTTCTTGGCTTGGTAGGGTACTATATGAGGTTTTTGACATACTTCTCTAGGATTAAAGCCCATTTGATCGCCCTGACATCGAAGTGGAAGAATTTTACCTAGATTAAGCAGAGACATAGGAACTTTGAGAAGTTCAGGATGAGGCTGACGAGTGCTTCTATTTTGTGACTACTAGAGGTGGGTATAGAGTACATAGTGTTTTGTGATTTCTTAGTAGTTGGTCTCAGTTGTGTGTTGATGTAGCAATAGGAAACTAACACATTTGGGTCAAGGCATTTTATACCCCAAAATAAGAATTGCGTGAATCATGACCTAAATATGAAAGCAGTTTTCTTCTCCCTAAGGATGCAGAGGAACTACCTTCTGGGAGATCACTTCATGGTTTATTTAGATCCTCATATTCTTAGGTATGTCTTCACACAAAGATACTTGAACCTGAGACAGTAACACTTGTTAGAGTTCCTACATAACTATGAATTCAAGATAGTCTATACTATAAGGAAGAGAAATATAGTAGCATATTACCTTAGTAGGAATTACTAGGATCCCTTTATATAGGAGGATTTTGAGCACTTGGATTCCTTACATCTATCCCTAGTGGAGCAAGATTATACATCATTTTTGCAGTCGATGGTGTTTACTCCACTTCTTGGTCATGTGGGAGAGTCCCATCTAGGATAAATTGAATATGAGGTCTTTCATGGACAAATATCCATGGTAGATTCACTATATATATATATATATTCAGAAAGATTTAATCACATCATATTATTCTTGGGATGGACGGTGGTTCCAGTCATGATGCGAGAGGAGGTGATGTGAGAGTTCCACACTTCTTATTTGACTATACATCCTTGTGTGGGAAATATGTACAGAGAACTTCTGCATCTATTTTTTTGGTCTATCATGAGATGGATTTATGCTAAGTTTATCAATAGGTTCCTCACCTATTAGTAGATGAATGATGAGCACCATGTTATGGAAGGTTTGTTGTAGCCCTTTGAGATCCCAGAGTGGAAGTGGGATAACATATCTATGGAATTTATTAGAGGGATTACACATACACTAAAGGTCTATGAGACCATCTGGGTGATAGAGGACTGACTCACAAAGTTAGTACAGTTCCTTTAGATTAGGGATCATAGTTCGCTGGAGATTTTATACTAGATGTGAGTATGAGAGATAGTTCACCTTCATGGACTACCCTTGATGATTATCTCTAATCATGATATGTGGTTCACATCACGATTCTGGAGAGGCCTCTAGGAGGAATTTGAGACCTATATGAGGATGACTATAGACTTTCACCCCAAGATAGATGGGAAAAATGAGTGCACTATCGAGGTATTGGATGGTATGTTGAGGTCTTTCGTGTTAGAATTTGGTCAAAGTTGGGAGTATCACTTTACCTTTGTAGAGTTTTCACACAACAACAACTATCACTCTACCATTGACATGAAACATTTTGAGACCATGTACGAGACGCTCTGAAGGTCACCCTTATGATGGATATAGATTGTGAGACATCTATTCTGGGTCCAGAGTTTGTGCAGGTGACAATAGAGAAGTTATAAGTCATCAGTGGGCAGATGAGGATGCCCAAATAAGGAATGAATCTTACATAGATCATTTTCATAGTCCCTTAGATTCAGGAAGTGATATAGAGGTTGATTCTGAGGCTTGGTGCACCCAAAATTAATTTTAGGAAAATATTAAATATATTTTATATTATTCATGCATAGTTTATTAATAGAAATGGGATAAATCTCAAACAAAATTTCAGATCTGAAATTTTATACCATGTTTGAGTCTCGAACATGATGTTTACCCTAAGTGCGACTTAAAATAGGTCGGTGTGGGGTTTTCGGATGTCTCATCTATTGGTGGTGCATTCAGTTGGTTAACTAATTAAATTAATCAAATTAACTTATTATTTTATCCTAAATTGAATGTATATAAAATCACTACTATGTATAATCCTATAAAATTAGACGCACAAAAAATATAGTGACTTCTTCCATTAGTTGGTGAGCATGTAATTTGATGATGAATGATACAATATCTATGAAGGACTTGTCAATTCATGGTTTACTCTCTTTTTTATTAAATTTATTGAGTTGAATCATCCTGTTTATGATATGTGCCAATTTTTGAACCTTTTCATGCCCATATGTACTGATATAGTTGATTATAAAACTTATTTATAACACTGTATAATCACATTTTTTTATTTTTGGCTAATAAATCTTGGAAACAACGGTTAAAACTTTTTTATTTTTTCTTTCTCCAATGATTTATTCACATTATACACTTATTAGACCCCACAGTACCAGTTCAATATTTTCGGGAAGTACCAAGCCTAGTCGGACCCACTAAATCATGATGAATCCACATGAGAGGGAGGATATGATGAATCCAAGATGGATTTAGATGATTACTAGGATTCTAGTGACTTCTTCATGGTTTCATTGATCTAGTGAGATATTGGGAGTATCAACAGGTGGAAGCCTATGTTCCAGATTGTGTGGATGAAATCAAAATCCAATTTCTGAGATATGATGGCTAGAATCAATGACTCAAAGGGACCCCCTTCAATTTTAGGAGTTTTTGAGGATAGATCCCAAGAAATGGAGGATAGATATATAATCTTGGAAACAAATTTGATAATTTGATAGAAACGTGAATACACACCATATACCATGATGAGCACATGATGTGTATCCCTAATGCTGCAAGGACTAGGGTTTTGAGAAATTATAAGGATGGAATGGCACGTAACCCTCCTACATGCCATGAACCACTTCCCTAGGTGAAAAAATCATGTGGGGAACACATAACTAGGAACATAGTATGTTCTAGACTACACATACATGGATTGAGTACACGAACATGGAAAAGGAGCACAGGCAAGATTTCAGGAGGTTTTGACAAACCATGTAGACCCTCTACACACCATTTATGTTGCATGGGTTGATGAGACATGTACCTATAGGTAAACTTCCAAGGCATGGAGTTGGACCAAATGCCATGTGATTCCCCTCAGACACCATCTCCCCCTTAGATCATTTTAATTAAACTTAAAAACCAAATATCTCTTTTATTTAGACTCCAATTTTGGCCCATGAATAGCCTATCGTGAGTTTTCTCCCATGTATAATGTGATGATGCCCTCTGTTGTGGATTTTTAGGTAGGATATTAGATGATATGGGTATATAGATTATTTAGGTGATGATAGAATTTGGTAGTTATCATATAGAATCACCATAGGATTTCAAAGTGGAACCATCCTGCAAAGTCAGGGAATGGGTCATCTAGTTTCATAGAGTGGAGCCCTCATATGGAATAGGAAATGGGTCCTCTTTTTACCTTTCATAGTGGAACCCTTCTAAAATGGTTGTACATGGGCCCTCCATATTTCATAGTAGAACCATGTATTTGAGCTGTGCATGGGTACTCTATCAGATATCAGAGTGGAACCCTCCTACAGAGATAGGACATGGGTCCTCTAACACCAGTCTGAAATCCCCTACCATACAAGGCATGGGTACTATATCAACAACCAGAGTGGAACCCTCTTTATAGGCATGGAATGGTTCCTCTATCAACTATTAGAGTGGAATCCTTCTATTGGAACATGGTATGGGTCCTCTATTTTTCTATTGAGTGGAATTATCCTTCTAGGCTAGTCATGGATCCTTTATTGACTATTAGAGTGTAACCCTCTTATTGTAAATCGTATGGATCCTATATATATCTATTGAGTGTAAACCACTTATTGTACCAAGTAATGGTTCATCTATATTTAGATTTTCTTCCCTCGACTATGCGACATAGTGATGAGACATGGCTTAACTTTGATGTTTTCTGCTAGAAAGACATACAAGATGTTGGGAATCATTGCTAGACTTATAGAACTAATTGAAACTCTTTTCCTAGGATGAAGAGTGAGATAGAGATCCCTTTTATATCTCATTTGGGATTCTTTGACTGAGCTTATATATGTATACATCTATATCCATGTCGTTGGATTCCATTACTCACCTTACATGGGTTGTGATGACACATGGGGTATGAAACATGCTTTCCATGTTTATCTTCTCCTATTTAGATGAGTCTACCCTCTTTCTATGGGTGGAAAATACTCGACGTGTTTTCCATATACACATAATGTTGAGCCCCTTGTGTTTGGAAGTGTTTACTCTCTCTCTCTCTCTCTTGGTTTGGGTTGAGCTGTTATCTATTCACAATTTACTATCTACGGTCTTTATATTTCTATTATATCTCTTACTAATTACCCTCTAGATTTATAGGTATCCTACTAGGTATGTATATTCACCCATAATTGGGATTTTCCTGCACACATCATGTCTTATGAAGATGACAGATAGATTTTCATTGACTATAAATGAGCATAGGGATACCTAGTACATTGGACCGCGTACAGTGGTCACAACATGGAGATCGGAGTTGGGCACTCGGCATTTTACTTTCCAAATTTTTGAGGTTAGGGAATATTTTTGATTGGTCATGTACTATTCATCTTTTCTTTTCAATTTTCACTATCATACTCTTCTACACCCTATAGTTTTTGCGTGCTTAGTTTACATTCTAGATATTATATCTTTTTACTATTTTTACTATACACTTATATATTAAGATGGTAACTTGTGTGCATATAGGTACATTAGGTAAATGCCTCCCCATGTTAAAAATACATTTTGGCTCTTGTCTCCACACCTTGTCCTATAGAGGCGGGCTTGGGGTAGTTTCAGCTCAATCCCCAGTTAGGGTTGGGTCATGACAAGTTCCCCTTTAAAATAATTTTAATTTTTTAAATGATTCATCATAGAGAGAGGGATTACCAATGGGATTTTGGTTGTTTTATGGGTTTTTTTGGAAAATAATGGCTAGCTATAGTTATCCTCCTTATAATTAGATCTATATGAAAAAACTAACTAAACATTTGTAAGTTAGGGAGACCCATGATTGTGATCTATAGTCCCCAGGACCATGCTCTAGGGATGTCAATGCACACTCGGTTATTTTTCCATGTGTATTTGAGGTATGATGATCCAAGATACCCATAACTTAATATACCCAAGGTCACCCTAACATGGTTCCAAATTTCTTATTATTAGAACTGGATATTGACCCATGTATTTAAAATGGTTTATATATATGTACTTTTCAGAATGTTATGGAATGGTTGATTTCAATGTTTTGTTTTAATATATGAAAAGTTAATATTATTCATTTTTTTAAACAATTCCAAATTGTTCATTCTTTCAATACTATTTAGGATTATGAAATGACAATCTCATGAAATTTAATTTCTTTAAATTATTCTTAATTCATTTATTTAATAATGATGTCTTATGAAATACTTGGTGGAATCCTACTTGTATTTTTGAGATTACACCCTATAAACACCTAAAGTGTGTTTAAAGATGTTATTATATCTGATATAGAAAATGGAAACCACCACTCAGAGGTATTAGTTTCTTATTCTAGTAAATTTTGAGGTATGGTAGTGGCACAGTGGGATGTTGACCCACAGGTCACACAGAGATGGGTCATACTCTTTTATATTATTTGAATTATACCTAGACCAGTAATTTTATTTGAACCGTGGAACTTCTATATTTTATTTCATTATATATGGATTTGTATGATTATGTTGTTTACTTGTTCAGAGTTTCACTTTTTTATGTTATATGTTTTTATATTCTTTATTTACCTTCTTCTTGATAGATCATTGTTTTTCTATCTTTATAGGGGAAATCATTCCCAATGGTGTTTCCATGATGACAAGGCACTTGTCACCAACCTGTGGGAATCTGGAACACCCTTAAAAATTTCTATAAGATGAATCAGGTATCCTATTTGGAGACAACCTAGTTTGTTTTGTGATAGACCCACATATCATGGAACTACCTACCTACCTTGAATATAAGTAAAACCGTGATCCCATTACCTTCATTACAATGAAATGAAACTTTCCAAGTCATTGTGTGACCTAACCCTCACTAAAAAAATCACAAACACACAAATAATTATCATAGCATGGCCCACTATAGATAGAATTAAGAATTCATAACACACTGTCCTTTTTTGACCCTCTATTGTCATGGAAGGACACATAATATATGGGACTGTAAGGAATTAAAAATTATACATTGAGGAGTGGCCAACCTGTAGTTCAAAACCCTTGAACTAGAAAAACATTGAAAACTCCCAAAAGTTTCGAAATCACACAAAAAATATACTATATTAATTATAACAGCATCATGGGTTTGTCACAATTATGAAAGACTTATATCACAAGTTGTGATTGCTAAGTGATTTTTAGTTAAGGAAAATGTAATTGTTTTGATATTTATATAATTTATAATGGTTTTTTATAAATTAATTAAATATAAAATTTTATAATCAGTTAATTAAATATTTATGAAGCACTTATTAAATTAATATTTAGTAATATTAATTATTAATATTAAAATAAAATTTTCAAGTAATGTGGAAGGTCTTATAATTTAGATAATAATTTTTTATTTACAAATTATTTGTGTAAATAATAAATTGTTTATAAATTAAAAAACTAGGATAAACATAAATGTGTTTATATTTATTAATATAAAATTTTCATAATTATTGAATTTGAATTATTCAAATTAAAGGAATTATTTGATAAATTAGTTTAATTATATCAAAATTTGTTTTGATTATTGATATGATCACGCTTTAAATGATATTAAATATTTGATTTCCTAAGTATTTACATAATATATGAGTTGTTAATATATATATATATAATGTATTTTATTTTAATATTATTATATTTATATAAATTCCACATAATGAATAATATTATGGAGTTCGTATTTGGAATAAATATATTGTGTTTATATTTATTTAATAATGGAATATCTATAGTGCATGACTAAAATAAAAAATTATTGTAACTTTTTTATTTATGATTTTTTCAATTATTTAGTTTATTCCTTATTTATTCTTAGATATGATTGTTATTTTATAAATTGATTCTTTCATTAGTTTAAATGGTTAAACTACTTCTATAAAGTTTCATACAATAATATAAGTAGTTACATACTAGGAATGATAATTGATTTAGTTTTCTTCTACCTTTACATTATCTTATACTAGGTTATGAGCTTGAATTAGGTAATTAATTTTAGTTTATACATATAAAATGTTAAAATTATAATGGAATTGAGGTCCCTCTTTATTAAAGTATCATTGAGTAGAAGGAATTTGGTTTAGAATGCTCACTATCATGGAGGATTATTCATGATCAAGAAAAGTGGTGATTATTTATCTATCACACCAATATTACACTTATATGTATTGTTTATTTCATATAATTATAATCCTTTACATTAAATTAATTCCTATACCTTATTCATGATATTCATTTGGTTATATTTGACAATATTTTTCTTTTATCTTGGGCCAGTAACATAAGATATGAGTTTTGTAATGAGTGACATATCAATATGGTTTGAGAATTTTTAATTATTGGATTTAATATGATTCCAAACTAAATAACTAGAAGTGTGCATACATGTAAAATAAATGACATGTGATACGATGGTGAGATTAAATCCCATTAAAAATCCTAAGTGTTAAATTCCTTCCAAATAAAACACTTGTGAATGATTTGATCATTTGGTATATGAGACCCTAATAGTTACATTCCCATTATAAATATAATTATATTAACATTTAGGTATTATTGATATACTTGATTCTTAGGACTCTAGGTTTTTTATTTACACATAAATAGAATTTTAATAATCCTTTGAGATGCACCCACTTCCTTTTGGTTTGATAATTCACCACCAAACTAGTCTGGATAAAGTATATATTATAAATTGAGTTTTTTACAAATTATGATGACTAAATATGGTCAATATCTTCTCTCATATATCCAAACTCCATATCATTCTATAAAATTTAAATAAATATCAACCACAAAAACATTTTCAATCCTTTTTTCTCACAACCATGTTTCAGAACATCTATTGGTTGTTTATATACATATTTATCCCCAAGATATGATGGATCTACCTCATTTTTCAATATTGTAGAACAATTTATTTTTTTTATATTTCACAATGATTCCTTGAATTTATTTTTGGTTCCACTCCATGTCCCCCTTATAATATTCCTTCATTTATACAATGATAAATACATGGAATTATTTTCATAATTTTTACGCTGGAAATAATATCCCTAAAAAACCTACAAATAATAATAAAATATACTCATGTCTCTCTATTGATTTTATTACTTGGAATATTTTTATCCTATGGAACATATATTTTTTGTATTCCCAATTATTCCTTTATAGTAACACAGAATTTTAGGTGTATTATTTTTTTCTTTAATGGGGATCTAGTTTCCATTTTGAGGAGACCCTAATAAAAATACATCATAGTAGTGAGATAATTTGATAGATTATTAACCAATATTGACTTTTTTTTATAAACCCACACCCATTTTGTCCCTTATGGTGGAACCATTGTTTCTATAGGAAAACATATTTTTTATTTTAAGGATATTTAAGTCACTAATTAGTATTTTCAATATTTTATGTATGAATTATTCATTAATATTCTATGAGATTTTTTTTTTTTTGATCATCCATATTTTTCTTTAATTCATTAACTTATCTATCAATACATTTAACTCCTTTAACCCTTTCCTTCTTAGTTTCATTCATAGTTTCAATTTTATATGGATTATCAAAAAAGTTATACATGATCTAAATAACCTCATCTGATTTTTTTAGTTTTTCATTTTAATTATTTCTAATTATGGATTTTAACTTATTTTTATCCTCTTATTTTCTCTATATGTAGAGTTTAGAGTCACCAACCAAAAAATTTCCTTTCTTCTTATTGGCCCACTAAAATAAAATTTCCTCAAGTGTAGTCACTAATTAAACTCTATAGTCAGTAATACCCTTACCTCTTGCTTATTTTCCAATAGTTTTGACTTCATTTTATGGCTTGGATATTAAATCTATATATACTTCTCAATTGAGGTTCTTGAAATTCATATATTCATTTACTTCTAGTTTCGTTAGGTTATTTCCCTATCATGAAATATATGTATTATTTTAAGGATAATTTTATTGTTTATATTCATCTCTTTTACAATTTGGTAATATATATTCTTACGTGGATAATTCTTCTCATTATTATAGAACTTCTTGAGTCATGTAATAGTGAGGTTCCCATAATTTCCATATTCAAATAAATAGAGTGGAATATTTCCTTTGAATTATCATTTTCCTATTTTTTTTATTTTTGAAATTAAATATGTTAATTCATTAAGTATGTGCCACCTCTACCCTTTATTGAGTTTTTTCTTCCATATTCCAAAATTTTATTTCTTCCCGAAGACAGGGTGGTCTATGATTTATTATACCAATAATTGGATGATATAGATTTTAATATTTTTGATTCATTTGTAAATTTTATGTTCTTCCTCATTTATTAATAGTGGGTTAAAATATTGAAATATTATTTATAGTGTATTATGGTAGGCCTTTACATATAAATATTTTTTTAGTTGAAATTTTGGGTTTTTTAAATTTAAAATTAAATTTAGAAAATTATATATAATTTGTAATATGTTAGTTAATTGAGTTAATTATATGGAATGTAATTTTTTGATAAATTAATATGATATGGGTCATGGAAATATTTTTAAAGTATGTTCTATATAAAAAAATTATATGATTATGAATTTTTTTAGTAAGAATTTCTTTTTTAGAATGATTTTTAATTAATAAAACTTCATTATATCCCTAGTTACATGTGTAAAAATACTAAAATGGATAAAAGATCATCACCTATAGTTATGTGGGTTACCCTGAATATTAACTTAATGTCAAACATGCCCCCATTTTCCATTTATTTCATTTAATATTTATCCCTCAAGTTGAGGGTAATACCCTAATAAGTAAAGTTATTCTATAAGTAATCATAACCTTAGTGACCCAATGGTACACCCCATTATGTGTGTTATGAAGTTTTTAAATTATTATTATAATAATTGATTTTAATGGTTCAAGTAAATATATAGATATTAGTAATTGTTTTTAGGAAAGCTATTAAAATATTGTTTTATTTATATATTTTCAAAGTAGCTTGGTTTTTTTTCTAACATTTTTTGTATATGTAACACATGATAGGATTATTATGGGCTTCAAATTCTCACACCCTTTATATAAAAATGGGTATATATAACCTTGTATTATCTAATATTAGTTAAGTAAGGGAACCACATGGAGGTTGTGGGTTCTCGTGTTATCGTTTCTGAATATGTGGTAGTGAAATAGAGATGGGATAATTAACAATGTCACAAAGAAATGTGAATAATTTTATTTTATTTTTAATTTTTGGGTTTTATAAATTGCGTGTTTATGTGTGTGTGTGTGTGTGTATATCTGACATTGTATCACACATCCAACCTCTCAACTTATCACTCATTTTATTGTATTTTTGGGTTGTATCATTGTTGTCGCTTAGTGATAATGTGCTATTTTTTCATTTTACTTATATTTTATGTGCTAATATGTTATGAATTTTAGTTATTAAAGATAATTAATAACCAATATATGGGGAGTTCATGTATAAATATCATTTAGATCTTTTCTGATGTTTTATTTACGAAAAACATTCCTAGATTACAGTCTTGATTCCTAAATAATAATTACTAGCTTCTGGGGATCAGGAACAACTTTTGATCATTTTCACAGATTGACTCAGGTTCCCATGTTAGGGTTAGTTTTAGTTACTTTATTTCAAAATGTTATTAGATACATGTCTTTTTTATGTTATTTGGGATTTTAGTTGAGAGAATATATAATTTTCAAAGCTCTATTAAAGGGTGAAAGACCTTTCTAGCCAAAATATTTAGTACCCAACCATGAGTTTCTATTGTCTTTTGATAATGAGATTTTGATTCTATATTTTATTTACCCTTCCTTTGGATAGGTTTAAAGTGATCAATATTATTCATGAAGGACGTGTATTATGGAAGTTTGAGATTTAATATGTTTAATTGTTTATAATTTACATGGAAAATTCATAAATGTTTTTGGTTTTCATTTATGATTTATTACCTATTTTGTATAATTTTTCTTTAATTTTATTTCATGTCAAACCATGACCCCTAAAATAATTCCTATGAACCCTTTGAAGGGGGTAGTGGATAATTTTATGAGATAAAACCCATGGTCGATCAGAATCTCAATAAATTAGTGGTTCAAATTATTTGACGAATAGACCAAGGATCAGACGTCATACCTACTCAAGATAAAGAAGTTGGTTTAATCTTAGATAAATACCAACCTCAATAATTTATCCTTTATAATCATCCATCATTATAAGGAACTCATGGCCCCTATAAGCTATGGATTAGCTAGTAAAGATAAATAGGATCCTATATTTCATTGACTTCCAAAATTTAATTAAGGTAAAGTGTTTTAAATTCATTCTTTAAGGTCAAAACCAAAAATGATTTCACTCAATTTTATAGGAAATAAATCATAAAAATTTGTAATAAAAGAATTTTATTTTGGTTTTTATTTTGTAGTTTTATCATAATCTGATGGCATTGGATTAATCCTTGGAGTTTTGTACCCATCAATAGGGTAATGGTTCATTTTGAAGTATGTGAATCAGTTTGAAGAGTTAGTTGATTTTTTATTGGGGATAGTGTCTAATTATGAGTTTAAAGGCCACCAATTAGAAATGGTCCATTGAAAATATATTCAACATCATGGCATCCACTAGAAGATAAAATCATATATTGAGGTGGTAGACCAAGAATTAATGGTTTAGATAGAATATGTTTGTTTTATGATATTCTTGAAACCATTAATGCCTTGGGTGGTAGTGCGGGTGATAATTTTAAGAGAAAAATAAAAATTGACTATCAAATAAGAGAGAATATAAGTGGTTCACCAAATTTTCCTAAGCTGGATTATTATAATCATATAGTAAAAAAGAACTATAAATATCCACCAGTACAGAAAGGACATTCGTATCAATCTTTTTCTTTTGAAGTCTCTGAATACCTTCCATCCATGTGGGTGTGTGGAACACCTTTTAATATTTCAAAGGACTAATCTTCTATTGAAGAGTAATAATGTATCCTTATATTGTAAGGGATCTCAATGAATTTTTGGTTCCTCCAGCGATGTTGAGTATCATTCTTATACATACAAAGGTATTAGTGGATCATCAAAATGGAAGTTTCTAGAGAGATCAAAGCCCCAGGTTAGGGGTAGGAAATAAAATTAAATTGAGATTATGTTACTTCATTCAGAAGAGAATGAACCTATAGAATTAGAGTATTGACTTGCAATAGTGAGAGGTATAATTCTTATTAAATCATATCGAGTTGTTTGTTTATTTTATACCAATGATTTAAAATAGTTTGATTCTTCTTATACTATTGAATATATTAATCTTACGTTTGAGATTATTCCTAATTTAATTAATATATAAATGGCTCCAAATGTGAATAGTGAGCACCATTTCTAGTGGCCTTCATGTATTATATCATTAACATAAGTGAAAATATCTTATGACATCACTGTTCTTATTATAGATATCTTTGATATAATTATTTGGGTAAATTAGATGGTTTCCTTTAAGGTTCTTGTTATAAAAAAATGTTCACATTTCAAAATATTGATAGGATCTATCACATGTTAAATGGTGATGGGATCTATGATCAATTAAATCTAGGTAATCTGTTAATGAAGTTGGCAATTTGGAATTTCAGATATTATACCCCTTGTCTAAGAATGATGAAGGGAATTTGAGAGTCAATCACAATTCATTCCTAAGGTAGTTTTCTTAAATATATTCAGATGAATACTCAAGATTACCCTCAAAGTAGGAAATCAAGTATTCTATTGATCAGGTTCTTAAAACCTAACCAATATTGTTTCCCTCTTATCATATAGAACAAAAATAATTAGGGGATCTAAATATAAGGATAGATGAATTTTAATAAGATGGATTCATATATACTAGTGTATCTTCTTGATCCATACCTATACTTTTGGGTAAGAAAACAGATGTGACTCTCTATTATTATATCAATTATTATATATACAACTTGGAGACCATGATGAATAAATATCCCTTAACTCATATAAATGACCTATTTGATCAATTAAAATGGGTGATGTTGTTTTCAATGATCAACCTCCTATCATGATATCATAAACATAGAGATAGGGGATAATATGTTACCAAGATGGCCTTCGGGGGAAGGTATGTCCATTTTGAGTACTCAGTTATATTTTTTGTGCTAACTGAATTTCCAATAGTCTTTATGGAATTAATGAACCAAATATTCCACTAATACCTTGATTCCATTGTTTTATTATTTCTAGATTAAATTATAGTTTCCTATTGAACTAAGGCGGATCATAAAAATAATTTTACAGTCATTCTTGCAACCCTGCATGATCACTACCTATATTCCATGTTATTAAAGAATATTTTTTATCAAAGAAGATAAATTCCTAGAACATTATGTATTAGATCAAGACCTATAAGTTCATCCTAAATAATTAAGGGTTTTTATTTATAAGGATGAACCAAAGAACATATTTGAGATATAAATCTTCTTAGGATTTTCTAGTGAACATCTTATGGATCCTTGAGTATAAGGAAACTATTGATGACATAAAGAATGATTTAACCTCTACTCCACTCCTTATCTAAGCAAAGGGTGGTTAAGACTATGTGGATTATTGCAATTTATTAGGTATGGGATTGGGTTGGGTGATTATCAAAGTCAATCATGTGGTTTCTTTAAATTATCACAAGATTCGACCAAAAGAGAATAACTATATAACACAAGAACCTGAACTCACCACATTTACACATGGCCTTATGTGTTATTGATAATACCTCTTTAGAGAGATGTTAAAAATCTATTTATTTTATAATATTTTAAGTTATATATTTTCATAGAAATATTTAAACATTATGAAAAAATTTTGGGTTAAATATCTTCATGAATTTTATATGGACATAACCTACATGCTAAGAAATATAAATGTGGTCCCTAATTCTCTTAGAATTAAATCTCTCTTTAAGACCTGAAATAATCCATTGATAGATGTAATTTTTTAGGTATCTTTACTCAAATGAATTTGGAGGATAAAGAGGTGTAGGATGTGTTCCTTACTAGTGTTCAATTGTCACCTTTTCTTTTTGAGATTATTCACTAGGATTCATCAATATATGAGGAGTGTTATTATATCGTGATAATTATATAATAGAGAGACCAAATTTGAGTGGCCTCTATCTCAAAAATTTATTTTCTTTTTCTATAATTAGTATATGGTTTCTTTATCTATGATTAATGTTGTAATATATCATTATCATCATTTATAGTGGGTAATAAAACAATGATCCACCATGATATATTATTATCTGAAGTGCAATCACTAGTGTTCGGGTATGATTCATGGTGTATCAGGACGTATATCATGATTAAATATTTTCAAGAAGATACATGCTTAGAATCAAAATCATAGGTTATACTCTATCCTCTTATTATACCCATACTAAGTGGGATGATATATCAATGGATTTTTTTATGTGGTCAGCTTATACCACTTAGGGAAATATTTATTTCTAATTTATGATTACTCAAATGACCAAATAATCCTCTTTCAATATGATTAGAGAAACCACTAAGGTGGATGTGTATGGGAGATTATATGTTTAATAAGTTGTGAGGTTTCTTGAAGTACCTTATACTATCATTTATGATAAAGGCCCAAGTTTGTCCCACCATTTCTAGAAAAGGTCTCCATAAAGTAATGAGATCATAAGTAAAGATGATTATGACCTACCATCATCAAACTGATTGATACATAAAACATAAAATCAATATTCCAAAGGATATTCTCCATGATTGTGTTTTCAATTTTGGAGGTTCATGGGATACCCAATTAGGCAACGTATTTTTTTCCATTTTCAAAATCCGGTTTACGGGTTCCCGATACCCCAACAAACAGTCCCCAAAAATCCAAACTACAAAATTCAAATTCAAACCAAACCACTGTCCTCTTTAGGGTCTGTTTTATCATCCATACTGATCTTTAGTCTATTGGATTGAGGTGGGTGAGACATCCTCAATGGGTATTAATATTTTAAATAAGGTGACAATGAAGATTAAAACTACTCAAAAATGATTTTTTATAGCTCAAAGTCTCCAGAAATATTATCTTGATCATCTAAATAATCATTTAGAATGTTATGTGGGTGATTTGATGTTCATAATGGTGTTACTTCTACCTAGACATCAATGGATATGGAGGGAGGGTAATATTTCTCCAAGGTAAATGGGAAACTTTTTTATTACATAAATTGTTGAAAAAAGTTTCTTATCATCCAGTTTTACCACCATATTTGACATTATTCTATAATATGTTCCATGTATCTAAATTTGAGAAGTAAAATACCCCTCAAACATTTTTAATTGGGGTGATATTGAGTTAGAGCTTAACATTTTAGTGACTAAATATCTAGTTCATATTGTTGACTCTTAGGATAAAGTACTACATGGTAAATTTATTACATTATTTTGATTGATATGAAAACATTAGAGTGGTCCTCATAAGACTTGGGATAAGGTTATTTTTTGAGGCAGTAGTGGCCTCACCTCTTCCTAAACCATCTACCTCTAGAATGAATTTATAGAGAAAAAAAGTGATATATTAGGGATAATTTTCACTCACACTTTATCATTCTTATTTACAGATTATATTATTCATTCATTATTATTATTACTCTCCTTTATTATTGGTCATTTTCCTTTTAAAATTTTAGAAAAAATTCGGATAATTTATATTGTATAGTTAGTTCGTGGTTATTTAAATTCATGTGGTAATATGGAAAAATGTTAAATTCCTTATAATATGTTATTTTCATGATTAGTTCATGATATTCCTAATCATATTGATAGATAATGTAATTTCTTATTTTTTTATTGTACCATCGACATGGTTGAAGAATGATTTGGAAAATAGTGCATCCAAATCATACGGTTTGACTAGAAACTGAAAATTATAAAATTATTAGATTACCATTATTTGAATTTAATAGAATAACACCTCTTTTTCTATCCCAATAAATCTCATATCCTACTGCATTTAGAGAATTAATCTCCTTAATCTTCCTTAGTTGAGTTTTGGGGGAATTTATCCTATGATTTTCAAGGACATCAACAGGTAACCTTCTCTACTCCTCTTTATTAGGTTTATTATTCCATAGTATATTATTTTTACTCTAACTAAATCCATTTAATGCAAGGGTTTATTCTACCCAAAATTTAATTAAAGGATTTTAATTTTATGTATTCATTCGGTATTTTATGTGTGTCCATCCCTTGATAATGTATTCTCACCCTTTAAATGATTTAATTTTGAATTTAGTTAGATGGTTTTATATCCCTATTTTATTAGTTGAAATTTTGGGCAATTTCTCTTTAAAAACCAATTTTTAAAATGATGTGGAATATACAATATTATAGTTTTTAAACAAAATTTTTTGATTAATATCTATAATGTGATTAATGAAAATTGTTTTACAACATGCTTTATTTAGAAATTGAAAATTTTTATAAACATTTTAATGGCTATTTACTTTTTAGAATGGTTTTTTAATTATTAAAATATCTTGGGAACCTATGATAACTTGTTAAGAAATACTAAAATGGTAAAAGGTTCCTCCATCCTAGTTATGTGTATCCCCCTGACTAGTGATGTAACATCAAACACACCCATATTTGAAAGTGAATTTATTTTATATCCACCCCATAATTTGATGACCTTAACCTATCTCATGATTTGTATTGTGATGGTTTTATTTTATTTTTCTCAATAGCACCTAATGTTTCAAATAAATTGGTAGGTATTGTTGTTTTTTTTAATGTGTTAAAATATTATTTCAATTATTTATTTATACACCTGAATGAGTTTATTTTTCTAAGAAAGGTTTCATATTGAATAGATGGTGGGATCCTGCTGGGATCAATATGAACACTCTTTATATACACTAACATGTGTATGCATACTTTTTTTATCCGATTCAAGTAAAGGAAAGGCGTTGGTTGGAGGTGAAAATTTCTCTTGTTAGATATAGTGATTATGTAGAGATAACTTGGTGGTTGGATGATTCCCTAGGTTACATTGAGTAGTGAAGAATTTTATTTTGGTTATTTTTTATTTTTTATAACATTTATATATATATATAATGTACTATCACCTATATAGCCTATTATCTAATTGCTGACAACTTTGGTTAGTGGGTTGTATTTTTAGGGTCAATAAATTATAGAAAATTCTATTTTTGTTTTGTATTTCCCTTTTTTCATGTACTATATGTTTTGAGATATTATTTCTACCTATTACTTGAGGGAATGAACCAAAAATGAATACATAGTTCAAGTTGGACTCAGTTAATTATTCATGTAAGTTTTATTCTGGAAAACCATTCAAAAATTGTTTTTATGATTCCCTGGGACTATTTTCCAGACTATAGGGATTGGGGACACCCTTTGAGCCTTCCTACATACTATTTCAGGTGCATGGGTCAAGGGTAGCTCAAGTTGGATAATGAAGACATATCTCAAGTATTATGATACATATAAATCTAAATTTATAATTGATGATATAGGATTCCAAAATTTGTTATTAATATTTAGGATTTCTTCCACATAATATATCATTGATTATATACATTTTATGTAATTAAATTATTGGTAGAATGAAAGATGAATTTAAATGTTATATAAATATGGTCAAAGGGATAAAAATAGTTCTCCAACAAATACCAAATATTAATTTTTTTTGAATGTTCATATAAATGTATGGAGTCTTGAGAATAATAATTGTGGCCTATATAAAGTTTTTAATGCCTTGAAAATGGTATTATATTATTTTGTGACCTTGATTGATTCTTCCCAAGATGATACCATTTTCTCCTTCGTCCTTAACATCAATAGTAAAAGAATATCATGGGTGAAAAGTGGATATCACCCAAGAATTGGATAATTTTTAAACCCATGGATTCCAAAGGAGGGGAAAATATTTTTAATAATTCTACGTGGCCTTCATTGGTCATTTTATTGAAGATAGGAGGCTTATCCGTCTTCATTTTAAAAATATTTTATTCATTTTATCTTATAAAAGGTTTTAATTTCAAATCATGGATGTTCATTGTTTATAGTGTCTTATTTATCCAACCAATTGAACATGTATTATTCAGAACTAAGGAACCCATTGATTGTATTATAGTAAAGGTTATAAAGTAAAAAAAATCTCAAAAACTAAAGTATCCACAATTTTATTGAAAGTATTATCTTTGTCATCAAAATTAAATATTGTTTTTGAGATTATTTTGATTATATATAATTTTTTTGAGGCCACCATATTCTATAAAATATATATAAATTTGTTGGGGCCACTATATACGGAAAACATGTAATTAATCAGATATTCCATGTATTATTTTTAGATAGTATGTGGAATATTTTCAAGACCAAGCGCAGAGACGGTGTGTAATTCATATGTGAGGTGATCCTAGAATAAATGTTTGAAATATATTAAATATATTAATATAATGTGCATGTAGTTTTCCAAGAAAAAGTGTAATAACTCTCGAATGGGGTCCTAGATCATAAATATGAGGGAACCTTTGAGTTCATAGCATGGGTTTTACCTTAGGAACAATATAACCTTTCTCGATATTGGGAGTTTGTGAAAAAAAATTTGGGGGTGAAAATAAATTAAATTAATAAATTAATTAATTGATTTTATTTTTGTTGTAGAAATAAAGTTTTTATATAAATACATGGTTATAGTGATGTCTTAGGGTTGTACATTAAACCCAATAGACCTAGAGAGACTATTTAAGAGCATTCTTGGAAGATGAAATTGGATCATATTATGATCAAGGATCGGTGTGGCAACAAAACATGTGGATATCACTAATGACAGTGATGCAGGACCATTCTTCATCATCGAATGATCCAAACTCTAGGTAGAATGTTTATTTGTGACTTCCATCCAATTATTTAATCTCGGTCAAATGTGGATTAATTACATGAACAAGAATTTATTTGTGTATTGACGATATATTTAAATTGATGGATTTATTTCATTATTCATTATGTTTATCTACTCTTTGTCTATATATTTCTACAAAAATGGATCAAGGCCAAAAAAAAGATCGAGGTTTATCCCTCACATCTTGTGGTTTATGGTTTTCTCCCCTATTTCTTTGTGCCTTCATCATGGGTATTTCATTTATCATGTGGTTCAGTGATTTTATAGTATTTGATCATTTCATGAACCTTTATTAGTAGAACGGATCAATATCACGGGTAAAAATTGTGATGGAGGTTGTGATTTGAGGATCGATGAAAATAGTGGGTGATTCGAGGTGGAATGAGACTAGAATGGACCATAGGTTCCATTTCCATGATGGTTACAAGAGGGAGGCTTATAGTGGCGATAGTTTGGCTCAACGAATTGTTTTCTGAGCAGATTAAGAACTAAAATCTAGTGGGTAGGCAACATTGAGGTAGGAAAACCTATGATCCATAGGTTATGGCATAGAAGTTGGTGAAGATGACGCATATAATGATGTGGAACAGATCCTTATTAATCTAGAAAATCCCTAGTTCCATGACATGTAATCTAGTGTTATACAGTGTGTGGGAGTCCCTGGTTGCGGTTCTAGGGTTTCCACTAGATTTAAGAATTACACACTGTGTGACCCTATCACTCACCAAGTGACATGTGTTGGTAGATTGGTTTGTATCTTGGGGGATACACTAACACTAGAAATCCAAGTACAAAGACATGGCCAAGTGTACACAGGCATGGCCATGTGTATATAGGATGGTACACAAGCATGGCCAGTAGTATACAGACACGAAAATATGGAACAAGAAAGGTGCCAGGTGATCTAAACACAATGTTTACTACTCCTACACATAATGTATATGGATATCTACATGCCTTGTGATCTAGCACCACATAGGAAGGACATGGGTTGACTAGAAACACCATGTACCCCTAGTACACAATGTGTACCACCTTTGAGGGTGTTTGTAGCCCTTCATTCCTTCAGTCTAGACCAGTCTTGGTTCACTGTGTTCCCTTGGTCTATTCCCTTGAGGGTAAAATTTAGTATTATGTATACATCTTTATATTATGATCCTCTATAGAGGATGAGTCTTAGATAGAGTTTGAGGCACCGTTCTATGAGACCGTAGTGTGATCCTCTATCATTTTTATGCCCTAGGTGGGGTTTGTGGAATCATCAGGACCTCCTTGAGCATGGAATTTATCCCCCATATATAAGGATATATTGGTAGTTTTCATGTTATCATTGGAATACAATACCCTAGGTAGAGGGATGATCCATATTGGGTTTGTGGTGTCCCCCAGTGGTTCTAGATGTGACCCCCTATCTGGGTATCAGGGTCTTTAGAGACCAAAGAGATTTCTTGGGTGAGGCCCAATGATCTTGACCTCTTGGATGAGTGTCTATGGTGATGGAATAGATCATAGAGTGGATTCTTCTAGAAGAATAGTTTCTTTGAGTAGAATCTTATGGATGGAAGTTTGGTTGTGACCACTTGGTGGTGTGGTTTCCTTCCTGAGTATATCTAGGTTTTCTTATTTCTATTTAGTATTATATTACTATTATGAGCTGACTATTATTAATTTTTCATGTTTAGTATGTTTGGGGTTTCCTACAGGGTATTGTTATAATCACCGATGTATGGGACCTACTCACACGTGTTATGTATTATGTATACAATAACCCTTTTTAGGATGTCTTGGGTGGATAGGGAGTGGGTAGATCATAGCTTAAGCATGAAAAATCAATTTTTTTAGGGTCTTTTATTTTACTGTAGTCCTCTTCCTTAATGTAGGTTGGAATCTCTATAGTTTTTGGTTGGGCTTGTATTTGGCCCCTTTTTTGGTTTCATTACTTTAATGTTGTACTCTGTTTGGGGAATCATAAATATATGCATGCATTGTTTCATTTTTTTTACACTTCATCATTGTATGGGTTGGGATATGTGTCCATGCATACTGGTACATTAGTATAATGCCTCTCATATGTGGGATATACCTACTCGACATCGGTCACCAGACCCTGGAATATTGGAGGAGGACTTGAGGTAGTCACGGTTCGGATCCCGGTGGGCCAGGTCATGAAAACTATTTCCCAAAATGACTTTTTTGGAAGAAAATTTCTATAAGGTTCATATATTAATTCATATGATTCTTTACTTATATTAAAGGTTCCAAAAATCATGGATATTTTCATGATTCTAGATGAGTTGTTTCAAAGGATGGATTTGTACAATGTTCAAGTTATGAATTCCATAAAACATTAAAGTTACAAAATTAAATTTGTGCTTGTACTTGTTTTATACTTTTAAGTGATTAACTTAAAGGTGATGGTTAGGAAGAGAAGTATGAATGTCACAAAAATGATTTAAGGATTTACAAATCTTATTCTATGAAGTGGTGAATTTAAAAATAATTATTGGATAGATAAGTATATAGGTTATCATAATAAGTCCAAAGGACATGGAATCATTGGATAGAGGGTTCTATAAAGTTCATTGGATAAACCATTACAAAATATCATCAGACTGAGTAAATTATGAAGTCTTATCAAATTGTGTAAGATAATGATAGTTGAAAGAGTTTCATATGGAAAATATTGATTCCATCAAAAAAATATTTAAATAATTAGTTTTTCAAAATGAGTTTAATATAACAGGTTTATCATAAAATGATTTCAAGAATGAAGTTTCTAGATATAGGTTTTAATATAAAGCAAAATATATCCTAATTTTTTCTTATCAAATGTTCCATATGGAGGAGATATGAACAATGTGGAACTAGATTTAGAAAAACTATATATATGTGATACATAGATTTCATGTTATTAGAATAAGATCTAAAAATGGGATGATTTATAAATGTATTTTTATATAATTTGTTTCCTAAAGGAACATTCAGGTGAAATTTTATATGTCTAATTGAATGAGTCCTAGAATAAATTCACATAAACTTTTATGAAGTTTCAATTATATTGATTATGTAGAGTTTTTATTCGAATGTTCAATGTACCTAATAAAGGATTTATGATCCTATCCAGAATTTTAGGATGATGGTTGATGCCAAGATTTAGGGATGTTTAAATGAAGTTGGTTGAATCTGATTACATCATAGGTTTTGAAGGAGGTTAACATATGAAATATTTGAGCCTAAATTTCATTATTTCATTCTGTACTTTCCCAATATTTTTTGGATGATTCATAGATATATAAAGGAAATTAGGCTCATTATTATATGTTAAAAATATTTAAGATTTTATAGTAGTCAATAAGAAGAAAATAATTTCCAAAAGATGAAATTTTTTTAAAGATGATGGATCAGATGAAATGTTATGGAATAACTATGTTATGAAAGTAAGAATTTCCTAATGTAAAATTATTGAATAATGGTTTTTGATTATAAGTTTAACAAAATATTAGTTCTTATAGAAATATATTCTTTTAATATAAAAAATATAGTGGTTCAATTGATATTTATTAGGTTGGCATATGAATCTTTTGTAACAAGTGATAAAAAATATTCTTGGGTTAAGGGTTATTCATTCCTATGATTATTTAGGTCAAGGGTGATTCCTTCCCTACCCACATTTGTATCTATAATATATATTAGTTTAAAATCTATTTATTGGGTGATTATAATCATAAAAATAAGTAAGTAACTTCATTAGGATCTAAACTTGTGAAACCTATGTGCCATAATTTTTTATGAATCTTATCTTTGAATATGGGTGGGACAATGTAATAAAGTTGATAATATCAAAACACTATGATATTTCATATTTTTATTTATATGTAAATGAAATAATAAAAATATTACCACATATCCAACCCTCCCCCCCCCCCTCTCACTAGTGAATAATAATATGGTGACCTATCTTCATTCACATGGCCAATAAGTGGTGTATGTAACACCTATTTGATTTCCACTTTGGAAAAAGGATACTTAATGAATTTCTTTGGGAACAAAAATCTGGATAATGAAGGAAAGAAAAAAAAATTATATTCTTATAACTCTTTCTAAAAATATTTTCCTAAATGTGATAGGATTTCAAATGGATAAGGAAATTTTGGTTAAACATGAAATAATTTATGAATATTATGTTAAAGGGGAGGAATAAAAACATAAAATTTGGAGAAGTAAATATGAAGATATCAAAATGAAAGTGGAAGTGATAACTAAAAAATATTTCAAAAGGTTTAATGAAATATTCAAAATAAATCAGACATTTTAGAGATACTTTGTAAGATTCAACTATTTTAAAAAATATTATTGAGTAATTTTCTTATATATTTGATCCCAAAATAGTTTCTATTAAGGATAGAGAAACTATTTCTCTTAATGAGATTCACAAAATTCTCATTACCTATGATATGAGGAATTATCTAATCTTTAAGAACAAGGTAAAATATGAAATTTCTTTTGATGTGATAAATAAGATCAAGATTTGAGATGAAATAGAGTGCTCAAACATATCATAATATTAATTTCTAGCTAATGAATAATACTTGTAGGTAATGGATTTTATTATAAAGAAAATGGTAAAAGTTAAAGGAAATTACAAGTGAAAAAGTCCTATTAAATGTTTTAAGTGTGTATAAATCAGCCACTTTTCGTCAAACTTACCATGAATTGAAATATATGAGTCTGGATGTGGTGAAATTATAAAAAATAATTAAAATAAGTAGTGAGTTAAAAACTCTAAAGAGGTAAAAAAATTAGAGATATAAGTAGATATTATGGAAGAAGAATGAGGAGCATAATTTTTAATGAATATGGTAATTAATCAATTGAATGTAATTTATCAGATGAATATGTTTTAAAAAAATAATAAACTTCATGGATCAAGTTGATAAATAAGAGGAAACTTCTAACAATGAAGAAGGATAAGGTTAATAAACATACAAAGAATATTCTCTGAGATAAAAAGATAAATCATGTATCCATAAAAACTACAAAATAATGAAAGAAGCTAGATTTCATGGTAATAAAGATATAGTGGAATATTTATTTTAATGAGAATAAGTATATATTTTCTAAATTAAATCATTAAAAGTAAAATATTTGAGCTATAAATGATTTTAAAAGAATATGATGAGAAATTTTTCAATATTTAAGATGAATTTTGAAAATACTCAATGATGATGTAAAGAAGATTAAAATTACTTAAAATGATGAATGAAAATTTTTGTAAGGAAATTAAAGATAAACATAAATCTTCTAGAATTTTTAGAAAACTAATTCATATAAAATAGGTTTAAACTTAACCAGATAAAAAAATGTATCTAAGACTACTACAACTAACTATATAGGTTCTATAACAAAGGAATGAAAATCATAGTTTAAAAGGGATAGTAAAAAATATATATCCATTAAAAAATTTCCAAAATTAGGGTTTTACTCCTAGACAACTAATATTACACAAAAAAGGAAGTAGTTATTTAGAAACATTTATGAACCACAAAAAAAATTCGACCAATGTTATTATTTCCATATAATGGAAATATTCAATGGCTATTGTTGGTTCTATGTATATTTTTGGAATAAGTCATATAATTATTAGTAAAGCATGTAATTTCCATGGACAAGGCATGATTTAGATCGGGAATACAAGAAGTATTAGAAACTTTGAAGAATATAGTCAAAAGTTTAGTAAGTTAAAGAAAAATGTAAAGATGAAATGTATAGAAGATAAATTTTTTTGAAAGAAATAACATGTATGAATTTCATGATGAGGTTTGTGGAAGGTGTGATAAATCTAGTAATCATTAGAAAGAATGTATGACTACTATATATAGATATGTTCTTCACATCAGGAATGAAATATAACATTTTAAATGGATTATTGAAGAAAAAATCTTATTATATGAGGCTGAATTAAAACCTAGTAAAATGGTGAAACCATTGATTCTTGACAGATGATACTTCTTTGATAAGTTAGGAGATATAAAAATAAAAAAAACATCATAAAACATGATGGAGGTGTTTTTATGTTTTATAATGAAAATTTTCTCAAAATAAAGTGGGTTGGAATATATGAAATTGAATCAATAATGTCAAAGTCCAATGATGTTCTTTTTATTGGTGGACTTAAACACAAATTTCTATGATTCATCCAGATATCTAGTGGTGGGAATAAAGTTATCTTAATCATAAATTATTTCATTATTAATAATTCTAATGGTGGATAGATTATTACCAAATGAGATATAACTAGTGGTAATTTTTTCCAAATTGGGTATCAAAGTAACTCTTGTTATTTGAGTGATAAAGAAAGAAATAAGTTTTGGCATAAGATAATTACCCATTTTAGTATAGTAAATATGAGATAAATATCTATAAAAGAAGTTATTATATATATTATTCAACTAAAAAATGAAACATATATTATTTTTTAAACATGGTAAAAACTCATAATGGTCAACAAAGTCTTTGGAAGGTACAGATTAGGTCTACTCAACCTCTTGAACTTACTCACTCTGATCCCTATAGACCAATGAGAAATCAATCCACTAAAGGTGATCTATATTTCATAACCTTCATTGATGAATTCACATGGTTGACTTGAGTAATGTTTATGAAACAAAAATACGAGGTTGTGTAAATGTTCAAAATAATTAGAAAGGTGGTTGAGAAGGAACAAGGTGTATAAATAAGAAAATTGAGAACAAACAATGGAAATTATTTCATATGTTACTCATTTAAATCATATCTATAGATCCATGGTAATAAACATTAATACATTTATACTTTCACTCCACAATAAAATGTAGTAGTTGGGAGGAAGATCCAAAATCAATAATGAATGGTTATAGTTATTCATTCATAGTGTAAAATCTCAAAATAATTCTACAGAGAAGTAATGTTTTTTATAGATATACATATTTAAAATAGAAGATTACTAAGATTGGAATAAAAAAATTCCCTATGAAATGTGTTAAAAAAAGGTGCCTTCTATTAAATACATAATGGTATTTGGAATTTCATATTTGATTTATTTAAAAAAATATTGTAAATTGATGAAAGAGTCTTGAATGGAATTTTATTGGGGTATAAAACCAAAAAAAGAAGCTACATGTTATAGAGTAAACAATCACAAAAAATTGTTGAATCATTTTATGTAAATGATATTGAATTAAAGTTAAAATAAATATATAAAGGAACTAGTTTTAATTTTTTTATACGTAAATGAATATTACAACATTTTCAACAAACAAAGGAGGAGAAATATAATATTATATGAGTTATAGTAAATAAATTTAGATGTTTCTAGTTGTGAGGGAGAAATAGAAAGAAAGAAAACTCCTAATTCCAAAATATAGAGAAACATGTTAAACCAAAAAACATTATCTAAAGAATTTATTCTATAGTAATGAAAATGTGGAAACAAATAATTTAGGATCGAACATCACTCATTTCTCAAAAATACTGACAATCGCTAATATAATATGTGGATCATTAATAGATATTAGAATCTCTAAATGGATAATTTGATCGGATTTATTATAATGAAAATTGGTAACTAGTTTAGAGACTAAACTAAACAAAATAAAATACACTAAATGGGTGATCAGGAAAAATCAAAACAAAAACATAGAGGTTGCAATAAATAAATACAGTATTTCCTACAAATTGTATGAATAGTTTGAAGGTGTTGATTTTGAAGAAACATTTTACACCATCACAAGACATGAACTATATTAATATTCTGGGATATTACTACTCATCAAGATACAAATATTGTTATATAGATGTTTAAGTCGGTATTCTTTAATGTGTAAGTTGAGTAAGATGTATATACTAAACAACTAGATGGATTCATCATTGAAAATAATAGGATAAATTTTTTTATACTGAAAAAATCCTTGTGTGGTTTAAATCTTCTATCCTGATATTATGACACAAAACATGACAATTTCCTCCAAAAAATTAATTATATTTATTTAAGTTGATGAATTAATATATTAATGTGATAATGATCACAACTTCAAAGAGTTATTAAAAATGAAGAGGTGATTTGATTTGTCTATGATTAGGTAAATGGAATTAATTCTCAGGTTAAATATTTTTCAAAATGAAATCTATATATTTATTTCAAAAGAAAAGTATTCAAGAAAATTATTAAACAAATTCATCATGGTAGATTCAAACAAAATTATACACATATTTATGTTTGTATGAAGATGTTTCTAGATAAAGTCAAAAAATGTGTGAATTAGAAAGACTTTCAAACTTTGATCAAATGTTAAATTTATATTATAGTGTCTCATCAAGATATTTTTTATCCTATATAATTATGTTCCATGTAATAATTTGATCATAAATAATCTCACATGATATCTTCCAATATAATTTTTAGGCATATCAAAGAAATTGTGAATCATGGATTGATGCACAATAAAAGTAATAAGTTTAACTTACTTGGGTTCATCAATTTTAATTTCTCTAAGGTTTTAATGATAAAAAATCAATGTCCAATATAAAATTACTCATGGGAGAGATATGTGTTTATTTTAATCAAAAGAAACATTATTCTTTAACATTTATTACAACTGAATCTGAATATATTCTTGCTACTAATGCATGTACTCAAATAATGTGGATAAAATTCCCACTTAAAAATTTGAGGGTGAATGTTGAGAAACCTCTAATGTTTTTTTATAATAAATATTAAATTTATATTTATAAAAGTACTATTCAATATTCTAGTTATATGAAAATTGATGTTAAATATTATTTTATCAATAAAAGATTTTATAGTGAATATTAAAATATTAATTATATTTCAAAAAAAGATCAAATTTTATATGGATTCGCTAAAGCTATTATAAGGTTGTGATTCGTGGAATTAATGGTGAAAATACATGTTCAACCTCCATTACTGAACTAATAATTTATTTAGCTTCCCCTATGTTACATTGGAATATGTTTTCAAAGATGGAGATGAATTATAAATCTATACTTTGTTTTTTGGGAATCTAAATCTGGTGTCCTCATAGAAAGTGGGAGTAAAAGTTTAGGAAATTACATATCTAAAAATGAGATCTTTGAGGGGGAGTATATCAACATCATAAAAAAAATATTTCTTTTCCTTGAGGGATGTAATTCTATTGAAAATTTATCTTATATGGTAGTGTGGTTTTAGGACATTTCTTATTGGGAATGGATATGGTTATATGGTGAGTAAGTAAAGGAGTCGTTTTATTATTGATAATAAATCCAAAGGGGGAGTTTTAAGTACCAATAGTTTTTTGAAGGTGTTTTATTTTCTTAACATTAAAATTTTTATTTTTTATTATAATGAATATATATATATATATATATATGTATTTATGTATAAATATTTTGATGACACCATCTTCTATCGAATATAAATAAATTTTTTTAGGAAACCATTACTGAGAAAACATTTCCATAAGATCTTTTTCATGAGAACATTTTTAGAAGGTATGGATATTATGTTAGGTGATTATTAGATAATATTTGAAGTTCCAAATGATATAACGATTTCCATGATTCTAGATATGTTTTTTCAATGTTTTAAGTTGTTCAATTTATGAAGTCCATACATTGATTGAGTTACAAAGTCATAGTCACAACTGTACAAATTTAAAATGGTAAAGTGGTAAAGTTACACATGATGATCTGAAGGAGAAGTATAAGGTTTACCAAAATGAGTCCATGATATAAAAATTCCATGTTATGAAGTGGTGTGGTTATAGCTAATGGTCAAATAGATAAGTATAAGGGTTATCATAATGATTCCATCATCTATATATTCATCAGGAAGATGCTTTTACTAAGTCTATTAGATATACCATTATAATGATCAATAGAAATATTAATTTAAAATGTCTAATTAGATGGAGTAATATGTGAATATTTGAATGTATTCTAGATATAAAACCTAGAGCCTTTTGTGGAGTGAGTTTTCTAGAATGAGGTTATCAATATGATCAAAAGAAAATGGGTTTACCATATGTAGTGTTTTGGAATGAAATTTACTAAAAGAGATCTCAGGACGACGAAAACATTGGAAAGTGATTTTATTATAAAATTTTCTAGATAGATGATATTTGAATGATATGAAATATATAATGACCTAGATTTCCTTAGGCCATTCCTTTGTGAAAATCTAATGCTTTTGGTGTTCTTGGGGGTCATAGTGTTTTTATTTTGGGAGTTTTTCAAAAATCTAGTTTCACCAAATAGTTTCACTAAAATGGCGGCACCATGATGGTGGAACACCGAGAAAGTACCACCGTTATAGTGGAACACCAACAAGGTGGAACCATAATGGAGGCACACTAAAACAGTGTCACCGTAATGGTGGAACACCGAAACGGTGGGACCATGATAGTGGCACACCAAAAGAGTGGCACTGTGACGGTGGCACACTGAAACGGCGGCACTGTGAAGGTGGTACCATAACGACGACACACCAAAATGGTGGCACATAAAAATGGTTGCACACCAAAATGGTGGCACCGTGATTGTGGCACCCCGAAATGGTGGCACCGTGATGGTGGAATGCTAAAACTGTGGCACACCAAACAGTGTCTCACCCGTTTACAAATTTTTAGTTTTTCCCAGTTTCTCATAGTTTTTCTAAATTCTCCCCTCTTATATTTTATTTGATGTAAACCAAGTTTAAATCATTATTTGAGAGTTTTTAAGGGAGTTTCGAAGGATATTAAGTATATCTTTAATATCCTAATACTCTGGGGACTTTGAGATATTAAAACTGCGTAATATTGAACATGATCCCATGTTAATGGCCTTTAGAATAGCTTCCTTATGTTGACATAGGATCTGATTTTTTCGAAAGCTGAGGTCCTATATTCTATTCTCTATTGGTGCGCCAAAAGCCTTACTCTCGGGATGAATCGTGTGCCTATGCTAGAGCCCCCTCATGTTCAGTTTTCTTGGAGTTTTCTAATCCTCACACGATTCCCTGTTCTTGGCACAAAGAGGATTTCTGGTCACCTATTGTTCCAAGTAGTCATTCCTATTCCTCTATTTATTTTTGTATCATGCAGGGTGGGCGTAGTAAGATTATTTTTTGAAAACTTCGAATCCAACTTTTAACAAAAACAAATTCTAATACGAACTTTTCAACAGGATAGGAGTGGATTGACGTTAAAAACTAGTTATATTTGTTATCTTTGTTGATGATGTGATATGTTTTGGCTATATGGATTCTAAAAATCATATCTGTTGGTGGTCCTTGTCTAGATATGGGTGACACTTTATTATTTTTTTTGTTTCCTTATGAATAATTGGTGTAAATATAAATCTGATTAATCACGTATACCCAGTTAAATGAAATGGATGAACCCTGATGAAAACCCTTGTGTGATCACCCCTTCTTATAAAAGTGGATTTAAATAATAGTGTTTACCAAATCTGAATACATCCTATTTGATAGGTGTGGTTTTGTGTTGTGTTCTATTGTGTTTTGTGAATTTGTGTGGGTTGTTTGGTGTTGCTATTGTGAGCACAGTTATGGATACAAGGGTATACAGAGGAGTTGATTCTATGAGAAGGGTGTGGTATGTGTGTGCAGTGGGGTTGTGGTTTAATGGTGGTTTCCATGGGTTTTGTCTATGGGGTGGTATGGCTGGTGTGTTGATATCTCGATTTGAGAGATTGATTGATTGTGGAATGGATGGACTTGTTAAGTAGTGGGATTGTATCTAGGAAATGTTTGGGCAGCAGGGTTGTAGGATTTAGTTGTAACTATTTCATGTTTATAGGTGTGTCGGGTATGGTGTTGTTGTGCAATGGGGTGGACAGGTTTTTCTGTGATGGTATGATTGAGCAAGATAACTTTAAAGAATGATAGTTGGTAGTGGTTGAACGGGTGTCTAAGAAAAAGGGGGTGTGTAGTGGGACATCAATTTTGTTTTTCTCTCTTGTTTTTATGAATGGGTGTTAAAATGGATTTCCTTACCTTGGTCCCTACTTCCTTGTTTTCCTTGGTAGTGTTTAGTGGATTTTTTTCCTTCTAGAAATGGTTGCAGATGTTGTGCTTGGTAGTTTCCCTGAGTAGTGCTGGAATAAATTAAAGTAAACCCCTTAATTAATGAATGGAATTTGGTTAAATGAAAGGGGGTTAGGATTGTGTTTTGTTGTGGCTCTATGTGTGGTTGTGCATATAGGGGTAGCAGCAAATGTGGTTCCGTGTGGTCTGGTTGTTTTTTTTAAATCTATAGGATGGGATGCGTGTTTACTTACCTATATGTATAAATTGTAGTTACTTTTTATTTCTATACACACCCCACCCTTGTTGAACACCATGTTCCGAACACCCTCATTTCATGGGGGAGGGTGTCTTTCCCAACATCCTGGTGGGAGGATGGATGGCTGGTTACTAACTTTCTTCCTCACACCCTCTTTCGGGTTCTTACCGCTCGTGTGTATTCAAATAGGCTGTAATGGCTTGAGGTTTACTATAGTCCATGATCCTTCAGGGGGTTTTGTTGTGGATGAGGGTCCCAAGTGTTTTCGGGCCAATATCATTTTCCTAAGTGTCTTCGGGATGAGGTCCAGGTGCCTTTTGGTGAGAGGCATGGTTGTTGTGGCCCAGGTGTCTATGGGCGGGAAGTGTGGTATGGTTGTGGCCTAGGTGTCTGTAGGCAGGATTTATGTGTGGTTTGAGGCCCAGGTGTGAGTGGGTAGGTTTTAGAAGTGGGACTTAATTTTGGAGGAGTGTTAGAATCAAGACGTTAGCTATTAGGAACAAGTAGATAACTAGTGGGAATGTGGTGTAGGGAACCCAAATGTCGATATGCTTATACTACTACTTTACTTGACTTGCATTATTTTGTGAGTGTGTCTTGGTGTGGCTAGGCTGGTTAGTGATCCTTGGTGGGTGCTTTGAGGTACTGTTGTTCTCTCATAGGGGCATCAGTATGTTCCCCCACTTGTGCATAGGTAGATTTAGTTTTCTTACTGGGTATACTTGTATACTCACCCTACGTTTATGGAACTGTTTTTACATTTCTAGGAGGACTTTAAGGACTGTGTTATACTTTACTATCTCAGGTGTCAGGATAGTTGTTGTGCTGCTACTTAGTCTTTTATTTTGGTACCTTTATTTGTATTTTTTTTAACTTTCTGGCATTTTATGTTTAAATAGTGTGTGGGTTGGATTTTTGTTTCCCTTATATAAAATTTTAGTGTTTTTAGTGATTTTTACCATCTTATCTCCAAATCATGTTTTCCTTAAAATGGTAAATTCCTTCAATTTTGTGTGATATTCCATAACCTTGGTGATAGTCACCACTCCAGGGCCTATTGAAGGTGGAACTTGAGGGTCATTATATCTCCTTCATCTTAAATAAGGAAGGGTGTGTCACTTTGTTGTTCCTCCCCTCATCTTGAAGAAGGTGGGTCATGATAGAATGGTATCAGAGCCGTTGGTTGAGAGATGGAATGAAGTTCGGAGTTAGGAATAGTAAGGATTACATGGGATGGTAGGAAAATGTTGTTAGTAAATCTTAGTGTGTGAAATAGTCTATGAAAGATCGGCTAGGACATGGGATTTTAGAGCTCCCTGTGATCCGATATAAGGACTCTAGGCCTACCAAATGACCAAGTGAGGCTATGATGATTGTTGAGTAGATACCCTAAGAAAGTTACATGCATCATAATGACTTTTCTTCTTGTGTGTCTTGGTATTTTTGAGGATTTAATTTAAATAAATATCTAAAATAAATCTTAAAACTAAAATTTCATACTACTTGTTCTTAGGAGTTCCTTGTTTACCCTTTTCAGCTATGGCACCAAGACGTCGCCCACATGTGGTATGAGAAGTTGAGGCCTATAAGGGTAAATTTGTTCATCAGGGGAGGGCCGATCGAGATGAGGAAGATGACTTGTGGAAAAATACCCTTCATTCTTCTAATGGCAGACCCTGCGAAAGTATGAAGGCAGTGTTTCAGACTTAGAGATGGATGGTTGGCTTGAGGATCTGAAAATAACTTTTACCTTTATCCACACTCTGAGGGTGTACTAGGTTCCCCTAGTAGTGATCCTGATGTGAGGAGCAACGCGTCAGTGGTGGACGCTTTACCTTAGGGAGAGGAAGGAGACCGATGTATCATGGGCTAACTTTAAGAAGGAGTTTCGGGCAGAGTTTCATTCCTTGATGATGAAGGCCTAGAAGAGGTAGGATCTGCTCTCCTTCTAGCAGAGGAGTATATTATTAAGGGATCTGGGTATCAAGTTCAAGGATTTACTACTCTTTTCTCTAGATCTATTTTTGGATGAGGATTCATGGGAAGGACTCTTGGAGGAGGCACTTTAACCTTCTCTTTAGTACGTTGTCACTCCCTTTACCCTACCGAAAAACATAGAAGTTCAAAAGAAGGTTGAAGTAGTGGAGAGGATAAACTCATAGGTATATGTACCACAATAGGGGATTCATCCAAGTTCATCGAAGGGGAATATAGTCAGAAACAGGTCTCTAGAATCAGGGCCTTCCAGGTTTCGGCCAGCGGGGAAGTATGCCTTAGTAGTTCGAGTTCTGATCTCATGGTCTTTACCCTTTCCTCATGGTCCCGAGACAAAGGTTCTTTGTCTATGGAGGTTGTGGGAATATTTGAAGCTAGTTCCTAGTTCGATCTCAGTATGGTGGGGATGGGAAGGTTCAGCAACCACCTTAGTAGTAGTAGTTTCTGGTCAGACCTTTCCAGCAACTGGGGATGCGGGATCCCGCTCCACCGAGGGTAGATGGTGCTGGAGGAGGCCAACCTAAATTTTCTCCACAGGGACCTCAACCAGGGAATGTTTAGGGATTTTCTCGACATCATAGGGGCATAGAAGCTAAGAATGGGTAGTTTCACATCACTGAGGCAGTTGTTCTAGCAAGGAAAAAGGTTTTTCAAGGTATGATCAGTCTGTTTAGTACACTTGCGTGTGATTTGTTTGATTCAGGAGATTCTCACTCCTTTGTTGCACCCATTCTACCTCTCGCCTTTGGGACTATACCTAGAGAGACTTTCTATTCCTCTAGTGTTGATCAAGTTAGTTGGAGGTTAGACCAGTCTGTTTGATGTTTTTCAGGGATGTAGACTGATGTTGGGGATACATCAATCCAGTTGGGATCTTCTTTTACAACTTATGAAACCATATTATGTCATCCTTGGCATCGATTGGTTGTTCTCTCTGCATTCCATTATTTAATTCTTCTATATGATATTCGTGTTTTAGATATGGATGGTCAATGTGTATCTTTTTTTGGCAAGCGTATTCGTTATAAGGGTAGTATGTGTGTGGAGATTCTTCTTTCTATGTTAGCCGAGATATTAGAGGGATTAACGGGTGCTGAGATGTTGGAGGTTCCACGAGTTTTCAGGGAGTTCCTAAATTATTTCCCCTAAGAGGTTGTGACTCTACCCTCTTGATGTGATGTTGCATTTGGAATAGAATTACAACCTGGTTCCCATATGATTTTGATGGATCCCTATTGTATGGTGCCTTCAAAGTTATGGGAGTTTCATATTCAGATTTATGACCTGATGAAAAAAAGGTTTTATTTGACCGAGTGTGTCATCATGGGGTTCTCCAGTCTTGTTTGTGAAGAAGGCATATGGTGGCCTAAGGTTGTGCGAAGACTACTAGAGACTGAATCAGGTAACAGTCAAGCACATTTACCCCCTCCTAAGAATAGATGATCTTTTCAACCATTAAAGGGGAGTAGGTTGGTTCTCCATGATTGATCTATGGTTTGGATATCCCCAGTTGAGGGTGAAGGAGGGTGACATCCTGAAGACTGCTTTTATTTGCAGGTATGGGAACTTCGAGTTCATGTTCATTCCCTTTGGTGTTACGAATTCACCATCCATGTTCATGGGGCTCACAAACTGTGTCTTCCACAAGTTCCTAGACCTGTTCATCATCGTGTTCATAAATGATATTTTTATTTACTCAAAGTCAGAGGAGGATCATGATCAGCACCTCAGGAAAGTCTTAGAGGTCCTCCAACACCACCAACTCTATGGGAAGCTGTCCAATTTCATGTTCTGGATGTGATAGGTACACTTCCTTGGACATGTGGTGTATCAGAAAGGGATAGCAGTGGGACCATCAAAGTTCGAGGCAGTTTCTTCATAGGAATCACCCAAGAACATGGAATAGGTTCATAACTTCATGGGTCTAGTGGGCTATTATCATAGGTTTGTGCCTGACTTCTCTCAAGTTGAGGATCCCTTGATAGCCTTGACTAGAGAAGACCAGTTATTCATGTGGAGTGAGTAGTATCAGAAAAATTTTAGCTACCTGAAGGGGAATATGGTTAGTGCTCTAGTTCTTAGGTTTCCAAAGGAAGGGGTGACATTTGAGGTGTTCTATGACACTTATGGTCTAGGCTTGGGATGTGTGCTGATGAAGTAGTGGTGAGTGATCTCTTATGGGTCTAGGTAGTTACGTCCACATGAACGTAACTATTATATCCATGATCTAAAGATTTCAGTAGTCGTATTCAGGCTAAAGTTGTGGCGATATTACCTTATCGGGGAGTGATTTGTGGTCTTCAAGGATCACAAGATCATGAGGTATATCTTCTCCTAGAATGACATGAACTTGTGGAAGTGAAGTTGGATGGAGTTTATACAGGACTATGACTTCGATATATCTTACACCTCAGGAAAGGGGAACATATTGGCTGATTCTTTGGGTAGGAAGTCATAGAAGGAGGTAGTTCAGGAATCCACATATGCTTGGAAGGCAGTGAAGGAGTTGGATGTTTTGTGTTAGGATGAAAGAGTGGATGGTGGAAGCGGTTGTATGTTTCATATGACAGTGCAGTCTTCCTTGGTGTGGTAGGTGGAAGAGTCTTAGTGGGGAGACTCAGAGACTGAAGTTATGTGTGATCGCGCTGTCAAGGGTGATGCTTTGGAGGGATGGTCAGAGGATAGTTAGAATCAGATGATGTTTTGTGGGAAGCTGGTAGTTCTAGTGGCAATGCATGAGGGAGTTCTTCATGAGTTCCATAACTCACCCCTGGCTATTTATCCAAGAGTTTCTAAAATGTAATGAGGATTGAGGGAATAGTTTTGGTGGCCTGGGGTGAAGTGGGTAGTGGAAGAGTTTGTGGCGATGTGCCTAGTGTGTTAGTAGTTGAAGGCTGAGTATCATGTTTCTAGAGGTTTGTTACATCCCTTAGACGTTATCAAGTGGAATTGGGATGACATTTAGATGGATTTCATCATAGGATTACCTAGGACTCAGTGAGTTTGTGATTCTATTTGTGTTGTAGTGGATCGGTTGACGAAATTATATCACTTCTTAGCAAACAAGGAGTCGAGCGCAGTAGAAGCCTTAGTATAGAGGTATGTGGTTGAGGTGGTGCAGCTGTATGAAGTTCCAATATCCATTGTCTCATACCAGGATACACATTTTAAATCATGATTCTAGAGGGGATTGGATCATGCCTTTGGCACTCAGTTATGCCTCAGCACTGCTTTTCACCCTCATATGGATGGATTGACATAGAGGACCATCCAGACATTAGAGTAAATGTTGTGGGCACGTGTTCTGGACTTTAGTGGATCTTGGGTGAGACATTTTCCATTTCTATATTTTTCTTAAAATAATATCTATCATTGTTCCATTGGTATTTCTCTATTCAAATATCTATACAGGAGGTTTTTTCATTCACCATTGTACTGGATAGAAGTTGGGGAGGTATCTATTATTGGTCCAAACATGGTGTAGAGTATGATAGAGAAGGTATAGATTGTTTGTGAGAGAATGTAGACAGCACATGACCTATAGAAGTTGTATGTCAATTGTAGGAGGAGGCCTTTGGATATTGAGGTTGGGGACCATGTATTCTTGAATTTTTTTCACTCAACATGGGAAGCAGAGGTTTGGTAGAGGTTGAAATATTTCTCCCAGGTTCATCAGACCTTTTGAGGTGTTGGTACAAGTTGTATAGGTGGCATATCATCTGGCATAGCCACCACAGTTGGAGAGGATCCATGACGTCTTCCATGACTCTCACCTACGTTGGTATCTACATGATGACTCCCACGTCATTGACTGGGGAGAGTTGGATATCGAGGGTAATGCGAAATTCATTGATCTACTAGTAAGAATCGAGGATCATGAGGAGAAGGTACTTCATGGATGAACTATTCCTTTGGTTAGTGTGTAATGAAGGCATGCTGGCATCAAGGAGAGTACTTGGGAGTGAGAGGGACAGATGCTTACTTAGTATCTAGAGTTGTTCTGAGTTTTAAACTTGTGTTTTTCTTTCTACTTTTCTTATGATGTAATGATTGATTATGTTCATTATCAGATGCATTATTCCCTTGTTCTTAGTTTTTTTTGGAAACTCCTGACATAATCCCTAATCGAGACGCATTAATGTGGATGCGATTAAACCCATTTGGGAGAGTTAGTGCCACCCAGAGTAGATAGTATCTTGACATGGAGGAAGAGATTCCCTAATTCATATGTTTGGGAAGTAGGGCCTTCATGTTTATAAATTTTTTCAAGAGATAGATGTCAAGGAGGTGTTCTGGGATTTTAGGGTTTTCACTTGAGTTTTTGAACAATGCAGGGTGATTTTTCCCTGAGAGGTATCTTACAGGGTGGTTGTTCGGAAACCTCTTTTTATGAGTTTGGTTTTAAATTCTTTGGGATGAGAATAGTTTGAAAGGTATCTGATGTAATGACATAGATTTCCCCGGTCCATTACTTTGTGAAAATCTAGTGCTTGTGGTGTTCTTGGGGGTTGAAATCGTTTGTTTTGGGAGTTTTCTAAAAAACTAGTTTCACCAAATGGTTTCGCCAAAATGATGGCACTCTGACGGCGGTACACTGAGATAGTAGAACTATAATGCTAGAACACCAACACAGTGGCACCATAACAGAGGCACACCATAACAGTGGAACACCAAAACGGTGGCACCGTGATGGTGGAACTGTGATGGTGGCACATCGAAATAGTGGCACGCCAAACAGTAGCTCACCCTTCACCAAATTTCCAGTTTTTCCTAGTTTCTCCTAGTTTTTTCAAATTCACACCTCTTACATTTTATTTGACGTAAATCGAGTTTAAAGCCTTGTTTAGGCATTTTTAAGTGTGTATCAAAGAATATTAAGTATATCTTTAATATCCTAACACTACGGGGACTTTGAGACATTCAAACAGCCTAATCTAGACTATGATCCCACATTAATGGCCTTTTGAACCACTTTATTATATTGATATAGGATATAGGTTTTTCTAAATTCAAGGTCCTCTATTCTCTTTTCTCTTGGTGAATCTAAATCCTTCCTTTATAGATGAGTCATGCGCCAGTGCTAGATCCCCCTTCTGCTCAGTTTTCTTGGAGTTTCCTGCTGCTCGTGTGATCCCTTGTTCTTGGTGCAAAGAAGAGTTTTGTTCACTTTTTTTTCAAGTAGGTATTCTTCTGACTCTTTTGTTTATGTATCATGAGGGGTGTGTGTAGTAACGTTATTTTTTTAAAACTTCTGAATCCAACTTTTAACAAAGATGAAAGCTAATAAAAAAAATTTAATAGGATGTTAGTGGATTGATTTTGATCGCTTATTTTATTTTTCATCTTTGTTGATGATGTGATCTGTTATATTCATATGGATTCTGAAAATCATAGTTTTCGGTGGTCTTTTTATGTGCATGGGTGACGCTTTATAAATGTTTTTTTCTTTATGAATAATTGGTTTAAATATCAAACTAATTAATCATGTATACCCAGTTAAATAAAATGGATTCCCCTGGATGGAAACCCGTGTGTGATCACCCCTGTTTATCAAAGTGGATTTAAAGAACAGTGTTTACCAAATCTAAATACATCTTGTTTGATAGGTGTGGTTGTGCATTGTGTTCTGTTGGGTTTTGTGACATTTTTTGATTTCTGTGGTGCTGTTGTTTGGAGCACAGTTATGGGTAGAAGGGTGGACAAAGCAGTTGGTTCTATTAGAAGTGTGTGGTATGTGTGTGCAGCGGGGATGTGGTTTAATGGTGGTTGTTGTGGGTTTTCTATATTGGGTGGTATGGGTGGTGTGTTGGTATCTCAATTTGATAGATTGATTGATTGTGGAATGGATGGACTTGTTATGCAGTGGGACTACATCTGTTAAATTTTTGGGTAGTGGGGCTATAGGACTAGGTTATCATGATTTTATGTTTATAGGTGTGTCGGGTGTGGTGTTTTTGTCCATCAGGGCTTCCGAGTTTGGCTGTAAGGGAATGAATAAGTGAGACAAATTTGAAGAATGACATTTGGAAGTGGTTAAATGGGTGTTTAGGAAAAATGTGTTGTGCAGTGGGACTATAGGTTGGTTGGTCTCTAATTTTTTTTATAAATGGGTCTTAAAATGGATTTCCTTACCTTGGTCCCAACTTCCTTGTTTTCCATGGTAGTGTTTAGTGGATTTTATCCTTCTGGAAATGGTTGCAGATGTTGTGCTTGATAGTTTCCCTGGGTAGTGCTAGAATAAATTAAAGTGAACCCCTTAATTAATGAATAGAAAGTGATTAAAAGAAAGGGTGTTAGGATTGTGTTTTATTATGGTTATTTGTGTGTTTGTGCATATAGGGGTAGTAGCAAATGTGTTTCAATGTGGTTTGTTTCATTGTTTGAAACCTCTAGGATGTGCTGAGGGTTTACTTACCTATATTTATAAATTATAGTTACTTGTGATTTCTATACACACCACCCTTGTTGAGAACCATGTGTCGAACACCCCCATTTCATAGGGGAGTGTGTCTTTTCCAACATCCTGATGGGAGTATGGATGGATGGTTATTGAATTTATTCATTGCACCCTATTATAGGTTCTTACCACTCAAGCATATCTAGGCAGGCTGTAGTGGATTGAGGTTTACTATAGTCCAATATCCTTCAGGATAATTTTTTCATGGATGAGGGTCCTGGGTGTTTGCGGGACAGTATTGTTTTCCCAAGTGTCTTTGGCACGAGGTTCAGGTGTCTTCGGGAAAGAGGCATGGTTGTTGTGGGTCAGGTGTCTGTAGGTGGGATGTGTGGTGTGGTTGTGGACTAGGTGTCTGTGAGCGGGATTTTTGTGTGGTTTGAGGCCAAAATATGTGTGGGAAGGTTGTGATAGTGGGGTTGTATTTTGGAAGAGTGGCAGCGTTAAGATGTTAGAAGTTAATAATGATCAGATAACCAGTGGTAAAGTGGTATGGGGTACCCAAATGTCAATGTTCTTATACTACTATTTTACTTGACTTGCGTTATTTGGTGAGTGTGCCTTGGTAAGGCCGGTTTGGTTAGAACTTCTTGGTAAGTGTTTTGAGGTTATATTGTTCTCTCATAAGGGAATTACTATATTCCCCCACTTATGTATGGGTGGCTTTAGTTTTCCTACTAGGTCTACTTGTATACTCACCCTGTGTTTATGGAACTATTTTCAGGTTTCCAGGAGTACTTTGAGGATCATTTTGGACTTTACTAGATTGAACGTTAGGATAGTTGTTATGCTACTACTTAGTCTTTTCTTTTGGTACCTTGATTTGGATTTTTTTATGTAACTCTGTGAGAGTTTATGTTTAAATCATGCATGGGTTGGATTTTGGTTTCCCTTATATAAAAGTTTTGCGTTGTTCAATATTTTTATCATCTTATTTATCGATCTTGTTTTCCTTAAAAAGGGCCATGCCTTCCATTTTGTGTGAGATTTCATACCCTTGGTTCTAGTCTGCAATATGAGGCCTATTGAATGTGGAATTATAGGGGTCATTATCTCTCCTTCATCTTGATGAAGGAAGTGTGAGGAACTTTGTTGTCCCTACCCTCATCTTGAAGAAGGCGGGTTGTGACAGAATGGTATCAAAGATGATGTTTGAGAGATATGATGGATTTTAGAGTAAGGAATAGTAATTATTGCATGGGATGGTAGTGAAATGGTGTTATGAAATCTTGGTGTGTGAAATAGTCTAGGGAAGACTGATAGGACCTGGGATTTTAGGGCCCCCTATGATTCGATGCAAGGAATCTAGGCCTACCGAACAACCAAGTGATGTTATGCTTATTTCCAAGTATAGACCCTAGTAAATCTACATGCATCATAATGACATGTGTTCTTGTGTGTATTGGGTGTTTTGGTAAGTTAATTTAAATAAATATTTAAAATAAAAATTTCATTCTAGTTGGGCTTAGGATTTCCTTGTATACCCTTTTCAACTATGGCACTTGGATGTCACCCACGTGTGGTATGAGTAATTGAGGCCCAGTAGGATGACATGGTTGATTAGCAAAGGGATGATAGATAGGAGGAAGATGAATTTTAGAAAAATAACCTTCATTATTTCTAGTAGCAAACCCTAGGAAAGTACGAAGTTATTATTTCAAGCTTAGAGATAGAGGGCTTTCTTGAGGAGCTTACAATCATATTTACCTTGATTTGTGCTCTGAGGGAGTATTGGGTTCCTATTTTAGTGATCCAAATGTGAGGAGCAGCGTGTCAGTGGTGGATTCTTTACCTTAGGGAGATGAAGGAGACTGATATATCATGGGAGGAATTTAGGAAGGAGTTTAGGGTAGAGTTTATTTCATTGATAATAAAGCCTGAGAAGAGGCAGGAGTAGCTCTCCCTCCAGTATAGAAGTATGTCAGTGAGGGAAAAAGGGATCAATCTCAAGGATCTCCTATGATTTTCTCCAAATCTCTTTTCAGATGAGGATCCATGGGAATGACTCTTGGAAGAGGCACTCCAAACTTCTCTTTAGTATGTATTCACTCCCTTTACCCTACTGACATACTTAGAAGTTCAGAATAAGGATGAAGTAGTGGAAAGTATGCACTCATAGGGAGGTATATAGTAATAGGGGAGCCATCCGAGTTCTTCGAAGGGGAAGGCAGTCACCATCAGGTCATTGGCATTAGGTCCTTCCAGATTTTAGCTAGTAGGAAGTAGGCCTAAGCAGTTCCAGTTCCAATTTCATAGTCCTCGACCTTTCCCCATGGTCCCAAGACCGAGGTGCTTTGTTTATGGAGGTTAGGCACATATTCTATTCTATTTCCCAGATTTAGCTCAGTATGGTGGGGGTGGGCAGGTTCAGTACCCACCTCAGTAGTATAAGTTACTGGTCTGACCTTTCCAGCAACAAGGGCAACGGGCTCCTGCTCCACCTAAGGTAGACGGTGTTGGAGGAGGCTGAACTCAGGGTTCCCCTCAAGGACCTTAACTGGTGAATGGTTTGGGAGGAGATCTTCAGTAGAGGGGAAGAGGAGTTGGGTGTGGTCAGTTGCACACAACCAAGGCATTAGGTCCATTAGGGTTGGAGGTTGTTCAAGGTACAATCATTCTGTTTCGTACTCTTGCGTGTTCTTTGTTTGATTTGGAATCCTTGTACTCCTTTGTTGTACCCAGTCTAGCTCGTGCCTTGGGAATAGATGTAGATAGACTTTCCATGCCCCTGGTGTCGAGCACGCTAGTTGTAGGTCAAACCAGTCTGTTTGATGTTTTTCGTGGATGTAGACTAATGTTGGGGCCGCATCAGTGCAGTAGGTATCTTCTTCTACAACAGATGCAACCATGTGATGTCATCCTTGGCATTTATTGGTTATTATCTGTGCATGCCTTTATCAAATGATTCCGTAGGAGTGTCTTTTTTGAAATATGGATGGCCAGTGTGTAGCTTTTGTTAGCAATAATGGTTGTCATGAGGGAAACTGACGTGCAGAGCCTCTTTTTTCTGTGTTAGTCGAGCTACCAAAGGGTTCAATGGGTGCTGAGATGGTGGAGTTTTTGAGAGTTTTCATGGAGTTCTTGGATGTTTTCTTTGAAGAGGTTGTTACTCTACCCCCTCTACGTGACGTTGAGTTTGTAATAGACCTGCAACATGGTGCTCATCTGATTTTGACAGCTCCCTATCGGATGGAACCTTTTGATTTGCGAGAGTTGTAGATTTAGGTTGATGACCTGATGAAAATGGGTTTTATTCAGATGAGTGAGTCATTGCAGGGTGCTCTAGTATTGTTCACGAAGAAGGTAGATATTGGCCTGAGGATGTGCATGGACTACCGGAGACTAAATCAAGTAACAGTTAAGAACTATTACCCTCTCTCTAGAATAGATGATCTTTTCAACCAGTAGAGGGGATTAGGTTGGTTATCCAAGATTGATCTACAGTCTAGATATCACAAGTCAAGGGTAAAGGAGGGTGACATCCTAAAGACTACTTTCAGGTGAAGGTATAGGCACTTCGAGCCTATGGTCATCCCTTTTGATGTTACGAATGCACCAGCCATGTTCATGGCGCTCATGAACTCTGTCTTCTGCAAGTTCTTGGACCAGTTCATCATTGTTTTCATTAATGATATTCTGATTTACTCAAAATCAGAGGAGCACGCTGAGCACCTCAGGACGGTCTGAGAGATCCTCCGGCACCACCAGTTATATGAGAAGTTGTCCGAGTGTAATTTTTGAACGCAAGAGGTGCACTTCCTTAGACATGTGGTGTCTCAGAAAGGGATAGTAGTGGACTCATCAAAGGTTGAGGCAGTTATTTCTTGGTCAGAATCCAAGAGCGTGCCAGAGGTTCATAGCTTATTGGGTCTAGCAGGCCATTACTGAAGGTTTCAACCTGGCTTATCTCTATTTTCCACTTCATTTACAGCTTTGACCAGAAAATACTAGGTCTCTGTGTGGAGTGGGTAGTGTCAGGCATCATTCAGCTACCTAAAGGGGAATCTGGTCAGTGATCCAGTACTTAAGTTTCCACAAGAAGGGGTGACGTTTGAGGTCTTAAATGACATTTCTGGTCTAGGATTGGTATGTGTACTGATGAAATAGTGGGCATTGATCTCTTATGTGTCTCAGAAATTACATCCACATGAACGTAAATATACCACCCATTATCTAGATCTTGTAGTGGTCATATTCGTGATGAAGTTGTAGTGACATTTCCTCATTGGGGGGCACTTTGTGGTATTCACATATCATACGATCTTGAGCTATATCTTCTCCCAATGAGACCTGAACTTGCGACAGTGAAGGTGGATGGAGTTTCTCTCGTACTGTGACTTCGATATCTCTTACACATTAGGAAAGGGGTATGTGGTGGTTGATTCCTTGAGAAGGAAGTAATGGAAGGAGGTAGTTTGGGAATATACATATTATTGGAAGGAAATGAAGGAGTTGGCCACTTTGAGTCTAGATGAAAGAGTGGAAGGTGGTAGAGGTTGTCTGTTTCAGATGAGAGTGTAGTCTTATTTTGTGCGGCAGGTGGAGGAGTCTCAGTGGGGAGACTCAAAGACTGAAGTGATGCGTGATCGCACTGTCCAAGGTAATGCTCTGAAGGGATGTTCAGAGGATAGTGAGAATCATATGTTGTTCTATGGGAAGCTCATTTTCCTAGTGGCAATGCATGAGGGAGTTCTCTATGAGTTCCCTAGATCACCTCTGTCAATGCATCTAAGAGTTTCTAAAATGTATCGAGTCTTGATGGAATATTTTTTGTGCTCCGAGGTGAAGCGGGAAGTGGCGTAGTTTTTGGCAAGGTGCCTACTGTGTTAGCGGGTGAAGGTTGATAACTTTTTCCCCATAGTCTGATGCAACCCTTAGACATTCCTAAATGTAAGTGGGATGACATCTCGATGCATTTCGTTATAAGATTACCTAGGACTCAGGGATGATGTGATGATCTTTGGTTATTAGTGGATCGATTGATGAAATTGGCTCACATATTAGTAATAAAGGAGTCAAGTACAGTGGATTCCTTAGCACAGAGGTTTGTGGATGTTGTGGTGCGACTGCATGGAGTTCCAAGATCCATTTTCTCATATTAGGATACATGTTTTATGTCGCGAGTCTAGAGAGTATTGCAACATGCCTTTGTCACTAAGTTACGCATCAACACTACTTTCCACCATCATATCAATGGATAGACAGATAGGACCATCCAGACATTGGAGGACATGTTATGGTCACATGTTCTAGACTTTAGTGGGTCTTGTGTGCAACATTTTCCCTTGTTGGAGTTTTGTTTCAATAATAGATATCACTCTTCCATTGGTATGGATCCATTCGAATATCTATAAGGGAGGTCATGTCAATCACCCTTATGTTGGATGGAAGTTGGGGAGGTAGCTATTCTTGGTCTTGATGTGGTATAGAGTAAGATAGAGAAGGTGCAGTTTGTTTGTGAGAGGATAAAAGTAGCACAGGACTGACAGAAGTTGTATATTGGTTGTAGGAGGACGCCTTTGGAGTTAGAGGTTGGGGACAATGTATTCTTGAAGGTTTCCCCTCGACATGGGAATCAGATATTTGGCATCGAGATAAATATTTATCCCAAGTTAATCAGGCCTTTAGAGTTGTTGGTATGAGTTGGAAAGGTGGAATATCATCTGGAGTTTCCACCGCAGTTGGATAGGATCCACGATGTCTTCCATGTCTCTCTGATCCTTCAGTTTTACATGATGACTCCCACATCATTGACTAGGGAGAGTTGGATATCATGGGTGATATGACATTTATGGAGTGACCAGTAAGAATTGAGGATCATTAGGAGAAGGTGCTTCATGGACATACCATTCCTTTGGTTCATGTGTTATGGAAGCATGGTGGCCTCAAGGAGAGTACTTGGGAGCAAGAGGCATAGATGTGTGCCCAGTACCCAGAGCTGTTATGAGTTTTTCTCTTATGTTTTTCTTTTTTATTTTCTTATGATGTAATTATTTACCTTGTTCATTATCAAATGAGTTGTTAACTTATTCTCAGTTTTGTGTGTAAAGTCTCGACAAGTGGAGAGGGGAGGACCTAATCCCTAATCGAGATGCATTAATGTGGATGTGATTAAACCCATGCAGGTGAGTCAGTGACACCCAAAGTAGATAGTATCTTTACATTGAGGAAGGTATTCCCTAATCCATATGTCAGGGTAGTGGGTACTTCATGTTTTTACAGTTGTTTTGGAGATAGATTTCAAGGAGGTGTTCTTGGATGTCAGGGTTTTCACTCCAATTTTCAAACAAAGTAGGGTGGTTTTTCCCTGAGAGGTATCTTACGGGGTGGTTGTTCAGACCCCTCTTTTTTTGAGTTTGGTTTTAAATTATTGAGGAAAAGAATAGTTTGAGAGTTATCTGATGTAATGACCCAGATTTATCTGGGCCTTTCCTTTGTGAAAATGCAGTTCTTGTGGTGTTCTTGGAGGTCGTAATGGTTTGTTTCAAGAGTTTTCCAAAAATCCAGTTTCAAAAAATGGTTTCACCAAAATGGTGGCATCGTGATGATGGAACACCAAGAAGGTAGCACTGTAACAGTGGCACACCAACATGGTGGAACTATAATGGAGGCACACAAAAAGGGTGGCACCATGACGGTGGCATCGTAATAGTGGCACTGTGATAGTGGCACCATGACGGTGGCAGTGAAATGCAGTTCTTATGGTGTTCTTGGGGGTTGTAATGGTTTGTTTCAAGAGTTTTCCAAAAATACAGTTTCACCAAATGGTTTCACCAAAATGGTGGCATCGTGATGATGGAACACCAAGATGGTAGCACTGTAACGGTGGCACACCGACATGGTGGAACTATAATGGAGGCACACAAAAAGGGTGGCACCGTGACGGTGGCATCGTAATAGTGGCACCGTGATAGTGGTACCATGACGGTGGCACTGAAATTGTGGCACACCGAAATGGTGGCACCGTAAAGGTGGCACTATGACAGTGGCACATTGAAATAGTGGCACACCAAATGGTGGATCACCCTTTTCCAAAATTCTAGTTTTTCCCAGTTTCTCCCAGTTTTTAAAAATTCACTCCTCTTAAGTTTTATTTTACACAAACCAAGTTTAAATCCTTTTTTTAGGAATTTTTAAGGGTTTTTAAAAGGATATTAAGTATATCTATAATATCTTAATGCTATGGGGACTTTGATATATTCAAACCTTGTAATCTTGACCACGATCCCATGTTAATGGACTTTGGAACCGTTTCCTTCCATTGATATAGGATCAAGATTTTTCTATAGATGAGGTCCTATATTTTCTTTTATTGTGGTGTTCCTAAAGACTTCATCTCTAGGAAAGTTGTGCGCCAGTGCTAGAGCCCCATCCTTCTCAGTTTTCTTGGAGCTTTATGCTGCTCGTGTGATCCCATATTCTTGGCGCAAAGAGGAGTTTTGGTCACCTGTTGTTTCAAGTAAGGATTCTCTTGCCTCTATTTATTTGTGTATCATGTGGGGTGTTCATAGTAATGTTCTTTTGTGAAAACTATTGAATCCAACTTTTAACAAATATTAATTTTAATACTAACTTGTTCGCGGGCTTGGAGTGGATTGATGTTGATCGCCTATTTTATTTTTTATCTTTGTTGATGATGTGATCTGTTGTGGCTGTATGGCTTCTAAAAATCATGGTTGTTGGTGGTATTTGTCTGTGCATGGGTGATTATTTATAACTCTTGTTTTTTTCTTATGAATAATTTGTGTAAATATAAATATGATTAATCACGTATACCTGGTTAAATGAAATGGATATCCTAGGATAAAAACCCTTGTGTAATCACCCTTGTTTATCAAAGTAGATTTAAAGAATAGTGTTTACCAAATATGAATACATCTTGTTTGATATGTTTGGTTTTATATTTTTTTCTATTGGGTTTTTTAACTTTGTGTTAGTTGTGTGGTGCTGTTGTTGGGAGAACAGTTATGGGTACAGGGGTGGATAGAGGAGAAAGTTCTGTGAGAAGGGTGTGGTATGTGTGTGCAATGGGGTTGTAGTTTAATGGTGGTTGATGTGGGATTTTTTATGTGGTGTTTCGGGTGGTGTGTTAGTATCTTAGTTTGAGAGATTGATTGATTTTGGAATGGATGAACTTGTTATGTAGTGGGACTTCATCTAGAAAATGTTTGGGCAGTGGGGCTGTAGGACTGGGTTGTCATTATTTCATGTTTATAGGTGTGTCAGGTGTGGTGTTGTTGTTCAGTGGGGCTGCTAATCTTGGTTGTGAGGGCATGATTGAGCGGGATAACATTGAAGAATGACAGTTGGCAGTGGTTGAATGGGTGTTTAGGAAAAATGGAGTTTGCGATGGGACTACAGGTTGGATGTTCTCTGTTATTTTTATGAATGGGTATTAAAATGGATTTCCTTATCTTGGTCCCAACTTAATTGTATGTATTAGTAGTGTTTAGTGGATTTTAGCCTTCTGGAAATGGTTTTAGATGTTGTGCTTGGTTTTTTCCTTGAGTAGTGCAGAAATAAATTAAAGTGAACCCCTTAATTAATGAATGGAAAGTGGTTAAATGAAAGAGGGGTCGGCTTATGTTTTATTGTGGTTGTTTGTGTGGTTGTACATATAGGGGTAGTATCAAATGTAGTTCTTTGTGGGATGTTTGTTTATCTGAAACCCATAGGATGGTATGAGTGTTTTCTTAACTATATGTATAAATTGTAGTTCCTTATGATTTTTATACGCACTCCACCCTTATTGACTACCATGTTCTGAACACCCCCATTTCATCAGTGAGGGTTTATTTCCCAACATCCGAGTGGAAGGATGGATGGCTGGTTACTAACTTTCTTCCTCACACCCTCTTCTGGGTTCTTACCGCTCGAGTGTATCTGGGCAGGTTGTAATGGTTTGAGGTTTACTATAGTCCTAGATCCTTCAAATAGGTTTTTTTATAGAAAAGGGGCTCAGGTGTTTGCGAGCCAGGATTGTTTTCCCAAGTCTCTTCAGGATGACCCCAGGTGTCTTCAGGTGAGAGGCATGGCTGTTGTGGCCCAACTGTCTGCATTCAGGATGTGTGGTGTAGTTTTGGCCCAGGTGTCTTCCGGTGGGATTTTTTTGTGGTTCGAGGCCCAGGTGTGTGTGGGTAGCTTGTGAAAGTGGAACTGAATTTTTGAAGAGTGGTAGCATCAAGACGTTTTCCATTAGGAACAAGTAGATAATTAGTGGGAAAGTAGTGTGGGGTACCCAAATGTTGATGTGATTATTCTACTACTTTACTTGACTTGCGTTATTTGCTGAGTGTGCCTTGGTGAGGCTGGGCTGGTTAGTACTCCTTGGTAGGTGCTTTGAGGTTCTATTGTTCTCTCACAGGGGAATTAGTATGTTCCCCCACTTGTGAACGAATGGCTTTAGTTTTCCTACTATGTATACTTGTATACTCATGATACATTTGTGGAACTATTTTCTGGTTTCTAGGACTTTTAGGACCATGCTGGACTTTACTAGTTTGGGCATCAGTACAGTTGTTGTGTTGCTACTTCTTCTTTTCTTTTGGTACCTTGCTTTGGAGTTTTTTTTGTACTTTTATGGCAGTTTATGTTTAAATCATGCATGGTTTTTATGGTTTCCCATATATAAAAGTTTGGTGTTGTTCATCATTTTTACTTTCTTATCTTTCGATCATGTTTTCCTTAAAAAGGGTAATTCCTTCCATTTTGTCTGAGATTCCATACCCTTGGTGAAAGTTGCCACTCTGGGCCCTATTGAAGGTGGGAATCATGGGGTCATTATATCTCCTTCAACTTGAAGAAGTAATGGCATGGAACTTTACTATACCTTCCCTCATCTTGAAGAAGGTGGGTCATGATAGAATAGGATAGAGAATTACATGATAGAAGTTATATTTAATGAATAAATTTCATGTTTCTGAAATAAGATAAAAAAAGAGGAAGATTTGATGAAGTATGGTTTGGGATGGTTTTTCTAAAAGGAATATTTGGAATAACTTCTATAAGTTTAATTGAATATTTTATGGAATAACATTACATAAAATTTTATAATGTTAAAATATTCTTGATGATGAAAATTTGTTCTTCCAATGTTCAGATATCATGAAGATGGATTCATGATCCTTACTGAGATTTTAGGATGATGTTTAACACTAAGATTAAAGAATGTTTTAATCATGTTTTTTCACTCGAATTAATTTGGAGGTATTAAAGGCATTCAACTTATTAAAATTTTGAGATGGAATTTCATTCTTTAAGTCTTCCCTTTTCCCCAAATTTTTTATAGGTGTTATGGATATAAACATGGAGAAGGATCATTATGAGATGTTATAAAAAATAATATTTGACTAATATTGAGAATAATATCAAAAAAATTATATTATAGACGCTCAAAATATTATAAATAAGAAGGATCAGAAATAATTTTCCTTAAGAACCACAATTCAGAAGTAAGTAGTTCCAGATGAAAATTTTAGAAAGGTGGATTTTAGAGCATAGGCTTACTTATTTCTTATATTAAAGCTTAATGGGATATCATCATTATATATGAATATGTCATAGGATTAATATATATTTCTTAGTTTGTTGGAGGAATATTTTATAATTGGTGATAACCAAGTTTCTCGAGTTAAGGGTGATTCCTTCACACTATTATTTGGGTTATGGGTAATTCCTTCCCTACCCACATTTGTATCCTTGATGAAGCTTAGTAAGAAATATTTTTTTCCAAGGTAATTCTAAAAACAACATCGATTTTTTACTTAGATTGTAACTGAAACCTATAAATAATATGTGGCTTTATTTTTTATCTTTATTATCTTTGAATATGGGTGTCGTTGAGTTTTAAATTTGGGTGGATTGAAGCACTAACAAGTTGCATAGGTTTATTTCCTAGTGAAGGAAATCCTAAAAAAATAATCATTGATTCATTTCCCCTTCTCAGTGGTGATACATTCCTAGTAACATAAATTTGTATTTTATTCGAGATACCTCGATAATTTCATTTGTTAAATAATGGAGAATATAAATCTGGTAAACAATAAAGGAGTTCCTACTTTTGATAGGAGTAAATATTATGGTTGGAAGAATTTGATGATACCTTATCTTTATTCAAATGGTTTGGATGTGGTGGATGTAGAAACTTTTAGATTGCCGTATAAAAAAAAGGATAATCCAATGAATTTTTCTAATAATATGAATATTAAAGATGATTTTAGGGATCGAAACACATTTTTTATCTTTTTCTTAAAGAGATTTAAAAATGGTGATGGGACTTCAAACGGATAAGGAAATATGAGATAAACATGAAATAATTTTTAAAGGAAAAGTAGCAATGAAGGAATAGAAACATTAAATTCAAAGTAAATATGAAGATCCCAAAATGATAGAGGAATGTACCATTGATAAATATTTCACAAGTGCTCATGAAAGGATTAGTAAAATCAATGCTTTTAGAGAAATTTAGTCACATTCAAATATTTTTAAAAAAAATTGATAAGGTATTTTTCAAAAGGTTTTGATCCCAATATCATGGCTATCAAGGATGTAGAAACTATTTACCATGATGAGCTTTATAATATTCACATTTCCTATGAAATTATGAACCATCCATTCATTGAGAAGAAGATGAAAGATGAAATTTCTTTTAAAGAAATGAATAAGTTTGTTATTTTCAAACAAGAATAGTTATCCAATGCATCATAATACAAACCTATGGATGATGAATAATATTATTGGGTAAGGGATTTTATCTGAAATATACATGTAAAATATAAAGGAATGTATATGGAATTGCCTCATATTTTAGGTTTTATGTGTGGAGAAATCAAACCCTTTTCCGCAAACTTCCCATGAAACAAAATGGGTCTATTTGAAGGATATGAATGAATGAAGAATATTAAACAAAAGAAATGGGGTAAAAATATAAAGTGGAAAAAATTTGTGGAGATTAATAGTATATATTATAGTAAAATGAGGAGGGATGATATTTTTTTATAAGATGAGAATTATTCGGCTGAAAGTAATTTATCTAGTGAAGATGTTCTGGAAAAAAAATCAAAACTTCCTAGATCATATTGAGAAACATGGGGAAATTACTAATAGTGAGGATTTAAAAGGTGAAGAAATTTATAATGAATATGTTATGACATCATAAATTGAATTGTTCCTCAATAAAAACTATAACATAAAGAAGCAATATGGATTTATTTTTCAGAAATATTGAGTGGAATATCTCTCTAAAAGAGTAGAAATGTATCTTGAGGAAATTAAATCCCTCAATGTAAAAGTTTTAGAATAATAAAAGATGCTAAAAGGTAGTGATGAGATATAATAGCCCAGGACCCGCACTCTCGGATGCTGTACTGAAATCATAAACTGTACATTTCTGACTTTGATGCTAATAAGTGTGACCCAATTTTTTCCATCCAAACCTTACAACATCAAAAGGAAAAATTATATCACTTATTTCCTAGAGGGATTTTTTAGGCTTATATTTATATAGAATTAGGAAAAAATCCTACATAAACAATTTAAATGACTTTAAATAAGAATTTATCCCACTTAACCCATCTTTTGTTTTTTTCATTACGACATTATCATTATCTGTATGAAATCCCTTCTAGTAATAATTTTTTCATCCTATTTCTTTATAACTTGGGGAAAAGGAAAAAATAATAGGGGTGATATCAAAAGTTCACTAAGGTAAAATGTAAGCATTAAAAATGAATTTCATTAGTGAAAATAATAAGAGCATAAGGGCATGATGAAATAATAAAAGGGCACGATTATAACATATGAATATTCATACCCATAAATACCTGGATCATCAAACATAAAAACATTGCATACGTCATTGACAAAGTAAAATTCATAAGAATCAATAATCATGTTCTGTATGATATTAATATTGATCAAATGAAACATCATAAATCCATAGCAAGCACTGATAAAACATATTGATATCTTACAACATCATCTCACAGAACCCTTATAGAACCCTTAAAATTGGAATAACTATATGAATGACTTCCTATATAATTATTTAGATAACATAATGTTAACCCAATTAATTGGAGTATTATCTGGGTGCACCTATCGTAAAATCTATAATAGGCTCACCCGACCCTATTTGGGTGCACCCATTGATTATAATGTCAAATAACCAAATAATGAATAAATCACATGGAGAATTAATTTTATCATAACTCATTGAAATAAACTTTATTCTTTTCATAACATAATAAAATTTTTGAAACTTTGGGCCACCGATTTGGGCCTATGGGCCATAGGGCCTTCAGTCCGCCCAAGGACTTCATACCATAGGGGCTTCAAGCCACCAAAGACCATGGATAATCCCAGGAAGACTACACAAAGTAGGTCCCAGAAGTGGATTCAGATCAAGTAGAAGACACCAGAGAAAACCTAACTGGATTGGAAGAATGGGATGGTATAGAAATCGCCATCGGTACCCAGCACCATGAAGATATGCAAGGAAAACTTCTAGATGATCAGCAATGTGAGGTGGGGAGATAGGCACCTTCAATGATGCAGATTCTTGGGAGGGGTAGTTATTATGTAGTTTGGTTGGTCCTTCAGGTCATGTAATAGTAATTGTGCCTTTGGTCCTTCGGTTCATGTCTCGGGCTTGTACTACTGGGCCTACGGGTCATGTAAGGGTTCCCTCTCAACCCAGTTAAAAAGGGGATTATCCAAAAATAAATAAAAACTCAAAGGCCTTCAGGTCATTCAGGTCTACATGATAAACCTGTATAAAGTAAATGGTATCTATAGAAATATCTTTGAAACATGGTTAACTCGTGGAAAAGAAATGGGTTTCATAGAAATATATTTCATACATGATTAACCAATGGAAAAGAAATGAATTTCAAAAAAATATCTTTGAAAAATGGATAACCTATGGAAAAGAAATAGGTTTCATAAAAATATTTTTAAAACAAGGTTAACTTGTGGAAAATAAATGGGCTTCATAACAATCTCTTTGAAACATGATTAACCCATGGAAGAGAAATGAGTTTCATAAAAATATCTTTGAAATAGTCTTATTCCATATAAGAAAATAACGATGATGGTATCAATTACAAATATCTCCAGTGGAGGATAATTAATAACAAGATTTTTTATGTTTATGAATAGATATTATATTAAAAGAAGATAAGTGTATAACATAAAAAATATCCCCATTGTAGATTTAGTCACAAACAATCCTGATAAATGATGAGATTGTAACATGAAACTCTTACCACACAGTTAACATTGGACCGTAATCCCCATGAAAGAATAAAATAAAATTAAACTCATAATATAATTAAAATAAGGAGTTTCATGATATAAAATTTTAAAGGGGCATTATATACACCTCATAAAAGAAGATGGGTGTATAACATAACAAATGTCACAAATAAGGAAAATTGTGACAAGAATCCCTTACCACTTTAGTAACTATAAAACCGTAAATCCCATGAAATGGAGATCGAAAAAAATATATGTAAATACCCATAAATTTAATTATAATAATCATAAAATACATTTATGGTGATTATATACACCACACAATAAAAATAAGTGGTTAAATTGGAATATATCTGACATAAATAAAAGTGAGATGATTCCTTTTGGTTGAATGTTCTTTAACTATATGTATAGTAGTTTTAAACATGTTATTAAATTATTATAGAACCATATTAATATTTTTAATATCATATATTATTTTATTATAACCTTTTATTACCCATTTATTACCAATTACATGGTAAAGTTATGTTTTGGGTAATAATCGATTTGTTTTCGTATAAGTTTCGACTTTATATTTTTGGTCCACTAACTTTAATAATTATTTAATAATATAAAAAATTTAAAACATTATATAAATATAATATAAATTCATTATGTATGTTTTTATATTAATACATAATATTTAGTGATAGGAAAATAAATACAACATTCATGGAGATGGTAGGTCGTACGAACACATGAACATTATTTCCATTTTCATATCGTATTGAAATAAGGATAAGTAAATTATATATATATATATATATTATCATTATAGTATCATTTTTATTTCATATATATATAATATTTTTTAAACTCGTCCTTAATACATTCTAAGAAAATCGTGAACGAATCACATCACTTCACGAGGCAATAGTTCATTATGCACATGAATGACGTTATCGTATTCAGAAAATATGGAAATCATGAAGGTATGTGTTATATAATAATTATAGAAGCATAATAATATCATATATAACATATATAAACTGTATTTCAATCATTATTCTCAACCATGATAGTTTGGTAATGGAATAACGAACTACATCGTTTCGCAAGGCGGTAGTTCGTTGTATACATGAATGATGATTTCGTAACATATTTTATAGAATTGTGTGTGTTTTTAGGTCATAAAACTAAAATAAAAACATAGCCATATATTTAATATACTGAATTTATTATATAATCATGGTATAATAATCATTTAAGTATGTAGAGATAAAAATAAAATAAAAATGCTTTTAAAAGAACATTACCACTTCTTCAGGTATCCTCCTTAGGTTTTCACTAAAACCTTGAAATATTTTCTTTATTTCTAAAATAGATATTCTAGGATGAGGGTAAGGAATTTTGGAAGTGATTTTTCTAGGGATAGATAATCCAAAAGGCTTGAGAGTTGTGACAAAGTAGGGAGAGTGAGTTCCTTTTTATATTTGAGGAGTGGAATTCTTATAAATACTCAAAATTATTTAATATTGGGAGGTATAAATTACCTCATGTGACTAAAAATTTAATAATAAAGGATGGGATGGATTATTTGGTAGATACATACCTTCACCGCAAAAAAGAAATACATTTTTTAAACATTTGGTTCTTTAATTCAAAAGTTTCCTTATTTTTTTGTTTTGGTTTTTCATTAAGGTAACTAGTTTTCTAACCTATGTAATTCATCCATTAAGACTAAATTAGAGTGATATTTATTAAAAAATTAGGACTCATTGATTTTAAAAAATAAATAAAAATTTACCATTTTCAAATATTGTGTTTTTTGAAAATTAATTTTTAACACTAGCTTATGTAACGCACGAAAACACTACTTTAACCTTAACTCCACCAAGAGAGTTTTTTTCTATTTAGGGATCAATATATTCATTATTAAAGAATAATTGGTCAATGAATTGAAAATAATTTATATTTATAAATATTTACAAATCAATTGATAGAATATAGTATTTTTAGTAATTTTAAATTAATTAATAAAATATCATTTATTATAAAATATCATTAATGTTAATTTTGACATTATTTATTTAATTTGAGTTTAAAAAATATCAATACAATAATGTAATTCAAATATATTAAGATTTAAGTTGTTTGTAATGATATATTAATCTTAAAAAATAAGTTAACACAAAAAAATCATTCTATTTACTTCACTTTTAATTTTTTTAGTATCATTTATTTTATTTTATTATTAACTAAACAATCCATTTATTGGCATTTATTAAGAATTTAATGTAATTGTATCATCTCGAAAAATTTAAGATAAATTATTAAGATAAAATAAATAATTTATATTCCAAAATAATATTTATAACTGAACAAGTGTAGTTATTTCCCTATCCCCAAATCTTTATAGAAATTAAAAGGAAGAAAGATAATTTTTTGTCTTTTCCTTTATTTAACGTTTTATATGTGTCACTTTCATGGAACAGTGCACAAAAACTCTTAAAATTCGGTAATAAGGTTATAAGGGTCTACATATGTACATAAAATATGTGTTGGACAATTGTTAGGCCATTTTTTCACCTTATATTCTACGTTTAACCACTAAGTAAACTCATTTTTACCTTAATCTCTGTAATTGAATTTAATTGTTTTCACTAATCACTTTGATAAAAAATTAAGTTGTCCTTATTATATAATATAAATTATTTTTATTAAAAATATGGATTCTATATTTCCCAATTCAACTCACAGAAGTGGTAGAATTTAATTTAAAACTAATCCCGCAGACGTGATAAGAAAGTGGGTTTTTAAATTAAAAATTTTTAAATCTTTACTAAGTTTTTATATATAAGATTAAAAATAAAAATGTTCCAATGAACTAAATTGGTTAAATTCATATAAAATTGAAATAATTTTACTTTAAAAATAATTTAAAATATAATTTAACTTTGTAAATATTTTAGGTAAAAATATAGTTTCCAATTAAAATTTAGTATTGTTCATTATTCATCAAAAATTAAAAAGTTTCATAAAAAATAATAGAAATTCAACATAAGTTACTTTTATTATTATGGTTTAGAAAATTTATTTATTTTTTTCAAATAAAATTAATAAAATTTTCTAAAATTATTTTTAAAATAATTATTCCATAAAAAGGCGACAAAACGATTTTTTAGAAAAAATGTTGTTTAAGCATAAAATTGGATTTTTTTCATATCTATTGTATAGAAAAAAATGAGTTGAATGTTAAAAATTTTATTGAATATATTAAATTTAAATATCATTAATATAATCCAACAATAGTTTTTTTATTTTTTTTATAAAACACACTTGTGCACATTAAAATAGTTTTTCAGAAAAATATTTCCTTTTATTTTCAAAAGGGTTTTATTTTCATTTATAATTAATTATTCACCAAATAATTCATTGTGTATACATGGGTAAAACATATTTTCATAATTCATTTAATCATTTCTATAAGCTCCATTTTAATGTATAGCTGAAAACTATCATTCTAAAAAATAATATTAATTGCATATTATTTTTTGATTAAACTCGATCATGCATGTAACACAAGCTATAAAAGAAACTCATTGATGCGTGTAGCATAAGAAAAATTGGGTATTCCATGTAACCAAATATAAACTCAATGTCTCATTTCCTTTATTTTTTCAAATATAATTTTCTTCTTTTAAAATCTCTGGGTGTTATATCCTCCCTCCAAGTAATAAATTACATCCTTATAATTTAAAATTTATCTTGGTAATCAAAGGTTGGACATTTGAAAATAATTTTGTTGTAAACCCACATCATAAAAAGAGTTAATAAAATATCCTATTAATAAAAAATAAATGGAATAACAAATTTCATATGGAATAACACATAATTAGGTTTCCACATAGGATAAAATAGGAGGAAATGGTGGAAAAATGTAAATAACTATAGAGGGTTATTGAGGCCATTGATCACAAGAAAGTGAATGATAAATGAAAAGTTAAGGACCTCAGAGCCATAAATATATGATGATATAAAATACCATCAATTCATCATAAATGAAGGTATTTGGATAAATTTTTTGTTTCAATATCATTTTCCTAGAATTAATGAATTTATATTACTATATAGACTAAGATAATATGGAAATATACTTACTTGATGAATATAATTTCATCATTTAATAAATTTTCAATATAATAAAATATTTTCCTACAAATTATGGGCATTCGGGATGAATTTTTTTAATACTTGAAGCACTAAGATCAACTTTTAAATATCACATAAACATAAATGGGATAACTAATCCAATCCACATTTATTTAGACATTAACCAAAACCAAAATGATTATAACATTATAAGATAATTACAAAAATGAATAAACCTTTATGTGATACATTAATCACAAAAATTCAATGGTAAAACCTAGATATGAAACTAAATCACTCCATAACTCTATATCCCAAATAACCTTAATAACCTCAAAATTAATGAGTGTTTTAATCTAAAAATATATCTCATACATTTCATATTTCAATCCAAAAAATATGGAGATCTTCTTTTGAAGTAACATTAATCATTTAGTAACCAAATAACTTTTCAATCTCATATTTATCTATATGATAAAACTTGTGTTCCCATAATTACCTAAATATACAAGATCATATAAAACCTAATGGTTATCAACACCTTAGAACTTATTTCCATAAAAAGTAAAGGAATACTTCACATTAAACTGAAGTTTTACATATCATGATTTCAAGATTAATCCTTTAAAAATCCAAAAATATTGGATATTTTTTTATCCTAATCATAGATAAGATAACATGATCCCTTTGAATCAAAGCATCTTCCACCTTGTCCGCCTTCCCAGGGTGGTAATGTATTGAGAAATCATAATCGTTTATCACCTCCAACCATATTCTATGATGCATATTAATCTAATTTTTAGTGAACATATACTTTAAACTTTTATGATCAGTATATATATCACATCTTTCTCTACAAAGACAATTCATATATATCTTTAATACAAAAAATGCCACAGCTAACTCCAACTCATGAGTTGGGTAATTTTCTCATGAACCTTCAATTATCATGAGGAATAATCTATAACCATATCATTATTCATGAGAAAGAATATCAATCCCATATTTAGTGAATCACGATAGATTATAATTGTAAAGACCCTGACCCTAGTATCCCAGAGTTGGTGGTTACTTTATTATATTGTCATAATATACAAGGAATTTTATTCTGAATGATTGAATAGTCTAATATTTTTGGGAAACTATAAACATACTTGAACCTTACATTATAGTTGAAAATATAAAATATAACATAGAAAATCCTTTAAGAACACCATTATTCTCCTATCTTAACTCTGCATATCGACCATAATAAACTTTTTCACGTCCGAGGGAAAAATAAAACATAAGAATGGGGTGAGATCAAATTCTCAGTAATGGTATGTATACAGTGGAAGCTCTTAGAAATAAGTGATAACTATTATATCAAGTTTGTAACACCCCAACCCGGCTCACCTCTAAGATGGTGGCTGAACCGGTGGGTCACAAAACCTCAAGCGCATCTCCCCGAACGTCAAAGGCTGCCGACTAGCAGTGAGGGCCCTTTTTATGTCTATGGGGGAGACTATTCCATCATAGGTAACAGATAATATCACAACTGAAGTAAATGGAAACAATTAATAAATAGCGGAAGCATGTGAATGAATAAACTACAGCAGAAGCAATATAAATAAAATCCAACTGAAAGTTAAAAACCAAGTGTGGAAACTCACAAAAGAGTGTGATGCCATGATATGAGTCTAAACTGAAAGTATGGAAAACAGAACTCAAACACACATTCAAATAAAAGAAAAGACACAATTAGCAACTACATCGCGAGAAAGGCTTAGTCCTCTGCCCCAGTCTCCATCCTAAACAGTAATGAACAGTCAAGCATCGGAAGAAGCACGCTTCCCCTGATCAATACCTGCGAGCATTTAATCTACTTAGGTGTCGATGATGCCCAAAAAGGGTGTGAGATAAAATCCCAGTAGGCCGGCACCCACGGTGTCTAAACCTTTACATTTCATGTAGAAATAAAAATGCAGTGTTCCATTACTTAATAACTTTAGATAATTAATTTAAACGCAATGAAATAAATAAGATGGATTGGGTTCCAAAAAGAACCCATGCCTAATCACCTTCTTCATCCTAAGCTGGTAGTCTGAGAGGGACCCTTTCAATAGAATCCACAAACACGTATATATATAAAACCCAGAAAAGCATGGTAAACAAGAAAGAGGTGTACCAAAAGATTGTGTTTTGACTTGGGGTCTAAGTCCAGTGTCAACCAGGTGCACTTTCACATATCAGAAGGATATCTCAATTCTCAAGAAAACTCAAATGGAAATAATATAAACCTTAAGTGCATCATTATTAAGGTTCAAGTTGAGAGTTGGAGTCTGAGCCAGTCCTGAAGGTATCGCTATGGAAAATCTGTCAATTTATCCAATGCCACCAAGCCCATCCAAGGAAATCTTTCGAAAGACCAAGTATCGTCCAAGGTTTAGATTTACCCTAAGTCCGTCCCGATATCACAAAAAGGGATAGAGTGTCATTTGAGGCTGGCTTATCCACATTGCCAACGTATCCATCCCGATGGGCCCTTTTGGAACCAGTATCACTCAAAATTATTAGAAAGTCCGGGGAAGTCTCGGTCCGACAAATCCAAGACACCGCCCCCCGGCACCTAGAGGTAACCCATCAGGAATGGAGGATCTAAGTGTGGCCCTTAATATGGGACCCACCCCTTTCCCCGCCTTGAATTTAATTAAAGTTTTCACAGTAGAAGATATGACATAATCAGTATATAAAGTCGTAGCTTTAAAACTAACCAGATACACCCACATCACAAGGAATAAATATAACAGTATAGCATAACAACTTGCAAGGCAATATACATATCATATCAACCTCAGCGGATAATGAAAATTTAAATAATCAGTAGTTCAACATAACAACTTTCAAGGAAATATACATATCGTATCAACATCGGCAGATAATGCACTTTTTAAATAATAAACAGTTCATCAAAACAAGTTCCAATGATCAAACAATTCAAGTTCATGTTCAAAGCAACTATTTATTTAATTTAATTACAATAAAAATGGGCTTCTCAACACATTCAATTAATCAGACAGTAAAATTGGCTAATGGAAGTATACACCAATAATGTCGGCACGCCCAAAGCGGTGTCCAAATTTGTTGTAGTAATTCAAACAAATATTCATTTAATTTAAAAACAATAAAAAGGGGTTGCGCAGTACCCACAACTAATTAAATTAATAACCTCGCTAATGAAAAAATACACCGACTTTGTCGGTACATCCAAAGGGGTGTTTGATCTTGTTGCAACCATTCAAAAAAAATTATTTAAGATGAATAAGGCTGCAACAATTAAGTAAAACCATTAAAGTAATTAAAATGGCTTAAATTTCACAAATTCGGTAGGCACCGACTAACGGCACAATGGTGCATTTTTATAAATCGCAATGAAATGGAGGGAAAGTGAGTAGGCACCCTACCTTATAGTCATAAATGACTCTAATATCCATGGTAGGATTCGATTTGACCGAAAACGGATGAAAATGATGGATTTTAAAAAAACCCCAAAATAGGGTAATAATTTTCCGCGACGAACTGCGCACAGATTGCTTAACAAAAACGCACGATTTTAATTTTGCAACATTATTCTTTCCCTAAGGTTTACTGCGCACCTGACAGCGAAGGAATCGAACGTCATACGGAAGAGAAGTGGCCTTCCTAAGGGGCTACTGGTTGGTGTGATGGGATTGAGTGGTGCAACGTGATGAGTGGGAGAGGGAGAGAGGAGAGGGAAAAAAAGAAAAGAGAGAAACAAAAGAAAAAGAAAATAAAATAAAAATAAGGGAAAAATAAAAGATAATGAAAAAAGGAAATAAACGAAAAAGATAAAATAAAATAAAATAATTAAAAGGAAAATAATAAAAGTAATTAACAACAGGAATCCCCCATTTTAATTATTTTCATTTTTCCCATAACCCCCACTTTATTTTATTTCAGAATTTTGTTTTTATCCTTTATTTCTTTCCTTTAAATCTTATTTAAATCTCATATTACTCTTTTCTAATCCTTAATTAATTATTTAAAACCCGAAAACGCACCAAAATGCGATGTGACATTTTTCATGAAACGTCTGTAATTATTTAAATTAAATAAAAATCTGCCTGGGACCTGCAACGAGATGCGCAGGCACGTTCCCTGGGTCGCTTAATTAATTAGACTGCAAAAAGTAAAAATGGTATGTACCTGATTAAGGCCAGGATGTTACAACCTCCCCTCCTTAAGACAACTCGTCCCCAAGTTTCCCTTCCAAGGGTAGTGGTACGCCGCTAGAGAAGAGTTACGGCTATTGTGCACGTACATCCATCTTTCGCTCCCAGGTCTCGGCCTGAATGCATCCGTGTTGCCACAACACCCGGACCAGAGAGACTGACTTTCCTTAGAGGACTACCATTCTATGGTTGGCGATACTGATCAGATGTTCCGTAAAGGATGCATCAATGTCAAGCTCGATGTCGTTAGGGTAAAAAGAATGAGATGGTTCTAGATGATATTTTCAGATATAAAATACATGGAAAACGTCATGCATGGAATTGTACCTCTGAGGTAGCAGTAACTGATAGGCTACTGGCCCAACTCTCTCCACTATCTTGAATGGCCCGATGTATCTCAGTGATAACTTCCCTTGCCTCTTGATCTGCCCTTGACCCAACCTTGGAGAAACACGCAGAAAGACTTGATGTCCCACCTCGAACTCTAGAGGTCTGCGGCGACAATCGGTGTAAGACTTTTTCCTAGACTGAGCTGTAGTCATACACTTCTGAATCAGCTGAACTTGCTCAGAAGTCTCCCAAACGAGATGAGGACCCAATAGAGCTACCTCACCTGCTTCGAGCCATCATAAAGGTGAACAGCACGGTCTACCATAGAGAGCCTCATACAGAGCCATTTGGATTGTTTTCTAGAAGATGTTATTATAGGTAAAGTCGACAAGAGGTAAATGATTCTCCCAGGAACCTCCAAAATCAAGGATACAGGCTTTTAACATATCCTCTAACACTTGTATAGTTCTCTCAGACTGCCCATCGGTCTGAGGGTGATATGCAGTACTCAGAAGTACCCGTGAGACCAGTTCCTTTTGCAACCCTTTCCAGAACCGTGAAGTAAAGCGAGCATCCATGTCTGAGATAATAAAATGAGGTACACCATGAAGTCACATAATTTTCCTGATATACATCCTTCCCAACTCATCAATCGTAAAGGTCTCTCAGATAGGCAAGAAGTGCGCAACCTTGGTCAACCTATTGATAACCACCCATACTGCATCGCTGCTTTGAGGAGATCTTAGAAAGCCTATTACGAAATCCATCGTGATGTAGTTCCATTTACATTCAGTAATGGATAGAGGTTGTAGGAGTCCAGCAGGTCACTGGTGCTCTACCTTCACCTATTGACAGGTATAGCACCGAGTGATGAAACCTGCTATCTGTGTTTTCATACTAGGACACCAATATTGTTGACACATGTCTATACATATTGGTCAGCCTGGGATGAACTGCCCAAACAGAGGTGTGATATTCCTTCATCAGCTATTCCCGCATACTTGAAGGTACCCATACATGGCCATTGTAAAGGAGGGTTCCACTGCCATCAACAACCCAACCAGGAGGTGGGTTCTCTCCTATAACACTTTCCCTCAAAATGAACCCTCAAGATCAGTCAACTATTGACTACGGACTTGCTATAGAAGAGAGGATGTCACTGTAAGAGTTTCTAAAACCGTTTGACCACTCTACTCTTGAACCTCCATATGCATCTCTGAAAACAAGGCCACCATCTACCACTCACTACTAGCTACCTACACGACATGTTTCTATGTCTTGCGGCTTAAAGCATCTGCCACAGCATTACCCTTACCAGGGGTATAACCAAGCTCAAAGTTGAACGACTACAATTATTTGACCCACCTGTGTTTCCTTAAGTTCAAGTCTTGTTGAGTGGAGATATATTTCAAGATTTTATGATTCGTGTAAACAAAGAATCTCTCACCCAAAAAATAGTGTCTCCAACAGCATAGAGAATGAACCATAGCTGCCAAATCAAGGTCGTGAGTAGGATTGTTCCGCTCCTGAGGTCTCAGCTGGCCGGATCCATAAGTCACAACTCAATCACCCTGCATCAAAACTGCACCCAGTCCAATTCCTGAAGCATCATAATAAACTGTATATCTCTTACCAGGTTCATGTAGAATCAGGATTGGGGATGAGGTTAGTCTTCCTTTTAATTCCTGAAAGGACTTTTCACAAGCTTCTGACTAGATCAACTACACACCTTTCTTAGTCAGGTCTATAAGAGGCGCTGCTAAGCAGAAGAAATCCTGTATAAATCACCTGTAATAGACATTAAGCCCCAAGAAACTGTGGATTTCGAAGATACTTTTGGGAAACTCCCATGAAACAAAACAGTGCTCACTTTTTCTGGGTCAACCAATACACCTGCTTCAAATATAATATGACATAAGAAGTGTACCTTATGAATCCAAAAGTGGCATTTGCTGAGCTTAGCGTATTGCTGGTGCTCTCTCAATGTACTATGCACGATCTCAAGATGGGTTTCATGGTCGTGTCTGGAATGTGAATACACTAAGATGTCATCCACAAAGACTACCACTCAAGATACGGATGATAAACTATGTTCATCATAGCCATAAAGACTGTCGACGCATTTGTAAGGCCGAATGTCATAATCCGATACTTGTACAAGCCATACCTAATTTGGAATGTTGTATGTGGTATGTCAGATGGTCGCACACGCACCTGGTGATATCCCGACCTCAGATCAATCTTGGAGAAAAAAATTGCTCCCTGGAGCTGGTCAAAGAGATCATCTATATGAGGCAATGGATGTCGATTCTTTACCATGAGCTGTTTGAGTCGAAGATAATCCATGCATAACCTTAGGGTACCATTTACCTTATTGTAAAAAAGGGCAGGTGAATCCCATAGATATGTGCTAGGTATGATGAAACCCTTAGTCTCGAGGTCTTCAAGCTAATTTTTGAGTTCCTATAGCTCTGTAGGTGCCTTCATATAGGGAGGAATAGACACTGGTGTCACACCTAGCATGAGCTCGATAGTGAACTCTACGTCTCTCATAAGAGGTAAGCTAGAGAAATAATCAGGGAAGACGTCCCTGAAAAGATCCACCACTAGAGGGAAATCAACTATTTGTGTTCCCTGATCACTCATGAAGAGACTTTCCAACTGAGCAATCACTCTACCAAACCCTGCATATTTAGGCTTAGCTCAGTCTGCTTGTAGATCCCTTTCTCCTTTGTGAAGATATGTGTCACCCGCAGGGGATGTGAAGGATACCTGATGACAATATCAATCCACTTGGTCATGATAAGGAGAAATCTAATTCATACCGAGGATTACTTTGATGCAAGAAATATCGAGGATATAGAAATTCCAAACAAAATGGTACCCGCCTGTCTCTAGGGGGAAATCTTGGCACTGGAGTATGCCCTCTGTCCTGACCCCAAGTGGAGTGTCGAGAGACATGGTGTTGTAGTGATACTCAATTGAAAAACCAAGACTCTCAACAATAGTAGCAGATATAAAGGAGTGTGATTAATCGATATCAAAAAGATCAGAAACTAAATTAGAGGCTACTAGGATAGTACATCTCACTGTAGATGGTCCTGCACTCTGCTCCTCTGGTGCTGATTGTACTGCATACATGGGACCTGAGCTACGACCCTAATTCACTACCTGGTTGGCCTGAGCGGGTCCACTCTACGGATGCTGATAGTATGGAACTTGATTTCCTCGACCACGACCACCACCATTACCTTGGCCTAATCAACCAGTGGAAAAAGAAATTCTAGCCTGCTGTGGAGTCATAGATCCCATACCTGAAGGAGGTGTAGGTGCAGATCCTCTACCACAGGAATCTAAAGAGAAGGAACGGAAGAAACGCTGAAGGTGACTCGTCTATCCGGAATCTCGGCACTCCTTCAGATCCCTCATGCACTGTGGACTCTTGTGACCATCCCTAATGCACTGATAACAAGTGAAAGAGCTATCAAGATGTGCTATTTGGATAGGATTTCCCCCATGTGCACTTTCAAAACGGCGTTTCCTGCTTCCAAAAGAACCATCACCCTGCCTCAGAACTGAACTACCCCAGCTCACCAGTTTAGCTTCCCTGACATTTCGCTCTAATATTAGAGCTTAGTTCACGATATATGTAACAGTGGTCAAATGGAAGATGTTCGCCTATGAGTGGATAGAATACTCAAGTCTGTCCTCAAAATGCCTCTCAGTATTCTATGTGTCGCCAGTCAGATATGGGGAAAAACACTGAAGTTCTATGAAATGATTAGAATACTCTAAAACAACCATAGAGCCCTGTTGAAGATGTAGGAACTCCAGCGCATGATCATCTCTCAGAGTCTATAGTAAAAAATGGTAATAGAAGGCTACTTGGAAGTTATCCCAAGCCATGTCACTGGTCTGATCAGCCTGAGAAACAACGTCCCACCAGCACTTGGCGGAGTCACAGAGCATGTAGACTACAAGCTTGACTCTTCACTCTGGAAGCATCTCAAGATGGTCAAATATAGACCTTATAGCTTCTATCCATGATTCTGCAGCATGAGGGTCGCCACTCCCCAAGAAGGTGGGAGGTTGTTGCTGCAGAAAGTCTCGCTTAAGGTATTCCATAGATAGGGCAGGTCTTGGAATATTCTGAACCGACTACATAAACCTGAGGAGACTATCCTTGAACTGAGCATCAGGGTCCCTCAAAAGATCAACAAGAGGTAGTTCCACAGGAGGCTCTACAAGAGGAACCACTGGTGGTTCAGGACCCACCATATCTGGAATGTGCTCATTGCCACTATCCTGAGGCACAACACAAAGATGTCACGGCGGCATTTGTCTACAAAAGAAAAACAAACACCAATAGAAAAGTAATAAAGAAGGTGAGAAAAACAAGTAAGGTGAAAAAGAGGTTAGGTATATCACCTGCCTCTGAGCACTAAACATTAGACAACCCACCTCAAATGATGGGTTTCGATATGGAAGAGACAACTCAAAAGGATTACTAAACAAGTTCTACAGTCCACTCCTAGGTTGTGTTAGGCTAACATCTAACAGGCTATCATAACTTTATATTCAATAAACCAGTATTTCAAAATTTCACCACTAGGCACAACAACACTCACATGAAAACAAGAAAATGAAATCTGAAAGTAGATATGTAATGGTAATATGCATGGAATTTAAATCCTATAGTGCCTTTTATGATGCACGGAATGTATTTCCCTCGTATCATTAGGTTGCAATGGTGACCCCATTATTTCAAAAATACCAAAAAAATAACAATGCAATACAAGTTAGTCACCCAACGGTGAAATCATATCCACAATAACTAGAAAAATCAACAACTGCAATCCCAACCTAGGGATTTGGGTTTCCTCTGTACATGGGTTAGCTACGTCCAAGAATAGGGTACATTCCAAATCTCTATATCCTAGTCTCCTGTCTAACCCAAACAGTAAGACAAAAGGAAAACTCCTCTAATACCACTTTTTAATGTCCTGACCTAGCTCACGTCAAAGACGGTGGCCGGACCAGTGGGTCACATAACCTTAAGCGCATCTCCCTGAACGCCAGAGGCTGCCGACTAGCAGCAAGGGCCCTTTTTGTGTCTGTGGGGGAGACTATGCCCTCATAGGTAAAATATAATATCACAACAGAAGTAAACAGAAAAAATTAATAAATAGAGAAAGCACATGAATGAATAAACTATAGCAGAAGAAATATAAATAAAATCCAAATGAAAGATAAAAACAAAGTGTGGAAACTCACAAAAGAGTGTCATGCCATGATATGAGTCTAAACTGAATGTATGGAAAACAGAACTCAAACACACAATCAACTAAAATAAAATACATAAGCAGTAACTGCATCGTGAGAAAGGCTTGATCCTCTACCCCAGTCTCCATCCTAAGTAGTAATGAACAGTCAAGCATCGAAAGCAGCACGCTTCCCCTTGTCAATACCTACGAGCATGTAATCTACTTTGGTGTCGAAGACACCCGAATAGGGTGTGAGATAAAATCCCACTAGGTAGGCACCCACAGTGTCTAAACCTTTCCATTTCATGTAGCAATAAAAATGCAATGTTCCATTACTTAATAATTTCAGATAATTAATTTAAACACAATGAAATAAATAAGATGAGTTGGGTTCCAAACAGCACCCATGCTTAATCACCTACTTCAGCCCAAGTTGGTAGTCTAAAAGGGAACCTGTCAGTAGAATTCATGAACATGTATATATATAAAACCCATAAAATCAAGGTAAACAAGAAAGAGGTGTACCCCAAGCTTGTGCTTTGACTTGGGGTCTAAGTCTAGTGTCAACCAGGTTCACTTTCACATATCAGAAGGATATCTCAATTCTCAAGAAAACTCAAATGGCTATAATATAAACCTTAAGTGCATTATTATTAAGGTTTGAGTTGAGAGTTGGAGTCCAAGCCCGTCCCAAAGGTATCATTACTCAACATTCGTCAATTTATCCAATGACACCGAGCCTGTCCAAGGCAATCTTTCGAAAGACCAAGTATCGCCTGAGGCATGGTTTTACCCTGAGTCCGTCCTGATTTCGCTAAAAGGGGTCGAGTGTCATCCGGGGATGGCTTAGCCACATTGCCAACGGATCCCTCTCGATGGGCCCTTTTGGAACCGGTATCACTCAAAAGTATTAGAAAGTCCGAGGAATTCTTGGTCCAGAAAATCCAACGAAACCTCCCCCTGGAACCTCGAGGTAACCCATCAGGAACAGAGGATCTAAGTGCGGACCTTAATAAAGGACCCGACCCCTTTCCCCACCCTGAATTTAATTAGAGTTTTCATAGAAGCAGATATGACATAATCATCATATAAAGTCACAGCTTGAAAACTAACCAGATACACCCGCATCACATGGGCATAAATCTAACAGTATAGCATAACAACTTGCAAGGCAATATACATATCATATCAACCTCGGTGGATAATGCACATTTAAATAATCAGCAGTTCAGCGTAACAACTTGCAAGGAAATATACATATCATATCAACATCATCGGATAATGCACTTTTTAAATAATAAACATTTCAGAAAAACAAGTTCCAATGATCTAACAATTCAAGTTCATGTTCAAAGCCACTATTTATTCAATTTAATTACAATAAAAAGGGGCTCTGCAACACATGAAATTAATCAAATAGTAAACTTGGCTAATGAAAGAATACACCGATCATGTCATCACGCCCAAAGGGGTGTCCAACTTTGTTGCAATAATTCAAACAACTATTCATTTAATTTAAAAATAATAAAAAGGGGATGTGCACTACCCGCTGCTAATTAAATTAATTACCCGACTAAGGAAAAAATACACTGACTATGTAGGAACATCCAAATGGGTGTCTGATCTTGTTGCAACCATTCAAACAAATTTATTTAATATGATTAAGACTATAACAATTAAGTAAAACCATTAAAGTAATTAAAATGGTTAAAATTGAACAAAGTCGGTAGGCACTGACTAACGGCACAACGGTGTGTTTTTATAAATCGCAAAGAAATGGAGGGAAAGAAATTAGGCACCCTACTTTATAGTTATATATGACTCTAAGATCTGTGGCAGGCTTCAATTTGACCTAAAATGGATGAAAACGAAAGATTTTAGAAAAACCCTAAAATAGGGTAACAATCTTCCGCGACGAACTGCCCACAGATTACTTGAAGAAAATGCATGATTCCAATTGCGCAGCATTATCTTTTCCTTAAGGATTACTTCTCACCTGACGGCGAAGGAATCGGATGTCAAACGGAGGAGCAGCGGCCTTCCAAAGTGGCTGCTAGTTGGTGTGATGGGATTGAGGGGTGCGACGTGGTGAGTGGGAGTAGGAGAGAGGAGAGGAAAAAAAGAAAAGAGAGAAAAGAAATAAAAAGAAAATAAAAGAAAAATAAGGGAAAAATAAAAGATAGGGAAAAAATGAAATAAAATAAAAAGATAAAATCAAACAAAATAATGGAAAGGAAAATAATAAAAATAATTAAAAATGGGAATCCCCCATTTTAATTATTTTCTTTTTTCCCATAACCCCCTCTATTTTATTTAAGAATTTCTTTTTATCATTTCTTGCTTTCTTTTAAATCTTCTTTAAATCTCTTATTACTCTTTTCCAATCCTTAATTAATTATTTAAAACCCGAACACCGCGCCAAATCACGACGTGACATTTTTCATGAAATGTCTGCAATTATTTAAATTAAATAAAAAGCTACCTGGGACCCGCAGCGAGGCGCATAGGCACGCGCCCCGAGTCGCTTAATTAATTAGACAGCAAAAAGTAAAAATGGTCCTTACCTGATTAAGGCCAAGATGTTACAAAGGTAAATAACTAAAATACACGGTATTTATCATTAATTTGAAAATAATATGGATATAATAAAATATGATCAAATAATTCCCCATAAATAATCGCATAAACTCGAAAACTTAACCATTGATATTATACTAATTTAATAATCATATGGAAATCAATAAAAAACCTAATAATGAGGGAATGTATAATTTTAGAAATCATAAACATACTATCAAGGCTTCAACCAAGACATCATACATAAACGAGTAAGACATCAGCCAATACCCAAAGTATTTTGTCTTATGAGACCTATTGATTCATTGAGGGGCTATAAGGGGCCTCTCCCACCACTTACTAAGTCCAAATAATTTTTCATATGAAGGGTTGAAACATAATAAACATATAAATTTTTATTGAAACTATCATACAACATGTAAATAACTTTCACCAATCAGTAGACATAATCACACAGCATCTAGAGTCATATAGTGAAAGGTATATAAATATCATATTCCCAGTCAAAATGATCATAAACCATTCAATAAAATATAGTAAATGATATCATAATAGATTAACCTCAATAAATTATATGATTTAATAAAGGATGTTGACATATATTTAAATACTTTATTAATATCATTGAAAGATTCTTAAGGGACATATCTTTTTTTTCTTCGAAAAGACATATTTTTTTAAAAAAAATTACAATTATAAAAGAAATAATTTTCTTTTGAAAAGAAGCATATAAACTTGTAAAGTAAACGTCAAATCATTAAGTATTCAAGAAGGCAGGAAAATATACTCATGTCCTGTTAGTGAAAAAAACATTTCTTCTGTATTTTTTTCAAAAAAGTCACAAAATACCACATTTAGAAAACGACAAAAATATTCCATTCATACCATTTTTTTAATAAGTCAAATATGTGTAAAAGTGAATTTAAAGAGTAATAGTACAATACAAAAAAATTGAAAATATTTTTATGAAACATATATATGGAAGATAAATAGTCCCAAACAAAGACATAAACAAAAATAATCTTGAATAATGATGAGATTATGAAATAAACACTTTCCACTTTGTAATCAGTCAAATTGTCACACTCGTCATTTATAATTTGTTTATTTTATTAATTTTCTGGGCATCGGGTAGTTTGGGTCGAGGCCCGACATAAAATTTCTGATTTCTTATTTGAAAATGTGTGTTCAGACCTTGATTACCGCTGTCTAAGCCGTGCAGCCTCGCTCGGTTCACCACGCAACCTGCCTGATGTTCAAGGCAATCAAACCAAAGGTAGTGAATAATGAAATTGAAATAAAACAAAAGTGGGTAGTGTAATAAAAATTTAAAGAATTATTTTAATAATAAAATTATTATTAGAGAATGTTATTATTATTCTAACTATTATAATTATTATTAGTATTACTATTTAAGTTATTAACATTATTATTATTGTTGTTATTACTTTATTATATTATTATTTATTATTATTATTATTATTATATTGTTAGTTTGGCCTCCCCCTCCCCCAACCCATCGAAACCTTCCCCCCACATCTTCTTCTTTTTTCTTCTTTTTCTTTTTTTCCCTCCCTTTCTCTCATTCTCTCCGATTTTTCTTTCTTCTCCCGTCGCACCCCTCCCCCTGTAACCCTACTGTCTCACCTCCCCCTCCATGGTCGACACCTCCTCTGGCGCCGCTCACCTCCAGTGCCCCACACCCCTCTAGCGACTTTGCTCCATCGTCACGGCTCCCCTCGCGCAGCCCCACGAAACCCCTCAGTGTGACCTATTCAGTTGAGCCCCCGGCAAACTCCCTCCTTATACGGCACACCGAACCGGCTGTGCCTCCCACTCCAGGCCTCCTGCCACATCCCTCTCCTTCTGTCCGAACTCCTCACTCACACCATCCCCCTGACCAACGGCTCCCCGCAGCTCCTGACTTTCGGCCGACCATCGCATAGTCGCAACCCCCATGGCCGATGACCTCTTTTTTTACCTTTCCGGCAAAGCCCCGGTCCGGTGACTACTACCCCCTTCGGCTGAGTTTCATCCCTACTCCTCATGTTTTGGTTGTTCATTGGGTATATAGTTCAATTTATGGTTTGATTTTGAGTTTTTGTTTTGTACAATTGCTTTGTTTAGAGTTCACTTTTGGGTTCGTTTGAGGTGTGGTTGGCGTGCGACAGTCTTTCCGCACCTTATTTGTGAAGTCTGTTACACCAAGGTAGGTGGTTCCATGTCTTTACATCTTTTATATAATTTAGTTTGGTTGTTTAATTAATTTAATATGTTCTATGATTTAATTGCATGATGCGATCCATGTTTATAATGTTCTGGCATGCTCGTCTGATGAAATTGTATTTCCGAAATAGTATGATTTTGTTGTTTATATGTGTGTTGTCGTATAAATTATTGGTTTTGCTTTATAAGTTGTGCGAAATGCGTTTTAAAAATTGTTTGACATGCGTGCGTGATGAAAATTTCACTCTCTTTAGAAATGGTTATGTTCTTCATTTTGACCTTGTTGTGGTAACTCTTAAAAGTTTCTAATCAATTGTGCAAATGGTGAAAATGAGGTTTTAGAAAAGTTGAGTGTTCAATTTATTTTAAAATGTTATTTTCATGTAAAAATTTGTGTGTTTTGAAGTGTGGTTTTATGGTATACATGTGATATGTTTTGTAAAGTGAGCGATTTTTTTAGGGGTATTTGGGATGCCAAACATGGTTGGAAAAGGTTTTTAGGTCATCTGGTCGGTGCAAAATGCGTTTTCAAGGTCTTTGAGGTGTCTGTGTAATTAAATGGGGATTTTCAATGAAAATGAGTCACTTTGGGTGTGTTTACTGTGTTGCGAACTTTTGGAATTAAATTGAAAATTGTTTGAAAAATGGAAAAACATTTTTTGGTTTGTATATGTTGCACTTTTGGTTTTAAAGCGATGTTCTTATATGAAACCGAGTTCGTCTTTCGTGTGTAAACATTTTTTTTCTAATTTGAAGTGTTTTATAAATTGTTAATTTCACTTATTAAATTATATATGGAGTGATGGAGTTGTGTTTGATAGAATTACGTGTGCATTAAGTTTTTAAAGGGATTCTTACATGTGAAACTTGGCATGTCTCATGTGAAAACTCTTTTTGTTCTATCTAGAATTGTTCTTAAAATTGTTTAAATAGTTTATCAAGTCATGCAAGTGATCCGAACTATGTTATAAAATATTTTTGGTGTGCGTGTGTTTTTTTATGGTGTTTGGATATGAAGGTATTGAATTGTATGTGTAATGTCTTGTTTGGTTCGAGGTGTGTGAAAACGATATACACTATGTGAACGTGAAACTTGATTGAGCACAAGGGAAAACCCTGGGTGTCTAGGTGGGCGGACCAGAACTAGTGCACTAGTGAGCCGGATGGGTATCGTCCCTGTTTCACTTAGCTGGATTGAAGATTGCAACACTAACAAAACATATGATGACTGAGGGATGTGGCCTTCTAAGCCACGTTTTTTGAGGGTCGTGGTCTTCTAAGCCACGTTTCTGAGGGTCGTGGTTTCTAAGCCATGTTTCACCAAGACACGAGGTTCTAGGGTCCCACTCGAGCTAGATGAACCTTAGGGGATTTACTCATAGTGCTCTATCGTCCATGTCGTGGTGCCTTCCATCGGCATATGGAGGACCACCTGTGTGTGTGTGTGTGTGAGAGAGAGAGAGAGAGTATGTGTGTGTATTCCCTTAATGAATTTTTATTCTTCTTTTTTTTCCTCTTTCAAATCGTGTTGTGAAATGGGTTCTCTTAGTGTTTTCTTTTAGAATTTAGCTTGTAAATGTTTTCTTTAAAAACATTTTGAAATTATAATTTTTAACAAGCACATTAAATTGTCTTTAGATGTTGTGGCATGGAATCTTTTTATTAGGTGACGTCCTGCTAGGCTTTTGGCTCACACCCTACATACACCTTTGGGTGTATGTAGACTTTGTTTCTTGTGTATTCCAGGTTGTGCGTCGTACTCAGCGATGGTGGTTTTGGTCTTTGATGGTCTTCTCATGCAGGTTGGTGTTATGGCGTGCGGATGCTACACCACTCTTGTCGCTGGGAGGTTTGAGTTAGATTTTTAGTCTCTTTTGTTGTCATTTATTTTTTTGGATGTTGGTTCTAGTCGTAAACCTCTAAATTTGATTTCAGTTTAATGGTCTGTTTGGTTGTCAATTCCTAGTTAATTTTATTATCTTATTAGTGTTTGTGTATACTATTTCGGTTAAACCATTCCCACATGTTACTCTTGATACCCAGGCACTTGTGCCAGCCCGTGGGGATCGGGAATGCCCTTTGGTCCATGTCACGGACCGGGTCGGGCGCCGGGTCAGATGGTGACCCGGCTTGGTTCGTGACACAAATTGTATAAACCATGAAAGATAAAAATTTAAAAAACTTAAAATGTCATGATAATAAATAAATTTATGATATAACATGTCAAAGGGGAATTATATACACCTCAAAGAATATTATAGGTGAAAAACATCAAAATTTGTCTCAATGAAAGAAAATTGTGATAAAGTCCCTTACCAAGATAATATCATTGAAGGGAGTGTTGATAAAATTAATTTATTAAGTGTATTAACTATAAATACACATAAAACTAGTGTAAATATAATCATAAAATAATAAAAAATTCATTTCACACATAATATTATCATGACATAATCAATGAAGTATAAGTTTAACCCAATGAATGGAAATTGATTTAATAAATAGCTTACCTCATGCTTACCTTTAGTTTTACATACTTCAAACTCATGTATAATGGTTTAAATAAAGTTATTAATTTAATTTATAACTATATTAATATTTAAAAAATCTTATATGATCTTTTTATAATGTCTTACCACCAGTTCATTAGTAGTATTACATTATTTCTATTGTTTCGAGTGCGTTCATTCTATGGTTTCATGGTTGGTTCACTTGTGTATAATTATGAATTGTCTTATCAAATAAAAATAAAAAAGTGAAATGAAATGGTATTAATTCACATCCATAATTTTAAATGGTCCCATATATCATTTTTCTTTCAGACGTTATGATTATTCATTTGATAAAATGTTAATGACAAATGTTTAGTTTATTTTGGTTATTTTTTCGACCATCACAAACTAGTTTCATTTCATATAATATTACGAATATATATTAGTTATAGAACATTAAATTGGTTATAATATACTTATTAAAATAATATTTAACTATAATAATATTTTTATGACCATTCTTGAAGTTGGTAATGAAAAATGAAAAAACATTATCCATGGAGACAGTTACTCACCATAATTTGGATAATGGTTTCATTTCTTTAAATAATAAGAGATGAGAAAAGGGTTGGATAAAAGATATTAAATTAGAGAAATAACATTCCAATATATAAAATATACTATATTTATTATGATTTTATGGATTAAGGAGTTTAATATAATGCAGAAGAAGAAAAGAAATTAAGAGATGTGGATTGAGAAAGTTACCCCTTGAATATCACGTCCTTAAAGGGCCCCTTAAGGAACTTGGAATTGGTATTTGGGTGAGACCATCAGTAATTTTACATGGGGAGAGTGTTTAGGAGAGGTTTTTTCATATATTTTAATATCTTTAATTATTGTGATGATAAATTGGGTGGTGAGGAGTGGTACTTATACTTGAGGACCAGTGGTTTTAAGTGATTAGATACTGATTATTTTATATTTAAATACAACTGCATTTGGGAAAAATTAATTTAAAAAAATTGATAAATAATTAATGTTTTAAAAGATTTTTAAGTTCAATAAACACATAAACCACAAATTTAATTTTTTATTTTTTAGTTATCTTATGCTTTTAGCTTTTAACATTAACCCGCCACATTATTTTACCTATACTGAGGTAAAAAATTACCATGATAACTTTTTTATGAATAAAAATTAAAATGACCCTATAACCTAATTTTGACCTCATAATTATTAATATAGAATCATTTTTAATTTAATAAATTTATAAAATAGATAAAAATCAATTCTAAATATATTACACATATAACTCATAAACACTGTTTTTTAAGGTTAAAATCGTGGTTTTCATAATTACTAAGCATGTGTCTATAAATGTAACACCTTGTGTGTTATGTATTTTAATAAATAAATATTGATCAATAATAAGGTTCAATATATTTGGAAACATTATCATGTAATAATTAGTTCATAAGAGTTATGGTATTCTATAAAAATAGTATTTTCACTTTTTAATCCAAAAATAAACTTATTTAGAAAATTCCCAAAAAATTACCCTGATCTAATTTTGATGTGGTGAGTCCAAAAATAAAGTTTATTTTTTCAAATAGATTTTATAAAAGTTTCAAATATTAATAATATTCATTTTATCATATAAAGTAATGAAAAACACTTTGTGAAAAAAATATATATATAAAGAATAAAATGACTTTACTGAAAAATTATGTGTTTATTTCCTAAGAATAATTAAATTTATTATTGAATATAAAAATCATAGTTATTTCATAATATATTTAATATTATCCAAACCTTCCAATTTAATAGCTTATTTATAACGTTCGTGTTAAAATGATAATATATTGGAGTTCATTTAAACTCGGTGCTTTGTGCAACGTAAGCTATCGAACATAGTTTTATTTTAAAATATTAGGGTGTTACATTCTACCCTCCTTCAATAAACTTAATCCTCATAATTTAAACTTATGATTGGTAATCATGGATTTGAAAATTTAAAATACCCTTGTAGAAATCCCACATCATAAAAAGGGTTAATAAAATTTCCTCTTAAAATGAGGGAAAAGGAAAAAAGTGAAGGTCGCCACAAAACTTGGTTCCCATATAGGAGAAAATTAGTGACAAGTGAAAACCTGTACATGTAAAATAAATCTAACTATCAAGTTCTGATGTATTTTGATAGATAACATGGTCATTGGAATGTTTACAATCACAAAACCATAAATATATGATGGGTTAAAAGGCCATTGATTTCTTTGTAATAAATTTAAATGAGTAATGTTTTTGTTCCAAAATCATATTCCTAGAGTTGAGGACTCCTTTTAATTACTAGAGTAATAAAAAAAAGAATATATAATTATTTTATAGGTAGAATTTCATCCTTTAAACAATTCCCACTAAAAACTCATCTTTTTCTCCAAAAGATAATTCAAACTTTATTCCTCAAATAAAATTACAAAATGTTCTATTTTTCTTAATTATATAGGGTTCTTAAAATGAACTTATCCTTTATCTATCATATGAATTAAATAAAAAATAAGTTATGCTAATCAGGACATCACATAGTCTAATGGTAGGTGATGCACCCTTGTCAGGGTTGTGGGTTCAAGCCTCGTGGTCTTTCCAGATATGACAGGTTGTTGCCTAACCTACAGGTTTTCCATTTTATAAAACTATATTAATATAATACTTAGAAAATTACAAAAATAACCATAATATATTCAATATTAAATAAATTTTTTAACCTCAAAGGTTATCTCATATGTTTCATTTTTCATTCTCAAAAATATAAGAACTCGTATTTCATCATTCTTTCTTTGAGTCTTTGGTAATCTAGTGAAAAATTCTGTAGTAATTTCATCCCTTACTCCAATAAATGAATATAAAAAAATGGATTTCTTATGCTTGAAGAACTAAAAATCACTTTTAATGAATTGTAAGAACCATAGAGAGATAATTCATTTTGTTTATCTCAAAATATTTTTCCAAAACCAATATGGTTGGCACAAGTTATCTAATATTCATAAATAAATTAATCTTTAAAAACTTTTATAAAGTTTAACTTAAACCATTTCATAAATTGTTAACCTTATGACCCTTCCAAAAGAACAAGATCAAAAAATTTATAAATAATGTTACTAAATTTAAAAATTAACTTACCATTAATATCTCAAACAATATGAAGTAGATCTTATTCATCACATACCAAAATGTGAATACCTTCATCATATATTCTCTTGAAACGTGGTAGTAATAAAAATTTCCATAAAAACTTATTGAAAACATGTGTTCATCCTTATTTCTTAGGTAAAACACATATTATTGGATATTTTCCTTAAATCCAAAAATGATGTCAACTCCATCAATGGTATCATAAACCACTTTTCCAAAAAATCATTAATCAAATCAAAGGTAGTTAGTACTATCCAATTTACTTTATCCATATAAATTATATCTTCATATCAACATCATTATCTCAATATTAGGAACATATTAATGGTTATATTTCCTTCAACCATGTGTTTCTAAGAAGTTCAACTTACCACTAAATTTTTTTTCTTGGTACCATTCAATACATTCTTTTAAATCCTTTAATAAATAGTATTGTAGTACAATCCTTAAACATTTCCATAATATCATCAGTAGAATACCTTCAAAAAATATTTATTAGATCCAAAGACATAAGAAAATTAATCATTCTACTTTGGCTATATCAATATCATAATCTTGACCTTGATCCATTTTATTTTTCTTGGGTATATTCATCAGATGATTAGGGAATTCATTTGCGTAGTGCTCCATCTCCAAATAGTTGAAACATTACATTGATTATTTCTTCCCCTTTTAACCATGAGCCTGGGGACCTTTCTCTCCACACTTGTAACAAACTATCATTCCCTTCAAGTAAGTACCAGGGTGTTTCTTTCTATAATTATCACATGTTCAAAAATCCTTCTTTCTCTTATTCTCCTTATCCATTTTTTTCTCTAATATCCTATTATTGTCTTACTTTCCTTTAGAGCCACAAGACTTATAGAATCACTTAACATTCTTGATAGTACAAGATACTATATCCTCTTGTGATGACATTTTTTTGGATATCAGTTACTTGCAAATTATTGGTTTAATCTCATTAAAGAAACGATCAATCTTACTCTTTGAATTACATACATAGTTTGTGGAATGACTTGCTAACCTTGTAAAGTTAGCTTCATACTTAGAAAAAAAATTATCCTCCTTTTTTCTTACACTCAATAATCATCTCTCAATATTCACTCATTATTCTCATGGAAAATTGTTTTCCAAGAAAAGTTCCTCAAAATACTTTCATTATATATTTTATATTTCCTCACCCTCCTTAGTGTTTCGAATAAATGACCACTATTTATCCACATATCTTGTGAGATGATAAAATTACATGACAAACTTTTCTCTTTCATTACTTCCAAATGAAATAAATCTCTTTTCTAAGGAACATATCCATTATTCAACTACAAATGGATTCGTAGTTCTAGTGAATGATGGAGGTTTTTGTCGCATGATGCAGTCAAACATTGTTACACCACATTGTGGATCAACATGATACTCTATATGGGAAAGTTTATTACTCATAACCTAAGTCAATTATCCCAATATAGTTATAATTTGTTCATCTCTAGCTGCAGCTTCATCTCCAGGTCCAACTTTATTATCTTTCCCATGAGTGAAATACCTACATGGATTACATGCATTGATTTGGTTCCCATTCATTCTAATATGATCCAATTATAAAAAGTGGAAACATTAGATTAGATCATAACATTATGAAACATAATACATAATCTCAAAACTACTTAACATAAATTGAAAATTTAGGTATAACTAATATCTAAATCATAAGTTTGGTTTCTTTTGGGAGTATTTCCAAATTCTATCATAGGGTTTATTTCTCTAATATATGTTTTCCTAAATCTATTTCCTCAGGTTTTTACTAAAATTATTCTTATTCTAGCTGTAAATACACTAATCTTAGTATCCCATAGTTGATTTTTAATTTATTACATTATTATAATATACGAGGAATCGCATCTCGATAAACCGAACATTTTAGTAGTTTTGGAAAACTAGATACAAATATGAACCTTACATTATAATTGAAAATACAAAATGAAACATATAGAATCTTGTGAGAACACTATTATTCTTCTATCTTAACCCTGCATATCAACCATAATAAACTTCTTCATATCCTGGGGAAAAATATAACATAATAAAGGGGTGAGATCAAAAGCTCATTAAGGGTATGTATATAGTGGAATCTATCATAAATAATAAATAATAATTATAGAAAGGTAAATAAGTAAAACATATTTAATTTAATCAATAAATTGAGTATAATATGGCTAGAATAAAATATGATCAAATAATTCCATATAAATAATCATATGACCTATAAATATTAACCATGGATATTATACTAATTATATAATCACATAGAAATCAATAAATAATATCATTATGAGTGAATTTATAATTCCATATATCATAAACATACCATCAAGTCTTTGTCTAAGAAACCATGCATAAATTTGTAAGACATCAGCCAATACCCAAACTAGTTTGTCTCATGATACCTACCAATACATTGAGGGGGTATAGTATACCCCACTAGTCACTTACTAAGTCCAAGGGATTCCTCAAATGAAAGGGGTGAAACATAATCAATATATACATTTTTATTTTAAATATCATATGAAATGTAAATAACTTTCCTCAATCATTAACCATAATCAAAAACCATCCAGAGTAATATAGTAAATGGTATCTAAATATTACATTCCAAATCAAACTGATCATAAAAAATTCAATAAAAAATAGAATACGATATCATAAGAGATTAATGTCACGACCTGACCCAAGATGGGGCTCAGGCTGCAATTACCCCAAGCCCACCTCCATAGGACAGGGGATGGAAACAAGAACCAAAGGCATAACTAACTCAGTGAGGCCTTTTCCTAAGTACTTGTATGTACACACATAGCCATCTCGATGCAAAATTGTAGAGAGAAAGAATAAAAGATTAAACACTACTATAAAATAAACCAAGTTTGCATAAACCTATAGAAATTAAAAAAGTACGGTAGTGTGAAATGAAAAGTAATAAGGGAAAAATATACACCCAACCAAAAATATGTCCCAATCTGAAAAAACTAAAAAATGAAACTGCTAAATGATCCCAACTCCTGGATACCAAGCTACGAGCACTGTATGCGGTCCAAAGCACCGAGTATCCCTAAGATCCTCTGAAGTCACCACCAACCTATCTATCATTTGCATAAGACATGATGCATGTGGGAAAAATCTATATAGGGGTCAGTATATACATATCCAGTAGGACACCCATATAGATGAACGGGGAGCTGTAAGAGATACAACAATAAATGAAATATGGTAGATGCAAGATACATTCGAAGAGAACATCTCAACCCAAACAAAGAGTGGAAGTAAGATCTTCCAAACACAAGGGGATAAACATGGTGAGTAGGTGAACTATCTCTTGAGTATTATCCACTTATAGAAGTAGATTATACTCATCCAACCATGATAATCTAAACATGGAAAGCACATGGAATACCCCACGCATCTTCACCTCTCTTTGAAGGAGAGTAACCAAATCCAAGGTGTGGATACAGAAATATATATATATATATATTCAGTAAAAAAGAATAACAAATGAGAGATTAAGTGGATCTTCATCTCACAACTCATCCCAAGAAGAAGATTAACCAATAATTCCAAAAGTCCATTAATGATGCCAATCATCTCATGCATATGCCCAAAAGTAATCGTCTAAGTCAAGCCATGCCTCGTCATTGTGCCGCATAGTTGAGGGTACATAAACTCTAGTTAGTTAACCCATTACCTGGTAAGATAGGTTGTTCCCACTCTAATATTCATCGAATAACTTCACTACCCATCTCTACTGGAGGGTACCACTCGGAAAGGTCATCAAGAAAATCCAATGCCCAGCCCTGCTAGACAGTACCGCTCAGAAAGGCCGCCAAGGAACTCCACTCCCCATCCCTCCTAAAGGGTACCTCTTGAAAATATCATTGTGTAAATCCATTTCTCAACCTTACTAAAGGGTACCACTCAAAAATATCATCAAGGAACTCCATTATCCAGCCCTGCTGGAGGGTATTGATCAGAAAGGTCCCAGTGATCCTGTGCGATCACTACCATCATCAAGCATTTCCTAACCTAGATTCAGGCCTATAAAATTCCAAAACGTATCTTGTAAGACACAATGGAGATAACTCTCATGTTCTAAGTAAAAAAATACTCAGGATAGGATACTTATAGACCAAAATATGAGTTCAAATGAAGGAGATACAGACAATTGAAGTTTCCCAAAAAGATTTATAGGGGTACACAGTATGTGGTCCTAGTCCACCACCTAGCTCTATCCCTATAAGGAACATAGATCCCTTCCCATGTATTATCACACTCCATTTATGTGGACTACATAGAATATTCTGGATAACTAGTATCAGGTCGTGTCTTGTTGGTCGTTTTCGTGTACCGGACCCCATGTCTATTTATTTGACCTCGTGTCCACGTACTCGAGTACACAGAATAATACCTAGACATGTACTTCCACATAGGTTCCCACCTATGTGATCCTATAAATGTGTTTTCCAACCTATAAAGGGGTGCATATCGTGTTGGAGAGCTTATAAATCATGCCAACCTTAAGTTTTCAAAAACCCTAGTCACCACCATTAAGGGGCTACATGCCATGTGTTCATCCCTATACACACCATGTAGACATATTTTCACCAGAAATATCAGAACTGATCCTTTTGCTTGAATATTCTCTCACTAATTTATATCTTATTTTATCTATGGCCAAAAAAGTTGCATCTAACTGAAAATCATGATTTCTAACCATTGTTTGCTGGAAATCGGCCTTCGTTCATCCACGGGGGTTCATCACGTGAACTTTACACCACCAAGCCTTCCACCACCAATTTAAAAAGTTTTTTAATTAAAAAATTCATCATCACCTCACCAAAAACCCATATTTTACCATACTTCATCAATTCATGCCTCGCATGCAATTCCATCACGGTTTTCGAGGTCTGATCGGGCTCAGTACCGCCTGGAAAATTTGAATCGGGGTTGTGGGGTCTAACTTGTGAATAATGAAAATAAACAAGGGATAAAAACACAAAAACAGATATTTAAACATCATTGGACAAGATTTCTTGTCAAATGATCAAGAACGGTGATATTGGGTCAGAAAAAATTGAATAAATCAATTTAAAACTAGTACATAGGCACATACATAGACCACAATTGGCATAGATATGAGAACAACAATGGATCTACCCAATAAATTTAATCAATGGAAATAAATCACTAATTGATGAGTCCCAAATATATTTTGGATCATTATTTGATGAAGAATGTACTTACCAACAATTGAGAGAAGTCATTGCATTCATTTCATCCTGATCTGATCCAATCTAGCATTTCGTCGTTGTCTGATGAGATTATCCAATAAAGAAGGAAGGTAGAGCTATGGAATTCTCTTAGGTTTTATGTGGCCATCCTTAGAGAATTCACCATATTAGTGATATTATAGATCATTTTTCTGTATTGATACAAAACAATTATTTGTTTGTTTATTTATTTATTTATTTATTTATTTATTTATTTATTTCACTGAAAGTACTACCAATGAGTGAGGAGTTTTAATCCCCCGCACCAACCATTTTATGTCATAAATAGGGAAAAAATTGTGTTCTAAACTCAACCATGGTCTCAGATTTCTAATTTTAGCTTCCATTTAATATTTATCTCATTTACTTTATGAATATGCATGTGTGAAATATAAAATGTGTTAAATATTATTATAAAATTTATTCCAAGTGCATTGGGACTTGGAATCTCATGTCGTATCAGTGACCAACTCTATAAATATAAATAGAAATATTTCAAATTATTTCAAAGTAAAAACTAGGTCTCTACATCATTCCATCCATTAATATTTTCATCCTTGAAAAGAAAAAACTAACCAAACAACTTTGGATAATGAGCTATTACTGTAGGATTGGTATAGAGTATGAGGTTTCCAACCTCTGATACCAATTTTAGGATCGAAATAATGATGTAGATGCTCAATATACAATAGGGGGGGTGAATTGTACACTTTAAAAATTCCTTTGGAACCTTTAAAGTTAGTTACGAATAACTATGTTTTCCTTAAACAAAGGAAATATCTAAGTTTAAAAAAGTTAAACTAAGTAAATTCACAACACCTCTAAGAGAAAATGAAAAAGTAATAAGGAATGAAGTTATAAACTTCAAGTCCTATGTACTTCCTTAAAACTCGAAAGAGATTCCAAAAGTAGGTTCTGGAAATATGGATCTGAAAACTGAAACTTTAACTAAATATTACAATATGAGATTCTACCTTAAAGTGTATAGAATCTAAATGGAACAGAGTACAAGTAAGGAAGTATAAGAAAGTTATACTTTCCTTATAATACAGAATGCAGTGGAAACAATCAAGTAGTAAAACTACAAGTAACAAGATATAAGTCTTTTAACCCAAAGAGAAGGGTATCCAGCAACCTTGGATAAAGGTCCCTGATTTATACTTTCAAGCAAGTTTGTCTTACCAACACCAAGGTAATCCCTTGATACGAAGATCAGAGTCTCTGTCTTGCTATCCCTGCAATCCCTCAACTTCAAGGTAGTTGGAAACCTCTGTCTTCCTCAGCAAGGAATCCCTCGAACTTCAAGGTAGGCAGCAACCTCTGTCTTCCTATCCCCGGAAGTCCTCGAATGTAACCACCAATATTCGGAGTCGCACGAAGCAAAAACTGAACGAGCGGTTCAGTACGTACAAGGCATGAAAAGCTTTCTCTCTCTAGAAATCACTTTAGCAGTGTGTGGTCTCTAGATCGATCAACTTCTATATCATTGTGATCTCTTTCAAATGATCTTCTATTTATAGGAAAGTTCGGCCTCCTTTCCAACAGTCACATTTTCCTTAAAAGTCAGAGGGACCTGTACACGTTTAAATTAACCAATGGTTAGTTTATAAAAGAATAGACGACATCATTTTATAACAAAACAAGTGTAATAGAATTTATGACATCGTTTTATGTCTAAATCAAAAGTTTGGAGTGAATCTTTGGAGTGTAAACAAAATGTCAAAGAGTAGAAAAATTATAAAAGTGTAAGCAAAATAAAAGTTCGGAGTCTAACCAAAAAAAAATTTCTGGAGTCTAAATAAATTCGGAGTGTATAAAGCAAAGATGATCAGATTCTGTTTAATAGGTGAATTCGGAATGAGAATTCATATCCAAAATTCATAATGAGAATTTGTCATCAGAATTTGTAATGAGAATTCGATGTCGAACTTCATGATAATTCGTATTCAGACTTCGGAGTAGAACTTTATCAGATTTCGTATCCGGAATTCGAAATGAAACTTCATTACAGTTCTCATCTAGAATTCAGAGTGAAACTTCATTACAGTTCTCATCCAGAATTCAGAGTGAAACTTCATTATAGTTCTCATCCATAATTCGGAGTGAAACTTCATTACAGTTCTCATCTAGAATTCAGAGTGAAACTTCATTATAGTTCTCATCCAGAATTCGGAACCTAAAACAGAATGCTTCATATCAATGTTTCAAATGATTCCGAGAGTATAGAAATGAATCTGAATCTTATACTTAAGAAATATATGGATGAAAATATGATAAGGATAATTTTCCTTATAAAAGATATTTTCCTTATAAAATCGATTTTCCTTAAAGATAAGGTGTTTGTGATTTTCATAACAAGAAGGAAAGGAAAATTCATAAGGAAAACCTTATTGACTCAACAATCTCCCCCTTTTTGGAAAGCACAAATATCCTTATGAAAAATAAAGTCTAAGAAGAAAGAAAACATTAGGCTTACCTCCCTTTGCTTATGGTTGTTGATGAATATGAATAACTCCCCCTTATGCTTTGAAACACTGAGGATCGTATTCTAGATTTCCAGAATGATATTTCATTTAAGAATAAGAATGTCTTATTTAATGAAAAACTCCCCCTTAGATAAACTCTATTAGAGTTCTTTTTCGTTCTCACCCTTTGTTCATATTCTTTTTCCTTTTCCACCTTTATGAGGGTTCTTTTCCTTCTCCCCCTTTGTGATTTTCAAAAATAATTCGAGGGAATGGAAAATATAACAAAGTACCTGAAACATTAGTAGCAACAAAAAGAGACGAGCAAGCACAATTTTCATTAAGTTTGAAATTTCAATCAACAAGGAAGTTAAGATACAACAAAATATCGGATTTGTCTATTTTGGATCTTTTTCCTTCTCCATGAGACCCTTAAGAATAGTCTTTATCTTCTTAAAGTCTTTATGGTCTTCCTCAGATTGCTTCTCTAACACAACTATTCTTGCACTTTGAGCTTCAATATTTTCTTCCTGGGCTTGAAGCTTTTCTTCCTGAGCCTCCAATATTTTTTCTTGCTTTAACAACTTCTCTTCAAACTCAATCCGATGATCCCTTTCATACTTCCAGTTTTGAGCAACAGAATTCAGCTTCCCATTCAGATCTCTGACTTCTTGAATCCGGAAATTCTTTTCATCTGTCAACTTTTCTTCAAAGGATGAAGTAAGCTCATTTATCTTCCTGTCTTCTGTCTCAAAAGAATCCTTAAAATTATCTTTGAATTCATCAAAGAGCCTCATATATTCTACAGTTTTCTTTGACCAACTTTTCATTCTCTTGCAAGACCTTTTGTGGGCTTCATAGCTGACAAAGAAAGTTTTGAACTGAGCCTCAATCTCAACACATTTGTCCATAACCATGGATACGGAGTCTGTTTTCTGATTCAAAGCATGTTGGAGCATCTGGAATCTTCAATCAATACTTGAGAAAGTTGGAATAGTACCCACCAACTTCTTTAATGACTGAACAACAAAGTCACACCCCAATGAAGATGACTCCGAATCCGAGACTTTGCTCGGAGAATTTTCTTCTTCAAAATGATCATCCTTCTTCTTAGAAGAATCACCAACTTCCCTTCTCTTTACAACCACTGAGCTCGGGGTATCAACAACAAGTTTCTTTCCCTTTTCCTTTTTCGGAATGGATTTCTGTTCCGGAGTCTTCTGTTCACTATCAGAAACTTGAAAAACATTGTCTTCATCATCAGCAACTTTTTGAGCACCATTCTCTACGTTCTCCTTTCTCCTCATCCTTCCCTAGATCGACTAACTTCGATGATTCTGCTTTTGTAGTTCGGAGCGACAAATGTTCCGAAGGTGTCCCCTTATAATCATCTACTTGCTTCAAAACATCTCTGGTCTCACCACTACCTTCAGCAACTACTTCTTCCTCTTCCACTTGTTCAATTTGCTCAACTTCCTCAATAGGCTTAGCAACTGCCTCTTCTGGAGCGACAAAGTTTCTTCTTGGAGTCTCAGGTAGAGATTCTAAAGAAAAAGATCTCGGAATGGGAATGTTTTCGGAGGCCATCTCAGTAAACTTTAATAAAGTCTGAACTACCTCAGCTTCAGACATCTTCTTCTTGAGCTTCTTTTCTTTCACTTGTTTTTCTAGTTCATCTGATGTTCTTTCCTTCAAGGCCTTAGCCTCCGCAGGATCCAAGCCAAACTGAGGCTCCCCTTACACTCTCTTCTATTTGATTTCCCTTCACTTATCAACTACCTCATTAGGATAAGCTTTATTCTTCTTCGGTTTTGGAGGTGCGGAATGAACTTCCTTAGATTTGGGATTCTCTTCTTCACCTTCAACTTCTTTCAACTTTCTCTTCCTCACTGGCTTAGAGGATTCATGTTCACCAACTTTCGGAACCGCTTCTTCTTGAGCAGGTAAATAAACAAACTGACCAGTCTTTTTGTCAAAGGCTACATCCATCCTTTTGAGGGTATCATCACTCACCAACCTAATCTTGCAAACTCTTCGCTTAGATTTTCAATCCTCCTTGAAAGACTCAAGGCACCTAACTATTAGCTTCGAGATGATTGCTGGAAACATTATGATCTGAGCTCTCATATTCCCTTTCTTAACATTCTCAATGGTAATAAGAATGTGTTTCATCATATTAAACTTCTTCATATTTATCAGAAAATCTATGATATAGATCTCGCCCTTCTTCAGACTATCTTTGTCACCCTTTCTCGGTACGATAAAGCCTTGTACCCATAATTCTAGAATCCGAAAATTCATAGACAGTGTAGCAATATTCGGAGCTTTTTCATCTGAAAGTCCGAGAGTTTCCAATGCCTTTTCCTTGTTGAAGCTTCCCTTTGAATACGGCAACACATGCGAGATGAACTCGGCTTCTCCTTCATTTTTCATCCCTACCAAGCTGGCTGCCTTGTCATAAGAAAGCTTATAAGTCTTACCGCAAGACTTAAATGAAAACTTCTCCCTACCATCTTCCTTAAGGAAGGAAACTGTCTCATAGAACTCTATAAGAAAATATGAATAAAATTCATCTTGATTTCCGGGCTTAGACACATCAACATCTTCCCATCCGTTAAGCTTAATGTTCTTGGATATAATAGAATCATACTTGTTGAAGAAATCAGGATGAACCAACCTTTCTCTATATACTAACCACTTGGAAATTGGTTTAGAAGAAGACATGTCTTGAGAAGCTACTTCCACAGACATTCGGATCTGAAGACTTCTGAGGAGTTCGGAATAGAGATTTTTGAAGATCGGAACGGCCTTAAAATAGAGAGGCAGAGCTTTGGGACAATGAAGCATGAAAAACCAATGTGGGACGAGCATTTGGGTCCCCTTTATATAGTCAACGAAAAGACGATTCAACTTCCTCGGTTGATCGAATGGTTGAAACAAGCTGAGATCAGATCTGACGGTTGAAATCCAATTCTCAAGAAAACTTAAATATAATCTTTTGAGGTTTTTATTAAAACAAGGATTTAAGAAAACTATAATTCAAAAAAAATATAAGAAAATACTAGCTAGTAAAGTATGATTTCGAAAACTTGAGTAAGGAAATCATACCTTTAGGATTGTCTTAGGAGAATTATTCGTAATGGGTAATATTGTTTTTGAAGAAAAAAACTTTATTACTAAGAAAAGACATAGTTCTCAAAACTCACTACGAAAAACTCAACAAAAAAAACATTACAATATTTTCAGCATGAAAATTTCATTACAAAAGTTTAAAAATGAAAAGCCCATTAATAAAGTCTCGGTACGAAAATATCGTTATGGAAATACCAGTACAAAATTTCCCATTCCAGAAGTTTTCAATACAAAAATTTCCATTCCAAAAGTTTTCTATACGAAAATATCCATTCTGGAAAATTTCAGTTCCGAAAATTCCCATTCCGGAAATGTTAGTTTCGAAAAGTTTGAAAAACTAACTTTGAAAAATTTAGTTACTCTAACAATCAAATGTACTCGCCCTATGAAAAGAATTTTATTACTGTAAGGAGAATTTTTCAACATAAAGTTAATTAAGAAAGATTACCTTACGGTTATCATTCCTAACTTCTATTTAATGTATTCAAATCTATCAAAAGGAAAAGATTTTGTGAAAATATCAGCAACTTGATCTTGCGTTCCGATAAACTGAAGAATAATATCTCCTTTTAGTGTGTGATCCCTAAGAAAGTGATGCCTAATATCTATGTGTTTTTCACGAGAGTGATGTGCAGAGTTCTTACTTAGGGAAATGGAACTTGTGTTATCACAAAAAAATTGAGTTTTAGTAAAACTCAAGCCATAGTATATGAGTGTGTGTTGCATCCACAACACTTGAGCACAACAACTTCTAGCTGCTACATATTTGGCTTCAGCAGTGAAAAGTGATATATAATGTTGCTTCTTGCAAAACCAAGAAACTAATGAATCTCCTAAGAAATGAAAAGTTTTGGATGTACATTTTCTATCCATTCTACATCCACCAAAGTCAGAATCCAAAAATCTTTTTAGAACAAAATAATTTCCAGAAGTATAAAATAATCCTATATCCATGGTTCCCTTAAGGTAGCGAAAAACTCTTTTTACTGCCTTTAAGTGAGATTCATTAGGATTGGATTGATATCTTGAACATAAGCATACTGAGAACATTAAGTCTGGTTGACTAGCTGTTAAGTAAAGTAAACTTCCTATCATACCTCTAAAAGATGTTTGATCTATTGGTTTCCCAGCTTCATCAAGATCTAAAGAGTTTGAGGTACCAATGGGAGTACTTATACTCTTAGTGTTGTCATAACCATACTTTTTGAGAAGATCTTTAATATACTTATGTTGAGATATGTACGTTCCTTTTGGTTTTTGAGAAATTTGAAAACCAAGGAAAAAAGTTAACTCACCCATCATACTCATTTCAAACTCAGATTTCATTAGACTTGCAAAAGAGTCGGTTAAAGATTGCTGAGTTGAACCAAATATGATTTCATCAACATAAATTTGAACAATCAAAACATTTTTCTGATCTTTCTTTATAAAAAGGGTTGGATCTGTGTTTCCCTTAACATAGTTATTTTGAAGCAAAAATCCAGTGAGTCTATCTTACCATGCTCGTGGGGCTTTTTTAAGACCATACAGAGCTTTGGTAAGTCTATAAACATGATCAGGATGTTTTGTATCTTCAAAGATAGGAGTTTGTTCAACAAAAACTTCCTCTTGAACATAACCATTAAGAAAAGAACATTTCACATCCATTTGAAAAAGTTTAAAATTAAAGAATGCCACAAAGGCAAGTAGAATACGGATAGATTCAAGTCTAGCTACTAGAGCATAGGTTTCTTCATAGTCTATTCCCTCTTGCTGATTGTAGCCTTTAGCAACAAGTCTAGATTTATTTCTTACTATGACTCCATTTTCATCGCATTTGTTCCTGAATACCCACTTTACTCCAATAAAAGAAGCTTCCTTAGGTCTTTCAACCAAAATCCATACTTTATTCCTTTCGAATTCATTTAGTTCATCTTTCATGGCTTTGATCCAATCATCATCACCTAAAGATTCATCAGTGCTTTTTGGTTCTAATTGGGAAAGAAATGATAGATGTTCTACTTTATTTCTTAAGGAACTCCTAGTCCTTACTGGTTGATTTACATCACCAATGATATTATCACTGGGATGATTCTTAAGAAACCCCTGATTTGGGTTTTGAAAAGTCTACTCATCAACATATGGTAGAAAGTCTTCTGGGGTAAATGTTTCAGAAGTATCTTCTTGAACATTTTCCTTATCAGAAGGATCTTATATCAAAGGTTGATAATCAGTTTTTGAAAACACATCTGAGGATGTAGGCTGGGATGGTTTAAAAACAAAAGGATTAGACTCATCAAATTTTACATGCACTGTTTCTTCAATAGTACAAGTATTTTTATTAAAAACTCTATAAGCCTTAGAAGTTTTGGAATAACCTAAGAAAATTCCTTCATCATATTTTGGTGTGAATTTATGTAGGTTATCTTTAGTATTAAAAATTAATACTTTGCAACCAAAAACCTTGAAGTAGGATAGTCTTGGTTTTCTACAATTCCATAACTCATAAGGAGTTTTATTAAGAAAAGGTCTAATCAAAACTCGATTTATAGTATAACAAGCAGTACTTACAGCTTCAGCCCAGAAATGTCTAGCTATAGAATATTCACTCAACAGGGTTCTAGTTATCTCTTGAAGAATTCTATTTCTTCTCTCAACTACACCATTCTGATGAGGAGTTCTAGGTGCTGAAAAATTGTGAGTAATACCTTTTCTACTACAAAAAGTTTCAAAATCAGAATTCTAAAATTCTCCTCCATGATCACTATGAATAGTTTTCAATTGAAGGTTTTTCTCATTTTTAACTTGAGCTCTAAAATCTTTGAAATAAGAAAAATCTTCAGAATTCTTTTCTAGAAAATAGACCCAAGTAAATCTAGTGTAATCATCAACTAGATCAAACACATAGTATTTTCCTCCAACACTTCTAGTTTGGGTTGGACCAAAAAGATCCATGTGCACTAACTGTAATGCATCAGTTGTAGAGACTTCACCGATTCATTTAAAACTAGATTTATGTTTCTTGCCATATTGACAAGGATCACAAACTTTAGAAGAATCAAATCTAAGCTCTGGTAGATCCTTAACTAGTTTCTTCTTAGAGAGTTTGCATAAGTTCCTAAGGTTACAGTGACCTAGTCTTCTATTCCATAACCAGGAATGATCTTCCATTGCACTTAGGCAAGGTAAATCTTGACTCCTAAGTTCGTCTAAATTTAAGGTGTAAACATTCTCCTGCCTATTGGCTGAGAGAATAAATTCTTCCTTGGAATTGTGAACTAAGTATTTATCATTCCAAAAATTCACAAGGTAACCTTCATCACATAACTGACTTATGCTAATGAGGTTATGCTTAAGACCCTTAACAAAAAGAACATTTGAAATCAAAGTTTTACCTAGAAGAACAATATTACCAATACCAACAATCTCTCCTTTAGCATTATCTCCGAAAGTTACCTTTCCTCCTTTCGTTTTGATAATCTTTTTAAAATAGATTTTGTTACCAGTCATGTGTCGGGAACATCCACTATCCATGTACCATGTGTTCCTACTGGTACTCTCTTTATTTTCCTGAAATCAAGAATAGAATTAGACTTTCGGAATCCAAACTTGTTTGGATCCGATATTTCCAGACAACAAAATTTTAGCTACCCACATCTTCTTATAAAAATAAGCTTTATGAAATCCTAGAGATTGGGTTTTGTTTAAGGAACAATTATTTGCCCAGTGACCACCACATTGACACTTGGAACAAAATGGGGCACTTTGAGGAACAAAATAATTGTTACTGAAAATCGGTTTTGCATGGGTATAACCAAATCCGGATTTATTTCTTAAAGGTCGTATTTGGGAATACATTTTATCAAAATTCTCCTTACCATGGGTAAAGTTTTATAAACACTTCTTTAAGGAAAAAAATTTTGACTTGAGTTTTATAACCATGTTTTTATCCTCAAAATCATTAGTTTTAGAACTAGACCTAGGCTCGAAAACATTTTTCCTAGAAATTACTTTTTCTAACTCTTTAGAAAGTTTGTTCTTCTCAGAACTTACTTCCTCAAGATTTTTTGAAACACTCTCAAAATCAGAATTTTTCCTATCAAGATCTTTAGAAATATTTGATATCTCTTTTGTAAGAATAGAATTCCTATAGTTTGCCTTATCAAGTTTCTTATTGAGTTTGGAATTCTCAATCTCAAGAAGTTCAGCAAACCTAAAAACTTCTTCATAGGTAGGTAAAGTATTTTCTTAATCAGAAGATGATTCTTCATCTGAGGAGTTATAATACTTACTATCATTATAATTTAAAGATACATTGGTCAATGATTCAGAATTTCGTACCTCATCCATAAAGAAATGATTTTAAATAGGTAGTCTGGCTATAAGACCAAGATTCTTCTGTCCTGAAGATTCATAATCAGAAGATTCATCTGAAGAGTCACCACCACTGGCACTCCAGGTGTCATTAGCTTTCAGAACTTTCTTAGCTTTGGCTTTATAATACGTCCTTTTTTTCCTATCTGAATTCCTTTCTTTCCTTTATTTCTTTTTGATTAGAGGGAAATCTGGTCTAATATGTCCAGCTCTCTTGCATTCATAACACGTGACTTCTCCATCTTTCCTATCTTTCCTTTCCTTTTTATTATACTTGGATTGGAAATTTCTCTGGCCAACTATCTTGATCATACTTCAAGAAAGATTTTCTAACTCATTTTCAGAGACTTCACTCTCACTAGATTCGTATTGTAAAACAACTTTCTTAGACTTGGATCTGGTAACTCTCTCAGGAGTCTTAGCTTTCATCTGATTTGATGTTATTGTAAAAGCAGCAGTACCATTTCCATTCTTCTTCTTGATATTTTCAGCATCTCTCTTCATTCTGGTTTCATGTTGGAGAAGAGTTCCAAATAACTCATCAAGAGAAATCTGAGTGACCTTCCTGTTCTCACCTATAGCAGTTCTTTTGGATTCTCACTCATTGGGCATAATATCAATTATCTTATCCACAAGTGCTTCATCATCTAACCATTTCTCTCCCATAGACTGTAAACTGTTGACGATATTCATAAACCTCTGTTGAACTTTACATATTGGTTCACTATAAGGAAAATTGAATCCATGGTATTCAGCTCTAAGCATAGCTCTCCTAGTCTCAATTACTTTAGAAGTTCCAAAGTGTGTAACCTCTAACTTCTTCCAGATACAATTAGCTGCTTCACAAGAAGAAATTTGGCTATATATATTTCTATTCATTGAACAAAGTAAAGTATTGAATACCTTATAATTGAGTTGATACTCTTTCTTTTCCTGGTTAGTGAAAGTTCTAACTTCCTTATCAGGAATTTTATAATCACCAGTAAGCATAAAAAAGTTGTCCACACCAGTATTGATAACAAAAGTCTTCATTCGATCTCTCCAATATTCATAGTCATTACCATCAAATATTGGTGGTCTTGTAGGATTTAGATTATCAATGGATCCAACATTAATTCCTACCATACTTAAAATAACCTTCATCACACAAACTTGTTAGTATAAAAAGTTCGTAATCACAAAGTTTGGAATGACAAAGTTCGGAATGAGAAAGCTCGGAATGAAAAAATTCGGAATAACAAAGTTCAAAATGACAAAGTTCGGAATGATAAAATTCAGAATAACAAAGTGATCAAGAAAAACTTATACATGAGTACAAGTATTTCAAAGACCAGGCTCTGATACCAAATGTATGATTGGTATAGAGTATGAGGTTTCCAACCTCTAATACCAATTGTAGGATCGAAATAATGATGTAGATGCTCAATATACAAGAAGGGGTGAATTGTACACTTTAAAAATTCCTTTGGAACCATTAAAGTTAGTTACGAATAACTATGTTTCCCTTAAACAAAAGAAAGAGCTAAGTTTAACAAAGTTAAACTAAGTAAATTCACAACACCTCTAACACAAAATGAAAAAGGAATAAGGAATGAAGTTATAAACATCAAGTCCTATGTACTTGCTTAAAACTGGAAAGAGATTCTGAAAGTAGGTTCCAGAAATATGGATCCGGAAATTGAAACTTTAACTAAAGATTACAATATGAGATTCTACCTTAAAGCGTATAGAATCTAAATGGAACAGAGTACAAGTAAAGAAGTATAAGAAAGTTATACTTTCCTTATAATACAGAATGCAGCGGAAACAATCAAGTAGTAAAACTACAAGTAACAAGATATAAGTCTTTTAACCCAAAGAGAAGGGTATCCAACAACCTTGGATAAAGGTCCCTTGATTTATACTTTCAAGCAAGTCTGTCTTACCCACACCAGGGTAAGCCCTCGATACGAAGATCGGAGTCTCTGTCTTGCTATCCCCGCAAGACCTCAACTTCAAGGTAGTTAGCAACCTCTGTCTTCCTCAGCAAGGAAGCCCTAGAACTTCAAGGTAGTCGGAAACCTCTGTCTTCCTATCTCCGGAAGTCCTCGAATGTAATCACCAACATTCGGAGTCACACAAAGCAAAAACTGAACGAGCGGTTCAGTACATACAAGGCATGAAAAGCTTTCTCTCTCTAGAAATAACCTTAGCAGCGTGTGGTCTCTAGATCGATAAACTTCTATATAATTGTGAGCTCTTTCAAATGAGCTTCTATTTATAGGCACGGTCAACCTCCTTTCCAACGGTCCCATTTTCCTTAAAAGTCGGAGGGACCTGTACACATGTAACTTAACCAACGGTTAGTTTATAATAGAATAGGCGACATCGTTTTATAACAAAAAAAGTGTAACAGAATGTACGACATCGTTTTAAGTCTAACTCAAAAGTTGGGAGTGAAGGTTCAGAGTTTAAAAAAATGTCAAAGAGTAGAAAAATTATAAAAGTGTAAGAAAAATTAAAATTCGGAGTCTAACCAAAAAAAAATTTCGGAGTCTAAATAAATTCGGAGTGTATAAAGCAAAGATGATCAGATTCTGTTTAATAGGTGAATTCGGAATGAGAATTCATATCCAGAATTGATAATGAGAATTCGTCATCAGAATTTATAATGAGAATTCGATGTCAAACTTCATGAGAATTCGTATTCAGAATTCGGAGTAGAACTTTATCAGAGTTCGTATCCGGAATTCGGAATGAAACTTCATTACAGTTCTCATCTGGAATTCGGAGTGAAACTTCATTACAGTTCTCATCCAGAATTCGGAGTGAAACTTCATTACAGTTCTCATCCAGAATTCAGAGTGAAACTTCATTACAGTTCTCATCCAGAATTCGGAACCTAAAACATAATGCTTCATATCAAAGTTTCAAATGATTCTGAGAATATAGAAATGAATCCGAATCTTATACTTAAGAAATATATGGATAAAAATATAATAAGGATAATTTCCCTTATAAAATCGATTTTCCTTATAAAAGAAATTTTCCTTATAAAAGCAATTTTCCTTATAAAAGAGATTTTCCTTATAAAAGTGATTTTCCTTAAAGATATGGTGTTTGTGATTTTCAAAACAAGAAGGAATGGAAAAGTCATAAGGAAAACCTTATTGACTCAACAATTACTTAGCTCTCCCACTCCTAGGAACTTTCCCACACATTCTAGTGCTACCACAACACATGAACCAAGGGTATGGTCCATCCATGTAGGGTCTTCTCCTGATGATCCTCGATCTTCATCAGGTGCTCAGCGAAGGTGGATCCATCCTCAATGTTCAGCTCACCCTAGTTGATAACGTGTGTGGGTTCATGCAAGTATCTCTTCAACTATGATATGTGGAAGTTGTTGTGAACCTGATTCAGCTGTGGGGGTAGGGTGGGGAGGTAAGAAACCTTTCCAAACCTCTTCAGGATCTTGAACATCCCAATAAACCTTGGGGATAGCTTGCCTCCCCAAATGAACCTCTGAAATCCTCATCGTGGGGAGTCTCTCAGGAAAATTTTCTCTCACTAATCAAACTCCAAGGTCCAATAATGGTGATCTGTGTAAGATTTATGTCTACTCTGGTCTATCCTCATTTGCTCATAGATGACCTGGAATTTATCCTTCGTCACCTGCACTTTCTATGGGCCCACAAGATATGACTCACCAATCTCTATCTAGAAAAAAGGTGACCTAAAGGGTCTCCTGTATAGGGACTCCAAAAGTATCATGCTGATGGTAAAGTGGTAGATGTTTTTTACACAAACTCTACCAAGGGTAGGTGATCCTCCCAGCTTTGTTTGAAGTCTAACATGCAATCCCTCAGTATATCCTCCACCACCTATTTAGTGCACTTGGTCATCCCATAAGTCTAGGATTGAAAGGATGTAATTTTCCTCATGTGGGTCCTAAATACCTCCTATGGGGCTCTCCAGAATCATGATGTAAACCATGTGTCACAATCAAATACAATCATCGAAGGTACCCCATGAAAGTGAACGATCTCTCGTATGTACAACTGCCCCAAACTATCCACTGAAATCTACTCCCTGATAGAAAGGAAGTGTGCCAACTTCATGATTCAATCAATTATCACGTAGATGGAATAATGGACATTCACTGTGTGTTGAATCCTTGTCACAAATTCCATGGATATGTTGTCCTATTTCCACTTTGGGTTCTCAAGGGGCTACAATAAACATATTAGAACTTGGTTTTCATCCTTCACCTGCTGACAAGTGATACACCAAGAGATAAACTCATCTATACTTCATCTCATGTCGAACCACTAAAACTATCGATTAAGGTCTCTATATATCTTCTTCACACTGAGATGTATATCTAGGGGAGAAGTGTGTAACTCCCACATCACCTCCTCCCCCAATGTGACTGGGACTAGTGTCCATCCCTAGAAATGGATGATGTGATTACCTCCTTTATAATATACATTTAGTGAGTACAATTTGGATATCTGATCACGTAAGACCTCACAGTCAATTTCTCCCAACTAGGACTCTCTCACATGATCGATAAGTAGATGTGTCAACACCATCGATTGCAGAAAAGTTGTACCCTCCCTCCCCACTAGGATCAGCTGCAAGGAGGTCAAATGGTCTAAATCCTCTTATATTAGGAGATCATGGAACTTTCTTCTAAGGTAATCTTCTATAATGGTTTCCTTCTCTATAGTATAGACTATCTCAAAGTCATATTCTTGTAGGAATTCCAACTAGCACCGTTGTCTCGGGTTCAGGTCTCTCTATGTGAAGACGTGCTTGAGACTCTAATAGTTTGAGTAAACCATGAAGTGTTGCCCCATAAGGTAGTTCCTCCACATCCTCAATTAAAAGACTATCCCTACTAAATCTAAGTCATGAGTTGTGTAGTTCTTCTCATCGAGTCTCAACTAAATCAACTCGTATATGATAAATATTTGTCGCTGCATTAACACACAGTCGAGCCTAGCTCCTGAGGCATCGCAATACACTATGAACTCCACACCTTCCTCTAGTAGTCTCAACACTAAGGCACTCATCAGCCTCAACCTCTACACTATAAAATCCCACTAAGTCTTATTAGACCAGGTAAATGGATTCCCTTTCCGCATTAGGGTGGTCAAAGGGGTTTCGATTCTGAATAATTCTACTACAAACCTCTTATAGTACCCCACCAAGTTAATAAAACTACACACCTTTTACACACTCTTTGGTGGATCCTAATCAAGAAATACTTCGATATTTTTGGGTTTTATAGCTATCCATGATCAGAAATGAAATGACCCGGAAAGTAAACCTCATATATCCAGAACTAGCACTTCAAGAACTTTCTATAAAGCTAGTTCTCTCAAAGAAAATCTAGGACCATCCTCAAGTGCTCTGCATGATCCCTCTCTGATGTAGAGTAGACAAGTATGTCGTCGATGAATACAAAAACAAACTAGTCCAATTATAGCAGGAAGACTTGTTTCATCAAATCTATAACCATGGTGGGGGTATTCTTCACACCAAAGGGCATCATTAAGAACTCATAGTGTCTGTAGAAACATCGGAATGCCAACTATAGAATATCATCCTCTTGAACCCACAACTGGTGGTAGATGAACCTGATATTGAGCTTCAAGAACCATATCACGCCTCGTAACTAGTCAAATAGGTTTTCAGTCCTTGACAATGGGTACTTTTCCTTTATCATGGCCTAGTTTAGATGATGATAATTCATGAAAATCTGTAAGATCCCATCTATGTTTTTCAAGAACAACACTAGAGCTGTCTAAGGGGATACATTGGGCCTAATGAAACCTTTCTCTTTAAGGTCCTCCAATAGAAACTGCAACTCTATAATCTTGGTAGGGGACATATGATATGCCAAAAAAATATATCAGAGTGGTTTCATGATACAATTCAATGAAAAATATATCTCTTGCCTTGGAGGTAGTCCCAGAACATCCTTGGGGAAGATGTCCATGTAATACTCCAAAACTGAATAATACCAAATACCTGAAGATCCTGATACACCAAGGGCTATACTCACTAACTGATGGATTATGGGTTGCAATATTTTTCTCATAGATCTCACTTACCATTCCATGAGATCTTTCTCTCCATAAAAGGATAATATCATCCCATTAGTGTGTAGGAATTTGACTTGTCTATGGTGAAAGTCAATCTGGGATCGGACCATGGACAACAAATATATACCCAAAATGGAACCATAGGGTTCCATTGTTATGACCAAAAGTTACTACATGAAATAATCTCCACCAAATAATATCCCGCACTACCATCAGATAAAAATACAGAATAAGTGTTCCCTATAAGAACCTCAAGATGAAGTTGTTGGGCTTGCCCCTCAACTAGGAGCTCCAGCTCTAACAAGAGGAGTATGGAGATAAATGAATTACTAGAACCTATGCCTATTAATATTGAATCAAGGGTAGAATAAGAACATATCATGCCTCTTATCATCTCAAACAAATCAGGATCATAGACATCTAAATCTTATAGTTGTCTGCAGCCTGAGACGCTAGCTGCTTGAGCCTGAGGTGGGATGCCTGGTGGTGGTGGTGGTGGAAGGATCTCATAGCATCTTCCAATACCCATATCTCCTTTGTATCCTCTTCTAGTTTCATCTCCCTAGGGACCACCATATCCATGCTTGGGATATCCTCAATCATAGCACTTCCTCTACCGTGGCGGTCCATCAGCAACCTGCCTATGCTCCTCAGCACATCTGGTCGAATAGTCACACATCATGTGACCTTTCCCATCACAAAAAAATAACTGACCCTCTCCAAACTTTCCTAATGATATGTGATATCTCTATATCATATGACCATGTGTCTAATTCTGATCATGATTAGGTCTTCTAGGATGAGGTCCTAGCACCAAACATCTACTAGTTGTTGTAGACAACTCATCTCACTAGAACCCACTGCTAGCTCTGGCTTCCTAGCATCCCTCTGATAGAAATATATATATCACTAGTTCCTACTCTAACACCTCGGTGTAGGTGGGGGTTCATAAGGGAACAAATATGGCTCAGATCTCTTTGTGGAGTCCCTGGTCAAACATCCATTCTCGGAAGTAGCAGTTCTGGATCATGTCAAGAGATTACTATAATACTTCTATAAACCTCACGGTATACTCATCCACCATCATTCCTCCTTGATACAGCTTTAAAATATACTAGATCCAAACTAAGTGCAAGAAAAAGAGGTATTACTCCTCATAGAATAGCTACTTAAAGTTATACCATGAGAGTTTCGACTCATCATGCATCTGCATAAGGAGACTCCACCAATTCCCAACTACTCCGTGGAAATGGATACCTACTAGTGCAACCACCTGATCCATTAGGGTCCAACCAAGACTGAACATATGGACCACCAACTATAGATATTCCACTTTTTCTTAAGGATGTAGATCGCTATAGAACCTCAATGGACTCTGATGCTGGAACTCACTAAGCAGGATAATCTTGTTCTCATCCTTAGCCTACTCTACTAGAATAATCCATTGCTTGAAAGGTTTGGGTGCTTTTACCTACCTAGATAGAGGAAGGGGTTCATGGGATAGACCCTAAACTAAGTCCTCATCACTCATTGGATCATCATCATGATCTAGAACTGGTATCCTGGCTAGAATTCATCACAGAGGAATCCTAAGATTTATCAATACATACCAAAATCAGATTAGTATATATATATAACAATAATAGGGATATGATTCAATAAGTAAAGTCAAATACTCAATCCTATATTATTCATGTACCATTTATCCCTACAAAAAAAAATCTCGGCACTCTGAGTCAAGAAATAGGTAGTTAGGGTCCTAGTGAATGGATGTGTTGATCACCTGCACCATCACTGGATTCCCTGACCTGAAAGTTGCACCCGAGACACTTTGACATTGTTTCCCTAAACCCAACCAAATCCTCTTGATGGGGATAATCCTAAAAACCTATCAAGGAATGAACTTGCTCTGATACCAATTTTTTAAGACCTGACCCAAGCCAAGGCTCGATCTGTAACTACCCCAAGACCGCCTCTATAGGCTAGGGGTGGCAACAAGCACCGAAGGTATAACTAAATCAGGAAGGCCTTTTCCTAAGTACCAATATGCACACACACAACCATCTTGATGAAAAATTGTGAATAGAAAAAGTAAAATATGCAACACTGTTATAAAATAAACAAGCATACATAAACCTCAAGACAATACAAAAGTATGGCAGTGTAAACAGAAAAGTAAATGGGGAAAAATAAATTCCCAACCAAAAATATGTCCCTAACTGATAAATATAAAAAAACTACTGAGATATCCTAACTTCTAAATCCCAGGATATGATCGCCGTATGCAGTCCAAAGCACCTAGTACCTCTTTTGAAGTCACTATCAACATTTATTCTGTATGGATAATACATGACACGTGTGGGATAATCCCATATAGGGGTGAGTATATTAATACCTGTTAGGGCACCCCGAAAGATAAAGGGGGGAATTAATAGATACAATAAGAAATGAAAGATAGTAGATGCAAGATATAGTTAAAGAGAATAGCTCAACCCAAACCAAGAGTGAACGTAAGCTTGTCCAAACACAAGGGGAGAAACATGGTGAGTATGTGAACTAATCATTGAGTCTTCTCCACCTATAGAAGGAGATAAGAATTATCCAACCATGAGAATCTAAACATAGAAAGCACGTGGAATACCTCATGTTTCTTCTCCTCTCTAAGAATAAGAGTAACCAAATACAATGTGTAGATACAAAAGGATATATATATATATATATATATATATATATATGGTCAGTCAAAATAATCTCAATTGAGAGAGTAAGGGGATCTCCATCTCATGGCTCAGCCTAAGAAGAATAGTAGCCAACATTTCCAAAAGTATATCAATGATGCCTAGTATCTCACGTGTCTTCCCAAAAGTAACTGACTAAGTCAATCCATGTCTCATCACTATGTCGTATAGCCGAGGGGATATAAACTCTAGGTAGGGAACCCATACCCTAGTATGATAGGAGGCTCCCACTCTGATAGTCATATGGAAATCCACTTCCCAACCCTGATGGAGGGTACCACTTGGAAATTTCATCTAGGAACTCCACTACCCAGCCCATCTAGAGGGTACTTCTTAGAAATGTTGTCAAGGAACTCTATTGCTCAACCCTTCTAGAGGGTACCGCTTGGAAAGTTCTTAGTGATCCTGCATGATCACAGAAATCATTGGGAATTTCCTAACTAGGTGTCACACTTGGAACAATCCACATCATATCATATAATCCAAAATGGAGTTTACCATCATGTTCTAGTTGGAAAAAACACTCAGTATTGACTACTCGCATAAAAAAATCCGAGTTCAAACTAAGGAGATATGGATGATTGAAGTTTATTAAAAAGAGTTCTAGGGGTAAACAGCATGTGAGGGGACCCACATGGTGTGTGGTCATGGTCCACCACCTGGTTGTGTCCCTGGACAACACATGGATCCCATCCCATTTATTAGTACACACAATATAGGTGGACTACATGGTGTGTCCAGGCTAACCAGGATCGAGTCATGTTTTATTGGCTATGTCTTTGTACCATACTATGTGTTCGTGCATCAGACCCTGTGTCCATGTACCAAACCCCATGTATGTGTACTCGAGTATGCAGTTGTGTACCTGGATATATACTACCACATGGGTTCTCTCCTATGTGATCCTCTACATGGGTCATCCATCCAGGAAAGGGGTACACGACGTGTTGGAGAGGTTACACGTTATGTCATCCTTAAGTTTTCCAAAACTCTAGCTGCCACCACTAGGGGGCTACACACTATGTGTTCATCCTTGTACATGGCGTGTAGTCAGTTTTTCTTTAGAAATCCTAGATCTTATCCTCACACCTGAATCTGGTCTCACCATTTCAGATTTTTCACTATCTATGGCCAAAAAAGGTGTAACTAACTGAAAATCATAGTTTATGGTCTTCACTCTCTAGAAATTAATATTCTTTCATCCATGGGGGTTCAACACACAAACCAAAGGCCACCAATCCTTCCACACCTGATTAAACAAGTTCCAATAATCAAAATGATCATACACTCCACACAAAAAAAACCATATCTGAACATACTTCATCGATCCAGGCCTCACATGCAATTCTATTATAGTTTCGGGGGTCCGATTGAGCTCGGTACCTCCCAACAAAGTCAAACTAGGACCGTGGGGTCCAACCGGTAAAGAATTCAAAGCAATGAGGGATAAAATAAAAAACCAAAGGTTTAAACATCATTTTCTAATAATTCTTGTCCAATGATCAAGAATGGTGATACTAGGTCAGAAAACATTGAATATATCAATTTTAAACTAGTGTGTAGGCGCATGAATAGGCCACAATTGATGCGGATCTAATAAAAATAATAGATATACTCAATAAATTTAATCAAAGGGTGTAAATCACCAATTGAAATATCCTATATAGATTTTTATTCATTTTTTCATAAAGAATTTTCTCACCAATGATCAAGATAATCTATTATATTCATTGTGCCCTGATCCTATCTGACCCAATGTTTCATCGTTATCTGATGAGATTCTCCAATGAAGAAGAGAGAGATCTTGAATTCTACTAGGGTTTATGCAAATAACCCTTGATAGTTCACCCTAGTAGTGATCTTATAGATCATTTCACTATGTCAAAATAAAACAATTAATTAATTCATTAAATGTACCTCCAACGAGTGAGGAGTCTGAACTCCCCACGCCAATCCATTTTCCATCATGCCTAGGGTAAAAACCATGTTTCAGACTCAATTGTGATCTCATATTTCTGATCCAATCTTCCATTTAAGAGTTATAATATTTTCATTAATAAGATTCATGTACGCAATATAAAATATATTTAATAATTTTATAAAATTAATTAGGGGTACACCGGGCCTCAGGATCACACGTTGTCTCAATACCTAGATCCGGAAATATAAATATTTAAATTATTTTAAGTAAAAAACAATGTCTATACAATTAATCTCAAAGAATCATAATATTCAAAAAATTATGTTCACATAGATGAAAGTATTTTATTAAGATCGTTGAAAAATCATGAGGAAAATATGTTTTTTTTAAAATGTGAAATTATAAAATAATGAATTTTTTTGAAAAATAACCTTATAAACTTGTCAAGTAAACTTAAAATCATTATTTTATTACGAATTCATGAAAATCCACTCATTTTGTATAAGTTAAAAAAACATTCCTTTTCTATTTTTTTCAGAAAAGTCACAAAGTACCTCATTTGGAAAACAAAAACACTATTCCTTTCAAACCATTTTTTAATAAAAAAACATGTGTAAAAATGAATTTCAACAATCATAGGATAATATTAAAAACATTTTTGAAAATATTTTTAAGAAACATGGATATTTAAGATAAATATTTCCCAACATAGACTTAAATATAAACAATCTCGAATAACGATGGGATTGTGAAATAAATCCTTACCACTTTATAATCGGTCAAATAATACTCCCCATGAAATAATAACATTTAAAAAAACATAAAATATAATTATAATGAATAAATTCATGATATAAAATTTAAAATGGGTGTTATATACACCTTAGAGAAGATTATAGGGGCATAACATCAAAATATGCCTCAACAAAAGAAAATTGAGATGAAGTCCCTTACAAAGATCATATCATTGAAGTGAGCATTAATAAAATTAATAAATTATGTGTATTCAATATAAATGCACATTAAAAAAGTTTAAATATAATCATAAGATAATAAAAAGTAATTTCACACATAATCTTATCATTACATAATCAATGAAGTATAATTTTAAACCAATTAATGGAAATTGAGTTAAGAAATTTCTTACCTCATGCTTCCCATTAGTTTTGCGTAATCCAACCTCCTATATAATGGTTTAAATAATGTTATTAATTTATTATAGAAATAAATTTTTATTTATAATATCTTATATGAACCTTTTATAACATCTTACCACCCATTTATTAGTCGTATTTCATTATTTTCATTGTTTTTTGGTGCATTCCTTTCATGGTTTCATGGTCAGTTCACTTGTGTACAATTATGGATTTTCTTGTCAAATAAAACTTCAGAAGTGAAATAAAATAGTATCAATGCACATAAATAAGTTTAAATGGTACCATATATCATTTCACTTATGTACATGAAGATGATTCATTTGATAAAATGTTAATAATAAATGTTTAGTATATTTTTGTGATTTTTTCGACCATCATGAACTAGTTTTGTTTTATTTAATATTATGTCTATATATTAGTTACATAACATTAAATAGGTTATAATATACTTAATAAAATATTATTTAATTATAATAATAATTTTATGACCAGCCTTGAAGGTAGTAATGTAAAATGAAAAATCATTATCCACAGAGATGGTTAATCGCTATAATTTGGAGAATGGTTTCGTTTATATGAATAAGAGGGGGTGAGAAAAGGGGTGGATAGAATATATTACATTATAAATATAAAATTACAGTATATACATTATATTTTGGTTATTATGATTTAATTTATGAATTAGTTGAAGATAAGTTTGAAGAAGAAAATGAATTAAGAGAGGTGGTTTGAGAAGGTTACCCCTTGAATATCACCTCCTTGAAGGACCCCTTACTTATAATTTAACTTTGGGTGTAACATCCCAATATTTTTTTAAATGGAAAAAAATTCCACTTCATGCTCAAATGAAATAATAAATACTATTTGAACTTTATAACCTAGCTATTAAACATAATTTTGTTTCTTCTATGTTTTGAATTTCAAAAATCTAACATAAACAGTTGCGATCAGTAAGATGTTTGGAGTCCGATATGACAAAATTAATTTTTGGTGAATAGTAACATACCCTTATGAATAGTATTATGACCTATATAAATATTAAATCATCCAAAATAATAGTAACCTTACCCATGAATGATTAAATAAAATTTAGGCATCTTAAAAGTGACAACTTGATCATAGTAAAAGTATTGGTATTTTTGTAAGTCATAAATAATTAATTATAATTAATTAATTAATTTAAAAGAAAATTTATTTTCCTAAAATGTTTTTATAAATTAAAAATTCTATGTCTTCTGGTTTTAAGATAATTTTATAAGAACTTATGTAATTTTTGAAAGCATTATGAAATCGGTTTTAATTTTAAAATCTGTATTTTTCAGTTAAATTTTGATTTTAATTAAAAATTAAATTAATAATATTTATAAAATTATTTTGGAAAAATGGAGTTCATTTTTTGATTCTAAACATCAAAAAAATTTGGTTTAATTTTTTGTATTTTTCTGAAATACTTGAATTTTTGGTGAATAGTAAAATATGATAATTTACGACAAATGAAAAATACATGAATTATGATGTCATATGATGATGTATGGATGATTTAAGGCCATTATATAGAACTCACGTGCACTTATCACTATTCTTGTTCGTGGAATAATCATTATTTCTTGTCTTGTGGAGAAATAATAGACTAATGAATTAAATATTGAGAAAACCCCTCTCCCCTCCACTATAAATACCACCCATCACACCCTCATTTCCTCACACCTCTCAAGATTCAAGACTTGTCTAAACTCTAACCAAACATCTTACCTAGACCCTCCCCAAATTCCAAGATTTTCTGGTCACATCAAAAGACCAATCCAATGTGCCTTAAGGAGGATTCAATAGGTAACTCCCCTCTCTCTCTTTTCCTTTAATTTCCTTTCAATTTCAAGTTCTTTTCTTAATCTCTCCCCAAATATCCTCATCCAAATGGTATAGTAACTCTATTATATTACATATATTCTAATTTTATTATAAAAATGGGATAATATATCATAAAAACCCCTCTATTTTGCTTTTTATTTTAGAAAGGAAAACATTGTTCGTGAGGTGTTAATTTATCACCTTCAAGAAAGACATGTTTTCATTTTTCTTTACCGCCTTAAGATATGTTCATTAAACCATTTTTATGGTTTAACCAGATTATTTTATATGTATTAAATCCTATTTAATGTTCTGTAACTATCATATGTATATATTACTAAATTATTAAACAAAACAAGTTCATTGTGGTCGAAAACCCGCCTAAATTAACCCAAATGATCATCATTAAATTATTATCTAATGATTCATTCTCATTTTATATAAAAAAAATTATTTATAATGTCATTTAAAGTTCTATAACATCATAAATAACATATAATTTTAATTATGGATGTTTATCCATGTTTTAAATTAACTTCCATTCATGAATACAAGTGAATCGTTCAAGAGAACTATAAAAACAAACATTCCCAAACAATGAATTTAAACCCTATAACTTAGAAAAAATACCATAAACAAACTTAATAAAAACTTAATGAATATTATTAATTTATATAAGGTTCTTTAATTTTTAATTAATTAATCTAATGTGGTTATACAGGGCATTAAAGTGAATAAAGCGTTCGGATACAAGGTAAGGGGAAATTCTCGAACCCAACTCTCATACTTTGGGTTTTCCCTATTTCAACCCATTTTCAGTATGGATGTTACTTAATAATAATTTATTCACCCTCAACTTACCTATTCTGGGATATACATGTTTTCTAATTGAGTTTATGAAAAACCCAATGTTCTTCCAAAAGAAATCTTCTTACAAATAAACAACCACTTTTTACTTCTTAAAGATTGTTTATATTTCACTCATCATTGATTATTCTATATCAATAATTTTATCCCCTATTTATTTTCAGATAAAAATGTTTATGAATGTATTATTTATGATTTTAAACAAATTCCTTTCCATGGGTTATTTTATGTTTAAGTTTGACATATGTTCTATTTGTTATGCATGATAATGTAAATGTTATGATGTGATGGGTGCGCCTGGTATTATATAACACAGTATGAATGGTATGATGTGATGATTGAACCCAAAATTATATAGAACTCTAATTAATTGGGTAAAGTGATGAACCTCATGATTTAAATTTGAATTATGTGTGAACATGATGCTGTCATTGTTTACAACTATGTGTGGTAGTTGACCACTAAGACATGATGTTTAATTTTTATGTATTGCCACATTTCATGCTATTATCTAATGCTTATTCTCATGGTTGTGATTATGATGTTATTCTCACCTCATGTTACATTGTTTCATGTTATTATCTATCCTCTTACAGGGATTTTATCTCACCCCTTTTTGATGCATATCTTCAAGTGGTAACTTGTACTAAGGAGTATTCAAGGGCCAATAAGAATCTAGAGAAGAAGGAATTAAATAAATTTTAATGTTTTATTATATAAAATTTGTGTATGGTTTGTCTAATCCTCCAAAACATAGACTGGTAAAAGTTCCTGGAATGTATGAAATCTTTTCTATTTGTTCAATTGTATTTTATAAAAAAATACACAACATTTATATATGTTGAACCTGGAAGAGAGAGTTCGGGGATTTACATTGGGTGAGACTAGTAGCACTTGGATGTGGTAAGAGTGTGTAGGAGAGGGTTTTTAAGATATTTTATGATATTAAATACTTTTTATGAGAAAGGGGTGGTGATTAGTTGTATTTATACTTGAGGAGAGGTGGTTTAAAGTGATTAAATAAAAATTATTTTATATTTAAAGACAACCACATTTGGGAGGCATAAATTTTGATGAATTTGATTTATAATTAATGTTTTAAAGGATGGTTAATTTTAATAAACACATAAAACACCCATTTAATGTTTTATTTTTAAGTTATTTAAAACTTTTACCTTTTAAGTTTAACCCGCTACATTATTTTACCTATATTGTTGTAAATCTTTTTTTACCACGGTAGATTTTTTATACCTAAAAATATAAATGAACTTATAACCTAATTTGGACCTATTGATTCAAAACATGGAATCCATTTTAATTTATTCAATTCATAAAAGTGATAAAAATCAATTCTAAATATGTTACAAATATGACTCATAAAAATATTTTTCTTAAGGTTAAAATCATGTATTTCATAATTACTAAAAATGTGTTTTTAAATATATTACCTTATGTGTTATTTCATTTCATAAATAAATTTTTATAAATAATAAGGTTCAATAAATTTGAAAACATTATCATATAATAATTATTTTTTAAGAGTTATGGTATTTCATAAAAATAGTATTTTCACTTTTTAACCGAAAGATAAATTTTTTTAGAAAATTCCCAAAAAACATTACCCTAATCTAGTTTTGATGTGTTGAGTCCAAAAATGAAGTTTATTTTTTCAAATTCATTTTATGAAAGTGTAAAAAAAATTATATTTATTTTCTCATAGAAAACAATAAAAATATCTTTTTGAATAAAACATACATTTGAAGAATAAAATGACTTTGCTAAAAAATTGTGTGTTCATTTTCAAAGAATAATTAAATTTTTATTGAATATGAACATCATATTTATTTCATAATATAGTAAATATTATTCAGACCCACCAATTTAATGGATATTTTATAATAGTCATTTTAAAATAATAATATTTTGGAGTTTGTTTATGCTCGGTGTTATGTGCAACATAATCTATCAAACAAAGTGATCTTTTAAAAGCTCAGGGTGTTACAATAAAACCTTATCCAATATAGAGTAATTTAAGCATGGGTTCATTGACTAATATTCTCTTTATTTCCTTGAAATTTTATTCACATTTTTCTATCTAAAGAAACTTGTCTCCCTTATGAGTTAACTTGGTGAGTGGATTAGATATCCATAAGAAATTATCCACAAAGCATCGATAATATCTATAAAAACTATGAAAAATATTGATATTATTCACAGTGGTTGGTATGGTCTAACATTAAATAACTTTTATCTTTGATGGATCCACCTATATACCATCGCTTGAGATTATATTACCCAAAAATAAAACATTTGTAGACAAAATTCACACTTTGTTGATTTTTCATACATTTTCTCCTTCCTCGTGTTCTTTAATACAATCCTCAAGTAGTCTTCATTCTCTTACTTTATCTTTGAATATATAATAAAGTCATCTATAAATACTTCCAAAAACTAATAAAAGTAATCTCTAAAGACTTTATTCATTAAATACATTAAGATATAGGGGGTATTCTTAAGACCAAATGGCATCACTATATATTCATAGTGTTTATAATTTGTATGTAATTTTATCTTGGGTATATAATCCTTATTGACCCTCAATTGATGATATCCAGAAATAATTTCAATCCTTTAAAAGTATTAAGATCCACATAATTGTTCAAACAAGTCATCAATATGATATAGAAGAAACTTATGTAGGTTTCTAGCATAGGAAAAGTGTGTGATGGGTTATTCCCAACTTTTATTTTTTGTCATGATCGATGATTAATATGATATTTTCACAATGATGAATGTTGTGATAAACTTAATTGATCAAATAATATAGAAAATGTAAAAACATCATAACTAAAGTGTGGAATCTTTACATGTTATTTATCATTAATTTAAGTAATTAAAGAATCACCTTACATGAAATTCTTTCTTCATTGATAGATATGACAACGGATCTACATCGTACCAACATTTAATTATAGTAACAAAGATTAGATCCCCTATATTGGTGATCCACACATTCTTTATTAATCTTCAAACTCCATTATAGGAGTCTCTTATTGTTATCCCAGTAGATCCTACTACTTATATTGTTCACCACTTGATTGCCTCAAGAATCACTTCCAAATGATTCTCCTTGATCTCTCTAGACTCATGAGTTAAAGGTGGAGTAATATCACTCAACATTATTCATAGAGTTATTAAAGAGTAATCTCTCTAGGGAATGATATTATTCTCTTAGGAACTCATTGTGCTCAACAAAATTAATAGTATTTCTTGAAAAATAATATAATTGGGTTCATATACCACTAAGGTTAGAAATAAAAAATTACACAAGTGACCTTTATTATTTATTTAATCCCTATAGAACCCCATGTCTATAATAATAATATTATTATTTATTTACATGCTCTAAACTCATGAATTAAATTAAATATTATTTATTCAAATAATATTCAATATATATTATTTCTCATTGGACCATTAAACTCGGTATGTCATTCCTCCACAATATTTATAGATCCTTTAATAATTTCTATTTATTTAATAAATAAATATCAATACATTATTTACTAATAAATAAAAAAATATTATATTCACTGAATATAAAATAAATATTTTTTAAATATTTTTTTCACATAATATTCTCTCAAATAATTTGTTATGAAATATATGTGATCAATAAAACACAAATAATTATTAAACCAAATATGATAATAATATTTATTAAACTTTTTAAACAATAAATAATAATATATTATTTAACTAAGATTCTATATACGATTAGTATGTGACCCTCTAGGGCACTTTCTCAGTGGCATTAAGCGAAGCAACCTTAAGTCCAAGGTTAGCATCTAACAACAAGCTAAGAAAATCATAGAGAAATAAGTGAATTACACAATGACATAATACCTCATACATATGCTTACTGTGTAATATAATCTATTTATCATGATATCTCTAATAAATAAAGTTATATACTAGTTCCATCAACCTATTTCCTCGATGTATCTTTCTTTAAATTTCCAAAAATCGAACTTGCCTATTGATATCTATATTTCATGCATACATTTGAAGGTGTTTTAAGGTATTGATTCCTCTATTTAAATGATCTATCATTCCAATTTGTTGATAGTTTGACTTGTTTTATGATTTATGGTAGGAAATAGTAGATAAGTGGAAAATGAAGAAAAAGAGATGAAAATTGGAGCTAAAAGATACTTCATGCTACTTCGCTTCACTCTTGGAACGACATCGGATTTCTGAAGGCGGAGCAAGATGGAAAACTATAAAAAGACTATTTACATGTCATGTATATCATTATATGGTGTGTATTCATCAGTAGAAGCCATCACCACTCAGGAATAGTTGTGAATGTTTACACATAGTGAAAATATGTTACATGTTATGTACACAATGCACGACATGAAAGATAGGGATAGAGAAAGATCTGAATAATTAATCACTAAGATGGATTTAATGTTGTGTAAATTTAAACTTCATGTAAGTATCAAGAAACAAAAAAAATAAAGATACAAAAATACAATATTTGATGCAGCAATTGAGGTTTTGACCCAAAATCCTTATAAAATCACCCCTCAGATGCACCTTCAGATGGTATAGAATAAGAGGCTCAACTCGAACACCTGTTAGATTGAAGCACACCCATTGTGAATACCTGATTCCACTTCTTTGTAGTATTTTATTTATTATTTTCTTCACTCTCTCATGGATAGAAAGTGAGGGTTATTTCCTTATGTTGTGGAATGCATGGTGAATAGGGATTGATTGTATGAGGTATTTTATGTTTGATTTCAATTCATTTTGGGGTTTCATATTTTTTTATTCAATTTATCCCTTCACAAATTCCTTTTTTCGTGACCAGTGTGAGTGGGGTTAGAAAGCGGGTTTAATTCCTTTATTTCTTTGATAATGACTATTGACTGAGTTGATTGAATTTTTTTGTTTAATTTGAGATCTAGGGTTTATAATTCCACCATGACCATTGGGTTTTTTCCCTATTTTTAAATAATGTTTCTAGTTACCCATTATTTTCAATATGAAGTACCTGTCCATAAGAAAATGAGAGTTTGGGATGGAGAGAATTTACCATGACCATTGGACTTGCATTGACCTGATTTTGAAAACTTCATAATTTTTAATTAATCATTTCATACTATGTTATCCCATAAAACTACATTCATTACTTCCTGACGCCTTTTTTATATTTTTCTCCCACTTTCTCTATTAATCACATGCTCAATAGTTAAGATTCAATTTCTAAAAATTACATTTAGTTTATGTTTTTATTATTAAATTAATATTTTCTCCAACCCTATCTCTGTGAGTTTGACCTATGACTTGAAATTTCTATACTACCATGTAGTTTAGTAGTTTTTTTGTTCATGTTATAAATTTATAAATTCAATAATCTTTCAGTAAAAAATGATTCCCATAGGGTTATCACCTATAGAACATCATGGATATGAATTTATTTAGGCTATATAATTTCCATCAAAAGGACTGAGATACAACTACTATTAAAGAACCATAAATAGAAAATCATTTCTTGCACCATTCATTAATTAAATATTACTCATTGAACACATAATGTATCCTACCTCACCAAGAACATATGTTGTCATATTTTTCATCAATACATTAAATTATGTGATTTTAAAACTCTTTAATAATAATATTAAAGTCTAAGGATCAATACACACTTCTGTATATAGAAACATCTAATGACATGTATAAATGTGGATTTCCTACTAGTAGGCCTCATTCTCATAATATTCTATACTGGATATTATCAAGGTCATACTCCATGATAAGGTGCCTCAAATTCATATGAGTCTCCACCCCTAATATCCTTCATCATTTGTATTCCTAAAATGATTTCATCTATCCATATAAAATATATTTAAGAATACTTTCATGGAACTTATGGGTTCTCATCATAACTGGGAACTATTATAACCTTTCTGTATGACAACTACTCTTAGGAAATTATCACATACTATGTTATATAGAAGAAAAAACATAATGTGATAAGGATTATATTAATATTCAAAAAAATGAATTTAGGTTTTCATAAAGTACACAGAATTTTGTTCTAGGGAATCAACTCCAATAGACTCCCACTTTCACAAGAGCCAACTGCTAACAAACTCCAGTCCACTAGATCTCATTTGATACTCATTTTTCTGTTGAGATGGGCCTTTAGTCATGGGGTCCACAACATTTTATTCCATGGGAACTCTCCTTACTATAAATTCAACCCTCTGAGAAAAATCCCTCAAGATGTGATATTTTTGGAGTATTTTCTTTGTCAGTTGGTGTGATCTTGGATATTTTGCAAGATCCACCATTATAGTATTATCACAATATAATATGATAGGTTATTTATTTCTAGGTACTACATAAATATATTTGAAAAAAATTGTATCCAAATGGATTATTTGGATACATTATAAGCTTCTATATACTTAGAATCTGGTGTAGAATCAGTGAAAACTAGCTACTTTCAACTCTTCCAGCTCACAGCTCCTCTGTTGACATAGAAAACATATCCTGACTACGAATTCATATCATTCTGATCTATTTGAAAACTAACATTAGTATAGCCCCTGATGACCTGCTCCTTGACTTCTCTATACACCAAGATCATATCCTTAGTTCTTCTCAGATACTTAAGGATAGCCATAAAAACATACCAATATTGTTCTTCTAGATCTAATTGATATCTTCCTACCATGATCAATGAATAGGAAACATCAATTCTAGTATATAACATGGAATTCATGATTGATCCTATTTATAAAGTGTATAGGATCTTACTCATTCTCTTTTTCTCATGTTGTTTCAGAAGAGACATTTTATTAAAAATATGTATACCATGTGATACTAGAACCAATCCCCTATTGGATTGTTCCATACTAAATCTCTTTAGTATCTGGTCAATATATGTACTTTGACTTAGTCTAAATAGTCTCTTGATACCTATAATATAGGATGTTTCACCTAATTCCTCTATAGATAAACACTTTTTTAACTAGTCTTTAATAGACTATAATACCGGTATGTCATTTCTAATAAGTAATACGTCATAAACATATACTACTAGGATAACAACCAAATTCCCACCAAACCTCTTGTAAACACTTAGATCACGTTCATTCTTAACAAAACCAAATTCTTTTATAGCTACATAGAATCGAATATTCTATGACCTAGATTCTTTATTTAATCCATAAATGGATCTTTGTAACTTGAAAATCTTTTTGGAAAACCCTGGAGTCACAAACCATTATTGTGTCATGTAGACATCTTCTTAAAGGTTCCCACTAAGTAAATATATTTTGACATCCATCTACCAAATTTCATATTCTTGGTAAGATATTATATCAAGTATAATTCTAATGTATTTTAACATGGAAACTGGTGGAAAGGTTTCATCATAGTCAATTCGTTGACATTTTTTAGACCATTTAGTCACTATCCTTTCTTTATAGGTATTTAATTTACCATCCATGTATAGTTTTCTCTTGAATACCCATTTTCAACCTATGGGATTTACATTAACTTATGTATTTACCAGAGACCAAACTTGGTTCTAATACATGGAATCCATTTCAGAATTCTTGGAGTCTTTCCATCTTATAGATCTTGAGCTCTCTACTACCTATTTGTAGGACATAGGTTCATCATTTTCAACCAATAATGAGTTTCCATATTTTGTGACCAGAAAACCATATCTCTCTACTTCTCTTTTTTATATAGTGATCTTATATGGTACTTGTGTTTCAGGAACTACTTATTCCACAAGAACTTGTGGAATTTGTTCATATACCAACTCTTCTATATCTTGAGCATCAACTTCATATAAGTAAATCTTTCTCCCACTATCCTTTTTTTGGATGTTCTCCCTCTCAAGAAATATAGCTTTTATAGAAATGGTAACATTCTTATTTGAGGGTTTGTATAGGAAATATCTCTTTTTTTCCTTAGTATGCCCTATAAAGATAAACTATGTTCCCTAGGGTGATAGTTTGTTTCCATAAAAAGCCTTAACAAATACCTCATAACCCCATACACATGTATTTGAAAAAACAGGACTCTTTCTACTCTATAAATTAAAGGTAATACCATTTTCTTCTTTAGTTGGTACCAGGTTTAGTGTTTATGCCACATTTTGTAATTCATATACCCAAAAGGATAATAGAAGATCTTCATGACTCATCATCTACCTTACCATGTCTAGTAAGGTACAGTTCCTGCCTTCACTAATACCATTCCATTATGGTGTGTAATGTGGTGTGAGTTGAGAAAGAATCCCAAACTCCCATATAAAGTCAATAAACTATTGGTTAAGGTTTTCCCCACCTCGATCTGATCAAATCTTATTTATCTTATTTCCAAATTGATTCTATACTTCATTATTGAATTATTAAAATTTATCAAATGAATCAGACTTATAACTTATTAATTAGACATAGTCATATCTACTCAAGTCATTAGTAAAAGTTATGAAGTAATAATATCCATCTCTATCTTCTATTGGAAATGGTCCACACACATCACTATGTACCAATCCTAGAAGCTCTGTGGATCTTTCACCCTATCCATTGAATGGATTTTTGGTCATTTTTTCTTATAAACAAGCATGGAATATTTCAAGTTTTTTAGATCTAAAGAGTCTAAGTAACCATCTTGATAGAGATTTTTTAAACACTTCTCATTTACATGATCAAGATGGTGATATAACAGTTGGGTGTTATATGAGTCTTGTGAACATGATTTGTTATCTATTACCAATACTTTATTTTTCTAATTTAATACATAAAGACAATTATTTAAATGTTTCATACCATAACATATGTTGTCTTCATAAAAGAAACAAATTTTATTTTCAAACATGAAATAAAAACATCTACATTTAGGCATTACATCGAAATTATGTACTTGCTAACAGTTGGTACATAATAACAATCCCTTAAAACTAATATAATTCATGTTATAAATGAAAGTCCTAGTCACCAATGGATAGAGAACCCAACCTTACACCATTGTCAACTCGAAAATCCACCTATCCTCTAGAAATATTTTGGAATATACCTAGTTTTTACATTTGGATACAAAAGTGATCATCACAAGCTATATTTAATACCAAATGTGTAGATATTGAAATATTACATTAAATAAAGAACTCAACTTTAGATTCCCCTTTATTATGGGTTCAGTTATTATTCCAATGGCCTTGTTTTATATATTCAAAAGAAACTTCCTCCTTTTCCATACCTTTCCTTTATATCTTCCACTTCTTTGAAGGACGGTGTTCAGAAGCATTAGACTTATTCTAAGTCTTGGTCCCCTTCACCTTGTTCTTAATTTTCTTATTCACCATAATTACTTTGAGTTTTTCATGCCTCATGTACTTCTCCACTTATATAATAAAATTAAGAAGTTCCAAAAGACTCTTATCGTTATTCTTATGTTATAATTAACAATAAAACTATAGAAGTTTATGGATAGTGAGGAAATTATGAGATATATGTGCAACTCATCAGGGAATTTAATCCCTAAGATATATAAGCATTCAATATAAAAAAATAATTTTGACTACTTGAGGCCCATATAGTAAAGAATATCTAATATTAATTATAAATAGATTATGGGAGATCACATATCTATCTTGTCTCACCTTCTTTGGATAGAGATCTTGAATGTGAGACATCATGTTATACACATTCATGTCCTCGTATTACTTCAAAAGCTCATTGTTCATGGATGATATCATGAAACACAGAACATTTGTATCATCATTCAAACATTTCTCATAGAGAGATAACTCTTCCTTGTTATCCTCATTATCAGGCACATCAGGAATAGATTCTTCTATTGTATACAATTTCCTTTCATGGTGTAGGATAACATGTAAGTGCCTTTATCATTCTTGGAAATTTTTGCCAGTGAGAATGTTATACTTCTCAAGTATGGATCATAGTGATATGTTTGAAGTCATTTTAATTGCTATTTCTATAAACAATATAATCATACTTTTAGTAGTTTATCTAATAAAAAATATACAAATAAATAAATATTATATTTATTAATCTCCCACTATTTTTTTTAAAACACAATATTCCTCACCATTGGCTTTAGAATATCATTTTTATTAGACATTATAGTGGTAAGGATCTATATTATCCTTCTCATTACCCCAACTTTTACTAGTTAATAAATTTAAAGGGTTTTAGGTAGGCATTCCAAATTATAACTACATTAACTCTCAATTCCTTAATATGTCGATTGGACTCCCCAATCCTGAAATCCTTAAATTGGATTTTCTAAAACCTTTGCCTCTTAGTTATATTAATTCCTCCTTTATAAGTAAACCCTTGATGTGAACTAAGTTAATTCAACCCAAAACTTCAAGTTATAATTCCATAAAAATTGAAAACACCCTAACTTTAGCTGGTCAAGAACTTTATTAAATTCTTGTTAATATTAATTTTAATTAATTAAGTGAATAACCATGTCTTAGATAATATTTACACATAATCCAATTTATTTTAGTTCTATCTTTCATGCTTTTTAATTCATTAATTCTTATGATCATGAAAAAACATCTATAATGAAATAATCATGAGACTTGACATAAATAAAATAATAAAGTATTATGATAATGATATTTTACTAATTTTTATTTTATCTATCTAATGATGAACTAACCATTTACCTATGGGTAAACACCTTGAACTAATTAAGGTTCATGTTGTAGCTTTCGACCTGTCCACGTATGTATCTCCATTGAATTGGTTTCTCCTTAGCTCCAAACTTGAACCAAATCCACTAGATTGGGAGATCCATCCATTACATATGATATTACTCACATGTAGGTGTGGGTAACTAAATGATTTGTTAAATGGTTTTCATGAAAGAAACCATGGTCACATAGGTCCTTACATAATGAGATGAGAAATGACATGTAGGTTATATAGTGACTCAGGATTAAAATACATGGATATTACATCATTTTAGATAAATATTTAGCACATTAAAAATTAAATGACTGAGGACCATAATAGTCTAGTGTCTTTGAAAACATGGAACATAAAGTCTTCTAACTTAGTTAAATATATCCAAAGTCTCCCATAAATATCATCCCCTTAACTACTCCTACTTAAAACCTTTCTTCATAACTTAGAGAAAGGAAACATATGAAAGGGTGAGGTCAAATGATAAATAAGGGTAAACATAAGATATATCAATATATGATCATATGAAAGAAAAATATAATAATAATGTTTTGTGATCATGAACATATCTTACAAGGTTCATACCCAACCTATCAAAGATGATAAACATGAGGTATGTCATAAATATTGGCAGTTCATAAGATAATCAAGAATATGAAGCATGATAGAATATCATAGGCATAATACATGTATTTTTGACATACACATCATCTTATAACATTGTGAACATGTATAAATAGAAATAGGTTCACTCATTAAGTTTAGGGCATGAAATCAAGTTCTCATATAAACTTGTGGACATGAATCCAGGTCCACACATAACATTTTGAACATGTAATAAGGTTCACTCATAACATTTTGAACATGTGATTAGGTCTAGGAATAAAAATATGTACATAAAACCAGGTCCATGCATAATATTATGAACATGTAATCAAGTTCATGCATAACATTTTGAACATGTAACAAGGTTCACTCATAACATTGGGAACATGTAATCAGGTCCATGCATAAACATATAAACATGCAACCAATTCCATGCATAACATTATGAACATGTAATCAATTTCACACATAACATTATGAACACATAATAAGGTTCACTCATAACATTTTTAACATATAATCATGTTCACACATAGGTATTTATACCACTTGGGCGGGACACACCACCATCCCCAGTGGCATCCCTTTCTTCATAGTGAATCAAGTTACACCTTCTTCCCATAGTGGATCAATCCCGTCGACTTGTTCCCATCATTATATCATGAGATATAAATATTTAACCAATTCATATTATAGAGATATAGGTCCCACACATCACATAATAAAATCATACATATGTGTTCCACAAGATAGTAAAACATTCATCATATCATTACCCATAAAAAGAGATGGGTTTCATAAACTTCATATCATAACTCAAAAAATGAAATGAGTATCAAAAAAATTTCATCATATCATGACCTATGGAAAATATATAGGTCTTATAATCTTGTAATCCTAGGTTAACCCATGAAAAGAAATAGGATTCATAAGCATTTATCATCGTATAACCCATGGAAGAGAAACATGTGTCACAAACATCATGTAATAAAAAAATAAACCATTCAATGAAGAATATGAATGGAATTATTGGATTATGTCCCTAGTAAAGTATAAACAATAATAAAGTATTTTGTCTTATATAGATAATTATTTTTAAATATCAGATAGAACATTTCTTAATGAAAATAGCCTTTATTTTAAAATCCATTTCATAAAAACATTTCAAAAATAATTTTCTTATAATAAAAGATTTATAATTTAATTTTAAACATTTCTTGAGGAAGATATATTTTTATCTTTAAAAAAGTATTTTTAAATCATAAAACATTTTGAAAATATTTTTTCTTGAAAATAACCTTTAAAACTTATAAATTAATATTGAAATCATTTTTAAAACCCTTTCTTTGAGAATAAATTTTAAAACATATAAAAGAATCTTGAAAAAATATTTGAAAACCTTTTACTTGAAAAATTATAAAGTAAGATTGAAAACATTTTGAAAACATTTTTCCTTAATAAATTGTAATGTAATATTAAAAATAGTTTGAAAAAAAACCTTGAAAACTTATAAAGGAATCTTAAAAATCATTTTAAAATCCTTTTCCTTGGAAATACTTTGAAAACTTGTAAAGAAGGATTAGAAATCATTTAAAACATAACACATTTTTTAAAACATTTTTCTTTGAAAACCAATTTAAAATTTCATAATATTAGGTAAAAAAATCTTTAAAAAAATAACCTTGTGAAATTATAAAGGAATCTTCAAATAAATCATATTCATGATGGCGAGTAAGTCTGTATATGCTAAACATTCCTTTTTCACCTAAAAAGTTTAGAAAAGAACCTTGATTGTAAAATGACAAGAATATTAATTTTAAAACCATTTTTTAAGAAGTAAAACATGGTTAAAAATTCCCTTTAAACATAATAGTATAATATTAAAATATTTTTGAAAAAAAAATTAGAAAACATGGTTTTTAATGAACACTTATTTCTGATCGAAATGAGAAATAAAGTCATATTTTCCTAAAAATATTTTATTAATTACCTTAAGTACCAAAGAATGGAAAATGTTACCATTACTTTGATATAACATGAATAAACATATTATAATAAAATCATTAGAGTTATTGAGATATGGATTATAATATTTCATTAATAGAAGCATAATCATAAACAATCTCAGTAAATGATTGTAGCAATAAACTCTTATAACATTGGTAAATTTAAATCATAATCCCTATAAGATAATAACATTAAATGAAGCTTATAATACCATGAAAGAATAATATTCAATATATAATTTTTCAAATGGTATAACATACACCTCGTAGTAGAAGAATATAGGTGCTTAACATGGAATGTGTCTCAAAGAAGGCAAATTGAGACCAAATTACTTTACTCATTTGGTAACTTTAGAACCATAAACCCCATGAAATAGAGATAATAAAATGGATATGTAAATATCCATAAATTTATGGATAATAATAATAGAATACATTAATGGGAATTATATACAACACAAAAAATAAATGATTGGTGAATAAAGCATAATTCTCACATAAATAAAAGTGAGATGAGAAAACTCTTACCTTAAGTCTTGACTTTCTTTGTACACATTTAATAATCCTATATAATAAATATAAGTTTATTATAAATCTATAAAAGAACCATATTCATTTATATAAGTACATATATTATTTTATTATGACTTTATATTACCTTTTTATTAACAATTCCATGTTGATGTTATGTTTCGGGTAATAACCGCTTTGTTTTTTGTATATGCTTTGACTTTTTATTCTTGATCCACTTAATTAGATCATGATTTATTTATTTAAATAATGTAAATATGATATAAATATCATATATATTCAGTATATAAGTATTTATAATAATATATAAAAATATAAAAATGAAATGGAATACAGTGTTTATGGAGACGGTAGGTCGTACGTAAGCATGAATGTTGTTTCGGTTTTCTTGTCATTTTGAAGGAAATAAAATAAATGGCATATATGTGTGTGTGTTTATATATATATATTAATTAAATTATAATTATTATTTCATTTATATCATGTAAATTTACTAAATCTATCCTTAATTCATTCCATGTAAAGTGTGAACGAATCACATCGCATTTAGGATGTGGTAGTCCACACATCCACAAACAAAGTTATCGTATGTTCACAAAATTGAAACCATTAAGGTATGTGTTATATAATAATTAAATAAGAATAAATATATCATATATATCATATATATCATATATATTATATAAAAACATAAATTCCATCATTATTCCCAACCATTAAAGGTGGTAATGGAAGAATGAACAACATCGGTTTGCAAGGCGATAGTCCGTCGTACACCTGAACGATGATTGTGTATCTCATTTAATGGAAGTGTGTGTGAGTGTAGTTATAAAACTTAATATAACAAAATATCATTATTTTTGGTATACATTTGTTATTATTTATTCATGTAATAATAATATTTTAGGGGGTGGATAAAGAAATAAAAAAAAGTTCTTGTTGAGGGACGTTGCCTCTTTTTAAGATAACTCCTTTTGGTTTGCACCAAAGGGATTCCTTGGGTGGATTCATGCCCAAATTTAGGCCTCTAGTATTAATGGATGGTATTTTAGAGGATATTTGGGTAGGTTATGTCCAATAAAATGGCTTGATATGTGTTATGAGAGGAGGAGTAGAGGGGGCCTTTTATAAGTGGGGGAAAGGACACATTGGGCATTCTTGAAAAGATTTGAGTGATCCTCACATTTTACTTGTCCCCCATGGGTTAAAAATTGACCATTATAGATCCTCATAGGTATAATGGTTGAAATATCGCCATAAAAGAATTTTTAGACAAGTATAGGGTTATTTTTACACCTTATATTCTAAATTCAATCATTAAGTAAGCTTGTTTTTACCTTAATCACTATAATTAATTTTAATTACTTTTGATAATATTTTTGGTAAAAACTTAGTTAAACTTATTATAAATTATAAATTATTTTTATTCTAAATATGGAATCCATTTTTTAAAATTCTAATCACAGAGGTGGCAGAAATTAATTTAAAATTAATCCTAGAGGTGTATTTGGAAAGTGGGTTTTTAAAGTAAAAAGTTTAAATGTTTGAAATATTTTTATATCAAATTTCAATGTGAAATTGGTTACAATGACCTAAATTGGATTAATTTATTTATAATTTTATAAATATACTTCAAAAATAATTTAAAATTTAATTTCTCAACATAAATAAATTAGATGAAAAAGTAGTTTTCAATTAAAATTCATTGTTTTCACTATTCATTAAAAAATGAAACTTTTCAAAAAAATAAACAAATTTACCCAAAGTAAATTTTTATATTCTGCATTCAAAAGTGAAGTTTATTTTTCCAAATAAAAAATATAAAATTTTCAAAATTTAGATTTAAAATAGGTTCTCCATTAAAAGGTAGTAAAATTACCTTTTAGAAAAAATAACATTTTTTATTCATATAATTGTATTTATTCTTATAGTATGCCTATAGAATATATTTGATGAGTATAAAAAATATTTATTGTATATATAATATTTAAATTTTATTGAAAAAATTCATCAATTTTTTTTTAATTTATTTATATAAAATTGTGTTTGTATGTAGAAAAGTAATTTCTTTATTTTCACATAGTTCTTACATTCATTTGTAACTAATTGATAACCAAATTATTCATTTTATATAAATTTGTAAATAATATTTTTAAAATTTAGTTAATCTTATTCATAACTACCATTCCAATGGCTAGGTGGTAACTATAATAAAATTTTAATAACAATTTTAATAGTATATTATAGTTCGGTAAAACTTAACCTTGTGTGTAACATAAGATATAAAATGGACTTAGTATTGTGTGTAACACAACACAAACATATTTTTTCATGTACCACAAGCTAATATAATTGTTTTGTGTAGTGTAAGATTAACTTGTTGTTTCATATAATGCAAGTCAAACTTATCTAAAATATTAAATTAATTCGAAACAAAATTCACAAAATCATGGGGTGTTGTATTCTACCCCCTTAAAATAAATTCCACCCTTGAAATTCATCTAGGTTATCAATGGATTAATACATGAAAGTTTCTTTCATAGAAACCCACATCATAAAAATTAATACTAAAACTTTCTTTAAAAATGGAAAGTTAAATCATAAATGTTACCTAAAGTAACTCATAAAGGAGAACATAGGTGGAAAGTGAAAACACATAAATGGAAGAAAATAATAAATAATCATAAAGATCATTGATCATAATAAATTGTGTGATTTAATGAAAGTTAACAATCACAAAATCATAAACTGAAGAAGTGTGAAAGAGGTCATTGATATCATCAAAAATGATGATAATAGGACAACATTTTATCTCAATGCCCTTTTTTCCTAAAGTTGAATAATTTTCATAAGAAGGTATACTTACATGATTTTAGGAAAACCTCACACTTTGTTGTTCCTTGATCAATTTTCAATTAATCTCTTATTCCAAGAAATGAATGTGAATTTTTCATTCTTAAATCATTATCATATCATGCGATCCATAAATAGAATGATAGGTGATTCCATATGTCTTTAGTTATCATGAAAAAAGTTTATCGCATGTTATCCAATATGCATAAATCTGCATATGGTGAGATAATAATTTAATATCTAAAACCTTATTTGATGTTTAACATAAACCATTCCATAAATTTTTAACCTTATAACCCTTCCAAAAGATGGATGTCCAAAACTTTATAAATAAGGTCACTGAATTTCTAAAAAATAGCTTAGCATTGATCCTCCATATATCATAAAGTATCACTTTTATGTCATATATCAAACATGTAAATACCTTCATTATGTATTCTCTTAAAACATGGTAATAACCTGAATTACCATAAATCCTTATTGAAAACATGCATGTTTTCTTATTCCAAAGTATATAGGATATATTAATTAAATTGAAAAATATTGTAAACTTCATCAATGATAGCATAAACCACTTGTAAATAAATACTTAATTAGTTCCAAGGTAATCATTACTATCCAATTTACTTATTCATATCCAACATATCATTATCCAATCATCATTATCTTCATATGAGGGACATATTAAGGGTTTTCTTTCCCTGAATCATGTATTTACCATGAAAATCACCTTACTATTAAATCAATTTTCTAAGTATCCAATGCCATTAAAAATATCCTTTTCAATCATTAATGGGAAACTTATACTAAAAATACCTATATATTTAATGATTTATATAAAATAATCTTTGAATTCCAAAACATATACACTTAAACAATACAAATTTATTCTTAAACCATTACTCACGCTTCATCATCTTATTTTTTAATACCCCTTTCCTATAATATAGAATATATATCATGTATTAAGGTTACTCAAGTTCAATATAATAATGATTCTTATGTTTAATGTAAAAAATACTATTATAACATCCCTTACCTTTCACATGTTGTTTGTGGTCCCTTTATCTTCAGCAGTATAACCAATACTCGTACCAACTTCCTGATTACCTTTATGATATTTCCTCTTAGGAAATTGATTTTTTAACTCCCATAATTTCCACATCTAAAACATTCAATGTTAACCTAGTTCTTTCTGGTTCCCTCTATTGACTAAAACTATAAATCTTAGGGCGATAAACACTTATCATAGCAGAAAACCACATAATCATGAAAATTTTCTTACAAGATGTCTAAATTATGACACCTTATTTTACATATATGACACTTTAGGCTTATCCTTAGATACATACCTATAAATATACTTAGAAATATCCCTAGGTATCTCACTAAAGTTTTCTCATCCTAGTTTCTAAAGGTTGACTGAACCTTTCCTTTGATACCAACTATAGTGACCAGGGCTTAACATACATGGATATTACATTATTTTAGATGAATATTCAGCACATTACAAAAGTACATTCCTGAGGATAGTAATAGTTTATTGCATTTGGAAACTTGTGACATAAATTGTTCTAACATAGTGAAAGATCTCCGAATTCTCCCATAAAGATCTTCCCATTAAGTAATCCTACTTAAAACCTTTCTTCATAACTTAAGGAAAGGAAACCTAAGAAAGGGTGAGATCAGATGATCAGTAAGGGTAAACATAAGAGACATCAATCTATGATCATATGAAAGTATAAGATAATAATAAGTTAATGTGATCAGGAACATATCTTATAAGGTTTATACCCAACCTGTCATAGATGAAAAAAATGATGCATGTCATAAAGATTGGAAGTTCATAAGACATGAATCATAAGATAATGAAGAATATGAACCACATGAGCATTTCATAGGCATAATACATGTATTTTTGTAATACACATCAGCATATAACACTGTGAACATGTATAAATATAAATGGGTTCATTCATTAAGTTAAGGACATGGAATCGGGTCCTCACATAAACTTATGGACATGCATCTAGGTCCACGCATAACATTGTGAACACATAATAAGGTTCACTCCTAACATTTTAAACATGTAATTAGGTCCATATATAAACATATGGACATGATACCAGGTCCATGCATAACATTATGATCATGTAATCAGGTACATTCATAACATTGTGAACACGTAATAAGGTTCACTCATAACATAGTGAACATGTAATCGGGTCCATGCATAAACATGTGAACATGAAGCCATGTCTATGAATAAAATTATGAAAATGTAATTAGGTTTATTAATAACATTGTGAACACATAATAATGTTATCTAATTACATTGTGAACATGTAATCTGGTTCATGCATAGGCAGCTATACATCTTGGGCAGGAAACACCACTATCCTTAGTGGTAGCCCTTTCTTTATAATGGATTAGGTTACACCTTCTTCCCATAGTGGATGAAGTCTCTAAACTTGTTACCATCATTATATTAGGAGATATAAATCCTTACCCAATTAATTTTAAGGAGATATATTTCTAACCTATAACATGATAAAATCATGCATACATGTGCCACAAGATAGTAAAACATTCATCATATCATTACCCATAAAAAGAGATGATTTTATAAACTTAATATCATAACCCATGAAATAAAATTGGTATTATAAACATTTCATCATATCATAACCTATGTAAAATAGAAAGGTTTCATAACAATTAAATACTATAATAACTTGTGAAAGGAATTGGGTTTCATAAGAATTTATCACATTATAACCCATAGAAGAGAAACAGGATTCATAAACATTTTTCCATCAAAATATAAACCATTCAATAAATAATATGAACTGTATTCTTGGATAATTTCCAAAGTAAATAATAAACTATAAGAAAGTATTTCATCTTAGATAGAGAAGTATTTTGAAAGATCAAATAAAATTTTATTAATGAAAAAAGCCTTTCTTTGAAAATCACTTTCATAAAAAAAATATCATAAAAAATTCAAAAATCATTTTATTATAAATAAATATTTACAATTTCATTTTAAACATTTCTTAAGGAAAATATCTTTTCAAATTTAAAAAAACTTTTTAAATCATTAAACATTTTGAAAACCATTTTCATTGAAAAAAACCTTGAAAAATATATAAAGTAGTCATGAAATCATTTTGAAAATTTTTTTTTCAAAAATAACTTTGAAAACATATAAAGGAAGCTTGAAAACATTTTGAAAAACTTTTTTGTTGCAAACTTATAAAGTAATCTTGATAAATTTTATAAACCCTTTTTTATTAAAAACCTATAAAGGAGTCTTGAAATCATTTTGAAAATCTTTTCCCTTTAAAACTTATAAATGATTCTTAAAAATAATTTTGAAAAACAAATCCATGAAAATACTTTGAAAACTTATAAATAAATCTTAGAAATAATTTAAAACATAAAAAAAATTTGAAAACCATTTTATTATAAAACCACTTTGAATTTTGAGAATATTAGGAAAACATTTTATTTAAAAAAATAACCTTTTAAACTTAAAAAGGAATATTCAATGAAATGATGGTCATGATGGTGGGTAAGTCCATACATGCCAAACATTACTTTTACACTTAAAAAGATTAGAAAAGTTCATTGATCAAAAAATGACAAGAATATTCCTTTTAAATCCATTTTTTAAAAAGTTAAAACATGGGTAAAAATTTCTTTTAAATATATTAGGAAAATAATAAAACGTTTTTGAAAAAAAATAGAAAAAATGGTTTTGAAAGAACATAGATTTCTGACCAAAAGAAGAAATGAAGTTTCATTTCCATAAAAACATTTTCTTAATTATCTTAAGTAACAAATAGTGGAAAAATGGTACCATTACTTGGATTTAAAATGAATAAATAGAGTAGAAAAAAATTCAGGAAATTAATTTAGATATGGATTACAATATTTCATCAATGGAAGCATAATCATAAACAATACTAATAAATGATGAGATTTTAGAAATAAACTCTTACCACATTGGTAACTTTAAATCATAATCCCTGTGAGAGAATAAAATTACATGAATCTTATAATATCATGAAAAGTATAATATTCAAGATATAACATGTCAAAGGGAATTACTATAACACCCCAATATTTTCAAATAATTAATTGAAATGAATGAAACTTGTTTTTAAGTAGATAGTTATAGCTAGCCTTTAAATATAATTTTTCAGCTTCTATGTTTTGAATTTCAAAAAAAAAGTCATCTACAATTGTGATCGGTAAGTTATTTAGAGTCTAATAGAACCAACTAGATTTTTTTAGTGAATGGTAACCTACACTTATGAATAGTAATATGAATAGTAATAGGACCCTAATGAATATTAAATTGTTTTATTATTTTATTTTCTTATGGCTATGAGATAATGAGATGTTGATTAATTTTTCAAGGTGTTAAAAAATGAGTTGTAGATTTAAAATTGTTATTTTTGAATAAATTATGATTTTTTTTAAAAATTAAATTAACAATATTTAGAAAATTATTTTCAAAAAATGGATTTCATTTTTTAAATATAAACATCAAAAAAAAATTTAGGGTAAATTTTTGGGATTTTTCTGAAACAGTTGAATTTTCAGTGAATAGTAAAAATACAGTTTCGAGTTTTCGGTAAGTTTAATGAAATCATTAATGATATAATAAGGATGTAATAATTCTGTTTGACTTTAGTACATTAAAATAATGTATTATGTGTCCCAAGTGGCCAATATCATGTGAAAATACCATGGGCAAGCCCATGGTTTTTGCAAATACAACTAATGAGGTGTCTCTTGGAAATTAATAAAATATTACCTCACTTTTGCTATAAATACCAACCCATTCATTCATTACATTCATTAAAAATTCCTACTCAATAAATCTCTAGTCCTATTACCTCCCTAGTAGTCTTTCCAAGGTGTCCTCAAGCCCCCAAGGTCCCAAACTTCAAGTATTAAGAGTTACTCTACAAGGTAAGAGAATTCTAAACTTCTTTCTTTTTCCATTCAAGTTATCTTTTATATTTTATAACTTTTATGTTTCCATACCATGTTCTTATTTCCATTTTATTATATCTATATACTATATTATGATTCATTTTTGGATGGTTTACCCCTATCCCCTCTATTTTTCAATGTTTTCTAAAACTATGTTTTATGGTCGTTAGGCTGCCGAATTTTCATAAGGGAATTCTTAACCCAATTTCTATTCTTTGGGTTAACCTTCTTCTTTATTCATTATGTGGTATTAATATTAGTGGTGTGATGAATTTTTATTTATATTATATTTCACTATGCGTATTTATAGTGTATACACATATCCATTCCATTCTAATAATTCTCACTCCATTTATATTTTTAGGGAATTTCCTTTAAAAATCCTTTTAAAACTCTCATTAATAAATTTCAAAAGGATTTATTTTTTTATTTTTATGGAATGAATGGTTTCTCATGATTTCAAGATACTATATTATAATGATATGTTCCTTGTATATTATTTATGTTGGGTTGATCCCGTTATAGCTCAAGATATGTTGGGTTGAGCCCATTATAGCTCAAGATATGATGGGTGAGCCCCATTATAGCTCTCCAATGCATTGGGTACTCCGGAGATGGAATTTGACCAAAATGTTATTCAATGTGTAAGGGTGAATGTAATAGTGATGTGGTAAATATGTCCCAAGTCAACAACATGATGTTTCTTTGCATATGAGTTTTTATGATTATGGTTTTTATTGGTTTCTATGTTATCACTTGACTAACGATTTATTTCTTTATATCCCTTACTAAGTTTTATACTCACCCAAAGTTTTTAAAATGTTTTTTATAGGATATAAGTATGGCTAAGATAAATAATTGAGTCATGATATTTGATATGGATTGTTGTTAAGGAAATCATGTTTTAAGTTTTAATTTTTTATATTTTGAAAAAATGGATATTTTTTTTAGTAGTATCCTTTTTGTCAGAATGTGGTATGTTATGTTTGTAAGATATCCAAATTCTTTAAAACTCTAAACCTAAAAGTATTCTATTTGTGTAATAATGTATGTTCTTATCAAATACTCAGGATTATGTAATGTTTTAAGGTCGGGTCCTTATAGTTGATATCATAGGATGGTTTAGATAACTTTCGGGGTTAGGATGTTGTTAAAAGAATACCATAAATGATTTTTACTCTATGGTAATTTTAAATGTTATAGAATTTAAGGATTACCATGTTGCTTCATCTAAGTTATGTCTATTCATAATGGTTTTTCACAAAAGAAACAAGGAAGATGAAGTATGAAGTCACCAAGAGGTTGATGTCAATATGAATCTGCTACCCAGAATGGTGGGAATCGGAACCGAGCAGTTTTTGAGAGCAATGAATTAGTTGAGTCAAGTAATAAATAGGGGTGGTATCCATGCTAGAGAGGAACATAATCAACCATGAGGAAACATGTCTTTTGTGGATCATTTTATGAGACAACATCCTCCAGTATTCAATGGAACCACAGATCCAGTGATAGTAAAAGGATAGATCAATGCTCTAGAAAAGATATTTGATGTCATGGGATGTTTAGAAAATAAAAAGGTAATACTATCCATTTATCATTTATAACTTGAATCTGATCATTGGTGGTCTCTGGTCAATAATACTAGAGAAAGAGATGATCTTGATAGTCTGGAATGGGATGATTTTACGAGTATTTTTCTAGAAAAATATTTTCCCAAAATTATTTGACTTAGAGTGGAGAATCAATTATTGGAACTGAAGCATAAAAATAATGATTCTGTGGCAGCATATGAAGCCAGTTTTTCAAGACTGGCCAGCTACGTACCAGAATTTACTTCGTATTTTGATAGTAAAATTAATAGAATTTACTCTTGTTTGAACCCATTTTTTCAAAGATATTTAACTTCACGAGAGTTTAAAATATATAAGAAATTGGTTTGTTGTGATGAAAAAGTGGAGATGGATTTTTCTTACATGTATGTGCCTCATGATAACAAGAATAAGAAGAGGTTAGGTTGGCAGGCTTTTGGGTAATAATTCATCAAAGAAATCTGGAGGTAAGAAAATCAATTTCCCTTCTTGTGAAAAGTGTGGTAAAAGGCATCCTGGTGAATGCCTTGTAAATTTTGGGAAATGCTACCGATGTGGAAAGTTTGGACACATGTCTCATGAGTGAAAGGAAAATGATCGGAAAATTAATGAGAATTTTATGGTGAGATGATTTAACTGTAAGGAATTGGGTCATTTTTCTAATGTTTTTCTGAATCTAGTCACTTAAGTAGGGAATCAGCAAGATAGGAAGCAGAAGGGTTTGGTAAAATCATTTGAAACCCCTTCAGCAGATGTTGATCTATAAAATGAGGTGGTATTAGGTATATTTCTTGTTTTTACAGATTTTTCAAATGTTTTGTTTGATTCAGGGTCTACACATTCCTTCATTTCTGAGAAATTTTCAGAAAAATTGGGAATTCAAACTCATGAAATAAAACCAGATCTCATGGTAAAAACACCTAGAGGAAATATTATGGAAAAAATAAATTATAAGAATCTACCTATCCTTGTATGTGGAAAGATTTTACATGAAAACCTTGTTGTTTTGGCTCTAGTAGATTTTGATGTTATCCTAGGTATGGACTAGATTTATTTTTATCATGTTAAGATAGATTTCATAGAAAAAGAAGTTGTTTTTCAGAAAGAATTTCAGTTTGTGTATAATAATGAACCCATACCATTGATAACATATCTAGAAGCTAAGAAACTAATAAAATATGGAAATGAAAGTTATCTTGCTCATATTTTTGAAGATAAGGGAACTATCCAAATTAATGATATACCAGTTTTAAATGAATACTTTGATGTTTTTCATGATTATTTTCATGGTGTTATTCCTAATCGAGAGGTTGAGTTTACTATTGAATTAGTTCCTGATGCTAATCCAATTTCTAAACCCCCTTATAGAATGTCCTAAATGGAACTTCTAGAATTAAAAAATAAGTTGCAGGAATTATTAGATAAAGGCTTCATCCAACCTAGAATTTTACCATGGGGTTCTCCTATCTTGTTTGTTAAGAAGAAAGATGGTTCAATGAGACTTTTAATTGATTATAGATAATTGAATAACATTACTGTTAAAAACAAATATCTTTTTCCTCATATCGATGATTTGTTTGATCGCCTCCAAGGAGCATAGTATTTTTCTAAGGTTGACCTGAGGTCGGGGTACCATCAGTTGAAAGTAAAGGATGAAGACATCCTGAAAACTATATTCTATACTAGATATGGTCATTATGAATTTTTAGTTATGCTTTTTGGGTTAATTAATGCACCTGTAGTATTCATAGATCTTATAAATAGAATATTTCATGAGTTCTTGGATAAGTTTGTAGTTGTGTTTATTGATGACATTCTAGTATATTCTAGAAGTAAAGAGGAGCATGGAAAACATATAAGGGTTGTTTTTTAAACCATAAAATAAAATAAACTATATGGAAATTCAGTAAGTGTGATTTCTGGTTGCACCAAAAAAAAATCTTGGGAACATTGTAAATAAGGATGGAATAATAGTTGATCCTTCCAAAACAAAACTTATTGATGAATGGCCAAGACCTACAAATGTTACAAATATTCCTAATTTTCTTGGATTAGTAGGTTATTACTGACGGTTTTTTAAAAAAAATTCACGGTTATCTAGACCAATAACTATGTTAACACAAAATGGGTTAAATTTGTTTGGACAGAACAATATGATTTTTTTCAAGAACTGAAGAAGAGATTGGTGAATGCTCTAGTTTTGGCCTTGACTTCCCAAAATGGTGAGTTTTTCATCTATAGTGATGCTTCATTGAAGGGACTTGGTTGTTTTATGATGCAGAATAATCAGGTAATTTATTCAAGATAAATAAAACCTCGTGAGTTAAATTATCCCACACATGATTTGGAATTGGCAGTTGTGGTTTTGGCTTTGAAAATTTAGAGGCACCATTTATACATATCCAAATTTTGAATATATAATTACCATAAAATTATGAAATATATATTCACTCAGAAGGAATTAAACATTATGAAAAGAAGATGGATTGAATTGATAAAGGATTATGATTTCATTATCAATTACCATCCAAGAAAAGAAAACAAAGTGGCAGATGCCTTGAGTCAAAAACATCATGCATCATTGACTATGTTACGTTTGGAACATGATCCCTTGATAAATGATTAGATGAATTTTGGCTTAGAAGTTGTTGGTGCAGGAAATACATTTGTTTTGTTTCAAGATTCAGTGTAGTCATCGTTATCAGATAGAATTAAGCAAGCATGGAAGGAAGAATGTGAGCTACAAAAAAGGTAGAATTGGTTAAAATGGGTACATTATGAGAATTTAACCTTGATAAATATTGTGTTTTAAGATTTGGAAAAAGGTTGTGTGGGCCTTGTGTTTCTCAGTTGAAGAAGGATTTGTTGTGTGAAGCTCATAGTTCTCCATTTTCATTTAATCCTAGAAGTACTAAGATGTACAAATACCTTCAGAAGTATTACTAGAGGGATGGAATGAAAATGGATATTTCATAATTTACTGTGAAATGTCTGACATGTCAACAGGTTAAAGAAAAGCAGTGGTTACCGAATGGGATGCTTCAGCTTTTTCCAGTGCCAAAGTGGAAATTCGATAATATATCCATGGACTTTGTAGTGGGACTACCTAAGACTTCTGGAGGTGACAATACGATTTGGGTTGTTGTTGACCAACTAAAAAAATCTGCACATTTTTTTCTATTCGAGATACAATGTAATTGGATCAGCTTTCTTGATTGTATCTCAAAGATATTTTTAGGTTACATGGATTTCCTCTTTCTATTGTATCTTATCAGGATCTCAGGTTCACTTCTAATTTTTGGAACGGCCTTCAGAAGTCATTGGGCACAGAATTAAATTTCAGTACATCTTTCCATCCTCAATAAGATAGGCTTTCAGAACAAACGATTCAGACTTTGGAGGATATACTTCAAGCTTCTTCAATGGACTACCAGGAAAGTTGGGATTATCATCTTTATTTAGTTGAGTTTTCTTATAATAACAATTTTCACTCTAGTATATAGATGGCACCTTTTGAGGTATTTTATGGGAAAAGGTGTCAAACTCCATCTTTCTGGGATAAAGTCAGGGAAAGGAAGTATATGGTTCCAGAGTTAGTAGAGGAAGTGGCTGAGAAAGTGAAAGATGATCCAACCACACATGAGGATAGCTCAGAGCAGGTAGAAAATGTATGCATACAATAAGAGGAAAGACTTTTCTTTTAAAGTAGGTGATTATATTTTTCTTAGAATCTCACCATGGAAAAGTGTTATGCATTTTGGTAAGAAAGGAAAGCTAAGTCCACAGTTCATTTGACCATATGAAATCCTATCAAAGGTTGGACCAGTCACCTACCGAGTAGATATACCTCTAAGTTTAACTCAGGTATATAATTTTTTTTCATGTTTTGATGTTGAGAAGGTGTGTTCCAGATTCATCTCATGTTTTGATCCCATAAGTAGTTCAGTTGGAAGAGAACATTTCTTATAAATAGAAACTAGTTCAGATCCTTAATCGAAGGGAATAGGTATTGCAAAATAAGGTAATCCACTAGGTAATGTTTTTGTGGATAAACCACATGGTTGAAGAGAAACATGTGAATCTGAAAATGTTAAGAGGTAAAGGTACCCTCACTTGTTTAATGAGTAAATAAAATTGCATGGATGCAATTTCTAGAAGGTGGGGATAATGTAACACCCCGAGGTTTAAAAAAATAAATTTAAATGCATGAAACTTTGTTTTAAGTAGATAGTTATAACTATCCTTTAAACATAATTTTGCAGATTCTATGTTTTAAATTTTAAAAAACGGTCATCTACAATTGTGACCGGTAAGTTATTTGGAGTCTAATGGAACCAACTTGATTTTTTAGTGAACAGTAACCTACCCTTTATGAATAGTGATATGAATAGTAATATGACCCTAATGAATAGTAAATTGTATTATTATTTTATTTTCTTAAGGTTATAAGATAATGATATGTTGATTAACTTTTCAAGGTGTTAAAAAAATGAGTTATAGATTTAAAATTGTTATTTTTGAATAAATTATGATTTTATTTAAAAATTAAATTAGTAATTTTTAAAAAATTATTTTCAAAAAATAGATTTTATTTTTGAATTATAAAAATAAAAAAAATGGTTAGGGTAAATTTTTTGGATTTTTCTGAAACAGTTGAATTTTTAGTGAATAGTAAAAATTTAGTTTTGAGTTTTCGATAAGTTTAATGAAATCATTAATGATGTAATAATTCTAGTTGACTAGTGTATAATAAAAAAGATTTTATGTGTCCCAAGTTTCCAATACCATGGGAAAGCCCATGGTTTTTCAAATACCACTAATGAGGTGTCCCTTGGAAATTAATAAAATATTCTCTCACTTTTGCTATAAATACCAACCTATTCCTTTATTCCATTCATTACAAATTCCTCCTCAATGAATTTATGGTTTTTTTACCTTCCTAGTAATCCTACCAAGGTTTCCTCAATCCCCCAACATCCCAACCTTCAAATATTAGGAGTTACTCTACAAGGTAATAGAATTCTCAACTTCTTTCTTTTTCCATTCAAGTTTTCTTTTATGTGGTATAACTTTCAAGTTTCCATACCATATTCTTATTCCCATATTATTATATCTCTATATTGTATTATGATTCATTTCTATATGGGTGACCCATTTCCTATCTTTTTTAATGTTTTCTAAAACCATGTTGTATAGCTGTTAGGCTTCCAAATTTTCATAAGGTAATTCTTAACCCGATTTCCATTCTTTGGGTTAACCTTATTCTTTATTCATTATGTGGTATTAAGATTATTGGTGTGATTAATTCTTGTTTATATTATGTTTTACTATGTGTATTTACAATTTATACACATATCCATTCTATTCTAATAATTCTCACTCCATTTATATTTTAAGGGTCTTTCCTTTAAAAAACTGTTTAAAACTCTCTTTAATAAATTTCAAAAGGATTGTTTTTTATGTGTATGGAATGAGTGGTTTATCCTGATTTCAAGATATTGTATTACCATGAATTGTTCCTTTTATGTTATTTATGTTGGTTTGAGACCATTATAGCTCAATATATATTGGTTTGATCCCATTATAGCTCAATATATGACGGTTGAGCCCCATTATAGCTCTTCAATGCATTGGGTACTCTGAAGATGGAAGTTGACCAAAATATTATTCCATGTGTAACGGTGAATGTAAGAGTGATATGGTAAATATTTCCCAAGGAAAATACATGATGTTCCTATTTATATGAGTTTTTATGATTATGGGTTTTATTGGTTTCTATGTTATCACTTGACTAACGATTTCTTTTTTTATATCCCCTACTGAGTTTTATACTCATCCCAAGTTTTTAAAATGTTTTTCATGGGATATAAGGATGGGTAAAAGAAATAAGGGAGTCATGATGTTTGATATGGAGTTTTTTCAAACAAATCCTGTTTTAAGTTTTAATGTTTTATATTTTGAAAAAAATGGATATTGTTTTTTGTAGTATCCTCTTTGTCAGAAGTGGTATGTTATGTATGTAAGATATCCTAATTATTTAATACTCTAAACCTGAAAAGATCATATTTTTGTAATAATGTAAGTTCTTATCCAATACTAGGGATTATGTAATGTTTTAAGGTAGTTTCCTTATAATTTCATACAACTCATAGGAGAATATAGGTTCTTAACATGGCATGTGTCTCAAAGAAGGAAAATTGTGACAAAATTACTTTATCGATTTGGTAACTTTTGAACCATAAACCCCATGAAAGAGAGATCATAAAATATATATGTATATTCCTATAAATTTAATAATAATAATAATAATATAATACATTAATATAAATTATATACACCACAAAAAATAAATGAGTGGTGAATAAATCATAAGTCTCGCATAAATAAAAGTGAGACGAGAAAACCCTTACCTTAAGTCTTGACTTTATTTTTACACTTTCAATCATCCTGTATAATAAATATAAGTTTATTATAAATATACCATAGAACCATGTTATTTTATCTCACACCATTTATGATTTTATTATGACATTATATTACTCATTTATTAATAATTCCATGTAAATGTTTTGTTTTGGGTAATAACCGCTTTGTTTTTTATATATGCTTTGACTTTTTATTCTTGATACATTTACTTATATCATGATTTAATTATTTAAAGATTGTAAAACATGATATAAATATCATATATATTCAGTATATAAGTATTTATAATAATCTATAAATGATATAAAAATGAAATGGAATACACCGTTCATAGAGACAGTTGGTCATACGTACGCATGGATGTTGTTTTCCTTTTCTTGTTGTTTTGAAAGAAAGAAAGTAAATGAAATATATTTATATATATATATATATATTATAATTATAGTATAATTATTATTTCATATATGTCATATAGATTTATTAAACCCATCCTTAAAATATTCCATGTAAAGTTTGAATGAATCACATCGCTTTGAGGAGGTAGTAGTCCACACGTCCATAAAAAAGTTATCATATTTATAAAAAATGGAAATAATGAAGGTATGTAACATATAATAATTAAAGAAAAATAAATAAATCATAAATATCATATATATATATATCATATAAAAATTAAAATTCCATCATTATTCTCAATCTTGAAAAGTGGCACTGGAAGAACGAACAACATTGGTTCACGAGGTGGTAGTCTGTCGTACACACGAATAATGATTATGTATCTCATTTGATGGAAGTGTGTATGATTTTAGTTTGAACCCTTAACATAAAAAAACCAAAATATATTTAGTATATTTATTTTATTATATAATCATGTAATAAGAATATTTTAGTGAGTGAAGAATGAAATAAAAACACTCCTGTTGACGAATGTTACCTCTTTTTCAGGTAACTCCTTTTGGTTTTCACCAAAGGGATTATTTGGATGTATTTATACCCAAAGTGAGAAATCTGGGATGAATGGAGGGGATTTGGGAGGATATTTAGGTATGTTTTTTCCATGACAAAGGAATCGATATTTTTGATGAGAGGATGAGGAGAGGAGACCTTTTATAAGTGGAGAAAAGGATACCTTGGTCATTCATGAAAATATTTGAGCGCTCACCACATTTTAATTATCCCAAAAGGGTTAAAATTTGAACATTATATATCATTATAGGTGTATTGTTATAAATATGTCCATAAAATAATTTTTATACAAGTGTAGGGTCATTTTTACACCTAATATTCTAAATTCAATCATTAAGTAATGTTGTTTTTACCTTAATCACTGTAATTAATTTTAATTACTTTCACTAAATTTTTTTATAAAAAAATAAGTTTAAATTATTATACATTATAAATTATTTTTATCTTAAATATGGAATCCATTTTTTCAAATTATAATCAAATAAGTGGTGGAAATTAATTTAAAATTAATCCCAAAGATGTGTCTGGAAAACCGATTTTTAAAGTGAAAGGTTCAAAAGTTTGAAATGTTTTTATATAAAATTTAATTTTTAAATTGGTTCATATGACCTAAATAATATAAATTTATTTATAATTTATCTAAATATACTTTAAAAACAATTTAAAATTTAATTTAACTATTTAAATAAATTAAATGAAAAAATAGTTTTCAAAATTAAATTTTATATTCCCTCTAGCGGTGATCCATCATTGGGTATATGACCTAAATAATATAAATTTATTATAATTCATACCATCATTTAATTTTAGGAATCAATATTATATTCCCTCTAGCGGTGATCCATACGTGTTCTACAAATCTCTAAACATCATCGTATGAATCTTTGGGTGATGTCATGGTAGATCATATTACTTGTGTTTTTCACCTAGATAATCACTTCCAAAAGATTCTCCTTGATCTCTCTAGACTCAAGAGTGTAAGTTGGAGGAATATTTCTCTCCATTATTGGTAGCATTCTTGAGAGGGAGCTCTCTAGGGCTTGAGATGATTCTCTTTGGATCTCATTGTTCACAAAAAATGAATTGGTTCTCATGAAAAATAATATAATTGGGTTTATATACCACTAGGGTTAGAAATAAATAATTTCATAAGTTCCCTTTATTATTTATTTAATCCCTATGAAACATTATGTATATAATAATAATATTATTATTATTTCTTAACATTCAATACACTCATGAATTAAATTAAATATTATTTATTAAAATAATATTCAATATATATTATTTCTTACCAGATAATTAAACTTGGACCATCATTCATATAAAATATTTATCAGTACATGAATAATGAATGTTTATTTAATAGATAAATATCACTAAATTATTTGGTAATAAATAAATAAATATTATATTCACTAAATAGAAAATAAATATTTATTAAATATTATAATCATATAATATTCTCTTGAATAATTGGTGAAAGAATATATGTGATCAATAAAACATTAACAATTATTAAACCATGTGCAACAATAATATGTATTCAACTTGTTAAATAAAAATTAATAATATATTATTTAATTTATATTTTGGATACATTTGGTGTGTGACCCTTTAGGCCTCTTTATCAGTGGAATTAGGTGAAGTAGTCTAATATCCAATGTTAGAATCTAGCAACATGTCAAGGAACTCATATAAAAAGAAGTTAATGTCACAATGATATAATACCTCATAAAAATCCTTACTAATCTCTTTATCATGATATATCAAATCAAGAAGGCTGCTTGTTGGTTCCATCAACCAATGTACTCAATGTATCTTTCTTTGATTTTCTAAAAATAAAACTTTCCTATAGAACACCATGGACACAGATTTATTTAGGATATATCATTTCTATCAAAGGTCCCAATATATCAACTCACATTAAAGAACTGAAGGGATAAATGTTTCATCTAATTATTCATTAATGAAATATTACTCGGGACACACCAAATGTATCCTACCTCACTGGGAACATATATTGTCACAATTTTCATCAGTACGTCAAATCTCATGACTTATAATGCTCATTAAAAATAATATTAAATCCTAAGGATCAATACACACATCCGTAGATAGAAACATCCAATGAAACATATAAATGTGGATTTTCTACTGGTGGGTCTCATTCTCATAATATCTTTCATTGGATATTACCAAGGGTGTACACCATGAGAAGGTTTCTTAAATTAATATGTGTTTCAACCCCTAATATTCTGAACCATTTGTGTTCCAAAATTTATTTCATCCAGTTATAGATCATATATTTAATAATATTATCAGGGCACTTCTGGGTTATCATCATAGCATGGAACTACAATGACCTTTCAGTGTGATAGATAATCTTAGGAAACTATCACATAATATGTCATGCAGAAGAATATTCATGATGTGTTAAGGATTTTATTAATATTCAAAACAATGAATATAGGTTTTCATAAAGTACAAAAAAAATTGTTTCTAGGGCACCAACTCTAATAACTTATTCTTGATTATGATCTTCTTAAGTTTCCAATAATCAATACAGATTCTTATTGATCCATTTTTCTTCTTGAAAAAAATAATAGGTTCACCCCAATGTGATTAACTTGGTCTAATAAATCCCTTTTCAAGATTCTCTTAAAGTTACTTCTTCAATTCCTACAACTCTATCAGTTTTATTCTATAGGGAGTCTTTGAAATTAGTGTAACATCATGTATAAGTTCTATTGAGAACTCAACTTAATAATTCAATGGAATACTAGGAAACTCTTCTAGAAAATGTCAAAAAACTACTCAAAAATAGGCATATCATCTATGTTGAGTTCCTCCCCAACCATCTAAGATAAACACCCATTTTGAATAGGAATAAATACCAATTCAATGGATTTAATTTCAATTAGAATTTTTTATTTATCATCACACTAAAATATGATCATGGGTTGGTTTGGAATATAAAATATAACTTTCCTTCCTCAGTAATTTATGTTCACTTTATGTAAAGAAAAACAATCCATTCCCAAAATAATATCGAATTTAACTAGTGAGAGAATAAAAATATTTACATGAATCAAATTCACATAAACTTCAATCTGAGAAGAATCATATACTTGTGATATAATCATCATACCATTAGGGTTTTTCATTACTGATTAAACATCTAATCATTGAAGATGTGAATTAAAATTACTTGATACTTTTCCTAATACACATGAATTTGTATAATTAATCTCTAGTAGAGTAATTTGATATTTTACCATACTTATTTCCACCTCAATTTAATCATTCTATCTTCAATCTCATACTAAATCCAAAAAACATTCATGACCATAAAACATTGTTAATCAAAGTGTTCAGTAATATAATCATTAAAAATCATTCATAGGATGTCTAAATTAAGACACCTTATTTTCAATCTACAACACCTAAGGTTTAACTTATGTCATCCTTGGTTACCATCTACTTAAATCCTTCATAATTTTCTATAAATAAAATGTTAATTAACCCAATCATATCCCCTAGGAGTGTCAAACTAGGTTCATAGTAAGGTCACACTCACCATGAATGAGAATTATGGATGAGATATAATCAAACAACTCTTTTTGGGGTTATTACCCTTAAATTAATATGTACCAAAACCAAGTCCACTTGTAGTATCCAGGTATGGATTTTTTACTAGGTAAATTTCACTCCTTTATTTACAATAAATTGGTATATTCTTATATACATAGGATTATCCTAAGGGTATTCACTAAAGTTTTCTCATCCCAGATTCCAATGGTTAAAAAAAATTCCCTAATACTAACTATAACAACCCATAATTTTTATATATAAATATTACATCTTAATATATAAACATTATTATAATAATAAAAATATACACACCAAAATAATATAAGTTTAGTGCCTTATAAAACTTGGATATAAAAAAACTACTTCATAAGTGAACCAAATCATCTCCCACTATGTTCTCCATAACTAGCACCCTTATTAGAAATATCATACATAATAACTTTCTACATAACTTAAGGAAAGGAAATATAATAAAGGGTGATATAAGATGCTCAATAAAGGTAAAAAGGGAGATATCAATGATCACTTAAACATAACATGAGGATAATGTTATGATAACATGAGCATAATATTTGAAAACCATGCACTGAATATTATAGATCATTATCTTGATTCATGGAGTAAAGTGTGATAGTTCATCATATATGAATCATAAAGTAATAAAATAATATTATCCATGAGATATTAATGTTGGAATAAGACATAAGTTTATGGAATATACAAAAGCATAGTAAATCATTTCCTTCAAAGTCAAGATTTAATGTCGAGACTATTATAGTGGATTGGGATCACTACCCAAACCATCAAAGTAGTCAAGGTTCACTTAAAAAACTATCATAGTGGATATATTCCCTTATTATGATGGGTTTACTCCTCATTTCAGTCCCCTTTATCTCATGAGATATCAATCTTTACTCAATGAATTGGAGAGTTATATAATTTCTAGAACACCCATCAAATAATGAAAATCATACATATGTGTGACACAATATCATAAATAATTCATTATATCCTAACACATGAAACAATAAACAAGTTTTATAAACATTTCATCAGGGAATAAACCATGGAAAATAAATGGGTTTCATAAATATTTCATCAATTCATCTTGGCTTAACCAGTGTAAAAGGAACAAGTTTCATAAACATCTTGTCATCATAATCATAAAACTTATAGAGAAATAATAAAAATGGTATAATTGGATCATATCCCCAATAAAGCTTAAGTAAAATCAAATTATTTCATGTTATATGAGAAATGGATTTAAAAGGTAACTTGAAACATTTCTTAAGGAAAACATCATTTTCACTTTGAAATAACTTCTTTAAAATCTAGAAATTACCTAGATATTAAGGAAAAAATTTTCTTTTATAAGAAACTTGGAAAATTTTAAAGGAATATTCAAATCATTGATTTGTAATTATATTGGAAAATTATGTTCATGTTGTATTTATAACAACACTACTCTTTATTACACATTAATTCGTGATTTATTACATATGTTTACACATAATATAACCTGGAAGATTGAGAAGTCTTGTGTATTCGGGTATTAGGTACATTACATAACAACCTAAAATAGGGAATACATCATATTTATTGAAATCTTTCTTAACAATATCATATTATTCCTTCATACTTAAAATTACATGGGAAAACCTAGGGACATACATAAGAAAGGAGTGGTCTATAAATCATAGTAAGGGAATAAACATGGAATAACTTGAATAAGGTATTAAATGTTATAAAATATTCATATAAATGAGGAATAAAAGGGTTTATAATCATAAACATGAACAATGAGGAATGATATAGCATGATAACATAAATGCAACATGGAAAATGTGTAAATAACTTAAAACACTTCATCATAAATATAGGTTAAGGCTAAATTCCAAGAAATAATGATGGAAAAATTCCCATGATGGATTATGTTTACTCTTTAATCCCTTTAATAATGTTTCAGGAGACTAAAAAAATACCCAATTCATTGGAGCGCTATATAATTCTGGGTTCACCTGTCACTTTCATTTCTTTCTCATGCTTAAGTGTGCCATATAGATCATAAAATATGGAATCATGTTTCATAAAATTTTATTCCATGATTAAGTATTGTGGAATAAATACATGTAATTCCACAATAAAATAAGGATAAGTGTATAAATTATAACACCCTTGATATGAAATGGGAATGGGTATTCACTATACATTTGTTTGGCATAGAAAATCACAGTGAAATTTCAACAAAATAATGGGGGCGTATAAATGTTCACGAAAGGGATTAATGAGAGTGGAAGGGGTATCTAATCATTTAGGAATCATAGTGTCAGTAAGGGGGATATGGAAGAACATATCCCAACATTAGGAAATAGATATAAAATTCATAATAAAATGAAGATGCTAGAATATAGAGGAGAAGGAGAGGATCTCTTACCTTGAGAGCATGATTCCAAAAGCTTGGGAAGATCTTATTGAGAGATTGGGGGCACCTTTGGAAGACTCTATATATGGTAGGGAAGATTAAGTATGTGATCTAAAGTTTTTGGGTGGATATTAATGGGTTCTTGGGTGGGTTCATATAATAAATAAGTGGGGTATTATTTATTATTTCTTAAATGTAGGTTTTGGACTCTATATAATAAAATTATTAAAACCACAAGTATTACCATGTTTTATAAAAAATAGGGGTTTTTTCTTTATTTAATTAGTAAAAGTTCAAAACTTATTAAAATAACACCCTTGCTGATGTGGAAGTGTGTCATGTCCTTAAAGAAATGGTTTTAAAATTTTAAAATATAATATAGGTTTTGGAGAATTCATAAATGATTTATAAAATTAATCAAATAAACTTAAAATTAAATTATTTTAAAGTTTAAGAATATATTTGATCTTGGATACCCTTTTTAGTATTTATTACATCATTTTTGGGTCATTATGATGTTATAATATACACTATATATTTATACCGTATTTAATTTTTACTTGAAAAATAGATTGTCTTAGAAAAATATGAAGAAATCACTATTGGATCATTTAGATGTTTTGATTCAAAAAATAATATTTATTTTAACCAAATAATTTTCTAAATATGTTAATTTTCAATTTTAAAATAATAATCTTCATTTATTGATAAATTTTGGGCTTTTTATAATAACATTTTTCAAACCCTTAAAAAATTAAATTTAAATTCATAAAAATTATATGATCATTTATATTTAATAAAAATTATTTTATAATAATATTTTATTCAAATATTATTTATTTCAAAAATACATTAAAATGAACATCTTAATTGAAATTTAATATTAATTAAAAATACAATTTGTGTTTTATTGTATCAAAATCAAAATCATTTAACAAGAAGTAAATATAACCATTATTCTACTAAAAATAAAATATACATATTCATATTATTAGAGTCTTGATACATATCCCTTTGATTCACCATAAAACGCCCTAAGATTAAGGTGTTCAATAGTGAGATTTTCATGAGGTGGTTCAGCGTACATGGTTTGGGTCATGATCTTGATGATCTTGAACTTCTCTCGTAAATGGTTTCGATTGTGATTAAGTTATTAGATCTCATCTTGAACTTGGTCAAGGGAAAATCCCAGTGATGTTATCTCTATTGGAATCTCCTATAAATGGGTTTCATATGGTATGATCCTACTGTTTGACGTTATCACTTCCTTTGTATGTGTCAATTGGATTTGTTAAAACCCTATATTTATACTGATCATATGATAACTATTCAATGGTTATATTATCAATTGTAGTGATTCTTAATAGACTTTTAAATCTAATAGAGGATATAATAAAACCAAATAAGTAAATGTGTTTTATGTAACATAATAAAACATTTAATTCAACCATAAAGGTAATTTGATTTATAATAGTTTGGTTTGTTATAGTATAAGTTAAAATAAAATAATCTTTTCACACTTTTATAAAAAAAGTCAAAAAGTACCTCATTTGGAAAATGACAAAAATATTCCATTTAAAAGATTTTTTAAAAATTAAATCATGGTTAAAAATTAATTTAATAAATCATAGAAAAATATTAAAAATTATATTCAAAACATTTTTAGAAAACATGGACATAGAAGAAAATGTATTTTCGACTAAAGAGAGAAATAAAGTTGGTTCTCCTTAAAAAACTTTCTTTTGTTATATTGGGTTATTAAAGAGAGTAAAATGAAAGAAAAACATGTAATATATAGAAATAATAATATTATAAGAAAATTTATGCGTTTCTTGATCGATATATCATGAAATTTCATCATTGGAAACTTAATCATAAAAAATTCCGATAAACAATGCAATTTTAACATAAAACCCTTACCTAGAGTTCCACTTGCTTCAAAATCACTCTAACCTCATGTATAATAAAATTAAAATTATTATAATTATATAAAAGAGTTATTAACATACTTATAATATCACATATGATCAACTTTTAACATTTTAAAACCCATTTATTAATTTTTCATTATTAAAATCGTTGTTTTAGGGTGTGGACTGTTTTGTTCTTTGTAAGAATTTCAATTCAGAAGTTTTGATCCTTGTAATTTGATAATTTTTTAATCACCTAAAAAATGTTAATAATTATATAAATATCATATATATTCATTTTATATATATTTATAGTCATCCATAAAAGTTATATATAGAAAAATGAATTACACCATTTATGGAAACGGTAATTCGTACGTACGCATGAACGTTGTTTTAACTTTCTAAAGAATGGAAAAAAGAGAGATAAATAATAATTAATCTTCCAAGAAAAATTATTATATCATATAAATGATATATATTCATAAAATCCAACTTTATCGCCATCTATTTAAATCATAAATAAAAAATGAATCACATTGCTTCGTGGAGGTGGTAGTCCACACTTAAAGATTAGTGAAGTTATTGTTTTCAAAAATATTATAAGGTAAGAGGGTAGATGTGATATTATCATTAAAAAAGAATAATTATTTCATAAATATCATATATAAATATTTAACTCATTATAATACCCATCCATAAAAAATTAATTGTATCGTTATGTGGAGACGGTAAGTCATACGTACGCTCAAGCGATACTTTCACTTCCCACCTCATGGGAAAACGGTGGATAATGATGTTTTGATAATAATATTAACATTTAATTATATTAAGAATAATAAATTTATTATTTTATGATAATTACCATATATTTAGATTAGTTAAAATAATAATTAAAAAAGAAATTAATTGGTCTTTTGGAGAGACCAGAACCTATAGAATGTATTAAAGGATTTTGATAAGATAATTTTTCATGTTATTTTAGAGATATAATGCTGAAGTTTGTGTAAATAAGAGAAATCATGGGTGTCCTTTTATAAGGGGGAGAAGACACACTTTTAATTTCTTAAAAGATTAAAATTTAATAAATTCATTCTCAATAAAAATATTTTTAAATGGATATTTATTAAAATAAAAAATATTATAGGGTTTAAAAAATATCATCCAATGAAATTTAGACAATTTTTGGTGTCATTTTAAACCTTACCATTTTTATTAACCACTTTATTAATCATTTTTTACCTTAACTGCAGTAACAACTATTTCAATCTTTAAGGGTTAATAATGTTATCAAAAATGGAAAAATGAATCATAAATGGAGCATGGTTGATATTTATAACCATATTCCATTCTATTGGATGTAGAAAAAAAAATATAAATTTTAAATCATTTAATAAAATATTATTTATTATAAAATATCAATAATGTCAATTTTGGTACTATTCATTATGTTTGAATTTAATGTCACCAAACCAAATATATAATTTTAATATAATATTTTCACACATATATAACATGCCATATTTATCTACAAAATTTATGTAACCCAATAATTCACTTAAATATTTTACTATTCATATTTTAAAATAATTTATTTTATTTTTCTATTAATTGTGTAAATATTATGTCAGAATTGCATGTGAATTTGAGGTAATTATTCAATCACTAAAATTTATAAAGAAATTACTATGATTAAAAAATATCTTTCAAATAAACATTTGTAATCTATCCTCATTTTACCCTTATATAAAAATTTAGAGATATTAAAGTCAAGAGAGTGACATTTTGTCTTTATTTTTTCTTAAATTTATATAAAGATTGTATGCAAAGAAATATGAAAAAAATTGGCCATATATTAGGGACTTAGATGTTCATGGATGAACTCCACTCATATAATAGGATAAAGTAAAATGTTGGATAAATTTTTAAAGACTTTCCCCAAAAATTTAACCATATTTTACTCGTTTTACCCTTACTGAGGTGACAACAATTTACTATGGTTACTATTCATATTAACCAAAAATAAAATGGACCTATTTACCAAATTTGATCCTACTAATTATAAATATGCAATTCATTTTTCAAGATTCAAATTCATTTTTAAATAAGTGTTCAAAACAAGACAAAACCATTTTTTAGAAAAATATATTTTTAAGCATAAAACTGGATACATATCATTATATCATTCCTATTAAAAATATTAGATGAATGTTAAAATATTTTATTGAATAAATAATATATAAATTTCATTAAAACTATTCACCAATAGTGATTAATCTAATTTATTAAGATAAATATTCATTGTGTGCATAAAAACAATTTTTCAGAAAAACAACCTCTTTATTTTCAAATGATTTTTATTTTCATTTCTAATTAAATGATAACCAATGGATTCATTTTATACATGTGTAAACTATATTTTTTTCATAATTTAGTTATTCCTATTCATACCTTCTAATCTAATGTCTATATGATAAGAGTGACACTAAATAATAATATTTTTATAGTATATTGTGGTTCCTTTAAACTCGATGTTGTGTTTAAAATAAGCTATCAAGGAAATAAAATTTAATTATAAAGAACAATATTATAAAATCATGGGGTGTTACATGGGTGGAGACACATAAAATGAAGTGAGGGGATCAGGGGGTCGAAGTGCGATAGAGGATCCGGGGGTGGGGGTTGATGGCGGCGCGACATAGGAATTGGGGGTAGGGGAGGGGGTTGATAGTGGTGCAGCAGAGGAACCAGGGGTGGGGTGGGAGATTACATAGAGGAAATAGGGATAGGGGATGGGTGGGTGGTGTGAGAGAGAAATTGGGGATAGGTGGTCAAGGGCACAATGGAAAAATCAAGGTGTTGGGGATGGGAAATTTAGGCGGGTATGAGAAGGATTAGATCTCATCATTTGGTCATTTTTATTAGCAGTTTTTGTAACCACCTAATTTTGATCTCCCATACCCATATTTCTAATAGTGTTTCTACTAATTAGATTATATTTTACAACATAAAAGAATTGAAAAATAAAGTTCAAAGTCACAAAAAAAACTATCAACATGAATAATTGTGTTGGTTACTTACAATCACCATGAATTGAATTAATGGAAATTAAATTGGTGCTATAAAAGAAAAAACTATTGTTATTAAACATATTTGATGTAGTGTGAGGGTGGTGGGTTGTGTGGATTTGGTTGAAATTTTCTTTTATCATAAGACACTATCACGGATCTCGATATAAGAAATGCCTACTTTTATCATCATTAAACAAAAAGCACTAATAAAAGGGTTACTTTTATCAACACTAGCTAAAATCGTTGATAAAGGTAACTTTTATCAGTCCTAAAAAATCACTCATAAAGGTGTACCATTTACAAGCTCTTGTTTTAGTACTGATAAAGGTGGATGTTTATCAACATTATTCTTAGCACTGATAAAAACTTTTAATAAAAAATATTATTAATATATATAAAATTATCATATTTATATTCAAAAAATAATATTTATTTATATACATTAATTAAAAAATGTTTTTTTATAATTAATAAAAATATGAAGTATTAATATATATTTTTTAATAATTCAAATACATATAATGTTTTAAAAAAATATTTATAAAATTATAAATATATATATATACAATTATAATAAATATATTTAAATAATAAATATATTTAAATAAATATATTTTTTAAAACAATTATAAAATTATAATAAATATATTTCAATAATAAATATTTTTATTATATTTAAAATTATATATATTTATATATTAATAAATATATATATATATATTTATTTATATATTAATAAATATATTTATTTATTTATTTATTTATTTATATTTATATTTATTTATTTATTTATTTATATTCATATATATAATTATATAATTATATAAATATATTTATATTTATATACAAATATTTATAAATATATTTATTTATATTAGTAAAAATGGTTAATACTTTATTTATATACATTGATTACAAAATGTGTATATAATTAAAATAAATATAATATTTTAATATTTTATTTAAATAATTATATAATATATAAATGAATATATATTTTTAGATATATATTTATATTAATATTAAATAGTTTAAAATATGTCTACATATATCACTACATATATGTATGTGTATGTATGTATATACATGTGTCTTGTATATGTGGGTGTAGATGTGCATGTGTATATATGTATGTTTGTAATCCACATAATTGTTAGGAATTCACTTTTTAATATTTTTTTAATTTATTTAGTTTAATTTATTTATTTGTTATTATATATTCATTAATAATATTAAAAATATATTTAATCATTTTATAATATTTATTTATACATGTATTTATTTACTATACATGTAATATTTTAAATATATTTGTAGTTTATATGAATAATATTTATTCATTTTTATTTATTAAGTTTTAACATTTAAATTATGTTTTAAATTTATATAATTAGTCTATTTAAATGAGTATGTTTTTTAATAATTTTGTAATTTAAATATTTAATTATACAATTATAAATATATATAATTTTTTAAAAAATAGTTATGAAATTATAAATATGTATATATATTTATATTATAGGTGTTTGGGGTACAATTATAATCAAACACACATACACCACACACACACAGGTCCAGAGAGGCAGGTCATAGCCCCCCAAGGGGTAACCTGCCCAACCAGCCAATTTATTACACTGATATTTATTGACCTGAAGTCCCATTGGGCATGAAGCCATCACATGGATTGTAAGCCCCACTAATCTGCCCACAGATTTCTATCCTGATTTACCTCATCACCCCCACAGACACCCGCTATCTGCGAGGGTCATTGACCACGTCTTGATAGCTGCCTCCTTCCTGTTGTCATCAGGCTTTTTCCACCGTGCTCTTGGAGAAAACATCCACAGCTCACCTGATTCGATATGCCACCCCCAACGCACAGTGTCGACCTGCAGACCGTCGCATACCTTCCATTCCCATCATGCCTCGCCACCTACCTACCACCGTTTAAGGGAAAATTGAGAGCCACAATAGCTCCTGAATTGTGTTCCAATGGGTTTCTAGGTTTCCTCATCATTCATGGAGATTCCACACTTTTGGGTTTTAATCTTCTTCCTCGTGATGGTGTTGATTTAGAATCTCTTCCTATTAAATCGTTAGTTGATTGTGAGTTTCCTTCACCCAATGTTATTTCAAGGGATGGTGTTGATGTAGTGCCTTCGTCGTCTATTTGTGATCCTCAACCTATCATTGATCCAAGTAGAAGATCTCAAGTCGATGTCTCAGATGCAGCTACAAATGTAATGGAAGCTAGGGTTTGTATTCCACCGACCTCTAATGTGATAAATACGGTAGTCGAGTCTAAATAATCAATTTCCCATGATTCATATGATATTTTTGATCCTCATCCTTCCATCAATATAAATAGAATACCCGGAGTCATTGTCTCAGATGCAGTTGCAAACGTGATAGAAGTTGAGGTCTACAATCTTCCATCTTGGGATGTGAGGAATACGACATTCGGGTATGAATAATGTTCTTTTGAATCTTTCAAGGATTCAATGGTTTTAAGGTCTGTTAATAATGGTTTGATGGCCCATGTCATTTCAAACTCTGATTTCTTCTATAAAAGATTGGGGATGTTCAAAAAAAATCCTTATGGGGAGGCTTATTCTTCTAAGGGAGTATAATAAATGGTGACAAGATGATCCAGTCAATCATGTTTCATGTGTTTGGGGGTTCTCTAACTATAAGTGTGTTTCACTTGTCCATATATATTATCATTTATTTTTCCTTCTAATGGTCTGAACCAGTGTTCCTTATTAGCCAAAAATCCCTCATGATGGTGATTTTGGGTTGATTGAGTTTGTTGGTAAGGTTTGAGGTTACTGACTAAGTTTGGTTGTTAAAGAAGGCATGAAGAGTTAGCATGACACACATGGTTGTCTTTGGAACTCATGATGGGTCACAAAAAACATTGAAATTCAACAACATTGACAATAATAAGATTGTGCGTGATTGAATTTGAGTCTAAGGTGATGCACGAGTGTTGAACTGATCTCACAATATGATCACACGTGATACTCATAGTTTTCTTTGGAACACATGATGGGTCATGAAAATTATTGTAAGGCAATAATATTGAAAATATCATGATTGTGTGTGATTGAATTTGAGTATCATGGTGAGATCTCGCGCAGTTCACATGATTATCTTTGGATCTCACGGAGAGGTCTTGCACAGCACTCACAACTATCTTTGGAGATCTTGGAGAGGTCTTACACAGCACTCATGATTGTCTCTAGAGTTCGCACCCAGATCTTTTTCAAAGTGTAAATAGGACTCACACTTGAGAATGAATTATGAATGAGGGTTCACGAAGTGTGAATGATAATAAGCTGGAGGGATTTAGTGAGATGTGATAGACATGTCACCATGGACTCACGGGGCATGTCGTATGTCTTACAGCGACTGTGAACACCTCTTGCCTCCTCCCTTGTTTTCCTCATTATGTTTTTTTTCAAAGGTCATAGATCATATAATTTTGTATGAACAATGTCTAGGATTTTGTCTTGATTTTTTGATGATGTATCACATGACCAATATGGACTATATAGAGAGTGTGCAAACTTATTTATCCATTTTTCACTAGAGCGATGTGAAGTTTTCTAGACATACCCATGGACTTCTATGTGGAAATAATGACCAAGGACTCACACAAAGCATGAATGCCGACCAGGGACTCACGCAAAGCATAAGCGTGAATGATAACCGAGGACTCGTGAAAAGTGTGGATGTTGAAAGAGGACTCACACCTGGATCTCATGAAAAGCACTGGAAAATCATGCACCTAGATCTTACAGAGCACGTGATCCCAATTAGGTGGACAGTTGTCCATGATTTTTGGAACTAAGGCGGTGGACACTCACCTATAAATACCCCAATACATGTCCTTAAATATTAACGAACTCATTATTAAAATAGTAATATAAATCATCATTTGGGAAGATACTCGCAATGATATCTCATGACAGAGGTTCACAGAGAAGGAGTATACATGATTGACATCATGTAAGTCTTACGCATGATCTGAAAAAGGTCTTGAACAAAGATAGAAAGCAGACTCATGAAAGAGGACTCGCGATATCAAACTCACGAAAGATACTTGAATAGAGTGGGACTTGCGCAAGGTTCCAAAGGTTCGTGCAAGGCACCATGGGTTCGTGAAAGGTGCTAGGGTTTGCTCAAAGGCATCGGGGGTTTGCACAAAGCACTAGGGGTTTGCACAAGGTACCATGGGTTCATGCCAGGGGACTAGCATAAAGTGAGACTCACACAAGGTATCAGGGGTTCGTGCTAGGATCTCACGCAAGTGGTTATGTACTGGGGTCTCTCATAGAGGTATCAAAATAGATTATTGTGCATGGAGATATGTGCTGACATTACCCTATGAATAGTATCATTGTCACGTTTGAATTCTTAAGGAGAAGAAGAAAATAGAGGATCTACACCATTTGACAATACTTTCAAAAGGAGGTTATTCACTGTTACATTCAAAGTAGTGAAAGGAATACTTGGAATCACTTGAAGATATTTCTAAAACAGAGGTAATTACTGTGTCTACAGTAAAGATAAGTCTATTCCAAGTTTCTAGAAAGTGGAAGTGTTGCATCTAGGTGCTTTTACAGAAGTGAAGGAGTAACTTAGAAAGATATTCAACAGATCATGTACCTACAGTTGAGGATGCATTCATTAGAAATAATAAGGGACCTACATGTCCATAAACTGTGTGTGGATCCTTTCCATAGTTGTGGAAAAAAGAAGAAAAATATGATGATACATTCCACCGGTAGTGAGTCAGGGAAAGAGACATAAGGAGTGGCCTTTGGGAAAGCAGTGAGCTGACCCTAAACATTGTAAAGGCAGTGATCCTGGGCTTAGAAGTGATCTAGCCTGAACCTCATTATTAGATATGAGCCTTAGTGAATTTGGTACAATCATCACATTGTCATTGTATGCTCCTCAGACGTATCCCAATAAAGGTGAACCAAGTAAAAATCATTGTATCTCATGTATGATTTCATTTATTTTCATATATTATTATGGGAAGAAGAGAGAAGTGTGTTTTTTTAGTGATGAAACAAGAACTTAAGGGGTAGTTGTTTTAATCTATCATTCCCTAATTCACCCCCTGATAAGGATATTTATCCTAATTGGGCTATCAATTGGTATTAGAGAGAAAGTTTGAAAGTCAGTTTTTCTCTATAAGCAGAAGAAATAGTGGTTGTCAATAACAAAGGGATTATAATCTTTGATCAAAACAATTTTCAATTATGGTAGAATCAGATGCAAAAATACTTCCAATCTTTAGGAATGGATGTCTTTATGGCAGTGATGCATGGAATTTCATCCAGTGTTGATAGTAGTGCTTTATCAAAAATTGACCGAAGGGAATTGAATTTTGTTTCTAGATAAATCAATGCTTTAGGGGGAGCCCTATCTAATTATATATATACAAAGGTGATTTCATGTAATTCATCATATTATATGTGGTAAAATTTAGTAAATATTTATAAGGGTGACGCAAAAGTTAGAGAAGAAAAACTATAAGTTCTATGGAACAAGTATGAGGATCTCAAAATAAACTTGAATGATTCTATTGATGCATTATTTGACCGGGTGAATGTTGTTGTGCAAGACATGTGTGTTCTTAGAGAAATTACTAAAGATATAAATATTTTCAATCTCATCTTGAGAATACTTCCACCTCAGTTCAATCCAAAAGTTTCTATATTGTAAGATAGAGATCCAAAGAAGTTGACATTGGATAGTTTTCACAGTTCTCTTATTTCATACGAGATGAGAAATGATGATAATGAGTCTGTGGAAAAGGAGAAGTCTAAAGAATTGGCATTAAAGGCCATAAAGAAGCTAAAAATTAAATATGGGTAGGTATAAGAAGATGAACATGAATACATTTCATTATTTTCATCAAATTTATGAAGAGGAAAAATGAAAGTTTAAATGGAAACTCCCACTTGAAATATTTAGATGTGGAAAGGTTGGACATACTGTAGAAAGGTTACCTAAGAAGTTTTAAGATGATGATGAGGATTATGTGGAAATTCCTAGGAAGAAATATTCAGCCTATGTGAAAGGTAAGAAAAAATTATTCAAAAAGAATAATCTTCTTTCAAAAGAAGATGAAAGTTCTGAATAATATGAGGCTGAAGAGTTGGATGACTTCAAGGATCATGAAGAAAATGCTATGGTGGTAATTGTCGATAGTTCTCAGAAAATTGAAGAAAGAGACTCTGATGAAGAAGAAGTCGAAGGAAGAGTTGATATGCAGGTTGATTTAGAAGATTCAATTGAAGAAATTGATATTTGGAGAGAGAGAAACAAGAAATACAACAAATTGGCTCATGATGCCAAACTTTATATGCAGTAGTAAGAAGAAGAGAAGTTTGAGCTGAATGAAAAAATTAAAAAACTTAAGTCTTCAATGCCAGGGATCTCATAAAAGATCGGTGAGTACAAGATCAAAATAGAATAATAGAAAAGAGAAATTGATATTTTGACTAGCATTAGAAAATATCAAATCAAGCATATCAAAGAACTTAAAGAGGAAGTTTTTTGTATGCAAAGGAAATTAAAAGTTTAGAATAAACTCTTGATTCAAGAAAATTAGGATCAAAATGAGAAAGAAAAGGTAAAAGTAGAATTCAGAGTTCCAATAAAGCAAAAAAAGGAGTGTCATGAAATAAAAATAATTGATTAAAATGACACTACTAGTATGGGGATTAATCGTAAATAGAAATATGTAATGGTTGAAGTTAGACCACAATATCTCAATCCAAGATTTAAGATTGATTTAGGTGCAAATTAGAATCAAAAGTTTCAAAGAACCCAAGGGATAACCAGTATTGCAGTATTTCCACATAGGACTGCACCCCGCATTAGATGTTATTGTTGTGGGAAAATGGGAAACTCGCAAAATGTATGTTCCATTTCCAAGAGGTACTGAAGGAAACAAAACCAATAGAGGTAGCCATACAGAGATCAATATTTTAGTTCATTTTTTTATGGTCACAGTTTTGGGTGTGGAGGATTTGGACACATGGAAATATATTTCCCATAAACCATGAAAATTAATGTGCTGAAGCTGACTGAATTTGATCACAATCAGCAGCAAAATGTATTATCAAATGAACTGAAAATTAAAAATCAATATTAATCTCTACAATATGAAGTTGGTCTATCATACTTCAAGGAAGATCTAGATCATCAATCTATACTGGGTATGAAGTCAAAAACATTGATCAAAAAGAAGAGAGATGAACAGGAAGTGGTGGTAGATATTGCTTTTGAAGATTCAGATTGCATTGAGATATAGATCATTAAAAATGGGTGCATCTCTCATATGAAAATAAATAAGGATCTGGTGTCTAGAATAAATTACGAAAAGTAAGGTATCGTAAGATTTGGTAATGATGAAGGATTGAATTTTTTTGGATTAGGAAAAGCCAAGTGTGGAGGAAGATATATGAGATGTGTTGATGTCTTAATTGTTTAAGGTCTAAGTCACAACTGTCTTAGTTTCAGTCAACTATGCGAATTAGGAAATTCCATAAGCTTTTCCAAGAAATTATGTGTCACCAAGGAAAAAGACAGTGTAGTGGTTTTGCAGGGAAAGCATATGAAAGGGAATCTCTAACTTATGAGTGGAGAAGAAAATATGTGATTTCTTTCCAAGGAAAAAGAAAACAAGTTATGGAATAAACTTCTTGGTCACATGATCCAAATGTCATTAGAAGATCTAGTGAAATATGATGTTTCTCGAGACCTCCCTAGGTTATCACGTGATCATACACATATGTGTGATGCTTGTCAACAAGGGAAGATCATTCAAATTTCATATAAGGAAAAGGATAAAAGGTCAAAAAAAGTGCTTTAGTTGGTGTATATTGATGTGTGTAGACCTATTTTAAAAAGATATATTTATGGGAGGAGATATTATGTTCTCTTCATTGATGATTTTAGCATAATGGCATGGGTTTTAATCATCACCCACAAAACCCAGGTGTCCAATTGTATAAGAACTTATCGAAGGTAAGTTGAAAAGATGTTGGGTCAAAGAATATAGAAGATCCGAACAGATAATGAAATAGAATTTATAAATACCTAAGTGGATGATTATCTTGAGAAACATGGGATAAGGAATCAAGTTTCAATAGTAAGAACTCCACAACAGAATGGAGTAGTTGAGAGAATAAATTGAATTACCAACAACATGGCTAGAATAATTCTCATTGAGAAAGGTATTTTAGAGAAGTTTTAGAAATAAGCATTTATGACATCAATATACAAATTAAATAGAGATTTATTATTTAAAAAAGAATAAAAGACTCCATATGAGCTATGGTATGGTAAAAATACAACTTTTAAGTACTTTCAAGTATTTGGAAGTAAGTGTTGCATTTTCAATAAGGATAAACAAAAGAATTATGATTGCCATGGAGCTGAGGGGATATTTCTAGGATACTCAAAGAAAATCAAATAATATAAATGCTTCGATAAGTGTCTAAGAAATGTGGTTGAAATCCACGATGTAACTATAGTAGATAATGAACAGAATCTTTAAAAAATACATTATCAGTCTCAGGAGGAAAGTGATGAAGAGATAAATATATCATGGGATGTTCCAGTTCCAGAGGCTGACTCATAAGAAGATTCTGATAATGAAAATGATGATCACAAACTAGTTTCTGCACAAAGATCAAATAGAAGATCCAAAATTGTTAAACTGAACATAATCGGTGATCAGACAATGCTAGTACATATAAGGAGGATGAATAATCAACATCAAGCATCATTCTTATCACAAGTGGATCCTAAATGTTTTGAAGAAGCAACTGAATATGAAAACTAGGTCTAGGCTATGAATGAAGAGCTCAAACAAATTGAGAATGATTAGATGTGGGAGATTGTTTTGAGGCCAAAAAATAATAATATCATTGGTACCAAATGGGTCTTTCGCAACAAGATAAATGAAGATGGAACATTAATTCAAAACAAATCATGATTAGTGTGCAAAGGGTACTCACAAATAGAGGGTATCGATTTGGATAAAACATTTGCACCTATTTCAAGGATAGAGACAATTAAATTATTCTTGGCCATAGCAGTGCAAAGAGAGTTCAAAATTTTCTAGATGTATGTCAAGTTCTCATTTATGAATGGGGTTATGGAAGAAGAAGTTTATATTGAGAATCAATATGGTTTTATTATTCATGAAGATGATAACAGAGTTTATCGACTGAAGAGGGTGTTATATGGGTTAAATCATGCACTGAGAGCATGGTATTCATGACTAGATTAGTTTTTGAAGAATCTTGGATTTCATAATGGTAGAGTTTAATACAATCTCTATGTCAACAATGATAGTAATCAAAGTATGATAGTGCTGGTATATGTCGATGATATAATATTTGGTGGATCAGATGAATCTCAGTGAAATTAGTTCATGGAATTCATGAAAAGTGAGTTTGAAATGTCAATGATTGGTGAACTAATTTCTTTCCTTGGTTTATAAGTGACACAAGAAAAGAATGAAACATTCATTTCTCAATATAAATTGCCAAGGAATTTTTTAGAAGATTTGGAATAGATAATTACAAGGATATGGAAACTCCAGTGGCTTTCCGGATGAAGTTGTCATGGGATGATGAAGGAAAAGTGGTTAATGTTACAAAATACACGCAGATCATTGGAATAATGTTGTACTTAATAACGACACAATCAGATATTGTTTTTTCCACATGTCAAGCAACATGGTATCAAAGTAATCACAAGGAAATTCACGTGCTTGTATTGAAATGAATACTTCGGTATATCAAAGGCACATTGGATTTGGTTTGTTTTATAATTAGAAATCTCAGCAAGAATTATTGGGAAATATATGTGCATATTGGTTTAGGTCAGCAGATGATCAAAAATAAATGTCAGGAGGTACGTTCTATCTTAGAAGGTTTTGTATTTATTGGTTAAGAAAGAAACAAGATTCCATTTCATTAAGCACCACAAAAGCAGGTGTTCACACAGTAACTATGGATGAAGCGACAGCTTGATGATATGGGAGTTGAAGTGAAGTCTCCGATCAAAATCCATTATGATAATTCAAGTGATATAAATATTAGAAAAAATATAGTCCATTATTTGAGGACAAAGCACATTGAAATCAAATATCATTTTATTAAGGAGAAGTTGGAGCAAGGGTTTGTGAAATTTGAGTATGTTCCAATAGAACTATAGGTTGTAGACATTATAACAAAGGCCTTACCCAAAGAAGTATTCGAATGGCGTCGATTTGATCTTAGAGTCCAGTAGACTCCTCACACTTTAAAAATTGTAGATGTTGGACCCCCTATCTCCAAGGTATGATGTGTTTTTCCATTATATGCGGATATGTGTTATTTACCCTCTTTCATACCACAATGAAGAAACCTTCTTGTTCATTTAAAAAAGGGGGATAAATTGTTCTATAAAAGGGAGAAAATGTATCAATATAGGGAAGAAACTGGGGAGAAGATGGGGAGAAGATGATAGGGGTAGCATCAAATTAGGGGGAGTTTTAAATCTAACTATACTAAAGGTGATCGATCAATGATTATATATCACAATAGTTGAGGTTCATGATGAAAGAAGAAGAGTGTTTTTGGAATGAAATGAAGTGTTTCATTGAAGAACTTTTCATTATAATCTTTTTTCTCACACCAAGTATGGATCATGAGAGCATAGAGTGTGTGTTGAGTAAATCTATGATTTCTAACATAATCACAAGAAGAAAATTTTTGGACAAAAATGGAAGAATCTATAATGTGGTATCAAAATGTGAAGAGTTTTCAACAAACCCAAAAGGGGTGATTGTTAGCCAAAAATCCCTCATGATGGTGATTTTTGGTTGATTTTGTTTGTTGAAAAGTTTTGAGGTTGCTGACAAAGGATGGTTTTCAAAGAAGGAATGAAGAGTTAGTGCGACACACATGGTTGTCTTTGGAACTCGTGATGGGTCACGAAAAAAAAATTCAATACAACAACACTGAAAATCATAAAATTATGCATGATTTAATTTTAGTCTAAGGTGAAGTGTGAGTGATGAATTGATATCACAATGTGATCACACGCAACATTCATAGTTGTCTTTGGAACACGTGATGGGTTATGAAAAGTATTTGAAGACAATAACATTGAAAATAACATGATTGTGTATGATTGAATTTGAGTCTCATGGTGAGATCTTTTGCAATGCATAGGATTTTCTTTGGATATCACAAAGAGGTCTTGAAAAACACTTGTGACTATCTTTGGATCTTGTAGAGCAGTCTTTCATAGAACTCATGATTGTCTCTAGAGCTCACACCCAGATCTTGTGTAAAGTGTAAATAGGACTCACTCTTGAGTGTGAATGCTGAATGAGGGTTCGTGGAGTGTGAATGATAAAAATATAGATGGATTTTGCAATATTTGGAAGACATGTCACTAGAAACTCATGAGGTGTGTCGCATGTCTTACAGAAACCACGAACACCTCTCACCTCCTCCCTTGTTTTCCCTGTTGTGTTGTTTTTTAAAGTTCGGAGATCATGTGAGTTTGTTTGAGAAATGTCTAGGATTTTTTCTTTATTTTTTTATGGTGTATCGCATGACCAATATGGACCATATGGAGAGTGTGAAATCTTGTCTATCCATTCATCCATAGAGTGTCATGGAGTTTTTTGGACATACCCAAGGACTTCCATTTGGCAAGGATGATCGAGAACTCATGAAAATCACAAATTAAAACCAAGTAATCATGCAAAGTGTGAATGTCGACCAGGGAATCGTGCAAATAAAAATCTTGAATGCTGACCAAGGACTCATGAAAAGTGCAAATTCTGATAATGGACTCATGCAAATCATGAATGTAGAGTAAGGACTCACACAAAGCTTAAGCATGAATGATGACCAAGGAATTTCATAAAGTGCAGATGTTGAAAGAGGACTCACACCCAGATCTTAGGAAAAGTATGAGAAAATCACACACCCAAATCTTTTAGAGCACATGATCCCAATTAGGTGGACAGTTTTCTATTATTTGTGGAATTAAGACGGTGTACATTCACCTATAAATATCCCAAGACCCATCCTTAAATATTTACAAACTCATGCTTAAAATATTGATCTGAAGCATCATCCAGGAAGAGACTCGTGGTGAGATCTCGCAATAGAGGTTCATAGAGAAGGAGTATACATGATTGTCATCGTGTAAGTATTTTTAATGATCTGAATAAGGTCTTGTGCAAATAGAAAAAGCAGACTCGTGCAAGGTTCCATAGGTTTGCACAAGGTGATAGGGGTTTTTGCAAGGTTCCATGGGTTTGTGAAAAGGCGGCAGGGGTTCACACAAAGAACTAGGGGTTCACCCAAGGTACCAGGGGTTCCCACCAGAGGAATAGCGCAAGGTGAGACTCATGCAAGGTACCAGGGATTCATGTTGGTATCTCATGCAAGTGGTTATGCACTAAGGTATCTCACAGGGGTAACATAATAGAATATTTCACATGGATATATGCATTGAAATTTACCTATGAATAGTATCATTGTCATATCTTGAATTCTAAAGGAGAATAAGAAGACCTAGGATCTGCACCATTTGAAAATACTTATAGAAGGATGTTATTCACTACTACATTCAAAGTGGTGAAAGGAATACTTAGAATCACTTGAAGATCTTAACAAAATTGAGGTAATTTTTGTGTCAACGGTAAAGATAAGTTTGTTCTAGGTTTCAGGAAAGTGTAAGTGTTTCATCTAGGTGTTTTCATGGAAGTGAAGGAGAAACCCAGAAAGATATTCAACAAAGCATCTACCTATAGTTTCGGATGCATTCATTAGAAATAATGAAGGGACCTATATTTATATAAACTTTGTGTGGATCCTTTCCAGAGCAGTGAGAAAAGGAAGAGGAAGATGAGGATCCTTTCCACCTGTAGTGATCTAGAGAAAGAGACATAGAAAGTGACCCTTGGGAAAGCAATGAGAAAACCCTAAACATTGTAAATATAGTGAGCTTGGGCATAAAATTGATCTAGCCTGAACATCATTATTGGAAGTGAACCTTAGTGAATTTGGTGAAATCGGCACACTGTCATTGTATGGTCCTTGGACGTAGCCTAGTGAGGGTGAAACAAGTAAAAATCATTGTGTCTTGTGCATGATTTCATTTCTTTTTATATATTACTATAGTAATAATAAAGAATTGTGTTTTATTTAATGATGAAACATGATATGAAGGGAAAATTGTTTTAATCTATCATACCCTGATTCACTCCCCCCCCCCCTCTGGGTATTTAACCTAATTGGGATAACGTTCCTAGAGTAATTGTGATTTATATCTGAAACCTGGTGTTTTATGAGTTCATTAATGTTCGATCAATTTTGATCCATCTAACATGAGATACTCCTTTGCTCAGGTCTGGATTCATTTTTATGTCCTTAATTGAGAATTATGGCATCCGAAAATCCTATATTCAATTTCTTCTTCTATTGGTGTGCTTGTTTGTCTTGACAAAGATACATGAAATGATAGGTTCGGGCACTACACAAGGGTTTTGGTGGAGGTTAACCTTAGTGAGGTTCTCATTAACAAGGTTTTTCTTTCTACTCCAAATGATGATATAAATATAAGTGTTGTCTTTGAAAATATGTCCGACTTCTATGAGGAGTGAAAATTGGTTGGCATAAAAAATAAAACTATCAAAGGTTTATTATTTGTGGGATTTCTGGCTTTAAGGGGAATTTTAAAAATGACTTCAAGTAGTCAATATCTGTGAAGGGAGAAGAAAATATTCACTCCAAGGTTTCCCATGTTAGGGAGGTAAGGAATGATTATGATCGGTCAGATTTAGGGCCAAATCAGGGTTCCCCAGGAAAGAAGGCTTGTTCAACTAAGGATAATCATACTGGAAGTCATACATAAATGGCCACTGTAGGTACTGGGGGTGAAATTCCTTGTGTTTACATGCTTAGGAATTCCTCTCCTAGGGCGTCTGGCCTTTCCAGATATTGTGTGAGGACTGGCATGAATCATACTCATGTTGAAAATGTCATTAGTGAGCCTACTACTAGAAATGAGGAACCAGACTATAGAAGTAGTGATAGTGTTTCTATGGGTGTCAATTTGATTCGTATGGAGTTATATACGAACCTAATCAACAGTCACTAGATGTGGACATTTTTAGGAATGTTCCCCAGGAAGATGGGTCTGGTAAATCTAATGTTTAGTAGGGTGTGAATTATCTTCAAGATATTCATAATGTATTCAGTTCTTTGGGAATTTATGGTAAATGGGGTAATGTTTCATATGATGGAAGTGATAATGAGAAGAGGATAGTTTTATTGGATACCACTCATCTCCAAACTATGGGAAGTGGTGAGTTGGTTTCCTTTAAGTAGGTTGATTTAAATGGAAAGGGAAAGATTGTCATAAATGAAGGTGTGGCTCCAGTTCCTTAAAAAAGAAGGCCATGGAAGGATTATTCCAATATGACTATGAATGTGTTTACCAGGTCATCTTCCAAGGCATCAAATATCCATCTCACTCTGGAGTAGGAAAGGTCTAAGGAGAGGATCCTTTGGATCCTCAAACAAGGTAATTCATAGTCGGAGTGGGAAACTGATGTTGATGATGAAGATTCTGATTATGATTATGGAAATGATTATTCTTTTTTTGATCTGTAGTTTTCTTTTCTGGTTGCGGGCATGTCTCTTTATATGACCTCATTTGTCTTTTTGTTTGTTTGTTATCTTTTTCTTTCATCTTTAATAAATGGTCAGAGATTTGGCTTCTAGTTAGACCTTTTTTGTATTTAAAATTATATAGAAATATTTTTAAATATATTGATTTATAATTATAATTATAAATAAATAAATATATATTTACATAATTATAAAGTTTCAATAAATATATTTAAATAATAAATCTATTTATTATGATTTTATAAATATATATATTTATATATTAATAAATATATATAATTATATAAATATATAGATAAATATTTAATTATATTTATAATTATATATAAATATTTATAAATATATTTATGTATATTTATAATTATAAATAAATATATTTATTTATTTATTTAAATAATTATAAAATTATAATAAATATATTTATTATATTTATAATTTTATAAATATATATAACTATATAAATATATATAATTATATAATTATATATAATTATATAAATATTTTTATAAATATATAGAAATATTTTTATATATATTTATTTATAATTATAATTATAAATATATATATATATATATATATTATTAAGATTATATCTTTATCAGTGCTTTGTTAGCACTAATAATGATGTATCTTTATCATCGATAAAAAGATATTGATAAAACATCTCTATATCAACGTTAGAATTTTAGCACTAATAAAGAATTGTTTTATTATCTCTTTTTAGTGCTAATAAAGGGGTATCTTTAGCAGCGCTAAAAAGACTAATAAAGAGTAGTTTTATCAGCACCTTCTATTTTAGCACTAATAAAACTACTCTCTATCAATGCTTTTTTGAAAGCACTGATAAAAGCCTTATGAGTTCTTATAAAAATAACCCTAACAAACTGATGTCGTCGCTAGTGCCTTCAAGCTCTCATGGAACGAGACTATTGTAGTTGTTCTCACCGAACCCCATTGTTGTCGCCCCTCGACTTTATTGATGAATAGGTCTCTCCAAAACTAAGGTATGTGCCAATTTATTCTATTAGAACTTCCAACCACACTCATTTCTTTAGTTGATTCACCTTGACCATCTTCACTTCTTCTCAGCGAATCAAACAAATATCCCCAAAAACAACCACCTCACGCATCTTCACATCTTCAGTTGTTTCACCACACGTGTCTTCATAGCTCCAATTGCACCCATCATAACATCATTTCTTACACAGCAAACCATTCAACAAATATCCCCAAAGATAACCACTAGTATCTTAACCCCATAACAAGTAGACAACCCCCCCCCCCAACCATGAGTCCAGTGCTAATAAATCCTTGGTTGTTTAAAATCATATTGTTTACCTTGAATTTTTAACAAGGTTTATTCGATAAATTATTTTAATCATGTTTCACCACATCAATTATAATGCTTTATGACTTAAAATCTTTTTAATTTCTCTATAGTCATTGATGTGATTTAATTTTCAAGAGTTCATGTATTATTCTTAAAAAAACTTTTTTATTTAGTGTAATGTAATTTTCTGGATAAAATATTGAATAGTGTGACTATAACTCGTTATATTCTTCTTGATTATATAATTTTCATATTTTAACCAAATGAATCATTTTATTTCACTTGAAATTTTATGAGTTATAATCCAACGATCGCATTAGCGGTGAAGTGATGGTGAGGTTACTTGGGTGGAAGAAAAATGATTTAATTTCCAAATTTACTCAAATTTTTATAATTATATATTTTAATTCATTATAACAATGAGTATTCCATAATACATTAAATTTATCTTAAATATTCGCATATATTGTTTTAAGAAAAACCTAATTTTTAGAAACTCTATACCATTTATTTTCCTATAATAGTCGTTTTTTAAAAAAATGATAGTTGTTTTGTTTTTTTAAATAATATTTATAATTAAATTGATGAATAAAATCATTCAAAGTATACACTTTTTTATATTTCTTCAATTCTGTAATTTTTTTTAAGATGAAAGAAAATATTGAGTGTGAGTTAACCAAACATCTTGCATCAATTAAAACATAGTTTAGTTTTTTTAATGATTTTTACAACCTCTTTGTTTAAGATTTTTTAGCAATAAAAATTTATTTTATTGTAAAAAAACTTGTTTGAAATTAATTTTTCTTTTTTATTTGAATTTTTTTTTAGAAAATATCATTTTATACTTTTAAAAAATTTATGTTGATTATATTTTCTTCCTTAAAAACACTTTTTATTAGTTTTTTAAAACTAATTTTTCAATTGAAACTATAGTGTTTTTTTATAATTTAAACACAAAATATTTTTCTCCATTTTCTCGGTCATTTTTTAAACTATCCTAAATTTATTTGTATTTTTAAAATTGAAACAACCATGTTTCATGAATAAAATTATTTTAGTTGTAGGAAACAATTTTATTTTATTTTAGAATATTGTGATAACACTTATGCATTTAAAAACTGTAAAAACAATGACAAACACAGTTGCAATGACCAAGACTCTAACACCCTTTTGTTTGAATCCTATTACCTCAATAATTTTTTACATATGATAAACATTTCCCAAAAATCTATAAACAAACACTCACATCCAACATTAATAATATTTTAAAATATTAGGCTAAGAAACGGTGCCACTTGGATAATGTTAAAACTCTATTTATAGAGATGAATATCGAGATACAAAACTCAAGATAAATATAAAATAAATTAAATTAAAATAAATAGAAAATATATATGAAAGACCTATTCAAATAGATCCACACACTCATTATTTAAGCATACTAAAACTATATTTCAAACTAGAGTATACTCTATCTCATTTCACTAATTTTAAAGAAATTGTAACTTATGATGATAAACTTCCTTCAAAGTCAATGTTACTGACACATGTAAATATCCAATATAGATGATTCCAAAACTATTGTAAAATAGGTTCTTATTTTTGTTATATGGATTTCATGGTCTTCCCAAACATGAAAAAAGATGTCAAATAGGTTTCAAATTGGTTATCTCAAAAAAAAATTATGGAAAAGATCATTTGTAAAAGGATATATATGCAAGATTGTTTGGATATAGATGCAAGAAAATTTTCATGTACAATAAAACATGATATATTCAAAGACCATGTAATATAACTTTGTGGAAAATAGGTATGGGAAACATAGGAGTGAGAAAGGAGCATCTAAAATCAACGATGCTGGAGGGAGGGATGGAGGGAGACTTCTAAGGTTTCTAGGATCTGATATCATATAGAAAGAATAAACCAAAAAATTCTTATTTAATAAGGTTGAAAGTTTATTTATAAAAATATATAATGAGGTACAAGACATGATATATATATATAATTAAAAAATCAAACTAATACGAAAGTGATAGGATTAACTAATTAAAAAATGATCATAAATAGATCACTATCATAATTCTTTAAGCATCCTAATATATTGGTAACACAAACTCCTTATGTAATTCAACATAAACCTTTAAATTCAGAGTAATTGAGAATAACCCCACTATAATGTAAAATTTATTGGCAGAAATAGTTAAAATACCCTCCCACACACTAAAACATAAACCTTCTACCAAGATAACCACTAAGTCCTCACTAACAAGCATGTACCACCATTAAAAGGTGAATTAATGTTTAACCCCATTGAAACTCCTAAACCTACTTTTCATCCAACATCACCTGTATGGTTTAAATTAAAGGAGTCCTCCACAACTACATATTTTCTCTAATTTAGTGTTATCATTTAGGTGTTTATATCAACAAAAATGCGAGCATTGATGGGATGATAAACTATGTTAGTTATTTAGTTTGGAAAAAGGTATAAACCAATATAATTAGTAATAATATTGATTATTTTTTGGTTTTTGGATGGTATAGGTAATCCTTTAAGATGATTTCCTTATTTTGATGGCTATGGATGTCAAATTTTATGGGTATTTCTAATATTGTTTCAATAATCTTCATCATCCAACCTTCTATATAAAAGAATCAAAAGGTGAAGTAATGTTTAACTTCATTTAAACTCCTAAACCTACTTTTCATCCAACATCACATTCATGGTTTAAATTAGGGGATTCGTCCAGAATTACATCTTCTCTCTGATTTGGTGTTATCTTATAGGGTTGATATTAATGAAAATGATAGGGTATATGGGATGAGAAACTATGTTAGTTCTTTAGTTGGGGAAAAGGTAGAAACCAATATAATTAGTAATAATATTTATGATTGTTGGGTTTTGGAATGGTAGAGGTAATCCTTGAAGATTATTGACTTCTATTGATGGATATGGATTTCAAATTTTATGGGTATTTTCGAGGTTTCTTCAAGAATCTTTGTCACACCTGGACATTTGTAGTAATTTTTATTTTTATTTTATAATTTTTATTTTGAATTAAATATTATTTGTTGAGGTCTGGGCCAGACTCAATGATTGTTTTTGCATTTTTCTAATAAACGAACGTTGTGGTCTGGTAATGTCTAATGCACACGCATTTCATGGTCGAAGTCGTGTGGCTTTTGTAGACTACCGTATGACCTACCCGACATGCGATTAGTTAATAAGTTGACCGAATAAAAATTAAAGTTAACAAAAAATACAATTATTTTAAAACTCTTTGAAATGAAATAAAAATAGGATTAAGGTTATTTTTATTTTTATTGTTTTTATTACCTCTTTCTTCATTGTTTTAATTAGGTTATAATTATTTTTAAGTTATCATTATGGAATTTTTAACATTTTTTCCCCACTAATATTACTATTATTTTAAGTTAATTTATAGTTTTTTTAGGTTATAATTTATCTTTATTTTTTTATTTCATTTTTTTATTTCATTTTTTTTATTTTTCTTTTCTTTTATATTTTTTTTCTTCCCCTATCTTTTACTCTACCTTATTTCCATCGCGCTACACCATGCCCCTTTCTTTCCCCTAGTTCACACCACCCCCTCTTCTGAACCCTAGCAGTCGCGCGCTACCCCCTTCCCTCCACATCTACACTGAACCGCCTCCGCCCTCCTGATCCCTCGCATCATCTTCCTCTCGGCTGGACCAGCCGATAAACCCTCCTGATGATCTACATAACGCTGTACACCACCCCGACCTTTCACATCCCCTCCCCTCCCCCATTCTAGTTTGCCTCACACCCCCCCCCCCTCGAACCAGCGTGCGCCACATCCCTTCTTCATGACATCCCCTCCGACAGTTCCCCTAGCACCCCAACCAGCCTCCTCTGGCGCACCAAACCGCACCCGAAACCCCCTTTTTTCCACACCTCTTTCCAGCAATGCTCCAATTGGTGCAACTCGCCTCTGGGAATTCCTCGTCTAACTCGGCCAGCCTCCCGCATCATCAATATAGGTGTGTTTCATCTCGATTAATTGTTTCATCAATATAGGTGTGTAATTGATCTGATTGTTTTATTTTAAGGATTAATGGTGTTGTTGCGGTGCGATTGAAGTGCAGTGGATTTTGCGCACCAAGATCATGAAATTTTTATACTTTCCATGTAGGTGGTTCCGCGTATGAGTATTAATTGATAAATTTATTCTCTTATTTAATTAAATTATCATTTTTATTAATTAGTTAATTTGGTACAAATTTTATTTTACATAAGGTTTAGTGTGTTTTGATGTGTTTAGTAGTGTGTTTCCTGATATGATTATGTTTTTGTCAAACCAAAGTTGAACTGATTATTATTTTTTTTAAATTGTGTAGTTAATTGGTTAGAGAATGGTGAAACTGTTGTTTAGTGTTGCGTCTGTTTTTTTTATTCAGAAATTCCATTTGAAAGTGTTTTTGGCATTTGATGTCATGTGGTATATCTTGAAATTGTTCGGAAAATTTTCTGGAAGTTTGTTTAATTATAGAAATGGTCTTTTTAACTGTGTGGGTGGTTTCTTTAATCACATGTGTGATGCAGATTGGGTTCCTGAGGTGGCTTTGTGTGTGTGTGGTTATGTGAGGGGTTTGGGTCAGTCTAGTGTGTAAATTGGTGTTTTTCTCTTTAAAATTTATTTATGAAAATTTGAATTGTTTTATTAAATAATTATTATGGGTGAAAAAATATTTTGTTTAAATTGTGTAAATGTTTTTGGTGCGTAAAGTCATGTGACATGTGTGTAAATTGTTTAATAAATTCTTTTAATGGTTTTTTTGACCATATAAGTGCTTTCTTTGACTGTGAAGTCATTTTAATTGGTTGTGTAACTGATGCAGTTTTTCTTTTGGGACATTTGTAGTGTGCGTATTATTTTTTAAATGGTTTTTGTGTGTGTGAGTGTAGTGTTGGATAGGGATAACACCTCGTTTGTTTTGTTTGTTTATTTTTGGCATATGACATGAACTCTAAACTACTTTAGCACAAATGGGAAGTCTGGGTACTAGGTGGGTGGATTAGGACTAGTGCGCTAGTGATACGGAAGTGTCATCATCCCTGTTTCACTTAGCTGGATTGATGACTACAACACTAACTAAACTTTTGGATGATGTTGGAAGACCAATAGGTTATGGATGTGTTACCCTACTAGTAGATCATGCACAAAAACTTATATTGTTGTGTTTCTATACCATTGTTCACCGAGATGTGATGTTCTAGGGTCCCACTTATCGCTAGTATCTTTAGGGCCTCTCCCATGTATTGTGCTCCCCTTTTTCTTTGCGCTCACCATCGGCACACGGTGTGACATTGGGGTTACTTTGAAAGTGTGTGTGTCTGTGTGTGTCTTTTAATTTAAGTTTTTTTTCTTTAAATTAGTTTTTATTAAAACTATTTTCATTAAAATTGTTTAATCATTTATTTATTTTTTGTCTGTTAAATTGCAACTGTATTCGTCATTTAATAATTATGCGTGGAACTTTTTTTCAGTGGAATCCTACTAGGATTTTGGATTACACCATACATACACTCTTGGGTGTATGTAGATCATGTTTATTTTGCTTTCCAGGTTGAGGCATCGAGCATAGTATGGGTGGTTTGGGTTGTTAGTGGAACCCTCATTTCGGTTTGGTGGATGTGGCTTGAGGTTGTTGCACCTCATGTTTCTTGGAGGTTTGAGTTAGTGTTTTTAGTTCTTCCTTTATTGTAATTCCCTTTGGATTTTTGGTTCAATCTGTAAACTTTAATTTTGAACTTAGTTTAAGGGTCTGTTTGGTTGTCTGATTATAGTTTTAATTTATTCATCTTGCTGTTTGTTTCATATTTATATATTCGGGTAAAATGTTCCCATGTTTTATTTTTGATACCCGGGAACTTGTGTTAGCCCGTGGGGATCAGGAACACCCTTCGGGCCTTGCCACGGACCGAGTCAGTCATCAGTTTGATGGAGACCTGACTTGGTTCAAGTCAAAATGGTATCAGATGAGGTTTTGTTCTTGTTATTTAGGGTGTTAGGTAGATTGGAGATAGGACTCCCGGTACTCGAGTGGTAGGTGTGGGAAGAGCGTCGTGAACTCTTACTGGTTCTGATCCTTGAGTAACCAGGGGTAGTCTGAGATTTATGTTTTTGGATTTTCTCTATGTGGATAGGGGATGACAGTAGGAGTAAACCAGTACTGTACACGCTCTCATATAGAGTAGTGACCCATTTGATTCCTGAGAGTACGGTTCGACACTTCTAGTGGTTGGTGCTTTCCTAGGGCATGGTCTGCTAAACCATGTAGTCGGGTTAGGCATGGCCACTAGTTCTCTGTCTGGGTACTTTAGTGTTCATGATGTCTTGCTTCCATTTTGGGATTGGTGCAAAAGTGTTTTCCTTTAAAAAGTGAAAAATTTTGAAAATATGTCTTGAATTTTTGAAATGGTTCGGAAAAAGGTATTTTCAAAATATTGGGAATGTTCTGTTTTAAAAGTGGAAGATCCTTATTTCATCCAGTGGTATTACTATGGGTGATTTCATGTGAATGTAGAGGTGATTAATGGATAGTTGGGGGATCATGTGGATGGGTGCCTGAGTGGCACAAAGATGCATATTTGTGAGGTATCATGGAATATTAGTGGTGAGTGATTGATTTTTAAGGCCGCTTCTTGTATCCTAAAAAGTGGGTTTTTCTCTAAAATGGGTTTTTGTGCTTAAATGATTTTGGAATTGGAAAATTTTTTTGAGTCCGAAGTGAAATCGATGGGTTTGTAAGATCTCTTTGGTTTTGTTGTACTATGCTTGGTTTTTTTCAGCAGGTGTTTTTATTTGAAAAAAAATAATAATTGATGTTTTAAATTGGAATTACTGGAATTGTGACTGAGGTGTGGATTTTTATTTTGTGATGTGTTTGGATGTGTAGAAGGTTTTTTTGTGTTTCTTGTTTGGGAAATTCCCCTAGAAACATCCCATGGGTTTCCAGCAGGTCTCTCAGTTCTTGGATCAGCCCAGACTCCCAGTTGAGTGGAAGAGTTGGGTTCTGATCAGTTGCGTCGACTGTTTGTAGATGTCAAGGTTGATTGGATATCGTTGAATGCTTTGACAAAGTTAGAAGTGTCTCCAGTTTATTAGGTACTCCAAATTTTGTGTAGGCGTAAGTTGTCTCGAGTATGTTTTGAGGAGTGATACTACACCAGCAAACGGTGATCATTCTATTTTCGTTGCAAATGGGGATGTTGTGAGAGATCCTCAAGACTAGCCCTATCCCATGGTCGTACCTAAGGAAGTGAAGGTGAGAGAAAGTGGTGGATCTCGTATGTGCTCGACTAGTCAACAGGTGGAGAAGGAGGTGCTTTTTACCTTTATAATGTGTTAGCTTCATGTTCCCCAAAGGTTGTGTTGAACAATCAGTTTAAAGCTCGTAATAGTTGTTGGTCTTGTTCATATTGTGGTAAGTGCGGGTTCCTCATCCGATGAGGAGTGTGAACTAAAGGGACCTATTCATGGAGTTCCCCTTCCATCAGGTTGCGTCGCGCGTTTGACAGACCACTCAATCTCTTATCTCTAGTGTGGTCAGTCGGACACTCTAAGTCGTTCACTGCAATTCTTAGTTGGTATGTTGACGGAGTGGCCACTTAGGACACAAGGAGAAGTATGTAGATTGATTTTCCAACAGAGTAAGTTCCAGTCAAAGGTGGTCAGTTTATGACAGTGAGGTGGTATATTCTTCAGACATCAGGGCCCCAGCTATAGGTCTCAGGGTGAAGCTTGTGCATAGTCAAAACTCTTCGGACGTGCGATGGTCTTGGTCCGACTTAAGTCTGCAGTGACAGGATAAGGATGACATAAATTTTCCTATTGTGGTATCGCCTCTGAAGCCATAATTTTTGTTGTGAGGGGTATAAAGGTTGTGTATCTTTGTTGTGGTATTAATTTATGGGAGTTCCTATAAGGTCTTAAAGAGGTTTGTAAAATCCGTATTCTTGTAAAGCTAGAAAGCATGCTCTGTGAACCTTTTTGTGGTCGGTTATGAATCGAAATTGTACTCATTTTAGAGATACTATTGTCTTGTGGAATTGACGTGCACCTATCCAGTTTGCCTCCTAGTTAGGGGTTTCCGCTATCAAAACTATATCATGTGGTAGAGTATTGACCAGGGTAGGAATCATTCGTGTAGGACGACCCATGTTGGTGGGTTTGTGATGAAGAGTTCAGTCTGTATTTCTCAAAGTAAATTGGGAAAGCCTGAACGGGTGTTTTGGTGCTAGGAAAATTTTAAAATGGTGGGAAGACCCACATCAGGTCTCACCAAAATCCCCTCTTGTGTTGGTTGGTTAAACATAGGGAGCCTAGATGGTCAAGCCAGCGTTAGATGTTTGTCTGGTTTGTGGATCGTTCTGGTTTATAGAAACAATGTTTGACAATAATCCTAAAATGGTAGGGAGACCACCATAGGATGAACTTAGGGGAAACTCTATTTTGAAAGTTCGCTTGGTGGGGAAACCCCTTACTTCTACTCTGCATGACCTTGACTATGGTAATTGGTTAACTCGGGTAGTGGGTCGCTTGACGAGTGTTCTTGGAGATCTCGAGCGGCCCTGATGATCTCTAAGTTAGGGGTCGGTGTGTTCCATGTTGTAGTTGTGTTTAGAGGTGAATTACTTGTTGTTGGATATTCTTCTTGGTGATTCTGGTTTTGAGATATTTGAATTTTCAGGTCATGGACGTTTTGAGTGCTCAGCCTTTGGGTGATTGAGTTTTTATTTTAGGTATCTTGGTAGCCTTGCTTGGAATATTGGGTTGGTCAAGTCTTTTGGGACTTTCTAGGGGCAGAAAGTGTCATGGTGGGGAGAATTGTCATACCTAGACATCTATAGTAATTTTTATTTTTATTTTATGATTTTTATTTTTCATTAAATTTTCTTTGTTGAGGTGTGGGCCAGACTCAATGATTGTTTTTACGTTTTGCTAATAAATGATCATTGTGGTGTGGTAATGTCTGACGCACGTTCATGGCATGATCAAAGCCATGGGGCTTCTCCAAACCACCGTACGGCTTGCCCGGCCCGTGGTTAATTAATAAATTGATCGAATAAAAAATAAATTGAACAAAAAAAATAAAATTATTTTAAAACAGTTTGAAATGAAAATAATAACAATAATAATAAAAATATGATTAAGGTTATTGATATTGTTATTATTATTATTATTATTATCTCTTTAATAATTGTTTTAATTAGATTTTAATTATTTTTAAGTTATCATTATGGAATTTTTAGCATTTTTCCCCCACTAATATTACTATTATTTTAAGTTAATTTAGAGTTTTTTAGGTTATAATTTATCTTTATTTTTTTATTTCCTTTTTGTTTATTTTTCTTTTCTTTTCTATTTTTTTTCTTTCTCTCTCTCTTACTCTCCCTTATTTCTGTAGCACTACACCCTTCCCCTTTCTTTCCCTTGGTTCACGCTACCCCCTCCTCTAAACCCTAGTAGCCGCGCGCTACCCCCTTCCCTCCACATCTTCATCGGACCACCTCCACCCTCTTGTTCCCTCGTGATGTCTTCCTCTTGGTCGTACCACCCGACAACCCCCCCCCCCAATGAGCTGCACAATGCCTCGTGCCACCCCATCCTTGTGCCGCACCTCCCCTCCCCCATTCTGGTTTGCCTCACCCCCCCCCCCGGACCAGCGTGCCCCCTGCATCCCTCCATCGCAGAAGACCCTCTAACAGTTCGCTTAGCACCCCGGCCGACCTCCTTCGGTGCACCAAACCGCACCTGCAACCCCCTTTTTGCCATAACTCTTTCCGTAAATTCTCCAACCAGTGCAACTCACCTCTAGTAACCCCTCGCCTCACTTGGCCAGCCTCCCGCATCATCGATGCAAGTTTGTTCCATCTCAATTAGTTGTTTCTTCCATTGGGGAGGATTTCGGATTAATTTTTGGTGTGACAATTGGTTTGATTATAGTGTAATTGATCTAATTGTTTTATTTTAAGGATTAATTGTGTTGTTGTGGTGCGATTGAAGTGTGGTGGATTTTTCGCACCAAGATCGTGAAATTTTTCTACTTTCTAGGTAGGTGGTTCTGCGTATGAGTATTAATTAATAAATTCATTCACTTATTTAATTAACTTATCATGTTTATTAATTAGTTAGTTTGGATAGAATTTGATTTTACATAAATTTTAGTGTGTTTTGATGTGTTTAGTAGTGTGTTTCATGATATGAGTATATTTTTTTGAAACCAACGTTGAACTGATTATTATTTTTAAAAAAAATTGTCTAATTAATTTGTTAGGGTGTGAAAAGAGTGAAATTGTTATTTTAGTGTTGTGTCTATTTTCATTTAGTCATAAATGACATTTGAAAGAGTTTTTGGCGTTTAATGTCATGCGGTATATCTTGAAATTTTTTGGAAAACTTTTTTGGCAGATCATTTAATTATAGAAATGGTCTTTTTAATTGTGTGGTTGGTTTCTTTAATCATGTGCGCGATGCATATTGGGTTCCTGAGATGGCGTTGTGTGCTTGTGGTTATGTGAGGGGGTTTGGGTCGGTCTAGTATGTAAAGTGACGTTTTTATCTTTAAATTTTATTTATGAAAAATTGAATTGTTTTATTAAATAATTATTAAGGGTGAAAAATTATTTTGTTTAAATTGTGTAAATTTTTTTGGTGCGTAAATTCATGCGACGTGTGTGGAAATTGTTTAATAAATTCTTTTAATGGTTTTTTTGACCATGTAAGTGCTTTATTTGACTGTGCAGTCATTTTAATTGGTTGTGTAAGTGATGCAGTTTTTGTTTTGGGATATTTGTAGTGTGTGTATTAATTTTTAAATGGTTTTTGTGTGTGCGAGTATAGTGTTGGATAGAAATAACACCTTGTTTTTTTTATGTTTGGAATATGATGTGAACTCTAGACTACTTGAGCACAGATGTGAAATCTGGGTACTATGTGGGTGTACTAGGACTAGTACGCTAGTGATACAGAAGTGGAATCAGCCCAGTTTCACTTATCTAGATTGACGACTACAACACTAACTAAACTTTTGGATGATGTGTGGAGAACACTAGGTTATGTTTTTGTTACCCTACTAGTGGCTCATGCATGAGAACGTTTATTGTTTTGTTTCTATACCATTGTTCATCGAGACGCAATGTTCTAGGTTCCCACTACTCGCAAGTATATTTAGGGCCTCTTCTGTGTATTGTGCTCCTCTTTTGCTTTATGCTCACTATTGGCACACAGTGTGATGTTGGGGTTACTATGAAAGTGTGTGTGTGTGTGTGTGTGTGTGTGTGTGTGTTTTAATTTAAGTTGTTTTTCTGTAAATTAGTTTTCCTTAAAAAAAATTCATTAAAATTGTTTAAGCATTTATTTATTTTTCATCTGTTAAATTGCAAATGTATTCATCATTTAATAATTATGCGTGAAAATAAAATTTGGTGGCATCCTACTGGGCTTTTGGGTCACACCCTACATACACCCTTGGGTGTATGTAGATCCTATTTCTTTTGCTTTCTAAGTGTAGGAATTGAGCATGGCATTGGTGGGTCAGGTTTTGTGTCAGTTTGGTGGACATGTCTTGAGGTTGTTGCACCTCATGTTTCTTGGAGGTTTTCGTTACTCTTTTTAGTTCTTCCTTTATTATCGCTCCCTTTGGATTTTTTGTTCAAGTTGTAAACTTTAATTTTGACCATAGTTTAAGGGTCTATTTTTTTGTTTGATTATAGTTTTAATTTATTCATCTTGCTATTTGTTTTATATTTATATATTTGGGTAAACCATTCCCATGTTTTATTTTTGATACCTGGGAACTTGTGCCAGCCCATGGGGATCGGGAACGCCCTCCAGTCCTTGCCACAAACTGGGTCAGGTATCATTTTGATGGCGACCCGACTTGGTTCGTGACAATCCTTATCATCAAACCTTCTATGTGACTAAATCGAACTCCCTCAAGATTCTTGCTTTTATACTCAATATATTTTAAATCGATTTCTAGTATTGAATAACCTATATTCAAATTTAGTTTGAATGAATCTATCAAATTAAAAAGGAATATTAATTAGATTTTAATCTATAATTCATTTGTTTTAAAAGAATCATTTTCATTATTATGTTTTCTAGTTTTGAATAATTTATAATCAGTTTTCTTGGTGGAATTTCCACTACTTTTTTCTGATTCATTCATGATGATCATTTTATTTTCCACGTTTATTGGAACCATTTATCAAATTTTATTAATTATATTTTTTTTAGTGTTGAAAATATTTTAAAAAATATAATAATTTCTTTTTTATGTGTGAAACCATTATTATATTCAATAGGCGTATTTCTATTATAAAAATGTTTTTCAAAAAATATATTTTTTTTTTATTTCCATGTAACTATATATATGTAAATTATTATACATATTATACTGTATAATAGGTTATCTAATATTCAAAAAGGGGGTTGGATGCAATTAAAATTTTTAAACCATGGTTCAAAATGGAAAGGGATTGATTTTGAAATTAGTGAGTGAGTTTTCTAAGGCAGTTTAAAAATGAATTAAGTGTTTTATTTTCCATAAAATGTTTTTTAAAGGGGTAAAAGTTTTGTTAAAAATGATTTTAAATAAAATTTAACATGTTTTTCAGTGGTGAAATAATTTTTAAAAACTGATAAAAAGTGTTCCAATGATTTATTAGGAGAATATTCATCAATTTTTTATAATGAAAATGTGATTTTAAGGGTAAATGATTGGTTTTTAAGTTAATAAATTAGTTTTCTATGATGTTTCAGAATGAGGATAATATTTTTGGATTTCAATGATGATCTAAATAAAGGATCTTTTAAATTTCCCATTGACTTTAAAATGGAGTTTTGTGATTTAAAATTAGAATGAATAGATTCATTGGTTTTTTATAATGTAGTATTCTCTATCAATGGGATGAGTGGTATATATATTTATAAATTCAAACATGTGTATGGAAAAAGGTTTGTATCTATATTTATATGATCATATTAACTTTTAGAGACCTCCCAGATACATGGAATCTTACCTCTTGAATAATATAGATTGATAATAACACCATGGAAAGGGAATGTCACTAACTCCATCCAACCTATAGGATATCCATCATGACACCACTCCTAAAACCTTGTCCTCACAGGAACCTAAGAACTACTAAAATTCAGTCTTGAAACCAAAATCCCTTTCCTTTTCATGGATTAATTGAAGGATTTATTTGAATTTTGAAATTGCAATGGTTGTCTCAGCATGTGTGTGTGTAAGACCATCCAACTTATCCTTCTCATGGTCACACCAATAAAGTATCCCATTATGGGGATCAGATTGTTACTACTACTTTTTTTAAATTTAGATATAAAACTAAGAAATATTGTCTGGTGCTCCACAAACTCCCCATCCTATGAAAATTTAATTTAAGGAGATGAATGTCATCCTTATCAGTTGTATCTTCTTAATAGTTATTATTGTATTTTATTGCCTGAGACTCACACCCCATCTCTTTTGGACATGAACCTATGTTTCATGAACTACCCTAAGTATTAGTCATCCCATACTAGGTTCCTATGATAATTTTGGATAAATTCATAGGACAACACCTACCACCACTGGAGTAATTATTTTCTTAAATTTAATTACCCATTTCCTTCAAATCATGATGAAATTATTTGAAACATTCGAATTTTGGGTTCACCTTATTTTAAAGGAACCTTTGTGTATTTATTTATTTTTTGAAATATTAATATTACTAAATCAAATAGGATAGATATGAATCAAAAATGGATGGACGACAATCATATGAAAAAAGAGTGTGAAGATGGGGTAAAAGAGTTCATCAAGTTTGAAAAAGATCATGCATATAACCCTTATCAAATCCTTTGTCCATGTTTATGTTGTTATTGAAGACTAATTATTCTAGAGGAGTTATAAGAATACTTGATCTATCACAAAATAGATCAAAGTTATAAATATTGGACTAAACACGATGAAAATGTGAATGTATCTAGTGAATGGGATAATACTAGATTTTATGGATCATTTGATATGATTACAAGTGTGTAAAATGAAGAAGATTGTATCGAGGATGTGATTATAGGTGTGAATGATAATTATGATCATATTGAGGAAATGATAATTAAAGTTGAAGATAAACTTTGTGATTTTCCAAAATTGTTTTATAAGTTAAAGAGTTATGAAAATATGTCATTGTATGATGGTTAGACAAAATATATAGCATTATTAACTGTATTAAAGCTATATAATTTAAAAGCTAGATATGGATGGAGTGATTCCAATTTTACTAAACAACTTTCTCTCTTGAGTGATATGCTCCCATAAGATAATGAGCTTCCTTTCCAAAAATATAATGTTAAATTAATGTTATGTTCAATGGGTGTGATCTTTTAAGGAATAAATGCCTGACTAAATGACTATATATTGTTCTCAAGGACCAAAAATCACTTAAATAATTTCCAAAGTGTGGTGCTTCTTGATACAAGAAAGATAAATCAGGTCCTATGAAATTTTCATGGTACTTTTATATAATTCCAAGGTCCATGATCCTATATATAAGTTAGGAGGCTATAAGGCAATTAACATGTCAAAAAAATACAAGAAATAAAGATCAAAACATTCATCACCCGATAGAATATCCTCAGTGGAAGAGAATTGATCATGATTATCCTGAATTTGGAAATGATCTAAGAAACCTTCATCTTGTGCTATCTTCAAATGGATTGAATCATTTTGGTTTTTAAAGAAGCACGCATAGTACATGGTTAGTTATGTTGGTAAATTATAACTTTCAATCATGTTTATGCATGAAATTAAAATACGTTATTTTATTTATGATTATATAAGGACCAAAACAATTGGGTAATGGTATTGCTATTTATTTGGCTCTAATGATCGAATATTTAAAATTATTATGGGATTTAGGTGTTATGCCAGATGATTCTTACAGAAATGAATATTTCATGTTGAGAGACATGTTTTAAAAGATGATAAAGGACTTTATTTATTATGTAAATTTGTCGTGATATAGCATTAAAGAAACTCAAGTGTGTCTCATTTTTGAACAAGGTAAACAGATAATTAGGTTGAAACATTCATCGAAAACTTTGTTTCTAGGACATCGTAGATTTCTACCCCAGTGAAATAAGTACCGATCTTGGATGACATCATTCGATAAGAGTTTAGAAGAATGTACAATACCATATCCACTAACAGATGATCAAATATTTGAGAAATTAAAATTTATGGACACTGATTTTAGTAAAACTTTTTTGAAACCCCTTATGAAAACCAGTATGTAAAAGGAGATCGGTTTTTTTTTAATTAACATACTGTAATTGTCTGTATATCAAGAATTTTCTTGATGTTATGCATGTTGAAAAAACTTATGTGATAGTGTAATTGGTATATTACTAAATGCACTCATAAAAAATGATGGAATTAAGGCTAGGTTGGACATGATTGACATGGAAATACAAGAATATTTGGAACCAGTGAGGGTGAAAATGGAATTTTCTTCCTCTGGCTACTTACACTCTTTCTAAGAAGGAGAGATATTAGTTTGGAAACTTCTTGAATGATGTAAAGGTTCTATAGGGGTATTCATAAAATATCAAGAATATTGTGTCAATAACTAATATAAAGTTAAAGGGTTTGAAATCACATGAATTTAATGTTTTGATGCAAGATTTGATGCTTATATATTTACATTGCATTTTTTTCAAGAATTTTTATTATACATTAACAAAACTCTGTTTCTTTTTTAAATCTATATGTTGCAATGTTATAGACTATGTGAAATTTATGACTATCGAAAAATAAATTATCATCATATTATGTGAATTGGAAATTTTCTTCCTACCAATATTCTTTAATATGATGGTTCACTTGGTAAGAGATATTCAAATATGTGGTATTTTACATTATAGATAGATGTACCCCATTGAATGGTATATGAATATTTTTAAAGGGTATGTAAAAAATTGAAGTTGTCCAAAGGGTTGTATTGTGGAGTGATATATTTTTAAGGAATCTGTTGATTTTTGTATCGACTCTATCCAGTTTGAAAAGCATTGGTCTATTGAAATATCATCACACTGGGAATCTTGTGGGTGAAGGAATTTATGAAATAGATGTTATCACAATCACTATTACATATTGATCATGGGATCACATTTACATTTTGAATAATAGTTTAGAGGTTTCACTATATGTTGAAACCCACAAAGAGATTATTATGCATTTGAATTCATTAATGGATAAAATATGGATATCAAAATCACATAATAAATGGTTTATAGGATGGTTTCGAGGCCATATTTTTAAAGAGTTAGATGAAAATCTAGATTCATTTTCAAAAAAACTTTGATGGCTAGCCAAAGGACCAAATTTACATGTATTATCTTATAATGGTTATGTAATTAATGATTATACATTCTATAAAAATGAACATGATGAAGGAAGTACCATAAAAATAGTGAAGTTACACTTGTAGTTGAAGTAATTCATGTATCTAGTACCAAGGAAAAACATCCAATTTATGTGAATATGTCATACTTTTGCATCATCAAATAAATATGGGAGTCAGATTATACAACATTTCAAATGATGATTTTTCAATGAAAGTGGATGATGACAGGAGTGATGTTAAAATAAATGAATTGGGATTCATGAAAGTGTATTTCAATAAGGGTATAAATAAGAACCATTTATAATTTAATCACAGGCAGTACAAGTATTTTATATTCTAGATCTCGTAAACCAAAAGTGGTCAATTATTCTGTTATCGACCAAATCCACGAAAGGGTCATATGAAAATTCAATTAAGGATATCCCTTTCATTAGGGAGTTGCAATAATTTCATAGTGGTCCTAATGTAGATGGGGTATTGTATGTTAGAGGAGACCACAATAAAGGGATTTGGATACTCTATATAGGGGTTAAATCCCTTCAACCTTTTAAAAAAGAGATTTTAATAATCAGGTTATATTTTTTGGAATATAAATTACGTTACCTCGTATTATTATCTATTCACTATTGAATTTATGTAATCTAAATTAAATGTTGAACCACTTTTAAAGATAATGAATTTTTCACATGTTGATGCTCCCAATACTGAGGAATAACAGGTTTATCAACCTGTTGGTGCTCCCAATATAGAGGAATAATGACCTTTTGCACAAGTTGATGCTACCAATTCATAGGAACAACATATTGATGATGTTGAACCAGAAGAAATTTTAGATAATGAAAAACTGATGTCCTAGAGAAAATAAAAGCATTATTTCATGATGGTGTTAGAAAAAATTATTAAGGCTAAAAGTAGAGGCAACAAATTCGAGGTTGGATAGAATGTGTGCGGTCAGCCTGTTAACCCTAACAAGGCCATGTTTAGTAGTTTCATTTGGATCACCACTCAACAACACGTGTCAATTGATGTAGATTCATGGAACCATGTTGTGCCCACACTTAAGACACTAATTTGGGAAGATATTAGGGTAACATTATGATACCCTTTATTTATTTTAATAAAAAATTAAATATTGAAATATTGACTTACTCTTTATTATCACCTAAAAAGTGAATTTATAGTAAATGACTCCCATAAGAAAATTGTATTAATGCTTTCTATAAAGGCTCACAGAGGATTTCACACAAATACTAATGAATTTTCATCTCAAATATGCTAAAGGAAAAATAAGCTCACACCCACCGCATATGTATGTATGCCTGATAAGCTAATAAATGAGGGATACATTTATTGGCTATTGTGGGGAGACATCTTTTCAGGTGCATTTTGGTTGGTAATACATTTTTTGAAAATATGTGTATTAATAACTTTGGTTAAGAATTTATAATTTAGGAAATTGAAACTTAGTGTTGAAAATAAGAAATGGATAGTAAAACCAACATATCCCTAATGTAAAGCAAGGATGGGGTACGCTTTGCTTGAAAAAAAATGGTATGTATTTTAAATATACTATAATAATTTTATGTGACATGATATGAAAACATAATTATATTCCTCTATTTATATGCATATTGATGAAAATACAAAAAAAAAGTGTGGGAAGCATGTATAAGTATGACATAATAAAAATGTGTTTTTCTTTAAATATCTATTACATAAAATTAATTAATTAATTTCCTATATTTTTTATCTAACTTAGACATAGGAATCATAATTATTTATACAGGATGACCGCATACTATCAGTGGCCTTAAAGTGGCCAGAACAGTATAGTTGCATCATAGGTATGGGTTTTGAGGTGACACCCCAAACATATTTTGAGAAAATAAAAGAGTAGGGGGATAAAGATAAGAAAATGGAAGAGATGAAGGAATTATTAGTTTTCCTTAAAGAAAATTTTCATTGGCAGTCTGAGTTTCTAGAAAATGTTATGAAGGGAAGTAAAGATAAGAAACAACTCAAGAATAATCACTGCATGTTGATCCCCCCACCCTCACCAGCTTTTAGGTAAGTCACTCCCCTCAAAGAGATGTATTATATAAGGTAATCAATATTCTCATAATTGTTTATGTGAAATAAAAATCAGGGAGACAATGATACCTTTCCTATACCAATATTCTATAGGGTTATAGTGATAGTGATTTATATCTATCAACACCCACTCATTGAGTTATTTTGAGGGATACTGTGTACAATATCCATTAAGATACTCTACACAACATTCAACTTACAAGGGGTTATGTGAGAGTGGGGATTAGCATAGCTCATGAGTCGAGTTCTGAGATACCCATTCCAATTGATGATGTAAATATTCATATAGTCGAGCAAGCTATTAGAACATTCATAGCATGGACATTGGATCTTGTAAAAAAATATGTTAATAATGAGGTATTAATTTATAATTTATTTTTCATGATAAAACTTTAAAAATTAATGAAAAAAGGTATGAATTGATGAATTTTTTTATAGATGGACAAAGGGAAGGGGTTGAAATGAAATATTGAATCAAAATGATCTAAAGTATTAATAGAACAATCGAAAAGATCTTCACAAATCACCTTTACCCCACCCGTTCAATATTCGCATTTACTAACATTTAAGTTTGATAGAGCTAATATTTTCATCATTTTTCATGTTTATTTTAATTATTTAATACCTTAAAATAAAACAATTTGATCTAATATTTATCATTTTTGGATTTTTTTTTTGTGTTTTGTGCTAAAATATGAAAAATGCTTAATTTATGAATTTTAATAGATTTTAATCATTTTGGTATTTCAAGAATAACTTTTAAAATATTGATCTAATTAGAGAGATTCCTTATTTTATTCCTTAATTAGTGAGATTTAACTTATTCTTCTGGAACCATAGTATATTCGAACTTATAGAGGCCTAAAAAAACCAATCAAGTTGAAAAATATTTCTAGCTGATAGAATGGACCTCACCTTAGTGAATCATGAATAAATCAAGCTAAAGATCTAAAATTGAGAATATTAAAAATGGATTTCAAATAGGAAAAGATTATGTATATGACCATTTAATTTTATGTAGATATTCTCTCATTAATGATTCCATTGAATGTGATAAAGTGGAGGAAGATTTAGGAAATCCTTGGCCAGCAAAAGTGTGACTCATTAATTATTTCATAACTTCTTTTATACACATCCAAAGACTTTAAAATTTGGAGGGGTGATAAAAAACTCAATTTCACACAAATTATAATAAGGAAACATGGATATTTTCAGCCATATGGTGGTTAGAACATGATCCAACTTTTGGAGGACAAATTCTGGAGGAGAATCCAATGTACCCATTTTTTCTTCTTTTATTTTTTTCTTTTTATTTTTTTTTTGTCTAGTTTTATTAATTTTGTAATTTAATTAAATTTATTTTATATAAATTTATTTTTACATTTTTTACAAGTGTCCCACCCTCTCTTATTCTCCATCTTCTTCTCTTTCTTTTCTTCTTTTCTTCCATTTTTCTTCTTCTTCTTCTTCTAACATTATGTATGTTATTTTATTTTTATTTTTCTATCTATCTATATCTATATTATATTATTTTTATTCTTATTATATTTTCTTCTTCTTTATTTATACAATGACCTATTAAACTAAAAAATAAGGGGATAACCTAAGGCTTCGTTTAGGGGAGGTATGTGGTGTTTCCATTTCATTATGCACATAAATTCTTAAGTTTTATTTACGTTTTTGGTGAGAAAGAGTGAAGTGAATGAGTGTGGTGATTTTCCACTACAACACTAAGCTCAAAATCATTTATATTATTTATTTAATTATTTTAACTCCCTTTCACTAAACATAAGCTCTTCATGTAATGAAGTTGAATAGTATAGTGGATGAAACTACATACAATGGAGTTGGGTCTTGGAAGATGTAACACTCTCAATTGAGGTGTGTTATTAACCTTGATTATAGGAGGACGTGGAATTGAGTTTGATAAATGAATTTGAGAATTCACACCACTAAATAAATTAATAGTAGATTAATATTGAGATTTCATGATTAAACTATCAAACTAAATTTAAACACCAATAAGGAGAATGATAGAACCCATAAACCAAACCATAAAGGCCAAGTTCTTTCTTACTAATCACATTCTGTAATTACAAGTTAGTTTAAGTTTTATCATTTAATTTAGTTTCTAAATTCCATTTTTTTATAGAATTATAAAAAAACCAAAAATAAGTAGTTTAGGTGAATTAGATTAAGTATGTGAACAACTGAGAAAGCTCCTCAAGTGAGACGGCCCTGGTCAGTCACTGTGTTGCACTTGGAAAACTTAGAAATTTTATTTTCACAACCCTACAATAGGTGTATGTAAAAACTGGTGTCTTTTTTTGGGATCCAACCATTAGTTTATTTACCTTTTTTATTTTCACATTGTATATAAATTTTCATTGTTTTTCTTTAAAAAATCGTAAAAAAATTATTTTCCCATGATGTATTCAAATTCAGATTATTATGAATTGTTTGACTACTCATAGGTGTAGCATCAATAACAAGATGAGGCATCTCAATAAGGTTATAATAGAGCTTATGTGAAAGAAATTATAGAAATTATATAACAACTGAAAATAAAAGATGAAAGAGAATTTGAATATGTTTGTGCATTGATGGAGTAACTAGAAGCTGAGCAAGAATCTGGGGAGGCAAAGAAATAATTACTGCTGGAGATGCCCAATTTTACTAAAAACATTAAAGAGGTTGAATCCCAATCCAAGAAATATCAATAGTCCAACCATTTTATGAACCAAATTCAAGAATACCATGAAGATATAGAGAGTGAATATGAATACTCATGTGTTGATGGGAATATGGTAAAAGATTTAAATTAATTTTGAAGTAACTAAGTAGAAGATGAAATGAAACAAGATCTTACCATTTATAATATTTAAGGATCAGCACCTAACTACCTATTACTATCCATGGATTATGAATGCATCACCCATGTGGTGGAATTTGAAGAAATGCTATAGGATCCCAACTATCTACTTCTATCCACTCAGACTCACTTTCAGGAGGTACTTATCACTAAAGAATAAGTGATTAAACCAAAACCAACTCAGGGATATGATCCTTTCTTGAACTCTGTCTTTTATGATTTCATTCAATTTAATTTTATTATCACTCCTTATGGTTTTTAATTTTCATATTTGTTTAATCATTTCTTTACCTTCAAGGAAGATGATGAATTATCACATGCACCTGCTAAGAAACACATGGATCTCCCTGATCCCATGAAGAAACCCAAGTAGTTAAGCTCAAGGAAACTGAGATAAATTTTGATCACACTGAAATGGGGGGGTTCTTATTTACATTCTTCATGTTTAAATTCTATCAAATTAAAAATACATTATAACTCTACTTTTAAAATTATAATTCATGTAGCTCATGTTGAGCCAACACTGGAAAAGAAGGATTAGGTTACACAAGTAGCAACCAAGAAATGGGATGATTAATACTTCATCCTAACCCTACCATACAAGCTATACTTAATTGTGAAGGGTGGGATCCGGTATACTCTATCTATGGATCATTACTCTCCAATAATGAAGAAGAAAAATATGAAAAAATCAACATGTGGTGGTTTAAATCCAAGAAGATTTATCCACCAACTAACTTTGGATAACAGTTGATACTACTCTCTAGAGGCAGTAAAAATTCAGATCCAAATTTGGGTATCATACCAAGATTTATCTTTCTAATTTCCTTCTAGGATTTTAATTTCATTCTTAGGAATTAGTCCAGCATACAGGCTCAATACCTCTTTTTTTGAGCTTAAATAACAAAATCCTTGTGATTAATTGATCAAATTTATTTTATAGATTCATGATGGCACAAGTCATCCCCCAAGTAGTGAAGAAAGAAGACTAAAGCTTCATTTAAAAAGGTAGTTCACTTTTAATTTTTATCTTTTAATCTCTTTTCATTTTTTCCAACAAAATGAATTGACTTTTAAAGTGGAAAATTACATTCCCACGCTTGAATTTATGCTTTACTTAACTTATCTAAGAGATATGAGTTTCTTAGAAACCCTATGATTCCATGTTTTTAGATTTCAATGATAATGATATTGAATGAGTAAAATGGAGAATTTTATGATTAAAGTAAATCATGGATATTAAAATGAGAACTTTTGATTTGAGGGAATTAGTTGATTCATGCAAATGAAATTTACCAAACATTTTTCATGATTTAAATTTCTGAAATTCATGCGAATTTAGTTTTTATTATTAACCATGCCTTGAGTTATTGTCCCAATATAATATATCCTATTCCTAAGAGGATTTATAGACCAAGTACTTCTTATTTATTCTTGATCATATTTCATGAGTGATCTTGGGACATGTCACCTACCAAAACTTTCATTTGAACTTGTCAAATCTATGACTATATAAAACCACTTTTAAAATGATTGAATAATGTTTTGAAAAAACCCTTATTCTTAAAATACCACCTTTACATCCATCCTTGTTTATCCCATAGAAATCATGAATGAACTTTTCATGACCTCCTCCCCACAAAGTGTATCCCTCTTAGGCTGGTAATGTGAGAAGATAGATAATGACCCCTGAGTCCCACCTCCAGTAGGCCCTGGGTTGGCAACTAGCACTGAGGGTATAGAAAACACACAAATGGGAGGCATTACCCTCTAAGAGTAAATATGAAAAAGAGAGAGATAAGATAGACACCAACCAACTCCTGCTCAAACTACAATATAAAATAGACCCAAGTAAATATATTTAATGTCATGAAAATACTACTAAAAATGAAAGGAAAAAACTGTAAGTACCAAAATAAAGTAAAACAGTAGTGACCACAAAGCAAAAACAGCTCCTGCAAACCCCAAGCTAATAGTAACCAGTCTGATCTCCAACTTGCTCCAACTAACCTAAAAACATTTTATATAATGTAGGGTGAGTATAATAGTATACTCAGTAAGTTCCTCCTTGTAGACTCTTGTCACATACATGACTTATTTTAATGTTAAATTTCACTTAATTTCCATTCATGCTTTTTTTTGGGGGGTTTCCCAAGCTTTTATGGATGAATGGGTGAGTTTTCATGAATTGGGCTAAACCGTGAGCCCAATTCCAGATTTGAAAATAAATTTTGATTCCTTTATAAATACTTCATTTTTTAACATTTTTCATCCATTCCAATTCCTACTTATCATCCCCTGACCTATTAACCCACCATATTAATTTGGATCATTTAGGAATCCACAATCATGGTGGATATGGGTTTTTATTTAAGGGATTGGGCCTTCCCGAAAGCTCATTTCCTGCATTAAAAATATTTTTTAATTATTTAATAACTCTTTCAATATTTATGTTTTTTGTTAATTCCAACTCTCCCCCAAGCCCACATACCCAAGGCGCACCCCCATGCTCTCCTCTCCCTCTTTAGAGCTTGGTTTCATCGCGAATTTGGATGAGACTTCTCTGAATTTCTCAAATCACCCAGATTTGAAGAGGTAAATTGATTATTTCATAACTCCTTCATTTATCACTCTTTTCCCCAATTAAAATTCTTAAATGATCTCTTAATCCTTTTTCTAATCTCCCTTTAATGTTTGGTTGTTTTAAAATTCATATACTAGTGTATTTGGGCTGATGTCTTCAATATTTTTCAAGGTAAGTGATTCCTTCTTGGTTTCTTCCTTTTCCCTTAGGGTTTCCTCCATCTTTCATTATGATCTAAAATGTCCAGAATTTAGGTTTCGAACATAGGGTTTGATTTGGTGTCTTTTTGGTAAAATATTGTTGTTTAGGGCTATATTTATCTTCCTTGTGGTGCGGCGGTGGTGCAGTTGATGTTTTGCACCAAGTTTTGAGGGATTTGACACTTTCGATAGGTGATTTCATGGTTAACCATTCCTTTATGAGTTATTTTTCTTGTTTTACTGGTTTTTCATATTCCCCAAATGTTTTTTGTGGTGAAAATAATTTTTTAGGGATTTTGTTGAGCATTTAATTTTATAATTGCATTTTTTTTGAAGTTGTGAACTTTTCAAAATAACACATGTGGTATCTTTTGTGTTAGTTTTTTAAAATATGAAATTGATTTATTAGTTGTTGAAAGGGGATAAAATTTCTGTTTTTTTAATTCCTTAGTGTCATTTGGGCCTTGTAAGGAGGTTTTTTGGAATAGGTTTGGTGTGTAAAACATTGTTATAATTTTTGAGAGCATTTTATGAAAATGGGTGTTTGCATTTGTATATTTCATGGTATTATTCAAGGTGATTTTATAACACTTGAAAGTGGTTTTATAAATGTCTCTAGGGCTGTAAATTATACTTTGGTAGTGTTTTTGTGTTGTTTTGTCCTTGAAAGATGGTTTTCAAATGGGTTTTATGAGCAAAGTTTGGGAATACTCTTTAGAATTGTTTTATGAAATATTTGAATGATTTAATGATTTATGTAAGTGGTGAAACCATATTGGAAAAATGTTTTGGAGTGTTTATATTCTGAAATGGTACATTTTAAATGTGATAGGATCTGTTTTGTGATGTGTTCCATCTTGGAAATGTTTTACAAAAATGTTTGACGGATTTACTAAAGTGTGTAAGATATGTGAAAGTGATGTAGGATGTTTTGTATGAGTGTGATGTGAAAAATTGATTTTGGTTATGAAAAAGGGTATTATATAACATGTGAGTGGGATGTTATGTGATTTGTAATATATTGGAATGGTTTTATAAAAAAAATTAATGGATTTGTGGAAGTGTTAAAGAAATGTGAAAAGTGTTGTGGGCTATTTTGGTGTGAGTTGGATTTCAAATCAATTTGAATGAAAAGTGGAATTTTGTGACTTGTGTGGTATACATGTAGGATTTTTGGTGAATTTTTTATGAGTAAATTATATTTTCATGTGCAAAGTATATTTCTTGACTAGTTGAACTTGTTTGAGCACAAAGGGAAAACCCGGGTATCTAGGTGGGTGGACGTGTACTAGTATGCTAGTGAATCCGTGGGGTTTGGCCTTAGTTTCACTTAGAAAGATTGATGCTTACAACTCTAACTAAACTATAATGATTATTATTGGGGACAAATAGGTTATGGTTATGTTCCCTAATAGTGGCTCGTGCATGAGAACGGATATTTGTGATGGTTACTCTCACAGAGATACGAGGTACCTGGGACCCACAACAAGCTAGTGCCTAGGGGTTATTTCCTATTGCATGTGCTCATTAGATCCTTTATACTTACCATCAGAATACAATATATTTGGCTGGAAAATTCAGTAGATTTGGAATTTATTTTAGAAGTGTTTATTCTTTAAATTACCCCACTTGAAAACTGATTTTTGTAAGTTGCATCTTTTAGGAATTGTAACTAGAAATTACATGTTTTTTAAGACTTTCATTTTTTTGTCTTTGAATTTTTATCACATGGAATATCTTAGTGGTGGTATCCTAATTGGAATTGAGTAAAATCCTACTTACACCCTTGGGTGTAAGTAGACTTGGTTATTTTTTTGTCACAGGTTGGGTACAGTTTTTAGTTCTAGTGGTTCGAGTTTCTAGCAGGTCCTTGGTGGTGAAGTCTTGTGGAGATGGCTTGAGGGCAGTGCCCCTTTCCATGAGGGTTCTTGGGTTGTTTAATTTTGGTTTTTTGCATTTTTTATAGTCTTGTTTAGTTGTTTTAAAATATGTAATTCAGTTCTGGATATTTGTAAAAGATTGTTTGGTTTGAAAAATCCAGATTTGTTTTGTTGAGTACGTTTGTGGTTTAGTGTTTATAAAATTGAGTAAATCATTCCCAAACATAATTTTATGATACTTGGGAACTTTTTCCATCCCATGGGGATCTAGAACACCCTTCGGTCCATGACACGGGCTGGGTTTGGTTCCGGTTTTGGTGGCGACCAGATCTGGTTCATGAAAAAATGGTATTAGAGGAGGTTCTGGTTAACTCTTTGGGTCACGTTATTTGGGGAATAGTTAGGATAGTCTGGAGTTAGAATTTTTGGTACTTCGAATTTCGATTATGGGTAGTGTGCCTGATCACCACACCTCATGACGGGATTCGAGTTGCCATGGGAAGTCGGGATTTATATGATTCCCTTGGATTTCTTGGATTGATGATGATTAGGGGAAATGAAAAGAGATTTGGGTTAATGGTCTCAGTGAGATCGTAGGGTCTGGAAAGCCATGTGGAGCTGGAGATATTCACTAGAACACTCTCTGTGATGGTGAAGTGATTGGAATATGGTCTCCAACCATATTTCCAAGTCACCCACTAAAACTAGTTTCCTCTCGCATTGTCTTGTGTTCTTTAGTTTTCAAATCTTGGAACTTTGGTTTTAAAGTGAATTGGTTTTAAGAAGCCTAAAGTTCTTGTGAAATGATTATCTAATAAAGAGTTAATGGTTAGATTTTTGAAAATGGAGAACTAAATTTTCAAAATTTTATTGGAATGGAAAATGGTGTGTTTGCACCTCTTTTGAAAGCATGAACTATGTCATGGTTGGTTTTGAAAAAGTGTTTCCAATAGAGTTTTCTGAACTATTGAAAGGTGTTTTAATGGGATGAGATGTTTTTAAATTGATGTGAATAACTTGAAAGTGATTTTTCATTGGGATGATTGTGCCTTTATAAAAAAAATTAATGCGGTAATTTGGTTTCGATTTCGTGGTTAGCGGTCTTGAGAAAAAAAAAGTATTGGTTGATTGTTTTGGTTTTGAAAAGTGTAATGAGTTTTTGTATTAACCTTTGGAATTTTAATGAGTGACCACATGCATGGGGTTATATGGGATGATATATGGTTAATGGAATGACTAGATGAGTGTCGGGATGGTTATGATGGGGGTGCCTGGTGTGGCACGGAAACATGCATGTGTGGGGCTCCTAGGGTACCATTGGGGAATACGCTAACCGCTGAACCGTTTGTTTTCAAAGAAATATTTTTTAAAAGGAAAACATGATGTCTTGATTAGTGGTTTGGGATAGTGTGTATTATGTGTTTTTGTAAATGTTGATGTTGTGGAATGTTTTGAGTCCAAGAAACCATCTTGTTTGAACAATGTTTTGGTTTTTTGTTTGGTCGGTAAGCTGGGTTGAAGGGATAGTTATGGCCACCTCTGAGAATATTTTTGGGAAGACTTTATCATGTTTCCCCTCATCTGTTTGGATCTGGTTGAGTTATTTCTTGACCAATGGACCAGGGTGGTTGGGTCCTTGGATTCTCTCGTTGGATTAGGTACGCCCCTATTAAGGGTTAGTGCACAACTAAAGTGCATCCCAGGTTGTTTCTTCAGTGGAAGATCCTCCAGTTGATCAATGTAAGGAATATTTTATTGAGCTTTTTAGATTGAGTCTACACCCTTTAATTTCTTGGTTTTTTTGTATCCTCGTGTAGCGGGAGAGTGATCATGGAAGGTTGAAAGAGACCTTAGCTTCTTAAGTTTCCTGATTTTCCAAAGGTGGAAGTGGACTGGGGTTGTTAGCATGGATGAGTATCTGGATAGTGTCTAAGAGGTCATATCAGTCCTTCATAGTCTCTTAGAAGGAGTTCACATTAAACTACCAGTGTGGGAAATCTGGTCATGAGAGGATATTGTGGCCACTTTCTAGAATTTTGTGTTGTTTTGGGATGTTGTATAAGTTCCCTCTCCATGCATTGTTTATATCAGTCACCATGGTCTTATTCAGTGATGCCTTGTGATTTCATGTGCTCGATTGACTGTAAAGGTGAAAGTCGTGCAATCCTCTGAGAGTCCCTATTATGTTGGGAGAATGTCTCCCTTGGAAAAACATCAAAATCTTCTATTTTAGAGGAAGGTGAGTATAGGTGTTCTTTACTTCTATTTTTTCTCGCCCAAAGAAACAAGGTGTGATGTGTGTGCATCTTCTAAGCCATTGTTTCAGTGAAATATTGAGTTAGGGTAAAGTGAGTTTGGAATGTGTTATATCTTGTAAATCTTATCGAGTATTGAAGTAAAGTTGTTGGTGGAAATGAAAAAATAATTCTCATTTAGGGGGTTTCCAAATCCTAACTGCGAGGCCGAAGATGCTTCAATCATTTTAGCTCTATCCATAGGTCTCAGAGAGAATATGTCTCATAGTCAGGGGAAATACCAGGGCCTTTTAAACCCTTGTACAATGTTCTATCCTCAGTATGAAAGATAGGAATAGTTTAAAACCTCTGGTGTCATCATATTTTTCTGTTGTTCCTGTTCGGTGGAAATTGGTGGGGGACCTTGTACCCATGTCATCAGGGGATTATGTGGTGCATGGAAAGGATTCACGCATGGTTTAATGAAAGATATAAGAAAATTATCCTTAGTATACCCTATGTTCTAGACGTCGGCCCTGAACATCTCTTTTGGATACACGACCTCTCCGGAGCCTATACGGTGAAATCTGGTTACCGGATCGCTATTGGAAATCTTGACGAAAGGGAAGGGGGACATGGAAATCGCTTTAGAAACTCAATGTCCCGCCAAAAATACAACACTTTTGGTGGAAGGTGTGAAAGGGAACTCTCCCTACCATGAGCCTTCTTGCCTTCCATCATATTTCCAGTGACAGGTTTTGCCCCTTCTGCCCGAACGTCCCAGAATCTCCCTTTCACGCTATCATCCAATGTCTGGGGGAAAAGGAGATCTGGAGGAAATGGAGCTCTTCTGCTGATTCCTCACTGACCATGGTCTCTGACCTCCCCTCTCTCCTGATGTGATGGTACTCCTCCTGCTCATAGGCTGAAGCGGGCTCTCTCTGCATCATGGCATGGATCATTTGGGTCTACTACAATGATGTCGTTTTCAACCATTTTCAAAAACCTCCCGAATTCTGGATTGATCGGGTCTCTTCCTGGTTTGAGGGCTGACAACACCACAATGGACAACACATTTCCTTCAGAACCCCCTCTTTTTCCTCCCTTTGGAGCCCTACCCTGGAAGGAATTCTCAAGATTAATGTGGATGCAGCTCTCCCCAAGTATAGTCCTGTTTCCCTTGGCCTACTGGCTCGGAACCATCTTGGTCAAATCATTACAACCAAACATGAGTCACATCACATTTTTTTGGGAACCGGTGGTTGCCGAGGCTGCCTCCATCCTCTTCGGAATGAGGCTCGCTTGTGACCGTGGATGGGACAAAATCATTATCGAGTCAGACTGCCTCACCATTATCAATGCCATCAACCTCAACGACGGCGGACTTTAGTCCTTTGGGCCCCTCATCAGGAAAATCCTCCCCATCCATCACTGATTTTCTTTCTGTACCTTCTCCTTTACCAAAAGGGAAGGAAACAAGGTTGCCCATCAACTGGAGGAATTTGGCCCCATTGATGTCAACCAGCTCTGGCTGGACCATTTTCCTGCATGGCTTCGAGTCTGTACATCTTCTGATTTCAATCATTAATGAATCTTTCTTTTATCAAAAAAAAAATGTCATTCCCTCCCACTTTGGTTTCTATTGAGTCATTAGAGAATGGTTAGAAATTTGGATAGATGTGATGAGGACATAGTTTGTGCACGATTATTAGTGACCATGTGCCAAGAATCCATGCAGAAAGAATGATCTGTACAGTTAGTTCATTATTTCCCAAACCGTGCGGACTAACCCTACACCCTTCCAAAATCTATAAAAAAAATTGGGTCTTTCTGTGTCATCCCATGCTGGTCGGTTAAGATGGTTGGTTCTTATGTTCGGAAGACCCACTATGATTCTCATATATGTTCCTTTATAAACTTTGAATGGAATTCTACCCTTTGTATGAGGGAGTCTATTCAAGCCTCCCCCTGTTAGTGTCCTGATTCTGTTTCAGAAAAATATAGGTTCTCTCTTATGGTGGGGTGCCTATTTGTGTCCCCTCGTACCAATAGCTCAGATTTATCCATGGTATTGGCTTGGAGGTAGGTATTCTCATTCAGAACTATCTATCTAGAAACATCTTCCTTTAGTAAATGTTGGGATTTGAGAGTGCCCAATGGTTTAGTTAAAGTTAGGTAAATGTAACTATGTTCGAAGTTGTTGTTCGTTTGGGTGAATTGCTTGAGTCTTGTTTGGGTAGTGTTAGAGGAATTTTCTTTTGGGATAAAGTATGAATGTTATTGATCATTTCAGTAAAGTGTTGTAAGTTTGGGTTGTGAGATTAATCCTTCCTTAATTGATCACTGGAGGTGTTTTGGCCCTTGGGGGCGAAGCTTGGCAAAGAAGTACATCTTGGTTTATCGGTTAGGTTTGGTTTTTGTATCTAGACTTACAATGGCTTTCCAGGGATGGAAAGTTTTAATGGTGGGAATAATTTTTACATAAATTACTTATTTTAATGTTAAATTTCACTTAATTTTCATTCATGCTATGTTTTGGGGGTTTCCCAAGCTTTTATGGAGGAATGGGTGAGTTTTCATGAATTGGGCCAAACCATGATCACAATTCCAGATTTGAAAATAAATTTTGATTCCTTTATAACTAGTTAATTTTTTAACATTTTTCATCCATTACAATTATTACTTGTCATAATCTGACCTATTAACCCACCATATTAATTTGGACCATTTAGGAATCCATAATCATGGTGGATATGGGTTTTTATTTAAGGGATTGGGCCTGCCCGAAATCTCTTTTTCTGCATTAAAAATATTTTTTAATTATTTAATATCTCTTTCAATATTTACGTTTTTTCGGTGATTCCAACTCTCCCCCGAGACCACATACCCAAGGAGAGCCCCCATGCTCTCCTACCTCTCTTTGGAGCTCGGTTTCATCGCGAATGTGGATAAAACATCTCCGATTTTCTCAAATCTCCCATATTTGAAGAGGTAAATTGATTATTTCATAACTACTTCATTTCTCACTCTTTTTCCCACATTCCAGTTCCTAAATTATCTATTAATCCTTTTTAGAATCTCCCTTGAATTTTTGGTTGTTTTCATATTCAGATACTGGTGTATTTGGGCTGATTTCCTCAATATTTTTCAAGGTAAGTGATTCCTTCTTGGTTTCTTCCTTTTCCCTTAGGGTTTCCTCCCTCTTTCATTATGTTCTAAAATGTCCAGAAGTTAGGGTTAGAACCTAGGGTTTGATTTGGTGTATTTTTGGTAAAATATTGTGGTCTAGGGATGGATTTATCTTCCTTGTGGTGCGGCAGTGGTTCGGTTGATGTTTTGCACCTAGTTTTGAGGGTTTGACATTTTTAGTAGGTGATTCCATGGTTAACCATTCATTGATGAGTTATTTTTCTTGTTTTACTGATTTTTCATGTGCTTTTTGTGGTGAGAAAACCATTTTTTAGGGATTTGGTTAAGAAATTAATTTTATAATTGCATTTTTGTTGAAGTTGTGAACTTTTCGAATGTAACACATGTGGTATCTTTTGTGGTAGTTTTATAAAATATTAAAATTGATTTATTAGTTGTTGAAAGGGGCTGAAAATTATGTTTTTTTAATTCCTTAGTGTCATGTGGGCCTTGGAAGGGGGTTTTTGGAATAGGTTTGGTGTGTAAAACATTGTTATACTTTTTGAGAACATTTTATGAAAATGGGTGTTTTCATTTGTATCTATCATGACCCGCCTTCTCCAAAAGGAGGGAAGGGTCAGAAGATTGTCAAACCCTTCCTTCTTTAAGTTGAAGGAGAGATAATGACCCCCGAGACCCACCTTCAATAGGTCCCAGAGTGGCGACTAGCACCAAGGGTATAGAAATCACACACAAATGGAAGGCATTACCCCTTTTTGTTTTATAGGATCAGGAGATAAGATGATGGAACCCAACAACACCAAAACTAAAAAGAAAAGTAAAGCCAAAAGTAAACCATTCCCAGATGCATGTTTCAAAAGTAAATCCACAAAGTACAAAAGATAACCACAAAGGTAAGTACCAAAAGAAGAAAAACAGAAACTGCAACTGCCCCAATGTCTGAGCTAGTATGGTTCTGTGCGATCCTCGAAGTCCTCCTGGAAACCTGAAAGCAGTTTTATATATGTAGGATGAGCATACAAGTACACTCAGTAGGGAAAACCAAAGACTCTCATGCATAAGTGGGGGAACGTACTAAAGTCCCGTGAGAAAAGGAGTAATCCAAACACCTATCAAGGTAAACTATCCACCCAATCCTCACCAAGGCACACTCCCCAAATAACGCAAGTCAAGTAATATATATAATAAGAGCACATCGATGTTTGGGTACCCCACGCCACTTTCCCCCTGGTTATTGAGACATCCTACGCATCGAACCAATCCCACCATTCTCACCGCAGTCCCACTACCACACCCGCCCACACACACCCGGGCCACAACCACACGCAGTCCCACTGCCGAATCTCGCCCGCACACACCTGGGCCACAACTGTCACACGTAACCACGCCTACAAACACCTAGGCCAGAACAACCACCCCCACACCCGAAGACACCTGGGCTAGAAGATCCACTGCCACGCCCAAAGACACCTGGGCCTCATCCCAAAGACACTTGGGAAACCACCTGCCGCACACACCTGGACAATCACCACACTACCTCGCCCGAAGGTTCTTGGGATAATAATGGACCTCAGGCCATCACAGCCTGCCCGAAGATACTTGGGCTATCCATGAAAGGGAGCAGAAAAGGAGCTAATAACCAGCCACTAAGAGTAGTGTTGGGAAAAACACCCTCCCCCATGAAATGGGGGTGTTCGGCACTAAGTGCTCAACTTGGTTGGGGCGCAAATAAGAAACACAAAACTACAAATATAGATATAGGTAACAAGCACTCACCCAAAGTTTAGGTTTTCCGTTAGTCCTCCTAAAGAGCACAAACAGCACTGCGTCCAAGTCACGACTCTCGCCAACAAAACCCATTTGTCCCATTCTTTTTTCATGTTCAGTAACAATGTTTAAACAAGTTTAAGCACTACTGGGAAACTATTAAACATAGGCACAAGTCCAAGAAAGTAAAAATTCAAACATCAACCATAACACCAACACATGGTTCTCTCATAAAGCCGCATCAACTAAAGAGAACCCTAATTTACAGCCCCATGCCCAACATCCGGGAGTAAGAAGGGCTTCTCAACAATAGGGGATCCCACCCCAATTCGTGATATAAACAAGGTAACCACCCGGTCTAAAAACTCACAAACACTGAATCCATAACAACAGGGGATCTCATCCCCGATTCCACAACCATCGAGAGTATAAAAACAGGGGATCCCATCCCCTCCCACATCTCCAGCAATCAGCCCGTAAAAGGAAACAACCAACCACTACCACCGACACAAAGTAGGTCCGTTCCTGTATTTTCAGATTTAAAAGATTTTACACGCTCCGTGATTTCAATTTCGTGTGCTTTAAACGGGGGTTATCACAGAAGGATTGATCCTGGTGCTTCCAATTTATTCAGTCGGGTATACGTGATTAACCAATTTACTTTTCATAACATGATTTTATAATTACAAAACAAGTCATTTAAAACACCACCAGGGGTTCATTAATGCACAGACAACGACCACCAACGACCTCAATTTTTAGAACTCGTAAGACATCACAATTCAGAAAGATGATCATAATATAAACAGCATCAACGGTCACACCCCCCCCCCCACTTCATTCTTTATATAATCCATTCATTATCTTTATTTAGGTCTGGTTTATCCAATTATACCGAAACAAAAGCATGCCCACCCCGCATGATACACAAAAGAGAGAGATGAAGGAGAAAATTCCCTACTTGTAGATATACAATCGACGCTTAGGCCGGGCGCGGAACCTTACAGATAACGATGCGGCTCGCCCAATGCACCAAAAGATGTTCGTGAAAAGCTGCGATCCAGGAAAGAAAAAACCATGCCTAACCCTTTAGTTTACAAGGGTCGCGGACGGTTGAGATAATAACGCGGAACCGCGTGAGGCGCGGGGTCATGGGTTGGTCACGTGGCCCCACTCATCATTAATGGGGTCGGGTGGTTTAAACTGACTCATTAATTCATTAAGTATTTAATTAAAACTCTTATGGAGTTACGGGTCTTTAAAACATGCTCAAACAGGTCAAAATAAGGTTTAAAACCCTAATTGCGCAAGAAGGAACGCCACTAGAAAGAACCCACAGGGGTAGGCCAGAGCCACTGGTGGCTGAGGCGACCGGTAAGCCAAGGATACCGGTAGGCCAAGGCCACCGTTAGGCCAAGGCTACTGGTAGGCCAAGGCTACCGGTAGGCCAAGTCCGCCGGTAGGCCAAGGCCACCGCTAGGCCATGGCTACCGGTGGGCCAAGGAGACCGGTAGGCCAAGGCTACCGGTGGGCCAAGGCTATCGGTAGTCCTACTACCCGTAGGCTAAGGCTACTGATAGGCCTACACCACCGTGAATCCTAGACCAGAAAACCCAACACAAGATTTTCACAATGTAAAGGATCCCCACAAAACCCATGTCGTTACATCAGATACCTCTTAAACGATTCTCGTCCCTGAGAATCAAAACAAACCAGAAAGGAGAGGTTCCGAACAACCACCTCGAAAGATACCTCTTAGGAGTGAACCCATGCACACTTCCAACATACCAAGCCAAGCTACCCAGGTATGTGGGTTGGGGAGTCTCCTCCCCCATGTCAATATATTATCCTCTTTGGGCAGCACTGACTCACCCGCACGGGTTTAATCGCATCCACCTTAATGCGTCTTGATAAGGGGTCGGGTTCTCTCCTTCCTCATATCCAGGTATTTTCACACGCATTCAGAGGAATAAAACCAGTACATTTCATAGTCAACAAGGAAAAATGTTCTACCACAACAAGTACAACAAGGAACAAAACACAAAAAAAACTCTGGGTACTGGGCACGCATCTGTGCTTCCCTTTCCCACGTACTCTCCTCAAGCCCACCATGTCTCCACAACACACGAACCAAGGGAATGGTTCGCCCACGTATCACTTTCTCCTTGCGATCCTCAATCATCACTGGTCTCTCCACAAAAGTCACGTCGTCCTCGATGTCCATCTCACCCTAATCAAGGACGTGTGAATCGTCGTGCAGATACCAATGGATCTAGGACACATGGAAGATATAATGTATCTTCAGTAGCGGCAGTGGTAACACTAGCTGATAAGCCACTTCGCCGACCTTCCGCAACACTTCGAAGGGTCCGATGAACCTAGGATAAAGCTTACTCTCCTTGTCGAACCTCCATTGCCCACGCTGAGGGGAGACCTTCAAAAACATGTGGTCTCCAACCTCAAACTCCAAGGGCCTCCTCCTCGTATCATCATATGACTTCTGTTGGTCCTGGGCCGCCTTTATCTTTTCCCGTATAATTTGAACCTTCTCTGTCGTGCTCTACACCACCTCCGGGCCAAGGATGCATGCCTCTCTTACTTCGGTCCAACACACAGGCGAACGACATGGCCTCCCGTAAAAAGCTTCAAATGGGGCCATACTGATGGTAGAGTGATAGCTATTATTGTAGACAAACTCTACCAGGGGAAAGTATCGCACCCATGATCCCCCTGAGTCCAGAACACATGCCTGCAGCATATCCTCCAAGGTCTGGATGGTGCGCTCTGTTTGTCCATCTGTCTGGGGATAGAAAGAAGTGATAAGGCGTAACTGTGTGCCAAAAGCATGATGCAGTACTTTCCAGACCCGTGAGGTAAACCGTGCATCCCTATCGGAGACTATAGACCTCGGGACTCCATGAAACTGCACCACATCATTCATGTACTTTCGTGCCAAATCATCCACAGTACTCGACTCCCTGATCGCCAGAAAGTGGGACGATTTCATTAACGGGTCCACTACCACCCAGATGGCGTCGTATGCCCCTTGGACCTTGGGAAGTCCCATGACTAAATCCATCGATATGTCGTCCCACTTCCACTCGGGGACATCTAGAGACTGCAATAGCCCGCCTAGAACTTGGTGTTCAGCCTTCACCTACTGACACACTAAGCACTTGGCCACAAACTCTGCCACAACTCGCTTAACTCCGGGCCACCAAAACTGCCTCTTCAGTCCCTGGTACATCTTGGAAACTCCTGGGTGTACCGCCAGGGGTGAGTTGTGAAACTCACTGAGAACCTTTCTGTGCATCACCTCCGGAACGAACAACCTTCCCTGGAAAAGCATCTGGTTCTGACCATCCTCTGTCCATCCTTTCGGAGCATTGCCCTAGTCAACTCGGTCACACATTACTTCGCAATCTGGGTCTCCCCACTGAGACTCCTCCACTTGCTGAAATAGAGATGACTGCACTTTCATCTGATATAGGAAACCTCTACCGCTATCCATCTTTGCATCCAGGTGTAAGGAAGCCAACTCCTCCATCGCCTTCCAGGAATCTGCCGACTCTCGGACCGCATCCTTCTGCGTCCTCCTACTCAAGGAATCGGCCACTACATTCCCCTTTCCCTCAGTATAAGAGATCTCGAAGTCATAATCCTGGAGGAACTCCACCCATCTCCGCTGTCGCAAGTTTAGGTCCCGCTGGGAGAAGATATACCTCAAGATTTTGTGATCTGTGAAGACCACAAAGCGTTCTATGATGAGGTAGTGCCACCATAACTTTAGCTCAAAAATGACCGCTGCAAGTTCCAGGTCATGGGTGGCGTAATTATTCTCATGAGGGAGTAGCTGCCTGGACCCATAAGAGATCACCCCTTGTTGCTGCATCAACACACATCCCAGGCCCTGTCCTGAAGCATCACAGAATACCTCATAAGCCGCCTCTTCTTATGGTAATCTCAACACTGGGGAACTAACCAACTTATCCTTCAGATAGCTGAAGGTTGACTCGCACTGCTCGCTCTACACGAAAACCTGGTCTTTCTTGGTAAGGGCTGTCAAAGGGGCTGCTACTCGGAAAAATTTGGGTACGAACCTCCAATAGTAACCCACCAACCAAAGGAAACTACAGACCTCTGCCACATTCTTGGGTGCTTCCCAAGAAACGACTGCCACAACTTTTGACGGGTCCACCGCTACCCCCTGCTCGGACACCACGTGCCCGAGGAAGTGCACTTCTCGTGTCCAGAACTTGCATTTCGAAAACTTCCCATAGATCTGATGTTGTAAGAGGACCTCCAAAACTATCCTCAGGTGCTCTGCATGGTCCTCCTCTGATCTCGAATAGATCAGGATATCATCGATGAACACAACCACGAACCGATCCAAGTACTCCCGGAAGATGGAGTTCATAAGCTCCATGAACACAGTCGGGGCGTTCGTAACATCGAAGGGCATGACTAAGAACTCGAAGTGTCCATATCTTCACCTAAAGGCCATCTTCGGAATGTCTCCCTCGTTCACTCTCAACTGGTGATACCCAAACCGCAGGTCGATCGTCGAGAACCATCCTGCCCCTTTTAGCTGGTCGAAAAGATCATCTATCCTCGAAAGATGGTAGCGATTCTTGATCGTCACCTGATTCAGCCTCCTGTAGTCTATGAACAACCTGAGTCCACCATCTGCCTTCTTTTCGAACAAGATTGGAGCACCCCATGGTGACACACTCGGGCGAACATAACCCCTCTTCATTAGATCGCCAATTTGGATCTGCAACTCCTGCAGCTCTAAATGTGTTATCTGGTACAGAGCCATCGAGATCGGACGAGCGTCGGGCTGCAGGTCTATCCCGAACTCGATATCACATCAAGGGGGTAGAGTCATCACCTCCTTAGGGAAGACGTCCATAAACCCACGGATGATCTCTGGCACTTCCCCCATTTCAGCATCTACCGACCCTACTGACAGCTCAGCTAACAAGGAGAGGAGGGGTTCATCTCACCTGTCGCCCTTCTGACTGCTCCGCTCGCTGGTGAAAACAACACACCGGCCGCCCAAGTCTGAGAACACGACTCTTATTCAGAAACATTCGATGATGGAACACACCGAGAATAGCCAGTCGATGCCCAGGATGACATCGTATGGATGTATCTGTAGCAGAAGAAGATCTCTAACCAACTAATGTGGCCCTATCATTAGTATGCATCCCCGAAAAACAAACAACAAGTCAGTCTGACCTCCGACTGGTGTGCTCAACACCAGGGGTACTAGAAGTCTCTCGGCATCTAGACCCAAGGCATGGGCTAGACTGGGTGCAACAAAGGAGTGGGAAGCTCCAGTATCGAACAAGGCATAAGCAAGGGTACTAAACAAACTCATCGTACCTCAAACAACCTTCGGCCCTGTTGGAACTGCTGCCTCTGCGGCGTGCAATTGTCCACGCCCAGATCCCCTACCCCTTGGCTGTCGGCCACCTCCCCGACCACGCCCCAGTCGAGGTCCATGAGGAGCGCCCTGAGGTCGGCCTCCTCCTCCTACGTCTTCCCTCGGAGGAGTGGGAGATCGTTGTCCCTGCTGCTGCTGCTGGAAAGGACTGGATAGAAGCTACTGCTGGGGTGGGTGGTGGGGTTGTTCGCCACCGCCGTACTGTACCCGGTCCGGGCACTGACTCCGGAGATGTCCAGGGCTCCGAAAGATAAAGCACCACGGCCCCGGGCCCACAGGAAAAGGGTGAGGACCAGGGGATCAAAACTGAAACTGTTGTGGCCTTCTCCCTACGGGTCGGAACCTGGAGGGTCCTGACACTGGAGGCCTGGTGCTGACGGCCTTCCCCTTCGATGGTCCCAGCTGGATCCCCCCTCGTGACACTCCTCCTAGAGAATGCATCCTCTCCACCACTTTGGCCTTCTTCTGGACCTCCAAGTACGTCGGAAGGGTAAAGGGGGTAACAGCATACTGGAGGGTGGGTCAGAGCACCTCCTCCAAACATCTTTCCTGAGACTCCTCATCAGGAAAGAGGTCCGAATCAAAATTTAGGAGGTCCTTGAACTTGATCCCTAGCTCCCTCATGGACATACTCCCCTACTAGAGGGAGAGTAGCTCTTGTCGCTTTTCTGCCTTCATCGTTGAAGAGAGAAATTCCACCCGGAACTCCCTCTTGAAATCCACTCAATCCACCTCAGCCTCTCTCCTCTCCCCCAGGTAAAGTTTCCACCACTGACGTGACGCTCCCTGCATCTGGCTGACGGCCAGAGGAACCTAGTACTCGGTTGGGGCCCGAATCAGGCCGAAAGCTATCACTAGCTCCTCTATCCATCCTTCCGCCTTCATGTCAGAGGTGTTGCCCTCATACTTCTCGAGGGTCTATCGCTGGAAGGCCCGGAGAGTCCTCTTCCACTGGTCGTCCTCCTCTTCTCAGTCAGCTCTCTTCCAATCGGTCAAGGTAGTCTGCGGGGCCTCGATCGTCTGTACCACACGCGGTCGCCTTCCAGGTGTCATAGCTGCAAGGTAAGCAAGGAATTCCTAATCCCAAGTAGTGCAAATTATTGTCTTTAAAACTTCTTAAACTTTTTGTTTATTCTTAATTCCCAAAACACCCCAAAAACACGAGAACACAAGTCATTATGATGCATGTAACTTTCCTAGGGTCTCTACCCTACAATCATCATGGCATCACTTGATCGTTCGGTAGGTCCAGAGTCCTTGCATCGGATCATGGGGGCCCTAAAATCCCGTGTCCTAGCCAGTCTTCCCTGGCCTAATTCACTCACCAAGGTCACCCAACACTGTTGTCTTACCATCCCATGCAATCCTCACTGTGCCTAACTCCAGACTCCACCCTATCTCTCAACCATCACCTATGATACCATTATTTCATGACCCGCCTTCACCAAAAGGACGGAAGGGTCAGCAGATTGTCAGACCCTTCCTTCTTTAAGTTGAAGGAGAGATAATGACCCCTGAGACCCACCTTCGATAGGTCCCGGAGTGGCGACTAGCACCAAGGGTATAGAAATCACACACAAATGGAAGGCATTACCCCTTTTTGTTTTATAGGATCGGGAGATAAGTTGACGGAACCCAACAACACCAAAACTAAAAAGAAAAGTAAATCCAAAAGTAAACCATTCCCAGATGCATGTTTCAAAAGTAAATCCACAAAGTACAAAAGATGACCACAAAGTTAAGTACCAAAAGAAGAAAAACAACAACTGCAACTGCCCCAAGGTCTGAGCTAGTATGGTCCTGTGCGATCCCTGAAGTCCTCCTGGAAACCTGAAAGTAGTTTTATATACGTAGGGTGAGCATACAAGTACACTCAGTAGGGAAAACCAAAGACTCTTGTGCACAAGTGGGGGAACGTACTAAAGTCCCATGAGAAAAAGAGTAATCCAAACACCTATCAAGGTAAACTATCCACCCAAGCCTCACAAAGGCACACTCCCCAAATAACACAAGTTAGGTAATATATATAATAAGATCACATCGATGTTTGGGTACCCCACGCCAATTTCCCACTGGTTATTGAGACATCCTACGCATCGAACCAATCCCTCCATTCTCACTGCAGTCCCACTACCACACCCGCCCGCACACACCTGGGCCACAACCACACGCAGTCCCACTGCCAAATCTTGCCCGCACACACCTGGGCCACAAATATCACACGTAACCATGCCTGTAAACACCTAGGCCAGAACAACCACCACCATGCCCGAAGACACCTGGGCTAGAAGATCTACTGCCACTCCCGAAGACACCTGGGCCTCATCCCGAAGACACTTGGGAAACCACCTACCGCACACACCTGGACAATAACCACACTACCCCGTCCAAAGGTTCTTGTGCTAATAATGGACCTCAGGACATCACAGCCTACCCGAAGATACTTGGGATATCCGGGAAAGGGAGCATAAAAGGATCTAATAACCATCCACTAAGAGTAGTGTTGGGAAAAACACCCTCCCCCATGAAATGGGAGTGTTTGGCACTAAGTTCTCAACTTGGGTGGGGCGTGAATAAGAAACACAAAACTACAAATATAGATATAGGTAACAAGCACTCACCAAAAGTTTAGGTTTTCCTTCATTCATACTAAAGAGAACAAACAGCACTGCGTCCAAGTCACGACTCTCGCCAACAAAACCCAATTTTCCCATTCTTGTTTCATGTTCAGTAACAATTTTTAAACAAGTTTAAGCACTACTGGGCAACTAGTAAACATAGGCACAAGTCCAAGAAAGTAAACAGTCAAACATCAACCATAACACCCACACCCGGTTCTCTCGTAAAGCCGCATCAACTAAAGACAACCCTAAGTTACAGCCCCATCCCAACATCCAGGAGAAAGAAGGGCTTCTCAACAACAGGGGATCCCACCCCAATTCGTGATATAAACAAGGTAACCACCCGGTCTCAAAACTCACAAACACTAAATCCATAACAACAGGGGATCTCATCCCCGATTCCACAACCATCAAGAGTATAAAAATAGAGGATCCCATCCCCTCCCACATCTCTAGCAGTCAGCTCGTAAAAGGAAACAACCAACCACTACCACCGACACAAAGCAGGGTCGTGCCTGTATTTTCAGATTTAAAATATTTTACACGCTCCATGATTTCAATTCCGTGTGCTTTAACCGGGGGTTATTACAGAAGGATTTATCCTGGTGCTTCTAATTTATTCAGCCGGGTATACGTGATTAACCAATTTACTTTTCATAGCAGGAGTTTACAATTACAAAACAAGTCATTTAAAACACCACCTGGGGTTCATTAATGCACAGACAATGACCACCAACAGCCTCGATTTTCAGAACTCATAAGCCATCACAATTCAGAAAGATGATAATAATATAAACAACATCAATGGTCATAGCCCCCCCCCCCCCCCACTTCATTCTTTATAGAATTCGTTCATTATCTTTATTTAGGTCTGGTTTATCCAATTCTACCAAAACAAAAGCACTCCCACCCCGCATGATACACAAAAGAGAGAGACGAACGAGAAAATTCCCTACTTGTTGATAGATGATCGATGCTTAGGCCGGGCGTGGAACCTTATGGATAACGATGCGGCTCGCCCGATGCACCAAAAGCTGTTCGTGAAAAGCCGCGATCCAGGAAAGAAGAAACCATGCCAAACCCTTTAGTTTATAAGGGTCGCAGACAGTTGAGATAAGAACGCGGAACCGCGTGAGGCGGGGGGTCGTGGGTTGACCACGCAGCCCCACTCATCATTAAGGGGTTCGAGTGGTTTAAACCGACTCATTAATTCATTAAGTATTTAATTAAAACTCTTATGTAGTTACGGGTCTTTAAAACACGCTCAAACAGGTCAAAATAGGGTTTAAACCCCTAATTGTGCAAGAAGGAACGCCAATGGAAAGAAACCGTAGGGGTAGGCCAGAGCCACCAATGGATGAAGGCCACCGGTGGGTGATGGCTACCGGTAGGCGAAGGCTACCAGTAGGCGAAGGTGATCGGTAGGCGAAGGCGAACGGTAGGCGAAGGTGACTGGTAGGCCAAGGCGACCGGTAGGCCAAGGCGACCGGTAGGCCAAGGAGACCAGTAGGCCAAGGCGAGGCCAAGGCGACCGGTAGTCCAAGGCGAGGCCAAGGAGACCGGTAGGCCAAGGCGACCGGTAGTCCAAGGCTACCGGTAGGCCTACACCGCCATGATTCCCAGACCAGAAAACCCAACATGATATTTTCACAAAGTAAAGGATCCCCACAAAACCCGGGCCATTACAGTATCTTTCATGGTATTATTCAAGGTGATTTTATAACACTTGAAAGTGGTTTTATATATGTCTATAGGGATGAAAATTATACTTTGGTAGTGTTTTGGTGTGGTTTTGTCCATGAAAGATGGTTTTGAAATGGGTTTTATGAGAAACGTTTGGGTATACTCTTTAGAATTTTTTTATGAAAGATTTGAATGATTTAATGATTTATGTAAGTGGTGAAACCATATTGGAAAATTTTTTTGGAGTGTATATTCTGAAATGGTACATTTTAAATGTGATAGGGTCTATTTTGTGATGTGTTCCATCTTGGAAATTTTTTACAATAATGTTTGAAGGATTTACTAAAGTGTGTAAGAGATGTGAAAGTGATGTGGGATGTTTTGTGTGAGTGTGATGTGAAAAATGGATTTTGGTTATGAAAAAAGGGTATTATATAACATGTGAGTGGGATTTTATGTGAGTTTTAATATATTTGAATGGTTTTATAAAAAAAATTAATGGATTTGTGGAAGTGTTAAAGAAATGTGAAAAGTGTTGTGGGCTATTTTGGTGTGAGTCGGATTTCAAATCAATTTGAAGGAAAAGTAGAATTTTGTGACTTGTGTGGTATACATGTGGGTTGTTTGGTAAATTTTTTATTATTAAATGATATTTTCATGTGTAAAGTATATTTTTTGACTAGTTTAACTTGTTTGATCACAAAGGTAAAACTCGGGTATCTAGGTGGGTGGACGTGTACTACTATGCTAGTGAATCTGTGGGGTTTGGCCCCAGTTTCACTTAGCAAGATAAATTCTTAAAACTCTAAATAAACTATGATAATGATGATTTGGGACCACTAGGTTATGGGTATGTTCCCTACTAGTGGCTCGTGCATGAGAATGGATATTTGTGATGGTTACTCTCACCGAGATATGAGGTACCTAAGACCCACAACGAGCTAGTGCCTAGGGGTTATTTCCTATTTCTTGTGCTCATTAGATCCTTTATACTTACCATCATCATACGGTATATTTGGATGGAAAATTAAGTAGATTTGGAATTTATTTTAAAATTTTTGATTCTTTAAATTAGCCCACTTGAAAACTGATTTTTTTTTAAGTTGCATCTTTTAGAAATTATAATTATAAATTACATGTTTTTGAAAATTGCATGATTTTCTTCTTTGAATTTTTATCACATGGAATCTCTTAGTGGTGTTATCCTACTGGGAATTGGATCAAACCCTACTTACACACTTGTGTGTAAGTAGACTTGGTTTTTTTTTGTCGCAGGTTGGGTACAGTTTTTAGTTCCAGTGGTTCGGGTTTCTAGCAGGTCCTCGGTGGTGAAGTCTTGTGGATATGGCTTGAGGGCGATGCCCCTTTCCATGAGGGTTCTTGGGATGTTGCCTTTTGGTTTTTTACCTTTTTTATAGTCTTGTTGAGTTGTTTCAAAATATTAAATTCTGTTCTAAATATTTGTAAAAGATTTTTTGGTTTGAAAAATCCAGATTTGTTTTATGGAGTTCGTTTGTTGTTTAGTGTTTATAAAATCAGGTAAATCATTCCCAAACTTTATTTTATGATACCCAGGAACTTGTACCAACCCATGGGTATTGGGAACTCCCTTCGGGCCATTATGAAGGTCTGGTTTGGTGCCAGTTTTGGTGGCGACCAGATCTGGTTCATGACACTCTTGTGAAAAAGTAAAGAAAGCAAGCTAAAACATAGTGAACAATAAGTGAAACTAACTCATCACCTAAACAGGTACACTAAGTTATCAACCTCACCATGTAAACTCTCACCAAGTATCACATATAAGATTATATAATATAATAAAGAATATCATGGGTACCCCTCTATCACTTTTCCACTAGTTTACCGCTTTGCCCTAACGTCACGCATCCTGAGAATCTCTCTCCAAAAAGGCTAGCTTGAAGACACTTGGGCGAAGAACTGCAACCTGAAACTCATGAAATACACCACCACCACATCCACATAACCAAAAGTAACCAGGTAGTTTTTAGGAACCTTTACATCTCTCATAACATGTATCATACATTGGGTATTATACCTCAAGCCATTACAGCCCATACACTGAGTAAAGATCCTCAATCCATCATAGCCTATACACGTCATACCTATAGTATCCATTAAGAAACTATATCCAAGATATATGTGTGTGACATAACCACAATCCATTGAATCCCACTATACATATATATGTGGAAAACTAACCATCATGTGTACCATTACAAGTAACTACCAAGAGAAGAGAGTGGGGCCAAATGGGGTATTCATCCTTCCATCCTCCCACCGGGATGTTGGGGAAAACACCCCCCCCCCTAGGGCTCAGAATCCTCAGGGTGTCAGTTTCCCTAACCGATAGGGTAGAGTAGCATACAAAAACACAAAAATTTCATGGTATAATATAGATCACAACCACACTGTGGTCATAACCTAGTCTTAGACTCAACTTTAGCTAACATCTCTCAAACTCCCAGCTGTCACTACTAAGACTAGATATCCTATAAGAACACAACCATTTAAATATCTGCATTAAATTACTTTATACCTTTTTATCGGTTTCACTTTATATTAATTAATTATTTAGAAATTAATTAACCATTATCATTTCCCAAGTTTCATTAAATTTTCATCACAAAAAGGTTCCATGCCCTCCAGGCATAATCAAACTGAGTCCATGGCTTATTAGAATCATAACCTCTGCATTTCACTCCAGAAATCTCCAACCCCATGAGTCAAACATCATTTATTCATTTATTTAATATCATTACCACTTTCCATATTTATAAGTATTCTAAGAAATCATTCTAACCTACCAAACACTAGGGGCTAAACACGGTGAATAGGTAAGCTACTCGTCGAGTCTTTTCCACCTATAGCAGGAGCATAGACGCATCCATCCTTGAGAATCTAAACACAAAAAGCGTGTGGCATACCCCATGCATCTTCACCTATTTTTTAAGGAGGGTAATAAATACCATATGCCTCAAGAAGTGGGGAAAGTAAAGCAGATAAACAAATAACATATTCAACAAGAATCCAACTTTCATATCAATAGGTAAGCCCAACTTTAACTCATTTCATCATATCTGGCATCCTCCCCGACACCCATGAATAAACTGATGCATCTCTCCACTCTAGGAATCAACTACTACCACAACCATTATGATTACCTACTCCCACATACCACAACAGACCTCCAGGCTCAGCCATCCCAGGATCACGTCACATCTGGGCCTCCCTACCCCCACAACCAAAAGTCTCGTATCTAGAGCACATCACAAGTAGTATGAACAAAAAAATAGAAATGGGATCTTGGCCCTAAAACAATGTATCCATCCTTTACACACAATGATCTCTCATAGCTTCTAAGCATAAGGAACTTGGCCTTTATAAGCAAGTGGGAAACTCAGACCCTACAAGGAATTATCTTTATCACACAATTGGTTCTTATTCCATATTGAATTAACTGATTCATTATTCACAAGTTCTAACTACAGGAAACCTAAACAACAAGATATCACAATATATCGCTAAATTAATTTAGTAATTAATTTAACATGACTTTAATTCCTTTATCCACAAGAATCCACATGCTTCAGGTTGATTCACCAATTCCATTAAACATGATCACTTACATCAATTTGATTATCATCAAATTATAACAACAAAAACTAGATTCATTAAACAAGCCCCTTTATCTTTTAGCCAATTAATTAAACAACTAATTTAAGTTTTATGTTCTTTACCAATTCCATAAATAAAAATATGCTTACCAAGAAAGGCATAGATATCACACTATGTAGTAAATCAAGAGGAAAAACATTATCATGGTATAAAAAAACAACATATGATTGATACCAGTTATTTAATCTAGTTCATATAATTATTAGGTCAATTCCATTGTGATCTAATGGCTAAACCATGCTGACTCTAAAATTGCATGTAAATAAAATAGAGAAGTAGTGAATCCCCTACCTCAAAAGGTTGTTGATGTTCTTCACATAAGAATTGATCAAAGTAATGGATCATGATCACCTCTCCTGCAACAACTGCATCCATCCGAGGATGTTGTGGCACAACTTCAACAACCAACTACCATGAAAACTCTATTAGAAACTAGAGATCATGTTCCATCGCATGGAAAAGAGAAACAGGAGGAAATGGATGAAGAAACCTTAATAATGGAGGCAGATCATAACTTATATTAAAGACAGATCTCTATGGATCAAAGAAGGGAGCTAGGGATCATTCCTTTATGAAGGAATCCCCAAAATGCTAAAGATTTGGTTGTTGGGTTTCCTAGGGTCGAAGGAGAGCCACTGTAACTGTAGGTTTTGAAAAAACCTGAGCAGCTGGAAAACAATTAAAACATACAGTGTCAGGGAATTACACAATTTGTAATCCCCTTTCACATCGTGTAATGCCTTGAGGTCGAGTTCTACCTAAAAACACGTCTCCTCGGAATTTTATTTATTTTTTTAACCCCAAAAACTTTCATGCCATGAATCCCTCTTTCTCACTAATAAACAACCCATGAAACTGGATGTCACGCCATGTAATACAGTTACACTATGTGTAATCCCCTTTTCCTAGATATTACTTAATTGAACTTATTCAAACTTCTTCTAAGCCACCTTTGAACACCTCAATCTTAGAAAACACACAAAGGGTTAATCCATGTGGATATAGGCCCTTATATCAGATACCTCTCAAAACATTATCATCCTTAAGAAACCAAAACCAACCTAAATAGGAAATAAAAGGGGGCCATCCCAACATCCATCTCACGAGATACCACTCAAGCTTTCACCACCACAGGAGCTCACCACCTCACTAGAGGAACAAGTAAAAAACCACACAATAACCAAAACTAGATCCCAAACACTATTTTGGTGGGGATGCCTCTCAAAAGAGAGAAATACGCAACAAGAAACAAGAGAAATCCATCTCATAACAAAAAGGTTCTATAACCACCAAATGAATAACATTACAAGAAAATATCTAAACATCAAACAGCTCAGGGTACTGAGCACATATCTGCGACTCACGTTCCAAAGTACTCTCATCCATGCCATCGTGATGCCATAATACACGAACCAAGAGGATAGCATGCCCACGCAACACCTTCTCCTAGTGGTCCTGGATCTCTATAGGCCACTCCATGAAATTCGCATCATTATCAACATAGATATCACCCCAATAGATGACACGAGATTCATTATAAAGATAACAATGCAGCTAAGACACATGAAAAACATCATGTATCCTACTCATCTGTGGGGGAAGTGCTACCCGATACACCATGACTTCAACATGATCCAAGACCTCAAAAGTCCCAACAAACTGGTAAGAAATCTTACTCCCACGACCAAAGCTTCACTTCCCATGATAGGGAATTGCCTTCAGAAACACATGATCCCCAATGAAAAACTCTATAGATCTCCTCCTGTAATTGGCATAGGATTTATGGTGATACTGTGCTACCTTCATCCTCTCGCTAATCACCTAAACCATCTCTATCGTATTCTATACCAGTTTCGGCCCAAGAATTGCTGACTCTCTGACCCCAATCCAACACAAGAAATAATGGAAAGTTTTTTCATACAAGGATTAAAATGGTGTCATAATGATGGTGAAGTGAAAACTATTTTTGTAATAAAACTCTACAAAGGGTAAGTGCCTCATCCATGAACCTCCAAAATACAAGACACAAGAGCGCAACATGTCTTCAAGATTTTAGATGGTCCGCTCTGTCTGACTGTCCGTATATGGATGAAAAGCGGTGTTAAGGCATAGTTGAGAAAAAAAATCATTTTAGATACCTCTCCACACCCTAGAGGTAAAAGGAGGATCTCGGTCAAAAATTATTTTCCTCGAGATTCCGTGGAGTCTCACCACCCCCTCCAGATACTGCCTTGACAAAACCTTCACTAAGCTCAACTCCCTGATTGTTATAAAGTGGGATGATTTAATCAAACGATCCACAAATACCCATATAGATTCATAGCCTCCATGATCTCTAGGTAAACCATTAAAAAAGTTTATTGATATGTCCTCCCACTTCCACTAAGGAACATCTAATGGCTGGAGTAAACCACCGAGAACACGGTGCTCTGCCTTCACCTTCTCGAAGACCAATCATCGAGACACAAACTCTGCAACTACACACTTCAACCCAGGCCACCAAAACTGACTCCTAAAATATTGGTACATATTTTTAATGCCAAGATGTACCACTAAGGAATAACTATGGAACTCTCTGATAACCATCTCATGCATCGCCAAAGGAAAAAATCCTTCCCTGAAACAACACCTAGTGTTGTTCATCCTCAAACCATCCATTAGGGGCCTCACCACAAACAACTTGGTCTCTCCATACCTCCACTTCAAGATCCCTCAATTGGGATTCCTATACTTACTACACTAGAGATGATTGCACCATCATCTGAAAAAGACAACCTCTGCCCTCAACTTCTCCCATATTGATATGTAATGCTGAAATTTTTTCCATTACTCTCTAGGAATCACTTAATTTATGTATTTTATCACTACGCAACTTCCTGATCAGTTCATCGGCTACAACATTCCCCTTACCAGGTGTATATGATATTTTAAAGTCGTAATCCTATAATAACTCCATCCACTAATTTTTTCACAAGTTTAAGTCACACTGGGAGAAAATGTACCTCAGGCTCTTATGATCAGTGAAGACCACGAAACACTTTCCAATGAGGTAATGTCTCTACAACTTCAGGGAAAACACCATTACCACCAACTTGAGATCATGGGTGGCGTATTTACGTTCATGAGGATGTAACTGTCGAGACCCATAATAAATGACTAATCTCTACTGCATTAGAACACAATCTAACCCCAAATTAAAAAGCATAAAAAACCCTAAAACTAAACTCCTTCTGCTGGAAGACAGAGAACTGGAGCACTGACCAGCTTCTCCTTTAGATACTCAAAAGATTCTTGACATTGATCAGTCTATATGAATGCCTGGTTCTTTATGGTCAATGCTATTAGAGGAGTCACAAGTCGAGGGAAATTATCTATAAACCTCCTATAATATCCTAAGATACCAAGGAAACTTCAAACCTCTACCACTATCTTGGGGGATGTTGACATTTTAAGTTCAACATGCACAATGTTAACCTAAATAATACTCAACGAGAAAAAGCCCTCAATCACTTAATATCCCCAAATGGTATATTCACTCATCCATTTATATGGTTATTAATATAGTTGTAATTATTATGCTTATGGGTTTAAAATAAAATAAAAATAATAGGACGAGAAAAGATTGGTGCACCGAACACACACATGAAAGGTGAAGAGATGTAAAATCACACTTTAGATTGAATGAGAAAGTGAAACAAGGGAAGGGGTTTAAACTTGATTTAAAATATTTTAAGAGAATAAATATTTAATAATAGAGGGTGGATGATTAAAAGAGAATGTAAATAAGAAACTTGAATTAAAATTGAAATGAAATTGAAAACAACTTACGTGAATACAATTTAAAAAAAACGCAAAGGAACACGAAAATAAAAGTGGAGGAGAGGTATCTCTTGTTGGGAAAATATCAATGAAATTCCTCCCAGGACCTTTTAAATTCCCCATTCATTCCAAGCCTCCTCCTTAAGTGCTGAAATTCCAACCCTTTACAAGGAGAGAAGGTGGATGTATTTATAGCCCAAGGTGGTGGACTGTTTTCTTTTCAAATATTTCCCTCCATTTGGATTTCCAATTTGATACTTCATAAAAAAAATATGGAGAAATAGTCTTATTAAAAGTTGTAGATATGAATGTTTAAAGTATAATATAAAAATTTGGAGGTCATTAGACTTAATTATTAGAAGTTATGGTAGTTTGATTAAACAATTTTGATCTATCCATTTCAATCCATAATTTTTCAAAGGCCAAAATGTGAAAGGGTTTTTAAATAGTAAGATGCCCTCAAATATGAACCATTTCTTCTAAAAATTATTCCAATTATATATTTTCTTTCACACTAAAAAATATCATATCTAATGTATTTCTATATCAGGAGAAAATTCAATAAATGTGCATTGATTTTAATTCTCGGATAGAATAGGGGGATGGAATTAAAAGCATCATTTGGGCCCTTTTTTGTTGAAGTTAGGCCTTGAAATTTTATCCACGGTTCCTTTGGAAAATAAGGGAAAAAAATTGGAGTCTCATAAAATTTTGGTATATTGATTGAGCCTAGAAATTCAAGCATCATGTATGGTTCAGTTTTTTCATAGATTCTTTGGGACTTCTTGTATGGAATATATGACCATTTAAATGGAATAATTGACCAAATTTTAATCATAATGATATGTTTTAAATTGAATAATAAACCCTAAAAACAATAATTACACAATTTGGATCATTAGGATAATATTTATGATTAAAAAATTAAACTGACTCGACTGGATTAATTCAAATAATGCTCAAAAATTATTTTTTGTATTAAAACATGGGTATTTTACACCAATTATGCACTTTTACATGAAAATTTACAAAAGGGGGTAGAAAAAAATTTATGAATAAATGAATAAAATCAACTCCCCCACACTTAGTCTTGTGCATGTCCTCATGTGAAAAAAATATAAAAATATAACAAAATCATTATCACTCACCAAAAAATATTAAAATTTTGTTTTTCCCAATCAGGGGAGGTTTAGACCATTTCACTCGTCCATATTAAATTTCACCAAAAATTGTTACAGAGAAAATATTCCAAAAACAATTCATTTTTCATGCTCAAATCATAAATGGAAAATTTAGTCACTCAAAACATACTCCTCTCAAGATGATAAAAATTTGTTTCTGGAGTTTCACTCATTCACCAACCAAAAGTGAAAATCTTAGAGTTTGAAAGATATCTCAGCTTCCATTCCCTATCCTAAAGTTCACAAGAATCAAGAGGTATTTTTAGAGGTTTTTCTATGCCTATGGTGTAACGACCCGAATCCAGAGCCTCATAACTGGTGCCTCGTACCCGGTTCGCCACATGACCTTAAGCATGTTTCCCCAAATGCCAGAGGCTACCGACTAGCAGTGAGGGTCTTGGTGAGTCAGTGGGGAAACTATTCCCTCATTGGGTAAAGTATATAGCGGAAGAACAAGCATACACAATAGTAGAAGTAGTAACAACATACGACAACTGGAACTAAAAGTAGAAGAAATGTCTGATATAACAATGATAAAATATGGTACATGTGTCTATGGAAAGTAATAAACAAATAAACGTGCTAAAATACAACTGAAACCAAAAACTAAAAGTAAATAGCAACTCCAGTAGCATTGCGAGCCAAAGCCCGGTCCCATGCTCTCCAGCTCCAACTAGAAATCAAGTACCTGAGGTGGAAGGTCCACAATCCCTATCCACCCTGCAACCATATAATCTGTTTGGGCCAAAAAATAGGACCCAAATAGGGTGTGAGACTAATCCCAGTAGGCAACCACCACAAAATTTGTGCCCTACCTTCAGTGAGAAATATAGAAAAAGTAAAGGAAATAAATACAGTAATGAACTAGGAGTACACCAGTATAAATCCTACCAATTACCATTCACATTCATTTAATTAAACAACCAGGGAAACTAGAAAAGCTCTCTATTCCAAGGTAAAGAAAGTAACACAACAAGTAACTAAAAAAGACTACCTAACCCACAAGTAGTGCAAACCCAAGATTTTTATTTGGCTTGGTGGACTTGTCACAACCAACCAAATAAAATTCACACTGACTCTCTGGGTGGCTCAAACTAGCAGACCCCTATAGTCTAGTAATCAAACAAGGCACAGACACTCTGGGAAGCTCTCACGTCAATTCCCATATGGTCTTGCAATGATAGCTACAGACTCTATGAGGAAGCACTTACATATAATTCCTCCTGTGGTCTTGATACGTGTGTAAACTAAGAACACTCTTAGGAAACACAAAGTCATATTCTTGTAGGTCCTGCATACAAAACTAAAACCAACAGACCCTCTAGGGAAGAACTTAATCATCTATTCCCTCTTTGATCTCCCGCACCAGGTTCTCACAGCCCTGAGTAGTCTAGTCGAGCGTAATAAACTATCAGAATCCCTAAGTAATTTCAACAACTACTTGGCTAATAGCTACAATGCATCAAAAACATTTAAACAGCAGGCAACACATGCAATCAGTTATAACAAGTAAACTAGAAATTGCAATAGGGCTTGCCTCACAGGCAAACGGTGCCAAACAGTGATAAATAGACAAACAGGGAAAAACACCCATGGGGTGATCCTCAAACATGAAACCAAGCATAAATTAGTATCAATTAATCATAAGCTAACAAGAAATATAAGGCAATTAAACAATAGGATCAAAATCCCAAACCCGGGATACCCGATACATGGGTATCCGGAACTTTTGCAACCAAAACTCAAAGACATTCAATGTAGGGAAACAAACCACCTACCTTGATGCTAGGAGATCGATATAAGTGAACCACGATGATTAATTCTCATTAGATTGTATAATATCTGAGAAAACGTCCAAAACTCTCAACCCATGATAACTTGAAAACGAAGAGGAATCATGAAACAAGGTTAAAGAAGAATAGAGAGATTACCAAGGCGATCCCAACTCAATCGATGGTGGCTGAAATGGAGATCGTATGGTATCTCGGGGGCTCAAAGAAGGATCGCGGCCGTACGGGAGCTCTTGGCCGAACGAAACCTAGAAGAAGGTCGTTATGGCGATTAGGCGCAACCCCGGTGCGTTTAGTGAAAAAAAAGAAAATACATGGTGTGTACTTCTGGGGTACACGGCATGTACTCTGTTTTTTTGTACTCTTCTTTAAGCGGCCTCAACATCACTCCTACACACCATGTGTGTGGCCTGGACAAGGTCAGCACACGGCTTCGAGCGGCAAAGGAGAACACGGTATGTACTTCAAAAATTTCTAGAAAAATCATTTTTTCTCAAAAATGACTAGAAAAGGAAAAACATACCTGAAACGAAGATCTGGGTTCTTACAAACTTCCCCCCTTAAAGAAATTCATCCCTGAATTTCCTTAGCGAGGCGTAGAAGAAGAAACCCCAAACATATCCGGCCACTACGATCGTACATCAGCCTCTCGCTCCCAAGTATCGTCCTGCACTCACCCGTGCTACCATAGCACCCGTACTAGAGGAACAGACTGGCCATGGAGAAATTTCATACTACGATCGAAAATCTAGATAGGATGCTCCTCAAATGACGTATCTACTTCAAGCTCAACCTCCTTGGGTTGAAAGACATGAGACGGGTCTGAAAAGTAACGTCGTAGATGGGAAACATGGAAGACGTCGTGCATACACCTTTGAGGTAAATGCAACCGATAGGCAACCGGCCCAACTCTCTCCATCACCTCAAACAGCCCAATGTACCACGGTGAAAGATTACCCTATCTCTGGATCCTCTTGTGTCCCAACCTCGGTGCGACACGTAGGAAAACCTGATCCCCGACCTCGAACTCCAGAGGTCGTCTCTGCTGATCAGCATAAGACTTTTTCTAATATTGTGTTGTAGCCATCCTCTTCTGAATCAACTCTATCTGCTCTGAGGTCTCCTGAACAAGACAAGTTCCTAGTAAAGCTACCTCTCCTACCTCCAGCTAGCATAAACGTGATCGGCATGGCCTACCTTACAAGGCCTTGTAAGGTACCATCTGAATAGTCGCCTGAAAATTGTTGTTGTAGGAAAACTCCACAAGAGGGATATGCTTCTCCCAAGAACCTCAAAAGTCTAAAATGCAAGCTCGGATCATATCCTCAAGCACCTGGATCATACGCTCAAACTGGCCATCAGTCTGGGGATGGTATGCTGTACTCAAATGTACCTGTGTACCCAAATCCCTCTGAAGCCCCTTCCAGAACCGAGAAGTAAAGCGCGCATCCATGTCTGAAACAATGAAGTGTGGAACTCCATGCAGACGTACAATCTCTTGAATATAAAGTCGTCCTAGATCATTAACATTGAAGTTCTCCTTGATCGGTAAGAAGTGAGCAACCTTCGTAATCCTATCGACGACAACCCAAACAGCATCGTTCCCTTGAGGTGACCTTGGAAATCTGGTCATAAAGTCCATCACGACATCGTTCCACTTCCACTCCGGAATGGGTAACTACTGTAAAATCCCTGCTAGTCGCTGATGATCTGCTTTCACCTGCTGACAAGTCGAACATCTCATGAAAAAACCAGCAACATCTCTTTTCATACCTGGCCACCAGTACTAGCGATATAGATCACGATACATCTTGTTGATGCCAGGATGAACTTCCCAAACTGAGGAATGAAAATCCCGCATTAGCTCCTCGTGTATATCTTGCTGGCACCCATACGCGTCCCTGGAAACACAAGATCTCATCCTCGCCCACTGTCCATCCAGGAAGAGGGTCCTCTCCTGACACACTCTCCCGCAGGACTAAGCCCTCTGAATCTGATAGCTGCCTCAACCACACCAGATCAAGTAAAGTAGAGGTAACATCCACAGAAGAGAGAAATATATGTCCCTGTCTGTCGTGCACCTCCAAGTAAATCTTGGAGAACAGATCCATAAGCTAACACTCGCTGCTGGCATCCTAAACTGCCTGTAACTAAGTCCTCCTGCTCAGTGCTTCTGCCATAGTATTTCCTTTCCCAGGCATATAAGCAAGCTCAAAGTCGAAAGACTGTAGGTACTCAAACCACTTCTATTGTCTCAGATTTAAGTCACACTGTGTGAAGATATACTTGAGGCTCTTGTGGTCATTATATACCACAAAATTCTCTCCTAGCAGATAGTGTCTTCAACAACGCAAAGCATGAACAACAGTAGCCAATTCCAGGTCGTGCGTAGGGTAGTTACTCTCATGTGGCCTCAACTGCTGAGACTCGTAAGTAACGAACCCATCTCCCTGCATAAGCACAGATCCCAGCCCGATACCTGAAGAATCATAGTAAATAGTATAGCCATTTTCCCAGCTCTGGCGACCAGTATCGATGCTGAAGTCAACCTCCCCTTTAGCTCCTGAAAAGCTGACTCGCAAGAATCTGACCATAAGAACTTTTCCCCCTTCTTGGTCAGACCTGTGAGCGGTGTTTCTAGGCGTGAAAATTCATGTATAAACCACATGTAGTAACCAACCATCCCCTAGAAACTTCATAACTCAAATACATTCTTCGCCTAATTTCATGTAACCACCACTCTCACCTTTTCTGGGCCTACAGATACTCCTATCTCTGAGATGAAATGACCCAAGAAGTGAATCTCATCCATCCAAAAGTGTCACTTTGAGAGATTACCATATAACTGATGCTCTCTCAGTGTACTCAATATGATCTCAAGATGGGTAGCATGGTCATGTCGAGTGTGAGAGTACACAAAGATATCGTCCATGAAAACCACCACGAAGGAATCCAAATAAGGATGGAAAACTTTGTTCATCAGTTCCATGAAGGTTGTTGGCGTGTTCATGAGACCGAAAGGTATAACCAAGTACTCATACAGACCATATCTACTCTGAAAGGTTGTAAGAGGTATATCTGATGGCCTGACGCGCAACTGATGATATTCGGATCTCAAGTTGATCTTTGAGAACACCCTGGCTCCCCGAAGCTGATAAAAAAGATCATCAATCCTCGGCAATGGATATCAGTTCTTGACCATCAACTGGTTCAGCTTCTGATAGTCCACACACAGCCATAAGGTAACATCCACCTTCTTCACAAACAACACCTGCAAACCCCAGAGGGAAGTACTGGGTCGGATAAAACCCTTTTCCTGAAACTCCTCCAACTGTTTCTTGAGCTCTTGCAACTCAGGCGTCGCCATCCTATAAGGAGGTATGGATACCGGTGCTGCTCTTGGCACAAGATCAATAGAGAAGTCTACCTCTCGCTCCAGAGGCAACCCTGAAAAGTCTTCTAGAAAGACATCCAGAAAAAGATCAACTACCGGAGGAAAATCTATCTGAGAAGTCCCCTGGTCATCCAGATATAAACTAACGATCTGGGCTGTAAAACCGCCCAACCCATGATGCTCTAGTCTAGCTCTTCTCGCTTGGAGATCCCATTCGCCCTTGTGAAGAAAAGATCCGCCCTCCGGTGATGTGAAACTCACCCTTCGGTGATAGCAGTCGACAAAGTCCTGGAAGTAAACTAACCAGTCCATCCCAAGAATGACATCATAACCTGTCATCTCAAGGACATAAAGATTCCACAAGAAGTGACACCCACCAAACTCAAGGGGAAACTCCTTGCACTGATGCACACTAGCAGTTCTAAGTCCCAAGGGAGTGTCTAGTGTCATCATATCCTCAGAAGTAAAGACAGTAATTCTAAGGCTCTCTATAGTGTGCACAGAAACAAAGCTATGAGAAGCTCTGGTATCAAAAAGTGAAGAAGATAAAACTGAGGCTACTAAGATCATACCTCGAACTGTGGAAGGTCTAGGATCTCACCCCTGATGAATCTTCTCTACCTCAAACGTCTGGCTAGTACTGCGGCCCTGTGTAGCAGCCTGATATCCCTGAGCTGATCCTCACTGAGCCTGACCACTGCATCCATGACCTCTACCCTGGCCTGAACGACCTAAAGAACTATAGCCCCCAGTTTACTACGGAACTGGTAATCCTACTCCTGTTTGAGGAGTAGAAACAGATTCCCCTTCACTAGCCATTGGAATAAGAACCTTGCAAAAACACTATAGATGACCCATCTTGCTGCAAGATCAGCACTCTACTAGGTCTCTCAGGCACGGAGGTTTTTTATGCCCGCTCTTTCAACACTAATAGCACACCACCTGGTTTCCAGAAGGAAGATCTCGTCTACCAAAAGAAATACCTTGCTTCCTCAAGTCACATCGAGTAGAATCTCGGTGGAGCTTCCTGCTGTCAGTATGAGATGAATTAGCCTTAGATGTTGAACTGCCCTGGTCAACATCTCTAGTCTCCCTCAGATTCTGTTCGGTGATCATCACCTAGTTGACTATTAGAGTAATAGAATTCAACTGGAAGAATTCATCTGTGATCTGATCTATGGCTTGAGGCCTTCCTCAAACTTCCTTGCCAAAAACAGCTCGTCATTTCCCAGAATGGGAGTAAAGCACTGTAACTCAGTGAAACGGGAGAAATTCTCCATAACCGAAAGATTACCCTGCTTCAGGTTCATGAACTCTCTGGCTCTGTCGGCCCTCAACGTTGCCGGATAAAAGTAGTCGTAGAACGTATGCTAGAACTCGTCCCAAGCCATAGTCTGTTGGTGCCCTGCCTACGAAACTACATACCACCATCTCTTAGTAGAATCTCACAGCATGTAAGTCATGATCTTCACCCTTCTGTCTGGGGGTGTCTCCAGATGCTCGGAGATGGAAATCATGGTTTCTAGCCATGACTCTACAGCCTGAGGTCCTCCATCCCCTGTAAAAGTGGGAGGATGTTGCTGTTGAAAAACCCGCGTCAGCTCTGCCATAGACGGGGCAGGATGATGAGCTCCCTGGAAGTTCTTCATGAATCTCATGAAACCCTATATAAACTGAGCGTCGGCACCAATGTCTGGAATCACTGCAGGTGCCATGTCTGGAATGATCGGTGGAACTACTGGTAGTCCCTGGTCTGCCGTATCAGGTGTACGGTCACTACCTAGTTCTTGACGTGCAACGGGAGGACGTCTTGGTGCCATATCCCTGAAAGGTCAAAAGAACACCTCAGATTTAGGATTAATAAGGACAGAAAAGACAAGGGTACAAAACGGGAACATGAGAGAGAAACACTTAAGTTTGCAAAACACAACTACACGGCGTGTATTTAAATTATACAATGTTTTTGTTAAATCCATTCACATGGGTGTGTACTTCTTCCACTACAGTTCATGTAACACCCCATACTACACGGCATGTTGTTCCAACACACGGCGTGTACTTGAACTCCACTCCCCTTCCCGAGTCTCTTTACATGGCTAACCTGCATGGTCATCTTAATCCTAAACTACACGGCATGTTCACTAAGGACACGGCGTGTACTGGACAGGTTCGGTGACCCGTGTAGCAGGTTACATGGCCGGATACACGGATGACCCTTACACGGCGTGTTTCGAACAAACACAACATGTATAGGAGAAGATAACATTGTCCCGTGTTGTTCGTGACATGATCGGGTACCTAGAACAAGGCTACATAGCGTGTTCTTACAAAACACAGCGTGTACTACATGAGCATCCCTGACCCATGTTGTTAGTGACACGGTCGGGTACACAGTTGACTACTACACCGCGTGTACTTATCGTACACGGCGTGTCCCCGAAGACTTTCTACAACCCGTGTCTCTGTTCACATAGTTAGTAACACGGTTTAAAAACTACACGGCATGTATTAATAAAGTACATGTCGTGTATTCTGGGTTTTTCCAGGCAATATCTCAGAAACTGCACCGGATGCCAGAAACACTGAAAAACAAACATCGATGTGCCAAATTCTGATCCTTGGGGGCCCATACTCCCCGCGAATCAAATCTTGGAATCATAACAATTCATACAACAAGTAAACAGCATAAAAATCCAATGATCTGCCAAATTCCAATCCTTGAGGTCCCATAACACCTCTAAGACCAAATTTTGGCATCCATGATAAAGTTAACTACAAAAATAAACAACACCCTATCAACATAGCGGTATTTCTATCACAGCAACTATCACAACATCATGCATAATATATCACAACATATATCACAACAGTATGCAATCTCTAATACACCCTATATGACATGGAAAAAGGCATGACATGTGATTTCCTAACCAGTGCCTATATGATGCATTAGATGGCATACCCTCATCTCATCGGGTTGCAACAAAATAGAACCACAATAATATGAACTGTAAGAGCACAAAACATGTGAATCACCCAATTGTGAAATATAATAAACTGTAACACTTGTAAAAACTGAAAATTGCAATTACGGGGTAATATAGATTTTCCCTGTACACGGGTAAATTACTCTCGAGCATAGTTAAGTACTAACTACCCATTCCTTCCTATCCCTTTCTATTGTCACAAAACAGTAAGGCAATAGAAAAGAAAGAAAACCTCCTCTGATACCACTTTGTAACGACCCGAATCCGGAGCCTCATAATTGGTGCCCCATACCCCGTTCTCCACATGACCTCAAGCATGTTTCCCCAAACGACAGAGGCTTCCGACTAGCAGTGAGGGCCTTGGTGAGTCAGTGGGGAAACTATGCCCTCATTGGGTAAAGTATACAGCATAATAAAAATCATACACAATAGTGAAAGCAGTAACAACATACGACAACTGAAACTAAAAGTAGAAGCAATGTTTGATATAACAATGATGAAATATGGTACATGTGTCTATGGAAAGCAGTAAACAAATCAACATGCTAAAATAAAACTAAAACCAAAAACTAAAATTAAACAGCAACTCCAGCAGCATCGCGAGCCAAAGCCTGGTCCCAAGATCTCCAGCTCCAACCAGCAATCAAGTACTTGAGGTGGAAGGGCCACAATCCCTATCCACACATACAACCATATAATCTGTTTGGGCCAAAAAAACAGGACCCAAACACGATGTGAGACTAATCCCATTAGGCAAAAACCACAATATTTGTGCCCTACTGTCAGTGAGAAATATAGAAAAAGTAAAGGAAATAAATATAGTAATGAACTAGGAGTACACCAGTAGAAATCCTACCAATTACCATTCACATTCATTTAATTAAACAACCAGGGAAACTAGAAAATCTCTTTATTCCAAGGTAAAGCAAGTAACACAATAGGTAACTAAAAAAGACTACCTAACCCACAAGTAGTACAAACCCAAGCTTGTTCTTTGGCTCGGTGGACTCATCACAACCAACCAAATAAAATTCACACTGACTCTCCGGGTGGCTCAAACTAGTAGAACCATGTAGTCCAGTAATCAAACAAGGCACATACACTCTGGGAAACACTCATGTCAATTCTGCTATGGTCTTGCAACGATAGTTACAGACTCTCTGAGGAAGCACTTACATCTAATTCCTCTTGTGGTCTCGATACGTGTGTAAACTAAGAACACTCTTGGGAAGCACAAAGTCTTATTCCCATAGGTCCTGCGTATGAAACTAAAACCAACAGACCCTCTAGGGAAGCACTTAATCGTCTATTCCCTCTTTGATCTCCCGCACCAGGTTCTCACAGCCCTGAGTAGTCCAGTCGAGCGTAATCGACTATCAGCAGCCCTAAGTAAGTTCAACAACTACTTGGATAATAGCTAAAATTCATCAAAAACATTTAAATAGCAGGAAACACATGAAATTAGTTATAACAAGTAAACTATCAATTGAAATAGGGCTTGCCTCATAGGCAAACGGTGCCAAACGGCGATAAACAGCCAAATAGGGAAAAACAACCATGTGGTGATACTCAAACATGAAAACAAGCATAAATTAGTATCAATTAATCATAATCTAACAATAAATATAAGTAAATTAATCAATAGGATCAAAATCCCAAACTTTGGATACCCGATACATGGGTATCCAGCACTTTTGCAACCAAAACTCAAATACATTCAACGTAGGGTAACAAACCAACTACCTCGATGCTAGGAGATCTATATACGTGAACCACGATGATTGATTCTCCTTAGAACATCTAAGATCTGAGAAAACATCCAAAACGATCAACCCATGATAACTTGAAAATGAGGAGGAATCATGAAACAAGACTAAATCAGAAGAGAGAGCTTACTGAGGTGATCCCAACGCAATAGACGGCAGCTGAAACGGAGATCAGACGGCAGATCGGGGTCTTGGAGAAGGATTGTGGTCGTACCAGAGCTCTCGGCCGAATGAAACCTAGAAGAAGGTCGTTCTGGAGATTAGGCGCGACCCTGATGCATTTAGTGGGAAAAAAAAAAGAAAATACACGGCGTGTACTTCTGGGGTACATGGCGTGTACTCTATTTTTCCATAATCTGCTTTAAGCGGCCTCTACATCACCCCTACACACCGTGTGTATGGCCCGAAAATGGTCATCACACGGATTCGAGCAGTAAAGGAGTACATGGCGTGTATTCTGAAAGTACACGGCATGTACTTCAAAAATTTCCAAAAAACTACTTTTTTCTCAAAAATGACCATAAAAGGAAAAACATAACTAAAATGAAGATCCGGCTTCTTACATATGGGACGGCAGGAATTTAATGTCCAATAGAAAGGAAAAGAGGGGTAAAACACTAGCATGGTTAAAACAATGCACAATTTTTTTTAAAATGAAACATGAAAGGAAATGGAAACACATCCTCCACTTTTATTTTCATGTTCCTTTTCATTTGTTTTAAATTGTATTTTCTTAATATATTTTAAATGTTTCTTGGATTTTAATGAAATTTTCTTCTTCATATTCTCTTTTAATCATCCACCCTCTGTTCTTAAATATTAATTCTCTTAAAATAGTTTAAATCAAGTTGAAACCTCTTCCCTTCTTTTGCTTTCTCATTCAGTCTAAAGTGTGATTTTACCTATCTTCACCTTTTGTGTGTGTGTTCGACGCACCGCTCTTTTCTTGTCCCATTCATTTTATTTTATTTTAAACCCATCAACATAATAATTCCATCCATATTAATAAACATAAAAAAGGATGAGTAAATATACCATTGGAGTGAGTCATAATTTGGAGATATTAAGTGATTTAGGTATTTTTATCATTGATTATTCTTTAGGTTAACATTGTGTATATTGAACTTAAAATTTCATGGATTAATGACACTTTTTGTTTAACATGTGGATTCCATAGATTATTGGAACCATAATTACACTACAATAAAAAAGTTTTAATTGATATTATAACCCTAGTTAAGTTAAGGCTTGGATTAAATCCTTAACACTTGGGTATTTTGATCAAAATTATCTTGTGAAGTGGGTGTTAATTTAATGGAATATAAAGAAAATCTTAATGATATCATAAGATTAAATCTCCAATAATAAACTCACCCCAATATTTATAAAATTGTTAAATCAATAAAAAATAATCCATTAAACAATTTAATTAATCTTTATAAACAACCACCCCCCTATTAAAAAAAGGAAAATCACAAAAACAACTGACTATTAAGAAGTATCATTACTGAGGATTTGACCCGAGTGACACTATACACATTAGCATAGCACTAGACCCTTGAATAGTCAATATACAACAATTGGTTGCACTTCAAATGAAATCATTGTTGGGGATGGTGTGTTAATTAGTCAGTAGTTTTTTGTTTTTTGTAAAAAAACCCCCAAAAAAGTACAAAAAATTAACCAAAAAAATTCTGAAAAAAACATAAAGAAAAACCAGCCTTCTCATAAAAATCATAAAAGGGAAAAAATTACAAAGAAAACACCACCTTCCTTGTCCTTAAAAATTTTCTTTGAATGTGTCGTATCCTCCAAAACAATTCATCGGATTTGTTTAACTCAGAAATCGAGAAGACTCTTTTCCAACTTAGGAGGAACATTAGGGATAATCAAATCAATCCTAAACCATTATTTGTCCAACCAATTGAACTAGAAATGTCTAATCCAAGTGAACAAACCTTAAAAGAACTCACTTCCCCTGATATAAATTAATAACCCCTTGGTATTGAATATCCAAACATTGATTCTAATTTCAAACTCAAATAAGGTTTGATTCATCTTCTACCTTATTTCCATGGGCTAGCTGGTGAGGATCCATATCTCCATCTCAAGGAGTTCCAAGTGGTGTGCTCTACCATGAAGCCTTAAGGGGTTTCTGAAGAAAAAATAAAACTTAGAGAATTCTCTTTCTCCTTAGCTAACTCTTCCAAGTCATGGATCTACTACCTCCATTATGGTTCCATAAAATCATGGATTGACATGAAGAATCTCTTTTTAGAAAAATTATTTCCTACTTCTCTTACAACTTCTATTTGAAAGGAAATAAGTGGTATCTGTCAATTCCCTAATGAATCGCTCCATGAGTACTGGGAGAGTTTCAAAAAACTTGTGGAAACCTATCGACACCATAAAATCCCCAACCTCATCTTCAATAAAATATATGTTCCTTATACCTATCAAAAACTATGGAATTTTTAGCTCATCGTCTCATCCAACCCACACATGTCCGCAGCTTCAAGATGATCCATCTGATTCTTCTAGTCCAATAGAGCTCAATACAACATATTCTCAGAGGAACACCAACCCTCAATAATTAGGTTAGTTTATTAGAAACTTCAACCAACCCCACTCTGAGACCTTCTCTTTTACCTTTAACCCAAGATTGTGGTATGGTAATCCCATTTCTCATCCCCCTCAATTCCCTCCTCAAAACCCAAACTAATTCCAATATGGTCAAGGTGTTGGTAACTTCCAACAACCTTATCCTTTTGTACCTCAACCTAAAAGGATCAATACTCCTCTTTCTCCTCCTAGATTCCACTATCCTAATGATCCTTCCCAATTCCCAACCCAATACAAGAACTTTCCCAAGAACCAAAATCAAGTTAATCCCAATACGGGACATGAATCCTCTTCCAAGAAACCATGGGAAAGTACCGTGGAAGATCTTGTCTCCTTTACCCATTCTAGACTTAAAAATATTAAAAACCAAATTGGTAAACTTACATCCCATCTAAGCCAGCAACAACAACCAAATTCTTCCCAACTCCAAGCTCAACCATTACCCAACCCCAAGGGTAATGTAATTACAATTTCACTTAGATCAGGAAAGAAAATTTCTATGCCTCATGATGATTCCTCCAACTCTCATTTAAATTTTCACCTATAAAATGAAAAGAAAAGGAAACCATAAATGGAACCTAAAGCTACTCCCTCGCCTCCTTACATTCCTCTAAGGAACCCAATTCCTTTTCCTCAATCTGTTTTTAAGCCAAGAAAGTCCTTTGAACCCGATCCTAGAATTCTTGAAATGTTTAGATGTGTTGAACCGAACATACCCCTCTTAGATTTCATAAAAAAAATCCTAAGTATATCAAGTTTCTTAAGGAGTTGTGCACCCATAAGATATAACTTAAGACCATTGAGAATGTTTCAATCCAGTAGTCCATACCCATGAAGTGCAAATATCCAGGGACATTTATTGTTCCATGTGAAATAGGGAGTTCCAACTTCGATGATGCACTCATAGACCTAAGATCCTTGATAAATTTCATTCCCAAATATATCTTCTCAAACCTTGTTCTAGGTACCTAGAACCCAATGGGTTTTGTCATCTAGCTAGCTAATCGAAGCACAACCTGTCCTAAGGGAATAATTGAGGATGTCCTTGTCTGAGTTAATGATCTTATCTCCATAGCTAATTTATATGTCCTTGACATAGAAGGTGAGAAAACCTCTTCTCAATATCCCCTAATTCTAGGAATACCATTCCCATTAATAGAAATAAATAAGATTGATGTCTATGCAGGAATCCTTGTAAGGGTTCCACCTCATCCCTTGAAAGGTGGATTATCAAAATAAAAAAAAATGAAGGCCTTCGGTCCATTCCGACCGATAGTGTATTCACCCCCCATTTAATAATTTTCATTATGTTCTAATGATAGAGGAGCTTGTGATATTTTCACCATGATTAACCAAGTCATTAATGGGGAAGTTTATGTTGACCTTTCATTCATAGACTCCATCAATCTAGAGGATCTTGAAAACTCTCTTGAATCCCATCTCAACTATGATCTCTACTATTACACCTTGGAAAGTATTAATGAAAATGAACCATAACCAAATAAAACCCCTTCCCTTATTCCTGAGTTGTCTATCCCACAAATGAAATATGAGACTAATCTAGAACCTCTTCATGCACACCTGAAATATGCTTTCCTCTTCCATGATCAGTCTTATCTTGTCATTGTCTTTGCCACACTTGTTGAAACTGTGGATTCCAAAATTGTATGGGTGTTAGAAGAAAACAAAAAGGCCTTAGGTTGGAACCTAGATGACATACCAGGAATCAACCTTTCCCTTTTCATGCATCACATCTATCTTGAGGAATCATCCAAACCAATCATACAACCACTGTAGGTTCCTAAAAATTCCACCAAGGGAAGAAAATACTCTTACGATCACTTTATAGAAGGAAGAAAGCATTCCTGCAATTCTAGAAAAGAAAATGAACTTAAATTGAGTTAAAAAATTCGGAAGAAGATTTAAGAAATTCTTGTTTTCAAATGATTTTAAGTGGCCCACGTACCATCACCGGGAAGGGTTCGCGGACCGCATGGACCACGAACCACTGGTATGCGGAACGACCCACGAGGCGTTGGCCCGCAAAACGACGGCCAACAAACCCAGTTGACCACAAATTGCATTGCTGAAGGAATCATGCACGCAAAATCTGTCCACATACCATCTCACGAACTTAGAAGTTTGCGGAAAAAGTAAACTGGCAGGGTTTCACAAACCATGATCGCAAACCACAGCCTCCACAAACCCTAGTTGACCGAGTCTTCTACGGGTCAAGATGTATCTTCATGGGCCTCTGCAAATGGTTCTTCATGCCCATAGATATGATTGAACCAATGCTATATAAAAGGAGCACAAAAGGAATTGAGATATGAAGGATGAAGAAAGCTCAAAGGAGACCCCAGAGGTTGGAAGAAAGAACTCAGAGAAGATTACATCTTCAGTCTTGAATCATCGGAGAAGCCCAAATTGCAAACCACACTCTCTGTAGGTAGAGCTAGCTGCAAACCATAAAATGGGGGAACTTAATAATAATAAGAGAACCATGAACCTAATTGGTGGAACTGAAAACCACATATTTCTCATGGATGAAATCCCTATGAACGATAGTCCCACAGACCCTCCTTCAATATGGTGTTCTGCGTAGTGTATCTCTACGCGGATTTAACTCAGCATCGCGTACTGCATCAGTACGCGGATGGAACCAAAAGCGGCGTGATAGACCATATTCAGGACTGTGTACCACTATGGTATGAGGTGATCTCTACCCTAAACCGTGTATTTCTTCGATACATAGACAACCCCTCTTCCCGTATACCACTACAGTATGTGGAGCTTCCCCCAACCCACATAAGAAAACAATACGTAAAATGCGGTGTTTTCAGGTATTCTTTATTCCAGTTCCAATCTATCCCCTCCATTATCGTCCATTCCTCCATAGTCCCTCTATGAACCATTCCCCAAAAATCAGGCCAAAACCTCCCCCAAATCCACTGGACCCGTATGATCGGACCATCGGGTGCATCAGTGTGCGCCCTTGAGTCTACATACCCATGGTAACCAGAGTCACGAAGGCTCTCCCCACAATGTTTTGGACTCTATGGATGTGTGTAAGTCTAAATTACCATGGTAACCTAGATTCCAACCTTGGGATGCTGACGTGAACCTCCTCATTCTAGGGATTAAGGGTGATCACCTGCTTTTCCATTCAATGAGGAATGGTGATCAGTCAAAGGGGTTATGTTCGCTTCCCCTTGTGATGAGGACGACACTCCTCCCCTTCCCAGAACGCATTTCAGGGCACTCCCATTGAGTTAAGTCCCCAATCTTCTGAAGTCCAAGCCGCATGACCTTTAATGCCATCTCACACCAAAAGGTTCATTGCTTCGTGCCATCTCCCACTGTCGCCCTGACCTCTTCTGTCGTAGGATCTCCCTCTCCCATCAGCGGGAGAGGAGGTGTGTGGTTGGTTGGATCCCTCACATCCTCTTGTTTCTCACACCAAGGACTCATATGGGCATAGAGGTTTTTGACAATTGAAACATCTGACAATTCTGAACTACGAGAACTCTGATTTCTGATCAAACCAGGATACGTAGGATGCCTTATTGAAGGCCCGTACTCAAAAGGGTGCCCTTCCAAAAGGGTTCACCCAATCATGAAATCTCAAATGTGAATCTTCCATGCATAATCCCTATCAATTATGGACTATGATAACAATAATTCCTAATCAAACCAAGATACATAGGATGCCTTCTTGAAGTCCCAAGCTCAAAAGGGTTCCCTTCCAAAAGGGTTCACCCAACCATGACCTCTCAATTGGTAAGCTTCTATGTATAACCCCAAAAATTATGAACTATGAGAACTAGGATTCCTGATCAAACCATGATACATAGGACGTCTTCTTGAAGGTACGATCTCAAAAGGGTTCCCTTACAAAAGGTTTCACCCAATCATGCCCTCTCAAATGGGTGACTTCGATGCGTAAGCCCCAGCTCATCCGAACTACATGGGTTCTGATTCCTCTCCCGAGGATACGTAGTAGACCCATATTATGGATATTATCCCAACCTCAAGTCACCTTCTATACCCCCTGGATGAAGATAAACTCTAGAGTGCCTTATTGTATGGAACGAGTCAGCATTACCTTTGTAGCATCAAATCCATGTATGCCTATGACGATCCGGAAAACCAGGGGTAACCTGTGGACACACTCTTCAGGAATGAACCAAGGATTCACGAACATATGAACATGACTTAAGTATATAAGAGAGTCTTGGAATAGGCAATAGTCCCCCCCCCAAAAAAAATGGGTGTAGTGAGCCCGACTTCCCATCATCTCGACCAATGGAGTCCTTAAGTGTTGTTGACCAAATCATTGTCCAACAAGCACTTGACTTTGGAAAGAAGGTCCATGAATCATGGATACCAGGGTTTTTGGGTGTTTCTAGCTCCATAAATAAACCTTTTGGAGACCATTGAGGAAGTTATATCCTAGGAGGACCAATTACACAAGTACTTGACCCCATGCAATCACCCACTGGGACCATGTGACTGTGGAATCTCCTTCGCAATATAGAAGGGGTAAATTACCCAATCCCCATGGAGTTAATCCAACCTTCCTTTAAGGGATAATGATGCAGAATTGGTCAAAACAAAAGAAATGGTGAATTTGACAAGAAATTGTCCCTAGAAAAAGAGACAAGTGACGATTCTCGTCGGACCATTTCATCATCACCCGAAACACGCCACCTTAGGCTGAAACAAAAATGGTGAACCTAATGTGAATCCTTAACCAAGGTAGAAATTTTACCTCACTCAATCCCCTTCGCCTCACAGCAAAAACAAAAAGGGGGGATGCAAAACTGAATAGTCAAATATGCATATGTCTAAAAGAATGCTACTTTGATGGGGTTTTGTGGTATGTATGTCATATATGTATATTGAAAGTTCCCACAGAACAACCTTAGATCCAAATGACATCCCAACGACCAATGCAGACACACACATCAGCGATCCCATAGGTGGTCAGGGCCCCAACGAAGAGCAGGACCCCCTCACCTACCCAGCATCTTCAACATTGGGTATCCAACATGCTAATCAAAGAGTACCACTGAAACGGTATTATCCCCACAATGGAGGCTACGAGAAATACCTCTAGTCTATGAAGTCTCTCCAGTCACCTCCTCAGCCATGGATGGCACCCCAGCACTAGGCAACCCCGGTGGTCGTCTCAAACTATTTTGGGAGCCTGTCCTCAGAATGTGACAATGAGTAACTCCTTTATCTTGAGGAGGCAGATGAAGTCAATACTGACAACTTCATCTCAACTGCACAGGAATCCTACTCATGGGCCCCTGCTAGAGAGCATCACCACCAACACCGGAAGACTAGGCCTCCTCATGCTAAAGAGGCCCTTATGCTGAGGGCACCTACTGAAGCACAAGAGACCTGGGCCCCTCGCGCTACTCACCAAAGGTGAAAAATGTATAATCAGAAACATTCTAGTACCCTATTTCCTGAGGATAAACTTCATCATACAAACACGGAGGCATTCAATGGGCAGACGTACAACTCTTCCCCCTCCACACAAGCCCACCACAGAAATAGGGTGGCATAATACAAGCATGTGCACATTTCTGTTAGTGCTCTCCAGTCTCGCCATACAGACATAGTGGAAAACTACAAGCAGACAAAAATACCTGCTAATGCATATCAAACCCATCAATCAAATAGGATGAAAACTAGCTATACATAGGCACAAATACCTGCTAATTTATATCAAAACTATCAACTAAATAGGACATAAACCAGCTATACATAGGCACAAATACCTTATGAGGCGTATCAAGCCCGCCACCCAAATAGGGCGGCAAGAAAATATGAGTAGAGTCAAATTCCTATGGATGCATACAAAGCTTGTGAGACAAATACAGTGGAAAGAGATCAGATGAAAATCTCCACTCATGAAGACAAATCCCACTAGTCAAATATGGTGGCAACTAGAGAAGAGAATCGGCGACAGACTCACTCCTCTATCCCGGTACAGGAGAACTACCAGTATCTACTAGTAACCCATAGAGGACCAGATAAAGCACAAACTCTTTCTTTAATATTGGAATGGTCATTCATACCCATTTCATCCAAATATGTATCTCATCACATCCTAGAAATGATGGAAGATCAAATGTAGATCCCAAACCATATCATCCAAACATGCCAAGACATTATTGCATAAGCAGAAAAGGTGAGAAACCAGGAAAACGCCTAGTTTCCTTGAACAGAATGACTTACTCACAAAATGTTTTAGTCATTATATAGGATTTATGCATCCCTGCTCCAATCTAGGAGGGTTGATAACAATATCTTGCAATACACAGACAACTGGATTGGTAACAAATACTCGTTCTAACTGGGGGACGTCTGTCCAATGTGGTGGATGCTCTAGGGCAGGCATATATCCCTACCAAAACTCAAGATGTTTGTTGGCATATCTTGGTGGAATCACGGGACCCAACAAGATAGTGATCCGTATATGAAGGTCGTTACCAACAGCAAGCGGCCCTGGTTTCCTTCAAGAGAGTGCTCAAAAATAAAATGTGCAAAGGCAGTCAAAAAATGAAGAGCGCATACATAATATGGCTCTGCTAGAAGCTGGGGTTCTTGACACCCTCAAACATATATCAATAAAGGATCAAGACCCTATCAATCCATTACCAAATCATGGAAGTGGAAGTAGTAGTTTTGAAGGCCCTCCCCACAATGTCGCTATCAGCAGCTCTGAAGGTCCTCCCCAAGTCAACCACAGGGGCTCATTCCGTGGGCCAGGAATGATTGATCACGAGAGCCTATCTCTTGATGCATATCAGGGTAGCCCTCCCATTAACCTAAATATCAGGCAGTAATAAGGTCCTACCCTTACTATTTTCTGCCATAATGGTCCTCCCCAGGGTATACGCTACAGATATGCTTCTCCCTGTAGTTGGACATCAAGTCTTGGTGGTAGTCCTCGCCATAATGATAGTCATTGCGAATGCCCTCCCCGTAATGGTAGTTGTTGTGAAGGCCCTCCTAATAGTAACTCCAAGCAATGAGAAGTTCCTCCCTTCACTCCAGTACATCCTAAAGGTCCTCTCCAAGATGTAAACTATAGAAATTCTATTGGGAAAAAATCCATCAATGAATCCTCTCGGTATGTTTTGGGTGTGGTTGTGTTTTTTGAAAAATCCAGATGACTGCAAATGAGAATGGTTGGTGTTTTTCAAAGAGAGGTTTCTAAGGTGGCCCAGTTTCCCAGTGTTTTCCAATTTTTGGGGCCTTAAAATAGGGAATTTATGTGAATAATGGTGAATGAAATTGGAAAATGAAGAGAAATTAGGAGCCCGAGACATGGATCGCATACCATGTCCAGGAAAGGTATGAAGTCGTGTACCAGGCAGTGGGAACGGTACGCGGATGAGGTTCGTGAAATGGAAAATGGTTCGCAGTGGATGGCAGTGTAGTTTTCAAATGCGCTGAAGTTGGCGGAGGAGGTTGACCGCATAGGAGAAAAGGAAGTACGCAGAGCGAGTAGGAAAATGGTTCACGGGCGGCTTGAGGTTCGCGATGGCTGAAGATCGGTAGGTATTGGAGTCCAAATTAAAGATTTGGTAAATCTTGATTTAGCAGATTAAGCAGATATCTTTTCCTATATAAGAATCGGTAATCTCACTGATTTCTTTAGAGATTGAACTTTGTTAGAGAAAATATTTTGCTCTGAGATTTTGGCAAAGGATGAAGGAAGTTCGCGAAGGATGAATAGTTTGTGAAGGCTGAAGGGAGGTTCGCGAAGGCGAAAGAGGTTTGTGCTGAAGGTGTTTGCGGGGATTATTAAACCACAAAGGAAGTATGGTATGCAGAGGAGAAACTTTGGTACATGGAAGCGAAGTTATTCTGTGAATAGGGAACAGTTTGCAGACAGGAGGGATTTCGCAGAGGAGGTTTGTAAAGTCGGTACGCGATAGAGGTACATGATCGTGAAGGCGGAGACAGTCCACAGATGAAGGAAGGTTCATGGAAGAGGAAGTGGTACGTGAATCAAGCGGTTCGTGGGAGAGGAAAGTGGTTTGAGGTTTTATCAAGGAAGTTTGAAAAAGATTCAATTTAGTTTGTGAAAGTATTTCTCGGTACCTAACAATATATGGGAATGTGGAATTAATCTATAGGTGTAAACAGAACTTCAACAGAGCATCTACTTATAGTTGAGGATGCAGGAATTCATGAAAATGAAGGGACATACATATACATAAACTGTGTTTGACCTACAAGTCGATAAACTGTGAGTGGATTCCTTTCCAAGAGCAATGAGTGAAGGAAGAAGAAGATGGTGACCCTTTCCACCAACAGTGAATAAAATATAGAGGCATAGGGAGTGACCCTTGGGAATGTAGTGAGTAGACCCTAAATCTTGTAAAGATAGTGATCCTATGCATAGAAGATCTATCCTGAACATTGTACTCATTATTGGCTGCGATCCTTGGTGAATTTGGTACATCGGCACATTTTCGTTGTATGCTCTTTGGACATAGCCTAGTGAGGGTGAACTAAGTAAAAATCATTATGTCATGTGCATGATTTCATATCTATTCATATATTTCTATAGAAGGAATAGAGAATTGAGTTTTTTCTAACAATGAAACAATATCTGAATGGGAGAAAGTTTTAATCTATCATGCCCTGATTCACCCCCCCCCCCCCCCCCTTCAGGGTATTTGACCTAGTGGACCCAAAAAATTCTCCTTACAGCCAGGTATCAAGCTATGATAGTAGTTATTACCATCATATAAGTCATCGAGAAGGTCCTCCCCTTAGTGAAATCAAGAAGCAAGAAGGTCCTCCCCTCGCTGCAGCCCACCCTGAAGGTCCTCCCTAGGGTATACACCATAAGGACATTTCCTACGGTCGAACATCGATTTGAAATGGTATCCCTCACTATTGAAACACCAATTGTGAAGGTCCTCCCCATAATCCAAATTCATACTGGAAAGAAGATCCTCCCCTTTCTGAAACAAATGTGAGAAATCCCTCCTATGTTGAGGCACTCAAAAAGATGAATCCAGACATATCAGGCACTCCGTCTATGACGAGTGGTATCCTTTCTCAACCATAGGATAGTCTGGGGCCATGCTCATCTTCTGAGACACCCCTACATCATTCGCACATCAATGGGACTCCCACCAGCCTGGATTCTTGGAATGAAATTATTAATAATCAGTTAAGTTGGGCATATCAAGTAGAGGAGCCTCCATAGGAACAACAGCCGGATATGTTTCTTATGATAAGACAACTAGATAAGGATAATATACCAGTGATGTATTATCCTACGGCCACTTATCACTTCAACATAACATATTAGTTGTCTAGGGAATGTGTTCATGAAATTCTCCTAGATATATGGAAAACTCTTCGCCAGTTGAAAGAAAAGTTACTACCCTACGAAGGGTATGCGGACCATTTCAACATGTTAGCGGAGTTTTGTCATTTAATCGACCTGGAAGCCCTCCTGTCTGCACGACATCCACGGTCAAAAAGGTGAAAGAAAAATCGTGAACTATATTTCCTCCATGAACTACACAAGTTGTGTCTCCTCATAGGTGACGCCTCGACTATAGTTCATATTCGGAAATGGGGACAATATGGATCTCTACACTTCACCCCATGTTCCGTCTATCAAACCTCATTGTAAATGACATCATGCAACGTCATTACCCAAAGGTAGCAATCAAATTAAATCCTTTCTCAGGAAATATGGGATACTCAATAAAAACTATCCTGGAGTAAGTATCAAAAGCATCAGGAACGAAGAGATCAAGCCATTGAAAAGCTTCTGAGTCAGGCAATCAAGAACATCCAGCAGGATTCTCACCTAAGGGAATCCAACCAGCAAGAAATTATCATGTCTTCAAAATCCCCTAGACTCCATGCAAGTACAATTCCATATTTGGATCACATCCATGTGGGAGTGCGTGAAATCAAAAAAGTGGAAATAGTGGCGGATACCACCGTTATGCGGGAACAACCCCAGCCCACAGGGCTGGGGGAATTTTTAAAAAAAAATGCCCCAATAAGACCAACCAATCTATCCTATAGCGCATCAATGGAAGAGTGGGAACAACCCCATCCCATAGGTATGGGGGCATTTTTACCTCAAGTTCTCGCATGGAGGATGTCTGTATTCTACCATCTGGGAAGAACGATGAGCATAAAAGTCACCTGTTCCATCCCCATCTCGTGGCTCATACCCTCCGAGACAAAGGCACATTATGAGGTTAGATTAGGGCCCCCTTCAGGTCAATATTCGCCAAGAAACCAAAATAATACCACAGAATGGAAAGAGAAAATCCAAAAAAGGATGCAGAAATCCTTCCTACCATTTGGTACTGAGTACACCACCCCCAATGTGGTATGTATCAGTGAATGTGGTAAACATCAACCCCATGGATCTCATAAGAAATGACACAGAGGGAGAGGATGCAAGGGAAGATAGTTCCCTCCCATAGGCGTCCCACACTGATCCTGATGGTGTGTATACCCAAAACCATAGAGTGGTCCTAAATTTGGGAACCCCCTCATTTAATCCATCACTACCTCCCTCACGAAACCCTAACAAGGAGAAGAATAAATCCAAGGTCATCTATGACCTGTCTCATCCTCCCCCTGAGAATGTTCCCCTCACTCTTGAGGAAAGATTCACCAAGTAAGAGGAAGAAATGAAAGATCTCAGGAAAATTAATGTCGAGCTACATCGAGGGAGCTACCTTGTCAGATGTGTTCCCCCTATGGAACGTCAGTAGGTATTTTTAGAAGAGGTTCCCCTACCACAGTCACTCATCCCGATGAATGAATTCAATATAGGAGGCCTACCCAATCCGACACTAGGATATTCAACCTACTTAAACCCAACCCTAGAAGGACATCAAGACTTCCCCCCACTGAAAAGGAATCCAAAATATATTCAGGTAAACCCAAAAAGGATACCCTCAGCTGGGTATCCACCCCAAATTCCAGCAGCACCGGCACACCCAACATTGGCCACTGCCACACCAGCCTAACCTCAAGCCCAGTAGGATATGCATCAAGGGCTCTTGAACACCATAGAGTAAATAAAATCTCTACTAGAAGCCATGGAGGGGTGCCACACTCTGATACAACTAGAGAACAAACCCTACCCTGATTGGGTGAGCAATGTTCCACCACCACCAAACTTCAGAAACCCCGTATTCTCAGTATTCAATGGCTTAGGGGACCCAGAGTAGCATTTAATGCACTACTCCTCTTACTGTGACCCAATGATGGGGACTCTAGAGTAGTAAGAAGTAGTAAAAATCAGGTGATTCATTCAAACCCTACAGGGATCGGCCTTCGTATGGTATACTAGCTAGCCATCTAACTCAATCACAGGTTGGGAGGACATCCAGTGACAGTTTCTCTTCCAATTCAGTTCAACGCTGCCTAAGAAAATGGTTAGTGACCTCATGAACTACAAGAATTGAGAGAACAAAAGATTCTTAGACTTTATTTCCATATGGAAAGGTCTGAATTATTCCCCGAACCGATCGATTCCCCAAGATTAAATTCTCGTTATGTGCATTGATAATCTTCGTGATGAATTATAAATACCACTAATCCTGATGAAGTACACAAGTGGGTTCTAAAATTTCTCTAACATTTCCAAAAGGATATAATAATCCTTAAAATGAACCAATCTCAAGTCCTGAGTGGCCCCATCAACCCTAGGGAAAAGGGCAGGAAAAGCTGAAGCGGCTTTTGTCATGCTTAAGACACCCCCAGCACCAGCTCTAGTTGCAAGGCCTCCACCGAACCGTGATGGACCCCCTGGATGCCAATAGCCACCCCTATCTTGGCAAGATTAGCGATGGGGTTCTAAAAGAAATTAGTTCGAAGAATAAATAAATAAAGTCTACTTGTTCCAAGATGACTATATCCATGGCTACTTCATAGCCACCATGAATTGTAACTTTCTCCAGCTAGCAGAGCTAAAGTGGGCCGATGAAGTGGGTCTCAACAACTGTCCAAATTATTTTCCCTATCACCAAATATTGGGGCACACCATCCAGGAATTCCTTGTCTTCAAGGATCTCCTACAAAAGATGGTGTATTCTGGGAAAGTTAAGTTGGGTCCGCCGCCAGTACAAGTGGCATACATTTACACCTCAGAATTAAGAGAGGAAGTGGAATGGAAAATGGTTTCCAGTAAGAAGGAGAAAAAATTTCACAATTGGATGACCCGGAAAATATTCAACCGAGTTCATGGAATCCTCTAGGCACAGTTGAAACAATTAACCATGCACCCAAAATCTCCTGATGAAATAAAATCATCCTCTTCATCCCTGAAGTCCTCTAAGGGCCAGAGGGGTAGAAAGCAGGAGTAAGAAGATGGGATGACACCAAAGTCGAAGTCAGTGTTGAAACTTTTGGACTCCATACCAATAGACTTGGTACAACGAGCATTGCCCCGCCAAATAGTACAACGGGCACCACCCCACCAAATGGCACCATTAGAAGAAGGCATTCGGACATAAACATTGTCAGATCAAGAACTGATATTCAGATCCATTGATGTCATTCAATTGATGGAACCCTTTTCTGATGAAGACTATGGCCATAAACCTGAATTCCCCATGCCCAATAGGAGAGCTAGAGGAAGAGGCCACAGAAGATGGAGGTTTCCTGGAAGGAATGACCATGGAAGGTGTCAAATTCCTGGACACGCCATAACTCAAATTGTTAACATCGTAGAAACTCATGGAAGGACCATCCGACAGACACAATGAGAACCGGAATGATCCTCCGCCCCCATCGAAGGAAATCTAAGCCCAGTTATCTTGGAATATTCATCAGAGAAAGAAAAAATACCAAATCACCTAAGGCATACGAGCAGACCAGCTCGGCCAGACCCGGAAATGACCACAGTGCCACCAGCTCCTATCACAAAGGTAAAACCATCTACGTTCAAAGCCTAATCCCCTAAAGCATCTGTGAAAGAGTAACCCTGAGCTAGGAATCACCAAACTTTAGAGCAGAAATATGATATTCCAAAGTAGTTGGATTAAGTACCAGAAAAGTTGTCAATCTTGGATGCGTTAAGTCTATATGCGGATCTTAGATAGGCGATCATCAAAGCCTTAATAAGTCCCCAGGAATTTGAGGCTGAAGTAGCAGCATTCTAAGTCTATCGGAAGGGGATCAGTCTGCCAAATGGGTGTTCTCCTCTCCAGGTCCTAGTGGAGGCACATGCTAACCACTCTCTTAAGTATATTCTCCTTCAGTCGGTGCCTTCTCCATCTTTTTTCTTTCCTTTGTTCCTAGAGGTTCATCTAGGTACAGTTTTCTCTAAGATGGTGGATGGATTCTTATCATTTTCCTTCTCGATGGACTCATTTGATTTGGTTGTGAAGCTTCATCAATGGAATTTAGTGGATCACTTTAGTCAAGAGTGGCCCTTGTTGCCATATTTTCAGCATGTACTGTCTTCTTGGAGGTTGTCAGGTCTGGAAAGGATTTTGGCTCCCAATAAAAGAGCCTTCTATTTGGTTCTCTCCTTGAGGGAGGGCTTTATTGTTGTGTAGTATTCTCCCTCCCGCTCATGTGGAAACTGGCAGTTTAATCTATTTTGATGGTCTCTTGGGGTTTATTTTGGTCGTGAATCCTCACAGGAAGCAGTGTGGTTAAAGAGTATGGGCCTCCCTTTTCCCTTTTAGAATGTTTCCTTTCTCTGATCAATTGACGACACTGTGGGTTTGTTTTTTTGTACGGATGACCGTACATAGAGAATGCTTGAGGATTCTAGTGACTGTATCTGTGTGGAGTTTGATCTCTCCAGACCTCTTTTAGATCATATTTTTTTAGCACGGGGTCCTTCTCTTGGTGGTGGCCTCTTATTCCTCACTCCCTGACACGTTTTTTTTCAACCTGTTAGTTGTAAGGTCATTCTTTCTCTACGTGTAGGAGATCTGGTTCGAATCTATAGGTTGGCCATCATAAGGATCCTTCTTCTGGTTTTCCTTCGGGCTCGGGTTTGGTCTTCAAGGGGGATCCTAGGCTGGCTTTGGTGCCTTCCCCTTTTCCTACTAGCCTTCATCCTCCCATGTCCTCATCCTCTCCCTTTCCCTTCTTCCCTCCTTATCCCTCGTAGTCCCCCATTGTGTCCTTCTCTCCCATCCCTCACCCCTCAGTCCCATCTGTGTGTAAGAATCTTGTGATTTTCTAGCCTCAGTTGCAATCAAAGAGCAGTCAGTCTACTCCTAGGTGCAAGGTGTCTCTATGCAAGGGGAAGGAGGTGATTCCTCCAGATTTTCCTTCCCTTCTGGTGTTGGACCTGGGGCCTTCAGGTGCTTCGTCTCTACCTTTTTATGAGGGATTCCCATAATTGGAAGATCTCGGTGGCTTTATTCTCATTATGGAGAATCCCCCCCCCCCCCCTTTACGAAAGTGATTTCACATGCTCTTCAGGTTTCAGTACTGGGAGCTTCTGGGTCTCCATCTCTCCATTTATTCAATGTATTTTTAGCCCTCTAGGATCCCTTGGTCTTAGGAATGGATTCAAAGATCTCACCTATAGTTTCTAATATCTCCCTAGTATGCAGAGTGCAGAATAGATTCCAAACTAAGCTGTTGTGTGAGGTAGAGTCGGTTAAGTTTTCTAGTAGGATTTCTTCAGTGACAGTGGCCATATCCCCCACCCCCTTTGTTTAATGTCATCATTTGTCATCTGGAATGGTCGTGGCTTGGGGTCTTGATCCAAAACTGATTTCCTTTCTCATGAGATTCATCATCATAACATTTTGATGGTAGTGGTGATGGAGATAAAGTAGTCTTCCTCTAAAATAGATGAGTTTGCGTGCAGAATCTGTGTAAGTAATTTCATGCATAATGGCCCACGGAATCAACTCATTTAGATTTTCTGGACTTCTAAGGTTTCAGTTTTTTTGGTGGCTTCTTCTAACCAATTTATCACTACTAATGTGAATGTGGGGTTCTAGTGCTTTCTGGTGACTTTTGTCTATGAAAAGTGTGACATTCAGTCTAGGGAGGCTTTATGGGATGACCTTCTATCTTTCGATCCATGGGCTCAACCATAGTTTATGGAAGGAGATTTTAACAGTGTGTTGGAACCTTTTGATAATAAGGGAGGGGAGCCTTTTCCAAGGAAAGATAGTGTTTATGTCTCCTATTTTTTGTCTCAGAAAGGCCTTCTTGACTTGGGTTTCACAGGTGACCGGTACACTTGGTGAAACAATCAGCAGGGCAAGGCCCGCACTTGGTGCAAGCTGGACCATTGTCTTTCTAACCTTCATGCTATTTCTACATTCCAGGATACAAAAGTTGTGAATCTTCCTCTCTCCCTTTCATATCACTCGTTGCTCCATGTGGATCTGTCTTATTTTCACAACAGATAAAAACACTTTATTTTTTTGCGGGGTTGGATTTCTGATCCTGGTTTTCTTCAAACGGTGGCTGAGTCTTGGTCCTTTCTGTTTCAAGGTGAGCTATGGATCGGTCTTCATAATAGGTTGAGGAGGCTTCATGGTAATCTTATGTCCTGGAGAAGGAATATTCCCCCATAGTTTTTTGACTTGGAATCTCTCAATTATGAGGTCAAGCAACTAGAGACAAAACTCAAGGAGGCTTGGGATGAGGAGGTCTTTAACCATCTGATCTCTATGAAGAGCAATTTGGTAGTGCATCTGCTTAAGTAGGAATAGATTTCTTATGAGTAGTCTAGAGTGTGATGGCTGCAAGAGGGGGACAAGAACACAACCTACTTCCATGCATGTATCAAAGAAAGATGAAGGATCCTCAGGCCCAACATACTCTGCGAGGATCCTTTTCTAATGACCGGGATGAGGTTGGGGGCCTTACTAAAAGCTTTTTTAGATTTCTTATGGATAAACTGAATCAGAATATGTTAAATGGTTATCCTGGAGGCCACCCGGTGTTATTTGATTCAATTCCCTATGTGGTGATTGATCAAGATAGAATGATTATGACCTTTGTCCCAGATGAATGTGAGATTCATGAGGCGGTGATTTCTCTTATCCCAGATAGTGCGCCTGGTCCAAATAGTTTTCTAGGGTCCTTTTTGTGGCTGCTTGGGATCTAGTTAAGGACTCTATTGTGCAGGTGATTCATGACTTCTTCGGGGGTGGGAGTATTCCTTGTGTGGCTAGTGCTTCTTCTTTGGTCCTTATTCCCAAATGGAAAGATCCTTCGTCTCTGAAACATTATAGGCCCATCAGCCTGTGTAATTTTTTGTAAAAGTTTTTGTCTATGATTATTAATAGACGGATGTCCTCTTATATTAGCCTCTGGATCTCATAAGACTATCATGCCTTCATCAAGGGTCGTACCATTCAAGGTGTAATTGGCCAGGCATAGGAGATGCTTTGTGATTTGAATCAGATGGTGTGAGGCTCGAACATAGTTATCAAACTAGACATGGATAAGGTGTATGACAGGATCGAGTGTTCATTTATTATCAAGGTTCTTAGTTGCATGTGTTTCTCGGTTTTTGGTGGTGTACATCTGGTTTTGTTTTTTTTTCTCCCCATGGCTATCCATATTGTTTATGGGAAAGAACTATGGTTTCTTCAAGTCGGTCAGGGGCCTTCATCAAGGAGATCTGTTGTCCCTCACTTTGTTTTTCTTGTTTTAGGATGTCTTCAGAAGGTATATTAAGAAGATTATTGGTGAGAGAAGGCTCTTCCTGTTTGGATATTCAAACTGCTTCCAAGGCCTTACTCATCTCATGTACACGGATGACACAATTATTTTTCTCAATGGAGGCCAATGTACCATCTAGGGGATCAATGATATCATTAAAATCTATTTTCACTAGATTGGGCAGCGTGTGAATCGTGATAAGAGAACCCTCTTGATTTCTAATCAGTGTATGGAGAGAAGAATGAGGTTCATGGAAAGTACTCTAGGAATTATTAGGCAAAGTCTACCCATGGAGTACTTAGGCATCCCCATCTCCTCATGTTGCATTTGGGTGCACCACTTTGATATGGTGGTTAAGAAGCTGACTTGCCATATTTCCAACTGGAAGAGCCATTTCATGTCCTTTGGGGGGAGGATTATGTTTATTAATAGCATGATTTAGTCTTCATTGATGCATGTTCTTTCTGTTAGTAGGGTTCCCAAGGCTATTTTTTGGAATATGGAACGTGTCTTGTCTTCTTTCGTTTGGGATTATTAGTCTAAGGGGAAGTAGCACTGGGCATCTTAGGGTAAATTGGATAATCCAATAAGAGAGGGCGGAGTGTGCATTCGAATTATCTTGGAGTCAATGCAGGGTATGCATGCTAAGATGGCTTGGGAGTTTCTGGAAGGCAGGTCCCTTTAGGTGTGTTTCACTGCTATGAAGTAAGGGGCCTCTTATGCTCCTATGAAGGGCAGGGTTTCACCTCTATGGCATGCAGTGAGTCCATTTATTTCTGAGCTCGAGGTCAAGGTGAGATGGATTGTGGGTAGTGGGGATATCAGCTTCTGGTTTCACAGTTGGAGCGGGGTGAATCTCAGGTTCCATAGTTGTCCTAATCCGAACATTTCCTTCAATGAAGCTCACCTATACCCCGGGTTCATCAACTCCATTATAGATAGGTATCAGAAGGATTTCTTTGACTTAATCAAGATATCAACAGATCTTTATCGTTGTGTATTCACTGGTGCGGCCTCTGGGTCCTTCTCGGTTAAGGATTATTTCAAGTTGGTGCATTAATGGTGGAGCGTGATGGATGGGTTGAAAAGTTGTAGTGCAAGGACATCCCATCAAATCTTTATTTCTTTTTGTGGTAGATTCAAAACAATTCCCTCCCCAAAGAAGATAATGTCCATTGTTGTGGAGTGCACCTGGCTTCTAGATGTTTTTTTTTTGCAGTTCGCATAAAGTGGAGTCTATCCATCAACTGTTCTTCAAGGGGTAGTGGGATCAATGAATGTGGAGTTTCTTTGGTTGATTCATTGGTGTGGCTTTGCATGATAATTATGGTGATAATTTTATGGAGCTCTGGTTCCGAGGTGCAGGGGATAACTCCTATGAAATAAGAGCGTGAGGTTTTATCCTTGTTATTAGCTACTTGTGTTGCAAAGAACAAGGCACGGTTTGAGGGAAGGTTCATCTCACAGGCTGCCATTGCCTTCAGAACAAAAAGCTTGTTTGCAGAGCTTGTTGGTCAGGTGAAAAACTAGTAGGTTTCTCCTTCTTTAATTTATCTTAATTTATTTGGGTCTGTTGGTGCAACTCCTTCTATCCCCTCCTCTCTTGGTCAGTGTATCTGCTGGTCCCCATGCAATAGGGGTTTGAAGCTCAACACGGATGGATCTTGTATCACAGGTGTGATTCAGGGTGGGGGTCTTATGTGTGACTCCAGAGGTTCTTTTATCATTTCCTTCACCACATATTTTGGTTGGGTGGACTCTCTTCTGGCAGAGTCTAAGGCAATGCTTGCTGGGTTGAAGTTGTGTGATGAGAAAAACATTAGGCTGGATGCATTGGAGATGGACTCTAAGTTGATCTTTGACTCTCTTCTTGGACTTATTCCCATTATGTGGGCCATCAACTATCAGGTTCGCAGGTGAAATCATTTCATCAATGGATATATGATGATTACACACACATGGAATGTAGGGAACAAAGATGCCAAATATCTTGCATCCAGAGCTTCATCTTCTGATTCTCTTTTTTTTTATGGTGTGGGGTCCTTTCTCAAGGAGGGTTTTATTTTTGTTACTAATGATGCTCTTGGAATCCATTATTATAGGCCTTCATGATCTAGTCCTTCTTAGCCCGGGGGTGTCAGTCTAGGACCTCTTTTTAATAATAATACAAATGTTGTTGTTGTTGGGGAAAAAAGGCACATCAAACCCTTATATGTGTCTCGCGAGATAAATGGAATTGATGTCCAGAGGATTTTCATCGACAACAACTCTAGATTCAATCTTCTCCCACTGTGAACACCTTATTGGTTGGGATATGATAAAGAAATATTGACACCCTACACCATAACTCTATTGTGATATGACAAACGTGAACAGAAACCACTAGGATAAATCAAGCTTAAAACTTGTCTTAGAGACCTCATGTCAGATTCTGAGTTCTAGGTAGTGCATCAAAGTACGGCTTTCAATGTTCTGCTATGGAGGCCTTGGATGCATCATCATGTTTCAATTTTGTCATCATACCATCAGTGAATCAAATATTAAACTGATGGGAAAAATGGGACATTTCACACCGATAAATCCCTGTTTAAGTCTTGTGAGTCGCATTACATCGACGCAGAGTTCTATGAATTGAAAGAGAATCAGTCCCTGGTTGACAACGTTGATTGGATTACTGCCCCAAATGGATTGTAAATGGATCCATCCTACCCCCTCTAGCAACTTGGGGAAGAGTATGTATTACCCTTTAACCAATTTGAATGCATAAGTTCAAGTATGTATGCAGAATCAATTGTCTGCATGATCTCCATAACGGATGCCAAGTCTAAAGACACAAAAGAGCAGGCTGACTCCCATGATGTTAGGAAAATCCCTAACAGAGATGCCCCCGACCTATCCTCGGGACCCCAAACTATCCTCACCTTACTCATAAATGGAAAAGACAATTTATATCCCAACATTAGAGAGTTTATCTCGAGATTCCTCTCTCCATCAGAAGAGGAATAATATGATGAAGAAAAAGAAGAAGAAGAAGAAGACCTCAAAGATTCCCCCTTCTGCATTCAAAGAAGGTGTCTCCACCATAATTGATGAACTTAAAGAGATAAACTTGGGCATTGAAGATGACTCGTGGCCCACCCTGATCAGTGTGGCTATACCTGTTGAGGAGTAGGAGGCATATACCTCCTTTTTAAGTAATAATTGAGATGTGTTTTCCTAGAACTACATAGAAATGACAAGCCTCGATCCCGAGGTTTCCACTCGTCATCTGGGTTTACCAGAAGATCATCCGAGCTATAAGCAGGTAGCCAGAAGGACCCATCTGACGCATGCTGCCAAAATAGAGGCTGGAGTTGACAAGATGATCAAATCCAACTTCATACGAGAAGTCCAATATCCGATCTGGATGGCAAACATAGTCCCTATAAAAAAGAATAATAGACAAATAAGAATCTTCATTGACTTCAGGGACCTGAATCGTCATTTCTTGAAAGATGATTTCCCAGTCTCAATCATATAATTGTTGATCGATGCAACCGCCGGATATGAGGCCTTCTCTTTCATGGACGGCTAATCTGGATACAACCAGATCCGAACGGCCTGGGTAGATGAAGAAGCTACTGCTTTTGGGGCCCCTCATGGAGTTTTTTTTATAATGTGATTCCCTTTGGTCTATAAAATTTCCTAGCCACATATCAACACACCATGCATCACATTTTAAATCCCTTCCTAGGAAAATTCATCGAGTGTTATGTCGACGATCTGGTGGTTAAATCACGACAGTGCTCAAATCACATGGATGATCTTCAAACTGTCTTTAACAAACTACAACAACACAGTTTAAAGATGAATTCCCTAAAGTGTGCCTTTGGCATTACCTCTAAGAAATTTCTTAGCTTCATCGTATGCCATTGCGGCATCGAAGTCGACCCTGAGAAGATAAAATGCATCCTTGGCATGTCCCCACCTCACAACCTCACATATTTGAGAGGTCTCCAGGGGCACCTGGCTTACATCTGACATTTCATAGCCAACCTAGCAGGTAAATGTTTACCTTTCACCAGGTCAATGAAGAAAGGAGTTATGTATGAGTGGGATAATGATTGCCAAGAAGTGTTCGATGATCTTAAAATATACCTCCTGATCCCACCGGTGCTGATGCTATCAGTTGAGGGGAGACCACTAATTTTGTACGTAACTTCCTTGGAACGGTCATTAGGTTCTTTCCTCGCATAGAAGAATGATGCTGGCAGTGATAATAGCCTCTATTAACTCATTCAAACAATGATTGATGCTAAAAATCAATATTCAAAAATTGAAAAGAACTGACTAGCCCTAATCTCCATAGTTCAAAAACTCAGGCACTACATGCAGTACTATGAGGTCCACCTGGTCTCCTGCTGTAACCCACTCAAGTATGTCCTCAACCATCCCATGCTAACTGGACTCCTATCACGATGGGTGTTCATCCTAAAATAGTTTGATATGTGGTATGTACTCCAGAAGGCCATAAAAGTCCAGGAATTATCAGACTTCCTGGAAGAGCACCCCTTGAAAGAAACAACACCGTTGGATGCCGAACTTCTAGATGAATTAGTGTTCTCCATCCAAGATGTACTTCTATGGTGCTTCCAGAAGCCCGATAGGGAAAATAATGGAGGACCCCAAGATCAACAAAGTAGGGATGGGGGTTATACTTGTATCCCCTGAAAAAGCAGTTTTTCCATACTCTTTCCTGCTTTCAGAAGGGTGTATAAATAATAAAGTATAATATCATGCCCTCATTGAGAGCTTAGAGTTAGCACTCCATGAACAATCCAAACATCTTAATATAAAATTTGATTTAGATCTAGTCATAAAATAGGTCAATAGAGACTATTCCATTAAGAAAGAAGTATTGGCCCCCTTGATGAACCATGTTCGAGAAATGAGGGTATAATTCCCATCGGAACAAATACTGGCCTACATCCCCCAATCAAGAAATGTTCAAGAAGATGCTTTGTCAAATGCATCCACAGCCTTGGATGATCCAGACTGAGGTGAAACGGTCATTAGTATTTCCCATCATCAGATGGTCTTTCCATTTATCCAGAACAATACGGAGGAGATTGATGAAATTAGCCCCGTTTATGAGCCATATGGTCACACCACTGGCTGGATGACGCCCATTAAAAATTACCTTCAGAAGGGGGAACTCCCACCAGATAGGGATGGAAGGGAATAGGTTTGAAGATGAGCATTCAACTTTGTCTTGTACAATGGGGTAAACCAAAAAAAGGTTCTCTACAAATGAGGCCTTGATGGATTCCTTATCAGGTGAATTGATGGAGAAGAGACTATTGTCATCGTGAAAGAAGTGCACGCCAAAGCTTGTAGAGCACACCAATCAGCAACAAAACTATCTCATCAAATTCAAAGGCTTGGGTATTACTGGCCCACTATGATATAGGATTGTTCCATATTCACCAAGAAGTGTCATTACTACCAAGTTCATGCCAATTTTATTCACCGACCCCCGGAATTACTTCATAAAGCTAATTACTTCTATCCATTTACCGCCTGGGGGATGGATGTTGTGGGACCATATCCCCCTACCACATCCAGACAATTCAAGTTCATACTCATAGAAATTGACTTCTTTTCCAAACGGTTTGAAGTCGTACCCCTTAAAGAATTCGGGGTGAAAAGCATCATTAGCTTTGTGAAGGCCAACGTCATTACCATATTTGGTGTCCCTCATACAATACTGACAGACAACGGCACCAACTTTTTCTCTGTTGAGTTGGAAAAATTATACCAAGAGTATGGAATCAAATCTAGTCATTCATCCTGCTACCACACGGCGGCCAATGGGAATATAGAGGCTTTCAACAAGACTATGCCAACATACTCTAAAAGATGGTAGATAAGGATAAGAAAGCATGGAAAAAAAATATCCTTCATGCTTTGTGGGCTTACCGTGTCACAAACCAAGTCGGGTCACCATCCAAACTGAAGCCCAACCCAGCCCACGGAAAGGCCCAAAGGGCGTTCCCGATCCCCACGGGCTGGCACAAGTGTCCGGGTATCAAAATAAACTTTGGAAACGATTTTAACTGAGCAAACAGATATAAATCAATCAACAAAATAAACCCAACCAAAAGTAAGAGTCACATCCAAACAAGTCTTTAACCAAAACCAAACTTTTGAGTCACATGAAAAAAACAAAATCCCAAACAATACTAAAATTATGGTGTCCAAAAACTCACCCAAAAACTGTCTCCCAGTGAGAGGACACCACCCTCAAGACGCCACCACAACACCACGTCAAGAGGATTGCTAACAACCTGAACCACCACCTCCAAACGCTGGACCCTTACCTATATCAGACGTAAAAAAATCTACTTACACCCAAGGGTTTAAGTAGGGTGTGATAAATCGCCCAGCAGAATGTCACCAAGAAAATATTCCACGCACAAATATTAAAATACAATTGCATTTACAATGATAAATAAAATAAATAAATACTTAACAACGTTAGTGGAAATAGTTTTCATAAAATGACTTTAATGAAAAGCAGTTTAAAACAAACACATGTTTGGGCAGTAACTCAAGTGACATGTCATGTATCGTTTGTGTGTGCAAATTAACCGGTAGTACCAAAGGATGGGAGAGGCCCTATGGGTACTAGAAACAGGTGGGATGATAGAACTTCGTGTCTCAGTGAAACGTGGCTTAGAAGGCCATGACCCTCAGAAAACGTGGCTTAGAAGGCCATGACCCTCAGAAAACGTGGCTTAGAAGGCCACGACCCTCAGTCATCATAAGTTTAGTTAGTGTTTCAATCGTCAAACCTACCAGTAAAACCGGGCCAAGCCATCTCCGAAACACTAGCTCGCTGGTCCTAGTCCCCCCACCTAATACCCTGGCTTCCCTCCTTGTGCTCACCTAAATTCAAAGTTCACATAACATGTCACATTAACACTTAGAGACAAAAAAGGTGTTTATACACAAGAACATGTCACCCACACACTGATATCCTCTTTGAAAACCACATGCACACCAAAACTTTTTAAAACTTAAACTACACTGTTTACGCATTAAATTTAACTAGACACATAAATTAACGAAATCACTTTGATAATTAAGAAAACCAATAAGAGAAGTTATTAAACAATTTTCAAACATGTCGTAAAAAAATTTAAAGGGAAAAAAACCATTCAAAACCCCTTTATAAAATAAAACATATTCTGACACACGCCAAAACATAAACCGCATCATCTACACTTCTTAACTCACACACTGAATAGTTTAAAAAATAATAATAAATTATCCAAAGTGAGTTTTCATAATAAAAATGGACTAGAATCACATAAATATACTCCTAGAAAATTAGATGCACATTTAAAATTTAATCAAAACTAATTTTTTTCAGCATGGAAACTAATTAGAAAGGTGATGAAAAATTAAACCAACATGCAAATGATCACTAGATAATAATTGTGTGTATAATCACCTACCAACGTGTCGCAAGCTTCGCAAAAAATGGTGCGCAAAAGCCACCACACCTAAAGCACCTCAAACAAGATCAAATACACCCTAAAAATAAAGCACGACATAAATGTGTCAAAATTAAATCAAACGCAAACTGAAACTTATTTACAACATCACCAAAAATAAGAGTATGAACAAAGAGGGACTCTACACCTACGGTGAGAAGTCTGGGAGGTCGGCCTAAGGTCGATGGGGCTTTCCGAGCTTGCACGACGCCGAGAAAACAAGGAGAACCACTAGAAAAAAAATAAGTGCAGTCAATGGAGGGGGTTGTGCAGCAGGGTGCGGCTGGGAAAGGTGGGAGGGTAGAGGCTTCGGTTGGGTAGCGGACAGGCCGAGTGGGATCCGGCCAAGGGTGCGGGAGGAAGAGGGAGGTGTGGCCGGCGGATAGCTGGAGGTAGTAGGAAGGGCGGCGTAGGCTAGGAAAGTAGGAGGACAGCAGGGGGGATGCGGATGAGGCCAAGCAGGTGTGGCTGGTTGGGCAAGACGGACGGTAGCAGGGGAGGGCAGGGATGCACGCGGGGTCATAGATGGGTGCAAGAGGGAGGCTGATGCGAGGCAGGCTGGGGCGTGGTAGGCCGGGAGAAGAAGGAGAAGCGGCAGTAGGATTTGAGAGGGGAGTCGCAGTGCGCCAGGAGGAAGAGAGCATCATTGAGTGGAGGAAAAAAATAATAGGAAAGGAAATAATAAAAGAAAAAAAAGATAAAAGAAATGGAAGAAAAACATTAAAAAAAGGATTAAACTAACCTAAAATAAAAATAATATTTAAACTAATCTAAAATAATAATTAAAATATGATAGAAATATTAATAAGGAAAATTATAAACGTTAATATTTTAATGTTACCCAAATTAAAATATTAATTACAATAGTGTTAATAATAATAGTAATATTAATAATAATAAAAAGCTAAAGAATGTTAAAATTTTAAATGATAACAACTAAATTGAAATATTAATTATAATAATGTTAATAATAATAACAATAATATTAATATTAATAATAATAGTAAACATAATTATTTTATTTTAATTAAGTTAATTAACCACCCGCGCGTCGGGCAGGGCGCACATTAAACTGGTGAAGCTACACGGGTTCGCCCGTGCCCAGTCCACGCATCGCGCATTACCAAGACAATGCTCACTTATCAGCACGAAAGCAAAAAGCTTGTATCGGTCTCGAACCGCTTTTCAACCAAACAATTTAAATAAAGGAAAACAAAATTACAGGATAAAAATTAAAAATTAAAAACATACCTCAAATGAAGTCCAGGTATGACAATTATCGCCACCATGAAATCTTTCCGCCCTCAGAAATTCAACTCGAAGCCTGATCAGAGAATAGAAATGGGTACTCCTAATCAACCTAATAATTTTTCTCCCAAGTCTCATGCTCGTCATTCCCATGCTTCCAGAGAATACAAACCAAGGGAATGGACTTTCCATGAAGCACCTTCTCCTGAGAATCCACTATCCGCACTGGCCACTCAAACACTGATAAGTATGGATCAATCTCCAACTCTTCCCAATTCAACACATGTGACAGGTCTAGATTATACTTTTTCAGTTGGGAGACATGAAATATGTTGTGAATAGAAGTCAACTTTGAAGGCAAAGCTAACCTGTATGCCACCTTGCCAATCCGCTCAATAATCTCGAAAGGCCCAACATACCTCGGTGTCAGCTTTCCCTACTTTCCCAAGCAGCGGTGACCCAAGCGAGGGGCCACCCTCAAGAACACTCTATCCCCCACTAAAAACTCAAGATCCCGATGCCTCTGATCTGCATAAGATTTTTGGAGACTCTGAGCTGTCATCAACCGCTGTTTAATCAACTTGACCTTCTCAAACATCTCCTGAACAAGGCTCGGTCCCAAGAGTGAGGTCTCACCTACCTCATCCTAACACAAAGGATACCAAAAAGGACGAACATAGAGCACCTAAAAGGGTTCAATTCTAGTAGAGTATTGGTAACTGTTATTATAATAAAATTCAACCAATCCCAAATGTTTATCCCATGAACCTCTGAAATCCAACACACATACGCGAAGGATGTCCTCTAGAATCTGATTCGCCTGCTCCATCTAGCCCTTCATCTGAGGGTGGTATGTCGTGCTCATTTTAATTTGCGACCCCAAATACTTTTGGAGGACTCCCCAAAACTGAGATGTAAAGTGGGGGTCCCTGTCAAAAACAACTGCTGATGGCACACCGTGAAGTCTGACCACTTCCTGAACATACAAACGGCTCGGCTCCTCCACCTTCGATGTATCTCTGATTGGTATAAATTGAGCTGACTTTGTCAAATGATCAATCACTACCCAAATAGCATTCCTCCCACGAGGTGTATGAGGAAATCCAATAATGAAGTCCATGGAAACCTCATCCCACTTCCAGGTAGAAATGGGTAATGGATGAAGTAGGCCAGATGGTCTCTGATGCTCTGCTTTCACCTGATGACAAGTGTAGCATCTCGATACAAAGTTGGATATGTCCTGCCGCATACCTAGACACCAAAACTGGTGAAGAACATCGTAATACATCTTAGTAGCACCAGGATGGATGGCCCACTAAGATTGGTGGCTATCATGCATCACCACCTTCTACAGAGACAACGGCACCACTACACGGCCCTTAAAGCACAAGATCCTCTTAAGAGACAAAGACCAATCAAAATGGGTCTCCCCACCATGAAGAAACTGCATGGATCACTAAAACTGCTCATCACCAGGCTTCTCCTACTGGATCAACTCCATAAGAGAAGGAGTCAACTGAATGCTAGCCAAGAAAGTACCTCTGCTATGATCCCTTCTCTCCAAGTGCATCTGGGCGAAGAGCCCCATCAAAGTCCACTCATCACTGGACTTCCTCAACGCTTGCACTGGTACTTTTCTACTCAAAGCGTCAGCCACCACATTACCCTTTCCCGGAGTATAGACAATGTCAAAGTCAAATCCCTATAGATACTCGATCCAGCGGTGCTGCCTCAGATTGAGATCTTTCTGAGAGAAAATGTAGGCTAGGCGCTTATGGTCAGAATAGACCAAAAATTTCTCCCCAAAGAGGTAGTGACACCAAGTCTTCAGAGTGTGCATCACTTCTGCCAACTCTAAGTCATGAGTCAGATAATTATTCTCATGCGGTCGAAGCTGGCGAGAACCATATGCCACCACATGGTTATCCTACATGAGTACACATCTGAGGCCTGTACCTAATGCATCACAATAAACCACATAGCCCTTCCTAGACTCTGGTAATATCAGCACAGGCACGGTGGTCAACTTCCTCTTCAACTCCTCAAAGGATTTATGTAACTATGGGATCCATTCAAACTTCACCCCTTTCTGAGTGAGTGTGGTCTTGGAGGAGGCAAGTCGTGAGAAGTCCTGAACAAAACGCCTGTAATAACCTACCAAGCCAAGAAAACTCCTAATCTCAAACACATTTCTCGGATTTTTCCATAGCATCACTACATTGATCTTCTCAGGATCCATTTAAACCCCTTGTTCTGAGATGACATGCCCCAGAAAATTCACTTCCCTGATCCAAAATGTGCACTTCGAGAGTTTGGCATACAGGCGGTGGTCCCTCAAAGTGCCTAAAACAATCTGCAGGTGATGCTCATACTCCTCCTCAAATCTAGCATAAACCAAGATATCTTGCACAAATACTATGACAAAAGAGTCAAGATATTGGTGAAACACCCTATTCATGAGTGCCATAAAAACTGCTGGAGCATTTATCAATCCAAAAGGCATGACTAGATACTTGAAGTGACCATACCTGCTTCGGAAAGCCGTCTTTGGAATGTCTGCTTCTCTCACCCTGAGTTGGTGGTAACCCGACTACAGGTCGATTTTGGAGAACCACTTTTCCCCATTCAGTCGGTCGAACAAATCATTAATCTAGGGCAAAGGGTATTTATTCTTGATGGTTACCTTATTCAATTTCTAGTAATCGATGCACAATCGGATGGTTCCATCGACCTTCTTTGCGAATAAAACTAGGGAGGCCCAAGGAAAGATGCTTAAGAGAATGAATCCTTTGGATTCCAAATCATCCAGTTGTATCTTTAATTCCCTCAATTTGGTGGGGGCCATGCGATATGAGGGGAGAGATATAGGCTGTGTTCCCAGTGCCAACTCAATCGAGAACTCCACATCCCACTCTCGGGGTAAGCCTAAAAAATCATCTGGGAAGACCTCTAGGAACTCATCCACTACACGAGGTAACCCGCCCTAAGAAACACCACTATCGTCCTCCAGTGCGAATGACGAAAACTGATAAGAAAGATTCCCCAACTCAGGGAGTGGAGGTCCCGTGTGACCTGACCGAGGATCCCGTTCTCCATGAAATAACTGAGGACTCCCATCTGGTGCCATAAAGTTGACTCAGTGCCGATAGTAGTCAATATGCGCTTGGAATCACACCAGCCATTCCATGCCACGGATCACATCAAACAGGTCCATATCAAGGACCAAGAAATCCCACTCCATCTCGACTCCCGACACAGAGAGTGTGCATGATGGGAACCTAAGACCCTGCTCCTTTTTCTTACCCAACGGTGTTACTAACTCCGATACAACAGATAAAAGCTTAGTTGGAAGGCTCAAAAAGTTCACAAGACGGTCAGATATAAAAGAAACTGAAGCACCAGTATCAAATAAAACTACAGCTATAGAAGATGCAATCAGAATGGTACCTCGAACAGTCGAAGGTCTTGCATCAGATCATGACGGTGCCTGATCCACGGCATGCAAAGGTCTAGTCGCTACCTGAGAATGACCGGTCGCCTGAGGCTCTACCCTGATCTGGCTTATAACGACCCAAAGTTTCATTAATGGAAATCCCTCTTGATCTAGTTAAATGTATCTTTATGTAAAATGTTTATATAAAATGTCAACTTATTTGGTTTTATGTTAAGAATTGTGACCGTTACTTTTATATCCGTTGAACAGTGATCAGATGATTAGTATAAATATAGGGCTTTAACAAATCCAATTTACTCAGACAAAAGAAGCGATGGCCTCATCCAGTAGAATTGCTCCGTACGAAGCCCATTTGTCCGAGCTCGGAAAAGAGGTGGTGTCCTTGGGATTCACTCTTGACCAAGCCCAAGCTGAGCTTCATCATGTCAAGCTCAAACGGGACCGTCTACGGGAAAAGTGGAATTTGATAGAGATTACCACTCGAGCGATTTTATCTGAGCCACCCCAAGAGTCTGTCACCATCGCACACCATACCCTTAGGTCTTATGCGGATGTTTTAAGGGGTTATGTAAAAAATCGCTAGTACTATGTTCATGTATATTATTTTTGTATATAATAATGAATATACCTCCTTGTCATTTTTGATATATTGTAAATAGTTTTTAAAGTACAAATAGTGTTTTTAGTTACTATTTAATTAAGAATTATATTTTATTAAATTAAGGGATTTTTTAATTAAATAATATTTTAATAAAATATTATTATTATTAAATTAATTTTTATTAAATATAAATGATCTTATAATTTTATGAATGCAATTAGAATTTTTATTAAGGTTTGAAAGCCATTTCTGTCAAAACCCGTGAATTTTCGATAAATGACGGTTTTTATTTTAAAAGTGAAAATTAACATATTTATAAAATTATTTAGATAAAATAATGTTATTTCTGGAATCAGGACATATAAATTATCCAATGGTGAATTTTTCATAATTTTCTGAGATAGTCAAATTTTTGGGTAAAAATTAAATACCGTTTAAATATATAATGTGTTTTATAACATCATAATGACCCAATAGTGATGTAATAAAATACTATAATATTTATGTTCGACCAATATATGTTTTAACATTAAAATAATGTGATTTTGGGTTTGTTTAACTTACTTTTCAAATCATTAATGGACCCCTCAAGACTTATTAAAGACCTTGTCTTTTTAAATTGTTTTCCATGGGAGTGTGACTCACCTCCACGTAAGCAACCCTATTATTTTAAGAAGTTCAAACTTTTTCCTTATAAAATATTTTTTTCCTCTTCCCTTTTCCAAAAACGATGGGCAAAAACCATGGGATGGTTTTTGTTTTGGATTAATTAATATAAGAGGTCCCAAACCTAAATAATAAATAATTCCCTCACCTTTCCTATATAAACTCACCCAAGCTCCCACTTAATCCTCACTCAAAGCCTTTGGAGTGCGTCCAACCTCTGCCCTACTCTCTCTATAATCCTCCCAAGGTTCCCCAAGCTCCCAAGAAGCCTCTCACAAGCCTCTCTCTAGACTTTGGAAGCACACTTCCAAGTAAGGGTTTTTTCTTCCTTTCTCATTTTTGTCCAATTTTATTTAAGTTGTTTTTTCCTTTTAATGTCAATTATGAATGTTGGGGTATGGTTTCACACCTCCCTCATACTTCCATCTTTATGTTTTAATGATGGGATACCCCTTTCTCTCTCATTAAATGCCTCCCATGTACACCCGTTACTATGCCGAAATTCTAAAAGGAACTTCTCTCTCCTCATTTACATTCAAGCAATACTTTTGTATCATGAATCTAAATTCCATTACAATTATTGGGACATGTATATATATGACCTCCTTACTGTCCATTACATGTAAATATTATGAATAACTCCTTTATCTCTCATCAACCATTTGTTTATGAATTCTTATGTCACGTTGTTATGCTGTCGAAATCGCACTGATTTTCTAAGCCAATGACATTGTGTAGTGAATACCATGCTCATTTCTCCATCAAGGGTATTCACCTTTATGCACATTTACTTATTTATTATAAATTTTCATGTATGAATTTCACATTTCTTTATCATGGAATAAATTATTATGTTTTATGAATTCATGTTTTATGATCCATGTGGCACACTTATGCATGAAATGAAATGTTTAAGAAGGGTGCACCCTTATAACGCTCCAATGCATTGGGTAAAGTATAGTATCATGATACGTCATGTGAAATGATAGTTGACTCATGATAATTCAAGTTAAATGAGGGTTTACTCGTGTTTCATGTGCAATGATGATTTACTCATGCTCCATGTGCAATGGGCATTGGCTCATGCTAATTCCATGTTAAGTGTTGTTGCCACATTTCCATGTTATGATTATCATGCTTTATCATTCCTTTATGTTCATGTTTCTCTTGTTCTATATTGATATTCCTAATGTCTAACTTGTGTTGTAATCCTCATGTTATTCCATGTGTATTCCCTTACTGGGCTTTATAGCTCACCCTTTTCTTATGCATGTCCTCAAGTTATCACATGCAATGCTAAGTATGAGGAAATGTTGTGGTCATGTAAAGGAAGTTTTCAATAAAGATGTTGTATTTCATGTTTTAAGTTTTTATGTAATGATCCTAATCCCCAAATACACTAAACCTCCTAATCTTCTTTTTGTATCAAGTGAAGTTTTATGTAATAAATCATGTTTAAGTTTGTAATAAAAGCAGGGTTGTCATAGTTGGTATCAGAGGATAGGTTTAGTTATTTTTGGGATTAAGATTAGAAAACCCTAGTAAAGACTTAGAGAAAAGACTAAGTATAATAAAAACATCCCTAGGTTTTGGTAAGTACTGAGTAATTGGTTTCTCAAGAAAATACATCCATGTCTGGATACGAGCAGGTAGAGGTGGCTCTGGCACGGATGTATCCTAGGGGTAAAACCCGAAAACACCACTTTGAGCTAGACTCGAACGGGAACTGGTGCACGACAATGGGACTTACTACACTCTTGGTTATGACACTCCCAGGGGATATGTTTTGATAAATTCACAAGCTTAGTATGAACCCTTATTAAGGGAATTAAAAAAATGCCCCTAAGAATATATGTTAGAAAGTAGATCATGAAAATATTAGATTGAAGCCTATAGACTCATGAGTTAAGGAAATAAAAGTTTATTTACAAGTAATCAACTTTTGTCTTTGGATTACCCTTTATGTGTTACCCCAAAATTTCCTTTTATTCCAGCCAATGGCCGGTAATAGGAGGACTCAGGCTAACAACCGTTGTGAAGATCAGTGTGATGACTGTACTAATGAGATGCCCAATCCAATGGGAGCAGGAATCGCAAACTTTTCCATGCTTCTCTCTCAGCTAACTCAAGTTTTGAATAGAAACATGGGTGAAGAGGAACGTTCTGCCCCCCCTAAGAAAGAAAAAGTATCTATCGAGAGCTTCATGAGACAAAGGCCTCCTACTTTTAGTGGATCATCTGATCCCACGATCGTTGAACAATGGATCAACTCCATTGAAAAGATCTTCTCCATCCTTCAATGTTCTGAAAAAGAGAAGGTTCTCCTGGCGGATTATCTTATGGAGGGTGAACCTGATCAATGGTGGACATTGATCAAAAATATGAAGCCTGAGGAGGAGATCGAGGTGTTGGAATGGAAGGATTTCCAAAAGATGTTTTTTGATAAATATTTTCCATGCACCCTCCGGCTTAAGATGGAAAAGGAATTCCTTTACCTCAAGAAAAAAGATGAAGAATCTGTTGGAGCGTATGAGGAAAACTTCGCAAGGCTTGCATGATACGCTTCCGGCTTTGTCGTTACCCCAGAATTCAAAGTTGACCGCTTCTTTGGTGGGTTGAAGCCTAGCCTACGGAAAGCATTAGCAATCCATGACTTAAACAGCTATGAGGAAATTTTCCGATGTGCCCTCAAGGTCGAAATGGAGATCGTAGAATCATAGGGGTATCATGGGGATAAGAAGCATAAGGTGGACTTCAATGCTGGTGGTCCGATGGATAAATCCAATGGTTCTAAGAAGATCCAGCACCCTACTTTTCAAAAGTGCGAAAAGAAGCACCCTGGAAATTTCCTTAAGGGGATGAGGAAATGATTTAGGTGTGGAAGAGAAGGGAACCTAGCTGTTAAATGTCATCAAGAAAGACTCGCGGCTGCGACAGAGGAGAGGAACGCTCTGTTAGAACCTCAACGCATTGTTCATTTCTACAACTGCAAAGAACCGGGGCATTTTCAAATTAGTGCCCTAAACCAAGGGTTTTTAGAGTCAACCAACAACCTCCAAGGAAGCAAGGAAGATCTTTTTCCATCACTTCTACCAAAGTGAACCCTGAAAATGAAGTGGTGACAGGTACGCTAGTTATTCATTCAAGAATAGAGAACATACTTTTTGATTCAGGTTCTACGCATTCTTTTATATCTCAAAAGTTTATTAGAACAATCCCAGCACCACCACAAATCATGGAAGTGAAGATGTCGTTGAGTATGGAAAATGGGGAAATCATTGCATCCCATGAATATATGTCCTTCCCTATTATAATATGTGGATTTAATTTCCCTACGAACCTCGTCATACTCTCTCTAATCGAATTTGATTAAATTCTTGTCATGGATTGTCTTTCCTTATATAGATCCAACATAAATTGTTGGGAGAGGGAAATCACACTCCATATGGAGAATCGAACCCCGATTCTTTACAAGTGTAAGGAGGACGATGAATCTTCTTTAGCTTTATCATCTCAAGTATGGATATTAATACCCTATGATCACACGTATCTGGATCAGATGATTGAGTCCAAGGAAGAAACCATCCTTGAAGAAATTCCTATTGTGAGGGAATTCGCTGAAGTGTTTCCTGGGGAACTCTATGGTCTTCCTACTAGAAGAGATGTTGAATTCTCAATTGAAATATACTTGGAAAATTACCAATATCTAAGACTCCATATAGAATGGTTTTCATGGAACTTGAAGAGTTGAAGAAACAACTACAGGAGAATCTGGATGAAGGGTTTATACGCCCAAGTGCTTCACCATGGGGTGCACCAGTCCTCTTCGTCAAGAAGAAGTATGGGTCAATGTGGATTTGCATCGATTATCGTGAACTTAACAAAATCATGATAAAGAACAAGTATCCTCTACCACGGATCGATTACTTGTTCGATCAGCTGCATGGAGCACAAACTTATCCAAGGTAGATTTGCAGTCGGGATATTATCAAGTAAGGGTGAAGAAGGAAGATGTCCCCAAGACTGCTTTTCGTACAAGATACCGACACTATGAATTCATAGTAATGCCTTTTGTACTCACCAATTCTCCAGAAATCTTCATGGACTTGATGAATAGAGTCTTTAGATATTACCTAGACAAATTTGTGGTAGTCTTTATAGATTATATTCTAATATACTCTAAAACTAAAGAGGATCATGAGGAGTATTTAAGAAATGTACTAGAGACTTTGCGCAAGGAGAATCTCTATGAAAAGTACATCAAGTGTGAGTTCTGGTTGAAGGAAGTCTCATTCTTGGGCCATATCATCACAAACAATGGGATATCTATGGATCCCTCCAAAACAGATGTAATTGAGGGATGGCTGAGGCCAACATCGATAACGGATATTCGTAGCTTCTTGGGGTTATCTAGATATTATCAACAATTTGTGAGAAATTTCTCATGATTGTCTAACCCTCTTACCAAGCTAACTCAAAAGGGAGTAAAGTTTACTTGGAGTGATGAATGTGAAGAAAGCTTCAAGGAGTTGAAAAGGAGGCTTATCACTGCGCCCGTGATCACTTTACCCACAAGTGGGGAACTTTTTGTGGTATTCAGTGATGCTTCAAAGAAGGGCTTAGGTTGTGTGCTGATGCAGAATGATAAAGTGATATCCTATGCCTCAAGGCAGTTAAAAATCCATGAGAGAAACTATCTAATGCATGATCTGGAGTTGGCGGTGGTAATATTTTCTTTGAAAATATGGCGGCATTATATCTATGGGGAGAAATGTGAGATATATACTGACCACAAGAGTCTTAAATATATATTCACACAAAAATATCTTAATATGCACCAGAGAATATGGATAAATCTCATCAAGGATTATGATTGTTCAATACATTACCACCCTAGGAAAGAGAACAAGGTGGTAGATGCCCTAAGTAGAAAGGATCCAGTGATTCTAACAATGATGAGAATTGAGAAGGATCCAATCTTCTTAGACTTGATGAAGATGGACATGGGAATCATAGATAAGGGAACATCATCAAACCTTTCACAAATGATTTCTCAACCTTCTCTTTTGGAAAGGTTAAAGGATGCTCAAAAGGATGATGTGAGAATTCAAGAAAAAGTGGAAGATATCGAAAAATGGAAATCCTCAGAGTTTAATGTTAATGAAGAAGGAATTGTGTGGTTTGGGAAAAGACTATGTGTTCCATCAAGTCTGGAGCTGAAGAAGGAACTTTTGGATGATGCACATAGTTCAAATTTCTCTATTCATCCAGGGAGCACAGATATGTATCGAGATATCTGAGAAAACTTTTGGTGGGATAATATGAAGAGGGATATCGCTGAATATACATCAAAGTGCCTGGTGTGTCAGAAAGTGAAGGCAGAGAGGTAGAATTCTAAGGGGATGATGCAACCATTGCCCATACTAGAATGGAAATGGGAGAACATCACCATGGACTTTGTCACCGGACTTCCAAGGACATCCAAAGGAAACAATGCAATCTGTGTTGTTATGGATCGTCTTATAAAGACTGCACACTTCATTGCTATTTAGGAGTATTTCTAATTGGATAAACCGGTACAGATATATATCAGTGAAGTGGGGAGGTTTCATGGAGTACCACTATCTATTGTGTCTGACCGAGATCCAAGATTCACCTCTAAGTTTTGGAAGAGTCTTCAACATGCTCTAGATACTGAACTGAACTTCAGTATGGCCTATCATCCTCAAACTGATGTCCAATCCGAGTGGACTATCCAAACACTTGAGGTCATGTTGAGAGTGTGCTCAATGGACTTTAAAGGAGGATGGGATCAATATCTTCCTCTAGTTGAATTCTCTTATAATAATAGTTTCCACTCGAGCATCCAAATGGCACCATATGAAGCCCTGTATGGGAAAAGGTGCAGAACACTGGCATGTTGGGATGAGGTTGGTGAACGTAAGCTGCTTGGACCAGAAATGGTCGAGGAAATGGTGGAGAAGGTGAAAACCATTCAGAAGCATATCAAGCCAGTCCAGAGTCGACAGAAGAGTTATGAATATAATCGTCAATGAGACCTTGAGTTTAAAGTTAGATACATGGTTTTTCTACGCATATCTCCATGGAAGAAGGTCATGAGGTTTGGAAAGAAAGGGAAGTTAAGTCCAAGGTACATAGACCCCTTCGATATTCTTGATCGTGTCGGGGTTGTGGCCTATCGACTAGCACTTCCACCTACCATGGACAAAGTACATGATGTCTTTCATGTATCCCTCTTAAGGAAGTACATACTAGACCCTTCACATGTACTCTCTTCTAAGGTGGTACAGTTGGAGGATGATCTTTCTTATGAGGAGAAACCAGTGAAGATCTTAGATCATAGAGAAAAAGTTCTACGAAATAAGACAATGCCCCTTGTTAAGGTGTTGTGGAAAAACCACAAGTTTGAAGAACCGACTTGGGAATTGGAGGAAATTATGAAGATGAGTTACCCACATTTGTTTTAGTGCGGGAAAAAGGAAATTTCGAGGGAGAAATTTCTTAAGGGGGAATATTGTAATGACCCAAAGTTTCATTAATGTAAATCCCTCTTGATCTAGTTAAATGTCTCTTTATGTAAAAAGTTTATATAAAATGTCAACTTCTTTGGTTTTATGTTAATAATTGTGACCGTTACTTTTATATTCATTGAATAGTGATCACATGATTAGTATAAATATAGGGATTTAACAAATCCAATTTACTCAAACAAAAGAAGTGATGGCCTCATCCAGTAGAATTTCTCAGTACGAATCCCATTTGTCGGAGCTCGGAAAAGAGGTGGCGTCCTTGGGATTCGCTCTTGACCAAGCCCAAGCTGAGCTTCATCATGTCAAGCTCGAACGAGACCGTCTATGGGAAAAGTAGAAGTTGATAGATATTACCACTCGAGCGATGTTATCTGAGCCACCCCAAGAATCTGTCACCATCGCACACCTTACCCTTAGGTCTTATGCTGCTGTTTTAAGGGGTTATATAACAAATCTCTAGTACTATGTTCATGTATATTATTTTTTTATATAATAATGAATATACCTCCTTGTCATTTTTGATACATTGTAAATATTTTTTAAAGTACAAATAGTGTTTTTAGTTATTATTTAATTAAGAATTATATTTTATTAAATTAAGGGATTTTTGAATTAAATAATATTTTAATAAAATATTATTATTATTAATAAATTAATTTTTATTAAATATAAATGATCTTATAATTTTATGAATGCAATTATAATTTTTATTAAGGTTTGAAAGTCATTTCTGTCAAAACCCGTGAATTTTTTATAAATGTCGGTTTTTATTTTAAAAGTGAAAATTAACATATTTATAAAATTATTTATATAAAATAAATGTTATTTCTAGAATCAGGATGTCAAAATTATCCAACGGTAAATTTTTCATAATTTTCTGAGACAGTCAAATTTTTGGGTAAAAATTAAATACCGTTTAAATATATATTGTGTTTTATGACATCATAATGACCCAATAGTGATGTAATAAAATACTATAATCTTTATGTTATGCCAATATATGTTTTAACATTAAAATAATGTGATTTTGGGTTTGTTTGACTTACTTTTCAAATCATTAATGGACCCCTCAAGACTTATTAAACACCTTGTCTTTTTAAATTGTTTTCCATGGGAGTGTGACTCACCTCCATATAAGCAACCCTATTATTTTAAGAAGTTTGGACTTTGGCCTTATAAAATATTTTTTTCCTATTACCTTTTCCAAAAACCATGGGAAAAAACCATGGTATGGTTTGTGGTTTGGATTAATTTAATATAAGAGGTCCCAAACCTAAATAATAAATAATTCCCTCACCTTTCCTATATAAACCCACCCAAGCTCCCACTTCATCTTCACTCAAAGCCTTTGGAGTTCATCCAACCTCTTCCCTACTCTCTCTAAAATCCTCCCAAGGTTCCCCAAGCTCCCAATAAGTCTCTCACAAGCCTCTCTCTAGCCTTTGGAAGCACACTTCCAAGTAAGGGTTTTTTCTTCCTTTCTCATTTTTGTCCAATTTTCATTAAGTTGTTTTTCCCTTTTAATTTCAATTATGAATGTTGGGGTATGGTTTCACACCTCCCTCATACTGCCCTATTTATTTTTTAATGATGTGATACCTCTTTCTCTCTCATTATATTCCTCCCATGTACACCCGTTACTATGCCGAAATTCCAAAAGGAACTTCTCTCTCCTCATTTACATTCAAGCAATACTTTTGTATCATGAATCTAAATTCCATTACAATTGTTGGGACATGTATCTATATGACCTCCTTACTGTCCATTACATGTAAATATGATGAGTAACCCCTTTCTCTCTCATCAACCATTTTTTTATGAATTCTTATTTCACGTCGTTACGCTGCGAAAATCGCACCGATTTTCTAAGCCAATGTCATTGTGCAGTGAATACCATGTTCATTTCTCCATCAAGGATATTCACCTTTATGCACATTTACTTATTGATTATAAAGTTTCATATATGAATTCCACATTCCTTTATCATGGAATAAATTATTATGTTTTATGAATCCATGTTTTATGATCCATGTGGCACACTTATGCATGAAATGAAATGTTTAACAAGGGTGCGCCCTTATAGTTCTCCAATGCATTGGGTAAATTATAGTATCATGATACATCATGTGCAATGAGTATTGACTCATTCTAATTCAAGTGCAATGATGGTTTACTCATGCTTCATGTGCAATGAGTATTTACTCATGCTCCATGTACAATGGGCCTTGGCTCATGTTAATTCCATGTTAAGTGTTGTTGCCACATTTCCATGTTATGATTATCATGATTTATCATGCCTTTATGTTCATGTTTATCTTGTGATCTATTGATATGCCTAATGTCTAACATGTATTGTACTCCTCATGTTATCCCATGTGTATTCCCTTACTGGGATTTATATCTCACCCTTTTCTTATGCATGTCCTCAGGTTATCCCATGCAATGATAAGTACGAGGGAATGTAGTGGTTATGTAAAGGAATTTTTCAATAAAGATGTTGTATTTCATGTTTTAAGTTTTTATGTAATGATCCTAAGACCCAAAGACACTAAACCTCTCGATCTTCTTGTTGTATCAAGTGAAGTTTTATGTAATAAATAATGTTTAAGTTTGTAATAAAAGCAGGGTTGTCATATGGCTCTTCCCTGAAGATGATCTGGTCCTACCACCACGGCCACAAAACTTATATCATGTAGTCCTGGTCGGCTCCGACTGAACTGATACCCCTCTGGAAGCCACAGATCCATCCCCACTCTAGTAAGGTCGTGCAGTCCTACAGAAGCGCTATAGATGTCCCACAACTCCACACCCATGGAAAGGTATGGGAGGGTATGGACAAGTAGGTTGGATGTGACCTACCCTTCTTCACTGATGGCACACCACGGACCCTGCACCAGAAGCCCTAGATGAGGTCTGCCTGGGAGGATGACCTGAGTTGCCACCACTCTTCTTCCATTGCTCATCGTGCTTCCTCTTCTTCTCAGATGAACTGCCACTACCAAACCCTGACACTAATCCAGAAAACCCCAAATTTCCTCTCTAGTCAATCTCGAACATGCAAGAACAATTTACCACCTCGGCATAAGTTCCCAGCTTTAACAAGAAGACCTGAGAGTGGATTTTTGGTCAAAGTCCCTTCTCGAACTTCCGAGATTTCAAATATTCACTTGAAACAATTTCAGGCGCGTACCGCACTAGCTCAGCAAAGCGGTTTGCAAACTCCATCACTGTCTGATCCCCTTGTGAAAGATCCATGAACTCATGGGATCTGGCATAGGCCAGGAACTCGGGACAGTACTGCTCATTAAAGATAGCCTTGAAATCCTTCCAACTCATCTGCTCATGTTTCCCAACCTAAATCACTGATTCCCACCACTTACGACTGGAACCCTCTAGCTTGAAAGAGGCACACTTTACCCTAACTTCCTCTGGCGTGTCAAGGAACTCGAACATACGCTCTATATTTTCAAGCCATTCCTCTGCCTCTCGAGGTTCTGAGCTACCTCAGAATGAAGGAGGTTTATTCTTCAAAAATTCCTGAGATTTATCCCTTTTGGAGCCAAACTCATCTCCTCTAGCTGGAATAGGGGAGGGGTAGGAGTCTCCCCCTATCCTAAAGCCTGGACTGCTCAGACCACGGCTTTTACCAATCTCTGATCAAGCGCTGAAGGAGAACTCTCTCCAGCTTCCTCCCGTGGGTGCGTATAAGCTCTTCAGGGAGACATCTTGGTGCAAAGAGAAACAGTCATAAAAGAATATCATCAACACATCATATCCAAACAAAAGTAAAATTTTCAGCAAAATAAGTAATCCTCTGTAAACCAAATATGCAAAAGTAACATCATATCCAAACTCTTCTTCCCCGCCTGATGTCCACGCACAGTCTGTAGCCTGCATGTCCCACCTGGAAGAGAATTCAAACAAGCATCCCAACATCCCATGGTGACTCAGGGTCTGTCACGAGGTGTGCTGGCGAGGCACCCTACTCGCAACCAGAATTCTGAGCCCCGACAATCCTAGCTACTGTCTAACTAGACTCATCCCAAATAAAATAACTCAGATAACAAAACCTGTCTCTGATACCATTTTGTCACAAACCAAGTCAGGTCGCCATCCGAACCAACGCCCAACCCAGCCCGCAGTAAGGCCCGAAGGGCATTCCTGATCCCCACGGGTTGGCACAAGTGTCTGGGTATTAAAATAAACTTTGTGAATGATTTTACCTGAATAAACAGATATAAAGAAATCAACAAAATAAACCCAACCAAAAGTAAGAGTCACAGACAAACAAGTATTTAACCAAAACCAGAATTTTGAGTCACATAAAAAAAACAAATCCCAAACAATACTAAAAGTATGGTGACCAAAAACTCACCCAAAAACTGTCTCCCAGTGAGAGGACACCACCCTCAAGCCACCACCACAACCCCACATCAAGAGGCTTGCTAACAACCTGAACTACCACCTCCAAACATTGGACCCTTACCTGTATCAGACGTAAACAAATCTACTTACACCCAAGGGTGTAAGTAGGGTGTGAGAAATCACCCAGCAGGATGTCACCAAGAAAAGATTCCACTCAAAAATATTAAAAGACAAATGCATTTGCAATGATAAATAAAAGAAAGTAAGAAATGCTTAATAACGTTAGTGGAAATAGTTTTCAAAAAATGAATTTAAAGAAAAGTAGTTTAAAGCAAACACATGTTTGGGAAGTAAATCAAGTGACATATCATGTATCGTTTGTGTGCGCAAAGTAACTAGTAGCACCAAAGGATGGGAGAGGCCCTATGGGTACTAGAAACAGGTGGGACGCTAGAACGTCGTGTCTTGGTGAAACGTGGCTTAGAAGGCCACGACCCTTAGAAAATGTGGCTTAGAAGGACATGACCCTCAAAAAACGTGGCTTATAAGGCCACGACCTTTAGTCATCATAAGTTTAATTAGTGTTTCAATCATCAAACCTACCAGTAAAACTAGGCCAAGCCATCTCCAGAACACTAGCTCACTAGTCCTAGTCCCCCCACCTAATACCCCGACTTCCCTCCTTGTGCTCACCTAAATTCAAAGTTCACATAACATGTCACATTAACACTTAGATCCAAACGAGGTGTTTATAAACAATAACATGTCACCCGCACACTGATATCCTCTTTGAAAACCAAATGCACACCAAAACTTTTTAAAACTTAAACTACACTACTTATGCATTAAATTAAACTAGATACATAACTTAACGAAATCACTTTGATAATTAATCAAAACACTAAGAGAAATTATTAAACAGTTTTCAAACATGGCGAAAAAAAATTTAATGGGAAAAAAGCCAATCAAAACCCCTTTTTAAAATAAAACATATTCTGACACACGCCAAAACATAAACCGTGTCATCTGCACTTCTTAACTCACACACTGCACAGTTTAAAAAACAATAAAAAACAGTCCAAAGTGAGTTTTCACAATAAAAATGGACTAGCATCACATAAATATACTCCTAGAAAATTAGATGCACATTTAAAATGTAATAAAAACTAATTTTTTTCTGCATGTAAACTAATTAGCAAGGTTCTGAAAAATTAAAAAAACATGCAAATGATCGCCAGATAATAATTGTGTGTGGAATCACCTACCAACGTGTCGAAAGCTTCGCAAAAATTGGTGCGCAAAATCCACTGCACCTAAAGCACCTCAAACAAGATCAAATACACCCTAAAAATAAATCACGACATAAACACGTCAAAATTAAATCAAACACAAACTGAAACTTATTTACAACATCACCAAAAATAATAGTATGAATAAAGAGGGACTCTGCACCTATGGCAAGGAGTCTGGGAGGTCGGCCGAAGGTCGACGGGGCTGTCCGGGCTTGCGCGACGCTGGGAAAATAAGGAGACCGCCAGAAAAAAAATGAAGTGTAGCCAATGGAGGGGGCTATGCAGCAGGGTGCGGCTGGGTAAGGTGGGAGGGTAGAGGCTTTGGCTGGGTAGTGGACAGGCCGAGCGGGATCTGGTCGAGGGTGTGGGAGGTAGAGGGAGGTGTGGACGGCGACCTGTTGGAGGTAACAGGGAGGGTGGCGTAGGCTGGGCAAGCAGGGGGGATGTGTTAGAGGCCGATCAAGTGTGGCTAGCTGGGCAAGACAAACGGTAGCAGGGGAGGGAAGGGATGCGCGTGGGGTCGCAGGTGGGTGTAAGAGGGAGGTCAATGCGAGGCAGTCCAGGGTGCGGTAGGCTGGGAGAAGAAGGAGAAGCAAAGGTAGGGTTTGAGAGGGGAGCCGTGGCGCACCAGGAGGAAGAGAGCAGCACCGGGTGGAGGAAAAAAAGAATAGGAAAGGAAAGAATAAAAGAAAAAAAGATAAAAAAAAATGGAAGAAAAACATAAAAAAAGGATTAAACTAACCTAAAATAAAAATAATATTTAAACTAATCTAAAATAATAATAAAAATATGATAGAAATATTAAATAAGAAAAATTATAAACGTTAAGATTTTAATGTTACCCAAATTAAAATATTAATTACAATAGTGTTAATAATAATAGTAATATTAATAATAATAAAAATCTAAAGAATGTTAAAATTTTAAATGATAACAACTAAATTGAAATTTTAATTATAATGATGTTAATAATAATAACAATAATAATAGTAGTAAAAATAATTATGTTATTTTAATTAAGTTAATTAACCACCCGTGTGTCGGGCAGGGCGCACATTAAACTGGTGAAGCTATATAGGTTCGCCCATGCCCTGTCTGCGCATCATGTATTACCAAGCCAATGCTCACTTATCAGTGCGAAAGCACAAAGCTCGTGTCAGGATAGGCCGGCTTTTCAACCAAACAATTTAAATAAAGGAAAATAAAATTACGGGATAAAAATTAAAAATTAAAAACATACCTCAAACGAAGTCCGGGTGTGACATACCGGATCACAGCCTGCACTGCCACCCAGGAAACCCCGTACTCACTAGTATATGGGTCAAAGGTAGTTTTTTCATTCAAAATTCAAGTTAAATCACTTCGTGTGGCCATTTTTTATCAACTGTCCATGGAAAAGAAATCCCAGAGATATTTTGATGAGTTGGAGAAGCTATATGAGAAAAGGATGCACACTTTACAATATTTGGAAATCTATCAAAATTGGATCACACGAGCCTTTAACAAAAAGGTTTGCCTTTGATCTTTCCTTAAAGGAGAAACGGTGTTAGTCCTCAGGCCCCCGATGATACTTGGGAAGAAGCCCCCAAAACTTGAACCAAAGTGGGAAGGACCATATTCATACATAGGGTTTATTCCAATAGAGAATATTCCCTAATATCAATGGATGGACATCTTATTATGTCTCCCATAAATGAAAAGTTTATGAATAATTACTTCGCATAATAGCAATGCCCAATCATGGTCCAAACTCTATGACCCTAAATTATGAGTTGTCGTACTGTGATTTCATGGTCCAAACTCTATGACCCTAAACTATGAGTTTTAGTACTATGATGTCATGGTACAAACTCTATGACCCTAAACTATGAGTCATAGTCCTATCCACATGACATTAAACTGTAAGGAACTCATCCATGAAACATGACATTAAACTGTGAATCATGTCCTCACTGCGTGACGCTAAACTACATAGCATAGCGTCCAAGTGGAAAGATGTTAAACTGCATAGCACAAAGTGTCCTAATCGCATAACAATAAACTACACAGTCGCTTAGATAACTACATATGGCTTGATTCCTGCCCTTGCAGGATACGTAGTGAAGCCTAGATCCTTGATCTTGGCCCAAAGCCCACAAAAAAATGCCTTTATCATATCCTCTATCTCCCCACACTAGTGAGGGAAACCCTTGTCACTCTTTGTTTCTCACATTGAGTATAACTCATGTGAACTTAGGATTAGTGGTAAGTATTCCCTTATGCAAGAAAATTATATAGAAATATGTCAGACCCGACTCCTGTAGTGGATGAAACAAAAAATTCTCCCACCCCTATTTCTGATCCAGATCGGTACAGGGAATGTCCAAAACTATGTGCGGCTTGATTCCTACTCTTTCAAGATACATAGTGACGCCTGGATTTGGCATCCCGGCCTAGACACTAAAAACATTCCCTTACATGTCCCTACACATGGAACAAATATTTTTAGGGAATGTTAAGAACTACATACGGCTTGATTTATGCCCTTATAGGATATGTAGTGATGCTTGGATCTTGCATCTCAACCAATCCACCATTCAAAAAATAAAATACCCCTTCCCTCATGCATAAGACAGAGTTTTGTGGGGAGTCTATGAATGGTCCTGACTGCATGACAGTAAACTGTGAGATTCTTCAAGAGTCACGTATGGCCCGATTCTTAATATTACGAGATCCCACACATTCCCCCCATGCATAAGAAGTCAAAATATCATGCTTACCCTTATACATATGATTAAAATATACATATAATCTCTCTTAGTTCATGGTTAATCACGGTCTAGGTATTTCTTCCGTTCCCAGACACATCTTTCCCGTTTTTCAAACTCCATAATCCAGGAAAACTTGGATCCCCATAAACATTCATAGTCATCTGAGATGGAAGGACAGTGTCCTGCGGACACCTTTGTTTTGATATGCACATCATTCACCCATGGATCTGCATATGTCACCTAAAAAATAGTTATCAATAAAAAAAATTGTCCCCAAGATAGTCCGCTCCTATCTCGGTACACCCGATGGATTCCATGACCCATGTCATCCCTCTTGATTCAAGTTTCCCCTCGGGACTATGTTTTACACCTTCTATCATCACTCATGTCTAAGTAATTCCAGGACACCCTGATCATGATCAACTAAAATCTATTAATGATCTTTTTGATAGCATAATGACCTCACCATGTGACATAAACCTGCAAGGACAAAAATTTTCTTATTGTACGACGTTAAACTGCATAGCATTGGTTTAATCCAAAATTTCTCTCTGGTGTTGATTTTTCTATTCTTAGGTGGCGACCTGAAATCCTTTTAATCCCTTATTTCTCACACTAAGAATAGCTCATGTGATCTTAGGGATATTAGCGAGAGATCCATTGTGACATTATGGAAAAATAGTCCAAAAAATTTGTCCTAGAAATATGACCCTAAAAGGCATGTCATGGTTCCCTTCCCTATAAGGGACCTCACATCCTGGCCATATGATGTTAAATGATAGGGTATCCCAAAGATGGGAAGAATTCCTCACCCTATGTGTGAGTCAGATCTACATAAGGGATACCTGATTCCATGAGTAAATCACAGCCCGAATGTCTCTAATGTATCTGGATACACTCCTGACATACCTTAGAATCTATGATCTAAGTGATCTTAAATCCCCATAATATTACATGGTCATATGAGATGGAAGGCCAATGTCCTACAGACACCTTTTTTTAGCTATGCACATCATGCCCTGGTGGCTCTATATATGTCGCCTACAAAACAGCCATCAATCAAAGGAAAATTCATCTCCAGGAGAGTCCTCTCCTATCTCAGTACATCCAATGGCTTCCAATCCCTATAACATCCATTTTGATTCAAGGTCCCTCAAAGTCATGCTTTACATTATCCTTCCTACCCACGTCCTAGATATATCAAAACATGCGGGCTCGATTCATCTCTGGTCTCTTTTGAGGTTTCTATAAAATAAAGATACCCCATCCATATGCATGAAGTTGATCTAAATACAAAAGAAAGAGTCCCCCATTCATTTCCATGTTTCCCAGAGAAGTTCATTTAAAAGAAATATCCATTTTCATGTTTAGGTACACCCCTTTTCAAAGATCATATATTGTTTTCAAAAATGTATCATCTCCATAATCCCTCATAGACATCGGATATGAAAGGCCAGTGTCCTATGGACACCTTTTTCTGACTATGCACATCATGCCCTAGAGGCTCTGCATATACCTCCTACAAAACGGATATCAATCAAAGGAAAATTTGTTCTTAGGAGAGTCCTTTCTATCTCCTGTATGATCAGATGACATTCATGTCTTGTCACACCCCCGGATTTGGAAAACCCCTAGACAATGGCTTACATACCTTCCTCTTTCCAAATGACCCTAACATAAAAAAAAATATTTCTAACTGAACTGACCATTCACTAGCTCTCCCTTATGAAAGTAAGAATCTTATGGGAATAGTTGCCCCCTCAGAGAAAATATTAATGTCCCTAATATTTTTAGAAATCATCACTCAGACCAACCACCCATTGTGGCTCCCAACATCAAAATAAATTCAAAGTGTTTCAAATCCTACCAGGCCATTGGAGACAGAACACCAGTGTCCTACAAACACATTTTTTGACTATGCACATCATTCCCTAGTGGCTCTGCATATGTCACCTACAAAACATCCATAAATCAAGGGAAAATTATTCCTTAAGAGAGTCATCTCCTACCTTTGTACGCTTAAAATGGATCCCAAGCCTCATGCATGTCCAAAATTCACAAATTTAGGGTCATGAAAAATCTATAATCCATGTATGAAGGATATTAGAACATTCCCGGCTAACGAATCCCAAATTGGGGCCCCTTCCCCATTAATTTTGTCACATCTATTTGACCTAAAACATCAGTAATAAGTTTGATTGGCAGGACTGTGAACTACCCCAAAAAATGTCATACTTTCCAGAGTGAAAATCTAAAAAGGCCACCTCTGGATAAAATTCGAGTATTAGTTCATTAAACTTACACCATGCATGATTTAAAAAAAATGTTTTACGAGTAATTAAAAGAGGCATGAAACTTGTTAGATTGAAAACCCGCAAAGGGAGGCCTAAAAAAAGCCAAGTTATACTTGCTAATCCCATGTCAAGAAGGCTTAGGAAAAAATTAGTGTAACAATGAAAATGACAAAAATATTTGTGAGTTATCCCATAAAACCTCATCAATAGTCGAACTATGCTCACTGAGTCTCGTGACTTGGGAAAAAATTAGAGCCCAATTCGATTATTTCAATTTATTGGTTTCGAATCATGGTTTAAAATTAATACCTAATCTAAATGATGTTTATATGATTGATTTTGATTAATTAATATGGCAGGAAAAGAAAAAGAAGAATAATTTAAAGTCAAGTCAGTTTCATTGAGTTCAAAAAAAAATAGAGGAACATCCTTGGTTCGGAGTATATCCAAAGTATCAAAAATAAAAAGAGTACATATCATGATTTGGGGAGATCTACAATAAGGCCCAGCTCTCCCTTTCCAAAAAAATGGCAAGTGACTGTCATGGTCCATCAAGATTTTTCTCCAAATAAGCTCTCTCATCCACTTCAGCCTTGAATATTGGACACACTTGTTCTATAACGACTTTAAGGTACCACCCTTTCTTCTATATAGCTTCATATTTGGCACACGAAGAGGCTAGTTGAGCCCTCAACCTTGATGTGTGGGCCTCTCACTCCTGCAACTCTTCTTGTTGAGTGACTAATAAATCATGAGCCTTTGCCTATTTATCCTTTAGGTGATTAATTTCCTCTGAAACATCTTGAAAGGCTGTCACCTAATGATGGGAAGAATTGAACTTGGCAAGCTTGTCCTCACAAGAAGCAAGGTATTCTCGGGCTATGACGATTTTGTAGATAAGGAGGTGTAAGTTCCAATAATCAAATCCACCAGAATCCAATTCAGTGAATAATCACCGAAATTTGTTAGTCTCATCAGTGAAATTAGTCATAAGTGTCTTCGTGGAAAGGGCACATAACTGACACCATGCCTGTTTTCGCACTTTCTAGTGCCTCCCTACGGCACCAGTACCTTGATCCTCCCCCTCCACAATGGGTATATAAGTAGGAAGTGTCATTACAGGAGTGATAAGGGACCTAAGATAGGTTACCCAATATGGGGGTCCATCCTTTCCCTCAGATGGTTCGACCGCTGGAGCCGGAAGCGGAGGACTAGCTGCGGCTTCCGGGGTGTCTGGTGACACTCTATTGGGGCCAGCCTTGTTAGGGTCATGGGAAGTATCTATAGGAGGGGAGAAATCTTAATCACTTCCACTAAGATAGGTTGTACCGATGAAGCCCCTTCCAGACACTTCTAGTGGAAAATCGAGCATCTTCTTACCACAAGGGTAAGAATAGGTGGTGTATACATCGTGGATGTTGTAGAAACAGGAATAGAATACATACTCATCGTGCTAATCACAAAAGAAGGAATGTGTGGTATGGTCTTTGGGTTGAGGACGGGGTAGAGAATGGTTAGAGGATTCTACACCCACTGAACTAGTTCTCTCAGTACCCTATTAGGGTAACAGTCCGTCCACAGTTGGGCATATTCTAGAGACATAAAAGTGGATCTCACGTATTGGGGATGATAACTTTCACAGTGGCACCTTCCCGCATCAATATAAGACATAACTGGAAAAGAATCATGGGATGAGACTCTCTCCTTAACTAAAAAGCAGGATGAAGTACATCTTGTTGAAGGAACCCAAATTTCCTGGCAAACCGATAAGGGAGGTATAACTCACAAATATTCACTCGATCTATATGAGTAATGATCATCCCATCCCGAAGTGCAATGATGTATGAGTTTTATTCTAAAGAATATCCCCTATCACCTGTTAATGTACTATTAGGGGTAGGATGCGGTGAAAATGAGAAGCAAGAAGTGTCATTCAATAGCCCAACTGCATCAATAATGCTTAGAGTCCTGGGATGAACTGCGGAAATGTTGAGAAGGTTGGGTTGAAAGTCATAACGAGGAACCTTTGTAGTGTGTCGATATTCATAACAAGGGAAGTGTTTACCATACAACCATATAGGAATTGAAACGGTCTATTGAGATGATGTGAGGGCCTACCTTCCTGTATTTTTTCCAACAACTCATAAAGTTGGGATAAAGTAGGAGCATCCATATTGATGGGTCAACCCTCTGCCAGCATAGACACCATCATCAAAGTACAGTCTCGGAGCCTAGTATATACATTGCGGGATGGGAAAAGACATCCACTAAAAAACATGGCAAAGAAACCTTCTAATCTAAGCACAGGTGATACGTCTGGTTGAATCTCATATCCCTAAGTGGTATATCTTCTCACTTCAAGGGTAGAACAATATGACCCTGGAGTCTGACAAGACTGAAGGGATGGATGAGTTTGAATGTGGTGAGCCCTCATCTTAGGTTCGTTCACCTATAAGAATAACCCTATCCACACCTCAAACAGGATAAGAGAGCGATCCTGGAGGGGATGATCAAGTAATCCCTCTACCATAACCAGTAGACTCCTTGTCAAAGGGGACACATGGTTAGTGTTATTCCAAGTAGTGGATATCGAGAGAAACTCGTCATATATATCTCTAAGGATGTGGAGTCCTCAAAGTTAGTGGATAGCCCATAAGGTGATTCACACCTCCCCATGCGATAAATGGAAGGTGTTGGTGCTTGAACACTAGTGGTTCCATAGCTCAGGAAGGATTTCACCTGGGGAGCAGGATGCGAACTGTGAAACTCAGGCTTCCTGATATAATTTTACCACATTCAACTAGTTAGGGGACTCTAAACAGGTTTGATGTACCCAGAATTCCTAGGCCCATTCATTGGAGAAACATCCTTCGGCCCGCAGATCCCACTTGGTGCTCCAACTACCGTTAGGGTTTTCTTGGGAAATGTTGATAATGGATGGGTACTCTCAGGTGACTAGTTTTAAGAAAGCATTGAGAAACTTTTGATTGCCCTGAGTCCACGCTAATCCTCCTAGTATGAATAAATTTTCATGAATTGGAGTATCTATGACTTCTCCTGCTAGGGAAATGTTGGCTTGATCATGTCCTTGTGGTGCTTCTAAGAGAATGAAAGGGGTATCGAGGTCAGCCAATGGTAGAGGAACGTCTTCAGGAAGACCAAAGTCGTAAAGTGGCAACTGTACGGACAATGGGTAAGATAGGATATATGGCCTTAGGAGATCTTTGATGAAGCTATCATGAGGAATAATGTAGGATTGAATAAGGTCCTCACTGTCCTCCACCATGGTCTCCCTCATCTTCGTCGATTTTATCACAGCCTATGAAAGTGGCATTGTAGCCTTCACAGGAAGATGCAGAAGCCTAAAAAAAGTTATTCCAATAAAATTTGTTTGATAAAGGATATGGAAGAATGGATAAAGGACTTAAAAATATGTCTGCATAAGGACTCTATGTATTGTTTGCAAAAATGGTACGTGGTAGCCACTACCCGCATACCGCATGATACATGGAAATAATTCATGCATGTTGCATGATACGCAAAGATACTTTCTGCATACTGATGCGGTAAGTGGAAAAGTTACACCACGTATAGCCATAGTATGCACAACATCTGTGAGGCGCTGGCCCGTGGAGTGTTGGTTAGTGAATAGAAGGGTTTGCGGAAGAATGATGCTATGAACCAAGGCCTTGACAAGTCCATTTTCAAAAAAATATGGTTTAAAAGTATAAAGTTTGGATTATTAAGGTTTATAGTTATGTTTTTCAGTTCAAGCTTGGTATGAAGACACACAAGCAGTGTAGAATTCTCCTACGTGGGATCCAGATTTTAGTTTTGAAATTCTACAATTTCATTTGTGAAATCCAAAATTTGGTTTGTGGTAGGATAAATGGAAAAAAATTTGGTTTGCGACACGTATAAAGCAGTTCGCAAAGAGGATTTTCGCAAAAGAAAAGGTACATGAAGAAAGAGGAAGCATAGGGAGATTCAGGAGCACTTTTCACCACAAAAAATGGTAAAAGAAAAATGACATGGGCCCCTATATATAGGTGTGTTCCCCTTCTATCGGGCCTATCTGTTCTAACAAGAACCATTTCAGTTCAGAACCACTTCTACATCAGAATAGTCATTTCTTCATTCCGAACGGACCCCATTCTAATGGGGGCATTTTTAGGGTCCTGAAAATTCCACCAAGGGAAGAAAATTCTCCCACAATAACTTTTCAGAAGGAATCAAGCATTCCTGCAAGTCTAGAAAAGAAAATGGACTTAAATTGAGTTACAAACTTCAAAAGAAACTTGAAGGAATTCAAGTTTTCAAAATATTTTAAGTGGCCCATGTACCATCACCGGGAAGGGTCTGCGGACTACATGGACCGCGAACTACCAGTACGTAAAATGACCCACAAGGTGCTAGCACACAGAGAGATGTCCAGCGAACATAGTGGACCATGAACCGCATTGCTGAAGGAATCATGCGCAAAAAATCCATCTACATACCATCTTTCAAACTCAGAAATTCGTGGATGAAGCAAACTGACAGGGTTCCACAAACCATGATCGCAAACTACAGCCTCCACAAACCCTGGTTGATAGAGTCTTCTGCGAGTCAAGATGTATTTTCATGGACCTCGACAAATGGTATCACATTACCATGGATACGATTACCCCAATGCTCTATAAAAGGAGCACAGAAGGAATTGAGAGATGAAGGAAGAAGAAAGCTCAAAGGGGACCCTAGAGGTTGGAAGAAAGAACTTGGAGAATATTCCATCTTTAGTCTTGAATCATCATCAAAGACCGAATTGAAAACCACACTCTCCGCAGGTACAACCAACCACGAACCATAAAATGGGGGAACTTAATAATAATAAGAGAACCTCAAACCTAATCGGTGAAACCGTGAACCACATATTTCTTTCAGATGAACTCCTAGTGAACGATAGTCCCCCAGACCCTTATTCAATATGGTGTTCTATGTAGTGTATCGCTATGCAGATTTAACTCAGCGTCGTGTACTGCATCAGTACACGGATGGAACCCAAAGCGGTGTGACAGACCATATTCAGGGTCGTGTACCACTATGGTGCATGGTGGTCTCTACCCCAGTCTGTGTACTGCTTCGATACATAGATGACCCCTCTTCCTGCATACCACTACAGTATGCAGAGCTTCCCCCATCCTTTATAAGAAAATAGTACATGGAATAGGGTGTTTTTGGGTATTCTTTCCTCTAGTTCCAATATCTCTCCTCCATTACTGTTCATTCCTCCATAGTCCCTCCATGAAGCAGTCCCCTAACATCAGTTCAAAGCCTCCTCCAAATCCACCGGACCCGTATGATCATATCATCAGGTGCATCAGCGCGCCCCTTTGAGTTTACATACCCATGGTAAGAAGAGTCATGAAGGCTCTCCCCATAACAGTTCTGTAACATCTCGTTACTATTTTAGGTATTCCTAAACCATCTTGTGTTAAATTATTATTATTTTAAATGGGAAAAAATGGTTTATTAGTGAAAAGTTGTGTTTTTGTTAAACACGTCGTGGAATGGTAAAACACCCAATTAACACTCCATAATATTCAATTAAATATTTTCTGAGTTAAAAATTGAGTAATTATAATTTTCTGAGGTCTGAAAAGTATCAGGGAGGACAGAATAAAAATATTAAATATATTATTTTAAACATGGTCAATTTATTCAAAATAATTGAATAACTCGAAAATGGTTTTTTGTATGAGAAATTTGATACCATGGTTATGTATGAAATATGGTGTTTACCCTAGGAGGGGTATAATATTCAAAGGCGCCAAACTTTTGGATGTCTCGCTCATGAGATAAATATTTTAAATAATATTTAATATTTTATTTGTTAAAAATAATTAAATATCTCTCAAACGGTGCATCGTATGGGAAATCTATGACCATTGATGGGTCCGGAATGAGGGGTTTACCCTAGATGAGGTATAACATTTGTTAGCGTTGGGCGTTTGGATGCCTCGCTCGCAAAAATAACCCTTTTTATTTTAATTAATTAATTGTTCCATTTTTTAATTAATAAATCATTAATATCTCTCAAATGGTTCATCATTTGAGAAATCTGAGACTTTTTTGTGTCCAGAATGAGGTGTTTATCCTATACATGGTATAAATTTCATTAGCAATGGGCATTTAATAACGTCGCTAAATAATTGAAGTTTTTTAAAAATTACATTAAATAACTAATAATATTAATTTAATTTAATTATTAAAAAATGGAGTATATTGTTCACTCATCTTCCACAAACTCGTAACTCCATTTATAACACTTGAGGATTTTCAAAACTTCGTTTTATCACTGTTTTGACCATGATTAATTTGGTAACATCATAATAAGTGAAAATTAATGAATTTGTTTTGATTTTGAGGTTCATTAATGGTTAAAAATGGGTTTTTTAAAATGGGTATGGGTGTGCTACATTTTTGGGTTATATATTCACCGAAGGTCTTGGTTTTTCTTGTTGGTTGATCTTGATGGATCCCAATGATCTCAAGACTCCTTCATGCACAATTGTTCGACACTCTGGTGGTCCTGTGATTGATCGCAGTTGTCTTCTCATTTTTTTACCTATGCGAAATGCAAGGTTGAAGATAAAATGTGGGTTTTCTTTTTATTTTATTTTATTTATTTATTTATTTTATTTTATTATGTGTTTCAATATTCTCTCTGCTATAACTTCTACGTTATTGATCAGAATTACGCACCATCTGTGTCGTTGAATTCGTCTCAATGAGCAGAATCAAAATAATACTTTTTTATGAAAGCAGAAATGTTTTGATTAATCTACTTTTTTACATTTTAAATGGGTTTTTTTAAATAAATAATTGCATGTATTATCAAAATATAATTATTTCAAATTTTCAAATAATAATTATGAAGAATCACCAAATGATAATTTCCTCTTTTTTTTGAAAGGATAATTATAATTAATTATCAAATGATAATTACAATGAATAATCGTGAGATAATTATGAGATTTTCAAATGATAATTATTAAAAGAATTTATCGAAGGATATTTATTTAAATTATATATGAATAATTATAAAGTACTACCACATGTGTTATTATTTTATTTTAAAGATATTATAATATCAAACATGGTTTATAATTATTATGAGGAAAATATTGTGAACATATTCATTTATAATAAAAATAATAATTTGAAAATTATCCACGAGCAATAAAATAATATTATCGCATGTAATATTTTAATCCATAACTGGAAAATTATTCAAGATAGATAAACTATCATCTCATGTGATAATCAAAATGATAATTTGAGAATTATCCATGAGCGATAAAATAATATTATCTCATGTAATATTTTTAGTCCATAATTGGAAAATTATTCAGGATAGAGAAACTATCATTTCATGAGATATTTTATTTTATTTTGAAATAAAATAAATGGTATTGGTTCTAGGAACCCTTGATGAATTATGAATATTGGTGTGTCGACGCTTACGATAATGCAGTTATGAGGAGGGGTATTGAACTACATCGGGTGGTTTATCTTTATCACTGACATCAATGATCTTGAGGTAGGTGGTTCCATTCCGATTAGCCAAATTTATTATCCTTGTTTTTCTTGATTTATCTCAATTTTTTATTTAAATTCAATTACTTAACTTGCTTTCAAATGATGTAATAAAATCTAATTCTTTTGAATTGGGAGATTTGAATTGGTTTTGGCATGAGAATCTGGAAAACCCCAAATTCCATTGAATTGAGGTGTGTGTTTATGGAAATTTGATGATTTAAATTGTTGAATTTAAATTGGAATTTTTATGGAAACATTTTCAATTAAATCATTGAATTTAATTGTGTAAATTAATTGTGTAATGATGGAATTGGTTTTGAATGGATTTCAAACAGGAGAAAATAGCTTAAAATGATTTTATAGAAACCTAGTGGTTTTATCTTGTGAAAAAGACATGTTTTTGAATAAAACCTATTTTGGTTTTAAATGTAAAGAAATTAGCACTTTTGAAATGGAAGAATGGGATTGATCGTATTTTTAATTAGTCTTAAAATTGTTCACCCATCATGTAAGAGCGCATGCAAGCCTTAGGTAGTTAGTGAGTTATTTGGATACACTCTACACTACGACAACATTCTAAAACATACTTGTGGTAGGTCACATCCCCGATGGGTTGGTGAAGAGTCTCCTTTGGTCAGTGTCATAGGGATGTGTGTATACACATTTTGATGAGTTCACATAGAGAGTGTGAAATCCTATAGTTGGTTAATACTATTGTACCTTTTGGCAGATGACCATGTTGCTCGCTTGTTTATTTATATTTGAGATATAAATTTATGCCAATGATTTTGAACTGCTTTGCATGCCTGCTAAATTTATATAAACTATTTTATATAAATGTTTTACATAAGCCATTGTTTTAGAAATATTCCATCATTTGTAAAACCATTGCTTAAAATATTTATTTCCATCATTTGAAAATGTATAGCATGTTTTGTCTAAATATGATTTTGAATTTCCAAACCCGTTTACTTAAAAATTGAAATCTTTTCTTTGGATAATCTATATTTGGAATCTGTTATGGAATATTTGGTGGTATCCTACTGGGCTTAGGCTTACACCCTACTTTTTCCTTTGGGTGTTTGTAGACTTTCTTCTTCCAAGTTCGAGCAAAGGGAATGGATCTCTTGGAGTTAGATCTAGGTGTTTAGATTTAGTCTTAGTGTGTTGTGTCCTTAGGGACCTTAGGGTTGTTTTCTCATTTTATTACTTTGGCTTTTATTCCTCTTTTTATTCTGGTACATTACTCCCAATGGAGTTTATTTTGTTATGCATACTGTTTTGTTTCTTTTCTTTGGCATTGTTGGTGGAAAAATCGTTCACCTTAAGTCACCAGGGGTGGTTAGGGAAAGACGTCTTGTGGATTAGTTATATTATTTTCTTTATTTTGATTTGGATAGAGTGAAATCAAAATCATTTATGTTCTACCGGTCGGGATCATGTTTCCCTCATTTCTATGTATGAGCATTATCTAATGTCTTCCTTATTGTCTGTTGATGTTTTATAACATTATTCCTCCAAGAAGATGTGTGAATTGGATCTAGGAAGTGGATACTATTTAAACTTAGTGATTTAATCCTCAGGTGGACCCGAGCCTAGTTGAGGTGATTGTACGCACTGTCCAAGCTCTAGGATAGGCACCGCCTCTAGTCCCTATTTAGGCTCCAACTATGGAACCTGGGCGGGGATGCTCTTCAAAATTGTTCTCAAGAGTTATTTCACCAGAAACCACTAGTTTTAAAAGGCTCCAGTGATCCTCAACATGCTGAGGAATGGTTGGGTGGGATAGAACTTCTGTTTGAGTTCTTGTAGACACCAAACAAGATCTAGGTAAAGTGTTCCACCTTCGTGTTGGACGGACCAAGAAGGAGATGGTGTGACATGATAGTTACGGAAAAGAAACATGAGGGATTAGATTGGATGGAATTCATGGTTATTTTCACTGAATAGTTATATCCAGAGTCAATGGTATTGGTCAAAGCTATTGAGTTTTTCAAGATTGAGCAGGCCGACAGAATTGTGGCTCCTGCAGATTTTTTGGGCACTTGTGGAAGTTCTGCCATAACTTTTCCACTCCACATAAGAGCACGAGATCATCAAAAACATCAAAAATTGTGGGGTAATCAAATGCTTCGTGTACAAAATAGTTTCATCCATAGGCATCTGGAACAAAGATTCTTCATGCAATGAAAGAGTCTCCATAGGAAGTTGATACAGGTCTAATGACCATGATAGGTATCATTAATATAGCTTCATCTTTAGTGACTACCCTATTTGATATGGTTTCACCTCACTCGTTTATTTCAAACTGTACCATTAATCTGCGTAATCTTCCTATGGAGCTTTTATCTTGTGTAATGGATATTACTACACCCCTTAGCGTTATGAGAGAGCATGGTCTACGTAGTCCTGCTAGTGTCTTCTCTCCATCAGATGTCAAACTTGCTTGGACTTTTCTAGTACTCGTCATGAAATATCTTAACATCATATTCAGTATGGATTGGATAATTACCAATAAGGACTGGATTGGTTGTTATCTTATATGGGTCTACCTTACTACACCCAGTGGTGTGACTCTTGTCTTTCAAGGAGAATTAGACCTAAGTTCAAGCAGAGTCAGACCTTTTTATCTTGAGTTGGGGAAAGTGATATCAATGTTTACTTTTGATCTCGAGCAAGATTCTTTATGTGGTGATCTCCCTCTAGTTGTTGTCGAGTTTCCCATCGTGTTTCCTTCTTCTTTTTCTAGTTTACCACCAAAAAGAGAGGTTTAGTTTTCCATTGACTTGGTACCCAGTACTCAACCAATTTCTTTTCCCTTTTACTAAATATCTCCAACAGAACTGAAAGAACTAATGTCCCAGTTGGATGATCTTCTTGAAAAAACCTTTATTCACCCAAGTGTGTCACCTTGGGAGGCGCCGTTTCTATCTTCCATGAAAGCTAATGGTTCTATAAAATATTATCTTCTTGAGATGATTATTCAATACCAGATGGTTTTTGACAAATTATGTAAGCATTAGAGACTCTCTTTATGGCAGGGAGACTGATACCCAGTGTTTGTTCTTCAAAGAGGGTGTTCTGTGTTATCGGAACAGTTATGTTTCACTGTTAGCGACAAGGAATGCTATAATGGGGGGTTTCCATAATTTCCAATGGGTTGTGCACCTAGGAAACACTAATACATTCAACAACTTGAAGCAGCAGTTTTGGTGACCATGTATTCTTGAAGGTTTCACCCTAGTTGGGTCATCTATGGCTTGGGGGGTAAGGGAAGATTACTCTTTGTTTTGTGGGATATTTTGAGGTTGTTGATTAGGTGGATAAAGTTGTTTATAATTTAGCACTACCACCACAAATGACGTCGATACATAATTTGTTTCATGTATCTCAGGTTCGAAAGCATTGATCTGACCCATCTCATGTTCTGAGTTGGCATGATTTTGAAGTGGAACCTATTTTATCTGTGAATGAACGACTAGTCAGGGTTGTTGATTCTGAGACCAAGGTACTTCATGGGTGGACGATACCTTGTGTCCATATGATATGGAATCATAGTTCTAATTCTTAAGATACATGAGAGAGGGAGGCACTGATGAGAGAATAATGGCCTTGTCTTTTTGATGTGGTTCTTCGTAGGATTTCTAGGGATATGAAGTTCCTGTGGTGGGGAGGTTGTAACATCCCGTTGCTATTTCAGGTATTCCTAAACCATATTGTGTTAAATTATTATTACATTAAATGGGAAAAATGGTTTATTAGTTAAAAGGTTTCATTTTTGTTAAACACGTCGTGGAATGGAAAAATGCCCAATTAACACTCCATAATATTCAATTAAATATTTTCTGAGTTAAACACTGAGTAAGTATAATTTTTCGAGGTCTGAAAAGTATCAGGGAGGATGGAATAAAAATATTATATATATTATTTTAATCACGGACAGTTTATTCAAAATAATTTAATAACTTGAAAATGGTCTATCGTATAAGAAATTTGAGACCATGGTTATGTTTGAAATATGGTGTTTACCCTAAGAGGGGTATAACATTCGAAGGCATCAGACTTTTGGATTCCTTTATCATGAGATAAAGTTTTTAAATAATATTTAATATTTTATTTATTAAAAATAATTAAATATCTATCAAATGGTGCATCGTATGGAAAATCTGAGACCACTAATGGGTCTGAAATGAAGGGTTTACCTTAGATGAGGTATAATGTTTGTTAGCTTCGGGCATTTGGATGTATTGCTCGCAAAAATAACCCTTTTATTTTAATTAATTAATTGTTCCATTTTTTAATTAATAAATCATTAATATCTCTTGAATGGTTCATCGTTTGAGAAATCTGAGACCACTGTTGTGTCCAGAACGAGGTGTTTATCCTAGAAAGAGTATAAATTTCAAGAGCACTGGGTGTTTGATCACGTCGCTAAATAATTTATTTTTTTTAACAATTAAATTGAATAACTAATTAATAGAGCATATTGTTCACTCATCTTCAACAAACCCATAACTCCATTTATAATGCCTGAGGATTTTCAAAACTTCGTTTTATCACCGTTTTGACCATGATTAATTTGGTAACGTTATAATAAGTGAAAATTACTGAATCCGTTTTGATTTTTGGGTTTATTAATGGTTTAAATGGGTGTTTTAAAATGGGTATGGGTGTGCTATGTTTTTGGGTTCTATATTCACCAAAGGTCTTGGTTTTTCTTGTTGGTTGATCTTGTTGGATCCCGATGATCTCAAGAGTCCTTCATGCACAATTGTTTGACACTCCAGTGGTCCTGTGATTGATCGCAGTTGTCTTCTCTTTTTTTTTACCTGTGTGCAGTGCAAGGTTGAAGATGAAAGATGGGTTTTCTTTTTATTTTATTTTATTTATTTATTTCGTTTATTTTCTTATTTGTGTAAATCTTCTCTCTTCTATAAGTTTTATGTTATTGATCATAATTACGCACCGTCAGTGCCGTTGAATTCGTCTCGACGAGCAGAATCAAAATAATACTTTTGTTATGAAGGTAGCAAGGTTTTGATTAATCTAATTTTTCATATTTTAAATGGGTTGTTTAAAATAAATAATTACATTTATTATCAAAAGATAATTATGTCAAATTTTCAAATAATTATGAAGAATCACCAAATGATAATTTCCTCTTTTTGTTGAAAGGATAATTATAAATAATTATCAAATGATAATTACAATGAATAATCGTGAGATAATCGTGATATTTCCAAATGATAATTATTAAAATAATTTATCGAAGGATATTTATTTAAATTATATATGAATAATTATAAAGGACTACCACATGTGTTATTATTTTATTTTAAAGTTATTATAATATCAAATGTGGTTTATAATTATTCTGAGGAAAATATTGTGAACATATTTATTGATAATAAAAATGATAATTTGATAATTATCCACGAGTGATAAAATAATATTATCCCATGTAATATTTTAATCCATAATTGGAAAATTATTCAGGAGAGAGAAACTATAATCACATGTGATAATCAGAATGATAATTTGAAAATTATCCACGAGCAATAAAATAGTATTATCGCATGCAATATTTTTAGTCCATAATTGGAAAATTATTCAGGAGAGAGAAACTATCATCGCATGTGATATTTTATTTTATTTTGAAATAAAATAACTAGTATTGGTTCTAGGAACCCTTTATGAATGACGAATATTGGTGTGTTGATGCTTATGATAATACGATTATGAGGAGGGGTATTGAACAACACCGGGTGGTTTATCTTTATCACTGACATTAATGGTCTTAAGGTAGGTGGTTCCATTCTGATTAGCCAAATTTATTATCCTTGTTTTTCTTGATTTATCTCAATTTTTTATTTAAAATCAATTACTTAAATTTCTTTCAATTGATGTAAAAAAATCCAATTCCTTTTAATTGGGAGATTTGAATTGGTTTTGGTGTGAGAATCTATAAAAACCCCAATTCCATTGAATTGAGGTGTGTGTTTATGGAAATTGGATGATTTAAATTGTTGAATTTAAATTGGAGTTTTGATGGAAACGTTTTCAATTAAATTGTTTAATTTAATTTTGGAAATTAATTGTGTAATGATGGAATTGGTTTTGAATGGATTTCAAACTGGAAAAAATGGCTTAAAATGATTTGATAGAAACCCAGTGGTTTTATCTTGTGAAAAAGGCATGTTTTTGAATAAAACCTATTTTGGTTTTAAATGGAAATAAATTGACACTTTTGAAATTGAAGAATGGGATTGATCATATTTTTAAGTAGTCTTAAAATAGTTCACCCATCATGTAATAGTGCATACAAGCCTTAGATAGTTAGTGAGTTATTTGGATACACTCTACACTATGGTAATGTTCTAAAACATACTTGTGGTGGGTCACATCCCCGATGGGTTGGTGACGAGTCTCCTTTGGCCCGTGTCATAGGGACGTGTGTATACACATTTTTCTGAGTTCACATAGAGAGTGTGAAATCCTATAGTTAGTTAATACTATCATACCTTTTGGTGACCATGTTGCTCACTTGTTTATTTATATTTGAGATATAAATGTATGTCAGTGATTTTGGACTGCTTTACATGCTTTCTAAATTTATATAAAGTGTTTTATATAAATATTTTACATAATCCATTGTTTTAGAAATATTACATCATTTGTAAAATAATTGCTTAAAATATTTATTTCCATCATTTGAAAATTTATAGCATGTTTTATTTAAATATGATTTTGAATTTTCAAACCTGTTTACTTTAAAATTGAAAGATTTTCTTTGGATAATCTATATTTTTCATCTGTTATGGAATCTTTGGTGGTATCCTACTAGGATTAGGCTCACACCCTACTTTTTCCTTTGGGTGTTTGTAGACTTTATTCTTCCAGGTTCGAGAAAATGGAATGGATATCTTGGAGGTGGATCCGGCTATTGAGATTTGGTCTTAGTGTGTTGTGTCCTTAGGGACCTTAGGGCTGTTTTTCCATTTTAGTACTTTGGATTTCATGCCTCTTTTTATTTTGATACATTACTCCTAATGGATTTTCTTTTGTTATGCATACTGTCTTGTTTATTTTCTTCTGCATTGTTGGTGGAAAAATCGTTCCCACTTCCATGTTGTGTGATGCCATGTGCTAGTCGCTGACCCATGGGGATCAGGAATGTCCTTCGGGCTATGTCAGGGTTGGCTTGGTTATTAGGTTACTAGGGTACCCGGGATGGTTTGTGATAGTTTTGGACTCCAGGGATGTCTGTAAGTATACATTACCATTGTAACCCAGAGTCCAACCCTGGGATACCGATGTGAACCTCCCTGTTCTAGAGATTAAGGGTGATCACCTTCTTTTCCATTTAATGAGGAATGTTGATTAGTCAAAGGAGTTATGTTCACTTCCCCTTATGATGAGGATGACACTCCTCCCCTTCCCAGAATACATTTTAGGGAACTCCCACTGAGGTAAGTCCCCAATCTTCTGAAGGACGAGCTGCATGACCTTTAATGTCATCTCACATTAAAAGGTTCATCACTCTGCACCCTACCCACCATCACCCCGACCTCTTCCACCATAGGCTCGCCCTCTCCCATCAGCAAGAGAGAGACGTGCAGTTGGTTGGATCCCTCGCATCCTCTTGTTTCTCACACTAATCATGAATCATGTAGTCTTAGAGGTTTGTGACGATTACAACATCTGAAAATTCTGAACTACAAGAACTCTAATTCCTGATCAAACTAGGATACGTAGGACACCTTATTGAAGGAACGAGCTCAAAAGGGTGCCCTTCCAAAAGGGTTCACCCAATCATGACCTCTCAAATGGGAAGCTTCCATGAATAAGCCCTGAAAATTCTAAACTATGAGAAATCTGATTCCTGATCAAAAAGGATATGTAGGACACCTTCTTGAAGGCCCGAGCTCAAAAGGGTTCCCTTCCAAAAGGGTTCACCCAATCATGACCTCTCAAATGGGCGGCTTATACGCGTAAGCCCCAAAAATTGTGAACTACGAGAACTCTGATTCCTAATCAAACCAGGATACGTAGGACACCTACTTGAAGGCCCAATATCAAAAGGGTTCCCTTCCAAAAGGGTTCACCCAATCATGTCCTCTCAAATGGGCAGCTTCTATGCATAATCCCCAGCTCATCCGAACTACGTGGGTTCTGATTCCTCTCCCAAGGATATGTAGGAAACCCATATTATGGTTCCAATCCCAACCTCAAGTCACCTTCCGCCTCCCCTAGATGATGATAAACTCCTGAGTGCCTATTGTATGGATCAAGTCAGCATTACCTTCATAGAATCAAATCCATGTATGCCTATGACGATCCAGAAAAGTAGGGGTAACCCATGGATGCACTCTTCAGAAATGAACCAAGGATTCATGAATATATGAACATGAATTAAATCTATAAGAGAGTCTCAGAATAGGCAATAGTCCCCCCCCCCAAAGGGGTGCGGTGAGCTCGACTTCCCATCTTCTCGACCAATAGAGTCCTTAAGTGTCATTGGCTGAATCATTATCTAAATAGCATCTAACTTTGGAAATCAGGTCCATGAATCATGGATACTAGGGTCATTGGGTGTTTCTAGCTCCACGAATAAACCCATTAGAGACCATATGAGGAAGTTATATCCTAGGAGGACTAATTGCACAAGTACTTGACCCCATGAAATCGCCTTATGGGACCATCTGACTATGGAATCTCCTTTGAAATACAAAAGGGGTAAATTACCTAGTCTCTACAGGGTTAATAAAACCCTCTTTTAAGGGATAATGATGCAGAATTGGTAGAAACAAAATAAATGGTGAATTTGACAAGAAACTGTCCCTAGAAAAAGAGATGGGTGATGATTCTCATCGAACCATTTCATCATCACCCGAAATTCACCACCTCGGGCCAAAACAGCCACAAATAGGAATCAATACACTCATCATTGAGGTAGTTAGGGAAAATATTACCAAGATTCTTCAAGCTGGTATTATCTACCCAATTTCTAATAGTGAATGGGTTATTCCAATTCAAGTGGTACCTAATAAGGGTGGGATAACTGTTATTACAAATGAACATGGATAGGTGGTCACAAGTCAAGTAAAAAACAAATGGTGTGTATGCATTGATTATTGGAAATTGAATTTTGAAACACAAAAATATAACTACCATCTTGTATTCCTTGATCAAATGCTAGAATTATTAGAAGAAAAGTCACACTATTTCTTTCTTGATGGATACACCAGCTACTTCCAAATCTCAATCACCCCTCAAGACCAAAAAAATACTACTTTCACTTGCCCCTTTGGAACATATGCATATAGGATAATACCTTTTGGCCTTTTCAATGTTCCTGAAAAATTATAGATGTGTATGATGAGTATCTTTTCTGAATTCATTCAGCATTTCGTGGAGGTATTCATGGATGAATTTTCCATTTATAGTGAGTTATTTGAATTATGCTTTCATTCACTCTCTCTAGTCCTTCAAAAGTGTTTCAAATGTAACCTTGTGCTGAATTATGAAAAATGTCACTTCATGGTTACTAATGGGATTGTTCTAGGGAACATAGTTTCACAAGAGGGTATTGAAGTCGATCCTGCCAAAATTGAAGTGATCCAATCACTTCTTAAACCCACATTTGTTCAAGATATTCATTCATTCCTTGGCCATTCTGGTTTCTATCAGTGATTCATCCATAACTTTAGTGGGATTTCCCTCTCACTCACTCGGCTACTCCAAAATGATGTCACATTTCTTTTTGATGAATCTTGCAAGAGAGCCTTTATTAAACTCAAATCCGTTCTTATATATTCCCTGATAATCCAACCCTCATATTGGTCCTTACCCTTTAAATTGATGTGTGATGCTTTTGATAGGGCCATTGGGGCCGTTCTTGGTCAAAGAAGAGAAAACATTCCTCATGTCATCTATCATGCCTCAAAAACTTTGGATGAAACTCAATATCACTACACTATGACTAAGAAGGAAATTATTACTGTGTTTTTTGTATTAGATAAATTTCGAACCTGTCTCTTAGGTTCCAAAATCATCATTTTTACAGAATATTCATCTTTAAAGTTCTTACTTAAGAAAAGTGATTCCAAACTGAGGCCAATAAGAAAGTTCTTGATGCTCCAAGAGTTTGATATTGTGATTAAATATAGACCTAGAAAAGAAATCCCTATGGCTGATCACCTGAGTAGAATTTCTAATTCTTCTCATTTAGAAATCATTGATCTTGAATTCCCCACTGATCACCTCTCATCTATCACTCCAAAATTACCATCGTATTCCCCAATTATAAACTACTTGGTTACTAGTGTTTTTTCTGAAAAATTTTCAAAAGAACAAATAGTGAAGTTGAAAAGTGATTCAAAATTATATTTTTTGGAAGATAATAAACTTTGGAAAATTGGGGCTAACATAGTAATTAGGATATGTGTCGATGAAGATGAATATTCCTAAATCTTATAATTTTGTCACTCAATGCCTGGTGGTAGCCATTTTAGAGCACAAAGGACCTACTGAAAGGTCTTAGACTCTAGATTCTTCTGGCCTTCACTCTTTAAGGACTCACATGTGTTCTGTAAATCATGTCCCACTTGCCAAAAGTTTGGCACAATTTCTAAAATAAATGAAATTTCCCAAAATAATTTAAATTTTTGTGAGATATTTGATGTTTGGGGCATCGATTTCATGGGACCATTTCCCCCTTCCAATGGATTCTCATATATTCTTCTTGTATTAAATTATGTTTCTAGGTGGGTTGATGTCGAACCCACTAGAAATGATGATTCACATACTATCAGTGGGTTCTTAACAAACCCACATCTTCCACTAGTTTGGAACACCACATGCCTTGATAAGTGACTTAGGAACTCATTTCTATAATCAAAATATGGAGTCTATTCTAAAAAATAATGGGGTTTTACATAAAACTTCAACTACATATCACCCCAAAAAAATGGCATGGCTGAAATTTCTAATAGAGAAGTGAAAAGAGTGCTTGAGAGAATTGTAAATCCCACCAGAAAAGACTGAACGAAAAGACTTGGTGAAGCGCTTTAGGCTTATCAAACTTCCTATAAAGCACCCATTGGAGATGTCTCTATTTAGGATAGTTTTTGGTAAATCATGTCATTTACCAGTTAAAATTCAACATAAGTCATTTTGGGCTGTGAAAACATGTAATTTTGATTGTGAAAAATATGGTGAAGAAAGATTGTTACGGTTGACTGAATTGGAGGAGCTTCGACTTGATTCATATGATAATTCCAATCATTACAAAGAAAAGGCCAAGGTACTCCATGAAAAACACATCCAATGTAAGGTATTTCATAAAGGTAAAAAGGAAATTCTCTTCAATTCTCGATTTTGACTTCACCCAGGTAAGCTTAATTCTCATTGGGAAAGTCCTTTTATTATTACTAATGTTTACCCATTTTGTGTAGTGCAAGTCTAAGACCCCTCTTCAAAAAGGACATCCATGATTAACGGGCATTGGTTAAAGCATCACCTTGATAGGAAAAACATCCCAAGAACCACATCAACTTCCACTAGATCCCCAAATCCTATATTTGACCCACCACTGGATGGAGATGGTAACCCACCAAATCCAAAATAGGGACACCTCTTTCCATTTAAATCTCTCTCATCTACCTCTCTCCCTCTATTTCTCTCTTTCTTCATTTTTATCTCTCATTCTCATTTTTCTTTACCACTTCCTTCATCAAACTTTTTCCCCCTCTTTCTCTTTTTTGTGGGTGTGTATTTAAAAAAACATTAAAAAAATGAAAAAAACTAAAAAATATGAGAAAAAAAGATTCATAATAACTCACCGTCTACTTTTGAAAATTTTTACAACCATTTTGGAGATTCAAAAGACATGTTTTCATCTAAAAAAATTTGTATTTTCATAATAAATTTGGATAAATAATCTTGTGTCAAAACCAAAAAAAAATTAATACTCAATTTTTGATTTGGAAAATAATTCTTCCCCAACCGTGAGGAACAAAATTAGCTTTCATTCCAAGGTCACCTATGACCATCATTTCATTTTTTGTATTTTTTACCCCTGATTGTGAGTCTTGAGTTTGTGAACCTTTGATTTTAATTTCCTACTTTGGTGCGCTTGAATATGATAGAGGCATTTTCTGAACCACATGAGAATCATAATAGCCAAATAGCCTCCCATTAACCTTACATTAATCCTCCTTTTGAAATCCACTTCAAGACTATTAAAAGCTTTTCTTTGATTTCAATATTAAAATCCCAATATCTTATCCCACCAAACATCTACATGGAATTATATTCCATAATTTATTGAAATTTAAGTGTGGGGGAATGTATTTTATTTTGGGTTTCATTTTCTTGATTTTCAATGTGTTTTCATATTCTTGAGGTAAAGATTCAATTTTAGTGTGGGGGGGAGGTTTTAATTCAGTGAGTTTGTGGAATGTATTTTCGTTTATCTAATTTTGTAAATTTTATTGAAAAGTGTTCAAAAAAATTGAAATGAAAATAAAAAAAACTAAAAAAAATTGGTTGTGTCTTGGGCAGGTCAAAACTCATTCTTCGTCAACCCTTGATCTTGTTATAACTATTAAAATTAGTTTCATGAGGAGATCAAACATGTTTTGGTAGATAAGTGTGAGATATTTTTGAAGTTCAAATTTTGAAAAAAATGCAAAAAAAGAAAAAAATAGGGGGGAAAAGAACACTTATGTCATTGGGAGAAGTTTTGTGTTTTGTAAATATTTCATCTTCTCATACCCTTCAAATTTTCTTCCTATTTTGTGTCTTTATTCACACAATCATTCCCTTGTAAATATGTGTTTCCATTCCCTTCCATGTTTCATTTCAAAAAAAATGTGCATTATTTTACCCATGTTAGTGTTTTACCCCTCTTTTCCTTTCTCTTGGACATTAAATTCCTACTATCCCATAGCCATAGAAAAACCCCTAAAAATACCTCTTGATTATTGTACACTTTAGGATAGGGAATAGAAGTTGAGAGCTCTTTCAAACTCTAATATTTTCACTTTTGTTTGGTGAATGAGTGAACCTCCAGAAATAAATTTTTATCATCTTTAGTGGAGTAAGTTTTGAGTGTCTACATTTTCCATTTCTAATTTGAGCATAAAAATGAATTTTTTTTAGAATATTTTTTCTCTAAAAATTTGTGGTGGAATTCAATATGGATGATTGAAATGGTATAAACCTCCCTTTATTGGGGAAAACAAAATTTTAATATTTTTTGGTGAGTGAGAATGATTTTTTTATGTTTTTATATTTTTTTTGCACATGAGGACATGCACAAGACTAAGTGTGGGGGAGTATAGTGGTGAGTATTCCCACCTATCACGCGGGTGACCTGGGTTTTATTCCCAGAAGCATAACCAATTTTAAGCATGTATGATTGTATTCTATCGACCTTTCAAGGGTTCGGTGCTCTGCTAATGTGTATAGCGGCACTTGGTTCGAATCCTTAGCGAGGATACTTTTTAATAGTCAGTTATTTTTGTGATTTGTATTTTTTTAATAGGGGTTTTGTTTACAGAGCTTAATTAAATTGATTAATGGATGATGTTTAATTGATTTAAAAATTTTATAAATATTTGATTGAGCTCATTATTGGTGATCTAAGCTTATGATATCATTGATATTTTCTTTATATTTCATTAAATTAATACCCACTTCACAAGATAATTTTGATCAGAATACCCAAGTGTTAAGGCTTTAATCCAAGCCTTAACTTAACTAGGGTTCTAATATTAATTAAAAATTGTTTATGGTATTTTAATAATTATTCCAATAATCCATGGAATCCACATGTTAAACAAAACATGTCATTAATTCAGGACATTTTAAGTTCAACATACACAATGTTAACCTAAAGAATACTCAACGAGAAAAAGCCCTCAATCACTTAATATCCCAAAATTATGACTCACCCCAATGGTATATTTACTAATACATTTATATGGTTATTAATCTGGTTTTAATTCTTATTTTTATGGGTTTAAAATAAAATAAAAAATGGGATAAGAAAAGAGCGGTGCGTCGAACACACACACGAAAGGTGAAGAGGGGTAAAATCACACTTTAAATTGAATGAGAAAGTGAAAGAAGGGAAGGGGTTTCAACTTGATTTAAACTATTTTAAGAGAATTAATATTTAATAATAGAGTAATTATGATTAAAAAGGAATATGAATAAGAAAATTTCATTAAAACTGAAATGAAATTGAAAACAACTTACGCGAATACAATTGAAAACAAACGCAGAGTAACATGAAAATAAAAGTGGAGGAGAGGTATATCTTGTTGAAAAAATATCAAGTAAAGTCCTACCAATACCTTTTCAAGTCTCTATTCATGTAAAAACTCTTACTTAAGTGCTTAAATTTCAACCCTTTTCAAGGATATGAGGGGGATATATTTATAGCCCAAGGTGGTGGACTGTTTTCTTTTCAAATATGACCCTCCACTTGGCTTGCCAATTTGATACTTCATAAAGCCGAATATGGAGAAATAATACTATTAAAAGTTGTAGATATGAATGTTGAAAGTCTAAACTCAAATTTGGAGGCCATTGGACTTAATGATCCAAAGTTATGGTGGTTTTATTAAACAATTTTAATCTGTCCATTTCAATCCATACTTTTTCAAAGGCAAAAATGTGAATAGGTTTTTGAATAGGAAGTTGCCCTAAAATTCAAACTATTTCTTCTAAAAAGTAAGATGAATATATATTTTATTTCACACTACAAAATATCAACTCGAATGGATTTCTATATCAGGATACAAGTCAATAAATATGTTCTAATTTTAATTCCCGGACAAAATGGTGGGTTGGCCTTCAAAGCATCATTTGGACCCCTTTTTGTTGAATTTGGGCCATAAAATTTTTATCCATGGTTCCTTTTGATAATTAAGAATAAATTTTAGACTCTCATAAAAATTGGGTTTCTGGATTGATCCCATAAATTCAAGCATCATGGATGGTCCAATGTTTTTCACAGATTCTTTAGGCCTTTTTGTGTGGACTATATGACAATTTAAATGGCAGAATTGGCCAAATTTTCCTTCTAATGATATATTGTAAATTGAATAAGGAACCCTAAAAAATAAAAATCACACAATTTTTATCATTAGTATTATATTTATGAATAAAACATCATACTTACTTGATTGGATTAATTCAAATAATGCTCAAAAATTATGTTTTGTATTAAAACATGAGTATTTCACACCAATTATGCACTTTTACATGAAAATTTACTAAAGGTGGTAGAAAAAAAGTTATGAATAAATGAATAAAATAATATTTATAAGACACAAATTCTTATATATTTGATGGATCCATAGCTAATCCATGTTGGGGTACAACAAGCCCCAAGAAACAGACTTCTCGAGCCCAAAACTCACACTTCGAAAACTTACCAAATAGATGTTGTCAATGAAGAACTCCCAAAACAGCACACAGATGCTCTATATTCTCCTCCTCAGACGCATAGTACCCAATGATGTTTTCAATGAAAACCACCATGAACTTATCCATGAACTCACAGAAAACAGGGTTCATCAATCCCATGAACATAGTTGGAGCATTCGTCACACCGAACGACATTACAATGAACTTGTAATGCCCATGATGACAACAGAAAGTAGTCTTTAGAATATCCTCATCCTTAAATCGCATCTGATGATATCATGTCTGTAAATAAATCTTCGAGAACCAACTTTCACCCTTCAGTTGATCGAATAAATCATCAATCCGCAGAAGAGGATAGCAGTTCTTCACTATCACTTAGTTCAAGTGACAATAATCGACTCACAACCACAAACTTCCATTAGCCTTCTTTACGAACAAAACAAGTGAACCCCATGGTGACATGCTCAACTGAATAAAATCGCACTTCAATAGACCATCGAGCTACATACGCAGCTCCCACGACTCAAAAGGTACCATCCTATACAAAGACATAGAGATATGAGACACGTCTGGCTATAGTTAGATTCCATAATCGATCTCTTGTTAAGGGGGTAATGCTACAAAATCTTCTGGGAAGACATCAGGGTACTCTTATACGACCCTGGGAAACGCCAACTACTGAACCTCTGATAAACTCAACATCAGATCAGCCATCAATGATGATAAGGACGGAACATGCCTCTGACCCATCTAAGGGTCTCGCTCACTAACAAACATTATTGGATCTCCATCAGCATCAAAGAACACCACTTGACTCCGGAAGCAATCTACAATAGACTAAACCAAATAAAACCAATCCATGTTGAGGATGACATCATATGGTTGTATTCGTAAACATAGGAAATATCTCCAAGAGAGGTGCTTCCCCAACACTAGCTCATAGTCTCTATATACTTCAAACAAGTTAGCCTGACCTCTAACTAGCGTAGTCAACGCCAAGGGAATTGGAAGCCTCTATACCTCAAGTCCTAAAGCATGGACAAGGGTAGGTGATATGAAAAATTTAATAACTCCTAAATCAAACAAAGCATGAACCCAAGTAGTAAACAAGTAAAGGGTACCTCAAACAATGTTTAGCTCACCTAGAATACTAGAAATACTAATGCATGAAGCTAACCACAACCTACTACATGGCCTCTCTGACCCTAACAGTGACTACCTCCACAGCCACGCTCTACTTGTTGGAACCAAGGCTGATCACTGATATTATTGGAGTTTGGATTGTGTTTGTTGTCAATCTACACATGGATGACAAGGGAGTTTGCAACGAATGGGGTCATACGTTCGAGACTGAAAGTAGTGTTTAAGGTCACCGCTCCTCAAGCTTTTAGTCACATCAAAACATTCATGAAAGTCACCATAAAGAATATCAAAAGATCATCCTTCTCAATAGGGTCCCAACGCTATAAATGGATTGTCAATAGGAAGTGCGGTTTGCAAGATACATGTTTTTTTTGTAAACTGGGGGCTGGTTATGCAGAATGGTACGCACTGACGGCAGGCGGTATACAGAACATTACCCGGTGAAGGTGTGCGGTACGTGGTGAAAGGAATGTGGTACGCAGAATGTTATCGAAAATAGTTTGCATCGTGGTATATGGTGAAGGCGTGAGGTACGTGGAACAGTGCGCATAACTGAAAACAGTTCACAGTGATGGTACACGGTGAAGGTGTGCAGTATGCGAAATGCTTCCAAAAACGGTTCGTAATGACGGTACGTGGTGAAGAGATGTAGTATACAGACCAATAGACATAAGGTATGTGGAAGGTTAATGATATGTGGTTAAGGTTCGCAATTCAGAGGATTTCAGTACGCGATAGAGGCTAATAGTATGTAGTGGAGGCTAACAGTATGTAGATAGAGTTCAGTTTACAGATTTTCCCACATTGAAAATTTGGGTAAATCGGATTACTGAAATTTTCAGAGATATGTGACTATTTAAAGAGAGTTAATACCCTTTGTTAAGTTGGGATATTGAAGATTAAATTTTCAGGAAGAAATATGGATAAGTCTGAAGTGGTTCATGGAGGAGAAGATGGTACGCGAAGAGACTCATCCGCATAAGGAAAAGAGTCTGTAGAAGTGTGTGGTTTGCACTGGAAGCTCTTGTAGTACATGGTGGAGCAAGGCAGTACACAGACCAGGAAGATACATGGGGGTGTGGAGCAGTACACAGAGTAGGTCAGAATGCGGAGCAGCGCATTTCGCAGAGGATCTGGATGGTACGTGGAGGAGCTGGACGGTACGCGAAAATAGCAGTGGTATGTGGAAACAACAGCAGTACGCGGAACACCCAAGGAATCTTGAAAATTTTCCAAATTAGTTTGAGAAATTAATTTCCATAATATATCAGTATAAGTGAAAATAAATTAAATTTGTGGGTGATTACAGGACTTCAACAAAGCATCCATTTACAGTTGAGGATGCATGATTTAATGCTAAATAATTGAAGCGACCTTCAAATCGATAAATTGAGTGAAGATTCTTCCAGTGCAGTGAGCAAGGGGGAGTTAGCAGAAGTGATCTGAGGGATGCATTGTGCTATCCCTAAAACCTTTTAAAGGCAGTGCGCCTGGTATAGAGTTACTGTGCTAAAAAGTTGTAATCCACAACTTGTGAAGATTAGTGGTTTTGGTACAACTGACACACTATCGGTGTATGCTCCTTGGGAATAGCCCTTAGTGGTGAACCAGGTAAAATTGTTGTGTCATTGCTTTGTATGTGATTGTTGTTTTTATTCACATTCTCTTCAGACAATTTTAATAGCTTCCTACCAACACGGGAACAAGATCCATCAGTTTAAAAGAAAAATTTGACACCCTGATTTACCCCTCCCCTCTCAGGGTGTTCCGGGGTCCTTCAAGTGGTATCAAAGGGAGGTTTCTGGTGTTGAATATGTCTTCTGTTGTCATGGATAATATAGTCAATGTTAGGGGAGTTACCATCTTTGATGGAAATAATTTTCAAATATGGAAAAACAGGATGAGATCTCACCTAAGATCTCTTGGAATGGAAGTCTTATTTTCTACTGCATAGGGAATACAAGTCACTAATCCTATAGGACTGTCGATGATAGATACAGACAAGAAATTTTTTGATGCTGATGCAAAAGAACAAAATGCTTTCACTATAGCCCTTTCTAATCATATTTATCTAAAGGTAATGAGTTGCACATCTTCCAAGTCAATGTGGGATAAACTGTAAAATGTGTATGAAGGAGATAGAAAAGTGAAGGAGGAAAAATTTCAAGTTCTACACAATAGGTTTGATGATCTGAAGATGCACCTTGATGAGAATGCAGACTCCTTATCCAATCATATTAATGAAGTTGTAGGACCAATCCGAGGTCTGTGTGAAGAAATAAAAGACATTGACATAGTGAATAAAATATTGATAAGAATTCCACCCCTTTATAATTCAAAGGTGTCAGCCCTTGAGGAAAGAGATCTCTCGAAACTCTTAGTGGATGATCTTCTGAGAAATCTATCAGCTTATGAAATGAGAATAAAACCAGAAGAAGCTACGAATCATGTGAGAAAGGAAATGGCATTCAAATCAATGGAAAAACTAAAAGTTTCATGAGATAGTAGTGATGCATATGATGAGAAAAACAAAACTCCTTCTCTCATTTCCAAGAATCTCAAGAAGGGAATAGGGAAATTTGGAGGAAAGCTACCTCTATCTTGTTTTCATTGTGGAAGAGTTGGGCACATTGCCTCTCAGTGCTCAAGAAAATTTGATGATGAAGAAAATGAAGTTGAAAACACGGAGAAGCCTCGGAAAATATTCTTTAAAAAGGGAAACTTAAAATTTGCAAATAAAGTATATAATAAGAGTTTTTTTTATGGGGATGAAGATGATGATAATGATTTTTTTGAGGAAGAGGAGCCATAATTTAAGACTTGAAATCATGCCTCTGTGATGGCTACCATTGAAAAGTCAAAACCATTGACAGATAAAGTTAGAGATAATCAGTTGACTACTAATATTGATCCCAATTTGCAACTTAAGGATGATTTTGGTAAGCTTGAGATTAAATATAAGAGATTTAATAAATGGAAATCAATGGTGGAGGAATCATTAGAATATATTGATCAACTGGAAGCAGGAATTGAATGACTAGAAGAAATGGTGAAAGTTCAATCATCAATCATTGAAAGCACGGATGATGTTGTGGAACTAAAACTCAGAATTGAAGAAAAACCAAAGGTCATCAGTGACCTTACCTCGATACTAGAGGAGAAGTCCAAGACCTTTGAAGGACTCGAAGAAGAAGTTATTACTCTAAGAAGTAAACTCTAAAGTGAATCAATTTCAAAAGAAGCAAAGAAGAAAATACAATTTTGAAGGTTCTCAGATGTCGAGCTTCTAGAGAGAGAAAAACATGGTTCTGATGGAGTATAAAATGTCTTTAATGATCAAATACCCACATTCATGGGAAATAGTGGAATTGGTTGTGATGCTGAAACGTCAAATACTATAAATAAAGTGAACCAAAATAAATTCAAGATGAAAGTTGATCATGTTGAAAATCCACCAAAAGTGATGAAAAAGAAACCCTTAAATCAAACTGAAAGGAGAACAGAAGATTATCCTCGAGTCTATAGAAATGATAGGCAGTCAAACTATTTTTCTGAGGAAGAAGGCATGAGGAGAAATAGAAGTGATAATACATTTCCTTTCATGAAGTGTCAGTTTTATGGCTATCTGGGTCATACCATGTCATAATACAAAGAGGAAAGGAGATATATGAATGGGGAAGAGTTAATAGTTCAACAAAGGAGAACATATTAATATCCTACTTCTTATAGAAGAAATAATTTCTATGGATATTGTTTTCACTGCTCTGACTTTGGCCATAAAGTTGTGTTTGCAGGAAAAGGTACGACAGGATAAATTCTTTCAATACTTAGAGACGAGTAAATACACATCAACTAGATGGTGTTTCTATTTCAAACAGGTTTTCTCCTCTGGAAGAAGAATTTGAATATGAATAACCCATGTAGATGTAAGAGATAATTGAAAGGCCATCAGCATCCTACACTCAATCCAATATCTCATGGAAAGAAAAGAGGAAAATAGAAAATTCCAATTTTGAATAATTAGCCCTCAAAGCTACAAAGAACAAAATCACATAGATTCTTGATAGAGGATGTTCATCCCACATGATAGGTAATGCATACCTATTAATGAATGTTAATAAAAAGGTCGATGGAACAGTGAGGTTTGTTAACAATGGTGCTTTGAAGATAAAAGGCAATGGAAATACTGATCTAGCTAATGGAGAGCTGAAGAAAACTAAAGTCCTTTATGTGGACAGTCTGCATCACAATCTTATTAGTGTGAGTCAACTCTGTGAATCGGTTCTTATTGTGACATTCAATCATAATGGTTATACTATAAGAGGAAATTTTGGGAATTCTCTCATGAAAGGTTATAGAATAGATGGAAACATATATCAAGTTGATAGTAAAGAAAAAATTTTCTACTTAACAGTTGAAGAGGAAAACAACTTATGGAATCAAAGATTGGGTAACATCAATCAGTAAGACATGGAAAAGATATCTAAGCTGAAGATAGTCATGGATATCCCTAATCTAAAGAGTACATGAGAAAAGACTTGTGATGTGTGCATGTGAGGTAAAATGGTCTGCAGTTCCTACAGGCCGATGAATAAAAGAGCATAAAATCTCCTTGACCTCATCCATACCGATGTATGTGGCCCGATAAATGTTGCTGGAACACATGGATAAAGGTACTTTGTTATTTTCATAGATTATTACAATAGAATGGAATGCATGATCATTATACACAGGAAGCGACAAGTGCTTGATTTCATGAAAAACTATCATCGAATCACTGATAATGATACTATATGGAAGATCAAAGTCTTACGGTTTGACAATGGAGGGGAATACACATCCATTGAATTTAAAAATTACCTAGAGAAGCATGGGATACAACATGAGGTGGCTTCTGTGAGAACTCCATAGTAAAACAGAGTTGTTGAGAGCAGGAATCGATAGGTAAAAAACATGACTAAAACTATGCAATTGAGAGTCATATTCCTCAAAATTACTGGAAAGAGGTAGTAAAAGCAGAAATGTATATTCAAAATCGAACAGGGCTATATGTGGGTGATATAAAGACACCCTATGAATTGTGGCATGGAAGGAAGCCCTATTTGAAATATTTTTGTGTTTTCGGAAGAAAATGTTTTATCTGAAACAAAGAAGGGAATCAAGGGAAGTATGAAGACAATGCAGATAAAGGAATATTTCTTGGATAATCAATGAATAGAAAATCCTAAAAATGTTTCAATAAGCACTTGGGAATAATTGTAGAAAGTAGTGATGTAAAGATCATTGAAAAGAAAAACATGAATGCTTCAAGTAATTCTTATGCTGATGTGATAAAATATGAGGAAGGATGTGAACATGGAAAAAATATTAATATACAGGTAGAGGGAGGTGTGAAAAATTCTCAGGAGTCGCATCATGATGTTGACTCTGAAGAAGAATAAGAAGAGGAATCCATAGTTGGAGAGAATTCAGTTGAACCACAAAGGAGAAATCAAAGAGCAGAGATTGATCAGTCCAACATTATCGAGGATCGGAATGAATATACACAGATAAGGAGAATTAGGAATAATGCACATTCTACATTTCTATTAGTTGTGGAACCATCCTCATTTGAAGAGGCTACAAAGGATGAGTCATGGGTAAAAGTAATGAATGAAGAGTTAGATCAGATTGAAAAAAATCAGACTTGGGATCTTATCAAAAGACCTGAAGGTCACAATGTAATTGGTACAAAGTGGATTTTCAAAACAAATTTTATGAGCATGGAAATGTGATAAGAAATAAGGAATTCTTGGTCTGTAAAGGATATTCACAAATCTAAGGCATTGATGTTGAGTAGACATTTTCTCCCGTAGCAAGATTGGAGTCAATCAGGCTATTTTTTTCATGGCAATCCAAATAGGTTTTAAAGTGTATCAAATGGATGTCAAGACGACATTCTTAAATGGATTTTAGAGGAATAAGTCTACATTGAACAACATGTAGGGTTCTTTCTTGGCAATGATGAACTGAAAGTTTTCAAATTAAAGAAAGATCTATATGGCCTGAAATAGGCACCACGGGCATGGTACTCTCGGTTGGACTCATATATGAGAAAGCTTGAGTTTAAAAGAGAAGGATTGGATCACAATATCTATGTGAATAACTCTCAATAGGATCAATTCATGGTATTGGTATACATGGATGATATTATTTTTGGTGGAAGCTGACATGGATCAGTGGATGAATTTTCCAATCACATGAAATCAGAATTTGAAATGTCTATGATTGGTGAACTCACATACTTTTTAGGGTTCTAGGTACTTCAGAAGAAGGATTACACTTTTATTTCTCAAGAAAAGTATACAAGAGATCTACTGAAGAAATTCAATATGCATGATTCCAAACCAATGTCGACTCCGATTGAAGTTGGATCAAAGCTCAGAAAGCACGAGGAAGGGACTTCTATGGATCCCACCATGTACAGAAGAATCATTAGAAGCCTACTATACCTAACGACGATACGACTAGATATTGTATTTTCAACTTGCCTTATGGCCCGCTTTCAGAATAATCTGAAGGAAGAACATATGCCGGTAGTGAAAAGAATCATGATATATATTCAAGGCACACACAATTATGGGATATACTTTTATGCAGTAAGAGATAGTGAACTATCAATATTTTTTTATGCTGAATGGGCTGAAGATGTAGTGGAAATAAAGTTTACCAGTGGTGGAGCATTCTATATTGTGAAGAAATGTGTGGGCTAGTTAAGAAAGAAATAGAAAATTACTTCACTTAGTACTATTGAAGCTGAATACATATCTGCTACCAAAGCGTGCACTCTGTTACTTTGGATTAAGAAACAACTGATTGACATAGGTGATGAGGTGAAACAACCAATGGTGATTTACTGTGATAACAAAAGTGCAATTGATCTTACGAAGAATCCTATTCAGAATTATCGTTCGAAACATATTTAGATCAAATATCACTTCATCAAAGAAAAATTTGAACAAGGTGTGATAAAAATGGACCATGTGGGAATTGATGAGAAAGTGGCTGACATTATGACTAAGCCACTATCAGTGGCTGTGTTTGAGAAACATCGATTGAACCTTAGTGTTCAGCCACCTCCCAATGCATAAGGAGGTTATGAGATTCCCCTCTCCCTAAATGTTTTAACTATTTTTAATCTGTTTGTGGAAGTGTTATAGGTTTATGGGGGAGATACAATCTATAAGGAGTATGTTATGAGCTCTACAATGTTTCAATACTGGTCTTTGGGTTTATTACCAATGGGGGAGAATGGATAAATTCACTAGAGAGTTTTCTATTTCTTTCTGGTTACGGTAAATATAGAGAATAGAAAAAGGAAGAAATAAGACTATGGGGGAGAAAAGAAAAGGATGATAACTCAATTCATGTCCTCTCTCTTTTTTTCTACACTGAGCACTACTCATGTAGACTTATAGTAATGGTTGAGTTGTTTCTTGAAGGTTCGGGTTTTGATCGTGGCTGGCGCATCAGTGAATTTATCTAGAGATTGACAACAAATCTAAAGGGGGAGATTTTTAGAACCAAGGCTGCTCACTGATATTATTGGAGTTTGGTTTTTTTGTTTTTTTGTCAATCTACACATGGATGACAAGGGAGTTTGTAAAGAATGGGGTCATATGTTCGATACTGAAAGCAGTGTTGAAGGTCACCGCTCATGAAGATTTTCATCACATCAAAACTTTAATTAAAGTCACCACAAATCATACCAAAGGATCTGCCTTCTCAATAGGGTCCCAATTCCACAAACATCTCATCAACCAGACGTGTGTTTTGAAAGATACATGTGTTTTTGTAAACTGGGGACCAATTACGCAGAATGGAACGCGTTGACGGTAGGCGGTACGTGGAACGGTACATGGTGAAGGTGCGTTGTACGTGGTGAAAGGAATGCAGTACACAGAATATTGTTAAAAACAGTTTTCAGTGCGGTACATGGTGAAGGCGTGAGGTACACGGAACGGTGTGCAGGACTGAAAATAGTTTACAGTGATGGTACGTGGTGAAGGCGTGTGGTACGCGAAATGATTCCAAAAACGGTTCACAGTGACGGTATGCGGTGAAGAGATACAATACATGGACCGACAGACATATGGTATGCGGAAGGTTAATAGTACATGATTAAATTTCGCAGTTCATAGGATTTCAGTATTCAATGGAGGATAAAAGTACGTGGTGGAGGCTAACAGTATGCAGATGAAGTTCAGTTTACAGATTGTCCCACATTGAAAATTTGGGTAAATCGGATTACTAAAATTTGCAGAGATATTTGACTATTTAAGGATATTTAATCCCCTTTTTTAAGTGAGAATATTGAAGATTAAATTTTCAGGAATAAATCTTGAGAAGTCCTAAGTGGTTTTCAGAGGAGAAGACGGTACACGGAGAGACTCATCCGCGTAAGGAAAACAGTCTGCAGAAGAGTGTGTGGTTCGCGCTGGAAGCTCTTACATTATACGGCAGAGCAAGTTAGTATACAGAGAAGGGAGGTACATGGGGGTGTGGAGCAGTACGTAGAGTAGGGTAGAACGTGGAGCAGTGCAGTTCACGGAGGAGCTGAATGGTACGCGAAAACAGTAGTGGTACGCAGAAACAGCAGCGGTACGTGGAACACCCAAGGAAGCCTGAAAATTGGCCAAATCATTTTGCGAAATTAATTTCCATAACATATCAGTATAAGGGAAAATAAATTAAATTTTTGGGTGATTACGGGACTTCAACAGAGCATCTATTTACAGTTGAGGATACATTATTTAATGCTAAACAATTGAAGTGACCTTCAAGTCGATAAACTGAGTGGAGATTCTTCTAGTGTAGTGAGAAAGGGGGAGTCAGCCGAAGTGATCAGAGGGACGCAGTGTTCTATCCCTAAAACCTTGTAAAGGCAGTGTGTCTGGCACAGAGTGACTATGCTAAAAACTTGTAATCCACAACTTGTGAAGATTAGGGGTTTTGGTACGACTGAAACACTGTCAGTGTATGCTCCTTGGACGTATCCCTTAGTGGCGAACCAAGTAAAATTGATGTGTCATTGCTTTTCATGTGATTGTTGTTTTTCTGTACATTCTCTTCAAATAGGTTTAACAAGTTCCTACTAACATGGGAACAAGATCCATCAGTATAAAATAAAAATTTGACGCCCTAATTCACCCCTCCTTTCTCAAGGTGTTTTGGGGTCCTTCACTTCTCTCTTAGGATGAGGAGAATCCCAGAGTTGTCCTATGCCTACCCCATCTGCTCTCTGCTAATCCAAAACTGGTGTAACTAGCTGATGTTGCCTCAGCTAGAATTTCCTCAATAGAGGAACCTGAAGCAGAACACCTGACGCATACTGACTGCTCAGAATGGTCGGTCCCTCTCGTTACTGATGACCACAAACTCTATAAGAAAAACAATCACTTAATACCTTGGCATAGGTCTGATAGATGCTACCCCCATAGAAACGAGATACTGAGGGCTAGGACCTACCCCCATCCAAATAGTAACTATTCTTCCCTAAAAACTGGGAACCTCGTACCATAGCTCTTCTTTTTGAGGAATCTTGACGACTCCCCTCTCATGACGATCCGATTCTGGTTAACTTCCTCTCGATGACCTCTTCCCTTGCTAGCACCTCATAATATATCTTTAGCATAAACAGGGTGACCTGGTGCTGGATCTCTGGATGCAATGCCACCTCAAAATGCATCTCCCTAGACTCCTAATCTGGAAAAAAGTCCAAATCATATCACAAAAGGTTCCTAAAAAAGATTCCAAACTATCGCACACTGGAGCTCCCCTATCGAAGGGTAAGTAGCTCCTAGCGACTGGCCACCTTCACGGTTGAATAAATAAACTCGACTCTGAATTGGTCTCATAAATCCTCCCATGAGAATGTCGAATCCTTGTGATCCCTGAGGGACAAGAACCACCACTTTCTCACTGCCCCATGCAGCATCGTCACAACCAATGACACCTAATGCTCCTTCCAAGCACGAATTGAACTGAAAGCTATCTCAACCTCATCTAACCATTATTTTGTGACTGCATCTAAAACGGATCCCTCATACTTTTGTAGACTATAGAACTGAAACTCTCAAATTTTCCTCCTCCAAGTATCATCGTCGCCAACCTATACTTGGTAGCAATCTACTGGCGCAACCTGTTGGACATCTTCTACACAAACCTGATGAGGATGTCGACCTAGAGTCATATCTTTAAAAAAACTAACATTTAGATATCATAAACCTAGAATATGGAAGAATTTAACATTAATTAATTATTTTCTTTTATTTATTTTAGGTTAACCTATCCCAAGGTCTACCCCTTTCAAACATAGGCACAAAGAAGAATGATGCATGATCCTTTCCTAGGTATCTACCCTATAACCAATATCACCTCATTTAGTAGATACTATAAGCTTAAAGGTCCATGAATCAGATCACAGGGGGGCCTAAATACCTGTGTCTCATCCAGTCTCTCATGTTTGTAGTTCTTTCTAAACTTAGCTGGCACCATTTCTCTACCAACCCATGCAACCTCACCTGTGCTTAACTCCAAACTTCATCCTATCCCTCAACCAGAGCCTTTGATACCACTCTTTCACGAACCCCTCCCCACAAATTTCACCCCTCCTGGGTCAGAAATGTGAGAAGAGAGATAATAACCCCTGAGTCCTGCCTTCAATAGGACCTAGGTTGGCAACTAGCACTGAGGGTACATCAAACACACATATGAGAGGCATTACCCTCTAAGAGAAAATGTGCAGAAGAGAGAGATAAGATAGACACCAAAAAACACCCAATCTGAATACAATATAAAATAAACCCAATTATATATATGTAATTTCATGCAAAGACTACTATAGATGAAAGGAAAAAAAATTTAAGTACCAAAAGAATGTAAAACGGCAGTGACCACAAATCCCAAACAGATCCTACAAACTCCAAGCTAGTGGTAACAAGCCTGATCTCCAACCTGCTCCAACTAACCTAAAAACAGTTTATATAACGTAGGGTGAGTATAACAGTATACTTAGTAGGATCCTCCCCAAAACCTCTTGTGCAAAAGTAAAGAAATCATGCTAAAACACAGTGAACAAAAAGTGAAACTAATTTATCACCTAAACAAGTATACTAAGTTCCCAACCTCACCATGGATAATATCACTAAGTTTCACATAAAAGAGTATATAATACCATAAATAATATCAAGGGTAACCCTCTACCACTTCCCCATTAGTTTACCACTTTTCCCCAACATCATACATCCTAAGCATCTCTCTCTAAAAAGGCTAGCCCGAAGACACCTGAGAGAAACACCAAAACCTGCACCTTGTGCAACACACCACCACCACATCCATGTAACCAAAAGTAACTAGGTAGTTTCTGGGAACCACCACAGCTAACATAACATATATAATACATCAGTTATTATACCACAATCCATTACAAACCATACACAGAGTAAGGATCCTCAAGTCATCACAGCCTATACACATCATACCTATAGTATCCATTAGGAAACTATATCCAGGATATGTGTGTGTGAACTAAACACAAGACATTATTTCCCTCTACACACATATATAGTGAAAACTAACCATCATTCATACCATCACAAGTAACTATAAAGAGAAGAGAGTAGGGTGAAAGGGGGTAGTCAATCATCCATCCTCCCACCAGGATATTAGGGAAAACACCCCCTGAGGATCAGAATCCTTGGGGTGTCAGTTGCCCTAACCGACAGGGTAGAGTAGCATATAGAAACACAAAAATTAAATGGTATAATATAGCTCACAAGCACACTATGGGAATAATCTATTCTTAGTCTCAACTATAGATAACGTCTCTCGAACTCCTGGTTGTCACTGCTAAGACTAGATATCCTATAAGCACTCAACCATTTAAAGAGCTACATTAAATTACTTTATCCATTTTTATCAGTTTCAATTTACGTTAATTAATTATTTAGACATTAATTATCCATTATAATTTCCCATATTTCATTACATTAGCATCACAACAAGGTTTCATGCCCTCCAGGAATAACCAAAATGAGTCCACAGATTCTCAGAATCATAACCTCAGCATTGCACTCCAGCAAGCTCCAACCCCATGGGTTAAACATCATTTATTAATTTATTTAACAACATTACCACTTTCTATATATCCAAGTATTTTAAGAAAGCATTATAAGATACCAAACACAAGGGTATCAACATGGTGAGTATGTGATCTACCCATCGAGTCTTTTCCACCTATAGTATGGTCATAGACCCATCCATCCTCGAGAAGCTAAATACAGAAAGTACGTGGTATACCCCACACATATTCACCTCTTTTGGAAGGAGGGTAAGCAATACCATTTAACTCAAGTAGTGGGGAAAGTAAATTAGATAAACAAACAACATATTTAACAAGAATCCTACTTTCACATCAATGGGTAAGCCTAGCTTCAACCCATTTCATAATCTATAGAATCCTACCTGAAACTCATGCATAAAATGATGCATCTCCCTACTCTAGGCGTAAACTGCTACTACAAAAATTGGTCATCCCTACCCCAACGTACCATAACAGCCCTTCAGGATCAGCCATCCCAGGATCACGTCACATCTTGGCCTCCCTACCCCCCACAACCACAAGTCTCATATCCAGATCACATCACAAGCATCAAGAACAATCATATAAATGGGATCTAAACCCTAAAAAAAGGCATCCATCCTTCGCACACAATGATCTCTCACAGTTCCCAAACATAAGGCACTTGGCCTTTACAAGAAAGAATGCAACTCAGGATCTACAATTCATTATCTTTATCACACAATCGGTTCTTATTCCATCTTGAATTAATAGATTCATTATTCAAAGGTTCTAACTATGGGAAACCTAAACAAAAAGTTATCAGAAGCTATCACCAAATTAATTCAATAATTAATTTAACATGATTTTAATTCCTTTATCTACAAGCATCAACATGATTTAGGTTCATTGACCAATTCCATTAAACATTATTACTTGCATCAATTTGATTATCATCACATTACAACAACAACAAGTGGATTCATTAAACAAGCCTCTTTATCATTTAACTAATTAATTAAACAATTAATTCCATCTTTACGTTCTTTACCAATTCCATAAAGAACAATATGCTAACCAATAAAGGTATATATATCACACTATCTAGAAAATAAATAGGCAAACTGTTATCACGGTATAAAGCAACAACATACTATTGATACTAATTCTTTAATCTGGTTTATATAATTATTAGGTCAATTCCATTATGATCCAAGGGATAAACCATGATAACTCTACGATTGCACGTAAATAAAATAGAGAAGCATTGAATCCTCTACCTAAAAATTTCATTGACATTCTTCGTGTAAGAATGGATCAAAGAAATGGATCATGGTCACCTCTCCTACAACAACTATATCCACCTGAGAATTCCGCAGCATAACTGCACCAACCAACTACCATGAAAACTCCATTAGAAACATGGAGATCATATTCCATCACACAGAAAAGATAAAAATGAGGAAACTGATTGAAGAAACCTCAAGAATGGAGGTAGATCATATCTTATATCAAAGACGAATCACTACAGATCAAAGAAGGGAGATAGGGATCATTCCTTAATAAAGGAAATATCTAAAACACTGGAGAGAGGGTCATTGGGTCGCTTGGGTTGAGGGAGGTCTTCTACAGCTCTAGGTTTTAGCAAAACCTGAGCGGCTTGAAAACACTTAAAACATACAGCGTCGGGGCATTACATGATGTGTAGTCCCCTTTCACGTCGTGTAATGACTTGAGGTCAAGTTCTGTCAAAAAACGCATTGCTTTGGTATTTTATTTATTTTTAGAACCCCAAAACATTTCACACTATGAATCCCTATTTCACTCTGTGAAACAACCTGTGAAATAGGATGTCACGTCGTGTAATGAAGTTACACAACATATGATCCCCTCTTCCCAGCTTTTACTTAACTGAACTCCAAAATTCTTATGAGCCACCTCTGAGCACTTCGATCTTCGAAAACACGCAAAGGGTTGATCCAGATGGATCTTGGACCTTATAGAACTTGTTATGAATAAGCCATTTTCAAGACATTTTTATCCCTTCCTACCCTCCTCTTAATTATTTTCATGATATTTTAAAGTTTAAGTGTGGGGGTGAAGGGAATCGTGAAGAAAAGGATAATTTTCATTATAAGTAAGAAGTGTGGGGGTGAAAATATGGGAATAAATAAAAATATTTTTGATTTATAATTTTTACTCTTTATTGTTTTCCCATCTTAAAAAATATAAAATGAAAAAATGAACTAAAAATGAAAAAAATAGGTTGTGACTTAGAAAAATAAAAAATCACCATTATTAGACCGATGTTTTTTATAATATGTGGTTAGGTGGTGGCTGTGAGGTTTATTATAAGCATAAATTTTGAAAAAAAATGAAAAAGTTCTTTGAAATATAAAAAAATTATAAAATTAGAAGAAAAAAATAAGTGGGTACACAAATAATTCATTATGCTTTACTTTGATTGTGACCTTACTTTGAGTTTAGGGAAAGTGGGGTTGTTGTTTTTAAAGGGGGATTTCATTGAGCTTTCACTTTTTATATCATGATTTATACTGTAAGAGATAAACCTCCTCCTTGATCTTTAATTTTTAAAACATAAATTCCTACCAACCTCAAGCCTCAGAGTGATTTGAACCTTTAATGAAATCTCTCATTATTTTATATGGATTTTGTCTTTAAAAAATGGATAAATTGGTTATTTTACAATCCTATAGATAAGGATCATGTTATCATGATATTATCATAACTCTACATGAATTTTATCATGAGTGATGAGAGAAAAGAATCCATTGTGAGGTAGTTCATGATTTGGCATGTTTAATAATAATGAATTGAGGAACTTGAATGAATAAAAGGGGAAGTTCCATCATTTTTCAAAGGGGAAAATTAAAATGATTGAATTTATTGTTTCTTTAAATATTGAGAAACAAAATTGATATTTTATGTGGATTTTTGAAATTTTGATTTGACATTGAATATTTTTTTTATTTAATTTATTTGGAATTTGAATATTGGTAACATTGGTGCCCTCTAAATTTCTTATTGAGATTTTATGCTTGAGGAAAATCATGGTTTAAGTGTGGGTGAATTAATAGGAATAATATTTTCATCATTTTTAATATGTATTTTAATGATTTAATACCTTCCAATAAAATAATTTTAGATAATTTGCATCATTTTTGGATTTTTGGTGTGTTTTGGGCTAAAATGTGAAAAATTCTTAATTCTAGAATTTTAACATATTTTTATCTCTTTGGTATTTCGAGAATGAATTTTAAAATATTGATCCGACTAGAGTGATTCATTTTTTCGGATTCCTTAATTAGTTGGATTCAAATTCTTCTTCTGGAGCTAGATCATATTTGAACTTTTAGAGGCCCAAAAAAATCAATCAAGTTGAAAAATATTTTCAACTTGTAGAATAGACCCCACCTCAGTAAATGAGGCATAACTTGGGATAAATACCTCCAAATTAAGATATTAAAATTTTATTTGAAATATTAATCTATAAGAACCCGTGTTTTTAGAACGGGTTAAAATCCCGACCCTGTTTGAATTTTTGACTTGTTTCTGAGGAAACTAGAGAAAATGGGCAGTTTCTGGAAATTTCCAGACTACATGTTGTGTCCTTTAAGTACACTTTGTGTACATGTTAAGCGAGTAACTGGACATGTGCTCGCCGAGTACATGTCGTGTGATGACCGTGTAGAAAATTTATTACTACACGGTGTGTAGTTATAGACACGCCGTGTACCCACGACCATGTGGCAATTATACATGGAGTGTAGGCCTGTTGGCCGGGGAGAATCATTGAAACCAGATACATGTCGTGTTCTCCTCGGGCATGCCATGTAGTCTAGACATGTATGAGGGATATACATGGCGTGTGGGTAAGTCATAGAGGAAGAGAAGGGAAACCAAGTATACGCCATGTACTCATGTCGATAGGTTCGAGAAAGTAAGTCGGTGGAATTACAGCCGCTAAATGAATAGTTAAATGATATAGATGGTGTGTAGTCCTAAATTACACATCGTGTAGTTTCTTATTTTGCGTTAAAACGGGCAGTAGCCTCGTATTGAGGCAGAACACACCTTATGTTGCCCAGTTTCGTGAACCAAGTCGGCAGGAGCTTCAAACTCTTCCTAGTTCTTCGTCCGAAGTCGGATTCGATCATGTTTAGATGTGTTAGAACCCCCTCGCTAAGGCCTCGATTCCTCTTGAGACGTTTTGTTTGATTTTTGTTCTAGAACGAGTTATAGGGGTTTGAGATGTTTTGACTCTTTTATAGATCTACAGTGTTTTAGACCTAATTGGGGGATATTACTAAAGGAGTAGCATCGTATGAGTCTCAGGTAGGTGGTACATACCTCTTTTTGTGTTTTCATGGTCATTTGGGTTATGCGGCCTAGGCGTGTTTTTGGGTATTTTGAGCGGGACCCAGTTTTATCTATTATTGCTTATTACATTATTTATGAACCTATGGGATGCCTTTGGGTATGCCCTGTTACCATTTTTTCTTGAGAGAGGCCGGGAAAGGGGTCGTAGCTCATCGGGGAATTTTGGACGGGGGATGCCAAAATGGTTATATTTGAATTATATTGTTATAAACTGTTGAGTTTAACTTCTTAAAGCCTGATATAAATTGTTAGAGGCATTCAAGACCTCAGTGCTGGTATGGGACAACACCTTGCGTAGTGCAAATCAACTGTTTAGAATGTTTTTCCTGGTTACATTTTCTGTTTAAATACGTTATATATGCAATTGTTGAATTTCATATGTTTTACCCTTTTGGGTGGTGTTGGGCATGGCCCGAATGTTCTTGAGTGATGCTGATCACAGGTTGGGCTTGGACCGGGTTACGTTGGGTGGTTTTGACCACAGGATTGGGTGTCATTGATGTCAGTTTGAGGCAGGATGACTGTCAGGTTGGGCATGGCCCGGGTTACTAGGATGGCGATGCCATCAGACTTGAGAAACATGGTCGCAGGGACATGAGGTGTTAGAGATGTGGTGTCTTGGGTACTATTTTTGGTGATTACTGCTCACCTGGACTTTGAGTAGTGTGCACACAGAGATACTCCGTGATGAGGTGGTTTTGACCACTCATGTGGGTAGAGGCCCCCGTTAGTTGCAGTTTAGGTACTATTGGTTTGGTGTTGCTTATCGTAGGAAGCCACGTGGGAGGTGAGGAGACTTTAGGGGATAGCGTTGAGGCAATCAGGTTGGGGGCCGAGGCTCCCCGTTATTTGAGGGAAGATATCATTGTGCCTCCGGATACTTTATTTGAGGGCAGACATCGCTATCCCTCCAGCTACCTATTTGAGGGTAGACATCACTGTCCCTCCGGTTACTTGCTGAGGAAATGCATCGCTGATCATCTGGGTTACTACTGTTGGGCATGCCTTTGGGACGTCGGTACTTGAGACACGAGGTGTCAGGGGGAACATGGTGTCAGGCTACATGAAAAAGTTTTTGGCGTTGGCCGAAGCTAGTAGCACTCCATGGTGGCTGCTGAGCACCAGTGGAGTTAGTGTTTATTGTGCATTGTTTTGTTCACTACTTTCCTTATAAATGCATGCCTGCTTAAACAATTATATTAGGTATGCACTGTTGGGTGGTATCCTACTGATATTTGTCTCACACCCTACACGGGCCCTTCAGGACGCGTGCAGACTTTATGGATTTACGTGTAGGAAAGAGGCCAGCCCCAGGAGCTGAGCTGTATTAGTTGTTGCATGGAGATGGTATGGACCTTGAAGTCTTACCTAGCTGGGGTTTACTTTGTTTTGTTTTCTTTCCTGTATCATCATGCTTGCTTATTGTAGCTACTTATGGTTAGTCATAGGCACCCTTACGTCTGGATATGTATGGCCTGTTTTGGATGCATGTGCTATTGTTTAGTAGTTGTTACAAGTGGTCAGTATTCTTTTGTGTTTATTTATGCTGCTGTTTTTTATATTTACTACTTCCTCTGTTTATCTATATTGATTATGATTTCGCTATGTGGGTCTGGTTAGAGTCTGTTGAGTCTTTTATTCCGCTAAATTTTTATTATTATACTCGGACCAATACCCTTATTATTATCCTCTGAGAGGGTATAGCCTCCCCACTAAACCTATAAGACCCTCGTTGTTAGTCGGAAGCCTTTGGCATTTGGGGAGGTGCGCCTAAGGTCGTAACACCCGACCCGTTTAGCATTGTTTAGGTGGCTGCTCAGATCCGGGTCATTACAAAGTGGTATTAGAGGAGTTCTTGACAGGGATTTAGTAGCCGCGTTTTACTGGATACTAATGATATTGAGACTTCTCTTTTTATTTCTACTGGTTTTACTATTTATGATATGGTATACTGGAGATAGGTTGTTACTGGAACTGGGTTTCTAGCTTGTTCTTGGGTGCCTGCAGCCCCAGGTACGAGGGATGGACCAAGTTTCCTTAGGTGGGAATTGTTGTTTGCTTTTTCTCAGATTACAGTTTATATGATTTCCACCTTGGTGGATCACTTGGTGTGTGAGGTTATTGATTTTGATATGTGACCCTTGACCCTGTGTGGTAAGGGATAATTGGACCTTGGCTTGGTATGGAAAGTCTTGTTTGCTTGGATTTTGATAGGCACATTTTTAGGGTATTTCAATTTCATAATTGCACGTATGATTTGTGAAGTGATAAGACCATGTGAATAAAATCAATTTCCATTCTTGTGTGCTCTGAAATGTGAATTGGTGAAATTACTGATAGAATTTCTAGTTGTGCAATGTGTATGTCATGCCTTATATTTTATAGAATTGCATGTGGAAGGATATTTGGGTCTGGCTCTTATACGAGCAGGTAGGTACTATTAGTTGATGTGATTTGGATCACCAGGATTGAGTGACTCGGTTGTCGGTTTGAGGTAACTTTAGTTGTCAGGATGGGAATGGCCCAAGGTACTTTTGATACTTGGCTCTGTTGAGGGCAGGTAAGGAGGCCATGAGGCCGAGATGCCGTGGGCATGGGTTGTGATAGAGGAGAGTAAGGGTAGTTGTTTTATGCTGTCTTTTACTACTTTTCCTATCTGTGTGAATATATATTGTTATATATATATATGGGTTGTCTGACCATTTATGGTATTCAGCAGGTTCCTCCTATACGCCTCGATGGAGTGACAAGCGAGTGAGGATACAGTGTCGCTGGTACAGGATCGAGTTTAGGATTCAGTACAGGCAGAGCACGAACTGCGGGTATAGGCTCAGGGACAAGATCAGGTTCAGGATCCAGTGCAAGCAGGACAACAGTCGGGTTTGACATCGTTTGGGCCATGGCTCAACGAGTAGCTCCGAGCGAGCCTGGTGTGTGTCTTGCAGGGTATCGATAGAGGCGCGCAGGGTACAGAGCCATCTATGGAATATCTGACGTGGGAGTTCCAGTCGCATCATCCGCCTCCTTTTCAGGGTGAGGGTGGTCTGCAGGCGGTTGAGAACTAGATAGAGAGTATGAAGATGATCTTCGAGTAGCTCGAGATGCCTCCAGGGCAGAGGGTCAAGCTGGCGACGTACATGCTGAGAAGACCGGTGAAGTGTTGGTGGGATGTGCAGGTTCAGGCTCGTAGGCACGAGGGACTGTCATGGAAGGACTTCGAGGATAGGTTCTTTGAGAACTTCTACCCTGAGACACTGAGAGTAGAGAGAGCTCGAGAGTTTTTGAGTCTTCAGCAGGGAGACATGTCCGTCGTGGACTATGCAGCTACCTTCACAGAGTTGTCTCGCTTTGCACCTGGTATGGTAAGCGATGACGTGGCTAGGGTGAGGCACTTCAAGGATGGCTTATGACATGCCATTTGGGTCCAGGTGAATATATTCCAGCTAGGTTCTTTCTCAGAGGCGGTGAATCAGGCGCTCATATCAGAGGGCAATTAGAGGGATAGACCCCAGGTTAGTCGGGGAATGGATTCAGGTGACGGTTCGGATAGTAGGAAGCGAGGAAGGGATGAGTTCCAGTAGGGTTGTTAGGCCAAGGACTCAGCTATACCACCTCGTGGTAGTTCTTCAGTGGGTTGTTTTCAGTGTGGATAGCCATGACATTTTCGGACTTAGTTCGATAGGCCTCCAAATGAGTGTTGGGCATGTGGACAGGTTGGGCATCTGGAGAGGTTTTGTAGGCATCCTTATCAGACAGCCAACAGACAGGGACTAGGACAGACGGTGGCATCCAGAGTTGGTTCGGGTTCGGTACCAGGAGAGGGTAGATGAGGTTTAGCTGCACGTGGAGGATCTGACAGAGACAACGGGATCCAGTTGAGGGGTCAGTGGCCAGTGACTAGAGAAGCACTGCAGGGAGGTTAGGCATCAGGAAATCGTGCTTCCGACTAGGTGCACGTCATGGAGCTGCCATAGGCGGAGCAGCCCGGTGAGCTGACAACAGTTAGAGGTACACCGCGGTGTGGCCGTGATTCCCATGTTTTCTTTTTGGCATGACCTGTAGAGGCATGTCTGTTTTGAGTGCACGTGGTGCACATGATCTATGTGGACTGACTAGATGTTATTCAGTGGGATTGGCACCATATCGGGTGCGTGATATATTTCTTTATATATATATGTATGGGATGCGTAGCATTTGGGGCATCAAGGATGCAGGTTACTTGAGGTGGCATGGGCATCGGGGCATCAAGGATGCAGGTTACTTGAGGTTATGTGGGCATTGGGGCATCGATGATGTGGGTTACTTGAGGTGCTAGGCACCAGGACCTCGTGGAGGCGGACACCGATGCAGTGCGGGATACGTTGGGTGTCGGGAATGACACAGGAGCGCCAATTAGGCGCAGGGGTGACGATACATCACAGAAGGAATGTGAGTCTGGAAATAGGTTAGTAAACCCTTGTTTGTTTTGAGTTTTTTCGTGTTGAGACCGATTTAGGAGATTCCTAAGGTGGGGAGCCCTTGAGGAATTTTGCTGGGACCTTTGAGAACAGGGAAGTTCGGGTTACTTTGATCGGGATGGTGTGTTTGGTTCCATCTCCAGGTTTCGTTTGATAGCTCGGGGATGAGCTATGTTAAGGTGGGGAGATTGTAAGAACCCAGGTTTTTAGAACGGGTCAAACTCCCAACCCTGTTTGAATTTTTGACTTGTTTCTGGGGAAACTTGAGAAAATGGGTAGTTTCTGGAAATTTCCAGACTACACGTCGTGTCCTTTAATTACACGCTGTGTGCTTGTTAAGCAAGTGACTGTCCAAGTGCTCGTCGAGTACCTGTTGTGTGATGACCATGTAGAAAATTTCTTACTACACGGTGTGTAGTTATAGACACGCCATATACCCGCGACCGTGTGGTGGCTATACATGGCGTGTAGGCCTGTTGGCCAGGGAGAATCGTTGAAACCAGATACACGTCGTGTTCTCCTTGGACATGTAGTGTATTCTAGTCATGTATGAGGGATATACATAGTGTGTGGGTAAGTCGGCGAGGAAGATAATGGAAACCAAGTACACGTCGTGTACTCATGTCGGCAGGTTCTGGAAAGTAAGCCGATGGAATTTCAGCTTCTAAATGAATAGTTAAATGATATACACAGTGTGTAGTCCTAAAGTACATTCCATGTAGTTTCTTTTTTGTGTTAAAACGGGAAGTAGCCTTGTATTGAGGCAGAACACACCTTGTTTCGGCCGGTTTCGTAAACCAAGTTGGTCGTAGCTTCAACCTCTTCCCAGTTCTTCGTCTGAAGTCAGATTCGATCATGGTTAGATGCGTTAGAACCCCCTCGGTAAGGCCTCTATTACACTTAATCCATTTTGTTTGATTTCTATTCTAGAACGAGTTATAGGGGTTTGAGTGGTTTTGACTCTTTTGTAGATCTACCGTGTTTTAGACCTAATTGGAGGCTGTTACTGGAGGAGTAGCATCATATGAGTCTCAGGTAGGTGGTGCATACCTCTTTTTGTGTTTTCGTGGTCATTTGGGTGATGCGGCCTACAACGTGTTTTTGGGTATTTTGAGCGGGACCCATTTTTACTTGTTATTGCTTATTACATTGTTTATGGACCTATGGGGTGCCTTTGGGTATGCCCTCTTACCAGTTTTTCTTAAGCGGTGTCGGGTGAGGGGTCGTAGCTCATCGGGGTATTTTGGCCAGGGGATTCCAAAATGGTTATATTTGAATTATATTGTTATAAACTGTTGAGTTTAACTTCTTAAAGCCTGATATAAATTGTTAGAGGCATTCAAGACCTCAGTGCTGGTATGGGACAACACCTTGTGTAGTGAAAATAAACTATTTAGAATGTTTTTCTTGATTATGTTTTCTGTTTAAATATGTTATATATGCAATTGATTAATTGCATATGTTGTACCCTTTTGGGTGGTGTTGGGCATGGCCCGAATGTTCTTGAGTGTTGTTGATCACAGGTTGGGCTTGGCCCGGGTTACGTTGGTTAGTTTTGACCACAGGATTGGGCATCATGGACGTCAGTTTGAGGCAGGATGACTATCAAGTTGGGCATGGCCCAGGTTATTAGGATGGCGATGCCATCAGACTTGAGCAACATGTTCACAGGGATATGAGGTGAGATGTGGTGTCTTGGGTATTATTTTTGGTGATTACCGCTCACCCAGACTTTGAGTAGTGTACACACAGAGATACTCTGTGATGAGGTGGTTTTGAGCACTCGTGTGGGTAGAGGCCCCCATTAGTTGCGGTTTATGTACTATCGGTTTGGGGGTGCTTGTCATAGGAAGCCACGTGGGAGGTGAGGAGCCTTCAGGGGATAGCGTTGAGGCAATCAGGTTGGGGGCCGAGGCTCGCCGTTATTTGAGGTAAGATATCATTGTGCCTCCAGATACTTTATTTGAGGGCAGACATCGTTGTCCCTCCGGCTACCTATTTTGAGGGCAAAAATCGTTGTCCCTCTGGTTACTTATTGAGGACAGGCATCACTGCTCCTTCGGGTTACTACTGTTGGGCATGCCTTCGGGACGTTGGTACTTGAGACACGAGGTGTCAGGGGGCACATGGTGTCGAGCTACATGACATAGATTCTGGCGTTGGCTGAAGTAGGTGGCACTCTATGGTGGTTGCTGAACACCAATGGAGTTAGTGTTTATTGTGAATTGTTCTGTTTACTGCTTTCTTTATAAATGCATGTCTGCTTAAACACTTATATTAGGTATACACTGTTGGGTGGTATCCTATTGAGATTTGTCTCACATCCTGCACAAGCCCTTCGAAATGCGTGCAGATTTTATGGATTTATGTGCAGGAAAGAGGTCATCCTCAGGAGTTGAGTTGTATTAGTTGTTGCATGGAGATGGTATGGACCTTGATGTCTTACCTAGCTGAGGTTTACTTTGTTTCATTTTCTTTCATGTATCAACAAGCTTGCTTGTTGTAGCTACTTATGGTTAGCCATTGGCGCCCTTAAGTCTGGATATGTATGACCAGTTTTGGATGCATGTGCTATTGTTCAGTAGTTGTTACAAGTGGTCAGTATGCTGTTGTGTTTATTTTCATTGTTGTTGTTTATATTTACTACTTCTGCTATTTATCTATATTGATTATGCTTCCGCTCTATGGGTTTGGTTCGAGTCTGCTGAGTCTTTTATTCTGCTTCATTTTTATTATTATACTCGGACTAGTACCCTTATTATTATCCTCCAAGAGGGTATAGCCTCCCCACTATACCTATAAGACCCTCGCTGCTAGTCGAAAGCCTTTAGCATTCGGGGAGGTGTGCCTAAGGTCGTAACACCCGACCTGTTTAGCACTATTCGGGTGGCTTCTCGGGTTCGGGTCGTTACATAATCAATGATTAATATGTAAATTTAATTTTATGGAGATATTTTATCATTAATTCTGCCATTGAATGCGCCAAAGTGGGGGAATATTTAGGGAATCATCAAACATAAAAAGTGTGAGTCATTAATTATGTCATAACTTCTTTTATACATATAAAATTTCTTTGAAATTTGGAGGGTTTATAGAAAACTCAATTTTAAAAAACTTATAAGAAGGACCCTTAGATATTTTCTTTCATATTATGAGAAGAACATGATAAAACTTTTGGAGGACAGATTCTGGAGGAGAAGTTGTTGTACCCATTTCTATTCTTATTTTATTTTTTTTATTTTTATTTTTTTGTCTAGTTTTATTCCTTTTGTAATTTAATTAAATTTATTTTATATAAATTGATTTTTTTCATTTTTTTCCAAGTGTTCCGGCCTCTCTTATTCTATGTCCTCTTATCCTTCTTTTCTCATCTTTTCCTTTTCTTCTTCTTCTTCTTCTAACATTCTTTATACTATTTTATTTTCATTCTTCTCTCTCTCTCCCTTCTATTATTTTTATTTTATTCTTATTATTATTATATTTTCTTCTTATTTATTTACACAGTGATCTCTTGCCCTAAAAAATGAAGGGTTAACCCAAGGCTTGGACCAAGGGAGGTATGTGGTGTTTCCATTTCATTTTGTACATAAATTATTAAGTTTTATTTACATTTGTGGTGAGTAAGAGTGAAGTGCATGAGTGTGGATATTTTCCACTATGAAACTAATATCAAACTCATTTATATTATTTATTTAATTATTTTCTATCCCTTCCACTAAACATAAGTTGTTCATGCGATGAAGTTGAGTCGTATAGTGGACAAAATGACATATGATAGAGTTTGGTCCTGAGAGATGTCACACTCTCGATTGAGGTGTGTCATTAATCTTGATTGCAGGAGGAGGTGGATTTTATATTTATAAATCAATTCAATATTTCACACCACTAAATAAATGAATAGTAGTTTAAGAGTGATATTCCATTATTAAACTATCAAACTAAATTTAAACGCCAATAAGGAGAATGATGGAACCAATAAACCAAACCACAAAGTTCAAGTTCTTTCTTACTAAACACATTCTTTCATTGCATGTTAGTTTAAATTTTATCATTTCATTTATCCTATAAATTCCATTGTTTTCATAGAATAATAAAAACAACCAAAAAGAAGTTGTTTAGGGGACTTATATTTAGTAGGTGAACGACTAAGAAAGCTCCTCAAGTGAGATGACCTTGGTCAGTCTTTGTGCTACACTAGGAAAACTTATAAGTTTTTTTCATGACCTATGACAGGCATGCATCAAAGGTTCATATTGATACAAGGTTACAAAGTGGTGGTAATTATATAATTTATTTTGAAGAAAAAATGTATGGAGAGGCTATTACAAACTTCATTTCTCTTGAGAATGTAAATGAAATCATCATGTATGAATAGCTAGGAGTCTCATTTTTAAATGTATACATGAGGTGTGTTTTCATGATTTGTTTTTTCAATGGATTATCTAATATGTTAATTATGACTAAATACAATTCATATTTTTTTGTAGGTGTTTAAATCAATACTATTTGAAGGGAAAACCCTATGAATAGAAATATAGACTCAATAGTCCTCACATCCCTTCTACATACCAAACCAAAATAGAATCAACTAAAATTGATGAAATACTGTCAAAAATAGACGCAATGTTTGAAAAAATACTTACGGATGAAAAACTCTTCTTATTACCAATGATGTAGAAGTAAAACTCTATAATTTAATCATATCAAATATATTTTCATTCCTTTAATTAATTATTCCTTTTTAGGCGACATTGGGTACTCATTGCATTCAATTTAGATACTCCAAAGATCTGTTTTTTGGATTCACTGTATAGATACCCAACAAACTGACCACACATGATGAAATTTTCCAATTTTCAATACACTACATCCAACATTTTAGAACTAAACTTCAAGTTATATATTTTATATTATGTTTTAATGAGAATTATTTTATAGTATGGCGGTGTTTAAATATCGTGAAAATCATGGCATGAGGATAGTCCATGTGTATAAGGAGTCTATCAACTTCTACGAGTGGATAAGTATTTGAGTGTATATAATAAGATTTATCTGTCAAAACACATATCAAAACAAATTACTTATTTTTTTCAATATTTATATAGTGTTTGAAACAAACCAATGGAAAAAAGATTGTGGTTATTATTTTTGAAAATTTATGAGTGATATCATATACCATCAATAAACTAGCATCCCTGAAGAGGTATTTTTGAAGATAATTACTATTTCATTTAAAATATTTATTAATCCTTTGTGTATTTATATTTTTCCAGTACCACCATGATTGTTGAAAGTCCTTGTATTCACAAGATGAAATTGATTTGTTTAGAAATGATTGGGAAACATACCTGATGTCAGAATGTACACATATATCATGAAGATGTGACTTCCTACTACTTATTTAGTTGATTTTCTCATCATTTTATCTACTTTTTTTAGTTAATTTCCTCATTGTTTTTATTTGATACTTATTTTGTTAATTTTTACAGTGATCATGATGAAATTACTTCATCAACAATGATGATTCACTCATGTACTATGATCATGTACTGTAGGATAAAACGACATGGTGAAATCAACCATACCTTAATCTGAAACACGGTGTACCTGGTATGACTCAAATTGTGTGGTTTTAGTTTAAAATTGAAATTTTATTAATGTATTTGTTTCATATTTATGTTTAATTTATTTATTTATAGTATTACTAACTTAAGAATTTTTTTATTATATAGGTGGATTCTTTTGGAAAGTCATATTTTTCTTTCAACTATCTACAACAAGCCAAAAAGAGAGAACATGTTGCTTTTGGATGAGGCGTTTCAGGCTGCATGGGGTTTCCTTTTCCATCTAAATGGAAAAATTATCTCTTTTCTGAATTGGTGCAGACATTTTAAATCAAAACACGCATCACAAACTCAATCATCCACACCTCAATCTGATACACAGTGTTCTCGATATGACTCGAATTGTATGTTTTTAGTTTATAATTTACATTTTAGTTCAAAACACACACCACATACTTAAAACTGATCAAACACATTTAGATTGTTTTGATACATTATGAAAACGATCCATAAGTCATTTACAATGTGTAGGAATCATTCACACCTTAATCGGATGCACTGTGTAACCGGTATGACTCCAAGTGTGTCTTTTTATTTAAAATTGACATTAATTTTAGTAAAAAACACAAGTGACATACTCAAAACCGATAAAACACATTTGGGTTATTTGATACTTTAGGAAAATGATCTATAAGTCATTTTGACGTGTAGGGATCACCTGCACCTCAATCTGACGCACGGTGTGACCGATATGACTCCAAATGTGTCTTTTTATTTAAAATTGACATTAATTTTAGGGGGGGAAAGACAACATGTATACTCAAAACTAAGTAAGTGTGTTAGTATTGTTTTGATACTTTAGGACAATGATCCATAAATCATTTGTGACATGTAGGAATCAGTCGCACCTCAATTCATTACATGGTGTGTCTTTTTATTTAAAATTGACATTAATTTTAGTAAAAAAGAAAAGTGGCATACTCAAAACTGAGAAAACACATTCATATTGTTTTGATAGTTTAGAAAAATGATCCATAAGTCAGTTTTGATGTGTAGGAATCAGTCACACCTCAATCTGATACACGGTGTGCCCGTTATAACTCAAAGTGTTCATTATTAGTTTAAAAGTGACATTTTAGTTCAAAAGGTGTGTCACTCAATGAAAATCGAGAAAACACACTCCAATTATCTTGATAATTTAGAAAAACGATTCATAAGTCATTTTGATGTGTGAGAATCAGTTTCATGTCAAACCAACACATGATGTGACCGATATGACTCAAATTGCGTGTTTCCAGTTTGAAATGACATTTTAGTAAAAAACACAAGTGATATACTCAAAACTGATCAAACACATTCAGATTGTTGTATACTTTAGAAAAATGTTCTATAAGTCATTTTTGATGTGTAAGAATAAACCACACCTCAATTCGACGTCTGGTGTGATTGGTATGACTTTAAGCGTGTCTTTTTATTTAAAATTGATATTAATTTTAGTAAAAAGGACAAGTGATATGCTCAAAACTAAGCAAATGCATTCAAATTGTTTTAATACTTCGGGAAAATGATTCATAAGTCCTTTTTTATGTGTAGGAATCAATTGCACCTCAATTTGATAAACGTTGTGACTGGTATGACTCCAAGTGTGTCTTTTATTTAAAATTGACATTAGTTTTAGTAAAAAGGATAAGCGGCATACTTAAGACTGAGCAAACACATTCATATTATTTTGAAATTTTAAAACAACAATACATAAGTCATTTTTGATGTGTAGGAATCATCTGCATCTCAATCTGACGCACGTTATGACCAGTGTGACTCCAAGTGTGTGTTTTTTATTTAAAATTCACATTAATTTTAGTAAAAAAGACATGTGACATACTCAAAACCGATAAAACACATTTGGATTGTTTTGATACTTTATAAAAATGATCCATAAGTCATTTTTGATGTATAGGAATCACTCGCACCTCAATCCAACGCACGGTGTGACCGGTATGACTCAAAGTGTGTCTTTTTATTTAAAATTGACATTAATTTTAGTAAAAGGACAAGTAACATATTCAAGATCAAGAAAATGCATTCAGATTATTTTTGAAACTTTAGAACAATAATACATAAGTCATTTGTGACGTGTAAGAATCAGTCACACCTCAATCCGATACACCGTGTGCCTAGTATGGCTCAAACTGTCTGTTGTCAATTTAAAATTGACATTTTAGTTCAAAAAGTGTTTAACTCACTAAAAAAAATAAGAAAACATGCTTTGATTGTCTTGATAATCTAATACAACGATTCATAAGTCATTTTATAATGTGTATGATTCATTCTCACGTCAGACTGATACACGATGTAACCGGTATAACCCGGTGCATGTTTTCATTTTAAAATGACATTTTAGTAAAAAAATATAAGTGAGGTACTCAAAGCCGAGAAAATGCATTCAGATTGTTTTGATACTTTAGGATAATGATCCATAATTCATTTGCGACGCGTAAGAGTCAACCGCATCTCAATCTGATGCATGGTGTGGGTGTTATGACTCCAAGTGTGTCTTTTTTATTTAAAACCAACATTAATTTTAGTAAAAAAGACAAGTTGCATACTTAAAATCGAGAAAACACATTGGAATTGTTTTGATACTTTAGGACAATTATCCATAAGTCAATTGTGACGTGTATGGATTAGCCACACTTCAATCTGATACACTGTGTGCCCGGTATGACTTAAAATGCTTGTTATCAGTTTAAAATTGATATTTTGGTTCAAAATGTTTATCACTCACTAAATATCAAACAAACACGCTCTAGTTGTCTTGATAATTTAGGATAACGATTCATAAGTCATTTGTGACATGTATGAATTAGTCTCACATCAAACCGATACACGATGTGACCGGTATGACGCAAAGTGTGTGTTTTCAGTTTAAAATGACATTTTAGTAAAAAACACAAGTGACATACCCAAAACCAAGCAAACACGTTCAGGTTGTTTTGATACTTTAAGACAACGATCCATAAGTTATTTGTGACGTATATGAATCAACTGCACATCAATCTGACGCACGGTGTGACTGATATGACTTCAAGTGTGTCTTTTTATTGAAAATTGACATTTTATTAAGAAAACACAAGCGACATATTCAAAACCGAACAAACGCATTTGGATTGTTTTAATATTTTAAGACAACGATCTATAAGTCATTTGTGATGTGTAAGAATCAGTTGCTCCTCAATTTGATGTACAGTGTGCCTAATATGACTCAAAATGTATGTTATCAGTCTAAAATTGAAAATTTAGTTCAAAACGTGTCACTCATTGAAAACTGAGTAAATGCGCTTGGATTGTCTTGATACTTGAGGACATTGATTCAGAAGTCATTTGTGACGTGTACGAATCAGTCTTACGTCAAACTGACACATGATGTGACTTGTATGACTCAAAATGTGTGTTTGCGGTTTAAAATTATATTTTAGTAAAAAAGACAAGTGACATACTCAAAATCGAGCAAACGTATTCGGATTGTTTCGATACTTTATGACAACGATCCATAAATCATTTGTGAAGTGTATGAATCAACTCCACCTCAATCTGATACACGTTTGTGTCCTTTTATTTTAAATTGACATTTTATTAATGTATTCTTTCATAGTTGCGTTTAATTCATTTCTTTATAGTTTTACTAACATTAGATTTGTTTTCTTATACATGAGAATTCTTTTGCTCGGGTTCACGTGGTTTGTTTGATAACGGATACCATGGTCGGACTTTTTTGAGAGGGGTCGCGGGTACCAAATACGATGAAACATTGATGTTTTTAAATGTTTGTGGATAGTAATTGCAAATTTAATTATACAAAACATTGTTTGAAATGTATATAATATTGTTTTTTTTTTGTTTTTGTGATGTAAAATTTATTTTAATTAAATTATGTATTTGCATACAAGTGTATTTGCATATAGGTGTGTTATTCAAACAACACATTGCAACAGTAGGGTCTTTAACAACGTTATTTTATTGCGGATAAAGACCATTTTTTAATGGCGTTGATGATAAAATCATTTTTTTATTACTGTTAAAGCCTTTATTGGGTGGTGTTAGAGGGCTGAACTATGGTGGTGAAATTACTTTATTCATCGAACAACATGATTTTAGAACATATAAATAACAAATTCTATAATAAAAATTTGTGCTACACATTATATCATATTTATACATCATTCTTATATTCATTCATGTATTATACTATTAATAAAAAAATTCAATATCTCAGGCCTTGTCTAATTTTGAAATCTTGATTTAAAATTTACGACTTATTTTTTTACAATCAGATTCTAAATGTGATGAATTTAATTATTAATTAAAAACATTAAATGCATTAGAAAACATTTTTTTTACGATGACTTATATTATCAAATCATTCAAATAAACAATTATTATTCTAAAAACATAATTATTAATTAAAAACATTAAATGCATTAGAAAACATTTTTTTTATGATGACTTGTATTATCAAATCATTCAAATAAACAATTATTATTCTAAAAACTGCACATAAAATTCATGATAATTTATAGATTTATAAACCTTATTCAAATACATTGAATATATTATTTGCAAAGATTATGTAACAAAAATCAAGTTTCGTACATTTTAAATTCTAATATTTTTCCAAAAAAATGTTGACCCGTTACTAATAATATCATTTTTTATGGTTTTAATTCTCTTATGCAATCGCCTTATCCGGGGCTTATCCTTGCTTGAACTGACGTGGCGATTCTTGATTGGAAATGCAACCGGCGCCGATCCGTATTCATTTTGCCACGTTGCGGGCTCAGATCCAACGACGATCGGTGAGCAAACCTCCTCGCCACAGACTCGCGACCGGGAACAGAGAAGCCTGGCCATGGCGTCTCTCGCAACCGTCGCCGCCGTGCACCCCCCTGCCGCCGTCAGGGGCATGGGCGGAAGCTCTCTAGCCGGGAATAAGCTATCCGTAAAACCTCCTCGCAGAAACATGAGGCCATTTCGTTCCAGGTTAGTGAAATTGCTTGGTGCTTGAAGATAAACTCTGGGCTAGGGTTTGATTTTGGTTTGTCGCCGCAGGGGTAGATCGGTTGTGGCGAAGTACGGTGACAAGAGCGTGTACTTCGACTTGGAGGATATAGGCAACACCACGGGGCAGTGGGATTTGTATGGCTCCGATGCACCCTCGCCATACAATCCTCTTCAGGTCCGTAGTTCGTCATTGAATTTCTTACTCCATTCCTCTGAACAATACAATTTGTGATAAAGGATTCCAGGTTTAATGGAATTCCTTTCTAAAATCAATGGGTTGTTTGAGCAGCAATATATACTTTGTAAATGGAATGGACTTGATAATTAAACTTGACAGTAATTTAAAGTTTCAAACGTTAATCACTTGTTCATTAATTGTTTTCATGATTCGCATTGCAGAGCAAGTTCTTTGAGACATTTGCTGCTCCATTCACCAAGAGGGGGTTCCTACTCAAGTTCTTGATAGTGGGAGGCGGCTCCCTCCTTACCTACCTCAGCGCCACAGCTCCTGATGACATTCTTCCAATCAATAAAGGCCCGCAACTTCCACCAAAGCTCGGGCCACGTGGTAAGATCTGATTGGCTCGGTCAGTGATATCTGTTTATCATGTCTAAACTACTTTTTGCTTGTGGTGTTTGGGTTTGATGTTTTGGATACAGTGCCAATGTGTGTAGTATATTGCATGTTCATCCAGATGCCATATATTGAATTTATGAAGACAAGTATCTTTCCATGGTGCTAGTTCCTATTTACAGGAAAAAAAATGGTTGTTTTCTATTGTTGCATTCCATTTCCCATAATCCAAACACATCCCAAGGCTCTCATCAATGTCGAGCTGTTGGACTTCTCAAGCCTCCCGAGTTCTCAAGCCTGTCTATGTAGGAAATTTTCTTGTTCGTTGGAACGTGAGCAAGCTTGATTGGCTTTCCATCAGCTTCTTTGGCACCCTCCGAGCTCGGTGGCGATTCTTGTTCCGTGTCCCCTTGATCCAGACTCCATCCCATGAAATCTGAGAGAGTCATTGAGGTGGGTGTCCCTTCGGAGCTCAATTTCTCCAGCTCGTCTCTAGGGTTCGAGAGTTTCAACGAAGAATAGCTTAACCGGCCCCGTGGCTGCCCCGCTAGTGTCGGATTTTGCTCGATCCAGTCCGCATAGAGAACATCTTCGATTCGGGACATCACTTGGTGGGCCAAACTCTCTAGGATTCTCGAGTAGCTCTCTAGAATTGCCTGACCCACATCCTGCAAAACAGCCAGAAAAAGGGACTTTCTTAAACCCAGTGCTGGAAATCAAGAAAATGAAGATCAGTGGATTGCCATGTTTAGGCTCAGTTTGACAATGTTCAATTAAAACTGATTACAGCATTAATGATATGCGGTTATGTACTGGAACAGAACAAACATCATCTAAGTGTTGTGAATAGTTTCCAATAAGTGACCTTCTTTTACCTTGCTGTACTGGATTTTGCTTATGTCCAGTGAAGACTGGGGAATCCCTGGGTACCGTTGCTTGAGGAGGACTAAAATGGTTTCTGCTCGATCTTCGAAGAGCTCTCTCTTCTCCAAGCTGACGGCGGAGCCCCAGCTCGACTTATTATCTTTATTGACCATCTTCCTCCTCCAAATCACAATGGAAGCTTCAATTCTGTTCTTGAGATCTAGAATCTTGTGTTCGGATGACAAGTCCAAACTCGACAGAAACTGCCCTGCATCGAAGTACTCAATCGTAATGCTCTTATAGATCGAGTCCCCCAGGCTTGCTCTTCCATTCTACCGCATAAAAAAAGATGGACAAGGACAATTAAGAATCATTCAGCAGCATAAGGCAATTTCATTTTGGTTTACCTTTGGTAGGGTTTCGATGTAGTTTTCAGGAATCTCCATCTCTGTGAGAACTTGAGCATTGATGGCCATGGCTGCTTTAAGCACTTGATTCACAGAATCCTTCTGGAACTGTAGCCATTTTCTAGAAACTTCAGATAGGCCACCGGGAGGGACTTTAGGAGTGGGCAACCACCATTTGTCATCGTTCCTTTTGCTGACTCCTTTATCGGATTCGTCATCGTCTGTTGATCCGTAATGGAATTCGTTTTGATCTTTAAAATTGTCCAGGCAATCCTGTTTGACGATCACGAAAATCGCTGAATTGTCGAGTTCTAATCTGTTAAAATATGAAAAAAATAACTGTTCTTACGATGAGAATAGCGTCGAGCTTGCGCAAGGCTGGGATGTTCATGTGGAGATCCGTTCGCTGCTGTGTCGTCATTACCTGTTGACGGAGAAACACGGATTTTAACAGAGTTTCTGTGCTTATCTGCGGATGAATCGTGTTGAACAGATCGTCACCTCCATGTTTGATCCATCCTTAGCTTTCTGTTGAGAAGGAACGAGTTCAACGATGTGATCCGTCACCGACAGAAGCCAGTCGATCTCCTTCCTCCATCTCTCCTTCCGCTCTGGAGGCATCGGCTCCAATCGCGACTGTTCGCCGAACACAGAAGCTGCATCGCGCCATCATCGATATCCGAGCTTCTTAAATTAACAATTAAATATAATGTTTATAAATATAAATATAAATATAAATATTATTATTATTATATACCTGCAAGATTTGTAATCGCATTGGACAAAGCTAGAGCTGACGAAACGCCCTTTCCTCCGCCTGACATGTCTTCTCCCAATAGCAGCTTTGAGAATCTTTCCTTCATCTGCTCCGTATCTGAAATTTCAGAGAATGTTATAAGAATCAAAACTGTATTTCTTCGAAGGCGGCGAAGCCAGCCGTTTTGCCTGAGGCGTGGTGGCCGGCGCCGGAGGGCTCTCTGCCTAGCCGTGATCTCGAACCGTTTTCGTCGAACCGATTAAGCGGTTTGCCGCCGGCGGGGCTGGAGCCTAGGCTTCTCGGCGACGGCGACATCCTGCCGTCGGCCGGCGAGCCGCCGCCGTTGTCTTCGCCCCAACTCGGGCTGTGTCTCCCCGTCGTCTCCTGCATCCCCTTGAAATAGACCAGTCTGGACCTGTAGGAATCCTGTTCCTGCTCCAGCGCCCGAACCATATCGGATTCAGGCTGGTTTTCCGTTGGCGTCGATCAGGAGATGCCGGCAGACATGAACGCCGATAATGCCGGAGAAGGGGGATAATGAGAGGGGAGAGGATTTTGTTACTGCTACCGGCTATTTTGAGAAAATTGAACAGGAAAAAAAATGAACAGAAAACTTTCCGGTGACTGCCAGAAACGGTTGTTCTGGCCGCCAAAAGGTTGAAGAAGAAGAAAGCGGTCAAAAACCCTAATGGGGTTTGGTTTTGGACATTAGAAATAGACGGCGAACACCGCCGTAGTTGACGAAGATTTGAATTTTCCGGCAAATAACCGTCACTCCCCGCCCTCTGCCTTTTGGGTTTCCATGGATTCCTTTCTGTTCGGGGGTGGACGGCTCTTCTTTATTTTCAAGGGTCAACAGACTCCAAAAATCGCGGGAAAGCATTCATGTGAGGGACGATTTTCTCTCCATTTTTGGAAATTAGAAATAATGATTTGCTATATTCATGGGAGGCTGTCGCCGGCGTATTATTCTCCTCGTTAATCCTCCGGCTGGACGGATATTATTGTCATTTATTAATTATCCATCTGATCAGGATCCTCTCCATGTACAATTCCACGGGAGGGTAAAGTTGAGGTTTTTTAGTTCATTTTTAAGGAAAATTCCATTGGAATTACAGTGCTTTAAATACATGAATCATGAATGAGTAACCGTACAATCAGAGCCGTCCAAATCATGACAATGAATGGTTGTCAGTGATCCAATGGTATGTAATTGTATCAATAATGTTTATTGAGTTTTACTGGTTTCATTCATCTATTTGATGCCATTCTTACACGAATTCAAATATAATAAATAGGAGTAATGGTGCTATTCAAGAATAAATTAAAAGCAATCAAAATGAATTTATTAATAAAATTAAATAGATTTGAGAAAGTATTTTCGCTAATGATTGTTATTATTTTGGGCTCGCTAATGATTATTATATTCAGACCATTTTCAATATTTGTATAAATAATTTATCGGTTGTGATGGATTTAGCTTTTCAATTAAATATCTATGGGTGGTTCATCTTAAATAATATGATTTTTTTTAAATCATAGTATGTATATCAAAATTAATTTATTTAGTCATATCCTAGTTCAAAATTGAAAATCGATCTCTTTCAAAAGTAGAAAGATACAAACTTTCATTGGAGGATTTTCCTCGGATTTTGGATGCTTAATTGGATAGTTTGACCAGTTATTTATGGACATAAGATTTTTTTTTTGAAGATATAGAAAATATATTTCCAATAAAGAACATCATTCATAGATCAACAAAGAATAATGGAGGGAAAGAGTGTAAATTCATGATACATGCTTTTTGAAAAAAGTTGAGAGAGAATTCACTCATTGATCATCTTTCCAAAAGAAGAAAAATAAGGAGATCATCAACATGATAAAGTTGGAAATCATTATGCCACACCAATGAATGCGTAATATTTTTTTATTTGTACATATCGATTCATTCAAATATCTTGACGGTGTATCTTAATTCATGAAAGAGTAGTTAACTTTAATAAGGTCCGAGATTGTGAACCAAGAGGGTTAGTGTGTCCATTCTAAACTTGTAATAAGATGTGTGGTACATATGTACACTATCATTGGATTCTCCTTAGATGTAACCCAATGCGGGTTAACTAAGTAAAATTTCTCGTTGCTTATATTTTATTAATTTCATATACTAAGAGGAAGCGAGAAGTGTTCTTACTAAATAACAAAATAAGATCATTGAAGTATAATATTTGAATTCACACACCTTGGTTCACCATCCTTCTCAAAGAATTTTTCCTACTAGATTCAAAAAGTAGTATCAGATAAAACAATTCTTTTGTGAAGGTTTTTTTTTCGTCCGTGTTTATGGAAGTGATCATCAACCATAAGGGAGTTTTTATCTTAAATGGGAATAATTTCCAATTATGAAAGAATCATATGAAACACTACTTCGAATCACATGGAATGAATGTGTACATGAAAATTATACATGGAACTATGTTCAACATGAAAAATAGAGCCCTCACGAAAAGGAATCATAAGAATTTGGCTGTCAGAATCGAAGGACTAGATGCACTAGGGGAGATTTATATAACATGATCTATATGCAGGTGATGTCGTATAAGTCCTGAAAGACCATGTGGGAGAAATTATTGAAGATCTATGAAGATGACTAAAAGGTGAGAGATGCCAAGATTCTAATAATTTGAAATAAATACAAAGAATTGAGGATGCACTCAACATAAAACTATTGATACATACTTTGATTGAGTAGCACATGAGCCTCAACCCGATTGGTGAGAACTCTTAAGTGCATCCAGGCGACCCGAGATCAAATCCAGGTGGAGGCATAATTTACGGGATACTGTAGCAGTGCTGTAGCGGAAACTGTAGCAGACACTGTTTGACACTGTAGCACCCGGGAATTTGCCCCCGTTTGGTCATTCAGACCACCGATTTGGTCCCTGAGTCTTTTAAGGCCATCGGGCCACCCAAGCCTTCGGGCTAGTAAGGCCTTCGGGCCACCTCAAGGTCTTCGGGCCACCTTAAGTGCAGATTCAAACCATACAACCTACAAGGAACAAGCTCTATAAGGAGGATGAGTAAGGAGCTTTCACCACAACAGAAGCTACACAGATTACAAGAATGAGAGGGTATGACACCTACTACCGGGACAAGCCTGTGCATGCAGGAGATAGCCTAACCGAATAGCCATGCGAATGTGGAGAGCTGATTCATGATGAAGATGCTGGGGAGGAGCAGTTCCAAGTAGTTAGTTTTGGTTGTATGTAATGTTTGAAGCCTACGAGAAACGAATTCCTCTAAAGCCTACGTGCCATGTAATACTTACGCCTACGGACCTTGTAAGGGTTCCACCTCACTCCTTGAATGGTGAATTATCATAAATTAATAAAAAACGAAGGCCTTCGGGCCATTGGATAGATGATTGAGTAAACATGCACGTAGATAACATGTGTTGACTTAGTGTAATGACCTAGAAATTTTATAATAAACATCACATAGAGAACACAATGCAAAATTTATAAATGAAGAATGAATGAAATAAGAGGTATTTATAGAAATTAAGGAACCTATTCCAATTGAATAGTAACTTGATCATTGGAATAGTAATATGACCATTAAGAATAATAATCTTACCAATAGAACAGTAACCTCACATATGAAAATATAAATAAAATCTGGATACCTTATAAATGAAAAAATGATATATTTATATCTTGGTATAAGTAAATAAATGTTTTAAAAATGCTAAATTAAGTGTTGGTATTTTTGTAGAGCGTAATTATTTATTTACAATTTTATAATTAATATAATGTTTTAAAAGAAAATTCATTTTCACAAAATAGATTCATAAATTAATATTTTGTTTTCCCATGATTATAAGATAATTTTATGAGACCTTAATTAATTTTTCAAAGTGTTATAAAATCAGTTATAATTTTAAAATTAGTACTTTTCAAATAAATGATAATTTTATTTAATAATAAAAAATTCTCATATTTAGAAAATTATTTTCATAAAATGTAGTCCATTTCTATATGTCAAAAAATGGTTAGGATGTTTTTTTTGGGTTTTTTCTAAAATAGTTGATTTTTGGTGAAAAGTGAAAGACGGTAATATACAGTATTGAGTCATGGACGATGTATGGCTGATGTAAGCCCATAATGTCAAAATCTACTTCTCTTTTTACCGTATTTAGTCATGGTAATCATCACTATTGATAGTCTTGAGCCAAAATTATAAAATAATGAATATAATAATAAAAAAACACTCATCTCCTTCACTATAAACACCACCTCTCAGTACCTCTTCTGCTCACACCTTCTAAGCCCTGAAGCTTGTCCAAATTATGTCCAATCCTATCCCAATCCTATCTCCCCACGTCCAGGAACCTTTGGTCTCAACACAAGGCCAAACCCTTTTGCCTAAGGAGGCTCTCAAGGAGAAGAAGTTCAAGATGTAACATCCTCTTTCATTTTCTTTTAATTTCTTTTCAATTTCTTTTCTTTTCTTATCCTCTTCTCACCTCCCCTTATCCAAGTGACATGATAACTCCAACATCTTATATATATTGGAATTTTATTATGTTAATGGAAGATCCGTCATCAAACCTCTTCTCCTCTCCCTTTTATTCTAAAAATGAAAATATCGCCCGTGATGTGTCGATTTACCGTTGGACAATGCATTTTCATTTTCCATTACCACCTTAAAGGATGGTCATAAAACCATCATTATGGTTAAATATGATTTTATTATACATATCATAAGTCATATAATGCCTTGGAACCAATATATAAATATGATATTAAATAAAATGATATAAGTTCATGATGGTTGTAAAAACCGCCAAAATAAATTAAATCATTTTCATTAACGTTTTATCTAAGGAATCGTCCTCATATCTAGAAAAAAATGATATATAAGACCATTTAATCTTCTATAAGTTCATTAATAACATATAATTTCAATTCTGGATAACTATTCTCATTTTACATGATCTTCCATACATGTATACAATTGAACCGATCATGAAAACCAAGGAAACGAACAGTCCCAACTGATGAAATTGTATCTTATAACTCATCAAAAAGGCTATAGACGAACTTAATAAAATTATACTAAATAAAATAAATTTAGAAAAGGTTTCAAATTAATTAATTAATGGATTTAATTTGATTATATAGGACATTAAGTTCAAGTGCAGAACACTTTTGGACATAAGGTAAGAGATTCTCTCTAAACCTTCATTTTTTCCTTCAGGTTACACTTACTCTCTCTTTACCCCAATGTAATTATTAATTCTTCTTATTTACTCTTACTATGTTCTATATGTATGTTCCAAACATATGTTCCAAGCCCAATTCTTCTTTCTTTGACGGGGAAATACATGCTTTATATGGTTCCATTCTCAGTTCCTCCCAATAAGCAAACCTAATTAAAGAGAACTTCCCGATTTCTTACCTATTTTAAAGTGAACTCCATAGTCTATTTTAAGACACCATTATATTTTTAAAAATAATAATTTTATCATTAAAACCCATCTTGATTCATTTTTGGTTTTATAAAAACAATTATCCCTTTTCTGTTTTAAAGAATCATTAAAAAATTTCCCTTAAACCACACTAAAGTGGCTCATTTTTAAAGTTTCTTAAACACTCTTTTTACATGTTTTCAATTCAGTTTGACATCACCTATTATGTTTTATGACTATTTTCCATTATTAATGTCCATGCATGATTTGAATCCATTCTTTCATGGACACCTTTATGATATGCCCATTTTTTATGCCTTATGACATGTTTACGATACCCATTTCTTTCCATGGATAACCCTTATGTTTATTCCTTATGTATGATTATTCATGTGGCACAAATATACATGAATATGTTATGATGAGTGCACCTAGATAGCGCTTCAATGCATTGGGTAACGTTTAGTCTCATGAGACGTCATGTTGTGATAAGGAGTAAACCTGATTCCTTTATGGGACTTGGTCCACCATGTGCAATGGTTTAAGTAGTTAGCCTTGACTTATGCTCCTCCATATGTAATGGTCTTGTCAGTTAGCTTTGACTCATGCTCCTCTATGTACAATGGTCTTGGAAGTTAGCCTTGACTCATGCTTATGTTATGTTGTATGTTGTAGCCACATTCTTATGATGCCATGATTACATGATCCCATGTTATACATGTTATACTTCCTTATATTTATTCACGTTCCATGTCTTTTTATGTCATCATGTTATTCCTTCTAACCCATGTGCTATTCTTTATTTCTATATTTATTCCCTTATTAGGCTTTTTAGCCCACCCCTTTTGTTCATGTATTCCCTAGGTTATCCTATATAGATGTAAGAGCTAAAACAAAGTTAGGAGCTCTTTATGAATATTAAATAAAATATATTTTTATTTACTTTCATACTATTTAATTATGTATCTAATCTTTCAAAGACACTATAATTTATGATCCTTGACTTGTAATTGATCATTAATTATGCTTTAAATCATGTAATAATATGTGAAAAGGCTATAGTTGTTATATAGTTACACTTGTATACATGATTATTGCAAAGCATATAATATAGAGGTTTCCTCCTCATTTCAATCTGAAACTTTTGGTGATTTTTGAATGATATCGACTGTATCTCGAGATGACATGAAAAACATCCTTGTTATATACGAGATCATGATGAACAAGGATGATCCTATGAAAAAGGATATGTGAAGGGAAGTAAATTTCAAAGTAATGAAGAAGTTTAACATGGAGGATGATTCAGAAAAGAAGTTTATGAAGTGATGTTGTTCCTTTCCTCAAATCTGAAAAGGGGAAAAGAAAGTTCAAAGGAAAGATTTTACTTATATGTTTTCGATGTGAAAATGATGATATCCTTGCTATGAAGTTTATAAATAAATTTTAAGACAATGAGAAGGATGATACACCAATAAAAACATCCTCAAGGTGTGTGAAGGTAAAGAGGAGTTCTAAGAATAATTTATTTAAAAAAAGAACTTGATATTGCATGAGGATAAAGGGTTAGAAGAATCTAAAGAGGAATAGATTTTGGATTGAAAGTACCTTAATAAAGAAATACACGTGGAATAGATCAATATTTGGAGAGTGAGGAAGAGCAAAATGTTGTGGTATGTAACTCTAAACTTTATAATTAGTACTAGCAGGAGGAGAAGGATGAGTTAAAGGCTAAAATTAGAAATATCAAATATGAAAAGTTAGTGGACTTAAAGAAAGTTCTTAGCTCAAGCTTAAAGTAGAGGAAAAGGACAAATAAGTTATTGCATGACCAATATAATAAATAAAAAGTACAAACAAATTGGGGAGATTGAAGGAGAAGTATAATTTCAGGGACCTGCACACCCAGATCCAGTGTTAAAAACATACTCTTTACATACTGGCTTTGATATCAACTATAACAACTCGTAACTTAAACAACCCATAATTAGGATTTTAATAACAAGGATTGAACTTTATTATATTCCCAAAATCTTTTAGGTTTAGAGTTTTATATAATTAAGAAAACCATCACATAACAAAGTGGGTACTTCTATATAATATACATTTTTTTATGGAAAAACAGGTTCTTATGTTTACACACATGTTTCATTCATGACACTTTTACTTCATTTAAGATGTGTCACCATTGAAATTGATATAGTTACTATACATCCTTAGGACCTATGAAAAACATTTGAAAACATGGGAAGATAAAAACAAAGCTCAGTAAGGGATATAAGAAGAAAATAAAGCTGTTAGTCCCTTTTAAAAACATAAAAATCCATAAGGAAGCTTACCTTTTTACAAAATAAACTTTGATCTAAAATAATAATTTACTTTCTCATGAAATAAATATTATTCTCCAAATTTTTTCATAAAATATTTTATAGCAATAATTAAAACAAAATCATAGTCATGAAAATTTCTTGTGAAAACATGAGAACTCAGGAAAAAATTTCCTTGAAAAACAAATCTTTAACATTTAAAAGGTCCCAACCCTTCCCCTATTCATAAACTCATTTTCATACCTCATGAAATCAAAATATTTCAATTAAAACTCATAGAAAACATTGAAAAACCATACAAAAATCTTGGTACATTATCCTTACAATAATCATCATAAGAACCCTTATAAGAACCCTTATAATGGAATAACCTACCCACTTTATTCCAACATGTCTCCTATTGATAACATGTCATGATCCAATAAATTGGAGGGATATATCAGACCCACCCATAATCATATGTAATGCCTAAGTACCATACAATTAATAAAACACATAAAATCTTACATTTTTACCATACATCTCATAATAATCAGCATTTGAGTCCATAAGTAAAAGCACTTTCACCTATCTCACTAAATTGAGAACAAATATCCTTTTCTTTTGATTTTTTAAAACTAAAAATTCTCATAAAAATGATAATAAGATATTCTTTGAAAAAACATAGAAACTTATAAAGAAATATTTATGATGAATAACAACTATGATGTTTGGAAAATATAGTCTTGTGTTAAATGTTAAAAAAACATTATTTTCCCACTTTTATAAAGAAATCCAAAACTTACCCATACAAAAAATGTTAAAAATATTCATTTTAAAAAATTTATAAATAAAGTTAAAAATAATAAAAAAATGGTCTTTGAATTTTTTTAAAGTATAAATAAGAACATTCTTGAAACATTTAAAATAAGTTGGACATGGAAGAGAAAGATTTTAAAACATTTAAAACAAGGTTTTAAAGAAAAATCCCTCACAACTTTAGTAACTTTTGAATCAAAAGGACATTGAAGTATAGAACTTGAAATGGATTGGTAAAACACATTATTTTTTGGAAATTAATGATAACATACATCCATATGGTAGTTTATACACCATAAAAAATAAAAAATGTGGTGAAAATGTCATAAGGCTGAAAGAACGAAAATTGAGATGAGAAATCCCTTACCTCAAACTTTCACTTAGTGGGATGCACTCTAACATCCCTATTTAATAAATTTAGATTGACTATACAACTATATTAGAACCATATTTATATTTTTCTTATTATATATCATTTTATTATAATTTATTATTACCCATTTATTAACAATTCTTTGTTAAAATCAATGTTTATGTGTTCACTATATCATTTCCCATCCATGTTTTGAATATATGATTTTGGTCCTTGCACCTTAGTCATGGTTTTATCATCTCCAGAATATTCATGATGATGTTATATATTTATTTTATATTAATCTATAGTTCCATATATATTTCACGAAACTTATGGCGATGATTCACATGAAAATATTAAAAATTCCATTTTTCAGAGGGGTTGATTTTATAGAAAGAATTGATTTTATCAACACACATACATACATATTTATATTAAAATTTTATAATTTTTAAAAAATTATTGATTCAACATTATTATATAATATTACTAGTACATAAAATTCCTTAATCATTTATGAAATAAACATTATAATAATGTTCATGTAGGTGGTAAAATTGACCAAAATAAGAACACGTTATAACAGCTGAATGAGTAAGAACATGTTATTGTATAATAATAATATAATTTGTATAGAATATTAATAATTCTATATATATAATATTTATTTATTAAATAAAATTTTAAAACAATCTATGTATGCCATTAATGAAAAATGAAATACGTCGTACATAGAGGCGGTAGTTCGTACATACACACGGGAAACATCTCTAATTTTTAATAGATGGGAGATAAGGAAATTAGATAATAATTTATCTTTAAAAATAATAATTATATTATAAATATCATATATATTCATTAAATCCATCTATATAACCATCCACGTGAGGTGGTGATGAAAAATGAGATACGTCACTCCGTAGTGGTGGTAGTCTGCACGTACTCATGAGTGACGTTTTCATTTTCCATTGAATGGAATGAAAGTAGAGAATGGTTGTTTCATAAACATAATAATTTTTTATAGTAATTATAGTAATTTAATTATTTTAGTATGGTTATATAAAACTTGGAGAAGATTTAATAAGAAATATACTTGAAAGAGATTGGTTAGAACATATACCTCTTCATTGGATAATCTCCTTTGAAAAACACCTTATGGCTTCGTGGATTGGTATTTTGGGAAGAAAAAAATATCTAGGATTTGGATAATATATTTGTAGAGTTATTTAGGCATGGATTAGTTGAAATAGGTTTCTAAAAAGTTTTCAAACAATTGAGAAGAGGAGGGGTCCTTTTATAAGTGAGGGGAGTAACACACTTGTAAATACTCTTAACTTTAAAATAATATAAAGTACTTTTCAAGGGAAAGTAGAACCAAATGAATTTTTTTTGTAATATAGGATAATTTAGGGTCTCAATACACTCATTTAATTAAATTTGGAAATTTTTTAGAGAGAATTGAATCTTTATCCCTTAGACTAACCCCCTCTTTAACCCTCTTTAACCCTTACCATGACGGCTAACATTTATTATGACAACTTAATTTTGTGACTACAAATGAAATGTACCTTATTACATAATTTGAATATTATGATTCTAAATATAGAATCCATTTTAAAATTTTCAATTTAAAGAGGTCATAAAAATTACTTTTAATACAAGTATGCTAACACAATGAAGAATAGTTTTTAGAAAAACGACTTTAAGAATAAAAATGAATTTACACAAAAATTATATATAGAATTGATCTCCATGACTTTTATTGTTTTATGAATAAAAAAAGTAAATTTATGTTACTTTAAAACAAATTCAAAATAAAATGTAACCATGTAAATACTTTTTTAAATAAAATGATAAAAAATAGTTCTTTTATTAGAATAAAACATTACTTTGGTTTAAAAATGTAAAACATAGATTTTCTAAATTGAAAATAATAATTTTAAATTCATTAATTCACTTATTAAATATATATATTTTATCTATTTTTTAGAAACATTTAATTCATTCTTATATCATGATGATGTCATAAAAGTGACATTATTTATAAAAAAAATATTTTTCACTGTTCATAAAAAAAAACCATTTTAGAAAAATCCTAAAAAATCACCCTAATATAATTTTAACATGATGAATTAAAAAAATAATTTATTTATATCAAATTAAATTTCTAAAATTCATAAATTTTACTTTTAAATGAAAATATAAATTATAAAGAAAAATAAATTTTATAGAAAAATGACTATTTTCAACATCAAGTGTTCTTAATCTTATTTTATATCAATTTATAATTAATTGAGTGTTAATATATTAGTTTATACATTGAAATATTATATATCATATTTTAAAAGTGATCAATTTAATTTATTAAGATAAAACACACAACACTTTAAAAATCATTCTTTAAAAAATATCCCCTTTTAAACATTGTATAAATTAATCATCATATTTTTTATTTAATTTGAGGCTATGAACTTATTTTAATTTCATAATGGTGTTTAAAATTATATTCTCATAATGTATTATAATAAAATATATAGTGATTTGTTTTAGTTTGTTGTTTTGTGTAATATAAGCTATCAAACATAGTTTTTTAAAGGAAAATTACATATTGAAATATGAGGCTGTTACATTATTCCCCTTAAATAAATTGAGTCCTTACAATTTTAATTTGTTCTTACCAAAATGAGTTTATCATGAATTAGGAATAAAATTTTATTTATATTTTATCGTGATAATTTTTTTTTGTAAATCACTACTTGTAAACTTATTATTTCTTAATTAAATATTTCTAAAACCATGTATGTATCATTATAAGACTCATAATTTTGAATGAGTTTCCAAAAACACACCTTGAAAGCTAGGTGATATTTTCTATATAAGAATCAATAGATTTATCTTCCTCTTTCTCGAGTTGAGTAATTATTCTATCATCAAGATAAAGAATATGAGAAATATACTTACTTGATTTTTTCTATTCAATAAGCACAATTTCATCCTTTGGTTATGTTTTGAGCAGTTTTCCATCTCCTCTTCATCTTATATTCTAAATGATAAATAACCATGATGATTTTTTCATGACTGAAGCACTAAAATTAACTTTTAATGGATCATAAGATCCACAGAAGGGATGATAAGTTATTCCTCCCATCTCTAGATATTTACTAAAACAAAAAATGTTTATAACAAGTAAAGATAATACTCAAATTAAATATGAATAAACCTTCATATGAATAAATAATACAATAGTTTCAAAAGATTAAAAAACAACACCCAAAGTTCAACATAAATAATTCCATAAATAATTAACCCTAAAACTCTTCAAAATACATCTGACCAAATTTGAAACCCAAAGAATAGATTGATTTGATCACATATTCTTCCAAATTCAATTTAACATTTATCAGTAAATAATATTAATCACTCATAAATTCATATACCAAAAATATATATACCATAATCATATATTCTCTAAAATATGCATCTTTTCCCAAAATAACTTGAATCATCATGACATAAAGCCATAAAAAAATCATATATGCTTCCAAAAGTTAATTCAAGATTTATTCCTCAAATAACATCAATCACCTTTACATAAAATCCCATCATATACAAAAATAATCCCTTTACCTTAATCATATAATGTTCCTAATATAGTGAATTTCTTCAAAAATATCTTTAATCATTTAGTCACCAAATCACTTTTCAATCCTCAAGGTTTTCAGTATCTCTTCAGCATTTGTTCCTAAAAACATTTTTCCAAAATAATCAAAATTATAACATCAAAGAATATAATCTCCATAAGGTTACCTATCCTGTAATCATGTATTCTTTATAAAACCAAATAAAAATTTCCTAAAATATCATTAACCACCTTAGAATAAAATTACATAAATCCTAAAAAAGGTATATATACTTTTGAACTTACGATCCTACTTAAATTTATTAACACTTAAATAAAATAAAACTACATCATAACTCTTTAAACCATGTATATCGACACTTTAATTATTCAACTTCCTTCATAAACCTCTAGCCAAAATTTGTCATCTTATTCCTCATTAATTAATTTTAACAATTAGAAATATGAATCATGTCCTAATATTCATCAATATCAATATAATCACATTTACTACTTTAAAAATAAGAATAAATATTAAAATAATTTATACTTTTTTATGTTATTAGCAGTTTCTTCATATTCATCATATGAACTTTCTAAATCCTTATTTGCATGATTTTGCAGATCCACTTCACAAGATTTCCTCTTTGGGAATTGATTTTAATAATTCCCATACTCCCTATATTTAAAACATTTAATTGATACCTCTAGAAGAACTTTATTCCCCTCTATTGTGTTAACCAAACTCTTCATTTTTCCTTGGCAGTTTATTCCTCCATGCCCTCATTTTCCACATATAAAACATCTTCTTGTTCCTTTGATACATTTCCCAGATGATTCTTCCCAAATTCTTGACACATAAGAAGTTGGATCTTTTTTCCACTATGTACTTTATCACGTGATCTTCTATGAAACTCCATTTTATCTTCTTTGGTATGTTAGGAAATTAAACTAGGTTCAGGCAATTAATCATAACTCAAGATATCTGCTTAGGAATAAGAATAATATTTCCCACTCCAGCTCTCATCTCGTTTGGTTGTTCATTCGGATAGACACCACATTGTCCTTCACAACCATTATTAACTTAATTCCTACTAGTTCTATCCATTTACTAAAAAAATGTTAGTGTGAGTATATAAAATAAAATCACAATAAACCATATTATATATACTAAGATGTACTTATATATGTCACAATCTATTCAACACTTTCAATTCAACCAAAAATAACCATAATTATAAAGGTTCAGAATATTCTTGAGTCTTCCTTTGTCATTATGGGATGTTTGTTAGTTTGGAATATTTTTTCATATTTTAAGAAGTTGTTTTAAAATAGTTATGCAAATTATAAAAGTAATTTCAAGGTTATACAATTTTATTTGGAAATTAATTTTGGGGTTTTGAAAGTGATTTAATTAATTTTGGAGGTGTTTTATATTTTTTTTGTAATTAATAGTAAATCCTTTACCTTTTTATTCATTAGTGTGTTAAATTGAAAATTTATTTTATTTAACTTAAATTTTACCCATAAAAATGGTGCTTCAAAATGAGTGTAGGTAAACCTCTTCATTTTCTTAATTGAAACCCACTTATTAAATCCTTGAGCCATGCTTTATTGTACCACTTTAATCTTTAGTTTCCAACCCACACCTATTTCCCTCCAGAGATGGTAAGTATAACTCATTCCTTAAGCATGTGTTGAGATGGAGGTATGGTATGGGGAAAGGGTTTATCTAACCTTGTTCATATTATTCTCCAATTATCTCCTTGAGATTGATGATGTGAAGATATGGTCCAGGGGGAGGGGTTACTATCATTATATCTATCCTATACTCTTCTCTTGAGCCCTATGTGGCAGGGATTTGGTTAGGGGAAGGAGTTCATATATGTATTCCTTTGTTTTAATCAATATAATCTTAACTAGGTATAGGTGATATGGGCCCTGGTTTGGGAAAAATGAATATTGTATGTTTTTTATTTAATTTATTTTCTGTCTAGTATTAGATAATTTTTTCTCTATGTTTTGAATTAAATTCTCATATGTTGTGGGTTTTGCATGTGACTTTGTTTATTATGTGGCCATGGCCTAGCACGCTTACATCCTAAAAAGGAATTTCTATCATACTAGTAATGTGTGTTATAGTCTCGATCTTATGAATAGAGGGGAAACTTCACTCATCATGACATGATATTTTTCATGATTCATTTTAAGACCATACAAGTGAGTCAGTGCTACCCAAAGAGGAAAATATCATACTATGGTGGATGTGTTTCTTTAATTTATATGCTTGTGATAACTATGTTTATATTGATATAAGATCTTGTACTAGTTAAGAAAGTTATGTGTGTTAATTTAAAACTCTTGAAAGTAATGAAATTCACTCATAGTAAATAGTAATTGGGATGCTAAATTCCTTATAGTTTTTTTACATGAGTGTGCTACGGGTAAATAACATTTTGTCAAAAAACTTGGGAAAAAAAATTTACATCTTGATAAAGTGGATTGTTTCTACCTCATGATTTATGATGCATGTTTTATGAATTTTATCCATCCTTGAAGTTTTGTGTGTTGGTTTTTAACTTGGTAAAGAGCATGGTAGAGCTGTGTTAGTTAAATAAAAAGAATTTGATGAAAGCATATAAATTTTCTATATATGTAAATATCATGGAAAAATGTTAAATATGGTAGGATATACATCATTCTTGGAATGATTTAAATTTATTATAATTATCAAAGAAGTTTAATATAAAGCATTTTTGAGTTTTAAATTACAGCGGTGGATGGATTATTTAAATTTTGTGATGCAAGATGAATTAAATTGGTTATAATTTTTAGTCAGTTTAGTTGTTTGATCAGTAATAAAATGTTTTTTATTTTTTTTATTTTGTGGTAACATGTTCTCTTAAATAAATAATTATAGTTCTTCTATGAAACTTTAATTTATTTTAAAATCATTTTTGAAAAATGAATTAGAAGTGTTTTTATAAAGAAGATTTTGATGAATAACTCAGCATGAAGAAATATTAAAAATATTTTCATTTAAATGTTGTATAACATTCCAAATTTTAAATGTAAGAGACTTGGTAAAAAGTTTTATAAGTATAATTTTTAAATTTATAAAGTTTTAATATTATATTTTTGATACATGTCTAGCAAGTAAGAATTTGTTTTAAAATAATGCTTATGTTTTGAACTATTTAACCAGTAAGGACATAATGAATTGTTTTTAAAATCATATCTAATATTGTCAAGAAATTATTATAGTTTAATAATTTATAACATGATACATGAGGATAAAGTATTCACAAATTTACATTTTATGGTGCAACAAAGTAAAGTTATTGATGTGTTGGATGTAATAATGCTTTATTCTACATGAAGTTCTATGTTTTTTGTTTAAATCACTGTGAAGTGATTGATTTTGAAGGTGTTTTTTCTATAGTGTTGTTTTTTTGTAATGATTTTTTGATTGATATGCATTAATTGTTGGGGTTTTTATGGATGTCTATTTATACCTTATTGCAATTATGTGACCTTAATCAGGAATAAGAGTCACAGATGCTTGCTCAATATCCAAAGTTGTTTAATGCTTGATTTTGTTGGGATGGAATATTTGATCTCATGTTTGTATTTGAGATTGATTTTCCTCCTTGATGTAATGTTTTGTTAATGACATTGTTCTTGTTTGAGAGGTATCTTCCCTAAGAGATTGTTTTGAGAGTGTTTTAAAGATGTTGTGCAGTTATTTGTTTTATTCCTCTAGTGTGTTGGTTGTGTTCCAAATATAGCAATATCTTTGATAGATATCCTATAGGCTGTTTAAAATACCCCCTTCCTTTATCTTTCCTTCCTAGTTTTATATAAATTTTTGAGGATGATAATTTTTCAAGAGGTATCTAATGTAAAGGTATTAAATATTCTCGAGCCTCCCTTTGTCATTCCAGGGCATCTGGTAGTTTGGAAGAGTTTTTCATATTTTAATAAGTTGTTTTAAAATATGTTTTAAAATTATGAAAGTAATTTAAATGTTTGAAAAGTTCATTTGAAAATTAATTTGGGAGTTTTAAAAGTGATTTAATTAATTTTGGAGGTGTTTTGGATTTTTTTGGAATTAATTGTAAATTCTTTACCTTATTATTCATCAGCACATTAAATTAAAAATTTATTTATTTTAACTTAACTTTTACCCTTATGTAGGGACTTACACCTACAAAAGGGTAAGTGGTGTGTTTTACTTAGCTGCGCAAGGGTATGAATTCCTTTTAAAACCATGCGTAAAGGTAACCCCTTTTCTCTTCATCCTATGTAAAGGTAGGGCTAGAGTTACATAATGGTATACCAGTTCCGATCATTCATTTAAGGCCCTTAATTAGGGCCTTACACAATATTTTTTGATTTTATATGCTACCCCACCTACATCAGTAGGGCAACTGACACCCAAATGTTTCATGGGGTATTTTATTCAACATTCAGGATGGCGAGGGAATGGATGGATGGCTTCTCCCTCTCTCCCAATCTCTCTTTAGAGATAGATGAGTAGGCGTATCTTGGGATATAATGAATTGAGGTATATGGTGTGTTTCTACCAAGGCTGTGATGAATCATGGTTTACCATATATTTATGTGAGAGATGTAATGGCTTGAGGTGTAGTGCATACTTGTATCAGGTTATAATGCCTTTGAATTACCATGGATGTACATGTATGAACTATGATTATTTGAGGTATAATTCATTTACATGGGTTGTAGTGGCTTATAGATATACACTTAGTTATAGATTGGATGGTGATGATGATGAGATAGGTATGTGGATTGATGACAACATGAGATGTTGGGCCTTGCATGAGACTAAAGTAGGTAGGGCCGAGGCTCGACTCACACTAGGGATTCCTTTTCTTGTGGAGGGTATGAGCACATGATGTATGAAATTGGGGCATGAGAGTGAAAAAACAGTGTATAAGTTGAAGTGGGGTACCTTCATTTGTATGTATTCTTTTTTATATAGAGTTATTTACTTCTATATGTTATCTAGTGAGTGAGCCATGATGAGGATGTGAAAAGAATATTTTACCTGTTTAGGTGACAAGTTAGTTTCATTTATTTACTCACTCGGGTTTAATATGAATCTTTCACATTTTGTATGAGAGGTTTCAGGGAGGATCCTATACAATATACTTGTTATACTCTCCTTACATATATATAAACCATTTTTTAGGTCAACAGGAGTTGGTTGATTATCGAGCTGGACATTACTAGTTTGAGGACTTGTTTAGGATCTGCTAGAGATTCTTGGTTGCTATTGAGGATTTATATCTTTTACATTTTCATTTTCATTTTAGTTATATCTAGTAATGTATGACATCACATCATGTATTGAGATTTCTTATTTATTTATTATGAGTAGGAGTTGTTTGGTCATTTTTCTCATCTTATCTCTTACTTACCAAATCTTTATGAGGGTAATTCCTCCCCTGTGTATGATTATATACCCTTGATCCTAGTCACCAACTTATATATCCTATTAGATTTGGGATTTGAGTATCATTTTATCTCTTTATTCCTTGTCGGTGCAAGAAGGGCACTTTCAGAGGGAGGGAGTCATGATATAGTTTTATATGAGGATGATGGTTGAGACAATGGACAAGGTTTATAGTTATGAACTGGTAAAGATTCATGGGTTGGTAGGGAAATAGTATCACCTAGGATTAGTACATGCTGTAAATAAGGGAGACTGACCAGGACATGGGATTTTAGGTTCCCCTATGATCTGGAACAAGGGCCTTCAGATTTACTAAACATGCTAAGAGAAGTGATTATACTTTCAGGGTAAAGACATATTAAAGCATTATGAATCATACCTATATTCTACCATGTTTAAACTAGGTAAAAATGTGAGATATATTTAAAATGAATTAATTAATTAACCTTAAAAATAAATATGTGTCTCATGTTAGGAGTCCCTAACATTTTTTATTTTTTATTAATGGATATAGGTTGATATCCACTTTAGGTTCATGCTAGAGATGTTCAACAAAACATGTTAGAAAATCATTGTAGAGTTGAGGATGCTGATAACAATGCTTAGAGGAGGACACTATGAGAGTTCCAGCACTAGAGTTTGAAAAAGTATGATTGATCCATTTTAGATCATGGTATAGAGGTTTGGTTGGAGGAGGCAGTGATGGGATTCAATTTAAATCATGCTTGGAGAGAGAAATGAGATTCATTGTTTATAAAAATGCTACATAGGACAACTCGACAATTGTGGTTCTTATTCCTCAGGATTTTTGAGGGGTCAACTATTTTGTGTGGTAATTTTTGATATCAGTTTTTAGGATGAGTTTCTTTCTTTGACTATAAAGTTATCTTTTCATTTAGTGATATTTTCCATTCACTTTCTAATTCTTGATTTATGCTCTTGATTGTGGGAGGATTTAATGTCTTGATTCTATGGACTTATCTACCTTTAAAATTATTTTTGGAATAATACTTTTGATATGTATGCATGATCTATAATGTGGAACCTCAATGTGAATTATTTCTAACATAATATGATTGGTGTGATGATGAAAAATGGGTAGGGATGCCTGAGGCTACAATGGTGTAGATGATTGTGATGGCATGAGGTTCCAATTATGATGATGAGTGGCATGGGGTTCCTGTTATGATGATAATGGTGGATTGAGGTTTTGATTATGATGATGATGGTGTCATGAGGTATTGGGTGTAAATATATTGTAATGATACATCAAATGTGATTTTATGCATAATGGAGTGAGACACCAGGGCATTCAGGATGAGTTCATAGCAGGGATTTCTCAACAATTCTTACTTCTAGTTTGATTCATACTCAATGGATGATGTAAAAATGTTATTTATATGATTAGTTTCCAACTATGGGATGCTATTTGATGTTATGAACAACGAGTTCATATTTTAAGTGGTATCTTTGACTGAATCCTAAATTTACTGTATGTTTATGAAATGATAACGAATTAAAGAAATAATGGGGTTGGTTCTTGATGCATAGTTATGACAATGAAATACTTGAGAATATAATTAATGAATTAATAGTTACATAGACACTTGGATTAGAAGATTAAAATATCAACATTGTAAATAAAAATGGAATAATATTTATAAATGTATAATTAATTAATTAATATTAAACTTGATTCTTATACACTTATTTAATATCTAAACATTATCTGTGATAGCTGATTTTCCTGTGTGAAGATAGCATCATATGAGTCTAAGGCTAGGTAGATTCCCTTAGTGTGGATGTGCATGATATTATTCTATATTTCCTGATTTTATACGCTATCCCACCCACATTGGTAGGGAAACTAACTCCCAAATGATTCAAGAGGTGTTTTCCTCAATATATAGGATGGTGAGAGAATGAATGACTGACTTCTACCTCACCCCTTCCCTCCCTCTAGATATAGACGAGTATGCATATCCTCATCAATAATAGATTATGGTATAGGGTTTATTCATACTAGGGTTATTATGACTCAACATTTACCATATATTTATGTGTTATCTATAATGGCTTGAGGTATAGCGTATACTTGTATTTAGTCATGGTTGATCTGGATTCCTATGGGTGTATATGTGTAAGCTATGATAGATTGAGGTATAATTCATTTACATAGGATATGTAACACCCCGAGCTTCCACGATACACATCTCATTCAATAATGCAATAGCTTGCATTGTACGCAACTTTGAGTTCTAACACACCGCAACTAATCAAAGTAGCCGTTATGAATAGTAATAACCACTTTTTAAATTTATAGAAATTTTATATTTCAAAATGGACTTCATTTTTGTATTCCTAATATTGAAATTAGCCTATGTTGAATTTTTTGTAATTTTCTGAGAACTTCCAAATTTTTATGAATAGTGAAAAATACATAAAACAACTTTTTTAATAAAAATAATTTATAGTGATAAGTTATACTATTGAGTGGTTTTAAAGTATAATTAGAATATATTTTTACCATTTTATCCAATGGTGATCATTAGAATTAGTTTAACATTGAAAATGGACATAAACAATTGCCAATCTTTTGATATAAATTGTTTCTTAAAAACACGCTATTTGCTGTAACAGCGGGAATTAATTATAAAATTAATTAATGCAACTTATATGTTTGGAATTTTGTAAAATAGAAATCATTTTTGATTTCGGAATATCAATTATAGCTTAGGGTGAAATTTTGGCATTGTTATGAAAAACTTCAATTTTTGATGAATAGTGAAACCACTAAGTGGTAGTTAAATAACTGATTTTTCGTTTAAATGAAATATTACCACTTCTGTGATTTGATTTTCAAAAATCCAACATACATGGTTGTCATTAAGAAGTAAAATGTGGTTCAATGAGATCAAAATAATTTTTTGGTGAATAGTAACTTTTAAGTTCTTAATCGCGATTAGAGGTAATTAGTGTAGTTTAAGGTAAAAATAATGTTTTAATAACATGAGATGAGCTTGACACTTGTCCTACTCCTATTGGATGAGTCATGGCCGACCAAGACAACCCATGGGTCAACTTGGGGACCCCATGGAGCCACTTTAGTTGGAAAATGACATTAATATATATTTATTTAATGTTAAAATTAAATTGACACAAACATGAGTTGTTTTACTAAAACAATTTTTAAGTGGGGTTACACAAGTCCAAATTTTGATTATAAATATTCATTAGAAATATAAAAAGATTTTCTACATCCTAGTATTTGTTTTATAATTTTTAGACATTAAATAAATTAAATTATTTATGACATCATGATGATGCAGCGATGACCTCATTATTTAACGATTTAAATAAAATGGGAAGATAATGCAAAATCCAAGGATTACACTTGTCCAAAGCCTATTGGATGAGGAGATTTCGAACCCTTATCACCTTATCCTCGAATTATATAAGTGTGGGACCTCTAAAATCCGAAACTCATTTTATAATAAAGTGACCTTTCATTACTTTCCAAAAGTGCCCCTCCTCTCCACTTATAAAAGGACCCCACCACTCCCACCTTATTCACACCTTCAAGCCATTTAGCTCGGCCAACCTCTTCCCAAATACTCTCCCAACTTCCCCATCTTACTCCTAGAAGCCTCACTTTGGGCAGAACTCTTCCCAAGGAAGCCTTTGGCTCAAATCAAAAAGAATTACCCGATTTTGAGGTAATGTCTTCTCTAATGTTGTTTTGTTTTGTTTTTCTTCTCCAACCCCCTAAACTCTTTTTATTCATTTCTTTTGTAACAACACCATTATCCTAAATATAATAGGATGTTGTTATAAGATGGATTCGAGCTACACATACACACACCTACATCTAATGGTTAAAGAACATACGGTTTCTGTGGATGGCGAATTTCTGCCTCACGAAATGATGATTGTTCAACACTCATATAACACCTTCAAAGGTGGCCATTAAGATGTCACTATTTTTATATATGATATATAATATGTTTATGTTTTACTTATTCTTCTGTATTTCTCATTTATGGCATACTTTATGATTTCCATTATGGGTAAAACGCGATAATTTCATTTTAGGAAGTGCGGACTACCGCCCCCTCAAAGTGATTTGAATCGTTAATGCCATATGTGGGATGTATAAAGGATGGAGTAAATGGTATTATACACTATGATATACTGGAATTATATTATACATTTATATAATTATGATTTCGTTCCATTAAATATGAAATTGAAATGAAAGTAGCGTTCATGCGTACGTACGACTTACCGTCTCCATGAACGGTGCATTTCATTTCTTACCTCTAAATGTTACATAATATTATAAATGAATGTATATAATGGATATATAAGATATATATTACATCTAAATCATGAATATAATTCTGGAGATAATGGATATTCTACCACATAAACAACTTGTAATTATAAGAAGTTTATTGTTGAATCAAGTACCAAAGATCGACAAAACGACCGTTATTAACTTAAATAATTAAATAATGTTCATAACATGGTAATAAGTGATATAAATGGAATAATGAACATGAAAAATGTTCTTAAGTAAATATAAATTAACTCTAGTTTATTATTCAGGAGGTTAAAGAACGGTCGAGTCAGGACAAGACGCAAGGTAAGGGTTTACTTCACAACCTCTTCATTATCCAAGGTTGTTTATACATAATTATCTACTGGAACCTCGTTATGATCCACATCCATGTTTCTTAAAAATTTCTTTCAAAACATTTTTAATATTAAATGGAAAATGGGTTAAAGTCATTTATACCCTTATACATTTTTGAAAGGAATCTTACCGTCGTTTTCCAAACAATGTACTTTTTGACCTTTTTGACAAATTTAAGGTAAGGGAACTTCTTAACCCAATTTTCGTTCTTTGGGTTAATATCCTACTTTCAAATTATGTCATGATATTATTATGTCATATCCTGTGTTTGTACTTTATTTATGTGTACTTTTAGTGAATACACATAATAGATCTATTTTATTTTAAAAATTATCTTTGTAAGGGAATTTCATAACCCAATTTCTATTCTTTGGGTTAATCTCCTACTTTCAAATTATATCATGATATTATTATGTCCTATGTTGTATTTGTACTTTATTTATGTGTACTTATAGTGAATACACATAATATATCTATTTTATTTTAAAAATGATCTTTTTAAGGACTTCGTCTCAATCTCCTTTCATTGAGGCATATTTGGTTTTATACGCGAATTTATTTTATACGGTGTATAAACCCCTTTGACTTTTACGTTTATTCAAAAGGAATATTTTTATACGAAGCGTTTACTAAACGAAAAAGGGGATGTTTTTGTCGTACGTATGCGGCGACAACGACTTCACCGCCACCGTGACCATTATTTGAGTTTCGGATTCCTCTACAAGCCATCATTTTTTTTAATGAAAAATAAATACAAAGTTTTAACTTTCTTTTATTTTGGTATTGAAAATGGTTTTGAAAGCTTTTTTATTATATAAATGTGTTGTATTGATATCTTGTGATTGAAATGTGGAAATGTTATGTTTCCTTTGTGCATGTTTTATGTGATACGATTATGTTATGATTTATGATATGTTTAAACCTATTCATATGAGGAATGTATTGGACTTAATAAGTGACGGGTGGAGCCTGCTATAGCTCCTCGATGCATCGGTAGGTCTCATGAGACAACTAGACGTGGAATTGGCCGAGGCCCTTTCCCAATTTGATTTATGGTTTTGGACGAGGCCTTAATCATTTTAGACGTCTTGGCCGAGGTCTTGACAAAATGTTTCAGAATGTCTGGCATTATACATTCCCTCATTATGAAAGTGGTTATTGATATTGCATGTGATTATTCGACCAGTAGAATATCCATGTGAAGAAGTGAATGACATTATCTCATTTTACTTTTGCCATATTATGTTGATGTTCAAGTTTAAAAGGCTTTTGTTTTAGTTATACATTGCCTTAAATATTTATGTTTATTTATGAAAGCTTCCGCAATATTGTTATCCTTACTGAGCATCTGAGCTCACCCCTTTCAATGTTTTAATATTTTCCAGGATGTGAAGAAGTATTTTATGAATGACCTGCAGGGGTAGTCAGAAAGGGATATGAGTGTGGACTATGAAGACTTTGTTATTAGTTTTTCACTTTATGATGTAATGTAACATTTATGAATGTATCTAGTGTTTCCAAGGCTACTAAACTAATCGGTCTTTCAAGACTTGATATTTTGTGATCATGCCAATGTTACGAAGTAATGCACCGACTCTGGGTAGCTGGGGTCGAGGCGTTACAGTTGGTATCAGAGGCAGTTTAGTACTAACCTTGGATGCTAGATTTAGATAAACTCTGATTAAAGCACATAGCCCGAAGATAGACTTTGAGGATTAGTATAGAAGAACTTCCTAGAATTTTGGTATTGTAGAGATGTTGTGAGTTTTCCGAGCAATACATCCCTGTCTGGATACGAGCCGGTAGAGGCGGCTCTGGCACAGATGTACCTAGGGGTAAAATCCGAAAACACCGCTTTGAGCTAGACTCAAACGGGAACTGGTGCACGACAACGGGCCTTGCTGCACTCTTGGTTACGACACTCCCGGGGGATATGCTTAGGATAATTCTCATTTTCTTTACAAACCACTATGTAGGGTTTATGAGTATATACTTCCTCAAAGAAAACATTCTTATGATTATGGATTATATCCATAAACCGTTCAATTTACTTTAAGTATTTTAAAAGTTTGGAATTATTCATTGTAATTCATAAACTAACCTAGTTTATGCCATTGTATAGAAATGGCGCCCAGTAGAAGGAATGTGAACTCCAACAGTACGTATGATCCAAAGAGTAAGAAGGATCGTATCTTTCACGGTATTAATCCAACATTTCGAAGGGAAATAGTCTCCCATGTGTTCTCAATATATGAAGAAATAGTATCATGTGTTAATAAGATAAGTAAAGAATTCTCTGAGTCCTATGGCTTTGAAGCGAAGAAAGAGACGAAAGGGATGGAAGAGAGAATGATGGATAAAGGGATGAGGGGAAAGAATAATTTTCCAATATGTGGTAATTGTGGGAAGAAACATCATGGAACTTGCCTAAAGGGAATGAGAGTTTGTTATAAGTGTAGAGAAAAAGGACACAAAGTGCGTGACTGCAAGGGTAAGAAAATGGTTTCAAATGTACAATGCTTCTTCTGCAAGGATTGGGGACACTACGCAAACCAATGTCCAAATCATCAGAGTATGCCCCAAATGATGTTATTGGATAATAATCAAGTTATGATACTACCACAGATGAGGAGTAATGATTATAGTTCTTATGTTGTTATTAAATAATTTTGTAATTTGAGTGTTGTATCAATGATGTACTGGTTATAATAATTATGGAGTATATAAGGATTGTACTGCAGTACTATTTCATCAAGGACTTGAGATTGTGTGGAACCAAGAAAAGTGACTCCACAGTAGGATTAAATTTTTGGAAAATATATGGTTGAGAGAAAGATATACCATAATATGGTTCTGATACTGAGATTGTGATTTTGGAATAAGACGTGATTGATTTGGATAAATTATATTGGATATACTTAACTTCCTTGAAACCGATTGATGTTTTGTATACATTTTTGGATAGAAGGAGTATATCTAGTATTCTATAAGGAATAAGGGATCATGGTAATTTAGTATGTTTAAAAAGAATACATGATGAAGGTATTCACATGTTGTTACGTGGGAAAAAGGATCTTCATTATGTTTACCCTCCTTATAAAATTTGGACTGTGAGTTGGACAGAAGTATTTTGGATAACTATAAAGGTTGGAATGGATTAAGTTGATATTTGGATAGTATTGTTTAAGGTTAAAGCATTTTTGAATATTATTTTTGGAATATTATAATACTATAGTTTTAGGAAAAGGACAACCTGCAGGGTGGGGAATAACCCGTCGCGTCGGACAAAGCTGCAGGAATCGAACCCACAACCATAGTGCGACAAGCCATTATTTCCTACCACTAGCCTACAGGAAGTCCCTGGTTATTACAAAATAGTTTTACTAATCTAAATGGTATGTGTTAATATTTGGGACCTTATACAATTAGGATAAAAAGAATATTTTTGAGTTCCATTACCATTTGGAGTAAAAGATGGGTTTGTGGTAAAAATTTATTAACGAATGAAAGTATACGTAACAAGTATGTATATTCCCTTACGTTCTTAGTAAATCTCCTAAATAAATTCCTCAACATTATAAAAGGTAACTTAAAACAAAAATGTTGTCAGTTAACTTTTCCAACTGGGGATTCAATGACCGTTTAACCAATCACAAGTTTGTGATTTTCTTATGGTTAAACTTTCTCCTAATCCTGTTTTCTATAACTCTCTATCAGACCTTGATGGTTTGTTTCTCCTCCATATCCATATTTTCATAGAATCCTAGAATGGGCTATATCGGGTGACCTTTGTACTTATCTTGCTTTCTTTTAATGTTATATATTTATTAACCTTATTTCCGATGTGGGTTTTCCTCAAAGGTATTTTCTCTTTTCAACCTTTTATTTTCAAAGAAAAATTTCAAATTGTGAGGACGCAATTTATTGAAGGAGGGGAGAATGTAACACCCCGAGCTTCCACGATACGCATCTCATTCAATAATGCAATAGCTTGCATTGTACGCAACTTTGAGTTCTAACACACCGCAACTAATCAAAGTAGCCGTTATGAATAGTAATAACCACTTTTTAATTTATAGAAATTTTATATTTCAAAATGGACTTCATTTTTGTATTCCTAATATTGAAATTAGCCTATGTTGAATTTTTTGTAATTTTCTGAGAACTTCCAAATTTTTATGAATAGTGAAAAATACATAAAACAACTTTTTTAATCAAAATAATTTATAGTGATAAGTTATACTATTGAGTGGTTTTAAAGTATAATTAGAATATATTTTTACCATTTTATCCAATGGTGGTCATTAGAATTAATTTAACATTGAAAATGGACATAAACAATTGCCAATCTTTTGATATAAATTGTTTCTTAAAAACACGCTATTTGCTGTAACAGCGGGAATTAATTATAAAATTAATTAATGCAACTTATATGTTTGGAATTTTGTAAAATAGAAATTATTTTTGAATTCGGAATATCAATTATAGCTTAGGGTGAAATTTTGGTATTGTTATGAAAAACTTCAATTTTTGATGAATAGTGAAACCACTAAGTGGTAGTTAAATAACTGATTTTTCGTTTAAATGAAATATTACCACTTCTGTGCTTTGATTTTCAAAAATCCGACATACATGGTTGTCATTAAGAAGTAAAATGTGGTTCAATGAGATCAAAATAATTTTTTGGTGAATAGTAACTTTTAAGTTCTTAATCGCGATTAGAGGTAATTAGTGTAGTTTAAGGTAAAAATAATGTTTTAATAATATGAGATGAGCTTGAAACTTGTCCTACTCCTATTGGATGAGTCATGGCCGACCAAGACAACCCATGGGTCAACTTGGGGACCCCATGGAGCCACTTTAGTTGGAAAATGACATTAATATATATTTATTTAATGTTAAAATTAAATTGACACAAACATGAGTTGTTTTACTAAAACAATTTTTAAGTGGGGTTACACAAGTCTAAATTTTGATTATAAATATTCATTAGAAAGATAAAAATATTTCCTACATCCTAGTATTTGTTTTATAATTTTTAGACATTAAATAAATTAAATTATTTATGACATCATGATGATGCAGCGATGACCTCATTATTTAACGATTTAAATAAAATGGGAAGATAATGCAAAATCCAAGGCTTACACTTGTCCAAAGCCTATTGGATGAGGAGATTTCGAACCCTTATCACCTTATCCTTGAATTATATAAGTGTGGGACCTATAAAATCCGAAACTCATTTTATAATAAAGTGACGTTTCATTACTTTCCAAAAGTGCCCCTCCTCTCCACTTATAAAAGGACCCCACCACTCCCACCTTATTCACACCTTCAAGCCATTTGGATCGGCCAACCTCTGCCCAAATACTCTCCCAACTTCCCCATCTTACTCCTAGAAGACTCACTTTGGGCATAACTCTTCCCAAGGAAGCCTTTGGTTCAAATCAAAAAGAATTACCCGATTTTGAGGTAATGTCTTCTCTAATGTTGTTTTGTTTTGTTTTTCTTCTCCAACCCCCTAAACTCTTTTTATTCATTTATTTTATAACAACACCAGTATCCTCAATATAATAGGATGTTGTTATAAGATGGATTCGAGCTACACCTACACACACCTACATCTAATGGTTAAAGAACATACGGTTTCTGTGGATGGCGAATTTCTGCCTCACGAAATGATGATTGTTCAACACTCATATAACACCTTCAAAGGTGGCCATTAAGATGTCACTATTTTTATATATGATATATAATATGTTTATGTTTTACTTATTCTTCTGTATTTCTCATTTATGGCATACTTTATGATTTCCATTATGGGTAAAACGCGATAATTTCATTTTAGGAAGTGCGGACTACCGCCCCCTCAAAGTGATTTGAATCGTTAATGCCATATGTGGGATGTATAAAGGATGGAGTAAATGGTATTATACACTATGTTATACTGGAATTATATTATACATTTATATCATTATGATTTCGTTCCATTAAATATGAAATTGAAATGAAAGTAGCGTTCATGCGTACGTACGGCTTACCGTCTCCATGAACGGTGCATTTCATTTCTTACCTCTAAATGTTACATAATATTATAAATGAATGTATATACTGGATATATAAGATATATATGACATCTAAATCATGAATATAATTCTGGAGATAATGGATATTCTACCACATAAACAACTTGTAATTATAAGAAGTTTATTGTTGACTCAAGTACCAAAGATCGACAAAACGACCGTTATTAACTTAAATAATTAAATAATGTTCATAACATGGTAATAAGTGATATAAATGGAATAATGAACATGAAAAATGTTCTTAAGTAAATATAAATTAACTCTAGTTTATTATTCAGGAGGTTAAAGAACGGTCTAGTCAGGACAAGACGCAAGGTAAGGGTTTACTTCACAACCTCTTCATTATCCAAGGTTGTTTATACATAATTATCTACTGGAACCTCGTTATGATCCACATCCATGTTTCTTAAAAATGTCTTTCAAAATTTTTTTACTATTAAATGGAAAATGGGTTAAAGTCATTTATACCCTTATACGTTTTTGAAAGGAATCTTACCGTCATTTTCCAAACAATGTACTTTTTGACCTTTTTGACAAATTTAAGGTAAGGGAACTTCTTAACCCAATTTTCGTTCTTTGGGTTAATATCCTACTTTCAAATTATGTCATGATATTATTATGTCATATCCTGTGTTTGTACTTTATTTATGTGTACTTGTAGTGAATACACATAATAGATCTATTTTATTTTAAAAATTATCTTTGTAAGGGAATTTCTTAACCCAATTTCTATTCTTTGGGTTAATCTCCTACTTTCAAATTATATCATGATATTATTATGTTCTATGTTGTATTTGTACTTTATTTATATGTACTTATAGTGAATACACATAATATATCTATTTTATTTTAAAAATGATCTTTTTAAGGACTTCGTCTCAATCTCCTTTCATTGAGGCATATTTGGTTTTATACGCGAATTTATTTTATATGGTGTATAAACCCTTTGACTTTTACGTTTATTCAAAAGGAATATTTTTATACAAAGCGTTTACTAAACGACAAAAGGTGATGTTTTTGTCGTACGTATGCGGCGACAACGACTTCACCGCCACCGTGACCATTATTTGAGTTTCGGCTTCCTCTACAAGCCATCATTTTTTTAATGAAAAATAAATACAAAGTTTTAACTTTCTTTTATTTTGGTATTGAAAATGGTTTTGAAAGATTTTTTATTATATAAATGTGTTGTATTGATATCTTGTGATTGAAATGTGGAAATGTTATGTTTCCTTTGTGCATGTTTTATGTGATACGATTATGTTATGGTTTATGATATGTTTAAACCTATTCATATGAGGAATGTATTGGACTTAATAAGTGACGGGTGGAGCCCGCTATAGCTCCTCGATGCATCGGTAGGTCTCATGAGACAAATAGACGTGGAATTGGCCGAGGCCCTTTCCCAATTTGATTTATGGTTTTGGCCGAGGCCTTAATCATTTTAGACGTCTTGGCCGAGGCCTTGACAAAATGTTTCAGAATGTCTGGCATTATACATTCCCTCATTATGAAAGTGGTTATTGATATTGCATGTGATTATTCGACCAGTAGAATATCCATGTGAAGAAGTGAATGGCATTATCTCATTTTACTTTTTCCATATTATGTTGATTTTCAAGTTTAAAAGGCTTTTGTTTTAGTTATACATTGGCTTAAATGTTTATGTTTATTTATGAAAGCTTCCGCAATATTGTTTTCCTTACTGAGCATCTGAGCTCACCCCTTTCAATGTTTTAATATTTTCCAGGATGTGAAGAAGTATTTTATGAATGACCTGCAGGGGTAGTCAAAAAGGGATATGAGTGTGGACTATGAAGACTTTGTTATTAGTTTTTCACTTTATGATGTAATGTAACATTTATGAATGTATCTAGTGTTTCCAAGGCTACTAAACTAATCAGTCTTTCAAGACTTGATCTTTTGTGATCATTCCAATGTTACGAAGTAATGTACCGACTCTAGGTAGCTGGGGTCGGGGCGTTACATATAGTGTATTCTGTATATACACTTAGTTACATATTGGATGATGATTATGATGATATGGATATGTATACTGACGCCAACATAATATGTTGGTCCTTACATAGGACTGAGGTAGGTAGGTATGGGGACTAACTCACACCAAGGATGACTTGACTTATAGAGGGGATGGACACAAGACGTATGGGATTGGGGAGTGAGAGTGAAAAAACAATGGATTAGTGAAAGTGGGGATACCTTTATATATATATATATATATATATTCTTTTGATATATAATGATTTAAATATATGCATTATCTGGTGAATGAGCCATGGTGAGGACGGGAAAAGAACATTTTACCTATTTAGGTGATGTGTTAGTTTTATTTATTTACTCACTATAATTTAGTATGATTCTTTCACATTTTTTACAAGAGGTTTTAGGGAGTATCCTAAAGAGTATACATGTTATGATCACCCTATGTATATATAAATCATTTTTATTTTATCATGAACAGATTGGTGATATATTTGGACATTACTAGCCCGAGGAGCTATTAAGGAGTTGTTGGAGATTTGAGGTCACTACTGGTGATTTATCTCATTTTCATTTTTATATTAGTTGTATCAATTTATGTATGATATCACATAATGTATTAAGATTTTTATTTATTTATTATAAACATGATTTATTTGGTGGTTGTTGTCATATTATCCATTACTTATCAAATCTTTATAAGGGTAATTCCTACCATGTGTGTGATTATATACCCTCAGTGCTAGTAGAAAATTCATTCCCAATTGGAGGTGGAATTTGGGTGTTATTATCTCTCTTTATCTATTTTCAGTCTAGGAGGGGTACCTTTGGAAGGATGGGTTCATGACTGAGTGGTATCAATAGATAATGGTTAAGAAATAGTATGGGGTTTGGAGTTAGGTATTAGTGATTATTCATGGGTTGGTAGGGAAACAATATTAGCTAGTCTTAGTATGTGTTGTAAATAAGGGATATTGACTAGGATGAAATATGTTAGGTGTTTCTTTGATATGATACAAGGTCCTTTAGGTTTACTGAACATGATAAGAGAAGTGATGCTACTTTCAAGGTAAATACCTAGGAAATCATCATGCATCATGCTTGTATGTGCCTATTTTTAAATTGGGAGATAGGTTTAAAATGAATGAATTAATTATCCTTAAAAATATATCGACATTTTAGGTTAGGATTCCCTATTTTTTTATTTTTTGAGAATGGATCTAAGTTAACATATATATTAGTTTTGTACTAGAGGTGTTCAACAATATGTGTTATAAAATAATTGAAGAGTGGATGACGATGATAATGCTTAGAGGAGGAAACCTCGAGAGTTCTAGTTATAGAGTATGAAAAGTATAAGGACTCCATTTCTGATCATGGGAAAATAGTTTGGTTGGAGGAGGTGGTGATAGCCTTTGGTTTAAATTATGCTTAGATAGATCACTATAATTCATTGTTTGTGATGATACTATATAGAAAAACTCAATAGTGGTGGTTCTTATTCCTTGAAGTTTGCAAGGGGTTAACTATTTTGTGTGGGAAGTTCAGAGATTAGTTTTCAGGATTGGTTTCTTTCTTTGACTATAAAGGTGGTTTTTTATCTAGTGATATTTTACATTCACTTGGAAATTTTTTAGTTCTACTCTTGATGTGTATTGACACCTTTGAATTTTCTTATTGAGACTAAAATCCTTTGATTATAGGTAAACCTCCTTGTTCACTTGATTAATACCCACATATTAAATCCTTGATCCATGATGGTTTGTACCACTTCATTTTTTTAGTTTTTAACTCACAACTATTAGTCTTCAGAGATGGTAAGTATAACTCATTCCCTAGGCCTGTTGTTGAGATTAAGATATGGTTTGGGGAAAGAGTTTCTATGACCCTGTTTATATCATTCTTTAAATACCTCCTTGAGATTGGTGATGTGATGATATGGTATGAGGGGTGGGTTTTCTATCATTATATGAATCCTATACTCTTCTCTTGAGCCTAATGTGGTAGATATTTGGTCCTAAGGAAGGGGTTCTTGTATATATTCCTTTGTTTTAATAAATATACTCTTTACTCAGTCTAGGTGACATGGGCCCTGGTTCAGGGAAAGAGAATATTATATGTTTTGTCTTTAATTTATTTTCTTCTTAGTATTGGATACAAATTTCTCTACATTTTGAATTAAATTCTCATATGTTGTGGGTTATTCATGTGACTTTGCTTATAATGTGGCTATGGTCTTGTGGGTTTATATCCCCAAAAGGGATTTCTCTCATACTAGTAATGTGTATTATGGAATTGAGAATATCAAGAGAGGAGACACTTCACCCATCCTAACATTTTATTTTTCATGACGTGTTTTAAAACTATGTGGGTGAGTCTGTTATGACCAAAGATAGAAATATCATTGTGTGGTGAATGTGTTCCTTTGATTTGTATGTTTACAACAACTATATTTATGTTGATATAAGATCTTGTTTTTATTAAGTAATTCTATGTGTGTTAATTTAAAACTCTTGAAAGCAATGGAATGAAACTATAATAAATAGTGATTGGGATGTTAAATTCCTTGTACTTTTTTACATGAGTGTATTCCTGGTAAATAAATTTTTGTTAAAAAATTATATTTTTTTTACAGATTGATAAAGTGGGTTGTTTCTACCTCATGATTTATGATGCATGTTTTATGAAATTTTTCTAACCTTTAAATTATGTGTGTTAAATTTTAACTTGGTAAAGTGCATGGTAGAGCTGTGTTAGTTGAATAAAAAGAATTTGATGAAAGAATAAAACTTTTCTATATATGTAAGTTATCTGAAAAAACATGTTAAAGTTGGTAGGATAAACACCATTTTTGGAATGATTTAAATTTATTACAATTATCAAACTAGTTTAATATGAAATATTTTTGAGTTTTAAATTATAGTAGTGGAGTGAATTATTATTTTTATTCATGATGAATTAAATTTGTTTCAATTTTTGGTTAGCTCACTTTTTTGATTAGTAATAAAATGTTTTTGAAAAAAATTGATTTTGTAGTAACATATTTTCTTAAATAAAAAATTAACATTCTTCTAGGAAAATTTAATTTATTTTAAAATAATTTTTTCAAAATTAATTGGAAGTGCTTTCATAAATATTATTTTGATAAATACCCTGTTATAAAGAATTATTAAAAAGGTTTTCAATTAAAGGTTTTTTTAACCTGTCTGATTTTAAAACAAGGGACTTGGTGAGCACTTTTATCTGCATAATTTTGAAATTTAAAAAGTTTTAATATGAAATGTTGTGATACATGTCTAGAAAGTAAAAAATCATTTGAAAAACATGATTATGTTTTAAACTCCTTAACCAGTAAGGGAATAATGAATCATTTTTAGAATCATATCTAAGGTTGTTAATGAATTATCATGGTGTAAGAATTTATAACATGATACATTATGATAAATCATGTATAGATTTACATTTGATGGTGTGCCTAAGTAAAGTTATTGAAGTATTGGATTTAATAATGTTTTCTTATACATGAGGTTATATGCTATATGTTTAAATCAATTTGAAGTGATTCTTTATAAAGGTGTTTCATTTTGTGGTTTTGTTTTGTTGCAATGATTGTTTTATTGATATGCATTACTTATTGGGTTTTTATGGTTTTATATGCGGATCTTGTTTTTATTATGTGACCTTAATTGGGAATAAGAGTCACATATTCATTCTCAATATCCTAAGTTTTTTAACACTTGATTTTGTTGGGATAGAGTATCTGATCTCATGTTTGTATATGATATTGATTTTACTCCTTTATAAATTTTTTTGTTAATGGACTTGTTCCTATTTGAGATGTATCTGCATCGATATATTGTTTTAAGAGTGTTTAAAAGATATTTCACAGTTATGAGATTTGTTCCTCTAGTGTGTTAACTATGTTCCAAATACAACAAGATCTTTGAGATGTATTCTATGAGGTGGTTAAACTTCCCCTTCCGTTCTCTCTCCTTCTTGGTTTGGTATTAATTCTCTAGGATGAGAATTGTTTGAGAGGTATCTAATGTAAAGGTCCAAAGTATTCTTGATCCTTTATTTATCATTATAGGGATTCATATAGTTAATAATTTTTTCTTCATATTTTTAAAAGTTATGAAAGTAATTTCAAAGTTTTATAAGTTTATTTGGAAATTAATTTGGGAGTTTTTAAAGTGATTTAATTAATTTTGGAGGTGTTTTGAAGTTTTTGGAATCAATAATAGATCCTTTACCTTATTTTTCATTAGTGTGTTAAATTGAAAATTTATTTTATTTAACTTAACTTTTACCCCTACAAAGGGACTTACACCTGCAGAAGGGTTAGTGGTGTTTTTTACTTAGCTGCATAAGGGTATGTAGTTATTTTAAAATCATGAATTTCATGAACTGACCTACTAGGGACTATCTAACTTGTTAAAATCCATGTGTGACACCCCATGAATACCTCTAATAGACCAGAGGCTGGCAACCAACACCGAGTAGACATATCACACACATAGGAGGCCTAGCCTATGGTATCTGTATACACACACACATCACCAAATACCTATAAAATATAGAAAGGTAAAACAAAAATGACACCATAATGAATTTATAACATCTATCCCACATCATAGTATGAAAAAATTACTAAAAATAATAAAGGGACAAATATAATCCCACCGACCAGATAAAAGAGTCCAACCTGCTAAGTAGGAGAGGATTGATGTCAAATGTAACAAACTAGTATAAACCAAAATATTTTTAGTTCAAATATACTTTTCCTTATCCTATTCCTCCTAGTAATATATCAAAATTCCTATCATCTATATATGAGAAGACATGTGTGGGAAGAGCCCATGTATGGGGGAGTATAACAATACCCAACTGGACACCCTAAAATCAGAAAACACAAATCATCAAGAGAGTAGTTAGCTTATCATTACAAAGTTATGTCAATCAGGATATGATACATAGAAATAAGAACAATAACCCAGATATACTCATGATAGACACTGAGTCACAATGGGGTTTCAATCATACTTCCAACCACATGATTCTATTAAAGGATCCCAGACAACACTCGTTTTGGAGAACTCACTTCACGAGCCATGATATCACTGATGGTTCTTATTAGAGAGGCCATTCTTATTGGGCCTCACCAAAGAAGTAATCACTAAAACTCCATAGAGATTGATACACATATAGGGGATCTCACACAGGGCCTCTAGGGTATATCAAACCCTACTTGTAATAACCTACTAAGTAGGGGACAATACACCCATGTAAGTTAGTCACAAATATTCCTCAAACACCACTTAGGTAAATATAAAAAATGATAGAGGATCCTACCCTAATCTCATGATGTGATTTTCGAAACTCTATCCTAGAAAAAACCTATAGAGGGGATCACAAATATATTCCCAAGATGTAATGCCACACTATACCCTCATAGGGGTAGACCAAGAAAACATACCCAACTGAAACTGTTATATATTGAAGAGACGGAGTGTCTCAACTTGACCTAGAAGAAGTTCACAGTGTGTACTAGGTGTACACGATGTGTATCTCTAATTATATAACTGCCAGTGTATCACTTTCCCACACAACATGTAATTCTCCAAATGAACAACATGTTCCACTAGATACACAGTATGTAGAGATCAATCTGGAACTTGATTTTTCACCTTCTCAAGTCCATGTACTCTGGTCCATGACCACGTACTTCAAACCGTGACCATGTACTCTGGCCATGCCCATGTGCCTGACCATGTTTGTTCCCATGTACCCCTAGGGTACACACCGAGTTGCTAACATTGGGTCACATGGTATATGACATGTGTCACATAATGTGCGACATTTTTATCTATGTATAAACCCTAGCACCATAGAAGAGGGACTACATGGCGTGTGTTATTAAGAGTACACAGTGTTGTCAAGATTTTTATAGAATCCCAAAAACTCCCATGTAGTTATGCTCATGTATCCTCCACTTTTATCCAGCCACTAATCACACTTGAAAATAATGGATCTGGGTTGATCGAGCTTCATCATTATCAATGGTCAGATTCTAGCCATTCGATTCATTTGGGAATCGAATCCCATCGCACCAAGCCGCATGTCACATGCCAAACCACAAATGAGGAACACCGATCTAATATTGATATACCTTTGATAATCTACCATCATTACCACATATATATTTCTATATCAATCCCAAACCTGAACCTATGGTATCGATCAGTTGGGTCAAAGAACGGCTACGCCAATCGATTACTAGGTATTGGTTGAACTTCCGATGAATGGAACAATAGCTATACATGTGTATAGAATGAGGGAATAAATGCACAAAAAAAACATAAGAGGAATGAACATGGGATTTTTTTTGGTTTGGACTCAATTTTTTTTATTATAATGATGAATTAAGAACCAAACTAAAATAATATCAATTCCCCAAAATCTTAGAAAGGTAAACCCACACCTACAAATAATGACAAACCTGTGAATATATCTGTTAGTGGATTTGATTTGTGCTCATCAATGGATAATAAAATGGATAATAAACCAATGAAATAAAAATATCCCACCTTGAGTTTGGATCGATCATTGGTGAATAACGGTTTTGCATCATCATCATTAGCAAGACCCATAAACTTTGTTGGTGAGGATAACCCTTTGTAAATCAATCACGATCCTCAATCTTTTATCATTATCCAATATCTCCACCATGCTCTCCTCTAAAATACCTAGGGTTATGCCATTAAACTTAGGTATTTTCTATAAGTGGGATTAAATAAGAGGAGGCTAGTTCATGGAAAATTAATTAATTAATTAATTAATTAATTAATTTACTAATTCGCTCATGATCAATTTTTAACTGAACACCCGACACCAACCAAGGTTATGTCGCACCTAGGGTAAAACATGTGTTCCAAGTTTAACGATGGTCTCATATTTTTTATCCAAGACTCTATTGAGAGTTATTACATTATTTTAGAAAAATTTCATGCATGTGATATATTATATTTAATATTTTTATTATATCAATACCAAGCCTCCCTTAGTCTTAGAATACCACACTAACTCAGTGCCTGACTCCAAAAATATTTCTTAAAATATTTTAAAGTCTTACATGAAAAAAATAGAGTTGTTATATTCTCCCCACCTCATATATTTTTTTCCAGAAAAGAAAAAATTCTACTAAAAAGTATGAGGGTACTAAGCTTGAAATTGGCCTCCCACTACTAGGTGCTCTCCTAAAGATTCCCATGTTTCCACCAGACACACCCCAAGGGAATCTATTTGACATGAAGGATCTTCTCTTACAAATCCTTGATCTATATCGTGAACTCTCCAAAGTTATCCACACCCTCAATGTCCAGCTTACCCCAGTCGATAACATGCAATGAGTTGTGCATATACCTACTCAACTATGACACATATAAGTCATCATGTACCTGGTCTAACCAAAATGGTGGGTCCAAACATTATTACACCTTTTTGAACCTACACCATATTTTTAAAGTGATGATGAATACTAGAGATAAATTTACACCCCATCCAAATCTCTACATTTCACATCAAGGTGAGACCTTCAGAAAGACACGGTCTCCCTCCTAGAACTCCAAAGGTATTTTTTGTTGGTACACATAAGAATTATGATATCTTTGGGAAGTCCTCATCCACTACTAGATATTCCTCACCTTCTCTTTCATCGCTCATGCTAACTCTAGGACCATGAGTGCTGAATCTCTTGGATCAGTCCGATATAGTGGTGACCTACAGGGTCTCCCATACAAGGCCTAAAATGGTTCCATACTGATGGTGGAATAGTATATATTGTTGTATGAAAACTCCACAAAGGGAAATTTATCCTCCCAAATACAACCAAAGTCTAACATGAAAGCCCATAACATGTCCTCCAGAACCTGAATGATCTGCTCAGTCTGATCATCAGTCTGGGGTGAACTGCTATGCTCAAACGCAACTGAGTCCCAAAGGTCACCTGTAATACTATCCATAATTGTGATGTGAAGTGAACATAATAGTATGAAATGATCATTGAGGGAAATATGTGAATATGTTCTATATCCTACATGTAAAGGCATCCCATGCTCTCTACTAAAATCTTCTCTCAGATAGCTAGGAAGTGGACAACTTTATGAGTTGGTCTATGATCACCTAGAGGACATTTAATCCTATAGAAGATCATGGGAAATCCATAACAAATTCCATATTTATACCATCCCAATTAAACTCTGGGACCTCAAGGGGTTGAGCTAAACATGTTGGAACCTAGTGCTCAGCCTTCACTTTCTGACAAGTGAGGCATCGAGAGACAAACATTGCTACACATTTCTACATTCCCAGACACCAAAACTATCACCGAAGGTCATGATACATATTTTCTAAAAATGGATGCACCACTAAGGGGTATGTATGAAAATATCTCAAAACCTCCTCAAACAACATCACAGGTACCATCATCCATCCTATGAAAATATGACATCCTCCCTACCTTTAGAAAATCCATCAGGAGTATGTTGAGTGGTTATTTGAACATGCAAGGTCTCACAATTTGTATATTCAAGATCATCCTCCCTAACATGATGTAGAAGTATTGGGGTAACAAATATCATTTGGAGGTAATATTCACCATCTTCATCTACTAGGGACAAATATAATGAGTCCAACTACTTCGACACCTCACTCACCAACTATGAACAATATCTATTACTGAGAGAATCTATCACCATGTTCCCCTTCCTAGGAGTATAGACTATCTTGAATTAATAATCCTAGAGTAAATATATCCATTGAAATTGTATTAAGTTAATATCCTTCTATGAGAAGATATAAATGAGACTCTTGTGGTTAAAATAAATGGTAAACCAGTCACCCATAAGGTAGCATCTCCATATATTCATAGTGAAGACCACTACTGATAGATCTAGATCACGGGTCACATAGTTCTTCTCATAGGGGATCAGCTATCAGGACCCATAATCTATCACTATCTACCTCTATATCAAGACACATCCAAGCCTAGTCTTAGAGGAATTAAAAAATACTATGTACTCAAAAACATTATTTGGTAGTCTCTAGATAGGGGTGCTCATCCACCTTTTCTGCAACTCCTAAAAAGCATGTTGGTACCTCTCCATCCACATAAAAGTATTCCCCTTCTGAGTCAAATCAGTTAAGGGTGCTGATACCCTAGAGAAATTGGGAATGAATCTTTTGTAATATCTTTCCAAATGAGGGAAGCTTCACACCTCCATCATGCTCTTAGGCAGCTCCCAAGTTAAACCCACCAAAACCTTTTCTGGGTCTACTACCATACCCTATACTAAGATGATATTTCCCAAAAAGTGTATGATTAAAATATATAACTAAAACTTCAATAGATTACCATAAAATGATGCTCTCAAAGTATATCCAGAACTATCCTCAAATGTTTCATATGCTCCTCTTTAGACTCCAAGGACATTAAGATGTCATTGATAAAGACTACCACAAACCAATCTAATAAGGGATGAAAGATCCAGTTCATGAGTCCCATGAAAAATACTATGGAGTTTTTTATGATAAAAGGAATCACCAAGTAATCATAATGATCATAGTAACATTGGAATTTCATCTTCGATATATTACCATCTCATACTTCGAGCTAGTGATAACCTGATCTAAGTTCAATCTTAGATAAACATCTCACCCATCTCAAATGGTAAAAGAGGTCATCAATACTCAGCAGTGGATACTTATTATTCATATACAACTGGTTTAGGTGACAGTAATCTATAAAAAACCGCAAGATCCTATCAATCTTCTTGGAAAAAATTGGGGCTGCACAGGGTGACACACTTGGTATAATAAATCCCTTTCTATAAAAGTCCTCCAACTAGAAATTTATCTCACAAAGCTCTATGGTAGTCATATGATATACTAGACTAGATATAAAGGAATTCCCTAGGTGAAATTCCATGTATAATTTTATCTCTCAATAGATAGGTAAGTCCAAAATGTCTTTAGGAAAGACGTCCTCATACTCCACCACCACTATAGGAAGATGAAATCCCATAGCACCTAATGCTCCAAGGGTAATACTATACAAATGACGAGTAATCAACTATATACTCCTATGTATGAGCCTATCCTACTCCACCTAGGTTTCCTTGTCACACATGAAGGAAAATATCATTCCATCATCATAGGCACATCACATCCTCCCACTGAAACAATCAATCTGGGATTGAACTGTGGATAGCCAGTCAATACCTAGGATGATGCCATAATGCCTCATCATTAATATAAAGATATCACATACAAATATCTCTCCTTACAGAGTAAGGTTACATTGTCATAAATAGTGTGTGATAGCTGAATCCCCTCCGGTCGAAGTATCCGAGCATATGGGTCAAGTTAAGGGCTCAATCAGAATCTCTAAGTCTCAAACAAGAGAAATGGAAAGAAAAGAGTGGATTGCACCCATGTATATCAGTACTGTAACTAAAGTATATAAGACAAATATCATACCTCTAATAATCCTAGGAGCCTTTGGGTTGAAGGCATCCACTGTCTGCAACTATCCTTGTCCCTGACCACCAGCTCCCTAAGCTTGGCATGGACCACTTGATGGTTGTGGTGGAAACAAGTCAAAACTTCTACCACCTCCAACTAATCTCTCTAATATTTTTACAAAATTTCAACCTTTAATAACTACCTAATATTACCACTTTCTATTCTTGGGATGTCCATCAATTATCTCTATGTAAGCTACATAGTGGGTAGGAAAATCCCACGTGAGATGTCCCTAACCATCATAAGAGAAACACCGTATCTATATCTCATCCAACTAGAACCATCCTGAGAGCCCTAAACCATAGAACCTATATCTTGAGACCATATATTGAAGTTTATCACATTACCAGATTCCTATGTCTATCATTAGTTACCTACTACCAAATCCTTATCTCCTGTGTGCCCACTAATAACTCCAACCATCAGTGTCTTCTTTCCTCGAAATCTCTCCACCACCAAATCCCACCTAAACACTCTATCATAGGTGTGAATTAAAAGAGATGTCATTACATACTTAACATCTCACTATATTACCCTCTCAAAGTTCCATTATTGGAGGGATGAATATAGAATTATATCCATAGAGTATCATGATAGTTTGGTGAACCATGAAAAATACTCTTCTATGGTCATGACACCTTACTAAAGATGTAGAATCTCTTGGATATGAACTGCTCAAAATGTGGCTAGATAAAACTCCTCCCTGAAGAGATTCTCAAAATACATCCAAGAGAGATCCATCTCATCATGTTTCTAAGTCACCAGACTCCACCACCCCCCATGGATCCCTCAAGAAGACTTGTCTCTAGGAACACCATTTGGTCTAGAGGTGTTATTACAAGGCATAAAACTTAGGTAGCTACCTATAGACAATCCTCAGATACCTGGGGGTATGGAGTACCCCAAAACCTAGGAGTTAAATACCTATGAAACTCATTAAGTGTGCTATCCTATGCACATCCTTAGTCAATACTTCTGGTGCAACCTATTGATTAATGGGTGTCAGCAAGACTAGAAAACCACCAGAAGGTACTACCTTTTGTGCAGGAGCCTGCACTGAAGTCTCATCACTAGGTGGATCATCATCATGATCCTACCATGGAATCATGGTTGGATATCATTGTAGAGTCATATTGAAATAAGATTAATATGTATCATGATCAAAGAGTATATTTAGGGAGCTAACTTAAGAAAGAAATGAAAACCACAACCCATTCCTATATGATTCATGTACAATTTTTCCCTGAAACTAGTGCCTATATGTAATGAGTCAACAAGAAGGTTTTCTGAGTCCTGGTGAATGAATATGTTGGATGCCACACCAACACTAGAGTCCTTTACCCTATAGACAAACTCAAAACACTTTAACACTATTTCCCTAGTTCATAAACTAATCCTCATAGCTAGAAAATACCGAAAATACGATCCTAAGACGAACACCCACTCTATCATCTCTCTTTCACGACCTAATCTACTAGGGCCCCTAATTGGAGACAATAAAATATTGACACCCCAAGCCCACCTCTAACTAGGGGTTAGTAACCAGCCCTGAGTAGGCATATCACACACATGGGAGGCCTTAGCCTAAGGTACCTATATGAATTAAAAATCTCCAAATACCCATAAAATGATGAAAGATAAAACAAAAATAATACCATAATGCATTCATAACATCTACCCCACATCAAAGAATGATAAAATTATTAGAAATAATAAAGGGCCAAATACAAGTCCACTAACATGATAAAAGAGTCCAGCCTGATTAGTAGGAGGGGACTACTATAAAATGAAATTAACTAGCATGAACCATGGTCTATATAGATAAACTATGATACACTTACTATTGTTCCTCCTAGAACTACATCAAAGGGCCTGTTGTCTATATAAGACATGAAATTTACATGCAAAGGCCATGTAAGGGTGAGTATAACAATACCCAGCAGAACACCCTAAAATCACCAAATATAAATAATTAAGAGAGTAATCAACTCATCATCACAAAGGTATGTCAATCAGGATATGAGACATAATAATATGAACAATAACCCAAATATACTCATCATAGACACCAAGTATCAAAGATATCTCAACCATACTACCAACCACAAGATTCTTCTCTAGGATCCAAGGTAATTCTTGTCCAGGATAACTCACTCCAAGATCCATGCTATCATTGATGGAACTCATCCAAGAGGTCGTTTTCATTGGGACTCTCCAAACAAGTACTCGATGAAACTCCATAGAGATTAATACATAGATAGAGGATCTCACATAGGGCCTCTGGGGTATACCGAACCATACCTAGAATAAACTACTAAGTAGGGGATCGAATTACTATGTAAATTAGTCAGGAAAATTCCTTAAAATCCATATAGGGAAACAAATGAAATGAAAGATGATCCCGCATCAGTATCACTAATGGATTCCTAAAACTCTATCTAAGACAAAACTTGTGGAGGGGATCACAATCCCATGTATAGGAAAAAATGTCACAATTTACCCTCATAGGAATGGACTAAGGAAACATAACCAATTGAAACTAGTCTGTACTGAAAATACAGAGGGCTTAAACCTACCATAGAGGAATTAAACAATGTGTACTAGGTGCACATGGCATGTCTCTCTAATTATAGTACTGTCTGTGTCTCACTGTCCAACACAACATGTAATTATCCAAATACACAGTGTGTTTGACTAGATGCATGGGGTGTAGAGATTGATCTAGAACTTAGTGAAACAACTTCCCTAGACCGTTCACTCTAGACCATGCTCTTCTACTTAGATAAGTGCCCATGTACCTGGTTGTGTTTGAGTAATAGGCTGTACCCATGTACTATGGTCATGCTCGTGTGTCTAGCTATGTCTGTGCCTGTGTACCCCTAGGGAACACGCTGAGATTCCAGCATCAGTTCACATAGAATATGAAACATTCCACACAATGTGTGTTATTTTTCTTTACACCTAAACCCTAGAACCATAGAATAGGTTCTACATGATGTGTTCTCTTAAGACTATAGAACATATAGTCAATATTTTTATAGAATCCCGAAAATTATCACATGGTTCCAATCACACTACTTCTACTTTGATCCAACCACCAATCACACTAAAAAATCATGGATATATGTTTAATGAGACTCATCTTCACCAATGGATGGATTATGTCCATCCAATACATTAGGGAATTGATTCCCTCCACACCACACCGCATGCCAAATCATAATCGGGGAACAACGATATGATCTCAATCTACCTGTGATCATTCACTATCATAATCAAACATCAATCGATATATAAATCATGAACCTGAACCCCCAGTATTGATACTTTTTTCTAAATAACAGTCATGCAATTATCGATTATTGGGTATTGATCGAACCTCCATCTAATGGAATACCAATGATAAAAGTGCACAGAATAAGGAAATAAATGCACAAAACACCACAAGAGGAATGAACCTAAGCCATTGTTTGGCTTGTCTCTGATTAATTTCTATTAGAACAATGAATGAAGAAATAAAATAAAATAATATATATCCCCCCAAATCCCAGGAATATAAACTCACACCCACAAAACATGATCGACCCGCGAATCAATCTATTAGTGATTTTTTTTCACATTCTTCACAGGATAATCAAAAGGGGAATAAAACAATGAAAGGAAAATTCACTACCTTATGTTTGGATCAATTGGTTATGAAGAATGTTCCTAAATCATAATCGTTGTAAATATCTATGAACTCCATTGGTGAAGAAGACACTTTGGAAATAGATCACGATCCTCAACCTGTTTCTATTCTCTAAGATCTCAACCAAATTCTCCTATCAAATCCTTAAGGTTATGCATATAACCCAAGTTAATTTCTATAATAGGGTTTAAATAAGAGGAATATAGGTAATAGAAAATAAATAAATAAATAAATAAATAAATAAATAAATAAATTTAAAAATTCACCCATGACACTTTTTAACCAAACACTCGACACTGATCAAGGTTATGTCATGCTTAGGGTAAAACCCATGCTTTAGATTTAATGTAAGTCTTATATTTTCAATCTGAGACTATGTTTTAGAGATATTCATTATTTTAAAAAAACCATGTGAACATGATATAATATATTTAATATTTTTATTATATAAATATTGAGCCTCCTCGGACTTTAGAATCTCATGCTAACTCAGTGTATGGATCTAAAAATATTCCTTTATTTTAAAGTCTTACAAGGAAAAAATAGATTCATTACAGTGCATAAAGGTAACCCTATAATTTCTTCATCCTTCATAAAGGTAAGGCCTAAGTTACATAAAGGTAGCTCAAATATGCTCAATCTCCCATAAGGGTCATTTGAGAATCTTATTACTCACAAAAAGGAAATACTTACCTCATGTAAGGGTGTTTGATATTTTATTAAAGCTATGTAAAGGTAGATCACACTTTTATATATTCACATAAGGGAAACCCAAGTCCCATGTAAGGGTAGTTGCAGTTTCTCCTAGGTTTCATAAAGGTCATATGAAGTTGTCAAAAGGGTTTTATCATGCACTATGTAAAGGTAGACACTGATTTTCCTTCTCTATCTAATAGTAAAACACAATATTTTTCTTTGAGTTCTGATACATAAAGATAAAACTTGACCTACATAAGGGGCAGTAAGAGGTTTCATTTGTTGCATAAGGGTAATATGTGACTCATTTAAGTGTATACTGGTTTTATGACTACCTTCATAAGGTTTTTTGATCATTGTGTAAGGATCCTTATGATCCTGATCTATGTAAGGATAATTCCATGTCACCCTTTCACATTTCATACCTATTGTGTATGGGCAACGAGTTGTGTGTAGAAAATTTTATTTCCCCTATTTCATATTTGCAATGCTTTTTCAAGATTTTAAAGGTTTTAAATGCTGAAAATAAAGGATTTAAATTCTTATTAACCATTTAAAATTCCATCTAACCTATTAAAAGGTTTTAGTTAGACCATAATCAAGATTTGAGTCAAAACTGAATTAAATGCGAAAAAATGGAAATATCAGTGAGTTTTTTGGATTATCCATAAAACTTATATGTTTATTATTATTATTGAGGAATTTTGTCCCATTTGATTTTTCTTGAATTTTCTAAATTTTGAGTGATTATAGAACATTCTCTCAAAGTATTTATAATACTTCATTCCTTATTTGTGGCTTCTTCTATAAATTCCAAACCACACACATCACCTTCTCACTCTCTCCTCCATTTTTGTGTTGTAGTGCGGGAAGCATTCTTCTAAAAGTAAGGGATCTAAAAACTATACTTATTTTAAAGTTAGGGTGTGATTGGATCATAATTAAGTTTTCTTTGTGTAAATGGGGTTGATTAACCATAATTAGATAATAATATGGAAAATAATTGCACAAAGAAAGATTATTCAACAATATGAAAATGTGTAATAAAAGAGTAAGAATTATTAATATCTATTATTATGTTATTATGTCTAGAAATTATATAGACACTAGATAATTGATATTTCTCAATCTAAAATAGGACAAATAAATTTTGTTCCCTCTATTTTATAGATCACATGCAGTAGATAATAAGTATTAAAATTATTTCATAGATTATCATGGCATGGAGTTAATTGATAAGAATTTTCAAAATTTGAATTTAATATATAGTATATTAAAATATTAAACTATAATTTTTAAATTTTATGAAATTTAAATAACATTGTTATGTTATTTTATAATTTAATAAGGATTAGAAAAACATCAATACATGTGGTAGAATATAATCATCACCTTATTATTCTTATTAGTTCAAGAATTGAAATATAAGCTTAGTTCATATTGTGGGATTATTGAATGTAGATTTTATTATTTTATAGAAATGGTAATTTTAATAGACAATGATTATCGATTATAAGTTGATTGATATAATTATTATTTTAAACATGGAAATCAAAGTAATAAATTTGATAATGTTATCACATGTGGTGAAATATTCTTAATATAATTATTTATAGAATTTAATTATAAATAATATTTAATGTTACAGATAATTTTTAATATCTAAAGATTCTGGAAAATTACATGTTGAAATATATTATTAATATCATTATTGACACTTTAAATGATGGAAATTATATAAGAGAGAGAAAACCAATTATCACAGTAAGTGATATTTTATTTGTTAAAATTTATCACATGATGAAGAATAATGATAACAATTTTGGAAATTATCTATGAGAGTGAAATAAATAATCACATGCTGTTGTGTAACTATTATTTAATAAAGTCAAAATGATAGCAAATTGCAATGTTAAACTACTTAATAAATTATGGTGATAAGTATTTTTATAGTTATGGATATTATAAAATTAAAATAGATATGATCACATGTTAATTATAATTAATATTCTATGTTATAAGAATTAAATGAATGGTTGGGTTTGTGATCACATGTGTTTATTGTTGAGTATTGATATTTACTAGATAATGTTCTATCTACATGGATGTATTTTATTTTTGTTGTTTATCATGGTTAAATTCTTAAAATGGATAAACAAGGTAAAGAAAAATGATATTATTAATCAAGTTAAATAGGCATGATAAGAACAATAATTACTCATTTTGGAATTTTTTAATCATTGAATTAATGATTGAAGCATGTTGTGTTGATTGTAGATACTTTTAGTTACTGATATAGGTTTATTAATGTGAAAAAATTATGTATAATAAACTTTCAATATGGAATTAAAATAGTTTTTTGTTAAAGATAAATTGATAGGGGCTAAGTGAGCCCATTCTTGATTGTGGGATCCTTGAATACCTTAATTCTAGCCTTAGCTACTTTTAAAATTATGCGTGGAAAAATACTTTTGATATATATGTATTCTCTAGAATGTAGATCCTTTATATGAATGATTGTTAACATAGTATAATTGGTGTGATGATGAGTAATGGGAAGGGATTCCTGTGGCTATGGTGGTGTTGATGATTGTGATGGAACAAGTTGTTGATTATAATGATGATGGTGGAACAAGGTGCCGGTTATAACGATGACGGTGGCATGAGGTTCCAATCGTAATATCCTCAATTTTAATGACAATAAAACCCTATTTATTAATAATTTATGAGTGTTTTTATGTAAATAATGTAAATTTTCAACAAAAACACATTATAAATGATTTATTTTGAAGCGAATTCATGTAAAGGTAAAATACTTATTAACAAATTGGAATATTCTATGGAATATTTATAAAATTAGGCGCTAAGTCGGTGTGAGATTCCAAGGCCCACAGAGCCTCGATATTGATATAATAAAAATATTAAATATATTATATCACGAGTGAGTAGTTTTTCTCCAAAATAAGATAATATCATTAGAAAGGTGTCTTATATGGGAAACCCAAGACTTCCATTAAATTTGGAATTTAATTTTTACCTTAGTGTGATATAACCATTGTGATCATTAGTTGTTTGGATAGATTGAATGTAAGGGTAAATATATTATATTATATATGTATTATTTTTATGAAATAATGGAATATATTTTGAATGGTATTTTAGATGGGAAATCCGAGACCACCATTAGGTCCAAAAAGTGGATTTTACCCAAGGTTTGATATAACCTCTTTGCGTGTTGGGTGTTTAGTTACAACACACGTAAGGGTAATTTTTTTACCCTTATATCTTTAATTATTATTATTTTAATCATTAAATTTGTTTTTTTGATCTCCTTTACACACAAAAGTTTCCTCCATTGTCTCAAGACCCTTAGATCTGAAAGATTTGAAATCAGTCGTTTTGACCTATTTTAATTATAAAATCATTAATGGGGTAAAATTAAAGACTCTACCATCAATTTTTAGTCGAATCACAGATTAAATCAGATGTTTTAATTAGGATTTTGAAATGATGTGATTTTGGGGGTTCTAAAATAGATGAATGATTTAAATTTCTAGTGTTGTTGACCCTATCAAGTTCAAGCGACCCCTGAGATTTCTCTACACATGATATGTGAAGCTGGTGGATCTGGTTTGGTTTTTCCATCCCAGTTGTAGGTGTGGAATCTTCCCTTATTCTCCCTGCATGTTGTGAAAAATAGAAATATGAGGTTTGCTATTTTTTTTTATTTTTATTTTAATATCTACATTCCTTTATTATCTAAATTTTAGGAAAAAATGGTTAAAATTAATTAAAAGGATAAAACATATATTATCAAGGATTATTCTTAAATTATCAAAGGATAACCTATAAAAAATTATCAAAAGATAAATATTACAAATTTATCAAATGATAATTGTAAATAATTATCAAATAATAATTACAACAAATTATCAAAGAATAAACGTGTGATATTATTGGAAGATAATAATGAATAATTATCAAATATAATCATTAAGAATTATCAAAATATAATTCCATCGAATTATCAAATGAAATATATAGGAAATTATAAAAATATAATTATAAAAGGATAATTTATAAGTAATTATCAAAATATAATTACATGTATTATCAAATGATAATTATAAATAATTATCAAATGATAATTGTACTAAATTATAAATGGATAATTTATAGAAAAATTATTAAAGGATAATCACACCAAATTATCAAAGCATAATTTATAAGAAATAATTATAAAGGGATAATTTATGAAAAATCATCAAGGGATAATTATGAAATAATTATCAAAGTATAATTATGAAAATTGTATTAGGATAATTAATTTTGGTTTTATCAGAGAATAATTATTAAAGGAATACCATGTTTGATCTCAGATTAATCTATAGAGATATAAATATTATAAAACATGGTTTTATAATTTAAGGAGAATATTGTGAGCGCATGCATTGGCCTAAAATGATAATTCATAAATTATTTAAGAGACAGAAAGTATCATAACATGTAATATTTTATTTATTCTTGAAATTAAATAGCTGGTTTTGGTTCTAGGATCACTTGAAGAATCATGAGAATTGATGTTTTGACAACTACGATAATAAGGCCTACAAGGAGGTGTCTGTGATCACTGAGGTTTCCACTCTTTCTTTTGAACCATGAAAGGTGGTTTGTCCTTGCTGTTGATGTTGACAAATTTGAGGTCAGAAGTTCTTTACCTCTTTGTCTTTTATTACACCAGTTGACTTATTATAATTTATGTGTCGGCATAATTGATAACCATGATTGACTTATGATCGCATGTGGGTGTGTGTATCTTGTTAGAATTATATGATGTTTTTTCCATGAGAACTGCTAGATAGCTTTATTCCATGTTGATGTTTGAATCGCCTGGAAATATATGATGCTATTATTTATTCTCATGATGTTATGAAATATTTTTTTATCAAGATATATATTTTAATGTATTCTTTTAGAGGATTGGTATGTTGTATATGTGAAAGGTGACCATCATGGTATGATTATCCCATAGAGAGGGAGTGCGCATGATGTGCAATGATGACGACGGTGGAGCATGATAGCCTTATAACCCAGCCTATACTTGATTCCTTATAGATTCTGAGTTGATGGATGATACTTTATGACTTGTGGATTCAGTTTAGGATACTCACTTAATGAATTGTGGATTATTAGTGACACACCAAAATCCTTGAGGCTGGTTATGGTCTCTTAACAACATACTATACATTTTCCCATATGGAGCCGAATCAGGTTCTTTTAGGGGTTTGTGGCAGCTTGGTTAGAGCACAACTGCTTGATTTTGGATTCTATATTATTATTATTATTATTATTCATTTATCATATTATTTGAATACACATATTACACTTGAGAACACTTGGTTAAGGATGCATTGGTAGTGTCCTACTGAGACTTGTATTCACACGCTACTCAAACATTTTGGTGCACTTGTAGATTTCATGATCAGAGATCTAGTGACGTTTAAGGTCCTTGTAATGAACAACTAATCATAGGAGCTATAATTTGGTAATGGGATGATACATAAACTAGGGGACTTACTTTTTATTTTATTTATTTATCTTCTTCTTATATACTGGACATGCTTTCCACTTTGGGATCATTTTATTATTACATGACTCATATTCCATCCTTTCAGTTTACAAATTTTGACTCTTATTATTTTTTATATTGTTTATTTTTTATTTATTACTTATCCCATGACATGATACTAAGGGTATAGTCTCCCCACTAACAAACATATACCCTCTCTATTAGTTGAAAATCTCTTGCATATGGGGAGACGTGCATGAAGTCATGTGAATCTTCAGCTCAGACTCAGTGGTTCAGGTTAGGGTGTTAAAAAATGGTATCAAATGGATAGGATTCAATAACTTGTTCTTCTATTTTTATTAATTTGGGACATTATAGATAGGGGATAGGATAGTAGTGACTCAGGTAGGGGAACTATGACAGTACCTATCCAATACTATATAGTGGACCTCTGAGTTTCTGTAAAGTTAGGGAAATTATTTTTTATTATTATCATTGATTAAATTCACCTTGGGTGATTCACATGATGTTTATATGTGATTTATAAGATTTCAAGTGAATTCATGCATCATGACTAGGCACGTAGGTTTACATTCCATATATATACTTGTTTTCATGATATATAGTAGTTCATTAATTAAATGTATTGATTTGTGATATCTGTTTGGGATATTTTTTCTTTATATGATATATCCGTGTTTTCATGCTATTATGATATATTTTTACTAGCATTTATTAGTTAAACTGAGCATACTATTATGTTAGTATATATATAATGACTGTGACTAACATGCAGGGATGAAGACTAGGGTTAGTACTAAGAGGGTTATACCTTGGGTTAAGGGTATAATCCTAGGAGAAACCTAGTGTGATCCCATAGATTGATTAGGTTTGTCCTAACAACTCTATTTTTTCAAAGTGTTTCATTCACGTTACATAATATTTAACCTCGACATAGTCTTATGGGACTAATTGGGAAGCAGTCTGAAATGATCCTATAAGGGAGTTGGTTTTTCTATTACCACTAGATGTGTAAGAGAATGTAGTTGAGCATACTCCCACACCTTATCTATGGTTTAGGTAGTAAGGCCTCTTCAACTAAAAGTGTTTCTCTTATTACTTGTCCAAAGAATTTGAGTTTTAAAAAAAGGTCAAATATTCACTAAACTAAAATCCAAAAATATTCATGCTTATAGGGCACCAAAGTCCCTCATTATATTAAGGGATGTGTTGAAATAATTATGGGAATATTTAACCTAGTAGGGACTATGCAGGATCAAAGATTTAAGCTGAGATTGATCTCATTCTAGGTGCTCAACCCATTCTGATAGCCCCATATCATATGTCACCAACTGAGTTGAAGGAGTTCAAGGTGAAGCTAGAAAACATGGAGTGTAAAGGTTTTATTAGGCCAAGTATTTCATCATAGAGTGCACCTATGTTGTTCTCTAAGAAGGTGGATGGCAGTTTTAGACTCCGCGTTGATTAACAAAATCTAAACCAGGTGACAGTGAATAACCAATACCCTTTTCCTAGAATCAATGAAAATTTTGATCAATTAAGGGGATACCTATGGTTCTACAAGATAGATATTTGATCATTCTATCATCAACTTTAATTTAGAGAGTAAAACATTATGAAGATGTCATTTTGGAGAAGGTATGGATATATGAGTACTTAGTAATGTCGTTCGAACTAACAAACATTATAGAGTGTTCATAGATCCTATAAAATATATATTTCACCCATATCTAGACGTTTTTTTCATAGTGTTTGTAGAAAACATACTCATATACTCTTTGACATTGGAGTATCATTCTAGGCACCTCGAGATAGTCTTGGGTATACTTTGAGCACATCAACTTTACGCAAAGATGTCAAAGTGTGATTTATGGTTTCAAGAGGTAAAGTTATTGGAACATGTGGTGTTTGAAATAGGTATATCCATAGACCTATATAAGGTATAGGTAGTTATATCCTGGACATGTCCTTGGAACATGTTCGAGATCTTGAGATTTATGTGTTTAACAGGATATTATTGGTGGTTTATCCAAGACTTCTCCCAAATATCAGCACCCATGACTATGCTGATGAAGAAAGGAGTAAAGTTATAATGTAAAGACTAGTGTGAAGAGGTATTTGTTGATCTGAAGATGAGGTTTATTATAGTTACAGTTCTTATAATAACCAAGAAAGGGATCATATATGTTGTATACTATGATGCATCAGACACTGGTCTGGGAGTAGTGCCACTGCAATAATTACATATGGTAGTTTATAGGCCACATTATCTAAAAAACCATCAGAGGAAATACCCTAATCACAAATTGGAGGTCATATATGTGGTTCACACTCTAAAGTGTTGGAAAAACCATATATTTGGTGAGATATTTGTTGTCTACATGGACTATAAGAGTCTTCAATATATCTTCACACAATGGGACCTAAATCTGAGATAGAGGCACTGGGTTGAGTACTTGAAGATGGATTATACAATAGGGAATGGTAACATCATTGTGGATGATCTTATTCATAATATGTAAGTGGAGTTAAAGTTTGGTGAGAGGCCTTTAGAGGAGTAGTGGTGCTTGACAACCATTTTGGATGACTGGAGGGTGGATATTTTGGAGGACAAGGGATCGATGAATTATAATCATTTATTAGTCACATCATTTTTGGTAGACCGGGTAAGGGAATGATAGGATTAATACCTAGAGTGTGTAGTCATGTGGGAACAACTAGATGGAGGTGACCTGATACCCGGGTGTTTGATGGATGACAACGATGTGATCATGTTACATGTGAGATTAGTAGTTCATACTTCAATTAGAGAGTAACTAATTATAAATTTCCAATATTGAGATGATAAAGGCCAATAACTAGTGTTCTGGTGGGCTGATCCATCCACTTTTAGTGCCCATGTAGAAGTGGAAGGATGTCACAATAGACTTTGTGATGGGGTTACCTAGGACCCTGAGGAGTTGTGATGCTATCTGGGTTATTGTTGACTAGATGATGAAAGTTTCCTACTTTTTACCAATATGAGAGACTCACTAAATGGTTAATGTAACACCCCAGGTAAATAAGGAATATGACATTTTCATATTTATCCATATTTGTGAATAAAATATTAATATGACTTTAAAGGGGATGCTATGCTCGATGGCGTACCCAACACGCAACAACGAGTTTCTTGGGAATCTTACGTTGCACTCTAATAATAAAATAATATTATTCTAAATGGTAGTTAACATGTAGCCGTTGTAATGGAGGGAATGGATAGAAATAACTAAAATATGATTATATATGTTCTTAAATATTTTTACATTTATACAATACAAGATAAAGGCTTAAAATACGGAAAGAATTCAATTTTAGGCGTATATGCCCTAGTTTTCACTAAAGGTTCACTTATCACCTTTTGATGGAGAACCGTCATTAAATATAGTTTTGTTCACTCTTAAACATTCTTTTGGACCAAATAAAACTCTTATTAAGAATCGGGACATCAAAATTTACTTTGTGTAAATTTTTGGTATCTTTCCGATAAAGTTCATTTTTTTAATGAATAGTGTAAAATGTTGTATTTTAATTCAAAACCACTTTTTAATCTAATTTATTTATATGATTAGATTATATTTTGAATTGGTTTTAAAGTGAAATTAGAAAATATTTTTACCATTAAATCCAATAGTGGTCGTTGGAATCAATTTCACTTTGAAATCAGACTTAAACTAGTGTCAATCTTTTGATACTTATTGTTTCATAAAACACGCTATTTGTCATGACAGCGGGAATTAATTATTAAATTAATTAATGTAACTTATATGTTTTTAATTTTGTAAAACGGACTTCATTTTTGAATTCATAATATCAAATATAGCTTAGGGTGAAGTTTTGGGATTTTTCTGAAAAACTTCAATTTTTGATGAATAGTGAAACCACTAAGTGGTACTTATAAAACTGATTTTCCGTTTAAATGAAATTTTTCCATCATTGTGTTTTGATTTTCAAAAATCCGACATACATGGTTGTCATTAAGAAGTAAAATGTGGTCCAATGAGATTAAAATAATTTTTTGGTGAATAGTAACTTATTAAGTTTTTAATCGCGATTAGTGGTAATTAGTGTGGTTTAAGGTAAAAATAATGCTTTAATAAAATGAGATGAGCTTGACACATGTCTTACCCTCATTGGTTGTATCATGGCCGACCAAGACAAGCCATGTGTCAACTTGGGGACCCCATGGATCCACTTTGGTTGGGAAATGACATAAATAACATTTTATTTAATGTAAAAGTAAAATTGACACAAACATGATATGTTTTACTAAAGGAATTTTTAAGTGGGGTTATACAAGTCATCTTTTTGATTATAAATATTCATTGGAAAGATAAAAAGATATCCTACATCATAGTATTTGTTTTATAATTTTTAGACATTAAATAAATTAAATTATTTATGACATAATAATGATGCAGCGATGACATCATTATTTGATGATTTAAATAAAATGGAAAGATAATGTAAAATATATGAACTACACATGTCCAAAACTTATTGGATGAGTGGATTTAGAAGACTTATCACCTTATCCACGAATTATATCAACGTGAGACCTTTTGAAACCGAAACACATTTTCAAATAAAGTAATATTTCTTTACTTTCCAAAAGTGCCCCTCCTCTCCTCTTATAAAAGGCCCCCACCTCTACCTCATTTCACACACTCCTCAAGCCTTTGGATCGGCCAACCCCTTCCCATTTACTCTCTCCACATCCCTATACTCATCCTAGATGATTCCCTTTGTGCATAATCCTTTCAAAGGAAGCCTTTAGGCTCAAATCAAAAGGAGTTACACTTTTAAAGGTAATTCATTCTCTCATGTTCATTTGTTTTATTTTTCTTCTCCAACCCCCTAAACTCTTTTTATTTACTTCTTTTGTAACAACACCAGTATCTTCAATATACTAGGATGTTGTTATAAGATTTATTCGAGCTACACTCTCACACAACTACATCAAATGGTTAAAGAACATACGGTTTCCGTGGATGGAGAAATTCTGCCTCCCGAAACGATGACTGTTCAATACTCATTTAACACCTTCAAAGGTGGCCATTATGATGTCACTATTTTTATATATGATATATAATATGTTTATGTTTTCCTTAAGCTTCTGTTTTTTTTTCATTTTGGGCATACCTTTATGGTTTCCATTATGGGTAAACGCGATATCTTCATTTAAGGAAGTGCGGACTACCGCCCCCTCAAAGTGATTTGATTCGTTAAATACCATATGTGGGACGTATAAAGTATGGAACTATGATATTATATATGATATTATACTGTAATTATAATATACCTTTATATCATTATTATTCCATTCTATAAAATATGAAATAGAAATGAAAGTAGCATTCATGCGTACGTACGACTTACCGTCTCCATGAACGGTGCATTTCATTTATTACCTCTAAATGATTATGTAATGTTATAAATGCATGCATGTACTGGATATATATGACATATATTATATCCAAATCATGAATATTATTCTGGATATAATAAACATTTGACCACACGAACAACATGTAATGGTAAGAAGTCCACTTTCGACTTAAGAACCAAATATCGACAAAACAAACATTATTAACTTAAATGTTTACATAATGTTTATAACATGGAAATAAGTGATATAATAGGAATAATGAACTAGAAAAAGGTTCTTAATAAAGTGGAAATTAACTCAAGTTTATTATTCAGGACGTTAAAGAACGATCGAGTCAAGTCGGACCCAAGGTAAGGGATCCTACACCTCTCTTTCTTTTTAAGTACACTCTTTTATGTCATTCCTTTTAAGCTCATATTTCTTATGATTTGGATGTTCTTTTATATTACTCCTACTGTAATTATTATGTTCATATGATGAGAGACCCTATTTCCTCTCATCAATCCATTTTGGAAGTTTTGAGTGGCGCCGTTAGGCTGCCGAAGTTTCGTAAGGGATTTTTCATCTCACTTTTATTCTCGTGAGATTTATGCTACATTTGCCACAAATTCCATTGAGTGGTGTATGTAGTGCCCATTATTCTACTCTTTGTGTAATATACTTTCATTTATGAGTATTTACATCAATGATCTATTGTCCTTCTTTCATGGGGTGTATGTTTTGAAAGATACCCAAGTCAGTAAGGGAACCTTTCACCCTCCTCTTTTTTAAAAGACTTCTTTTGTTGGGTCTTTTAATTTACATATTGTTATGTTGGGATATGTTCTCATATATCCTTATTGATGTAAATTTTATGTACAAGTGATGAGATACTCTTTTTATCTCTCATCAACTCTTTTTGATGTGATGCCGTTAGGCTGTCAAGGGAACTTTTTAACCCAATTTCGATTTCTTTGGGTTCAACTTGTAGTCATTGAATATGTCATCCATTGAATATGTGTGAATGACCTTTTATTGTTTTAAAATTAATATCCACTTATATTTGGTGTATATATATTTTTCACACATATTTTTGAGATTTATTTGTCCTTAATTTAAGGATACCTTCTTTATAAGGGATTTCATCACATTTGACATTTCTATTGAGGGTTCATTGTTGTTATGCACCAAGTCACTATTATATGGTGTATATACTGTCCTTTGGAGTATTATATCATGAATCCTTTTATTCTCATGATATTATAAAGTTCTTACTAAAAGTTATTCCTCGATTATTGTATTCAAGTGTCTCTAATTTTGGTAAAACCCCTTTAACCAAAATATCGTTTTAAATGTTTTAATTATTTGTTCTTATTAATATCCATGTTTTCAAAATGGTTTTAAGGATTTATTTATATGGATATTAATGGTTTAAAATGTTAAAAGCTTCAAGGTGGTATGGGACACTTTGATTCAAAAATTTCTTTATTAAATGTTTTAAATGGTTTTGGAAATGGTTTCTTTTTGAATGGATTCAATATTTCAATATACTAAAATGTTATATTGTGATTGAAATGTGGAAATGTTATGTTTCCTTTATGCATGTTTTATGTGACACATTTATGTTATGGTTCTTGGGCATTGTTGTGAAAACGGGTGGTTCCGTGATAAACTAAGGGCGGGTGAGCCCGTTATAGCTCTCCAATGCATTGGGTAACGCGAAGGAGTGAAACGTTAAGGTTTCTCCGAAGAGATTTAGGGAATATACTGTGATGGGTATTCCAAACGTAACCAAGAGGGTTACTCCCTACGTAAGAATGTTATGAATGCCTCAAGTTACCTTTATGTCTTATGTTTTCTATGATTTATTCACGATTTGATATGCCTATGTTTTATGGGTAAAGTATGATTTCATTCTTATGTATATATGAACTCATGTTTCCTTTCCATATTTTTATAACCCTTACTGATCTTTTTATGCTCATCCCAAGTTTTTGAAATGTTTTTCACAGGTCAAGGGAAAGGTACATGATGTGATGATAGTGTCAAGGATGTGTCAAGAAAGAATCCATGTTTTATTTTAAATAGGTTTCCGTTGATGGGAAGAATGAATATTGTCTTTTATGTAACCACTTTGTTTAAATGTGGAATATAATGCAAGTTTCATGATCTAATTCTCTAAAACTCTAAACCTGAAAAGATCCTCAATGTGTAATATTGTAATAACTCAAGATTAAGTAAGGTTTAAGGCTGGGCCTTATAGTTGGTATCAAAGGTTGGTTTAGATAACTTTAGAGGTTAGGGTATTCTTTAAGCATAATTGACAATTACCATAATGGTTAGGATTTCAGAAAGAGTCTTAGTTTTAGATAAAGTGAATGAGTAAGTATATCTTATTGTGTATCTTACTCATAGTACATGATGGTTTTGTTGATATACTCAAACTGACCTTTTTGGTTTTAGTAAATGGATGGATCTAGCAGGCACCAATGTAACAGTGGATGTGAAGGAAACTGTGACAGTTTTTTGAGCAAGCAACTGAATGATATGGGAGATGCAATGAGAACTATTTTGATTATCCTCAACCAACTATCTAGAGTCATGATTGACCACCTAAACCTTGGAGATTTCTCTAAGGCATCATATATGCAAGAAAAAAATCCCTACGGAAGTACAGGTAATAATCATAAAGGTAAGTGTGTTCAAAAACCTATGTGTCAAAGATGTGGAAGGAAACACCTAGGAAAATGTTTCAAAGGGACAGAAATATGCTATAGATGTGTAAATTAAGGTCATAAAGCAAGAACCTGCCATGGAAAAAGGAAGCATCCAGTTGACTCGAGGAAAGGGAAAGAAGTTCTTTCTGAGGGATCAATTGAATGTTTTAAATGTGGTGTGCATGGTCATTATGCAAACACATGTCCTATGAAGAAGTTTCGTGAATGGGGTCACCAAGAGCGTACCAATATTCATTTACCAATACCTAATGCCATTCCAATTGAGGATGAAGAAACTGACAATGACCAATCAAAGGTATGTACTATTTCATGACTATTGTTTTCTTATTTTGGAATCTTAGGATGTGATTCATGATTTTGTTTGTAGGAAAGAGGTATTTCTGAATAAGTTGGAAAGGAATGGATAATGGATCATGAAGAATGTTGAATGAGTAAGATGTCAACATATGAGGGCTTCAAGAGTTAGGGTGAAATTCTTAAGAGTATTAAGTCTCTTTTGATGATGGGGTTACATTAGAAGACTTTTTATATTATGTGTAACCCTGATGTTTAATATAGGCAAATTTTATTCGAGTAATAGTTATCTTTTCTTTTGTGGACATAGTTATAAAGAACCATTTGGGTTTATATGATCCTTACTTTTGAGGTAATTACGGGTTACCATATGTTATGATTGAAGTGAAAGGCATGAGATAAAATTGAGGTTAAATTATGTTATGGTTATTTTTGATGATTTTATCCCTTTTTGGGTAATGATTTGAGAATTATATAGTTTTGGAAAAAGGACAACACGCAGACCGTGTGACAACCCGTCGCGTCGGACAATGCTACGGGAATCGAACCCACAACCAAAGTGCGACTGGTATTTATCGCCTACCACTGGACTACGTGAAGCCCCTGGTTAGTTTGACCGATTATTTTTAGTTATATGATTTTATGAATTAAGAGTAAGTTGATTTTGGAGGATATGTGATTAGGATAATTACTTTTCAATGTGAGACTTTAGGAGCAACTGATGTTGTTTGGAGATAAATGTTACAATTTAACTTGGAAGACTATGTGACTAAATCCTTCAAATATTTGGGTTTCAATCTTATATTGGTTTACTTTGAAGAATTTTATGGACAAATTGTTTATCGGATGGTCCTCGTTGAACTTTGGGTTTTGTTGGACAAATTTTGGAGATTAAGAATAGATTTTCTTTTTATAAGGGGTTATCCTTTTCTGGATTATCTGATCTTGTACTAACCTTTTTGGTTTTGGTTTTGGTTAAAGCCTAAAAACATGGGATGTATATAGTTCTCTTTTGGGGATTAGGTGATTCTCTAGAAGTTGATTATAGTACTCTTAATGCGAACAAGTCTCCCTAAATACTCGTCTTTTGGAAAAAATATGAGTTTGACTAAGGAATATAGTAAAAGTTGAAAGTCAACATGATAAGTGATTATGCTTCCTTATGAATAAATTCCTCAATAAAAAGTAACTTAAAACAAAAATGTTGTCTATTAACTTTTCCTACTGGGGAATCGAATACCGTTTAACCCATCACAAGTTTGTGATTTTCTCGTGGTTAACTTTCTCCTAAACATGTTTTCTATCACTCTCCATCAGAACATGACCCTTTGTTTTTTCCTCCATGTCCATATTTTCATACTTGGAATCCTAGTATGGGTTAACTCGGGTGACCTTTGTACTTATCTTTCTTTATTTTAAAGTGATTGTTTTACCGACTCTTCTCCGATGTGGGACGTTCAAGGATGTTTCCAAGCGCAATTTTAAAATTGCGAGGACGCAATTCCCAAAAGGGGGGAAGGATGTAACACCCCAGGTAAATAAGGAATATGACATTTTCATATTTATCCATATTTGTGAATAAAATATTAATATGACTTTAAAGGGTACGCTATGCTCGATGGCGTACCCAACACGCAACAACGAGTTTCTTGGGAATCTTACGTTGCACTCTAATAATAAAATAATATTATTCTAAATGGTAGTTAACATGTAGCCGTTGTAATGGAGGGAATGGATAGAAATAACTAAAATATGATTATATATGTTCTTAAATATTTTTACATTTATACAATAAAAGATAAAGGCTTAAAATACGGAAAGAATTCAATTTTAGGCGTATATGCCCTAGTTTTCACTAAAGGTTCACTTATCACATTTTGATGGAGAACCGTCATTAAATATAGTTTTGTTCACTCTTAAACATTCTTTTGGACCAAATAAAACTCTTATTAAGAATCGGGACATCAAAATTTACTTTGTGTAAATTTTTGGTATCTTTCCGATAAAGTTCATTTTTTTAATGAATAGTGTAAAATGTTGTATTTTAATTCAAAACCACTTTTTAATCTAATTTATTTATATGATTAGATTATTTTTTGAATTTGTTTTAAAGTGAAATTAGAAAATATTTTTACCATTAAATCCAATAGTGGTCGTTGGAATCAATTTCACTTTGAAATCAGACTTAAACTAGTGTCAATCTTTTGATACTTATTGTTTCATAAAACACGCTATTTGTCATGACAGCGGGAATTAATTATTAAATTAATTAATGTGACTTATATGTTTTGAATTTTGTAAAACGGACTTCATTTTTGAATTCAGAATATCAAATATAGCTTAGGGTGAAGTTTTGGGATTTTTCTGAAAAACTTCAATTTTTGATGAATAGTGAAACCACTAAGTGGTACTTATAAAACTGATTTTCCGTTTAAATGAAATTTTGCCATCATTGTGTTTTGATTTTCAAAAATCCGACATACATGGTTGTCATTAAGAAGTAAAATGTGGTCCAATGAGATTAAAATAATTTTTTGGTGAATAGTAACTTATTAAGTTTTTAATCGCGATTAGTGGTAATTAGTGTGGTTTAAGGTAAAAATAATGCTTTAATAAAATGAGATGAGCTTGACACATGTCTTACCCTCATTGGTTGTATCATGGCCGACCAAGAAAAGCCATGGGTCAACTTGGGGACCCCATGGATCCACTTTGGTTGGGAAATGACATAAATAACATTTTATTTAATGTAAAAGTAAAATTGACACAAACATGATATGTTTTACTAAAACAATTTTTAAGTGGGGTTATAAAAGTCATATTTTTGATTATAAATATTAATTGGAAAGATAAAAAGATTTCCTACATCATAGTATTTTTTTTATAATTTTTTGACATTAAATAAATTAAATTATTTATGACATAATAATGATGCAGCGATGACATCATTATTTGACGATTTAAATAAAATGGAAAGATAATGTAAAATCTATGAACTAAACATGTCCAAAACATATTGGATGAGTGGATTTCGAAGCCTTATCACCTTATACACGAATTATATCAATGTGGGACCTTTTGAAACCGAAACACATTTTCAAATAAAGTAATATTTCTTTACTTTCCAAAAGTGCCCCTCCTCTCCTCTTATAAAAGGCCCCCAACTCTACCTCATTTCACACACTCCTCAAGCCTTTGGCTCGTCCAAACCCTGCCCATTTACTCTCTCCACATCCCTCTCCTCATCCTAGAGGATTCCCTTTGGGCAGAATCATTTCAAAGGAAGCCTTTAGGCTCAAATCAAAAGGAGTTACACTTTTAAAGGTAATTCATTCTCTCATGTTCATTTGTTTTATTTTGCTTCTCCAACCCCCTAAACTCTTTTTATTTACTTCTTTTGTAACAAAACCAGTATCTTCAATATACTAGGATGTTGTTATAAGATTTATTCGAGCTACACTCTCACACAACTACATCAAATGGTTAAAGAACATACGGTTTCCGTGGATGGCGAAATTCTGCCTCCCGAAACGATGATTGTTCAATACTCATTTAACACCTTCAAAGGTGGCCATTATGATGTCACTATTTTTATATATGATATATAATATGTTTATGTTTTCCTTAATCTTCTGTTTTTTTTTCATTTTGGGCATACCTTTATGGTTTCCATTATGGGTAAACGCGATATCTTCATTTAAGGAAGTGCGGACTACCTCCCCCTCAAAGTGATTTGATTCGTTAAATACCCTATGTGGGACGTATAAAGTATGGAACTATGATATTATATATGATATTATACTGTAATTATAATATACCTTTATATCATTATTATTCCATTCTATAAAATATGAAATAGAAATGAAAGTAGCATTCATGCGTACGTACGGCTTACCGTCTCCATGAACGGTGCATTTCATTTCTTACCTCTAAATGATTATGTAATGTTATAAATGCATGAATGTACTGGATATATATGACATATATTATATCCAAATCATGAATATTATTCTGGATATAATAAACATTTGACCACACGAACAACATGTAATGGTAAGAAGTCCACTTTCGACTTAAGAACCAAATATCGACAAAACAAACATTATTAACTTAAATGTTTACATAATGTTTATAACATGGAAATAAGTGATCTAATAGGAATAATGAACTAGAAAAAGGTTCTTAATAAAGTGGAAATTAACTCAAGTTTATTATTCAGGACGTTAAAGAATGATCGAGTCAAGTCGGACCCGAGGTAAGGGATCCTACACCTCTCTTTCTTTTTAAGTACACTCTTTTATGTCATTCCTTTTAAGCTCATATTTATTATGATTTGGATGTTCTTTTATATTACTCCTACTGTAATTATTATGTTCATATGATGAGAGACCCTATTTCCTCTCATCAATCCATTTTGGAAGTTTTGAGTGGCGCCGTTAGGCTGCCGAAGTTTCGTAAGGGATTTTTCATCTCACTTTTATTCTCGTGAGATTTATGCTACATTTGCCACAAATTCCATTGAGTGGTGTATGTAGTGCCCATTATTCTACTCTTTGTGTAATATAATTTCATTTATGAGTATTTACATCAATGATCTATTGTCCTTCTTTCATGGGGTGTATGTTTTGAAAGATACCCAAGTCAGTAAGGGAACCTTTCACCCTCCTCTTTTTTAAAAGACTTCTTTTGTTGGGTCTTTTAATTTACATATTGTTATGTTGGGATATGTTCTCATATATCCTTATTGATGTAAATTTTATGTCCAAGTGATGAGATACTCTTTTTATCTCTCATCAACTCTTTTTGATGTGATGCCGTTAGGCTGTCAAGGGAACTTTTTAACCCAATTTCGATTTCTTTGGGTTCAACTTGTAGTCATTGAATATGTCATCCATTGAATATGTGTGAATGAACTTTTATTGTTTTACACTTAATATCCACTTATATTGGGTGTATATATATTTGTCACACATATTTTTGAGATTTATTTGTCCTTAATTTAAGGATACCTTCTTTATAAGGGATTTCATCACATTTGACATTTCTATTGAGGGTTCATTGTTGTTATGCACCAAGTCACTCTTATATGGTGTATATACTGTCCTTTGGAGTATTATATCATGAATCCTTTTATTCTCATGATATTATAAAGTTCTTACTAAAAGTTATTCCTCGATTATTGTATTCAAGTGTCTCTAATTTTGGTAAAACCCCTTTAACCAAAATATCGTTTTAAATGTTTTAATTATTTGTTCTTATTAATATCCATGTTTTCAAAATGGTTTTAAGGATTTATTTATATGGATATTAATGGTTTAAAATGTTAAAAGCTTAAAGGTGGTATGGGACACTTTGATTCAAAAATCTCTTTATTAAATGTTTTAAATGGTTTTGGAAATGTTTTCTTTTTGAATGGATTCAATATTTCAATATACTAAAATGTTATATTGTGATTGAAATGTGGAAATGTTATGTTTCCTTTATTCATGTTTTATGTGACACATTTATGTTATGGTTCTTGGGCATTGTTGTGAAAACGGGTGGTTCCGTGATAAACTAAGGGCGGGTGAGCCCGTTATAGCTCTCCAATGCATTGGGTAACGCGAAGGAGTGAAACGTTAAGGTTTCTCCGAAGAGATTTAGGGAATATACTGTGATGGGTATTCCAAACGTAACTAAGAGGGTTACTCCCTACGTAAGAATGTTATGAATGCCTCAAGTTACCTTTATGTCTTATGTTTTCTATGATTTATTCATGATTTGATATGCCTATGTTTTATGGGTAAAGTATGATTTCATTCTTATGTATATATGAACTCATGTTTCCTTTCCATATTTTTATAACCCTTACTGAGCTTTTTATTCTCATCCCAAGTTTTTGAAATGTTTTTCACAGGTCAAGGGAAAGGTACATGATGTGATGATAGTGTCAAGGATGTGTCAAGAAAGAATCCGTGTTTTATTTTAAATAGGTTTCTGTTGATGGGAAGAATGAATATTTTCTTTTATGTAACCACTTTGTTTAAATGTGGAATGTAATGCAAGTTTCATGATCTAATTCTCTAAAACTCTAAACCTGAAAAGATCCTCAATGTGTAATCTTGTAATAACTCAAGATTAAGTAAGGTTTAAGGCTGGGCCTTATAGTTAATCTAGGAAATATCTATGTTTGTGATATTTTACATTTACATAGAGTTCTCTTGAGCATTGTATCAGACAAAGATGTATGTTTCATGTCACAATTTTGGAAAGGATTACATAAATCCTTAGGGATTTAATTGAGATTGAGAAAAATGTACCATTACCAAATATAAGGACAATATTAGTGGAAGATACATATATTGGAGTATATTATTCAATATTATAGAGACTTAGGTGGAGAATGTAATGATCATCTATCCTTGGTCGATTTTTTGTACAACAACAACTACCAAACTCTAGTTCAGATGTCACTTTATAAGTCTCTTTACAAGATACCATGTCGATCACCACTTTTTTGGCATGAGGCAGGTGAAGCTATGGTTGTGGGGCCCAATTTGGTTCTGGAGGAATCTAAGAGATTACATACGATTCAAAAGTGGTTGATCCCCAATCAGAGTAGGCATAGATCGTATGCTGATAGTAGGTGGAAACCTTTGGAGTTCATTGTGGATGATCATGTTTTCTTGAGTATAACTACTCTGTTAGGCCATCGATGTATGAGGAAGTAAGGTAAGATAGCATCATAGTTTTTTGGACCTTTCATAATCACTGAACATATTGGGATAGGGTCATACTATTTGGACCTTCTTCCATATCATCGAGGTATGCACAACATTTTTTATGTGTCTTAGATCTGGTGGTATGTAATTGACCCCGTGTATGTCATTGAATAAGAGGATTTTGAGCTAGATCCTATCTCATCTTATGAGGAGCACCCATTTTAGATTATAGGTTATAGTGAGAAGTTCCTATGAGGTAAGATTGTACCACTTTTCTAGATTAGAAACATGAAAAAATCTAGGAGGAGACCCGGGAGTGTGAGTCCGATGTTCGAGATTAGTGTATTGAGTTGTTAGATAAATACTACTAGAGTTATTTCTTAGGGATGGGAAGAAGATAGATGGAGGATAATTTTAATGTCACTAATTTTTAATGACAATAAAACCCTATTTGTTAATAATTTACTATTTTTTTATTTAAATGTAAAATTTCAATAAAAATCACCATATAAATGATTTCTTTTTAAGTGAATTTATGTAATAGTAAAATATCTGTTAATACTTTGAAATATTCTATGGAATATTTTTGAAGTTAGGTGTTGAGTCAACATGAGATTACTAGGCCCATAGTGCCTCAATATTGATATAATAAAAATATTAATATATTATATCACACATGCATACTTTTTTTGAAATAATAAAACATCTTTAAAATAGTGTCTTATATAGGAAATCTGAGACTTACATTAAATAAAGAACATGAGTTTTACCCTGGGAATGACATAACCATTATGAACACTAGGTGTTTAGTTAGATCACACACAAGAGTAAATATATTATATTAAATATGAACTATTTTTATGAAATAATGAAATATCTGTTGAACGGTATTTTAGATAGAAAATATGAGAACTCCATTAGGTCTGAAATCTGAGTTTTACACTAGGTTAAACATAACCATTATGTGCATTGGGTTCTTAGTTACATCATACATAAGGGTAATTATTTTACCCATATATATTTTTTTAAATCATTAAATTCAATTTTTATTACCTCCATGCATGCCATTTTCCCTCCATTGTCACACAACCCTTAGATCTAGAAGCTTGGAAATCAGTTATTTTGACCCATTTTAATTATAAATTCCTTAATGAGGTAGAATTAAATACTTCTCAAACAATTTTTTATTGAATCACAAATTAAATTGTGTTTTTTAATTAGGGGTATGAAAGGTTTCCATTTTTGGGGTTCTAAAATGGCCGAATGATTTTGGTTTCCTATGCCATTAACCACATCAAGTTTGAGTGACCCCTGATACTTCTCTATGCACGATAGGTGAATCCCATGGACCTGGTTCAGTTTTTTCCATCCCGGATGCAGGCATAACATATTTCCTTCTTTTCCCTACATGTTGTGCATAAGGGTAAAATGAATTTTTTTATTTAATTATTTTGATCCAGATATTTCTTTATTATCAAAATTGAGGGGGAAAATGGTTGAAATTAAATAAAAGAATAAAACATATATTATCATGGATAATTCTTAAATTATCAATGGATAAACTATAAAAAATTATGAAAAGATAAATACTGTTAATTTATCAAAATATAATTACTAAGAATTATCAAATGATAACTATAAAAAATTATCAAAGAATAACTGTGCAAGATTATTTAAATATAATAATGAATAATTATAAAAGATAATTATAAATAATTATCAAAATATAATTCCATTAAATTATAAAATTATAATTTATAAGAAATTATCAAAATATAATTATAAAAGGATAATTTATAAGTAACTATCAAAAGAAAATTATCAAAGGATAATTTCATGTATTTTCAAAAGATAATTATCAAGAATTATCAAAAGATAATTACAATAAATTATAAAAGTATAATTTATAGAAAAATTATCAAAATATAATTACACCAAATTATCAAAGGATAATTTGTAAAAAATTATCAAAAGATAAATATAAAAGGACAATTTATGAAAAATTATCAAAGGATAATGATGAAAAAATTATCTAAGTATAATTATACAAATTGTATTAGGATAATTATTTTGTTTTTATCAAAGAATATTTATTAAAGGACTACCAAATATGATCTTATATTATTCTATAGAGATATAAATATTATAAAACTTGGTTTTATAATTTGAGGATAATATTTGTGAGAGCATGCGTTGACCTAAAAAAATAATTTGAAAACCAACTAGGAGAGATAAAGTATCATTGCATGTAATATTTTATTTCCTGTTGAAATAAAATTGTTGGTTTTGGTTCTAGGATACCTTAATAAACCGTGAGCATTGACATGTTAAAAACTATGATAATAAGTCCCATAGGGAGGGGTTCATGACTGTTGAGGTTTCCAATCTAGATTTTAAACCACACAAGGTGTTTGATAATTTCTGTTGATGTAGAAGACTTTGAGGTAGTAAGTTACTTACCTCTTTGGATCTTATTATACTTTTTGCCTTGTTATAATCTATGTGTAGGCATAATTGATAACCATGATTGACTTGTGATTGCATGTGGGTGTGTGTAGCTTGTGGGACCTCCATGTTGTTGTTTCCATGAGAACTAATAGATAGCTTGATTATATATTGATATTTAATTCACTTATAAATATATGATTCTATTATTTATTATCATGATATTATGATATACTGTTTATTATGAAATATCTTATCATGTATTTCCTTAGAGGATTAACATATTGTATACGTGACAGGTGACCATCGTGTTATGATTGTCCCATAGAGGGGAAGTGCACATGATGTGATATGATGATGATGGTAGAGCATGATAGCCCTATAAACTAGAATACACTCAATGACTTGTGCATTCTGAGTATATTTATGATACTCGATGCCTTGTGGATTTTGATTAGGTTACTGATACTTGATGCCTTATAGATTCTGATTATTTCTTGGTGCCTTATATATTTTGAGTAGGCTAGTTACTTGATACCTTGTGGATTCTTAGTGGCATGATGATATCCTAGAGGTTGGTTCTGGTCTCTTACCAACATACTATACATTTTATGGCATGGATCCAAAGCAAGTATGACCGGGGGTTTGTAGTGGCTTGATTAGCACATGACCACTCTGATTTGGAATATTTGTTATTATGATTATTACACATATATTATATTCATGTAATACACCTATTGTACTTGAGAAAACTTGGTTAAGGACATATTGCTGGTGCCCTACTAAGCCTTGCACTCACACCCTACTCAAGAATTTCGATGTGCATGTACATTTCAGGACCAGAGATCCATTGAAGGGAAAGGGCCCTATGGTGGATAGCTAAGTAGAGGAGCGTAGAGTTAACAACAAGCTATGATGGACATTGATGGACTTGCTTTTTATTTTTTATTTATCTTCTACTTATACATTGGATATGATTTCTACTTAGGCAACAGTTTATTACTGTATGACTTATATTACATCCTCTCTGTTTCCACATTTTTACTCTGATTATATATTATATTGTTTATTGGTTATTTATTACTCATTCCATAACATGATACTGAGGATATAGTCTCCCCACCGATGGACTCATACCTTCACTACTAGTCAGAAGCCTCTTGTGTATGGTGTAAAAAACCAACCCGGGTTACCCTAAGAAACTAGTACCTGAGCCGATCTTCCATAGATCCGAAGGGCATTCCCAATACCCACAGGCTAGTGGCTAGCACCCAAACATCATACAACAATTAGAGGGAATTATTTCACCCAAACTGAACAAGATATAAAGAATATATACATATAAAAAAGAAAAGTGGAAGGAAAACTAGAAGAAATATATTCCATAACTAAAATAAAATAGTGGAAGTGATACAACTTGAAAACCTGGATAAAATGAAAAGGTATAAGTCAAAAAAAACAAAGGATGACCAAAACATAAGAAAACTACTCCTGTGATATGTGGTAAATGTACCACCATCTCACCACCAGCTACCCAAACCCAACTGATAGAAGACTTACTGCCTCACTACGATGCCTTGCCTTTATCTGCATCAGAATACATAACCGGGTCTAAGCACCATAGAAGGAGTGTGTAGGGTGTGAGCTAAAGAGGCTCAATAGGATACCTCTAAAGTGTTATATATCAAGTATATGTAAAAATAATCCTAGTATTCTCATTTTAAGGAAAACCTATCATGATAATAATTAAATAAGTTTTATATCAAAGCATAGTAAATATCACCCTTTTTCCATAATTCTAAAACAGGTAAGGTAAAACAATTTAAAAGAATAATTTATATAAAAAACTTATAAAAATACAAAACATGTATATCAAAACAAAAATAGTATAAGACAAGAATAATGGTAAATAGGTCAAGGATTATAGTAGGTCAGGCTAGAAGAATACTTGTACCACAATCAATGACTAGTGCACACCAAATTTCTTAGAACACATGCCTAAGGAGAAAATGAATTCCCTCTGAGTGAACCTCCTAATAAAGTCAATAGAAATTCCCCAGAACAATAGGCCTAGGTGGTATATAAACACCCTAAAAGTGAACCTCCAAACAATAAAATAGATAATGTCCCAAATCTACACCTTCCATCTAAGTACCCAAGGATTCCCATGTGTTACATTTCTCAAATCATTTCAAAGGGTTTCACATTTCATATGGAATTTCACAACCCTTTATTCCAACAAAACATGCTCCAAAAACCCATTTCATAAACCATTTACAATTCTTTGAAAATAACCCTTTTTTCTTTTACTCAAAACCAAGGTAAAAACTATATTTTACCACAAATCCATTTATGAACACAAACCAATCATGCCAAATAATTTATAAAAATAATTTATAAAACCATAGCAATATAGTTCATCCAATGTAGGCTAGAGATGGAACCACTGATCTCAAACTTGGGTTGAACACAACCTGCATGGGGTTCCACCAACATTGGAAAAACAAAAAATACAACAATAGAGGCCCTAACAATGACTACCATATCTCAAAATTTCATTATATAATAAAAAAATTCCATTATAGAGGTTAGATCACACATACCTCGATAAACACACCCACCACACCACAACCAACATGAGGGTCATCCCCCGAGAGAGGATAACATAACAGATCTAGAAGAATAAAATTAAAATAAACACATGATCAATATATCCTATAAACATGGTCCAAAGTTGCTTCCATGACCGATAATAATGAAGAATCATAAATATTTCTCATTGAGAGAGATGACACACAACCACCATGGAGATCGAGCATTGAAAAAAGTGATTCAGAAGAGGAGGAGACACCCAAAATATCATGGAGGAGCCTAGGTTTTGAGGTAGGGAATAAAAAGACAAAATGAATTAGGATTTAGGATTTCAACACATAAAACTTACTGGACACAAATGGTTTACATCGTAAACTAGGTATTTATAGAGTAAAATCCCCATAATCTATACACACCAAAAAATATGTCACCTTGGGATGATTTATCATGGGAAACATATTTATAAAATAAAAAGATGTTTTATGGTGTAGATGGATTTATATCACAAAATGTTTTCATGATTTCTTACCAGCAGTAGGTTTACACCATAAACTACATATTTGTGCCATAAATGTTCCCTTTAGGCTACAACCAGCTTAGGTTCTGTTGAAAAACTTCCCAAAACAATTCTTGATTCCCTCTGAACCCAAAACACACACTCTTAAATAAGAAAAGTGCATACCTTAAAAATACAAGATGTTACAATTTCCCCACTATAGGACTTTCCATACCTGGGAAGTCATGTAGAATAAGTGTCTTCATAAAGAGGTGAAGCTACTTCTCCCTCACCAATGATTCACACTCCCAAGTCTCATTTGAATTTGATCCATGTCACCATAACACTTTGACCAATGGGATATACTTATCGTGTAATAATTTCACTTGAGAATCTAAAATCCCCACTAGCTTCTCCACAAATGAAACATCTATCTCCAACTCAATCTCTTCCCAAATTAGAATATAATAGGGATGGGTATTGTACTTACCGAGCTAAGATATGTGAAAAAAATCATGAATTCCTATCAATTAAGCTGAAAAAACTAACTGATAAGAAACCTTCCAAGTCAATAAGTGACCTAAAATGGTATAAAATATTCCAGATATAGCTTTCCATATTTCCCAAGTTGATGGTGACCCAACCAAATAAAAACTTTCAAGAAAGCACGATCACTAACTAAAAAATACAAAGGATAGCATCGAAGATCCACATATGATTTATATCGACTTTGCACTGTAACTAAATGCTAATATATGTCCTGAATCCTTGCTAATGTCTCTTGAATGAGACTTGGTCTTACAAGAGAGGCCTCAACCATCTATTCCCAACAAAGAGGTGATTTATATAGAAAAACATACAAATCCTTGAAGGGAGCCATCCCGATTAATAACTGATAACTATTATTACATGCAAAATCGACCAGTCCCAGATGACTATCCCATGATCCACTAAAATCTAAGAAACATTCACCTAAAATATCCTCCAAGATCTAAGTATCACAATTCATCTGATAGTCTATCTGTGGATGGTAAGATGTACTCAACTTGACATGATTCCCCATCACCTCTTGGAGACTATTTGAAAACTGGGAGGTAAACCTGGGATCCCTATCTGAGATGATGGAATATAGAACCCAATGTAACCTCAAAATATCCTTAACATACAACTTACCTAGATATTCAACTTTAGTAGTGTCCTTAATCAGAACCAAATGAGTTGATTTAATCAACCGATCAACCACTACCCAAACAGAATTCTTCTCTCGAGGAGTCCATGGTAATCTAACAACAAAATCTATGGAATCCACATCCAATTTCAAAAATGGAACTAGAAGAGGTTTTAGAAAACCAAAAGGGTTTATATGCTCTTCCTTTATTTATTGGAAAGTGTAAAAGTGGGAAACATAATCATAAATTTCACAATTCATACCCAGCCACCAAAAATCATCACATCATGTCATAATACATATTTTTAGTGCCCAGATGAATGAACCATAGAGAACTATGATATTAAAAAAATAGAACTCCTCATAGATGATGGGATGAAAAAATAATTCCCAAATAATAGAATACCATCATAAGGGAGAGGCCAACCATAAATGAACTCTTTATCATAAAGGGTTTCTATGATTCCTATGAACTCCTCATACTCCTAATGACTCTATAGAATGCACTCAAGTTGAGATGATGATAAAAAAAACTGGTCAAAACCATCCTCAAAACATCATCCTGGGCATCCAGATGCAGCTGAGAAAGGAGGCCTATAAGGTTCCCCTCTTCCTTCAATTCTAAGATAGTCTGTGTTGTTACATTCCTACTCAGAGTATCAACAATTAAATTCTCCTTCCCCAGGGTGTAGGTGATATCAAAATCAAACATCTTAAGTTACTCCACCCACCACCTTTTTCTAAGATTTAAGTCATTATAAGAAAATATATAACTTAGTCTCTTATAATCAAAAAAGACAATGAATCTATCCCCAAAAAGATAATATTGGAAACAATTAATTGCATGGATAAATGTGATAATATCTAAATCATGAGTGAGGTAATTATTTTCATGAGGCTGAAGCTGATGAGAACCATATCCCACAACATGATCATCCTACATTAACACATAACCTAAACTAGCACTGAAGGCATCATAATACACCATATACCCCTTATCGAGATCAGGTAAGATAAAAATTGGTTCTGATGTTAGAATATTTTCTAACTCATCAATAGAAGTCTACCAGTTTGAATCCCATGTGAATTTCACCCCTTCCTAAAAAAATAGTCAAAGGTGATGCCAAATTCATGAAATCCTTGATAAACTACCGATAGTATCCAACAAGACTAGGAAATATCCATATCTCAAAAATTTAACATGGATCCTCCCATGAAAAGGAAAACTTCACCTTATTATGATTGACTAATAGGACACATTTAGAATTCACATGTCTCAAGAACTTCACTTCTTGGATCCAGAAAATGAATTCCAAATCTTTCCATAAACTCAGTGGCTCCTAAAAATTTCCCAAACCAATTTCAAATGGTCCTCATGATCATAGTATAACCTTGAATAAACTAGAATATAATAAATGAACACTATGACAGAGGTTTCAAGATATTGATGGAATATCCAGTTCATCATATCCATAAAAATTTTAGGAGCATTAGTTAGACCAAAATGCATCACTAGATATTCATAATGGCCATACCTTCTCCTAGATGTTATCTTCAAAATATCAGACTCCTGAACCCTGATCTGATGATAACCAGACCAAAGATTTATCTTTGAAAATCACTTCTCCCCCTTTAAGTGATTAGACAAATCATCCAAATAGGGAAAATGATACTTATTATTAATCATTACCTGGTTTAAGTTTTGATATTCCATGCATGATCAAAGTGAACCATATGAATTCTTAGAAAAGAGTAATAGGGATTACCCTAGTGAAACACTTGGGTGAACAAAACCTTTCTCTATCAGATTATACAATAGAATATTTAGATATTTAAACTCTTATGGTTCCATGAAATATGAGGGCATCAAGATTGATTACATACCTAACACTATATCAATCGAAAAATCAACCTCTCTCTCCAAAGTAATACTAAAGAATTAATCTAAGAAAATTTCATAAAAGTCATAAAAAACCACATGAATATTAACAAGAGAATAAAACACATAGGGTTCAAACACAATAGAAGAAACCAAACTCCTAAGACTTGGGTGGGAAGGTTTTTCACAACCAGACCTTGGATCCCACTTTCCTTGAAACACCCAAGAGATCCCATTGGTATAAAGGAATGTGACACGCCGATGATAACATTATATCTCATCATGATGATAAAAAATCCAATCCATCTTAATAATGTCATAAAAAAATCTAGATCAAGAATGAGGAAATCCTAGACTATCTCCACATCAGTTATCGATAGATAAAAAAAGGCCACTAAAAACCCTGCTCTTTACTCTTTCCAAGAGGTGTTTCTAACTCCATGAAAAAGGAAATGAGATCCATTGGAAGTTTCAACACATCAAAAAAATTTATAGATATAAAAGCGTGGGATGAACCTATATCAAATAGACCAATCACTATAGAAGAAGAAAAAAATATGTACCTCACACTATCATCAGACCCGCGACAATCTTCACTGGAGACTTATAAATTGCGTGAAGGTGATTCACTCATGAGGCTTGTAGATAGAGCCCTGTAGAATTTTAATCTTATGATAACACCATAGTTTTATTTGGATCCAATGATCCATAAACATAGCAAGGCATAGAAATATCCTGGAAGAACCTGTGTAGATGGCCATAACAACCACAACCATTTCACATATTCATGAGGGTGGGATAAAAATGCCAAGTGTGACAAAACTTTCCACACTGGTAAAAAGTTGGGGAACACTAATGGATATAACTAATGGTATAGAGGAGGCCTGTTATTGAGAACCACCACCACCACTCATTAAATGATCATACCACTTATTCTTCTTTCCCCATGTGCCAAAAAAGTTTCCACTAGGTGGAATAGAAGGGGTAGAATAAAAAATCTTTCTTGTTGTGTCCATTTTCCCCATAATATCTTGGTCTACTATCTCCCCATAGGTAGAAATGTTCAGCATAAACACCTTTAATCTAATATCTAGTTGCAAATCCTATAGGTACTTCTGATATTTCAACTGATCATTATTTACCACCCCTAAATCAAAATGAACTACCTCTAAAAACCAATTGGTGTACTATAACATAAAATGCTTTCCCTTCTACAAAGATATAAACTCTAGAGACTTTTCCATAATTAGAGCCTCTAGATAGAACTGTTAAAAGATGTGTGTCTTGAAACCCTTCCAATCCAATCCCACGTTCCTATTCACCTATACTATAGAATCCCAGCATCACTTGTTGGGACCATCAATCTTGAATACTACACACTTCACCATGATGGTCTTAGGTTAATCCAGGAAGTTGAAGATCTAATCGATCATGTATAAAAATTTCTCCTCCCCTTGGGGATCATTCTTACCCTTAAATAATGAGGGATTTTCATGAAATAACTCTAAATATTGATTCTTGTCTCTTCCAACTTCTGGATATACCTCAAAAACTGGGTTCTGAACTTCTATTACATTTTGATCCACAAAACGAACTACTCACATGATAACCTCTATAAAATATGAACCAAATGTGGATTCCCTTGAGGAGAATTTTCTGCACCCTCCTATGGAATCTGAGGAAGACATCTCAAAGACATATCACTGCACATTGAAAATAAAACAATTGATCAAAAAACATGATAAATATTAGTTCAAAATAGAAAATAATAATAAAAAACTGATATTAGGATCAATAACTCAACATAGAAGACACACATCCCAACATCTCATGGTAACTTGAGTCTCATCACGACAAGAGCTGGCCAGAAACTCCTCGAACCTACCTCTTAAGTTCCAAAAAATCTCATCTCTAGTCTACCAACCATCTAAAGACAAAGAATTTTGAGGAAGAAATAACCTTTGATACCAATTTTTAACAAACTAAATGAGGTTACTCTAAGAAACTAATACCCAAGAAAATCTGCCACATACTTGAAGGGTGTTCCCGATCCCCACAAGTTGCTGACTAGAACCTGGGCATCAAACAACAACCGAAGAGAATAGTTTCACCCAACCTGAATAAGATAAATGGAATATATACATAGAATAAAGAACAATAAAAGGAAAACCATAATAAATATGTTATATTAATAAAATAACATAGAAATAATGATGCAACATGAAAACTAAGATAAAAATAAAAGTTATAGGTCCAAAAAAACCAAAGGACAACTTAAATAGAAGAAACTACTCTTGTGATACATGGGAAATCTTACACCATGTCACCACCATCTACCTAAAACCATTTGATAGAAACCTCACCCCCTCACTACAACACCTTTCATTTCCCTAAAAAAAAGACATAACATGGTCTATATACCATTGAAGGGGTGTATAGGGTGTGAACTAAATATGATTAGTATAATTCCACCGAAGTATTCCATATCAAGTATTTATACAAATAATACCAGTATACACATTTTAAGGGAAACATGAAATGATAAGTAGTAAATCAATTTTATATCAAATCATGATAAATGTTTCCCTTTTCCATAATTCTAAAAGTGGCATGGTAAAACAGTTTCAAAGAATAATTTCTATAACATTTTATCAAAATCCAAAGCATGTATATCCAAACCAGAATAGTACAATACAAGAACAATGGTAAATATGATAAGGATCATAGTAGGTTTTGGATAATATAATGCTCATACCATAATTAATGAATACTGTGCACCCAAGTCCTTAGAACATAGGCCTAAGGATAATAGGAACACCACATGACTGAACCCCACAACAATTTCAATAGAAAGTCCCCAGAACAAAAGGCATAGGGATAAGAGGAACACCCTATGAGTGAAACTCTTAACAATAAAATGGATGATGGACCTAAGACACACCATCCACCTAAGAACCCAAGACTTCCCATGTGCTATATTTCTCAAATAATTTCAAAGGGTTTCACATTTGAAAAAAAATTATACAACCCCTTATTCCACCAAAACATTCTTTTAAAACCCATTTCTCAAACCATTTACAATTCTTTGAAAATATACCTTTTTCATTTAATAAAAACCATGGGAAAACTATATTTTTCCACAAATATATTTATGAATAGAAATAAATCATGTCATTTTATTTATAATTTTTTTATAAAACTATATAAATACGGTTCATCTAATGTAGACCAGAGATGGAACTGTCCACCTCAAAGTTAGGTTGAACACCACCTGCAATAGGATCCACTAATACCAAAAGGAAAAATGATACAACAAAGGAGGCCCTAAAAACAATTACCATATCTTAGAATAACATTCCATAACAAACAAGTTCTAGTGGAGAGGTTAGATCACACGTACCTAGACAAGCACACCGTCCACACCACAACCAACATGAGGGTTATCCTTTAGAAGAGGATCACACAATAGATCTAGAAGAATCATATAAATATCAAAGCATGATTAATATATTCTATAAATGTGGACTAATTCCACTATTATGACCAATGGAAATGAATAAATAGAAAGGTCTCTCACTGGGAGAGATTTCGTGAAACCAACATGGAGATCGAGTATTGAATGAAGATATTTGAAAGAGGAAGAGACACCCAAAATCTTCTAGAAGAGTCTAGGGTTCAAGGTAGGGAAGAAAAATACCAAATAAATTATGATTTAAGTTTATAGTGCACAAAACATACTGTAAATGAAGGGTTAGGGCTATAAACTAAGGATTTATGGCATAAAATATCCATATTCCACATATGACAAAAAATACATCACCTTGGTTTGATTCACCCAAAGTGATATATTTATGGTGGAAAAAATTATTTTATGTCATTAATGAATTTACACCACATTCCTTTTTTATGAATTGTTCCCAATAGAATATTTACGCTATAAACTACATGTTTATTCTATAAATGTCCCCTACAGGTTGCAACTAGACTAGATTCTGCTAAAAAACTTCCCAAAACGATTCCTGATTCCATTTGAATCTAAAACACACACTATTAAACAAGAAAATAACATACCTTAAAAATATGAGATGTTATATATGGGGATTCATGTATGAGGTCATGTGACTCTTCAACTAGAAGTCATTAGTTAAGGTTAGGGAATTACACTAATTATGATGATGGTGGTGGAATAGGGTGCTGAGTGTGAAGATATTGGCATGAGATCCCATATGTGATTTTATGCACAATGGTGTGGTACACTGAGGTGGTAGGGATGATTTCAGAGTGGATATTACTCATTGATTCTTACTTCTATCTTAATTATTACTTGATGGATGATGATAGAATGTTATTTATATGATCAGTTTCTAACTACGAGATACATTTTGATTCTATGTAGTATAAGTGAATATTTTAAGTGGTAGAATTGGATGATTACTAGAGTACCCATACATTTATTAAATGATAATGAATTAATAAAATAATCAAGTTAGTTATTTATGGTCACTTATGAAAATGACATACTTGATAATACTATAAAATAATTAATAGTGCTATTAGACCATGGCCGAGAAGATTAAAATTCTAATCCTAGAAATGAAAATGAAATAATATTAATTAATTTATAATTAATTAGTTAATATTGAACTTAATTCCTATAAAATTATTTGATATCTAGACCTTAGAAATCATATCCAGGTGTCTTGTGTGATGATAAGGACAGGTGAGTCTAAGGATAGGTTGTTTCGCTTAGAGTGGTTGTTCATGATATTATTATACATATTCTAATTTCATACACTACCCCACCTATTTTAGAAAGGTAACCTTCACCCAAATGTTGGGGGGGGGGTGTTTTCTTCAATATCTAGGATGGTGAGGGAATATATGGATTGAATTTTACCTCTCCCCCACTATCCCTCTAGACATAGATGAATTGGTGTATCTTGGGCTATAATGGATTATGGTATAAGGTGAGTTCCTACTAGGGTTATAATGGATCACAATTTATGATACATTTACGTGTGTATTGTAATGGCTTGAGTTATAGTGATATGTTTTAAGTTATTTTTATTTATGTTTTTACAAATAAGATGAGCATAGTTTTAGTACTTTATATAATAAAATTTAGAAAAATAAATAAATATTATATCTATAAATCTTCTAATATTTTATCAAAATATAATATCCCCCACTATTAGATTAGGAACATCCTCTTGGTTGGAAATTCTAGTAGAAAGGATCCATATTTCCCTTATCATGACCTATACTTTGGCCAGTCAAGCAATTTGAAGGGTTTTTGAAGGAATTCTAAACTCCAACTGTAATAACTCATAGTTCCTTGATCTGTTGAGTGGAATCCCCAATACTAAAATCCTTAAATTATATTTCCTTAATATTTTCCTCCCAGTTACACTATGTCTTTATATATAAGTCAACCCTTGATGTGAACTAAGTTAAGTCAACCCAAAACTCCAAGTTATAATTCCATGATAATTGAAAGCACCCCAACTTTGGCTGGTCAAGCACTTTGAACTATAGTTTGATTTAAACTGAAGTAGTGGAAGGCTATACCGACTTAAAATATATAATTAAAAGATTTTATATTTTATGCATAAGTTTCCAATTATTATCTTTATTACATTATTGTAAATATTATGTTAATTTAATTAAGTGATTGACCATGTATTAGATAATATTTACACATAATCCAATTTATTTTAATTTTATCTTCCATTATTATTAATTAATTAATTCATGTGATCGAAATAAGATATCCATAATGAAATAACCATGAAACTTGATAGAAATAAAATAATAAAGTGTTATGATCATGATATTTTACTAATGGTTATTTTATCTAGTGGATGATAAACTAACCATCAACCTAGGGGAAAATCACCTTGAACCATTTATGGTTCATGTTGAATCTTTCCACTAGTCCACCTGTTTATCTCTCTTGGATTGGTTTCTCCTCAGCTCTAAACTTGAACAACCTATGCTATCTTGGGAGATCCATCCATTAAATATTTTTTTACACACAGATAGGTGAGGGAACTAAAAGATTGGTTAAGGGATTTATATAAAAGAAACCATGGGAATGTAGGACCTTACATAATGAGAGAAGATATGGAACATAGACCAAGAATTTAATTTAATAATAAATTAAATAAAATAAGTCACACAACAATTTCTGGTCTAATCTCATGATCATCCACATGCATGCACCAAATTATCCATTTAATAAAATTAACATTCAATTAAAATCACTCTTATTTAAGATAAATCCCACTCGAATCAATTAATTATATTCCTTAATTACTCAATTATTTTATCTTAATTCTAATATAAATTTCTTGAGTTTCTCATCAATAATAATTTTAAACAAATTAAATAAATTTATTTAAAATTAACTGTGTACAATGAAAAATGTACCTTGGAGACAAAAGGGTGAGTACCTGTTCGAACTACCCAATGTTTATTATAATTTTATACTGTTTACTCTTATGAAATGTGGAATACAAAACTTACCATGTAATTTCATGGTGTGTACTATAAAATTAATAAAAAAACCACATGGTATTTATGTAGCATGTTATGATTCAATACACATAGAGTAATAACTATAATATGACTTATACATGATATGTAGATTCTAATATTACAAAAAAATTAATTAGACAATTATATATATAAAACTCACCACATAGTGTGTACTATCAACTTAATAACCACACATAACACATGTTGATAAGGTTTTCACAGTATAATAAATTAATTTTAATTCTTTATAATTTGGTAAAAGTACATGACGTATACATTGAACTTTACATGATGCGTATTATTTTTACCATCTATATATGACACATGTAGTTCCTTGAACCCATATATCACAAATTCAATGTCTGTTATTAATTACATTAACATGATTACAAGGAATCAATCCCTAAAGGACCGATCATTTTAGTATTATTAGTAAACCAGATACAGAAATGAGACTTTTATTACAAATGAATACACTAATTACAACATATTTTTTTCTTTATATATTAATAACTTCAAGAATAACTCTAATACATCTAGTAAATCCCGTCATATATTTTAGAGTATGCTTCTTGAATTCCTAGGGAAAGAAACATAATAAGGGTGAACTTTAATGCTCAGTAAGGGTAAAGTATAGTGAAAGAAATAATGAATCAATGATAATAGTCAATATGGAAAGGTAAATAAATCAACACACATGCCATGTAATCAATAAATTGAATGTAAGTGTGTAAACAATATGGAAAGTTAATAAATGGAAACACATGACATTAAAAAGACTAGGTAAGGAAAAATCAATATGGAAAGGTAATAAATGGAAACACATTCCATTCAAATAACTAGATAAGGAAAAATAAATATGGAATGGTAAGAAACTGAAAACATATACCATTTAATCAATAAAATGAGAATTAAATGCATCCATAGATTTTATCATGTTAAAATCTCATGGATAATAAACAATGAATCAAAATGAAGGAAATGATTAATTATTGGACATCATATCTCAGGAACATAAAGACCTGTACTATCAAGATTCATCCAACAAATAGTTTAAAACTACTAATAGAAACCCATTTAATTTTTGAAACTTATTTTTTTAATGAGAACCTATTGATGCATCGAGGAGCTATATAAATTCCAGGATCCATCCATAATTTAATATCCAAAGAATTATTCATATCGAGTAATAAATTTAATGATTAGACAATATTCCTTATCAAATATCTATATTGAATAAAACATACGGATGTATCAATGATTCATTAGTTAATAAAATAACTGTTATACTAGACACTGTATGTAAAATGGTATATAGTTTAGGAAATATTAATATCCATGATAAATGAAATGAATAATTTAGGGAAAATTCAATGTCAAATGATCATAAGAAATTGAATATTTTAGGAGGACTTAAACAAATCAAGGAATTTAATGTGAATACTATCCTTGTAAAAATCAATTACAAACCATCCAAATAAATATTAAGGATGATATCAACACAACATTTCCCAAGTGGTGTAAAATAAAGGGTTTTTGTCGTTGATGAATGGGAATATTATAAAAATATATTTTAAAAACATTCTTGAGGAAGATATCCTTTTTTTGAAAAACCTTTTCTTTGATATTTTGAAAAAATTATATTTTAAAACAAACATTTAAAAAATGCAAAGGAAGTTTGGAGAAATGATGATGGGTAAATCTGTATATGTTGTACAAGGTAAAAATAACATTCCTTTTACATGGTAAATGGTTAGAAAAATGACTTATTTAGAAAGTGATAAGAATATTCTTTTGAAAATACTGTTAAAAGAAAAAATAGTAAAAATGTATTTACCAAATCATTCTAAAAACATTTTTGAAAACATTTTAATAAAACATTTTTTTATAAGAAAAGTGGTTCTTTGATTAAAGAGAGAAATAAGGTCAGGTTTTCTGAAAAAATTTTTATAAAACATTTTGAGTACCAAAGAGTGATAAAATGGTACTAATACTCAAAAATGGTCATGAATAAAAAGATAATAATGAAAGTGTTTATTGAAAAAATGGTTATATAATTTTTTCAAATGGAAATTACATTAAAAGGTCATTAGTATTATTCTTGAGGAAAATAATCTATAAACATCCCAAAGTGTCCAATACCACTTTGAAACATTTTAAATCATAAGATTTGTGAAATAATAATATTAAAAAAACTTCTAATATCACGAGAATAAATTTATTCATGATATAACATGTCAAAGTTAGTATGTACACCATATAAAAGAGACTAGTCACATAACAACAATTAAATCTCAATGGAATGTAAATTGAGATGAAAATACCTTACCCTATATTTCCTTTTAGGATAATGTCCTTTAAATTTCTATATAATAATATTATTTTAATTTTATACTTTCTTGAGAAAATTTTTTATATTTATCCTTACTTTTATTTCACTTTTTACTATGTTGTATACAACTACTTAAACAATTATGTTTACATCGGGTGTTTTGACTAAATTCCATTTATGTATAAAAAATGACTTTGGATGGTCAACTACGATCAAAGGGGTAATTATATAACATTTAAAAAATAGTAATCATGACATACTTATCATATTTATACATTAATTATGCTTTTAAAATCAGTAATTAAATACAGTTATGAAAAATGAATCAACGTTACAGTAATGGAGATGGTAGGCCGTACGTACGCATGAGTAACATTATTATTTTTCAATGATCATTATGTAAAGACAATTAGTAACAAAAATGTATTTTCATAATGATAATTATAACATAAAAAAAATATTATTTAATCATATATAATTATATATATAATTATTATGATGAAAAAATAAGCACATCTTGCTGAGGAGGCGGTAGTCCACACATCCACGAATAACGTTATCAGTTTTTAAGTGTGTGAAAGGGTAATAAAGAAAATGATATATATATATATATTTATAGAAAGGTAATTATTTCATAAATATAATATATGTGTTTTTTATGTCTCATATTTTTAATTATAATCATCTTTTATATGTTCCATGTATTGTGTGAATGAATCACATCGCTTCGAGGGGGTGGTAGTCCGCACTTCCTCAAACGATGTTATCGTATTAACGTAAAATGGAAAGTATTAAAGGAATGTATTATAAAAGGATTAAAGAAGTATACAGAAATAATAAATATCATATATATAACATTTAAACATATTTTATATCATAATGTCCATCATGATAGGTGGTAAAGGAAAAATTAACAATCATCATTTTGTGAGGCAATAGTTCGCCATACATAGAAAGAGTATGTTCGTTACCAATTAGATGGAGGTGTGTGTAAATGCAGATTAAATAATTTACACAAAAAAAAATAGTATATTTAGTATAATTTTTTATATAATAATGGAATAAATTTATTTTAGGGGTTGGATAATGGAAATGAAACTAGAGAGTTTGAGAGAAGATGTTACCTCTTAATCGGGTAACTTCTTTTGGTTTGTACCAAAAGGCTTACTTGGAAGGATTTATTACTAAATGTAGGATTCAAGGTTTATGGGAGGTATTTTTTGAAGCTATATGTTCATATATTGGCAAAAAATAAGTGGTTTGAGAGGTGTGATTAATGAGAGATGTGGTGGCCTTTTATAAGGGAGGAAAATGACTCACTTGGTATTTTTGAAAAGAAGTTAGGTGTGCCCAAGTTTTTACCTAAAAAAAGCCTTCAAAAACCAAAAAAACTCAACAATTTAAGGTTAATGGACGAATTGTGTCCATAGAATTGGTTTTGGGAAAGTTTTTAGGTCATTTGGGATCCTAAGTTAAAGGTTTAGTCTTTTATTAAGCTTAATTTTACCTTAATAATTGTAATTAATTTTAATAACTTTTGCTAATGTTTTTTGGAATTTTTTGGGTATTATTAGATATTAGAAATTATTATTATTATAAATATGGAATTTATTTTTCCAAATTCCAATAATATAATTGGAAGAAAGTAATTTAAAATTCATCCCACAGGCGGGATGACAATGCAGGTTTTTAAAGTAAAAACATCCGAAAGTTTGCTTTGTGTTTATAATCAATTTCAAAGTAAAATTTATTACAATGACATAAATTTTATTAATTTATAAAAATATTATCTAATTAAACTTTAAAACCAATCTAAAACATAATTTAAATTTATAATTAAATTATATGAAAAAGCAATTTTGAACTAAAATATAGTATTTTTAATTATTCATTAAAAAAATGATTTGTTTCCGAAAAATATAAAAAATTAACTATAAATTAATTATTATCTTTATATTTAAAATATGAAGTTTATTTTTACATATTAAATCAATTTATGTGTCAAAATTCATATTTAAAATTGGTTTTCCATTAAAAGGCGATAAAATTGCCTTTATAAAAATATAGGTTTTTATGTGTAAAATAAAGTTTGTTTTTATCTTATTCCTATCAAACCTAATGGATGAATATAAAAAATATAGGATTAAATATATAATATATATTATATTAAAATCACTCAATAATTTTAATTAATTTAATCTATTAGCGTAAAATAACTTTTTATGCATAAAAATTATTTTCTATAAAAATATTCACTTTATATTCAATTACTTATTATATTCATTTATAATTAATTTGTAAAAGATTAATTAGTTATATATTTGTATAAACCATAATTTTTATAAGTTAGTTAATACTATTCATAACCTCTAACATTATGGTTTGGTTATATAAAATTTTATTAAATAATAATATTTTAATAATACATTTTTATTTGGTGAAACTCGGTCTTGCATGTAACGAAAGATATTGTGGAAGGTCACTCTTACATGTAACAAAATCTATTGAGTAAGGTTGATCTTGCGTGTAACATAAGATAACTCAATGTTGTGTGCATTGAAATATATAGAATATATTTTAAATAGTAAATATATTATAATGTATCCAGATATTATATTACCTTACACACTTGATGTCGTGTGTTATACACGTTATCAAATACAAGGTTCTTACTTTAGATTTTTGGGGTGTCACATTCTCCCCACCTTATTTAAATTACGTCCTTACAATTTAAAATCGATCATGGTGATAGATTTTTTTTATATTTCCTATGTTGAAATATCTCATCATGAGAAGAGTTCATAATAAATACTCTATAAAAGAGAGAATGGGAATTATAAGGGTCATATAGACTACCATGTAACTAGGTCTCTAATTAGGAGAACATCAGTGGAAAGTAGAGACACATACTTGGAGGAAAAGTGTAAATATTTATAGGGATTGAATGATGTCATCAATTGAAAACAATTTAATGATCAATATAAATCTAAGGGCCTCAAAGCCATAAATACTTAATGATTTATAAGACCATTGGTTCAACCAAAATTAAGGTATTAGAACAAAATTTTATTTCAAATCCATTTTTCTAATGTTGGGTAATTATTTTACTGACCAAGAATATAAGGAAATGTTATTACTTTATAGGTTTCAATTTCATATGAAAAATACTAACTTTTAGTTGTGCTTCGATCAAATTCTAATTCATCCCTTTACTCCCAAAAATTAATTACCAATAGTGAATTCTTTTTTATGCCTGAAGCACTAAAAGAAACTTTTAAAGTACTGTAAGTCCTATAAAAGAGTGATAAGTCTAACTATTTTTATTTAAATATCTTCCAAAACCAATATGGTTAATATATTAATTTCTAATCCTCAAAAGTGATACTACTGGTTCATCATTAACATTTATTCGTCAATTTTTTTAACTAAAAACAATGAAAAATTAACTAGGACATTGCGTAGGTCTGTGGTTAGCCTGAAACCATTATCATCCTTTTTTCATGGGTTCAAGACCTGTGCCCTTTCCAGATTTGATTGGTTGTCACCTAACTTATAGGTTGTACTTTTCTAAAACCAAGTTAATATAATTTCAAAAATAAATATAATGGACATCTTCAAAATAAGGTTAATCACTAAATATACTTTTAACTAAGGTTTTCAATATAGCCTCAATACATAAACACATCATCCATTTATTTCCATATAAGTCCTTCCTTGGTCTAGGGTTTATCCACAACATCATTTCTAGGATTTCTAAATCATGACACCTTATCTTAAATCTAAAACACATTTTGTTTAACCTAGGATATTCATCTTCATTACCTATTCAAATCCTTCATAATGTTTTGTAAATAAAATGTTGATTATCATAAGAATATCCCCTGGGAGTGTCAAACCAGGTTTGCAGTAAGGTCCATTATCATGTACTGAGTTACCCCGAGTTAGGCTCGAAACACCTTGTCAGATTTATTACTCCTAGGTACATATATTCCAAAACCACATCCACTTATAGTATCCAGATTCAGATGTATTTCTAGAAAAAACTACATAATCTCTATCTAACTGAATCTTTAGGATGTTATTATATAATTATCATAAAATTATACCTTAGGTATATGTTCTCTAATCTAAATTTTCATAAATATAGTTTCCAAGGTTTCTAATAAACTTGTTTTTGATACCAACTATATCACCCTGACCCCAGATATCCCAAATCTAGTGTCTTCTATGAATTACTTTGGCATAATTACAAGTAATCAAGCCTCAAATAACTGATCAGTTTAGTAGTCTTGGTAAACTAGATACATAAATGATAATTTTATTAAAAATGATTACACTAATTAAAAAATATATTGTTTCTTTATAAATAAATAACTTTGAGGATAAATCCAATCCATCTAGTAAATCCCTACATATCTTTCATAGTACACTTCTTGGATTCACAGGGAAAGAAACATAATAAGGGTGATCTAAAATGATCAGTAAGGGTAAAGTATAGGGGAAGAAATAATTAATCAATGAGAATAGTAAATTTGGAAAGGTAAATAATTGAACACACATGCCATGAAATCAATAAACTGAATGGAAGTGCGTAAAAAATATGGAAATTTAATAACTAGAAACACATTCCATTCAAATAACTAGGTAAGGAAAAATAAATATGGTAATGTAATAAATGGAAACACATTACATTAAAATAACTAGAAAAGTAAAAATAAATATGGAAAGGTAATAAACTGAAAACACATGTCATTTAATAAATAATATAATAATGAAATGCATCCATAGATTTTATCACATGAAAATATCATGGATAATAAATAATGAATCAAAATCAATCCAATGATTAATTATTAGATGTCATGTCTCAAGAACATGAAAACCTATACCATCAAAATACATCCTCTAGATAGTTTAAAACTATAGATATAAACCCATTTAATTTGCACAAATTATTTTTCTCATGATAACCAATCGATCCATCGAGGATCTATAAAATGTTCAGGATCTACCTGTAATTTCATGTACAAATCATTCTTCATATCAAGTAATTGATTTAATTATTAAAAAATATTCTTTGTCAAATATTAGTATTGAATAAAAGATACATATTTATCCACAATTACTTAGTTAATCAAATAACTTTTAAAGTAGACACCATATATAAAATGGTCTATGGTTTAGGCCATAATAATATCCAGGATAAATGAAATAGAAAATTTAAGGAAAATTTAACTTCATTTAACTTACTGTATAATAATATTATATTAATTTTATACTTTATTTATAAACTTTTTCATGTTTATCATTAATTTTTTCACTTTTTACTATGTTTTATACAATTACTTAAACAATTTTGTTTACATCGGGTGTTTTGACCAAATTCAGTTTATGTGTTAAAAACGACTTTGGTAGGTAAACTATGATCAAAAGGTTCATTATATAAAATATATAGAACAATAATAATGAAATAATTATCATATTTATAAATTAATTATACTTTTAAAACCAATCATTAAGTATTATTATGAAAAATGAATCAATGTTACAATCATGGAGACGGCATGCCATACGTATGCATGAGTAATGTTCTTATTTTTCAATGATCATTATGGAAAGAAGGTTAGTAACAAAAAATATTTCTAGAGTGATCATTATATCATTAATACCATATTATTTAATCATATATACTTATATATATATATATATATAATTCTTGTGATGAAAAAGTAATCACATCATGTTGAGGAGACGGTAGTGTACACATCCACAAATAACGTTATCACTTTTTAAGTGTTTGAAAGGGTAATAAAGAAAATGATATATATATATATATATATATATTTTCAGAATCTTAATTATGCCATGAATATCATATATATGTTTTTTATATATAATATTATTAATTATAATCATCTTTTATACATTCTAAGTATTGTGTGAACGAATCACATCGCTTCGAGGGGGCAGTAGTCCACACTTCCTCAAACGATGTTATTGTATTAACGTAAAATGGAAAGTATTAAAGGTATGCATTATAAAAGGATTAAAAAAGTATAAATACATAATAAATATCATAAATATCATATATAAACCTATTTTCCATCATAATGTCCACTATGATAGGTGGTAAAGAAAAAATGAACAATCATCATTTTGTGGGGCAATAGTTTGCCACACACAAAAACAATAAGTTCGTTACCCATTAGATGGAGGTGTGTGTAAGTTCAGGTTGAATAATTTACATAAAAAAATAGTATTATATTTAGGATACTTTTTTTGTTATATAATCATGGAATAAAGTTATTTTAGGGGTTGAAGAATAGAAATGAAACTAGAGAGATTGAGAGAAGATGTTACCTCTTAATTGGGTAACTTCTTTCGGTTTATACCAAAAGGATTCCTTGGAAATATTTCTGAAAAATCATAGGATTCAAGTTTTAGGGGAGGGATGTTGGTAATATATATGGGTATATATTGGGAAAACCTAAGTGGTTTTAGTTGTGTGAGGAATAGGAGAAGTGGTGGCCTTTTATAAGGGAGGAAAATGACTCACTTGGTATTTTAAAAAAAAAGTTAGGTGTACCCACGTTTTTACCTAAAAAAAGTATTCAAAAACAAAACAAATATCAATAATGTAAGGTAAATGTATAAATTAGGGACATAAAATGGGTTTTGGGGAATTTTCTAGGTCATTTGGGCCCCTAAGTTAAAGGTTTAGTCCTTTATTAAGCTTAATTTTACCTTAATAATTGTAATTAATTTTAATCACTTTTACTAATATTTTTGGTCAAAAACATAGTTTATATTGTTAGAAATTATAAATTATGATGATTACAAATATGTAATAAAATTTTCCAAATTATAATAATACAATTGGAATAAATTAATTTAAAATTCACCATGTAGGCGGGACGACTATGCAGGTTTTTAAAGTAAAAACTTCCGAAAGTTTGCTATGTTTTTATAATCAATTTTAAAGTGAAATTTATTACAATGAAATAAATTGTATTAATTTATAAAATTTTTATCTAATTAAACTTTAAAAATAATATAAAACATAATTTAACAATATAATTAAATTATATGAAAAAATAATTTTGAACTAAAATTCAGTATTTTTAACAATTCATTAAAAAATGACAAGCTTCTGAAAAATATAAAAACTTCACCATAAAATAATAATTTTGTTTTTATTTGAAATATGAAGTTATTTTTTACATATTAAATCAATTAAATTTTGAAAATTTAGATTTAAAATGGGTTATCCATTAAAAGGTGATAAAATTACCTTTATAAAAATATATGTTTTTATGTATAAAATATAGTTTGTTTTATCTTATGCCTGTAAAACCTAATGGATGAATATAAAAAACATATGATTGAATATATAATATATATATTATATTAACATCACTAAATAATTTTATTTAATTTAATCTATTAGCGTAAAACAACTTTTTGAGCATAAAAATAGTTTTCTATAAAAATATTCACTTAATATTCAATTGCTTCTTATATTAATTTCTAATTAATTTTTAAGAAATTAATTCATTATATATTTTTATAAACCATAATTTTCATTAGTTAGTTAATACTATTCATAATCTCTAACATAGAAGTTTGGTTATATCATATTATATTAACTAATAATATTTTAATAATACATTGTTATTTAGTGAAACCCAGTCTTACATGTAACAAAATATATCATGGAAAGTCACTCTTACATATAATGAAAGCTATCAAGAATGTTCTATCTTGTATGTAACACAAGCTAACTCAGTGTTTTGTGTATTGAAATATATAAAATATATTTTAAATAGTAAATATATTATAATATATTTGACTATTATATTACCTTACACTCTTGGTGTCACCTGTCATACACACTATAAAATACAAGGTTCTTACTTTAGATTTTTGGGGCATCACAAAACATGCCTAGGGAATTAGTGAGTAACCGTTCCATGGAAAAAATTGGAGTACACAACTTGTACATGGGCTACACAATGTGTAGCCTCAGAGTTACACAGTCACCTATTAAGTAGGCTATATAAGAGGATACATGGCCTGTCTATGACTAAAGGAATACACGTTGTGTACAGAAGTTACATGGAAGGTAATCTAGATGACTGTGCGCCCGATTGGGCCAATCAATACATAGTGTATAATTAAATTCACTATGTATAATAAATGAACATACCTTGAATTAATTATGAATCAATTCATAGTTCATTAAACACTAGTACATGGAGTGTACCTCCTGGTTATAGATTGTACACTTTTGTGTTATCTAAACAGACTCCTTAACACCTCCTGTTGAGATATTAAAATATATTTCATTCATAAAATTAATCTATCTGACTATATTTTCATGAAAAGAAGATTAAGAAATTAGATCATGAAATCCGGATTAAAGAACAATTAAACTGGCACTTAAATCTAATGAAAAATGTATAAATTAATCAATGATATTTAAATAGTTATAAATAATTATGAGACCCACTCTGATACCAGTTTTAGGTTCCGAACATAGTATAAGCGTTGGATGGGGCATGCCCATCTTTTTATTTTGTCATGACTGATGATAAATTCATGATTTACATGATGATAAATTCAACGATCAACAAAGCTGAATAAAAGAATATAGAAAATGGATAAATTCTAGAACCAAAACATGGGATCATTACATATTATTTATTTAACTGATATCCTGGATACACTTAGTGTGTGGCCCTTTAGGCATCTTTCTTAGTGGCATTAAGTGAAGCAGCCCATAATACAAGGTTAGATTCTAGAAATATGCCAAGGCACCCATAGAGAATGAAGTTAATTATTGAATGACATAATACCTCATATAGACACTTACTATGTAATATAATCCCTTTATCATGACATCTCTAAAAAATCATGTTGCATGATGGTGCCATCAACCTATGTGATCGATGTCTCTTTCTTTGAATTTATGGAAATTGAACATTCCTATAGAACACCATGGCCATGTATTTATTTAGGGTAAATCATTTCCATAGAAGGTCCTAAGATATCAAATTCCATTAATGAATAGAAGGGATAAATACTTTCTCACATTATTCATTAATTAAATATTAATCCTGACGCACCCAATGTATCCTACCTCTCCGCGAACATATTTCATCACGGTTTTCATCATTACATAAAATTATGCAAATTATAATACTAATTAATAATAATATTAAACTATAAGGATCAATACACTTGTCCCCAAATAGAAACATCAAATGAAAAATATAAATTTGGATTTCCTACTAGTGGGTCTCATTCTAAGAATATCCTACATTGGATATTACCAAGGTTATACACTGTGGTAAGAAACCTTAATGCATTATGAGTCTCCACCCTTGAATGCCATTATTATTTGTGTCCCTCAAATGATTTCATCTAGATATAGAATATATATTTAAGAATACTGTCATTATACTTATAGGTTCTCATCATAGCAGGGAAAAACTATAACATTTTGGTGTGAGATAATCTTAGTACATTATCACATAACATGTTACACAAAAGAAAAATCATAATGTGACAAAGAGTTTATTAATATTCAAAAAAATGAATACAAATTATCATAAAGTACACATAAGTAGGTTCAAGGGAACCAAATCCAATAGAAAATAGGTGAATTAGGATAATCAATTCCAACGATAAATGAAGAAACCCAATAATGTGGAAGAAGAAAAGAAGGTTCAGATGAACACTATGCCTATGGTGTAGTGTTTCAACCACAAGAAACATGGGAATTATGAAATCCAATTCCCTAAGTCAAGGTTATTGGAGAAAATCATTGATAAAAACCTCTAAGGCCTAGAGAAAATGGAATGGAATATACTATCACTACTACTAAGGTGGATCCCAATAATAATGTGGTGACATGTATAGTTGTTATTCATTCATGAATAGTGAAAAAAATATTTGACGCAGGTTATATGCATTCTTTCATATTTTCAAGTTTAGTATAACTATTAAAACACCACCTCAAAACTTGGGGTTTGATCTATCTATAAGAACTGTAAATGGAGCAATTGTTCCATACCACGTATGAAACTCCTCCCTAGTCAATGTTTGTAGAATGAATATTCTAGAAAATCTTATCTTAATTCCTTTAGTATAGTTTTATTCTATATTGTGTATGGATTGACTATATTTATGTAAATCCAGCATCTACTATCGAGTGAGGGAGATTAATCTTCACCTCCCAAGTCATCCTTTGATTCTCTGTAGGAGGATGAATCTACCCTGCATCCTTTTATTCAAAAGTGGACATTATTTCCTTTTGATAAATTTATATAGCCTAAATGATTGAGACAAAGGAAAAAATCATACCTGAAGAAATGCCCATTACGAGGGATTATAATGATGTATTCCTCAAAGAGTTTATCGGTCTTCCTCTAGTATGAGAGGTTCAGTTATCAATCAAACTTACTCAAGGATCTTTTCCAATATTGAATAATCCTTGTAGAATAGACACCATTGAGTTGGAAGATCTAAAAATTTTGTTACAAGAGAATCAGAAAATGGGTTTTATATATCTGAGTAATTTACTATAGGGTGCAGCAGTCCTATTCATTAAGAATGTGGAGCCTCTGTATTGATTATAGTGAACTCAAAAAAATCATGATAAAGAACAAGTATCCCCTTCCATAGGTATAATAATCTTTCGATAAACTATGCGGCCCCCATTATTTCTCTAAGGTGGACCTTCAGCCGAGATATCACCAATTAAGGGTAAATAAGGAAGATATTACCAAAACTACCTTTCAAAAAAGATATTGAAACTATAAGTTTATAGCAATGCATTTCAGACTCACTATTATTCTATAAATACTTATGGACTTAATAAATATAGTTTTTGGAGATTACCTCAAACAATTTGTGGAATCCTTTATAGATGACATTATGATATACTCCAAAAGAAAGGAGGATCATGAGAAGCATTTGAATAATATACTAAAGACTTTTCAGAAAGAGAATCTATATTCAAAGTATAATAAATGTGAGTTCTAGATGAAAGAAGTATCATTATTGGGGTATATTATTATAATAAAAGGGATATCTGTGGACCCTTATAAGATAAAGGAAATTAGGGAGTGGTCCAAACCAACATCTATAGAAAAGATCTGTAGTTTCATTTGACTAGATGGATATTACTAACAATTTTTGAGAAACTTCTCATGATTTTAAAACCCTATAAACAAGATAACTTGAAAGGGGGTAAAGTTTATGTCACGACCCGTCCTCGGGGCCCGTGCCGTGACTACCCCAAGCCCGCCTTCCATAGGCCAGGGGCTGGCGACTAGCACCAAAGGCGTAAAATCCCGATAACTGGGAAGACATTGCCTTTATAAAAGAAAACAAGCACCACAGAGTACAAGCGGAAGTAAAACACTAAGTACAAAAGGAAGTGATGAAAAGTAAATGGGCCAGAATACAAACCCAAACTGAAAGTAAAGTACAACTCGAAAGGGAAAACAGCAACTGAAAAGTAAAAGCCGCTACTCCGAGCTGTCCACTGGAAATCCCACCTGAAGGGTGGGTACAGATAGCTCCTCTGCTCCACGGGTCTCGCCGTCCGCTCCGAGCACGTCCCGCCCAGTGGTCCACCTCCGGGTACCGTCTTGCTCTGCAAGCCTCAGCTAAGGTCAACGTTGTCCGTCGTCTGCAACCAACACAACGTAGTGCGGGCATAGCCCATGCAGGGGTGAGTATAACGATACTCAGTAGGGACCCCGAGACCCTCAAGGTCTCACTAAACCAACAAGGATAACCACAAAGAAGATCTCAACAGATAACCTTTTACTTAGGTATATGCCCATACATATACCTAAGTTATCAAGTAACCCATCTCAATCATGAGGAAACACAAGGATTGTGAAAACAACGGATAACCACTACCCGGGTATATGCCCATACATATACCAAAGTTAGCAAGTGACCCATCTCAATCATGAGGAAACACAAAGGTCAAAAGTCTCAGCTCAAACCAGAATTTTCATTATCGAAACCGTAACTGCTGAAGAGCTCCGTCTCTAGAGTGTACAGTGGTCCTGTCACGACTCCGAGGTACTGCTCACTAACCTAAGACTGCTGAGGTACTCCTCCTGTCGAGTACTGCGGGTTTGCGGCCAACTACCTGGCGCTCCGTCCGCTGAGGGTCTGTCGCCAAATACCGGGCGGTCGCCCAAATAGCCTACTGAGGTACTCCTTCTGTCGAGTACCGCGAGTTTGCTGCCAACTACCAGGCGCTCCGTCTGCCGTGGGTCTGCCGCCAAATACCGGGCGCTCCGTCCACTGGGCTAGTCGACTCACTCCAAGTCGAGTCGGTCAAGCAGTCGTCAGGTCTCGGCCGGCTACACGGTCTCCGTACTCTGCACGCTCGTCTCCGGGAGGGTCCGCTCCACGAGCTACTGGTGGATACTCCAAGTATCACAAGTCCCTCAAAGAAGTATCTCAAAGGACCGTCTCGTCACAGGGGTCACAACGCAACAGACGGCGCATTGATCGGACGCCCGGTCTGTGAGTTATTAGCCTTTTCATCCCAGGGGCCCGGTTGGTTTCGTGAGCGAACCAATCCCGACCGTATCACAACTGTACCCTGAACTCCCGTAGGGTATCCTCAAAGGGACCGTTACTCAACGTAATCACCAACGCCGCTGACGGTTCGTCAAACGGACGTCCTGTCTGAAAGATATCAGCTTTCCCGTTCCAGGGGCCCGGTTGGATTTCGGGTGCGATCCAACCCGGCCACTACTAACTGTATCCAAAACTCGGGCGAAGGATGCCAAAAGTTCCGTTTCGTAAACAGGAACTCAACGCAACAGACGGTGCGTCGATCAGACGCCCGGTCTGAGAGTTATTGGCATTTTCGTCCCTGGGGCCCGGTTGGTTTTTAAGGAAAAACCAACCCGACCATACTCCACCTGCGTCCAAACCTCAGGCGGAGTATGCCAAAAGATCCTTCTCACTAAGAGGAACACAACACAGCTGACGGCACGTCAATCGGACGCCCGTTGCTCAAGATATGAGCGTTTCCGCTCCGAAGGCCCGGTTGGTTTCGTGAACGAACCAACCCGGCCGAACTCAAAGTAATCCGAAACCTTGAGTGCGATATACCGAAACGACCGTCTCGATCAAAGGATCGCGTTGCCGCAGAGGGTTCGTCATTCGGAGGTCCGAGGCTCAAGATATGGCCAAAAGACCGAGACTGGTTCGAAACGGGGGGGTCCGGGTCCGGGCCGACCCGGCCCGACCCCCCCCCCCTGGGGCGGCGCGGCGGCGCGGCGGCGCGGGGGCCGCGGCGGCCTGGCGCCGCACGGTGTCCGAACGCGGGGGGCAAAGCCCCCGCTGATTGGGAAGGCGGCGCGGCCTTTGTGCCGCACCTTTTTGCAAGAAAACGGCCCCCCCACGTGGGGGCCGGCTTGAATTAAAACCGGGGGGGCTGCTGCCCCCCTCCCTTCATGGAAACCGCCCCCCTCATAATGAGGGGGGGTTTTGAGCGTTGTCCGGGGAATTAATTTTCCCCGGTTTAATGCTATCCGGCCGGCCAGCTGGCCGGCCGGTTTTCTCCAACGGGACCGGAAATTCCGGTCCCGCCTTCGGATTCCGACGCCGGCGGCCCGGCCGCCGGTCTTCTCATCCCGCCGCGGCCCGGAACCGGTCGCGGTCTCCTCGTCCCGCCGCGGCCCGGAACCGGCCGCGGTGTTCGTCGTCCGGCGCGGTGCGACGGCACCGCGCCCCTTCGCCGCGCATTTGATTCCCTTCGACGCGGCGCGACGGCGTCGCATTCTTCATGATTCTTCCACGGCGCGGTGCGACGGTGCCGCGAAATTTAATCATATTATTATCCGCATGGTGCGACGGCACCACGCCACTTTGCTTCCACCCTCAAGATAGAACAATAAGAACGATGGAGGGGGGTTCGGCCGTGTTCGTGCGGTCCGGCCCCCCCCCCCTCACGTTAAAATAATAACTCAATTTAAAAATATTCAAATTCCTCACGTTAGTCATGCGAACCATGAGCAAGAATAGAATAATTTAACAAATAACAAAAACCCCTACCTTGGGTATAGGTTCGAGGATTTGCCAACATCCGCGGAAGTCAACGTCACGGAGATCGGGCGTCGCGGTCGTCGTTCGTCAATTCCATTGACGAAGAGATGTGTCCGATGTGATACGTCGTTGGCGAAACCTCTTATGTCGACGAAGGGAATCCGAGGAGGAAGCGGCGTTCCCTCTCGTTGACACGGAAGACGAAGAAGAGCGGAGCAGCGTTCTTCGTCGGAACTTGAGCGTTCTTCGTCAAGTTGGGCGTTCTTCGTGTTCTTCGTCAGAGTTGAAGAAGAAGAAGAAAATCTCCCAAAAGCTCTCAAGGTGGCCAAAGCTATTAACCAAAAATAAAATAAGACACTATCTTATTTTATTAACACATCAACACAAAAGAAATTCCAAAGATAAGAAACGAACCATTAATTCGTAGAGTTAATTCAACGAAAGAAACAACTCATTTAATTTACGAAAGAAACAGCCCAATTAAATGGTCTGTTAAGATTTTAAGAAACGCGTCAGTTGACTTTCATTAAGACGGGTTTTCACGGGTGCATTTCTTAGCGGAAAGAAACGGCGGGGCTCGTGCGGGCCCCACCTCACAAATATCCTACCAAGGGGTAGGATATTTCTGGATAGCATCCTATCCAGTTCAACTCAGTTCAAGCCGCCTTTAAGTGGCTTCAAGTGGCTTTCAAGTGGCTTAAGCGAAATAAAATAAAGTTGTCGCAAAATTATTTTATTTCTTAACTTTAAGCCCGAAAATTAAAAACCACACCCGAGCAAATGCAACTCCGGAAGAGGCGTTTCTAAGCGAATACCGGCGCTGCGATTTCATCGGTGCCCTCAGAATTCGATTCCGGGCACCGGTTCAAAAGTTAGAAAAACCCGCTCATCCGTTCACTGAACGTACCCGAGCCAAAACTTCGGAAAATGATTCCGGGCACACCGGGCCTCGGAATCAGGTGCCGTCAGAAACTGCGTTCTTGTAAAATTCCAAAGAAAATTAAGAAAAAAAAATTTCCTTGAAATTTACGGGTCTTTACATTACTCCCACCACAGGGCTTTACGTCCCCGTAAAGCTTCACCACAAACTTAGGGAAGCAAAGCGGTACTGAGCACGCATCTGAGCCTTCCGCTCCCATGTGCTCACCTGGAGGTTCCCGCGCTGCCAAAGAAAGTGCACAAGAGGAATTGACCATCCTCCTAGGATCCGCTCCTGTCGATCCTCGATCCCCACAGGAACCTCCGTATAAGACACTCATCGCCACCGTCTAGCTCCTCATGGTCGATGATATGCGAAGGGGGTCGAGCACGTATCTCCTCAGTTGGGATACGTGGAAAACGTCGTGCACCTAGTGCAACTGAAGTGGATGGGCCAAGCGGTAAACCACCTCGCCTACCCAGCTGAGGACCTAGAAAGGTCCGTTGAACCTCGGAGATAACTTGCCTCCCAGGCCACATCTCCGTAAACCTCGTCGAGGTGAGACCCGTAAGAAGACGTGGTCGTCATCCTCGAACTCCAGAGGTCTCCATTTCTGTTAGAACTGAAACTCAAAACGACTGCTGCTATGAGGGTAAGGTTGACCGACTCAAGAGTGATCGGTCGCAACCTCCTGTGCAAGAGTTACCCTGCACTGCCTGGGGTTTCCTTTTCTGCCGACCAAGGAAAACCCATCCCAACGTTTGCCTAAAACCGTCAATTTGAGTATGAACAGTTATTGCCCATTCCATACTCAAACTAACGTCGTAAGGCCTCGACGCAACTACTAAGAGATCCAACTGTCACTCTCGCCTCCAAGGGTCGAGTCACACTGTCGGCATCAGTGTGAGGTCACTGGGTCTCCTCCAGTTGAAATCTCGAATGTGAGGGTCAAGTCAACAGTTTAACCAGGACCACTCAGTAACATCACAAAAGAGGACAGGAAGGCAAACATCACAAGATAAGTGTCTTTATTTTATTGCAGCTCATGGTACAAAGACACAAAAACAACATCAACATGGAACTAGAAGTATAAGAGACGTATCCACTAGTTCCGCTCCTGTCCACCTGCTCCAGGATCTCTACTTCCTTGTCCACTGCTCTACTGTTGCTCAAGCATTTGTCGTTGCCTCTACCTCGGTGGCTCCCCCAAAGCCTGCGGATCGAGGAGTCGGACAGTCACGTTCCAGGTGACCCTTTCCGCGGCATGAGTAACACAACCTGCTCCTTGCATGGCTGGCTCGGTTCCCACTCCGGGTGCCCCGCACCACCGGTCCTAAAACCCGAGATCGCCCAACTGCTGGTCTGGTCCTCCTGGACCTCTGCATCATCTGTCTACTGCCCACAGATGACTCGGCTTCTGATCGATAAACACGCGGCAAAGGCAGCAGCTCCTGAACACGCTCGGGGTGTAGAGCTACTGGCACAAACTCCACCCTGAAGAAGGTCTCAAAGTCTTCCCATGTGAAAGCCATCCCATCGCAAAACTGGAACAAGTGGCTCCACCACCTGCCTGCTGCTGCCTGAAGAAGGCTGGCAGCAAAGGTCACCATGAAGTCCGATGGCGTCCCCACTAGCCTGAAGACTCCCACCACAGCCTCCAGCCAATCCTCAGCCGCCTGCGGTTCCATCTCTCCCCTGAACCTGGGTGGCCTCTGGCGCTGGAACTCATGCAGCGCACTCAAGTGTCGTGCATCGTCTACTGCTGGGGCTGGTGGCATCGGTGGCCCAACTTATGGTAGTATCGCTGGTGCCTCCGCTGGTGCCTCAACTGCAAGAGGGCCCTGTACCGAAGCCTCGTCGCTCGACAGACTATCAGTACGCACATCCCTCCGGGCTCTAGCTGGTCATCCGAGAAAAGGCATCCTGAAAGAAACAACGTAACACGATCAAACAGTTATACCTGGTGAGCTGACCTGGTTTGAGCTATTTTAAGGGGGGAAACCTTTGAAAACACACACGCAATCAGTGTTTTCGTGCACAAAGTCGGAAATCAGTTGTCAGGGTCCTGGTGTATGGATACGTCGGCCGCCCGCACCAACACTGGACTCCCTGAACTGAAAACCACACTCGGTACTCTCAACACTATTGCTTCACAGAAAGAAACATCAGAGTTATAAGTTCTGCGGTAGAACCGAACTCCTCTGATACCAATTTGTCACGACCCGTCCTCGGGGCCCGTGCCGTGACTACCCCAAGCCCGCCTTCCATAGGCCAGGGGCTGGCGACTAGCACCAAAGGCGTAAAATCCCGATAACTGGGAAGGCATTGCCTTTATAAAAGATAAAAAGCACCACAGAGTACAAGCGGAAGTAAAACACTAAGTACAAAAGGAAGTGCTGAAAAGTAAATGGGCCAGAATACAAACCCAAACTGAAAGTAAAGTACAACTCGAAAGGGAAAACAGCAACTAAAAAGTAAAATCCGCTACTCCGAGCTGTCCACTGGAAATCCCACCTGAAGGGTGGGTACAGATAGCTCCTCTGCTCCACGGGTCTCGCCGTCCGCTCCGAGCACGTCCCGCCCAGTGGTCCACCTCCGGGTACCGTCCCGCTCTGCAAGCCTCAGCTAAGGTCAACGTTGTCCGTCGTCTGAAACCAACACAACGTAGTGCGGGCATAGCCCGTGTAGGGGTGAGTATAACGATACTCAGTAGGGACCCCGAGACCCTCAAGGTCTCACTAAACCAACAAGGATAACCACAAAGAAGATCTCAACAGATAACCTTTTACTTAGGTATATGCCCATACATATACCTAAGTTATCAAGTAACCCATCTCAATCATGAGGAAACACAAGGATTGTGAAAACAACGGATAACCACTACCCGGGTATATGCCCATACATATACCAAAGTTAGCAAGTGACCCATCTCAATCATGAGGAAACACAAAGGTCAAAAGTCTCAGCTCAAACCAGGATTTTCATTATCGAAACCGTAACTGCTGAAGAGCTCCGTCTCTAGAGTGTACAGTGGTCCTGTCACGACTCCGAGGTACTGCTCACTAACCTAAGACTGCTGAGGTACTCCTCCTGTCGAGTACTGCGGGTTTGCGGCCAACTACCTGGCGCTCCGTCCGCTGAGGGTCTGTCGCCAAATACCGGGCGCTCGCCCAAATAGCCTACTGAGGTACTCCTCCTGTCGAGTACCGCGGGTTTGCTGCCAACTACCAGGCGCTCCGTCCGCCGTGGGTCTGCCGCCAAATACCGGGCGCTCCGTCCACTGGGCTAGTCGACTCACTCCAAGTCGAGTCGGTCAAGCAGTCGTCAGGTCTCAGCCGGCTACACGGTCTCCGTACTCTGCACGCTCGTCTCCGGGAGGGTCTGCTCCACGAGCTACTGGTCGATACTCCAAGTATCACAAGTCCCGCAAAGAAGTATCTCAAAGGACCGTCTCGTCACAGGGGTCACAACGCAACAGACGGCGCGTCGATCGGACGCCCGGTCTGTGAGTTATTAGCCTTTTCGTCCCAGGGGCCCGGTTGGTTTCGTGAGCGAACCAATCCCGACCGTATCACAACTGTACCCTGAACTCCCGTAGGGTATCCTCAAAGGGACCGTTACTCAACGTAATCACCAACGCCGCTGACGGTTCGTCAAACGGACGTCCTGTCTGAAAGATATCAGCTTTCCCGTTCCAGGGGCCCGGTTGGATTTCGGGTGCGATCCAACCCGGCCACTACTAACTGTATCCAAAACTCGGGCGAAGGATGCCAAAAGTTCCGTATCGTAAGCAGGAACTCAACGCAACAGACGGTGCGTCGATCGGACGCCCGGTCTGAGAGTTATTGGCATTTTCGTCCCCGGGGCCCGGTTGGTTTTTAAGGCAAAACCAACCCGACCGTACTCCACCTGCGTCCAAACCTCAGGCGGAGTATGCCAAAAGATCCTTCTCACTAAGAGGAACACAACACAGCTGACGGCACGTCAATCGGACGCCCGTTGCTCAAGATATGAGCGTTTCCGCTCCGAAGGCCCGGTTGGTTTCGTGAATGAACCAACTCGGCCGAACTCAAAGTAATCCGAAACCTTGAGTGCGATATACCGAAACGACCGTCTCGATCCAAGGATCGCATTGCCGCAGACGGTTTGTCATTCGGAGGTCCGAGGCTCAAGATATGGCCAAAAGACCGAGACTAGTTCGAAACGGGGGGGTCCGGGTCCGGGCCGACCCGGCCCGACCCCCCCCTGAGGCGGCGCGGAAGCGCGGCGGCGCGGCGGCGCGGGGGCCGCGGCGGCCTGGCTCCGCACAGTGTCCGAATGCGGGGGGCAAAGCCCCCGCTGATTGGGAAGGCGGCGCGGCCTTTGTGCCGCGCCTTTTTGCAAGAAAACGGCCCCCCCACGTGGGGGCCGGCTTGAATTAAAACCGGGGGGGCTGCTGCCCCCCTCCCTTCATGGAAACCGCCCCCCTCATAATGAGGGGGGGTTTTGAGCGTTGGCCGGGGAATTAATTTTCCCCGGTTTAATGCTATCCGGCCGGCCAGCTGGCCGGCCAGTTTTCTCCAACGGGACCAGAAATTCCGGTCCCGCCTTCGGCTTCCGACGCCGGCGGCCCGGCCGCCGGTCTTCTCATCCCGCCGCGGCCCGGAACCGGTCGCGGTCTCCTCGTCCCGCCGCGGCCCGGAACCCGCCGCGGTGTTCGTCGTCCGGCGCGGTGCGACGGCACCGCGCCCCTTCGCCGCGCATTTGATTCCCTTCGACGCGGCGCGACGGCGTCGCGTTCTTCATGATTCTTCCACGGCGCGGCACGACGGCGCCGCGAAATTTAATCATATTATTATCCGCATGGTGCGACGGCACCACGCCACTTTGCTTCCACCCTCAAGATAGAACAATAAGAACGATGGAGGGGGGTTCGGCCGTGTTCGTGCGGTCCGGCCCCCCCCCCCCCCCTCACGTTAAAATAATAGATCAATTTAAAAATATTCAAATTCCTCACGTTAGTCATGCGAACCATGAGCAAGAATAGAATAATTTAACAAATAACAAATACCCCTACCTTGGGTATAGGTTCGAGGATTTTCCAACGTCCGCGGAAGTCAACGTCTCGGAGATCGGGCGTCGCGGTCATCGTTCGTCAATTCCGTTGACGAAGAGATGTGTCCGATGTGATACGTCATTGGCGAAACCTCTTATGTCGACGAAGGGAATCCGAGGAGGAAGCGACGTTCCCTCTCGTTGACACGGAAGACGAAGAAGAGCGGAGCGGCGTTCTTCGTCGGAACTTGAGCGTTCTTCGTCAAGTTGGGCGTTCTTCGTGTTCTTCGTCAGAGTTGAAGAAGAAGAAGAAAATCTCCCAAAAGCTCTCAAGGTGGCCAAAGCTATTAACCAAAAATAAAATAAGACACTATCTTATTTTATTAACACATCAACACAAAAGAAATTCCAAAGATAAGAAACGAACCATTAATTCGTAGAATTAATTCAACGAAAGAAACAGCTCATTTAATTTACGAAAGAAACAGCCCAATTAAATGGTTTGTTAATATTTTAAGAAACGCGTCAGTTGACTTTCATTAAGACGGGTTTTCACGGGTGCGTTTCTTAGCGGAAAGAAACGGCGGGGCTCGTGCGGGCCCCACCTCACAAATATCCTACCAAGGGGTAGGATATTTCTGGATAGCATCCTATCCAGTTCAACTCAGTTCAAGCCGCCTTTAAGTGGCTTCAAGTGGATTCCAAGTGGCTTAAGCGAAATAAAATAAAGTTGTCGAAAAATTATTTTATTTCTTAACTTTAAGCCCGAAAATTAAAAACCACACCCGAGCAAACGCAACTCCGCAAGAGGCGTTTCTAAGCGAATACCGGCGCTGCGATTTCATCGGTGCCCTCAGAATTCGATTCCGGGCACCGGTTCAAAAGTTAGAAAAACCCGCTCGTCCGTTCACTGAACGTACCCGAGCCAAAACTTCGGAAAATGATTCCGGGCACACCGGGCCTTGGAATCAGGTGCCGTCAGAAACTGCGTTCTTGTAAAATTCCAAAGAAAATTAAGAAAAAAAAATTTCCTTGAAATTTACGGGTCTTTACAGTTTATCTGAACCAGTGAATGAAAATAGAGATTTAATAAGTTAAATAAGAGGCTTATCATTGTAGCAGTCCTCATTTTCCCTCTAGTGGGGAATGTTTTTGTGGTATATAGTGATTCTTCAAATAAGGTATTGGGATATGTACTAATACAGAATAATAAAGTGATTGTATATGCATCAAGGTAGTTGAAATTTGATGAATAAAACTATCTAACACATGATATGGAGTTGGATGAAGTTCTCTTTGTATTGAAAATCTGGCTATATTATCTATATGGGGAGAAGTATGAAATATATATGGATAATGAGAGCCTAAAATATATATTCACATAAAAGAATATTTATATGTTCTAATTACTATAGTTAGAGTTGATCAAGGACAATGACCACTCAATCCATTACCATCATGGGAAAACAAAAAAAGTGGAAGATACTATAAGTAGAAAGGATCCAAAAACATTATCATTGATGATAATTGAGAAGGATATAATATTATTATACTTTAAAAGGATAGAAATAAAAATCATGAAGGAATTAACATCATCATTACTTTCTCAAATGGTTGCTTAACCATACCTTCAAGTGAAGATAAAGGATGCTAAAAATGATGATGTGGAAATTTAGAAGATGGTGGAAGCTTTGAGAAAAAGGAAATCCTTAGAGATAAAAATTGTATAATAATGAGTTTTAATATTTGGGTCATGACTATATGTACTATAAAATCCTAAGATAAATAAAAATCCATTTAATGTTGCACATAACTCAACCTTCTCCATCTACCCAGGGAGTACAAAGATGTATCAAGATCTTTGAGATAACTATTGTTGGGACAATATGAAGAAGGAGATAATGAAATATATATCAAGGTGTATGTTATATTAGCAAGTGAAGGCTAAAAGTAAGATGTCTAAGGGGATGATGTAATTGTTACCCATACCTATATGGAAATGGGAAAACATCACCATGGAATTTGTCACTAGTCGTCTAAATAAATAAAGAGGAAATAATGCCATATGGGTTGTGGTTGATCATATTATAAAGAATTAACACTTTATTGAAATTTGATAGGAATTACCACTTGATAAAATTGCAAGGATATAAATCAGGGAGGTGGTGAGGCTATATAAAACACCTCTATTGATTGTATCTGATCGAGATTAGAGATATACCTTCAAGTTTTGGAAGAGCCTCCAAAATGATCTAAATACTGATTTGAACTTCAATATAACTTATAAAACCCTAATTGATGGCCAATATAAGAATAATATTTAGACACTGGAATACATGTTGAGAGCATTCTTGATGGATTTCAAAGGAGAATGATATCAACATCTCCCTCTGGTCGAGTTCTCATACAATAATAGCTTTCACTCAAGCATCCAAATGGCTCCTTATGAAGACCTTTATGAGAAGAGATGTGGAAAAATTGTGTGTTGGGATGAAGTTTATGAAAACAATTTTTTGGGACTTGAAATATTTGAAAAGGTTAATACCATTTAGAAACACATTAGGACTACTTAGAGTCGACAGAAGAGCTATACTGATAATCGTCGACAAGACCTGAAGTTTGAGGTTGGGGATAAAGTGTTTCTATATATATCACCATGGAATAAATTTATGATATTTGGGAACAAGGTAAAGATAATACCTAGATATATCAACCACTTTTGATTCTCAATCTCATTAGAGTTATGGATTATTGACTAACACTCCCTCCAACCCTTTCTTAAGTACACAATGTATTCTGTGTATTCCTCTTGAGTAAGTACATAACAAATCCATAACATGTAATGAATTTAGAGGTGGTATAGATGGAAAATTATCTCTACTATGAGGATAATCTAGTGAATATGTTGGACCATAGATATAAAGTTCTACACAACAAGACAACTCACCTAGTTAAAGTACTATAGTGGAACCATAAATATAAAGAGGAAAACTGAGAACCAGAGGAATCTTGAAAGTAGAAGTACCCCCCCACCTATTTTGACCTTAGTATGTAATATGAAATTTTGAGTAAAAAATTCCTTGATGAGGTAAGAATGTAATGCCACAATATTTTTAAAAAATAAAACTATGTTTGATAGTGTATACGATGTACAACATCAAGCCTAAATGAACCATGATTATTTAAATATGACTGTTATAACCTAGCTGTTAAATTAGAGGGTATGAATAGGATTAAATTCTTTATTAAATATATATAAATTTTAAAATCAATATATATGTATTTATAAATTCATAGAAAATAAGCACTTAGTTTTTAATGAAGAAATTTTATTCTTAAAAGTTACATTTTCCTTAAAAATGTTTTTATTTAATTTTGTGAGAAAATATTATAATTAATTTTTATAAATTTTAGAAATTTAATTTGATAAAATGAACTTAATTTTTTAAATAATAATATTAAAATTAACTTAGGGTGAAATATTTTGATTTTTATGAAGTGATCAATTTTTTAGTGAATGTAAAAAATTAACAATTTTCAAATACTATTATTTATTTTCATTAAATAATATAATTTTAAGTCCCATTATTTTTTTATTTTTTATTAAAGTTACATATAAAACATTTTATTTTTAATGATTTAATTTATTTCATATGAATCAACAATTTTCATGAATTTGGTATAAGCTTATTTTTATGCTTAAAGTGCGGTTTTCTACAAACTATTTTTAAGAGCATAAAGTTTTTCCATTTTAATTAATTAAAATTACCCCTATAAAGGAAATATTTAAATTAAATTTATATATTATAAATTTATTTATATCAATTTAAATTTATATAATGATTTTTAATCCATAGAGTTAATATATGATCATCTATTGCACGTTACATGCGTTTGTGTTAAAATGGAGTTTTGCACGTTATGTGTGTTTGTGTTAAAATTAATTTTAAAAAAAACATAGGATTTTATTTTATAGTTTGGATTTAATATTTATAATTAGTGGGTTTATATTATATAATAATTCTAATTTTATTTTTAGTCTTAAAGGATAAATTACCTAGGTAAAAACTAGTTATTGTGGTAAAAACTAAAATGGTAAAAGTGAGTAACCATGAAGGTAAAGGTGAAAGAATGTTTATTTTTTAATGGTGGATGTTTAATTTAACATTATATTCCTTTAACCGCATAATTTATTAATTTTGGAGTCACTTTTATTGAGAGTGAATTCCAATTATTGAATAGTTTTGGGTATTTAAAAAAATACCTCTCCTTCTCACTTATAAAAGGGAACCTCCTCTCATATCCTATACACACTTCAGAAAGATTTTTGGTTAATAAAATACCTTTAAAAAAACCTTTATTACTTCCCTTAACATTTTTTATAGGCTTTTTTATTTATAAAACCTTCATAGGAATAATTTTTATGAAAACATAAAGAAGTTGTCAGAAGAAGATGTATCATTCTTAACCAAGTATTTTGTTTTATTTCTTCTTCCACCTTCTTAAAATATTATTCAACAATTATGATATAACAAAATAATTATATAACATATAATAAGATTTTATTATGTTAATTAAATAATATACATCCATCTCCTCTTCCATAAAATGGAAAATAAAACCATCGTTCATGTGTTCGGAGGGCTACCGCCTCGCGAACCGATGTAATTCATTTTCTATCATCACCTCTCATGGATGTTTATGATAATGGATTTAATATATATAAATATTATATAAATAAAATATTTTTCATTATTTAAAGTTAATATATCGTATATTTTCTTAGATTTACATTCATTAAAAGATGACAATATTGTTCATGCGCACATGTGGATTACCACCTCTACGAAGCGATGTGATTTGTTTTTCATTAACTCAAAAAATAGATGATATATATAAGTGTATTTTAAAAAATAATATTATATTTATGATATAATTATAATTCTATAAAGATTAAATAACACTTACATTTTTTCGACCACAATTGTTAAAAAAAGGAAATGTTACTCACGCGTACGTATAATCTGCTATCTCCTTGATTATAACGTAGTTCATTTTTCATAACCATATTTCAGGATAGGTATTAAAAGTGAAATTAATGTATTTTTTTATTTATTTAATTATTATTATTCTTTATATTTTTAATTAATAATATCTTTGACCTTAGAAAACTTACCAAAGTGATTTTGAACATATGAGACAAATATTGTCAAAACATCCGACATGAACCTGAATGACTGTGTAATTGAATATAACGTGATAATAAAAAAATATATAATAAACTTGAAAAAGGTTCTTAAGAAATTAAATTATTAACATAACTTTATTATTTAATAATATAAATAAAAAATGTGACAAGTTGGGCTTAATGTATTGTATTTCTCTAAACCACCCTTTGGGTTTTGACGATTCTCTCTTTAACTCACCTTTTCCCTCTCATTAATGTTTTTAAATTTTTATAAATTATGTATATATTTATCTAAAATATATAAATAGAATATTCTCCCTTCCTTTGATGAGTTAATATATACCATAAGTTCTTTTCTCAAATGCAACACATCTATTTCCATTGATAATTTTTATGTTTATTCCTTAATATTGATTTTATTTTTTGGAACACATAATTTTGTACATGTTATGATGGATGAAACCAAATAGAGATAAAATTAATTAGGTAAATCACTTGTCTCATGTGACGTTATGTGTTGGATTAGGGAGTAAACCTAATCTATTATGGGACTTTTTCCACCATGTGATATTATCTAGGTAGTTAGCCTTGACTCATGTTTATGTCATGCTATATGTTGGTTCCAAATTTACTATATTTTTATGAACTTATTATACCATGGTATTTATGTTATAATTTCATGTGATTACTTATGAGCCTTCTCTTTTATGATATCACGTTATACCTTTGATTCACACGTTATGTTTCCTTATCATGTTTATTCCCTTAATGTGATTTTTATCTCCACCCTTTCTTTTATATATTCCCAAAGTTATCCTATATAGTTTTAGGGGATCAAATTTATTTAATAGAACATTATAGATAATAAAATAAGGATTTAATTTTTTAATTTCCTTTCATTGTATTATGAACCTAGTATTACAAAGACACTAGTCCTTACAATATTTGGGTTGTAGTCATTATATATTTATGTTTAAATATCATTTAATAATACATGTAAAAGGCTTGGGTTTCTATAATAAAGAAAAAAATACAAAATCCTAACCATGATCGTATTTTTATAAAGTATGATAACTCATGAAAACATTTCCTTGAAAAACAATCCTTTCACCTTTAAAAGATAAAAACCTTTCCCTTATTCATAAACTCATTTCCTTACCTTAAGAGATCAAAATAATTCCATTAAAAATCATAGTAATAAAAAAACCATGTAATAATATTAGGATGTTATTATTACAATCACCCTTATAATCAACATCATAATAACCCTTACAAAGGAATAAACTATCCTATTAATTTGAACATGTGTCCTTTATAGAATATATATTTACCCAATTCATTAGAGGGATATATCAAAAACACCCATAAAAATATTTAATTTGAAAGTAACATAACATTAATTGAAAACATAAAATATTTAACTTCCATAATAAAACTCACTATAATTGTTTGATAACATAAGAAAAATCACTTTCATTTATCTCATAAAAATGAGAAGAAATATCTTTTCTTTTGAAATCATTTTTAAAAATAAAAATTATCCGAAAATAATAATAAGATCTTATTTTAATAACCATATAATCTTGTATAGGAATAATTATAAATACTAATGTCTATTACGATGGTAAAATGTTTTCATATGGTAAACATTAAAAAATATTCTTTTCCCACTTATAAAGAAAGTTAAAAATTACCCATATGGGAAATTTTATGAAGATTCCTTTTAAAAAACATATAAATAAAGTAAAAAATATTTGAAAATGAAATTTAAAAATCTTTTAATTACAAATAATAATACTCTTGAAACATTTACAAGAATACGAATATAGAATAAAAAGAGTTTAAAAAATTTAAAATAAGTTTTTAAAGAAAAATTTCTCACGATATTAGTAACTTTTGAATAAAAAGGACATTAAAGGATAAAAATATAAATGGATTTGTAAACCACATGAATTTCAGAAAATTAATGATAAAATACACACATATGGTAGTTTATACACCACATAAAATATAAAACGTGGTGAAAATGGCATAAGTATCAAAGAAAGGAAATTAAGACAAAAAATTCCTTACCTTGGACATCCAGTTATTCAAAAATGATCAAAAATCCCAATATAATAAATTTAGATCTTTTATAAACCTATATTAGAACCATATTTATATTTTTTATAACTATATACCATTTTATTATAATTTATTACTACCTATTTATTAATAATTTTTTGATAAAATCAATGTTTTGTGTTAACTATCCTGTTTCCCAACCATGTTTTGATTTGACAGTTTTAGTCTTTTCACATCAATCATGTTTTCATCACCTATATAATTTTTATAATGATTTTATATATTTGTTTTATATTATAATGGGGTTATATACATATTTCATGGAACTTATGGTGATAATGTTTACGGATATGTTTAAAATTCCATTTTTAGAAGTTTTAATTTTTAGAAAGAATTGATTTTATCAAAACACACACACACAAACATATATTTATTTATTTACATTACCATTCCATAATTTTTAAAAAATAATAAGTTTAAAATTATCACATAATATTACTAGTACATAACATTCCTTAATCATTCATGACATAAATGTTATAATAATGTTATTGTTGGTGGTAAAACAGATCAAAACAAGAACACGTTATAACTGTTGAATGGGTAAGAACATGTTATTTTATAATGATAATATAAATTTTATATAAGCTTAATAATGTTATAAATATCATATTTATTTATTAAATTCATTAATATAATAATCGTTGAATGGAGTTAAAGAAAAATGAAATAAGTTGTATATGGAGGTGGTATTCCACATGTACACACAAGCGACGTTTCCATTTTTCAATGGATGGGAGAGAAGGAAATTATATAATATTTCATGTTTAAATAATTGTAATTATATCATAAATATAAAAAATATTCATTAAATACACATATATAACCATCCAGGGAAAGTGAGTGGAGTGAAACTCTTTTAAAAGCTCCTAACTTTAAAATAATTTAATGTAATTTTCAATGGAAAGTGACACAAAAAGGTAATTTTTTTAATATAGGATACTTTAGGATCTAAATCCACTAATACAATAAAATTTATAAATTTTTAAAGATAATTTAATCCTTATCCCTTATATTGACCACCTCTTTAACCCTTTTAACACGTACCATGATGACTAAATTTTTCTACGGTAAATTAATTTTGTGACTAAAAATGAAATGGAAAATATTAAATAATATGAATACAATGATTAAAAATATATAATCCACTTTACAATATTCATTTTCTGTAGGTGGTAAAAATTAATTTTAATATAATTACGCGTAATGCAATGAAAAATAGTTTTTAGAAAAATTCCTTTTTAAGCATAAAAATGAATTTACACCAAAATAATGTATAGAATTGAACCAAATTAATTTTATTAGTTTATTAATAGAAAATGATTATTATGTGACTTTAAAACCAATTCAAAACTTAATGTAACCATGTAAATATTTATTTCAAGAAAATGATAAAAATGTTTATTTTTTTAGAATAAAACATTACTTTGGTTGAAAAATGTCAAAAATAGATTTTATATATTAAACATAATATTTTTAAATGATTTAATTTACTTATTATTTTATATTTTTTTATATAAAAAGTTTTCATAAACATTAAATTCATTCATATATTATGATGATGTCATAAAAGTGATAATATTTGTAAAAAATCCATTTTTCATTATTCAATAACAAATATTCCGTGTAAGAAAAATACTAAAAATTAAAACTAAGATAATTTTAAAACATTGAATTATAAAATGAAGTTATTTTTTTCAAATTAAATTTATAAAATTAATAAATGTATCTTTTAAATGAAAATACAAATTATAAGGGAAACCATTTTTATAGAAAAATGACCCTTTTAAACATCAAGTGTTATTAATCTCATTTCATATAATTTTTAGATCAATTAAGTGTTAATATATAGTTTATAAATTTAATTATTATATATAATATTTTAAAGGTGATAAATTTAATTTATTAAGATAAAATACACAATAGTTTAAAAAGAGTTATTTGAAAATATGCCTTTTTAAACATTGAAAAATTAATTATCATACTTTTTATTTACTTTGACTTTCTAAAATTCTTATAATTACATAATGATGCTTCACATTTTATTCTTATAATGTATTATAATAAAATATATAGTGATTACTTTTAGTTCAGTTTTACATGTAATATAAGATATCAAACATAGTATTATGGAAAGGAAAATTAAATATTGAAATAATGAGGTTTTAAATGATTTTGTTGACATGAAGTTGAAAATTAATGATAAAAAATGAGTTATGAATACCAGAATTTTATTAGTCAATTGACTCACTTTTGTAGTTTCTGTGGTGAAGAAGAGGCATGTCAAAGTTTCAAACGAAGCAAAATAACTTATTAGGAAGTTTCCAACTAGGATTTTATCATAATTTACATATAATATTAAATGAAAATGATGATAAATTGATATGAAAAATGAATTAATCCAAAAATTAATTGAAAAAGAACCATGGAACCAAGAAAAGTTGATCTTTTTTAGATTATATTTATGATTAATTTAATTAAAATAATTACATCATTTATGAAGAATATTTCTCTATAGAAGAGTTTGATCAAAAAAACATTATTCAGTTGAACCATTATTGTGTCATAGGATGAAAAGAATAATCCCTATAGCAGTGATCCATACATGATCCTTTTTATCTATAATTATCCCCAATGGTACTTAGGACAAAAGCATGGGGGCACAAATCATTTCTCATCGCTCCATTTGATCGCTACGATGATCCCTTAAGTCTTAAAGGATTATATCTTAGTCTATCCAACTTAAGAGGACAAGGAAGGATGAAGATATTCTCTTTATCTTTAGTGAGGACCCTAGTGAAGCTATTCGTTGAGAGATAATTCTATAAGGAGAATAATGTTGTGCACACAAACTTCTTCACAATTGTCTATAATAGAGTGTTATAGTCCTATGTATAGGGTTTAAAATTAATTAATTTGAAAAAAAGATATTAATTATATACTAATTAAATAATATACCCTATTCCTTGTAAAATAATAATAATAATATTTTATCTTATGGTGTGCACTAATTCGCATAGTGATATATATTATTTTATAGTTTGGTAATTAAATATTTATCACTAGACTCAAAACCCCATCCACTCATCCTCCTTGATATTTATTGAATTTTTGAATAAATATTTAAATAAATATTATCCATCTAATAAATAAATAAATATTGTATTCATAGTTCGGTGGATAAATATTTATTTAATATTAATATAACTAAATAAATTATTTATTTTATAGATAATTATTTATTACCTTGAGAATAATAAGAGATAAATAAATATTATATATCCATGTAATTAAATAATTACCATATGAATAAATAATTATTTAATATTTGAAATTAATAAAAAAAGAATAAATATTATTCCTCATTCTAGAGAATAATATTTATTTCAATAATTTAATATTATTTAATTGAGATCAATATAAACACTAATTCTATGACCCTCTAGACTTTTTTTCCTTAGTGGAATTAGGCATGTTCACCTAAAGTCCAATTTCAATATCTAGCAACATATAAAGGTACCCAAGAGAAAGAAGTTAATGGTGTAAAATCAGAAACCACATATGAACACTCATTTTGTAATATAACACCTTTGTCTCGATATCTTATCTTATAGGTTTCATACTCGTGTTATCAAATTTTATGATTGACACGTCTTTCATTGACTTACTTAAATGAAGTTTTCAATACACCATAACCATGGAATTTATTGTGATTGTTCCATTTCAATCAGAGGGATGCGATATCTACTTACATGAATATGGAAGGGATAAATTATTCCTCAAATTATTCATTAATAACATATCACTCATGATGCACCCAATGTACCTAAATTCCCTATGAACATATGGTGTCATAGTTTACAATAATACATCTATATACATAACTGTTTAAGGATAATTACACATCATCATAGAAATAAATTTCTAATGACATATAAACATGTGGGATTCATGTTGGCGGGTTTCTAGTAATAATCATCTGTCTTGGAGATTACCAAGTGAGAACTTTATGAGATGATTTTTGTCCTATTATGAATAGTTTCACCCAACATAATTCATCTTTATCCTATCGGATGATTTCATAAAACTGTATGATTATGTTTAAGAATATTTTTATTTATATTAAAGTTATTATCATAGAGGGGATCTAGTTATGACCTTTTTAATGTGACATATATTCTAGGAAATTATCTAATTAAAACTACATAGAATAATAATAAATATATTATAAGTTTTTTATTAATATTAAAGTCTATGAATATATGATAAATCTAAATTATAAAGTATATAGTTCTTAGGAATCAACTCTAATATAATCCTACTTAAATTAGAGTAAGATTCTAACCGACTAGTCAGTTTTCACATGTTAAATATGCTTTTGTTGAGTATGACTATAGCTATCGAGCCTATCAGATTTCCATGGCTAGGGTTGGTATAACCACATGTTTGTGTGGAAAATCTACTTTCTATGAAATCACTACCCTAAAATACTGTAATTTTAGGCTATACCCATTCCTATGTACAAATGGATTTTTAGAAATGTTGGTATAAGTTGTATTCACTTCTTCTTAATTGTGAATTTCCATAGAACCAAGGGAGTGGCTATGGCATGGATGTAGGTTCTCACATTGATGTTGAACCTTGTAAATATTATGTAGTTTAATTTCTTTATTATATTTTCATTCATGAGTATTTATAAAAATATGATAAGGAAATTAATCTTAACAGGTTTCAGGAGTTAAGTTTTGAAAAGTATTGAAACATATAAAAAGTGAACAACTATTTCAACCCCCCTATCAGTTGTTATTTGATCCTTTGAAACTTCAATTAGTATCAAAGTGAAGGTTCCCTCATTTTATCCTTATCATGGATAACATCAATTATGTAAACAATAGAATAATTCCTACATTTGATGGAAAAAATTATTATGGATGAAAAAATAGGACGATTCCTTATCTCCTATCTCTTGGCTTGGATGTTTTTGATGCTTCTATTATTTATTTTCCACATACTGAGAAAGATTCCCTGATGACCTTTTCTAAAAAGAGAAATATATAGGTTGTTGGAAAGGCTATAAATTTTATTCTTATTTCCTTATCATAAAATGTTTTTTCATAAGGTGATGGGTCTCAAAACATCAAAAAGTATGTGGGACAATATGGAAAGTGTTTTTGAAAGAAATAATAAAGTTAAGGAAGTAAAGATACAAATATGGAAAAGTAAGTATAAAGACATCATAATGTGAGATGAATAAAAAATTGATGAATACTTCACCAGAGTTAATGAAATTTTTTACAACATCAACAGATTCAGAGATATCCTAGAATATTATACAATTGTGAAGAAACTTATGAGAAAATTTTCAGACAAGTTTGACTATAAATTTATTCTTTAAAAGATAAGGATGATTTACCTATTAATGAATTGAATAACTTTTTATTTATTATGAAGTGAGGAAAGATAAAATGTTTAAAAATAATTTTAAATATTAAATGGATTTTGAATCTATGAGAAAGATAAAAATCCAAGATATTGAAGAAGCTGATCCTTATAAGTCTAAAGATAAAGAGGATGTTGAGTTGAATGAAAAAAATCATGTCTCTTATATAAAAAACTACCGGATAAGAATAGGAAAATATGAATGTAAAATTTCTATTAAATGTTTTGAGTGTGGTGGAATCAAACACTTTACTTTGAATTTCCCCACGAAGAAAGTTGGAGAATATTGAGATGATTCTGATAAAAAACCTTGATGGAAGAAGTGCAAAAAAATTACAAATAAGAAAATTCTTCCAACAAATACAAGAATAATGTTACTATAAACGAAAAATTATTTTGATTAAGAAATTTGAATCAGACTCAAATGAAAACAATTCTTTTGATGATTAAAGTTCAAAAAAATTCAGAACCTTCATTACAAAAGTTGAGAAAATAATAGATTCCTCAGATGGTGAAGAATGTTTTAAAGACTCTTATAGAGAGTATCAAATCATAACAGAACTTTTTGCATGTCTTGAGAAAAAAACTCTCAATAAATAAATTATATCAATAAAGAAATATTGTAAAGAAGTTTCTGATGGAAGAAAATATTTCATCAAGCAGGAGGATGAATACATTCAAAAGATATTAAGTTACAAACTAAGAATTGCTAAACGGGGAAAGATGATTAATGATCTCTATAAGAAGTTAGAAGATAAGGAATAATAAGTTAAAAAGTTTAAATAAAAACTTATTTAGTATCAAAGTACCTTGAGAAAGATGAATGAAAACTTTAACAAAGCTTTTGAAGTAAAATACGAGACTTCTAAAGTTAATAAGAAGGCTCAATACAAGAATTAGGTGAAATATTCTCCTATGAAAAATAATGTTTCATCTGATTATTTTAATATTTCAGGTTCTGAAAAAAGTATTAGAAAATATTTGGTAGATAAAGGATGTAATAAACCTATAAAATCTTCAAAATTAGAAAAGTAACTCAAAATAAAATATGGTCTACATCCTGAGTATGTTAGAGCTGAAAGAAGTTACCAAACTCAACAAGTTTTTTTACAAAGAAAGATATTTCTTAAATAGAAAATCAATATTTGATGGATATTTATAGTGCTATGGAATCTATGGGAACTAGAAATATAAATTTTTCTATAACTTATCTATACTTGGAAGAATATTTAATCAATTTGGTAGAAATAATGGAAGTAGAATGAATAACTTTCCAAGCTTATAGAGAGTTGAAAAATTGAATTCACAAGAAGTTAGAAACTTTCCAAAAAAAAATCAATTTGAATGTCTAGAAGATGTTTAAGGAAGATGTGATCAGTATGTTCATCATGCCAAAATATTTATAACACTCCTTCTAAAACAAATTCCTTATGATAGAAAAGAAAATAAAATTGAAAAGAATAAAATTGAGGAGAGAGTTTCTTGTTGATATAACTTTGAAAGAAAGTAAAAGGAACAAACTATAGATACTTGATAGTGGATATTCTTCACATATTTTAGGTGGTATTAAAATCTTGAAACATTTTGAAAGTCATGATAGAGGAGCAGTTACCTTTGGAAATGAAATTTCCTTACAAATCAGAGGAATTAGAATGGATGAGATTGAAGACAAAAAGTTGAAATCATAAGAAATTTTATTTTTTGATGGGATAAAACATAAATTACTTAGTGTAAGTCAACTTTGTGATGATGGAAAATATGTTGTTTTTAGAATTTTTTTTATATCATCAAAAGTGTGAAAGATGGAAAACTTATTACAAAAGGAGAAAGAACCAGTGGAAATATCTTTCAAATAGAAGAATTTAACAACTCCTGTTACTTGAGTTCTTAAGATGAAAACAAATTATGGCACTAAATACTTGTTCACCTTATATAGGAAATTATGAAAAAACATTCTAAATTTGATTCCATTTGAAACTTTCCAAAATTTAAAAGAAGAGAGGAATATATTTTTCCAACTTGTAAAAAAGGGAAGATGATTAACAAAAGTCATAAAAGCATTAAGAATAAATCTACCAAAACACTTAAGCTTATTCATTATGATTTGTGTAGGATGATGAGACATCAATCAAGAAAAGGAGATTTATAATTTATCACATTTATTGATTATTTCAGTCAGATGAAAAATATCATGTTTATGAAGCACAAGTAAGAGCCTATTGAAATGTTCAAATTATTTAGAAAATATTTTGAGAAAGAAATTGGGGTTTCCATAAATAAGTTGAGAACATAAAATAGCATCGAATTAAGAATAGATAATTTTGAAACTTATCTGAGAAATCATGGTATTAAAAATCAGTATAGTGATTCCTATGCTCCACAAAAAAATAGAGTAGGATAGAGAAATAATATAATTTTGGTGGAAATGGGAAGAAATATGTTAGCAGAATAGAAAATTTCAAAATTCTATTAAATAGAAGCTATTAGTACTACTGTAAATGTTAAAAATAGATGTTTGTTGAGACCAAAATCCAAAATCACTCCTTATGAAATGTGGTATAACAAAAAACCTTCCTTGAAGTACTTAAAAGTTTTTGTAAGTACATGTTTAATTAAAATAAAAAATCTAGATTTGTGAAAGTTTGATGAGAAAGATGAGGAAGAAATTTTTATGGGATATTCACCAAATGAAATAAGTTATAAATTCTGGATCAAACATTTAATAAGTTTGGTTGACTCATATGATGTGAAAGTAATTGAAAATAAAAACTCCTTAACAAAAGTTGTTGAGAATGTTAAGGAGGATAAGTTTGAGATTTCCAACGATACTGGAAGTTCAGCGAAAGATCCTTATCAAGATCCAGGAGAATCATGTGATGAGGAAAGTTTAGATAGAAAATAAACCTTGAAATTTCCTACTTTACAAAAACATTTTGAGTCTAAAAACATTATTGGAAATCATAAGAATCTAGTTCAGACAAAAATTCAATTGAGATTAGAAATTTAGACTTCATTTATCTCAAAAGTTGAACCAGAATCAGTTTTAGAAGCTATTCAACAAAAAGAGTGGGTGGATTCTATGAATGAAGAGTTAGATCAGATTGAAAAAAATTAAATATGGGAATATTTTCTACAAACAAAAAATTTAAATGTTATCAGAACAAAATGGGTTTATGGAAACAAATTGAATGAGCATAGAAAAGTTTTAAGAAACAAATCAAGACCTATTTGTAAAGGATATACATATGTGAAAGGTGTGAATTTTTATGAAACCTTTTCCCCCATTGAAAGGCTAGAAACAATTCAAATTTTTATTATAGTGCCTTCTCATCATAATTACAAAGTTTATAAAATGGATATAAATTCATATTTCCTAAATGGTGAGATTGAGGAATATGTTTACATTGAAAAACCTTGTGGGTTTCTACTTGATGAGGATGAAAACAAAGTTTGTAAATTGAAGAAATATTTGTATGGGATGAAATAAGATCCACCAACATGGTATTCTAAACTTGAAAATTGTTTGATAATGTTGAACTATTCTAAAAGAAAAGTTTATAGAAACTTATATGTGAAAGATGTTGACTCTGGATCTCTAATTGTAATTGTTTATGTGGATGATGTAATTTTTTCTAGGGATGAAGAGAAAGTTTGTAAAGAATTTGATGAGGAAATGAAGAAGAATTTTGAAATGTAATTGTTGGGACAATTAACTTTATTCCTTATCTAACAAGTTTAACAAATGGAAAATTACATTTTCCTATCTAAAGTAAAGTATTTATGGAATTGTTACAAAAATTTGGAATAGAAGAATCCAAATAAGTTTTTAATCCTATTTAAGTGAGACAAAATTTGGGTAAAGATGAATCTAGTATAAGTGTGAATCATAAAGGATTTCAGAAGCTGATAGGAAGTCTTCTTTACCTTACAGCCTCGTGAACTGATTTTTTTATGCTATGAAATTTTGTTCCAAGAGTCAAAGTAATCCAAAATAATTACATATGTTGGCAGCAAAGAGGATTCTAAGATATTTCAAAGGAATAAATTAATATGCATTGTTATACAAAAGAAATAGTGAGATAAAGTTTCATGGGTTTACTGATGCCAATTGGGATAGAGATTGTAATGATAGAAAATCAACCTTAGGGGGAACATTTTTCTTGGGTGAATGTTGTGTGAGTTGGAATAGTAAGAAACAAAGTTCAGTAACTTTTGAGCACAATTAAATCAAAATATGTTGTAGGTAAATCAAATTGTACTCAAATGTTATTGATTAAAGTTAAACTGGAATATTTGAAAGTAAAATTTTTGAAACCATTAAAGATACTTTGTGATAATTAGAGTTTAGTTGATCTTTCTAAAAATCCTTTCAAACATTTAAGATCAAAATAAATTGATATAAAGTTTCACTTTATAAAATATAAAGTCGATGCTAGAGATGTTTTGTTGGAATATAATTCAAAAAAGTATCATATTGATAATATCTTTACAAAATCAATATCGAAAGAATGGTTTGTTGAATTGAGGTTTCAATTTCATGTTTTCCCCCTCCAATGACTTCCTAAAACTCATAAGGAAGGTTCCCCCACCATGCTTTGGATTATGTTGGAAAAGGGGGATAGAAATTAATAAATTTTTACTTTGTAAAAAGTTTTTACTTATCTTTATTTTATGAATATGAAGTTATGGTTATCATAAAATGGGGGAGAGAAAAAGAAAAGTGATATAGGAGAAGATAAAAGTGTGGAGAGTTTATCTTTACAATGCTGTATAATTTTCTTGTCACTAAGGGATGAAATTCCTTTAAAAAAATTACTTTAACTAGTAGAGTGGTTCTAGGAAACTCTCTTTTAAAAAAGTATATTTTTTTATAAAACTCAAAAAAACTTGAGTTGTTTACAAAAGTAGAGTTGTTAAAAAAATATGAGAGTTGGAAAATTTGTTTACAAGGGTTGTTAAAAAATACAATGGGGGATATTGAAGAACCTTTGAGATAAATTCTTTTAACAAAGTTTTTATATTTTTTAATAACTAAAAGTTTTTTATAATAATGTTTTTTTTATCTAGGAATTGGACCCAGTCCATTATAATGATGTCTGTAAGATTTTTTTTTCAAACATAGGTTTCCGAACCCTGGTTTTCGGATTGAGTTGCACCGAACACATAAGCAGTTAGAAAGATGAAGTTTTTATCAGACACATTATCATATTTAGATCCATCAATATGACATTTAAGATCATAATATCCAATATAATCAAAGGAAGAAATTGTTTATTGTTGTAATTTTTATTTTTTTTGTAATTAGAGAAAGAAATAAGTTGTTGAGTGAAGAAGCCACAATGATACTAAAGAGGATTCTATTAAAGAAAGTGAAGTCAGGAGTTAGAAAGTTTTTATACATTCTAAAATAAGTCAAACTATGCTTTATTGACCATGAAGTTATCATAAATCATGAAACATACTCATAATAACAGTTTTTGAAGAAATAAAAGAATCATAACGATTGAATCAGTTCTAATGATCAAGACAAAGTATTCATTAAATTCAAGAAATCTGGACATAGAAGATCAGATCCAGAAGTGAGAAAGTGTGAATCTAATGAAGTTTTAATAAGTTCAAAGTTTCTAAGTGGATTAATTATTTAATACTTTCTATAATTATAGAGAATCATCATAATGGTATTTCTATCGTTATGGAAAATCATCATAATGGGATTTCCATCATAATGGGAAAATCCATCATAATGGAAATTTCATCATAATAAGAATATAATCACTATGATGATTCAATCAGATTGAATCTGATAAGAAAATAAATAAACATACCGTAATGAGTTGAGAAAGAAATAGATATTATAATGAGATGAGAAAGAAAGACATATCATAATGAGTAGAGGAAGCTAAAACTAAGGGAGTTTTATCATAATGATCTAAGGCAGTTTTCATCATACTAAAGAAAAGTTAGGAAGTTCAAGAAGTATGATTAAGAATAATACAATATGTGAAGAGTTGAAGAGTTCAAACTTGAAAAATTCAATTTTGAGTAAATCTCAAAGAAATATGAGAAGGTTTGAAGATGTCAAAGTTGAAGTTTAAATGTGAGAGATTTTTGAAGTTTTGAATTCTGAGGAATAAATGAAAGTTTTAAAGTTTCCCACTCTTGTTTTTATGAGGTTCCTATAAATAGTTTCTCAGATCATTCATTCATTTTAAACTTTCACATAAGAAGAAAATGCGGAGTGCTAATGAAATCAAGTGAAATTTATTTTCGAACAGATATATTGTGATGAGGATCATACAACTGAAAGTTTGTTTATTGGATTGAGAAGGATCGTATTGAGAGAATCAGATCCAGCCTCATCATATTGAGAGAATCAGATCCAGACTCATTATATTGAGAGAATTAGATCCAGACTCATCTTATTGATAGAATAAGATCCAAATTTATCGTATTGAGAGAATCTTATTGACTTTATTATATTGAAAAAATTAGATCCATCCAAATAAGGCTGAGGATTCGTACTGATCAATTGTTAGGAAGTTTCAAAAAAGTATTTATTATTTTTTTTGGATTAATTTTTTTATAAGAAAACATTTTAAACTGACTGGAGTTGGTATAATATTTTATATCATAAGATAGAAGGTTTTTAACAGGAGTTTCCACAAGTTATATTAACATATTCATAATAACGAATTTACATTATCCCACAGGAGTGGCCATATCAAGGACATAGGTTCTCATACTAATACAGAACCTTATAAATCTAGTGTGCTTTACTTTCTTTCCTATCTTTTCATTCATGATTATTTATAAAAATATGACAATGAAATTAATCTTAATAGGTTTTTGAGGTTAATTTTTAAAAAATATTGAAACTTATAAAAAGTGAAAAAATGATTTAACCCCCATTCTTAGTTGTTATTCAATCCTTTGGAACTTCAATATTTTATACTAAATATTATTATAGAGTGATTTTTAATACTTTATATCAATGATTGTTTATAAACTGTTGGTATATAGTTCCCTATATCAATGGTTTTTATAAAACTGTTGGTATTGGGTTACATCATATGAGATAAGATTCCCCCCATGATCCTTAATTATGCCTTACCCTAAGCAATGAACTCCCCACTCTTCTCCCCGATGATCTCCCCTCACTGGTTTATTTATTTTTTTATTCTTCAACATCAAATCGGTGAGTTCCAAACCCATTATCTCTTTTTTATGCATTATTTTTATTTTTTTATCAAGGTATAAAACACTAAATGAGATCCTGTAAGGTCGTGATTCTTCCAATTTCATTGAATGAAGGTTCATTTAGATTATAATTGTTATAATATTTTGAAATAAATATGATTATAGTAGATGTATTTTTTTAAACTAAGTCACTCGATAATTCTACATAAATCCAATATTTTTTTGTGCTATATATATTAAGTGACCATGTAATTAATTATTTGATTATTTTTTTTGTTTTGTTAATGTTTTATGGGGTTATGAAATTATTCATTTAATTGTTTTATTTTAATAATTTAATGATCAAAATTTCTATATAATTAATTTCAATTTTATGCGTTATGAAATGTTTGAAAAACTATGTCAGTAATTAATGAAAGTTTATCTAATAGCCACTCACTGTCTCTACCTAATCTAATAATATATATTAGTTATTTCCTATTTATGTCTTATAATTTGTTTAATTCACCACCAGTATGCATTAATTATAGAATATTACATATATTGTTGTTTTTTTGTCTAACCACTAGTATGATTTGATTAATTTCATATTAAAATAGGTATTTGGATTATCTTATTAGAAATTTTATAAGGACATCTGATAATGAATTATTCCTTGTTGGTTTTATGAATGTTTCATTCATAAAAACATATATATCAATGATATGAGTTTTCATGTTGGGTGGGACAATTTTTTTATTCTTGAATAAATGTTTTCCATGATAAAGACATGTATTTAATTGGATTTATTTCATATTCAAAATAAGGAAGTTTTTTTTAAAATAATTACTTCAAAAATAAATATGTATTAAATTGGATTTATTTCTATCAAGAGCAATCTGATCTGAACTGAATTAAAGAAAACAAATTAAAACTATATAAAAAATGTAAAATAATTAAATTGATTTGAATTTATATTCAAAATATTTATGGTTTTCATGAATTCTGTAATTATTATTTACTATATTGATATTAATAAAAACATTTTTATGTAATAAAATGGATAAAAGTTGGATATATGATATTGATCAGATCTCAACTTTGTTTCAAAAGAAGTTGAATTAAATATATTTTCATTTATTAATTCTTCAGATAATGGTGTTATACACTTCCTTTGTTATAATTGTGTTATAAGGCCTTGGTTAAGTTAGGAATAAGTTAGCTACCATATAAAAAAAGTTTTTTTAAAAAAATGATTATGGATGGTATCATAATCATGAGAAAAATAAATCCCAGAAAGTTCATAATTGAAATAAAAGGAGTAGTATGAAAAATTTGATATTTGATTATGAGTAATCATGAGAAAGATATCATGATAATGTAATAAGAAAATGATACTAGTACACTTTTGGTAATTAATAAAAATGATGATATTAAGGGAGTAAAAAAATTAATTGATGATTCCAAGACTCCAATATATCATGAATGTATTAAAATTAAAAGATGGAATTTTTAATACAATTGTATCATGGGAAAACCAAGTATGAAATTTATAATACTTCCATAAATTATATTCTTACTTTTTTTGATGGACTTACTTCTATATGATGTATATATTCTCTCAAATAATTATATGGCATGAAATCCAATTAACTAACTTTAATTTTCTACAAATAAAATTCATGGTTTCCTAAAATATTGTTGCTTATTTTGGGAGGAAAATATAGGCCTAAATGTTTTTAAAAAATTTAGTATATATTGATGGAAGAAAAATATAGATAAAACACTATCTCACATGGAACATAAATTAATGTAGCACCTTCCATTGATTTATAGGCTTTAAAATATTTTCATTTCTGATGAAATCTCAACAAATATATGATGGCATGATAATGAGACAATTAATGATAATGATGAATTGGTTCATCCTATAGATGGATTAGCATATAATACATTATATACATAGTGTACTCATTTTTTATCGAAGGTGTATAATGTTAGTTCAGGTCTATCATGTGATGGTTGTAATATGTTTAGTTAGATACTTATCACAACACATAGCGAGTTTTTGTTCACATTTATACTTTTACTTTATGGATTTGAACAAAAAAAAACAATTCACTTTATTGAATATACTCATATCTAGACCTTTTTTTCCTAGAATTGAGATAGATGTGTATTTTTTTTCCTTTAATTAAATATTTGAAGAATATTTGGGATTTGGTTGTGCACACATATGATGGTTATCTGAAAAATAAATTTCAGATGCATTCTACACTTATGTGGATGATAAATTATTTCCCTACTTATGAAATGATTTATGGTTGAAACATGAAGGAAAGAACACCCAGTCCTATTTTTATGAAGAATATGTTATCTAGAAGATTTAAATATCATCATAGTTTTAGTTTCATGAGACATTGATGATTCTTTATAATGGATCATCCATACAAGAATAATATTCAAAGGTTTAACAATACTATTGAGGCTGAGAAGCCACCTTAGCGTATATCTAGAATTGATCCACTTAATGAATTTCAATATGTTAGTTTTTTATTATGGAAAGTTCAGTTGAAATCCAGAAATAGGAGGAATATTCCCACTAAATCCAATTATAATTGGAAAAATAAAAGTATCCTCTTTTATTTCAAGTATTGGTCAACCAATTTACAATTTCATTGATTAGATATAATTCACATTGATAAAAATATATGTGAAGTGATAATTTCAATTTTTCCAAATGTAAATGGGAGGACTAAATATGACTTATGATCTCAGTGTGCCTTAGTGGAATAGAGTATTTGATCAAAATTATATCATTTGTATATCCATGAATATAAATGTAAAGTTCCATGGGATTATTATGTGATGAAACTTTTAGAAAAAAAAAATATATGGAATATTTAGAGACTTTCAATTTTATGGATGTATATTCAAGAAATATATCTAAAAGAGTCAATAAAACATAGTTGAAACTAAAACCTTTAAAAACTCATAACTATCACATCCTTTTTTTTATGAATTGATTCCAATAGTAGTCTATAAATTACTATCTAATAATATAAGGGTGATAGTTATTAGATTTCACTATTTTTAGACCAATACGATAAATTTTTTTCCAAATATTTCATGATAAAAATGTTAGAAGAGGGACCACTAGTTTTGTGTGAGTTATATAGAAATTTTCTTCTATACTTTTTTACTTGCATGCTATATCTATCTATCCATATTACAACTAAAATAATTCTTGGGGGACCTATTTCGTTTTATTAAATGTATCCTACTAAAATAAATATGTTCACAATGAAGTATTATGTTTAAAATAAGAATCATCATAAAGTTTCCATTATGAAAGGTTATCTAGATTAAAAATGTATAGATTTTTGTTCAACGTATTTGGATGATGTGAGAATGATAAGAAACTATAAAATGAGAAATGAGTATGAGACGTTTTTGAAAATTGAGAACACTTTTTTATATCTTCCACAAATAGGGGAATTCATGGGTTATATTCATTAGCTATATTGAGCCTTAAAGGGATGAAGATGGCGCATTGCACAATCTTGTTTAACCGTGGTTTGTTAGATGAATATATCAATAAAGTAATTTGAACATGTATATGTTATCTCATACTACATAGTTTCACATATATTTTAAAGTTTTAATATTATTTTATATAGAGAACATAAAAAAATTATAAGTAGAATTAATCATTTGTTACCTCTAAGAAGGATAAAGAATTTGAATAATAAAGAGTTTCTTTCTTGGTTGAAATAGAAGGTAAGACCAATAATTTAATAAAATAGAAAAAATATTTATTTAATTTTAATATTCATATATATTTTAGGTATTGAGTTTACCTATTGATTTTATCTCTCAAGAATTAAGAGTATTGGAATTTGGTCCCAATTCTTTGTTTCTTGAATACAAATCATTTGTAATCAATGGTTATAAATTTTTTATAACTGATTGAGTGGTAAACATGAGAACAGAAAATGATGGTTTTATGTTGACTATAACAATAAAATGTTATGATAGTGTATCGGATAATATGTCTCAATATGAAAATATGTCTCATTATATAGTTTTTGAGAAACATAAGATATTGTATTATTACTCCCAAGTTTGGGTCACTATGATGAAATGCAAGTGATTTGTTTTCATGACATGACAATGAAAATTTATTGATGACAATGAATTTAGAGTTATTGACACAAATTTTTTCTTGTATATCAATGAGCCATATATTTTTCCATCAATGGATAAACACATATTTTATTTGAATGATCATATAAGACCTAAATTAGTTTCAATTATTAAAGTAATCCCATGATATATTTTTTATTATGGTGGTGATGAAATTAACACCATTGATTCCTCATTGGTCTTGATCAAAATATTGCAGATGATAAATCAAATAGTGAAATTTTAAGAGTTGATTGTAAAACTGAAGTAGTAATGGGTGATATATAGAAGTAAACTTATGAATTCTCAGTCCATTGGATTTAGCATGACATTGGTATTTCGCGTTGGTAGTATTATAATTGATTTATTTTGGTCTCATAAAAATAACAACAATAAAATGATAAATTAATTTGAACTATATGTTAATAAACATAATTAATAGAGAACTAATCTTAAAACATAATTATAACAAGTTTAAACATATTTAAATTTTCACTAAATATAACCAAAACATAAATCACGGAGAACCAGTTATAAAATAAAATAATTTATATTTGGTTATAAAAAACTGGTTTAAAAATATTTTTAAAAACTATTTTTAAAATATATTTTTTAAAATAATTTTAGAAATGTATTTAAAAAATAGTTTAAAATAGTTTTTAAAAAGTTGATTTAATATGGTTTTAAAAAATAGTTTTTTTAATATGGGATTAATATATTTTTTAAAAACTGGTTTAAAATATTTTTTAAAAACTAGTTTAAAATATTTTTTAAAAATTAGTCCAAAACATTTTTTTAAAAATAAGTTTAAAACAGTTTTAAAAACTAGTTCAAACTGGTTTAAAAAACAATTTTTAAACATGTTTTTAAAAAATTAGTTTAAATTTTTTTTAGAAACTAGTTTAAAATAGTTTTTAAAAACATGTTTAAAATGGTTTTTAAAAAATAGTTGTTTAAATAGGTTTAAAAAAACATGTTCAAAATAAATTTTAAAATTGGTTTAAAACAAGTAAAAAAAGTTTTTAAAATAGGTTTAAAAACCAGTTTGAAAATTTGATTAAAATAGTTTTTAAAAGAGGTTTAAAGTATTTTTTAGTTTTTTTAAACTAGTTTTATAAAATAAGATGAAAACCATTTTCAAAAAATGGTTTAAAAGAACTTCAAAAATAGTGTTTATAATAGGTTTAAATTGATTAAATGGTATATAGTTTCATAAACTAGATTTAAATAGGTTGACTTTTATATCTTAAATATTACTTAGTTTGAATCCTACATGATTCTCCACTAATATAAATTTCATTCCTATTCTTTGATTATGTTATGAAATCTTTTATATCTCATTTGACTTATAATTTGTATACTTTGGTTAAGACATGCTACCTATTTTTCAATGTTTGTATTTCTAATTTGTATGCCTGAATTATTTCCTACAACCTTTTACACCTTATTTGTCTTTTTTTCCATGGTATTTGAAATCTAAAAAGAATATATTTAATTCCTATAAAGAATATGAAATATATTTAAGTACAAGGGAATATATTATTTGATAATATTCAATGAATGCGAGAGATAATACTGCTTCCTTTGGTTCCCTTAGTGAGTATAGTAATTATAGTATTTATCAACTACCATACATTAAATGTCATTTTCTTATTCTCTATAAAATTTATTCTTAGGAAATTCATCTATTCTACTACTAATATCTTGTCATATTACTGATAGGAGTTAGCAATATGGCCAATCGAGTAGTGGTGCTACTAGAGGTACTCAGATCACCCACCATACCCATTCACACCCAGACCCGTCAACAAATATCCCAACTACCACACTTGTCCTCATCCTCCTCCTCCACTTGAGGCTCCATGGATATTCCCACATATTCCTTCATCATTATTTCATTCAAGATATACTTCTCATCAACCATTTCCATATCTTATGGTGGTTTCTCATCCCTTTTATCCTTTTCCTACCACTTTTATGCCACCTCTATTTTCTACTCATATCCATTTAGGATTTGATGATCACAATCCTTTGAATTCTACCCCACAATATTCAAATAACCCAAATAATTGATATAAATAATATTTTAAATTATTTTTATGTGTATTTCAATGAATAAATCCCAAACAATTTTTTTTGAGAGTATTTTCATCATTTTTGATTTTCAAGCGCATTTTGGGAAGTTCAGTAAAAATAGATTAATTCATAATTTTTAAGTGTTTTAAAACATTTCATGTTTAAATTGATAAATCAAAACCATTATTTTTGATTTTTAATTTTTCCAAAAAAAATTTGTTTTGAACTTGAAATAAATTTTTTTGCTTCGTCTTGAGTGTAAAGATTGAACATAAATATTCTATACACATTTTAGGACTTTTATATTGATTGTAAGGATTTTAACTATAAATACACGTAAATTTCAAGGAAATTTTTTTCTTAAATTCTTTGGGATTTTACGAGTATGCAGTTTCTGACGGCACCTGATTCCGAGGCCCGGTGTGCCCGAAATCAATTTCCGAAGTTTAGCTCAGGTACGTTCACTGAACGAATGAGCGGGTTTTTCTATCTTTTGAACCGATGATCAGAATTGAAATCTGAGGGCACCGATGAAACCGCACTACTGGTAATTTCTAAAGAGGACCTTTACCAAAGGTGCGTTTTCTCGGGAGGAGTTGTTAAAATTTGGGGATTAATAAAGAATTGAATTGAATAAAATTTGTGGTAAAAATTTTATTCCTAACCTAAGTGGTTTTATCCTACATGGGGAAGTTAGGGTGGGACCCAATGGAACCCTAACTACCCATGTGAGGATAAATGTGAGGTGGGGACCACATGAGCCACAACCCTTCACATTCCCCATAAATCCTTAAACTCTCCATTAAACCCCCCTTGTTTTTAATTATGTGACTTCTCCTCTTCCACTTTAATAATGAAAACACACATTAATTTAATTAATTTAACCTCTTTGATTAATTGAATTATGTGTTTGAATTTTGGAAATTTGAAATGCTTGGCAAAATAATAAAATAAGGGGAGGCCTTATTTTATTTGGTTAGTTTTTGTTGTGTGAGGAATTTGGGGAGAGAGCTCTTTTCTCTTTGGAAGAACTTCATCCTCCCGTGAAGAACGTCATCTCTTCAAGAGAAGAACGACTCGACGACTGACATGCAATCATCATCTTCTCTCCGTGATAAAAGAGAAGACAACGTTTCCTCGGGAGCACACCGACGACGACGGGAACGATGCCATCATCCGCGACGCTTGACAACCGCGGACTTTCTTCGAGGTAGGGGTTATGTTCAATTTTAATGAATTAAAATTATGCTCTGTTTTGTAGTTGGGTATCTCGTAAACTTTTTCCACCTATTATCATCATAACAGGAGGAGATCGGACCGCACAAACATGGCCGATCCTCCTCCCTTTTTTTTGTGGATCATCGATGATGTTTGTGGCGAATGCGGCGCGGTGCCGTTGCACCGCACAGGTACGAAGAGAACTGCAGCCGGAGCGAGCCGCGACGATGGTGCACGGCGCCATCGCGCTGCGCCGGTGAGGCCAAAAGAGGCCGCGACCAGGAGCAGGCCGCGGCGGAGGGGCGTGGCGCCGTCGTGCCGCGCCGGTTGGACAGAAGCCGTGACCTAAGGCCGTGGTTGTTTTTCAAAGTGGCGGCCGGCTGAGCCGGCCGCTGGCGCCACCTGGAGGCGGGACACCCTCGGGTCCTGTGGTTGCAAAAGGCCGGCCATTAAGGCCAGCCGTTTCGAAAATAGGGGGCGACACCCCTCCCTTCACACCCCGCTCGGCTGAGAGCCGAGCCGCGACTAGCTTCTAAGCCGGGCCGCAGGCCGCGCGGGCCGGGCCGCCCGCGCCAGGCCGGGACGACCACGCCGGGCTGGGCTGCTAGCACCAGGTCGGGCTATTCCCAAATGGGCCGGACCCGGACTCAGGTTGGGTCGACCCGGTTCGGGCCAACCCAGGGGGTATTGGGCCGGGTCGGACCGGGCCCAAACCCCCTAGTTTTGAACCAGGTTCGTTCAAATGCCCATATCTTGGGATAAAGACCTCCGATCGACGCACCGTCAGTTGAGTTGAGATCCTTGGATCGAGGCGGTTGTTTCAGTATATTAAACTCAAGCTTTCGGTAAGGTTTGGGTACAGCTGGGTTGGTTCGAACCCGAAACCAACCGGGCCCTTGGAGGGGAAACACTTATAACTTAACGACCAGACGTCCGAATGATGTTCCGTCGATCACATTAAATTCCTCTTAGTGAGATGGTTCTTTTGGATTAATTTTATTTAGGTTTGGATGTAGCTGGAGTATGGTCGAGTTGGGTTTAACTTAAAAACCAACCGGGCCCCTGGGATGAAAAAGCCTATAACTCTCAGACCGGGCGTCCGATTGACGCGCCGTCTGTCACGTTGAGTTCCTATTGACGAGACGGAACTTTATGATACATAAAATCTGGACTTCATGACAGTTGATGTATCGAACTCCCTTGAATCGTGGAGAAGACCCTCCCGGAATAGAGCGTGCTGTGTGCGGGAACCCTAGAGCTGGCTGCGACTGCAACTACGATGGCGACTGTACTTGGATCCTACGTGGGTTCGCCAGCGATGACGACTGTACTTGGATCCTACGTGGGTTCGGCAGTGAGGACGACTGTACTTGGATCCTCCATGGGTTCGGAAATGATGATGACTATACTTGGATCCTACGTGGGTTCGGTAGTGACGACTTCTGTACTTGGATCCTAGGTGGGTTCGACAGAGGAGATGATTCAGAGGCTACATCTAATCATCTCCACCCCTCTTCATGAGTAGTATAACTGTGTGAGCTGAGTCTTGACTTCCAATCATTATTATCGATATGATTGACTTGATTTCTTGTGTGGATTGGGTTGTACTTTCCTGTGTGGACTGGATTGTACTTTCCTGTGTGGACTAGGTTGTACTTGGGCTCGTAAGTTGGAGCCGAACAATAATTGATGACTTAGGTATATGTATGGGCATATACCTAAGTAGAGTTGGTTGATACTTCGTGTTTGTATCTTTCCTTTTTGGTCTATCCTTTGTGGATTCTAGGAGACCTTTGGGGGTCTTGGGGTCCCTACTAAGTATCATATACTCACCCCTACATGAGCTATTCCCGCACTATGTTGTGTTGGTTGCAGACGATGGACATCGGTGATCGTGGTTGAGGCTTATGGAGCGGGACGGTACCCGGAGGTGGACTATCAGGCGGGACATACATGGAGTGGACGGACGGACCCGAGGAGCCGATGAGACTATCTATACCCACCCTTCAGGTGGGAGTTCTGGAGGACGACTTGGTGGTTGCTGCTTTACTTTCAGTTGTTGTACTTTCTTTTCTCAATTGTACTGTACTTTCAGTTGGGTTTGTATACTGGCCCATTTACTTTCCAGCACTTACTTTTGTACTCAGTTTACTTAGTGTTTACTTCATATTGCGTACTCTGTTGTGTTTTTTTACTTATACAAAGGCAATGCCTTCCCTTTTATCAGTATTTACGCCTTTGGTGCTAGTTTCCAACCCTTGGCCTATGGAAGGCGGGCTTGGGGTAGTCACGACACGGGCCCTGAGGACTGGTTGTGACATTAACTCTATCGTAATACTTTTTCATATTTTCATAAAGATTGAAAGTGTGTCTATAATCCCTCTCCACCTTTTCCAAAAATAAGAAACTCAGTATATTAAGTCTTTATTCAACTTGAAGATAAATATTTAAACTCCACTATAAGGTTTTAAAGGCTTATGAAAAGGACAGTCATGTAACGAATCATCCAAAGCATTATGATTAACAATTTTTTGATATTTTATTAAATTTGAGAACCATATAAATACTTCAAAGATATCATGAATATCGACCCACATGGATTCATTTAAACATAAGATAAAGAGTCACTATTTGAGGGAGATAAAGAACAGAAAAGAATTAATGCATCCCGTGTGCATGGACATTTAATGTTGTAAACCAATATGAGGTAAATAAAAGATTTGTTATTTATTTTTTCACCTAGAGAATTTATGAATGAGTTACTATAGGCGTGAGAAGCCTCCCAAGATGATATTGAAGGTTGTAATCAAATTCAAATAATTTTCCCTTCATTTTCATAGAAGAACCGATTTGTAAAAGAGTGCACATCATGCTGGCTAAAAAAAGAGAAATAGGAAATTCTAGATGTGTACTATGTTTATTGTCTTAATCATGATATATTTTGGCTATGAGGAATATTGGGGGAGTTGGGATCTAATTTGTTAATGTTTGGATAAATTTTAGGGTGGATGTGGCAGTGTGATTTGAGGACAATCCTTTCTAAGTCTATGTTTTTATTATATCTCTTTTTTCATGGAAATACGTTTTACAATGGAGTTTTTTTATTTATTGATTTTTTTATTCTAAAATATTATATATTTTTGTCCAATTTATAAAAGTATAATTATTTTTATCATTATTTAAACTTCTTTGGAAAGGTCTTGCTATAGATCATTCTAAATTTAGTTAAGTAAAATATCTTGGAGGTCTTTGAGCCTTTGAATCACTTTTATAAAGGGAATAACACCTATACCGAGGTCTTGTTATAGTGTTTTGGCATATTTAGGTGTTTACATAGAGTTATTTGGGTAAAAATTGAGAAATAAATTTGGATAATAATTTTATATAAAGAAGAAGGGAGAGTCTAAAAGATCCATAATTTCCACATATGCTACCTTAAAAGTTTGATTTTAACTCTTCATTTATAATATGCTTCCAATATCAATATTTTAATATTTGAATTCTCAATTTTTTTTAGATTTAAATTTGTTCAAACTCAAAAAAACCCCAATTTAGTTATAATTTGTCTAAAAAAATAGAAAACCAAAGTGATAATTTGAAACTTAAGTCTAACAACCTCACTAAGAGGAAAACTGAGGGGATTCTTTACTATATTTATAAGGGGATAAATTTTTGTTAATCAACCCAAGAAAAATCTCTTCCATCAATTGGTGTTGTTTTAGGGGAGTCAGATTAGGCTAATTTTTATTTTTAGTTTTTATGTTCAGAAATTATAACCCCAATTTTATTGCATTTAAATCTTGAAATTGGTAGAACTTACCACTATAGGTCCAAAATTGTTAGAGATTCAAATTTTACCAATTGAGAGTCTACCAATAACACCCCTATAATAAATATTATTAATCCTAAAATCCCTATTTCTAAAAATAAAACATTAAAATAATTAGATTCTTCTTATGAATACAATCAATAAAACTCTGTATAATACCCTCATGAACCTATTGGTTTTTAAATAAAATATGGTTTTGTTCACCAACTTCAAAAATTAAATGGATTGCTGAGTAAAGATCCAAATAATAATCTTATAGATTTTTTATTTGTATATTATCATGGAACCCTAAGTAATAGATGTAAATAAAATGAAATTGAGAGTTTTTTCCTTTTTATTTAGAAGGATTTCCTAAAGAATGTTTCTTTTATTCACATTCATCTTTGATCCAAGATTGTAACGTGTTCAAAAATATGTTTCTTTATTTTTTACATACTTATGAAATTGAATCCATTATGAAATAATTTTTTTTCAATTATAAAAATCCAAGGATAAAATTTAAATGAATGTTTGGAATGATTTAAGAGACTTTGTTTTAGTTACTCCCATTACCAAATAAGTGAGAAAATTTTGATATAATATTTATGAAGGATTATGTCTTAATAATATGAGTATGATTGGTAATGATAATATAAGAGCTTTAGTTTATAAAAAAACTACTTATGCTAGAACTTTAATTTTAAATATGCCCCAAAATGCTCAATAATTTATCAGAGGAGGTATTATTCTTGTTAAATCCACCCAATAATTCCCTACTCTAAATTCTAAAAACAATATGATTATAATCTATATTTGTGATCTTACTACCATGGTAAGGTCAATGATGCTATATAACACCCTATAACCCCAACAAAAACCAAAAATTATTTTCAAGTAAAAGTGCATTAAAGATTTTTTTCTCAAAATGACCATTTTAGTTACCAATTTTAACAAATGTTAGATCATACTAAAAATTATAATGTTGTATTTTCTGGAAGACCATTACACTCCAACCAAAAAAGATATTTTCAATCCAACCAAAAGTAGAACTAAGGCTATAATAATCAAACTTAATAAATATTTATTCAATACAAACAAAAAAATATATTTTTTCAAAGTGAGTATAATAATTCTCAATCTAGATACTTAAATGATTAGGATAATGATCAACTTGGGATGAATTTTAAACCTACTCATCCTATCTAAAATTCTGAAACCATTTTTTAATATCTATGATACAAAAAATGAGGAAATACTAATAAAATTACCCACAAAAATATATCTTAATGAATAATTTGATGCCTCAAAATTTTCAATTTTCTATTTATGTGGGTAAAATTAAGAAACAAATCAGTGGAGGTTTACCTTTGCAACCTCAAGTTAACCATTTAGATAAAGGAAAGGAAAATTTAACTACCATTGAACTTAGTAGTGAAATGAAGATGAATAAGCCCAAAATAAAGAATTTAAAATATGATATTGAACCAAAATCTATTTAAGAGACTTATAGACCTCTTTAAACTATTTTATAACCTAATATAGAGAAATAACCTTCTCAAGATATTTATAAAACATCTAAAAGTGCTGAAAAAATATGAATCAATTTTGAAAAAAATATCACAATAATAAGAAGAGTATTTTATTAAAAAGACCAAAAAATATTGGAAAAGGAGGTCAAATCCTTATGTTCAAGCTGATTAAGAAATATTAAAACCAACACTGCCTTATCCTAGAAGTAACCCACTAGATAAATCTATTGATGAAAGATAACTATAAAAATAAGTCTTATAAACCTTGATAAAAGTAGAAGTTAATATCTCTTTTTTAGTTGTTGTGAAAAAATACCAAAATATAGAATTTTTTTAACTAAATTTTTTCTTGTGATAGAAAATTCAAGGGTGGATAGAAATTTAATTTTGGAAAACATATCTCTTCATTTATTTAATATTATTATCTGGTCAAATTTAATGATCTAGGAATATTCACCATTTGTTGAACAATAGAAGAATTTGAGTTTAAGGATGTCATGCTTGATTTTTTATCTTCTATAAATGTTATTCTACCATCTTTTTATTTATATATACAAAACGTAGAACTAAAAATAGATTGAATGGTCATTCAACCTACCAATCAAAGTACCACCAAGACTATTGGAGTTATTGAAGCCATTCTTGTTTAGGTAAGAAACATGGTTTTCACCAATAATTTTTATGCCTTAGATATGTAAGATGGTTGATTTAGCACACATGAACCTATAATTATTTGGAGACCATTATTGAAAACTTCTAAAGCCACCATTAATGTACAAAAAGGAACCTTTTTAGTAGAATTTGGAAGATAACTAGTTCATCTAAATATTTTTCAATCTATAAAACACCTGATTGAATAAAATTAAACCTATCAAGTCAAAATGATTGATTGGTTTTATACTAAGATGTTCAGTAATTTTGAAATTATATTATGTGAATAATCTGATTTTTAATATACTGAACTGATTTAAAAAGAATTGTTGAACCCTTTGCTTATGAACCTACTATTTTTGAAAGTGCCGAACCAATTATTTATATACCTATTGAAGTTTTGAAATTTAATTTCTTTTAATTGAAATAAATTTATAATTTATAATTTAAAATGTTAAAATACTGATGAATATGTTAAAATTTATAACCTCATTGATGGAAATTTAGATACTATATATTTCTTAAAACCTATAATATTTTCTAAGGTTTTATCATGAAAATAGACTCATAGATAACCTGATATCCCCAAATTTAATATTTAATATTATCATTTTAGTGAATAAATTGGCGTGTAAATTTATGTATCTTAGACACACAACCCTTTTTTGACCAAATAAAATTTCCCCCTAAGATTCAGTTGAAACCATTACCTGAAAACCTCCAATATTCCTTTCTAAAGTGAGAATGAGTAATTTATGATTATTATTTCCCAGTTTCTATCAAATGAACCAGGGAACCAACTGGTTAGATTTATTAAGTTACATAATAAAGCCTTAGTCTGGACCCTCTCATATCTCACTAGAATCATCTATTCAACTTGTATGTATAGAATTCTATTAGAGGAAGATGACAAGCTTGTAAGACAATTTCAAAGAAGAGTGAACCCAAATTTATTAGCATTTAAGAAATAAGTTACCACTTTATTATCTAATATAATAATATTTCTCATCTCTTATATAAAAAGGGTGAGTCAAACTCAAGTTTCTCCTAAGAAAAGTGGCTTCACAATCTCCAAGAATGAATTTGGTGAGTTAGTCCATGACAGACTTTCAAATAATGGAGGATACATATTTACTATAGAAATGTCAACTTGGTAACTTGGAAATATATTTCCACACCTCATTTTCTTGATCAATTTATTGAGATAACTGTTAGAAAAACCCATTACTATTTTATGGATAGATTTTCTAGGCACTTTTAAATTCTTATCACACCATAGGATCAATAGAGAACCACCTTTAACTGACATATTGAAATATTTTACTATAGTATAATTCCCTTTGGTTTCTGAAATGAACCAAGAAATTTTCAAAGATATAGGATGGGTATTTTTTTTGAGTTTATAGAAAGCTCTATGAAAGTGTTTATAGATTTAATCACTATTTGTAGATCACATTTTAAAGTTTCTTGAATAGTTTAGCTAATGTTCTTAAAACTTTCACTCACAAAAAATATTATTTTGAATTATAAAAAATTTCATTTCATAGTGAACAAGGAAATATTACTTGGTCATTTTTTGTCACAAGATGAAATGAAAGATGGAAATTCTATAGTTCCTTACCCATAAACTATGAGATATGTCTGATCATTCCATGTTCATGCTACTTTCTATAGAATATTCATAAAAGAATTTAGTTAAAATTCTTTTCCCTTGTTTAGGTTACTTAGAAAATAATCAATGTTTGTGTTTGATGATAATTGTAGACAAGCCTTTGAAGAGTTGAAATAAAAATTGATATCCACACCCATATTCCAAACACTAAATTGGGACTTACTCTTTGAAATCATGACCGATACTTATAATTTTTCCTTGGGGTTATCTTAAGTAAAAGAGTTGGAAAGGAAATATCATGTCATTTATTATACTTATATATATTTTTATAAATCACAAGATAATTACACAACCATTGAGAAAGATATGTTGGGTTATTTCTTTTATTTGGATAATTTTATATGTTACTTATTAGATTCTAAAGTGATTTCCTTTATAGACTATTTTGAAATCAAATTTTTAATGAAAAATAATGATGCCAAACTAAGGATTTTTTAGATGGATCTTATTGTTATAAAAATTTTGTTTTTAAATAAAGGATAAGAAAGGAACTAAAAATATTTTGGCTGGACATTTAAGTTGGATACCCACTATTTTTAATGGAAATTTTAAGATCTCTCTACAAATCAAAGAAACCTTTTCTAAGGAGGAATTTTATACTGTTAAGAATGATAGATCTTGGTTTAATGAGTTAGTGAATTATTTGTATACTGATAAAATACCCCATTTGTTTTCAAAAAAAGTACAATTTTATGTGTCATTTAATGAATTAAATTCAGGATGACATATACCCATGACACATTGGATGTTACCAAAGGATAAGAGGATGCATTTCCAATCCTGAATTCCAATCAGTCCTAAATTTTGGTCACACTTTAAGCTTTAGCGGACACTTTGAATCTCAAATAACTACTAGAAAAGTGTTAGATTATATTTTATATTACCCTTCCCTTTTTAAATATTTTTTTTTGAATTTTGTAAAGCATACAAAATATTCTAATTTCAAGGAAATATTTTTAAGATAAATGAAATACCACAAAACATCCCTCCTATTTTGTAATGAATTTTATGTATTGGTAATGGATTTAATAACACCCTTTAACAATTATTTAGGATAATTTTTTATAATTATATATATGTATTATGTGTTAAAATGGATATATGAAACTCCCACAAGAATAGATGATGGGAAATTAGTTTCTAAATTCATAAAAACAAATCTACTTTATAGATTTAGCCTTCCCAAGTTCTTAATCACTGAACCTGGAACCCAACTCTGTAATATGACCTTAGAATCTGTCTTGAATAAATATGGGGTAAATCCTTAGGTTTTAACACCCTATCAGCCGCAAAATAATGGAATGGATAAACTATTAAATGGAGAAATAAAACACATTCTAGAGACAAATGTGAACCCAAATAGAAAATACTAGAGCTTGAGGTAATATTATCTAATCTATGATAATAGAACAAATTTTAAAACAACAATATGAATTTTACCTTTTAGATTAGTCTATGTAAAATCTTTTCACCCACCTATTGAGTTATAACATAATTCTTTTTGGGATGTAAAATCATGTAACATGAATATATTTTATACTGGAAATGAATGAAATTTTTTCTTTCAACAGCTAAAATAAATTAGAAATAATTATTATAAAAATTATAATCTATACAAATAAAATAAAAAATATTTTTCATAATGAAAGGATACTCGATATAAACATAAATGAAAGAGATAAAGTGCTACTGTATGACACGAAAATAAATCTATTTTCTGGTAAATTTCATTCAAAGTAGCCAAGACCATACATTGTTTCTCTTGTTTTTCATTTTTTGTGCTATCCAGATTAAAAAAAACCAGACAAAGAAACACTATTCACAATCAACATACATTGATTAAATATTTTTAAATAAAATTTTCAAGATACTCTAAGAGAGCAGGTCTATGTTCAAGTTACTCATTATCATTGATCATCGGGTTTTGTCTATCCATGCCACTTGTTTGATTCATTGACTATAATTTTTGAATTTTATTATCTCATTTAAAAATTAATTCATAATGAGGACATTGCACCAAATATGTTTTTGGGAGGGGATGGGAGAAATTTGGTTAATTTAATATCTTCATGTTCTTTATTTTTCATTAAAATTTTATTTTATATTTTCTTTCTCATTTAATTTTATAGTTTTTTATTTGATTTTATTGTTTTTTCCCTTTTAGTGTATTTTTAAAAGAATTGTATGTTAAAATTAAACACACTCATAATTATTGAATCTCAATATAATATGTGAACCAATTTCTCCATAGAATTGAAATTAAATTAATTATAAAATTATTATCTTCAAGAATTAAAATTTTGGGAATCTCATGAAAATACCATAGAAATTTTGAATCCCATGACTCTAACAACTATAATTTTTTTTAATTGAACTACCTATGATACTTTTAAATCATTCTGAAATATTCTTGACAATAATATTAATTATTGATAGAACAAAAAATTTCTTGATTAACCTTAATTTAATTTACTTTTATCAAAGCTTGATATTTTAAAGCACTTGTGTTTAAAATGACAGAGGAACTTATTTTTTTGATTCAAAAGACTATTTTAATGAAAATACTTTTTCATTCAATCCTATATAAACATTTTATCCTATTAAGATCTTTAGAATACATGAACATTATTTTAGTTAGCCACATTATAAGCCATTTTCCCTATCCAACCCTCTTTAGGAAGTAAAATTGCATGATTTATTTAAATTCAAGTGTGGGAGCTATCTTGTGACTGGATAAATAATTTTGGGATATTAACAAAATAAAAATCAAAATCTAAAGAATTTTTTTTGCTAATAAAAAAGATATTTTTCTAAAACTTGTGAATTTATAGTGATTTTATGCATATTTATGAAAAAAAACATTGAGTAAATTCTTAGGTGTTGAATCTACTGAAAAATAAAAAGAAGTAACAATTTTGTAAATATAAAGATAATTATTTTTATTTAAGAAATAGGATGGAGGTTGAAACCAAATTCTAGAGCCAAAAGTCTCCCCACTTACCTTCATTATCTCAAAATTATGCTAAAATTAAAATCTAAACAAAAATTTGATAACACTTTTATGAAGTTAGGGAAGTGGAAATAAGATCCATGTTGATGATATTTTACCTAAGGAGTGAATTGTATGTTGATATTTTTTAGATACTGGGGTTGATTAATTTTTGGTAGAATGATGAGGGACCACTGTAACATCCCAAGTAAGTAATGAATAATAGATATTTTTATCTATGTCTATTAATGATTAAGATAGTGTTGTAGAGGCTTAAAATGAAAATAAATACAATCTTATGCATGGAATACACTAATATTATTAAAAGATTGTTTTACTGCCTTTTGATGGCAAACCATTTTTGAATTTATATTTTGAAAATTTTATAAACTATGTTTGTCAAAATAAACTTATTCTTTATGATTGGGACATCAAAATTTACCTTGTGTGAATTTTTGGTATTTTTCTAACAATGTTCATTTTTTAATGAATAGTGAAAAATACTGCATTTTACATCAAAACTGTTTTTTAATCTAATTTATTTATATGATTAGATTATTTTTTGAATTGGGTTTGAAGTGAAATTAGAATATATTTTTACCATTTTATCCAATGGTGGTCATTGGAATCAATTTCACTTTGAAATTAGACTTAAACTGGTGTCAATCTTTTGATACTTATTGTTTTGTAAAAACACGCTATTTGCTCTGGCAGCGGGAATTAATTATTAAATTAATTAATGTGACTTATATGATTTGAATTTTTTAAAATAGACTTCATTTTTGAATTCTGAATATCAAATATAGCTTAGGGTGAATTTTTGGTAATTTTCTGAAAAACTTCAATTTTTGATGAATAGTGAAACCACTAAGTGGTAATCAAGCAAACTGATTTTTCAGTTAAATGAAAGTTTACCACTAATGTGTATTGAATTTTTAAAATACGACATACATGGTTGTCATTAAGAAGTAAAATGTGGTTCAATGAGATTAAAATAATTTTTTGGTGAATAGTTACTTATTAAGTTTTTAATCGCGATTAGTGGTAATTAGTGTAGTTTAAGGTATAAATAATGCTTTAATAATATGAAATGACCTAGACACATGTCCCAACCTTATTGGTTGTGTCATGTCCGACCAAGAAAAGCCATGGGTCAACTTGGGGACCCCATGGAGACATTTTGGTTGGGAAATGACATAAATAACTTTTTATTTAATGTAAAAGTAAAAATGACACAAACATAATATGTTTCACAAAAACAATTTTTACATGGGGTTATAAAGATAAGATATTTGATTATAAATAGTCATTGGAAAGCTAAAAAGATTTCCTACATCATTGTATTTTTTTTATGATTTTTAGACATTAGATAAATTAAATTATTTATGACATAATAATGATGCAACGATGACATCATTATTTGACGATTTAAATAAAATGGAAAGACAATGTAAAATCTATGAACTACACATGTCCAAAACCAATTGGATGAGTGGATTTAGAACCTTTATCACCTTATCCACGAATTATATCAATGTGGGACCTTTTAAAACCGAAACACATTTTCAAATAAAGTAATATTGCTTTACTTTCCAAAAGTGCCCTTCCTCTCCTCTTATAAAAGGCCCCCACCTCTACCTCACTTCACACACTCCTCAAGCCTTTGGCTCGGCCAAAACCTACCCATTTAATCTCTCCACATCCCTCTCCTCATCCTAGAGGATTCCCTTTGGGCATAATCCTTTCAAAGTAATCCTTTAGGCTCAAATCAAAAGGAGTTACACTTTTAAAGGTAATTCATTCTCTCATGTTCATTTGTTTTATTTTGCTTCTCCAACCCCCTAAAATCTTTTTATTTACTTATTTTGTAACAACACAAGTATCTTCAATATACAAGGATGTTTTTATAATATTTATTTGAGCTACACTCTCACACAACTACATCAAATTGTTAAAGAACATACGGTTTCCGTGGATGGCGAAATTCTGCCTCCCGAAACGATGATTGTTCAACACTCATTTAACACCTTCAAAGGTGGCCATTATGATGTCACTATTTTTATATATTATATATAATATGTTTATTTTTTCCTTAAGCTTCTGTTTTTTTTTTCATTTTGGTCATACCTTTATGGTTTCCATTATGGGTAAACACGATATCTTCATTTTAGGAAGTGCGGACTACCGCCCCCTGAAAGTGATTTGATTCGTTAATACCATATGTGGGATGTGTAAAGGATAAAGTTAATGATATTATATATGTTATTATACTGGAATTATAATATACTCTTATATCATTATGATTCCATTCCAGAAAATACGAAATAGAAATGGAAGTAGCGTTCATGCGTACGTACGGCTTACCGTCTCCATGAACGGTGCATTTCATTTCTTACCTCTAAATGTGATGTAATATTATAAATACATGTATATGATGAATATATATGATATATATGTTATCCAAATCATTAATATCATTCTGGATATAATGAACCTTTGACCAAATTAATAACATGAAAGTGTAAGAAGTCTATTTTTGACTTAAGAACCAAATACCGACAAAATGAACATTATTAACTTAACTGATTACATGATGTTCATAACATGGTATAAAAGGAATAATGAACTTGAAAAAGGTTCATAAGAAAGTAGATATTAACTCAAGTTTATTATTCAGGAAATTAAAGAACGGTCGGGTCAAGTCGGATACGAGGTATGGGACTTCGTCTCAATCTCCTTTCGTTGAGGCATATTTTATTTTATACACAACTTTCTTTTATACGGTGTATAAACCACTTTGACTTTTACGTTTATTCAAAAGGAATATTTTTATACGAAGCGTTTAATAAACAACAAAAGGGAATGTTTTTGTCGTACATATGCGGTGACAACGTCTTCTCCACCGTCGTGACCGTTATTTGAGTTTCGGCTTCCTCTACAAGCCATACCTTCTTTTTAAAAGAAAAATAAATACCATGTTTTACTTTTATTTTATTTTAGTATTGAAAATGGTTTTCATAATGTTTTTATATCAATGTGTTGTATTGATATCTCGTGATTGAAATGTGGAAATTTTATGTTTCCTTTATGCATGTTTTATGTGATATGATTATGTTATGGTTCTTGGGAATTATTATGAAGACAGGTGGTTCCGTGATAAACTAAGGGTGGGTGAGCCTGATATAGCTCTCCAATGCATTGGGTAACGCGAAGGAGTGAAACGTTAAGGTTTCTACGAAGATATTTTAGGGAATATACTGTGATTGGTATTCCAAACGTAACCAAGAGGGTTACTCCCTATGTAAGAATGTTATGAATGCCTCAAGTTACCTTTATGTCTTATGATTTCTATGATTTATTCATGATTTTATGAGGTATGTTAAAGTGCCTATGTTTTATGGGTAAATAATGATTTCATTCTTATGTATATATGAACTCATGTTTCCTTTCCATGTTTTTTTTATAACCCATACTGAGTTTTTATGCTCATCCCAAGTTTTTTTGAAATGTTTTCACAGGTCAAGGGAAAGGTACATGATATGATGATAGTGTCAAGGAAGTGTCAAGAATGAATCCATGTCTTATTTTAAATATGTTTCCTTTGATGGGAATGAAGAATACTATCTTTATGTAACCACTTTGTTTATATGTGGAATGTAATGCAAGTTTTATGATCTAATTCTCTAAAACTCTAAACCCGAAAAGATCCTCAATGTGTAATCTTGTAATAACTCAAGATTGAGCAAGGTTTAAGGCTGGGGCCTTATAGTTGGTATCAGAGGTCGGTTTAGATAACTTTATGAGTTAGAATTCTATTAAATTATTATCCAAAAATATTTTTTTTGAAATGATATAGCATTTAAAGATTACCATGTTGCTTCATCTAAGACATGTTTGTTCAGAATGGTTTTCCGCTGAGGAAACAGGGAAGAAGTGCTAGGAAGGCATACAGAAGGAAATAACCTTCCGAATCAGCATCCAGAAATGGTCGGAATTGGAACTGAATAGTTTGTTGCAGTGATGGCGCAGTTGACTCAAGCGATAAATGGTGGTGGAATCCATGCACGAGATCAGCCAGATCAACCGCAGAGGAACATGTTAGTGGTGGAACATTTCATGAGGCAACATCCACCATCATTCAGAGGATCATCTGACCCTGTGCTAGATGAAGGGTGGATTAAAGCACTGGAGAAGATTTTTGATGTCATGGGGTGTTCAGACAATCAAAAGGTTAGTCTTGCTATTTACCGTTTGGAGGGTGAAGCAGATCAGTGGTGGTCTATGGTTAAAAATATCAGGGACGCCGATGAGATTGATGCTCTTGACTGGGATGAATTCAAAGGTATGTTTCTTGAGAAGTATTTTCCTAAGGATGTTTGACTTAGGATGGAAAAGCAATTCTTGTAATTGAGGCAAGAGGAAGACTCAGTGGCTGCCTATGAAGAAAGGTTCACTCGATTGGCAAGGAATGCTCCAAATTTTATCCGGGACCTTGATAGTAAAATAAATCATTTTTACTCAGGATTAAATCAAAAATATCGAAGGGCATTAGCTTCTCATGAGTTTAAAAGTTATGAAAAGCTTGTTCGATGTGCTGAGAAGGTGGAAATGGAGTTTGCCGATGACCAAGTGTTCTATAACAACCAGCAGAAGAAGAGACCGAGGTGGCAGGAGAAAGGTAAGAATTCTTCAAAAAAGTCTGATTGTAAGAGAACTAAGTTTCCAGTTTGTGATAAATGTGGAAAAAGGCATGCTGGGGAATGTCTTCTGAATTCTGGAAAGTGCTACCGATGTGGTAAGATGGGACATAAGGCTCGTGATTGCACTGAAAAGGATCAAGGTGAAGGTAAGAACAAATTTGATTTACAGTTAGTGAAATGTTATAAGTGCAATGAGATGAGTCACTATGCAAACGAGTGTCCGGCAAAGAGCTTGAGTGATGGGAAGCAGTTAGACTACATGCAGAAAGGGGTGGTGAAATCCTTTGCAACTACTTCAGTAGATGTCGGGCCATTAAATGAAGTTGTATCAAGTACTTTGTTTGTTTTTTCAGATTATGCTAGTGTGTTGTTTGATTCGGGGTCTACACATTCTTTCATCTCTGAAACCTTTTCTAGTAAAATGGGAATACCATCTCAAGAAATGACTCCTGAACTTTTGGTAAAAACACCTGGGGGGAATGTTGAGGCAAAAAGAATTTATAAGAATCTTCCTATCCTTATCTATGGAAAGAACCTACTTGCAAACCTTATTGTTCTACCTCTAGTAGAGTTTGATGTTATCCTGGGTATGGATTGGCTCTCTATTTACCATGCTAAGATTGACGGTAGAGCTAAAGAAGTTTCTTTTCAGAAAGACTTTCAGTTTGTTTACAAGAATGAACCCTTACTTTTGATAACATATCAAGAGGCCGAGAAACTTGTAAAAGATGGAAATGAATGTTACCTTGCACACGTCATTGAAAATAAAGGGACTGTTCAGATTAATGATGTGCCAGTGGTAAATGAGTATCCTGATGTTTTTCCTGATGAGTTGCCTGGAATAATACCAGATCGGGAAGTTGAGTTTACTGTTGACTTAGTTCCTGATGCTAAGCCAATTTCAAAACCCCCTTATCGAATGGCACAAATTGAACTTTTAGAGTTGAAGGAGAAATTGCAAGATTTATTAGAGAAAGGTTTCATTAGACCTAGCACATCACCTTGGGGTGTTCCTGTTTTATTTGTTAAAAAGAAAGATGGTTCTATGAGACTTTGCATTGATTATAGAGCCTTGAATAATATCACTGTTAAGAACAAATATCCTTTGCCTCATATCGATGATTTGTTTGATCAGCTCCAGGGAGCTCAGTTTTTTTCAAAGATTGACTTGAGATCGGGGTACCATCAGCTGAAGGTAAAGGAGGAAGATATTCCGAAGACCGCGTTCCGTACGAGATATGGCCATTATGAATTTGTAGTAATGCCTTTTGGGCTAACCAATGCACCTACTGTATTCATGGACTTAATGAATAGAATTTTCCATGAGTTCTTGGATAAGTTTGTGGTGGTTTTCATTGATGATATTTTGGTGTTTTCTAAAAGTAAAGAGGAGCATGAAAAACATTTAAGGGTTATCTTGAAAACATTAAAAGAAAAGAAACTGTATGGGAAATTCAGCAAGTGTGAGTTTTGGTTACAACAAATTTCTTTCCTTGGTCACATTGTTTCTAAAGATGGAATAACTGTTGATCCTGCAAAAACAAAAGTTGTGGAAGAATGTCCAAGACCCACAAATGTAACCGAGATTCGTAGCTTCCTTGGTTTGGCGGGATATTACTGATGGTTTGTTAGAAATTTTTCACGGTTATCTAGTCCAATGACTAATCTAACTCGGAAGGGTGTTAAGTTTATCTGGACAAAAGAATGTGATGATTGTTTTCAGGAATTGAAAAGAAGATTGGTGAATGCTCCAGTTTTGGCACTACCTTCCAGGAATGGTGAGTTTGTTATATACAGTGATGCTTCATTGAAAGGACTTGGTTGCGTCCTAATGCAGAATGATCAGGTAATTTCTTATGCTTCACGACAGTTGAAAACTCATGAGGTAAATTACCCTACACATGATTTGGAACTTGCTTCTGTTGTTTTTGTTTTAAAAATTTGGAGGCATCATTTGTATAGAGTAAAGTGTGAAATATATACCGATCACAAAAGTTTAAAGTATATATTCACTTAGAAAGAGTTAAACATGAGACAAAGGAGATGGCTGTAATTAATCAAGGATTATGATTGTACAATTCATTACCATCTGGGAAAAGCAAATAAAGTGGCTGATGCTTTGAGTCAAAAAAGTAATGCTTCATTAACAATGATGCGTTTGGAACATGATCCTTTGGTTAAGGATTTGATGAACTTTGGCATAGAAGTTGTTGGTGCAGGAAGTCCTTCTGTTTTGTTTCAGGTATCAGTGAGATCATCTCTATCAGATAGAATCAAGCAAGCACAGAAGCAAGATAGTGAGTTGCAGAAAAAGGTAGAGCTGGTTCAGAAAGGTAAGTTGCCTGAATTCAACATTGATAATTATTGTGTTTTGAGATTTGGGAAGAGATTGTGTGTGCCTTGTTATTCAAAGTTGAAGAGAGAGTTGTTATGTGAAGATCATAGTTCTCCGTTTTCAGTTCATCCGGGCAGTACTAAGATGTATAGAGATCTGTGGGAGTATTATTGGTGGGATGGAATGAAAAGAGAAATTGCTGATTTTACTGTGAAGTGTTTGACATGTCAACAGGTTAAAGCAGAGCAGCAGTTACCGAAAGGGATGCTTCAGCCTTTACCAGTGCCAGAGTGGAAATGGGAGAATATATCCATGGACTTTGTTGTTGGATTACCGAAGACATCTCGAGGTAATAATGCAATCTGGGTTATTGTTGATCGCTTGACCAAATCTGTTCATTTCCTCGCTATACGAGATACTTTCTCTCTTGATCAACTTTCCCGTTTGTATCTTAAAGAGATAGTCAGGTTACATGGAGTTCCTCTCTCCATGGTATCAGATCGTGATCTCAGGTTTACTTCTAACTTTTGGAAAGGCCTTCAGAAGTCGTTGGGTACTGAATTAAATTTTAGTACAGATTTTCATCCTCAATCAGATGGGAAGTCAGAATGAACAATTCAGACATTGGAGGATATGCTACGAGCTTGTTCTATGGATTATCAGGGAAGTTGGGACCAACATCTTTCTTTGGTTGAGTTTTCATATAATAACAGTTTTCATTCCAGTATACAGATGGTGCCATTTCAGGCATTATATGGGAAACGGTGTCGAACTCCAGCTTTCTGGGATGAAGTGGGTGAAAGGAAGCTGATGGGACCAGAATTGGTAGAAGAGATGGCAGAAAAAGTTCAGCTGATTCAGAAACACATGAGAACAGCTCAGAGGAGGCAGAAGAGTTATGCAGATAACCGGAGGAAGGATCTATCTTTCGAGGTAGGTGATCAGGTTTTTCTCAAGGTTTCTCCTTGGAAAAGTGTGATGAGATTTGGTAACAAAGGAAAGTTGAGTCCAAGGTTCGTTGGACCATACGAAATTCTGGAGAGAGTTGGATCAGTTGCATACCGGGTGGCTTTACCTCTGAGTTTATCTCAGGTACACAATGTTTTTCACGTTTCGATGTTGAGAAAGTATATGCCAGATCCATCTCATGTTTTGAGCCCAGAGGTAGTTCAGCTGGAAGAGAACCTATCTTATGAGGAACAACCAGTCCAGATTCTTGACCACAGGGAGCAAGTGTTACAGAATAAAGTGATTCACCAGGTAAAGGTTTTGTGGGAAAACCACATGATTGAAGAGGCAACATGGGAATCTGAAAATGCAATGAGGGATAAGTACCCTCATTTATTTGATAAGTAAATAAATTGCGGGGACGCAATTTTCTAAATGGGGGAAGGATGTAACATCCCAAGTAAGTAATGAATAATAGATATTTTTATCTATGTCTATTAATGATTAATATAGTGTTGTAGAGGCTTAAAATGAAAATAAATACAATCTTATGCATGGAATACACTAATATTCTTAAAAGATTGTTTTACTGCCTTTTGATGGAAAAACATTTTTGAATCTATATTTTGACAATTTTATAAACTATGTTTGTCAAAATAAACTTATTCTTTATGATTGGGACATCAAAATTTACCTTTTGTGAATTTTTGGTATTTTTCTGACAATGTTCATTTTTTAATGAATAGTGAAAAATACTGCATTTGACATCAAAACTGTTTTTTAATCTAATTTATTTTTATGATTAGATTATGTTTTGAATTGGTTTTGAAGTGAAATTAGAATATATTTTTACCATTTTATCCAATGGTGGTCATTGGAATCAATTTCACTTTGAAATTAGACTTAAACTGGTGTCAATCTTTTGATACTTATTGTTTTGTAAAAACACGCTATTTGCTCTGGCAGCGGGAATTAATTATTAAATTAATTAATGTGACTTATATGATTTGAATTTTGTAAAATAGACTTCATTTTTGAATTAGGAATATCAAATATAGCTTAGGGTGAATTTTTGGTAATTTTCTGAAAAACTTCAATTTTTGATGAATAGTGAAACCACTAAGTGGTAATCAAGCAAACTGATTTTTCAGTTAAATGAAAGTTTACCACTAATGTGTATTGAATTTTGAAAATCCGACATATATGGTTGTCATTAATAAGTAAAATGTGGTTCAATGAGATTAAAATAATTTTTTGGTGAATAGTAACTTATTAAGTTTTTAATCGCGATTAGTGGTAATTAGTGTAGTTTAAGGTATAAATAATGCTTTAATAATATGAAATGACCTAGACACATGTCCCAACCTTATTGGTTGTGTCATGGCAGACCAAGAAAATCCATGGGTCAACTTGGGGACCCCATGGAGACATTTTGGTTGGGAAATGACATAAATAACTTTTTATTTAATGTAAAAGTAAAAATGACACAAACATAATATGTTTCACGAAAACAATTTTTACATGGGGTTATAAAGATCAGATATTTGATTATAAATACTCATTGGAAATCTAAAAAGCTTTCCTACATCATAGTATTTTTTTTATGATTTTTAGACCTTAAATAAATTAAATTAGTTATGACATAATAATGATGCAGCGATGACATCATTATTTGACGATTTAAATAAAATGGAAAGACAATGTAAAATCTATGAACTACACATGAACAAAACCAATTGGATGAGTGGATTTCGAACCCTTATCACCTTATCCACGAATTATATCAATGTGGGACCTTTTAAAACCCAAACACATTTTCAAATAAAGTAATATTGCTTTACTTTCCAAAAGTACCCCTCCTCTCCTCTTATAAAAGGCCCCCACCTCTAACTCACTTCACACACTCCTCAAGCCTTTGGCTCGGCCAACCCCTGCCCATTTACTCTCTCCACATCCCTCTACTCATCCTAGAGGATTCCCTTTGGGCAGAATCTTTTAAATGTAAGCCTTTAGGCTCAAATAAAAAGGAGTTACACTTTTAAAGGTAATTCATTCTCTCATGTTCATTTGTTTTATTTTGCTTCTCCAACCCCCTAAACTCTTTTTATTTACTTATTTTGTAACAAAAACAGTATCTTCAATATTCAAGGATGTTTTTATAAGATTTATTTGAGCTACACTCTCACACAACTACATCAAATGGTTAAAGAACATACGGTTTCCGTGGATGGCGAAATTCTGCCTCCCGAAACGATGATTGTTCAACACTCATTTAACACCTTCAAAGGTGGCCATTATGATGTCACTATTTTTATATATTATATATTATATTTTTTTGTTTTCCTTAAGCTTCTGTTTTTTTTTCATTTTGGTCATACCTTTATGGTTTCCATTATGGGTAAACACGATATCTTCATTTTAGGAAGTGCGGACTACCGCCCCCTGAAAGTGATTTGATTCGTTAATACCATATGTGGGATGTGTAAAGGATAAAGTTAATGATATTATATATGTTATTATACTGGAATTATAATATACTCTTATATCATTATGATTCCATTCCAGAAAATACGAAATAGAAATGGAAGTAGCGTTCATGCGTACGTACGGCTTACCGTCTCCATGAACGGTGCATTTCATTTCTTACCTCTAAATGTGATGTAATATTATAAATACATGTATATGATGAATATATATGATATATATGTTATCCAAATCATTAATATCATTCTGGATATAATGAACCTTTGACCAAATTAACAACATGAAAGTGTAAGAAGTCTATTTTTGACTTAAGAACCAAATACCGACAAAATGAACATTATTAACTTAACTGATTACATGATGTTCATAACATGGTATAAAAGGAATAATGAACTTGAAAAAGGTTCATAAGCAAGTAGATATTAACTCAAGTTTATTATTCAGGAAATTAAAGAATGGTCGGGTCAAGTCGGATACGAGGTATGGGACTTCGTCTCAATCTCCTTTCGTTGAGGCATATTTTATTTTATACACAACTTTCTTTTATACGGTGTATAAACCACTTTGACTTTTACGTTTATTCAAAAGGAATATTTTTATACGAAGCGTTTAATAAACAACAAAAGGGAATGTTTTTTTCGTACGTATGCGGTGACAACGTCTTCTCCACCGTCGTGACCGTTATTTGAGTTTCGGCTTCCTCTACAAGCCATACCTTCTTTTTAAAAGAAAAATAAATACCATGTTTTACTTTTATTTTATTTTAGTATTGAAAATGGTTTTCATAATGTTTTTATATCAATGTGTTGTATTGATATCTCGTGATTGAAATGTGGAAATTTTATGTTTCCTTTATGCATGTTTTATGTGATATGATTATGTTATGGTTCTTGGGCATTATTATGAAGACGGGTGGTTCCGTGATAAACTAAGGGTGGGTGAGCCTGATATAGCTCTCCAATGCATTGGGTAACGCGAAGGAGTGAAACGTTAAGGTTTCTCCGAAGAGATTTTAGGGAATATACTGTGATTGGTATTCCAAACGTAACCAAGAGGGTTACTCCCTATGTAAGAATGTTATGAATGCCTCAAGTTACCTTTATGTCTTATGATTTCTATGATTTATTCATGATTTTATGAGGTATGTTAAAGTGCCTATGTTTTATGGGTAAATAATGATTTCATTCTTATGTATATATGAACTCATGTTTCCTTTCCATGTTTTTTTATAACCCATACTGAGTTTTTATGCTCATCCCAAGTTTTTTTGAAATGTTTTCACAGGTCAAGGGAAAGGTACATGATATGATGATAGTGTCAAGGAAGTGTCAAGAATGAATCCATGTCTTATTTTAAATATGTTTCCTTTGATGGGAATGAAGAATACTATCTTTATGTAACCACTTTGTTTATATGTGGAATGTAATGAAAGTTTTATGATCTAATTCTCTAAAACTCTAAACCCGAAAAGATCCTCAATGTGTAATCTTGTAATAACTCAAGATTGAGCAAGGTTTAAGGATGGGGCCTTATAGTTGGTATCATAGGTCGGTTTAGATAACTTTAGGAGTTAGAATTCTATTAAATGATTATCCAAAAATATTTTTTTTGAAATGATATAGCATTTAAAGATTACCATGTTGCTTCATCTAAGACATGTTTGTTCAGAATGGTTTTCCGCTGAGGAAACAGGGAAGAAGTGCTAGGAAGGCATACAGAAGGAAATAACCTTCCGAATCAGCATCCAGAAATGGTCGGAATTGGAACTGAACAGTTTGTTGCAGTGATGGCGCAGTTGACTCAAGCGATAAATGGTGGTGGTATCCATGCACGAGATCAGCCAGATCAACCGCAGAGGAACATGTTAGTGGTGGAACATTTCATGAGGCAACATCCACCATCATTCAGAGGATCATCTAACCCTGTGCTAGATGAAGGGTGGATTAAAGCACTGGAGAAGATTTTTGATGTCATGGGGTGTTCAGACAATCAAAAGGTTAGTCTTGCTATTTACCGTTTGGAGGGTGAAGCAGATCAGTGGTGGTCTATGGTTAAAAATATCAGGGACGCCGATGAGATTGATGATCTTGACTGGGATGAATTCAAAGGTATGTTTCTTGAGAAGTATTTTCCTAAGGATGTTTGACTTAGGATGGAAAAGAAATTCTTGGAATTGAGGCAAGAGGAAGACTCAGTGGCTGCCTATGAAGAAAGGTTCACTCGATTGGCAAGGAATGCTCCAAATTTTATCCGGGACCTTGATAGTAAAATAAATCATTTTTACTCAGGATTAAAGCCAAAATATCGAAGGGCATTAGCTTCTCATGAGTTTAAAAGTTATGAAAAGCTTGTTCGATGTGCTGAGAAGGTGGAAATGGAGTTTGCCGATGACCAAGTGTTCTATAACAACCAGCAGAAGAAGAGACCGAGGTGGAAGGAGAAAGTTAAGAATTCTTCAAAAAAGTCTGATTGTAAGAGAACTAAGTTTCCAGTTTGTGATAAATGTAGAAAAAGGCATGCTGGGGAATGTCTTCTGAATTCTGGAAAGTTCTACCGATGTGGTAAGATGGGACATAAGGCTCGTGATTGCACTGAAAAGGATCAAGGTGAAGGTAAGAACAAATTTGATTTACAGTTAGTGAAATGTTATAAGTGCAATGAGATGAGTCACTATGCAAACGAGTGTCCGGCAAAGAGATTGAGTGATGGGAAGCAGTTAGACTACAAGCAGAAAGGGGTGGTGAAATCCTTTGCAACTACTTCAGTAGATGTCGGGCCATTAAATGAAGTTGTATCAGGTACTTTGTTTGTTTTTTCAGATTATGCTAGTGTGTTGTTTGATTCGGGGTCTACACATTCTTTCATCTCTGAAACCTTTTCTAGTAAAATGGGAATACCATCTCAAGTTATGAATCCTGAACTTTTGGTAAAAACACCTGGGGGGAATGTTGAGGCAAAAAGAATTTATAAGAATCTTCCTATCCTTATCTATGGAAAGAACCTACTTGCAAACCTTATTGTTCTACCTCTAGTAGAGTTTGATGTTATCCTGGGTATGGATTGGCTCTCTATTTACCATGCTAAGATTGACGGTAGAGCTAAAGAAGTTTCTTTTCAGAAAGAATTTCAGTTTGTTTACAAGAATGAACCCTTACTTTTGATAACATATCAAGAGGCCGAGAAACTTGTAAAAGATGGAAATGAATGTTACCTTGCACACGTCATTGAAAATAAAGGGACTGTTCAGATTAATGATGTGCCAGTGGTAAATGAGTATCCTGATGTTTTTCCTGATGAGTTGCCTGGAATAATACCAGATCGGGAAGTTGAGTTTACTGTTGACTTAGTTCCTGATGCTAAGCCAATTTCAAAACCCCCTTATCGAATGGCACAAATTGAACTTTTAGAGTTGAAGGAGAAATTGCAAGATTTATTAGAGAAAGGTTTCATTAGACCTAGCACATCACCTTGGGGTGTTCCTGTTTTATTTGTTAAAAAGAAAGATGGTTCTATGAGACTTTGCATTGATTATAGAGCCTTGAATAATATCACTGTTAAGAACAAATATCCTTTGCCTCATATCGATGATTTGTTTGATCAGCTCCAGGGAGCTCAGTTTTTTTCAAATATTGACTTGAGATCGGGGTACCATCAGCTGAAGGTAAAGGAGGAAGATATTCCGAAGACCGCGTTCCGTACGAGATATGGCCATTATGAATTTGTAGTAATGCCTTTTGGGCTAACCAATGCACCTGCTGTATTCATGGACTTAATGAATAGAATTTTCCATGAGTTCTTGGATAAGTTTGTGGTGGTTTTCATTGATGATATTTTGGTGTTTTCTAAAAGTAAAGAGGAGCATGAAAAACATTTAAGGGTTATCTTGAAAACATTAAAAGAAAAGAAACTGTATGGGAAATTCAGCAAGTGTGAGTTTTGGTTACAACAAATTTCTTTCCTTGGTCAAATTGTTTCTAAAATGTAATAACTGTTGATCCTGCAAAAACAAAAGTTGTGGAAGAATGTCCAAGACCCACAAATGTAACCGAGATTCGTAGCTTCCTTGGTTTGGCGGGCTATTACTGATGGTTTGTTAGAAATTTTTCACGGTTATCTAGTCCAATGACTAATCTTACTCGGAAGGGTGTTAAGTTTATCTGGACAAAAGAATGTGATGATTGTTTTCAGGAATTGAAAAGAAGATTGGTGAATGCTCCAGTTTTGGCACTACCTTCCAGGAATGGTGAGTTTGTTATATACAGTGATGCTTCATTGAAAGGACTTGGTTGCGTCCTAATGCAGAATGATCAGGTAATTTCTTATGCTTCACGACAGTTGAAAACTCATGAGGTAAATTACCCTACACATGATTTGGAACTAGCTTCTGTTGTTTTTGCTTTAAAAATTTGGAGGCATCATTTGTATGGAGTAAAGTGTGAAATATATACCGATCACAAAAGTTTAAAGTATATATTCACTTAGAAAGAGTTAAACATGAGACAAAGGAGATGGCTGGAATTAATCAAGGATTATGATTGTACAATTCATTACCATCCGGGAAAAGCAAATAAATTGGCTGATGCTTTGAGTCAAAAAAGTAATGATTCATTAACAATGATGCGTTTGGAACGTGATCCTTTGGTTAAGGATTTGATGAACTTTGGCATAGAAGTTGTTGGTGCAGGAAGTCCTTCTGTTTTGTTTCAGGTATCAGTGAGATCATCTCTATCAGATAGAATCAAGCAAGCACAGAAGCAAGATAGTGAGTTGCAGAAAAAGGTAGAGCTGGTTCAGAAAGGTAAGTTGCCTGAATTCAACATTGATAATGATTGTGTTTTGAGATTTGGGAAGAGATTGTGTGTGCCTTGTGATTCACAGTTGAAGAGAGAGTTGTTATGTGAAGCTCATAGTTCTCCGTTTTCAGTTCATCCGGGCAGTACTAAGATGTATAGAGATCTGCGGGAGTATTATTGGTGGGATGGAATGAAAAGAGAAATTGCTGATTTTACTGTGAAGTGTTTGACATGTCAACAGGTTAAAGCAGAGCAGCAGTTACCGAAAGGGATGCTTCAGCCTTTACCAGTGCCAGAGTGGAAATTGGAGAATATATCCATGGACTTTGTTGTTGGATTACCGAAGACATCTCGAGGTAATAATGCAATCTGGGTTATTGTTGATCGCTTGACCAAATCTGTTCATTTCCTTGCTATACGAGATACTTTCTCTCTTGATCAACTTTCCCGTTTGTATCTTAAAGAGATAGTCAGGTTACATGGAGTTCCTCTCTCTATGGTATCGGATCGTGATCTCAGGTTTACTTATAACTTTTGGAAAGGCCTTCAGAAGTCGTTGGGTACTGAATTAAATTTTAGTACAGATTTTCATCCTCAATCAGATGGGAAGTCAGAATGAACAATTCAGACATTGGAGGATATGCTACGAGCTTGTTCTATGGATTATCAGGGAAGTTGGGACCAACATCTTTCTTTGGTTGAGTTTTCATATAATAACAGTTTTCATTCCAGTATACAGATGGTGTCATTTCAGGCATTATATGGGAAGCGGTGTCGAACTCCAGCTTTCTGGGATGAAGTGGGTGAAAGGAAGTTGATGGGACCAGAATTGGTAGAAGAGATGGCAGAAAAAGTTCAGCTGATTCAGAAACACATGAGAATAGCTCAGAGCAGGCAGAAGAGTTATGCAGATAACCGGAGGAAGGATCTATCTTTCGAGGTAGGTGATCAGGTTTTTCTCAAGGTTTCTCCTTGGAAAAGTGTGATGAGATTTGGTAACAAAGGAAAGTTGAGTCCAAGGTTCGTTGGACCATACGAAATTCTGGAGAGAGTTGGATCAGTTGCATACCGGGTGGCTTTACCTCTGAGTTTATCTCAGGTACACAATGTTTTTCACGTTTCGATGTTGAGAAAGTATATGCCAGATCCATCTCATGTTTTGAGCCCAAAGGTAGTTCAGCTGGAAGAGAACCTATCTTATGAGGAACAACCAGTCCAGATTCTTGACCACAGGGAGAAAGTGTTACAGAATAAAGTGATTCACCAGGTAAAGGTTTTGTGGGAAAACCACATGATTGAAGAGGCAACATGGGAATCTGAAAATGCAATGAGGGATAAGTACCCTCATTTATTTGATAAGTAAATAAATTGCGGGGACGCAATTTTCTAAATGGGGGAAGGATGTAACATCCCAAGTAAGTAATGAATAATAGATATTTTTATCTATGTCTATTAATGATTAATATAGTGTTGTAGAGGCTTAAAATGAAAATAAATACAATCTTATGCATGGAATACACTAATATTCTTAAAAGATTGTTTTACTGCCTTTTGATGGAAAACCATTTTTGAATCTATATTTTGACAATTTTATAAACTATGTTTGTCAAAATAAACTTATTCTTTATGATTGGGACATCAAAATTTACCTTTTGTGAATTTTTGGTATTTTTCTGACAATGTTCATTTTTTAATGAATAGTGAAAAATACTGCATTTTACATCAAAACTGTTTTTTAATCTAATTTATTTTTATGATTAGATTATGTTTTGAATTGGTTTTGAAGTGAAATTAGAATATATTTTTACCATTTTATCCAATTGTGGTCATTGGAATCAATTTCACTTTGAAATTAGACTTAAACTGGTGTCAATCTTTTGATACTTATTGTTTTGTAAAAACACGCTATTTGCTCTGGCAGCGGGAATTAATTATTAAATTAATTAATGTGACTTATATGATTTGAATTTTGTAAAATAGACTTCATTTTTGAATTAGGAATATCAAATATAGCTTAGGGTGAATTTTTGGTAATTTTCTGAAAAACTTCAATTTTTGATGAATAGTGAAACCACTAAGTGGTAATCAAGCAAACTGATTTTTCAGTTAAATGAAAGTTTACCACTAATGTGTATTGAATTTTGAAAATCCGACATATATGGTTGTCATTAATAAGTAAAATGTGGTTCAATGAGATTAAAATAATTTTTTGGTGAATAGTAACTTATTAAGTTTTTAATCGCGATTAGTGGTAATTAGTGTAGTTTAAGGTATAAATAATGCTTTAATAATATGAAATGACCTAGACACATGTCCCAACCTTATTGGTTGTGTCATGGAAGACCAAGAAAAGCCATGGTTCAACTTTGGGACCCCATGGAGACATTTTGGTTGGGAAATGACATAAATAACTTTTTATTTAATGTAAAAGTAAAAATGACACAAACATAATATGTTTCACAAAAACAATTTTTACATGGGGTTATAAAGATCAGATATTTGATTATAAATACTCATTGGAAAGCTAAAAAGATTTCCTACATCATAGTATTTTTTTTATGATTTTTAGACCTTAAATAAATTAAATTAGTTATGACATAATAATGATGCAGCGATGACATCATTATTTGACGATTTAAATAAAATGGAAAGAAAATGTAAAATCTATGAACTACACATGGACAAAACCAATTGGATGAGTGGATTTCGAACCCTTATCACCTTATCCACGAATTATATCAATGTGGGACCTTTTAAAACCCAAACACATTTTCAAATAAAGTAATATTGCTTTACTTTCCAAAAGTACCCCTCCTCTCCTCTTATAAAAGGCCCCCAACTATACCTCACTTCACACACTCCTCAAGCCTTTGGCTCGGCCAACCCCTGCCCATTTAATCTCTCCACATCCCTCTCCTCATCCTAGAGGATTCCCTTTGGGCAGAATCTTTTAAATGTAAGCCTTTAGGCTCAAATAAAAAGGAGTTACACTTTTAAAGGTAATTCATTCTCTCATGTTCATTTGTTTTATTTTGCTTCTCCAACCCCCTAAACTATTTTTATTTACTTATTTTGTAACAAAAACAGTATCTTCAATATTCAAGGATGTTTTTATAATATTTATTTGAGCTACACTCTCACACAACTACATCAAATGGTTAAAGAACATACGGTTTCCGTGGATGGTGAAATTCTGCCTCCCGAAACGATGATTGTTCAACACTCATTTAACACCTTCAAAGGTGGCCATTATGATGTCACTATTTTTATATATTATATATAATATGTTTATGTTTTCCTTAAGCTTCTGTTTTTTTTTTCATTTTGGGCATACCTTTATGGTTTCCATTATGGGTAAACACGATATCTTCATTTTAGGAAGTGCGGACTACCGCCCCCTGAAAGTGATTTGATTCGTTAATACCATATGTGGGATGTGTAAAGGATAAAGTTAATGATATTATATATGTTATTATACTGGAATTATAATATACTCTTATATAATTATGATTCCATTCCAGAAAATACGAAATAGAAATGGAAGTAGCGTTCATGCGTACGTACGGCTTACCGTCTCCATGAACGGTGCATTTCATTTCTTACCTCTAAATGTGATGTAATATTATAAATACATGTATATGATGAATATATATGATATATATGTTATCCAAATCATTAATATCATTCTGGATATAATGAACCTTTGACCAAATTAACAACATGAAAGTGTAAGAAGTCTATTTTTGACTTAAGAACCAAATACCGACAAAATGAACATTATTAACTTAACTGATTACATGATGTTCATAACATGGTATAAAAGGAATAATGAACTTGAAAAAGGTTCATAAGCAAGTAGAGATTAACTCAAGTTTATTATTCACGAAATTAAAGAACGGTCGGGTCAAGTCGGATACGAGGTATGGGACTTCGTCTCAATCTCCTTTCATTGAGGCATATTTTATTTTATACACAACTTTCTTTTATACGGTGTATAAAACACTTTGACTTTTATGTTTATTCAAAAGGAATATTTTTATAAGAAGCATTTACTAAATGAAAAAAGGGAATGTTTTTGTCGTACGTATGCGGCGACAACGTCTTCTCCGCCGTCGTGACCGTTATTTGAGTTTCGGCTTCCTCTACAAGACATACCTTCTTTTTAAAAGAAAAATAAATACTATGTTTTACTTTTATTTTATTTTAGTATTGAAAATGGTTTTCATAATGTTTTTATATCAATGTGTTGTATTGATATCTCGTGATTGAAATGTGGAAATTTTATGTTTCCTTTATCCATGTTTTATGTGATATGATTATGTTATGGTTCTTGAGCATTATTATGAAGACGGGTGGTTCCGTGATAAACTAAGGGTGGGTGAGCCCGATATAGCTCTCCAATGCATTGGGTAACGCGAAGGAGTGAAACGTTAAGGTTTTTCCAAAGAGATTTTAGGGAATATACTGTGATGGGTATTCCAAACGTAACCAAGAGGGTTACTCCCTATGTAAGAATGTTATGAATGCCTCAATTTACCTTTATGTCTTATGATTTCTATGATTTATTCATGATTTTATGAGGTATGTTAAAGTGCCTATGTTTTATGGGTAAAGAATGATTTCATTCTTATGTATATATGAACTCATGTTTCCTTTCCATGTTTTTTTTATAACCCATACTGAGTTTTTATGCTCATCCCAAGTTTTTTTGAAATGTTTTCACAGGTCAAGGGAAAGGTACATGATATGATGATAGTGTCAAGGAAGTGTCAAGAATGAATCCATGTCTTATTTTAAATATGTTTCCTTTTATGGGAATGAATAATACTATCTTTATGTAACCACTTTGTTTATATGTGGAATGTAATGCAAGTTTTATGATCTAATTCTCTAAAACTCTAAACCCGAAAAGATCCTCAATGTGTAATCTTGTAATAACTCAAGATTAAGCAAGGTTTAAGGCTGGGGCCTTATAACCACACTTTAATAAAAAATGATTAATGTATTTTTTATTCTAAAAAGAGTCAAAACCTCCTTGTTCTACCCAAAAAATTTTCATACATAAAACCTACCAACCAAAAGCCTTAGAAAAAACATTAATAATACCTCATGATTTAACAAAAGTTCTTTATTCGATTTAGGTGGAGATTTATAAGTTAATAAATCTTATGGAGATTCTTTAATTTGATTAGATTAGAAAAACATAGTTGAAAATACATACTTATACAAATAGGGAAAATTTAATATGGGGTAAGTTATTTGTGGGAATGGGATGATAAATTAATTGTAATTTGATTTCCTAAACCAAATGAATAATTTTAATAATTGATGTTTGTTATTTATGGTAATTTTTATTTCCTTATTATTTAATTATTTGATCGCATGTTTTTTTAAATTATTTTGGCATGATATTTATTTATTTCCTATCTGAGATTCCAAGTCTTAAGTGTTGAGTAAGAGACTTACGTTACTCTACTTGTTTTGAAAATAATGAAATACTTTATCCAGTATTTTATATAACTTGATTTTGTAATTTTCTCATTTATGAGTGTATCATATATATATCATAAATGAATTACTAAAAACCTATGATTTTAAAAAATACTGAGTGTCTACGAATTCATGAAAATAAAACGACCTTAGGTGTTTAAAAATACTTATGATTTTAATATTTAATAAAACACTAATAACACTATGGAAGTGTTGGAAAAATTTATTGGTAGATGTGGAAAGATGTTAAGTCCGTTAGAAGATGAAAAATAATATTCTATTAATGCTATTGAAATTGAATCCAAGATATAAAGAATTCAAACATTGGAGGATTATCTATAAATAGATCTATAAATAATGTATCAAAACATATAAATATGGTATATTATAACGAGAACTCTAAAAAATATGAAATCACTTTATGTCTTAAACATCTTGTAGATTTATAGTGCTTCCGATTGCTTTGTTTCTAAGTGTTTGTTAAGAGCTTCCAATTGTAAGTATTCTTTATAAAATCTATTAGCATTTATTGTTGTAATATTTATACTATTGATTAGGTTGATTTAGAATTTCAAGTGAAAGGAAGAAAGATTCAATCCAATAGTTATAGTAGTAGGTATACAGAGCTACTATTTGTAGTTTTGGATTTATTGAGCTAAAAGTTTTTTGAATTGGGTACCTACCAATTAAGTTGATTTAGGGATTCTAGGATAAGGAAGTCAGAACCAAGATTTAGTCTTAAAGAAGTGAATACATTTCAAAAGATCTACCATCAAAGATACCATGAATTAGGTTTTGGATTCCCCGTATGCTTCAGATAAAAGTACAAATTTTAATATCTTTTAAGAAGTTTTTGTTTTCTAAATAAATACTATGTGTTTTTTACACTATTTTTATAATTTCGTAGAGAGATATAAAATAAATATAATTTCATTTTTCTATTTCATGTATCAATTTCATGAATAGTTATAAATATATGATCATTTTAATTATGTTTTTATTACTCTAATTTCATGTGGGTATATCATTATTCCGTGTTACCGATATATATAATACTTGAGGAGTTTTAAATTTTTGTTTGTATTTCAAAATAAAATTCACCACTATTATAGTGTGTTATTTATTTATTATATGATCTAAAATTTGCTATCATAGTAGGTTTGTACATATGAAACTGAACCTAATATTTTTTATTATTTTTTTTTATTTTATGTTACTTTATTGGATTTTCATTCTTTATTTCCCTACACCTGATAGTGTATAATGATTTTTGTAAAAATGAAAGGCATGATTATTGTTACCATTTACATTCGTAATCTAAATAGACCATCTTTTTTTTTATGGAAGGATTATAAATATTGGAGATAAATATTGGGATTATTTATTACTAATATTGTATTTGAAAAATTTCTCATGCTTATTGGAAGTTACAAAGTACTAGAAAAATAAAATTCTTATTTTTTTAAGAGAAGAAAAGAATATATTTCAACTGAATTTAACTGTTTGAAATACTATTCCTTATTCAATTCAAAAGAACATCTATATTCATGTTTTTTATTATAGAATAACTTGTATAATTTGGAAAAAGTTACAAGTTATCTACTTTGGAACATCAAAAGTTCTTGATATTAAGAGACCTACTCTATGAGAAGATTATCAATCATTTGATTTTAGAGTAGGTGAAAGTGTTTCCCTAATGCACCAAAGACTAGTAACTATTTTTTATAGTTTATAATCACTTGGTGAAAAGGAATTATCTTATGATCAACTTTTGGAGAAAGTTATTGATACTATTTTTAAAGAATATAAATATAAAAGAAATGATATATATGATACTGAACACATTACTAAATTAAATCTTGATGACTTAATTAGTACTATCATACAATATGAATGTAGAATAAAAAATGATACATAAAATGAAAAAAATTAATAATTTAGTTTATTTTACATCCACTAGAATTTCAAGTAAAAAGATTGTAAACTAAGTCTATTCATTAGAAATTCCAGAAGAATTTCAGATAGTAGTGTAGGAGAACCTACTAAGGGTTCACTTGAAAATATGGAAAGAATGATGTTTAATAAGAAGAATTTAAAAATGTATTATCTATAAGACAATAGATACAAAAATTTTTAGTTTGAAAAGAAATATTACACTAAACCTACTTACTATGTATATAGAAAATTGGGCCATATGAAACCTGATTTCTCTAAGCTAAAGAGAAAATAAAAAAAGGCTTCAAAAGAATATTCTAAGAAAAAAATAAATAAATTTTTAAAAGTCATTTACACATGGAGAGTAAGTGAAGGTGACACCACTTTATATACTTTATCAGAAGAAAGTGATAATAGTAGAAGAATCAATGGATTCTATAAAAATTCCGGAATATGTTTCATGGGAAAACTAACAGTTGATGAATTTACTGAATAAAAATTTAATTTTGTTAAGGTTAAAGATCAGATTACATAAATAAGAAAGGAATATGGAAATATTATTTCTAATTTAGATAATTCAAATGGTAAAGTGATAAAACTCACAAAAAAATTTAAATGAAAAGGTAAATAAAAAATGAAGGAATTTTATCCTAAGATAGATGACCAAAAGAAGAATAATAATAAAGAGAGGTTAAAGAATGTGACTTTTTCCCAAGATAATATTAAAATTGTAAAACTAAATTTTGAGATTGTAAAAATAAATAATAATCTAACTAAGTTCACCATATAAATAAAGGAATTTATAAAAATTTATGTATAAATCAAACCAAATAGAAATATATCTGATTTGGGTAGTAAAACCATCAAAATTTCATCTTATCTATCAAATTTATTTGTTCCTAATAGATCACACTTTTTTCCAATGTGTCAAAAGGTAGGACATTGGAAGAGAAGTTTTTATTTAAGAAAATTATAATATTTTAGAAGATATTAAGCCTTTATTTCATTATATATTGATTTATGTGAAACCAAAAATCTAATAAAATATGGGTTCATAAAATATTATTTTAAAATACTTCTAGACCAAAAGAGTTTTATCTTATAAAGAAATGATTTTATAGATCTAGTGATGGGTTCTAGTGATTGGAAACAAATCACCAGCCCCCCTAATATTTTCTTTTAAGTTTACCAAAACTATATTTTGAGTATCCTTAGTTTATTAGTAGTTTTAATACTTTTATGTTTTTCTTATTATTTTTCATTTATTTCTATGTATTTAGGATTATTTACTAATTAGTTTTGATAAATTTTAAAATACCAATTTTTGAAAATTTTAAGCTCTAATAAATTTAAAGTTAATTTTTTTAGAATTATATTCAAAAGAAAAAGATCTATCTATTGTTAAATAGAAGATAACTTCAAAACTAATATGATTATATTTCTTTGAGTATAATCCATTATATCTTTTAAATCTATGATGAACTTTAGTTTTCCCTGACACATTTATAAAGAGTTGAACCTAGAGTTTTCTAGACACATTCACTATGATCTATAGTGAAGATCTTTTGGGTTTTTAATTTTTTTTCTCATCTACTATTTCATCCTCGGTATTATCCAAAGAAAATAATACAAGGGAAATTATTAGAGAGAGTCTTATTGATTTAGATCTTTTATATTGGTATGAATTTCTTTTGAAATAAAAAGTTAATTTTCAGGAGTGGATAAAATTTATCCTTACAACTAATTCTCATGAATAGTACTATCCTCTGTTGATCATAGAATTTTATAGTTAATTTAAATTGTTTTGAAGAAAATATAGTAAAAAGGTAAGATTATTTCTTTTTTTTTCACAGTTTTACCCTAAATTTATATAAGTTTTCTAAATTACTGGAAATTCCCTTTAAGGGGGAGTCTTTTATTGTTTTTCACAAAATACCATAAGTTCAAGAAGAATTTGTGAATGATAACACATAATTTTTTTTCTCATAAATGGAAAAAATCATAATATAATTAATTTATCATCAGAAGTTTGAATAACATTTCGATGAATAATTCTTTATTTATTTAAAGTAAATGAGATAAATATAAGATCACTATCTAAGATGATTATATGTTATATTTTTTAGTAAATTTTATGAAACTAAACATATAAGAGTTTATCAAGTATTATAAGGTATTTATTAAAAATGGTTTGGTTAAGATAATAGTTTTTTTAAATTGACATATGATCAACAATGTTATTGTAAAAATATTTAAGGAGAAAAATATTGAAATTAAATCTCATCTTGAAAGATAGAAAGAAAATATGATCAATGATACAAATATTTCTAGAAAATTGTTGATATATGATTTCAAAGTGAAAATATTTATTGAAAAATATTTATTATTTATGACTACTAAATTTTAAAATTCAAATAAAGAAAAAAATTAGTTTTTTTAAAATTTATAGAGAATTGAAAAAGAATGGATACTTCTGGACTTTAAAAATAACCTAAGAATAAGAATTTTAAAACTAAAGAAAAATAAGATCAGAATAAGATAATTATGAAGAATAAATTATTTGAGAAATATACTAGTAAATAAATTTTAAAATAATTCTTGAAACCCATATTAGATTATTGAATAAAAATATTAAGAAAGTAAGAAGGATGAAAAAAGGAAGATAAGATGGAAAATCATTTTTTAGCCTTGATAAAGATGAAGAAAAAGCTCTTATAGAAGAAATAATTTAAAATTTGAATGAGGGGAAGTAGAAGAAGTGGTATTCTTAGAAAATCAAATCTTCTCAAGTAGCTGAAAATATCTAAACTGGAGTTACTATCATAGAACATGTTATTGGAGAATAATCCATGAAGATAAAATTAGATTTTCAAATAAAGGGAAAAAATAAACATTGTGAGTTCAAGAGAGGTCCTTCCCCCTATCTTAACCATATTAAGAGGTTTGTGATCCTATGGATGCTACTAATACAACTAAAAAATTAATTTCAATAGAAGTATAAACATCAAAAGATCATCTTGAAAAATCTTAGAAATTTATTCCTATCAATCATGTCGAGGTTGTGGATGCACAAGTAGAAGTTGGTATGAAAGTAGTCACTGATGAAAAATATATTGATAATTATATTAAAATGTTTATAAAAAGTTATACAGTTGAAGATATTTCTCCAATAAAATCATCAGTTTGTACCTATACTATCACCACTTCATCACCTTCAAAGAAACCGTCCAAAAATGTAATTCATTATAAGAATGTTATAATTATTTATCTTGATATTCTTGTGAGGAACTAATAGATGATATTAATATTGTTAATGAAGTTCTTATTGGCATTGAATAATTATCCCCTAAAAATGATGAAGAACCTATTGTTCAACCCCTTATTCCCAAAAAAATAAGAAAGGGAAGAAGAAAGAAAATTTTGAAAGTTCTTCCACATATCAAAGTTTTGTTTCAAATAAATATTTAGATGAAATGATTGATTTAGTTTTTGACTTTCAAGTGAAAATGAACAATATCATTGAAATAAGTTTTGAGCTCAGTGAAAAGGTTAGTCAGATTAAAAATCATAAAGCTCTATATCAAGATTCTAAATAGAAGAATTATCTAGGAGATTCTATAGTTTAAGTTAAAGGAAATTGGAATATAGTAAAAGAAGATAATGATTTTAATGAATAGAAGTTGAATAAATTCAATAAGTATATGAAATACTAGGACAAGGATATCAATTATATTAATGAGAAGACAACCTTACTTCATTATAATTTTTATACTCTTTAAAAAAGGTTTATGGATATAGATTATTTATCCAATGAACTTGGGAATAAAGTTGATTATATTTCTACATATCTTGATGATATGAAGCTGTTAGATTTTGGTCAAGATAAATAGATTGCTAATTATAATTTTAAGTTTGAATAAAATATTGATAAGAAATATTAGTTTTTAAAGGAATAAGATGAAAGGTTTTTTTAAAAAGATAGTATCATTTGATCAATAGTTTAAATTCCACGATGAGATGATGGATAGAAAACATAAATTTAATAAGAATATGAAGAACATAATCAAGAAATCATCTAATAAATATTGATTATTAAATTTTTTACTGCTTAAAATATTTATAACTCAAATTATTTGCGTTTACATATTTCTTTACATAAATATTGTACGATGAATGATTTTTATTTACTGTTTGATCAATTTTTCTAATTATACCATAATTTTTTATTTCCTATATAGTCAAAATCTATTTTCAAAATGAGATAAAGATTATCTTTCTACTAATTTTTTATATGAATTTCAAAAATAATTTTTTATTTATTCATTATGAAAACCAAAAAGTGGGGGAGGGGGAATGATTTTAAAAACATTAAAATATGAAACTAGGTTTATTTATTACACAAAGGGGGAGAAGAATTTAAAAAATAATAAATATATCTTTTAAACTAATTTACATTTGGGGATATATAATGGAAATAAGTTTTCATTAGAAAATATGAAATCCATCAAGAGTATTTATTTTAAAATTATAACAATTTGGATCTTTATATGTGTTTGTGATTTAAAAAGGGATATTTTTGAGTCATATACTTACTTTACTCTACTTGTTTTTAAAGTCAAGAAACACATTATTTAGTATTTGATTTAACTTGAGTTTGTTGTTTTATCTTTTATGAGTGCATAAAACTAATAAATGAATTACCAAAAACCTAAGGTTTTAAAAAATACCAATGGTATAAGGATTTTTGAAAATATTACGACCTTATGGATTTCAAAATACTGATTGTTTTATGGTTTAATATAATATTGAGAGCATTATAGTGGTGGTGGAAAACTTCATCAGTAGATATGGAAATATATTAATTCAATGAAAATGTGATTTACAATATTCTACTGATTCCATTACAAATGACTTTGAGATGTTTGGAATTCGACAGTTGGAGGATGATCTATAAATAGAGCTACACCTCATGGATCAAAATATACAACTATTATATACAATAATGAGAACTATATAAAAGATTCATTCACTTTAAGTCTTCAACAATTTGTTGACGTAGAGTGCTTATGATTGTTTTCTTTATAAGTGTTCGTAAAGATCTTCTAATTATAATGATTCTTTGTAAAATATATTAGAATTTATTTTTTAATAATTATTATAATGATTAGGTTTATTGAGGGATTCCAGTTTAAAGAAGGAATATTTGAGCTACCAATTATAGTAGTGGTTATACTGAGTTATCATTTGTAGTATCAGATTTATTGAGCTTTAGGTTTATTGAAATATGAACTTTTAGATTATGTTGATTGTGGTCTTCCAGGGTAATTAAGACAGAACAGATCTCTAGGATTAAAGAAGTAGATGCATTTTAACAAGTCTATAGTCAAGGATATCTTGAATCAGGTTTAGGGTTCCCCTTAAAATTTGGGTAAAAGTACATTTTTTAATATATTTTAAGGAAAATTTTAATATACTTTAAGGAATATTTGTTTTCTAAATAAATACTTTGTTTTTTTCCACTATGTTTATCATTTCATCAATTGATATAAATTAATGATAATTTTAATTTTTCACTACATGTATTAATTTCATCAGTATTTATATAACTCATAACATTTTAATTATATTTTTTATTACTCTGATTTGTTGTGGGTATATTATTATTCCGTGTTACCAATAGATTTAACTCTCGAGGAGGTTTAAATTTGTGTTTTTCCAACAAACTAAAATTAAACGCCTCTTATAGTGTGTTTTTTATATACTATACTAACCTACATTAATTGTGGGATAATTGATAGAACTAATATTTTCAATTCGTTTTTATATGTATTTCAATGAATAAATCCCCATCAATTTTTCATTTTTAGCAGACTTTCATTATATTTTGTTTTAAAGGGTATTTTGGGAATTTAAAAAAATAGATTAATTTATAATTTTTAAGTGTTTTGAATAATTTCTTGAGTAAATTGATCAATTTATACTTTGGTTTTTGATTCTAAGTTGTTTCTAAATATTTTGTTTTCAAACATGAAATAAGAATTTTGGCCAAGTCTTGTGCTTAAAGCTTGAATCAAAGATTTTGGCCGCATAATAGGACTTTTAGTCTGATCATAAGTCTTTTTACTCCATCTTATGACTTTTAAATAGTTTTTTTAATTCTTGAATTTAAGGATTTAAACCCTCTATTCCTTTGAAAAAAATAAAAAACCCAGCATAATTAGGATTTTCCACCATGAATGTAATACTTTTAACTCCACCATTGGTTTCTATAGTCTTACAATGAATAAATTCATTTGATGAATCTTTTAAAGCTTGACACTTGACAGTTTTTGAGATTTATGGAAATCTATTCACCATAAAAATACTTCTAGGATTTCATAAATATCAACCCAAATGAATTAATTTAAAGAGAATATGAAGAGTTACTACTTGATAGAGAATAATAATAAAAGATAATAAACGCATTCCATATAGAATAATATTTAATATTATCAATCCATGTGTGTGCATAGAAAGATCTACAGTTCAAACTATCAGATAGAGAATTCATGATTGAGTTTTTACATACATGAGAAGCTTCATGGGATGTGATAGAAGGTCAGAATCGAATTCAAATATTTTTCCTCCATTCTTTAGAAGAACTGATCTATAAAAGAGTACATCATGTAAGATGAAATAAGAGAGTCAATAATTACTATAGGTGTGTAGTGTTTATAGTCCTAATAATAATCAACTGTGTATGTGAGGAAGAAAGAGGGAGATCCTAAATGATTTATCCATTCTTGGCTAAACTCCCAGTAGGCTATGGTAGTGTATGAGGAAAATCATTTTTGAGTCTATATTTTCATTGAGTTTCTTTTGTATCTTCATGGAAATGTGTTTTTGAATGAAGGAGTTATTCTTATTTATTGAATTATTTTTCCTCAAAAATTTTCCCAATTATTGTATAATTTATGAAAGTAAAGTGTCCATTCTCATTATTTAAACAGATTTAGTAAATTCTTTTCACTAATTATAATGAGTTTGGTTAGGTTCATTTTATTGGTGGTCTTTGAGATTTTGAATAAATTTTAGAAAGGTAAAAAAGCCTATATAAAGGTATTTATATTATATTTAGAATTATTTAGGTGTTTACCTAGAGTTATTTGGGTAAATATTGATAAATACAATTGGATAATCATTTTAGACATAGAATAAGGGAGAGTACAAAGGATCCAAACTTTCCACAACTTATGCTTTAAAATATGATTTTCACTCTTCTTTTTCAATATATTTACAATTTGAATATTTTCATCTTTGAATTATCAAACATGTTTTATTTTAGATTTAGTTTTTTTTAAACTCAAAAAAATACTTAATTTAGTTATAATTTCTCTGTAAAAATTGAAAAACAAAGTGGTAGTTTGAAACTTAAGTATAACAACCTCCCTAAGATACAAACCTAGGGGATACATTACTATACTTATAGGGGGATAATTTTTTGATAAGAGACCCATGATAGATATCTTCCATTAAGAATTAATTGGAGCATGAACATTCTTTATATGTTACTGATTTAACATAACCCATCTAATGATTATCTTGAATCAGGAATATATTTATAAGTGAATAAAATTCAATCACAAATATTTTATTTTAGTTTTAATTTGTATTCATTCTATTTTTTACCTTTTTAGTAATATATTCTAATATACGACATGTGTGTACCCATATTTGTGAATTTTGGAACCGTCGTCCACAAATCATAGTAGATTACAATGAAGATAAATAATTTATTGATAAAAATGCTAGATAATGTTGAAGTTTCATGGTGACGTTATACAAGTGTAGTGAAATCATTCTAATTCATCCAATATTATAGAGGCATGTCAATAAAAAAATAAAGGATAATTCATGGGCTGAGATATGGGTAAGAATTTTTTTTAAAATTAAAATATATATTACCATTTTATTTATATGAATTAATATGTTGGTTTTAAATTTGATTTATCTTTCATGATATTCAAGATGTTAAGGAGACATATTTGATAAAATAAGGGGTACTGTGGTGATCATATAAGTATGAGCTATGGACGAGTAGACTTGGCACCAATTTATAGGGAATATCAATTGTCAACAACTATATAGTTACATAATATGAGGAAATGTTCACTTATTATAAGAGTAATGAGTTTCATGCATTTCTAAACTTTAATATTTTTTAATTCAGAATTAAATTTCTAAGATATATATTGAATTTTAATTTTCAAGATTCTTTAGAAATAAATTAAAAAACAAGGGTGCTATAAAGTATATACACACTTTGGGGTGCACTACTATGCAGTAATATGAGAGAAACAAAGTATTTTTTTATAACTAACTGAGTTTTATTTTTTACCAACAACACTAATCTAAACCATAATAAATCCAATAACCTAAGAAATTACTTGAAATAAATCATATAAAATCAATACAATACCAAAAAAAGTTATATTACTATTCAAATCGTTTTGGTTTAGTTTGATTTAATTTTTTTTGTAAATTTTTGGCCGGTTCATATGGCTGTGGTAAATATCCGTTTAGTTTTATTGGGTTTTATTAGATTTTGTTTGGTTATTTTTTTATTGATTCATGTTTTCTTTATTCAATTTATTTCTTTCCAAGTTTGATCAATTTTTTATTAACCTCAATTTATCTTGGTTTGGTTTATTTATATTTGGTTAAGATTGATTCATTTAAGATTTGGTTTTTTATTCAATTTAAATTGGGTTCATTTAATTTTTGATTTGTTAAGGATGGGTTTTTTTAAGAAAATTTGTTTTTGTTCAATTAATTTTAGTTTTCTTAATTATGTTTGATTCAATTAAATTTAGTTTTAGTTAGTTAGGTATAATTTAAACCTATACCAATCAAACCAAATAAACCACATATAACTAAAACTGAACCAATCCTGGTCAATGAAGCCCATGTAAAAATGAATTAGACCCATACAAAACTAACATATGAAAGCATTATCAAACCCAAATGTTTAAAAATTAATCAAATTAAATTAACCAAATGATATTGAGCCTAAGGTATGAAAAACTCATTGAATGGATATGAATAATACCAACTAGATGAAACTAGATACAAATGAACTGACTCAAACCACATTTAACTGTAAAAATACAACTCAGTTGGTATCAAACTAAAAGAAATTGAGTCAAATATAATTGAATTGAATTTAATAGGAGTGAACCCAACTAAACCATAAAAAATGAACTAAATAAAACCAAATAAAAAAGAATAAAATCGAGATGAAAAAAATAACCTAACATGACCTATATTGAACCAAACTAAATAGGTTTGAACCAAACTAAACTAGACACACATCCATACCAAATTTAAAGAATGAGAAATATTGTGAATTGAGATTAATTGTACCAAACCTGAATAGTGTTGAAGGTATCCATAACAAATTGAACCTAATAAAATTAAACATAGTTGAACTGTATAATCATGTGATGAATAAAATCGAATCCAATAGTCCTAAACCTAAATAATATAGACACACTTTAATAAATCCAAATAGAATAATAAAAAATATGTATACCAAATAATCTAGGTATGATGTGACCTGGGATAAACCAATATGAACCAAAACAAAATGACATGAACTGAACTAAACAAAATAGAATAGAATATATCTACACTAAAATGACATTACCCGAATAAAATAAAAAATTTAAAATATTAGTAATGAATTGATCTAAAAAATATTTAAACTAACCAACCCAAATATTTTCACAATTTATAAAATTACCAATTATAAAACTCACACATTAATTTCAAATTAGTTGGATTTATTACTTAGAAACTATATAATTGTGAGATCATTTTATGTTTTAACCAGAAAATTACATGGAATTTTACTAAAACAACCAATTTTAACACCACGTAGGATCTACTCAAAGAGACTGATTTTATAAATTCATTGTAATAAATTAACATTTCAAAAACCATTTTATATCAAAATCAAGTCATTTTATGAGTTTTCCCCCAAATCATTAAAGATGAAGTGATCAATTTCAAAACTTGGACACTCATACAAAAGTGACAAAACCATTGTTACAATTTTAAATTATCTAATACTCTTTCTTATGAAAATTCATTTGGCCAAACACCCATTTTAAATAAATCACATTTTTTAAATAAATTAAAAGTGAAAAAACTTACCCTAAAAGACCTAAACCATCTGAAACTGAATAAAAAAAATACAATCAAACATTATCTGAACTAAATTGAAACAACAAGTATGAAAAAAATATAAATAATATTTTATTAAATTGAACTACCCAAAATGGAAATGAATTGAATGAAAAAATGAATAAAATTGAACTGAACCCTATTATATCAAATTTAACCAATATTTTTAAATAGTAATTAAAATAGAGAATATAAAGTATTAGTAAATTGAACCCAACCAAAATAAACCAATCCAAACTAATTAGAACTAACTTGGATCAAACTAAAATAAATTGTATTGAACTAAACTAAACCAAAATGAAATATTTTATTCATAAATAAACCAAAAAAGGATGAATTGACCTTGGAACTATGAAATTATTCTAAATAATCCATACTCAAACTGAACTCACCCAAACCTAGTTGAACTATTTAAAATGAACAAAAATAATTAGATCTAAATTGAATAGGAATAATCTCACATAACCCAATAAAAAAAAAATAAAACTATTTTTAATATTCCATGAACAAAAAAATCCATAGATATTAATTTTTTTATTTATTCTAGTTTTCTCTAATGGGTTTAATATGATTCATTTTGATGAAATTTATTTTGATTTGTTTAGGTTTTAATTAGTTAAATATTGGTTAGAATGAGTTATTTTTTTTCCAGTAATATTTTTTTTTGAATAATGCTTTTACATATTCAATGTCATATTTAGTATGCAATATTGAACATTGAAGGCTGTGTGACTTAATAAAAATGGTTTTGCTCGAGTAAGAAGAATAAAGGCGGGAGTGATGCAAATGAATAGACATAAGAAAAGATTGTAAGTATTATTATGGTTATTTCAAATTTTAATAATTATTTCATTATTAAATATCTTATTTATATTCTGAATAGTGTGCTTTAGAGGCCCTTTATGAGAAATAAGATGATAAATTTGTGCCGAATGGTCATTTGAGATAGATATTAGGTGATGATCACTAGGGGAGAGACTGGTGTTGTCTAGGGAAGAGAATTATCCCCACTAGGTATTGGTCCACATCGGGAACCTTTAAGAAATCTACTAGCACTAAGTTGGAAGTGACTCATGTAGATGTAATTGAGGCCATAGAAATAGCCCTGTTGGAGCATGGAAGAGGTAAAATAGTGATGAAGAAGTTATTGAAAGATATAAAAGATTTATGTCCATCACTTCCATCTGAGGATACTATGGTTTTTGATACATGTATGTCAAAAATTCACTCCTTATATGCTTCACTGGGTAATAGTGAAGATAGTATTACTGGTGGCCATGGTGATTTTGGCAATGAAATTTTTAGTGATGATAATGACATTGAAGATGATGATGCTGGCGAGGAAATCTATGATGCGAGTAATGATTATGATGGAAGTGGTGTTAATGAGGAATATATTGATCCCTTCCATTTCTAACTTGATATTTATGATAAAATTGAGTGGATGGTGTTTTATGACTACAACTGATTGTATATATATGTTATGGTTTTTTATTTAAATTATCAACTGATTAAATGTAAAATATAAAGTATATATTTTATTTTAAATGATTATTGTGATTGGTTTAATACATAATTTTAATTTTTGGTTGGATGTAAATATAAATATATTACATTGTGGGTGAAGATATATTTGGTCACTAGCTACTATGGGAGCCTACACCAATGGTTTTGACATAGTTTGTATAGGATTTTATACCAATAGTTTACAAAACTATTAGCAATAGAATATTCTAGTTAAACCATTAGTATAGGGTTATATCGATGACTCACTTTAAAATGTTTCTAGAAACCATTGTTATATGTTATAACAATAGTTTTGAGGCCTATATCAAGGGTTAAAAAATGTTGGTATAGCAAAAAATTCAATTACTGTTGATAAAATACTTCAAGTAGTATTATACCCAATTATCCACTTCTTATCCCCTTATCATAAAACTGCCATCTTAGAAAAAACCATAGGAAAATATTATCATAACAATTATAACATTATTACTATTTTGGTATAACCCAAAATTTAACAAATAATTTATAAAATTATTTTGAAGAAACATTAGAAGCCACAATGTACATGGTAATTATAGATATGAAAACTACACGATGTAATAATTTTTTCTTCCATATTATATTAGACTTACTAAAATAATAGATCAAAATTATCTCAAAGAAAAATTGTGTTATATCCTATAAAAAAAGTGTATTCCCATTTCTATTTATACTAGGAACTTATTCAATTCTACCTTCACAAGTACTATCAGATAGTTGTTAACTGCAAGTTTATGTTGTTCAACAAGCATATCATCCATCAGTACATAATGTGGGATACTATATAAATTCTTAACATTTAATCTTGGGAAATTTTATTCATAATCTCATCATGTTTCCACACATGTTGTCATGGAGAGACTTTATGTCATGTGACATGAAAATAGTTTAGTATTGAATTATTCTATATTATAAAGGTATATACCATGAATATATTAATTGAACCCATAAATCTACCATTTTATAGTCTATTTCTTAGAGACGAGATACTATTTTAATTCATAATAAGAAAAATTCATTATTTTACATTATAAAATTGGCAAGACTGATTATTTGTTTTTTTATGTTATTAACATATCTTTCTTGAAAACAATATCACTACCACTAACCTTTTTTTAGAAAAATAACTTTATTTTTATTCTAAACAAATATTCTATGATCACTATGCTTTCATTTATTCACAAATTGATATGAAAAACTTTCTTATCTTTTTGGAATATATTAGTGTCACCAACTCTTTTGGATATGTCTTATAGACATATTCCATAAGTTATTCATGAAGGAAACTAGCATTGACCTTCCACCACCAAATATAATAATCATAGAATGTTTACATGACAAGTATAATTCAAATAGATTTTAGAATGATGATTGAAGTGAACTTTATATCATAAAATATATCTTATAAACAATTTTAATTATCAATATTAATTTATTGGTAATCACCTATACCATCCATATATATTTTGGCTCTAATTCTCAACAACAATATCATACATAGAAAAATACAACATACGGTGTCCCTGAATTTTGGTACATGGATTCTATTACTGAATTTATGCACAATTTTCAATATCAGTATGTTTTTATTTACTAATTAATTTTACAATTCATTATTCATAAAAAATTATATATATATATATATATATATAAATCATCCACCATGGTGAATATAAACCACTTATTTGATTTTGATTTATAATATAATGTGTGTCTTTGGAACTACGACTCCCATCGAGCATAGTGAAGTCAGTGTTCCTATGAAAAATCACGTGCATCTAGATACTATATTTCATTGAAGTCTAGCTTTATCCCACTACCTCAAAAGGGATATTATTTCCTCTTATAAAAATATAATCGGTCTGTACTAATAATGGAATATGCATAAAATCTATAGGATAAATAATATAGATGCACTTAATGTTTATTTGATATCTATTTGTTTATAAATTCATCTTTTAACAAATGGTTCCCATTAAACACTAGTAACTATAACTGATGGAATATTTATCATATTTTAGTTAATATGATTTGTATTAGTTAATTTAGTTATCAAAAAGTAAGTGATTGTGTTTCTATTTTTGAAACATGAATATGAAGAAATTATAGAAGAATTGTAATATATATAAGACATTTTATTGATTCATTTTTACTACCATAAAAAATTATATATATAAGGTACTATGAGTTTAGGATTACCTTCACTCTATATATTAATTATTGATAAATACTTGGATATAATACACTCCAATAAGCCACCTCATAGCTTCCTGTACTAATTACTATGAGTATTTTATTCTTCATTTTTCTTTCCTAAAATATTCTATAAGAGTATCATGAAGTATATTAACTTACCTCTTAACTAAAAATTTATAATAGTTATTATGGTTTTATGAACTAACTCTATTAGCTTTATAGCATAACTTTATTTCTAAAGGTTTCTTAGTAAAAACATTAATTTTAATTTTGTTAGTATACCTAGTGTTTTTTCTCCATAGATCCCATATAACCCTTATAGATATAAACTTATTAACCACTATTAGTTTTATTTTAAAAATAATTATCCTATGATAATGAGGTTCCTAGATTTTTTATATTAATATTTATCATTTATTTTCGATTTAAAATATATATGAATGAAGAATTACAGAACTATTTATTAATTATGAAAATAGCATAACAATTTCATTTCTATAATGAAATAATTTCTCATTATATCTTAATGGTAATTGAGATAAATGTTTTTTTAATGACACTAAATAGCAGTTTAACTTGAATCCATCAAAAAATCATGAAGTGAGACACTACTCTAAACTGATATATGAATCACTCTTATTCTATTAATTGAGAACAAATATTTCTTATAGAAATATTTTTGTAATTACTTTGTTCATATGTTTCATTACACACATGTAAAACACATTTTATTTAATACCCGAGAAGCGAGATAGAAGAATTAAAGTTGATGAATATACCCAAATTAGTAAATTCTCCTTTATTTTTGTATAGTTTCTCATTCAATGACCTTTCTTACCACATGATAAGAAATAAAATCCTATTACTTTACTCACCCCTTGATGTTACTATTATTGGAAATGTATTTTGATGAAGTCTTATAATTAGTATTAGTCTTAGGGATTTTCACTTTTCCCTTCTTCTTGTTCACCATAATAACAAATGGATTATCACGCTTCATGTCCTTATATACTTGGTGAAATAGAGTGAGAAGATCTGGGAGAGGATTCTCAATGTTGTTCATGTTATAATTCATAATAATGTTGGAGAAGGTCCGAGGGAGTGAAGAAAGAGTGAGATTGGAGCACAATTCTTTAGGTAACTTAAACACACAAATGTAACGTCTTGACCCAGATTCCACACACTGGTGCCCCAGGATGATTCACCACATGGACTCAAGAATGCCTCCCCATATTCCAGTGGTTTCTAACTAGCAGAAAGGGTCTGATAAGTCAATAATGGGAAGCTTATACCCTCTTTTATCAGAGTAATACACCAACATAAATAAACAAACAATAACAGAAGCATATATAAATATAAAAAAAAACCAATCTACCAATATAATAAATATAGAAAATACAATATCCAACTAAATTAGAAAATATTTCATTCTAAAGTATATGACAAGTGTCTAAAATTCAAAATGAAAATAAAGACACTGATGACTCCCAAGCGAGTCCCGAACCACGTATGGTTCCCTCATCCAAGATCCATCCCAAATCTGCCATTTAACAAATGGAATTTTCCCTTGACCTGTCCTACAACAATAAAATATGTTCAGGTACCGATCAGGAATCCTGAGTTTGGTGTGAGTACAACTCATTAGGCCACCACTAACGATGTCTAAAACAATATCTAGTGAAAAATACTATATGTAGTTGTATAAAAAAGTAACTACAATGCATAATTAAATAGTTTTTACATTATCAATTAATATTTATTTAACCACATAAAACCTGGGTTCCCATAGACACCAGTACCATAATACCTGCTTTGGCCTGTTCCAGAATCTAAACTTTCCCTGAGGTATATCAAATGTCTGAATATCAATGTTTCCATTCTTATTTTCACAAATGAATGACCATGTGGCCTTTCATTTATTCAAACAATTGAATAACCATGTTACCATTATTATTTTAAAAAATGAATGACTACGTTACCATTTATTTATTCACACAATTCAATGACTATGTTACCATTTTTTATTTCACAAAAAATGAATGACCATGTTACCATTTATTAATTCTCACAATTTAATGATCATGTTACCATTATTTATAATTTTATGAATATCCATGATATGAATCACTATTCAATAATACATAATTGAATGAGCATGTTACCATTCATAAGTATTGGCTTAATGTCTATGTTACCATTCACTATTTAATAATCACATATATCATAATAGTAAAATAATACATATATCTCAACCACCTATTAATTAATTCAATAATTAATTAATCTTTTCACAACATCAACATGTAATAATTAATTCCCCAATTAATTATTCAAACACACAATTTCAATGTATCATAATTAATTCACCAATTAATTATTCAATTCATTACATCAATATCTTATAATTAATTCTCCAATTAATTATCTTAACCCATAATATCAATGTGTCATAATTAGTTCCCCAAATTAATTATCCCTAAAGCCCACAATTCAAATTTAAATACTTTCATAATTAATTAATTAATTATCTTAAATCTAAAATTCCCAATATTCAATAAAATCCAAAATTCATTAATTCATACTTTGATAATTAATTCATCAATTAATTATCCCCATTCCATAATTCCTAATATTCAACAAAATCCAAAATTCCCCAATCAATTAATTAACCACATTAATTAATAAAAATTGGAATTATAATTGTCAAACAAACTCTAGAAATTCTAAATTTTTTGATACATGTATAAAATCACAACTATGAGAATTTAAGATTATACCACCTACCTCGATTCGTTGATGAAAGGTCACCTAATGGGAATTCAAAAATTTAGCAGCACAATGACCTAGATCTAGGTCCGAATCTCAAAATCTTAAATCAAGATAAAAACATAAATATCTCATTAATTCTATCTATATATCTAGAAATATAAAAATTGAGGATTAATTCCCATAAAATAATAATAGACGAAAGGAGGATAAAAATGAAAGCAAATGGATTGAATCCACTTATCTGGAGGGGATAAGATATTCGATCCAATAGTTGAATTGAAAATAATGGAGGTCGGACGACCTTTTCATCCCTCCTTAAAGCTCTAAAATCATTCAAAATAATGAGAATCCAAGTTTGGGTAAAATAGGGGAAGTTTCAGGGGTTCGGGTGGATTTTAAACCAATTTTCAGGAAATTAAAATTACTCTGTATAGTTTCTTGGGAAGGGGCACACATTTTGACCTAATCGTGCTCCAACCATGTGACTGTTGTTTTTTGGGTGCACATTTTGTCTTTTTAGGAACATAGTTTCATAAACCACATATCAATTATGTGAACCCCCATTTTCATTCCTTGTATGGATTTCTGGGATGGGCGCACAATTTTCTCTAACCATGCACTGACCGTGAACAACCCCCTTTTCTTCCATTTTTCTTAATTTTCACCCTAACACACCCCAAGGTAAAACCAAATTGAAAGGTACTTAAATAAAAACCAAAAGTACCTTAATTAAAGCTCAATTCAACTTTATAAAAGATCATAATCTTACAAAAACTTCTAGATTCTCAATATAGCCAATGATTTTGACTACATGAGGTTTAGCTGGTGATCCTTCTACATGTTTTCTCATGAAGAGTTACTTGGGGATCACAAACTATTCCTGTCTATCTCTCTTAAAATCCTATCATAGGGTGGTAAAAAATCTATAAAAATTTACTTATGCAACATAGTGTCTGGCTGGGGTCATCTCACATGAGGAGCTTTGCAGTCGATCACACACTATAACTAATTCACTTTTTTTTATTTTTGTGATTTTATTATTTTTTGAAATAAAGAAATATGAGATAAGAATTTGAAGGAAAACAAAACTAATCATGCATATGTTGTAAAAAATATTGAATATAGGTTAGATAAGTAAATAAATTCTCCTGATATATTTATCCAATGAAAATATTCAATGTCTAGTTCTAAATTCACTTAATAAACACACTATATCATATGTGTGAGCACCTAATTCTACCCCATTTATGAATATTTATGGTGATAAAAAATCACCAAGTACACAAAAAATCCAACTCCTCAATCGAGGGAGAATGTTGTTATAAGAATAATCTAACACTAATATAACCATAACAAGGATTACAATCATAGAATATCATCCTAATATTAACATAATGTAAATATTAATCATATACTTAGGATAAAAACTGGATTACTTCCCCAAGATATTACTCAGGTTAGTTACTCATCATTTTGATTTAAATGAATCATGATGAAGAAAGAAAGAGAGTGATATGAGTAAAAATCGAATTAAAACATGAATATGAGTTACATGAAAAAGAAAATAAAATTAAAACTAAAGCAGAAACTTCAACTAGATTTCTTAGTCAAGTGGCTGGTTCCCCCAGTTTTTGTTTCTCCATGTTCACTGCAGTACGACCAATATTTATAGGCAAGAGTATTCATTAAATTCCATCCCATAGATCCAAAATTTTCTCATTCAAATCTCAAAATTTTCTCTCCTTAAAATCAGTCGAAGTTTCTAATTTCAATTCTAAAAAAGAGATCCTTTTAAATTATCTTCTATCAAAGAGACATAATGAACTTTGACTAACCTATTTTTCTTATCTTTAAGATCACCTATATCTAGATTTAACTTTATTTTATATTTCTTTGTAGATAATTACACATGGAAACCGACTTGACACTATCCTTGGATGGAATTGTCATGTTCAATTCCAATGGAAGCATCACATAAGTAACCAACCAAAAAAAGTAGTATAAAGATAACAGAGGAAATGAATATGGTAGAATGTTCCAGTATAAACTAATAGTGATGGTAGTGGGGTTCAATGGTAGCATGACTTAGAGGAAATAGGCTTGGAGGTAGAAGGTATGTTCTACCATTATTGGTAGAAAAATCATCTTGATGGTGGTACTTAAACAGTGTGAAGTGTTAGCAGAAACTGGTGGTAGTAGTCTTAGAGGAATCATTCAAAAATGGGATGCTAGTGTTAGTAGAAGTATTCTAGTGGTAGGAGACTAGAGGAAGCAGCGTGGTAGTAGAAGTAGTAAGACAACATTGGCAGTGTAAGAAACGAGAAGTAATGGGAATCCTATGAGTGTTTAATTTCCCTTCACTTCATCTATGTTGGATAATTCATTATTCTCTATCATGGTATCATTATCTTTAAAATGGATTTGTGGAGGATTATCTAGAATCCTAGAGGCCAACAATAGTGATCCCAAATTCAATGTGGTTTTTTGGATAAAGATTGAGATTCCCTAATAGATGCGTGCTTGTTTAAGCTCAACACAACACCTTTTTTATAAGTGGTACAAAATACCCACCTAAATTTGTATCACATAAATTTTTTTATCAGTTTTCCACTTCTTTATAAGTGATCCATTGAATTTGACTTGAAAATTGATCTAGATTAAAGATGGTGGACTCGTACTACCTCCCGTTCCCACCTACACTGGTGAGGTCATCCACCCATCACAACAAGGATCCTCCTCTCATGCGCTAGTGCATCTCCTTGAAAACACTATTCACTCACTCTCCTTTACTTTTCCTGAGACAGCCCTACCCTCTAGCTTGGTTGGCTGGCCCCAATGGATGGCAATGTGAATTGCAGGGGGGTGGAGGTATGACTAAGGTTCTAGATATTTTTTACTTAAAAATAAATTAAATACTTAGAAAAAATTCAACAAAAATTCATAATAATAAATAATATTTTAACATTTCTATTATTTTTTTACTATTAATTCATAAAATGTAAATTACCCACATTATAATAAAATAATTAATTATTTGGAAAAAATAATCAAAACCCATTAAAATTTATCATCAAGTTTTTTTAAAAAATCAAGTAAAATAAGGGCATAAAATACCCCCACACTTGAACTCATACTTGTCCTCAAGCATTTAATCTCAACATAAATCAAAGGGGAACACCATGCTTATCAATATTCAAATTTCCAAGTAAAAAAATAAAATAATTATCAATTAGAAGATAAAATTTTCATGAATCACATATAATATCAATTCAACTTCACACTTTTAAAAGAAACATAGTTAATTAAGTATTTTACTCTATCCTATTGGAAGGTGGTGAATATTCTCCTTTAATTCATTCACATATCATAATATATTATTATTAAATATAAAAAATCATTATTTAACTCACAATGTATTTTTTTCTCTCATCACTCATAATGTAGTTTCAAGTAGAGTTATGCTCACTCCTTGAGTACATACAATTCCCATAAGCTCGCAAAATTCCTACATTCTATACTTTGTAAAGACAAAAAGCACATGAAATCACAAGGGCTTTGAAGTTAACATTAGAATGAATCTGGGAAATTGGGTTTGTGGGTAATTATGTTTGGAACATTAAGGCTCAAATATGAGGTTAAATCTAAATCTAAATGCACGATATTCGAAAGTAAAATCTCAATGGAATTATACATTCTCAAAGTGACAACATCCCCTTCTCAATCTCAAAGTAAAGGTGATAATCAATGAATATAGTGAATGTTATAATCCCTTATGAATTTTATAATTTTATATTTTTTTTAAATTATTCTTTTAACTAATCTCACATCCACCACTCAACTCCATATTATAAAAATCATTGGTCCGATAATTGTGATTTTGGATTTCCCCTAGTCACAACCCATTTTTTCTTCATTTTTTCATCATTTTTTTTCATTTCAAGAGGATTAGAATTGGAATACAGTAAATGAAAATGAACCTTTCCCAATACCCAAAATAGATCCCACATACTTATTCCTTTCAAATTAATTTATCCCTTATACCATGAATTCCCTCACCCCCACAGTTAGAAATTAAAATATAATGAAAAATACATAGCAAGGTAGGGATGGGAAATATTTCCTTATAATGTGTGTCATTTCTAATAAGGTCATTCATGGATTCTATGAGATAAAAAGGATTAATGTAAAATTTGGTCTCAAGTATAATGGATAAATAAATAAAAAATCCTCAATAATATTAAATGAGACTTTGTTCAATCATAGATTTAACAACTTCCAAATAAAATTTTAGTATATGGCATGCCCCAAGATCTCTCAAGAAATATTCTCAAGATAGAAATGAGAAGTATTAGGTATAGAAATCCTCTCAGTATGGAACATGCCAATTTTTTAATTAATCATGTCAGGGATAATAATAAAAAATCGATCCACATGAATTTTATAAATTTAAAGCATGAATAACGATAGGCTAATTTCATTTACATGAATCAAAAAATTCTCTCAAATCACGATTCATCAAACTAACATCCGTGCTTTTATCTAACAATCCGATTCCCAAATTTTATCATTCATTATCATGAACTGAGAAATATAAAACATGTAATCATGGGATTCCTAAGTAGTTCATGACTCCTATTCAAGTCAAGTAAATTAGATTTTCGAATTATAGGCATTCATATTCTCTTTTAACGATTACAAAATATTTTAAAAACATATGGAGTTAAAGGATAAGTAATGTAGAAGTAAACTCCATTTTAAATGAATCTGTAGTTATCTTACCTCTTCCCTATTCTATGGATGGTGGAGACTCTTTTGTAACTACCCATTGTTTATTAGTAATATTTGTTTCCTGAATAAATGTGTTTTATATTATATAATATAATGTTATACACATACACAATATATAAAAACCAATAAATACCTTTTTTTCATTACTAAATACTATTTCATTAATCATATATAAAACAAATAAAAATTCTAAATATTACAACGAGACAAAAAATATAAAATAGAAGAGCTAAAATGGGAAAATATGGATCACTCTAATATATTATAATCATCACCTCCATTGCCAACACTATAGAAAAGAAAAAAATATTAGTAAACCAGTCAACATATTAGAAAATAGAAATATATAACCTTTAGAGTAATTGAGTTAAATATTGAGTGAAATAATAAAGTGGTATATACAGGAGGTAATGTGATTGTTGGAATAGTAATGTGACCATTGGAATGGTAACATGACTATTGAGAATAGTAACCTGACCATTGGAATAGTAATTTTACCAAAAAATAATAAATTGTGATATAAATAATATTTATCATGATTTATTTAAGTAAATATAACTATTATAGTTCCAAAATATAAATATTATTATTAAAAAACTCAAATAAAATATAAGCACATTTTTAATAAACTATATTTTAAATTATTTTGTAAAATTCATATTTTTATATTAAAAATTAAAATTACATATTTTTGAAATTTATTTTGATTAAATGAATATAATTTTTGAAATCATCATGTTGAAATTATCCAAGGGTTATTTGTTTTGGTAATTTTCTAAAATACTTAATTATTGGGTGAATAGTAAAAATACAGTTTGTTTTCACATAACCATTATACCTTAAATTACATCTTTGATGACATAATAATGACACAATTATTTCTAGAACTTGAGGTTATGACATGATATATTTTATTTCATAAACGAGTCATTAAAATAAAATTAACTTAATTTACAAACCTAAAAAGAACTTTCCGAAAACTAAAGTCAAAAGTGATTCCTTAAAATAACAAATTTTCTTTTTCCCACTTTCCTTTTTAATAAAATAATCAATTGGTATTATAAATGGGATTTAAAATATTAAACCCATTATATTATATTAATATATTATTTATAATGTAAAAAATTTACTATTACATGTTTTACCTTTGATATAATAGTTTATTCAATATTTTATTCTAACAATACCCCTCTCCTCAAGTATAAATAATCCCTCTCCCTTCCCTTGGAAAAATTATTATTACTAACTTTCCAAAGCCTAACCTATGACAAAATCCTCCCTCCTAAGACCCTTAGAATAGTTAGGGATGTTATAATGTAAACCAATTCCAAATATCAAGGGATATTTAGTGGTGTACCAGAGAAGCGACACCAAGGATTAAGTAAGCTCCAATAAACTCTTCTATGCTTTTTTTACCTCTTCATCTTCTTATATTTCTTTTTTCACAAATAATTTCACAACCAAAACTTATAAGAATTAATTTGGAAGTAATTTGACATTTTATTTATTATTTTAATCCACTTTAAGTATCATATTACTATATATATAAATTTTAAACTTCCCTTTCCCTCTCTTTTGTCAATGTCCCATCAAAGGTCAATTGACAAACTAAAGAGACATTTCCATGTCAAAACTTATAATATTTATCATGGATGGAAATTAATATATATGTATATATTATAAATAGGTAATTATATATATTATAATATTCTATAATTAATTATACTAATGTATAAATTATGCTAAACAAAGTAGCAAAATCAAGGCAAAATGATAAATTTTTAAGTAAAACCTGATACCAAATGACTTCCCTATAACCTTGGAAATTAAGAAATATAATAAAATTAATATAATTGATAAATTGTGTTAAAAGTTACAATGATTCACTTCTAGATAAATGTTTTAATAAATCTAGCTTTATTACTCAAGAGGTGAAAAAGTGATGAAATAAAGTAGGAATAAAGGTAAGGAGATTCTCGAACACAACTCTTTTCCATTGAGTTATCCATCCTTCATAACATATTTTGTTTCAATACTACTATAACTTTCCTTAAATACTATTTCATTATTCTTTTCTTTTTTCCTTTTGGGGATATATATGTTTCCTACTATATTTTATGAAAAATAAAATGATTTTACAAAATAACTCTTCTTTCCAAAATACATCTTTGTCTCATCTTGAGTTGTTTATTATTCAAATAAGAATGACAATTATTATTCTAAATATGTGTTGGAGACAAAATACTGCACGAAAGGAAGGGATGAAAAAGAAGGCCGGCACGCTGCCTCGCGAAGCACCGAGGCGAAGCACCCCGAGCATCACGGTCTCGCGAAGCTCCAGAGGCGGTACCTCTCCGTAAACGAATTTGACGTTTGTGAGCCCTCTGTAAAGCTCCAGAAGCGATACCTCTCCATGAACGAATTTGACGTTCGTGAGCCCACCGCAAAGCACTGGAGGCGGTACCTCTCCGCGAACTAATTTGACATTCGTGAGCGCGCCGCGAAGCACCGGCGGCGGCGCGGGAGTTCTGCTTCGCGGCGCCCCTTGCCTATAAATACAGGGCTCCCCCTGAGTCCAGGGGATGGAAAATCTGACCTTTCGGCTTCTCCTCTCCCGAATCGCGAAGCACTCTTTGCCCCCGGGAATCATGAGCTCCGCGAGGTACTTCTACTTCGCGTAACGCCTTCGCTTTGTCTAATTTTGAGCCCCTCTTCCGAGAGGGATTCCCTTTGTGAAGCTCAAGGGCATTCGCGAAGGAGGGGGATTCCCAAGGGAACCCGGGCAGCCGCGGAGCATTTATGCTTCGCGAAACACCCATCTTGTACTAGTGATTCCCATGCTAAGGTAAGATCGCTACACATCACGAAGCACACTACTTCGCAGCACCCTGCTTTGCGAGGCACCTCCTCTTCGTGAGGCCGTGCTCCACGAATACTATTCTACTTTGTGAGGCACCCTCCACTCACACCTTTGCCCCATGATAAGGCCAAGGAACTCTGCTTCGCGAAGCACACTCTTTTTCTTGGAAATTCCTCTTCCCGTGCGACCCTCCAGGTTTGCACGATGTGATTTCAAAGTCCCACGGACAACACCACTCGTAGAGTTGCTTCTCCAACTTCTTCGCATAGGCACGCTAATGGCTATTACTTCTTCACATATCCACGCTAACGTGGACCTCTCAATGGTTCTCTCTACAACCCCCTTGACCACGGCCTTACTGGTACCTTCCCTCCCCCAAGGAGCAAAGGGTACCAGTTATGTAAGTCCTAGGGGTGTGGAGTGAACCCACCTCATCCGAGTTACAGGATGTTAAACTGCCAAGAACCACATCCTCAACACATGGCATTAAACTGTAACCCGACCTCATGCCTCGCACAAAGGGTCCCCCCATCTCGAACAGTTTTTACGCCACTCGTCTCCACGGGAGTGGAATCACCCCCCACAAGGGATGATATCTACCTTATTGGAGCGACGTATGTTCTCAGGAGAAGGGCAACCCTAGTTCCCCAACGGATGGCTGCACCCCTACATCTCCGTACTTCCCCATTGCCAAGGTCAGTGGAGGGTGTGATAGGGAACGAGGCACCTCCCATCATTAGTCACAAATCCCTCTTTCGCTACGCTTTTCTGCACTTCGGGCCTCCATCCTGGAGTAAGTCCCAGCACCATGGGACGCCTAACGTGTAAGCCCCCCTTCGCTTCTCACGGATGCACCCTTCATGGCGTGATCGTCAGGTCCTTGCTGCCTCTTGTTTCTCACACCAGGCATGACTCACGTGGGCTTAGAGTTGGCATTGGCCATGACAACACCTCATCCAGAATGATGTTAAACTGTATGCCCTCATCCAGCATGACGTTAAACTATACGTCCCCGTCCAACATGATGTTAAACTGCACATTCATTTGAACTACGAGGTCTTTGATCCATGTCAAGGCATGGTACGTAGGAAGCCTCCATGAGGTTCAAGCCCGCCAGCTATCATTTCCTCATGTCGAGTTCTACCTTCATCCAGCATGACGTTAAACTGCATTCCAGTCCGACGGCAAGCCGTTGTGACCAACCCGAACTACGAGGACTTTGATCCATGTCAAGGCATGGTACGTAGGAGGCCTCCCTAAGGTTCAAGCCCATCCCCCTTTGGACTAAGGTCCCTCTTTCCTCACGTTGGTTTGCCGACACCCACCAACCGAACTACGAGGACTTTGATCCATGTCAAGGCGTGGTACGTAGGAAGCATCTATGAGGTTCAAGCCCACCACCCAGTCGTTCCGACCTCATTCACATTAGTTCACCCCCGTCCCGCATGACGTTAAACTATATTCAACCATTTGAACTATGGGGACTTTGATCCATGTCAAGGCATGGTACGTAAGAAGCCTTCATGAGGTTCAAGCCCACCACTAGTAGACCCCAGAGTCTACTTTCAAGTCGGTTCACCGATGAAACCATTTGAACTACGAGGTCTTTGATCCATGTCAAGGCATGGTACGTAGGAAGCCTCCCCGAGGTTCAAGCCCATCCACCATTGGATCAAGGTCCACCTTCACATCGGTTCGCTGATGCATCGGGCCAAGGTCCACCTTCACGCCGGTTCACTGGCACCATCCCAAACTACGTGGACTTTGATTCCCTGCCACGGGGATACGTAGGAGGTCTCTTCGAGGCTCAAGCCCAACTTCACTATCACCCTTGCGATGGTCCCTTGCCATTCCCCCCTCCACTTCATTCATCCATCCATCATCCACCCTGATTCTCACCCGGACCATCATATCCCGGTGAGACCATGTCGGTCTGCTCCTCTTCACAGCCGCCCATGGTCTGGTCCCGGTATCGGAGCCCCTTTAAGGGAAATTCCTCAATCCGATCCCTTCTAGCTAATGCTCTGATCGGGCTGATCTGTCTACGCTGGACGTTAAACTCGCAGCATACCCTGTGTTAAACACAGGAAGCTGAGGAAAACCTCAAACATATGTCTATGGCATATAATTTCCCATGCTCGATGTGGGATGCCTCGGGCTTCCATGCCCTTGAGAAGCCCTGTGACCAGGGATAATAGACAGACATGCCAGGTCCCCAGCATCCAGACACGCTACTGATGCCTCGACGTGAATTCTCCTCCGACTGAAGGTTGCTGCCCTGACCGGACCCTTTGGAATATCCTGACAGAAGTAGTGTAATTAACCAGCGTCCATGGAAACATGGTACTGGGAAGAGCTTCACGAAGAACGTATTAAATCTATGAGGGAGACCTGGACTAGGTGACGAGTTCTGAGGAGGAATCCGCAGAAGGAAGAACCGACATCCCATCATCCCGTTTCGATCAAGGAGCAGACGTACCTGAATAAGGAGCGAATTCCGCTCGCCTTTGGAAAGCGGGACTACGGGGCAACAGTGCAGCGCGTCCTCCTCCGCGGACAGACGGATGCGCACGCCTCGGCGAAAGCATCAGAAACAGAAATGGTGAACCCGACGTGAAATTATTCTCCTCAATGTGGAGATTAGTAGTGTTTGAGACACCAGTAGATTGACGTGTCACCAGATCCAGATATCCGGTGCCTGGTCCCGCCAAGAAAATGGCGGGTCTGTCATGAAACTCACCGGAAGATGGGGCAGTAGAACGTGGGGCACTCTGTTCTGCAACGTGTTGGCGTGGATCCTTCTTACAGATAGGGAGAATGGAAGGAAACTGGGGCACTGGTTGTCAATCCTTTTCCTCACAGTGCCGATGAGTTGATCCCTTCATTTCTCAGGAACCAGGTTGCTGTTACGGAGACACGATCACCGCCCGCTCGCCTACGCAGGGGCAGGGGAAACGCCGGCACAACCACCCCACATGGCTCCGCTACCACCACGATGACCTCTACATCCTGGAATACGGGGCACCCACGTCCCCTCTCCCCATCAGAGATCATCCAGCGAGGGGTGATCAACAACCTTGTATGCATGTACGAGGAGGAAGGGGTCATCCCAACTCAGGATATGGCCCGCCTGGACCTAGAGGCATCCAGGCCCCGCCATCAACGCTGCCCTAGTAGGCCGCGCAGGGAGCCCTTGCTCCCCACCCCAACGTTCAATAATTTCAGGAGCCTTTCCCCGGAACGCCTCGACGACTCCTCGCCTTATGCTGACGAGACGGGTGACGTCCGGCTCGGCCCGCTCAGGGTCCCGACCCAAGGGATCCAGGAAGGGGCTCCCATTCAGTTGCATCAGTGCCACCGTCCGACTCCACAGGAAGAGAAGGCAGGCCATGCCCCTGCACCACCTGCGCCAGTTCGTCTGACCCGACGTCAGCGCCGGGACCAGGCTGAGTAAACTCACCCAGATACATCGACGTCAACAGATACAGTGGCCCGAGCCACCGCCGACGCACGTCATGGAGTTCCTGCATACACCAAGCAGGGGAACTCCTTCACCCGACCAGGATCGAGGCCTCAGCCGCCCCAAGGGTAGGCTGGTTTGACTCTCGGGGTCGCAGGCCCGGGAGATGGTTACCGTGAACCAATCCGCGGTGACGTCACTCCATACGAAGGTCTTCTCCATACCACCATTCAACAGAGCGTGGTCTTTCCCCGCTTTGAAGCTCGTCATAGAGGTATGCCTCGTGGTACCCCCATACTGAGGGAAGACCTGCCCCGCGGTAGTGACGCTCGGTGCGGAAACCTTTCCCGCGCCCACTATACAGGGTATCGAGTCCATCCTCCTGCCCCCGACCACCGATCTGAAGGCACTGTCCATCCGGTCCTTCTCCAACGTGGGGGTCCTCCCTACATCCTCTCTACAACTGGAAAAGGTCCTCGCCCCGACAACTTGGGGAGTGAAGGTCAGCCTCGCTCCGCCCGCATTGACCATGGAGGTCCTCCCCATGCTCCTGCCAATTCCAACTGAGGATCTTCCCACATGGGTGCTATCCATGGAGGACCTCCCCATGTACCCTTCGACATTTTCCCTGGTGCCCCTCGCACCCCAACCACCTCGAGCGGGATCCCTCTCCACCACGGCGCCAGTACCGCCCCAAGACTACATATTGGGAATCAAACCAGTCCCGAAGAGCCACCCCGGGGTAGAAGAGTGGGTCATCGCCACCATAAGAAGAGTCCTAGAAAGGCCCGGGTGTAGATCAAACCTGCCTATTTCTCAGATTTTGAAGCGGAATGCGACTCAGCGATGGAACCTTCTCCCCACTCCTCCACATCAAAGACTGGGGCAGGAACCAGGTGCGTCAGCCTCATTCTCCCAGAATGCGAGGTCCACTGGATTCCTGCCTCCCTCCGTAGGTACATCCAGGAGGAAGAAATCGTGGAAATTCCACAGGTCTCGACCGTGCAATCACCACCATTGTCACCAGAAGCGCCCTATACCTCTACCAGACATCACAGAGAGCTATTTTGGGTACTAACGGTGGTAGAGCAACAACATGACCTATCACCGGTAGCCGCAAATCCTATGCCGGAAGCTGTGGCTATCAGCCCATCGTATCGTGATATCGTGGCCAGGTCACCTCACTCTTCAGAGGATGGCCCGGAATTCGGCGGCCAGTCAGCTCGTTCGCTGTATTCTCCGCTGCCGAGTTTACTATCCTAGAGGTCCGCCTCGGTACCGCTACCGGTCCCTCAGCCGCCCCCGGTTGACGAGTGGGGCAATACAGGGTCAGACCCCGAGTCTGAACCCAGGATCTTCTGGAGTATTCTCGCAGCAGATCACTTCCTGAAGAAGTTCTGGCTGACAGCGGTGCTAAAATTTCGCGCACCAGAGTCCCTTACCCCTGAAGAAGTGGGGTAATTTTGTCGAACCCTATGGGAGACACACTTCCTCCTTCGTTACGAGCGAGTGATGTACCCCAGAAGTCGAGAGCACTTTGAAGAAATCGGCGAGCAATGCCGCCTGATCGATTTGGACGCACTCCTTGTGGCCCAACACCCTGAGTCACCAGGCCGTCAGAGCGCCCTTCAATGGAAATGTGTTCAGAGTTTCAAAGTACTCCGCAGAGTCATCAGGGAAGCTACCCCCCATGTGCAAGTCCGTGGTTGGGGACGTTATGCCGCTCACCTCTTCGACCCCATCCGACGACAACCCGATTCGTTATGCGACATTGAGGACATTCCCTCTAGAGGGGTCGCGGTCCACATGGATGACGTAGTGGACAAGTAAGACGAACTTGAATTTCTTGATGGAGACTTACCCCCCGAGGGAATACTGCCACTGCTGGACCCATTAGGGAGGGTTACCCATCAGCAGAGGAACCTTCTAGGCCTCCCTGTACCCACCGAGTCACTGGTACTCAGTCGAAACGCCAGCAAGGGTAAGGAGCATGTCAGAACTGTCAAGCAGTCCGACCCGTCTGCCTCTGTGTAGAAAATGGACGAAGATCCCGAGAAGGCCACATTACGGCAGCAGCTTGCTGAGCAGAAGAGGCTGGTTGATGAACTCTTGGCTGAGCGTGCCGTAGAGCGGCGACCCGACTATGGTAATCCCAAGCCGGGGTAGTAGGGGCATGAACAATTTCCCCCCGGTGAGATGCATCCGGGAAACCCTGATCATGCTACTTTCACAGACAGGGCAGAAGCCAGAACTTACGACAAGAGGGCACGATACGTCTCGCCAAACACCCCCTGAACGACGGGGCAATATGAAGAATCCAGTCTCGGTTCCCCCAGTCGCCCCACAGGTCATTCCGCCAGTCGATCCACGAGCTGCCGAAGCCATCTACTGGGTTGAAGAACCTGGAAACGTACTTTTGATTAGGGATCCCCATCAAGACAGGGACCCCCACCCGGATGATCTTATAGCGGCACTCATAGCCCACCTCGAAGCTTTGGAAACGTGGCAGGTGGCAGTCCCACCGGATGGTAAGCCGTATCCTGCATGGGTGGATGATATGCCCGCACCCCCGGGTTTTGGGAACCCCACTTTCTCACCCTTCAACGGGACAGGGGAACCGCCGCAGCACTTGGCTCATTTTTCGTCCAGGTGTGGCCCCATGCTGGGGACTCCGGCCCAGAAAGAAGCGGCCAAGCTCCGATGTTTCGTGCAGACTTTGGAAGGTCCCGCATTCTTCTGTTACAGCCATCTCCCTATCAGATCAGTGACTGGTTGGGAGGATCTCCTCCAGAAGTTCCTATATCAGTTCAGCTCCACCACGCGGAAGAACAGCATTGCAGACCTCTTCAAGTGCAAGCAAAGGCCTGATGAGCGAGTCGCAGATTTCATCGCCCGGTGGAAGGGACTTACGTACTCCGTCGATATGCCACTGACTCAGGAGCAATTACTGACGATGTGTGTAGGGAATGTTAAAACGGAGCTGGTACCCTCCATGATTACCCAGAACTACCCTGGAGGGTTCCGAGATTTCTTGGATAAGGCTCAGCGCCTTGAGGAGGCTCTCCAATAGGCTAGTCAAGCACGTTCATTGCCCCCTATGATCCAAGCTAGGAGGACCGCCAGAGCTGAACCCACCATGGTGGCCCAAATAGAAGCCCCTGGGCAGCTGAAATTACTGCCATCGGCCCCATCTGTAGAGACCCGAAGCTTAACGTACATGGACATTACATTATTTTTGCGGAATACTTAGTACCTAACAAAAACACACCCACAAGGATCGTAATAGTTTAGTGTCTTTGGAAACTCGGAATATAATATTCTAATCGTGGTGAAAGATCTTCAACATCTCCCATAAAGATCTTCTTTTTTTAAACCTAAATCCTTTCTTTATGTCCTGGGGAAAATAAAAAATAAAAGTGTGAGCTCAAATTCTTAGTAAGGGTAAAAAAAAGAAATATCAATCACGTCATATTCATAAGAACATATCTTTTGGAAATCTTAACCTGCAAAAGAGATCATAATTTCATAACATGGGATAAATCATAGTAGTGAAATGTAATCCCAATAATCATAACTTAAAACATGAAAATTTGTTGAATACACACATAATCATAGATAATCATTTCTTATTAGTCAAGACTCATTTCCAAGACTATCTTAGTGGACAAAGTCATTTTCTGAACCAAGTTCACTCCTCATTTCAGTCCTGTTTCACTAAACCGGTATAACCTACCGTTCCAGCCATGTCTATCTCATGAGATATAAAATCCTTACCCAATGCATTGGAGGGAGATATAGGTCCCACCCATCTCATAATGATACCATTCTTATGTGTTCCACAAAATCATAAATCATACATCACTGCATAACCCATGTAATAAAAATGGGAATCTTAAACATCATGACATCATAAAACAATTCATATAAGATAAAGGCATTCATAAAAATATTTCCATCAGAACATAATCAAGTAAATGTAATAACAGGGATAGAAACAGAACCTTATATTATCTTAGATGGAAAATAATTTTGATAAAACACTTGAACTCTATTCTTGAGGAAAATATCCTTTCTACTTCAAAAACATTTTCCTTTCTTAACATGTCGTACAATTTTAAACTAAAATAAGTTGATTAAAAATAAACTTGAAAAATTGTAAAGTAATCTTCTTTGAAATAATGTTTTAAAAATCCATTCATGCCGTATAAGTTAAAAAAAACATTCTTCTCGTACTTTTGTCGGAAAAGTCAAAAAGTACCTCGTATGAAAAACGACAAAAGATTCCTTTCATATCTTTTACTAAAAACTCAACAAAGGGTAAAATTGGATATAAACTATTGTATAAGGATATAAATATTACATATTGAGGAAACATGGATGTGGATGATAAAATACACCCCAGTAAATACCAAAGTATAAACAATCTCGGATAAAAATGAGATTGTGATATTTCCCTTACCTTAGGTCCGATTTGCTTCGTAAGTGCCCAAAACTCCTGTATAATGATTTAAATAATGTTATTGACTTATTACAGAATCATACTTATTGTTATGATATCATATATGGTCATATTCTTAGCTTATTATTAGAAATATTTCATTACTACTTGTTATTCGGGTGTTTATTACTTTTTTGTTCTTATGCGTGTTTGTCGAATAAATTCTTATTCTTATCTTTAGGTTATAGATACCTAATTTAAAGAATGGTATTATTGTAATATATATCATAATCATTCATTCAATTCATTTATATAATCATTATGCAATGAAGATCATGTAGAACGAATCACATCACATCGTGGAGACGGTATTCCGTACGTACGCACGAGCGATGATATCATTCCCATGATCGTGGAATTGTATTGGAGTGTATGTATACTATTTCAGAATCAATATCACTTTTTAATAGTCATATATAGTCATTATTTACACCAATATACCCATCCAAGTAAGGTGGTGGTGGAAAATATATTACACCACGCCGTGGAGACGGTATTCCGTACGTACGCACGCGCGGTGATTTCTTTTTCCGTAGGATGGATAGATGGTGAAATAGGGTTGTTTCATAATTATAATAACATATCAGTATATTAGTGATACTGATGTTATTACTTCATAATGAAACAACTAAATAATAATAAGTGGAAGAAGAAATAAAGATGAAAGAATCGGTAACAGACATTACCTCTTCTTTGAAGTGCTTCTTTGAGACCTCCTTTTAGGGTACTAAAATAGGTCTTTGAAGAAGACCAGAACCTCTAGGATGTTTATAGAGAAGTGTAGAGGAGAAATTGGCAGGGGTTGTCCGAGCTTGAAGGCTCAATGTGGTGTGAGGAAGAGGGAGGAGGAGGTGCCCTTTTAGAAGGGAGGAGAGGGGTACCTTTGGAATAACTAAAACTATTATTTTATTATAAAGTCAAATTATGTTTTAAATAGCTCCAAATTGATTTATTTTGAAGCTAATATGGGGATGGGTCGAACTTATATCATCCAATATAATTTATACAAGTTTAGATTCCTATTTTAACCTTATCATTTAGATTTGACATTAAGTTAAATAATTTTACTTTTACTGTGTCTTCTTGTGTTCTTATACTACAAGGTTAATAGATTTACTATAAGAAGCCAAAAGAACCCTAAGTTGTTTATAATTAATATATATAACCTTATCTAAGTCATTTTTCCAAACCTTAGATTTTTAGGAATAAAATAACAATTAATAATATAATATTTGTTTTAAAAACTATTTTATGTCAATTTTGACACTATTTAGTAATTGATTTTTGTGAAAATCATAACAGAATGATTAGTTCGAAAAAAGTAAATTAAATCAATAATAATATGTCATATTAACCTATAAAATTAGTTTAATTCATAAAAAGTCTTAAATTACAAGTATTTGGGTATTTATAACATCAATTATGTCAATATTTCATTAATATGACAATTACTGCATCATATTTGTGTCATAATAAATGATAAATATTTAATCCATAAAAATTATAAATAAATTCCTATGATGTAGATAATTGTATTAGATTTCTGGATACTATTCATGTTCTATGTTTCATGAAGTGTATCATTAAATTAAAATTATTATACTTATAAGATTTAAGAAAGTGACATGTTGTCACATTCTTTGGTTTTAATAATAATTAAATTATTTTCATGGATTAAAGTCCATTAAATGAATCTAATCCGACCATTAGGTGATATGGGTCGACTTTTAGTCATCCAATAGGATTTTTACATGTGTTATGGTAATTTTATAATATTATATTTACCCTCAATTACCCGATTTACCTTTAACTATGGTAAATAAAATTTACCGTAGTTACTATTCATAATTCTCAAAAATAAAAAGTAGCTTATTAACATAATTTGGATCCACTGATTCCAAATATTTAATCCATTTTTCCAAATTCAATACACAGAAGTTGTAGAAATTAAATTAAAATTAATCCCCTTGTCGAAAGAAAACGGGTTTTTCTTTAAAACATTGCAAAAGATTAAATCGATTTATCCTACGAATTCAAGGTAGAATCAATGCTAATGACATACATTATATTAAATGGTAAAAATATATTCTCTTTATACTTTAAAATCATTCAATATTATAATTTAACCATATAAATTATTGGGATGAAAAAAGTTGTTTTTAATTAAAATATAACGTGTTTTTACTATTCATCAAAATATGAAAGTTACCAGAATGATATGAAAATTTATCCAAAGTAAATTTTGATTTCATGATTCCAAAAAAGAATTTTATTTTTTCAAATTGAACTTATAAACATGTCAAAAACTAGATTTAAAGTGGGTGCTCCATCAAAAGGCGACAAAACTATATTTTTTGAAAAATACTTATTTTACCCGACAAATTTATTTTGTTCTTATACCATGTTTTAGAAAATGTGCAAGACGAATAATAATGTTATAAGATTAAAAATTTAGTTAATACTATTCATAACGGCTAGTTCATAATAATATTATAACAATATATCGTTGTTTAGTAAAACCCGGTATTGCGTACAACACACGCTATCGAGGAAGGTCGCAATTGCGTGTAATGCAAGCCAAGTCAGGGTTGCGTGCTGTGCAAGAATCTTTCATTGTTTCGTCTAACATAATACAACCATATTTCATTTATACATTGAATATATATATATATATATATATATACTCAATGTTGCGTAGAATAACTATTATCAAAATTGTGTGTAACACGATCCAAGAATAGTGTTGCGTATACTGCAAGCTAATACGGTGTTGCGTATAGCGCAAGGTAATCTTGGTGTAGCATACAACACAAGACATTAATGAAATTAAAAGAATATTTTTCATAAAATATTTGGGTGTTACATTCTACCCCCCTTAAAATGAATTTCACCCTCGAAATTCATCGGGGTTATAAATGGTTTACTATTAGAAAGTTTCTTTAATAGAAACCCACATCGTAAAAAGGAATACCAAAACCAATCTTTAAAAACAAAAGTATGAAACATAACGGTTACCCAAATAAACTAATCACTAGGTTTCCACATAGGTGAAAATATGGATATGGAAGAGAAATCTAACCATCATGTTCTGATGGAGAGTGGTAGAGAACATGGCTATAGAAAATCAAGCAATCACAAAGCCATAAATTTGTGACGATCTAAGGTACCATCTGATTCGTCAGATATAAGAGCACTAGGACAACATTTTTGGTTTTCAAGATCATTTCCCTAAAGTTGATGAAATTGGAATTAGAAGAAATACTTTCATGATTTTGGTATAGTCTCACCGTTTTTCGTTCTTTGGACAATTTCCACTTCATCTCTTAAGGAAATGAAGTTGAATTTGTCATTCGTGATGTGTTAGCAGATCATGTGATAGAATGATGGGTCATTCTATCTGTCTCAAACAAAAGGTTAGAAAAGTTATCAAAAAATACATAAGTCCATCTATAGTGAGATTAATCATATATGGTTCCTAAAATGGACTTATACTTCATATATCATACTGCTTAATATAATAAAACTAGTTTCTACAAAATAGGGACTTCCTGTAGGCCAGTGGTAGGTGATAAAGGCCAGTCGCACTTCGGTTGTGGGTTCGATTCCCACAGCCTTGTCCGACGCGATGGGCTGTCGCCCGTCCTGTAGGTTGTCCTTTTTCTAAAGCTATATTACTATAACATCCCATCAACAATATCAAAAAAAAATTTATCCTTAAACAATACTAACTTATGTCCAACATAATCCATTCCAATCTTTAGGCTTATCTAAAATACTTCGGTCCAAGCTCATAGTATAAAGAAAATGATCACGTGAATGCCATCATTTATCCCCCAGATATATCTTGCTGGTCAAATTACAAACATGTGAAAACCCTAATCATGTATTCTTTTGAAGAATGAATATCCCTTGAACCTTAGTGAAAACATGAATGCAGTTAAAAGTTAACACTTTCCACATACCAAAATCCTCAAAATTCTATATCCTCAAACCATGATATCTCTCAGTCCTTATATAAATCATGAGCTCATGAATACTATCAAACATATTAGATTCTATTTATCCCTTCATTATGTGCATATCATCTGCTTTCCAAAAAAATTTCAATCACTTTTCATGGTTACCGATGCCATAAAATTATTGAAAACCACAATAGACCAAATCATAAATATTCCAATATTCCACAATACTATATACAACATTATTCTGGAATCCCATTACATAAACACTTAATCATTCCACCACATCATTGTCATATTCAACATCGCCAATGGTGATCGCATGTGACTTCCCTTTGTCCTTTGCATTAAGTGGTTTCTCATGTCGATCATCACTAACCCTTGGATTAGGGTATTTATTAGCATAATGCCCCATTTCCTTTCACTTGAAGCATTGAAGTGTAGTAGGTTCATTCTGTGTATCCCTTCCTTTGTTTGCATCATTAGACATCTTCTTCCCATCATTGCGGCATTCAAATGCCCGATGACCTTCCTTTCCACATTTGAAACATTTACTTGTCCCTTTAAGATAATCTCCACCATGCTTCTTTCCACACTTTGAGCATAAGGAAACATTCATCTTCTTTTCACCATTATTCTAAGATTTCTCCTTGAACTCCATCTTTCGTTTCTTGTCAAAACTATGAGATGGATAAGTAACACCAACTTCCATTTCTACCTTGATAGCACAACGCACAATTTCTTCATAGATACTGAAGTCTCTTATAGCTAATTGCCTTAGAATATTTGGTTTTAAGCCACTGAAGAATCGATCAACTTCAGTTTCAGGTTGGATGATAAATCCAGATGCATACCTTGAAAGCCCTGTAAAATTCGCTTCGTATATACCAACAAATTCATCATCCTTTTGCTTTAGTTCAAGAAACTCCTTCTCCATCTTTGTTCGAAGAATACGAGGGAAGAACTTATTGAAAAATAAGTTCTTTAACTCGTCCCATTCCATGGACTCAATTTCATCTCTTTTCCTCGTATTCTTGATAAGATTCCACCATTGATCAGATTCACCTTCAAAACGATATACTACTAAGATGACTTTATCATGTTTAGAACATTGAAGAACTGAAAATATCTTTTCAGTGGTACTGATCCATTGTTCAGCAACAAGTGGATCAGAAGACCCACCAAAAGAAGGTGGACGTTGCCTCATGAAGGACTCAATAGAATGTTGTTCCCTTCTATGCTCATTTGGAAGTCCAGAATTATTCATAGCTTGTGTAAGTATAGCAATAATATTTTTCACTCCATCTCCCATTACATTTGTTTGTTCAGGAGGACAATCATTACATTGTCTATTACATTGATCAACACGGTTCCTTCGGGTTCCAGCCATCGTCTAAAACCCAAAAAGAATAGTGTGAGAGGCAAAAATAATGCTAGGGAAAACAAGATAATAAAGGGGGAGTATCCTCAATATCTAACATCTTAGGGTAAATTCTATGATCGTTTCCATAGTTCTAGGACTGTATCCTATACGTATACTTATCCTTAGGGACATCCCTAGACATACCTTAGAAATATCTCTAGGGATCTCACTAACATTTTCGCAACCTAGTTTCCAAAGGTTGACTAAACATTTCCTCTAATACCAACTGTAGAGACCCGAATCTTAATGTACATGGAAATTACATTAATTTTTCAGAATAATTAGTACATAACAAAAAACACACACAAGGATCGTAATAGTTTAGTGTCTTTGGAAACTAGGGATATAATCTTCTAATCGTGGTGAAAGATCTTCAACATCTCCCATAAAGATCTTCTTTTTTTTAAACCTAAACCCTTTGTTTATGTCCTGGGGAAAAGAAAACATAAAAGGGTGAGCTCAAATGCTCAGTAAGGGTAAACAAAAGAAATATCAATCACATCATATTCATAAGAACATATCTTTTGGAAATATTAACCTGCAAAAGAGATCATAATTTCATAACATGGGATAAATCATAGTAGTGAAATGTAATCCTAATAATCATAACTTAAAACATGAAACTTTGTGGAATACACACATAATCATAGATAATCATTTCTTATTAGTAAAGACTCATTTCCAAGACTATCTTAGTGGACAAAGCCCCTTTCTGAACCGAGTTCACTCCTCGTTTCAGTCCTGTTTCACTGAACCGGTATAACCTACCGTTCCAGCCATGTCTATCTCATGAGATATAAAATCTTTACCCAATGCATTGGAGGGAGATATAGGTCCCACCCATCTCATAATGATACCATTCTTATGTGTGCCACAAAATCATAAATCATACATCACTGCACAACCCATGTAATAAAAATGGGAATCTTAAACATCATGACATCATAAAATAATTCATATAAGATAAAGGAATTCATAAAAATATTTCCATCACAACAGAATAAAGTAAATGTAATAATAGGGATAGAAACAGAACCCTATATTATCTTAGATGGAAAATAATTTTGATAAAACACTTGAACTCCATTCTTGAGGAAAATATCCTTTCTACTTCAAAAACATTTTCCTTTCTTAACATGTCATAAAATTTTAAACTAAAAGAAGTTGATTAAAAATAAACTTGAAAAATTGTAAAGGAAGCTTCTTGGAAATAATGTTTTAAAAATCCATTCATGCCGTATAAGTTAAAAAAAACATTCTTCTCGTACTTTTGTCGGAAAAGTCAAAAAGTGCCTCGTATGAAAAAAGACAAAAGATTCCTTTCATATCTTTTACTAAAAACTCAAAGAAGGGTAAAATTGGATATAAAGTATTGTATAAGGATATAAATATTAAATATTGAGGTAACATGGATGTGGATGATAAAATACACCCCAGTAAATACCAAAGTATAAACAATCTCGGATAAAAATGAGATTGTGATATTTCCCTTACCTTAGGTCTGATTTGCTTCGTAAGTGCCCAAAACTCCTGTATAATGATTTAAATAATGTTATTGACTTATTACAGAATCATACTTATTGTTATGATATCATATATGGTCATATTCTTAGCTTATTATTAGTAATATTTCATTACTACTTGTTATTCGGGTGTTTATTACTTTTTTGTTCTTATGCGTGTTTGTCGAATAAATTCTTATTCTTCTCTTTAGGTTATAGATACCTCATTTAAAGAATGGTATTATGGTAATATATATCATATTCATTCATTCAATTAATTTATATAATCATGATGCAATGAAGATCATGTAGAACGAATCGCATCACATCGTGGAGACGATATTCCGTACGTACGCACGAGCGATGATATCGTTCCCATGATCGTGGAATTGTATTGGAGTGTATGTATACTATTTTAGAATCAATATAACTTTTTAATAGTCATATATAGTCATTATTTACACCATTATACCCATCCAAGTAAGGTGGTGGTGGAAAATAGATTACACCACGGCGTGGAGACGGTATTCCGTACGTACGCACGCGCGGTGATTTCTTTTTCCGTAGGATGGATAGATGGTGAAATAGGGTTGTTTCATACTTATAATAACATATCAGTATATTAGTGATACTGATGTTATTACTTCATAATGAAACAACTAAAGAAGAAGAAGTTGAAGAATAAATAAAGATGAAAGAATCGGTAACGGACATTACCTCTTCTTTGAAGTGCTTATTTGAGACCTCCTTTTAGGGTACTAATATAGGTCTTTGAAGAAGACCAGAACCTCTAGGATGTTTCTAGGGAAGTGGATAGGAGAAATTTTCAGGGGTTGGCTGAGCTTTAAGGCTCAATGTGGTGTGAGGAAGAGGGAGGAGGAGGTGCCCTTTTATAAGGGAGGAGAGGGGTACCTTTGGAATAACTAAAACTATTATTTTATTATAAAGTGAAATTCGGTTTTAAATAGCTCTAAATTGATTTATTTTGAATATAAGGTGGGTCTGGGTAGAAATTCTCTCATCCAATATAATTTAGACAAGTTTAGGTTCCTATTTTAACCTTATCATTTAGATTTAACATTAAGTTAAATAATTTTACTTTTACCGTGTCTTCTTGTGTTCTTATACTATAAGGTTATTAAATTTACTATAAGAAGCCAAACGAACCCCAAGTTGTTTATTATTAATATATATAACCTTATCTAAGTCATTTGGCCAAACCTTAGATTTTTAGGAATAAAATAACAATTAATAATATAATATTTTTTTTAAAAACTATTTTATGTCAATTTTGACACTATTTAGTAACTGATTTTTGTGAAAATCATAACGGAATGATTAGTTAGAAAAAAGTTAATTAAATCAATACTAACATTTCATATTAACCTATAAAATTATTTTAATTCATAAAATGTCTTAAATTACATCTATTTGGGTATTTATAACATCAATTATGTCAATATTTCATTAATAAGACAATTACTGCATCACCTTTGTGTCATAATAAATGATAATTATTTAATCCCTAAAAATTCTAAATAAATTACTATGATTTAGATAATTGTATTATATTTCTGGAGACTATTCATGTTTGAAGTTTCATGAATTGTATCACTAAATTAAAATTATTATACTTAAAAGATTTAAGAAAGTGACATGTTGTCACATTCTTTGGTTTTAATAATAATTAAATTATTTTCCTGGACAAAAGTCCATTAAATGAATCTAATACGACCCTTAGGTGATATGGGTCTACTTTTAGTCATCCAATAGGATTTTGAAATGTGTTAGGGTAATTTTATAATATTATATTTACCCTTAATTACCCGATTTACCTTTAACTATGGTAAATAAAATTTACCGTAGTTACTATTCATAATTCCCAAAAATAAAAAGTAGCTTATTAACATAATTTGGATCCACTGATTCTAAATATGGAATCAATTTTTCTAAATTCAATACACAAAAGTTTCAGAAATTAAATTAAAATTAATCCCGTTGTCGAGAGAAAACGGGTTTTCTTTAAAACATTGCAAAAGATTGAATTGATTTATCCTACGAATTCAAGGTAGAATCAATGATAATGACATACATTATATTAAATGGTAAAAATATATTCTATTTATAATTTAAAATCATTCAATATTATAATTTAACCATATAAATTATTGCGATGGAAAACGTTGTTTTTAATTAAAATATAGCATGTTTTTACTATTCATCAAAATATGAAAGTTACCAGAATGATATGAAAATTTATCCAAAGTGAATTTTTATTTCATGATTCCAAAGAAGAATTTTATTTTGTCAAATTGAACTTATAAACATGTCAAAAACTAGATTTAAAGTGGGTGCGCCATCAAAAGGTGGCAAAACAGCATTATTTGAAAAATACTTATTTTACCCGAAAAATTTATTTTGTTCTTATACCATGTTTTAGAAAATGTGAAGGACGAATAATAATGTTATAAGATTCAAAATTTAGTTAATACTATTCATAACAGCTAGTTCATAATAATATTATTATAATATATCGTTGTTTAGTAAAACCCGGTATTGCGTACAACACACGCTATCGAGGAAGGTCGCGATTGCGTGTAATGCAAGCCAAGTCAGGGTTGCGTGCTGTGCAAGAATACTTCGTTGTTTTGTATAACATAATCCAACCATATTTCATTTATACATTGAATATATATATATATATATACTCAATGTTGCGTAGAATAACTATTATCAAAATTGTGTGTAACACGATCCCAGAATAGTGTTGCGTATACTGCAAGCTAATACGGTGTTGCGTATTGCACAAGGTAATCTTGGTGTAGCATACAACACAAGAAATTAATGAAATTAAAAGAATATTTTTCATAAAATCTCGGGGTGTTACATTCTACCCCCATTAAAATGAATTTTGCCCTCAAAATTCGTCGGGGTTATAAATGGTTTACTATTCGAAAGTTTCTTTAATAGAAACCCACATCGTAAAAAGGAATACCAAAACCAATATTTAAAAACAAAAGTATGAAACATAACGGTTACCCAAATAAACTAATCACTGGGTTTCCACATAGGTGAAAATATTGATATGGAAGAGAAATCTAACCATCATGTTCTGATGGAGAGTGGTAGAGAACATGGGTATGGAAAATGCAGCAATCACAAAGCCATAAATTTGTGACGATCTAAGGTACCATCTGATTTTTCAGATATAAGAGCACTAGGACAACATTTTTGGTTTTCAAGATCATTTCCCTAAAGTTGATGAAATTGAAATTAGAAGAAATACTTTCGTGATTTTGGTATAGTCTCACCGTTTGTCATTCTTTGGAAAATTTCCACTTCATCTCTTAAAGAAATGAAGTTGAATTTGTCATTCGTGATGTGTTAGAAGATCATGTGATAGAATGATGGGTCATTCCATCTGTCTCAAACAAAAGGTTAGAAAAGTTATCAAAAAATACATAATTCCATCTATAGTGAGATTAATCATATATGGTTCCTAAAATGGACTTATACTTCATATATCATACTGCTTAATATAATAAAACTAGTTTCTACTAAACAGAGACTTCCTGTAGGCCAGTGGTAGGCGATAAAGGCCAGTTGCACTTCAGTTGTGGGTTCGATTCCCACAACCTTGTCCGACGCGATGGGCTGTCACCCGTCCTGTAGGTTGTCCTTTTTCTAAAGTTATATTACTATAACATCCCATCAACAATATCAAAAAAAAAATTTATCATTAAACAATACTAACTTATGTCCAACATAATCCATTCCAATCTTTAGGCTTATATAAAATACTTCGGTCCAAGCTCATAGTATAAAGAAAATGATCACGTGAATTCCATCATTTATCCCCCAGATATATCTTGCTGGTCAAATTACAAACATGTGAATACCTTAATCATGTATTCTCTTGAAGAATGAATATCCATTGAACCTTAGTGAAAACATGAATGCAGTTAAAAGTTAACAGTTTCCACATACCAAAATCCTCAAAATTTTATATCCTCAAACCATGATATCTCTTAGTCCTTATATCAATCATGAGCTCACGAATACTATCAAACATATTAGATTCTCTTTATCCCTTCATTATGTGCATATCATCTGCTTTCCAAAAATATTTCAATCACTTTTCATGGTTACCGATGCCATAAAATTATTGAAAACCACAATAGACCAAAACATAAATATTCCAATATTCCACGATACTATATACAACATTATTCTGGAATCCCATTACATAAACACTTAATCATTCCACCACATCGTGGTCATATTCAACATCACCAATGGTGATCGCATGTGACTTCCCTTTGTCCTTTTCCTTAAGTGGTTTCTCATGTCAATCATCACTAACCCTTGGATTAGGGAATTTATTAGCATAATGCCCCATTTCCTTTCACTTGAAGCATTGAAGTATAGTAGGTTCATTCTGTGTATCCATTCCTTTGTTTGCATCATTAGGCATCTTCTTCCCATCATTGTGGCATTCAAATGCCCGATGACCTTCCTTTCCACATTTGAAACATTTACTTGTCCCTTTAAGATAATCTCCACCATGCTTCTTTCCACACTTTGAGCATAAGGAAACATTCATCTTCCTTTCACCATTATTCTATGATTTCTCCTTGAACTCCATCTTTCGTTTCATGTCAAAACTATGAGATGGATAAGTAACACCAACTTCCATTTCTACCTTGATAGCAGAACACACAATTTCTTCATAGCTACTGAAGTCTCTTATAACTAATTCTCTTCGACGATTTGGTTTTAAGCCAACAAAGAATCGATCAACTTTACTTTCAAGTTGGATGATAAATCCAGATGCATACCTTGAAAGCCTTGTAAAATTCTCTTCGTATATACCAACAGATTCATCATCCTTTTTCTTTTGTTCAAGAAACTCCTTCTCCATATTTGTTCGAAGAATACGAGGGAAGTACTTATTGAAAAATAAGTTCTTGAACTCGTCCCATTCTATGGACTCAATTTCATCTCTTTGCCTCGTATTCTTGATAAGATTCCACCATTGATCAGCTTCACCTTCCAAACGATATACTGATAAGATGAATTTATCATGTTCAGAACATTGAAGAACTGAAAATATCATTTCAGTGGTACTGATCCATTGTTCAGCTACAAGTGGATCAGAAGACCCACCAAAAGAAGGTGGACGTTGCCTCATGAAGGACTCAATAGAATGTTGTTCCCTTCTCTTCTCATTTGGAAGTCCAGAATGATTCATAGCTTGTGTAAGTATAGCAATAATATTTTTCACTCGATATCCCATAACATTTGTTTGTTCAGGAGGACAATCATTGCATTGTCCATTACATTGATCAACACGGTTCCTTCGGGTTCCAGCCATCGTCTAAAACCCAAAAAGAATAGTGTGAGAGGCAAAAATCATGCTAGGGAAAACAACATAATAAAGGGGGAGTATCCTCAATATCTAACATCTTAGGTTAAATTTTTTGATCGTTACCGTAGTTCTAGGACTGTATCCTATATGTATACTTATCCTTAGTGACATCCCTAGACATACCTTAGAAATATCTTTAGGGATCTCACTAACATTTTCACATCCTAGTTTCCAAAGGTTGACTAAACCTTTCCTCTAATACCAACTGTAGAGACCCGAATCTTAATGTACATGGACATTACATTACTTTTGCGGAATACTTAGTACATAACAAAAACACACACACAAGGATCGTAATAGTTTAGTGTCTTTGGAAACTTGGAATATAATCTTCTAATCGTGGTGAAAGATCTTCAACATCTCCTATAAAGATCTTCTTTTTTTAAACCTAAACCCTTTCTTTATGTCCTGGGGAAAAGAAAACATAAAAGGATGAGCTCAAATGCTTAGTAAGGGTAAACAAAAGAAATATCAATCATGTCATATTCATAAGAACATATCTTTGGGAAATATTAACCTGCAAAAGAGATCATAATTTCTTAACATGGGATAAATCATAGTAGTGAAATGTAATCCCAATAATCATAACTTAAAACATGAAACTTTGTGGCATACACACATAATCATAGAGAATCATTTCTTATTAGTCAATACTCATTGCCAAGACTATCTTAGTGGACAAAGTCCCTTTCTGAACCGAGTTCACTTTTCGTTTCAGTCCTGTTTCACTGAACCGGTATAACCTACCGTTCCAGCCATGTCTATCTCATGAGATATAATATCTTTACCCAATGAATTGGAGGGAGATATAGGTCCCACCCATCTCATAATTATACCATTCTTATGTGTGCCACAAAATCATAAATCATACATCACTGCATAACCCATGTAATAAAAATGGGAATCTTAAACATCATGACATCATAAAATAATTCATATAAGATAAAGGAATTCATAAAAATATTTCCATCACAACATAATCAAGTAAATGTAATAATAGGGATAGAAATAGAACCCTATATTATCTTAGATGGAAAATAATTTTGATAAAACACTTGAACTCCATTCTTGAGGAAAATACCCTTTCTACTTCAAAAACATTTTCCTTTCTTAACATGTCATACAATTTTAAACTAAAAGAAGTTGATTAAAAATAAACTTTAAAAATTGTAAAGGATTCTTCTTGGAAATAATGTTTTAAAAATCCATTCATGCCGTATAAGTTAAAAAAAACATTCTTCTCGTACTTTTGTCGGAAAAGTCAAAAAGTACCTCGTATGAAAAAAGACAAAAGATTCCTTTCATATCTTTTACTAAAAACTCAACGAAGGGTAAAATTGGATATAAACTATTGTATAAGGATATAAATATTACATATTGAGGAAACATGGATTTGGATGATAAAATACACCCCCGTAAATACCAAAGTATAAACAATCTCGGATAAAAATGAGATTGTGATATTTCCCTTACCTTAGGTCCGATTTGCTTCGTAAGTGCCCAAAACTACTGTATAATGATTTAAATAATGTTATTGACTTATTCCAGAATCATACTTATTTTTATGATATCATATATGGTCATATTATTAGCTTATTATTAGTAATATTTCATTACTACTTGTTATTCGGGTGTTTATTATTTTTTTGTTCTTATGCGTGTTTGTCGAATAAATTCTTATTCTTCTCTTTAGGTTATAGATAACTCATTTAAAGAATGGTATTATTGTAATATATATCATATTAATTCATTCAATTCATTTATATAATCATGATGCAATGAATATCATGTAGAACGAATCGCATCACATCGTGGAGACGGTATTCCGTTCGTACGCACGAGCGATGATATCGTTCCCATGATCGTGGAATTGTATTGGAGTGTATGTATACTATTTCAGAATCAATATCACTTTTTAATAGTCATATATAGTCATTATTTACACCATTATACCCATCCAAGTAAGGTGGTGGTGGAAAATAGATTATACTACGGCGTGGAGATGGTATTCCGTACGTACGCACGCGCGGTGATTTCTTTTTCCGTAGGATGGATAGATGGTGAAATAGGGTTGTTTCATACTTATAATAACATATCAGTATATTAGTGATACTGATGTTATTACTTCATAATGAAACAACTAAAGAAGAAGAAGTGGAAGAATAAATAAAGATGAAAGAATCGGTAACGGACATTACCTCTTCTTTGAAGTGCTTCTTTGAGACCTCCTTTTAGGGTACTAAAATAGGTCTTTGAAGAATACTAGAACCTCTAGGATGTTTCTAGGGAAGTGTATAGGAGAAATTGTCAGGGGTTGGCCGAGCTTGAAGGCTCAATGTGGTGTGAGGAAGAGGGAGGAGGAGGTGCCCTTTTATAAGGGAGGAGAGGGGTACCTTTGGAATAACTAAAACTATTATTTTATTATAAAGTCAAATTAGGTTTTAAATAGCTCTAAATTGATGTATTTTGAAAATAAGGTGGGTATGGGTCTAAATTATCTCATCCAATAGAATTTAGACAAGTTTAGGTTCCTATTTTAACCTTATCATTTAGATTTAACATTAAGTTAAATAATTTTACTTTTACCGTGTCTTTTTGTGTTCTTATACTATAAGGTTAATAAATTTACTATAAGAAGACAAACGAACCCAAAGTTGTTTATTATTAATATATATAACCTTATCTAAGTCATTTTGACAAACCTTAGATTTTTAGGAATAAAATAACAATTAATAATATAATATTTGTTTTAAAAACTATTTTATGTCAATTTTTACACTATTTAGTAATTGATTTTTGTGAAAATCATAACAAAATGATTAGTTAGAAAAAGTTAATTAAATCAATACTAACATGTCATATTAACCTATAAAATTATTTTAATTCATAAAAAGTCTTAAATTACATCTATTTGGGTATTTATAACATCAATTATGTCAATATTTCATTAATAAGACAATTACTGCATCATCTTTGTGTCATAATAAATGATAATTATTTAACCCCTAAAAATTCTAAATAAATTCCTATGATGTAGATAATTGTATTATCTTTCTGTATACTATTCATGTTCGAAGTTTCATGAAGTGTATCACTAAATTAAAATTATTATACTTATAAGATTTAAGAAAGCGACATGTTGTCACATTCTTTGGTTTTAATAATAATTAAATTATTTTCATGGCCAAAAGTCCATTAAATGAATCTAATACGACCCTTAGGTGATATGGGTCGACTTTTAGTCATCCAATAGGATTTTGACATGTGTTAGGGTAATTTTATAATATTATATTTACCCTTAATTACCCGATTTACCTTTAACTATGGTAAATAAAAATTACCATAGTTACTATTCATAATTCCCAAAAATAAAAGGTAGCTTATTAACATAATTTGTATACACTAATTCAAAATATGTAATCCATTTTTCCAAATTCAATACACAAAAGTTTCATAAATTAAATTAAAATTAATCCCGTTGTCGAAAGAAAACGAGTTTTTCTTTAAAACATTGCAACAGATTGAATTGATTTATCCTACAAATTGAAGGTAGAATCAATGTTATTGACATAAATTATATTAAATGGTAAAAATATATTCTATTTATACTTTAAAATCATTCAATATTATAATTTAACCATATAAATTATTGCGATGAAAAACGTTGTTTTTAATTAAAATATAGCGTGTTTTTACTATTCATCAAAATATGAAAGTTACCAGAATGATATGAAAATTTATGCAAAGTAAATTTTTATTTCATGATTCCAAATAAGAATTTTATTTTGTCAAATTGAACTTATAAACATGTCAAAAACTAGATTTAAAGTGGGTGCGCCATCAAAAGGCGACAAAACAGCATTTTTTGAAAAATACTTATTTTACCCGAAAAATTTATTTTGTTCTTATACCATGTTTTAGAAAATGTGAAAGACGAATAATAATGTTATAAGATTCAAAATTTAGTTAATACTATTCATAACGGCTAGTTCATAATAATATTATAATAATATATCGTTGTTTAGTAAAACCCGGTATTGCGTACAACACACGCTATCGAGGAAGGTCGCGATTGCGTGTAATGCAAGCCAAGTTAGGGTTGCGTGCTATGAAAGAATCCTTCATTGTTTCGTATAACATAATCCAACCATATTTCATTTATACATTGAATATATATATATATATATATATATACTCAATGTTGCGTAGAATAACTATTATCAAAATTGTGTGTAACACGATCCAAGAATAGTGTTGCGTATACTACAAGCTAATACGGTGTTGCGTATAGCGCAAGGTAATCTTGGTGTAGCATACAAAACAAGACATTAATGAAATTAAAAGAATATTTTTCATAAAATCTCGGGGTGTTACATTCTACCCCCCTTAAAATGAATTTCGCCCTTGAAATTCGTCGAGGTTATAAATGGTTTACTATTAGAAAGTTTCTTTAATAGAAACCCACATCGTAAAAAGGAATACCAAAACCAATCTTTAAAAAAAAAGTATGAAACGTAACGGTTACCCAAATAAACTAATCACTGGGTTTCCACATAGGTGAAAATATGGATATGGAAGAGAAATCTAACCATCATGTTCTGATGGAGAGTGGTAGAGAACATGGATATGGAAAATCCAGCAATCACAACGCCATAAATTTGTGACGATCTAAGGTACCATCTGATTCGTCAGATATGAGAGAACTAGGACAACATTTTTGGTTTTCAAGATCATTTCCATAAAGTTGATGAAATTGGAATTAGAAGAAATACTTTCGTGATTTTGGTATAGTCTCACCGTTTTTCGTTCTTTGGACAATTTCCACTTCATCTCTTAAAGAAATGAAGTTGAATTTGTCATTCGTGATGTGTTAGCATATCATGTGATAGAATGATGGTTCATTCCATCTGTTTCAAACAAAAGGTTAGAAAAGTTATCAAAAAATACATAAGTCCATCTATAGTGAGATTAATCATATATGGTTCCTAAAATGGACTTATACTTCATATATCATACTTATTAATATAATAAAACTAGTTTCTACTAAACAGGGACTTCCTGTAGGCTAGTGGTAGGCGATAAAGGCCAGTCACACTTCGGTTGTGGGTTCGATTCCCACAACCTTGTTCGACGCGATGGGCTGTCGCCCGTCCTGCAGGTTGTCCTTTTTCTAAAGCTATATTACTATAACATCCCATCAAAAATATCAAAAAAAATTATCCTTAAACAATACTAACTTATGTCCAACATAATCCATTCCAATATTTAGGCTTATCTAAAATACCTCGGTCCAAGCTCATAGTATAAAGAAAATGATCACGTGAATTCCATCATTTATCCCCCAGATATATCTTGCTGGTCAAATTACAAACATGTGAATACCTTAATCATGTATTCTATAGAAGAATGAATATCCATTGAACCTTAGTGAAAGCATGAATGCAGTTAAAAGTTAACACTTTCCACATACCAAAATAATCAAAATTCTATATCCTCAAACCATGATATCTCTTAGTCCTTATATAAATAATGAGCTCATAAATAATATCAAACATATTAGATTCTCTTTATCCCTTCATTATGTGCATATCATCTGCTTTCCAAAAATATTTCAATCACTTTTCATGGTTACCGATGCCATAAAATTATTGAAAACCACAATAGACCAAAACATAAATATTCCAATATTCCACGATACTATATACAACATTATTCTGGAATCCCATTACATAAACACTTAATCATTCCACCCCATCGTTGTCATATTCAACATCACCAATGGTGATCGCATGTGACTTCCCTTTGTCCTTTTCCTTAAGTGGTTGCTCATGTCGATCATCACTAACCCTTGGATTAGGGCATTTATTAGCATAATGCCCCATTTCCTTGAACTTGAAGAATTGAAGTGTAGTAGGTTCATTCTGTGTATCCCTTCCTTTGTTTGCATCATTAGGCATCTTCTTTACATCATTGCGGCATTCAAATGCCCGATGACCTTCCTTTCCACATTTGAAACATTTACTTGTCCCTTTAAGATAATCTCCACCATGCTTCTTTTCACACTTTGAGCATAAGGAAACATTCATATTCTTTTCACCATTATTATAAGATTTCTCCTTGAACTCCATCTTTCATTTCTTATCAAAACTATGAGATGGATAAGTAACACCAACTTCCATTTCTACCTTGATAGTACAACGCACAATTTCTTCATAGCTACTGAAGTCTCTTATAGCTAATTCCCTTCGAAGATTTGGTTTTAAGCCACTGAAGAATCGATCAACTTTACTTTCAGGTTGGATGATAAATCCAGATGCATACCTTGAAAGCCTTGTAAAATTCACTTTGTATATACCAACAGATTCATCATCCTTTTTCTCTAGTTCAAGAAACTCCTTCTCCATCTTTGTTCGAAGAATACGAGGGAAGTACTTATTGAAAAATAAGTTCTTGAACTCGTCCCATTCCATGGACTCAATTTCATCTATTTGCCTCGTATTCTTTATAAGATTCCACCATTGATCAGCTTCACCTTCCAAACGATATACTGCTAAGATGACTTTATCATGTTCAGAACATTGAAGAACTGAAAATATCTTTTCAGTGGTACTGATCCATTGTTCAGCAACAAGTGGATCAGAAGACCCACCAAAAGAAGGTGGACGCTGCCTCATGAAGGACTCAATAGAATGTTGTTCCCTCCTCTGCTCATTTGGAAGTCCAGAATGATTCATAGCTTGTGTAAGTATAGCAATAATATTTTGCACTCCATCTCCCATAACATTTGTTTGTTCAGGAGGACAATCATTGCATTGTCCATTAAATTGATCAACACGGTTCCTTCGGGTTCCAACCATCATCTAAAACCCAAAAAGAATAGTGTGAGAGGAAAAAATCATGCTAGGGAAAACAACATAATAAAGGGGGAGTATCCTCAATATCTAACATCTTAGGTTAAATTCTATGATCGTTACCGTAGTTCTAGGACTGTATCCTATACGTATACTTATCCTTAGGGACATCCCTAGACATACCTTAGAAATATCTCTAGGGATCTCACTAACGTTTTCACATCCTAGTTTCCAAAGGTTGACTAAACCTTTCCTCTGATACCAACTATAGAGACCCGAATCTTAACGTACATGGGCATTACATTACTTTTGCGGAATACTTAGTACATAAACAAAACACACACACAAGGATCGTAATAGTTTAGTGTCTTTGGAAACTCAGAATATAATCTTCTAATCGTGGTGAAAGATCTTCAACATCTCCCATAAAGATCTTATTTTTTTAAACCTAAACCCTTTATTTATTTCCTGGGGAAAAGAAAACATAAAAGGGTGAGCTCAAATGCTCAGTAAGGGTAAACAAAAGAAATATCAATCACGTCATATTCATAAGAACATATCTTTTGGAAATATTAACCTGCAAAAGAGATGATAATTTCATAACATGGGATAAATCATAGTAGTGAAATGTAATCCCAATAATCATAACTTAAAACATGAAACTTTTTGGCATACACACATAATCATAGAGAATTATTTCTTATTAGTCAAGACTCATTTCCAAGACTATCTTAGTGGACAAAGTCCCTTTCTGAATCGAGTTCACTCCTCGTTTCAGTCCTGTTTCACGGAACCGGTATAACCTACCGTTCCAGCCATGTCTATCTCATGAGATATACAATATTTACCCAATGCATTGTAGGGATATATAGGTCCCACCCATCTCATAATGATACCATTCTTATGTGTGCCACAAAATCATAAATCATACATCACTGCATAACCCATGTAATAAAAATGGGAATCTTAAACATCATGACATCATAAAATAATTCATATAAGATAAAGGAATTCATAAAAATATTTCCATCACAACATAATCAAGTAAATGTAAAAATAGGGATATAAACAGAACCCTATATTATCTTAGATGGAAAATAATTTTGATAAAACACTTGAACTCCATTCTTGAGGAAAATATCCTTTCTACTTCAAAAACATTTTCCTTTCTTAACATGTCATACAATTTTAAACTAAAAGAAGTTGATTAAAAATAAACTTGAAAACTTGTAAAGGAAGCTTCTTGGAAATAATGTTTTAAAAATCCATTCATGCCGTATAAGTTAAAAAAAACATTCTTCTCGTACTTTTGTCGAAAAAGTCAAAAAGTACCTCGTATGAAAAAAGACAAAAGATTCCTTTAACATCTTTTACTAAAAACTCAAAAAAGGGTAAAATTGGATATAAACTATTGTATAAGGATATAAATATTATATATTGAGGAAAAATGGATGTGGATGATAAAATACACCCCGGTAAATACCAAAGTATAAACAATCTCTGATAAAAATGAGATTGTGATATTTCCCTTACCTTAGGTCCGATTTGCTTCGTAAGTGCCCAAACCTCCTGTATAATGATTTAAATAATGTTATTGACTTATTCAAGAATCATACTTATTGTTATGATATCATATATGGTCATATTCTTAGCTTATTATTAGTAATATTTCATTACTACTTGTTATTCGGGTGTTTATTACTTTTTTGTTCTTATGCGTGTTTGTCGAATAAATTCTTATTATTCTATTTAGTTTATAGATAAATCATTTAAAGAATGGTATTGTTGTAATATATATCATATTCATTCATTCAATTCATTTATATAATCATGATGCAATGAATATCATGTAGAATGAATCGCATCACATCGTGGAGACGGTATTCCGTACGTACGCACGAGTGATGATATCGTTCCCATTATCGTGGAATTATATTGGAGTGTATGTATACTATTTCAGAATCAATATCACTTTTTAATAGTCATATATAGTCATTATTTACACCATTATACCCATCCAAGTAAGGTGGTGGTGTAAAATAGATTACACCACGGCGTGGAGACGGTATTCCGTACGTACGCACACGCGGTGATTTATTTTTCCGTAGGATGGATAGATGGTGAAATAGGGTTGTTTCATACTTACAATAAAATATAAGTATATTAGTGATACTGATGTTATTACTTCATAATGAAACAACTAAAGAATAATAAGTGGAAGAATAAATAAAGATGAAAGAATCGGTAACAGACATTACCTCTTCTTTGAAGTGCTTCTTTGAGACCTCCTTTTAGGGTACTAAAATAGGTCTTTGAAGAAGACCAGAACCTCTAGTATGTTTCTAGGTAAGTGGATAGGAGAAATTGTCAGCGGTTGGCCGAGCTTGAAGGCTCAATGTGGTGTGAGGAAGAGGGAGGAGGAGGTGCCCTTTTATAAGGGAGGAGAGGGGTACCTTTGGAATAACTAAAACTATTATTTTATTATAAAGTCAAATTCGGTTTTAAATAGCTCTAAATTGATTTATTTTTAAGCTAAAGTGGGGATGGGTCTAAATTCTCTCATCCAATAGAATTTAGACAAGTTTAGGTTCCTATTTTAACCTTATCCTTTAGATTTAACATTAAGTTAAATAATTTTACTTTTACCGCGTCTTCTTGTGTTCTTATACTATAAGGTTAATAAATTTATTATAAGAATCCAAACGAACCCCAAGTTGTTTATTATTAATATATATAACCTTATATAAGTCATTTGGCCAAACCTTAGATTTTTAGGAATAAAATAACAATTAATAATATAATATTTGTTTTAAAAACTATTTTATGTTAATTTTGACACTATTTAGTAATTGATTTTTGTGAAAATCATAAGAGAATTATTAGTTAGAAAAAAGTTAATTAAATCAATACTAACATGTCATATTAACCTATAAAATTAGTTTAATTCATAAAAAGTCTCAAATTACATCTATTTGGGTATTTATAACATCAATTATGTCAATATTTCATTAATAAGACAATTACTGCATCATCTTTGTGTCATAATAAATGATAATTATTTAATCCCTAAAAATTCTAAATGAATTCCTATGATGTAGATAATTGTATTAGCTTTCTGGAGACTATTCATTTTTGAAGTTTCATGAAGTGTATCACTGAATTAAAATTATTATACTTATAAGATTTAAGAAAGTGACATGTTGTCACATTCTTTCGTTTTATTAATAATTAAATTATTTTCATGGAAAAAAGTCCATTAAATGAATATAATCCGACCATTAGGTGATATGGGTCGACTTTTAGTTATCCAATAGAATTTTGACTTGTGTTAGGGTAATTTTATAATATTATATTTACCCTTAATTACCAGATTTACCTTTAACTATGGTTTAAAATTTACCGTAGTTACTATTCATAATTCCCAAAAATAAAAAGTAGCTTATTAACATAATTTGGATCCACTGATTCCAAATATGGAATCCATTTTTCCAAATTCAATACACAAAAGTTGCAGAAATTAAATTAAAATTAATCCCGTTGTCGAAAGAAAATGGGTTTTTCTTTAAAACATTGCAAAAGATTGAATTGATTTATCCTACGAATTCAAGGTAGAATCAATGCTAATGACATACATTATATTAAATGGTAAAAATATATTCTATTTATACTTTAAAATAATTCAATATTATAATTTAACCATATAAATTATTGCGATGAAAAACGTTGTTTTTAATTAAAATATAGCGTGTTTTTACTATTCATCAAAATATGAAAGTTACCAGAATGATATGAAAATTTATCCAAAGTAAATTTTTATTTCATGATTCCAAAGAAGAATTTTATTTTGTCAAATTGAACTTATAAACATGTCAAAAACTAGATTTAAAGTGGGTGCACCATCAAAAGGCGGCAAAACTGCATTTTTTGAAAAATACTTATTTTACCTGAAAAATTTATTTTGTTCTTATACCATGTTTTAGAAAATGTGCAAGATGAATAATAATGTTATAAGATTCAAAATTTAGTTAATACTATTCATAAGGGATATTTCATAATAATATTATAATAATATATCGTTGTTTAGTAAAACCCGGTATTGCGTACAACACACGCTATCAAGGAAGGTCACGATTACGTGTAATGCAAGCCAAGTCAGGGTTGCGTGCTGTGCAAGAATACTTCATTGTTTCGTATAACATAATCCAGCGATATTTAATTTATACATTGAATATATATATATATACACTCAATGTTGCGTAGAATAACTATTATCAAAATTGTGTGTAACACGATCCAAGAATAGTGTTGCGTATACTGCAAGCTAATACGGTGTTGCGTATAGCGCAAGGTAATCTTGGTGTAGCATACAACACAAGAAATTAATGAAATTAAAAGAATATTTTTTATAAAATCTCGGGGTGTTACACCATCCCCGCAACCCCGCATAGGTCCTCCACCTCAAGCACATGCTCCTGCCCAGCAGCGACTGCCTCAGAATCGACAGGTTCCCCCACGCAATGCGCCACCTCCACCTAGGTGAGACAATCAGGCACCGCCTCCTCGGAAAGCCCCTCCGGACCCTCGTTAGGGCCAGGCCCCCAGGGCCCCCTATCCGGAAAGAAGGCACCAGACTTATTCGTTCAACGAAAATCAGGTCCCTGGCTACTTCCAAAGTGCTCTAGAGCAAGGGATTGTGCGCCTACCCGAGTGCCGAAGGCCAGCAGAGGTGAATCTCATAGATCACCCCAACTACTGTTCTTATCATCGAATTTTGGGGCATACCCTCAAGCAATGATATGTGTTTAAAGACAGGCTTCAAGACCAGGTCAACAACAACATAGTCAGGTTGGGCCCGACACCAACACAAGTGGAAGGTGTCTTTGCAGGGTCAGAGATCGGTAGCAACAGCGAAGGTGAGTGGTAGCAGGTTCCCAGCCGCAGATCCCAGAAATACGACGAATGGATGGCTTGAAAAACCGTCGTCCGTGCCCATGATATCATCCGGGTGCGCCTGAAGCAGCCAAAACCTTCAGAAGAAGTAGCCAGTACCTCCGCATCGCCTTCACAGTCAACCTATTCCCAAAAGGTCAAGAAACAACGACGCAAGAAGAAACAATGCACTCTGCCAGTGTCGTCGTCATCCCGCACTCTCAGAGACTTTATGCCCCCTGAAATGGGAATTCCTCCCAGAATCCGCCTGGTGGTGGATGACTCGTCGAGCGATAGCCAGGGGTACGCTTCAGTTAACACCGTGGAGCTGGTAAAGACCTATATGACTCCTGACGAAGGGGAACGCCAGGAGAGCCTCCCCAACATCCCCAGCCGAAGTCAACATCAGCAGAACCACAACCACGCCGGTCATCGAGGTACGTCAGCGAGCACTTTCAGCCAGGCCGTGCATGCTACTAAGAACAGACAGTAGGCTCAGCGCAGAGCTCAGCACGCGCAACCTCATCTGATGCCCTCAGCTCTACCTCCACCGCCGTTTGTGCTACTAGATCAGGGAGAGCTGCCTCGTTCGTATCACAGTCAGTCTCGCCTGGCTACAGGCTAGCCTCCGCTGTCCGATCCTAGTCTGGCGACTACTCTCCCGGCTTCAACTAGTAGGCAGCAGGATGTTCCCAGTACTATCCAACCTCCGGTTCAACCGGTAGGACCCGCTATGCCTCCAACTACCGAACGACCTCTTGTAAGCATAGGTTCACGTTTGGCACGAAAGTATGATGTCCTGAAGCACCTGGCCGGCATTCCGGAAAGGCTTTCTATCCTTGAGGCCCTTTTCCTATCATCTGAAATGCGCGAGGCACTTGCCGAGGCCCTAAGGAGCCCCATCTAGTTTGAGATGGAGGTAGCAGCTGCAGTAGCCTTCCATGCCAAGACAATTGATAACGCCGATTGTCAGGCGGTTATCTCATTCTTCGATGAAGATGAGGACCCTCCTATACAGGGGCATATTCACCCGCTGTACATCACTGGCCACTTCAATGGTGTGGAAGTCCGCCGCTGCCTCGTTGCCATGGGTTCCAAAATCAACCTAATTACGACTCGAACATTGTGAAAGATGGGTCTATCTGAAGATGATTTAACTCCCTCTGACCTCAGAATCTAGGGGTACGACAGGACCGAGCAAACCCCAGTCGGTAAGATCCGCCTGAAGACTCAGTTCGGTGGCTTAATTGCTAGCACCGAGTTCATGGTCGTCTCTCAGGACACCACCTACAACGCGTTGATGGGTAGGCCATGGATTCATCTGCATGAAACGGTCCCTTAGTCATATCACCAGTGCCTCAAATACTCACTCAACGGTCGAGTAGGCGTGCTCCAAGGGGATGTGTCTCCTTTCACCTCTTGTGAGGCCTTCTATCTAGATGCTTATTATTACAAGAGTAAGGATAAGCAAATCCTAGTAAGTGAGGATGAATGCGCCCTGGTCACAAGTGATCCCTGGGCAAGCATGGATGACACCTACATCATCCCGATCCACCGATTGGAGGCCATGACCCCCCGACATGGGGCAATGTTTTGTTGTTTCGGGTACACAAGGAAGGTGTATCCCCGTGTCCAAGAGACGACATAAAATCACCTCATACTCCTATGTCAACCAGGCTCAGGTGATCCCGGAACCTCCTACCCCTGTACGGTACCGGAATGTCAAGCTTATGACAACGACAATATGCCATACATGTCTCTTCCGCCGGGCTGGAATCAACCGACTCAGGCCGACACGTCACCACTACTTTGATATCATCAAACGCGTCCCCTTAGGCCGAAGGCCGGATGGGATAGGGTCAACTGCATTCATTGCTATGGTCTCAATGGTGAGTGAGTCTCTTGATATGATGACCACTGCTGCCCAAGCCGGCACCATCTACCTCTCAGATTTTGATAGCCCAGGAGTAACTCCCGTCATGGGAAATCCCCCCACGAGTGGAGAGGAAGACCTGGAGGATGCTCCCCCCGCCTTTGAGGAAGGAGTCTCTACCACGGTTGATGAACTAGTACAGGTGAACCTTGGTAGCGAGGCAGATCTGAAACCCACATTGATTAGTGCAGCCATGTCCCCCGAGGAGCGGCAGCAGTACGTAGACTTCCTCAAACAACACCATGACGTGTTTGCCTGGAGTTACAACGAGATGCCAGGACTAGATCCCCAGGTAGCCGTTCACCGTCTGGGCCTCCCGGAAAACCATCGTGGGTTTAAGAATCCTCCCAGGAAGATGCACCCTTCTCATGGTGCTATGTTTGAGGTCGAAGTTGACAAGCTTATCAAAGACAACTTCGTTAAGGAAGTCCATTACCCTAAGTGGCTTGCCAACATTGTGCTAGTCAGGAAGAAGAATGGGCAGATCAGAGTCTGCATCAACTTCCGCAACCTTAATCGCCACTTCCCAAAGGATGACTTCCCACTCCTGGTGACAGAGTTATTGATTGATTCCATGGCTGGGTTCCAATCTATCTCTTTTATGGATGGGTATTCCGGGTACAAACAAATCCGGATGGCCCCCGAGGACGAGGAGTCCACTGCCTTCAGGGCTCCCCAAGGTACCTTTTGCTACCAGGTTATGACCTTCGGCTTGAAAAATGCAGGTTCCACTTATCAGAGGGCCATGCATCGCAAATTCAAGCCAATTCTCGGGACGCTGGTGGAATGCTACGTAGACAACCTAGTGGTAAAATCATGTCAGCGCCAGGACCATCTCAAAGAACTTGATAAGGTGTTCGGTTTCCTCCATTCCCATCACTTGAAGATGAACCCATTGAACTGTGCCTTCGGGGTCACCTCTGGGAAGTTTCTGGGCTTTGTTGTTAGATATCGAGGTATTGAGATCGACCCAGAGAAGATCAAGTCCATCAGCCAAATGCCTCCCCCGGGCAACATTCGGGAACTTTGAGGCCTCCAAGGCCACTTAGCCTATATACGCCGATTCATCGCGAATCTGACTGGAAAGTGTAAGCCCTTTCTCAGCTCATGAAGAAGGGCACCGCCTACGAATGGGACGAGGAGTGTCGGACCACCTTCGAGGAAATCAAGAAGTATCTGCTCCAACCTCCGGTTTTGATGCCACCTGTCTCCGGAAAGCCACTGGTCCTTTACGTGACCGCCCTGGAAAGATCCCTCAGTACACTGCTCACCCAGAAGAATAACAAGAGTACTAAGAACAGTCTCTACTATCTCAGCCACATGATTCTCGATACAGAGGTCAGATACTCCCCTATCGAAAAGAGCTTCCTTGCGCTCATCTTCGCCGTACAGAAGTTGCGGCATTACCTGTAGCACCATGAGTTACAATTGGTCTGCCAAGTAGACCCACTGAAGTACATCCTGAACCGCCCCATGCTGACTGTCCGACTAGCACGGTGGGCGGTGATTCTCCAGCAGTTTGATATCAGGTTCGTACCTCAGAAGGCCATTAAGGGACAGGCATTGGCTGACTTTTTAGCTGCCCATCCAACCTCCGCGGATCAATCCCTGGACCTGGATTTTCCTGATGAGACGATCCTCTAAGTCGATCATGCCGTCCCATGTTTGCAAATGCATTTCAATGGTGCCTCCCAGAGCCCCACCGGTAGGAGGCTCAACGATCCTAAGCTCAACAGAGTGGGCCTGTGTATTGTCTTCATTACCCCAGCACAAGACATCCTGTCATACTCGTTCCTATTGTTAGAAGGCTATAGCAACAACGAGGTAGAGTACCAGGCTCTCATCACCGGCCTCGAGTTGGCCCTTGAGATCGACGTGCCCCATCTACATGTGAAAGGAGATTTCGAGTTGGTAATCAAACAGGTCAATGGCAACTACGTCGTCAGGAAGCCGAAGCTTGTACCATTGCTGGAGTACACCCTCTGCCTAATGGCCCAGTTCTCTTCTCGACCAGAGATTACCCATGTCCCACGGTCACAGAACGGTCAAGCAGACGCCTTGGCTGGCTTAGCCGCGTCGCTCGCAGAACCCAAGCAAGATGATTTGATCATACATGTGGCACACTGGAGAGTCATTGCCCCCTTCACCCAAGAGGACAATGATGGACTGCGGGTAAGTCATCTCACCACCGGACCCTCTACGTCAGGGGTCCCGGGTTCCTCAGACATAGTAGTTGAAGCCACTCCCGACTGGAGGGAACCTTTTGTCGAGTATCTCCAAAATGGTCTCCTCCCAGACAACCGGGCTGAGCGCGGGAGAATACGATGCCGCACGCTGCGATTTACCCTCCAGAGTGGCCCTAGTCTTGAACAAATCCTTTATAAGCAGAGCTCTGATAGCTTCCTCCTCCGCTGCATTCAAGGAGTAGAGATTACTCAAGTTATGCAAGAGGTTCACGCCAGTTCCTGTGGTGACCATCAAGTTGGGCCGAAGTTGTCCCATCAAATTCGGAGGTTGGGGTACTTCTGGCCCTCTATGATCCATGATTGTATCGAGTATTCCAAGAGGTGCCATGCGTTCCAAGTTCACGCCAACTTCCTGTATCGGCCGCCAGAGCCCCTCCACCCCACCAAGTACTCTTGGCCATTTGCGGTATGGGGACTTGATGTAGTGGGACCGTATCCACCAGAAACAGCTCACCAGTGTAGGTTCATCCTGACTGCTACAGATTTCTTTTCCAAGTGGGCAGAGGCGGTCCCACTCAAAGAGGTCAAGGCCCATTCCATCGTTGACTTTGTGAGCTCCAATATTATCCACCGGTTTGGGGTCCCTCATGCCTTCCTCACCGATAACGGCACCAACTTCCGAGTAGCTGAACTGAAGAAATTGTACGCCAAGTACGACATCCGTTTGAACCATACCTCCCGCTACCACGCGCAGTTAAATGGATAGATCGAGGCGTTCAACAAAACCCTCTCTAAGATTCTGTAGAAGATGGTTGGTCAGAACAAGAAAAGTTGGCCAGACAAGCTCCCCAACGCCCTCTGGGCTTATCGGACGATGACTCGCAACTCTACCCAGGTGACCCCATATTCCCTGGTGTATGGGTCTGAGGCCATCCTACCCATTTAGATCCAGCTTCCATCATTACACACTGTATTCTATGATCACCAGACATCAGATGAGGTGGCCGAAATCTGTCTAACTGAATTAGAAGCACTGTACGAGAACCGGCTTCGTGCCCTGCACAATTTGGAAAGGCATCAGGATAAGATAGCGAGGGACTTCAACAAGAAGGTTCACCTCCGTTCTTTTCTACAGGGCGACCTAGTACTGGCCCTTCGAGCACCAATGATCCTTGGTAGGAAACCGCCCAAACTATAACCCAAATGGAAAGGGCCTTATATCATCCATAAGGTTTACCCCAACGGGGCGTACTCCTTGGTGACCACGGATGGTGAGATCGTAACTCCTCCCACCAATGCCAGGTTCCCCAAGCGATACTTCACCTGATCCCAGAGGGTCCCGTACGACCTTAAACAGTATAGTCCTGCACGACCTTAAACTGCACGTTATGGTCCAACACGACTTTAAACTGTATGGTCCTGCACGACCTTAAATTGCACCACTGTCCTGCAGGACGATAAACTACAAAATGGTCCGAGACCTATGAACTTAAACTAAGATCTCCCCCCGTCCTTACTATAAGACGTTAAACTGCAATACAGTTAGGCCTTCCTGACCGAGGCTCAGCCTCAGGCCCCTTGGACTCCTCGGGCCCCGGCCCCCGTCCTTACTGTAAGACATTAAACTGTAAGCCAGTCAGGCCCTCCTGACCGAGGCTCAGCCTCTGGACCCTTGGCCTGTGTCGACTCTATCTCTCTAATGGGATTGTACGGTGTGGTGTGGGATTACATCCTCATCCACATCGGGTTACCCACTGTACCGTACATATACCCAGTTGAGACACATTTCTCGTCCAGAACAACGCTAAACCATGCTTCAAAAACTACGTGTGGCTTGATTCCCATCTTAATAGGATACACAGGAACACTCGGATGCCTCGTCTTGAGCCCAACTCCAAGCTTTTCTCTTCCACTATCCCCCTAGGAATAGTATCCTTGGAGGATCCTTGCATAGCGAGGAGTAGGCTTTCTTAGCCTTGCTCATACAACCCTGCTCATACAAGGATTATAAGGGTTGCACCATGTGCCCACTCCCATTCTTCTATCCTCCCACGTCCTCACCGCATGACTCTAAACTGCATGGACTTCAAGAACAATGTATGGCTTGATTCCCATCCTAATGGGACACATAGGAACGCCCGGGCATTTCATCCGTTGGACCAGCCCAAAAGCCAAAATATTTCCCTCAGGTCAAGACATATGGAAGGGTGCACACTTTTCCCCAACTCACGTCGATCAAGCCTCGACCCGGCTGCACGTCCCCACTGGAGACGTTTTCCTCTTTCGTGGATGGATACAACTATGCTTCACCCACTCTGTGAGTGGGATTCCATCATATTTCACACCCAGAGGGACCCCCAAGAATGACCTAGATACTATGCCCAAGGGCTCTCCTACCGATACGGGCCAACTCCCCCGAGGGTTTTCAAGCAACAAGCCGATACAAGTCCCGCGTTGCGAATTTGGTCAACGGTCGACGCTCATTTGTTGCTCCCGTATCAGGTCACTATAGGAACACTGTGTTTCGAACATGGTCAATAGTGTCCTGGATCTTTGGGTCTACCCCAAGACGTCCCAAACATTGAGTGCAGTGATTCGTTCTACACCATCCCCAAGTGACAAACTTCCCTCCGGGTGGTGCTAGCGGTCGGGCCCATGACCCCGACTCTCTTATAAGGAATGTACGACATGGTGTAGGATTAGGTCCTCATTTACGTTATGTTACTTGCCATTCCGTACACACCCATGGATTAGATATAGTTATCTCTTTCCCCATCCTCACGTAAGACGCTAAACTGCAAACCAGTCAGGCCTTCCTGATCGATGCCTGACCTTAGGCCCCTTGGCCTTCTCGGGCCCCTTCGCCCAACCTCTTACTCGGGGTGTACGGTGTGGTGTGGGATTATGTTCTCATTCACGCCAGGATCATGTACCATGCCGTACGCCTTCCCTCACGAGGCCCAGCCTCCGGCCCCTTGGCCTTTTCGGGCCCTGGCCCAGGCCCACTCTTATAGGAGTCTATGGTGTGGTGTGATATTATTTCCCCATTCACGTCAGTTTCTTCGCCGTACCATACACGTCCCTTGTTTGGGGGTATATTACTCCCCTCCTCGTCTCGTATGACGTTAAACTACATCTAGAGAACTACGTGTGGCTTGATTCCCATCCTCATGGGATACGTAAGACCACCTGAATGTCTAGGATTCGGGTCCAGCCCCATCTATCGGGAATCTTTATCCCATCTTGGCCCCTTGGTATACCCTCCCTCCATGAGAGGATTATACGGTGTGGTGTGGGATTATGTCCTCATTCACGTCGGTCTCGTAATGACCGTTCCATGTACCTCTCATTCTCGAGCTGTTTCGTCGACCCTTTTCAGCGGTTCACCAATGTGCCTAAGAGTACTCTGGTTTATTACCTGGAATGCCAAGCTTTACTCGGACACGTCCGCACCCGCTTTCCATGATTTGTGTATCCCTACATCAGGGCTTCCATCATCTTTCACACCCAGAGGGAACCCCAATAACGACCTGGATACTACGCCCAAGGGCTCTCCTACTGTTACGGGCCAATGCCCCCGAGGGTTTCGGACAACAAATCGATAAAATCCCGCGTTGCAAATATGGTCAGAGTTCGATGTTCGTTTGTTGTTCCCACCTCAGGCTAACGCGATATGGACGCTGCGTTTCCACCATGGTTAACAGTTTTCCTCTATCGTCATGCCAACTATTAAGCCCAAAATGTCGGGTACACGATTCACACCCTTCATCACTTCATCATGTCCAAGTAGAGTCACGGAACTCTTGGTACTTTTCCTCCGTGCACGTCTGCACGTTGGGGAAACAAGCCGCGTCAAAGGTGTCCTTCGGGGATCTCTGCCGACTCCCCTCTAATGGACACCCCGAGTATTGTGATGATGATTCCCCCCCTTGTTTCCCACACCGAGTTTAACCCACGTGGGCTTAGGGATCGGGTTGATGTCTGCACTAACTTGGGAAGTTGTTACCATTCATGGTCCGAGCTCTAAGACCATAAACTAAGATCCATCCGGAACTACGTTCAGCTTGATTCCCATCCTCATGGGATACGTAGGACCGCCCAGACGCCTTGTCTTCAGGTCCATCTCATTTGGGAGCTAATCTCTTCCCCTTCACCTCTCACCTCTATGTGGGCCCCTCGGCCTGAGGTTCCCCTCTCGGGACTGTGTACGATGTGATGAGGGATCATGTCCCCATCTACGTCGGTTATGTCACACGACACCATACACATTCCTTGCCTAGAATCGTCTCTGCTATGTCTGCACTGCATGATGATAAAATGCACGATTGGTCCTATCACATGACCCTAAACTGTGACATTATCGTCCTGGCCGCACGACAAAAAACAACACTACATTGTGATGACCTCATTATAGAGGACATCACGTTGGGTATTGGCCACGTTCCATGCCATTTTTCAACGCTTATCACAGCTTGATCCTTGTGGTGACACCACGAACTACTACTTTAGGCCTGTCGCTTCACAAAAAAAACCACTCACCTTAAAGGAAAAACAAGATTTATCAAATTCCGCTTCTTTTAGTGCAAGGGCCACGCCCGCACTCCCTTTTTCCCCTGGCACTGGTATCTTACCATGTCACCTTTCAGAACTATGTACGGATTGATTCTCATCCTTATGAGATACGTAGGAGTGCCCGGGCACTTCCCTGCGGGCCCATCCTGACCTTTGTGTTCGGTCCCTCGACTCGAGCATTTCCCCAGAGAACGCATGGTAAGTAGGGCTTAGGTCCTCACTCACGTCGGGTTTTGTTGCCAGGTGTCCCCTACTCCCTTTACCCATTTATGGTCTAAGATCCATCAAGAACTACATACAGATTGATTCTCATCCTTATGAGATACGTAGGAGTGCCCGGGCACTTCCCCATGGGCCCAGCCTAACTTTCTCTTTCGATCCCTTGACCTAAAACCTCTCCCAAGGGGGTTGTGCGATGTGATATGGGATTATGTCCTCACTCGCGTCGGGTTGTTCACTGCAAATTACACACCCCCTATTCCGATTCACGCCAGGTGTTTAAGTTACTCCACCATTTTCCTCCTATGTTTCCTCCCTCTATCTAATACATCTCATTGTCGCACTCGGATGTGTTTTGACAAATACCAAAGTGTGGAATTTTCATGGGGACATTCCCTTCGTCTCATGACCGAGCTTCGTGAGCTCGCTATTTGGATCCTCATCCTCTTCCACATCCAAAAGGACCTTCAGACGACATGGATACTAGGCTTAAGGGCTCCCCATGGATGCTGGACCTAAGGGCCCTCCAATCGTTTCGTGCCAACATCCCTAAGGATCTTTGACAACATTTGTGACATGGTCCTGTGTTTCAAACATGGTCAACGATCAACCCTCATTTGTTTGTCCCCATTATAGGCTAACGCGATATGGACGCTGCATTTCCTCCACGGTTAACAGTTATTCTCTATCGTCACGCCACCTCCATTGTGATCCAACTCTCGAGCGACCCAATTCACACATTTCCACTTCCTCATGTTCACGTGGAATTACAGCATATTCAGCTCTATCTCTTAGTGCATCTAAGTGCGCCACATGGGCGTGTTAATATCATGGGGTTGGTATTCACCAAGTGTCCCTTCACCCTAACCTGCCCTTTTCTATGTCGGGAAAGTTCCACCACTACTTCTTGTTTCCCACACCGAGCATGACTCACGTGGGCTTAGTAGTTTTGGAGGGATGTGTACCAACACGGCCAAGCTTCTCATTGTCCCGCATGAAGTTAAACTACGCTTCCAGAACTATGTATGACTTGATTCCCATCCTCATGGGATACATAGAGACACCCTGGTATTTTGCCTAGGGTCCAGCCCATAGAAATCATTAATCCCATCCTTCCCCTTTCTGCCCCCCCTGGTCGGACCCCTCGCTAGAGAGGCCCTGTCCCAAAGAAGGAAGGATCCATGACCAAGCCAACGCGCCCATATGGAATACTCCCACCACAGTGGTGTAACTACCTAAGTTTTGGATTCTGTTCAGAAAAACCATCACTCCATATTCCACGCTTTGCGTGCTCCTTATTCGGACCCTCGTCCCCTTTCATGTCTGATGGGACCCCCTAACGGCCTGGTCTCATGCCACATAGGCTCACCTACCATCCTGGGCCAACGTTCCAGAAGACTGGTCATGTTGGGAAGGACCCCCTAATAGTATGGATGTTTGACCTATGGTCTGCCAACTGTCCTGGGTCAATGTCCCGAAAGTTTGACCGACAATATTTGTGACATGGTCCCGTGTTTCGAACATGGTCAACGGTTGACCCTCATTTTTTCCCCATTACAGGCTAACGCAGTAAGGATACCGCTTCTCCTCTATGGTTAACAGTTGTCCCTTATTGTCACGCCATCCCCATAGCGCTCTGAATCTTGGGCATCGTAATTCAAGCTTCCCGTTTCCGTCTGTTCGGACTGATTCTAGTGCCCCTAGTGTTGCACCGTTTGTACATGAGGGCACGCTGAAGAAACGGTAATTCGGATGTTCTGAAAAGTTCCTTCTCCGGTCAAGCCTCTCCCATCTTTCGGAAATCTGGACTGGTAATCCAAATCCCGGATGCCCGGATCATGGTCTCCACTCCTATGTTAGGTGGGACGAGAAGGCAACTATCTCCTGTTTCTCACATCAGGCTCAACCCACGTGGGCTTGGGGAATTATCGCCGAACGTCCCGCAAACATTGTAGGGATGTAACGAGGCGATTCAAACAGTGGAAATCGTGCGTGATATGGCATTCAAAACAAAGAAGGAAGAAATTGAAGCATGAAAGTACCAATAAAAGGTTTTTGGTTTGTTACAATACCCGGGGGACGACTCCCCCCACGGACGGGTTGACCCCGTCAAAAGAACGTTGTAGCTCTGCCACCCGTTGGCTTGTGGCGTCCAAGGCTTACTGCCGCCGACTCAGCTCCCACTCCTCCTCAGCAGCAGCGGGGCGCAGTTCGTCAGCCTTGGATCTGGCGCTCTCTACCTCAGCCTAAATGGAAGACATATTTCCAGAAGCCTGCCTCATAAGCTCCTCTGCCTCCGCCAGCTGGGCCTTCAACTAGGAGATCAGCTCAGATTGCGCATTAAGAGAGGTTGAGTGCTCATCCACCTGGGTTTGTAGCTGTTGGACCTCGCTTTCAGCCTCCCGGATGTAACGCCCCGACCCCAGCTACCAGGAGTCGGTGCATTACTTCGTAACATTGGCATGATCACAAAAGATCAAGTCTCGAAAGACCGATTAGTTTAGCAGCCTTGGAAACACTAGATACATTCATAAGTCTTACATTACATCATAAAGTGAAAAACTAATAACAAATTCTTCATAGTCCACACTCATATCCTCTTCTGACTATCCCTGCAGGTCATTCATAAAATACTTCTTCACATCCTGGAAAATATTAAAACATTGAAAGGGGTGAGCTCAGATGCTCAGTAAGGATAACAATATTGCGGAAGCTTTCATAAATAAAAACTAACAATTAAGGCAATGTATAACTAAACAAAAGCCTTATTAAACTTAAACTTCAACATAATATGGAAAAAGTAAAATCAAATAATGCCATTCACTTCTTCACATGGATATTCTACTGGTCGAATAATCACATGAAATATCAATAACCACTTTCATAATGAGGGAATGTATAATGCCGGACATTCTGAAACATTTTGTCAAGGCCTCGGCCAAGACGTCTAAAATGATTAAGGCCTCGGCCAAAACCATAAATCAAATTGGGAAAGGGCCTCGGCCAATTCCACGTTTAGTTGTCTCATGAGACCTACCGATGCATCGAGGAGCTATAGCGGGCTCCACCCGTCACTTATTAAGTCCAATACATTCCTCATATAAATAGGTTTAAACATATCATAAACCATAACATAATCGTATCACATAAAACATGAATAAAGGAAACATAACATTTCCGCATTTCAATCACAAGATATCAATACAACACATTAATATAATAAAAACGCTTTCAAAACCATTTTCAATACCAAAATAAAAGAAAGGTAAAACATGGTATTTATTTTTCTTTTAAAAAAAGGTATGGCTTGTAAAGGAATCTGAAACTCAAATAATGGTCTCGGCGGCAGAGAAGTCATTGTCGCCGCATATGTATAGAAAGAAAAACATTCCCTTTTTGTCGTTTAGTAAAACGCTTCGTATAAAAAAGATTCCTTTTGAATAAACGTAAAAGTCAAAGGGGTTTATACACCGTATAAAAGAAAGTTGTGCATAAAACCAAATATGCCTCAATGAAAGGGGATTGAGACGAAGTCCTTAAAAAGATCATTTTTAAAATAAAATAGATATATTATGTGTATTCACTATAGGTACACATAAAGAAAGTAAAAATACAAAATAGGACATAATAATATCATGACATAATTTGAAAGTAGGAGATTAACCCAAAGAATGGAAGTTGGGTTAAGAAATTCCCTTACAAAGATAATTTTTAAAATAAAATAGATCTATTATGTGTATTCACTACAAGTACACATAAAGAAAGTAAAAATACAAAATAAGACATAATAATATCATGACATAATTTGAAAGTAGGAGATTAACCCAAAGAATGGAAATTGGGTTAAGAAGTTCCCTTACAAAGATCATTTTTAAAATAAAATAGATCTATTATGTGTATTCACTACAAGTACACATAAAGAAAGTAAAAATACAAAATAAGACATAATAATATCATGACATAATTTGAAAGTAGGAGATTAACCCAAAGAATGGAAATTGGGTTAAGAAGTTCCCTTACCTTGCGTCTTGTCCTGACTCGACCGTTCTTTAACCTCCTGAATAATAAACTAGAGTTAATTTCTATTTACTTAAGAACCTTTTTCATGTTCCTTATTCCATTTATATCACTTATTACCATGTTATTAACATTATTTAATTATTTAAGTTAATAACGGTCGTTTTGTCGATCTTTGGTACTTGAGTCAAAAATAAACTTCTTATAATTACAAGTTGTTCATGTGGTGAAATATCCATTATATCCAGAATTATATTCATGATTTAGATATCATATATATGATATATATCCAGTATATACATTCATTAATAATGTCACGTAACATTTAGAGGTAAGAAATGAAATGCACCGTTCATGGAGACGGTAAGCCGTACGTACGCATGAACGCTACTTTCATTTCTATTTCATATTTAATGGAACAGAATCATAATGATATAAATTTATAATATAATTACAGTATAATATAGTGTATAATACCATTTAATCCATCCTTTATACATCCCAAATATGGCATTAACGATTCAAATCACTTTGAGGGGGCGGTAGTCCGCAATTCCTAAAATGAAATTATCGCGTTTTACCCATAATGGAAATCATAAAGTATGACATAAATGAGAAATACAGAAGCATAAGTAATACATAAACACATTATATATCATATATAAATATAGTTACATCTTAATGGCCACCTTTGAAGGTGTTATATGAGTGTTGAACAATCATCGTTTCGTGAGGCAGAAATTCGCCATCCACAGAAACCGTATGTTCTTTAACCATTAGATGTAGGTGTGTGTAAGTGTAGCTCGAATCCTTCTTATAACAACATCCTAGTATATTTAGGATACTGGTGTTGTTACAAAATAAATGAATAAAAAGAGTTTAGGGGGTTGGAGAAGAAAAATAATACAAAACAACATTAGAGAAGACATTACCTCAAAATCGGGTAACTCTTTTTGATTTGAGCCAAAGGCTTCCTTGGGAAGAGTTATGCCCAAAGTGAGGCTTCTAGGAGTAATAGAGGGAAGTTGGGAGAGTATTTGGTCAGAGTTTGGCCGAGCCAAATGGCTTGAAAGTGTAAATGAGGTGGGAGAGGTGGGGGCCTTTTATAAGTGGAGAGGAGGGGCAATCTTGGAAAGTAAAGAAAAGTCACTTTATTATCAAATGAGTTTCGGATTTTAGAGGTCCCAAACTTATATAATTCTAGGATAAGATGATAAGGGTTCGAAATATACTCATACAATAGGCTTTGGACAAGTGTAAACCTTGGATTTTGCATTATCTTCTCATTTGATTTAAATCGTTAAATAATGAGGTCATCACTGCATCATAATGATGTCATAAATAATTTAATTTATTTAATGTCTAAAAATTATAAAAAAAATACTATGATGTAGTAAATATTTTTATCTTTCTAATGAATATTTATAGTCAAAATTTGGACTTGTGTAACCCCACTTAAAAACTGGTTTAGTAAAATAACTCAGTTTGTGTCAATTTAATTTCAACATTAAATAAATATATATTAATGTCATTTTCCAACTAAAGTGGCTCCATGGGGTCCCCAAGTTGACCCATGGGTTTTCTTGGTCGTCCATGACTCATCCAATAGGAGTAGTACAAGTGTCAAGCTCATCTCATATTATTAAAACATTATTTCTACCTTAAACTACACTAATTACCTCTAATCGCGATTAAGAACTTAAAAGTTACTATTCACCAAAAAATTATTTTAATCTCATTGAACCACATTTTACTTCTTAATGACAACCATGTATGTCGGATTTTTGAAAATCAAATCACAGAAGTGGTAATATTTCATTTAAATGAAAAATCAGTTATTTAACTACCACTTAGTGGTTTCACTATTCATCAAAAATTGAAGTTTTTCAGAACAATGCCAAAATTTCACCCTAAGCTATAATTGATATTCCGAATTCAAAAATGATTTCTATTTTACAAAATTCCAAACATATAAGTTTCATTAATTAATTTTATAATTAATTCCCGCTGTTACAACAAATAGCGTGTTTTTAAGAAACAATTTATATCAAAAGATTGGCAATTGTTTATGTCCATTTTCAATGTTAAACTAATTATAATGATCACCATTGGATAAAATGGTAAAAATATATTCTAATTATACTTTAAAACCACTCAATATTATAACTTATCACTATAAATTATTTTGATTAAAAAAGTTGTTTTATGTATTTTTCACTATTCATAAAAATTTGGAAGTTCTCAGAAAATTACAAAAAATTCAACATAGGCTAATTTCAATATTAGGAATAGAAAAATGAAGTCCATTTTGAAATATAAAATTTCTATAAATTTAAAAAGTGGTTATTACTATTCATAATGGCTACTTTGATTAGTTGCGGTGTGTTAGAACTCAAAGTTGCGTACAATGCAAGCTATTGCATTATTGAATGAGATGCGTATCGTGGAAGCTCAGGGTGTTACATTCTCCACTCATTCAATAAATTGAGTCCTCGCAATTTGAAATTTTTCTTTGAAAATAAAAGGTTGAAAAGAGAAATTACCTTTGAGGAAAACCCACATCGGAAATAAGGTTAATAAATATATAACATTAAAAGAAAGCAAGATAAGTACAAATGTCACCCGATATAGCCCATTCTAGGATTCTATGAAAATATGGATATGGAGGAGAAACAAACCATCAAGGTCTGATGGAGAGTTATAGAAAACAGGATTAGGAGAAAGTTTAACCACAAGAAAATCACAAACTTGTGATTGGTTAAACGGTCATTGAATCCCCAGTTGGAAAAGTTAACCGACAACATTTTTGTTTTAAGTTACCTTTTATAATGTTGAGGAATTTATTTAGGAGATTTACTAAGAACGTAAGGGAATATACATACTTGTTACGTATAGTTTCATTCGTTAATAAATTTTTACCACAAACCCATCTTTTACTCCAAATGGTAACGGAACTCAAAAATATTCTTTTTATCCTAATTCTATAAGGTCCCAAATATTAACACATACCATTTAGATTAGTAAAACTATTTTGTAATAACCAGGGACTTCCTGTAGGCTAGTGGTAGGAAATAATGTCTTGTCGCACTATGGTTGTGGGTTCGTTTCCTGCAGCTTTGTCCGACGCGACGGGTTATTCCCCACCCTGCAGGTTATCCTTTTCCTAAAACTATAGTATTATAATATTCCAAAAATAATCTTCAGAAATGCTTTAACCTTAAACAATACTATCCATGGTTCAACTTAATCCATTCCAACCTTAATAGTTATCCAAAATACCTCCGTCCAGACTTTCTCTAAAAGGTCTCTAAATTCCAAAATCAATTGTAACATCAGATTCCCCAAACAAAGAAAAGTTTCTCTTATTGTCACATACTAAAAATATGATTACCTTAATCATATTAAAACCTTACTGAAATCAAAAAGTACTGTAGTACAATCTTTATATATATCACATTATTCTAATAACCAGAATATAATCCATGAGTCCCAAATCACCATTACATTAGTTATTCTGCTTCAACTGTAGTAACAGCATAAGATTGTCCTTGATCCCTTGGCCTTTTATGAGGTATGTTTCCCTGACCCTTAGGACATTCATTTGCATAATGACCCATTTCTCTACAATTGTAGCATTCAACTTTGATAGCCTCTTTATTCCCCTTACAATCACGAGCCTGGTGACCCTTTTCTCCACATTTATAACAAACTCCCATTCCTTTTAGGAAAGTACCAGGGTGATTCTTCCCACAATTATCACATAATGGAAAATCCTTCTTTCCCTTTTTCCATTTATCTTTCTCTTGTTCCACCGTTCTATTCTTCTCTTGCTTTACTTTGTTGTCATAAGACTTAGAGAATTCCTTTTCTGTCTTGATAGCACATGAGACAATATCTTCGTATGATGAGAAGGATTGTGATACTAAAGCTCGACGAAGAAATGGTTTTAACCCATCAAAGAAACGATCAATATTACTCCTTGGGTTACGTATATAATCGGCAACATGCCTCGCTAACCTTGTAAAGTTAGCCTCATACTTTGCGACATTCTCATCCTCCTTCTGCCTCAGACTCAGAAATTGCCTTTCCATATCTGCTCGATGGTCATGAGGAAAGTATTTTTCTAAGAAAAGCTCTTTGAACTCCCTCCATTCCATATTTGATACATCATCATCTTCCTTTGTGTTTTGAATCAGCGACCACCACTGATCGGCATCTCCAGTGAGGCGGTAAACTTCTATGACAACCTTCTCCCTTTCACTACTCCCCAAGGCATGGAATATTTTCTCTAAAGAATTTATCCATTGCTCAGCTACTATAGGATTTTTACTCCCATTGAAGGTTGGTGGTTGTTGTCTCATGAAACGATCTAGCATTGATCCTCCACGTTGCGGATCAGGGTGCTCCATACGAGTAAGGTTATTATTCATAACCTGAGTGAGTTGTCCCAGTATGGTAATACGTTGATCAGCACCAGTTGTATCTCCAGATCCACAATAATTATCTTGATCAGGAGGGAAATCCCTATACGGAGTGCGTGCATTGATATGGTTTCCATTCCTTCCACTAGGCACCATTTCTAAACAATGGCATAAACTAGGTTAGTTTATGAATTACAATGAATAATTCCAAACTTTTAAAATACTTAAAGTAAATTGAACGGTTTATGGATATAATCCATAATCATAAGAATGTTTTCTTTGAGGAAGTATATACTCATAAACCCTACATAGTGGTTTGTAAAGAAAATGAGAATTATCCTAAGCATATCCCCCGGGAGTGTCGTAACCAAGAGTGCAGCAAGGCCCGTTGTCGTGCACCAGTTCCCGTTCGAGTCTAGCTCAAAACAGTGTTTTCGGGTTTTACCCCTAGGTACATCTGTGCCAGAGCCGCCTCTACCTACTTGTATCCAGACAGGGATGTATTTCTTGGAAAACTCACAAAATATCTACAATAACAAAATTCTACGAAGTTCTTATATACTAATCCTCAAAGTCTATCTTTGGGCTATGTGCTCTAATCAGAGTTTATCTAAATCTAGCTTCCAAGGTTAGTACTAAACTGCCTCTGATACCAACTGTAACGCCCTGACCCCAGCTACCCGGAGTCAGTGCATTACTTCGTAACATTGGCATGATCACAAAAGATCAAGTCTCGAAAGACCGATTAGTTTAGTAGCCTTGGAAACACTAGATACATTCATAAGTCTGACATTACATCATAAAGTGAAAAACTAATAACAAAGTCTTCATAGTCCACACTCATATCCTCTTCTGACTATCCCTGCAGGTCATTCATAAAATACTTCTTCACATCCTGAAAAATATTAAAACATTGAAAGGGGTGAGCTCAGATGCTCAGTAAGGATAACAATATTGCGGAAGCTTTCATAAATAAAAACCAACAATTAAGGCAATGTATAACTAAACAAAAGCCTTATTAAACTTAAACTTCAACATAATATGGAAAAAGTAAAATCAAATAATGCCATTCACTTCTTCACATGGATATTCTACTGGTCGAATAATCACATGAAATATCAATAACCACTTTCATAATGAGGGAATGTATAATGCCGGACATTCTGAAACATTTTTTCAAGGCCTCGGCCAAGACGTCTAAAATGATTAAGGCCTCAGCCAAAACCATAAATCAAATTGGGAAAGGGCCTCGGCCAATTCCACGTCTAGTTGTATCATGAGACCTACCGATGCATCGAGGAGCTATAGCGGGCTCCACCCGTCACTTATTAAGTCCAATACATTCCTCATATGAATAGGTTTAAACATATCATAAACCATAACATAATCGTATCACATAAAACATGCATAAAGGAAACATAACATTTCCACATTTCAATCACAAGATATCAATACAACACATTAATATAATAAAAACGCTTTCAAAACCATTTTCAATACCAAAATAAAAGAAAGGTAAAACATGGTATTTATTTTTCTTTTAAAAAAAGGTATGGCTTGTAAAGGAAGCTGAAACTCAAATAATGGTCTCAGCGGCGGAGAAGTCATTGTCGCCGTATATGTATAGAAAGAAAAACATTCCCTTTTTGTCGTTTAGTAAAACGCTTCGTATAAAAAAGATTCCTTTTGAATAAATGTAAAAGTCAAAGGGGTTTATACACCGTATAAAAGAAAGTTGTGCATAAAACCAAATATGCCTCAATGAAAGGGGATTGAGACGAAGTCCTTAAAAAGATCATTTTTAAAATAAAATAGATATATTATGTGTATTCACTATAGGTACACATAAAGAAAGTAAAAATACAAAATAGGACATAATAATATCATGACATAATTTGAAAGTAGGAGATTAACCCAAAGAATGGAAGTTGGGTTAAGAAATTACCTTACAAAGATCATTTTTAAAATAAAATAGATCTATTATGTGTATTCACTACAAGTACACATAAATAAAGTAAAAATACAAAATAAGACATAATAATATCATGACATAATTTGAAAGTAGGAGATTAACCCAAAGAATGGAAATTGGGTTAAGAAGTTCCCTTACAAAGATCATTTTTAAAATAAAATAGATCTATTATGTGTATTCACTACAAGTACACATAAAGAAAGTAAAAATACAAAATAAGACATAATAATATCATGACATAATTTGAAAGTAGGAGATTAACCCAAAGAATGGAAATTGGGTTAAGAAGTTCCCTTACCTTGCGTCTTGTCCTGACTCGACCGTTCTTTAACCTCCTGAATAATAAACTAGAGTTAATTTATATTTACTAAAGAACCTTTTTCATGTTCCTTATTACATTTATATCACTTATTACCATGTTATAAACATTATTTAATTATTTAAGTTAATAACGGTCGTTTTGTCGATCTTTGGTACTTGAGTCAAAAATAAACTTCTTATAATTACAAGTTGTTCATGTGGTGAAATATCCATTATATCCAGAATTATATTCATGATTTAGATATCATATATATGATATATATCCAGTATATACATTCATTAATAATGTCACGTAACATTTAGAGGTAAGAAATGAAATGCACCGTTAATGGAGACGGTAAGCCGTACGTACGCATGAACACTACTTTCATTTCTATTTCGTATTTAATGGAACAGAATCATAATGATATAAATTTATAATATAATTACATTATAATATAGTGTATAATACCATTTAATCCATCCTTTATACATCCCAAATATGGCATTAACGATTCAAATCACTTTGAGGGGGCGGTAGTCCGCACTTCCTAAAATGAAATTATCGCGTTTTACCCATAATGGAAATCATAAAGTATGCCATAAATGAGAAATACAGAATCATAAGTAAAACATAAACACATTATATATCATATATAAATATAGTTACATCTTAATGGCCACCTTTGAAGGTGTTATATGAGTGTTGAACAATCATCGTTTCGTGAGGCAGAAATTCGCCATCCACAGAAACCGTATGTTCTTTAACCATTAGATGTAGGTGTGTGTAAGTGTAGCTAGAATCCTTATTATAACAACATCCTAGTATATTGAGGATACTGGTGTTGTTACAAAAGAAATTAATAAAAAGAGTTTAGGGGGTTGGAGAAGAAAAATAATACAAAACAACATTAGAGAAGACATTACCTCAAAATCGGGTAACTCTTTTTGATTTGAGCCAAAGGCTTACTTGGGAATAGTTATGCCCAAAGTGAGGCTTCTAGGAGCAAGAGGGGGAAGTTGGGAGAGTATTTGGGCAGAGGTTGGCCGAGCCAAATGGCTTGAAAGTGTAAATGAGGTGGGAGAGGTGGGGGCCTTTTATAAGTGGAGAGGAGGGGCACTCTTGGAAAGTAAAGAAAAGTCACTTTATTATAAAATGAGTTTCGGATTTTAGAGGTCCCACACTTATATAATTCGAGGATAAGATGATAAGGGTTCTAAATATACTCATCCAATAGGCTTTGGACAAGTGTAAGCCTTGGATTTTGCATTATCTTCTCATTTTATTTAAATCGTTAAATAATGAGGTCATCGCTGCATCATAATGATGTCATAAATAATTTAATTTATTTAATGTCTAAAAATTATAAAAAAAATACTATGATGTAGGAAATCTTTTTATTTTTCTAATGAATATTTATAGTCAAAATTTGGACTTGTGTAACCCCACTTAAAAATTGGTTTAGTAAAATAACTCATGTTTGTGTCAATTTAATTTTAACATTAAATAAATATATATTAATGTCATTTTCCAACTAAAGTGGCTCCATGGGGTCCCCAAGTTGACCCATGGGTTGTCTTGGTCGGCCATGACTCATCCAATAGGAGTAGGACAAGTGTCAAGCTCATATCATATTATTAGAACATTATTTTTACCTTAAACTACACTAATTATCTCTAATCGCGATTAAGAACTTAAAAGTTACTATTCACCAAAAAATTATTTTAATCTCATTGAACCACATTTTACTTCTTAATGACAACCATGTATGTCGGATTTTTGAAAATCAAATCACAGAAGTGGTAATATTTCATTTAAACGAAAAATCAGTTATTTAACTACCACTTAGTGGTTTCACTATTCATCAAAAATTGAAGTTTTTCAGAACAATGCCAAACTTTCACCCTAAGCTATAATTGATATTCCGAATTCAAAAATGATGTCCATTTTACAAATTTCCAAACATATAAGTTGCATTAATTAATTTTATAATTAATTCCCGCTGTTACAACAAATAGCGTGTTTTTAAGAAACAATTTATATCAAAAGATTGGCAATTGTTTATGTCTATTTTCAATGTTAAACTAATTATAATGATCACCATTGGATAAAATGGTAAAACTATATTCTAATTATACTTTAAAACCACTCAATAGTATAACTTATCACTATAAATTATTTTGATTAAAAAAGTTGTTTTATGTATTTTTCACTATTCATAAAAATTTGGAAGTTCTCAGAAAATTATAAAAAATTCAACATAGGCTAATTTCAATATTAGGAATAGAAAAATGAAGTCCATTTTGAAATATAAAATTTCTATAAATTTAAAAAGTAATTATTACTATTCATAACGGCTACTTTGATTAGTTGCGGTGTGTTAAAACTCAAAGTTGCGTACAATGCAAGATATTGCATTATTGAATGAGATGCGTATCGTGGAAGCTCGGGGTGTTACACCGGAGCTTCGTGATGCTTGTCGCCTTCCTCTGCTACCAGCCCACGCTGAGCCCACGATCATGCTCCCGGATCTTCTCAGCCATAAGATCTCGGATGAGCGCGTGAAGACGTTGGACATCCACTCCCCCAGCGCACAGTTCGCGTAGCTGCGAGCGAAGTCTATCTATTTCGTCCAGCCACAACACTTGGGGGGTGTCCTTGATGAAGCGTGTGATCAGCTTCCATGATCGGCGGCAGAATATGCTGCTGTCTTCCTCATCGGAGGCCGTTTCGTCCCATTCTGCATGATTGGAAGGCTTGTACGCAGGATACGCCCGCAGAAAATCTTCGGCCGGGTTTGCATCTAGCGTCGAGTCCGACACGACATCTGGCATCGAAGCAGGCGCGACAGGACTAGGACTGGCCGGCCGATCCTCTTCGTCAGAGTCCACCTCGATGACCTCAGGCACGACCCTGCTGGTGGTCCCGCCAGTGATGATGTGTGTTGCAGCTCGAGGAGATGGGGGGACTATCCCCACCATCACTGGCATGCCCCTAGGAGGGATGCCACCAGACATCACGACTAGTCTTGCTGCAGTAGCCCACGCTAGTCAGAGAACTGTAGACAGAGAGGGACATAAACGTTAGTTGGCATAGTCTACATATGACGACAAGGAAACCGGTAGAGGAAACTTATAGAGATCGACCTCCTGGAGCTGTTCTTGAGTCGATTCTGATGGGACCCTGAGGCAAGGCCCTCCGTATACTGTTGGAAGGTCTAGAGATTCCAGAGGAGCCACCTCGGGTGCTCTGGTCCCACCAGACGCGAAACTGGATGCAGCCATAGGCGCGGGTTCTGAAGGTCCCGCATCATCACCCGCTGAGGGGCGAGAACGAGGCCTGCGAACATGTTCTTCCTGCATGGCTTAAACATCGGTGATAAGTCCATAATGACCCAAGAACGGACCATAAGGAAGGAATTTTAGAATTCTACCTCGAGAGCCTCCACAAAATCGTCGGAATCTGAGCCGTGATCTCCGAGCTCACCCTCCTCCAACGGGCTCCCTCCTCCAGCCTCATCCTCCCGAGAGGAGTCCTATGACTCTTCCAGCAGGGGGAAGCGCTCCCTCAGATCGGAAGCTGATAACTATGGGGGGACCGTTCGATTCAGCAGTACCCTCACATGGTCTTTCATTGGGCGAGGGACACCACTGGAGTGAACGTAATTCTCCAACTCATCCAAGTATTGCTCTGCCTCCGCCGGAGACGCCATGAAACCAGCCCGGACTGGGGATATTCCCGGTAACTCCATCCCGAGGTGATTCAAGTGCGCCCATATCTCGGGTGGCTTGAGGAATTGCCGATTGACATCCCAAATGTCCCAGGATTCCGGGAAGACGACATCCTCTGCCATGTCGATATGACGCAACCGCTTCCCCGGAGCCTGAGTGGATATCCTATGAAATCCCCTCGGTGGCTGCCCCTTCGAATGGCCTTGCTCTTCTGAAAACACCGGATCCGCCGCTGCTGCCACACCCTCAGCCGGTGCGGGTCTTGCCTCCATGGAAGCCCCGCCACCGCGAGGGGCCCAAGCTACCCTTCGACCCCGACCTTGAGATAGAGGAGGCCCACCGTCGCCAACCTGAATAGTTGGATGCTTCAGAATCTCCCCTGGGTAAGCAGCCTCCCAACTAATGATATACTCCCTCACCAATCTGAAAGCGGTAGTGGATAAAGGCAATACAATTCACATCTTTCCATATTCATGTGTGAACATGAGCCACAGTTGCCTCATCACACACGGGTGCTCCTCGTGATGCACCTCCCAGTAGACCTGCGGGGTTAGCCGCTGGAGGCACCGGAACTGCCTCGCAAACCGATGCGGGCTGTACGGTTCGTAGAGTGGCTCACGATCCACTCGTGCCACCAAGACTCCACCTCGAAAGGCTAGGAGGTAATCCCGGTGTTCTTCCGTTCCCCACCTGTCGTCAACAAGTATCCCCGTCGGCAATGGGAAGGGGTGGAAATTAAACTCATCCGCCCTCCACACCCGATTCAGCACCATCGACACTGTTAGTTTGAACGGGAAGCTCCCGACCGCATTCGGGATGGAGGGGTGGAAGTTTGATCCCGGCGGAAAAATAGGGTTTGGATACTCATAGATCCCCCTGATGTGTGCCGAAATCCACCCATACAGGAGGTGGAAGGGCCCACATATCCTTGGCGGCTTCTTGCCCTCGCTAATGTGCCGCAGCATTCTGTACATCTTGGCGAGCATTGGGATCCCCAGATTGAACCACTACCCCATGGACAACATGGATGCCATAATAAAAGAGCTGGGCTGCACCCCCATGCTTGTATCCCTCACCGGTAGGATCCAACCGCAGATGAGAGCCGCGATGAATGCCGCCAGCCTGACTATCGGCTATTGTTCAATGCTGACACTGAAACCCCAAGTCTTCCATTGGCTGTCCTCCAAGACCCGCCAATACAGGTTCTCCTTACCCCGTTGGGCCGCCCTCAGACAAGTTCGAGGCCTCGAAGGGAACTCTTGATTCTCTGGGAAATTCAGGAAGCATTTGAACCATGTCTTAAAATGGACATCCCTCACTGCCTCCTTGTCCTCTCTAGGGACGAATGCCATCAGCACTGACGCTAGTCACGACATTTGCTCTATATCCTCCCACGCACTCATGACAGAGAGGAACTCATCATACATGGCCCCTAAGATCGGAACCCCAGAAATCTGGTGGACATCCCACAGGCTGATGCCCACCTCCCCGTGGTGCAGGTGAAAGGTATTGGTCCTAGACGACCATCAGCTCAGCAATTCCGACATCAGTTGTTTCAGTTGGTAAATGTGGAATTGGGAGGCCCATGCCGCCTCATATAACCCCACTCTCCTCAGCTCGTCCCCAAACTCTTCGCATGATGTTCCTACCCAGTAGGCCCAGGCCTAGTCATCAGTAAAGTTTCCGCATTGGCAGAGGTCCCACTCATCGGACCATCCTTTCTTCGAGTCCTGCGAAGCTGCCTTCAGCATGATACAGTAGAGAGGAGGGGACGTCTCAGGTTGTAGTGTCTTCCCATCAATATTGTTCACGTGGTTGTAGAGACAGTCGATGGTAACGGGTGTGAAGTCCTCCTATGCATGACCATCGGCCACCCTGAACCATTGGTGCTAACATGGCATGCTCCTAAACCAGCAAACTGGTTCATCCCTACTCACCTCAGGGATGAAGACGTCATCCCTCAACCTGAAGCCGTACAATGGCAGCTTCTTACATTGAGGATAATTCTTCTGACCCTCCGATAGTAGACCTGTCAAAGAAACGTGGTCCGAGTGGCTTCGGACCATCTCCCCAAGGATTGGACAATTGGCCATCTCATCCCAACAGGCTGCATCTGCTAGCACCCCCAATACAGCTTCTCGATGGGCCATTTCAGTTCTAGAACTCAGAAAAGAAGTTTTCTAGAACGGATCGCAAAGCTGGATCGCGAAGACGGATCGCGAAGGTCGGTCGTGAGACCAAGCCGCAGAGTCTAGCCTAGGCCGGAGAACAAGAGTTCACTTGGCGCGGTAGCAGAGTCAGAGACCCGCGGTTCACCGCGAAGCTCGATTCGTGGAGAGCAGGCACAGAGTACATGGAGCTTCGCGAAATCGAGAGCACAAAAAGACAAGAAAATCGCGTGAAGACAAAAGAGGTCGACCCCCCTATTTATAGGCGGTGACCCCAGATCATCGCGGCATGCCTCACCTGAGCAGAGCATCGCGGCGCATCCGGATCCGTGGCCCCCGTCAGCACCGCCAGACCTCTTCGCGAAGTCGCATCGTGAACCGCCAAAAATTTTGGCGATTTTCCCTCAGACTTCGACCCTTAACCCTCAGCGGCTCCAAGTCCGAGGGGGGGGGGGCATTGTTTGGTTCCAAAATATTGAATGAAAGGAAGGGACGAAAAAGAAGGCCGGAACGCTACCTCGGGAAGCACCGATGCGAAGCACCCCGAGCATCACGGTCTCGCGAAGCTCTAGAGGCGGTACCTCTCCGCGAACGAATTTGACGTTCGCGAGCCCTCCGTGAAGCTCCAGAGGCGGTACCCCTTCACGAATGAATTTGACGTTCGCGAGCCTGCCGCGAAGCACCAGAGGTGGTACCTCTCCACGAATGAATTTGACGTTTTCGAGTGCGCCACGAAGCATCGGAGGCGGCGCAGGAGTTCTGCTTTGCGGAGCCCCTTGCCTATAAATACGGGGCTCCCCCTGAGTCCAGGGGATAGACAATACGACTTTTCGGCTTCTCCTCTCCCGAATCGCGAAGAACTCTTTTCCCCTGGGAATCATGAGCTCCGTGAGGTACTTCTACTTTACGTGACGCCTTCGATTTGTCTCGTTTTGAGACCCTCTTCCGAGAGGGATGCCCTTCGCGAAGTTCAATGGAATTTATGAAGGAGGGGGATTTCCAAGGGAACTCAGGAAACCGCAGAGTGTTTATGGTTTGTGAAACACCCATCCTGTACTAGTGATTCCCATGCTAAGGCAGGATCACTACACATCGCGAAGCACACTGCTTCGCAGCACCCTGCTTCGCGAGGCACCTTCTCTTCGCGAGGCCGTGCTCCGTGAATACTGTTCTACTTCGCAAAGCACCCTCCACTCACACCTTTGCCCCATGCTAAGGCCAAGGCACTCCACTTCGCAAAGCATACTCCTTTTCTTGGCAATTCCTCTTCCCATGCGACCCTCCAGGTTTGCATGATGTGATTTCAAAGTCCCTCGGACAACACCACTCGTAGCGTTGCTTCGCCTAATTCTTCTTCGCATAGGCACACTAACAGCTATTGTTTCTTCGGATAGCCATGCTAACGTGGACCTCTTGATGGTTCGCTCTACAACCCCCCTTGACCATGACCTTACTGGTACCTTCCCTCCCCCAAGGAGCAAAGGGTACCTGTTATGTAAGTCCTAGGGGTGTGGAGTGAACCCACCTCGTCCGAGCTGCAGGACATTAAACTGCCAAGAACCACGTCCTCAACAGATGACGTTAAACTGTGACCCGACCTCATGCCTCGCACGAAGGGTCCCCCCAGCTCGAACATTTTTTATGCTACTCGTCTCCACGGGAGTGGAATCACCCCCACAAGGGATGATATCTTCCTTATTGGAGTAGCGTATGTTCTTAGGGGAAGGGAGACCCTAGTTCCCCAATGGATGGCTGCACCCCTACATCTCCGTACTTCCCCACTGCCAAGGTCAGTGGTGGGCGTGATAGGGAACGAGGCACCTCACATCATTGGTCCCAAATCCCTCTTTCGCTGAACTTTGCCTCACTTCAGGCCTCCATCCTAGAGTATGTCCCAGCACCATGGGCCGCCTAACGCGTAAGACCCCATTCGCTTCTCATGGACGCACCCTTCACGGCGTGATCGTCAGGTCCTTGCTGCCTCTTGTTTCTCACACCGAGCATGACTCACGTGGGCTTAGAGTTGGCATTGGACATGAAAAAACCTCGTCCAACATGATGTTAAACTGTATGACCTCGTCCATCATGACGTTAAACTGTACACCCCCATCCAGCATGACGTTAAACTGCACATCCATTTGAACTATGAGGTCTTTGATCCATGTCAAGGCATGGTACGTAGGAAGCCTCCATGAAGTTCAAGCCTGCCAGCCATCATTTCCTCACTTCGAGTTCTACCTTCGTCCAACATGACGTGAAACTGCATTCCAGTCCGACGACAAGCCATTGTGACCAACCCGAACTATGAGGACTTTGATCAATGTCAAGGCACAGTATATAGGAGGCCTCCCTGAGGTTTAAGCCCATCCCCCTTTGGACCAAGGTCCCTCTTTCCTCATGTCGGTTCGCTGACACCCACCAACCGAACTACGAGGACCTTGATCCATGTCAAGGCGTGGTACGTAGGAAGCCTCTACGAGGTTCAATCCCACCACCCGGTCGTTCTGACCTCATTCACGTCGGTTCACCCTCGTCCCACATGACGTTAAACTGTATTCAACCATTTGAACTACTGGTACTTTGATCCATGTCAAGGCATGGTACGTAGGAAGCCTTCACGAGGTTAAAGCCCACCACTAGTGGACCCCAGAGTCTACTTTCACGTCGGTTCACCGATAAAACCATTTGAACTAAGAGGTCTTTTATCCATGTCAAGGCATGGTATGTAGGAAGCCTCCCCGAGGTTCAAGACCATCCACCATCGGATCAAGGTCCACCTTCACGTCGGTTCGCTGACGCATCGGGCCAAGGTCCACCTTCATGCCGGTTCACTGGCACCATCCCAAACTACATGGACTTTGATTCCCTGCCATGGGGATACGTAGGAGGTCTCTTCAAGGATCAAGCCCAACTTCACTGTCGCCCTCGCGATGGTCCCTTTCCATTACCCCCTCCACTTCATTCATCCATCCATCATCCACCCTGATTCTCACCCAGACCGTCATATCCCAGTGAGACCATGTCAGTCCTCTCCTCTTCACAGCCGCCCATGGGTTGGTCTCGGTATTGGCGCCCCTTCAAGGTAAATTCCTCAATCCGATCCATTCTAGCTAATGCTCTGATCGGGCTGATCCGTCTCCGCTGGACGTTAAACTCGCGGCATACCCTGTGTTAAACACAGGAAGCTGAGGAAAACCTCAGACATATGTCTATGGCATATTATTCCCCGTGCTCGATGTGGGATTCCTCGGGCTTCCACACCCTCGAGAAGCCCTGTGACCAGTGATAATAGAAAAACATGCTAGGTCCCCAGCATCCAGACACGCTACTGATGCCTCGACGTGACTACTCCCCCAACTGAAGGTTGCTACCCTGACTAGACCCTTTGGAATGTCCCGACAGAAGCAGTGTAATTAACCGGCGTCCATGGAAACATGGTACTGGGAAGAGTTTCATGAACAACGTATTAAATCTATGAGGGAGACCCGGACTAGGTGATGAGTTCTGAGGAGGAATCCAAAGAAGGAAGAACCGACATCCCATCATCCCGTTTTGATCAAGGAGTAGACGTCCTTGAATAAGGAGCGAATGCCGCCCACCTTTGGAAAGCGGGACTGCGGGGCAACAGTTCAGCACGTCCTCCTCCGCGGACGGACGGATGCGCGCACCCCGGCGAAAGCGTCAAAAACAATATGTTTTACCTTTTTCATTTTGGAACCCCAAGTTTATTCATGAAATAATTATTGATGAAATACTTACATCTTGTTAAAACCTTAGGATATGACTAAGTATATGTAAACATCCAAGAAAATTTACTTTAGAAAAAGGATAAATATAGGGATCCCATATGAAATGCCTTTAAAGTTAATTGTGAGAAATAATAAATTATTTATTCATGATTTTTTGACTTACGTCATGGTCAAACCTTTTATATTATATAAAATGGTTTGAATGAGGAGAAACTAAGCCAATAACCCATGTGAGGGACTATCCAATGATTTCATTAATGACATACCCAATGCCATGGGAGGTGGAGTTGAAAACTACATAGAAATTCTTACCTAGTTGTCTTAAGATATGAATAATAACCTAAAATAGGTGGAGTTTCTAGATTCAACCAATTAGGATCAATTAGATATTAAGTGTTTTATGCATAAGCAACCACCAAATTTTAGTGGATCTTCTAGTCCACTTATCGCAGAATAGTGGTCTAATGTAATGGAGAAGATATTTTTGGCTCTCCTCTATTAAGAGAAGGAGAAGGTGAAATTGGCCTTCTATCATTTCAATGGAGAATCTGATCAATGGTGGACATTAATAAACAACACAAAGGAAAATGATGAAATGGAAGAGATGATGTGGGAAGACTTGAAGAAAATATTTAACAAGTATTTCCCTCAAAATATTCAAACAAATAGGGAGAGATAATTCATAGAGATAAAGAAAAAAGAAGGTGAATCTATCATGGATTACAAAGATAACTTCACAAGGCTTGAAAGATACACCTTAGGTTTTTTTATAAACAATGATAGTTAAATAGATCAATTATTTCAGGGTTTAAAGCCACACCTTCAAGGATCTAGCTATATGAGACTTTGGGAGTTATGAATAAGTAGTTTGATGTTATCTTAAAGTAGATATGAAGTTCAGAGAATGGTCCCATGGTTATAGAGATAAGAGGGGAAGAATGTAGTTTCAAGCTGGTAGGTTATATGAAAAAGGAGGAAAGAATATCTAACTTCCCACACATCAAAAACATAGGAAGACGTATCATGGTAATTGTATAAAAGGGATGCAGAAATGATTCAAGTTAAGAAGATAAGGCCACCAATCTCATGAATTTCAATAATAAATGAATAGTAAATCCAACATGATGGAGGAAAAGAAGGAACATATAAATTCATAACCCATGGTTCAATGATTCCACTATTGGGAGCAATGGAACTATATAAGTTAGTGCACTAAATAATAAGTCCTTGAGGGTAATCTATGTTAGTAACCACCAAGTCCAAAGGAGAAAGGTAAATATTATTTCATCACTACTGCTGGCGTGGAACTTGAAAATAAAGTCTTATAAGGTATACTTCATATTCACTCAAGAATGACAGAAGTTTATTTTGATTATATTTCCACACATTCCTTTATATCCAAAAAGTTTTCTAGAGTAGTTGAATTGAGGCCCCGATACATTTAAGTAGAGATATATGTAAAAAAACATAGTGTTTAAATCATTGAAACCAAAGTGTTGGGCACTTCTACTATAAGCATCTCTGGGAATATTCTTCCAGCGAATCTCGTAATACTTCCCTTGGTGGAATTCAATTCTATACTGGGAAAGTATTGGATCTCATTATATATAGAACACATCAACTATCATGAAAAAGAAATATCTTTTTATATTCCAAAACATCTAATGCTCTTCTACAAATAAAAGTAAGATCATGAATCTCATATTGAAAATCCATCAATAACATGGGTTTTGATACCATGTGAAGAACCATACCTTTTTAAAATGGTTTATTCAAAGGAAATTATTGACTTAGAGGAAATTTCCATTATTAGGGAAGAAATTGATATATTTTCTAAAGAGTTACCTAGATTTCCCCCATATTGTGAGGTATATTTATCAATTGGTATCATACCTGGAGCTACTCCTATATCTAAATGATCCTATAGAATGGCCCCGATCGAACTAGAAGAGTTAGAGAAGAAGTTGTAAGAGAATTTGGACAAAGGGTTCATATTCCCTAGTACATCACCTTGGAGAGAGATGATACTATTTATAAAGAAAAATGATGGATCAATGCAGTTGTGTATTGATTATTAGGGACTCAAAAAGATAACCATAAAGAACAAGTATCATCTTTTAAGTATTGATGATTATTTGATCTACTATAGGAAGCTCGTACTTCTCAAAGGTTGGTCTTTGTTTTGGATATCATAAAATGAAAGTGAAGAAGGAAGATATTCAGAAGACTGTTTTTTGTACAAGGTATGGGCCCTATGAGTTCATAGTGTTTCCCTTCAAACTTACCAATTCCCCTCCAATATTCATGGATTTGATGAATAGAGTCTTATAGACTATATTGACAAATTTGTTGTAGTCTTTATCAAATATATTATCATTTACTCCATGAGAAAGGAAGAACATGAATAACATCTAAGGATTGTGCTGGGGACATTATATATATAGGAAATGTATGCTAAGTTTAAAAAGCGTGACTTTTTGATGATACAAGTCGCATTCTTGGGGCACATAGTCACATGCGAGGGAATTTTTTCAGACCCTTAAAAAACAAAGGTAATCAGGGAATGAACTAAACCCACTAGTGTTATGGAAATCCATAGTTTTACTTGATTATCTGGGAACTATCAAAATTTTTTTGAGGCATTTATCATGATTTTATAGCCCACTAACTAAATTAATACAGAAAGGGGTAAAGTATATATTGACAGATGAATGTGAGGAAATATTAGGAGCTTAAGAAGAGGGTAACAACTACGCCTCTACTCACACTACCAACAAGTGGAGAAGGGTTTTTGATAGAAAATGATGGTTCAAAGAAAATATTGGGTTTTGTACTCATGAAAAATTATAAAGTGATAGCCTATGTTTCATCATAATTGAGGATCCATGAGAAAAACTACCCAACACATGATCTAGGATTAGAAGTTTTAATCTTCACCTTGAAGATTTGGTGTCACTACCACTATGTTAAAAAGTGTGATATATATACTGATCAAAATATTCTAAAGTATATATCCACATAAAAATATCTTAACATGAGTCAAAGAAGATAGTTATAGCTAATCAAGGACAACAATTTCTTTATTCACTATCATCTAGGAATGGCGAGCAAGATAAATGATTCTCTTAGCAAAAAAGAATCTACTACTATATCCATGACACAGATTGAGAAAGACCCTATATTCATGGATATAAAAAGGATGGATCTTGAAATCATAATGGTTGGGAATAAATCTTACCATGCCCAACTGATTTCTCAACCACCTATCCTAGATAAGACCAAGGAAGCCAAAAAGGGATGATCTGGATCTATAAAAAAAGGTGAAAGAAGTAAAGTAAGGGAAGCTACATGAGTTCCACATTGATGATGTGGGTGTGATTCAGTTTGGAACAAGTATTTGTGTGACTACATAACCTAAGATAAAGAAGAAGCTATTGTATAATGAACATAACTTATCTTTCTCCATACATCTCGAAAATACCATATGTATTATGATAATTGAGAAAAATTCATGTGAAAAAACAAAAAAGAATGTTATTTAGGAGTATATCTCATGGTGTTTGGTGTGTAAAAAAGTTAAATAAAAGTGAAATAATTACAAAGGGATGATACAAACATTTCCTATACCCATGTAAAAATGGGATAATGTCATTATGTACTTTGTCACTAGTCTCCTAATGATATCCAAATAAAATAATACGATATGGACTATAGTGGATCGACTCACCAAGACCTCACACTTCATTTCTATCTAGGAATATTTCTCACTTGAAAAAATTTCCAAGATATATGTGAAGGAAGTGGTGAGACTATATGTGGTTCTAATTTCAATAATCTCTGATCATGATCAAAGGTTTACATCTAAATTCTGTAGAATTATTCAACATGCTTTGAGTATTGAATTTAATTTTTTGCAAGCCCGATCACCCCCAAACTGACATTGAATCTAAAAGGACTATTCAGAAACTCAAAGAATTGCTAGGATCCTCTTAAATGGAATTAAAAGGTGGATGGGATAAACATCTCCCATTAGTTGAGTTATAATAGAAAAAACTATTCCACTCAAGTATTGAAATGGACCTATATGAAGCACTGTATGAGAAGTGATGTAAAACTCAAACTTTTTGGGATGAATTTGGAGAAAGAAAGTTACTTGGACTTGATCTTGTGAATGTAATGACTCTTTGTTTATTAGAAATATTTGTTTCATAAATAAATGTGTGTTATATTATATTATATAATATTATACACATAAAAAATATATATAAACCAAAAAATACTTTTTTCATTACTAAATACTATTACATTAGTCAATATTGAAACCAATTAAAATTCCAAAAATTACAACCCAAAAAAATATAAAATAAAAAAGATAAAATTAAAAAATATAGATTTCCCTAATATACTATAATCATCGCCCCCACTAGAAACACTATAGAAAAGAAAAAAATATTATTAAACCAATCAATATCTTAGAAAATGGAAATATATAACCTTCATAGGAAGTGAAAGAATAAAGTGGTATATATAGAAGGTAATGTGAGTGCTGGAATAGTAACCTCATCGTTTGAGTAGTAATTTTAACTCGAAATAATAAATTGGGATATAAATAATTTTTATCATGATTAATTTAAGAAAATTTAAATATTATAATTATAAAATAAATATTATGATTAAAAAATCGAAGAAAATATAAGCACATTTTTTATAAACTATATTTTAAAATACTTTATAAAAGTCATAATTTTTATATTGAAAATTAAAATTTCTTATTTTAGATTTTTTTAATAAAATGAATATCATTTCTAAAATAATCATTTGGAAATTATCCAAGGGTTATTTTTTGTTAATTTTATAAAACACTTCAATTTTCATGTGACTAGTAAAAATATAGATTTTCACATAACCGATGTATCTTAAATTACATCATTCATGATGTAATAATGACATAAAACTTTATAGAACATGATTTTTAGCAATTATATATTTTATTTCATAAATTATTCATTAAAAAACAATAAACATAATTTCTAAGCCTATTTTTTCCCCAAAACCTATTGTTAAAATTGACTCCTTAAAATAACAATTTCTCTTTTTTCCACTTTCATTTATAATAAACTAATAAATTTGAATTATAAATGGGATTTAAAGTCTTAAAACAATTATATTATATTCATATATGATTTATAAATTCAAAAATCTACCATTAAATTTTTTACCTTTGATATAATATTTTATTCTAAAAATACCCCCTTCCTCAAGTATAAATAACCCCTATCCCTTACCTTGGAAAAACAACCACTATAACTTTAAAAAGCCTAATATATACCAAAATACTCAATCCCAAGCCCCTTATAATACCTAGGGATTTTTATGAGTAAATAAATTCTAAACATCAAGGGTTTTTAGTGGCATACAAGAGAAGATACACTGAGGATTAAGTAAGTTCTCGTAAACTCTTTTTTATACTTCTTATTCTCTTTCTTTTTTCACCAAAAATTCCATAAATTAACCATATAATAATTAATTAGGTAGTAATTTACCATCATATTATTTATTTTAATCTATTTTAAGTTCCATATTACTATATATATAAATTTTAAACTTCCCTTTCCCGCTCTTTCGACAATGTCCCATCAAAGGTCAATTAAACACATATAGAGAAATTTCTATGTCAAAACATTTAATATTCATCATGAATGGATATTATAAAATATATATAATACATAAATATTTAATTGTATGTATTGTGATATTATGGAATTAATTAAACTAATTTATAAATTACTTTTAACAAAATAGAAAAATTGAAGAAAAACCATAAATATTTTAGTAAAACATGATATCGAAATAACTATCCTACAACCAAGTAAATTAAGAAGTAGAATAAAATTACTATAATTCATAAATATTGTTTAAAATTAAAATAATATAATTTTGGGTCAATGTTTTAATAAATCTATGTTTATTATTCAGGTGGAGAAAAAGTGACGAAATAAAGTGGGAATAAAGGTAAGAGGATTCTCGAACCCAACTCCTTTTCTTTGGATTATCTCTATTTAATTAAATATTTGTTATTAATACTCCTATAATGTTCCTTAAATATAATTTAATTATTATTACCTTTTCTTTTCAATGATATACATGTTTCCTACTTGATTTTATAACAAATACAAATATTTTTCAAAAGAACCCTTATTTTAAAAAATCATCATTGACTCCTCTTGATTTGTTTATTATTCGATCAATAATAATGATTTTTATACCAAATATGTTTTCACTTTCTCATTTTAGGACCCTAATTTTATTCATGAAATCATGATTAATGAAATCCTTATGAAACCCATTCCTTTTCATGTGTTAATTCATGACTATGATTGTAATACATTCTATGTGGCATGCAAGATTATGTAAATATTATGATGTGATGGGTGGTCCCATAATTATATATCCCTCTAATGCATTGGTTAATGGGACGTATATAATTAGATAATGTATATTATTCTTGAACAAGATGCTATCTTTTTTCACAATTATTATGTAATGATTACGCACATCTGTTATGCGTGAACATGATGTTAACTTTGTTCACAACTTTTTGTGGTATTTAACCACTATGACATGATGTTTCATTTTTAGGAATTTCCATATTCCATGCCATTATAAAATTATTCCCTCATAAATTTGATGAGGTTACTATTATTATGTTATGACGATGACGATTATGATCACCCATGTTATATTGATTCATGTCCCTTATTCATACTCTTAATGGGATTTTTGTTCAACCCTTTATTTGATGTATATCCTCAGTTTATTACACTTAATATGGAGAAACCAAGATTAAAAAATATAAACAAGAAATATTTAAAATAATTTTTCTATTTTTTCCATGTATAAAGTGATGCATATTCCTAATTTTCCAAAGATACTAAACCCTGGGATCCTATATTGTAACACTTTTATGTTGTTTATCATAAAAATTATGCAATAGTTATATAAGAAAAATTAGGGTCACTATATGTTTGATTTAAACCACAAAAACATCTTCCTTCTATCTTGCATTCCATCCTTCTTGATGATGAGGAATCCATGGATAGAGTACAGAAAATACACCCCCATGGAAAAGAGATAAAAAATGTATAGTGGGGGTTGGATAAAAAATGATCCCTCTTTCCTTTCATTTTATAATTTAACAACCTATTATTCATTTTTCAATAATTTCTTATGTTATGTTCAATAAATATAATAATAAAATTTAAAGTTAGAGTGTAGTTATATTTTCATAAAATAAAAACATAAGGATTTGATATAAAAATATTCCTCTTTTTTTATAACCAGTCTTTGTGTCAGTTTCCTCAAGTGAATACACTTGTATTTTCTAATTTACCCATTCTAATAAATGTTAAATATATTCAGGGAGATCCATATGTTTCTCTCCAGTTTAATATTATATTTCATCATCTTCCTCCAAGAAAAAACAAGAGTTAGACGACTCATTAAATTAAAAACAAGGAGAGGTGATACTAAATTCAGTATCAATAAAATTAGATGAGAATAAGTTCAAGATAATATCATTTCCTTGTGTTTGTTAGAATTCAATTTATTATTCATAAAAAAATAACTCTTGGAGATTAGTGGTAGTAAATGGAGGTAGGAAGTCATAATCCTATAATCTTACTTTGAACTCCACCACTTGGGTGTTTTTTCTTCTTACAAAGCTAGATAGAGATACAAATGTGTTGATTATTATTTTTTAAATATGAGGAGATCATGTTTCATTTAAATACTTGTATATTCACTCTAAAATTCATCAAAGTCTTCTTAACATTATATATGTACATTAGTAAGAAAATATTCTTCATGAATCTTTTTTAGAAATGTTTGTGAGTGGTGAAATAGTTATTTAAGTACTTTCTTCTTAGCCTCCTCAAGTTCTTCGATTTGAAAAATTAGTGGGAAAATATCTTCCACCACTAGATTAGGTTTTTCTCTAGTTGATTATCATAAGTTTTGTGTCTCATTTTCCTCTTTATATCCTTTATCTTAAATTCATTCCATTTTAACTATTATTTTATATGGTAATCATCTACTTTTTTTGGATGTATCAATTATATAATTTATTTATAAAAATTGGTTGGAATAAGGAAGACACTTTTTGTGCCTAAATAATTTCTTGATAAAATTCCAGGAAGTACTTCTAGAGTTTTATTAATTCTATTTCAAATAATTCTAAAAATAGTTATTCAAGGGTCTCTATAAGGTCCTAGATGAGATTATTGAATCCATCCTCTATGAAAATTTGGAATCAATCTCCCCTGATATATTTAGTAAAGAAAGTAATACAATATTTCAAAGAATAGTGCGAGTATTATTTTTTTTGATTATTCTAATTTTTGAGACGAATAAAACTATTTAAAAAATACATAAATAAATAGTGATAGAAATACTTCTTGCTCCCTAAAAACGACACCCAGTTTTGACATGCTTGTCATAGGGTGGTAAAAAGCTATAAAATCTTCCTAGTGCAGCACAATAGATAGCTAGGGTCATATCACTTGAGAAGTTTTTGAAGTCAATCACACACTATACCTAAGTCAATTTTTTATATTTTTGTGACTTTATTATTCTATGAAAACCAAGAAAGATGAGATGATAACGTGAATGCAAAACTAAACTAAACATGTAGATGAAGTGAAACAGAATGAATGTAGGTTAGAGAAGAAAGGGAATTATTTTGATATTTTCATCCAATGAGAACCTTTATTATGTAATTATATATTCACCTAGTGAAAAGACTCCATAGTATGTGTGAACACCTTCTTTCACTATGATTTTTATAATCCAATGTACTCAACTATTGCAAAGTACACCAAACATCCACCTCCTCAATCAAGGGAGAATGGTTGTAGAAGAAGAATCAAACCCTTAGATAACCACAATGAGGATAAACCTCATGTAATATCATCCTCAGATTAACTTAAAGAAAATATTAAAAACAAAAATAGGTTTAATACATGATTACTTCCTTGAGTTATTCCTTGGGTTAGATACTAATCATTTTGGGTATAATAGATCACGGTGGAGAAATAGAGAGAGAGAGAGGGATACAATGGAATGAATAAAACTTGTATTAAAACATGAAAATGAGTTATATTAAAAATAAAATAAAACTAAAACCCCAACGTAGAACTAAAGTAGTAGCTCTAACTATATTTCTCAGTCAAGTGGCCGATTCCCCCAGTTTTGGATCCTCCATATTCACAACAACATGACTTGTATTTATAGTCAAGATTAGTCTTAAAATTACAAAACATGGATCCCAAATTTTCTCCTTTGAATATTGATTTTTTATCTCCTTGAATTATATAAAAGTTTCATATTTTTTTACCAGCACGATCACTTTTTTTAATTATATTTTATCAAGGAGAGAGAATATAGAATCAATTTACCCATATTTCATTATCTTCAACTTATCTTATATATATAAATATTTAATTTGAATTTATATTTCCTAATTGATAAATTCAATGTGGAATCCAACTTTAAACCATACTTGAATAGAATTAGAATGTATTATGTAAGAATCATATCAGGAGTAGGCTGAAGGAATCATTGCAACAGTAGCAGTGGCAGTTGTGATGGTAGTAAGTGGCAGAAGCGAAGACTGCTGAATGTAGCAGGGATCAACGTATAATAAGTCAACAAAAAAAGTCTTGGAAGTTGTAGGAATATAATATTTTCAGTGTTAGATGAAGAAAATCGATGATGGGACTCAAATGGTAGGATGTAATGGTAGAAACTAGATATAGAAATCCCGATAGAGGTGTGTGATAGTGGGAATAAAGAGGTAGTAGAAGCATGCTAATGATAAGATACTAGTGGAAGCATCATGATGATTGTGGAAACAAGATAATACTAGTGGAGGAAGAAATTTGTGGTAGTGGGATTCCTATGTTTCTTTCATTCTCTTTCACTTCATGTATACTGATGATGACCTTCTTCTTATTCAGGGATTCATTCTCTTTTAAATGGTCTTGCAGAGGCTTGTCTGGTTTCCTAGAGTCCAACCATGGTGATCCCAATTTAAAAGTATCTCATTGGATCAATCCCAATATTCCATAACATCTTACATTCCATTTTATAGTGTCTATAATTATTGGTATAGTGATATTGAAGGTGGCAGGGAATATTAGAAATGTTCTAGCGGAGGTGTGCACATTTGTGTGTAATGCGACAACATTTTTGTAAGTGTCACATAGTACCTGCATTAAGATATAATATATTATAAATTCAATTAGTATTCCCCATGTTTATAAGTGATCCCTTGAATTTGACTCAAAAATTGATTTCAAATCAAGCTAGTGGACTCATAATACCTACCATGCCTACCCACACTAAAGAGGATATCCACTCATTTCCACAAGGACCCTCCCATCCTTAAATAGTGATCCTCCTTGAAAATGTTACACACCCACTTTCATCCACTATGACTGATCTATCCCTCCTCCTAGGTTGGTCACTTGGTCCCTATGGCTAGCTATATGACTTTATAGGGGTTTGAGGGCTGGCCAAGGTGTTGAATAATTTTTTACCTAAAAATAAATTAAAAAATTTGTAAAAATTAAACAAAAAATTCATAAGAAGAGATAATATTTTAACATTTTATTTTATTTTTTTAATTAATTAATAAATGTTAATTACCCAAATTTTATTATGATAATTAATTATTTTGGAAAAAAATAAAAAACCATTAAAATTTATTATCAAAATGTAAAAAATTAATATATTAAATAAGGGTATCAATCTCTTCTCATAAAGATCATAGATATGATTTCACATGATATAGGCATCCATGTTATCATGTGAATTCACAAGTTTACCATAAATGGGTGATTTCATTAAACATTGTAAATCTAGCACATCAATCAAGTGTTTTTCATAGAAAGTGAACTACTTATCTCCCACCTCCTTAGAAATAGGATCTGGGATTAGGGATTCTAGCACATGGTGCTTCCATTCATTGTGTATTATAATTCACAAGAACCGATGTAATTCTATAAGTTATTGAAATTTAGAAGATAAAATTTATATAAAGTTGATCATAGGGATAATGTGGTTGATGAAATTTTCATTTTACCACAACAATATAAAAGCATATTATTAGTACATTACTTGATTACCAATTACATGAGACATAATAATATAAATCATATTGTTAGCCACTGACTATTTTATCAGGTTCGATAATCCTTTCCATTGGACTTGGAATATCCTATTGTGTGGAAAATCTAGGGTCTTAAATCTATATTTCACTTCTCATAACCCAAGTATCACAACACCAAAATGAGAGTTTAGCAGTGGTTTTTTAAACTAACACTAAACATTTTAATTTTTTTAACAACCCAAAACTTCTCCCCTGACCCCCCGATGCTTCACCCCTGACCCCCTAAGCCTTACCTGACCCCCTGACGCCTCACCGCTGATCCCGAACCTCATCTCCCCTCGTCACCGATCCTGACCCTTACCGCACTAGTACCAAACCTCTCATCTAAACCCTACCCTCGCCACCCTCGCTATCAGTCCGGACCTAGCTGCTCACCTCCCCTCTCCTACAGTCCCAACCTAGCACGTCGCTACCCCTCAATGGTCACATGGTAAGTGAAAGGGAGTTACTGTATAACTATTTTCTATATAAAAATTTGATTTACCATGGGTGTTTTGGAATTACATTTGGATTTGAGTTTTGTTATTGGTTATTTTGATATGATTTTATGTGATTTAAAACTATTATGAGTAATTGGGTAGTGTTAATTTTGTTTTTTTTCATGGGAATAATAGTATTGATTTGATTTTTGTCATGATTGGTTATCATTTTTATAAAAATAATTATGTTTAGGACTTAGGGTTGATTATCTTTTTTTAAGTGGGAATAATAGTGTTGGTTTGGTTTTTGTCTTAATTTTTTATCATTTTTATAAAAATTATTATGTTTAGGAGTTGGGGTTGAATATATTTGTTGAAGTGTTGTTTGATTTTGGTTTCCATGTCATATGACATTGTAGTTGTTAATGATTCCATTGAGGTAAGGCATTCAAGGAATTAACTTCATTATTCTTATAAAAATTCTAGAATTATCATGATATTTTTTCATGATGGCATGGATTAACATAAAATATAATGAATTATTTAAAAGTAAAATAAAGGGAAGTGGGTGACTCACATGTTTTTTTACCAAATTTCATGATACTGATTATATATTAGGAATTTTTCAAATGTTTCAGGTAAAATATTTTTATGATGGTATATATATTGTTTTATTAAAATTATTTTCTTGAATCACCCAACATATAAGTTTAATAAGTAATAGGTGGAAATAACTTGTATGTCATGAGATCTTGAGTAATTAAGTTTGTGTTGAACATGAAATTATTTATTAACTAGAAATAACTTCTAAATAATGGTTGTTCAATTTGAAATACCACTATGCACCCCATTTCTATTTTTTTTTCTATGGGGTATATTTGAATGTTATTTGAAGCCATATGATAGTTTTTATAGTTTGTGGGGTGGATGTGGAATAACTATTGATGTGGTAAAGATATTTGGGGTACCATAAGGTTATGGTAGTGGTGAGAAAATATATTTTGTGGAAAATAATTAGATTTTTGTCTGATGTGGGGGCTATTGAAATGTTTTTTGGGGAAATTTATGTACTAATAAGATCATTTATTTTGTGGTGGCATTATATAATACTATTAGCATGTAATGTGGTTTTAATTAATGAAAATTTTAATTGGTGATGTTATTAAATCAAGAATTTTTAGGTTGTTAATGTTTAATTGATTATGGATGAAACAAAAATAACAAATGAATTATTGAGATTATTAAATGAATTATACTAGAATGGAATTAAATATTTTAATAAGGAATATCATGAAATGAGACATTATTTAATGAATAGGTGGAAATTAGAAATAAAAAATTCCATGGAATAATGAATGTGATGATTTTGATAAATGGTATATTTATAATTTAATGAATAATATGATGAAATGGGTGATAAAGAATTTTCATATAGATACTATTTGTGGATATTTAGGGGTTTTTTGTAATATTTATGATTATAGATCACAATATGTGGTAGTGATAGTGGTGTAGATTAGTATACAATTTTAATATTTTTTTTGTCAACCCATTGGATGGGATTTTATGGGACTATATACCCATTGTATTTCATATTATTCAATATGAAATAAAAACCATGTTTGGAAACTAGACCGATGAAACCTTGAGGGTGTAGGCCATTGATGTGTTTCTAATATGGGAGGGTAGGTCATACCAAGCACAAATACCAGGAATCTTCCAAGACTTTCATCAATGTTGGTGCTTAGTTTATATATAGCATTTTTGTAGGATACCTCCTCAGAGAAGAAAGGTTGGGTCATTTAACACTTAATGTTATTAGTTGTATTTGGATGTATTAAAGGGAGAGGGGAATAATCCTTAGATGACAAGTGATTTTCATCTGTCTAATAAGTCTTAGAGTATGACCAATTATGGGTATTTATATTTGGCAGATCATGTAGTAGAGGATTCAAATGTCAGACCAGAAACTATGATATGCATGATATTTCACTTCATATTTTCAAAAGTTTCTCTTGAATGTGACATGTATGTATTTATTTTAAGTCAATGTTAAAAATGTTTTCAAAATGTTCTTTTATGTTTTCAACTTTTTTTACATTTTATATTCTAAAGTATTTAACCTCAAGGAATTTATGTTACATGATTGATCCCTTCATAAATATAATTTTTTATAATTTTGGTGATTGAACTCACAGAGTCATGAAAATTTATTCTTGATCCCTTCTTGAGTAACACCATCCGAAGATTCATCATCAAGGTTGTTTTTTTATGTAACAATTCATTTATAATTACTTTGTTACAAAGGGGATATTTCTTTTGAAACCATTGACCTCGTTTTTCAAGAAGGATTATGAGATTTTCATTTCTATCACAAGAACAATACACCACTTAAATTATATTTCCTAATTATTTGAAGTGATTAAAAATATTTTTTCTTAAAATTAATATAATTTATGAATACCCAATTCTTTAATCCTTTAATTTAATATTGAAAACCTATATCTCATCCATATATTGAATGTGGGATTTATTGTATTAGAAACATACCCTTTATGTGGGGGTTAATATAATAATATTTAGTATTTATATTAAATAGTATTTATGTGGAAGATTCATTATTCACCATATGTATTTATATAGGAAAACCTTATTTAACATATTCATATTTTTTTCAAAGTATATATGAATCTCTTTTCTTATTTAGTAATAGTTACATGTTTTAATTTTTTTTAATAATGTGTAGGCACATTGTGATATATATGGATAAAACCTGGATCACATTACTGAGGAACACACCTCAGTATGCTAAGGGTTTGGAAAAGTTTTTAGATTTTTCAATTTCTAATCGATCTGTTTATGGGAGAATAGGATGTCTATGTACTAAATGTAAATTTTGAAGATGGTTGAAGAGATATAAAGTTTATAAACACTTTATATTAAAGTAATCCCCTCCTCAATATTTGTGTTGGATTTGGAATGGATAATCATACATTATAGAAAGGTTGAGCATCTATGTTAATCCATAGAATGAGCTCCCAACTTCATCGATATTGGAAAATGAAATGAAAAACCTTATAAATGATGCATTCAACATTAAAATACACCAACATCATCATAAAAAAAATATCAGAACAACTAGTTGAGGGTGATATAAATAGAAACAAGAAAAGTGATGTTTTTGAGACTGTTGGAAAACCATAACAAGATTATAGAATATAATTGGATCCTCCTCTTGATTCTGTGAAGAATAATGTAAGAGAAAACTTTAATGAGCAGACAGATTCATTTAATGGTTTAGTTGGTGATGGAAATCAAGAGTTTTATAGTGGATGTTTGAAATATTCAAAATTTTCTTTTCTGCTGAAGTTATATCATAAAAAATTCCTATTTGGTATTACAAATAAGGCAATGTCCATGGTATTAGAATTTTTGCATGACGCATTTCTTGAAGAAATGATCCTTGAGTCTTTTTTATGATATGAAAAAAGTTGTTAACAAGCTTGGTATGAATTATAAAAAAATACATGTGTGTAACAATGATTGTATTATTTATTGGGATAGGATTCTAGATGATAGGATTGAAAAAAAAATTCTTCTTCTAGATGATAATCTATGGGTTATGTTAGAATTCTGAATCAATATACTACCATGAATAAGTAAAGGAACACACTTACAAAGGTTTTGAGTTACTTTACTTTAAAGCCATGATTTCAAAGATTATTCATGTCATCAAAAACCACCAAACACTTGAAGTATAATTATTTAGATAATAAAAATGATTGATTAATGCGACATCCAAGATATTAAAAATCGCTAAATATAGTTGATTTTTTACACCTATATTTCTCATCTGATCGTAGGAATTTTTGATTGGGATTAGCCGCTGTTGGATTTAAACCATTTGAGACTTTGAGTACCAGTTATAGAATTTTTCCAGTTGTTTTGATCCCTTACAATTTTCCTCCATGGATGTCAATGAAACAAATGTTTTTTATAATTTTGATGATTATTCCTGAAAAAATGCTTGGAAATGATATTGTTGTATACTTGAAGCCTTTAATTTAATAGTTAAAAGAGTTATGAAGCAACAGTGTTGATACATATGATGCATCTTCTAGAACAATGTTCTAAATGAATGTTTCTCTAATGTGGACCATTTGTGACTTCCCTGGACTTGGAAATTTAGTTGGTTGGAAAATTACACAGGTTTAGCTTTTCCTATTTCTAACTTTGATTTTGAACCTGAACGGATACCTCATAGTAAAAAATGGTGCTTCTTGTGCCATCAAAGATTTATCTATACATCTCATAGATTTCAGCTGAACAAGTTAAAATTAAATGGTTTCATTGATTGTAGAATACCTCTAAAGTTGTTTATAGGTTCTAAAATATTGGAACAACTTGGAAAGTTTGAAACAAAATTTGTGAAGGTGTATCATTTTAATGATAGTGGGAAATGAGTTTGAAGTGAATCATAAAGTGGAATCAAAATGAAACAATGTAAGAAAAAAAAGAATATTCTTTAAAATTTCATATTCTGAATTTAATTTATTATGGAATAATCTTGATGAGATGAATACTCAGAATAATGTTTTTGATAATTTTATCTTCACATTTTTTACTGAGAATTGAAATTTGAAATATCATCTCAAAGCTTGGAAAGACTAACAAGCAATGAGCATAAAACATGGTCTTTGGCTAGATGATAATGGAAAGTACACTCTGGAAATTTTTGTAGTGAAAAATAGGGATAAAGATACATTCCTTTGAATTTTAAAACATGTGAAGGTATGTGATGGGTATTATAGTAACATTCAAAGGTGTGTTTAGTTAAATCATCATTGGTTACATGGATTGAAAATACACGATTCACATATTCTGTTATAATAGTTACTTCCATTGTCATTGCATATATTATTACCTGAAAAGGTTACTTATGTTGTACTCCAATTCTGCACATTTTTAGACAACTATGTGAGAAAAATATACATCCATTTCAGCTTGAAAACCTTCAGGAGATATTTATATTGAAACTTTTTTCAAGGGAAATGATATTTCCTCCATCATTTTTACTATAATGATGCATTTAACTGTGCATTTGGTTGAGGAAGCTAAATTAGGAGGCCCTGTACATTATCAATGGATGTATCCAATTGAAAGGAACTTTATTTATATGTTTTTAATTTTAGTAAAAAATTCTTGTCACTTCATTAAATACATAATTATGTTTTTATTTTATTTTATTTCATAGATATCTTGGGCATTTGAAATCATACATGAAAAATAAAGTTCAACAGGAAGGATCTATTTCTAAAGGCTATTGGTAGAGGAGTGTCTTACCTTTTATTCTAGATACTTGGATGATATTGAGACATGATTCAATCAATTTGGACATGTTTTTGACAAATCAAATCAATTTTAAATAAATAAAAAATAAAAAATCTTTCCTACTATTGGATGATCAGTTGGGAGGAGCTCAAATGTCACAGTAATAGAAATGGAATTATTATAGGAACATAGATATGTGCTGTTAAATAGTGAAATTGTAGATCCATTTATTGAAGTTTTTAGGATACAAATAAAGAGATGAATGAGAGGATGAACATGAAATGTGAAATTTATAACAAAAGCTATTAATAAAGAGTTTGTATAATGGTTTGCACGATGTGTAAGTTCATAAATATAGAAATCAATATGAATATTAGATTGATACATATATTTTTTAAATATAATAATGTATGTTACCCTCTTTAGATCATGGATAATGATACTCGACCAGATTTATGGAATATTATTGGGCAAAAGATAGTTTTCCCATTTCATTCATATGGGGTCCCTACAGATGACGCCGTAGGATTACTTGAACAGATTCTAGGCCAGCTGGTGACAGATCCAGTTACCCTTCCCATTACATATGATGATTGGAGGCATATGCCTTCATATTATAAAAATGAAGCTTTTGATTCACAAATAAAGGTAATTTTAATACATTATGGTGTAATTGAATGTCATTATGTTATTAAATGCTAATATTTTCAAAATCAATCTCTATGTACCGATGTTTTTCCACTTTACCGTTGCTGATATCCTAGCACAAAAGTGGATATTGAAAAATTTTCTTAAGAAATGGAATGATTATAAATGGATATTACGGAATGAAGTCAACAATACTTAGTTGAGTGCCCAAAAAATGTATGATAAGGTACCCAATGTGGTACCTAGAGAGTAATGTGAAGTTTTTGTTGATAAGAATCGTGATGAGAAGCACATGGTATTTAAATATATATTATTATATTAATCTCATTTTAAATTTGTAAATATATATGAAAAGGAGATGAAATTTCATACATTACTATTAAATTACATTTTATTTATTTTAGGATATTTCAAGGAAGAATGTATCGAGTCGAGCTATGAAAATCATCCCCACACTACGGGGTCAAAAAGTTTTTTCTAGGAGCTGAACGACTCTAGTAATATTTTCATTAGTTTAAATATTTATTAGAAAATATTATCTATTTCATATATTAAATTTTTGATTTATCTTTGTTTAAAGTAGTCATAGTGTTTAGTCCACCCAACATCCCAAATATAAGTGTGGTTGGATGTTCATAACAAATTTTATGAGAGTTTTGTTAATGATCCTACCAAAGAAGTTGGGGTATGAATTAATTTTTCATTATAATAACTTATTATTAGTTGTCACTATGTTAATATATATTGCTTCCAATATGACTAATATTTGATTTATAGGTAAAAATTAAATAACTATGAGATTCTAATACCATGCAGTCCTACTCATTCTCCCAGGATAACCCAGTTGGTAAAGTCTCTAGGAAGGATAATCTTAGTCAAGTGCATGAGATGGGTTTGGGACTAGTAACATCTGAGGTACTTGGAAGGAAAATGGGGATCGAAAGTGCATCTAGTCATGGTTGTAGTAGCTCCCTACCACAAGATGCTCAAAGAAAGTTTGATTCTAGGAAAAACACAATTTTGGAACTGGGGCTGGGATATTTGTTTTGAAGAAATATTGTTTTATTTATATCAGAAGATGATTAGATCTATCCCCAAGGATTTTTCAGTGATGACTAGTGGTGAGAAGGTAAATCACAAAACTTCAAAATAATTTAGTTTACAAAATTTTATTGATTTAAGTTTAAATAAAAATATAAAATGTTTAATTTTTAATATAATTGTCTTACAGGTACCGATAACTAGAAAGTATAGATGAAGATGATGAGGGTGACAAGTAGAGTTTATCATTGGTAAATGATTTGTGTAGAGGGTTTGTTCATTTACAATGTGTATATTTTGTATCTTTTTATTATATTTTAGAAGGGATCATGATAATGGGTTCCCTATGTATGTGTTGCATAAACATGTGTCTATATGCTATGTTTCAACTAGAAATCAAGATTGAAATTTCTTTATGATCATATATGATGTTTAGTTTCTTGTCTCTTTTACATATAAGTTGATCTGAATATAATATTATACTATTTTCCCACTTGTTTTTCATGGTGCCTTACTAAGTATGTTTATACTCACACCTGCATGGGCCTTGAATGCATGCTTGTTTTCTTATACAAAAAACTAGTAGATTGGTGGTGTACTTAGTGGACCTTGTATCCATGGAATATATAAGTAAGTAGAGGCACTGACCATGTTTGGTGACCAGACTTTGGGATTTTGAGTTAGGAAATCCTCTTCCTTTCGCTTTCAAATGTTTATAGATTGGGAACTACTTTCCTTATTCTTGGTTAGTCATGTATTTTACCCATTTTATTTACTAGATATTTATCTATATCATTATGATGTATTTCCTAGAGGTTACTACATGATTTTTTTACACCATAGAGGTTTTATTTTATTATACCTATGCACTATTTCATGGAGATGAGTGTGTGTGTGTGTTCATGTGAAATAGGATAAATCCCCCCACTTCAGTGATATTCTTACTTTGTTCTTGTCACTAGCCCTTAACCTATTGGGGGTGAACATGTGGCGTCACTCTCAGCTTAATAGTGTCCTAATTAAGGCCCCTCTAGGCCAAGTTATGACACAAAACTCCATGGTTTTCTCAAAGTCTGTAACATTTATTTAACCCCCACCATTAAAGGAATGTCTATACCCTTTTCAAAATCTCATATCATGACCCAATTATTTTGAGAAAGGATTATTCTTTATTATCTCTCACCAAACTAAGTTTATATATCACTTATACATATAATGATATCTCAAGCCTATAACATATAGTATAACCCCTATTTATCAAACTCTTTGTTTGATTACTATCATCTTGTTTTCACCTTCTTGGTTAGAGCTTAATCTTGATTTGTTTATTGATATCTCTTTTGGGAGATTTTTGTGCTCTATTTGCGCATGAAACCTGTTTTTTGAGCTCTATCTTGTTGGTCTTGGATAGGCCATAGAGATGTAATTGGGTAACCCAGACTATGTGGATTCTTGTCAGACTAGACACAGATAATCATCGATGTTGTTTTTCGTGATCTCATTAAGGGGGTGGGATTAGTGTTGGAAGTCCTAGGATTTTATAATGTATTTACCTGCTGTATAAATATAAGTTAGTTTTAATCCTCTCTTTTGGAAGTTTAGATCATTTATGGATATTTATGGTGATTTATCTTTTGGATAAGCATTGCATATTGGTTTTGAATTATAAATGAACCTTTTGATGAAAATAGTATTCATGATGGATGGTTTCATATTTAGAATTATTTCTTTCTTATTAAATTAATTTATCTTATTTATAACTTTGGTGGATTTAGATTTAACATGTGAAGCCTAATTTTAATGAAAGTACGTTGATTATTTATAGCTAGTTTTAAATGTATTCAATTTACGTTTTCCTTGTAAATATGTTGTGTAATAGTTTAATGAATCAACATACATTCAATGAGAAATGTATTGATTTGTTCAAAGTATTGAGAAATTTATTATTCATTATTTCAATGTGTTGATTATTTTAAGGTATTTATTTATTATTTATTGTTTTAATTTGTTGTTTCTTGTTTCATTCTTTCAATGTTTTTAGAAATGTATTATTTATTTAAATGTATTATTTTCCTTTTTCAATGTGTTGATTATTTATGTTTTGGTGAGAATCAGTGTACGTTGATCCTTTAGTTTTAACATGTGTTGTTTTATGTGTTGTTTTCCTTGTACATTGATGAAATATTTAATGATTTGGTCAAATTTTCATTCTTATAATTGTGTTGTTCTGGATGGAGGTTATAGGGATGTAGAATATGCAAATTGTTTTTTTTAAATTCATGATTTAGTGGTTGTTTAAACCGCTAATAGATATAGTTTTTATTTTTTGCGGTTGTTTAAAATTCTTCTATATTATGGTATTTTTTTGGGGTGGTGGTTAAAACCTCCTCTAAATATGACATAATTTTATTTAGCATTAGTTTTATCCATTTTAGTGGTAGTTTTTTCCAGTAAAAAACTTCAAAATTTAGTAGTAGTTTTTAACCTTTTCCAGATTCCCGATATTTTTATTAAAAGAAAACCACCCCTAAAATTGAGAATACCACTGAAAAAAATGTGTTCTGTGAAACTTTATAGAAACCAATTCTAAATGTATGGAACCACCACATGTTGATTGTCGAAAGCAATTTTAGCGGTGTTTTTTTAAAACCATTTTAGAACCATGTAGCGGCGGTTTAAACCGCCACGATATAAAAAAACCGCCACTAAATCGAGATTTTTTTATTGTGTAATGGCATAGTCAATTACTCAAAGGTATTTATATAAGAAGTATTTCCTAAACTGGAATTTTAGTTCTGAGATCCATTGAGTAGACTCCCCAATCCTAAAATTCTATTTTCGATTTCATCAATGATTTTCTATAGGATACATCAAGCATAGTAAGGGCTTAATGTAAACTTTGTTAAGACAACCCATTATCTTTTTAGGACTTCTTGATAATTAAAAAATACCCCCAACAAAGTAATGAACCAAAACTTTAAGTATAACTGAATAATTACTTAGACAATGGATGGCATGTTCTAAATTAATATTTGATTGATTGATTTTTTTTTATTTGTAAATTTTTTATTTTACCCATTTACTTGTCTTGTTAATATTAAGTATATTTTACTTAAGTGATTAACATGTGTAGATAAAATATTTACGCATAATACTTTTTATTTATTTATTGCATTTGAGAATGATATTATTTAATTCATTTATTCTTGTGATCATAACATATCGTCCATAAAATAAAATAAATAACCATGCATAAGATATAATAAATATGTGGCATGATTATGAACTTTATCTACCAATTTTTTATTGAACAGAGAATAAAAAACCATTAACCCTTGGGTAAAAACTCCTTAAGCTAGTATTGGATCAAGTTACAACATTCAAACTTTATCATGTGTATCACCTGGATTAGTTTCACCCTAATTTCATCATGAAATAATTCAATGTGCCTGGGAGCCCCATCCTTATAATGAATTTACTTCACATGGAGGTGAAGGTAACTAGAAGCAAGGTTTAAATAAAGGAAACCATGGTCACAAAAGGAATAACATAATGAGTATGGGATGAAACAAAGACAATCATTTTAATTTAATAATAATAATTCGAAAAACCTCATGAAATAATTAAATTAAAAGAAACGATACACATACATAGTCCAAGCTATGCTCATTATCATCCATGAATGTAACAAATACACTTTTAATAAACTAGAATCCATTTAAAACAATCTTAATTAAGATAAATGTTATATTTATTAATAAATTAATTTATCTTAATTAATATCCAAAATTTCCTTGAAATACCCATCCAATGTATTTTTTCAAATATTAAATAAATTAATTTTATTTAAAATTAATTTAGTACACAATGTGAACTTAGAGGAAGAAAAATATGTACCTATCTGAACTACCCATTATTATTCTTGTTAGGTATGGTGTACACACATTAAATTTAGCATACACAGTGTGTTACATAATTACACAATGTGTACTATGAATAAATGGTACACGGATACATGTAAATTACATGGAATTTAATTTTTTAATTTATGCGGAGTACATGATGTGTGATGACTATACACAAAATGTAGTTATGAATTTAAGTTGAAATTACTAAAAATTTAATATATATAAAACCTATCACATGAAGTTAATTATCAATAAATGATACACGAAATGTATTATCAATAACATGCATATATTAGGTTAAATTGATTAAGTAATTAATTTTAAATTTTCTACATAAACAGGTAAGATACATGGTGCGTACATTCCAACTACACATTGTATATCTCACTTTTCCATCCGTCTATAACACATTCATGGGGGCTGGTCATGTTTTTCATACATAGTAATTTTGAATTACATGGAGTGTTTGGGAGTTACATGCCATGTAACCTCTAAGTTTCATGGTTCACTATCACACACGACATGTCAAAAATACACAATTCATCTTTGAATTTGTGTTTTTTACCACCAAACTACATGAACTATATGTTGTGTAAGAAAGTTACATGGTGTGTATCCAAGAAAGTTGGGTTCTAGGATGTTCCAATAAACACACAACATGTATAAGAACATGCCGCATGTAATTACTACATGATGAACCAAATTTTTCATGGTTTGTCTTGGTTTAGTATACACAGGTACATAAAATATACCAAAAGGCCACATGCCTTGTAATATTGTGCTATATAGCTAGAATTATCAACAACCCTAAATGTTTTTTTAAATTTTATTTATAAATCATTAACAAAAATTTTATTATATGAGTGAGAATGAAGAAGGAGTGAAGGTCCCGACATTCCAATTTTAAATAATGAATTATAGAAATAAAACTCTAATGATAAATGTGTAAATCAGTCAATGCTTAATAAATAATTATAAATTTGAATGTGACTGATCTGATACCACTTGAAGCTTCCATACATAGTAGAAGCACATATTGGGAAGTGACTAATTCAAATTTTGTTATAATCAACTTATAATTTGAGTTTTACATGATAATAAATTGACATGAAAATTGAATTAATACAAATATTAATTGAAAAAGAACTCATGAACCCAAAAGATAATATCTTTTTTTCATTAAATTTATAATTAATTTAATTAAAATAATTAACTCGGTCTGGGAAATTCCTTCTTCATAGACGTTTTGAACTTATGAGTGACATCCAGTTTCACCATCATTACACCAGATGTTCCAAAGTAGAATCCCTTTAAACATGATCCAAACATGCTTTTTTTATCTCTAAGCATCACAATTTGTACTGTAGGTGCTAGCATGGTGGTACCGATCAAATTGTGTTAATATATTTGATTGATACTATGATAACTTTGGTCTAGAAGGATATTTTCTAGGACTCTTCATCTTGAGCGGAGGGTAAAGGAGAAAGAAATTTTCTTGAGCTTGAGAGAGAACCTAGAGATGTTTTTCATTGAGAGAGAATTCCCATGGGAGAAGAATGTTGTGCACAAACCACTTCATAATTGTCTATAATATTATATTTATAAATATAGAGCTATGGATTAATGTTAATTAATTGTACAGAGGACCTTAATTATATAAAAATTCCATAATAAACCCCATTATGTGTAAAATAATAATAATATTATTTTATCTCTTGGTGTGTGCTCACTTACACACTGATAAATATTATTTTATAGTTGGGTAATTAAATATTTATCTCTAGACCCAAAACCTAGTCTATTTATACTTATATATATTTATTTAATTCTTAAATAAATATTTAAATAAATATTATTCATTTCTGAAATAAATAAATATTCTCTACATAGTATGATGATTAAATATTTATTTAATGTTCATGTAATTAAATAAAATATTTATTTAATAAATAATTATTTATTACCTTATGAATAAAAAGAGATAAATAAATATTATATGCCCACATAATTAAATAATTAAATTGTGAATACATATTTATTTAACATTTGTGATCAATAAATCTTAAATAATAATTATTACTTAGTATTGATAATAATGTTTATTCAAATAGTCAAATTCATATAGAATTTTAATGCAATTAGTAAAAAATCTATGTATATAATCCTTTAGGTTTCTTTATTAATGGCATTAGACATGTTTTCCTAACATCCTATATCAAAATCTAGTAATATGTAAAATCACCTAAGAGCAAGAAGTTAATGTTGCAACATTGAAAACCAAATATAAATGATCACACTATAATATAATTCATTTGTCTCGATATATCATTAAGAAAGTTTCATACTTGTGTCATCAACCTATGTGAAATTCTTTCTGGTAGGCTTTCCTCATAATCTTCAGTATTGGAGATTACCAAGTGAAAACTTCATTAGAAGAAGTCTCATCCACTTATGTAAAAACCTGAGCCTTATTAATGTTTTTTCTTTTAAATTTCTTACTAATTCTATTCGTTTTATTGGTTTGTATGTGATGGATGTGTTTATGATATGTTAGAGAGGATCTGAGAGAGTTTCGGGATTTGGAGGTGCAAAAATATTAAAAATAAGAGTTATTGTCTAGGTTTCATGTTTAGATCCTGATTAGTGATAACTATTCACCCTAACCATGTGAGGAAGATAGATGATGAATGGTTTTACAAACCATGAAAACCTTGATTGAAAACCACATGAAACTTATATTAAATTTCAAAGGTGTTTCTAATGATTTGAACAGAGTTTACCTAACCTTGTTATTTGATTATATGAGATGAGACTCCTTAGATAACAAGGAATTCATGGTTAGTGTGAAATTTTCCCAACCATGTTAACAAATTCTGTATCCAGTTTAAAGTCTATTTTTTTTTGTGAATTTACAAGTTTTCCCTTGATGATTTAAAATACCCCAAACCCTCACTTTCTCCCCCTATTCAACCATCCCCATGCACATGCCCCTTCCTTCATCCTCCTATCCTTAGTCATGTATTATCCTTCATTTCTTATCCATTTTAGGTTCCATTTATCCTTATAGAGAGATAGTGGTAAATCTAACCTCATGTTTTTATCCTTTCTTCGTTTATTTGATTATATAGAAATCTCATACTGTTATGACCTATTTATTGGGTATTATTCTTCTTTTCAAATTCTATATATTTGATCCTTAATAAACAAAAAATATATGATGGGTTGGTGTTTATGAGTATATGGTAGGTGGTGTTGAACTATTTCCTCAAATTATCGTCATTTTAATGATTCATGTGATGTGTGGTCATACTGACATACCACGTGATTGACCGTAAATTTTAAATAAATGTTTTGGGGATTTAAATATTTATTTTAAATTTACTCATAGGTCATTCATGGTATGTTATCAAGTAAATATGAACTTTATTTGACCTTATGGTGTGAAAAACCATAAAAGGGATTTTGGGAAATTTAAAAGGTGATCTTAGGGGTGCCTTAGACTTAAGATGTAACCTTGTGTGTGTGACCCAAGATTCCTGTGATGTGTTCTAAGATCAAATTTTTATATTTATGTTGCAAGACCAAATAAAATTTAATTAAATTTGGTTATGTGAATTTTTTTTACGTACTATAATTATAATTAATGTTTTAGAATGTATTGGAGAAATCCCCCTTGGATTCAGATTTATGAATCTTGATTTGTAATTCCTTGGGGGAAAGCCCCCTTGGATTCAAATTTTGACGACGCTTGGTTTAGAATACCGTGGGGAAATTTCCCTTAGATTCAGATTATGATTACAGATTTGGGTTGCATTGGGGGAAATCAATTGGATTCATTTGTGCCTCTATGGGATACTATGGATAGAAACATCTGACTTAGGTAAAAGTGGGTAAGGTCAATCTAGGGTTTTACCATAGAATCAAAGGATCAATGGTGATTTTATTTACTTATATATTTATTTCATTTTATTATATACATCAACATGCAATATATACATAGAATGGATATGATTTATATGCTATTGGTAGTGTCTTGTTGAGACATACTCACACCCAACTCAACCCACCATTTGGTAACCAAATAAACTTCATGATTGTAGGACAAGATAAGAAAAAATCACCTTATGACTGATTCATGATTTGGATAGCATATATGAATCATGTGAGATTGGGACTGATCTAGGACTCAAAGAAAGTTTTGGTAAAGTTTCCCAATTTTGAATTTTTTTATTTTTGGGATATTAGGTAACATGACCTACTTTGTGATGTATGATATCAAAACATGAATATATATCATTTTTATATAGCATGGGTTGTGATTATTTATTGGTACTTAATATGATATATGTTTTCTTCTTTATCTAGATGTATGTATACGATTGTTATAATTTATAATATTATTGCACTCTAATTTGAGGGTATAGTCTCCCCAGCATACTACTATGGACCCTCACTATTAGTCAAATACCTCTAGCATATGGTAAGGCATTTATAAGGTAATATGGTAATCACCGATCTGATACCGATTAGTGGCTACAGACTGAGGAACAATACAAAGTGGTATTAAATCACTTTTCTTTTATATAAATATTTGAATATGGTAGATAGGAGATAAGGGGTTTTTATGACTTGGTATATAACTAATTCGTAGGGGTATTTAACCTATATATTAGGATGGTCCATGTTTCTAGGGATTATATTGACGTTTTTTTCATTTTTATTTTAATGTTTATTTATTTCACCCTATGTGATCACATGATTTTGTAATACATGGTTTACAGGATTTTGTATCTTGGTCTTAATTTAAAGAGGGCATGTATTCATGAAACTTACTAGGAACATATGGTTCACATGTCATCCACATTATTTCCTATAATTGGTTACTTGGAATATGAAAATGGTCAATTATTTATAGTGTCAGATGAAATTTATATAGTTTTTTCCATATAAATTTATACTCGTAGCTTACTTATACGATTTTCTTAATTGTTAAAAGTGTGTTACATGATCACTTATATTGATTATTATGTAGGATAAATAATATAAAATTCAAATTAAAACTTATGAATCACTTTAATCTATAACTTTTAATTGATATTTCATTTAATTGATCCTCCATTATAGAAATTTTGGTTAAAGTAAAATAGAAAAGTGGGATGAAATAGTCACTATGTGTTTGAGGTGGACCTTACATGTATATGATATTATCGCTATGTATAGGTATATGGGGCTAATGGGAACTACCAAGTTATAAGATCCATATTAGGTGATATGTATAGAATAATGGTGTGTTATTTCTATTATCACTTTTCCATAAATTGTGATATCAAGAATATCTATAATAAATCATTCTGAGGTGTGTTTTTGAAATTGTAGGAAAATTCCTCCATAAACTGATCTGGTTGAGAACTAGGAGTGTAGTGATAAAAAATACCTAGATATGGTTGGTCCTAATCCTCCTTTAGGACTCATGAAGGAGATGGATTATTATCTTTGAGCGAGCTTACTACGAGTGGTGTATGCGATGGAGAGAGAGGCTCAATGAGGTGTACTGATGATATATGAGAATCTAGAGAGTTTTAGTTGCATCACCCACCATTATTGTCTAGGGAGGGTGGTAACCAGGTAGCTAAGTTATGGATTAAGTATGTATGGATTATTTTTGAGCACCTAGATATGACTTAGTATAGGAGGGTGAAATTTGATTTTATATGTTACAATGGTTAGTGAAGTGGTGGAGAGATGTTTTAGTCTAGACATATCTGTATATGGGATTTTTCTAGAAGGAATTTGAGATCTGTTTCATTGAAAATTTATTTCTATAGACCCTGAGAGTTGATAGAGTTAGAGATTTCATACACCTTACACAAGAGTATATGTTTTTATAGACTATTTTGATCATTTCACCAATTTACAACACTTTACCCATTAATAGTTGTGGAAGAGTTTTCCCAAGTGATATAAGAATGGGATAAGGTATATGATTTGAGTTTAGTTGAAATTTTTTCATCTTTAATCCATTTTTACGGAAGTGAATGAGCTACTTATTACTTAGTGGAAGTCGAGTTAGGGTAGAGGCTCAAGTGAAGCAACTTCTGTTGGGTGGATCAATGGCAGTACTTTGGGATGAAGAAATATTTATTTTGAAAGATCACACTAGCTTAGTGGTTGAAAGTGTTTCCCATGTGATGGATTATCTTTTCCTCCTCTGGATGATAGTGCAGTGTGGTGCCACCAATATACCAAGTTTTCCCACTATCATTCTTTATTTTAGTATCCATAATTAGAGTGTTGATTTTTTAGAATAATGGGAAACTTAAAATGGTTCTTCCAGATACTCAGAATATAATTAGAAACAAGTATATATGCTGGTTTAATGTTTAACAGCTGGATCATCTACACTATGATAAGTGGGAAACTGAAGTTTTACTAGCCTTTCAAATCTAGGTGGAAGATGTTGGGATTAGTGTTTAGAGAAGTAGTTCTAGAAGGGTAGTGCAAATGAGGTATATCAGCCAGGGACTCATGGATATTTTATGGTGTAGTTACATGTTATACAAACAACTCATATAGGTTATGATGCAAAACCTTATATAGTTATAGGTATTATCTTGGTTACTTCTAATTTGGAATCCACTTTTTATGATACATGGGGTTTATATTCTTTTTTATTCACTCTCTTTTTGGATGTCATAGGGAAAACTGTAGAGTATTTATATGTGGTGATTTCTATTAACATTCCATTGGTAGTTAGGTTAGAGTAATTCACTGATGTTTGAAATGAGCCATATAAAATAGTGTTTATCAATAATTTCTAGAGGTTTATTTAATACTTCTCTCATTCAGTAGTTTTTTTGATAGGATTACCCAAAAAGGGAGTTAATTTCATCTATTTTTATTCTTACGAGAGTTATTTTTAGAAGCTAAAAGGATGAAAATAGTGAAGATCCAAACCTTACCTAATTAATGTAAAGAGTACATTGCATATTGTGATAAATTATGAGTTGGTCTATAAGTATTCTTGATGTATGCCATCTATTTCATCATTAGGGGGTCATCAATTTGAGACCACATGAGTAGAATTAGCCTATTTATATCCATGAGTTGCTAGTAGTAGTAAATTTCTTGAGATAGATGAGGCATTATTTTTTAGGAGGTAAATTTATGGTCTTTACTAATTATAATATCCTAAAATAGTTATTTCCACAGAGTGATCTAGGCCTTCAGTAGTGAAGGTGGGTTGATTAACTAAAATCTTTCGATTTAAGACTAGTTACACCCCCAGAAGGGGAAACATCAATACATATGAATGATCCAAAAGATGAAAAATCATGTGGTCCCGAAGTCTATCAGTGAGAGGTAGTTGATATAACTTTTTATTGAAAATAATTTTCATGCCAGGGAGTATCAAGGTCGAGTGATCCTTACATCCTTATCCATTGTTACTTAAATCCTTAGCAAGATAAAGTGGATTCATCTGTTAGATTCAGAGTGTTTAACTTTGATGTATGGCATATATGATTGTGATAATCCTCTAGCCTAGACCCTTGATGATTATGATATTCTTCATGATCACAATTTTTCCTTATATCCCATAGAGATACATGAATAAATATTGAAAGAATCACACACCTTGATGGAATAGTGTATTAGATCAAAATTGTTTCATTTGTTTATCTGTGAACATAAATGGAAATTTCCATGTGATTATTATGTGATAAAACTTTTAGAAAAAAATTAATTTATGTAAGTATTAAAGACTTTCACATTTATGGATGGATATTAAAGAAATATATCTAAATGAGTCAATAAAACATAGTTAAAACTAAAATATTTAGAAACTCTCCACTATCACAGTTTTTTATGAATTTATTCCAATACTAGTCCATAAGTTATTATATAACAATATAAGGGTGATAGTGATTACTTTTTCACTATTTTTAGACCTATATTCTAAAAGTTTCTCCAAATATTTCATTGTAAAAATGTTGGAAGCGGGACCATTAGTTTTTTGGGAGTTATAGATAATTTTTCCTCTATCCTTTTTTTACTTTCATGATATATCTAACTATACATATTACAACTAAAATATTCTTGGGAGACCTATTTATTTTTAGTAAATGTATCCTACTAAGATAAATATGTCCACAATGAAGTATTATATTTAAAATAAGAATCATCATGAAGGTTCCATTATGAAAGGTTATCTGGATTAAAAATGTATGGATTTTTTTAATATATTTGGATGATGTGACAATGATAAGAAACTATAAAATAAGAAATGAATATGAGAAGTTTTAGAAAATTGAGAAATTTTTTTATATCTATGCCATAATTGGGGAATTCATGGGTTATATTTATTATCTATATTGAGCCTTGAATATATGGAGATGACATATTGCACAGTCATGTTTAACCATGGTTTGTTAGATGAATATATTAAAGTAATTTGAACATGTATATGTTATCCCATACTACATAGTTTCACATATATTTTAAAGTTTTATTATTATTATTTTATATTGGGAACATAAAAAAATTATAAGTATAATTCATTATTTGTTACCTCTAAGAAGGAGAGAGACTTTAAATAATAAAGAGTTTATTGCTTGGTTGAAATACTAGGTAGGACCAATAATTTAATAAAAAAATTATTTAATTTTAATATTCATATATATTTTAGGTATTGAGTTTACCTGTTGATTTTATCTCTTAAGAATTAAGAGTATTGGAATTGGGTCCCAATTATTTGGTTTTTGAATAAAAATTATTAGTAATCAATGGGTATAATTTTTTATAACTGGTCGAGCAATGAACATGAGAACACAACATGATGGTTTTATATTCACTGTAATAATAAAATGTTATGATAGTGTATTAGAGAATAGGTCTCAATATGAAAATATGTATTATTATAGAGTTGTTGAGAAACTATAGAATTGGATTATTACTCCCAAGTTTGGGACACAATGATGAAATGAAAGTGGTTTGTTTTTATGGCATGACAGTGAAAATGTATTAATAAAAATGGATTTATAGTTATTGACATAAAGTATTTCTTTTATATCAATGAGCCATATATTTTGGAATCAATTGAGAAACAAGTATTTTTTTTGAATGATCATCTAAGACCTAAATCAGTTTCCATTATTAAGTAACCCCATGATATATTTTTTATTACGGTGGTGAGGAAATTAACACAATTGATTCCCCATTGGTCTTGATCAAAATATTATAGATGATAAGTCAAATAGTGAAATTTTTAGAGTCGATTGTAAACTTGAAGTAGTAATGGGTAATATATAGAAGTAACCTTATGAATTATTAGTGTATTGGATTTATCTTGACATTGGTATTTCATGTTTGTAGTATTATAATTTATTTATTTTGGTATTATAAAAATAAAAATAATGAACTGATAAATTAAGTTGAAATATATAATAATAAACACAATACATAGAGAACAAACCTTAAAACATAATTAAAAATAGTTTTAACATATTTAAATTTTTACTGAATAGAACACAATCATAAATAATAGAGAACTAGTTATAAAATAAAAAATTTATATTAGGTTATAAAACCCGGTTTAAAACTATTTTTAAAATATATTTTTTAAAATAATTTTAAAAATATATTTAAAAACTGGTTTAAAATAGTTTAAAAAAACCAATTTAATATGGTTTAATTTTTTTAATATGGGTTTAATATATTTTTTAAGAATTGGTTTAAATTATTTTTTAGAAATTAGTTTAAAACATTTTTTTAAAATAGGTTTTAAAACTATTTTGAAAACCAGGTGAAACTAGTTTAAAAAAAAAATTAAACAAGTTTTTTAAAAAGTGGTTTAAATTTTTTTTTAGAAATTAGTTTAAAATAGTTGTTAAAAATATGTTTAAAATGGATTTTAAAAAATATTTGTTTAAACAGGTTTAAAAAAACATGTTCAAATAAATTTTTAAAATTGGTTTAAAACAAGTCGATTTTTTTTATAAAATAGATTTAAAAAACAGTTTGAAAAGTTTTTTAAAATAGTTTTTAAAAGAGGTTTAAAGTATTTTTTAGATTTTTTAAAACTAGTTTTAAAAAATAAGAATAAAATTGTTTTCAAAAAATGGTTTAAAAGAACTTCAAAAATAGTGTTTATAAAAGGTTTAAATAGATTAAATGGTATACAGTTTCACAAACTAGATTTAAACTGGTTGAATTTTATATCTTAACTATTACTTAGTTTGAAACTTGCATGATTCTCTAATAATATAAATTTCATTCGTATGCTTTGATTATGTTATGAAATCTTTTATATCTTGTTTGACTTATAATTTTTATTCATTGGTTAAGACATGCCACCTCTTTTTCAATGTTTGTATTTCTAATTAGTATGCCTTAATTATTTACTACAACATTTTAAACCTTATTTATATTTTTTTACATGGTATTTGAAATATAAAAATTATATATTTAATTCCTATGAAGAATATGGAAGATATTGAATTAAAATAGAAGATATTATTTGATAATGATATATGAATGTGAGAGATAAGACTTCCTCCTTTGGTTCCCTTAGTGAGTATTGTAATTATATTATTTATCAACTACCATACATGAAATTTCATTTTATTATTATCTATAAATTTTTTTATTGGGAAATTCATTTGGTCCACTACTTAACTCTTGTCTGATTACTGATAGGAGTTAACAATATGTCCAATCAAGTAGGGGTGCCACTAGAGGTACTCAGATCACCCAACATAACCATTCACACCCATACCTATCAACATATATCCCAACTACCACAATTGTACTCCTCCTCCGCCTCTACTTGAGGCTCCATCGATATTACCACATATTTCTTCATCATTATTTCAGTCAAGATCTACTTCTCATAAACCATTTCCATATCTTATGGTGGTTCCTCATCACTTTTATCCTTTTCTTTCCACTTTTAAGACACCTTTAGTTTCCACTCCTATCCATTTAGGATTTGATGATCATGATCCTTTGAATTCTGCCCCAAAACTTTAAAATGACCCAAATAATTGATATAAATAATATTTTTAATTATTTTTATGTGTATTTTAATGAATAAATCCCAACCAATTTTTTATTTTGAGATTATTTTCATCATTTTTGATTTTCAAGTGAATTTTGGGAAGTTTAGTAAAAGTATATTAATTCACAATTTTTAAGTGTTTTATAACATTTCATGAGTTAATTGATAAATCCAGACTATTATTTTTTTATTTTTAATTGTTCCAATTTTTTTTTGTTTCAAAATTGAAATAACAATTTTTGCTTTATCTTGAGTGTAAAGATTGAACCTAAATCTTCTAGCCATATTTTACGAATTTTAGTTTGATTGTATGGATTTTACCTCTATTATAATACTTTTTCATGTTTTCATAAATATTTAAACTATATCTATAATCCCTCTCCACCTTTTCAAAAAATAAAAAACTCATTATATTAAATTTTTATCCAACTTGAACATAAATATTTAAACTCCACTGTAAGGTTTTAAAGCCTTACGAAAAGGAAAGTCATGTGGTGAATCATCTAAAGCTTTATGATTGAAACTTTGTGATATTTTTTGAAATCGAGTAACCATATAAATAATTCAAATATATCGTGAATATCGACCCACATGGATTCATTTAAACATAAGATAAAGAGTCACTATTTGAGGGAGATAAAGAATAGAAAAGAATTAATTCATTCCATGTGTATGAACATTTAATGTTGTAAACCAATGTGAAGTAAAGGAAAGAGTTTTTGTTTCTTCTATAACCTAGTGAATTTATGGATGTATTACTATAGGCATGAGAGGACTCCCAAGATGATACTGAAGGCTGTAATCAAATTCAAATAATTTTTCCTTCATTATTATAGAAGAACCGATTTGTGAAAGAGCGCACATCATGATAGCTAAAAAAAGATAAATAAGAAATGATAGATGTGTAGAATGTTTATTGTCCTAATCTTGATATATTTTGGCTATGAGGAATAATGGGGGAGTTGGGATCTAATTTGTTAATTTTTGGATAAATTGCATGGTGGATGTGGTAGTGTGATTTGAGGACAATATTTTCTTTGTCTATATTTTCATTAGATCTTTTTTTTTATTTTCATGGAAATACGTTTGACAATGAAGGAGTTTTTTTATTTATTGAATTATTTTTTATTCTAAAATATTATATATTTTTTTCAAATTTATAAAAGTATAATTATTTTTATCATTATTTAAACTTCTTTGAAAAGGTATTTCTACAGATCATAGTGAATTTAGTTAGGTACAATATCTTAGAGGTATTTGAGCCTTTGAATCACTTTTATAAAGGGAATAACACCTATACCGGGGTGTTTTTATAGTGTTTAGGAATATTTAGTTGTTTACATAGAGTTATTTGGGTAAAAATTGAGAAATAAAATTGGATAATCATTGTATATAAGAAATAAAGAAGAGTCTAAAAGATATATACTTTCCACAAATGAAACCTTAAAAGTATGATGTTCACTCTTACTTTACAATATGCTTCCAATATTAATATTTTAATCTTTGAATTCTCAAATTTTGTTTTTTTTGATTTAATTTTGTTCAAAATCAAACAATTCCCCAATTTAGTTATAATTTCTCTACAAAAACTGAAAACCAAAGTGATAATTTGAATCTTAAGTCTAAAAACCACCCTAAGAGGAGACCTTAGAGGATGCTCTACTATATTTATAAGGAGATAAATTTTGGATAATAGACCCAAGAAAAATCTATTCCATCAATTGGTGTTGTTTCAGGGGAGTCATCTTAAGATAATATTTATTATTATTTTTTATGTTCAAAAACTCTAACCCTTATTTTGTTGCATTTAAATCTTGGAATTTATTGAACTTAACACTATAGGTCTAAAAGTTTTAGATACTAAACTATTCATAATTGTGAGTCTACCACTAACACCCCTATAATAAATATTATTAAACCTAAAATCCCCATTTATAATAAGAAAATATTAAAATAATTAGATTATTATTATGAATACAATTAGTAAAACTCTGTATAGTACCCTTATGACCCTGTTGGTTTTGAAATCAAATATGGTATTGTTCACCAACTTCAAAAATTCAATGGATTGTTGAGTAAATATCCACATAAGAATCTTAAAGAGTTTACTTATTTGTATATTAGCATGTAACCCTAAGGAATATATGGAAATAAAATGAGATTGAGAGTTTTTCCTTTTTTATTTATAAGGATTTCCCAAATAATGGTTCTTTTATTCACATTAATCTTTGATCCAATATTGTAATGAGTTCAAAAATGAGTTTCTTTATTTTTTCCATACCTATGGAATTGAATCAATTATGAAATAATTTTTTTGGAATTAAAAAAATCCAAGGATAAACTTTAAATGAATGTTAGGAATTATTCTAGAGACTTTGTCTTAGTTACTCCCATTACCAAATAATTAAATTTTTTTTATCTAATATTTTTATTAAGGATTGTGTCTTACTAATATGAGTATGATTGGTAATTCTACTATAGGATCTTTAGTTTATAAAACAACTACCTATGCTAGAACTTTAATTTCAAATATGCCCCAAAATGCTCAATAATTTATCAGAAGAGGTATTGTTCATGTTAAATCCACCCAAGAATTCCCTACTCCCAATTATGAAAACAATATGATTATAATCCATATTTGGGATCTTACTACCATTTTGAGGTCAATGATGCTATCTAACACCCCATAACCCCAACAAAAACCATTCTTTTCAATTAAAATTACATTAAATATTTTTTTTTAAATGACCATTTTAGTTACCAATTTTAACAAATGTTATAGCATACAAAAAATTGTAATGTTGTGTTTTCTAGAAGACCATTTCACTCCAGCCAAAAAATATCTGTTCAATCCAACCAAAATTAGATCCAAGGTTATAATAATAAAACTTAATAAATATTTATACAATCCAAACAAACAAACATAATTTTTCAATGTGAGTATAGTAATTCTCAATATAGATACTTAAATGAGCCAGATAATGCTCAACCAAAGATGAATTTTAAACCAACTCATCCTATATAAAATTCTAAAACTATTTTTAAGATATATGTTACAAAAAATGATGAAATATTAATAAAATTACCCACAAAATTGATCTTAATGAATAAATTGATGGCTAAATTTTTTCAGTTTTCTATTTATGTGGCTAAAATTAAGAATCAAATTAGTGGAGGTTTACCTTTGCAAGCTTAAGTGAAGCATTGAGATAAAGGAAAGGAAAATGGAACTACCATTGAACGTAGTAGGAAAACCAAGTTGAATAATCCCAAAATAAAGAATTTAAAATATAAGACTAAACCCAAATATATTTAAAAGTATTATAGACGTCTTTAAACTATTTTATAACCTACTATAGAGAAATAACCTTCTCAAGATCTTGCTAAAATATTAAAATATGATGAAAAATATGAATCAATTTTGAAATAAAGATTACAATTATAACAAGTTTATTTTATTAAAAAGACAAAAAAATATTGGAAAAGGATTTCAAATCTTTATGTTCAAGCTGTTTAAGAATTATTCAAACCCACACTACCTTATCCTAGAAGTAACCTATCAGATAAATATATTGTTAAAAAATAATTATAAAAAGAAGTCTTATAAAGCTTGATAAAAGTACAAGTTAACATCTCTTTTTTAGTTGTTGTTAAAAAAATACCAAAATATAGATTTTTTTTAAAATAATTTTTTTCCTATGGGAGAAAATTCAAGGGTAGATAGAAATTCAATTTTGGAAAACATATCTCCTCAGTTATTTAACATTATTTTCTAGTCAAATGTAATGATCTAGAAACATTTTCCATTTGTTGAAGAATAGAATAATTTGAGTTTAAGGATGCCATTATTGAATTATGATCTTCTATAAATTTTATTTCTCCCTCAATTTATTTTTATATACATATCAAAGAACTAAAAATAGATCGAATGGTCATTCAACCTACCAATCAAAGTGCCACAAAGACTATTGGAGTTATTAAAGCCATTATTTTTTAAGTAAGAAACATGGTTTTCACAAATAATTTTTATACCTTAGATATGTAAGATAATAAATTTATCACATATAAACATCTCATTCTTGGGATACCATTATTGAAAACCTATAAAGCCACAATTAATGTACAAAAAGAAATCTTTTAAGAAGAATTTTGTAGAGAACTAGTTCATCTAAATATTTTTCAATCTATGAAAAACTTGATTTAAGATAATTCAACCTATTAAGTAAAAATGATTGATTGGTTTTTTACTAATATGTTCAATAATTTTGAAATTATAGTTTGTGAATAATCTAATTTTTAATATACTGAAACTGATTTAAAAAAATTGTTGAACCTTTTTCTTATGAACCTACTATTTTTGAAAGTGTCGAACCAATTATTTATATGTCTATTGAAGTTTTGAAATTTAATTTCTTTTAATTAAAATAAATTTATAACTGAAAATGTTAAAATACTAATTAGTATGTTAAAATTTATAACCTGATTTCTAGAAATTCAGATACTATATATTTCTTATAACCTATAATTTTTTTCTGGGGTTTTATCATGAAAATAGACTCCTATATAGACTTCTATCCACAAATTTAATTATTAATATTCTCATTTTAGTGAATAAATTGGAGTGTAAATTTATGTATATTATATACATAACCCTTTTTTGACCAAATAAAATTCCCGCATAAGATTGAGTTGAAACAATTACCTGAAAACCTCCAATATTCCTTTCTAAATTGAGAATTAGTAATTTTTTATTATTATTTCCCAGTTTCTATAAAATGACCATGATAACCAATTGGTTATATATATTAAGTTATATAATAAAGCCTTTGTTTGGATCCTCTCATATCTCACTAGAATCATCTATTCAACTTGTATGCATAAAATTTTATTAGAGGAATATGAAAAGCTTGTGAGACAATTTCAAAGAAGAGTGAACCCTAATTTATTAGTATTTAAGAAACAATTTACCACTTTATTAGATACTATAATAATATTTCTCATCTTCTATATCCAATGGGTGAGTCGAAATCAAGTTGTTCCTAAGAAAATTGGCTTCACAATCTCCAATAATGAATTTGGTGAGTTAGTTCATGACAGACTTTTAAATGATGAAGGATGTGTATTTAGAATAGAAAAGTAAACATTCTTACTTCGAAAGATATTTTCCCACCTCATTTTCTTAATCAAGTTATTGAGAGAACTGTTAGACAAACCCATTTCTATTTTATGGATGGACTTTTTAGGCACTTTCAAATTCATATCACACCATAGGATCAATAGAAAACAACTTTGAGACAACATATTGGAATATTTTACTATAGTATAATTTCCTTTGGTTTGTGAAATAAACCAAGAAATTTTCATGGACATGGGATGAGTATTTTTTTGAGTTTCTAGAAATCTGTATGAAAGTGTTTATAGATCTACTCACTATTTGTAGATTATATTTCTAAAGTTTCTTGAATAGTTTAGCTAATGTTCTTCAAATTTTATTTCAAAAAAAATTTTATTTTTAATTATGAAAAATTTCATTCCATAGTGAACAAGGGAATTGTACTTGGTCATTTTGTGTCATAAGATGAAATGAAATCTTAAAATTCTAAAGTTCCTTACCCAAAAACTATGAGATATGTCTGATCATTCCATGTTCATTCTTCTTTTTATAGAATATTCATAAAAGAATTTATTAAAAATTCTTTTCCCTTATTTAGGTTACTTTGAAAACAATCAATGTTTGTGTTTGATGAGAATTGAAGAAAATCCTTTGAATAGTTGAAACAAAAATTGATATCTACACCCATTGTCCAACCACTAAATTGGGACTTACTCTTTGAAATCATGACCGATGCTTCTAATTTTCCCTTGGGGTTATCTTAAGTAAAAAAGTTGGAAAGGAAATATAATGTCATTTATTATACTTAGAGATATTTATATAAATCACAAGATAATTACATAACTACTAAGAAAGAGGTGTTAGTTTATTTATTTTATTTGGATAATTTTATATGTTACTTGTTAGGTTTTAAAGTGAATGATTTTATAGACCATTCTACAATAAAATTTTAATGAAAAGTAATGATGCCAAAAAAAGGATTTTTTAGATGGATATTATTGTTATAAGAATTTTATTTTTAAATAAAGGATAATAATGGAACTAAAAATATTTTTTCTGGCCATTTAAGTTGGATACCCACTATTTTTAATGGAAATTTTAAGATTTCTCCTCCAATCAAAGAAACCTTTACTAAGGAGTAATTTTATACTATTAAGAAATATAGATCTTGGTTTAATGAGTTAGTGAATTTTTTTTCTATTGATGAAATACCCCATTGGTTTTCAAAAAATGTACTAATTTTATGTTCCATTTAATGAATTAAATTTTGGATAACATATACCCATGGCACATTGGAAGTTACCGAAGGATAAGAGTATGCATTCCCAATCTTGAATTCCAATCAGTCCTAAATTTTTGTCATACTTTAAGATTTGGAGGACACTTTGAATCTCAAATAACTACTAGTAAAGTGTTAGATTATATTTTATATTACTATTACCTTTTTAAATATTCTTTTTAATTATGTAAAACATGCAAAATATTCTAATTTCAAGGAAATATTTTGAAGAGACATGAAATGACACAAAAGAACACTTATTTTGTGATGAATTTGATGTATGGGTAATGGATTTAATAGTACCCTTTAACAATTATTTAAGATAATTTTATATAATTTTTTATATTTATTATGTGTTAAAATGGATATATGAAACCCCCATAAAAATAATTGATGGAAAATTGGTTTCTAAATTCATAAAAACAAATCTACTTTATAGATTTAGTCTTCCCAAGTTCCTAATCACTGAACATGGCACCCAACTCTGTAATAGGACCTTAGAAGCCATGTTGAATAAATATGGGGTCAATCCTTGGGTTTTAACACCCTATCAACCACAAACTAATGGAATGGATGAACTATTAATTGAAGAAATCAAACACATTCTGGAGATATCTATGTACCCAAATAGAAAAAACTAGATCTTGAGGAAATATTATGCACTCTATGATAATATAAAAAATTTTAAAACCCCAATATGAATTTTAGTTTTTATATTAGTCTATGTAAAATATTTTCACTTACCTATTGAGTTATAAAATAATTATTTTTTGGGATGTAAAATAATGTAACTTTAATCTATTTTATACTGGAAATGAATGAAATTTTTTCTTGCATGAGCTAAAAGAAATTAAAAATAATTAATATGAAAATTATTGGCTATAAAAATATAATAAAAAATATTTTTTCATAATGAAAGGATACTCTCTAAATACATAGATGAAGTAAATAAAGTGCGGCTATATGACTTGTGAATAAATCTATTTTTTTAGTAAATTTCATTCTAAGTGGCCAGGACCATACATTTTTACTCATGTTTTTCATTTTTTGTGCCATCTATATTTAAAAAACTAGAAAAAGAAACACTATTCACAATCAATAGACACTGATTGAATATTTTTAAATAAATTTTTCAATATAATCTAAGAGAGAAGGTCTATGTTCAAGTTACCCATTATTATTGATCACCAGGTTATGTCTATCCATACTAATTGTTTGATTTATTATCTATAATTTCTGAACTTTATTATCTTCTTCAAAAATTATTTTATAAAGATAAAATTTCACCAAATTTGTTTTTGGGAGGGGAGAGGACAAATTTGGTTAATTTAGGATCTTTATGTGCTTTATTTTTTATTCAAATTTTCTTTTATATTTTTTTTCTCATATAATTTTATTGTTTTTTATTTGATATTATTGTTTTTTTATTTTTAATATATTTTTAAATAATTGTAAGTTTAAATTGAACACAATAATAATTTTTCAATATCAATATAATATGTGAACCAATTTTCCCATAGAATTGAAATTAAATTAAATCTAAAATTACTATCTTCCAGATTTAAAATTTTAGTAATCACATGAAAATACTATAGAAATTTTGAATTCCATGACTCAAACAACTATTTTTTCAATTCACCTACCTATTAGATCTCTGAATCATTATGAAATATTCTTGACAATCATATTAATCATTGATAGAACAAAAAATTTCTTGATTAACCTTAATTTAATTAACTTTTATTAAAGCTTGAGAGTTTAAATCACTTGTGTTTAAAATGATTGAGGAAATTATTTTTTGATTCAAAATACTATTTTCATGAAAATAATTTTTATTCAATCCTACCTAAAATTTTTATCATATTAAGATTTTTATAATACATGAACATCCTTTTAGTTATCCATATTGCAAGACATTTTCCCTATCAAACCCTCTTTAGGAAGTAAAATTTTAGGATTTATTTAAATTCAAGCGAGGGAGAAATCTCGTGATTGGAAACATATTTTTGGGATATTAAAAAAATCAAAATAAAAATTTAAAAGAATTTTTTTGCTAATAAAAAAGTAATTTTTCTAAAAGGTGTCACTTTATAACAATTTTAAACATATTTTAGAAACAAAACATTGAGTAAATTATTAGGTTTTAAAGCTACTAAAAAATAAAAATATGTATCAATTTTATAAATCTAAAGAGAATTATTTTTATTTAAGAAAGAGGCTGGAGGTTGAAAACAAATTCTAGAGCCCAAAGTCACACCTCTTCCCTTTACTATCTGAAAATTATGCTAAAATTAAAATATAAATGAAAATTAGATAACACTTTTATGAAGTTAGTGAAGTGGGAAGAAGATCCATGTTGATGCTATTTTATCCAAGGTGTGAATTTTATATTTATATTTTTGAGATACTGGAGTTGATTTATTGTTGGTATAATGTTGAGGGACAACACTGTAATGAAAAATGATTAATGTATATTTTTCTTCTAAAAAGAGTCAAAACCTCCTTGTTCCACCCAAAACGTTTTCACACCTAAAACCTACCAATAAGAAACCTGAGAATAAACTTGAATAATACCTCATGATTTAACAAAATTTCTTAATCTAATTAAGGTGGAGATTTATAATCTAATCAATCATATGGAGACTCTTTCATTTGATTCGATGAGAAAAAAATAGTTGAAAATACATACTTATGTAAAGAGGGGATATTTAATATCATGTAAGTTATTTATGGGAATAGGATGATAAATTAAGTATAATTTGATTTCATAAAACAAATGGAGAATTTTTAATAGTTGATGTTTAGTATTTATAGTAATTTTTATTTCTTTAGTATTTAATCAATTAATCTCATGTATTTTTAAATTATTTTTTTGTGATATTTATTTATTTTTTATCTAAGATTCCAAGTCTTAAGTGTTGAGTAAGAGACTTACGTTACTCTACTTGTTTTGAAAACCATGAAATACTTTATCTATTATTTTATTTAACTTGAGTTTTTAATTTTATCATTTATGAGTGTATCATATAAATATCATAAATGAATTACTAAAAACCCAAGGTTTTAGAAAATACCAAGGGTCTAAGGATTTGTGAAAATCAAAAGAACTTAGGGATTTAAAAATAATTATGGTTTTAATGTTTAATAAAACACTAATATCATTTTGGTAGTGTTGGAAAACTTTATAGGTAGTTGTGGAAAGATGTTAAGTTAGTTAGAAGATGAAAAATAATCTTCCATTAATGATATTGAAACTGAATCCAAGATACGAAGAATCTGAACATTGGAGGATCATATATAAATAGAGCTATAAATCATGTATCAAAACATATAAATATGATATATAGTAATGAGAACTCTAAAAAATAATAAATCAGTTTAAGTCTTAAACATCTTGTAGATTTAGAGTGCTTCCGATTGTTTTTTTCTAAGTGTTTGTTAAGAGCTTCCTATTGTGAGGATTATTTGTAAAATATATTAGAATTTTTTTTTGTAATGTTTCTACTATTGATCAGGTTGATTGATATTTTCTAGTGAAAGGAAGAAAGATTCAATCTAATAGTTATAGTAGTAGGTATTCCGAGTTACTATTTGTAGTGGTGGATTTACTGTGCTAATTTTTTTTAATTGGGTACCTACCAATTATGTTAATTTAGATATTCTAGGATAAGGAAGTCAGAACAATGATTTTGGCTAAAAGAAGTGTATACCTTTCAAAAGATATACAGTCAAGTATACCTTGAATCAGGTTTTGGATTCCCCCTATGCTTTGGATAAAAGTATACTTTTTATTATCTTTTAAGGAGTTTTTGTTTTCTAAATAAATACTATGTGTTTTTTACACTATGTTTATAATTTTATAGAGAGATATAAAATAAATATTATTTCATTTTTCCATTTCATGTATCAATTTCATAAATATTTATAAATTTATGATCATTTTAATTATGTTTTTGTTTCTCTAATTTTATGTGGGTATATCATTATTCCGTGTTACTGATATATTTAATATGTGAGGTGTTTTAAATTTTTGTTTTCATTTCAAACTAAAATTCATCCCATATTGTAGTGTGTTTTCTATTTATTATACGATCTAAAATTTGTTATTAGAGTAGGTTTATATATCTAAAACTGAACCTAATATTTTTTATTTTTTATTTTTCATTTTATGTTACTTTATTGGATTTTCATTCTTCATTTCCCTACACCTGAAAGTGTATAATGATTTTTTAAGAACATAAGGCATTCATATAGGTACCGTTGACATTCATAATCCAAATAAAACATCTATTTTTGATGGAAAGATTATAAATACTGGAGAGAAATAATGGGAACATTTATTACCAACATTATTTTTGAAAATTTTCTCATGCTTACTAGAAGTTACAAATTACTAAAGAAATAACATTTTACTTTTTTAACAGAAGAAACGAATAAATTTCAATTGAATTTCATAGTTTTAAATACCATTCCTTATTCAATTCAACGAAAAATCTATAGTCATGTTTTTTCTTATAGAACAACTATTATAATTTGAAAAAAGTTATAAGTTATTAACTTTGTAACATAAAATGTTCTTGATATTAAGAGACCTATTCTATGTGAATATTATCGAGAATTTGATTTTAGAGCGGGTGAAAGTGTTTTCCTAATGCACCAAATACTAGTAACTATTTTTTATAGTTTTCAATCACTTTGTGAAAAGGAATTTTCTAATGATCAAATTTTGGAGAAAGTTATTGATATTATTATTAAATAATATGAATATAAAAGAAATTCTATATATGATACCAAATACATTTATAAATTAAATCTTGATGACTTAATCAGTACTGTCATAAAATATGAATATAGAATAAAAAATGATACACAATTGAGATAATGAATAATAAAGTTGATTTTACATCCACTATAATTTCAAGTACACATATTGTAAAGTAATTCCATTTAGAAGAAATTCAACAAGAATTTCAGATATTAGTGAAGGAGAACCTACTGAGGGTGCACTTGAAAATATGAAAATAAGGGTATTTAATAATAGTAATTTAAAAATGGATTATATATATGATAATAGATACAAAAATGTAAGTTTAAAAATAAATATTACAGAAAACCTACTTTCTATGTATATAGAAAATTGGTTCATATGAAACCTAATTTCTCTGAGCAAAAGAGAAAATATAGAAAGACTTCAAAAGGATATTCTAAGAAAAAAGAGAAAGAAAATTTTAAAAAGACATTTACACATGGAGAGTAAGTGTAGATGACCCCACTTTATATACTTCATCAGAAGAAAGTGATAATAGTATAAGAATCAACGTATTCTATAAAAAATCAGGAATATGTTTCATGGGAACACTAATAGTTGATGAATCTGATGAATTAAAATCTTATTTTTTGAAGGTTAAAGATCATATTACATAAATAATAAAGGAATATGGAAATATTATTTCTAATTTATATAATTCATAGGGAAAAGTGATAAAACTTATCACTAATTTTAAAGGAAAAGGTAAATAAAAAAAATGAAGGAAAGTCATCTTAATATAGATGACCAAAAGAAGAAGAATAAGAAAGAGAGATCAAAGAAAGTGACTTTTTCCTAAGATAATATTGAAATTATAAAACTAAATTTTGAGATTGTAAAAATAAAGGAGAATCTAACTAAGTTCACTATATAAATAAATAAATTTATAAAAATTTATGGAAAAATCAGACAAAATAGGAATATATTTGATTTGGGTACTAAATCCCTCAGAAGTTCATCTTATCTATCAAATTTATTTGTTCCTAGTATATCACCCTTTTTCTCAAGTTGTAAACATAGAGGACATTGGAATAAAAGTTTTTCTTTAAGAAAAGTCGAATATTTTAGAAGATCTCAAGCATTTATTTCATTATATATTACTTTATGTGAAACCAAAAATCTAATAAAATATGGGTTCCTAAAATATTATTTTCAAATACTTCTAGACCAAAAGTGGTTTATCTTACAAAGAAATGATTTTGTATATCTAGTGATGGGTTCTAGTGATTGGACACCAATCACCGGTTCCCTTGATATTTTATTTTATGTTAACCAAAACTATATTTTTAGTATCCTATAGTATCTTAGTAGTTTCAATACTTTTAAGTTTTTCTTAATATTTTTCATTTATTCCTATGTATTTGGGATTATTTACTAATTATTTTGGATAAATTTTAAAAATCCAAATTTTGAAAATTTTAAGCCTTAATAAATTTAAGGTTAAATTTTTTAGAATTATCTTCAAAAGAAAAATATATATCTATTGTTAAATGGAAGATAACTTCTAAACTATTGTGATTATATTTCTTTGATTATAATCCATTATATCTTTTAAATATATGATGAACTTTAATTTTACCTAATAAATTTATAGAGTTGGACCTAGAGTTTGCTGGACACATTCACTATGATCTATAGTGAAGTTCTTGGGGGTTTTAAATTTTTTTTCTCATCTAATATTTCATCCATGGTATTATCCATAGAACATAAAACGTGGGAAATTTTTAGATAGAGTCTTTTTGATTCATATCGTTTATATAGGTATGAATTTATATTGAAAAAAAAAGTTAATTTTCAAGAGTGGATAAATATTATCCTTACAACTGATTCTCATAAATTGTACTATCCTCTGTTGATTAGAGAATTCTATAGTTATTTTAAGTTGTTTTGATGCAAATATAGTAAAAATGTAAGATTTTTTCTTTTTGTTCATAAGTTTACCATGACTTTATATAATGTTTCTGAATTACTAGAAGTTACCTTTGAGGGGGGGGGGGGGTCTTTTACTATTTTTCACAAACTACCTTAAGTTCAAGAAGATTTTGTGAAATATTACATAGAAAAATTGTTTCTCATAAATGGAAAAATTATAAGATAAATCATTTATCATCAAAAGTTTGAATAAAATTTCAATAGATTATTATTTATTTATTTAAATAAATTGAGATAAATATAAGATAAATATAGAAGATATATATATATATTAGATTTATTTAGTAAATTTTAGGTAACTAAACATCTCATAGTTTATGAAGTCTTATTAATAATTTTTTCAGAATGGTTTGGTTAAGATAATTTTTTTTATATGGACATATTCTCAATAGTGTTATTATAAAAATATTTAAGGATAAAAATATTGAAATTAAATCTCATCTTAAAAGATAAAAAGAAAATATTATCAATGCTAAAACTATTTCTAGAAAGAGGTTGATATATGATTTAAAATTGAAAATATTTATTAAAAAATATTTAGTATTGGTGACTACTAAATTTTAAAATTCAACTAAAGAAAAAATTGATTTTTTTAAAACTTATAGAGAAGAGAAAAACATGGATACTCCTGAAATTTAAAAATAACCTAAGAATAATAATTTTAAAACTATAGAAAAATAAGACTAGAATAAGAAAATTTTAAAGAATAAATTATTTTAGAAATATAACAATAAATAAAATTTAAAAATAATTCTTGAAACCCATATTATATTCTTGAATACAAATATTAAGGAAGTGAGAATGAATAAAAAAGGAAGAGAAAATGGAAAAATATATTTTATCCTTGATAAAGATGAAGCAAAAGCTCTTATAGAAGAAATAAATCAAAATTTGAATGAGGGGATGTATAAGAAGAGGTATTATTAGAAAATAAAATCTTCTCAAGTAGGTAAAATTATCTAAACTAGAGTTACCGTCACATAACATGTTATTGGAGAATAATACCTGAAGAGAAAAGTAGATTTTAAAATAAAGGGAAAAGAAGAAATATTACAAGTTCAAGAGATATCCTTGACCCTATCTTAACCATATCAAGAGGTTGGTGAGCCTATAGATGCTACTAATACAAATAAAAAATTATTTTCAACAGAAGTATAAAAATTAAATGCTCCTCTTAAAAAATATTAGAATGTTATTCCTATAAATCATGTCGAGGTTGTGGATGCATAGATATAAGTTGTTATGAAAGTATTCATTGATGAAAAATCTATTGAGAATTATATTAAAGTGCTGGTAAAAAGTTCTATAGTTGAAGATATATCTCCTATAAAATCATCTATTTGTACCTATACTACCAACACTTCATCACATTCAAAGAAACCATCCAAAAGATTTAATTTATTCTTAGAGAGTTATAATTATTCATCATGAGATTATTCTAAGGAAATAATAGATGGTCTTAATGTTGTTAATAAATATCTTATTGGCATTGAATAATTATCCCCTTAAAATGATGAATAACCTATTGTTCAACCCCTTATTCCCAAAAAAAATAAGAAAGAAAAGAAGAAAGAAAATTTTTAAAGTTCTTCAACATCTCAATATTTTGTTTCAATGCAATCTTTATATCAAATGATTTATTTAGTTTTTGAATTGCAAGTGAAAATGAATAGTATAATTGACATAATTTTTGATCTCTGTGAAAAGGCTAGTTAGATTCAAAATAATATATCTCTTTATAAAGATTCTAAATAGAAGAGGTATCTAAGAGACTCTATAGTTTACGTTATAGGAAATTTGAATATAGTGAAAGAAGTTAATGATTTTAATGATAGGAAGTTGAAAATTTTCAATAAGTATATGAAATCCCAGGATAATGATATCAATTATATTAATGAGAAGACTTCCTACCAATATTATAATTTTGATACTCTTTAAAAATAGTCTATGGATATAGATTATTTAACCCATGAACTTGGTGATAAAGTTGATTAAATTTTTACATCTCTTGATGATATGAAGATATTATATTTTGGTCAAGATAAATAGATTACTGATTAGAATTTTATGTTTTAAGAAAAGATTGCTAAGAAAGATTAGTTTTTTAAGGAATAAGATGAAAGGTTTTTTTAAAAATATAGTAGTGTCTGATCAAAAGTTTAAATTCCATAATTATATGATGGTTGAACAATATAAATTCAATCAGATGATAAATAACATAATCAATAAATCATCTAAGAAATATCTATTATTAAAATTTTGACTGCTTAAAATATTTATAACTCAAATTATTTATGGTTTCATATTTATTTACATAAATATTATCTGATGAATGATTTTAATTTATTGGTTGATTAATTTTTTCTAATTATACCATTATTTTTAATTTCTTGTATAATTAAAATCTATTTTCAAAATGAGAGAAATATTATCCTTCCACTCATTTTTTAAATCCACTTTAAAAATAATTTTTTCTCTATTCATTCTGAAAACCAAAAAGTGGGAGGAATGATTTTAAATACATTAAAATATGACACTATATTTATCTATTATAGAAATGGGGAGAAGAATTTTAAAAATAATAAATATATATTTCTAACTAATTTACATATGGGGAGATATAATGGAAATAGGTTTTCATTAGAAAATATTAAATCCATTGAGAGTATTTATTTTAAAACTAAAATAATTTGGATTTTTATATGTGTTTGTGATTTTTAAGAAAAGAGATATTTTTGAGTTATATACTTCCTTTACTATACTTGTTTTTAAAGTCAAGAAACAGTTTATTTAGTATTTGATTTAACTTGAGTTTGTTGTTTTATCTTTGATGAGTCCATAAAACTAATAATTGAATTACCAACAACCTAAGGTTTTAAAAAACACCAATGGTATGAGGATTCATGAAAATATGATGGCCTTACGAATTTCAAAATACTGATTGTTTAATGGTTTAAAATAATATTGAGGGAATTGTGGTGGTGGTGGAAAACATCATCGGTAGATTTGGAAATATATTAAGTCCATGAAAAGATTAATTATAATATTATACTGATTCCATTACAAATTAATTTGAGATGTGTGGAATTTGAGAGTTGGAGGATGATATATATATAGAGCTACACCTTATGGATCAAAATATACCTCTATGATATACAATAATGAGAACTATATAAAAGATTCATTCAGTTGAAGTCTTCAACAACTTATTGACTTGGAGTGCTTATGATTTTTTTCTTTATATGTGTTTCAAAATATCTTCTAATTGTAATTATTATTTGTAAAATATCTTAGAATTTATTGTTGTAATCATTATACTAATGATTTGGTTTACTGAGGGCTTCTAGTTTAAAAAAGGCATATTTGAGCTACCAATTTTAGTAGTGGGTATACTGAGCTATCAATTTTAGTATCAGATTAATTGAGATTAATGTTTATTGGAATAAGAACTTATGGATTATATTGATCGTGGTATTCCAGGGTAAGTAAGACAGAGCCAATCTCTAGGCTTAAAGAAGTAGATGCATTTCAACAAGTCTATAGTCAATGATATCTTGAATCAGGTTTAGGGTTTCAATAAATTTTTGGGTAAAATTACATTTTTAATATATTTTAATGAAAGTTTTAATATACTTTAAGGACAATTTGTTTTCTAAATAAATACTCTATTTTTTCCACTATGTTTATCATTTCATCGACATATATAAATTACCAATAGTTTTAATTTTTAACTATATGTATTAATTTCATAAGTATTTATATAACTCATATCATTTTAATTTTTATTGTTATTAATCTGATTTATTGTGGGTATATTAGTATTCTGTGTTACCAATATATTAAACTCTCAAGGAGGTTTAAATTTGTGTTTGTCTAACAAACTAAAATTCATCCTCTCTTATAGTGTGTTTTCTATATCTTATACTACCCTATATTAAGTGTGGAATAATTTATGGAACTAATATTTTAAATTATTTTTCATATGTATTTCAATGAAAAAATCCCCATCAATTTTTAAATTTTATCATATTATTTTTTGATTTAAATGTTCTTTTGGGAATTTTAAAAAAATGGATTAATTCCTAATTTTAAAGTGTTTTTGAATCATTTCTTGATTAAATTGATCAATATAGACTTTGGTTTTTGATTCAGAGTTATTCTTAAAGATTTTTTTTTTCAAACATGAAATAATAAATATTTCCAATCCTTGATCTTAAATATTGAATACAAAGATTTTGGCTGCATCATAGGAATTTTAGTATGATCATAAGGCTTTTTACTCCATCTTAATACTTTTAAATATTTTTGTATTTCTGGATTTTAAGGATTTAAACCCAACCTTACTTTGAAAAAAATAAAAAACCCAGTATCATTAGGCTTTTACACCATGAATGTGATACTTTTAACTCCACTATAGGTTTTCATAGGCTTACAATGAATAAATTCATTTGATGAATCTTATAAATCGTGACAGTTGATAGTTTTTGAGATTTATGGAAATATATTCGCCATAAAAATAAATATAGGATTTCATAAAGGTAAACTCAAATGATTTAATTTAAATAGAAGATGAAGAGTTACTTCTTGATGGAGAATAATAATAAAATAGAATAAATACATTCCATATGGAATAATATTTATTACTGTCAATCCATGTGTGTGAAAAGAAAGAGCTACAGTTGACACTATCAAATAGAGAATTCACGGTTGGGTTTTCAAATACATGAGAATCTTCTTGGGATGCGATATAAGGTTAGAATCAATTTCAAATATTTTCCCTCCATTTTCTTGGAAGAACTAATCCATAAAAGTGTACATCATGTAGGATAAAAGAGATATTCAATAAGTATTATAGGTGTGTAGTGTTTATAGTCCTAACCATGATCAACTATGTCTATGAGGAAGAAAGAGTGTGATTCTAGATGGTTTATCAATTCTTAGCTAAACCCCCAGTAGGCTATAGTAGTGTAGGAGGAAAATCCTTTTTGAGTCTATATTTTCATTTAATTTCTTTTGTATCTTCATGTAAATGTGTTTTTGAATGAAGAAGTTATTCTTATTTATTGAACTATTTTTCCTCAAAATTTTTCACAATTTTTGTCTAATTTATAAAAGTAAAATGTCCATTCTCATTATTTAAAATTATTTAGTAAATTCTTTCCCCTGAGTATAATGAGTTTGGTCAGGTTCAATTTATTGGAGGCCTTTGAGATTTTGAATCAATTTATAAAGGGAAAAAACCTATATAAAGGTAGTACTATTATATTTAGGAATATTTAGGTGTTTACCTAGAGTTATTTGGGTAAATTCTGATAAATAAAATTTGGTAATAATTTTAGTCATAGAATAAGGGAGGGTACAAAGGATCCACACTTTCCATAACTTCTGGTTTAAAATATTATTTTCATTCTTCCTTTGAAATATATTTCCAATTTTAATATATTTTTCTTTGAATTATTAAACATTTTATATTTTATATTTAATTTTTATAAAATAAAAAATATCCTCAATTTAGTTATAATTTCACTATAAAAATAGATTACCAAAGTGGCAGTTTTAAACTTAAGTATAAAAACCTCCCTAAGATACAAACATCGGGGATACATTACTATATTTCTAAGGGGATAAATTTTTGATAAGAGACCCCTGATAGATATCTTCCATTAGGAATTAATTGGAGCTTGCACATCCTTTATATGTTACTGATTTGGCATAGCCCACATAATTATTATCCTAAATCAGGAATATATTTATAAGTGAATAAAATTCAATCAAAAATATTTATTTTATTTTTAATTTGTATTAATTCAAAATTTTACCTTTTTATTAGTATATTCTAATAGGTGATTTGTGCATACTCATATGTCTGAAGTTTGGAACCATCATGCATACATAATAATAGATTACGATGAAGATAACTAATTTATCGATAAAAATTCTTGATAATGTTGAAGTTTCATGGCGATGTTAGCCAAGTATAGTGAAATCATTCCAGTTCATCCAATATTATAGAGGAATTTCAATAATAAAATAAAGAAGAATACATGGGTTGAGATATGGGTATGATTTTTTTTAAAATTAAAATATATATTACCATTTTATTTATATGAATTAATATGATGGTTTTAAATTTTATTTATCTTTCACAATTGTCAAGATGTTAAGGAAACATAGTTGATAAAACAAGGGAAAACCTTGTGATCATATAAGCATGAGCTATAGATGAGTAGACTTGGCCCCAAGTTAAAATTTATATCAATTGTCAAAAACTATATAGTTACACAATATGAGGAAATGGTCACTTATTAGAAGATTAATGAGTTTCATATATTATTGAACTTTAATATTTTTTTTAATTCAAAATCAAATTGCTAAGATATATATTGATTTTTAATTTTGAAGATTCTTTAGAAATAAATTCAAAAACAAGGGTTCTATAAAGTATATGCACACTTTGGGGTGCACTACTATTCAGTAATATGAGAGAAACCAAGTATTTTTTATAACCAACTAAGTTTTATTTTGTACCCAAAACACTAAACTAAACACAATCAATCCAATAACACTAGAAATTACTTTAAATAAATCATATAAAATCAATAAAATACGAAACAAAATATATTACTATTCTAATTCTTTTAGTTTGATTTAAATTTGTTTTGTAATTTTTTTTCTGGTTGATATGGTTATGGTAAAGATCCATTTAGTTTTATTTTGTTTTATTGGATTTTGTTTGGTTATTTTTTATTGATTGAGGTTTTATTTATTCAATTTCTATTTTTACAAGTCTGATCAATTTTATTTTTTTTATGAACCTCAATTTAGGTTGGCTTGTTTTATTTTTTTTGGTTAATATTGATTCATTTTAGATTATTTTTTATTCAATTTTAATTTTTTGTTTGTTAAGGATGGGTTTTTCTCAAGAAAATTTTGTTTTATTCAATCAATTTTAGTTTGTTTTAATTATGTTTGATGCAATTAAATTTAGTTTTAGTTTGTTAAGTAAAATTTATACCTATACCATTCAAACCCAATAAACCACATATAACTAAAATCGAACCAATCATGGTCAATGAAACCCGTGTAAAAATGAATTAGTCCCATACAAACCTAACAGATGTAAACATTATCAAACCCAAATATATGGAAATTATTTAATTAAATGAACCAAATAATATTGAGCCTAAGGTATGAAAAAATCACCGAATAGATATGAACAATACCAACTAGATGAAACTAGATACAAATGAACTGACTCGAGCCACATTTGACTATAAAAATAATACTCAGTTATTATCAAACTAAATGAAATTGAGTCAAATATAATTGAATCAAATTTAATAGAAGTGAACCCAACTAACCCATACAAAACTAAACTAAATAAAACCAAATAAAAAAGAATAAAGTCAAGATAAAACAAAACAACATTATATGACCTATATTGCACTAAACTAAATAGGTTTGATCCAAACTAAACTAGACACACAATCAAACCAAATTAAAAGAATGAGAACTATTGTGAATTGAGATGAATTTTACAAAACCTGAATAGAGCTGAATGTATCCTAAAAAAATTGAACCCAATAAAATCAAACATAATTGAACTGTATAAGCATGTGATGAAAAAAATTGTATCCAATATTTCTAAACCTAAATAATCTAGACACACTTTAATAAATCCAAACAGAACAATAAAAAAATTGTCTTCTGTATACCAAACAATCTTGGTATGATGTGACATGGGATAAACCAATATGAACCAAAAAAATGACATAAATCGAACAAAACTAAATAGAATAGAATATATCTAAACTGAAATGACATTACCTAAATAAAATAAAAAAATTAAAAAATTAATAATTAATTGATATAAAAAATATTCAAACTAACCAACTCAAAGTTCTTCAAAATTTATAAAATTACCAATTATAAAATTCACACATTAATTTAAAATTAGTTGGATTTAGTACTTTGAAACTATATAATTGTGAGATCATTTCATGTTTTAACTAGAGAATCACATGGAATTTTACTAAAACAACCAATTTTAACACCATGATGGATCTACTCAAAGATACTAATTCTATAAATTCATTTCAATAAATTAACATTTCAAAAAAGAAAAAAAATATATCAAAATCATGTCATTGTATGAGTTTCCCCAAAATCATTAAATATGAATTGCTCAATTTCAAAACATGGAAACTCATACAAAACTGAAAATACCATTGTTATAATTTTAAATTCTCTAATTCTTATTATTTTGAAAATTCATTTGGGCAAACTCCCCTTTTATATAAGTCATTTTTTTAAAATTAAATAAAAAGGGAACAAACTTACCCTAAAATACCTAAACCATATCGAACTGAATAAAATAAAATTAAATCAAAAAAATATAATAAAAAATCAACTGAACTAAATTGAAACCAAAAGTATGAAAAAAATATAAATCATATTGTATTAAATTCAACTACACCAAATGGAAATAAATTGAATGAAAAAATGAATAAAATTGAACTGAACCCATTTATATCAAATTTAACCATTATTTTTAAATATTAATTAAAATAATGAATATAAAGTGTTTATAAATTAAACCCAACCAAAATAAACCAATCCAAACTGATTGGAACTAACTTGGATTTAACTAAAATAAATTATATTGACCTAAACTAAACCAAAATGAATTATTTTATTCGTAACTAAACCAAAAAGGATGAATTTAATATGAAACTATGAAATTATTCTAAATAATACATATTCAAACTGAAATCACCCAAACCCTGTCAAACTATTATAAAATAAAAAAAATAATTAGATCTAAATTGAATAGGACTAATATCACATGAACCAATATTAAAATAATAAAACTATTTTGAATATTCCATGAATAAAAAAATAAAAGTCTATTAATTTTTTTTATTGATTCTAATTTTTCTCTAATGGGGTTAATATGAATCATTTTGATGAAATTTATTTTGATTTTTTTTAGGTTTTAATTTGTTAAATATTGGTTAGAATGAGTTTTTTTTCTAGTAACACTGTGTTATTGAATAATTGTTTTAAATATTCAATGTCATATTTAGTATGCAATATTGAACATTGAAGGCTGTGTGACTTAGGAAAAATGGTTTTTCTTGAGTAAGAAAAATAAAAGGAAGAGTGATGCAAATGAATAGACATAAAAAAATATTGTAAGTATTATAATGGTTATTTTAAATTTTAATAATTATTTCATTATTAAATTTCTTATTTATATTCTCAATAGTGTGCTTCAGAGGCCCTTTACAAGAAATAAGATGATAAATTTGTGCCAAATGATCATATGAGATAGATATTAGGAGGTGATCACTTGGGGAGAGACTAGTGTTGTATAGAGAAGAGAATTATCCCCACTAGGTATTGGGCCACATCAGGCACCTTTAATAACTATAGTAGCACTATGTTGGAAGTGACTCATGTAGAAGTAATTGAGTCCATTGAAATAGCCCTATTAGAGCATGGAAGAGGTAAAATAGAGATGAAGAAGTTCTTGAAAGATATAATAGATTTATGTACATCAATTACATCAGAGGCTACTATGGTTTTTGATACATGTATGTTAAAAAATGCATTCCTTATATGCTGCACCGGGTAATGGTGATGATAGTATTATTGGTGGCCATAGTGATTTCAGCAATGACATTTTTAGTGATGATGGTGATGTTGAAGATGATGATGAGGGTGAGGAAATCTATTATGCGAGTAATGATCATGATAGAAGTGGTATTAATGAGTCATATATTGATCCCTTCTAATTTCAAATTGATATTTATGAGACAATTGAGTGGATGGTGTTTGATGACTAAAACTGATTGTATAAATGTGTTATGTTTTTTAATTTAAAATATCATCTAATTAAATGTAAAATATATTGTATATTTTCTATTTTAAATGATTATTGGGATTATTTTAACACATAATTTTAATTTTAGGTTGGATATATATATATATTACAGTGTGGGTGGAGATATATTTGGTCACTAGCTGCAATGGGAGCCTACACAAATGGTTTTGACATAGTTGGTATAGGATTATATACCAATAGTTTAAAAAACTATTAGCAATAAAATATTCTAGTAAAAACATTATTATAGGGTTATATCAATGACTAAATTTTTAATGGTTCTAGAAACCATTGGTATATGTTATTAAAATAGTTTTGAGTCCTATATCAATGGTTCAAAAATGTAGGTATAGAGAAAAATTCAAGTATTATTGATAAAATACTTCAAGTAATAATTTACCAAAGTATCCACTTATTATCCCCTTATCATAAAACTTCCATCTTAGATAATTCCATAGTCAAATATTATCATAATAATGATAAGATTATTACTATTTTGGTATAACCTAAAATTAAACATAAGATTTATAAAATGATTTTCAGGCAACATTAGAAGCCACAATCTACATGGTTGTTATAGATATGGAAACTGCATGCTCTAATAATTTTGTCATGCATATTATATTAGACTTACTACAATAATAGATCAAAATTATTCCAAGGAAAAATAGTGTTATATTCTATAAAAAATGATATTCCGATTTCTATTAATACTAGGAACTTATTAAATTATACCTTCACAAGTACTATCAGATAGTTGTTAACTACAAGTTTATGGAGTTAAACAAGCATATCATCCATCAGTACATAACATGGGATACTATATAAATTCTTAAAATTTAATCATGGGAAATTTTATTCATAATATCATCATGCCCTCACACATGTTTTCGTGTAGAGATTTTATGTCATCTGACATGAAAATATTTCAGTCTTAAATTATTCCATATTTTAAAGGGATGTACCCTTAATAGATTAATTGAACCGATAAATCTTCTATTGCATATTATATTACTTAGATATGAGATAATATTTTAATTAATAATAAGCGAAATTCATTAGTTTACCTTTGAAAATTGGTAAGACTAATTATTTGTTTTTTTATGTTATTAACATATCTTTCTTGAAAACAATATCACTCCCTAAAATTTTGTAGAAATATAGCTTTATTTTTATTATAAACAAATATTCTATGATCACTATGCTTTCAACTATTCAAAAATTGATATAAAAAACTTTCACATCTTTTTGGAATCTATTAGTGTCACAAACTCTTTTGGCTATGTCCTGTAGACATATTCCAGAAGTTATTCATGAAGGAAACTAGCATTGACATTCCACCACCTAGTATAATAATCATAGAATATTGATATGACAAGTATAATTCGAATATATTTTAGAATGATGATTGAAGTGAAGGTTCTATCATAGAATATATATTATAAAGACTTTTAATTATCAATATTGATTTATTGGTACTCACTTGTACCATACATATATAGTTTGGCTTGAATTCTCAACAATAATATCATATATAGAAACATACAACATACCGTGTACTTGAATTTTGGTACATGGATTCAATTACTGAATTTATGCATACTTTTAAATATCAAGGTGTTTATATTTACAACTAAATTTTATGATTCATTATTCATAAATAATAATAATATATATATATACATCATCCATCATGGTGAATATAAACCACTTATTTGATTTTGATTTCCTATATAATGTGTGTCTTTGGAACTAAAACTCCCACTGATCATAGTGAAGTCTGTGTTCCTATAAAAAATCTTGTGCATCTAGATCCTATACTTCATTGATGTCTAGATTTATCCCACTACCCCCAAAGAGATATTATTTCCTCTTATAAAAAGATAAACAATCTATAATAATAATGGAATATCCATAACATCTATAGGATTAATAATATAGATGTACTTAGTGTTTATTTGATGTCATTTGTTTCTAAAGTCATATTTTAGAAAATGGTTACCATTAAACACTAGTAACTATAACTGATGAAATATTTATCATATTTTAGTTAATATGATTTCCATTAGTTAATTTAGTTATCACAAAGTAAGTGAATGTGTTTCTATTTTTGAAAGATGAATCTGAAGAAATTATAGAAGAATAAATATATAAGAAATTTTATTGATCCATTTTTACTACTATAAAAAATTATATGTAGAAGGTAATGTGAGTTTTGGATTACCTTTACTCCATAGATTAATTATTTATGAATAATTGGTTATAGTACTCTGCAATAAGTCACCTCATAGGTTCTTGTACTTATTACTATGATTATTTGATTCTTCATTTTTCTTTCCTAAAATATTCTATAGGAATATCATGAAGTATATGGACTTCCCTCTTAACTAAAAATTTAGAATAGTTATTATGGTTTTTATGAACTAACTCTAGTATCTTTATAACATAACTTTATTTCCGAAGGTTTCTCAGTAAAAAAATTAATTTTAAGTTTTTTATTTTACCTAGTTTTTTTTGCTCAAGAGATCCTATATAATCATTATGAGTATAAAATTATTAACCACTATCAATTTTATTTTAAAAATAATTATCCTATGATAATGAGGTTCCAAGAATTTTTATATTAATATTCATATTTGATTTAATATTTAAAATATATATGAATCAAGAATTACAAAACTATTTATTAAGTATTAAAATAACATAACAATATCTTTTCCATAATGAAATAATGTCTCATTATATATAAATTGTAATTGAGTTAAATGTTTTTGTAATGATACTAATTTTTAGTTCAACTTGAATCCATCAGAAAATCCTGAAGTCATGCACTAATCTACACTGACATATGAATCAATCTTCTTATATTTATTTAGAACACATCTGGCCTCTAGAAATATTTTTGTACTTACATGGTTCCTATGTTTCAGTAAACACATGTAAAACACATTGTATTTAATACCCAAGAAGCGAGATATAATAATTAAAGTTGATGAATATACCTAAAGTAGTACATTCTCCTTTATTTTTTGTATATTTTCTCTTTCAATGATTTTTCTTACCACATGAGAAGAAATGACATCCTATTCCTTTACTTACCCCTTGATGTTACTATTATTGGAAATGTATTTTGAAGAATCCTTAGAATTATTATTAGTCTTGGGGATTTTAACTTTTCCCTTATTCTTGTTCACCATAAGAACAATTGGCTTATCATGCTTCATGTCCTTATATACTTGGTGAAACAAAGTGAGATGATTCGGGAGAGGATTCTCAATGTTGTTTTTGTTATAATTCATAATAATGTTGGAGAAGGTATGAGAGAGTGAAGAAAGAATTAGATTGGATCAAAATTCTTTGGGTAACTTAAACACACCAATGTAATGTCTAGACTAAGATTCCACACACCGATGCCCCTGTATGATTCACCATATGGCCTCAATCATGCCTCCCCATATACCAGTGATTTCCAACTAGCTGCAAGGGCCTGATAAGTTAATCATGGGGAGTTTATACCCTATTTTATCAGAGTAATACACCCGTAAAAATAAACAAACAATAGCGGAAGCATATATAAACATAAAAAAACCAATCTCTTAATATAATAAATACAAGAAATACAATATCCAACTAAAGTAGAAAATAATCCATTCTTAAGTATGTGACAAGTGTCTAAAACTGAAAATAAAGACACCGACGACTCTCAAGCGGGTCCCAAACCACGTTGGGTTCCCTCATCCAAGATCCATCCCAACTCAGCCATCTAAGACATGGACTTTCCCTTAACCTATCCTACAATAATAAAATCTGTCCGGGTACCAATCAGGTAGCCTGAGTGTTGTGTGAGTATAACTCAATAGGCCATAACTAACGATGTCTAAAACTATATCCTGTCAAAATACTGTATGTAGTTGTATAAATAAGTAACTAAAATTCATGATTAAATAGTATTCAAATTATTAATTAATCTTTATTTAACCACATAAACCCCAGGTTCCCATAGACACCAGTACCACAATACCTGCTTCATCCCCTTTTAGAATCTGAACTATCCCCGTGGTATATCACATGTCCGAATGTTCATGTTACCATTCTTATTTTCACAAATGAATGACCATGTTACCATTCATTTTTTACATAATTTAATGACCATGTTACTATTTTTATTTAAAAAATATGAATGACCACATTTCTATTTATTTATTCACACAATTTAATGACCATGTTACTATTTTTTATTTCACAAAAATGAATGTCCATGTTACAACTCATTAATTATCACAATTTAATAACCATGTTACCATTACTTATACTTTTCTGAATATCCATGTTACGAATCACCATTTAATAATACATAATTGACAGAGAATATTACTATTCATAACTCTTGGATTAATGTCCATGTTACCATTCAATATTTAATAATCACATATATCATAATAGCATAATAATACATATATATCAACCACATATTAATTAATTAAATAATTAATTAATCTTTTTTGAACATCAACATGTAATAATTAATTCACCAATTAAATATTCAAACACAAAATTTCAATGTATCATAATTAATTCACTAATTAATTATTCAATTATGACTGAAAATAATTTTTTTCCCATTTTCAATAGTCAGTTTAAGGGTTCCCGGTACCCGTACAAACAGTCCCTGAAAATCCAGATTTCAAATTTCAAAATCAAACCAAACCACTGTCCATAAACCACCACGCACCACACCTTGTCCCTTGAACCCATCAGCACACGTCTCCATCACTGCCTCTCCATCAATGTTCATCACGCACATCCAACACTGCAGGTCGCCGGCGAGACCATCAGAAGCGTCATCGCCAGAACCTCCTTCGCAGAACACCACCATACATCATCACCGCCACAAAACCAAAAGCGCCTTCAAGAATCAACCACCAACATCGACTCCGCAAGATCAAACACCATTACCAGAATGATGAACGAAGTGGGAAATGTCTCCACGGTTCCGCAGTCCGGAACCACCAAGAAAAAAATCCAGCAGAAACAAAACCAAAAACAAATATCATCACCACCGCACAACAAAAATAACAGCCGAAAATCATCTAGAAGAATCAAATCTACCTGAAGAGGACCCAGTCCGTCACCATACATACCGACGTAGAAAGAAACACAAAAAAAGAGCCTCATACCTGAATGAAATCACCACTTCAGAGAACAAAACCTTCAGGAGCCAAGCAGGCCCCGTCGCCACCTGACCAACATCATCACCAAAGCCCTCACAAACAACAAAAGGATGAAGAAAAACCCATCGCCACCTTCAGAATCGCACCCAATGGCCAGATCTACCTAAATCACAAGCACCCGACACCGAACACGATGGAAACCCCAAAACGCAGCACAGATCCCGCACCCTGGGGCATCATCATGCCTCCGAAACCGAAGATTTCAAGCGATGATGTGAACAACCGAGGATGATGATGAGTCTACGCAAAATAAGGAAAGCCACACCATGAGCGCAACGAGCTAAGAGCCAAGGAAAGATCAGCCGTCAGGGGAAGAAGGCTGCGGTGGATGGAAACCCAAATTGCCGCAGATCCCCTTACTGGCGCATCCCCCCTCACCACCGCTAGAAATAATTTAATTATTCAATTAGTTACATCATTATCTTATAATCAATTCTCTAATTAATTATCTTAACCCATAACATCAATGTGTCATAATTAATTCCCCAAATTAATTATCCCTAAAACCCAAAATTCAAAATTCAATACTTTGATAATTAATTAATTAATTAATTATCCCAACTCCACAATTCCCAATATTCAATAAAATCCAAAATTCATAAATTCATACTTTGATAATAAATTCATCAATTAATTATCCCAATTCCATAATTCCCAATATTCAAAAAAATCCTAAATTCATCAATCAATTAATTGACCACAATAATTAATTCAATTTGGAATTATAATTTTCAAACAAAATCGAGAAATTCTAAAATTTTCTTACATGTATAAAATCACAACTATGTGAATTTAATATTATACTAGCTACCTCGATTCATTGATGAACGATCACCCAATGTAAATCCAAAAATTGAGCAGCACAATAACGTATATCTAGGTCCGAATCTCAAAATCCTAAATCAAGATCAACAAATCAATATCTCTTTAATTCGAAATATAGATCTAGAACTATCAAAATAGAGGATTAATTCCCATAAAAATAATGATATATGGAACAAGGATGAAAATGAAAGAAAATGGATTGAATCTACTTATCCAAAGAGGATAAGATCTTCAATTTAGGATTTGAATGCAAAATAATAGAGGTTAGACAACCTTGTAATCCCTCCATAAATCTCTGAAATCATCCAAAATAATGAGGGTCTAAGTTTGGGTCAAATAGGGGAAGTTATGGGGGTTTGGCTAGATTTTAAACCAATTTTCATTCAACTAAAATTACTATGCATGGTTTCTTGGGGAGGGGCACACAGTTTGACCTAACCATGTGCTAACCGTGTGACTATTGTTTTTGGGGGTGCACATCTTTTCTTTTTAGAGAATATAGTTTCATAAACCACATGTCATCTATGTGAACCCCCACTATCCTTCCTTGCATGGTTTTCTGGGATGGGCGCACAATTTTCTCTAACCATGAGCAGTCCGTGCACAATCCCTTTTTCTTCTATTTTTCATAATTTTCACCCTAACACAACCCAAGGTAAAACCCAATTGAAATGTACTTAAATAAAAACAAAAAATACTTGAAATAAATTTTAATTAAACTTTATAAAAGATCAGGATCTTACAAAAACTTCTAGATTCTCATTATAAGCAATGAGTTTGACTACATGAAGTTTAGATAGTGAACCTTCTCTATGTTTTCTCCAGAAGACTTCCTTGGGGATCACAAACCAGTCCTATCTATCACTCTTAAAATCCTATCATAGGGTGGTGAAAGAACTATAAAAATTTACTTGTGCAACATAGTGGCTGGCCAGGGACGTCTTACATGGGGAGCTTCACAATCGACCACACACTATAAATTATTTACTTTTTTTCTATTTTGTGCTTTTACTATCTTTTGAAATAAAGAATATAAGATAATAATGTGAAGGAAAATATAACTAAACATGCATATATAGTGAAAAATATTGAATGTAGGTTAGATAAGAAAATAAATTCCCTTGAGAGATTTATCCAATGAAAATATTCACATAATGAACACACTCCATGATATGTGTGAGCACCTTATTCTACCCCATTTATGAATATTTATGGTGCTCCACAATCACTGAATACACCAAAAATCCAACTCCTCAATCGAGGAAGAATGTTGTTAGAAGAAGAAGCCAACACTTAGATAACTATAACAAGGATTAAAATCATGGAATATCATCCTAATATTTACCTAAAGTAAATATTAATCATATAATTAGGATAAAAACTGAATTACTCCCCCAATATATTCCTTGGGCTAGTCACTCATCATTGTGATTTTAATAAATCACAACGGAGAAAGAAAGAGAGTGATATGAGTAAAACTTGAATTAAAATATGTATACGAGTTACATCAAAAGGAAAATAAAATTAAAACTAAAGCATAAACTTCAACTAGATTTCTCAATCAAGTGGATGGATCCCCTAGTTTTTTTTCTCAATGTTCACAATAGTAAAACCAATATTTATAGGAAAAATTATTCAACAAAGTCCATCCCTTAGATCCAAAATTTTCTCATTCAAATCTCAACATTTTATCTCCTTAAATTCAGTAGAAGTTTTTACTTTCTATTCTAACAAAGAAATCCTTTTAAATTATCTTCCATCAAAGAGACATAATGTAACTTTGACATACCTATTTTTCCATATCTTTAACATCACACATATCTAGATTTAACTTTCCTTCATATTTCCTTGTAGATAATTCCACATGGAAACTTACTTGAAACTATCCTTGGATGGAATTGGCATGTTCAATTCCAATGGAAGCATCACATAAGTACGCAACCAACAAAATCAGTATAAATCCAATAGAGGTAATTAATATGATAGAAAGCGGAATTATAAACTACTGGTGATGTTAGTGGGTATCAGTGGTAGTACGACTTAGAGGAAATAAGCTTGGAGGTAGAAGGTATGTTCTACAATTATTGGTAGAAAAAGAATCTTGGTGGTGGTAGTTAAACAGTATGAAGTGTTAGAAGAAATTGTTGGTAGTTAGCTTAGAGGAATAATGAAATAATTGGATGCTGGTGATAGTAGAATAATTCTAGTGGGAGGAGACTAGAGGAAGCAGTGTGACGATAGAAGTAGTAATCTAACATTGGCGGTCTAAGAAACTATAAGTAATGGGAATCCTTTTATTTTTTAATTGTCCTTCACTTCATCTATGTCGACCACTTATTTATTTAATATCAGGGTATCATTATATTTGAAATGGATTTGTAAAGGCTCATCCAGACTCCTAGAGTCCTACAATGGTGATCTAAAATTAAATTTTGTTTGTTGGATAAATCCAGAGCTTCCCTAATAGAGGCGTGCATGTTTAAGCTCAACAAAACACATTTTTTATAAGTGGTACACAATACCCCCCTCAATTTTTGTCACATCAGAAATATTCTAAGGTTTACACTTCTTTATAAGTGATCCATTGAATTTGACTTGAAAATTGATCTATACTCAAGACGGTGGACTCGTACTTCCTCCCATGGGAACCTACACTGGAAAGGCCATCCACCCATTAGAACAGGGATCCTCCTCCCATGTGCTGGTGCATCTCCTTGCCTATACTATTCACTCACTCTCCTCTACTTTTCCTGCGACAACCCTACCCTCTAGCTTGGTTGGCTGGCCTCTATGGATGGAAATGTGAATTGCTGGGGGTTTGGGGAATGTCTATGGTGCTAGATATTTTTTTACATAAAAATAAATTAAATACTTAGTAGAAATTCAAAAAAAATTAATAATAATAAATAATCTTCTAACATTTTTATTATTTTTTAAAAATGAATTTATAAAATTTAAATTACCCCCATTATAATAAAATAATTAATTATTTTGGAAAAATAATCAAAACCCATTAAAATTTATCATCAATTGTTTTTATAAAATTCATGTAAAGTAAAGGCATAAAATACCCCCACACTCGAACTTATACTTGTCCTCAAGCATTGAATGTCAATATAAATTAGAGGGGAACACCGTGCTTATCAATATTCAAATTTCCAAGTAATAAAATAAAATAATTATCTATTGGAAGATACAATTTTCATGAATCACATATAATAGAAATTCAACTTCACACTTTTCAAAGAAACATAGTTAATCATGTATTTTAGTCTATCCTATTGGAAAGTGGTGATTCTTATCCTCTAATTCATTAACATATCATAATATATTATTATTAAATATACAGAATCATTATTTAACTAACAATGTATTGTTTTCTCGCATCACTCATGATGCAGTTTCAAGTAGAGATATTCTCACCCCATGAGTACATACAACTCCCATAAGCTGGAAAAATACCTACATTATCTACTTTGTAAAGAAAAAAATAAAATTAAATCACAAGGAAATTGAAGTTAAATTTAGAATGAATCTAAGTCATTAGGTTGGTGGGTAATTATGTTTGGAACATTAAGGCTCAAATATGAGGTTAAATTTGAATAAAAATGCATGATATTCAAAAATAAAATCTCCATGGAAGTCTACATTCTCAAAGTGACAACACCCTCTTCTCTCAACGCTGTATTTTTTTATTATAAAAGAAACCCCATCATCACATGGGTAGAACATACAATATTAGGATGGCCTAAAAAAATACAGGCCAAGCTGGTCCCCCCTAATCAAATTCACTAATTATGGATTCATTTGAAGAGAACTAGAAATAAATATTGTTACCTTTATCAGCTACTGCCATAGATGCCATGGACACCAAGTAATCATCTACTTTATTACATTCTCACCATGTATGAAAAAACTTAATGTTGTTTCCCCCAAGGTTGTCTCTACACTTCCTTATAACATAAGCAATCGACCATGGAGGCTGAATCCAACCATTCATCGAGTCCTGGATAATCTTGGATTCAGTTTCAATGAATACAATGAATGTTATAATCCTTCATTAATTTTATAATTTTCTATTTTTTTTTAAAAATTATTCTTTTAACTAATCTCACATTCCCCACCCAACCCCATATTATATAAATCATTGGTTCGACAATGGCGATTTTGGATTTTCCCAAGCCACAACCCATTTTTTCTTCATTTTTTCATCTTTTTTTTCATTTAAAGAGGGATAGAAATGGAATACAGTAAATGAAAATGAAATAAAAATGTATTAATTATCCAAGGGTTATTGTTTTTGGTAATTTTCTAAGTTATTTTAATTGTTGAATAAACAGTAAAAATATAGTTTTTCACATAACCATTATACTATAAATTACATCTTTAATGATATAATAATGACATAATCATTTATAGAACTTGAGGTTTGGAAATGATATATTTTATTTCATAAATGAGTCATTAAAATAAAATTAACTTAATTTACAAACTTAAAATAACTTTCCAAAACATAAAGTAAAAAGTGATTCCTTAAAATAAAAATTTCTCTTTTTCCCACTTTCCTTTAAAAAAATAATGAATTAGAATTATAAATAGGATTTAAAATATTAAACCCAATATATTATATTCATATATTATTTATAATGTAAAAAATATATAATTACATGTTTTACCTTTGATATAATTTTTTATTCTAAAAATACCCCTCTCCTCAATTATAAATAACCCATCTCCCTTCCCTAGGAAACCCTATTATTACTCACTTTCCAAAGCCTAACCTCTGAAAAAATACTCCCTCCTAAGACCCTGATAATAGTTAGGGATTTTATAGTGTAAACTAATTCCATATATAAAGATATTTTTAGTGGTTTACAAGAGAAGAGACACCAAGGATTAAGTAAGCTCCAATAAAATATTTTATGTTTTTTTACTTCTTAATGTTCTTATAATTATTTTTTCAACACCAATTTGACATCTAGAACTTATAAGAATTAATTTGGAAGTAATTTAACATTTTATTAATTATTTTAATATACTTTAGGTATAATGTTACTATATATATATACATTTCAAACTTCCATTTCTCACTCTTTTGGAAATGTCCCATCAAAGGTCGGTTGACCAACTACAGAGACATTACCATGTCAAAAAATATAACCTCCATCATAGATGGAAAATAATATATATATATATATATTATAAATATGTAATTATATATATAATAAGATTCTAAAATTAATTATACTAATGTATAAATTTTGTTGAACAAAGTAGAAAAATCAAGGAAAACTGATAAATTTTTAAGTAAAACATGATATTAAAATGACTACCCTATAACCATGGAAATTATGAAATATAATAAAATTAATATAATTTATAAATAGTGGTAAAAATTACAATAATTCAATTCTAGATTATTTTTTTAATAAATCTTGGTTTATTATCCAGGAGTTGAAAAAACGATGAAAGAAAGTAGGAATAAAGGTAATGGGATTCTCAAAACCAACTCCTTTTCTTTGAGTTATCCTTATTTCAAAACATATTTTGTTTAAATACTCCTATAATTTTCCTTAAATATAATTTCATTATTCTTCACTTTTTATTTTTGGGGATATACATGTTTCTTACTTGATTTTATAAAAAATACAATAATTTTCCAAAATAACTCTTCTTTCCAAAATGCATCTTTATATCCTCATGAGTTGTTTATTATTCACTCAAGAATAATTATTGTTATTCTAAATATGTTTTAACTTTTTCATTTTGGAAACCCATGTTTATTCATGAAATCATTATTGATGAAATCCTTATGAAAACCATTCCTTTTAATGGGTTAATTCGTGACTATTATTGTAATATGTTCTACGTGGCATGTATGATTTTGTAAATTGTATGATATATTTGGTGGGCCTGGAATTATATAGACCCCAAATTTATGAGGAAATGTGATGTATCTCATGAGATAATGTGTATTATTCATAAAGATGATTCCATCTTTGTTCAAAAATATGATGTTATGATTATGTGTATATGTTATGTGTGAACATGATGGTAGCTTGTTTCACAACTATGTGTGGTATTTAACCACTATGTCATGATGTTTCATTTTTATGCATTGCCACATTCTATGCCTTTATCAAATGTTTCCCTCATGATGTTTATGATGATCCTATGATTATGTTATTATTATGATGATTATATTCACCCATGTTATATTGATTCATATACCTTATTCATCCTCTTACTAGGATTTTAGCCCACCCCTTTATTTGATTTATATCCTCAGGTGATCACATGTACTAAGGATAATGTGAGATTTAAAAGGATAAAGAAGAAGGATTTCTAATAATTTTTATATTTTTTTCATGTATAAAGTGATTTATAGTCCAAATTTTTCCAATACACTAAACCTCTGGATTGTGGATTGTAATTCTTTTATTTTGTTTATCATAAAAATGATGTAATTGTTATGTTATAAAAAGTGGGGTTTCTATAGTTGGAATCAGATCATAGTTTAATTAATTTTTGAATTAGTATTAGAGAAAAATAGTGACAACCCTTAGGATAAGACTAAGTATATGTAAACATCAAAGAAAATTTGATTTTGAAAAAGGCTAAACATAGGGATCCCATATGATATGCCTTTAAAGTTAATTTTGAAAAAGAATAAATTATTTATTCATGATTTTTTGACTTATGTCTTGTTCAAATATTTTATATTCTAGAAAATGGTGTGAACCAGGAGAAACTAGGACAATAACCCATGTTAGGGACTATCGAATGATTTCATTAATGACACCCCCAATTCCATTAGAGGGGGAGTTAAAAACTTCATGGAAATGCTTACCAAGTTGTCTCAAGATATGAATAATAACCTAAACCAAGTGGTGTGTCTATATTGACCCAATTAGTATCAATTAGATATTGAGTCTTTTATGTAGAATCAACCACCAAATTTTAGTGGATATTTTGATCCACTTGTCACAGAATAGTAGGATAATGTAATGGAGAAGTTATTTTTGGATCTCCACTATTCTAAGAAGGAGAAGGTGAATCTAGCCATATATAATTTAGATTTAGAAGCTGATCAATGTTGGGAATTGATAAAAAACACATAAAAAAAAGGATGAAATGGAAGAGGTGGAGTGGAAGGACTTGAAGAAAATATTTCTTAACAAGTATTTCCCTCAAAATATTTGAAAAAATAGGGAGAGATAATTCATAGAGATAAAGTAAAAGGAAGGTGAATCTGTTATGGAATACTAAGTAAACTTCAAAAGGATTTAAAGATACACCTCAGGTTTTTTATAAACAATGGTAGTTAAATAGATAAATTATTTTGGGGTTTAAATCCACACCTTCAAAAGGATCTAGCTATCTGAGACTTTGGGAGCTATGAGTAAGTAGTTTGATGTTCTTTTAAAGTAGATATGGAGTTCTAAGAATGGTCCCATGTTTATAGAGATAAAAAGGGAAGAATATAGTTTCATGTTAGTGGGTTAGATTCAAAATGAGGAAAGAGGATCTAACTTCCCACATGTCAAAAACTTGGGAATAATCATCATGGTAATTTCCTGAAAGGGATGTGGAAATGATTCAAGTGAAGAATATAAGGCCATCAATATCATAAATGTAAATAAGAAATTAATAAGACATCCAACATGATGGAAGAAATGAAGGCACATCTAAATTAGTAAACCATGGTTCAATGATTCCACTATTGGGAGAAATGGTACTATGTAAGTTAGTGCACTAAACAACAAGTCCTTGAGGGTAATCTATGTTGGTAACCAACAAAGAAAAAGGAATAAGGGAAAGATTATGTTATCACTACTGCTAATTTAGAACTTGAAAATGAATTGTTATAAGGTATATTTCATATTAAATCAATAATGGTAGATGTTTTTTTATTATAGTTCTACAAATTACTTTATATCCAATAAGTTTTCTAGGGCTGTTGAACTGAGGCCTCGATACATTGAAGTAGAGATATATATAAAAAAATATAGGGTTTAAATCTTTGAAACCAAAGTGTTGGACACTTACACTATAAGTGTCTGGGGGAATATTCTTCTAGAAAATCCCATAATACTTACCTTGGTGCAATTCAATGCTATAATGGGAATGTATTGGATCTCATTATATATAGAACACATCAACTATCATGAAAAAGAAATATCTTTTCATATTAAAAACCATTTAATTATCTTCTAAAAATTAAAGTAAGATCATGAATCTCATTTATAAAATCCATCGAATGCATAAGTTTTGATACCATGTGAAGAACCATACATTTCCTTAATGGTTTATTAAAATTAAGGTATTTAGTTAGATGAAATTATTCTTATTAGGGAAGAAATTGATGTATTTCCGAATGAGTTACTTGGATTTCCCCCAGATTGTGTGGTATATTTATCAATAGGTATCATACCTGGAGATACTCCTATATCCAAATGCACCTATAGGATGGCCCTGATCGAACTGGAAGAGTTAAAGAAGAAGTTGTAAGAGCATTTGGGATAAGGGTTCCTATTCCCTTGTTAATCACCTTGGGGTGAGATGATACTCTTTATAAATAAAAAGGATGGATCAATGTAATTGTGTATTAATTATTTGGGACTCAAAAAGATCACCATAAATAATAAGTATCTTCTTCCAAGGAAGGATGACTTGTTTGATAAAATATGGGGAGCTCAGTACTTCTCAAAGTTTTATATTTGTTTTGGATATCATAAAATTAAGGTGAAAAAGGATGATATTCAAAAGACTGTTTTCTGTACAAGGTATGTGTACTATGAGTTCATAGTGATGCACTTAAAATTTACCAATTTCCCTACAATATTCATGGATTTGATGAATAGAGTCATTAAAGACAATATTGAAAAATTTGTGGTAATATTTATCGAAGATATTATCATTTACTTCAAGAGAAAGGAGGAAAAATAATAACATCTAAGGATTGTACTAGGGACATTAAGTATAGAGAAAATGTATGCTAAGTTCAACAAGTGTCACTTTTGGATGAAACAAGTTGTATTATTTTGGCACATGGTCAAATGTGAGTGAATGTTTGCAGACCCTTAGAAAAAAAAGGTAATCAAGGAATGAACTAAACCCACTAGTGTTATGGAAATTCATTGTTTTACTGGCTTATCTGGGTACTATTGATGTTTTGTGAGAAATTTCTCACGATTTTCTATCCCACTAACTAAGTTAATACAGAAAGGGGTAAAGTATGTATAGATAGGTGAATGTGAGGAAATATTTGAGGAACTAAAGAAGAGGGTAACAACTGCGCCTATACTCACACTACCAACACGTAGAGAAGGTGTTTTGATAGAAAATAATGGTTCCAAGAAAGGATTGGGTTTTTTAATCATGAAAAATAATAAAGTGATTGCCTATGATTCATCATAGTAGAATATCCATGAGAAAAACTACCCAACTCATGATCTTGAGTTAGCATCTGTAATACTTAACTTGAATATTTGGTGGTACTACCAAAATGGTGAAAAGTGTGATATATATACTGATCAAAAGATTCTAAAGTATATATCCTCATAAAAGGTTCTTAACATGAGTCAAATAAGATGGTTAGAGCTAATAAAGGACTAAAATTTCTTTATTCATTATCATCCAGGAAAGGTTAATAAGGTAGATGATTCTCTTAGTAGAAAATTATCTGCTACTATTTCCATGATACAGATTGAGAAAGACACTATATTCATGGATATAAAAAGGATTGATCTTGAAACCATAATGGTCTGGAATACATCTTACCATGCACAACTGATTTCTCAGCCACCTATCCAAGACAAGATAAAGGAAGCAGAAATGGATGATATGGATCTATAATCGAAGGTGAAAGCAGTAAAATAAGGGATGCTACATGAGTTCCACATTAATGATGTTGGTGTGATTTAGTTTGGAACAAGGCTTTGTGTGCATACATAACCTAAGATAAAGAATGAGCTATTAAATAGTGAACACAACTCATATTTCTCCAAACATCCTGAAAAATACTAGATGTATTGGTATATTTGAAAAAACTTCATGTATAAAAACATAAAAAAGTGATTTCGAAGTATATTTCATAGTGTTTGGTGTGTCAAAAATTTAAAGGAGAGTGAAATAAGTCCAAAAGGGTGATACAACCATTACCTATACCCATGTGAAAATGGGAGAATATCACTATGCACTTTTTCACTAGTCTCTTGATGACATTCACAGAAAATAATGCGATATGGGCTACAGTGGATCAACTCACCAAGACCTCACACTTCATTTCTATCTAGGAATATTTCTCACTTGAACAAATTTACAATATATATATGAAGGAAGTTGTGAGGCTACATGGTGGTTTAATTTCGATCATCTATTATCATGATAAAAGGTTCACATCAAAACTCTAGGGAATTATTAAACATTCTTTGAGCATTGAATTTAATTTCTGCAAGGCCTATCACCCCCAAAATGACAGTCAATCTAAAAGGATTATTCAAACACTCAAAGAAATTCTAGGATCCTGTTAAATGGAATTAAAAGGTTTATGGGATCAAAATCTCCCATTGCTTGAGTTCTCATATAAAAAAATATTCAAATCAAGTATTGATTGGCCCAATATGAACCTCTGTATAAGAGGCTATGTAAAACTTGAACTTTTGGGGATGAATTTAGTGAATGAAAGTTACTTGGACCTGTTCTTGGGAATGTAATGACTCGATGTTTATTAGTAATATTTGTTTCCTAAATAAATGTGTGTTATATTATATTATATAATATTACACACATAAAAAATATTGATAAACTAAAAAATACTTTTTTTCATTACTAAATACTATTACATTAATCAACATTGAAGCCAACAAAAATTTCAAACATTACAAAAAAATATAACATAGAAAAGATAAAATTTAAAAATATGGGTTGGCCAAATCTACTTGAATAATCACCCCCACTGAAAATACAATATAAAAGAAAAATATATATTATTAAACTAAAAAACATCTTAGAAAATGGAAATATATAACCTTCATAGGATGTGAAAGAATGAAGTGGTATATATAAGAGGTAATGTGACTGTTTGAATTGTAACATGGTCATTGGAGTAGTAATTTTAACTCAAAATAATAAATTTTTATATAAATAATATTTATCATGATTAATTTAAGTAAATTTATATATTATAATTATAAAATATAAATATTATGATTAAAAAATCAAAGAAAATATAAGTAAATTTTTTATAAACTCTATTATAAAGTATTTTGTAAAAGTTATAATTTTTATATTGAAAATTAAAATTTATTATTTTATAAATTTAATTTAATAAAATAAATATCATTTTTGAAATAATCATTTTAAAATTATCGAAGGGTTATTTTTTTTTAATTTTCTAAAACAATTCAATTTTTAGGTGAATAGTAAAAATCTAGATTTTCACATAACCGATGTATCTTAAATTACATCATTCATGATGTAATAATGACAAAATACTTTATACAACTTTATTTTTAGCCACTATATATTTTATTTCATAAATTATTCATTAAAAAACAATAAACATAATTTCTATTCCTAAAAAGAAATTTCCAGAACCTTTTGTCAAAACTGATTCTTTAAAATAACAATTTCTCTTTTTTTTCCACTTTCCTTTCTAATAAAATAATCAATTCTAATTAAAAATGGAATTTAAAGACTTAAAACAATTATATTATATTAATATATGATTTATAAATTAAAAAATCTATTATTACATGTTTTACCTTTGATATAATATTTCATTGAAGATTTTATTCTAAAAATACCCCTCTTTTCACGTATAAATAACCCCTATAACTTCTGTTGGAAAACCACTCATTATGACTTTATAAAGCCTAATATATACCAAAATACTCAATCCTAATACCCTTATAATACCTAGGGACATTTTTTGAGTAAACTAGTTCCAAACCTCAAGGGATTTTTAGTGGCATACAAGAGAAGCTACACTGAGGATTAAGTAAGTTCTTGTAAACTCTTTTTTACTTATTCTTATTCTCTTTCGTTTTCACCAAAACTTTCAAAAATGAACCTTATAAAAATTAATTAGGTAGTAATTTACCATTATATTATTTATTTTAATCTATTTTAAGTTTCATATTACTATATATATAAATTTTAAACTTCCCTTTCCCGCTCTTTCAACAATGTCCCATCAAAGGTCGATTAACACTTATAGAGAAATTTACATGTCAAAACATATAATATTAATCATTAATGGGTATTATAAAATATATATAATATATAAAAATTTAATTATATGTATTATAAAATTCTATAATTAATTAACCTAATTTATAAATTACTTTGAACAAAATTACGAAATCGAGGCAAAACCGAAAATATTTTGGAAAAACATGATATCAAAATGACTATCCTATAAACAAGGAAATTAATAAATAGAATAAAATTACTATAATTAATAATTTTTTTTAAAATTAAAATAATAAACTTTTGGGTCAATGTTTTAATAAATCTATGTTTATTATTCAGGAGGATAAAGAGTGATGAAATAGTGGGAATAATGGTAAGAGGATTCTCAAACCCAACTCCTTTTATTTGGATTATTTATATTTCATTAAATATTTTTTATTAATACTCCTATATTTTTACTTAAATATAATTTAGTTATTCTTACCTTTTCTTTTCAATGATATACATGTTACCTACTTGATTTTATAACAAATACAATGATTTTTCAAAATAACCCTTCTTTTAAAAACTCATCATTGACTCCTCTTGAGTTGTTTATTATTCGATAAATAATGATGATTATTATACCCTTATATGTTTTACATTTCTCATTTGGGAACCCCAATTTTATTCATGAAATCATGATTAATGAAATCCTTATAAAACCCATTCCCTTTCATGGGTTAATTCACGATTATGATTCTAATACGTTCTATGTGGAATGCATGATTATGTAAATATTATTATGTGATGGGTTGTACCATAAATATATAGCCCTCCAATTCATGGGTTAATGGAATATATATAATGATATAATTTATATTATGCATGAACATGATGCTATCTTTGTTCACAAATATTATGTAATGATTATGCATATATGTTTTGTATGAACATGATGATAGCTTTGTTCACAACTATGTGTGGTATTTAACCACTATGACATGATGTTTCATTTTTATGAATTTCCACATTCCATACCTTTATAAAATGATTCCCCCATAAATTTTATGATGTTACTATTATTATATTATGATGATGATGATTGTGATAACCCATGTTATATTTGATTCGTGTCCCTTATTCATCCTCTTCATGGGATTTTAGCTCAACCCTTTCTTTTATGTATATACTCAATTTATTACATGTAATAAAGAGAAAAAATGATTAAAAAAAATAAATAAGAAGTATTTATAATAAATTTTCTATTTTTATTCATGTATAAAGTGATCTGTATTTCTAATTTTCCCAAGAGACTAAACCTTTGGATCTTGGATTGTAATAGTTTTATGTTGTTTATCATAAAAATAGTACAATAATTATGTAAGAAAAATTGGGGTCACTATATGTTTGATTTAAAAAACCAACACTTCTTCCCTATATATTTAATTCCTTCCTTATTAATGATGAGGAATCCATGGATAGAGTGCACAAAATACACCCCCATAGAAAAGAGATAAAAATTATATAGTGGGAGTAGGATAAAAAATGAGTCCTCTTTCCTTTAATTTTATACTTTAACAACATATTATTCACTTTTCAATAATTTATTAAGTTATTTTCCATAAATATAATAATAAAATGGAAAAGTTATAGTGTAGTTATATTTTCATTAAATTAAAACATAAGGAGTCGATATAAAAATATTCCAATTTTTTGTAAGCAGTCACACTGTCAATTTCCTCAACTGAATCCACTTGTATTTCCTAATTTACTCATTCCAATAAATGTTCAATATATTCAGGGATCTCCATGTGTTTCTCTTCAGGTTAATATTATTTTTTATCATCTACCTCCAAGTAAAAATAAGAGTTGGATGACTCATAAAATTTAAAACAAGGAGAGGTGATACTCAATTCAGTCTCAATAAAATTACATGAGAATAAGTTCAAGACAAGATCATTTCCTAGTGTTAGTTAGAATTAAATTTATTATTCATAAAAAATAAATATTGGAGATGATTGGTATTAAATGAAGATACGTATTCAGAATCCTATAATATTTCTTTTAACTCCACCACTTAGGTGATTTTTTCTTCTTACAAATATAGATAGAGATAAAAATGTGTTGATTATTATTCTTTAAATATGGGGAGATCAAGTTTCATTTAAATACTTGTATATTCACTCCAAAATTAATCCAAGTCTTATTGATATTATATATGTACATATGTAGGAAAATATTCTTCATTAATCTCCTTTAGTAATTGTTTAGATTAGTGAAATTGTTCTTCAAGTACTTTCTTCTTAGCCTCCTAAAGTTCTTCGATTTGAAAAATTAGTGTGAAAATATCTTCCACCACTAGCTTAGGTTTTTTTTCTCTAGTTGATTCTCATAATATTTTTGTTCCATTTAACTCTTCATATCCGTTATCTTAAATTCATTCAATTTTAACTATTCTTTTATATGGTCATCATCTACATTTTTTGGATATTTCACCTATATAATGTATTCAAAAAAATCGGGGAGAACAAGGAATAATATTTTTGTGCCTCAATCATTTCTTGATAAAATTCTTGGAAGTACTTCTATAGTTTTATTAATTTTATTTCAAGTCCTTCTAAAAATAGTTATTCAAGTGTCTGTATAAGGTCCTGGATGAGCTTATTGAATTCATACTCTATGAAAATTTGGCATCAATCTCCCCTAATATGTTTGGAAAAGAAAGTAATACAATATTACATAGAATAGTGCGAGTAATATTTTTTTTGATTATTTTGATTTTTGAAACAAATAAAAATATTTAAAAAATATGGAAATAAACAGTGATAGAAATACTTATTTCTCCCTAAAAATAACACCCAATTTTGACATGCTTGTCATAGGGTGGTAAAAATATATAAAATCTTCCTAGTGCAGCACAATGGCTAGCTAGGGTCATATCAATTGAGAAGTTTTGTAGTCAATCACACACTATATCTAATTAAATTTTTTATATTTTTGTGATTTTGTTATTCTATGAAAACCAATAAATATGAGATGATAATGTGAATGAAAAACTAAACTAAACATATAGATGAAATGAAACAGACTGAATGCAGGTTAGCGAATAAAGGGAATTATTTTGATATTTTCATCCAATGAGAACCTTTGTTGTCTAGTTCTATATTCTCTTAATGAACAGACTCTGTAGTATGTGTGAACACCTTCTTCCTCTCTGATATTTAATATCCAATGTACTCAAATATTGTGAAGTACACCAAACATCCACCTCCTCAATCAAGAGAGAGTGGTTGTAGAAGAAGAATCAAACCCTTAGATAACCACAATGAGGATAACCCTCATGGAAGATCATCCTTAGATTAACCTAATGAAAATATTAAACAAAGATATAGGTTTAACACATGATTACTTCCTTGAGATATTCCTTGGGTTAGATACTCATCATCATGGGTACAATAAATCATGGTGGAGAAAGGGAGAGGGAGAGGGAGATGGAGATAATGGAATGAATAAAACTTTAACTAAAACATGAAAATGATTTAAATTAAAAATAAAATAAAACTAAAACCAAAAAATAAATCCAAATTAGTAGCTCTGACTATATTTCTCAGTCAAGCAGCCGATTCCCCTAGTTATGGATCCTCCCTATGCACAACAACATGACTTATATTTATAGTCAATATTAGTCTTAAAATTCAAAACCCTAGATCCCAAATTTTCTCGTTCGAATATTGAATTTTTATCTCCTTGAATTATATTAAATTTTCATATTTTTTTCCCAGGAAGATCTATTTTTTAATTATCTTCTATAAAGGAGAGAGAACATATAAACAAATTATCCATATTTCAATACATTCAACTTCTCTGATATATATATTAAATTTGAATTTATATTTATTTATTTATAAATTAAATGTGGCATCCAACTTGACGCTATCATTGAATAGAATTGGCATGTATGATGGAAGAATCATATCAGTAGTAGGATAAATGAATTATTACAACAGTAGCAGAGGCATCCATGATGGTAGTAAGTGGATGTAACGAAGACTACTGAAAGTAGTAGGGATCAATGGAAGAATAAATCAAAATATAAGTCTTGGAAATAATAGGACTCTACTATTTTTAATATTAGTTGAATAATATCGATGGTGGGACTCCAACAGTAGGATGTGATGGTAGAAACTGAAGATAGAAATCCTGTTGGAGGTGCGTGATAGTAAGAATAAAGTAATAGTAGAATCATGAAAATTATATGATACTAGTGGAAGCATCATGATGATTATGTAAACAAGATAATACTAGTTGAGTAAGAAATTGGTGGTAGTTGTATTCCTATGTTTGTTTCATTCTCTTTCACTTCTGGTAAACTGACTATGACCTTCTTCTCATTCATGGATCCATTCTCTTTTAAATGGGCTTAGAGAGGCTCGTCTGGTTTCCTAAATTCCAACCATTGTGATACCATTTTAAAAATATCTCATTGGATCAATCCCAAGATTCCTTAATAGCTTCCATGTCATTTTATACAGTCTGGAATTGTTGGTATGATTATCTTGAAGGTGGAAAGAAACATAAGAAATGTTCGAGCAGAGGTGTGCACATTCATGTGTAATGTAACACCATTTTTTTAAGTGTCACATAGTACCTACATTAAGATATATCATATCATAAATTCACTCAGGATTCCCCATGTTTATAAGTAATCCCATGCATTTGACTCAAAAATAGAGTTCAAATCAAGCTAGTGGACTCATACCACCTCCCATTCCTATCCACACTAAAGAGGATATCCACTCATTTCCATAAGGACCATCCCATTCTACAATAGTGCTCCTCCATGAAAATGTTATGCACCCACTTTCCTCCACTATTCTTGAGCTATCCCTTCTCCTAGGTTGGTCAGTTGGTCCCTAGGGCTAGCTATGTGACTTTCTAGGGGGTTGAAGGCTGACCAAGGTGTTGAATAATTTTTTACCTAAAAATAAATTTAATAATTTTTAAAAATTAAACAAAAAATTTATAAGAACATATAATATTTTAACACTTTAATTTCTTTTTTTAATTAATTCATAAAATGTTAATTACCCAAATTTTATTACAACAATTAATTATTTTTCAAAAAAAAAATAAAAAACCATTATAATTTATTGTTGAAATTTAAAAAATTTAACATATAAAATAAGGGAATAAATATCTTCTGAAAAAGATCATGGATATGCTCGAACATGATATAGGCATCCATGTTCTCATGTGAATTCAAAAGTTCCCCATAAATGGGTGATTTCATTAAACATTGTAAATCTGGAACATCAATCAAGTGTTTTTTCATAGAAAGTGAACTACTTATCTCCAACATCATTAGAAATAGGATATGAGATTAGTGATTCTATCACATGGTGTTTCTGTTTATTGTATAATATAATTCTCTATCACCCGTGCCATTCCAATAAGTTATTGAAATTTAGAAAATAAACTTTCTATAAAGTGGATCATAGGGATAATGTGGTTGATGAACTTTTCATTTTTCCACAACAATATAAAATTATATTATTAGTACATTAATTTATTACCAATTACATGATAAACAATAATTTTAATCATATTATTAATCACTGACTATTTTATCAAGTTCCATGACCCTGTCCATTGGAATTAGAATATCCTATTGTGTGGAAAATCTTGGGTCTAGGATCTATATTTCACTTCTCATAACCCAAGTGACACTATACCAAAATTAGATTTTAGCAGAGGTTTTTAAAACCATCACTAAACATTTTAATTTTTTTAATAACCCGACACTTCTCCCCTGACCCCATGACCCCCCGACCCTTCAACCCTGACCCCTTGACCACCTAATCCCTACTTGACCCCCTAAAGCCTCATCACTGATCCCGACCATCACCTCCCCTCACCGACGATCCTGACCCTCACTGCACCAGTCCTGAACCTCACCCCCACCCCTACCCTCTCCACCCCTCACTGTCGGTCCCGACCTAGCTGCTCACCACCCCTCTCCTGCAGTCCCAACCTAGCACATCGCTGCCCCTCAAAGGTCGAGTGGTAAGTGAAAGGTTGTTTCTTTATAGCTATTTATTGTATAAAAATTTGATTTACCATGGGTGTTTTGGAATTACATTTTGATTTGAGTTTTGTTCTTGGGTATTTTTATATGGTTTGATGTGATTTAAAACTATTATGAGTAATTGGGTAGTGTTGAGTTGGTTTTTTTCATGATAATAGTTGCATTGATTTATTTTTTGTCTATTTTTTTTTATCATTTTTTAAAAAATAATTATGTTTCGGGCTTAGGGTTGATTAAATTTTTTGAAGTGGGAATAGAAGTGTTGATTGGGTTTTTGCCTTAGTTTTTTTTATCATTTTTATAAAAATAATTTTTTTTAGGATTTGGGGTTGATTATATTTTTTGAAGTGTTGTTTGATTAGGGTTTCCATGTCAGCTTATGTTGTAGTTGTTAATGATTCCATTTAGGAAAGGAATTTAAGGAATTAACATCATTATTCCGATAAAAATCCTCGAATTATCCTGATTTTTTTCATGATGGTATGGATTAACATAAAATCTAATGAATTCTATAAAAAGAAAATGAAGGGAAGTTGGTGACTCACATGTTTTTTTGTCAAATTTCATGATACTGATTATATCTTTGGAAATTTTCAAATGTTTCTAGTAAATTTTTATATGGTATATACATTGTTTTATTAAAATTATTTTCTAGAATCACCCAACATTGAGGTTTAATAAGTAATATATGGAAAGAACTTGTATGTCGTGAGATCTTGAGTTATTAAGTTGGTGTTGAACATGAAATTATTTATTGACTAGAAATAATTTATGAATAATGGTTGTTCAATGTGAAATAGCACTATGCACCCCATTTCTATTTTGTTTCAATGGGGTATATTTAAAATTTATTTGAATCCATATGATATTTTTTATATTTGGCGGGGTGTGTGTGGAATAATTATTGATGTGGTAAAGATAGTTGGGGTACCATAAAGTTATGGTAGTGGTGAAAAAATTTGTTTTGTGGAAAAGAATTAGATTTTTGTCTGATGTGGGGGCTATTGACAAGTTTTATGGGGTAGTTTATGTACTAATAAGATTATTTATTATGTGGTAGTGGTATATAATCCTAGTATCATGTAACGTGGCTATAATTATTGAAAATTTTAATTGGTGGTGTTATGAAATCAATAATTTTTAGGTTGTTAATGTTTAATTGATTGTGGATGAAATAAAAATAACTAAAGAATTATTGAGATTATTAAATGAATGATACTAGAATAGAATTAAATATTTTAATGAGGAAGATCTTGAAATAAGACATTATTTAATGAATGGGTTGAAATTAGAAATGAAGAATTACATGAAATAATGAATGTGATGATTTTGATAAATGGTATATTTATAATTTAATGAATAATATGATGAAATGGTTGATAGATAATTTTCATATAGATACCATTTGTGGATATATAGGGATTTTTTGTAATATTTATGATTATATATGACAATATGTGGTAGTGATAGTGGTGTGGATTTTGTATACAATTTTAATATTTTTTTTGTGTCAATCCATTGGTTGGGATTTTATGGGACTATACGCCAATTGTATTTCTTATTATTTAATATGAACTAAAATCCATGTTTGGTAACTAGACCGATGACACCTTCAGTGTGTAGGCCATTTCATTGTTTCTAATATTGGAGGGTAGGTCATACCAAACAAAAATACCAGGAATATTCAAAGACTTTCACCAATATTGGTGTTTAGGTTATATATAACATTTTTGCTGGATACCTCGTTAGAGAAGAAAGGTTGGGTAATATCACAGAAAATATTCTTAGTTACGGTTGGATGTATTCAAGGGAAAGGGGCATAATCCTTAGATGATAAGTGATTATCATCTGGCTAATAATTCTTATAGTATGAACAATTATGGGCATTTATTTTTGACAGATAATGTTGTAGAGGATTCAAATATCAGACCAGAAACTCTGATATGCATGATATTTCACTTCACATCTTCAAAAGTTTCTCTTTAATGTTATATGTATGTATGTATTCTACGTCAATGTTAAAAATGTTCTTAAAATGTTCTTTTATGTTTTCAATTATGTTTACATTTTATATTAAAAATTATTTAACCTCAAGGAATTTATGTTACATGATTGATCCCTTTATAAATAAAATTATTTATAATTTTTGTGATTGAACTCACGAAGTCATGAAAACTGATTATTGATCCCTTCTTATGTAACACCATTATAATATTCATAATCAAGGATGTTTTTATATGTAAAAATTCATTTATAATTACTTTTTTTACAAAGGAGATATTTTATTTGGAAACCATTGACCCTGTTTCTTAGGAAGGATTATGAGGTGTTCATTTCAATCATAAGAGAATTAAACCACTTAAATTATATTTACTAATCATTTTAAGTGATTAAAAATATTTTTTTATTAAAATGAATATAACTTTTGAATACCAAAATCTTTAATCCTTTAATTTAATAGTTCAAAGATATATCTCATTCATATATTGAATTTGTAATTTATTGAATTAGAAATATACCCTTTTTATGGGGGTAAATATAATAATCTTCAATATTTGGATTAAATATTATTTACCTAGGATATTAATTATTTACCATATGTATTTATATAGGAAAACCTTATTTAACATATTCATATTTTTTTCAACTAGTATATATGAATCTCTTTTCCTATTTAGTAATAGTTACATGTTTTAATTGTTTTAATAATGTATAGGCATATTGTGATATATATGGATAAAAGATAGATCACATTACTAAGTAACACACCTTAGGATGCTAAGGGTTTAGATGATATTTTAGATTTTTCCATTTCCAATTGACCCATTTAACAGAGAATAGGATGTCCATGTACTAAATGTAAATTTAGAAGATGTTTAAAGAGAGATGAATTTTATGAACACTTGATATTAAAGTAATCCCCTGCTCAATATTTGTTTTGGATTTGGCATGGATAATCAAACATTATAGAAAGTTTGATCATCGATGTCAATCCACAGAATGAGCTCCCAACTTCATAGTTAATGGAAAGTGAAATTCAAAACCTTATAAATGATGAATTCAGCATTGTAAGATACCAAAACCAAAATCAAAACTTATCAGAAAAACCAATTGAGGGTGATACAAAGAAAAACATGAAAAGTGATGTTTTTGAGACTGTAGGACAACCAGATCGAGATTATAACATATCATTATATCCCACTCTTGATTCTATGGAGACTAATGTAAGAGAAACTTCAATGATAAGATAGATGCATTTCATGGTTTCTTTGATGATGGAAATCAGGAGTTATATAGTAGATGTTTGAACTATTCAAAACTTTCTTTTTTGCTGAAGTTGTATTATATCAAATTATTATTTGGAATTAAAAAAAAGGTGATGTCCATGATATTGGAGTTGCTTCATGATGCATTTCTTAAAGAAAATATTCCTGAGTCTTTTTATGATATGAAAAAATTGTTAACAAGCTTGGTCTAAATTATACAAAATTACATGTGTGTCCAAATGATTGTATACTTTATCTGCGAGAGGATTCAAGATGATAGGATTAAATTTTTTTATTCTTATAGATTACAATCTATAGGTGATTTTGGAAGTCTGAATCAATATACTACCATGTAGAAGAAGAAAATGAACACACCTACAAAGGTTTTTCATTACTTGCCTTTAAATCCTTGATTGCAAAGATTATTCATGTCATCGAAAACTACCGAACACATGAAGTAGAATTATGTAGATAATAACAATTATGGGTTAATGAGAAATCCAATAGATTCAAAATTGTGGAATACATTTTATTCATTACATCTAGATTTCTCATCTAATTGTAGGAATATTTGATTGGGATTTGATGCCGATAGATTCAAACCATTTGAGACTTTGAGTACCAGTTATTGAGTTTGGATGATTATTTTAAACACTTAAAATCATCCTATATGGATGTGTATAAAAAATGTCTTTTATCATTTTGTTGATTATTCCTGAAAAAAATTCATTGAAATGATATTGATGTATACTTTAAGCCTTTAATAGAATATTTACAATAGTTATGGAGAAACTGTGTTGATACTTATGATGCATCTTCTAGAAAAATGTTCAAAATGAAAGTTTCTGAAATGTGGACAATTTGTGACTTCTCTGGACTTGGAAATTTAGTTTGTTGGAACACTTACATATGTTTGAATTGTCCTGTTTCTAACTTTGATTTTAAGCTCGAATGGATACCTCACAGTAGAAAATGGTGCTTCTTTTGTAATCAAATATTTCTCTATAAATCTCATAAATTTCATCTAAAAAAGTAAAAATTAGATGGTTTCATTGATCGTAGACCACCTACAAAGATGTTAAAATGGTTCTAAAATAACAGAATAACTTTTAAATTTTGAAATAAAATTTGGGAAGGATCATCATTTAAATGATAGTGGGAAATGAGTTTGAAGTGAATCATCAAGTGGAATAAGAACACAACAATGGAAGAAAAAAAATATATTTCTCAGACTTCTGTATTATGAATTTAATTTATTGTGGCCTAATATTGATGTGATTAACAATGAGAAGAATGTTTGTGAAAATTCGATCTTCACAATTCTTAATGAGCATGAAAATTTGAAGGATCATATCAATGCTTGGAAAGACTTATAACCAATGAGCATAAAATGTGGTCTCTGGCTCAATAGAGAATGGAAAGTATGCTCCGGAAATTTTTGCAATGAAAAATAGGGATAAAGATACATTACTTATAATTTTAATAAATTTAAAGGTATGTGATGGTTATTCTAGTAAAATATCAAGGTGTGTTGACTTAAAGAATTATAGGTTACATGGATTGAAAAGACATGGTTCACATATTGTTTTACAATAGTCACTTCCATTGGCATTGCATACATTATTACCTGAAAAAGTTACTACTGTTGTACTCCAATTATGCTCATTTTTTAGACAAATATGTGAGAAAACTCTTCATCCATTTCAGATTTGAAACCTTCATGAGAGATTTTTATTGAAACATTATGCAGTCAAAATGATCTTTCCCCCGTCATTTTTTATTGTAATAATTCATTTAACTATTTATTTGGTTGAGGAAGCTAAATTAGGAGGCCTTATACATTATCGATGGATGTAACCAATTGATAGGTACATTATTTATATGTTTTTAATTTTGGTAAAAAATTATTGGCACTTCATTAAATACATAATTATGTTTTTTTATTTTATTTCATAGATATCTTGGGCATTTGAAATCATAGGTGAAAAATAAAGCTCAATATGAAGGATCTATTTATAAAGGATATTGGTAGAGGAGCGTCTTACCTTTTGTTATAGATATTTGGATGATATTGAGACAATATTCAATCGAGTTAGACATGTTGATGACACACCGAATAAATCTGAAATACATGATAAATAAAAAATCTTTCCTCCAATTGGCCGATCAGTTGGGAGGAGCTCAAATGTTACAGTAATAGAAATGAAATTATTATAGGAACATAGATATGTGAGGATGAATAGTGAAATTACAGATCCATTTATTGAATATTTTAGGTTACAAATAAATAGATTTATGAGATGATGAACATGAAATGATAAAGTTATAATAAAAATTGTTAATAAAGAGTCTGTAGAATGATTTTCACGATGTGTAAGTTCATAAATATTCCAATCAATATAGATATTAGATTGATACATATATTTTGTAAATATAATAATGCATGTTACCTTTTATAGATCATGAATACTGATACTCAAGAACAACTATGGAATCTGATCAGACAAAAGATAGTTGTCCCATTTGATTCATATGGGGTCCCTATGGATGATACCATAGGATTACTTGAACATATTCTAGGATAGCTGGCGGTAGATCCAATTTCCCTTCCCATTACATATTATGATTGGAGGAATATGACTTCATCTTTGAAAAATAAAGATTTTTATTCAAAAATAAAGGTAATTTTAATACATTATGGTGTAATTAAATGTTATTATGTTATTAATTGCTAATATTTTTAAAATCAATCTCTGTGTACATATGTTTTTCCACTTTACTATTGCTGATATCCTAGAAAAAAAGTGGATATTGAAAAATTTGAGAAAGAAATAGAAAGATTATAAATTGAGATTATGAAACAAAGTCAACGATAATTTTTTGAGTGCCCAAAAAATGTATGATAAGGTACCTAATGGGGTACCTAGAGAGTAGTGGAAAGTTTTTATTGATAGAAATTGTGATGAGAAGCACATGTTATTGAAAAATATATTATTATAATAATATCATTTTACATTTATAAATCTATATGAAAAGGATATGACATTGCATACATTACAATTAAATTACATTTTATTTATTTTAGGATCTTCCAAGGAAGAATGTATCAAGTCGAGCTAAGAAAATCATCCCCCACACTATGAGGTCAAAAATTCTTTCAAGAAGCTGATCGACTCTGTTAATATTTTCAATAGTTTAAATATTTATTAAATAGATTATCTATTAAATATATGAAATTTTTTATTTATCTTTGTTTAATGTATTCCTAGTTTTTTGGCCTCCCAGTACCCCGAATAAAAGTGTGGTTGGATGTTCATAAAATATTTGAGGGGAGTCTTTTTTATGATCCTACGAAAGAAGCTAGGTGTATGGATTCATTATTTATTATAATAACTTATTATTAGTTGTCACTATGTTAATATATATTTCTTCTAAAAAGACAAATATTTGATTTATAGGTAAAAATTAAATAACTATGAGATTCTAATCCCGTGCAGTCCTACTCAGTCTCTTAGGATGAACTAGTTGGTAAAGTCTTTGGAAAAGAGCATTCTGGTCAAGTGGAGAAGATTGGTTTGGGACCAGTAATATTTGAGGTATTTGGTAAGAAAATGGGGATTGAAATCGAATCTAATCCTGGTTTTAGTAGCTTCCTACCCCAATATTCTCATAGAAAGTTTGATTCTATGAAAAAACCAATTTAAGTACTAGGGATGAGATATTTGTTTTGAAGAAAGTATTATTTGATTTATATCATAAGATTACTGGATCTATCCCTGGGGATTTTGAAATTATGAATAGTGGTGAGAAGGTGAATCACAAAAATTCAAAATAATTTAGTTTTCAAACTTCTATTTATTTTAAGTTTAAATATAAATATAAAATGTTTAATTTTCAATATAATTGTCTTACAGGTGGCATTAGTAGGGAGTAGAGATGGAGATGGAGAGGGTGACAAGAACAGTTTATCATTGTGCAATGATTAGCAAAGAGGGTTTGTTCATGTACAATGTGTGTATTTTGTATCTTTTTCTTATTTTATAGAAGTGACCATGACAATGGGTTCCCTATGTATGTGTTGTATAAGCATGTGTCTATATGCTGTGTTTTAACTGGATATCAATATTGAAATTTCTTTATGATCATATATAATGTTTAGTTTCTTGTCTCTTTTACATATAGGTTGATCTAACTATTGTATTATACTATTTCCCACTTGTTTTTCATGGTGCCTTACTAAGTATGTTTATACTCACATCTTCATGGTCCTTTCATGCATGATTGTTTTCTTACATAGACAACTGGTAGATTAGTGGTGTCCTTAGTGGACCTAGTATCTATTGAACATAGAATTGGAGGCAATAACCTTGTTTGGTGATTAGAATTAGGGATTTTGAGTTGGTAAATCCTCTACCTTTTGCTTTCAGTTGTTTCTAGATTGGGCCCTACTTTCCTTATTCTTGGTTAGTCATGTATTTTACCCATTTTATTTCCTAGTTATTTATCTATCTCATTTAGATGTATTTCCTAGAGGTTACTAGATGATTTTTTACACCATAGAGGTTTTATTTTATTATACCAATGTACTATTTCATGGAGTTGATTGTGTGTTTGTGTTTACATACAATAGGATAAAGCCCCCCACTTTAGTGATATTCTTACTCTATTCTTATTGCTATCCCTTCAACTATTGGGGGTGAACATGTGGCATCACTCTTAGATTATTGGTGTCCCAAGTAGAGCTCCTATAGGCTGATTTATGACACAAGATCCCATGGTTTTCTCTAAGACGCTAATATTTATTTAACACCATCCATTATAGGAAAGTCTATACCCTTTTCTAAATCTCACATCCTGACCTAGTACTATTGACCATGGATCATTCTATGTTATCTCTCACCAAAATAAGGTCATATATCACTTATCAATACAATGATATCTAAATCCCATAACATATAGGATAACCCCTATCTATCAAACCCTTTGTTCGATTACTATCCTCTTGTTTTCACCTTTTTGGTTAGAGCTCAATCTGGATATTTTTGGTGATCTCTATTTTGTGATATTTTTGTGCTCTATTTGCACATAAACCCTATTTTTTTAGCTCAGTCTTGTTGATATTGGATAATCCATGGATATTTAATTGGGTAAATCAGATTGTGTGGATTCTTTTTGGACTAAACACATAGAAGCATCAATGTTGTTTCTTGTGATCACATTAAGGGGGTGGGATCAATAAAGAAAGTCCTAAGATTTCATAAAGTATTTACCTTTTGTAAAAATCCAAGTTAGTTTTAATCCTCACTTGTGGAATTTTAGATCATTTATGGATATTTAGGGTGATTTATATTTTGGATAAGCATGGTATATTGGTTTTTAATCATAAATGAAACTTTTGATGAAAATGGTATTCATGATGGATGGTTTCATATTGATAATTAATTTTTTATTATTAAATTAATTTATCTTGTTTGAAATTTTGGTGGATTTATTTTTAATATGTGAAGCCACATTTTAATAAAAGTACGATGATTATTTATATCTAGTTTTAAATGTATTAGATTTATGTTTTTATAGGAAATGTGTTGTGTAATAGTTTAAATAATCAACATACTTTCAATGATAAATGTATTGATTCATTCAATGTATTGAGAAATTTATTATTGATTCTTTCAATGTGTTGATTATTTTAATGTATTTATTTATTATTGATTCTATTAATGTGTTTATTCTTGTTTCATTCTTTCAATGTATTGAGAAATGTATTATTTCTTTCAATTTATTGTTTTCCTTTGTTAATGTGTTGATTATTTATGTTTTGGTGAGAATTAGTGTATGTTGATTCTTTAGTTTTAACATGTTTTCTTTTATGTGTTGTTTTCCTTGTACATTGATGAAATATTTGATTGTCTTGTTAAAATTTCATTATTATTCTTGTGTTGTTCTGGATGTAGGTTCTAGGGATGTAGAATCTGTAGCCTGTTTTTTTTTTAATTCATGATTTAGCGAGGTTTAAACTGCTGATAGATATATTTTTTATTTTTTTGCAATGATTTAAACTACCATTATATAAAGGTAATTTTTTTTGAGTGGTGTTTAAAACAGCCGCTAAATATGACATAATTTTATTTAGCATAAGTTTTATCCCTTTTAGTGGAGGTTTGTTTTGGTAAAAAACTTGAAAATTTAAAGGTTGTTTTTAACTGCCTCTAGATTCTCGATATTTTTTTAAACAAAAACCACCACTAAAATTGAGAAAAATACTGCCAAATATGTGTTATGTAACACTTTCCAAAAACCGCTGCTAAATTGATGGAACCACTACATGTTGAATGTAAACACCAATTTTAGTGGTGCTTTTTGGAAACCATTATAGAACGATGTTGCAATGGTTTAAACTGCCGTGATATAAAAAAACCGCCGCTAAAAGGAGATTTTGTTGTAGTGTAAGGACCTAGTCAATTACTCAAATGTATTTATATAGGAAGTATTTTGTACTATGGAATTTTATTTCTGATATCCATTGAGCAGACTCCCTAATCCTAAAATCCTATTTTGGATTTCATCAATGATTTCCTATAAGATATATCAAGTATAGTAAGGGCTAATCTTCTTAATTTTAACTTAGTTAAGTCAACCCATTATCTTTCTAAAATATCTTGATAATTGAAAAATACCCCCAACAAAGTAATGAAACAACACTTTAACTATAATAGAATAATTAATTAGACAATGGAAGGCATGTTCTAACTTAATATTTTATTGATAGATTTTTTTGTTATGTGTAAATTTCTTATTTTACCCCTTTACATGTCTTGCTAATATTAATTAGATTTTACTTAAGATATTAAACATGTGTAGATAAAATATTTATGCATAATACTTTTATTATTTATTCCATTTGAGAATGATATTATTTAATTCATTTATTCTTGTGATCATAACATATCATCCATAAAATAAAATAAATAACCATGCATAGAATAAAATAAATATGTTACATGATTATAAACTTTATCTACCTGTTTTTTTATTGATTAGAGAATAAAAAAATCATTAAACCTTGGGGAAAAACTACTTGATCCATTCTTGGATCAAGTTGCAGCATTAAAACTTTATCCCATGTATCACCTGGATTAGTTTCACCCAAATTTCATCTTGAACAAATTCAATATGCATGGGAGCCCCATACTTATAATGAATTTACTTCACTTGGAGGTGAAGGTAACTAGAAGCAAGGTTTACATAAAAGAAACCCTGGTCACACAAGACCTAACATAATGAGGATGGGATGAAACAAAGAAAATAATTTTAATTTAATAATAATAATTTGACAAACCTTATGAAATAATTAAATTAAAACAAAAAATACACATACACAGTCCAACATATACTCATGATCATCCATGAATGAAACAAATACACTTTTAATAAATGAGAATCCATTTCAAACATTATTAATTAAGATAAATGTTATATTTATTAATAAATTAATTTATCTTAATTCCTATACAAAATTTCCTTGAAATACCCATCCAATGTAATTTTTCAAATATTAAATAAATTAATTTTATTTACAATTAATTTAGTACACAATGTGAACTTAGAAGAAGCATGGTGCGTACCTGTCTAAACTACCCAGTATTATTCTTGTCAGGTATGGTGTACACACATGAAATTTAGCACACACAGTGTGTTATGTAATTACACAATGTGTACTATGAATAAATTACATATGGATACATGTAAATTACATGGAATGTAATGTTTTTATTGTATGTGGAGTATATGATGTGTGATGACTATACACAAAATTTAGTTATGAAATTAAGTTGATATTAACAAAAATTAACTATATATTAAACCTATCACATAAAGTTAATTATTAATAAATGATACACGATATGTATTATCAATAACATTCATTTATTAGGTTAAAGTAATTAAGTAATTAATTTTAGTTTTTCTACGTAAACAGGTAAGATACATGGTGTATACATTCCAGCTACACATTGTATATATCACTTTTCCATCTGTCTATGACACATTCATGGGGATTGGTTATGTTTTTCATCCACAGTAATATTAAAGTACATGGTGTGTTTGGGAATTACATGCCATGTAACCTCTAAGTTTCATGGTTCACAATCACACGACATGTAACAAATACAAAATTCATCTTTGACTTAGTGTTTTCCACAACCGAAACACATGTACTACGTGATGTGTAAGAAATTTATATGGTGTGTATTCAAGAAAATTGGGTTCTATAATGGCCCAATAAACCCACAACATGTATAGGAACATTCCTAATGTAATTAGTAAATAATGAACCAAATTTTTTATGGTTTGTATTGGTTTGGTGTACACAGGTACATGATATATACCAAAATGCCACATTCCATATAACATTGTGCTATATAGCTAGAATTATTAACACCCTAAGGGTGTTGTCAAATTTTGTTCACAAATCATTAACTCATTATATGAGTGAGAATGAATAATATGGAGTAAAGATCTCGACATTCTAATTTTAAATAATAAATTACAAAAATAAATATCTAATGATAAATGTGTAAACTAATCAATTTTTAATAAATAATTATAAAATTGAATGTAACTAATCTGATACCACTTAAAGGTTCCATAAATACTGGAAGAACATATTGGGAATAGACTAATTCAATTTTTTTTCACAATCAACTTATAATTTCAGTTTTAAATGATAATAAATTGACACGACAATTGAAATAATCCAAAGATTAATTGAAAAAGAACTCTTGAACCAAGAATATATGCTCTTTTTTTTCATTAAATTTATAATTAATTTAATTAAAATAATTAACTTAGTGTTGGAAAATCATTCTTCATAGAAGTTTTGAACTTATGAGTAACATCCAGTTTCACCATCATTACACCAGAGGTTCTAAAGTAGAATCCCTCTAAACATGATCCACACATGCTCATTTTGCTATCTAAGCTTCACAGTTTGTACTGTTAGTGCTAGCATGGTGGTACCGATCATATTTTGTTGCTATATTTGATCACTACTGTGATACCATTAGTCTTGAAGGATCTTCTCTTGGACTCTTCATCTGGAGTGGAGGGTAAAGGAGGAGGAAGTTTTCTTGAGCTTGAGAGAGAACCAAGATATGTTCTTCATTGAGTGAGAATTCCCATGGGAGAAGAATTTTTTGCATAAACCACTTTTCAATTGTCTATAATATTGTATTTATATACATAGTGCTATGGATTAATATTAATTAATTGTACAAATGGCCTTAATTATACATTAATCCCATAATAAACACCATTATGTGTAAAATAACAATAATATTATTTTATCACATGGTTTGTGCTAGCTCACATGCTGATAAATATTATTTTACATTTGGGTAATTAAATATTTATCATAAGACCCAAAACCCAGTCCATTCATACTTGTATTTATTTATTGAATTCTCAAATAAATATTTATATAAATATTATACATTTATGAAAGAAATAAATATTCTCTACATAGTATGATGATTAAATATTTATTTAATTTTCATGTAATTAAATAAAATATTTATTTAATAAATAATTATTTATTACCTTACAAATAAAAAGAGATAAATAAATATTATATGCCCACATAATTAAATAATTAAATTGTGAATACATATTTATTAACATTTGTTATCAATAAATCTTAAATAATAATTATTCTTTTTTATTGATAATAATGTTTATCCAAATAGTCTAATTAATATATAATTTTATTGTGATTAGTAGAAACACTATGTGTGTAATATTTTAGGTTTTTTTCTTAGTGGCATTAGACATGATCACCAAACATCCTATATCAAAATATAGAAATATGTATAATAACCTAAGAGTAAGAAGTTGATGTTACAAAATTGAAAAACACATATAAATGATCACTCTATAATATAATCCATTTGTCTCTATATCTCATTAATAATTTTTTATACTTGTGTCATCAACCTATGTTAAATTCTTACTGGCAGGCTTTCCTCACAATCTTCAGTCTTGGAGATTACCATGTGAAAACTTAATTAGATGAAGTATCATCCACTTATGTAAAAATCCAAGAATTATTAATGTGTTTTCCTTTTAAATTTCTTTCTAAGTCTATTCTTTTATTGGTTGGTATGTGATGGACGTGTTAATGAGATGTTATAGAGGCTCTGAGAGAATTTCGGGATTTGGAGGTGAAAAAATATTTAAAATGAGAGTTATTGTCTTGGGTTCATGTTTAGATCATGATTAGTGATAACTATTCACCCTAACCATGTGAGGAAGATAGATGATGAATAGTTTTACAAACTATGAAAACCTTGATTGAAAACTACATGAAACTTACATTAAATTTCAACGGTGTTTCGAATGATTTGAAAACAATTTACCTACCCTTGTGATCAGACTATATGAGATGAGACTCCTTAGATGGTGAGGAATTCATGGTCAGTGCACAATTTGGCCAACCATGTTAACAAATTCTGTATCCAGTTTAAAGTCAATTTTTTTTTTTGTGAATTTACAAGTTTTCCCTTGATGATTTGAAATACCCCAAACCCCCATTTCTCCCCCTGTTCAACCATCCCCAAGAACATGCCCCTTACTTCATCCTCCTCTCCTTAGTCTTGTATTATCCTTCATTTCTGATCCATTTTAGGTTCCATTTATCCCTATAGAGAGTTATTTGTAAAGCTAACCTTATGTTTTTATCCTTTCTTCATTTATTTGATTATATAGAAATCTCATACTGTTATTCCTTATTTCTAGGGTATAATTATACTTTTCAAATTCTCTCCATTTGATCTTGAATAAATAGACAATATATGATGGGTTTTTGTCTATGAGTATATGGTAGGTGATGTTGAAGTTATTTCTTCAAAGTATCATCATTTTTCTGATTCATGTGATGTGTGGTCATGCCGACATACCACATGATTGACCTTAAATTATAAATAAATGTATTGGGCCTTAAAATATTTATTTTAAATTTACTCACATGTCATGTATGGTCTGTTATCAAGTAGATTTGAACTTTATCTGACCTTATGGTGTGCAGAATCATAAAATGGATTTTGGGAAATTTAAAAGGTGATCCCAAGGGCTCCATAGACTAAAGATGTAACCTTGTGTGTGTCACCCGAGATGCTTGTGATGTGTTCTAGGATCTAGTTTTTATATTTATTTTATAAGACCAAATAAAATTTAATTAAAGTTGGATATGGGAAAAAGTTTTACATACTATAATTATAATTAATGTTTTAGAATGTGTTAGGGAAATCCACCTTGGATTCAGATTGATGAATCTTGATTTGGAATTCCTTGGGAAAACCTTCATTGTATTTAAATTTTATGACTCTTGGTTTACAATACCTTGGGGAAATTTCCCTTAGATTTGATTATGATTACAGATTTGGGTTGCATTGGGGAAAATCCCTTGGATTTATTTGTGCCTCAATGGGATACTATGGATAGAAAAATCTAACTTAGGTAAAAGTGGGTATGGTCAATATAGGGTATCACCATAGAATCCAAGGATCAATGGTGATTTTATTTACTTATATATTTATTTCATTTTATTATATACATCAACATGAAATATATACATAGACTAGATATGATTTATATGCTATTGGTGGTGGCCTACTAATCTATAATCACACCCAACTCAACCCACCATTTTGTAACCAAATAGACTTCGTGATTGTCAGACAAGATAAGAAAAAACCACCTTATGACTGATGCATGATTTGGTTATCTAAGATTAAGCATGGGAGATTGGGACCGATCTAGGACTCAAAGACAGTTTTGGAGAAGTTTCCCAATTATAAATTTTGTTATTTTTTGGATATTAGTTTACAGGAACTTCTTTGTGATGTATTATTTATTAACATAAATATATATCATTTTGATATAGCATGGGTTGTGATTATTTATTGGTACTTACTTTGATATATGTTTTCTTCTTCATCTGGATGTATACATGTTATTGTTATAATTTCTGCAATTATTGCACTCTAATTTGAGGGTATAGTCTCCCCACCATAATACTATAGACCCTCTATTTTAGTCAGGTACCTCTAGCACATGGTAATGAATATATTAGGTAACATGTTAATCTCCATTCTGATACCGATTAGTGTCTATGGACTGAGGAAAATTACAAAGTGGTATGAAATCCCTTTTCTTTTATATAAATATTTGAATATGGTAGAAGGGAGATAAGGCGTTTTTGTGACTTGGTATATAACTTATTCCTAGGGGTAGTTAACCCACATATGAGGATGGTCCATGTTTCTTGGGACGAGATTGATGTTTTTTTAATTTTTCTTTTATAGTTTATTTATTTCACCTAGTGTGATTCATATGATTTTGTAATTTTTGGTTTATGGGATTTTCTATCTTTTTCATAATTTATGGAGGGAATGTATTCATGAAAATTATTAGGAACATAGGGTTTACATGTCATCTTCATGATTTCCTATGATTGTTTTCTTGGAATATGAAAATGGTCAATTATTTAGAGTGTTAGAAGCAATTTATATAGTTTTTTTCTATAGAAATTTATACTGGAATCTTACTTATACAATCTTCTTAATTGTTAAAAGTGTGTTACATGATAACCTATATTGATTATTATATGGGATAAATAATGTAAAATTAAAATTAAAACTTATGAATCACTTTAATCTATAACTTTTAATTGATATTTCATTTAATTGAGCCTCAATCATAGAAATTTTGGTTAAAGTAAAACAGAAAAGTGGGATGAAATGGTTACTATGTGTTTGAGGTGAAACTTACATGTATATTGTATTGAAGCTATGTATGGGTAGATGGGTCTAGTGAGAACTCCCAAGTTATAAGATCCATATGAGATAACATGTATAGAATAATGGGGTGTTATTACTATTATCACTTTTCCATAAATTGTTATATCATGAATTTCTATAATAAATCATTCTGAGGTGTGTGTTTGAAATAATAGGAAAATTCCTCCCTAAAGGGATCTATTTGAGAACAAGGAGGGTAGCGATGAGAATTCCCCAGATTTGGTTGGTCCTAATCTTATTTTAGGACTCGGTAAGGATAAGGATTATTAGCTCCGAGAGAGCTTACTACGAGTAGTTTAGGTGATGGAGAGAGAGGCTCTATGAACTGTACTGATGATATATGAGAATCTAGAGAGTTTTAGTTGCATCACCCACCATTATTGTCTAAGGAGGGTGGTACTCAGGTAGCTAAGATATGGATTAAGTATGTATGGATTATTTTTTAGCACCTAGATATGACTCAGTAGAGGAGGGTGAAATTAGAGTTCTATATGTTTCAATGGTTAATGAAGTGATGAAAATATGTTTTAGTCTAGACATATCTCTATATTGGATTTTCCAAGAATGAATTTTAGATCTAATTCATTGACCATTTCTTTCTATATACCATGAGATTTGATATCCTTAGAGAGTTCATACACTATACACACGAGTATATGTTCTTTATGGACTATGATGATGATTTCACCAATTTAAAACACTTTACCATTTAAAAGTTGTGGATGAGTTTTCCCAAGTGAGATGTTTTAAGGATAGGATAAGGTATATGATTTGAGTTTAACTGAACATTTTTCATCTTTAATCCTTTTTTGAGTAAGTGAATGAGCTACTTATTACTTAGTGGAAGTCGAGTTAGGGTAGAGGCTCAGGTGAAGTAGCTTCTGTTGGGTGGATAAATGGTGGGACTTTGGGATGATGGAATATTTATTTTGAATGTTTACACTATTTTAGTGGTAGAAAGTGTTTCCTAGGTTATGGATCATATTTTAATCCTCTGGATGATAGTGCAGTGTGGTGCCACCAATATACCAGGTTTTCACACTATCATTATTTATTTGAGTAGCCACAGTTAGAGTGTTGAGTTTTTATCATAATGGGAAACATAAAAAGGTTCTTCTAGAGTACTCAGAATATAATTATAAACAAGTATCTACGTTGGTGTTATTTTAAAAAGCTAGATCATCTACCCCGTGACAGGTGGGAAACTGAAGTTTTACTCGTTGTTGAAGTCTTGGTGGAAGATGTTGGGATTAGGTTTCAGAGAAGCAGTGCTATAAGGGTAGTGTAGTTGAGGTATATCAACCAGGGACTCATGGATATTTTATAGTCTTGTTAAATGTTATACAAATAACTCATATAGGTTATAATACAAATCCTGATATTGTTCTAGTTACTATATTGGTTACTTCTAATCCAACATCCACTTTTTACGATACATGGGGCTTGCATTATTTTATATTCACTCTGTTTGTGGATGTCATAGAGAAAACTATCGAGTATTTATATGTGGTGATTTTTATTAACATTCCATTGGTGGTGAGGTTAGAGGTAATTCACTAATGTCAGGAATCAGCCCTATAAATTAGTGGTTATCGATTATTATGGTATCTCTTCAGGTTAGAGATGACTAGTTTCAATCTAATTGTTGGGAAGGATTTCTTAGTGCCATATTGAGTCCACTTTGACTACAGTAATCAAAGGGTTTCATCCACATCCCTCTAGTGTTGTGAGTATGTTCATATTAGAGAGTGAGATGTTCAATGAGGTGGTGTAGGGACAAACCATCTATAGTTGGGTGGGATTATATCCAAGCTTTTCACCATTATATTTAAGGATGGAGCTGTGTAATAAGATGTTTTCCTCCTGCTATTTATTAGTTTAATGATTTCTTAACTTGTTATTTATTAGGCTTTAGACTTGAAAGCAAAGTGGAGTTTACTACCAAGCTCATGTAGAGTATAGATCCTGCTTATATTCTTCCCTATAGAATGAATTATATAGAGATATGAGAGCTTAAAACTCAATTTGAGAAGTTAGAAGCCAAGAGATTCATTTGATTGAGCACATACCATTGGGATTATCTAGTTCTTTTTTCTTAGAAGGTATACAGTTCCATACAGCCATGAGTCAAATATAAGAAGTTGGACCAGATGACAGTTTAAATCCAATATCAACTTCCCTATAATGAAAAATTGTTTGATTTGATTAGAGGACCATGAGTATTATCTTAGATTGAATTGAGGTCATGTTATCCCCAGTTTTTTGAGGCCATCAAATATGCCTTTTAAAACTTTTAGGATTGAGTGTGGTCTATAAGATTATTTGGAAATGTCATTCGATCTAAAGAATGTGCTACAATTATTTATATCCATGATGAATCGGGGTTTCCACCATTACCTAGACACATTCGTGGTCATATTTGTGGATAAAATCCTTATGTATTATATGTTATGGTAAGAACACATGAAATATATAGAGATCATTTTGGGCACACATATAGTGAATAAAATTTATACCAATATCTTCAAGTTTCACTTTTGGATTTTAAAAATTCACTTTTTGGGGAATATCTTACTAAAGGCCAATGTATCTGTTGAACTTGATAAAGTTAGATTAATTATTTCTTTAAAGAAAATAAAGAATGTTTTTAATATACATATATTTTTATATATATCTAGTTATTTATAGAGGTTTATTTAATACTTCTCTCACTAGGTAGTTTTGATGATAGGCCTACCAAAAAAGGGAGTAAATTTCATGTTGTTTTATTCTTAGAAGATTTTTTTAGGAGCTATAAGGTAGAACGACAATAATGAAAATCCTAACCTTAACAAATTCATGTAAGGAGTATATTGTGGATTCTGATTCATTAGGAGTTGGTTTAGAAGTATTCTTGATACAAGCCATCTATTTCATCACAATGGGGTCATAAATTTGAGACCACATTAGTGGAATTACATTATGTATAACCACAAGTTTCTAGTTGTAGTATATTCCTTGAGATATATGAGGTATTATCTGTTAGGATGGAAATTTATGGTCTTTACTAACTAGAAGATCCTGAAATACTTATTTCCACATTGTGATTTGAACCTTTAGTATTGAAGGTGGGTTGATTAACTAAAATTCATTAATTTTGGACTAGTTGCACCCTCATAAAGGGAAACATCATTACAAATGAATGGCCCAAAAGATAAAAACTCATGTAGTCATAGAGTCTAGCAGTGAGAGGAATTTGATATACCTTTTTATTGAGAATAATTTTGATGCTAGGGAGTATCAATGTTGAGTTATCCTTACATCCTTATCTATTGTTACTTAAATCCTTAGAACGATAAAGTGGATTTATCTGTTAGATTGAGAGTGTTTAACTTTGATGTATGACATATATGATTGTGAGAAGACTCTAGACTAGAACCTTTATGATGATGATATTATTCACGATCACGGTTTTTACTTATATCCCTTAGAGATGCATGGATAAATATTGAAATAATCACACACCTTTAAGTGAGATATGCACTAAGGTGTGAAAAAATGTATCGTGACATTCATTGATAGAACTAGTAGCCATGAGTGAAGTATTATGTGGTGGGGTATTTCACAAGGTGCCACACCTATTAGTAAGTGAACACCAAGCACCAGTGGACCATTGTTCTCCTATTATCATTACCCATTACTAATTGTAAATTGGATGACGTCACTATTGATTTCATGGTGAAATTATAAAGGATTCCCCATGGTAATAAAATGGTAAGGGTGATCATGGATTGACTCAAAAAGTGTCTCATTTTATATAAATTTGAGATACTTTTTTTAGTGAATGAGCTAAGTAATATCTATATATGAGATATAGTTTTCTTACAAGGGGTTCCTCAGAGAATAATTTTTGATAGGTATGCCCACTTCACATCATGTTTCTAGTAATTATTATAGAAATTGCATGGCATGTAGGTGAATTTGAGCACTTACTATCATCCAAAAACTTATGTGTAGTTTGATTAGACTATTCCGATCTTAGAGGAAATGTTGTGGGAATACATTTTTGGAATTTTGTGGTTTCTATAATGATCATTTATCTCTAGTAGATTTCACCCACAATAATAGTTATTATGTGTCTATACAGATTCCACTTTACAAGGATCTATACGGTTGATTGTGTTATCACCTCTGTGTTGGTAGGAGGTTGGTGAGTTAATAATGATCAGTCCAAGTCTCATGTATAATACCTCAAATAAAATTTAGTTAACCAAAAAAGAGATGGATACTACCTAAATTATGAAAATGTATTTTTTTAGATGGTGACACCAACCTATTGATTTTGTGGTGTGTGAATTATTGTTATTGTGAGTGACACCAAGTTTGGGACAATATCATGGTTATAGGTAGGGAAAGTTAGTTCCCAACTATAAAGGGTCATTCAAGATAGTGGGGAGGATTAATATAGGGTAAAATAGTTCATCTATCCCATATAATTTTAGTGATATACACGATGTATTTTATGTATCACAACTTTGAGGATACTACCTCGATCTATCTCATATTGAAAACTCTAATGATATTGATATTTAAAATGATGCGTCCTTTGAGGAGCATCAAGTTTTCATAGTTGATCATAGTGAAACAACTCTCCATGGAAAAGCATTTCCTCTAGTGTGTGTGCAATGGAAACATAGATGTATCTAGAAGGATAAATGGGAGTAAAATTTGGATATGTGAGTGTAATGGACAAAGTTGTTTGTTGATGAGGATTAATTATGATTGACATGGAAGGCTAAAGGTTAAATTCTATATAGTGGATAAGTTATAAGGTTTCAATAATTCTCGAGGTGATTTATTTTTAAATTTCATTGATTTTTTTCTTTTATTGGATGGTGTGTGTTATATGTGTTTATAGAGTGTTTAAGAGGATTCAAGAGTGTTTTAGGGGTTAGAGTCCCCAAAAATATAGAAAATTAGAGTTACGGACAATGGTGAATGGTTAGCATATGACTATTGCTAACTGTGCACAAAAATCATATAGGATAGATATCTTGTGACACAATTTTAAAAACCATAAAAATAACTAGTGAAAACTATACAAGTAATGTATTAAACTATAGAGGTGTTTCACATAGTTGGCTTACAGTTTACCTATTTTGTAAAGATATCCATGAGATGTGAACCTTCTTTGATAGTGAATACCATGTGGTTTGTGCATTGTTTAGATAACTGTGTATAGAATCTCTAAAAATTGTTTAAAGTCTCATAATTTTTGTATTTGAAAAGTTTACCTTGACGATTTAAAATACTAGAAACCCTCATTTTCTCACCCTATTGAACTGGCCTAGTGTTCACACCACACCCTTCCTCCTCATCTCCATTATTGTGAGTTATACTTCATTTCTTATCTATTTAAGGTGGAGTTCATTAATGAATTGACGGTTAAGATGGAGTTCATCACTACAATGATCTAGTGGTGAGGATAACTTTATGTTTACATACTATTTTTTTGTTTCATAGTCTTGCAACCACACACCATTATTCCCTATTTATAGAGAATTCTTTTTCCTTTTTAATTATTTCCATCTGAGCTCGAATCAATGATTGATATCCAATGTGTACACTTCTATAAGTATAAGGTAGGTGGTTTTGGAATCTATTCCAATGAATTTTCACGTTTTTATTTATGCATGTGATGTGTGGTCATGTCGACAAACTATACACTCGACCTTACATTATAAATAAATGTAATGTAGATTAAAATCTAGAAGTTAGACATAATCATAATCCATATATGGTTTGTTAGTGAGTAGATCATATCTTTATAAACCCTTGAGGTATGTGGGACATTGTATGGTATTTTTGGTAAATTAAATATGCGACATTAGGGGAAACATATACTTAAGATGTAACCTTGTCTGTGTGACTGAGTATGCATAGGATGAGTTCTAGGACCCAATGTATATATTTTTTATTCAAGACTGAATATAATTGAATTAAAGGTGTGGTTGTGTTAATTAAAAATACTATTATGTTGTAATTCACTGCTTAGAATACCTTCAGGTAATCACCATTGGATTCAGATTGAGAACTATTTATTTGTAATGCATTAAGGAAATCCCCCTTGGATTCAGATTATGATAATGATTTAGAATGCCTTATGGGAAATCCCATTTCTATTGAGATTGATGAATTTTGGTTAAAAATGATTTTGGGAAATACCCATTGGATTAAGATTATTATTTTTTAGTTTTAATTATTTGGAAGAAATCCAACTTGGATTTATTTACTCCTCTATGATATATTATTGATCGATATATCTGACTTAGGATGAAGTAGGTATAGTCTATCTAGGGTGTCACCAGGGAACCTGGGGATCAATATTGAATTTATTTACTTATTTCCTTCATTCCTTTAATTATCCACATCAAAATGTATTATATACATAGGATGGATAAAAATTAAATGTTGTTGGTGGTGGATTACCGAGTCATACTCACACCATTCTTGGGCCACCGTTTGGTACCCAATAAGACTTCATGATTGTAAGATTGGACAACGAAATCATCTTATGACTACTTTCTGATTGGGAAATCTATGATGGAGCATGGGAGATTAGGGATTTTCTAGGACATGATACATTTTTTAAGGAGTTTCCAAAGTTTAACTTTTTTATTTTTTGGATATTGGTTCACATGGATTGTTTTGGGATGTATGGCTGCTTAACATGAATATAACTCATTTTGATATAGCATGGGTTTGGAATATTTATCAGAACTTGTTGTGATACATTTTAATGATTTATTTGAATTTATTTATATGTATGTTATTATTTACACTATTATTTAACTATGATATGAGGGTATAATCTCCCCACTTTATCACCATGTACCCTTGTTGCTAGTCGACATCCACTATCGTATGAGGAGGTGTGCCTGAGCTCACATAAAAATCAATCCAACACTGATTAGTAGACATGGAATAGGTAATGTTACAACTCATGACCACTCTAACCTAATAGTCTATATTATCTATGTCCCATATTATGACATTATATGATCGTAATACTAAGTTTATGAATATTTTAATTGCATATCAAGGTTCCCATCATAGTGAATAAATTTTTATGACATTTTAAAAGTGATAAATAATATAATATATTATAAAAATAAAGTTATGTAGATGAATACTAAACATATGATTATGTTTTTATTAATATTAAATCCTATGAATAAATTGGTAGTATAAAGTAAAAAGTTGTTGGTTCTAGGTCACCGAATCTAACAACATGGTGACTTCTCAAATATGATTGATGGTTTTATACAAAAAATAATGATTTTATAATAAGGGTAAACTAGGGTACTAATAAGTAAAATTTCATCGAGGTTGAAGTAAGGAAGTATGATTCCACTATAAGGGAAAACATTGAATTGATTGAGATAATATCAAAAACTTTTATCCCATATAAAAAATCAAGGAATAAGAGAAATGAAGACAAAAAAAATCCATTTTTATGTTTTCCATGGATACCATTTTTAGTGTAATGGATATGGACATAAATCCATGTATTGATCATATTATAAGAAAATTATTATATCGAAGGAGATAAAAAATAATGTTAATCCATATTACAAGGAGACATACACAAATCTAGAAATTAAAAACATATATTTTGTTGATCCGTAATGAAATTCAAGATTTAGTTTGAAAATGAGACTAAAATTCTTCCATTTGAGTTGATGATGTTGTAAACTAGATCTCATAAAATATTACAGGTATAAAATGTGTAATGATGTGGGTATCACACCCCCCTTATTTATGATCATTAATGATAGACACATATTTATATATAATTAGAAATCCTAATGTTAATGTTATCCCAAATAGGACCAATTGACTCATTAGTCTAAGTCTCACACATATGATACAAATATGCATTACATTGCTCCTAAAATTTAATAATATGATTAAAAATTTATATAAAAACATCACAATCATTACAATTTTAGTTAAATAAAATTTTAAATAAAAATATATATGAACCATGACACTTTTTGGTTACTCCCATATTACCCACAATGTCAAGAAATATATTTCTACCTTCTTCTATACTATATATTATGTGAAAAAATCATATGAATTATTTTTATAGAGAAAAAAATTAACATATTACATTTATTTAATTAATAAAAAATATGTAAATGGTAATATATTACTTTCTTCTAAAAATTCTTTCTAAATTTTATGATACAGCCTCTATGTATTACCATTATCACCGATCAACTCTACTTCACTAAAATATATTTCAACTAGAAATTATTACTAATTTGATAGGCTTTGAGTCCATCCTATACTAAAACTCCTTGGACCCACATTCTTGGATCATATTTTATAAAAATATATATTCTATTTCATATCATGAACAATAAAACATTCATTCAATTATAAGAATAATCATCATAATGACCTTGAAAATTATAGAAATAAATCATTCAAAATAAAACAACAATAATTATTTAAAAATTATTATAGATATCTCCATCAAATCCATGAAATCCTTAAACATTATACCACTCATAAATCTACATTTCCTAGTTTATTTCCTTAAATAAGAAAGAATGTTATTAAATTAAATCCAAATAATAATTTTATAAAAAAACGAATAGAATGTTGAGGAATCTCTCTAGCTTTTTCATAAAAACATAAATGTCATGATCAAGAGTCACAAGTCAAATAAAAAATAATTTTAAGATATAAATAAAGTTGTAATTTATATATTTTGAACATTTTATCAAGACTAACATCCAAGATGTATTATAATAAAAAATAACTACCAGAACTTTTTACCCAACGGGTAAAAGAAACTTTCAATACACTATTTTTACCATTTTCATTGATTAAACTTTTCCTAATGGATTTTGGGATATATAAATTTGGTCCCATAAATCATGTAACTTTTTTATAATTCAATAAAACACTTGAATGTAAATACATATAAGAGTTCATAGTATAATATTACAAAATATATGATCAATCATCAATATTAACATATTACTTATGGAAATGAGTTTTATATTATGAAATCAAAAAATTTTAAAACCATATCATATGGACGATTCCAATCTCTAATTAATACAGAAATCATTAGAAAAGGTTTCATGGGGAAAGATAAACCCAATAAAGGGTATCCATTTAAAAGAATCATATGAACGGTCTATCAAGGAATCTATGAATAATACTGTAGTGGTCAAGGCTATCTATCCATACATATAATAACCATAAAATGTATAAAAATCACAAGGTATGTTCCCTTATTCCAAATATTTAGGCACTGAAGGTTTACTAATTACTACATACTTAGATTACTCCCAATGATCCTTGTAAGTGCTAAACTGAGTATACCCAATGTCATCATTCTAGATAGAGGCCTCTATTAGATATTTAATGATTTTAATCTCATGGACATAAGAACAAAAAATAGATTTTATTAGTATTTTATGTGAACCCTAGAATAAAAACTAATTTAAAATAATTTGAAAAGAAATATTTATAACAATTCATAGTGAGAAATGAGATAAACCCTAAAATCAGTTATTTTATCCTAAATTTTAAAATCAAATTCCTTAAATGAAGTTTCTCTAAGTGATATATGATAGAAAAAAAGAGAGGATACATTCTTAAAGAGGTTTTTAAGATTTATTTAGAAAGAAATGGGGGGGGGAGAGTTGGTGTAATTTGTGAAAATATTATGTAATTGGTTAATATTTTTTGAATATAGATATTATAAAACTATATTATGAAAACATAATTCTAAATAATTCATAAATGATTTTATTTCATGATATTTAACGTTTATCCCAGGATTTTAGATCAGGATATTTTATTTTTTGAGTTTAAAATATTTAAAAATCATATTTAATATTAAATAAAGCTTAAAAAGGACCATTTAGATAATTAACAACAGTTTTTAATTGGTATAATTTATTTTAAACTTTGGAGATCACTTTATAAGTTTTGTATATTAAATTTAAAAATTTAAAATTAATTATTTAATTTATAAAATATATTTTTAATGTATTGTAAAGGAAAATTTTAATTATAATATTTTCTTTTTGATAAAAAATTAATATGTTATAATTTATATAGATACTATATTTTACTATCAACTCATAAATTTTACTATTTTCAAAATTTTCCAAAACACCACCCTTACCTACTTTTGATCTATTGATTCTTAATTTTTAATATGTTTTATAAAATTAAATATATAAATTTGAATATTTAAAATACTAATAAAAAATAACAAATAAATCATACAATAAGGTTTCAAGGTGAAATATATTATTTAATCATTAAAATAATTTTTTAGTGTGTAATAAATTAAAAATAAATTGTGATCCTATGTTAAAGGAAAATAACATATTATTTATACATTGAATAAACTTTTTTTAAGGTTTATTTGAAATAAAAATTACAATTACAATAAATATACTACTATTTTAAAAAATATTTTCAAAATAATTACCTAACCACTTTTGGTGTTCATGTAACTATAATCTTACCACATGTAAAACATTTACCTAGATAACCACCTCAATACCCAATTATGGGTCTCCATATGGTCTCAAGTATGCTCCCTAAATACCAGAAGCTGATAAATAATTATGAGGGATCCAATAATATTATTGGGGAGAAATTTACTATTTATGAAATAAACTCAATAACCATATAAAATGAAATGATTTTTTTTGTAAAACTCCAAACCAAACTTTAGAACACATTTAAAGTGAATCATAATTCAACATAAACAAATAAATCCTTGTATTTAGATATAATAAAACTAAATGAAAATGAACACCACCTATCCTCCATGAATACCTCAACTGGTCTACAAATATGTTGATGGAAAATGATATACATATACTTTAAAAAATACATTTTGATCCATCATTAATTAAAAAAGAAGCCCACCCTTTACCAGCATCATGACATATACACATCAAGTCATGCATATATGGAAGAGTAAAATAATAATCTATAAGATTACCCCAAACCACTCCCATACATTCCTTTGAAATATATATCCCAAATGAAAAAAATCAAATATATTTTGTAAAAAAAATATCATTTTTGAAAATTGGATTTTAATAAAATAATTTTGTATGAAATAAATCATGGAAAACCCAACACATCTGAGAGTAAGTAAAACACAGGTAACCTTATCAAGTTATCCCAAATCAAAATAAAAACCAATATCAATATCAAAACATGATATAATCATTATATCCATAATATATCATATTTTCATACGTAGGGAATCATGGGAAATGACAAATAATTCAATATATACACTTATGATCACAGTGTCAACTGTAATGAATCCTCCTCTACAAGAGTGTTTACATTCACAATTCCCACCATCTATTCCATGGTACTTTGATAGTACTAGGGGAGAGTATTATATTTCTTCCACTAGGGTGATAATAAGTGGTTAGAAACACACCAATATTAAAACAAAGTTATTCTTATCACCAATTAGTGTGATTGTATTTTGATGGTGATAATGGAATGATGATTGATAGAGATAGAAATAATACACACAAAATAAGGGAAAATAAAAGGCCCATCAAATTTTTCATTAATTAGTTAATCCCCAACGAACAATATTTGTGTAAAACTGTGCATGTTTTTATTTTTTCATCAATAATAATAAAAAATAAAGTGGGAAGATAGCCTTGGAATATGAGTATAATAAATAAAGATGAGTGTTAACAAGTTGATAAATATCCACTTCCATTCACCTTAAGTGCCTCTAAAATCTGGATCTCATGTCCTCCCTTGTTATTCTCCTTAGTCCTAACCAGAATCTCCCTGGTATGGGTGGTCAATTATCTCAGATAATCATCTCTTTTTAATAACATAGACATATCAAACTGAGAATTATTATTTATTTATAAACATTTAATTACCATGATGTGGTGGTATTCACCATTCTTGTTTTCTCCCAGACATTAGTCATATACCATTTATGAGGGTATATCTCCTATTTACCAACCAATTTATGGCAGGCTATTTTAAAAATAACTTAAACTCAAAATACCTCCAAAGCACACATTTTTTCCCAAGGTGTTCCACACATGTATTTTTCAAAATGAAATGTAATCCACCATGTTTATTTTGATCTATTATCCCCATTGTGAATTTTCTTCTATATCCTCAGGACCTTTAAATAAAAATCTATAGCCCACTCTCACTATAACCATAGAAATATCCACGGTTGGAAACATCATAAGAGCTGTGTGTGACACCCATTTCAGTACTCCCCCAACCCACCAATAGAACCTTATAATACAACTCCTTCCTCTATATCTATTTAATATTTTCTAAGACTTTATTTAGAAACCATATAATTGAAATAATTAGAAAAATAACCATTTCATATTGAAACCATCATAAGGCATTTTTAATACCCAAAGTGCTAGTTTCCACAACTACCATATCTTAGAGAGCGTATTATAAAACTTTATTCATTACTTTGAATCCCATATCATCTCCAATAAGATTCTAACCCATCCAAACCAATTTTGTTAATTTATTCAAAACTAAAATACCTTCAAAATTCATGAATGAATTTCCTCAATAAACAAGTCCTAAAATTCCTCTAATTTGAAGGTTATATAAATACCTCACCATTGTATATAATGGTGTTTTTGAGATTTCTATAACCTATTAGTGTAAAATCAATGATCTATTGAAAATTTATCAATTAAGATAAACTCATAGCCCCCCTTTATAAATTCAATACAAGCCGGATCCACTATTCATAAAAAACTCATCAAGTCCCCTAATCGTCAAGGTCAATTTAGTATTACCCTTTTTATTTATTGAAAACTTGTGAATAATGTTATGTTCACTTCTTAAAACACTAACAATAGTTTCTAACTCCTCAACTCTCCCCCTTAATCATCACCTTCAAAAGGAATCAAGAGTCTCTCCTCCTTTTCAAGAATATATCATTTTGTATTTCCCCATTTGTTAATAAAAGATTAGGAATGTGTTGCATCCAGGTGGTTGTATGTCATATTTTTCAAAAATATACATTGAAGTGAGTAAATGATTATAATAACATAAATGGAGCTATTAATAGTACAAAATAATGAGAAGGAATACTGATGAGTGGAGTTGATAGTGACCATATGCATAGATTATATATTCTGGAGTTATGGATTAGAGTTATGGTATCCAAAAAGTAATTTTAATTTAATATAGTTATAGTTATGTTTTGTATAATGATATGTGAATAAGTGGTGTTCTAATATA